>OY978447.1:14428219-19428219 GCA_963854805.1 Plagodis dolabraria | reverse complement strand
ATTTGAGTATGAAAATTATGTGTTAATTTTGATCACGTTATCTAAGGCCAGGAAAATTTGACTCGAAATTACGTGTGTGATGTAAATATCTTAATTATTTATATATGAATGTGTACATTAATAAAATTGCAAAACCTTATCAAGAAGGACAAAAAGTTACATTTTCAATTAACATTATTATTTTTGTGTTATTAAGATTACTTTCGGATTACCTTAGTTGATTTCTCACCATTTTTTACTATCATTTACCATCGCTGCCTCTCTTTTGCTCCTACGCAGTCTGATAGTAACAAAATTTCAGCATTTGACAGCGTCTTCAATTTTTTAAATGCTAATGCGTAGCTCACTCTTCTCAATTTAAAAATAAGCCGCACAATACTTTTTAGTAACATAAAGATACAAACAAAGGAGGCGCCTCAATACTCATGAATAAACTGCAAACAATACATCAAAATTTCAGTGGGAATATGAAGAATAAGTTTAAATACCCTCAGGGTCAAAGGAGCTTTGTCGACACTAAAGCTCGGGAGGTCGCGGGTAATTAAATAATTTCGCGACAAAAGGTCCCATCTAGCGCGGGTCGTGGACTCTTGAACAAGTTAAATTTTGATGGAGTTTATGCTCAAATCCCACCGACTTGCCATTCTATTAATAAACAAAGGTACATTTTTGTAGTGCGTGATCTATAAATACTTACTGTTTAACACCCAAACCGGGTGTTAAACAGTAAGTAATAAACGAATTGAACCGAAAATGGCATTATAAACCTTTCTAAAGAGTATGTGGTAGTATTTCACTTAGGCTCCGTTTCAGAATGTCCTAATAAAGTTTCGGATTGCTAACCAACACATAAAATAACTGAATGATAAAATGACAGTTAACATTCAGCGCATGTCAAGCTTTAACCGATGGATAGGCTATATACTCGTATAAATCGATGACTGTGAAACGCGAACTTACTCGAAAATTCTGAAACAGGCTCTTAGTTAATTAGCTAACTAAAACATAACAAGAGGGAAAAAATATCCCACCTATGATAAACATTTTTCTTTTAGTTTTATTTCATTCAGAAATAAAACTTAAAGAAAAATAGATTAAAATAATTTCACTATATCCTGATATATTTTAAGCCTACGCAACTCTATGTAAGAACTCTATGTAAGAACTCTATGTAATAAGTCCACATTTCATTTTATATGGCTTAGAATATAGAGATATAATAATAACAGTTCGACAAAATGGTAACTCGAAGAATCCGACTTGGGTGGACAGCGGCTGGGAAATTATGCAACATCTTCTCGTTGAACATCCCGCAGAACTGAAGACCAAAGTTATTTATTTATTGCCAGTGATAACTTACGGCACCAAGACTCCTTAACTGGGGCCCTTCTGGACAAGCTCATAGTCACTCAATTAGTTATAGAAACAGATTTCTTTGCGCGATAATATTCTTTTATTTATTGCTGATAGGTAAGCTTTTGACCACAATCTCACCTGATGGTAAGTGATGATGTGGTCGAAGGCGTTAACAGGCTTAACCTAGAATGTACTGGCTCTCAAGGATAGCTGCCGGAACATACCCTTGGACAGAACGTGCTTGGCGACAGATTTCTTACTTGAGGGTGGTCGCTAGCCAGGCGGCATTCGCAAAATGCCCTTCCACCATGCGGTGAAGCTCAAGCCCGTGGTGGGATTCAAACCCTGGACCTGCTGCGCGGCAGTCCATACCAAATACCACTGAGCCAGCACTTTTTCAAAATCCGAAACTCATCGTTTCGGATTTTATATTCGCCGAAGAACCAGTCACCGCTTTCAGAATTTGCAAGTTGAAGTGGCAATCGTTAGGTCACATTGCTAGACGAACCAATAACCATTTGGGAAGTAAGGTTCTCAAGTGGTTACCACCACATTGACCATATTTTGTTTTATAGTTCAGCTTCTTGATTTGTAGGATTGGCAAGCTTAAACCCTCATACATTGACCTTTATATTATGCGACTCTTTGACAGAGTTTGGCAGTTATGAAGTTTAAATTCTGTCTTTTTGACTTTACACTAAACTTGTTGTCTAGGGACGAAGTTTCTGTGAGAGGGTGTTCAAAGTACACTGAGAAAAATTACTGTCATGATTCATGATAATTGTAAAGGAATTTTGAAATAAATATCCGTATTCCCAATAAAAACGGACCAAGAGTATTTAATTATAATTTGCATGTTAATCACAAGAATTTACCATGAATTGATGTTACGATAAATAATCAGGCAACAGCACAAGATTTCTTAGTGCTGAATACTCATGTTTTGTCAGTACGCGTCATAACAAAATATCATGACAAACTCGGAATTATCCCAAACAGTTATGTCCAAAAGTCGTGAAGGGAATCATACAAATTTAAGAATGAATGGTATAGTTTCATTAATGAAATGATAAATTATTTTGAAATTCACCAAAATAAGAATACATTTTCCTAACAACTTTACGGGAAAGTTTTGATATATTTTCGATATCATCATAGCAGTCTTAAAAGAGCTTTCTCGTTTATAATCGTGAACCTGTAGTAACTTTTAATGCGTAATTCCTGGTGGTTCTACTGCACACGACTGCGGAGTGTTGCCGATTGCTGCCGATATCAATATATTTAGTATAATGTTAGCTGAATATCTTTCGGAACCGTCGGATTATTTCGTTTGCGCGATGCAGGATTTCATAGCCAGCCAGACGAGCATTCGCGTAATGAACTACGACATCTAGGGACGTCGTGCTGGTCACGAAAATTTAACATGACATTACTATCATTTATTTTTTCCCAACAGATAATTATTTCACAAATTATTTAGAACGTTACAATATAGTAAATTATTGGTAAAAACCCGTTAACTACTCATGATTCAATGAAAGTTTTTTTGTCATGCTCGGTCTTGTTATTTTATTTTTGGTTTCGCACTAATTCTTGATTAATTGTCGTGCTACATTTTACTCACGACAAACTTGAAATTTTATTATGAAATTCCTGTTAAAAAGCAGGTATATCGTAATAATTTAATATTTAGTTTCTTTATTTTTAAATGAAAGGCTGTCATGACTTCTGTTTGTTAGTTGAATTGAAACTTGTAGTGATGGAACCAAAAGTATATTTGCCTTCATGCTATTTCATCATACTCTTGATATTATTACAGGCATCAGCATTATTAATTATTCTGCACGTCAATAAGTAATGAAGGACGGAAATCATTTTTCTCAGTGTAGTTAAATATAATACAAGTTAGTATATAACCTTTAAAAACATTTATGGCTGGAGCTATTCACAAGAGTTATAATTAATACATCAATAGTAAGTAAAGTATGTAAGAATTATTTCGCATAAAGTTCATTTCAATAAAAACGCTTTATCATGGTTTAAATAAAAAAAAACCTTCAATGAAATTTTCCGCGCCACTCACCGGTGGGAAATCACGTTGTAAACAATCTCATAACTACTTCTAAATTAATGAACGTAGAAAACTGTTATTATATAAAAATCATATACTTATATTGATAATGAGTTAATAATTATATGAAAAAAACAAAAAAAGTCGTATATGATTTTTTTATAGAAAAAAGTTATTTGTCTCCTAAACACTTTTGAGTTAAAATTCCTTTCTAAAATCACTTAATAATTTAATCGTAATTACTTTTAAGGCTAGTAAA
Organism: Plagodis dolabraria; assembly: GCA_963854805.1. NCBI lineage: Eukaryota > Metazoa > Arthropoda > Insecta > Lepidoptera > Geometridae > Plagodis > Plagodis dolabraria. The sequence goes on along the minus strand of OY978447.1, from coordinate 19,424,533 downwards.
CTGATATTATTAATGTATAAAAACTTACTAAACTATTCTATATAATCAGAAGGGTAACGGTACAAAGAAGTTAAAATGTGTCATTTAATGTGAATGTTTGATCCGTTATAACTGAGATAAATAAATAATTAAAAAATATATGTACCATTGGAGATTTCATCAACTCACAAAAAAAATATGTATTTACTCAAAACAAATAGGTGTTTAAGAAAGGTTTATGAAAAAAAAATGGCTTAGTTCTAGTTGGAACTCATATAGGTGGTATTCTGCACCACAACAAATAGTGAAATAGAAAAGTTTTTAATAAGAGCTGAAATGCGTTATAAGTATGTATTAGCATTTTTAGTACCTACTTATTGGTTACTTTTTAAGGACAAGATAGTACAATTTACGTCGAAATTCCAGATTTCTAACAAGTTTTCCTATAGGCTCTTTATGTCTATACCGAAAATGGTATCAAATTGACAACTTTTATGGCCACCTAACTGTTTATTCTTATAAATAAATAAAAATATGTTTAACGTTCAAATTTATTAAAAATAATAAATTATGAGTGTCACTAGATATGGTGTTAGAACAATACCCACACATACAAATCTGTTCTAGCCTTTATGGAGGAATTGAGAAACTTACATACACCATGTATGAACCCTTAACACATTTCACTCCATTTGGGCAATCTTGTAAAACAACATTTGTACTCCACCTGCTTAATGTAGTAGCCGATGACAATAGGGCACAAAAAAGTTTATGCTTTGGCTACCTTTTAGTGTATAGGATCCAGCGTGATATATTGGATCCAAAATCCAACGAGCACTCTCAGGAAACGACTGATGTTGTACCAATACAGGTTAAAGTGGTCCATATTTCAAAGAGCTCAGGTGTTGAGTTTGAAACTAGAACCACCAACAGACACTTGGGTGCTAACTACGTCATTATTTTAGGAAAATTACGTTGCTTGGAAGTTTTCGTCTTTAGTCAGTTATTTATAAATGTTTATCTTAAAGTTATGTATATTATCATATGTGTATTTTAATGCATATTGAGAAATGAGTTTTTTTTAATACGGTCAATTTATACATCCAAGATTACAAAAAATCACACTCTGATGAAAATTGGTTGGATTGTTCAAAACACTATCATAAATGAAATGTGAAAAGTGCTCATCAACATCAAATTACTCAAGTCTAGTCACAAAAACGGCGTTTTCGCGATTTTCAGCAAAATATCATAAAATTAGCGTGGACTAAAATTGTATATCAGATAATCTATATATCTATAAAAAAAAAACAATTGCATTATTTCCTACCGTTATAGAAATATAATGGTTCCAAAACTTGAAGGACTTATAATCGACATAATATGCACACGTTTTCACGCCACCTCTGAGGTTAATGTACTTAGCGCGTTTTTTTAAAAATTTTTTAAACTCTAAAACGGTGGCTTTTAGCAAAAAAAAATTGGTCCTTTTTATAGATAATTATTTCAAAGCTAATAAAAACTATTATAAAAATACTTATTATAATGTCAAACGACTCGCTAGCGAAGGCGCGGATACAGCGTATTTGAAATGAGTTTGTTAATCTTGTTTATTTGTTTGTAACATAATTTAATATGTATGATTTTTTTAGTTAATAAGAATGAAATACACTCAGTTTTCTTTACTGTTATTATAAATTTATTTCACTATTCCTAACATAAGTTTCATTAGAACATAATTTTAGCTACAGTATATTTACAAGCGAACAAGTGCATGACACAATAATATTTAAGTTATGTTTTTAATAACACCATTTATAAAAGTGGCACCATCTTTCATGAGTAACGGTAGTCGCCTAAAATACTAAAAAAATGAACTAAAAGACCACAAAAATATTCTTCTAAGTAAATAAATTCTTTCGATAAAAATGATTTAGTCGGCGGAAACAAATTACTTGAGTGCTCATAAAGTATATTTCTGGCTTAGACATGATTTATTGATGTTTTTGAAGTTGATTCTCATACAGCTATTCGAGTTTGATATACTTACTCGTTAACGAGCATTATTCATATATAAATATTAATTGTTGACGAGTTTTAGAAAATTACAAATCATTTCTAAATACCAATAAAAAATCTTTGACTGCGATTATTACATTCAACTCATTGTCTCTCATTGATTATTCTCTAAAATATCTACTCGGGCACTAACAAGTCTGCGATTTAATGATAAAAAATAATATACATAGTTTTATTCTTGGTGATAGGAATTATTTACTTGAACTTATTCCTCCAAACAATGCACTGACTAAAACCAATATTATAGACAAGTTCTTTTTTAACCGGTGGTATGCCCCTATTTAACAAAACCCCACGAACTATATACAACACTACAATTAAATAATTAAGACAATAATTATTAGTTTAAATTAAGTTTGTGATATGAAATCACCCTCATTGAGTGGATTACGTGCTTTAGATATTATTTAATTTTGGCACGCTTTATGTTTCCTGTAAATCAAATATGTTATATTGTTTTAGTAGATCACGTTAATAGCAAGATCTCATCCTAGATCCAGCGTGCTGGTCTATTGGACCTTTAATAGAGCTGCTGTAGCATTTTTTTTTTTTTTTAGGGAGTTCAGAGATGCTGGCTACCGCCTGTGCGATCGTCCAGCTCCACCGGATTTTGGGCGAGGGCCTGGCCCTACAATAGCCCGTCTAGGGGCGTAGAAGGCGAAAAGCGCCTTATACCTCCGTCTCCTGCGGACGCCGAAAACGTGCCGCTACTGCCTCGAGCTCGCCGGCGAGCTCGGTGTTTGATTGTGTGACCTCTAATTACCTCACACCTGGGGATCTTACCTCGACGACTTGCGGATAACGCTAAAGCTGCCAACGTTATGGCTGCGATGGGGTCATCCGGGTCGTGTAATACCTGCCGTGGTCGGCGACGGGGGGGTTTGAAATGTGGGATGGAGGAGGCGGTCGAGTAGTTCGATGCCTGGACAACCAAAGGGTTCGGGTGGTGGGGCGTTTGATCAAAGTATCTGCGGGCGCAGTCCTTATTGAACGGACCTAAGAGGGAAGGTTTAGGTCGCAATGCAACTCGCTGTTCCGGACATACCACGGGTCGCCGGTTGCATTGCGAAGAAAACGGTTTTGAATGACTTGGAGCTTATGAAGGTGGGCCTCACTAGCATGACTAAACACTTCTGATGCGTAAGTCATGATGGGGCGGATGCAGGCAGTGTAAAGTGTCTTCTTATTACTAAGAGACATTTTACACTCTTTTCGAAGCAAGGGACCTAGGCGACCCATTACGAAGGCCACCTTGTTGTGATATGATCGTTAAAGGTGAGATTCCGATCAAGGGTGACTCCAAGATATTTTGTTTTACTAACCCAGGGGATGGGTTGGTCGAACAAAGTTAAAGGTTGCGGATAACGGGGGCGTGTCCTCTCAGTAAAGTACATAGCTGTACTTTTGGCTGGATTGACCGCGATGCGCCATTTTCGGAACCAGTCACCGATCTCGGTGATGGCCCGTTGGAGGGCGAAAATGGACTTTCTACTGATACGCCACCCAGTGGTATAAATAGCAGTATCGTCCGCATATTGGGCTAATAGAACGTTAGGCTGGGAGCGTGGGATGTCGCTGGTATACAGCGCGAAGAGAATGGGAGATAGCACGGAGCCCTGAGGGACTCCTGCTCTGACTGGGTGGGGGGTGGAGAGAGTGCCTTCCACGCGATAGCGAAAGCTTCTGGCTTTAAGGAAGTCTTGTAAGGTGAGCACAAGACGTTCTAGCACGCCAAATTGATATAGCTTGTAATTCAAGCGATTGTGCCAGACTTTGTCAAAAGCTTTCGCTACGTCGAGGAAGACTGCTAGCGTTGTCTGGGGTTTGGGGTACTTATTGAAGCCCTCAATGATGTGCTCCGTGAGGCGGTGCACCTGTTGGACGCATGAGTGTCTGGGTCTGAAACCAAACTGCTCATCGGGAATAAGGTAGTGTTCCTTTGCATGGGTCTGGAGACGGTTTGCAAGTAACCGTTCGTAAAGCTTGCCTAGGGCACTGAGGAGGCTGATGGGTCGATAGCTGGTAGGATCAGCAGAGTTCTTGCCTGGTTTGTGAATGCCAATGACATTTGCACATTTCCAGGCATCTGGAAATAAGCAGTGGCTCATAACAGCATTGAAGATGCTGACTAGGAGATGGATGAGAGGAGGAGAGAGGGTTTTAAGAACCCTGTTGGAGATGCCATCGGCACCGGGGGATTTGCGCGGTCGGAGGCCCTTGATCATTTTCGCCACCTCAGCGTAAGTTGCTAAGGTGATTGGGGGAAGTTCAGAGGTGACCACAGAGCTTTTACGTTCGACTTCAGCGTCCACCGAATCGAGTGGTCAGCGTGATCTTCGTTAGGGGAACACTGAGCCTCTAGGCTATCAGTTAGGCACTCAGCTTTGTCTTCGTCAAAGAACGCTGGGACTAGTGGGACTGGTCTGTATAAGGGAGGCATGTCGTTATGTTTACTGCCTTTCATACCTCGCGCCAAGTCCCAATAAGCATGGTGGCTTGGCACGAGGTTTGAAAGTTTGTCACCCCATTGCTGATCACGCAACTTGGACATGCGACTTTGAACCATGCGTTCAAAGTGGCGTTTCCTAGTTTTGTTATCTTTGCTTGGGTAAGAGTCGTAATGTCGGGTCACTGCTTTACTCCCCGTCACTAATCGTCTCACATCCGCTGGAATGACAAGGCGCTGGTCGTCTGGCGCTATGACCTCCTTTGCGGATGCACCTACTACGGTGGAGAGGTGATTAGTGAACGAATCGATCGCAAGGGTTACGTCATCTTTAGTCAGAATGTCGTCAGGGATTTTATCAAGGTCCGGTGAACTGATAGCCTTTAGGGCATCGCCTACTTGCTTCCAGTTCACTATCGTCTTAGTGGGGTGGGGGAGGTCTGTCGTTGGGTCGGGACCTAGTCGCAGTATGATGGGGCCGGTGGTCAGAGTGAAGCTCGTGAACCACTTCTATGGAGCGTAACTGGAGTGTTACGCCTCTGAGTAATGCCATGTCAAGTAAGTCTGGTCGGTAGTTGTCCATATAAGTGTAGTGGGTGGGCTCAGTGGGCGCTATTATGTCAAAGTTAAGTTCTGCGACTAGTTTTTCAAGAGCAACCCCTCTATGATTGTTGACGTTACAATTCCAGCTGCTGTAGCATTTGTATTTAACCATATATATATATATATATATTTTTTTTTTTTTTTTTTATTGCTGATAGGTAAGCCTTTGACCACAATCTCACGTGATGGTAAGTGATGATGTAGTCGAAGGTGTTAACAGGCTTAACCTAGAATGACTGGCTCTCAAGGACAGCTGCCGGAACACACCGTTAGGTGCATGGCGACAGATTTTCAACTTGAGGGTGGTCGCTAGCCAGGCGGGCACTCGCAAAAATGCCCTTTCACCATGCAAAATATACTTTTATGCGACCATCACCATGGACCACTTGGTTTGTCGAAGATTATCATATCAGATAAAAAAAGTATTTATTTTTTTCCGGTACCTATCTACACAACAAGTAAGGAAATGTTGTCACAATTTAATAAATGGCGTTTATTACATATGTAAGCACCTAAAAATGGGATGCTTGTCACCAGTAAGCTAAAACTAAATTGCGGTTTCAAATGCATTTTCATATACAGGCTGTCCTAAGTAGTAGTGATATACTGAAGCTGGGAGGTAAAAGACGAAGAGGGCTATCTGAATCACCCCCATGTATGTTCCGCGATTTTTCGTATTTTCAGAGTTATGGCTTTTTTTAAAAATTTTCACCTATCCTGATAGATCCTGCTTAATACTGAAAGACTAAGGTTAGCTAGGCAATTTTTGTGTCAGTACTAAACACGTGTTATGTGTATAATACGTGTTAAGTACGTTTTAATCCTCGCCATACATTCTTGAAAGTATGCTATCAACATGTAGGCAGTCTACATAATTATTATACTAACAGCAAAGTAGCGTAAGGTATAGTTATAAGTATTTCACGGGACTCCATCGCGATAAAACATGTATATTTTTATTTATTTTCATACTTATAACTATGTGTTAAAGTCGCGAAAGTCGTAAAGTTAGCGTAAGGTGATTAATATTTTAAGGGCCCTTGAAGTTGTGAACAAACTGGGTAATATTATCTTTCTTGGCATTTTTTTTTATTCCATTCAAAGATCTAACGATAGTAAATGTTACATAGCTAAATATTTTTCAGGTATTTTTGTGTAGCTCAAAAACGGCTTGACCGATTTTGATAAAATTTAAAATGGGACCATACGACAAGCACCACCTTTCAAACAAAAAAAAGAATTTTCAAAATCGGTTCACCCAGTCCAGAGTTCTGAAGTAACAAACATAAAAATAAACAGACGAATTGAGTACTTCCTCCTTTTTTGGAAGTCGGTTAAAACGGAGTATGATGCTGTGAGATCAGTGTTTTGAATCAGCAGCATCACTTCAATAAGTTATATCACACTTTTAATGTTTGTAATGGGTCCGTTAATTTTTTTATAACGTCATCTTGTAAACAACACAAAGGATAGCTCGTGTGTTGCTCTCACAAGACAGGATAAGTTTTTTTTTTTTATGCCTGATAGGTTAGCCTTTGACCACTATCTCACCTGATGGTAAGTGATGATGTGGTCAAAGATGTTGTACAGGCTAACCTAGAATAACTGGCTCTCAAGGACAGCTGCCGGAACACACCGTTAGGTGCTTGGCGACAGAAAACGTTGTAAAAAATGTAACATTGACCAAATAGTTACAAGCTGCCCATAACTCGCAGTTTCCACTAAGTAGCTTTAGGATTACTATTGCGGTCTTATGCAAAAACTGTTGATTTAAACATCACATATACGAGGAAATTAATAATTCTAGGTTATCCTGAACAACATCTTCGACCATATCATCACTTACCATCAGGTGAGATAGCGGTCAAAGACTAACCTATAAGGCATAAAAAATATATATATCAAAATAGACTAATATAATGCTAATGACAGTCCACTGCTGAACACAGCCTCCCTTAGTAAGGGGGTATTTGCCATAATCCCCACGTCTTGGGATCGCAGTGTAAGTTGGCAGTTCTTTAGAAGGCGCTGCTGTCCACCTTCCAGTATTTTTCCCTATGTCGCCTCTTACGACACCCACGGGATGATATGAGGAGGTGCAATACTAACCCGGCACACCACTGGGCATATAAGGCAAGACTAATAGAATTACAAAATATATTCACATACAAAATATATTGTTAATTCACTATTTTGGGACAGACAACGATGTATAAAACTAATATAACGTTTGTTTAGATTCCAGATTTGCCTAGCCAGGCATGTTAAATAGCACAGTCTCCTACTGTCTGTTGATGAACGTAAATGTGTAAAAAACGCGGAGCTAAAATCAAAAACAAAACATGTACTTATATAAAATTATTTGTCCTTTCAATACTTGCACCACGCTTTGGGTACATAAGCGACTGGCCAGTTTGTTTAATCTAGTACTCTACTAGGGGTAATGAGTTCGCTTACACCACAATGTCCACACCAAACTGGTGTTAATCACATTCACTTCACTTCTAGAATAATATCAAGGTTTTCTTCAAATTATAATCTCCAATCATCAGAGTTCTACAACAAAAGGCAGCACCAGCCACCACTTTCAAAATCAAAGTTAAAAAGAGCAAATGAAACACGAGAAACCGACTTCAACAAACAAAAATCAATTAGTAGACATCACAAAAATCAAAGTGTAAAGATAATTCATCAAAAAGGTTATTTGATATTTCCACAATGTCTAACCACAGACAAAAAAGTTTCGCTCCAATTCGAGTTGAGCGTCAAATGTCACCCACAGACCATAAAGCAAGTAGATGGCGCCACCGCGAAGTTGTGGTTCGAACAACGTTTCACCTATTAATAGATGTCAATCCAAGCCTAGTCATTATTAAACCTAAATTTACTGCGTAAACAGAAAGTGGAAAGTTCAGGTAGACGAACGTGTGCCGAGCAACCGATAAAACATTTCTCGTTAACCATACAAAGCGTTTGTCTAACCAGCTTCCTGCTAAAGGTGTACCTATACCATACCAGAAACAGAAGTATGTCAGAACTATATATACATATATATATATATAGATTGGCTATACGTCTGTTTCTGGTACACAATTTATGTATAATTTGCCACTTGCCTAGTTGACAGGCTTGACACGTCCCTACATCTACGCTAACATTAATTATTTCACTACAAATAAACGTATTTTCAAAAGTCGCTGTGCGGAATGCTTTAAACGTGGCGGCACGCGGCAAACACTCGTATATATGCGAACCTGTGGCGACGCAATGGGTAATCTCATAAATTCAATTATTCGCTGTACAAAATTCAAATATACCCATCACGCTTCAAATGTTATTTATAAGGCACCTACTACGTTATTATGTCTCTTCTAATATAGAAGTATGAAGTACTTTGATTTAATTAATGTTAATGTATAACACTGACATTAAAAACAAGTGGATAAATGAAAAATATTTAATTAATTCTGTATCTTCCACAATATTTAAGAGAACAAAATTCTTTTTAAATAGTCATTTGTCCAACTTAAACTCAAAGTATAATAGTTTTGAAGTGGGGTTGTATTCACATAGTATATTTATGATTTAAGCAGTACATTTATATATTTAAGCAATACCTGTATCTGAAGTTGCAATGTCATGTAAAAGCCAATAACTCTCTACTCCATGTTTTTTTTATTACTAGGTACCTATTCAGTTTATTATGAGACTATCCTTACTTACCTTAACTAGAGACGTTTTTATGTTTATAAAAGTCATTGTATGAAACATATTTAATAAACACCTTGTTCTTGTACAAATGTATGTAGGTCCTTATTAACAAAATTATTATATTGATTTAATAGAAATGTTGAAATATGTATTTGTTTTATAAGTATTTGTTTGAAGTGCTCTCGTTGTCTCATTTCAGTGATTAAATTCCAAATTTAATATGTTCTTCAAGTAAGCTCTTACAAATTTCGTTTACATGTTATTATAATTAGTTACCTACTACGTTAATGGGACTTAGTCATCTCTAAAAGTACCTGGTAATGATTTTTCAAATATTCATTTTAGCTTCTATCATTTTATAATTAAATCAAAATAAGTTAGTAAAAGACATAATATGTATGTTATACTATGACCGCTATAAACTTTTATAGAACAATTAATGTGAAGCATCACAAAGACGAACTAAATCAACCTATCTTTCTAAGAAAACCATTTTATGGGAACATACCCGTGTTCATGTGGGCTTGTGGCTTTTTGTATCGTACTTTAGTAAAAAATATATTAATTGTATTATGTTCATGACTAACAGCATTACTAAGACAAAACAGTCTTCGAAAAATATCAGACTGAGGGAGGGCATAGGACGGAGAGATCTCATTTCGCATGCGAGTGAGTTAACTACGCAATAAGTACACATATATATTAAGTATTTTTTTAAATACATTCATATAAAACTGAGCATTACAAAAAGGGTAACAATCTAGTGCGTTCTTGCTATGTACACTATGAAATGATATCAGTGATGTAAGCCTGCTTTCAGGTTCAAAATCTCCTTACTATGGAATTATTTATATTTACGAGACAGCTAAGTTTGTGAGAAGTAGTTCATCTTTATTGTACCTCATGATATCCTGAGTAATCGATTGGCAATACAAATAAAAGTTAAAATGTCAGTGGTTTCACTTGAGCCGCTTAGAAACAATAGCACTCACATGGAACCTTTTATATATAATTATATTCTTAACCAATTACCAGAACATACATTTTACAATGAGTTGAAATTGCTCAACCGGCAAAGATTTTTTTACATAATTTAAGATTTTCTAGAGAAACCATCGTGTCGTTATTAGGTTTACCACAAAAAATACGTATTTTAAAATTGGCATTAGAAGTAGATTTTTATTTTTTTTGCATCCTTAATTTTTTATACAGGGTTTTTCTTAAAGAATATGCGACCCTTATTGCTAAACACGTTAGAAGTAGATAATATACTTTTCATCCCACCATCTCGGAAAGAGTATTTTTAATCTTCAATATCTGAGTGGAAAAGCCGTTTTTATTCTCTAGAGGATAAAGTAAATTGAATTTAGAACATCGTGTGCACTAAGTTTGTGAATTAAAAAATACATTAAACCTATTTACTGCTACCTCTATGGTGCCGAATATATCATACAACTTTTTTCTAATTTGTTAAAAACTCAGACTCGGAACCTTCTTGGTGTTCTTTTTTCAATTTGCTTTGTACGCGGTTCTTTACGCGGCATTTTTCACGTCATTGTTAAACCTTATATTAAAAACAAGAAACTTGAAAACAAGTGAAAAAACTAAAATGAGTGATTCTAGCGACGAGGATGTTTGTTTGACGCCAACAGAATTGACTGAAACTGTTAATAATGCGCAAATGAGCTTTCTCCCTCAACAATCACGCGAGAAGTATTTAAAACAGTACGATACATTTCCTCGCTGAGGTGGAATGAAAAGTTACGTGTTGCACTCGAGTGCAAAGATTTTTCACCTCGTGCTCTTTTGATTCCCTCGCTAACGCTCAGGATTCTAATCTTGAATCACTCGCTACGCTCGTGATTCAATTTTAGAATCCTTCGCTTGCTCGGTCATCAAAATTGAACACGCGGTTAAAAAGCAACTTTGCACTCTTGTATAACAAATAACTATTATGTTGACTTTACACAAATATGAATATATATATTTGCACACTGTTTGTTGAGGTTTTCTATGTTTCTTCTGTATTAATATTTAATTTCAAAGTATTCCCACTTTCATACATATAAAAAAAAAATGAATTCTGGTAATGTATCACATGGTTGCCACATATAAGAAATAAAACTTGTATTGATACAAAATAATGTTTTAGTAAACCTATTTATAGACTGGCTGGAAGTGGTAGGTAACTACGCGATAATCAATATTTAGCCTAATACAAATACGATGAAATTGATTATAAAGTCTTTGAAAACCAGCACAAAAATATGTGTAAAAAATGACAGTGACATGTAAAAACTTTCATGTATAACTAAAGATTTGTCGATCATAATTTTAAACGATTACCATTTCTATTTCACACGTAATATACCTGAGGTTCGGAGAATATTTAATATAATTATAATTGCGAATGTCTATGTGTTTGTTCCTCCCTTGGACGAACCACCCATGTTACTCCTCACAATCAATATTTCGATATAAATGCAACAAATTAACGTTTTTTTTGTAAGATAATGTTTCTTGCTATACGTACATATATATGTAGGTAAACATACAAACTTAACTAAGCTACATCATAGCTAGCAAGGTATTGGATTAAAAGCAGTAAGAACCACTTAAGCGTAAAGCAAGTGAAGCAAGGCAGGTTTTGTTCCGTAAGTCGTAACTAAAGTGAGCTACTTAAATGTAGCTGTCTGCCGTACGTCTACCTTCATCAAACCTTTGTTTGCTGGTGCAAGCATTATGATTTCCTTTGTATGGGTTCTCTTGTGCGTACACTTGAAGATAAAGCAGTGTTTTAAGTGGATTTTATCATGGAATAGTTCTGATGTATTATCTTTATATATGATAAAGAAAGTGCTTCTCCATACCACGTACCAAGGAGCATGATCTGTTTTCTTTGCAACCGGTCTTTTCTTAAACATACTAACAATTTGAAATATATTTTAAATTCAAGCAGTTTTGGTGTGATCTATTTTAGAGGCTTTAGATTTATGTAAGTTGACAAATGTAAATTAACGCTATTTTTTTTTAAAACTAATTGAGACCAATATTGAATGAACACAGCTGGAAAAACAGAGCTCAATTATTTAATTGTTTATCATACATTTTACATTTACTATCTCTAGTATATTATAATTTAAGTATATTATTTTATGTTATTAATTTAGTATTTTTATTATGTAAAGCATGTTTTGTACAGTAACACTGTGGTGTGTTTATGCATACAGGTATATAATATATTCTTTGTATATATTCTATAGAGTTTCTCTTCCTTCCTTCAAATTCATGACAATAGTATTTTTATTTAAAATAAAGGTTGAAGCACGCCTCCGTCCTTTTCTCTACGAAAATACATAGACCAAAAACTATGGATATATAATAAGGAAACGTACGAATAAAAATGTGTAGAAGTGTAACCCTCAAACAGTTACCGCTTTGGTTTTGGACTCATCAAGTTCACAATTAACAAAACATATACAATCTTTCAAATTCAATTGGATTGTTTAATTATTTGGCGCTTAGAATTGATCGCACTCGATCAATTCGATCTATTATTCGTAGAGAAAAAAAACTTTGTGTGAATTTGAAGAATTTCGCAGGTATGAAAATTTAATATATTAACGGAAAATATGTCACTTCCAAAACAACTGAATTTGCCATTTCAAAAACTTCACCTACTTACAAGTAAGATGCTCGTCATTTGCTAGACGTAAATTTTCCCTCTAGTCTATTCTGAGCAAAGCAACACAATCTTACTCATACAGGCGAAATTGCTGGCGGTGCAAATACCTCATCTGCCTTAAAAGTTTTTTTATGCTTGATTAATTAGCTTTTGACCACTATCTTACCTGATGGTAAGTGATGATGTGGTCGAAGATGTTGTTCAAGCTAACCTAGAATTACTGGCTCTCAAGGATAGCTGTCGGAACACACCGTTAAATGTTTGGCGACAGATTTTCTACTTTAGGGTGTTAGCTAGCCAGGCGGGCATTCGCAAAATGCCCTACCACCATGCTATAACGACTGCCATCCTTAAACAACAACCAAGACAGATCGCTTAACGTGCCCTCCGAAGCACGGAAGCGCTCAGTAGTAATGTCACCAGCGGTCACCCATCCAACTCCTGACCGAGGCGGACATTACTTAACTTTGCTGATCGGTTCAGAATGGCTAAGCAAACTTCGCTACGAGCGCTTCGTTTAGTTAATAACGAAGACATTATGGCTTTTATTAGATTTCAACAACAGCTCCCCATTTAAATTATCTGTATAATAAAATTTTACAACAAAAAATTCCCGTAAGGCTTAAAATAACTAAAACCTGAGTGACACCTGTTTGTAAAGGAAATGGTAGTAAAGAAAACTGTCAGAAGCCCATAAGCATAATACCCGAAGTGGCGAAAGTTCTAGAAACCGGTGTCTGTCCTAGACTTCAAAAACATTTGAATTTAAAAGTAGCATTGTCCGAGAAGCAACATGCCCATCGGTCGGACCGCTTCACTACGAATCTAGTGCGTGAACTTGTTTCTTTCGTGTGTATTACGGGTGCGGGTGACGGGGCAGCAAGTCGCTGTTATCAGCTGTGATCTTTCGCACGCTTTTGATGTTTGTAGCCATCGCCTCCTTGAATTGAAATTACATCACTTTTGTGTGAGAGGTCATGCATTGTTACTCATGAGTGATTTTATGCGACAAAACAGACAGTAGTGGCGGCAGGTGGTGAAGTTAAAGGTTGGAGTAGCTCAGGGTTCTAGTATATAAAAATGTATTTGCTAAACCGTGTTGTGAAAAGAGTTATTAATCGAATATATGTATAGTTACAATCGACGAACTGTGTTCCCCTAAAAATGCTATAACATTATAAATGTGACACAGTTTCCGACACTCAACTGTGCCGTTGTGGTTTGCTGGAACATTTCCTCATGTTAATCATTCTGGTTGTCTATTCTGCCTACTACCCTATCCTTTTTTCAGAGTTGGTCGACTGCTTAACAAGAGCCGAGACGTCAACCGTGAAAGATATATTTAATATGAGACAAACAAAAACATTTGCAAATCTAATTACGGGACGGAAATGTAAGTAATATACTGAAAAACAACGGAAAATACGAGACGTGAGAGCCAGCCGCACGCAACAAAGGGAGTTTTTCAAGGAAATGAGTTAACTTTTGCAGGAAAACGGTTAATTTTGCGAGTTAGTGGCAATACTTTTTTGTTTGTTCTTTCGGGCGTAAGTCAATTCGTGAAACTTTGTATTGTACTCGTATGTAACATTATCTTCTAAAATTTAAACAAAACTTTACTTATTCAAAAAAACGCGTCAAGTGCGAGTAGGACTTTCGAACGCTGCGCGCACGCTGCGAGCACTTCAAAAAAGTAGTCGCTACGCTTATAAATTATTTAAAATTAAAATAAGTTGAGTTACAAGTTCATACAGTGCAAATGTGTACAAATAGTTCTACTTTAACCGTACTAATGTGGTCTATGCGGTTGTACGAGTGATAAAAGCGTAAAACCTAAATAGGAAAAATATTGCACTAATTCAGAACTGAATTGTAATCAATCTCTAAATTTTGTTTTGAATGTGATTTGAGTGAATAACATACACCACTGAACAAAACAATGATTCTACAGTGCTAATTTACAGTGATAACATAACTGCAAAAATGTATGATAAAACTTGACGATTACCTACACACCTACGGTTCATAACAAGCAAACTTAACCTTTGGACCCAATCTAATGTAACGTATTTGGATATAAAGTCATGACCTACCCGTAATCTTTACAGAAAAATATTTCTAGTTCATTGTTTTACTGTACACTATTTTCGCATCGACTTGCAATCGTCCAAACGGCGCAGCGGGTGGAGCGGCGGAAATAATCGTCGTACATCGCCGAAGTGCAGGCATCGAAATAAGAAGGACGTGAAAACATTTTGTCTTTTTATCTTTATATTTTGGTCATGCAATACGTATATCGATTTTGATTACGAGATTTGGACTAAACACATTGGAAATTAAATATTAGTATAATTAAAACATGGACATGGAGTACGACAATATAACCTTCAGAGCGCCTCGACTTCATAGAGCTCACTAGGTAACCTAACAGATTCTTCCTTATTTGAATCCACAAGGATAAGTCTTCCACACCTCGATGCATTAGATATGAGTGTTATAAATGGAAATAAAGAAAAATTTTGAATTTAGAAATGAATATTTTATCTGCAAATAATGAAACAGAAAATTTACTTATTGAAAAAGGTAGACTTGAGAAAGAATTAGAAAAGAAAAATAAAGTTATACGAGTTGATTTATACAAAAAAAATTAATACAACGATGGATACTCTACAACAACAACAGCACGAAATTTGAAAAAAGCCAGGTTCAGCCTAACGAAAATACTGAAATAGAAATCGCAGGTAAATCTCCCACTTCAACAAAAAATTACCTCAAGCAAAATTGGATTGAGAGACACAAATACAGCAGCTTTCTACGTGGCTGAAAGACGAAAAAGAAAATAAATATTTTATTACTAAAACAGATCGAGAATCTTGAAAATCATAAACCAACTAAAAAAAGGAATAAAAATCAATTAAACACAAAGTAAATACTTTTTGTAAAAAAATTAACAAAGCTCACAAAGTCTCTACGAAACAAATGTTTAAGTCTGAAGAGAGAAAAAATTAAACTAAATTATGAAATTGAACTTGTGCAGAAGAAATCGGAATTAACTAAAATACCTTCAGAGCAGAATAAGAAGACATATAAAAATTCAATATCGAATAAAGTTCTTGGAAGCGAAACAACCTGGAGCAGAAAAATGTCATCAAGGCCCGCAATTGAAAGCAAAGGAATAATTTTTTCAGACGAAATAGGACGAGGTATAATACATAAATTGGAAAGACAAATTAATGTTCCCAATAATCTGATAAATATTTGTAAACCAGGTGCAACTATGGAAAGGATCTTAGAAAATGTCGATAAAAACACCAAAAAATTAAGGAAGGGTGACACAGTATTTGTTCTCATTAGTGAATACCACCACAAATATATGGTTAATAACGCATACATTAAAAAGTTACAAAGTATTATAGAACACCCGCAAAGAGAATTTAATATTATGATAACTGGATTGCGATATAATGTCCAAAATGATAATAATATTTTCATGCTTAATAATAAAATAGCTTCTCTAGCAAACATGAATGAAAATGTTAAATTTGTAGATATAAACATGAGCCCCACATACGGTATGGTAAAGGATCTAATTGTGCAGCAGGTAAAAACAGTATTTACACAAAGTTTCAAAGGTTCTTCTTCTCTTACATTTATTAAGTACCAAGATAAACCAATTGAAAAGAAATTTGAAACAATTTTTTAGTTGAACCAAGGTCTTCTCAACAAAACGTGATAATTCATTCAAATGTCCAAAGCATCAACAATAAGTATCTAGAATTTGAATTTTTATGCTTAAATGAAACTTGGGCAAAGGATTATCAATTGATAGGTATGAACATTGATAACTATGAACTCGCTACGTATTTTCATCGAAAATTGTTCGTGCACGGTGGAACGGCTATTTTGGTAAAACAGGGCATTGATTATAAGATTAGGAAAGATATCAACAAATTATCATTTGAAATGAACTGTGAGCTTGCTGCAATAGAACTACGTGCTTCAAGGACTGTTATTGTCTGCTTATATAGACCAGATCAAGATCATTACTTATTTTTCGATATATTGACCAAACTTTTGCACAAGTTAAGTAAAGAAAGCAAGCCAATAATAGTGGCTGGTGATTTAAATTTAAATTTGTTGACTCCCGATAATAGAAAAGTGAAAAAATTTCATGACATTCTTAATAATTTTTGTTGTAAATGCGTCATTGACAAGCCTACGAGAACGCAAGGTGCTAGTTCATCATGTATTGACAATTTTATTGTAAATTTTGACTATAGTGAAGGAACTGTTTTAGATCTTAAGCTCTCAGATCACAACGTTATAATCCTCAAATAATAATTATAGCAATAAAAAACCGGCGAATGACATAATCTATTCAAGAATATTTTTGAGAACAATTTTAATTATTTTCATTACCTCTTTTGTAAGGACTACGATAAACTATATAAAGAAATAAGCAATTCCAATAACGCAAATTCCAAAATGGACATATTTTTAGAAGCCTTAATATATTACTTTAATACGGCGTTTCCGAAAAGAAAAATATTACCTAAGAAAGTTAACAAAAAATTTACAACAACAGGCATTGAAATATCAAAGGAAAATCGGGCTAGACTTGAAATGATTCAAGACTTGATGCCTTCCGAACAACTAAAGCTTAAAATACGGAAATATAGAAAAATTCTAAGAAAGGTTTTGAAATCGGCTAAAAAATTGCAATATTCACAAAGAATTAAGTTATCAAAAAAATAAAATTAAAAAGATAGTTAACGAGCAAGTTAAAAAGAAAATTAAAGTAAAATCAAAGTTCACATATATTACTAAGGATAGTGAAAGTATAATAGATTCTAAAATAATCGCTAACTTATTTAATGATTTCTTTTTAAATATCGCACGTAATCTAACTAAATATACGCAGGTTAATAAAGATAAATGTTTAAATTACTTAAATAAAGAAAGCAAACCGATATCACGTATAAAATTTCAATGCATCAGTGCTGATGAGTTAAGAAAAATAGTAAAAAACATGAAAGGCAAGAAATCATTGGATGTTTACCTTATGGATTCTAAATCAGTAAAAGATATAATATTAAGAAATTATTTGCTATTGGATCTTCTTTGTGAAATAGTTAACATATGCATTAAAGAAGGGACTTTCCCTGACTCGCTAAAGTTTGGACGTATTATTCCGCTATATAAGAAAGGAGATCATAGTAATTTGGAAAATTATAGACCAATATGTATACTTCCCACCTTATCAAAAAATTTAGAAGCGGTACTTAAGAAAAAAATTATTGATTATTTTGAATACAATGGGTTGTTTACACCAGCACAATTTGGGTTTCGAAAAAACAGATCGACGGAGCTGGCCGTTAGAGAAGTAGTATACTACATTTTACAGAGGTTTGAGAAGTTACAAAAATGTGCAAGCATTTATTGTGATTTGTCGAAAGCATTTGACTGCCTTCGACATGACATACTGATTCTCAAGCTAAAACACTACGGTTTTCATGGGACAGAACTAAATATGATAACTTCCTATGTTTCGAATCGGTCACAGACTGTGAGTGTGTTTGAGCACATGTCTTCAGTTGGTAATGTTGATATAGGTGTACCACAGGGTTCAGTACTTGGTCCGCTTTTATTTTTAATTTATGTTAATGACCTCGCAAACTGTCTTCCTGAATGGGCCGAAATTAGTCTGTTTGCTGACGATACCCATGTAGGCATAAAAGACAAAAATGAAGAAAACTTGAATAGAAAGATAAATATGGTAATGGCGACTCTACAAAGATGGTTTGAGTGTAACGGTATAATATTAAATGAAGATAAAAGTATTATAATGAAGTACCATACTCAAAAAAAGCAACAATTCAAGACTTCAACAACTGAAAACGTGTTTCTTGGCTTCACCATAGACAACACCTTAAATCATGCATCTCATATTGATAAGTTATACAAAAAAATATATATCAAGTGCGAACTACGCTCTTTTGAAACTTAAGCCCTTAATGAATAAAACCACGCTTATATCCATTTACTATGCCTATGTTCAATCTGTTCTTAGTTATGCCATAACTATATGGGGTAACGGTGCTGATGTAGGGAGAATATTGAGATGTCAGAAGAGATCAATAAGAATAATAAATGGGCTTAGAAAGAGAACTTCAGCTAAGAAATATTTTGTACATAACAAAATTATGACAGTGATATCACTTTATGTTTTTAAATGTCTATTAGAAATACACCAAGAAAAAGATAAATATCTTAAGATACTCATAATTATAACTTAAGAAATAAGGAGAAACTGCACGAACCAAGAGTTAAGCTTGTTAAAGTGCGAAAGCAAGGCCCCTACAATAAAATAAAAATGTATAATAAACTACCTACCTCACTATCACATTTACCATTGCCGGATTTAAAGACCAAATTAAAAATATTTTTCCAAAGCCACCCAGTTCTATAATTTAAATGAATTTATGACTATGAAAATCAATGGTTCTTCGTTTATCAATACTGACTAGATTTTTTTACTTTGGGATGTCATTATCATTATTTATCTTTTGAAATATTTGAAATCTGTATTATTTGTTGATGACTAGACATATTATTTTATTTTATCTGTTTATTAATTTGTTTTATTTTTATATAATTGCGAATGTTTTAATGTAAAATGATAAATTAAGAAATTATGTATTACATGACCAATGACATACCTAGTATAACTTACATTTGTTATAAGGTGAATAAAGAATCTGAATCTGAATCTGGACTCACACACCGAGGACTCCGTGCCAACCTAGAATGAATCATATATTTTTTTCTTTTATATACAGATCGAAGATTCTTGTATATGCCCCGTGGGGTTCCGGATATTCTAATATCCGCCTTTCATTGCTACCTGTTGGTGTCGTGAGAGGCCACTGTAGGTAAAATACTGGAAGGTGGGCAGCAGCGCTTTCTAAGAGACTGGTTTATTAAACTGCGATCCCCAAGATGCCTGCCAAGCGGGGGATTATGTCAAAACCCCCATACGGGATTATGTATTCAGCAGTGGACAATCCGGCTGATACAGTAATATACAGATCGAAATCCTTAGGGGGGTCCCACCCGCCCTCGGACAGTTATATTATTTGTTGTTATATATTAGATATTGGACTTTAATCATACCAAGATTAACGCTTGTATGTAATACTGTTTTAACGATAGGGTAAAAAGAAACCTTCTGACCTCTCACCTAATAGTAAGTTATGATGCCTCTCAAGGACAGCTGCCGGAACTCACCGTTAGGTGCTTGGTGAGGTGGTTAGCAAGGCGGGCATTCGAAAAATGCCCTCACAACATTCGAAATTCGTTTCTTTTGAAAATACAAATTAGGGAAAACTGACAAACCAGAACATAGATTTTAGATTCAAGGACATGGGTGATACTTTTATAATACATATTACTAATTATATGATAATGATAATTATATGATGAATTATATGATGTATATGACTCGCCATCATGCATGCCTGTGATAGATTATTTGAAAATTGACTTACTATGTAATGAAATATTTGTTCATCTTCACTTGATTAGCTTTAAGCTTAAGATTAAACAACTGGCTTAATGTGACATTCTCATTTCGTTTTAATTATACTCTGTGGTTTTTAAGAGGAAAATAAGTATTGGTTTAATTATCCATGTGTATACCTACTTTATCTGTGGTGTGAATTTAATACTGTACCTAATTGTGTTTGTTGTTAGACTGTGATTAAGCATAATATATGGATTATCATGATCACTTGAATCATTATTTGATGATAATATTACTGGAAGTATATTTTATAAGTAGCGAAATTGATCACGTGACAGTGTAAAGTACTTATTAAAAATAGTTTATAATATGTTCTTTATTTATGATGTGTAAAACATTGAAGATTTTATTATACTTATTGTTATACGTGAGCTTGAGATCACACAATTGCCAATTATAAAGAGTAATGTGTTTGTGACGGTAGTCGCTTTGTCACCTTGTTTGTTCACTCACTGCGAGTAGATTCAGTGTCTGTCGGACCGCCGTGCGGAGCGGACCTCTAGTGGTATCGAAATAGTCTTTAATGACGAAGTGCTGCCCGATTCAGTGTCTGTCGGACCGCCGTGCCGAGCAGACCTCCAGTGGTGTGGAAATAGTCTTTAACGACGAAGTGCTGCCGAATCAAGATGTTGTGAAGTTAAGTAATTTATTATACTCTTTTTTTGGTATTATATAACGACGCATATGTCAATCAATAGTTGATAAGTGTAAATGAAGTGTATATAGTAAGTAAGTATCACATTGTTAAAAGACATTTAAAAGAATGGCCTCGAGTTTCTTGCCCGTTCTTCTCGAAGTGGATCTATACAACTTTGTTTACTGAACGAGGCAGTAATGATAGAATATTTCAATGTTAAAATTTCATTAGAGCGTCGTAGACGCCTAAATTGAATAAATGGTTTTGACTTTGACTTTGACTTTCATTATTCTAACTAACACCTGCATGCTTGCAAAAGATTCTATTATTATAACATCTATTACGTTAGATCTGATCATACAACTAAAAGTCATACTGCATATTAAATCAAATTTTAACAAAGAGATACATTACTTTAACTGAGAATACATATAAGTAGGTTACTTGTGTTTGCTGAGTGGCTCAAAATTTTAATTTAACTAAATTGTTGTTGTAGTAAACTCCTCTAAACTGAAAACTGGACCACCAACATTATGTAAACAAAAGACCGCGGGGTTCATCATTACTGCATGCGAACTGAACCTTTTCCTTCAAATAAATGTATTATAGCACATACATTTCGCCCCAGATGCCGAGAATAGCTATCCGGTGCGAAATCGGGGGAAGCGGATTCGATTCCTGACCGGAAAAAAAGTGCTCCAATAATTCGTAAATCTCATTTATCTGATAATAATTGATTATATTTTGAATTATAATTATGATTTTTAATTATATTTAGAAAAAAAATACTAAAGACTTGGGAACTACATCCCTCATTACTATATATTAGGATACTACATATAAACTACATTTTAGGATAGCATTTGACTGCAATCTCACCTGATGGACGGGGTTGATGTATTCTGGGTTAAAGTTTTGCTGCAGTCAGTCAAGTAAATAACCACTTATTATTACGTTCCAAAAAAGTAGCTACACCAATGGTCAGGCAACAAAGATTATCAGTAAAAAAGTACGTTCCTATACCCAACAACCACGAAACCTGTCTTTTTTATTCAACCGTCAGCCGCAGTTGGAACTTTTTGGCCAGACTTCGTATCTGGCCGACTTTCAGTTTCTCGCAACATTGGATGCACATTTTATCGTCGTACTTAAGTACCTACTTGGTTCTTTATTTTTACGTAGCTGGAGTTTCATTTAGTCGTTTACGTCGGTAATATTTTATACCCTCACAGTAAAAAGTGGAGCAGCTTGTGCAGAAAATTTACTGACTTTGTGTCGATAATAGTAGATTTAGCACCATAGTAGATAAAACAGCATCTTAAGTCATCGGTAATAAAGACTAGAATCTTAAGTCAGTTTGAGCTCGCCCAAGACGTAGACAGATTTGTTCACGAATAGAATTCATATTTATTACAAAGCTTTAAACGGGACGATACAAATAAAATTGTGATCCCTTACCTGTATCGGCCGAATTTTCCACTGCTGAACACAGCCTCCCCCATTTAGGGGGGGATGTGCCAATTATGGCAAGCGTGGGGATTACCCCACGCTTGGCAGGCGTATTGGGATCGCAGTGTAAGATTTCCTCAGAAGACAGGAATCAGTTCCTGCAGCCCATCTTCCGATATTTTATCTTAGTTGTCTGACACCCACAGGTATATTGACATTCTAACCCGGCACCATGGTAACAAGTCAGTCTTGTTTGTTATTTTATGTAGACAATACGCCGAGCCATTGCAATATTGAAAATCCAGTAACGGGAAAATGACACGACTAAACTGTTATATCTTTGTAGATCGATACTTAAATAATTCTTGCATTTTTGTAAAATATCTAATATATTTTCACTGTTGATGAATAAAACTGTCATTGCCTCAATACTGAGTTAGTGATGTGATGTATATATAACAAATGTTATCGATAGTGTAATTATGAAGTAAATAATAAATTTAAAAGCAGGTACCATTTTAAATGGTTGTCATAAAAAGAAACGTGAGTTGTCATAATTGTTAAGTATATATACCTTTATTTTTTATTGGTTCGATATTAAAACTGTACAGTCAAACAAAAAAATTAACATATTTTAATTGAATCAGAGGAACTAAAGCGTTCAATCGAAGCTGGAGTACCGGCCGGCTGGGAGATTCGATCTCGAATGTGCACTGCATGGTAGTGTCGTAGATGCCGTTAAGCTACGAAATTCTAAACATTATCAATATTAAGTAAAACGTAACTCAAAAACGGCTTGACCGATTTCGATGAAATTTAATTGGAGCCAAACGACAAGCATCAGCTTTTAAACAAAATAAGAATTTTTAAAATCGGTTCACTCAGTATAAAGTTCTGAGGCAACAAACATAAAAAATACAGACTAATTGAGAACCTCCTTTTTGGTCGGTCAAAAAGATAATCATGAGTGCTCAGATGATCTGTCTGTGTTAGTTAAAAAAGCTACTCTAGTAGATATTATATACACAGGTGTAATATACTTACGACAACTCACCTAAGCCATTAGATAATATATGGTTACTTCACAGAAATAATAATTTGAACAAGCAAACTTAGCCTGAGATCTGCAGCTTTCCAGACATTATACTTTAAAGGAACTTCAAAAGCTTGATTACCACTTTTTCAAACGTTTATCTTTTTGATGGGAATGATCCACTAAACGTCAGATGTTCCAGAAACTGCACACATGCTGTTAGCAGAGAGCTAGCAAAAGTTTGTATTATTTTATTTGCAGAGGAAATACTTAAATTGTCGCCATGGCTGCGCTGCTACTGTCATATATTTTAATGGTTCCGTGCATAAATAATACATGTCAAGGTGCAGATAAAGCGGCAAATATAACAATACGATAAAAGCCAACACTTACATAAGGTCCCCAGGTAATCGTGTGAGCTTTTGAGATAAATGTTATATAAGAACACAATGTTTCAGTTGAAAGGTTAGTACAAACTATTGCAAACATTTCTTACATGCTGGGTAAATTTATGTGGTCTTTTAGTTTATTTTACATGAGAAATTGTTTTATGACACCTCTTGTCGTGATGTGTAAAGATACGTCAGTGTTTTGTTTATCTACGGCCTCAACGAATTTATATCTATGGCTTTATACGAGTACAAATGGGGTCTTTTTAAAAATATTCAATTGCATGTTTAGTCTATCCACTATGTATATTTAATTTGGTCTACATTGAAATGCTTCACATTTTGTAGAAACCGGTTTTTGAGTACGCATCTTAGAACTTTTTTAACAAGTTATATTTGCAAAATATCAATACTAAGGAGAAAGTTCAAATTAAATGAAATTTTTAAAATACGCATATTTTAGGGTATTTTTAACCGACTTTAAAAAAGGAGGAGGTTTTTAATTCAACTAACTAACATATTTTTTCTGTGTTCCTCATTTACTTTGAAGGTTAACATTGAGGATGAACCGATTTTGATGATTTTTTATATGCGAAAGTTGTTACTCGATATGTGGTCCCATTAAATTTGAGTGAAATCTGACGAGTAATATTTGAGTTATCCCTAATAATGCATGTTTTATGGTCGAATTGTGTTTGGAAAACATGTTAAGCAAGAGATTCAGCCCTTGATGTTTCTCGATTAAGATTGAATATCTTTTCTGACCAGAAATCCGTCAGAATTGCTGGTAGGTTTTCGACTTCGAGCTACAAGTTTCGTCGAAATAATCACTGTTTTTTTTTATATATCGATAGCATTTGATATAAATTAATTAAAATATATATATGTATACGTATATACAGTAGTAAAAACTCTATAACTAACTAAAATCATAACTAACAGCCTTCGAATAAATATATAAAGAAATCTAAGTCAAGCTCCAAAACAGCATAACGTTAACTTTACTCAGGCTTGGTTTTAGAAGTGTACCTACCGTGATGTGCAACAATATTACCTTAAGAGCCCACTGAAGAGAAGCTCCCACAGAAAAATAGAAATTTTAACAAAATGATGCTGTCTCGCCGCTAAACGCCGGCCTCGCGCTCCGCGCCCCGCACCGTTGTCTAATCCCATAAACATATAATATGTATAGGTACTACAGTACAGAGAGTCGTCCAGTCGAGTCATTATTGAACTCTCTTTGCATCCGCGCCGCGCCGCGCCGCCGCTCCACGCCGCCGCCGCACCGCCGCGCCGCTCCACCCAAAAGTGTGAAATATTTTGTTGAAGTCGGTACCATGATAGTTGATAAGTACCAGTTCAATTATCAATAGCAATATTGTGCGCATGGTACCGACTTCAACAAGTTATTTCACACACTTGGGTGTTGAATTCAGTTACATTATTGGATTTAAAAAAAACTGTCTTTTTATAGTGACCCTTGCTACTTACGGGATCGATTGTCATTCATTGTCATTGCCAACGACTATATCATCAAGATAGGTAAATATTTTTCAGTTACTGGAATGTAACTCTAAAACGGCTCAACCGATTTTTATGAAATTTAAATGGGACCAAACGACAAGCATCAGTTTTTAAACAAAAAAATATTTTTAAAATCGGTTAACCTAGTCAAAATTTCTGAGGTAACAAACATAAAATAAATACAGACGAATTGAATATTGTATTTCGGTGTGACTTAGTTATTATATTTTTTAGTGTACTATTATTACATTGTTTTATTTGCCTTCCTTTTGATATGAAACCTTTTATACAATTTATAATAAATACATAATGTTTTCATGTTTTTATTGATTACAAATATAATTGAATTATGGTCCCAGAGTATAATATATTAAAAATTACATAGACAAATGTCATTTGCACGTCATTTAATGTACTATCTATAACAAGAGTTACTATCCATCCACCTTTCAGATTTCCTTAACATTATTATAGTTACTTGACTTGACTTATCTTGATAATTTCAGTGTTGACGGTGCCACACCCCAATCGGTGTCTTCCGGTCCGATCCCATGAAAAGATACCACATGTTATCAGTTATATTTTCTATTATTAATATTTTCCGTTCTGATCCCACTTATTATTTAAAGTGGGATCCGTTTATTTTTAATTCATTTACTATTAGAGTCTGATCCCACCAACACTTAAATACATTTAGGCACTTCCTCAAGTACGGTTTGAAAGATAAATTTATCATTAAACACATGTTTATATTATTTAACTAATTTATGAAAGTACCAGAAGGGCAGAAGTTTAAAGAAATCATATCTACTACGCTGTATATGATTTCTTTTGTTTTTTCTTCTTTGTAAACATGCTAGAAGATACACTTATGGTTCTCATGTTTTTAGTTTATCAACTGAATAATCCAAACTGAACAAACGATGTTGGTATCACGATGATTATTATAAATAATAATACTTTTACATTAAGAAAATACTGTGAAACTGTTTGTTGGTCCTTAGAAAAAAAATAAAGACGAAGGTGATCATTTGCTTTTTACAATCGTGCTGTTATTATTACGCTTAACAAGCTACTAACGTATATGAAGTACTTGTCAACAATACTAAATTGAAAGCCTAAAAAACCTGTACCTTGAAAAAGGTCGCATCGGAGAAGACTGCTGTTATAGTATCGAGGACTTACCAGAAACTGCAGAAGTACAAGACCTTAACGACTACATGGTGACTCAATGGCTAGAAGACTAAAGTTTCGTAAACATATTGTGTACTATATAAGGAACATCACCGAACATTTAATGGAATGCTGGCATTTTAAATTAAATAGTAACATTATTAAAATGCACCACAATAAATACCAGCTTTGTTAAATTATTTAGAGAAAGATGCCAACTTAAATATATTACTTAACAATCAATATAAAACAAGGAAATAATCACTGAAGCGGAGTTTCACAAAATAATTTGAAGAAATAAATGAATTTACCATGTTACATATCAGCTGCAAATAGCTGAAATCACAGTTGGTTTTTTTGGAAAAGCTTTGCATATTTTAATGTTGTTGATTACTTATGGTCAGACTTTGTAGTCTGAATTGTTACTCTTAGGCAAACTCGTTTTATTGTTGAAGCTATTGACATCTTTAAATAATATTTCGTAGATATAATCTACTATATGGCATGCCAACTGTATGACCAATTTTAATATAATATTGTTTTTATACTGTAAGATGGAAAAAGCATTAGCTATGGCAAGATTCGAGCCTGCAACTACAGGTACCTGTGATCATGGGATCCAATCCCAGTCCTAATTATATTTTTTCCATCAAACATTATTTTTATATTCTCGCTAAGCATGCGTAAATGGTTATAAAAATATACCCATATTGTTTGTATATAGTTATTTTCCTAATATTGATTGTTAGTTTCGATATCTTAGTTGAACTTTTACAATAAAGAGTGATATCGTTTTAAAGAAGCTTGTTTTATTCTTGTGTAAGTACATTTAAAAATAAAAAAAGAAGTAACTCAAAGTATTTTTTTAAGGAAAAATAGCAGATAAAGATTTTTATGTTTTAGTTATCGATTGAGCCACATTTATATATGTACATATACTGATTATTTACTGATGAACTTAAGTTAATATAATTTAAGTGAGCTCTCGTGAGTTTCATAATTTATAATCACAACTTAAGCTAATAATATATTTTATAAATATGTTTTTATGTAACAAGATTTACAGTATGAAACTCCTATGAACTTCTGCTCTCCTGGTAACTTGCGAATTCTTATATTGGTATGTGTACCAATGTGTGTTGTCGTGTTAAGCATAGTTTCATAAATATCTTCCTTTATTGATAACGTACCCAAGCTGTAACTATTATCAAGTCAGGGCCATGAAACAATGAGTGGGATCAGACCGGAACGAAAAATTTATATTGTATTTATATTTGTATTGTATTGCAATTTTATATTGTAAATGAACGGTGTGGGATCCGATTGTGGTATCAGACCGGAGTACACAAATCGTTCCCGTAAGTGGCAGGGCTAACATTTTTTTTAACGTAATACCTATAATGAAACCTAAAAAATGAAAAATAATTTGTCGAAGTCACCATGACCACAATAGGGAGATCATACTTTCAAACTGTCATGGTACCGACTTTGACTAGTTATTTCAGACTTTTTGGTATTAGAAGTC
Organism: Plagodis dolabraria; assembly: GCA_963854805.1. NCBI lineage: Eukaryota > Metazoa > Arthropoda > Insecta > Lepidoptera > Geometridae > Plagodis > Plagodis dolabraria. Next base: position 19,396,718 of record OY978447.1, on the reverse strand, counting down.
GGTTTAATTTTTGTTCGTTTTTTATTGTGTGATGAATCCATTTTATAAAAAAACATGTTTTATGTGTATCGAAGAACAAATATCCTATACCTACTTACTTACGAGACTTTACTAGATTTGCTACAAAATGTGCTGTGACATTTAATTTACATTATATAATATCTACAATATCGGCTCAATCAATGTTCGGCATAATGTAAGCTTTAGAAGCTAAGATTTCACGACAAAGGTATAGGTACTTAGAAGGATAGGTAAAAATATGAAATTTATTAATAGGTAAAAACTGATCTGTGAACATGTTTTTATATTTGTATATTGGGTTATGTACGTCTATAATATATTTTTTTGTTTCGATAATTCAAATGTAATATTCAGAATACAATAATATTCGTAGAAACGAAATATCTATACCATCGATTTTTTCCCATCACTCACCATCCAACATATCGAAAATGCATATTGACATCACTTATGCAAGTAACTAAACCTAACTACTATGATTTATTCAGTGCAGCTACCCTGCCCCCCGAACAGAATTGTGCGATAAGGACAATTGCAGCTTCTTCAAGTTTTGACTTAGAATTTCCGCATAATTTGAGTTCTGGGAGAAAACTTTTCTCCTATAGTAAACATTAATTAAATCTAAAAAATTTGGTCTTATTTTATAACTGACAGAACAAACGATGTTTATAGGTTTTCCTTTTTCTTTATTTATCATTAATTTTCATATAAACAATTCACAAACTAGAGATACATTTTTTGAGAAAAATTCGGTATTTAAATACCCATTAATCCAAATTCCTATAATATAATGATAAAAAGCAAAACTTACAAACATCACTATTGATAATATCTGTAACCTTTCCAAAAATCATCAAAATCGGTGATTGTTTAGGGGGGTAGAAACATTTTCTCTTTTTGTATGAAAATTCGACACTTCCTTCTCGTCTTAACGCGATCCATCGGATGCAAACATTTCGAAGCGCTAAATCAATTAACAAATCTAATTGAATTTGGGAGATTGTGTTTTGCTAATTATGAACTTGTTGAGCCCGAAATCAATGCGTTCTACTACTGTATGAGAGTGACACTTCTGTAAATATGTATTCGTAGGTAACAAAATTACAATATCATCCGCTTGATATATGTACAAACCGAGGTCCATACAATAAAATAGTGCTGCATAATGCAATACAGTGTGTGGCTCAGTTTGTTGTAAAGTGTATACAAATTATCAAAAAAGCAATACAATTTATCATGTCTAATAATGTGACGTATTAAAAAAATGCTTACAATATTTTTCAAACAGTTTTTCTAAAGTACAGAGCATACAAAATATTCAGCGTATTTTCTCTGTTAAAGTAAAATTGACCTTTTATTTCTTTAAACATCCGATAGAATAAAAATAAGTTCAAAGAGCTACTCGATTCGATCGATTAGATAAATATTACCTACTTGTATATATAGCGTGGATATATAGCGTCGATATATATTTTTTGTAATGTTATAAAGTAGGTAACCTGCTGGCTATATCTTCCAAGTTATTATATCTAAGGTTTGAATTTATGTCTAAATCTCTGTCGATAATCCCTACTCTTGGCAGGCGTTTTGGTGATCGCAGTTTAAGATATATTAAACCATTGGTCGCCTCTTAACAATAGTGGTCGCGATAGTGTATGTATATTTAAATACGTTACCGTAATGCTGCCGATATTACAGGTGTTCATAGGCGGTGGTGACCACTTACCATCAGGTGTACCGCTTGCTTGTTTGTCACTTATTGCATAAAAAAAGCATTCACATATTGACCGAAGCATACATCCAGAAATATAGACTACCTATTTTTAAATAATGTAAACATTTATATATTCCCGGCTAGAATTTTATGGCAGAAAAAGGTACATTGCGAAAAGACAACATTGATTCTGATATTTTGTACTCAATTCATTTATAAAAACTCTAAAAAGCAAATTAAAATCCTATTAATAAAAGACAAAAACTATTAAAAGGTAAACAAGGTAAGCATATTTTCTAATTAAATTTTATTAAAGTAGAAAAATATTTATTGTAACTTGTAACATTTGATTTGAATTTTCTTAAACAGAAAATTAATAACAGCCAACTAAACACAAGACAAGTAGCTATAAGTGTAATAATTATACTAACCTACAGTAAAAACAAAACTTCTTAAACTCGTAAAATGATGCAGTTATGATATATCATATGATACTGCATTCAAGTCAAAGTTGAAGCTAGAAAATTTAATGTGCGAACTTGTACCATACTGTCTGTTGAGTAAATACGGGTACTAAAACCCTCGGCATTGCTGAAGCACTGTTATTAATTTTAATTTCATGTGCAGGACGAAGATATTTTAAGCTGTACTCAGAGCAGAAAATATAACGGAACAATAAAAGCGAACAAATAGAAAGTTAACAAGGTACTCGTGTAAATTTATTATTATCTTTTGCGCTAAGATGTTACTTGAGAAAACCTTGTTCTAGTTAAGAGACTTCTGCTAACCGATACTAGTAATAATTTCTGAGCAATTGCAAGTTAATATGTTTCATACCAAATTCAAAATTCCTTTTTAGTCCTCATAAATATGACATGGGGTAATTTAAAAAAGCATTAACAGAGTCCTTAAGGGTCGGCCACGCATTGAAAGTACTTAGGGTATTGCAGATGTGAATAGGCACTGGTAGCCGCTAACCATCGGGCAGGCCGTACGCTTGTATGCCGCTCATCCCATAAAAAAATAATATTGTGGTTGTAAGAATGACAGTTTACCACATAGAAAATCATGAGCCAATGAGTAGTTATGGTGTCAACGACATCATAGATCGTAGGAAAATTAATCAACTGCTGATGTTACGACATCCAGCACTTATGCTTTACATTTCATTAAACTTGATCACCAAGAACCTATATCATGCAACAAATCATACAATTTGCCTAACATAAGTACAATAGTAATAAAAAAAATTGTGGCTAATAACTACATAATTATAACATACTTAAAATAAAAGTTGTGGGCCTAAAATAATAACAATAGAGTTTACGGTGCTATTATGTAAATAAGTTAATAAATATTTCCTGAAAGGCACTGCAATATTCAACCGCAGTGCTTAAAAGTTCGCTACGAGCTTAATATAAATGGTGACAGCCATATACAAGCAACCACAAGAGTACGAATTTCAAAATTACAACAAATGGCCACTCCGCATTGTTTTCAAAGAGGATTCCAGTCGGAATTCACATAACTAATTGTGATTAATTTTATTGTTGTCTTTTTTTAATTACGAGTTTTAATGCTTATAATTTATGCTTCGATACAACGTAAGTGTTGATAAATATTTGCAAGTTATGTACATAACTAATTAATTTCGCTTACTATATTTGTTTCAAATTTTTGCCATAAGTTTCTTCTACAGATAAATATATATATAATTATGTAGATAGTCGTCAGAAGTGCAGCTATATAAATAATAGTAATACATAGATAAAAAAGTCGTCTCTTCATCACGAAAACTTCCAATCTTTTATTTAGTTTACCTGGTCTAGTACTCTTTTATCTATGACCTGGTTTACCTGTATAACGTATGTATTCTAATTTGAGGAACTGAATTTCTGAAGGAAGTGAATTCTTTCAAGTTTTGCTCGGCTCTTGTGAGTTTGAAGGTATAATAATGTGGTACTGGACTGATCGGAATGATTATTGAGCCAGAAAGGTAAAGCAGTGGAACTCAGTAATGGAACAACTTGATCGGGCCATGTTTATGCTTGTTGGAATGGTCCTGAGTGGCATTTTATACGTCTTTTTATCCCACCTGTTTGAAAAACGACACTTAGGTTTAAAGAATAACGAAAACAGAAGTTATAATAAGTTTGAGCTTTCTCAGTTCGGACTGATTCGCTTTCGGTCTTCTAATAGATAAGGTAACGTAGGTAAAATATGTAAAGATTATTTGTTTGATCTGTATCGCAGGAAAAATTTAACATCTTGCAAGCAGTTTCATGATTATGTTAGGAACTATTCAAAAACTTTTAAGTCTGTTTGCTTGTGTGCTAAATCTCTTTTTATTAGAGATAAAATTAGCAAGTCTAAAAATAAAATAAAAACCATTTGGAAGACTATAAATAAAGAGACTGGTAAAAATAAACCTAGAGATTCAAGATATGTCCTAACTATTAATAAAAATCAAATCTCTGATCCAATACAAGTGGCAAATATATTTGAATTTTTTTTTCTGACTTACCCCTAGAAGTCATTAAATCATTGGATTCTTGTCCCAATGTAGCAGAAGCCCTATTAAAACATAATTTTCCCTGCAAAACACCAGACTTTTCTTTCAGATACACGACAAACTTTGAAATTATAAAGACATTCAAAAGTTTAAACATAAAGAGTACTGAAGACTTGTGGGGTATGTCAGTTAAAGTGGCAGAGTCTATAATTTGCATTATTGCACCATACTAAGTAACAATATTCAATCTTTGTGTCGATAGAGGAAATTTCCCCGACTTAATGAAACTAAGTAAAATCACTCCAATTTTGAAGTCGGGGGCTGCATCTGACCCTTGCAATTATAGACCTATTTCCATCTTACCTGTTCTGAGTAAAGTATTCGAAAAAATTATGCTCAAACAACTTTTATCTCATTTTAATGAGCATAATATATTGAATGAGAATCAGTTTGGTTTCACTAAGAGCAGATCCACTACAGATGCAGGTGTTCAATTGATGTCACATATACTTGAAGCCTGGGAGAGTTCACATGATTCACACTATGGTATTCGTGGAAAAGCTTTAAATCTAATAGAGTCATATCTGTCAGACAGGCTACAGATGGTTGGAATAAATAGCAATACTTCTTCCGGATCTTTGGTAAAAATAGGTGTACCGCAGGGATCAATTTTGGGACCTTTTCTGTTCCTAGCGTATATTAATGATCTGCCTTGCATGGTCAAAGATTTCTGCGATATTGTTTTATTCGCAGATGATACCTCTCTGATTTTTAAAGTAGATAGGAAATATAGTGAACTCATTCATGTAAATAATGTGTTATCTATGCTCTCTGAATGGTTCGCCGCTAATAATCTTCTCTTAAATTCAAAAAAGACCAGATGTTTAAAGTATTCTTTAACAAATGTTCCTTATGTTGAACCAAAAATTAAGCTTTGCTTAGATAAACTCTCTATTGACAAAGCAACAGTCTTTCTGGATCAAAATGGATTCAACTTTACAGTGGGATCCACGTATACATGATCTAGCCGGAAGACTTAGTTCTGCTGCATATGCAGTTTGTAAGATAAGACAGTTAACAGACGTAGCTATTGCACGGCTAGTTTATTTCGCGTACTTCCACAGTATTATGTCGTATGATGTATTGCTGTGAGGAGCTGCTGCTGAGATGGAAACAATCATTATCTTACAAAAGCGTGCAATTAGAGCCATATATGAAATGGATCCTATGGAATCTCTAAGGGATCTTTTTAAGAAATTGATATACCTATTAACTTTACCGAGTCTGTATATATTTGAAAATATTATGTATGTTCGGAAAAAATTGAGTAAATTTAAATTAAATAGTGACAACCACGATTACAACACTAGGAATAAATATAAAATAGCAGTACCAGGTTTTAGACTAGCAAAGACAAATAAAAGGTCCTTTTTAGGTAATTGTGTGCGGTTTTATAATAAAATTCCCAAACATATTACAATGCTCACAGAAGGAAAATTCAAGTTGCATGTGAAAAATATTTTGATTTTGAGATCATACTACAAAGTTTGTGATTACTTAAACGACAAAAATGCTTGGAAAGTTCCGCCTCTGCCAAGCTATCACCTGTCACCTACGTAATTTGAACAAATATTGTAATAGTCATATTATATTGTATATAACACATTGTTAAAAGACGTTTAAAAGAATGGCCCCGAGTTTCTTGCCCGTTCTTCTCGCAGTGGCTCTATAAATGTTTTTGCTGAACGTGGCAGTACAATGTAGAGTATTTCAATATTAAAATTTGTAATTGACCTTCATAAGAGCGTCGTAGACGCCTAAAATGAATAAATGATTTTGAATTTGAATTTGAATAAACAAATAATCTATATTCAAAATTATATAGTATTTAAAAGCGAAAAGTAGTTCAAAAGTTTATGGAAATACGTCCTTTCAATAAATATATATGTCTTTTCATGTAGACAATGAGTTACAAATACCAAACTAAAAAAGATAGAGGAGACGAAAAATTAAGACAAATACTCGTACTTTAATGATGTAACCACCTTGTTTAGAAATATTCAGGAATTCGTAAACTCCTATTTCTTGACATACTCGTAAATAACTCGCAACATTTCTTTTACCAAAAATAGGATTTTCATCCATAAAACAATTTACTTTTAAAATAATGTTTATTGTAAGAAGTCAAATTAATAAACATGTGCTCGTGGAGATGACTGTTCATTTTGGTTTTGAATTTAGTTTGACTATATTTTATAGCTCAGTTGTTAAAATATATTTAAATATAAGTAATATTTGAGTGTTTGCATTGAACAGGCTCTCAAACTTCTGAACCAAATTGAAAATTCTTTCACCATTTTCCTACACTATCCCTGATGGCTATAGAAGATTTTCAAAAAGTTAGGGATCCATATGATAACTTCGATAATGTAACCCAAAGTGCGAAAATATACCATAAAAATGTCGCGTACGCGGCTGAAGTTGTTGATAATAGAGCAAAGTGGTGTACAACATTTTTTTAAGAATACAATAATTACTTTTTTGTGTGTTTAAATTTATAATTTTTTAATCTTTTGTTAAATATCCGTACTTCGCACGGGGCGTAGCCGGGGCGGACCGCTAGTTACCTATATATAAGAAAAAAATCTAAGAAACAAACACCTAGCAAAATCAATATTTCATAATAACGAGTATTATAATATATTTAAAGAAAACATTAATATAATATCTTAATATATAACTAACGCTCATGTTTATATGCTAAAATTGACAAACATGCATTGTCGTGATATCACGCCATACCTAGTTTAGAGTTGACATTAATTAGTAATAGGTATAGAACAATAGCTCTATTAGCTTCAATATAAAAATTAACGTGATTTATCAAATTCAGCTAGACATACCTCAGCGACTTAACCTTAAGACCGTTTGCGGACAGACAGGAAACATTGTTTTGTACCTTTATTTCATATTTATTGGCCACAGTCGCCATAAAATGTGGGCGACTAAAGAATAAACTAACTCAAGCCACGCATGACGCATGCCGTGAAGACGAGATTAAGGATATATACAAGTTTGTGTTTTAAAAATGTCTAAAGGGTCGTGACAAAACCACGCCATTGATTCTTCACATTTATCATATGAGATTACATCATATCTCCAGAACAAATGTTACTTGTTATCAAAACTCACAGATAATGAAAAATACTCACAGGTAAGATGACTTCAGTTTTTACCCGATATTTCGTCGAATTAAGCGTGTGACTGGCAAAGAACTCTGAATCAGGCGTTGATCCATTTTTTCGTTACAAGCGTTATTGGACATCGCGCAGCTGTCCGGGTGTGAGGTCGACAAAATCTTCAAGAGGTAAGGTGTTTGATCATACACGTCTAAGTTTCGCGTAGACGAGGTGACCATTTGTGTCAGATCATAGGCTTGAGCTAAGTCGTGAACAAATCTCTTTGAGCGATCGGTGGTGCATGAGCCAAACGGCGTGGTGAGCGTAGAAATCGAAAATAACACGATATCTGTGGTCTCTCGAGGGATCTGCTCGAGCAAGGAATCTGTAGCCATTTGTATTTGCTCCATATGTTGGATATGTTTCTATGTTTATAATGGGTCCCATAAATGCACACAGATTGACGAATAATAATAGTAGTCTACGTGCAGCCAGATTTTAGATAGAACCCTTTCTCAAAAACTGCCGAGGCAACGAGCACAAGGGTAAAAACACATACTAGCCCGCGGCAAAAGAAATGCTTTAATTGTACCCCGGGTATGTGAAGACAGAGATGTCCCTGGGAGAGAATATCTTTGTTTTGGTTAGAAAGTGCAAGACCGACTCAGCAATCTTCAGGCGGTATTCGATGGCATTCAAATATTTGTCCTGTGTAGCTGGAGAATAATTGAGCTTAGTTTTGCCCCTTCTGAATGCGCAGGTTAGCACGGCCATTGAAGCCCTAAAAGTAGACGCCCAGAGAGGGATCTAGCGTTGATGATGATGATGGTGATGATTATTATCAGTCAGTTTATCAACTCAAGTTGTACTCAAATAATATTTGTAGTTTGCGTACGTCTGAAAAGTTTTTCAGATACTTTAGTATTATATTAATCTATGGTATTCATTTAAATAAAAAAAAATTACGACTATGTAAGCACTAATATAAAATTGCTATGAATATCTGAGAGCTGAAAATTATTTGGTAGGCGACTTTCATACAAGCAGGTTTTCCAGGTAGGAGGTATTCCACCTCGAGGGTTTTCTAATATGACCTGCGTCGGTAAGTTTGCCACTTATAAAATGAAAACCAAAAATGTTTCTTAATTTTATTGAATTATAAACATTTTTATAAGTTGTTAAAAAAAACTATTAAAGATATCTACCTTACCTAAGAAGAAGATGTACCCAAATAAAAGTTTACGTGTGTAATATATCACAACCATAACAATTAGAAAAATAAACGGCCAAATCTGAACAAACCTCTAACTAGTCATTCTATCATAACAAAATTTAATCTCGCTGCGAAGAATTTTAGTACACCTTATTTGTATCACCTGACGTAAAGTGCCGTCTTTAGGTGAAAACTTTGTAACTTTAACGTCAAAGTTGCATGCTTACAGAAAGTGACGAAATTTCTGCTGTGAAAATAGCATAAAATAAATAATAAAAGTTTTTTAAGGCACGGTCATAAAACAATATGACAAGATGGCTAATAATTTGCTAAACTTCCAATTTTCTTAGGAAGTGTATCGTTGTATTTGAGGCTGATATTCTAGTCTTTGACTACTATCTCACCTGATGATAAGTTATGATGCGGTCGACGATTTTGTTCAGGCTAACCTAGAATTATTGGCTCTCAAGGACAGCTGCCGGAACACACCGTTAGTTGCTTGGCGACAGATTTTCTACTTGAGGGTGGTAGCTAACCAGGCGGACATTCGCAAAATGCTCTACCACCATGCTATAACGACTGCCATCACATGACAACAACCGGGACCGACGGCTTAACTAGCCGCGCTCGGTAGTTATGTGACCAGAATTTTTAGTTACAGTCGAATGTATAAAATTATTCCTAGTAGAAGGCTACTCTCAAACACACTCTTATTATATATAGCACTATGAACACATCTAGCCATAAACGAGTATTCATAGACTTTATTATAGATAGATAGCTAGATAGATAGAAAACTCTTTATTGTTACACCACTTTAGAAATATAAAAGTATACACATAAAATTTTAATAACATAGTGTTACAATGGGCGGCCTTATCACTAAAAGTGATCTCTACCAGGCAACCTTAGGATGGAGTTGAACGAATAAAACAATAGAGGCGGGTGTAGTCCAAATACATAATCAAATTTCATAAAAACATTATACCCTTACGGGGAATTGCAGGTGTTCCTTTTTTTACATTGTATTTACCAATTTACCAATATTAGGGTTGAAGATGAGTAAAAGTGTCAGGATTGAGTGGTTGAGTGTTGAGTTACCAGAATGGACAAGATTGGAATTAAGTTACGTGCAAGGAACCCTATTGTTACGGACGAAACGAGCCCTCTCACTGCCCCGCCTGTAAATAGCTAGATACCTAATTATAAGATTCGATTTCGCCTTTTATTATTTGTAGAATTAAGTTGTTTAGATGTTAAGTGTATTAATAAAGAATATTAGTAGGCTAAGACATAGGGATATAAGGATATATGTGATTCATTCATGTAACTTGTTAGCTAGTTGACGGCGCCAGTGCCGACCGCAGACTGAGAGAATATGCGCTCAGCGCCCTCTTTAATATTTATATTTGTAGAGCGAGACAACGATATATTCTGTACTACTCATGGCAAAAACTCGCTTTCCTATATATATTGGCACGTTTTTTACGATAGCATCCCGGGCTATTGTAGGGCCAGGCCCTCGCCCAAAACCCGGTGGAGCTGGACGACCGCACAGGCGGTAGCCAGCATCTATGTCCTCCCTAAATAAATAAATACGATAGCATGCATTCTTAACTGACTCTCGGAGTCAACCACATCTTTGTTTCATTCCTTGTTTCATGTACCAGCGAGAACAAATTGTTACATAGGATATACGAAGAAATTGTAACATAATTTGAAGAAAGAAATACAGTCCACCATTTGAGCTACATCGAAGCGTGTGTTTTATTGACCCATAGCGTAAGGACCCCCACAGTTTCTGGTCCTTCGCAAGCCGGGTTCAATTGGACAAAGGAGCAGTTGGTCAACTCTGGGTCGTCGTCATCAAGTCAAGAATCAGCATCATCGTCGGCAGGGCACTGTGACGTCTACACTTACTGTACCTCTCACGCAGTGTGTAGGACGTGTGCCAACAACATCAGGTCCACCAGAACGAGTGTGGAACCAACCAAGTCCACCAGAACGAGTGTGGAACCAACCAAGTCCACCAGAACGAGTGTGGAACCAAACAAGTCCACCAGAACGAGTGTGGAACTTGTCACCAAGGAGCGGCAGCGGCGGGCCATTGGGCTGAAGATCACCCAACGGTGCAACGATCGCCGTGACGTCGTGAGACCTTGGACCGGGGTCGGAAGATCACCCAACGGTGCTACATACGCCGTGCGCCGTGCAACGGGTGCCCCGGGTGTGCAGAACGAAGAACGAAAAAAGAAGACTTTAACGCGGTTAGCCGCGGCCTGGTCTCTCGAACCCCCTCACGGTGCTAAATCGGTAAGAGGGCCAGGTTAACGCCAGTACTGGCGGTGTGACATTTGGTGCGGTGTCACCGGTCCCCACGGACTGAAGTTGCACTCCTGACGTCGGTAAGGTCGTAGTTGTGGTGCGGAGGCCGGACTGTAGGCACTGCGGAAGGCAGTCGGACATTCCAGCCGACTGTCGAGCGCTCCGTCACCGCTTGCGATCCTCTGCCGGGCAGGGCCCACCTTCCCTACCCATCCCCTTTTTCCATCTCCAAGGGAGCGTATCTCGTGCCTTAGGGCCGGGCCCTCCTAAGGAATTGTTAGGGACCGTTAGGCAGGTAGGGAATTAGGGGCGTGAAGAGCCGAAAATGCCGACGACCAGGAGCCAGGTCGCCGATGGGAAGACTCTACGCGTATACGAAGACTACCCCGCGTCCCCGTCTGCATCCGCGTTCGCGCACGCGCCCGTAATTAACGAGCAACCGCTCACTGAATCCGCGTCGTGTCCGAATGTAAACAATACGCGACCGCGATCGGTATCGGGTAGGAGACGCGAAGGGCAAGCGTTATCGGTTCGTTCACAACGTTCAAGCGCAAGTGCCGTTGCAAGAATACGGCAAATGGAAATGGAGGCTGAAGAACGATTAGCCGACATAAGGAAAAAAGAATTGCAAATTGAAGCGGATCTGATCAAGAAAAAATTAGTCGCCGACATAGCGGCTATAAGGGAGGAATCAGATCAGGAGAGTCTCTGCGAACAGGAAGCTATGGAAACCAGTATGCGAGTCAAAGACTGGGTTCAACACACGCAGAGACGGGGGGAGCACAGCGTAAACGTCGACATCGATGCTGCCGTAACTATGGAACGAGCGAAAGAGACGGAGCGATGCCTACATACTACGCGTGCGAGAGAGACAGAACGATGCCAAGTAGTTCAAGCAAAGGAAACGGAGTTATACCCTATGCCCACACCAAACCAAGTCACGTTTGAATCTTCGTCGCGGCGCCAACCGTCACCAGCCCGCCCTGTATCCAGAGATAGGGGCATGGAAAGGCTAGCGGAAATATTAGAGAAAATGGCACGAAACAAACCGCATAGAAGCGCACCAGACTTACCTATATTCAGTGGGGCCGCCGGGGAATGGCTACCGTTCAAAGCGGCTACAAAAGAGGCAAAGGCGGTATACGGGCTGACGCCAACCGAGAACCTCGCTAGGCTAAGAGCGTGTCTACGAGGCGAAGCTCGGCAATGCGTGGCCGCGCTGTTATATACCGCAACGGAACCGACTGTGATCATGAAAACGTTAGAACAACGTTATGGGCAGCCGGAAATAATAATCGATCAAGCACTAGACGACTTGAAAAAGCTACCGCGTATCGGGTCAACGGCAGCGGAGCTTAATAACTTCGCAATTAAATTGCAAAACATTGTGACAGTAATCTCGTGTCTAGACGAACGCGGTTACTTGCAAAACCCAATGTTAACGCGTCAAATCACGGATAAAATGAGTGAACACCTACGGTCACGTTGGTGCGATTATGCTGAGGAACAAGGACAGCAAACAGAGGCGGAAATTGTAACTTTATCGCGTTTCTTCATGCGTGAAGCCGAACGCGCAGTACGCCATTGCTACTCGTCCGCACAGCATAACCCGCCTACCAAAACGACCAAGGACGCGCCGCAATTCCGACCCAATAACCGCAATCAACGAGCTAACGTCTATGCAACGAACGAGACACAGAAGAACGTTTGTCTGTGTTGTGGAAACGAACACGCAACCCCACAATGCCAAAAAGTCAAAGAAATGACTGTAGAACAGAGATGGCAATGGGTAAAAGAGACGCATACATGTTTCCTATGTTTGAATAGCAAACATCGCCGCTACAACTGCAAAGCAAGGAAATGCGGAGTCAATGAATGTAGGATGCCACATCACGCATTACTGCATGCGGTTAAACGAACAGAATCAAAACCGCAAAGGGAAGACACCGCTATCACTGCCTCCGCGCAGGCAATAAGCAGTAATAAAGTATTGTTAAAAGTGTGTCCGATCACACTTAAGGGACCGACAGGGGAAATTGAAACATTCGGTCTGTTAGACGAAGGGTCGACAATCAGTTTAATCGACCAGGAAATAGCCGACTTAATCGGTGCGCACGGGCCTACGAGGCCGCTGAACATCCACGGGGTCACATCGAGTCAAAGGGAAGCGGGTAGCCAAGCCGTTGACATCGGGATAAAAGGAAGACGTCAGACGGTATACCACGCTATTAAGGCGCGTACAGTTCAACACTTGGAACTAGGTAGTCAGTCGGTGAACAGCGAGATAATGAACCAACGATACCTACAAAGTGTGTGCGCCGAAGACGTGTGCTACTCCGGAGGAAAACCGCGCATATTAATAGGTGCCGACAACTGGCACTTAATAGTAACTAGAAAGTTACTAACGGGAAAAAGGTCACAACCGGCGGCATCCCTCACCAAGCTCGGATGGGTGATACACGGGACCGCACCGTATAGCTCAATCGTATCTCACGACGAACGCACACTACATATACATACGGTGCAAGGAGAACGAGACTGCGAGCTACACGAACTTGTGAAAACCCACTTCGAATTGGACTCGATCGGCATCTCTAACAAACCAAAACCGGTTGCAACCGATGAAAGGGCAGTAGAGATATTTAATAAATTAGTACGACGAGTGAACGGCCAGTTCGAAGTAGGACTCCCATGGAAATCGGAGGACGTACGGCTACCACATAGTTACGATATGGCCACGCGACGCTTAAAAAGCTTAGAAAGAAAAATGGATAAGTCACCTGAGTTCAAGGAGGCATATACAAAGGAAATGAACAAACTGCTAGAAAAAGGATATGCAGTCAGGTGCGAGCGTGACCATAGTAACAACCCTCGCCTGTGGTACCTACCTCACTTCGCGGTAACCAACCCGCATAAACCAAATAAAGTACGTTTGGTTTTTGACGCCGCAGCACGATCGAACGGCGTGTGTATGAACGATGCGCTCTTGGAAGGGCCGGACTTACTACAAAATCTCAACGGTATATTGTACCGCTTCCGTGAACGACCGGTCGCCGTAACAGCTGATATACGAGAGATGTTCTTAAGGGTGAGAATCCGACCCGACGATCGCATCGCACAACACTTTCTATGGCGCGGAAACGAACGGTCACGGCCACCCGACACTTACGTAATGACAGCTATGATATTTGGCGCTAAAAGCTCACCGTTTCTAGCACACAGCGTACGGAATAAGAACGCCGACGAAATGCGAGAATCGCACGCACTAGCGCACACAGCTATAACTAAGTGTCACTACATGGACGATTGGGTGCAAAGTTTTAGTGACGAAGAAACCGCGGCGCATACCATAAAGGAAGTAATTGAGGTTCACAAGAAGGCAGGATTCGAACTCGCGAGCTGGAGCTCGAACCGTCCTCAATTACTGGGGGGAGTGGGGCACGAGGAACACGCCACCACTCACAAGGAATTAGGAACCGGGTTGAACGAGTACGGAAAAACCTTAGGCATAAAATGGATCGCGTCTACAGACGAACTAGCATTCAATACGGAGATGCCCCGTATCCCGACCGAAGTAAAAACGGGAGTTAGAACGCCTACTAAGAGAGAGGCACTGGGGGCCGTAATGTCTATATTCGATCCATCGGGTCAGCTATCCCCTTACGTCATCTCTGCAAAAATGATACTGCAGAGCTTATGGAGACACAAAATGGGATGGGATGATCCCCTGCCACCGGAAGAAGCCGCCAGCTTCAACGAATGGATACGCGATATGGAGTACATCGAAAAACTGCGTATTCCGCGATGCTACAGTATAAGACTAGCCGTAGAAAGACAACTTCACATATTCGCAGACGCGAGTGAACAGGCATACGCAGCGGGAGCCTACTGGAGGTATTTGTACGACGATCAAAGAGTACACGTGACCTTAATCGCCGGAAAAGCGAAAGTAGCGCCTATGAAACCGCAAAGTATACCACGCATGGAATTACAGGCTAGCCTAATTGGTGCGAGATTAGCCGCTGAAATTATCCGCGAACATGAATTCACAGGCCGTGTCACATATTGGAGTGACTCGAAAACAACCTTGCACTGGATACGTAACGACTCAGCGCGCTATACGCCATACGTAGCACATCGCTTAGGTGAAATTGCGGAACTAACTAGGGTTAGCGAGTGGCGATGGGTGCCTACCGCGCATAATGTCGCCGACGACGCCACACGAACGGGCAGCACTCGCTTAAAAAACACCGATCGTTGGTTCACCGGTCCAAAATTCTTAAGAAAGTCAGAGGAATACTGGCCGCAAGAAGAGGTCAGCATAAAAGAAGAAGAAGAAGAAGAGGTCGAAGTGCTTACCGTACGAACGACGGATTCGACCCCGCTCATTGATGTCAGCCGATTTTCGTCATACGATCGTTTAATAAGGACCGTAGCGCGAGTACTAGCATTCTGCGATAAATGCAGAAAGGTCAAGAACGTGACCGATGTAGACCGCCTACGGCGTAGCGAGAAAATACTGCTACGACAAGCTCAGAAGGACTGTTTTACGAACGAGACGGCGAGATTGGAAGCCGGAAAAACAGTCGAACGAACGAGCCGCTTAGCGAAATTAGACCCTATGTACACGGAAGACGGGCTAATATGCTTGCGTGGAAGGATTAACGCCGCGCTAGTACCGGAGGAAATGAAGACACCGCCCGTGCTTGACGGAAGACATCCGCTGACAATGCTGCTCATTAGGCGCGAACATGAGAAAAATGGACACATAGGGCGCGAACACGTTGTGAACAACCTTAGACAGCGCTATTGGATTTTACACTTACGTCCGTCCGTTAGAAAAATGACGCGCGCATGTACGTGGTGTAGTATAAAACGAGCGACACCCGCGACACCGGTAAAGGGTGACCTACCGCGTGAAAGGCTGAGTGCGTACACCAGACCTTTTTCTAGGTGCGGTCTAGATGGTTTCGGTCCGATGTGGGTTGTGATAGGTCGCCGGCGCGAAAAACGATGGGGTTTATTGTTCACTTGCCTAGTCACGCGCGCCATCCACATTGAGATTCTAAGTAGTTTGAGTACAGACTCCGCCATTATGGCAATTAGACGGATGGCCGCGAGACGAGGCTTTCCCGCCGTGTTTTATAGTGATAACGGGACGAACTTTCATGGTAGTTCGGTCGAAATGCAAAAAGCTTATGACGAATGGTTACCCACCCTCCAAAATTATACGAACGGGAAAATGGCAAAATGGTTATTTACTAACCCCGGGGGGCCGAACGAAGGGGGGGCGTGGGAACGTATGATTAAAACGGTAAAATCGTCATTAGCCGTAACTTTAACAGAGCGCGCGCCGAAAGAAGAAGTGTTAGCTACCGCGCTCACCGAAATCGAATACACAGTCAACTCGCGACCGTTAACGCACGTATCTGTATGTGAAGACTATCCGGAAGCGCTAACCCCCAATCATTTGTTGTTAGGTACGGCCTTAGGCATGCCGTATGTCGGGGAATGCGACATCGCCGATAGACGAACGTGGCGAGGCGCACAAGCGATAGCGAACGCGTTTTGGTCTCGGTGGGTAAAAGAATACCTACCAACGTTAACACCCCGTGGTGATATAAGGAAAGACGCGCGGAACGTAAAAGAAGGTGACGTCGTTATTATTGCGGACGGGTTGTTGCCACGCGGCGTGTGGCCGCGCGGTTTAATTGAAAAAGTGCATACGGGACCAGACGGCGTAGTAAGGAGTGCAGACGTGCGTACGCGGGGTGGTATCTTCCGAAGGCCAGTGAGCCGGCTTATCGTCCTCCCTCATCATGATGGCTGCGAAGGTCTACGCCGGGGGGAGAATGTTACGGACGAAACGAGCCCTCTCACTGCCCCGCCTGTAAATAGCTAGATACCTAATTATAAGATTCGATTTCGCCTTTTATTATTTGTAGAATTAAGTTGTTTAGATGTTAAGTGTATTAATAAAGAATATTAGTAGGCTAAGACATAGGGATATAAGGATATATGTGATTCATTCATGTAACTTGTTAGCTAGTTGACGGCGCCAGTGCCGACCGCAGACTGAGAGAATATGCGCTAATTTTTTTTTTTTTTTTTTTTTTTTTAGGGAGGACATAGATGCTGGCTACCGCCTGTGCGGTCGTCCAGCTCCACCGGGTTTTGGGCGAGGGCCTGGCCCTACAATAGCCCGGGAGGGAGAAGTGCCGAAGGCACTTCTCCCGAGACGGGCGTAGAAGGCGAAAAGCGCCTTCTACCTCCGTCTCCTGCGGACGCCGAAAACGTACCGCTATTATAGGAGGGGTTGACAGCGAGCTCAAGGGCACCACTGTGGTTCGGACCTCGGCTTGTCTCACTGTCGAGAGACATGGGGGGGATCGGAGCAAAATGCCTCTGTGCAACTGCAGTGTTGCACAATTGGGCCCTACTGAATAAAACTCTTTGACTATTTGGAGAGCAATTTATCGTGACCTTGTTTTTGCCTCGAGCTCGCCGGCGAGCTCGGTGTTTGATTGTGTGACCTCTAATTACCTCACACCTGGGGATTTTACCTCGACGACTTGCGGATAACGCTAAAGCTGCCAATGTAATGACTGCGATGGGGTCATCCGGGTCGTCTAATACCTGCCGTGGTCGGCGACGGGGGGGTTTGAAAAATGGGATAGAAGAGGCGGTCGAGTAGTTCGATGCCTGGACAACCAATGGGTTCGAGTGGTGGGGCGCTCGATCAAAGTATCGGCGAGCGCAGTCCTTATTGAACTGCGCTAAAGAGGGAAGGTTTAGGTCGCAGTGCAACTCGGTGTTCCGGACATACCACGGAGCGCCGGTTGCACTACGAAGAAAACGATTTTGAATGACTTGAAGCTTGTGGAGATGGGCCTCACTAGCATGACTAAACACTACTGATGCGTAAGTCATGATGGGGCGGATGCAGGCAGTGTAAAGTGTCTTCTTATTACTAAGAGACATTTTACTCTCTTTGCGAATCAGGGGACCAAGGCGACCCATTACAAAGGCCGCTCTGTTTCGGACGGTTGTTATATGATCGCTAAAGGTGAGATTCCGATCAAGGGTGACTCCGAGATATTTTGTTTTACTAACCCAGGGGATGGGTTGGTCAAACAAAGTTAAAGGTTGCGGGTAACGGGGGCGAGTCTTCTCAGTAAAGTACATAGCTGCACTTTTAACTGGGTTGACCGCGATGCGCCATTTACGGAACCAGTCACCGATCTCGGTGATGGCCCGTTGGAGGGCGAAAATGGACTTTCTGCTGATACGCCACCCAGTGGTATAAATAGCGGTATCATCCGCGTATTGGGCCAATAGGACGTCTGGCTGAGAGCGTGGGATGTCGCTGGTATACAGCGCGAAGAGAATGGGTGATAGCACGGAGCCCTGAGGGACTCCGGCTCTGACTGGGTGGGGGGAGGAGAGGGTGCCTTCCACGCGATAGCGAAAGCTTCTGGCTTTAAGGAAGTCTTGTAGGATGAGCACAAGACGTTCTGGCACGCCAAGTTGGTATAGCTTGTAAATCAAGCCATTGTGCCAGACTTTGTCAAAAGCTTTCGCCACGTCGAGGAAGACTGCTAGCGTGGTCTGGGGTTTGGGGTACTTGTTAAAGCCCTCAATGATGTGCTCCGTGAGGCGGTGCACCTGTTGGACGCATGAGTGTCCGGGTCTGAAGCCAAACTGCTCATCTGGGATAAGGTGGTGTTCCTTAGCATGGGACTGGAGGCGGTTTGCAAGTAACCGCTCGTAAAGTTTGCCTAAGGCACTGAGGAGGCTGATTGGGCGGTAACTGGTGGGGTCAGATGAGCTTTTGCCTGGTTTGTGAATGCCAATGACAGTTGCACATTTCCAGGTGTCTGGGAATAAGCAGTGGCTCATAGCAGCATTGAAGATGCTGACTAGGAGATGGATGAGAGGAGGAGAGAGGGTTTTAAGAACCCTGTTGGAGATGCCATCGGCACCGGGGGATTTGCGCGGTCGGAGGGCCTTGATCAGTCTCGCCACCTCAGCGTAAGTCGCTAAGGTGGCAGGTGGGAGTTCAGAGGTGACCACAGAGCTTTTACGTTCGACTTCAGCATCCACCGAATCGAGGTGAGCTTGGTCAACGTGATCTACGTTAGGGGAACACTGAGCCTCTAGGCTATCAGCTAGGCACTCAGCTTTGTCTTCGTCAAAGAACGCTGGGACTAGTGGGACTGGTCTGTATAAGGGAGGCATGTCGTTATGGTTACTACCTTTCATACTTCGCGCCAAGTTCCAATAAGCATGGTGGCTTGGCACGAGGTTTGAAAGTTTATCGCCCCATTGTTGATCACGCAACTCAGACATGCGACTTTGAACCATGCGTTCAAAGTGGCGTTTCTTAGTTTTGTTCTCTTTACTGGGGTAAGAGTCGTAATGTCGGGTCACTGCTTTACTCTCCGTCACCAATCGTCTCACATCCGCTGGAATGACAAGGCGCCGGTCGTCCGGCACTATGACCTCCTTTGCGGATGCACCTACTACGGTGGAGAGGTGATTGGTGAACGAATCGATCGCAAGGGTTACGTCATCTTTTGTCAGGATGTCGTCAGGGATCTTGTCTAGGTCCGGTGAACTGATAGCCTTTAGGGCATCGCCTACTTGCTTCCAGTTCACTATCGTCTTAGTGGGGCGGGGGAGGTCAGTCGTTGGGTCGGGACCTAGTCGCAGTATAATGGGTCGGTGGTCAGAGTGAAGCTCGTGAACCACTTCTATGGAGCGTAACCGGAGTGTTACGCCTCTGAATAGTGCCATGTCAAGCAGGTCAGATCGGTGGTCTTCCATATAAGGGTAGTGAGTGGGCTCAGTGGGCGCAATTATGTCAAAGTTAAGTTCTGCGATTAGGTTTTCAAGTGCAATACCTCTGGGATTGTTGACGTTACAATTCCATAGGATGTGCTTACTGTTGAAGTCGCCAATCAGAATGACGGCGCTTCCTAATGAGAATAGGGCTTCTAAGTCAGCTCGGACGATCGGCTTTTTGCAAGCTTGGTAACAGGATGCTATGACTATAGGTTGATGACCAGTCATAGCTAGGAGGCAACAAGATGCTTCCATATTAACAAGAGTTGGGGTAGGTAGGGGAATGCAGTGCAGGGACCTTTTGTAATAGATAAGAGTGCCTCCCCCACGGGAGTTCACTCTATCATCACGTACCGTTCTGTAATTGGCAAACCTAGGGTTCGCCTTCCCCGGTTTTAGAAGGGTTTCCTGCACGCATATAATGTCGATAAGGTGGGTGCAACAAAAGTCGTGGACAAGGTCACGTTGTCTAAAGAAACCGTTAGCGTTGAATGACGCTAACGAAACTGAGCGCGGTTTCGTGCGTGCGGTTGTACTACCCATAGTGGTTGTACTGGGGAGGGGCCTGGGGAACGAAGCGCTTAAGGGCGCTAAGTAAATTCGCGTGTTCCAATGTGTATTGGATCACGTCCGCTGGGGATTGAGCGTATTGCATCTTGTGGAATAGCTCTTGTACCTCATTGATGTCAACCGACATAGCCAGATCGCTGACTAGGTTGATTGCCTCTTGAAGAGGGGCAGCCATCAATGGCATAGGTGGAGCTTGTGGCCGGGAAGCGGCGCGGGGAGGCGCGCGAATGGTGTTGGCGACGGGTGCCGGGAGCGCGGGGCGAGCCGGGGCCGGTGCGCGGGCAGGGGCCGCGGCGCGGGCGGGTGCGGGTGCGGGCGCGGGTGCGGGCGCGCGGGCCGGGGCGCGGGCGGTAGCGACGGTCTTAACCATACTGGGTGGTTTAGACCATGCGTTACGGGCTGGGAGCGGCGCGGGTATTACCTGTGAGGCAGGTACTACCGTTAGTTTGGGGCTTACCCGTTGGTAACGGTCGTAAGAGGGACGGGTTGGCCTATGCCTTGCCACCCTGTGGTTCACTCGTGGTGCTTTAGGGCAACCACGGTAATTCGCGGTATGCCCTTGAGCACCGCATAAAACACAGCTGGGTGGGTCCGGCGAATCCCGGGTGCGAGTGCACGCTGCTGTCGCGTGATCGCCTAGGCACTTAACGCACCTAGCGCGAGCGAAGCAGAAACGGGAGGCGTGCCCGTATAATTGGCAGTTATGGCACTGCGAGGGACTCCCATTCTTGTATGGGGCTTGGACATCGAGTCCTGAGAGGCCACAGACCTTTTTTAAATTAAAAATGGCCTTGCCTTCAGGAGTACGATCTAGTACTACAAGTACTAGATCGTAGGGGCTGCGGTCCTTCCCGCTGTACATGCGGTGAACTGCATGTACGGGGAAGTCTTGTGCCTTCAGGTCGGCACATACCGAATCGGTATGTACCTCCTTGGGCACACCGCGGATGACCACTCGGAGGACTTTCTCCTCTTCGAGCGCATAAGTGTGAAAACTTATGCTCTCGTGGCGGAGGAGTTTAGTTAGCGCTCTGTGGTCGCTAATGGTGGAAACTTGGACTTTAATGCCCTGCTGCGTGGAGCGGGCATTAGTATAGTGGATCCCACGATCCGAAACTAAACGGGACAGCATGTCCCATTTGGTTTTGTCCTGAATGAACAGGGGCGGAGGCGGTTTTTCGCGGCGCGCGCTCGCGTCCTGAGGGGACGCGGCAGTGATGGCCGGAGCGGAGGGAGGAGACGCGGGGCGCGGGGCGGGGGTCGGCTTCTTGCCGGAGGCGGGGGCCTTAGCGGGTGCCTTGGCGGGAGGGGCGGAAGTTGCGCAACTAGCGGCTTTAGGAGCACGCTTGCGCTTTCTATCTACGACGGTATAGCCGTCGTTATCTGAGTCCGAGTCAGTGCGTAAGGCGCGACTCGGATCTACCTCCATCTCCGCTTCGGAGTCCGAAGTGGGCTCGACAACGGCGATGGAGGGACGGGTGCTCGCTGGCCTCCCGATCGGTGAGCGCGAGCGAGACCTCTCACGGGGAGGGGCTGCCACCGTGCGTCTGTTGTCAGGGCCCGGAGCGGGCGAAGTCGGGCTGTCCTCTGAGAAGGACCGGGTCAGAGGAGGGACGATGGCCTCCGGAATTGGAATTCCGGAGGGAGCGATGAGAGTGTCCGTGAGGCGGGCACTCTCTGCATCGTTAAGCGATTGCTGATGATCAGCGTAGAGTTCGGGGTAGCGGAGGGCGAAGGTCTGAAGGACCTCCACCTCACCGTTAGAGGGACGTTGCATCCTGAGGGGAATACTCAGGATGGCCTAACGGGTTCTGTCTCCCTCTCGCAACTCGTGAGCTCACTTGTGTGAGAGGGAGTGAGTACCTATGGTGTGCCCTATTTGTGTACCCTCTCCGAGCTTTTTTCTCGGCGGAGAGGGGTGCTCCTAAGCGCTACTCCGGGTTTGACTAGGGGTGACCCCAAGGCCAGAATCCCGGAGCCCAGCTTGCTTCGGCTGACCCGTGAAGCGGGAAAGGCCACGGTGCAAGGTTAAACCAAAACAACAACAGTGGCCGTTGTCACCGTAGGGTGTCACACTGCGACCGCAGCAAATGGCGGATTTGATCGTTCAGACGGGTTTGGCTGACGCTACCCCACGCCTGAACGACGTCGCTTAACAGCACAAAGTGTGTTGTTACGCGACTGTTACTATGTTGTGTCGGATAGTAAAGTGGTGAAATGCGCACCGAAAAGTGCGGTCGAAGCAAGACCACCAGCCCGATATGATGTTGTTCGTCCGAAACAAGGGACTGGGTAGGTGGTAATGCCAGACGTCTTAGAGCGCCTCTGCGCGACGGCACGGCGAGCTCGTAGCTCGCGTTGCTCGGCGTTCGGCGGCTGCTCAGCTTCTGCACAGAAAACAAAACTTCGTCAGGACTGCGTATTCCAAGGCACTGGTCTGCAACTAGCGTCGGAACGATGACCCGAGTGAGACGGCAATAGTGCGGGGACTATTGCGGTCTCACTGGGAGATACTGGCGGAGCTGTAGACAGGTGTGCTCGGCGTGGCGGCACAGGTCGGAATGTGTATATGCGCTCAGCGCCCTCTTTAATATTTATATTTGTAGAGCGAGACAACGATATATTCTGTACTACTCATGGCAAAAACTCGCTTTCCTATATATATTGGCACGTTTTTTACGATAGCATGCACGCACCCGCCCGCGCCGCGGCCCCTGCCCGCGCACCGGCCCCGGCTCGCCCCGCGCTCCCGGCACCCGTCGCCAACACCATTCGCGCGCCTCCCCGCGCCGCTTCCCGGCCACAAGCTCCACCTATGCCATTGATGGCTGCCCCTCTTCAAGAGGCAATCAACCTAGTCAGCGATCTGGCTATGTCGGTTGACATCAATGAGGTACAAGAGCTATTCCACAAGATGCAATACGCTCAATCCCCAGCGGACGTGATCCAATACACATTGGAACACGCGAATTTACTTAGCGCCCTTAAGCGCTTCGTTCCCCAGGCCCCTCCCCAGTACAACCACTATGGGTAGTACAACCGAACGCACGAAACCGTACTCAGTTTCGTTAGCGTCATTTAACGCTGACGGCCTCTTCAGACAACGTGACCTCGTCCACGACTTTTGTTGTACCCACCTTATCGATATCATATGCGTGCAGGAAACCTTTCTAAAACCGGGGAAGGCGAACCCTAGGTTTGCCAATTACAGAACGGTACGTGATGATAGAGTGAACTCCCGTGGGGGAGGCACTCTTATCTATTACAAAAGGTCCCTGCACTGCATTCCCCTACCTACCCCAACTCTTGTTAATATGGAAGCATCTTGTTGCCTCCTAGCTATGACTGGTCATCAACCTATAGTCATAGCATCCTGTTACCAAGCTTGCAAAAAGCCGATCGTCCGAGCTGACTTAGAAGCCCTATTCTCATTAGGAAGCGCCGTCATTCTGATTGGCGACTTCAACAGTAAGCACATCCTATGGAATTGTAACGTCAACAATCCCAGAGGTATTGCACTTGAAAACCTAATCGCAGAACTTAACTTTGACATAATTGCGCCCACTGAGCCCACTCACTACCCTTATATGGAAGACCACCGATCTGACTTGCTTGACATGGCACTATTCAGAGGCGTAACACTCCGGTTACGCTCCATAGAAGTGGTTCACGAGCTTCACTCTGACCACCGACCCATTATACTGCGACTAGGTCCCGACCCAACGACTGACCTCCCCCGCCCCACTAAGACGATAGTGAACTGGAAGCAAGTAGGCGATGCCCTAAAGGCTATCAGTTCACCGGACCTAGACAAGATCCCTGACGACATCCTGACAAAAGATGACGTAACCCTTGCGATCGATTCGTTCACCAATCACCTCTCCACCGTAGTAGGTGCATCCGCAAAGGAGGTCATAGTGCCGGACGACCGGCGCCTTGTCATTCCAGCGGATGTGAGACGATTGGTGACGGAGAGTAAAGCAGTGACCCGACATTACGACTCTTACCCCAGTAAAGAGAACAAAACTAAGAAACGCCACTTTGAACGCATGGTTCAAAGTCGCATGTCTGAGTTGCGTGATCAACAATGGGGCGATAAACTTTCAAACCTCGTGCCAAGCCACCATGCTTATTGGAACTTGGCGCGAAGTATGAAAGGTAGTAACCATAACGACATGCCTCCCTTATACAGACCAGTCCCACTAGTCCCAGCGTTCTTTGACGAAGACAAAGCTGAGTGCCTAGCTGATAGCCTAGAGGCTCAGTGTTCCCCTAACGTAGATCACGTTGACCAAGCTCACCTCGATTCGGTGGATGCTGAAGTCGAACGTAAAAGCTCTGTGGTCACCTCTGAACTCCCACCTGCCACCTTAGCGACTTACGCTGAGGTGGCGAGACTGATCAAGGCCCTCCGACCGCGCAAATCCCCCGGTGCCGATGGCATCTCCAACAGGGTTCTTAAAACCCTCTCTCCTCCTCTCATCCATCTCCTAGTCAGCATCTTCAATGCTGCTATGAGCCACTGCTTATTCCCAGACACCTGGAAATGTGCAACTGTCATTGGCATTCACAAACCAGGCAAAAGCTCATCTGACCCCACCAGTTACCGCCCAATCAGCCTCCTCAGTGCCTTAGGCAAACTTTACGAGCGGTTACTTGCAAACCGCCTCCAGTCCCATGCTAAGGAACACCACCTTATCCCAGATGAGCAGTTTGGCTTCAGACCCGGACACTCATGCGTCCAACAGGTGCACCGCCTCACGGAGCACATCATTGAGGGCTTTAACAAGTACCCCAAACCCCAGACCACGCTAGCAGTCTTCCTCGACGTGGCGAAAGCTTTTGACAAAGTCTGGCACAATGGCTTGATTTACAAGCTATACCAACTTGGCGTGCCAGAACGTCTTGTGCTCATCCTACAAGACTTCCTTAAAGCCAGAAGCTTTCGCTATCGCGTGGAAGGCACCCTCTCCTCCCCCCACCCAGTCAGAGCCGGAGTCCCGCAGGGCTCCGTGCTATCACCCATTCTCTTCGCGCTGTATACCAGCGACATCCCACGCTCTCAGCCAGACGTCCTATTGGCCCAATACGCGGATGATACCGCTATTTATACCACTGGGTGGCGTATCAGCAGAAAGTCCATTTTCGCCCTCCAACGGGCCATCACCGAGATCGGTGACTGGTTCCGTAAATGGCGCATCGCGGTCAACCCAGTTAAAAGTGCAGCTATGTACTTTACTGAGAAGACTCGCCCCCGTTACCCGCAACCTTTAACTTTGTTTGACCAACCCATCCCCTGGGTTAGTAAAACAAAATATCTCGGAGTCACCCTTGATCGGAATCTCACCTTTAGCGATCATATAACAACCGTCCGAAACAGAGCGGCCTTTGTAATGGGTCGCCTTGGTCCCCTGATTCGCAAAGAGAGTAAAATGTCTCTTAGTAATAAGAAGACACTTTACACTGCCTGCATCCGCCCCATCATGACTTACGCATCAGTAGTGTTTAGTCATGCTAGTGAGGCCCATCTCCATAAGCTTCAAGTCATTCAAAATCGTTTTCTTCGTAGTGCAACCGGCGCTCCGTGGTATGTCCGGAACACCGAGTTGCACTGCGACCTAAACCTTCCCTCTTTAGCGCAGTTCAATAAGGACTGCGCTCGCCGATACTTTGATCGAGCGCCCCACCACTCGAACCCATTGGTTGTCCAGGCATCGAACTACTCGACCGCCTCTTCTATCCCATATTTCAAACCCCCCCGTCGCCGACCACGGCAGGTATTAGACGACCCGGATGACCCCATCGCAGTCATTACATTGGCAGCTTTAGCGTTATCCGCAAGTCGTCGAGGTAAAATCCCCAGGTGTGAGGTAATTAGAGGTCACACAATCAAACACCGAGCTCGCCGGCGAGCTCGAGGCAAAAACAAGGTCACGATAAATTGCTTTCCAAATAGTCAAAGAGTTTTATTCAGTAGGGCCCAATTGTGCAACACTGCAGTTGCACAGAGGCATTTTGCTCCGATCCCCCCCATGTCTCTCGACAGTGAGACAAGCCGAGGTCCGAACCACAGTGGTGCCCTTGAGCTCGCTGTCAACCCCTCCTATAATAGCGGTACGTTTTCGGCGTCCGCAGGAGACGGAGGTAGAAGGCGCTTTTCGCCTTCTACGCCCGTCTCGGGAGAAGTGCCTTCGGCACTTCTCCCTCCCGGGCTATTGTAGGGCCAGGCCCTCGCCCAAAACCCGGTGGAGCTGGACGACCGGACAGGCGGTAGCCAGCATCTATGTCCTCCCTAAAAAAAAAAAAAAAAATACGATAGCATGCATTCTTAACTGACTCTCGGAGTCAACCACATCTTTGTTTCATTCCTTGTTTCATGTACCAGCGAGAACAAATTGTTACATAGGATATACGAAGAAATTGTAACATAATTTGAAGAAAGAAATACAGTCCACCATTTGAGCTACATCGAAGCGTGTGTTTTATTGACCCATAGCGTAAGGACCCCCACACCTATATAATCACTTGGCAATAATAGTTGCAACTACACTCAAAAAAACATGTATTGTATTGTACCAATGATTCAAAAATTTAAGAATAGTTAATTATTTTTTAAAATATTATTTAATTTTATTATATACATTGAATGGATTTATTGAGGGGGTACAAATCTTATGTATAAACATAGTTGGTTATGCACGAAAACGAATGTAAACATTCAAAAAGACCGTGGAATGCTGCTATTTAGTGAGTAGGGTGAAATAAAATACTGAAATTGGTCAAACCAACCACGTGGGACTAAGGTGTCTCAGGATTATGGTAGGGACTCGAATACTGTGGTATCTGCCCAGAGTGCCCAGCCTTCTGAGGAACAGGCAAAACGATGCATAAAAATATAAGTGGAGTCCGCCAAGAAAATTTCTTCATTAAGCTTTTAAATTAAGGCAGTTTCCTTATTGCGGGTGTCACTTCTAACGACTCTTCGAACACGAAGACAATGGGGGGTGGCAGTTTTAGCAAGGAAAGGTTAAAATTTCGCGTATTACTTAATATATTACACTTTTTCAAAAATATATCGATATTAGTTTTACCAAAATTCTCTAACATGATGAAGTCTAATAAATTCTTATTTCTTATAAAGAATTCTTAGATTTATTATATTAAAATTTATTTTCAGCTGAAAATCAAATCACGGAATACTTAATACTTTCAAGATTTGTTATCACAGTCCGAAATGTCACAAATTGAATTTAGTAAGGTAATTTGTATTGTCATTTTTATGGCACCACCTATGGTTATAATATAAATTGGTTTAATACAATATGAAAATTATCTGCGAGTGGAACATATTGAAATGTTGAACCACGGCCGGGTTGATTGCTATCAAAATTAATTTTCACCTTCAAACTCAGATTTATAAAAACCATCCGAAACCTCACAAATTGGATGCGTGTTGGTCGGTTTGCGGTTATTTAGGTAATATTAAACACACGTATGCCACCACCCATATTTATAATTCACTTGACTGAACACAACATACATCTTCCCCGCAAAAGTGCACGGAAAAAAATGGGTCCTGACAAAGTGTCAATCCAAGAATAATATTATTCTCGGGAGTATTGTTTAATCTCAAGTAAATATTTACTTAAAATAAAAATAATATCTTGAGTGAAGTTACGTCGTTTTCTCCAAGATAAATAATATTATTCTCACTTTATATTTTTACATCAAGATTATAACTATTCGTCAGAGATGTTTTTGCTCTTGACTATAGAAAATATTATATTTTGAATGAAATATTTTATGAATTCTCATTCTGAATATGTACGGAGTTAGCATAAGAATTCTGAAATTTTATCCAAGAATAATAAAAGTTTTATTGGATTAAGATAATATTTCCATTCCTTCAACAACGATGGTCTTAATACAAGAAATTTCTTTTATTCATTTAAAATAATTATGAGAAGTAAATAACAAGGATAAACATATTTCCGAGCAAGAAAATAATTATCCTCTTAAAAATCTTTGTTTTCTATATCTGAGCCATATATTCTTTATTGAACTGTGAATTGGTATTGTCATGCTGAGATACATTGGATTTACAACAAAACAATATACTTAGTATAACCAAGACAAATATCTCAACTGCAGAAGTGACCTATATTAGATAGAGAATGTTAAAGTTGTCAAAGCAAAAGTAATTGATTGTTGATTGTGGAATGTATTTATCTTAAGTGAAAAAATCAAATTCTTGATCTTTGTTTCATTGTTCTTGATACTTATTTGATATTGTATTCTTCGGTTAAGAATCTTAGATTAACATGAAAACAATATCATTTATTGAACCAAGAAAACACATGTCCATTATAGACATAAACTTATTTAATCTGACGAATTTTAAAGTTTTCAAGCCAATAGTGATAGATTGTTAATTATTATAGTAATTCATCTTCAGTAAAGAAAAACAAATCTTGATCTTAAATTTGAATTCTTGATTGATATTTGATACGGTATTATAAGGTAAAGAGACGTTATTTTTCAAACAAAACAATCTTATTTTATAACTAAAAAACTAAATTTTGATTGCAGATGGTGGCTTCTATTAAATGAAGAATTTTCAAGTTTTCGAGGCAATAATGATATATTGTTAATTGTTGAAGTTATTCATCTTCACTTAGAAAAGGAATACTTAACTTAAATGTACCTATGTTCTTGATTGATTTTTGATACGATATTATTAGGGTAAGAGATATTGGATTAACCGCCAAACTATATACCACTTTGAACCGATAAAGTACATCTCTACTGCAGAGAGTGACTTATCTTATGTGAAGAATATTAAAGTTTTCAAAGCAAAGTGTTAGATTGTAAAATTAGTTATAACGTATCTTTAATAAAGAAAACCAATCTTGGCCGAAATTTTTTGTTTTTGATCTAAGAATATTTACTTGATGCAATATTCTTTGGTTAAGAAACAGTAAATCTGCTGCAGTTCTTGAAGACAACCAGCTGAGCCCGACAATTTAACCTGGGTAATTTAGAAGTCACTAGCTAATATACATAGATAAGGCGCAAGCTTCTACTGATTATGCATTACTGTATGCTGTTGCGCAATTCAGTAGATAATCCCTCAGCACCATCTCGAGTAAGCTATTATGTTCCACAAAACTACACTAGCGTAGGTGAGCGTCGTTGGCACCGTCTGTTGGCATTTTCTAGCAAGTTACGCACCCGATATGCCAATAATGCACCCACGGCAAGGGCAGTAAATCTTATAAACTGTTTCCTCCTAACTGTCCAAAATGTCGACATCCATGTCCGATCCCTTTAGAACTATTTATAAGAATATTATGTTTTGTCTAAAATTGTTAACGTTTTGGCTCCTTAGCTGTAAGTTTACTTTTTGTAATATATAAATAACGAGTGGATGTTATGGCTGTTGATGATAATGATGACTTCTATAAAGTAGTTAGATTTTTTAAATTTATTCATCCTTTCTGCTACCAATTGTATTGTAAAGTCCACATTCCATTTTGATACGATGAACCTATATATACTGTGAACTCAGTGTGTAATTCACTAAGTATCGTAGTTTCAGAACAAAACTGACTTGACATTTAATATTGAAAAATATGAAATACCAAGCTCGTTAAAGTCGGGAACATGCTAATTGAAACACTCTGACGCTCACACTTTAATTGACTTCCACAAGTAGATATAGGGTACGTATTTAATGTTTTTCAGTCTTAGAAGTCAAACAAATATATTATATCTACAAACTTGTAGATGATATCCATCATGTTGTATCAGCCGAATTGTGCACTGCTGAAGAGTCATTAAAGGGATGTTTGCAATAATCGCCACGCTTGGCAGGCGGCTTGGGGATCGAAATCATACCTACGTTAGATACGTATGTACATATTTAAACATAATTATGGTTATAACAAGAAAATCGAATTCTAGGTTAGCCTGAACAATAGCTTCGATTACATCATCACTCGCCATCAGGTGATATATAGTTCATAGTAGTCAAAGCTAATATCATAATATCAGGCATAAAAAAAATAAAGTTTTCATCACTAGCTATTGAATCAAAACCATGAATTTTAAAGTAAAAAGACAAATTTCCAGTCAAGAATAACGGTTTCTTCATTCAAAATGTGTGTTTTCAGATCAAGTAGTCAGTTTTTAGTTTGAGAAGGGGTTTCTCTATTTCCGATTTTATTCAGTGTTGCAATTTTTTAGTTTTGTCTAGTTCTCCCTTGTTGTGGGTAAACTACGGAACGTAAAAATACTATTAATTATAATCAATTATGCATGCCGAATAAACATCATGAAATTCATATTATGAATAGGATATTTAAATTATCATTTCAAAAGTATAAGCTTACTCGGCTAATTCGGACTGGTAGACTAATATACTCGTAGTATAACGGCAAAATGGTAGGGTTTGAACCCCGCTACTGCCCAAATATATTGGTGCTAGTGTTTTAAAACTGTCCGATTATCACCTTTAAGCACATGAATACGGTTATTTATTCATGTGCTTTTAGGTGCTCGGCTTCACATTTCCTAATTCAAAGTGGTTGAAAGCTAGCTAGGTGAGCATTAGTAAAGAACCCTATCACCATGTACTGAATCTCAAACCCGCTGCAGGAACCCATGGATTTCGTTAGTTATGACATTAAATCAAAGTCAGGTCAAAGTCAAAATCATTCATTCAATTTAGACATCTACGACGCTCTTGTGAAAGTCAATTAGAAATTTTAATATTGAAATATTGTACTCTGTACTGCCATGTTCAGCAAACAAATGTACAGAGCCACTGCGAGAAGAATGGACAAGAAACTCGGGACCATTGATTTAAATATCTTTTTACGTAGGTACCTACTATATAATAAAATTATTATAATATTTCTTTAAAATACGTAGGTGACAAAATTGTCCAAGTATTTTGGTTGTTTAAGTAATCATAAACTGTGTAGTAGGATTTCTTAATCAAAATGTTGTTTCACGTGCAACTTGAATGTTCCTTCTGTGAGCGTTGTAATATGTTCGGAAATTTTATTATTAAACTGCACACAATTACCTAAGAATGACCTTTTTTTTGTCTTTGCTAATCTAAAACCTGGCACCGCAATTTATCTTTATTCCTAGTGTGTTGATCGTGATTGATATTGTTTAATTTAAGTTTTCTCAATTTTTTACAATTTACACAATATTTTCAAATATATACAGACTCGGTAATAATACAACAATAGGTAATCATCTATACTGGCAGTATTTAACACTGATCGTCAACCTACATGAAAAGTTATTCGAATGTAAAATAATATTTATATGTACTTATGTTAAATAATAATGATAATATGATTAAGTTTCAGGACTTTATATGGATGATGTTGGCTACACACAATACACTGCGCTGCGAGCGAAAGGCGCACGCGTCGTTTAATAGCATTTTCGTAAATTTTGTTTAATAAAGTGTTATAAAGTGAATATTTTTAAAGTTATGCTTGAGATAGCAACCTAATTTGTGCTCAGTTAGGTAAGTTTGTTCCTTACTTTATAAATAGCTGTAGATAGAAAAAAAAATATCCATCATAGGGGCTGCTAGATTTTCTTTGCCTGGAACGTGCTGTTTGGATACATTAAGTACAGCCAAGTTAACGGACGGTAAGGAGGTAATACATAATTGTATTACATACCTACTGATATAATGACAACTCTTTATGATAAAGTTCAACATCAGCCTTGTTGGTAAATAATCCTTTAATATTATGTTATAAATGCGAATGTATGTTTGTATTTGTATCTGTGTCTATTCCTCGTTAATTATTCAGAATGGATTTCGATGTATATATATCTACCTATTCTCTCTATAATGTTTTACATAGGTATACATAGATTTTCTTGTTAGATAAACCGGCATTCAAGAATATACAATGTGTTTTTTTACATTTCAGATCAAAAATTTACCAATGAAACATAAGTGTTATGCTGCTCAACTCAATACCCCCAAGAGGAAGGCTACCACGTTTTCAGAACTTTGTTAATGATTTTCAGGTAATTAAATCAATTGTAATTATGTATGAAAACACATATCTATTACACATATAATATATTTTTATTATTATGTTAGGAAGTCTCAATCAAATATTCATTCTATTCCATACTAAAATATAATATATATGTCAGTATTTTCTACACAAAACTTTTAAAAGTGTGTCGAATCATATTTCATGATTATGTACAGTATATAATAAAATGCACTGTCTGATTAACCGCTAACTTGCAGTTTAGATGATATAAGTGATAATAATCTAACGGGACGGGGTCTTCTGGAAGCTGATTTTGAAGACAGTTCTAATTTTAGGTTTAACCTGTTTGCCATCTTTGACCACTCAACATTATGTGAGATTATGGTCAAAAGATACCTATCGTCTATAAAAGCTTTATGTATTTTGCAATATTTTCATTTATTCTCTTTTTTTTAGAATCCTGGAGATGTCCAAAATAAAAGGGAGGAGGTGAAGAAAAATGCTCGACTCAACAAGCAGTGTTCAATCATACCTCATAACATATAATGTGGTGCTGATAATAATGAGAAAAAATATTATCTGGTGGTAGATTAGGTCAGATTGAATTTTAAGTCACCTACATTTCACGCATTTCTACCCGAGTACCAGAGTGGTTTAATTCTCAACTACATAATAGGCATTTTGTATCATTTGTATTAAAAGTTTTCAATGTAATGAGGACGCTGGTGAGTGAATTCCGAAATTATATCTATATATAATCTGTTACATTTATGACATGTGGATTATGGTAAATGGTTCTGTGATTGTAAGATATTCTTGAAATCTAGCTTAGAGTTTATAATTAGTTTCATTGATTTTATGTTTGAGTGTTTATCTGTAAGTGTAATTCCCAAAAAAAAAAGAATAACGCCAAACCATGTAGTTAAAATAATGTAAGCAATTACAAAATGTGAATAATTTTGAAGTATAATTTTTTAGTACATATCTTGAAATTATTAATAACCACTCCGAGTCGTTAAAATACTTATATATTAAATAAAATTATGTATAGTCAATATGATAATTATTATATAATACAATTGTATGCTTCTTAATTTATTTTATAAATAAATAATTATCAACAGAAAATATTTTTTGTATTTTATTTATTTTTACGATAATAGATGTTTTAGTCTATCACTTTTAGAACTACT
Organism: Plagodis dolabraria; assembly: GCA_963854805.1. Lineage (NCBI taxonomy): Eukaryota > Metazoa > Arthropoda > Insecta > Lepidoptera > Geometridae > Plagodis > Plagodis dolabraria. Next base: position 19,363,106 of record OY978447.1, on the reverse strand, counting down.
TTTAACTATTATCCTACTTTACTTGCAGATTTGAAAGGCGGAGATCAGATTGGTAGATCTGTACAGTGTACCAGGCTCTGTATTCTGTAAGTGAGTTTTTGTTCTTGTTTACTAACTGGACGTTTTATATGAATATCTTATTGTATTAATGGAAAATATCAATTATCAAAATATCATTATATAATGTTAAACCAAGAACTGAAACTTCTTATAGTAAAATGCATGGTGCTTTTTTACTATAGGAAGTCTTAGTTCTTTGATTTCGAACCAAGATGATTGATATTTTTAACAAAATACTAACTGATCTTCATATGAAACACTTTTATGAGTTGAACCAAGAACTAAGACTCCTTCCAGTAAAACGCACTATTATTGAACCAAGACAATAGATATTTTTCCTAATATATTATCTGATCTCCGTATGAAACATTTAGAGATTTGAACCAAGAACTAAGACTCCTTCTACAAAAATAACCTATTATTGAACCAAGATAATGGATATTCTTTACAACATATTATGTGATTTCCGAGTGAAACATGGAATGACTTGAACCAAGTAATTAAACTTCTTACAATAAAACGCGCCATTATTTTACTAAGATAATTAAGATCTAAATGTAAAATATGTAATTATTTTGAACAAGAACTGAGGTTTCTTACAGTGAAATTCCATTGTCGAGTCAAGAAATCTGATATTCTACCCTGTAGAAAATTCTGTCTTCGTGCAACATACATATTCTTTTGAACGAATCAATACAACTTCTTCGGGTAAAACATCCATTAGAATACTAAGATCTAAAATTACTTACATTAAATATACTTAATATTGAAATGAGAACTAAAAATTGTTCATTGAACTTTGGTTTCTTAACATAAATAAGTCACAGTATTCATATAAGAAGATTTTTAGTTCTACCTAAAATAAATTTTCTTGTACGTAGAAAACTCTGTTGTTGGTCTAATAATAATATTTATTCAGAAGTATATATTTTACTTGTAGTAAGAATAATATCTTAACTGAACTATTTATGTACTTGACAGTAGAATATTTTGTTTTCTTGTTAGAATCTAATGAATGAGTGAACGAATGAGTTCATCTATTCAAGTAAGGATTGTTTTAAATTTGAGAATTTCTGATTCTCTAAATAAGAACAATGATGTACTTAGAGAGAGACATGGCTACTTTCTCTTAATAAGAACATAATAATCTTAGTAAGAGTAAATAAATACTTACATGAAAAATGATTATCAAGACAAATATTTACTAATCTCAAGAATATATTGTTTTCCCCATATATGAAACACGGAATGTCTTGACCAATAGATATATTCTTGATTTGAAACATTTTTTTTTTTCCGTGTGACTCAGTGATTTGTATGGAGATTTGTGAGGGCATTTTGCGAATGCCCGCCTGGCTAGGTACCACCCTTAAGTAGAAAATCTTTCGCTAAGCACCTCATGGTATGTCCGGCAACTGTCCTTGAGATTGCAATATAGACATAAAAATTTCTAGGTAGCCTTAACAACATCTTCGACCACATCATCACTTACCATAATGTGAGTGTAGTAAAGGTAGTGGTAAAATTAACATATCAGACATAAAACACACTGATTTGAACCCTCTATTAATAAAAAAGTTACCGAAGAAAACCACAACAACCTGGCTTTACCAACCAAATATATCTCAGTTTATGTCCCTCAAAGTTATCGTTCTACAACTTTTACCAACCTAATTCGCTCGTAAATTGCTGTAATTTCGCTCCTTACCAGGCAACAGCAGTCATGAAATCAAGAAATTACACCGTTCTAATACCGCGGCACCTCCAGAGAGTAAAGCCATTAGTGCGTTCATTACTATACCTACCACGTTGTATAATTTAGACTAATGATAAGCTACAAGGTACTGACTTTAGCTATGAGCCAAAATAAACCATAAGATAGAATTGGCAGTGCGCAAAATAATTCTAGAATATATAATGTATTCGTTCCTGTCTGTCCTGAACGAATACATTTAACAGCCTATGTGGTGAAAAATAAAAACCGTAAGTATGATGTTTAGGTTTAAAACGTTTCAGATATTTTTAAGGCCAGAGTGCACGCCCCGTTTTCCATACAAATGTAAGTTCGTCATATTTTAAATACAAAGTATTCAAACTCGATGTAATTTTTCATGCATATCTATGCTTCTGTGAAAATATAAATTCCCATATAAAACATTTTTTCCAAACATTTTCGAGAATAATTAATTTAACAGAAATATAGCAAAACCGTTTATACAAGATGTACAAGATACATCTATTACACTATAATATACATAGAGATATAAAATACTATTTAGAGTGGCAGCCATGTCAGTTTTCTTAGAAAACGAGCGTAGCCAGTTTAACACATGTAAATGATACTTGACATTACATCTTTATTGTTTTACTACAAACAATCCGATTCCCTGATTAGTCCCATTTTTACCCAATTGAAACGTTTAATAAACCAATTTATAACAGTTAAAATTACACCTTATCTAAAGAGTGGTAAGATTTAATTTCTTGTGAACATTGTCAAGCTATCCCTTTCAGTGAGAGAGACAGATTTATGGTAATTCCCCTAATATCTGGTGAAATTTGCCAGTCGACAATATCTGTACAGTAATTGTGCAGTCTCTCAGTAAAGAAAAATTCAATTTTAAAATCGTTCCTTGGTAAAATCTGAGCATAGACAATTGAAAAATAGTTCACAAGTTACTGCACGCAAAATGATTACGAGAAAATAATTATTAGGATAGCTAGTAAAATTTTACCTTTTTTTATTTATTTATTCGGAACAAAAAGTGGTATCACATTGTCAAAGTAGCCAGTGATGCAGTACATTTTTATCGATAAACTTTTCCATAGGCTTAAAACGATTTAACGATTTAATTTTTAGGTAATGCGTTGATGTACTGTGCGTTTGAGCTATAAAAAGTTTTTATGCGGTTTTATATAATAATTTGAATATGTAGTAATGACAGGCAAGTAAGCGTCTTGAATGAACCCTATAGCTTACTAGTATGTCTATACCAAAAGCTTTAAAGACCGCTGAAAACAGAAACACGTGGAAGAGCATAGTACATCGAGCAATTAACACTACTTCAGACTAGACACGACCTTCAGCAGTGAAGATGCTGAATAAGAAAAAGACGATAAAAATTAAATAAAGCTATTACTGCGAAGAACAGCTTAATTTCGATATAATATGTTATAGGCTCGTTTATTTGTAGTAAAATTATAACAAACACATGAAATTCGCGTAGAGGGTGGTATTAAAGATAGGCACAGATAGGGATTCAGGAAAATCAGGGAGACCGACACAATAGTAACTACCAGCTAATTAAATTGGTAATCATTTTATTTCCATTGAAACGAATTGTACTTATTGTATAATCGGCAATTGCTATTTCTAGATATTATTATTTAGCAAAAACTGAAAACAGTATTTTTGTGTATTTCTCTATTACACATTTTAACAAATGAATTGAATGGCAGCCAATGAGATATTCTCCTTATTGATGATAACGTAAATCTCCAAAATAGACTAACTCATAACCTAAAAGTTCGCGTGTTCGGTTCCGTTCACGTTTACGTTGCTGCAACACACCCCGCGATGCTGCAACGCAGCCTAATGTACATATGAACTAATCCAAACGGAAAAAAAAGAAAAAAAAATCATGTGATGTTGTCAAAGTAGCTTTGGTCTGTCATGGTGAAAGAACACTGCTTGAAATCCCTATCAATGCCATTCAAGTTGAGTGTGTAGAACCTCCTCTTAGCCTTCGCAGACACTGTCTCTCCGATAAATTCCTTTTTAAATTAGCTTAAAACTCTAACTGTTCTTGAAAAAAACTAGATTGTTTACTGACATTATATAACTCATGCAATAAAGCCTCATCTGAGAACCTCCTTTGTCTCCTCCGCAGCTATTTACAATTCACCCTTCTTCCTTATTCCCTCCTTCAGAATCCTGTTATGCCTTTGTACTCATCATCCTACGAATCATTCGTTTTCAAACCTAACATTATTTTGGATTTTGGTATTGGTAAAAACACAATAGAAGCTAATAAGGTTTTAATAAATAAATTCTTCACAGAATACAAGGTCTGGACTGCCATGCAGATGCTTCTAAAAATCTAGATAGTCCAATTGGTGTTGTAGTTTGGATCCCATCTACGAGAATAATTTTCAATTATAAATGTCCGTCTACCACTTCCGTCTTTTCAGGAGAAGCCATCGCAATTCTGGAAGCCATCCTTTTTGTAATATCACACAATCTGAACAAAACTATCATATTTTCAGAAACCAAAAGCTGCCTCCAATCTATTCTTGCTAACCCATTTCGGTCCAAATCTAGGTTTCCAATTGTTTTAAAAATAGGAAATGCCCTTTTCGAATGTAGCTCTCACGGCAAAAATGTGATCCTTGCCTGGATTCCTGGTCACGCCGGTACAGTGCGCAACGAATCTCAAGATCAAGATATCTGTTCGACTTTAAAACCATCTTTAAAAAACCCTTGAAACCAGAAATGGCAAATTTCTAGAAAATTAAAAGCTAAATTCTATGGTAACATTCAACCTGAGATGCCCAATAAACTCTGGTTCTCAATATTCCAAAACGCTGATAAAGTGACCACCTCTACAATATGCCGTCCGAGTCGAAACTATTCCTGTAACCCAGTCTTCCTGGCCAAACTTATAACTCCCTCTGTGAATGTGGTTTGGACGAAGGAAATGTGAAACACATATTCTTCTGTTGTCCCAAAATAAACTCTTCTCTCTACAATATTATCCCTAGAGATATCCCTCGTCCTTTCTCCCTCAAACGTATCCTCTCCTTAGTATTTAGTCCATATTCAAATAAAGCTGTAAATTAACTGTTCATATATTATATAACTTAACCAAAAGTTGTTCCCAGGTGTTCTATATTTCCCCTATATATAATGAATTTGTGTGTGTGTATGTTTGTGTTCTTCCAGTAGTTCGATGAACTAACATCTAATGTTTCAGCACCAATTTTGGCTTGGGCAGTTCTCACCGGACATGACTCATTAAAACTAAACAATCTCCTTTGTTTGATAGTCCATCTAACTACGTGACATTGTTGAAATTGTGGTGGTGCCCACATAAGCCACAAAACAAGAGTTGAAGTTGAAATCACAACCTTGAAATATTGCGTGTTCTTGAAAATATTTAAATTTTGTTAATTTAATTGATGTTTACCTTCTGACCTGTAGGCCAGAAGGTAAACATTTTTACGTCCAGGTAAAAGTTTTATATGCACTAAAAGCAGTGGGACAGATGGTGCTTGCTTTCGTAGGTCTAACAGGAAAGCTCCAAATTAGATATGGGAATGAGATGACATTTAGTGACTAACAATTTTTCGATAAATTTGTCGATAAAAAAATCATGAATCACTTATATGTCAGATTGCACCGACTTTGTTCATCAGCGAAATATAAAACATTTAGGAATAATTTATTAAGTTTTTCGGTGATAGGATATTCCTACTTTCTTTACTTTTGTGACATTGCTATTAAATCTGCAACTTATAATAGCACAACGCGGCATTTTCATATAAATTGACGGAGATGCATGCGGCGCGTTAACCGCGGGTTGACTGTCAGTAGCATTATAGTCCGTTGACGTAAATACTCCTGTTTAGGAGTATGGTGAGCTCGCGTGCCACGCCCCCTTCACCTTTCTATTGCTTTCTCTTTTCTGTGATAATATATATTGAAAAGGAAAATGTACATACCATCGAGTCCGTCTTTTAAGTACGTTTTCACTCTAAGCTGGTATGTACATCTGTACATTATTAACTTAGTGATTAGAGGTTAATCCGTAGTCCTCACTGTAGGATACCCTGAGTTTGTGAGGACTAGTTCACTTCCAGGGTGCTAGTAACATAACATTAGTTCGTGAGCAGTGTTCTATGTATGATTCGTGGAGTGTATCATAATTGTGTGTAATTTTGAATAGTGACTAATTAAAATAGTTTCTATATATTATGATTACAAGCACTACCGCGTACTAAGCGAAAATCATAAAATTACAAATTATTGGAATACAAAATGTTTTGACCCCGGGCGGGAATTGAACCCGCGTCCTTCCGATTTCGCGCCGGATGCTTTATCTATTAAGCTACCTTCATCTGACCGAAGGAAGTGTTTGGAAAAACACTTCTTTCGGTCAGATGAAGTCTAGTAGTCTGGTTGATGGCCGCGCACCGTCCCCTATGACGGCTTAATAAATACGATTGGAGTACGAAATTTCGGCGACACAGCCGTACCCCCGGTAGCTTAATAGATAAAGCATCCGGCGCGAAATCGGAAGGACGCGGGTTCAATTCCCGCCCGGGGTCAAAACATTTTGTATTCCAATAATTTGTAAATTTATAATTAAAATAGTGTTTGAAAATTTGTAAATTATTGACGTCTTTGAACACTTGATATATGTCATAATTATGACAATAGTACGTTAGTATGGCAATTGTTTTGAGTACTTTAGCCTTAAGAACTTCAAAAGTCCACATAAAATTCAGATTATCAATGTTGTTCAATCTGATATAAAATATTAATCTCTGAACGAATTACATTACGACACATAGGTTAACTATACAAGACTTGTAAATAGTAGCTTTGTTTATTTTTATTATTTTCTTATTATTTAGATGTTCAATCACTATGTGTTTTCCTCCCTGCCTTGCATAAATCTTTGTTTTTAATTACTTTGACATTAAACGCTAAAAGAAGCCTAATTCTCATGGGGTTTATTACGCGAGAGGAACGACACGAGCATTTAACGTCTATTTAAGAGAAGATTTGTTTTGGATGACTTGGTTTATATGTAATTTGTCTTCTGATACCGAGTCAGTAAAGTTTTTATAATCACATATCTTCTATTAGTACTAATATTATAAATGCGAAAGTAACTCTGTCTGTCTGTTACGCTTTCACGCCAAAACTACTAGACCGATTTGAATGAAATTTGGTATGAAAGTAGTTTAAGACCCGGGAAAAAACAGGGTAGTTTTTATCCAACTGCGCAAAAAGAGGTTAATGTTTTTGCGCGATAACCGACATACGCGCGGGCGGAGCCGCGCCCGGTAAGCTAGTTTTTATATACAGGGAACAGAAGCCGAAAGTTCTGTACATGGAATATACAGAAGATACTTTAAACAACCTGTAGATACCTACTAAAACCAATATGACATTGTTGAAAAAAATGTCTGGGGTTACAATCCGCTGCCGACCTCTAAGGAATTTTATGACGCCTCTTTTAAACAACGCTTAATATATTATTTAGTATTATAACGCAGAAAACTGCTTAGTGACAGATTTTCTACACGAGGGTAGTAACTAGCTAGCCAGGTAGGCAGTCGCAAGAAGTTCTACAATTTGCTATAACGTCTACTTTCATATGCCATCAATCGAGACCGACAGATAAACGAGCCGTTCTAAGAACGAAAGTAATGCCACTAGCAGTCACGCGTCCATGTCATAGCTATAGAAGACCTTGCTTAACTTAATTGATCGTTTAAAAATGACTAAGCAAGCTACACAACGAGTGCTTCAAGATGAAACTAGCTCTAGGACAAGACCTAGAAGACACTGAGAGATTGGGTTGGTACAGATTTTTTTCTTAAGGTAGCTAAATTTTTGCAAAATGGCCTATCACCAGGCAATAATCATAAAACCATCTCTTAGACTTTTTGGACTTCTTGAAAATGTATTATTTAGTTAAAGATGGCAGAATGAAGAGTAACGAATAAAAAGGTTTTTGCAAAATGCCCTACCACCAGGCAATAACTACTATACCATCTTTTAGACATTTTGGACTTCTTGACGATATATTATTTAATTTTAGATAGCAGAATGAAGACTCTAGAATAAAAAGGTTGGTTCCGAACCCACAAGCAAATGGAATTTAGATTTATTGCTTCAATATTCACATCAGTAACCCAATACACTGCTAGGCCACCATAGTAGTCTGCACAGTCAGTGCCAGGAGCTATAATATAAAACTGTACGGTATGGAGTACTCCCACGTTTCATCAACCAAACTAGAAAAATAAAACTAACACACTAACGTCATTCTAGGATAAAATGACTTGTCCACTCAAAGTAAAATAAGTAAGTACGTGCTCTCAAGGAACCTTCTCAATACAAACATCCGTAATAGAAGGCGGGTCTCCAAATTATAAGGTTACTACCTACAGCGGCTCGAAAAGGCGCTAACAAATCAAATTGTTCTAAAAGAGCCGTGATGTGAGCTGAAAGTTGATTTAGTCGTATTCAGAAAGGATTGCGACATTTGGCGTTGTCGGAATACGATTTTAGCCGGTTTTTTTTAATTGTGACATATTTTTTGGGAAATAGTGCATTGCAGTTTATTTATTTCTTTAAAGTAAACATTCACAATGCAAAGTTTGAACGGCAATAATTTAAAAAAAATGGGATATGTCGTATAATATATATTTTTTTAATTAAATTGTTAAAGTCGGTGCCATACCTAATGTAATGATACCCTTAGAGGTGTATCACACGTTAATGGCCATGCTTTGACTTTATTCAATTAAAAATTTAATACCTTTATGTACGAAGTTGATTTATATACTCAAAAATGTTAATTGTCACTTTTGACATCATAAAATAACGTTGTATATTTTATCATAAAATAACACTTCAATACAAATTTTTAATTATTTAAAATATCACACACGAGTTGGTTTGAAAACCCCAAAAGACATACATTTTATGTTTGGCTCGTTGAGGGGTTAATTTGCTATGGGTTTACTTATACTTCGAATCATGTTAACAATTTTTTTATGCTCTCTCGGCCTTATTATTCTTATATTTTCAAACCCTATTTTGCCAACCCATAAAGTGATTATAAATAGATAAACGAAAAACTGTTTTAGATTAACTATAATGGATTGAAACAAATTCAATAAATAAGGCATCAGCCTCAACATATTATCATTTGAAGCTTGATTTTATTTTTGCGAGTGCGCAATGTACGATACCATAATGACACCCAGGCAGAGCGACCGCAAAAGAAGGTTTTGTGCGATTTTTCATACATATAAATTTCTATATATTTTTTCTGGATCATTTTCAGAATCTAAGCCTTCCTTAGGCATGCCATAGTCATTTCCTTCTTTCAGCAACTAATTATTAATAAAGCAAATATGACCCTGAAAATAACTCAAAATACCCCGATTTACCGCCATAATCAGAAGACCACCAATGCCACCCAAGAAATTTGAAAATTGTTTTACATAAATTATAATAATAAAAATTATTTCAAACATAAATCATATAAATTTATGAAGTAAAGATAACATTTTAAAATTAAATTAGAACAAATTAAGTGCCATAAAATTAAAATTCAAAGTAATCTAGATTTCAAATGTCATCATATTAGAAAGTTCGCCTGCCTCTGGGTCATTTGTTTGTTCGTCAGTGCATGAACCATGCAATAATCGTTGATGTGCTGATAATAAAACCTGTTCGCAAGAATAGTGGTGGATCTGGCCCGGAGCCTGCGCCCCAGAGATGTGCACCACTTACGCATCGTTGTATATATAGAAACGTCGACACAGGAGTCCACGAACATTCCTGACACGCTGAATTACCGGAGCAGCCTTATCAGTCTCAACATTTACACAATAAAGGAGTCTAGGAAAAGTGAATATTTTGTCCCTGTTTCTCATACGCATTGTTTTCTCCTTATTACAAAATGAAATCTAAAGGTTTACATAGGTAATACATAGTGATTTATAGTCAGTGAGCTTGACAGTCTGATTATGTTGTACTCCGGCCAAAATTATTGCCGACTTCATCTCTAGTATAATGTATATGTTTATCCGATGGCCATCCGATAACAAGATTATTGGGCAGCCCTTTGTTTACGACTGAATAAAACTTCGACCTCGACGTAACAAGCTTATGGAAAGTTTGTTGAAGAGCAATTAATCAGAAATATCCCTTGACACATACCAATTTACGATCTGTTTGTGTTTTTCTGACTTAAATTATTTTTATCCTGATCGTAGTTTTGGTGTGTAGCTGCTAGCAATACTGAGACGACGAATTTGCACAATATTTTCCATTCCACATTATTACAGAGTTGTAAGAAACTACTTTTAAATGTTTTTTTCTATGAAAACTGAAAGATTTACGTCCGTTACTATTGGTAAAGTTTGTGCGGACTTGGAGCTCGTCGCCTCTATTACTCCAATTCCAAATGGGACTTTAACATTTTATTTTTTAACATTACACCATAAAACTTATTGTAGTTCTATATAACTAACTAATCTAAGGGAGGTCAGGTCTCTGTGACCAGTCTGAAAAACTATTTTGGATGACGTTCACATATTTTTATAGCATATTATATTATAAGCAAATCATTAAAAAAAAAGATATGGTGATATAAAATAATCTGAGTAGTATCCATAACAAAACTTCTGCCTACGTTTTCATCCACGTCAATTTAGTTATATGTGGCACACAAAATCATAACGTCGGTGGACGTTAAGATTTATCAAATTAATTAAACCAATATTTACACAGTTTTAGTTACAAGTATAAAAATTCCACATATATACATATATTCATCTATCTATTTCTTCTATCTATCTATCTATTCTTTTATCTATCTATATTCAGACGCTAGATGGACTGACGACATCGTAAAAGTCGCGGGTAACTAATGGTTACAAGCGGCTAATAGCCGTTGTGGCGTTCTATGGGGGAGGCGTTTGTTCAAAGTGGACGTCTTCCGACTGATGATGATGCTGATGATGATATTCAGACGAAATGTTTATGGAGAATGTCAATGGTTTGGAGTATTGATTTGTTTTCATAGCAAAATGATTGTTAATCAGGAACTAGGAATGATGTTTTTGAAAACCCTACCTTGACTGTACCGTCTAAATATGCCTTCCACGTGATGTTACAAGCAACGCTACGTTTTCGTATAAAAGGGTATTTTTTCAGTTACACGTGTATGGAAAATTATTACTCGGATGTTGATTCAACTAATTGCTAGCAAACAACCTCGTTAACGAGTTTTTGAAGTAACAGGTATTGGTTTAAATATTTCCATGGATGTTATCTACATTTACACTAATATTATATTATATAAGATTTCGAAGCGCTCGTAGCGAAGTTTGCTTAGCCGTTCTGAACTGATCAGCAAAGTTAAGCAACATCCGCTGCGGTCATGAGTTGGATGGGTGACCGCTGGTGACAATACTACGGAGCGCATCGGAGGGCACTCACACACACTTAAGCCGACGGTCACGGTTGTTGTCTTAGGATGGTGGCAGTCGTTACAGCATGGTGGTAGGGCATTTTGCGAATGCCCGCCTGGCTAGCTACCACTCTCAAGTAAAAATCTGTCGGCAAGCGCCTAACAGTGTGTTCCGGCAGAGCCAGTAATTCTAGGTTAACCTGAACAACATTTTCTACCACATCATCACTTACCATCAGGTGAGATAGTGGTCAAGGGCAAACTTATCAAGCATAACAATAATATTAAATAATAATATTATAAAGAGGAAAGATTTGTATTTTTGTATGTTACGAATAAAGTTTATAACTACTGGACCGATTAGATTTTTTTTTTATTATTACAATCCTACATTATCCCTGATGAAAATAGGCGATTGAATATTTTCAAACAACATGTTTTTATTTTAATTTTTTTCTTCAAATACTCGTGCGAAGCCGGTGTGAGCCGCTACCTATTTATTAACTTTATACAACAGAGTATACAAAAACTTTATATCTCAGGGTGACGGGCGCAGTGCAATTCGTCATTTGTGACAAAATGCATATTTTATGGGCAGAGGTTACCACTTAACATCAGATGGCCATAGTGAAAAAAAAGTAAAATAAAAAAAAGTAAAATAAAAAAAACTAAAATTCTGCTTTTTTTTTATTAGTAAATATTATATATAATTAATAATAATAATTTATATATAATTTATAAATATTTTGACTGTATCAAATGACTAATGGTAAGAGTGTACTGTGCCACATAAATAAAAAAAATACAATTTACAACATATTATAAACATTATCCCAACACCCCGCACGCCGCTGCTGAAGCAGTTAGCGTTGATTTGGCCGTACCTCTACTGCGCGTATTGTACTGTCATAATCTATCATGCCAGTACAGTATTTATTAAAAATACTTTTTAAACATTGTTGGGGTGCCGGGTTAGAATGTCACCTCCCCATTTCTTCCCGTGGGTGTAGTAAGAGTCGAATAAGGGAAAAGTGCACCAAATTAGCAGCATGTCACTTCTCAAGTAGATGTGAGTAGGGTGTTGTGTGCGACCACTGGTGCACACAACACCCTACTCACATATTGATGTATGCCCGGTGAATGGTAATAGACTCGCCCTCTATCACATGGGACCAAAAATACTCAATTGGCGAAAAGTAGGTTACTCACCTCTGCCTATCCTTTTGGGGAATGCGGGCGTGATTATAATATTTATGTATGTACTTACGTAATTTTTTATTCCAATTTGAGTAACGTTTAGTTCATGATATAGAAGAGAGATTAATAATTTATTGCAGGTATACAAAAGAAATAAAAAAAAACGAAACCGAATTCCAGAACGTACGAATCTACTTTCACCCGTGCAAGTTGCACGGGTGAAAGTAGATTCCTTTTATTATTTATGTCTTTCTTTCGGTCTTACTACATATACAATTCAGTTTTATATAAAAACTAGTCAATCGAAGTTAACGAGTTAAATGAGATTAAGTCAGAAGTAGATTTTACCCATACAAAATAATATCATCCATATTTGATGATCTATATAAAAATATACATGGTATAACATAAAAAAAAAACACCGTTGACTGGAAAACCTTTCAGCTTTTTTTAAAGACTGTTATAAATAACATTTGCATACTCCATCTTACCACCAAAGGCCATAAAAATAACCATTATAATTCTAACACGGTAACGCAAATGAGACCTTTAAAATTAAAATGCATATAAGCGTTGTGGGTGTCTAAAAAGAAAGCTAATTATTATGTAAATAAATGTAGTAGAGCCAAGCGAAGATTTAAAGTGAACACTTTTGTAGTGAATCATGTTTTAGTATAAAAATCAGTGAAAAAAAGCTTTGGCTGTTTAAATTCTGACTCTCTGAATATAAGAAAAGAAACGTTATTCTAATGGCTATGAATATTTTCCTTTTAAGGCTGTAATAGTGCCTAGTCATCCCCATCGTTATATTTCTTAATCCCACCTCCACCACCACTTCAACCGTGACCTCCATCGTGGAACAAGATTGCCCTCATTGGGGGATTTGCCATATTATCTCGTTTAGCAGGCGTCTTGGGGATCGCAGTAGAAGTTCTTAGCTCTTCAGAAGGCACTGCTTCCCACTCCCCAGTATTTTTCCCTCAGTCGCCCTTTATGGCCCTTAGGAAAAGAAATGGGGGGTGACATCCCAACCCGTCCGGATGTTTATATTATATTATTTTAATCGGCGGCGCGCAATTAAATCTTATACATACGGATCGGGATCACAAATACAAACAGAATTATATTGAATATATAGCTCTAAATTGTCTCGTTGCCAAGATTTTCGGTGGAGGCCATGAGAAAAAGTGCGCCCTGTCTTAAAACCCGTTTTTTATTGCTCGATCATCATGTCGGCCTCGTAACTAGATTCACTTACAAACTAGAGTCATACGGAGAGTCAGACTGAGGGATAGAACGTGGAATTTAATGAATAAGACTTCATTTACCGTTTTCCTCTTTTGTGTACGAAATACTAAAGAGAAGGACCTAAACAGACGATTTTTCAGTATTGATGCTTGTATGCTCTCTACGTCAGCAATAATCACTATGACTTTAGTACGTTGATTATACGAATATAGTCATCCTCACGATAATATAGTATATTATATATACAGTAAGTCTGATAAAGCCGTGTACCAGCTAGTCTTAAATAAGTAAGACCTGGTAAAGTTAATAATAATTTCATTTTGCGAATGCAAGCCTGGCTAGTTGCCATCCTCAAGTAGAAAATCTGCCGCCAAGCACCTAATGGTGTGTTGAGGCAGCTGTCCTTGAGAGCCAGTAATTCTCTAGGTTAGCCTGAACAACATCATCACTTACCATCAGGTGAGATAGTGTTCAAGGGCTAACCTATTATGCATAAAAAAACACCACATAATAACAGGATGAGATCAGTAATAAAAAAATATCATATGATGCATAAAGGATAAATTCGTCAGCCTGGAATTTAACTGGTACGTACTTTTGAACTCGTCGAAATTAAATAAAAATGTGGATTGTTTCCGGATTTTAATTAAACTCGAACATATAAAGCCATCAGCGCGCGTTGATTAAAAATGCATTGAAAAATCACAATTTTCAACAGAGCTTAAAGAAGTTCGTTTTAATTGATTTCCTTTTTTTATACCTGATAGACTATTGAAAGTTATAAGTCAGACTATATTGTAATTATATAACTTAATACATGATACAACTCTATAACGAATTATGAATACATCAAATTGTAGTCTCCCGATTGATTATTTTTCATCGAGAAAACCCTGGGCAAGCGACTAATGTTGTACCCATACCGTTTAATGTGATCCACATTTCAAAGTGCTCAGGTGCCGAGTTCGAAGCTGGAACCACCAATAGGCACTTTCGTTGCTAACTGCCTCATTATTTTAGTAAAATAATGTTCTTATGTTGGTTTTTGGTCTTAAATCATATAGAAAGTTACAAATTGCGTAAGTTATGTATTTTAGCAAAAGTATAAATTTATTAAGTGTATGAAATTTTAGTTTATACGAACAGGCATTTAAAAGATTAAAAGGTTTCTTAAAGATCTGAATTCGATACATTACCTATTGTAAGTTAGACAAATGAGTAAAATGTGTTTCACAAATGTCACAAATGAACAAAATTTTATCTTACGGAAATCAATAGTTTTTGAGAAATAAATTAATGAAGTTTTAGTTTTAACTTTGATTATATCTATGTGTATTTTGCACTTTCACTTATTTTAAATACTCTTATTTGCACACATATGACTAATCAAATAATGCACAGTCCACAGATAACAAAATATTTCATAGAATGCGCAGCTAACATTGTTTGCGTAATGATGTACGGACTATATTGTACTGTTATTATCTACATGGCATAGGATGCAAAATACTCGCCTGACTGTTCCTGACTGTGAATTCTTCAGATGGCTTAGATTAGATCCAATGGTGTGACCATAGGCTTAGGATGTACAAGACCAACAGTGATAGATGAACGGTGTTACAAAAAAGGAAATGTAAATGTGTGAGTGACATAGTGTTGTCATGACTTGCCGAAATATTATCGACAGATTTACTAGTTGAAAAATAGTGCACATAATGTAGTTCATTGAGACTATAGGTATATCTCATACAATTGTATATTAAATTTAGATAGATATATATCTATATATATATAATCGTAAACAACACTGAAAAATCCAAAATATGCAATTACATTTGCATATTTTTTACTTGGATTCGTATTTTTCCAGTTATTATGATTTGAACACAAAACTACTTAACTAATTGTGATACAATTTCTTTGGGATGAATCTAAGTATATACTTTCAAACAAAATAAGATAATTTTTCATATGAAAACAAAATTTCAAAACATGGATACAACTTTATTGAGAACCTCCAATTTTCTAGTCTTTTTCTAATTAAAATAAATCTCATTCAAAGTTGAAGTCAAATGCATTTATTGTGGGTAGAAAATTGTACAGCACTTTTAAAAGTTAAAATATGTAACTCTCATTGTAACAAGATGAAAATAAAACTTACCATAGATAAGTATTATGATTACCATTAACAAAATCAATAAGCTGCAATATACACATCCCGTAATCAGTATATATATATTTGAATACCATTTGCGCAAAGTATTCACATGTGGTAAGGAAAGGTCGAATTTGTCCCTTATATAAACATAGCTCCTTGGGCGGTAGAAATGACGATGTGTACATTATTTCCATGTCTTTAATACCTGGCCTACTATATAATTCTTTAACATGTGCTTGAAGTCTAAAAGCCTTTTAATCATTATTTTGTGTACGCTTTAAATTTCTTAAGAGCTTATTTTTTTCTGTTATTTTTTGTCATAACTTAGTTAGAACTTTTGTTAGGAAGTTTTTTTTCCTTCGAGACATTACTTGATTTGAAGAACCAGGTTACGGCTACGGTGGTGATATATCTCTATTTACGTAAGAACAAGGCCACCTTATTTTCAATTTGATCTGGAAGGAAATATAAAAGTTATTATGTGTCAGGATGGCCATAGCTGTCCAGTGCGGCAATGCAGCGAGTTAAGTATTATAGGCACTTTTGCACCTGGGACGCTTCAGCTGCCCCTATCTATAATCCAAATTCATTTATCACGTACAGAAACCACCAAAATACTCAGGAACCACCACTCAGGAAGGACTAATCTATAAGGGAGGGTAGGCCCTTCCTTTAGTACATATGTATTTATACCAATTATAAAGTCCTTCCAAAAATAATAATGGATTAGTTTTTTCTTACAAAACTTATTAGCTTATCAGGTATTATTTATAGTATTTAGAAAACCTCAATTCAAGTTGCATGTGAAGAATATTTTGATAAAGAAATCTTACTACACAGTTTGTGATTACTTAAACGACAAAAATGCCTGGACTGGTTCGCCTCTGCCAAGCTAGCGCCCAACACCTACGTAATGTAAATTAAGTATTGTAATAATTTTATTATATAGTATGTACTTAACACATTTTTAAAAAACGTTTAAAAGAATGGCCCCGAGTTTCTTGCCCGTTCTTCTCGCAGTGGCTCTATAACTTTTGTTTGCTGAACGTGGCAGTACAATGTAGTATATTTCAATATTAAAATTTGTAATTGACCTTCATAAGAGCGTCGTAGACGCCTAAATTGAATAAATGATTTTGACTTTGACTTTGACTTGACTTTGACTCCTACTACAGTGCCAGCAGCTATTCTACAGAGCTACTTCCCAACTTAGGTTCATCTTGGTACAAGTACCTTCTCCTGGTATGTACACTGCTTACTAACGGCTGAGAGAGATTAAAGCTAGCGAAAAAAAATCTCTTACTAGTTTATGTATAATTGCCAGTATATTTCCAAAATTTATATTTTCCACATTTTCATTCAAACCAGAAGAAAAATCGATAAATGATTGAATCGAGACGACTCTTTTCCATTTCAGGGCTTTGCATTTAAATCAGAATCGTGGCTGTTGCATTTTTCATATTTCGAATAGAATTTAATCCAGTAACCAAATGAATAATATTCTCACGATTTCATTTACATTTTACAAGGTTGCTATATTAGGGTCATTCTTTAGGACAGGTTTTTCAAGCGGCTTTACTTAAAAATAATAGAAATCCAGAAGTCAGCAAGCCATATTCTTTTTTGCGAATACCTTAAATCCTCTCTTAACTGGTTTACTGATTAGTATTCAATTATCTTTATAATTAAATATCTATAAAAAATAAAATACCCCCATTCTTTGATTTTCGTGGAGTGTCCCAAGCCCCGAACTGGTCACTTAGTAATTTATATATTTTAAACTAAACCCTAGATGCTTACCAAAAAAAACCTGTAAGTCTTAAGAAGTTAACAATGCTGTAAAAAAATAGACAATAGTTCTAAAAGAACGACATTTCGTACAAAAAAATTTAATGTAACTGTCCCGAGGTTCTTGCTGATTTGCGTGGATTATTATAATTTCGATTGCACATCTCTAAATACGTGGCCCCATGATGCACCATCCTAATTCAAGTTAGAATTGGTTGCGCTCCAACACGGCCGGGAGAGTGGTTGAGTGATGGTAAGTCGTGTTTTCAAAAAATATATGGTAAGAACTTCGTTGCGTGGGTTTGGTTTCTCAAAACTTTGATTTGCGTGGTACAATTATCTCCAGTATCTGTGAATTTATTTATTTAATAAAATATTGTGGCGAACAAATATAAGGTAACGTAACGTATAATCAAAACAGTTTATTTGCTTCAAAGGTTTTTGTTTATTTTTAACATAAAGGGTTTATTTTGATTTCCGTGGTCGTGATTTGCGTGGTTTACGTGGTAGTTTTGACCCACGCAGATAATTTTTTGACCATGCAAATGAAATAACTTTGAGTTTTGTACTAGTTATGAATAAAAATATTGTTTTATTATTTTACTTATGCTGATTATAATAAGAGAAAGTGTTATTTTTTGAAATGTGTAATTACGTGTAATATTTTTGTAATTTCTTTAACAAATAATAAATAATGTTGGACTGATTCTACTAAAAACGTTTCTGTCTTAGTAACCTATATTTTGTTGCCTTATACAAAAATAACTTATTTTCAATAGGACGGACCAATAAGTAACTTTGAGATAGTTAAATAAACATTTTCATTTTTGTGGGTTTATTTGTGATTTGCGTGGTCTCCATTTTTTTAACCTCGATTATCTCTGTAAGTAAATCGCTCTTCGAGGTGCCTTTTTTAATAAAAATATTGCTTTTACTTATACTTTAAGATTCTGAAACAAATTTAAAACAAATAATGAATTTGAAAATTGCCACGAAAATCACCAAAGAATGCCTCACTCGAAGAATCACCCATTAACCAGTTGGTTGCTATATTACAGTTATCGTGTATTAATATGTACTTGTTGATGAGGGCCGCAGAAACCAGGCAAATTGTCTTTTTTTTTAAAGAGGTATGCACGAACACACATGAAAAAAGCGGAACGATTTAAAACATCAAATGGCTACATACTGTACTTTTCAGGGAGGGCAAGAACAGAGTTGGCTATATGGTACCTTCAAAGATCTACGGTTCCACGGTTGTAGTCGGCAGCGTCGTTTGGAACAGGAAATAATATTGGTACTTAAGTGGAGTTTCTCTTTTATTTAAAGTTATTTATCTGACTCATCTACGTGAGTTATTCATTATACCATAATCGTGCATAATCCATAACCATTTTAAAGTTACAAGACTAGACTAGAGAAAAACACTCTGTGCTGGTACGGAATCCTTAGTTTGCGGGTCCAACTTGCAATTGGCCGGTTTCTTTGTATATTTTATCGTATAATATTTAAAATGTTCAATATTAGAATTGTGGTTAAATTAAGTAATTTAAGACATTTACGAGTATATACCTACATGAACTCTCTAAACTTAATACTACTTCTTCTATTTTCGACAATCATAAAAAAATATTTCTATTACGTAGGATATACTCCTTCATGCAGCATAAAATCTTATCACATATTTTAATTTTCCAAGTGAAGTGAAACCGGAGGTCTATTGCGGGAAAATTGTGTGCAAACCCAATAACAATGGACTTCCGGGCACTAGAGGCACAACTTAGTCTATTTTGAAATTCGAGAGAGTATGTCACACCGTTATCCGTTGTATACATACAATCGGTCGGGTAATATCAATGTAAAATCACATAAAAAAATTAATAACTGAGTAACGTCACAGTATCACGAATAGGAACAGTATTACATTTTTATAGTAATATGTCAAAACGAGGCTCATATATATACGCGTCAAAGTAGATAGATAAAATTTTATTGACATATTACAAATTTATAAACTTATAACTCAAAACATAATTACTAAGAAAAGGTATGAAAATGAGCGATCTCTTCCAGAAAATCATCGTCAATTTGGTAGATGCCCTAATTTGCAGCTCATTTGCATCACTATTGTTATGTTTAAAAACACAGTAAGATGGTGTTATAACAAATACAATCCAGCTACCCTCATTTGAATATTCCTAAGCGTAACTTGCTTAGTGGATTGATGGATGAACTCAATGTAACGCATTCTGTTCTCACATTCTTAAATATATCCTACGTAATCAAAAAAGTGTGTATGTGTTTCTATGTGTGTGCATGACAGTCTTATATCGTGTTTGTTGCTGTACAAAAATAAGGTGCAAGTAATTATCTCAAAGTCCGTATGCGCCTAAACAGTAATTATAGATTAAAATAAAAAGTATAGCAAATTTTCAAAAGCCAAATTACCACATTATAGTGTGTGTTAAAACTCATCTATACTGATATTTAAGAGACTTAAATCGATCTAAACTCCGTGTATAAAGCAAATCTCTGTCTTTTAAGAGCAGTTTTGATAGCTTTTTCTCTGTTATGAAAGTTAACCAATCATGTAAAGCTATTATCAAAATGATGTCAATAACATGGTAAACAAAATATTTCCGAATGTTTAGTAATTGCTGCGAAAAATTGAGATCTCTGACGCCATTATTTTCAATTCGTCGTCGTCATAAGAATTATGCGTTGCAGTCGTAGCGATGCGTTTAGATAATTTATGCTTGTTTATGAGTATAAACGGTATCACTAAATAATAACTACCGTCACAAGGACTAATAATCTTTATAAATGATTTTCAAATTTCATGTTAATGTTATAAGGAACACATTGCTGTAATTCCATTTGTTCACCGTAACCTATCTAATATGACATTTTCATTGTATGTTATCAATCCAATTAGGTATTATTATATTTTATTACATCTTTCGGTGTGAGCCACGGCCAATTCACGCAATAGAAACTTATGATCCGAAGGCCCGCAATTTCACATGAAAGTTCTAAAGGGGTAAGACTTGTGCCGTCTTTATTGGCACCAATGGCCTTTAAGGGTACAACAAACTTGGCCCGTTTAGAACTACTTGATCTATAAACGCAAAGTTTGGTCCTAATTAGGCTCTTACATTATAAAGACTACACCCTAATATACTTTCGTTATTAAGGGAACAATTGTTATGTTGACACTTATCTGTTTTAGTTTGTGTATGTGCTATGATTTTAAACTGAGATTGAACACGTACATTAATATTAACAATATTTGTTCGCAGTTATTACGAGTATATAGCGAGTGAACAAATTATTTTTTATTGGATTGCAGTCCGAACGAAAAGGGAGCAAAGTATGTAATGACAAATAATTACGTGTTTCGTATGATTAATCATTTATTAATTTAAAAGTTGTACCTTTTAAATTATTATATTAGTATTATTTATTATCATTATCATTATCATCATCAACATTATTAAGATTATGAGTAAGTTAATAAGATATAAGGCATATGACCTAATATACCGTATAGTATAGTTCTATAAGTTAACGTATATAAGTTAACGCTGCGCTGGTTCTAGAAAGAACCGGCTCAATATCTTCATTAACAAAAGTTTACCTTTATATGTTGTCACAGAGTTACTCTCTTTATTCTTGTTTACCTCAACGAATTGGAACGTACTGTTTATCTTTGAAAGCCTCTTAGAGACTGCTTTTTATGACCCCACGTCTGACTACATCTAGCTTGTAACGTTCAATACAACGCGCGCAGTTATCATCGTATATACACCTCCATCCTTAAGCAACTGCAAGTCAGAACCAGGCTTTCATCTACATGCCTAAAGAGATGTCTCGAGTACTTCGGTCACATAGCCAGAAAAGATGGTGACAATCTGGACAGGCTGATGGTCACTGGCAAAATATAAGGAAAAAGATCTCGAGGATGCAGTCCAATGCGTTGGTCCGACCAGATACGCTCCACACTTGAAATTCCAGTGCATGAGGCACTAAAAATTGCAGCCAACAGATCGAGATGGCGCTCACTTATCTAGGAGCGAATACTTGATGGAGGGGGTCACGACCCTCAATAATGAGGATAACGAATAACGGAGTAGTTATCATTGAGTGTTAATGATAACTTTTTCATACTTTAGTTCCTCTTAACTTATATTTTATATTCACAAAAGTTTTCTTCCATGATATCGAACTAAATGTCAATATCATGCCACAATACTTAATAACAAATTGTAAATTTTGCCTCATTAACAAGGGATTCGGAATTCCTCATATAAGAGGTTATAGTCATTGTTCTTTTATTGTTTATAGCATCATCAACAATTGCTTCAATCTAAATTTGCACACTGATCCGCCTCAAGAAAGTATGCTGTATGATACTTACTAATTTTGTTTTTACTTCTCAGAATTTTGGTATTAGGTTGTTTATATAAAATATTTGCCTCAAAGAAAATATGTTGGAATGATAGGTATGTATAACAAACAACATATTTTCATTGAAGCATTAAAATTCGTTATATTTTTACATTTTGTGGCAAACATGATGAAGCAGTGATGGCTCAGTACCGCGCGGCAGATCGATCGTTCGAATCCCGCCGCGGGCTTGAGCTTCACCGCATGGTAGAAGGGCATTTTGCGAACCTGCCTGGCGAGCGACCACGATCAAGTAGAACATCTGACGCCAAGCACCTAACGGTGTGTTCCGGCAGCAGTCTTTGAGAGCCACTAAAATTACAGGCATATGTGACTCAACAACTGTATGTCTCAGGGTGACGGTCGCAGTGCGATTTGTTACTTGGGACGAAAGCGCGCCCATTATAGGCAGAGGTTACTGCTTAACATCAGGTGGGCACCATGCTTGTTTCGACAAAATTAGATAAAAACAATATTTTATTGCAACTCTCCCAAGAATAAAATAAGTAAATAAAATATAGTAATAATTATTAATTTGATGCTCCTTCCCTAAACACAACGATCTTACGTAATACTAACTGTAGGTTAAGCTAACTGCTTAAGTTTTAAAATTACCACATTATAATAATTATTCAAACAAGCCAAACTCTCTACAAAGACTAACTCATAAAATGTTCCGCAACACAATATAAACCATCCTAAATGAAAACCGTGATGTACAAGAGAACTTACACAACAAACAACGCCCACTCTTACTTATTCTATGTGCAAACAAAGCAAAACTGCTATTTATTTAGGTAGGTAATGTTCGGCTAACTTATGTGAACTAGGAGGGCGGAAAAACAAGTAAATGAAAGTTAGTGTAGTCATTAATATGATTAGATAACTAAAGTTATGATGACGGTTTTGTTACAACGGTTACCATGTTGTTTTGAGTTAGTTTTCCGTTAACAAGCAAATGGTATATTTGCAAAGCACTTAGACGGTCGTTCCTCGGATTTTATGCATATACATATATGAATAAAATGTATTATGAAAAATAATTATAAGGGTTTATAACAAATTTAAAAAAAAATTGTACTCCAATAATTCGTAAAATATGATTTTCTTTTATCATGCGGTAGTGCCTTGTAATTATAGTTAGGTTTACAACATTTTATTTTAGTAGGGTAAACGACTGTCTCATTAAATGAGGTGTCGAAGATGTTGAACTGGCTAAATCTAGAATTGGAACAAACTAATCAGGATGCCGTATCAAAAGCCTAAAAACAGCAAGCATTCGCAAAAATATTGCAATAATATGATATGAAATAATGCTCTATCAGCATGCGGTAAAACTCAAGCCCGTGGCAGTTTACTAACCACAGACTGCCTTGGTGGCAGTCCATAGTCTTTCCCAATGGGTTGATATTGTGTAAAAATAATAAATAAATAAAATTATTATACGCAAGGCATCTTCTATCATCATCTTTTGTCTTTATGCTTCTTCATATTCTCTCATCAAAGGCGACTGTTACCGTTTATTGTTTTGCCTACTTAGCAATTCCGCAGAGTTATAACAGCAGAGATATGCGTTACTAAATTATTGAAAAGATACAAAATTACTGGGCCGATTTGAATGAATTTTGGTATGGAAATAGTTTAAGACCCGGGAAAAAACATAGGATAGTTTTTATTCAACTGCGCAAAAAGAGGTTAATGTTTTTGCGCTATAACCGACACACGCGCGGACGGAGCCGCGCCCGGACAGCTAGTTTAAGTATAAGTATTTTGGTAGCCCGATGTAAAAGAAACGATCTAAGGCTAAAAAGAACCCTTCACCAAATTATTTGAACTCCTAAGGATCCTGGTTATGCCAGAGTAATTCTCTTTCATCACCTTTACATATCATTTTATATATTTTGCCCGCGTCCACAAGCATTCTTTATTATATTCCACACTTAATTCAATTAAACAATCGCCGCATCTTATTTCTTCTCACTCATAAGTTTTGAACGCATTCCGCTTTGATATCTTACAAACCACATTTTTGTTATATTTTTAGTATTACCAAGTGAAACAACATATAAAAGTTATATTTTACAACAATAAGAATAATTGTTCACAAATTGGTTATATGTCTTAAATAATACAAATATTTATCGTTCTGTGGGTATTTATCTGATTCGTTCCTAGTATGTCTCACTGTTTTGTCCCAAATTCCTAAATAAATCTTTAACGCCCTACATAGAGAGTTAGATCCCATTCTTAAAGTAGAGTGAGCAAGACTTGTTTTCAATATAGATATTATTTTATCTACCTCAAATTATTGCGCTCTTAGAGATAACGTTTCTTTAAAAGGAGATAAAAATTACTATCTAATCCTTATAAAATATAAGATATCAGTAAAACAAACTTTTTATCATAAAAAGTAATTCATTAAAGAAGTACGCTCTTTTGATAAAGATCCATTAAGGCACTGAAAAATGCTAAGTAGCTTTTCTTTGAACATATTTTTATCAATATATATTAAGTTTATAGCGGAAAGAAATTGTATGTTAATCTTGATTGCACTGCGATCCTACTCACAGATTATGATTAGTCAGATTGCTTAGAAAAACTGAAACAATTCTACCCTTATTCTAATCAGGGATAAGTTTTAATCGCTCATTCTATTAAAACCTCCTAGTATATTAGACGTCATCCACTATTACTGCGATAGCCCTTTACTAACTTTATCCACTATCTCTTTTGTATTCTTCCAGGAGAAAAGGCAAAGCTAAATTTTCCTTTTCTAATCCATATATATCTATAGATATAAATCTTACCTATTCATGGGTCTCTGCATACCTAATACTTCCAAATAATTTAATTTGATATATAATATATGGAATGAACTAAGAAACTAAGGGGAAAATACCAGAAGGTGGGCAGCAGCTCCTTCTGAGTAACTGTTATCTTATTACTGCGATCCCCAAGACACCTGCCAAGGGTGGGGAAGACACAAGCCCCCAATGACAAGCACAAAAATATGTCAAATTTTAATTAAAGGTTTTGCGTTATTAATTAAGTACCTACTACGTTAATAGGTCTTATATTATTAAAATGTTCTATAAAAAGTCTCAATTCCTATTATGCTGAAAAAACATTATTAAAACTTTAGTCAAAACGTATTCAGAACATTTTGTTCACGTATAAAATTCGCAGGTAAGTATATATTTATTTTTCAATTATAATACTGTTGTTTTAAATAGACTAGCTTTATAATACTGCTGTCAATTCGCATTTACTCACACATTTTATTCAAAATATTCTACAGATGAAATTAAAAATTAAAAGACCTGTAACTTTCAAAACAAACCATTTATTGAGAACGTTTGATTTACCGCGAAACTTTGACAAAACAGCCAACTTTTATTCAATGGTCTTAAGAAAATTTATGTAAACATGGGAACATCGCCGTAATGTAATTGGAGGAACAAAATATAGATATAACCTTTCACGGGATACGTAAGCCATTGTATAAGCGAAGGGGAAAGATTAAGCGCCTCGTAACTTGCGTTTGTCATAAATATTATTTTTTTTATTTACGATAAGTTTTGTCTTTTAAATAAGTTTGCTTTATTGTCGTTTTGACGTCCTCAGTTTGATAACTTTGATTGAGATTAAATAGTTGCTAGCATTCGCAATGAAGACTGCGTTTTAGATGAGATTTTCAATATAATGTTTAGGTTATATAATATATAAATATATATCATTTTTAGGTTAGGAAACAAATTATAGGTAGTGTAGATAATGGTGTATAACCTTAAGTCAAATTCGAGGTCGATGTAGACTTAGTTATCGATTCAGGGCAAATTAAGATTATGTTAACTGAAATGTATATATAATGAAATGAAAATGTTTATATCAAATGAAAATAAAGTTTAAGAAAGAGCTAAGTTAACGCGGGAAAATGATTACAAAAATATTGTCATTATTATTAATAAAAGTAAACCTTGGAAAGATCGATTACTTACGGAAATTTGATTTTAAATAAGCTTTCTTACTAATGTAGTTTAAGTTCGCAATCGCGTACCTGCAGTATTATTGTGCCATCGCTTACTTTGCATGTGACGATTTTCTTAGATATTAGATATATCATGTAGCAGTGACTCCTATCGACCCTGAGGTGTTGCTGTATATCCTCAAACCTTCACGTTTTTTCCTGAAGAGCTGCAACGTAGCCAAATACTCACGAAAGTTTTGCAAGTCACTCTTTATGCAACGAAAACACGCAAGACATTTATGTATTTTTAACCTGTCATTATAAGAAACGGGTAATGGATTGATTTTGAGCTCTCAATAGTTTGGCACTGATGCAAAAGCCATAATCACGAGTGAACTGAAGTCTATGCGAATTGTCGGCACTAAGAGCAGACAAACCGATCTACCCTCTTTATTTCGCGTTTGTTTTAGGACGGCGTGGCGATGCTATTACTATCACAGCTGTCAGTATTCACACGTCACTAAGGCCATATTCCACTTGACGACAATAACAATATTTTCGATAATTTTGACCACATTTTGTGTCTATGGTTATAATAAATGTATGGAATTTAATGTAACATAGACGCAAAATGTGGTCAAAATTATTGAAAATAATGATATATAATATAATATTAATATGCTAGTTTATTATTTAATTCTATCGGTTCCTATCTCTTCCTCATAGGGTATGCGTTTTGGTACGTAACCCTCAGTATGTGAGCTTCATTACACCTATCCAGTTTTATTTTGTCATATCCTGTGGTCATGTTTACACAGTGAACAACTTCGTTTAGAATAATTTAAGGCAACATGTTTAATACTTTCGTTATTAACCTTTTTTTCTTGAAATAGACTTAGTACATCATATATTACATTCTAGCCAACAAAACAGGCCAATGAATAATTTTAGATTTACTTAAACTGCTAAATAGGGTAAAGTTAAGAATGTGCCCATTAACACCTATCTCATTGTCTCAATTAAGGGGAAGACACTATGTGTTCTAGTGTTCTTTATAATATATATCACTCACTTTACTACTTATCACTGTCACTCAACTACACTAACTCAAAAGGTTTTGTCCTTTGTAGCCTTTTCACTATGTCTGTGTTATTAAGGAGCTGGATTGCCTCAATATTTACGTGGTGGTGAAGGTCTATATTCGTGATCTTCTGCAGTTTTTTTATTATATCCACTTTCAGGTCTCGATCAGTTCTAATGTAACATGGTGCATTGGCTATACCTTTGAGTACTTTATTTTGGAATCGTTCGATTATCTGGATGTTGCTTTTTTGGTCCAGCCCTATAGCTGAGCTCCATAAGTACATACTGGCTTGCTTGTACAAGACATTTTTATTTTGTACAGAAAACGAGGCATTCTTCCCAAGTAGTCAGTACATATTCTTGTAACGAAGTTCTAACTTTTCGCGTTTCTTTTTCACATGAGCTTTCCAGCGAAGCTTGTCATCAAGTGTTATTCCAAGGTATTTGGCAGTATTTTCGTATGGTATCGCGTGGCCATTTATGTATACCGGGTTGTAATTGGAATTTTTAGTGGTAAAATCTATATGAACTGACTTAGATTCGTTGGACTTAATTCTCTATTTTCTGGTCAAAAAAAAGTTAATATTCATATGAAAAAAAAATGTTTTTACGACTGCCCAAAAATGGAGTGTTATGTTTTCTGGGTTCATGTATGTATGTATGTTTGTGAGTTTCTTTATCTCACCATAACTTCTAAAAGACTTAACCGACTTCAATGTCTGACATATCGTTAGATTTTTCTTAATAGTGCAAATGACACTAAGTAAATAAAAAAGTAAAAATACGAACTGGCGGATTTTGGATGCCATATTGTAAAAAAAAACATATAAACCAGATAATCCATCAAGTTGGGTATCAAAATGAAGTCTTTAAAAAGTAATTCTATATATAACTTTTCGTTTAAATTTCAATGGAACGATAAAACCTTTAACGATAATTAATAATTTGCAGTCGGGTTTTGTTACTTTATTATTTAATTTATACTTGTTGTCTCTGTTATACTTCCGTAGCACTTTAATAATGCTGTTCACTTATACTCATAACACAATTTGTTTATCATCTTAATTAGATAACAGTAGAAACTAAATAGTCTAGAGACTTATTTTGCATCACAACAGACTTAAAATATTTTAGCTTGCAATACAAAAAAACGAACCAACACAAAATCTAAACTATGAAACTGGTGTTGATATTCACAATCAAAACTCAACAACTTCATAAAGCTATTTTCACACTGCAAGCTTTAGCTTAAAATATATTTTATTCATGTCGTGACGAATTCACAGTTCGGAACCAATGAATTTGTATGAAGTAGATAACGCATTTTATTGTTACAGTTAGTGAATAAATTCAGATCGCGCAATCACGTAAAGGGATCACGTAGTGAGGCTGCCCGACGGAAGGTATAATCCAATCAATTATAACGTCCGTGTTTCAATTTTGCAAATTAAATGCAATAGGAAAGATTTAATCGGAGTAAAGTGAGCATTAGAGTATTTTTCTGTAAATTTTATTATTGAGCCATTAACAGAACATGTACTTTGAATATCGTTGATTCCAACGTTAAGACACAACAAACTGCGTTCTCAGTTTTTATTGATTGTTATTATAAAGCCTCATAAATTAAAACTATCAATTTGGAATCATAAATGCAAAATTTCAACGAGTTTGAACACTCGGTGTTTACAATGTAGCAAAACTACGTTTGTATGGACAAATCTACGAAGATGCAAGTCTTAACAGGCAGATATACGGATGGACAAACGGACAGCCATGGCGTACGATTTCCGTTTCCTAAATGGTAAGAAACGCCAAAAATTGCGAAACTTGATTTTATTTTGCATTATAAGCATTGACTGGACATTTTGCATAAATAGATAACAAATTGTCATACTCCAGCTAAAAATATCAGTTTTTAAAAGTACTTTGTTATAAACAAATCATAATCCGGAACTCGGTTTTCCTCAGATTATGAATTCTAATTTATGCATTATTCCTTCACATAGTTTGTCTGATAGGGATATCCTGTTAGTGTTCATACTCACAATTTATGCTATTTCAACGCAAACATTTATTTAAGCAAACTGAGCCATCAACGTTAAGTAAACCAAGCGATCGTAGGGTTTGTAACGCGACGTTCTACGTAGGCGATTCAAAGCGAACGCGATTGCGAAGCGATTCGATGCGGTGACACGCGAATTCAATGCAATGCGGTGCGACGCGGCGGCTTTGTCCTACATGAGCGCGAATCGTACCGCGGCCGCCGCGCCGCGCCGCGCCGTCGTTCAGTGAGCTCTATATATTGTCATAGACGAACGCAAGCAAATAATATTGAAAATTAATTTCTTAAATATCATATATTCAAAAAGTATGTACGACAGAGAAGTGAAACTAATATTGTGTACTTATAAAGGCATATTTATGGGGAATTTCTCAATTTGTACTCGTATAGTTATTGATTGTTTGTTGTTTTAGCGCCGCGCCGCGCCGCTTCGCGTTCGCGTCAAGATCGCTCACGCAAGACGCCGCGTAACAGCTACGATGAAACTGAGCTGTAAGCGGCTTGATCGCTCCTTTGGAGAATTCAGCTTCAAACGTCTTAACGATTCCTTGACTCAAGTGAAAGGTGGTTTATTATAATTTGATAAGATTCGACTGAAGAACTTATGTAACAAAAAACATGCTTTAAGTTTAAGAAATACAAAACTTCATTTAGTAATACATTAAAACAATAGAAGTGGGTTATTTTTTAAACGATATTTTTTTCATTATGCGTGATTATAGATTGTAAAATTTTATTCATTGCATTATTAAATAACTTATCACATCTGGATTTTATAGATTGTTAATTGTTAAGGTTAATACAATTTTATAAACTAATTTATGACAATGTGGTCGAAGGTACTTATCAAGCTGAACCTAGAATTACTGGCTCTCAAGGACAGCTACCGGAAATCAGTGTTAGGTGCTTGGCGTGAGATTTTCTACTAGAGGGTAGTCGCTAGCCAGGCAAGCATTGGCAAAATGCCCTTCCACCATGCGGTGAAGCTCAAGCCCGCGGCGGGATTCGATTCATGGACTTGCTGCGCGGCAGTCTATAGCCAATGCCACTGAGCCATCACTGCTTCCCTCTCTCAGCTAAAGCTGTATATACTTTAATTAAATAAAGCAAAAAACTTTAAATAAACAACATGATATATTACCTCAAGCTGTGACTTTTAAGGTCCACTAGTCAATTTGTATACGCGATCGAGTAAAGCTATTGAGTAATACCGTATGTGAGTACAAATCATTAGAGAGAAATCTCAGTTTGCAAAGTTTTTGACTTTCACAAAGGTTCACCTCTTTTCTTCGTAGTTGCAAGTTTCACGTAGGCCGAATACGAAGTTTTAACACAATTAACTACTCATAGGTATGGACCCTCCAAGAATAAAGATTCACTGGGATTAAATGCTGTTTTCTACGAAATGTCAAGGTTAGTAACTTTGCCTCTGCAAATTGAATTGTGCCCAAGTAAATATTACGTCCGACAGAAGTTAATTTGATGTTAGGCTAATTTAACATTCAAACAGGTGAAATTACATGAACTACTTGAGAAAAGCTCATGGCTGAGAGGAATACCTCTTCTTAGCTTTCAACAAAATATACTCAGTTTCTTATAGCGAATACACACAAATGTAGATTACTTCTCTGTTTTATATGTAAGCCCTAGTTATCTTTACTGTTATGAATATGCACATACTAATTCCTATAAAAAGAACCACTGTTAATAATGAGTCAATTACTGGTTCTTAAAAAGACTGACGTGTCGGTGTAGTCGTGGTCATTAAAATTACACCTTTTAGGTTAATTATTTTCAATGTTAATGCTAAGTATATAAAGTACTTGTCTGCGCGATTTTTGCCATTTATTGTTTAGCCATATGAAGCGCCACTATATTATTATCTAAATTCTAAAATATTTTTAGTACCAGCTTTACTATAAGTTTATAAGTATAATTATCACAAACTCAAAAAAACTCGCAGCCAGTTTGTAGGTGAATGAGTAGTAAAACTCACACATACATTACTTTACATCATCCCTTTACTACTTTTGCATCAGTTAAAATATCATTAAGAAAGAATGTTACATTATTTCTTAGCACAAACACACCACTTGATTGTTGTTATCAATGGATCAAAACTATCAAGTATCCCATACCATTTAGAAAATAATCACTGAACGAGCAGGCGATATGTATATGTACCTATATATATGTACCTAGTCACTCTTTTGTGTCACTGGCTACATGTGAAATGTAAACAGACATCATAAGCGAAATGATCCCGACATTTCCTATGGAATACGAGTTCAAGATATGATTCTATCTCCAGGTGATATCATATGAATCTCTTTTTTACACGAATTGAGATTATGTTTTAACAAGATATAAACTAATAAATACGCATTTGAATTAAATATCAGTAGTTGATTCCAACACTAAACAATTTCTGATCTAGGCACTTACTGTACGTTTTGAACTCTCCAAGTTAGGTGTAAAGATTGCGACGGCGGTGATTCTGTGTTTATTGCCAATCTGTAGAGCACATACCTGCGCCTTGCCACTGCCCATTTGTCACCCTAATAAATTGGATTTCTAAAGGATTGCCATTAAGTCAATGCGTTCTAGTAGAATACCTACTAACTTTGTTATGGCGTAACTATTTAATATTTGTTAACTGAGGAAATTAATAGGATAAAAATACATATTTATCCACATTATAGAAGGAAAGTGTGAATTAAAACTTGGCGATAAATCAATGTCGATAAAATCATAATTTTTGATTATGCTTATGGAGTTCTATCAGTTTCTTAAATACATAACTGTGCAATATAGTCTTAAGAAAACACAAATTTTAAGCAAATATTTTGCTGTCATGAATAAAATAAATATTTACTTATGTATTTTTGGAAAAAAATACGGATGCTTACGGTAATAAATAGATTCAGGCGTTACTTTGCGAAAATCCATATTTAATAATAACAAATATTTTTAAAAGTATCTTAAAAAAACATTAAATAATATTTAAATAAAACACTTAAAAAAGTATAAAATTATATATCTAGTGACAATTCCGCCCAATTTTCCTGTTATCTACGTGACGTCACAAACATCACGCAGCTTAACCGGAAGACTATCTGACTAGTTTCGCTTCTAAACGAAGCATCTTCAGGAGGTCTTGACTCACCGAGCGCACGATCGTGATGCTTTTATATCCTGGCCTAGGTCCCATTTCAGTAAGTTATTTCAACGATTAAGATGCGTTTTTTAGGATAAGTGCTTTTGTAATTACTAAAAGAATATAGTGTTTTTATAAGTTTTCGAAAATGTATTCTGGGGGTTGCGCGTTCAAGTCCCGCTGGAAGTTATCTTTTTCCATCCGAAATAATTTCTATGATTTTCGTAAATTTAGAAAAAGGGCTTCAATGTTCATATGAAAATTATACTTGTTCTTACATTTCGAATTTAAGACCGTAAAATATATAATTATGAATCAAAGATAAAGCGAAAATCAATGAGACCGTTGAGTAGGGTCTGATAGTGGAGTGGTTTTGAACGATTTCAATCAATACACTTTATAAAAACTTAACGCTGACTGACTGACAACGTACAGCCAAATAATGCTGATGTTCTTCGTCGCTCTCAAGCTCACGGTATGGAGGACCTGTTGATGACAGGTCAACTGCGTTGGTGCGGCCATGTGCAGCGAATGGATGACTGCGGAGCTCTCGATTGGAAAGTGTAGTTCCGGCGGGCAGTATCTCCGTTATAAGGACGTTCTTAAACGAAATATAACTAGTTGTAGCCAATCAACTAACACGTGGGAAGAGGAAGCATGCACTAGATCAGTTTGGCGTTCAAGGTTAGGAAAGGTTATTTCCTTTGAGGATACTCGCCTTTCTGGTTTAGACTTGAAGCGTCAAATTAGAAAGGATTAGCCTAAACCCTCTTACCACTACACTTACAACTCCACGGGCCAGCTGTAATAATGCCCGACTTGAGACCGAGTGTTCCAGACAAAGTTCGGGTTCGACAGCCACGTTCGAGCTCATGCCAGAAAATAACTATACACCGGCCGCCGAGAGAATGCGTTTGAAAGTTCGTTTTGTGAATATTTTTTCCCCAGTTCAAAGTAACATAGACAGTTTGACTGCATAATATTTTAGTTTAAAGTTATTTAATTACTATAGGATTTATTCCTATTTTTATATACGTAAGTTTTTATAGCTACATACCACAATATTATTGATTTTTTTTATACCTGTTAGAATAGGATCGGGTGAGATAGTGTCATCAAATCAAGCTTAGCTCTTTGTCATACTTAATTATTGAAACTTTAATATTGTATGTTTAATATGTACACGGTTAGCGAATCTGAGTAAATAAATAGAAAGGTTTAGAAATATTTATCCCTTTAGTAGTTTGAATAGGATTAAAATGAAATAGTGATCTTAAAATACTACACTACTGTCACAACGGTTAAGAACGGATAAGAAAACTTTGCTACGAGAGCTTAAAATTCTATTATTTTTTTGGTACAAAATATATCATAGTAGTGAAGTTTTCAGGCCGAATTAAACTTTCAGAAAGATAACATCAATAACTATAGCTCTCACGGTAGTATAGGTCACACTGTGTTTGTGAGAGTTAGTCCTTTAGGGTCTAAGTTAACATAATCATTTTGTCAAGTGAAAGTGTTCGGGAGTGTGTTTGAGCGTGAGTAAATGATATCATATATAATATCAATATAATATACTCGTAAGTAGGTAATCTGTGATTTTCCGTTTACATAAATTCCTAGTATCGTGTATTAAATTTAGTGTTTTGTTCAAATGCTTATAAATATAGTGACCTATAGATAGTTAAAGCATCTTTTTCCTTTTTTTTCTTAGTTAATGTTGTTTACCGTGAGCATTTGCGTCTGGAATTAATGTTGTTTTGATCTCTACTGAAAAGGCTGTTTTGTGTTTTTATAAATGCTAAGCATAAAATATATTATTTTCGAATGCTGTCGAAGTCAACTGAAATCAACCGGACGGACCGCGATCAAAAGAAAGGTAATAACGTTAATTGAATTAAATAATGTATCGCTTCTAGTCAAGAGTTCAATTATTGAATATAAGGTATTTTGAAATTGTAAGTACATAATTCACTTACAATCAAAAAATACTTTCTGTGTGATACTAATTGATATTTATAAAACAAAATATAAACGGTACCTAATGGCAGCAAATTTAATAAAATATAATACAATTATTAAAACATTATTTCTACCCTTATCCCACGGATATGTGGTATAGTTAATATATATTTTCTCTTCCGACTTAAAAGAACGATACGATGGAATATAAGGAGTTAATAAATATGAAACGAAATGCAAATTATTATCCAAAATTGTCTTCACTAAACTCCCCGTTTCTTATGTAAGTAAATCTTAATATTGTTAAGTTTGCAATAACGCCTGCTAAGCGAATTACATTACAAAATTACAAATTTATGAGAGAAAAAATTATAGTCATGTGCGGGATTCGAACCCGCGTCCATCCACCCCTTTAGCCGGGGTATGCTCTAACCAATTGAGCTAACATGACACAATGACTCATAACTGTAATTCTTGCTCTCATTCTTCAACCATCGTAATGGGATGGAGCGACATCTATAGTCCAACTTGCGTTGTACTACAAACAAGACCAATTTTGCAATTGGTTTTAAACTTGTAAATGATGACGCAACCTTATAATTTTAATATTGTTAAGTTTGCAATAACGCCTGCTAAGCGAATTACATTACAAAATTACAAATTTATGAGAGAAAAAATTATGTGCGGGATTCGAACCCGCGTCCATCCACCCCTTTAGCCGGGGTATGCTCTAACCAATTGAGCTAACATGACACAATGACTCATAACTGTAATTCTTGCTCTCATTCTTCAACCATCGTAATGGGATGGAGCGACATCTATAGTCCAACTTGCGTTGTACTACAAACAAGACCAATTTTGCAATTGGTTTTAAACTTGTAAATGATGACGCAACCTTATAATTTTAATATTGTTAAGTTTGCAATAACGCCTGCTAAGCGAATTACATTACAAAATTACAAATTTATGAGAGAAAAAATTATAGTCATGTGCGGGATTCGAACCCGCGTCCATCCACCCCTTTAGCCGGGGTATGCTCTAACCAATTGAGCTAACATGACACAATGACTCATAACTGTAATTCTTGCTCTCATTCTTCAACCATCGTAATGGGATGGAGCGACATCTATAGTCCAACTTGCGTTGTACTACAAACAAGACCAATTTTGCAATTGGTTTTAAACTTGTAAATGATGACGCAACCTTATAATTTTAATATTGTTAAGTTTGCAATAACGCCTGCTAAGCGAATTACATTACCAAATTACAAATTTATGAGAAAAAATTATAGTCATGTGCGGGATTCGAACCCGCGTCCATCCACCCCTTTAGCCGGGGTATGCTCTAACCAATTGAGCTAACATGACACAATGACTCATAACTGTAATTCTTGCTCTCATTCTTCAACCATCGTAATGGGATTAGCAGGCGTTATTGCAAACTTAACAATATTAAAATTATAAGGTTGCGTCATCATTTACAAGTTTAAAACCAATTGCAAAATTGGTCTTGTTTGTAGTACAACGCAAGTTGGACTATAGATGTCGCTCCATCCCATTACGATGGTTGAAGAATGAGAGCAAGAATTACAGTTATGAGTCATTGTGTCATGTTAGCTCAATTGGTTAGAGCATACCCCGGCTAAAGGGGTGGATGGACGCGGGTTCGAATCCCGCACATGACTATAATTTTTTCTCTCATAAATTTGTAATTTTGTAATGTAATTCGCTTAGCAGGCGTTATTGCAAACTTAACAATATTAAAATTATAAGGTTGCGTCATCATTTACAAGTTTAAAACCAATTGCAAAATTGGTCTTGTTTGTAGTACAACGCAAGTTGGACTATAGATGTCGCTCCATCCCATTACGATGGTTGAAGAATGAGAGCAAGAATTACAGTTATGAGTCATTGTGTCATGTTAGCTCAATTGGTTAGAGCATACCCCGGCTAAAGGGGTGGATGGACGCGGGTTCGAATCCCGCACATGACTATAATTTTTTCTCTCATAAATTTGTAATTTTGTAAGTAAATCTTGTCAAAGATGTAGCCAACTGTTAGAGTTACAACTGAGTTCAAGTTGGATCAAGTTCTCTCAAAGCGAACAGATGGACGGCGATCAAAAGAAGCCAAACAGAGCTTGCAAATGTTAAAAAGTTTATTGCTCGTAGTAGAAGCGTGGATATTTTACATAAGGAAGAAGCAAATGCAATGATAATGTAACTGTTTTTGCATAAGCGCCTGCCAAACGAATAAGCTTACAAATCTAATAGAATGTCCCGGCTGTAGGGTATAGTCGCGGGTTTGAATCCCGCTCTTAGTAAAATTTTTACTTTTGACGTGATTTTGTTAAATGCTAATGTACCTAATTAGTTTGATTTTCTCTAGTAATCAAAGTTCAAGATCCAATTTAGCACTCGTCATGTGATTTAAGTATTCTAGTGCCGCCGGTTTATGGTTCAATCCCTAGTCGCCGGCTTGAGCTTCACCTCATGGTGGAAAGTCATTTTGCGAATGCTCATCTGGCCAGTTACCAATCAGTCTAGTTACCATCAAGTAAAATATCAGTCGCCAAGAATATAAAATTGTGCTCCAGCAGGAATCTTGAGAACAAGTACGTAATTATAAAATAAAAAAAATAACAACTGTATGTCTCAGGGTAATGGGCGCAGTGCAATTCGTCATTATAGGTTGTGGCGTCTGTTATAGGCAAAGGTTACCGCTTAACATCAGATGAGCCTAGAACGCGCTCCGCCACAATCCCATACAGAAGAAAATATAGATTACAAAACCCTTTCTTCCTACTCAATAACTTTCTATAAACTTACTTATAGACGCCTAATAAGATAAGGGAAATGTAAATGACTACCTACGTACGCATGCAAATATGTACATATTTCTAGTGGCATAACTGGATGAAACACATCTTATAAAATATGCCTATTTAAGTAGTATAGTATCTTAACACTAGGTATTGGCAACTCCACATATTTGGAATAGTATGGATGCTTGAAAATCAAAAATAATCTATCATTAATATCTTATTTAAAAAAAAGAGACGAATTACTGCAACATATAACATACTACAAAAATATATCATAATTATTATTCAATTTTTCTATTTCGTCATTATATTAATCATAAGTTCATTTTGTTTTCACAACTTAATAAAGACTATTGATAGCATGCAGTTATTTACATTTTTCTCACAGCACAACTGGATGAATCACATCTTATAAAATATACCTATTTAAGTAGTTACTTAATACTAAGTAATGGCAGCTCCACATATTTACGATGGTATGGATGCTTGAAAATCAAAAAGAATCTAACATTGGTATCTTTCTTTAAAAAATAAAATACTACTAAAATGTATCATAATTATTATTTAATTTTTCTATTTCGTCATTATAGTAATGATATGTTCGCTTTGTATCTACAACTAAATAAATACTAGGTATTGATTGCTGAGTTTAGAAATAAAGAGATATTAAGGAAACTGGCAGACAGGTGTGACTTTATCAATGCTAGGTAATGTATTGTCTTCCTAAGAGATTAAGGGCCTGTTTCAGAATGTTCGTGTAAGTTCCGGTTTTACTATCCAGATCATCAGTACTATCAGTACTTCAGAACTAATATTATAAATGCGAAAGTAACTCTGTCTGTCTGTCTGTCTGTCTGTCTGTTACGCTTTCACGCCAAAACTACTGGACCGATTTGAATGAAATTTGGTATGGAGATAGTTTGAGACCCCGGAAAAAACATAGGATAGTTTTTATCCGACTGCGCAAAAAGAGGTTAATGTTTTCGCGCGATAACCGACATACGCGCGGGTGGAGCCGCGCCCGGAAAGCTAGTATTTAATAAATAAAACACTATCTTTGCGTTTCAGTCATCGGTTTAGCCTATCCATCGGTTAAAGCTTGGAACGCGCTGCATGTTTGTCATTTTTATGATTCAGTTATTTTATGTGTTGCATAGCAACCCGAAGCTTTATTAGGACATTCTGAAACGGGCTCTAAATAAATAGAAAAAGAGTCCTTATCTAATAACTTTTATTATTTAACTGATAATTTTGACCTTTGATAATTCTTTTTATATGACCTCAGATAATTCTTATTATGA
The DNA here is from genome assembly GCA_963854805.1 of Plagodis dolabraria. Classification (NCBI taxonomy): domain Eukaryota; kingdom Metazoa; phylum Arthropoda; class Insecta; order Lepidoptera; family Geometridae; genus Plagodis; species Plagodis dolabraria. The sequence continues at coordinate 19,324,632 of OY978447.1, read as the reverse complement.
TATATAAAAATTCAAACTACGAGTACATTATCACTCTTAGCTTACAAACCCTATTATGCAACTACTTTTCCGCGTTACTGAGAGAGTTCAAACACATGTGAACGTAATCGGCTTTGAAACTGCTAAGCTGAAACTCTTTTAATTATTCCCGGCTTCCAGAAATTTCAGCTTAACTTTTACTGAAATGTTAATGAACTGATAGCTAATGAGATTTACGCAAACGAAGGTAATTAAGCGGATCAAAATATATGCCCTTGCATAAGAAGGGTTATCTGGGACGATACTGGATTAGCTTCATAACACGTTCGGGCCTCGTTCGCTTGTTGCCATAGTTTATTATTGCACTCGGTTGATTTGATATAACATTTGAAAGATGTTTTAAATATGAATTTATTTATGACATGTAATTTTTACATACAACACTATAGCTACTACTATAAAAGCATTTCGACAGCCTATAAGTCATTGCATACCCACAGGCCGTCCACTACCAGTTGGCAGCGTACTCAGCATGCTGGCAGCATTGCCCCTTTGAATTGTAATGCTTATTCAATGAGCCAAATAGGTGCCAGCATTTAGTTCACGCGGTGACCAAGCGCTCTGATAAGTTTTGGAAAATACTATGAGCTCCTGGTCCCCGCAAACAAATAATATTTTTTTACAGATAAATTAACGTAGGGTTTTCAAGCCACTTGTAATACTGTATGCAAAAACGAATTGAGAATTGAAAAATTGCCGAAAATTTGTTGCTGAAAACATTTTCTTAATCCTGTGGTGGTACAGGCTAGAGTGATCGTCTAAGTTAAGAGTTATGATATATTGAGAAAGGATTACTTGATTCAGAGATACGAAATCATAGGAGAGCTTTACTTAATGTGATTGTAAATCATCACTCATGTCTTACACAAGTTTTATGTCAGTACATAGGCTGAATGTCCATAAAATAATCACTTTCATATTCCTCCTGGCTTGCTTTAAATAAGAGAGGTCAACAAGTAAATTAATTAAAATAGTTAATTAAATATATATTAATTATATTAATGTATGCGTTTGATTCATCAGTACTAATATTATAAATGCGAAAGTAACTCTGTCTGTCTGTCTGTCTGTTACGCTTTCACGGCAAAACTACTGGACCGATTTGAATAAAATTGGGTACGGAGATAGTTTGAGACCCGGGAAAAAACATAGGATAGTTTTTATCCGACTGCGCAAAAAGAAGTTAATGTTTTCGCGCGATAACCGACATACGCGCGGGCGGAGCCGCGCCCGGAAAGCTAGTAAGTTATATATGGAAGAGTTATTTCTAATTAGACCATCCTTAGCAAGTGGCAAGATTCAATACAAGAATGCATTATTTTATGTGGGAGGGAAGACCACTCCCCAATAGAAACCAGTCCAACTAGCGTCGTGGGAAACCTATAAAACGCGGCTCAGCGTACACCGAAGTGTTTTTTTTCAGGGCTTGGAAATCGACCTTTTAACCTATCATGAGGTGAGGAGCTCTATTTATTCTCATAGCGAAATAAGCGCTATTTGTATATTTTACTAGCCCTTTTAAAACCATGGATTTATGTATATCTCAAATATCACGTGATTCAACACAAAATTTGTGTTTGCCTGGCCAGGCTTATAGAAATCTATAGGTCGTTCCAGATGAGAGGACGTGTATTGAGACGTATTGTACTGCCGCTTCTAGGCACAACCATGAAATGACTTGTGAAATCTAGGTCCCATATTCTCGTTATAGGCCTTCAAAATATAAGACTGTAAAAAACACGCTCTCCTAAGATATCGTTTTGTAGTTATTCCCTATTATAGTCCAAAAGATATAATATAGATGTTTAGAGTTAATGGAATTTTATACTGTACTTATTTTAATATACTCCCTGTTGAAGGTACTAGATCAGGAACTGGACTCGATCTCCCCTTACTGTCTGCTCGCAGGACTTTGTGTTGGAAATTATATGACCTATCTATCTAGATTAGATACTACGTTATAGCCCTAACTAAATAATTTATGCTATATCACTATCCTAAGATAGTTAAAGAATACTCTATACTCAAGGTTATTCTGCTATACTAAGTAATTAAAACTACAAATATTATTTTACTGTCCTAACTGTTAATAACTAAATAAACTATCGTAAATTATTTATCAAAACAAATTATAATTTTATCTCAAGATCTTATTAAGTGTGGAATAATATTCCAATAACTAGAGTTCTAATAATCATTTAATTTACTTTAGATTCAATTATTCTTAATATATATAATATTCTATCTGATTGGAAGTTCTTAATCATTAAAATAAAATAAGTTTAATATAGATCATATTTATTTTTATTATAATGATCTTAAAAGTTGTGATCTTAACAGCGACACTCTTTGATTATTTAAATCATGAAAGTTACATATATATGTATCTGTATAAATACACATATATATTAATCACATGATCCGCTATTCATTTCCTAGACTTTATTTAAGAGGAAAAATGAATAATCGAAAGGAAAAAACCTCTTACGTCGTATTAAACAGTACAGTAGAATCAACAAACATATAATACATGTTAATATACACAATTATTTACAAAATAAAACCATACCCATATATATTTTACAACATAACAAGTGACATCCTTGACATGAATATACTAATTGTATGTAGTAATAAGATATATATAATTAATAAGGTAATATGATTTAATACTATAATTAATAAATTGACTATTCGATTTATTTTAATTTCATTACATCGAACCCTCTGAAATTATATAGAAGATATATTGGGTGTAATTTTAAAATTTATCACTTGTATTAACTCTATATAGTATGTTAATAATATGATTTTTCAACTTTACCAAGTTAACACCTCATAATATCACTGAATTTAAACTTAAGTTGTTAATTTATCAAATAATAAGAAAACACTGAAGTTACTGCTGTCTGTAAACTGACTTCCGCGTTGGATCAGCATTAATCCTTCAATGCCCAAAAGTATCCTCTGTTCGTCTTCGCAAACAAGGATTCTCTCCCCTCTCTGTATGTAAGGAACTTCATCGTCATACATTGGTTGATCTAAAAATAAAATAAACAGCCACACATAATTCGTCCTCTGATAGGTCAATTCCAGGAACGGTTAAAGTAAACACCCTCGCAACAAGTTTTTTTATATTTCTCACGTTTACAGCTTCGCCAAAATCCACAAAAAAAACCCTTCAACCCAATTTTTTGTGAGTCTCGTTTTCGAGTGGCCATAAATATAGAGAATAGATTATTTGAATGCGTTTATTTTTATCTTAATAGCTTTCCGGCGCCAGGCTGTTAATTTTTTGTTGTTTTTTGTTATGAATATGTTTTAAAAATTCATTTAGGCAGCTCTACTTATTTGTACAATAAAAAACTTAACTGCGTGTGAGAATACACTATTAACTATAATATATATGTGAGATACCTCCACAATCCTATGAAGCAATATAAATATTAGGCAACAACATTCATAAAATCCGTTCAGGTGTTTTGGAGGTAAGCGGTCATAAACACACTCACATTTGTAATCTTAGTCATATTTGAGTGATAAACGTCCGATTTTGTAAAGCTAGCTGCAATACACCACAGTAAGAAACTACGTAGCTGCTGGCGTAGACAATACGAGGCTACGGCATCTACGAGAGATTACTGAGAATGAACATAAATTATCTCACGGCTGTTGAGCTTTTCTCAATTAGGAAAATGTTTAGATTGTTCGTTAAAATATTTAAGGATTAGTTTTGTCTTCTTGAGACAGATCAGACAGAGTTTTTATTTTTTGACATCACCTGAGTTGCAAACGAGTTTCTCTATGGTGAAGTGAAGGTAAATATTACACGTTCAATTACTCGCGCCAAACTTTCAAGTATTTACTTGAACGACGATAGATTAAGTGATAATATTGATCTCGATCTATAGGTTAAATGATAATATATTTTATGTTTTTATTATCATTTAACCTTTCTTAAACCTTAATATAGGGTTTTCGAATGTAGCTCGTAAAAATTTGAAATAAACAATTAGATTTCGACAACTTACTTTATAGGATACAGAATACCATTTGGAAATTACTCAAAACGCGCTTAAAAAGGGGCTTTAGGAAAGTTATAACTTACGGCGTCTTATAATATAGTATAGTGAAACGAACCCAGGTCTTTGTCCCAGGAGAAACATAAGGTGATATTGTTTTTTTAAGCTCAGCTCATATACTAATGACTAATAAACAATACACCGCAAGTAGAACCAAAGTCCTTGGGAAACCAAAAATATAATAATATATGTAAAAAAATAATAGTATGTCGACACCAGGGGCATGGTTACGAAAATTATATTAATGTATGACCTACATTAATCCAAATCAATTCTATCGTTCCAGCGCGATGGAGTAATATCCACAATTAAAACTTCACATCCTCGTTTTCTCAAAAACATCCGCATTTATAATATCAGACAGAGTGAGTAAAAATTTAAAATAAATATTTTCATTTAACCCCCGAAGCACAGAAGCTCTGCACTAGTCATGACCGCAGCAGATAATACCTAACTTAGGACGACTAAGCAAGCTACGCTACAAGCGCTTCTATGCAACGAATGACAAAAAATAATGGCGTTATACGAGTATTAGTAGATATCAAGTATCAAATTTGTAATATTGTAAGATATCAATAAATCAAAATAATAGTCCCATTTACTTTCAGGGACCGTGATTTAGCAATCTCAGTTAAGTTGGTTTAGTCATACATCAGCGACTTAACCCGCAGACTGTTTACGGACAGACAAGGAAATATTGTGTATTTATTTATACCATTATTTCCAATTTATTGCCCACAGCCGCCATAAAAATGTTGGCAACATGCATTTAGGAAGACTTACTGGAGGCACGTGGGACGCATTCCGTGATGACGTTGTATAGGCGCCTTTTTAATATGATTCAGACACACATTTTACAACCCAACCACATCTTTGCAGTCTCAAAGCAAAATTGCATATTCTAGATAGACATTATTTTAGTCTCCTTTATCGGTAAAACATATGCAACGGAATGAATTATGAATAGAGAGGAAAATACATGTACTGGAAAATAGAGAACATGGAAATTATAAATATTACCCTCACCATTTCAAACTTGCGGTTGACCTTCATTGAATGGCTTAGCATGAAAAAAGTATAAATACTGGCCACTAATAGAATGTCCAGATGTTCGAATATGAATATATTCTGAAAGTTTGCGAATAGGAATATACTTAGTTGTGACGGAGCAGAATACTGAATATTTATTTATTTAATTCTTTATTGCACTTCAGTACAAATGAAGGACTTAATGCTACAGCATTTATATCTATATCTTCCTGTGGTACCGTAAGAGGCGGTTAATGGACAATCTGTCTGTATTACTTTTAACTGTTCTGATTATGGTGGTCGGTGGAAGTATTTTGACGGCCACCGTGCTCTGGATTCTGCCGTAGCAAATGGGGGACTGGTGGATATCATTTAAAATCATAGTTTAGATGGTGCTGGACGACCCCCGCGCTGGTCAGAGAGATCCATCATTGCCGTCCTCAACCCATTTTGAGGGAAGATGGCGACCCGACACATAACACTGCCGCTAGAGAACACCTTTCAGTGAGCATGACAGTTCTGGATACCCGTGGCAAAGATTACAAAAAATTATGACACAGATTGATAATTGGGACTACAATATATACAATACGGACGTTTTTGAGATACAAAATAAAACTCTTAGGCACAAAAATATAGTTTTAAAGAGCCAAATGTTAATGTCCTAATTTGGCTGAATTAATTAATTAGTGAAGTTGATCAAATCCTGTAATCTTTATATCTGGAATGTCCCAATGCAATTAAAATTATGCGTCTTGGTAAATACAGTCCTAAAAAGTATCGCCCAGTAAAAATATATTTAGAAACAAGATTCACTTGAAAGCAGATATTGCGGAATCTAAATAAATTAGAACCTGTTGTAAAATATACAAATCCATAGTAGCAAGCTTATATCAAGGAATTATGTAGAAAACATTTTGTGCAAAAACTTACAGCGGCGATATCAATATTGGCATAAAATATTTCTATGGGATTCCATCGAAGAAGTTTTCTGAACCTGAAAGTAGGCAACCTTAATACATCGGCCAAGTGCGAGTCGGACTCGTACGCGAAATGTTCCGTACCATTAGTTATAACACATTAGACTTTTGTTGTTATAGCGGCAACAGAAATACATCATCTGTAAAAATTTCAACTGTCTAGCTATCACCGTTTTTGAGATACAGCCTGGTTGCAGACGGACGGACGGACGGACAGCGAAGTCTCAGTAATAGAGTCCCGTTTTTATCGTTTGGGTACAGAACCCTAAAAATTAATACTATAAACGAAATATTTAAAAATAAGAAATGGCGTCAATTATATTTCATTTCTAAACGACGACGCGCAAGTGTATTAAAAGTAACTTATTTGACTATTAAGTACAGCAACTTAAAAATATTACTAATACAGTTCGTATGGATTTAGTTTTTTTTTGTTTTTAGTAACATGCAGTATCAGGTTAAGTCTCATTTTCAACATAGTCAACTACACTCAACCATGTCTTTAACTATACCGTTCAAAAACGTAACCAACTCAATACAGCTCATGAATTGCTGAAGTTTCACTCCATACCTACCTGGTTACCAGCAATGGGTTGAACTTATATACCTTGGGTGAAATACCTTGGGGCCTCCAGAGATTATAGCCTTTAGTGCGTTCATGACCCACTTTCTACTGTATTACAACAAAGGGTAATGGTAAACAACAAGCCGCCGTCTTTATGTATAAGCCGAACTAAGCCCACAAGAGGCGCAAGATGGAATAAGTATGCAAAATTAAATTGGTTACGGTTTTGTGCGTAAGCTGCAGGCAGTGGGTACGCACCACTGCCTTTTAATGATTATAAAAATAACTTGCTACTGGTTGATCAATTTACGCAATCTAACGTTATTTCATTAATAAGAACAAAAGTCTGATCTGATTATACTTTTTCCTTTGTCGCCTCTTATATTTTGACTGCTCTAGCTCGGCACCCTAGAGCACTTTTTTTCAAAGAGCTGTAAAGTTTTAAACAGAACTGATATCTATCAGGGCGTAATGATGGATGATGGTAAGAAGATTATAATATAGTGTGAGAACTATCTCTCTAAGACAGATGTTTCTATATTAATGTACTACTTAGGTTTTAGTTTTTTTTTATGACGAATAATTTGAAGATAGTAACTACTTACCTCGACATTGAAAGATAAGAGAGCTTGCGAAATCAATATTTAAGTGAGTTTTACATTCAATCGTGTTCATGACTTCTTATTAGGCATCAGTGGTGTCAACATAACGTCAGTGGCGGGGACAAAGGCTTATTATTTTGCGGAGCAGTGCCCTTGTCGTTATGTTATCCAAATCGTATGGTTGTCAAACCATATGATAACCCTAATCTTGGTAAATTATCGAACCTACTCTAAAGTAAACCAAATAAAAAATCCTAAAGGAACCTTCTCAATACAAATATGGTAATGTACGGTACGTCTCCAAGTTATACGGGTCTGTAATTACATCAGCGGCACAAAAAGGCGCTAGTAAATCAAATTGATCTACAAGAGCTATGATGTGCTCTGAAAGTTTTCACTACATGAGTTATTCAGAAACAGATGTGAAGCCTTTGTTAGTTTACGAACAAAGCCTGATTATATGATAATTTTATTTGTGACCTTATTATTTTGGCAAATAGATGTTTATTAGGTATATAACATATTATTATTTAGATATATGAGTATTTTCTAGATAACTCCATAAAAAAAAAAATTATGGAGTGGGAATTAAACCCAGATTTCTAGGTTCTACGAACTTACCCATTACCGTCACACCATTGATGGAAAGGGCTGTAACTTATTAAAATTGTGTACTCATTGTTTTAGCTTTAAGGGACGTAACAGCCATCAATCTGCTAACTGGACTTCCTTTGGCAGAAGGAAGTGCTTTTTCAAACACTTGACTTTCGTTTACAGTTTTGCCATCGAAATGGCGTTACGGCTAAGGCAGCCGATACATAGAAGCGAGAGGCGCGGCGCGGGTTCGATTTGCGACCAAGAGAAATTACATATTATGTTATTAGCTAAGCAGGTGATAGTTTTCAGAATGTAATAAACAAATACATTACCACAATTTCTTAAAAAAATAATTGTAAAAAAATGTCACGTCAAAGTAACAACTGAGACGTCGTAACTATTAGGAGTATACATATATAGTATACGCTTGTCCAAATATAGGTTTATGATTGATTCCATATTCATGAAGCCCCGTGGAAAGGTTGTTAAGCTAACAATATAACGTAAGCGCTCATAATTTCATATTTTACTAAGGGTGAATTTCACGAATCAGAAACGTATAATAAAAAGAATCATGCCCACATCCCATACATGCCACGACCTGTCATTCTGATTTTTATGTTGGTTTTGTATAATGGTAGTTATGGTTCTAAATTAAACTTCAGTTATTTTTATGACACCTGTGTAGATATTTTTCAATTTGTCAATAAGGAAAATATGTTATAGTGAAAACAAGTTTTGAGGTTATGTAACTGTCAAAATGATCCCAGAATCACTGTTTCACACAGACACAGAGTCTCAACCAAGTTTTACGTCACTAATTGCATAATCTTATCCCACTTACACCGGGTTGGTAGGTAAATATAATGTTTTCTCTGACAATACCAGAAGATAACATGTTTTCACTAATAATAAATTAATTGTATGAAGTTTTGTCTGACATTTTATGAATGACCGCCTAACTGACGTTAACCCTTCTTGGGAATGCTTTCGTGGAAGTGTATCCACTAAATGATAATCGATAAAATGGGTAATCGAGGCATGTACGAAATCGAAGCAATGATGGCCGAGCGATATAGCTATGGACTGCTGTGCCGCTGGTCCATGGTTCAATCTCCATCGCCGCGCCGGCTTGAGCTTCAGCCGGAAGGGCATTTTGCGAATGCCCGCCTGGCTAGCTACCACCCTAGTAGAAAATTTGTCGCCAAGCATCTAACGGTTTGTTCCGGCAGCTGTCCTTGAGAGCCAGTAATTCTAGGTTAGCCTGAACAACATCTTCGACCGCATCATCACTTACCATCAGTTGAGATAGTGATCAAAGGCAAACCTATCAGGCATAAAAAAAATGCTGCCCTGGATCACAGATTTTCTACTTGAAGGTGTTAACTAGTATCACTTCAAGTAGAAAATCTGTGATCACCTAAAAGTGTGTTCCGATAGGGTTTGAGAGAGAAAATTTACAGGCATGTGCTTGATTATTGTTTGCAACGAAAATAAATAGGACGCAATTTGTTTGACAGTTGCAGTTGACATACAACAAAAAAAGTTTCATTTTTCGTGAACACAGCTTCTAATGAGGTAATTGTATGTGAAAATTCGGATTTAACCTTGAAGTTAAACTGAAATATATTTAACAGAGCGTAAGAGTAAGATACGTTAACAGAGCTGCTGTTATTATTTGTTGGGTGTCTGTAGTGCAGAAAACAAAATCTTTAAATTGAATTATGTAATATGTGACAGCAGCTGTGGAGATAGCAATGGTATTTTATATCAGGTGTAGTAAAGTGGCCATATTCGTGTATAGATTACGGAACTATTCCGCCAAGTTTAACGGAATAATTTCTTAATTATGGATAAGATTTTTAATTCTTTACTGCATCAGTCTGCTTGATGCCATATTTTATTAAAGTTAGGCCGCTAGTATGAAAATATATATTAAAATATCTCTAAGCGTCGGTCAGATTTCATCACATTTCATTTTGCATGGAGGAAGCCCTACCTCCTTCCTTTTTGTGAATGCCCGCCTGGCTTTTACATTCACACGACCACCCTCAAGTTCAAGTTGAAAATTTGTCGCCAAGCACCTATTGGTATGTTCCGGCAGCAGTCCTTGAGAGCCAGTGAAATTACAGGCACATGAGACTTAACATATATGTCTCTAGGTGACGGGCGCAGTGCAATTCGTCATTTGTCACGAAATGAATCTGTTATAGGCAGAGGTAACCGCTTAACATCAGGTGGGCCTCGAGCTTGTTCCGTCATAATCACATAAAAAAAAAGATTTCCGCATAGGAGCTCGTGCTGTATGTAAAAAATAACTATTTTATGCTATGTAAAATATATTTCCAAGAAATCATATTTTTTTTAGCTAGGATACTGCCGCGTTACTTTTCCCGTCTCTATATTTTATATATGATACATCTGATAACATTCATAATAATAAGCATTCCTATAAACATTTCTAATAACATAATCTCTTGTCTGGCTAGCTACCACCCACAAACAATCTCTACATCTTACCTTACCGTGTTTTCTGACAATAGTCTTTGAAACGAATTCCCATTTGCCACCTTCAACAACAACTTCACTAATTTCTTTGTAAAAAAATAAACAAAATTTCATGTTTCTAACTTCATATGCGAACTTACATACAAATTTTCACCTAAAGTGGATTTATCCTGCCTTTTCACAAATTACACTTTACACTCTTAATCTTGCCTCTTCATAAAAAAATCTTAGATGATGTCTGCATACTATAAGAAATGTAGGCACTAAGTTCAAGGTTAGACATTGGAATTTCATATTATCCAGTTTTAACTTCTATTTGCGTCCTTCTAGTGTGTCTTTATCTCAGAGAGATTAGTGTTTTTTATTTTTTGTCAATCTAAACGACCATAACAATCTAAAAGTATTTTAGTCATCATTTTAAATATACAAAAGTCAAAATCATGAATTCCAAACAGTCACAGATTAAAACTCCGTATATATTTTTATGTTATTTATTTAATATATTGAATCACATGTATTTTTACATAATAAACTTTCTTAGAGCTATATAACCCTGACATATGACATACACAAATAATTATATAGTTGCAATGATATGCCAAACATTACTTGTTTACCTCCTACCGCCATCTGTGTTAAGTCAGTTGTACTAATCTAAAAATATGTACAATCTGTGGCTTTACTTTGTCTTAAATCGAAAAGATAATATAATTATTATAATTTCAATTAACGGGGCGATTCAAATCAATTAGTTATGGTTACGAAATATAATATAAAAGATAAATTAAATGAAGTTCTATCTTAATACGCGCTGCACAAGCGGCTACGATATTTTGTAGTTGCAAAATACATAATAATTATAGAAAATAATTCTATTGACGTGGATGCGATTAGCTTATAAATTTTCAACACAGATTTGCAATTGAACTTCGGAGTGATGGATTGTTGTAGTTTTCTAGAATATAATTGACCAATGCGAACACGATATAATGGCGACTAATTAGGGGGCGTCCATAAATTACGTTATATGATTTAGGGGGGGGGGGGGGGAGTCGAGTTAAATCTCATATAATCTCACGTTAGTGAGAGGGAGGGTCTCGACAAATATCACGCAATTTTTGTTCTGATTGAAACAAAAAAAAAATATACTATACTACGCATAATTCTCCATGGACTGAATTAAAGTAGATATTCTTTTCTTTTTATCACAATAGTCATGATTTAAGTATTCTATTGTTAAATTTTTATTACATTTATAACTCTCAGCAATATTTATTACTAGTCTTATCTAGTCGTAAATAAAAGCACGATGCAAATTGTTTTATTCTTCTTTCTACAATAACAACCCAACGCGTTTACGTAAGAAACCCACATTCTGAAAAATCTCACGTGAGATTGGGGCATGGGGGAGGAGGTTGAACAAAATCTCACGACATCTCACCAACGGGGGAGGAAGGGAGAGAAAATTTAAAAAAACACCTCACGTAATTTATGGACGCTCCCTTATCTAGTCAATGACCCAAGTTGCGAGGTCAACAAAAATACATATAATGGTGTTTCACGCCAGAAAACCTCCAAATGATTGAATAAAGCAGACTAAAGTTGTTTATGATAATCATCCCCACATGTAAGAATAAAATATTATCAAAAAATAAAATGTAATAGTTAACCTTTAAGTACTTACATGCTTTAAATAAAATAATAGAACACGTAACTGATGATAAAAATAAGTACAATTAGAAACCTTCAGCTGTGCTAGTTCAAACCTGTGTTACAGCTGTCAGCAACTTCCTATTGTGATGTTGTGATGTGAAATTCCAACGGATCCATAATTTAAGTACATTTGACAGTAAATAAACAACACAGTAATTAAACAACTTTAAACGGTTTTAATCGCGTATATTTGTCATTATTTTTGTCCCGACGACGTTTCAAACACTTTGCAGTGATCGTGGTCACGGGGTTACTAATTGGTTTTATTTGTCACATGTCAAATAAATGACACTTCATTATTAGCTAAACCCCTTGACACATTTCAAATATTTAATTTATATTTTGTTTACAAACACAATCCCAGCATTCCTACAACACTATGAAAATAAACATATTTAAAGGTGAACTGGCTGGTCAGTTCTCCATACAAACGTCGTACGATGATCACTCCCTTACTTGAGGATTTAGGTCCAAAACAAAGCATGATATCAATTAATTTCTTTTTTATCTAGGCTTGTATCGTAATGTTTTTTTTTTAAAAGATAATTAACATGAGAGTTATGAGCCTCGAAACATTTTGATATAAAGTTATCGAGGCTCATAACTTTCAAGATAATTATCTTTTTAAAATTTCGGCTTTATACAAGCCTAGATTAATGACGTGATCAATCGGTATTATGCTTAATTCTGGACCTAAAATCTCAAATAAGGCAGTGATTACCCTACGACGTTTGTGTGGAGAACTAACCGCTAGCTAGTTAAACCTTAAAATTTTAAGGTAGACTACAATATAATAAACATGAAATCAGTAAGTACGGTTGGAGAAAGCAGCTTTCATATTATGTGTGCGTGTTTAGTGCTATCGGTAGTATTTTACGATTAGTTTAGGAGTCAATGTCTGAAAGAATTACGTTTAACTAATAGTTAGTATAGGGACAATATTTTTGCTATGAACAAAAAAAAAACTTACAAACTTGATAAAAATAACAAGAATGGTATAATAATATATACAGGGGCGTTACAATAATAATTACAGAAACGAAAATAAGATAAATGTAGTTATTAGAACAACGTTGCAGAATAATTTGTTATTGAAATTGGATACATAGAAGTTGTCAATTATACTCGTACGTAATAGATATTTTTTATTGATGCAATGATTATGTACACAATAAGACAAAAAAAATAAAATAATAAAAAAGTATCTGTACAGGATTATTGCTAAAATGCTAACAACCTCTTAGGGTTGACTTCTGCTCAAATTCAAATTCAAAATCATTTATTCAATTTAGGCGTCTACGACGCTCTTATGAAGGTCAATTACAAACTTTAATATTGAAATATTCTACATTGTACTGCCACGTTCAGCAAAAAAAATTATAGCGCCACTGCGAGAAGAACGGGCAAGAAACTCGGGGCCATTCTTTTAAACGTCTGTTTACAATTTGTTATAAACAATATAATACAATTATTACAATATTTGTTTAAATTACGTAGGAGACAGGTGATGGCTTGGCAGAGGTGGAATTTTCCAAGCATTTTTGTCGTTTAAGTAATCACAAACTGTGTAGTAGGATTTCTTAATCAAAATGTTTTTCACGTGTAATTTGAATTTTCCTTCTGTGAGCATTGTAATATGTTCCGGAATTTTATTATAAAACCACACACAATTACCTAAAAAGGACCTTTTATTTGTCTTTGCTAATCTAAAACACGGTACCGTTAATTTATATTTGTTCCTAGTGTTGTAATCGTGGTTGTCACTTGTTTAATTTAAATTTACTCAATTTTTTCCGAACATACATAATATTTTCAAATATATACAGACTCGGTAAAGTTAATATATCAATTTCTTTAAAAAGATCCCTTAGAGATTCCATAGGATCCATTTCATATATGGCTCGAATTGCACGCTTTTGTAAGATAAAGATTGTTTCCATCTCAGCAGCAGCTCCCCACAGCAATACACCATACGACATAATACTGTGGAAGTACGCGAAATAAACTAGCCGTGCAGTATCTACGTCTGTTAACTGTCTTATCTTACAAACTGCATATGCAGCAGAACTAAGTCTTCCGGCTAGATCATGTATATGTGGATCCCACTGTAAAGTTGAGTCCACTTTGATTCCCAGAAAGACTGTCGCTTTGTCAATAGAGAGTTTATCTAAGCCAAGCTTAATGTTTGGTTCAACATAAGGAACATTTGGTAAAGAAAACTTTAAACATTTGGTCTTTTTTGAATTTAAGAGAAGATTATTAGCGGCGAACCATTCAGAGATCATAGATAACACATTATTTACATGAATGAGTTCACTATCTTTCCTATCTACTTTAAAAATCAGAGAGGTATCATCGGCGAATAAAACAATATTGCAGAAATCTTTAACCATGCAAGGCAGATCATTAATATACGCTAGGAACAGAAAAGGTCCCAAAATTGATCCCTGCGGTACACCTATTTTTACCAAAGACCCGGAAGAAGTATTGCCATTTATTCCAACCATCTGTAGCCTGTTCGACAGATAAGACTCTATTAGATTCAAAGCTTTTCCACGAATACCATAGTGTGAAAGCTTACGAATCAGAGTGCAGTGTTCTACACAGTCGAATGCCTTGGAAAGATCACAAAATACGCCAATAGCATCATGTGAACTCTCCCAGGCTTCAAGTATATGTGACATCAATTGAACACCTGCATCTGTAGTGGATCTGCTCTTAGTAAAACCAAACTGATTCTCATTCATTATATTATGCTCATTAAAATGAGATAAAAGTTGCTAGTCCTAACAAACATTTTGAGATGTTTTTTTTCGTTTTGAATATTTTTTATTCATTAATTTTTTTGTGTTGTTGACGGAATAAGTACGAGGCCCGCCTGATGTTAAAAGTCGTATGATATAATATGTAGTGTGCATGTTTGTGTACCTATGTGTAGATGAGGGGTGGGGTTGTGTTTCTGGAGGGTATGTTACGGTGTGTGAGCGAGGGTGTGTGTGTGAGTGTGAGGTTGTAAGTGCTGTGTAAAAGTGAGTGTACTTGAAGAATATAAGTGGCTTGAGTATCATCTGTTGGAAGTACTGGAACATAGTCGGTTAGTTAATTCTAACTAAGAGGTTTCACCAACGATTCCGTTTGGTTATAGCTTAAGTAAATATTTCATTATATAACATTTGCAAAGTTTATTTGTATAATTATACATTTGAGGACTGTGCGATTGTTGAAAGAATTGTAGGAAAAGCTGAAGCATCATTTGGGCGATAATGGTTTTTTTTGATTAATTAATCTGCTGTGGAATTTATATTTCGATACGTTGAGACTATACAGCTCTATATGACTCAAATTTATGACATAAAAATTGAGTGGGATGGGATCTAAAATTTATTATAAATGGACAATCATTATTTTTTGCGGGATTGCTTGATTATATACTTTTCACCCATAGTCATAGCAGTCGAACATTCTGACAACAATTTGAACTATGGCAGATTAAAAAAGTCCAAATGAATTAATTTCCTTAATAATATGTAAGTCCTTGATTTTGAATAGCTGCAAGATTGTTTTCCTCGACCCTTCATATCATAAATGAGTTTAATACATAAAATTATATTAGAACTTTCCCGTTTATGAAAATTCAAATATACCAACTGCCACCCTGTTTTACATACCTATTTGTATGTTGATGTTTATTTTAAACAAACCCAAATTAAAAGCTTTTGGATGTTATTTTATACAGCTTATAAGCTAGCCTTTGACTGCTAACTCACCCGATGGTAAATGATGATGCAATCAAAGATGTTGTTCAGGTTTGACTAGAATAATTCGCTTCATTTTCCAAGGACAGCTCTCATGGACACACTGTTAGGTGCTTGGTTTCAAATCTTCCCGTGGTAGCCAGGTGCCCATTCGCAAAATGCTATAACGACTTCCATCCTAAGACATCAACTGGGACCGATCGTTTAACTGGTTTTACATGCCATCCGAAGCACGAAAGCTTAATATTAGCTAACACTAATGTTCACTGTTCACCCATACAAGTAATGACTGCAGAGAAAGTAGCTTAATATATGCTTCTAACTTTAAAGTTATTTAGAAAACTAAAATAAATAAAACGTACAAGCCTAGTCAATAATATGCTTATTACATGAACACATGATAAAAATCACCGAAATCGCACAGTATTATTAGGTATAAAAAAGGTTTTTCTTTTTGTTTGGAGAAGTACGCGGTATATAGTAATCTTAACCCCCTAACGCTTAAAACATTCAAGAAATTTAAATTGTATAGTATTACTGTCTTCGGTTGATTGTTGGATTGGCCAGATCACGATATGGCTGGCTATTTCTTGAAATGCCCAGTCAAAAATCGGGCGGATCGACGAGAACAACGTATTTGTCGAAATGCCCAGATAAACACTGGGTCGATCGTGAAGTTGTTGCATTTCGCGCCAATAGTAGCGCTGTCTTCGCGCGCTCCGCTTTGTTTACGCGAGTGGAAGATGGCGGCGTCACAAGTTTATATTGCTTAGCATTTATAAATTTATAATGTAGGTATGCTTTATGTATTGTTCCATATACTTATGTTTTGAGTTATATAGACTATGTCTTTCGACTTATATGTATATAATTATATATGTGTATACATATATATTTACTAATTTTATTTTGTAAGCATAAAATATTATAATAATCTAGATGGGAGAAGCCACTGGCACCCGAAACATAGTTTTTAACTAGTTCAGGAGCCTATGGATTCATTAACTAAAATGTAACAAGTTTATGCAAAAATAAATTATTATTATTAGGTATTATTATTATTATTATATATTATGTTAAAAATAACAGTGAAATTTCATTAAATAGTACATTAAAAGAAAAATACAATTTCTCCCTTCCCTTTTCCACCTTTTTTATTACAAGGTACGTACGTATATATATATATAGTTTTTGAGTTATCCTTTTTTTGAATAATCATAGCCTCACTTTATTTAACGAGCAATGAGACACTTTCTGAGTGGATATGGTATTAAACATGTTATTAATGAGCTATATTTATTGGCAATTTAACGAATAATGATTAGAAACAATCAACAACTAAGTATGGGGGATCTACAAATATATCAGAGAAAAAAAAGGCACAATTTTATAATTAGAGTGGTTGTGTATAGCACTAACACTATATGATAAGCCTTTGATATGCTGCATTTTATTCGAAAGATGTACAATTAATTTTATGACATAGCACAATTTTACAAATAAGCTTCTGGCGATTATTGTAAGAGCGTCACTCGATGGGATTTGAGTTTAAGTTACGATGAAATTTTAACTTGTTCAAGAAACCACGACCCGCGCTAGATGAAACCTTTTGCCACGTAATTATTTAATTACCCGCGACCTCCCGAGCCCTGGTGTGGACTAACAAGGCCTCTCTGACCCTGTGGGTATTAAAACTTAATTCTTTATGTTCCCACTGTAATTCTGATGTACTGTTGGAAATTTATTCAAGCATTTAATTCGAGGCGTCTTCTTGTTTGTCTTTATTTTCTTATGAGAAAATATTGTGGGGATAAATGTGTATAAAGGGGAATATTTTAGCTCCGTTTAACCTTAGGCTTTGTTATACAGTATAGACTTTATCTGTCTCTTTGTTACTTTGCTACTTCTTCACGTTTAAACAACTGTATTGGTTGCAATAATCCCCACGGTTGGCAGGTGTATTGGGGATCGTAATGAGATGGCACAATAGCAGTTATCTGTATTCTCCTTCAAAACAAAGCAGGTAATCATTTCGATACGAATGTATGTAAAACTATAATAAATCTACATAGTATAATAATATCTTACAAATTTCTTACAAATACTTATATCATTTTTATAGGTGTATGTATACATGTTTGAGTGTATGCATTTCATATAAAAATACGTAATATATTTCATATTAGGAAGATCCTTAACAGTTCTCGAGTTTTCTTAAACATACTCTCGAACAGAAATAGATCGTTTTCTCCCCTCGGTGCACAATGTAATTAAATAGTATACCTTGAAAAAGAAAACTCTCTTTGCATTGGATACAAAATAATAATAACGAGTCGGAGAGCAGTAAGCAATAAAAAGTCAGAGCCAACCCAAAATGCCTAGATTGGCATCGAACCGCACATCGGTATGGAATGCTACCAGAACATATAAACTTATTAAACTGAACGTTAATATGAGTTCCGTAAAAAACTTTGAAGCTTTACATATGGTAAACAAATTGTTCAGTCCAATAAATTGATAATATATTTCATCACAATCATTGAATAATAACGTAATTAACGTACTGTATTCATTTTGAATAACATTTTATTGCAATTTCTACTCTATTGTACATTCTGTGGCCATCGGGGAGACGTGACTTGAATAACCATGAGAGAAATCAACTAAAATATCATGAAAATATCCTATCGCGCCACGAATTTATTCATTCGATAGATATGATTTAGTGGGCGAAAACAAATTATTTAAAGGTATGTTTCTTGCTTAGAATTTATTGATATGTTTCCAGCTAAATCATACACAGTTTATCGAATGTATATATTTTCAATTAACCAAGCAATCTTTGTATCTATACTATTTGAAAATGGGTGTCAACATATAATATACAATGGCAGTGTAGCTGTGTGCATTAAATACTTCTATTAAATTTCCTTCACATTATATTGTCGGGACATTACATTGTCCCGGTTGCTGTCTTAGGATGGCAGTCGTTACAGCATGGTGGTAGGGCACTTTGCGAATGCCCGCCTGGCTAGCTACCACCCTCAAGTTGAAAATCTGTCGCCAAGCACCTAACGGTGTGTTCCGGCAGCTGTCCTTGAGAGCCAGTAATTCTAGGTTAGCCTGAACAACATCCTCGACCACATCATCACTTACCATCAGGTGAGATAGTGGTCAAGGGTAACCTATCAAGCATAAAAAAAAAAAAAACTGTTACACAGCATTTTTGTCAGTTTGGATTCCGATATCTTACATGATTGAATACAGTCTCATTATTTTATTATTAGCATAAGCAGCATTCTTCATTTCTGTTTGAAATTTTTACTCAGGAAAACGATAGTAAATAAAATATTACTAGGCAGTAACAGCAAATCATTTAAAAATATTTTGAGAAAACATTAAATTAATATTTGAGAAAAACATTTATAATAAAATGCATTTGCAAACATTTACAAAATATAAATAGTGACAATTTCACCTAATTTCCTGTTAAGTCAACGTGACGTCATAAATGCCACGTAATCCAACCGGAAGAATTTCCGACACCATGGAGATTCCATGGAGCATGCTCAGGAGGCCTTAACTCTTCGAGCGCAAGATCGAGAAATCCTCTTCTTATCTATTAAATTTCCTTATTATCCTTAAAAAATATTTTGAATTCTAAACCTAAATATATAAGCGAGTAGACTGAGAAGAATTATTAATGAAAAAAAATTGAACAAAGTACCTATTTGAAATCCTCAAAAGTTATTATTCGTATCTCTTCAATATATTTTTTATCTTTTAAAACTTATTGGGGACAGAGGTACAAGTGGAACGAGCCTGGTGGGCCAGATCTATAAACAGCTGGTTTGTTGGAATTTCCTATAACCATATATTGATGCTACCATTGTTAAGCTCTAAAAATTACTACTACTATTACCTTTTACCACGTTTAATACACATTGCCGGCAATTGGTCCAATATTATGCTTACGCTCTACGTACACGCTAAAATTATGTTTTCTTGCTATGTGGAACGTTTTTCTATGCCCTTTTAAGGGAAATGTAGTATCGCTTTTCAGACAAACGTAGTTATATGATATTTTAAGTACCAATTCTTCAAACTCGGTGAAATTGAACATGCATATCCATTAGCCTAATATTTATAGTTTTGGTGTGGCCAGTTCAGGAACTGCCAAAGTGACTATTACGATGAGAACTATAAATCAGAATAAGTACACCTTACCAAAAATGAAGAAGCTGACATCACAATACATAACGCCTTCACCACAATTTCAAAGATCCGGCAGTAACGCAAAATATTTGTTTTGATGAGGAGATGTTATATATCAACTGATACAGAGTCGATTTTGCGCATAATATAGATGTACATATCATTAGAAAATCGTTATTCTCACAACTATGACATCAACGTACGTCAGCCTACGTCTTTTTATCCCTAGTTTCTTAATCCTATCCTGGTCTGTGTTTCTCAATCTCACCCGTACCTAAATGTTATTAACATCATAAGTAAATTGTGGTGTTCAAGCTAAATTTTTGTGACAATATTGTACTTCAACTCCGATCTTCGAATTCGTTTCTCAGTATTTCTTAATTTTAGATGTTTTTTCACAAGCATAACCTACAGTGATGTACGTAACCTAAAAATATGCTTTATCAACTTTTAACTCATTATCTCAAATCTCTTGATCTTTTTACGTTACCATAAGTAAAAATCTACGTTTTTAAATTACTCGAAAAGAAATTATCAATTATAATTCAAACAACCTAAACTCTCATCTATAACTACAAAGGCCAAGTTGTAAATTTTTCCTTAACAATACAAACCATCCAAAATAAATATAATAGGCACTTTGATGTTTAAGAAAACTTATACAATACAATACTTACTCTCGCGTACTATAAGGTCAAACAAAACAAAACTGCTATTGTAATAGGGCATTGTTCGGCCATTTAATGTAAATTAGGTGAGCGGTTAAACAAATGTATGAAAGTTTGTGTAGTCATAGATTAGATAACAACATACGTACAGTAACTGTAACGATGGCTTCGTAACATGTGTATCATGTTATTTCATGAAAGTTTACGATAAACAAGTGATAGTTATTTTGATTAAAGCGAAATAATTTGACGGATACCAAATTTAAGGTAAACAAAATTTATGCTTATTCTAGTAAAATATAGGCTTTTATAATAGATGTTTTCCAATGCATAGCAATTGAGTTTGAATGAAGTTGAAAGTCTGGTATACCATAACGTCGACTACTGTATTTTAAGTCTAGTAGTCACTACATAATATATAAACTTTATTCATAAAATTGACCACCACTGAAAGTGCTGCTATGATCACCCTTGAACATGTCTGCCTAATAATATCACCCTCAAGTAGAAAAGTAAATGCTGTGCTCCTGTTTGAGCTCAATTTTTTTGGTTAAGCCTGCGAATATGGATTACCTACTAATTGTTGAGATTAATCAAAGATTTCCTTTACCATACCTTTCATACCTTACGTGTAAGCCAAATCATCTATCGCTGAACACATCCTCTATCTCTTAATTATTTTCTTTTCCTTAAGGTTTCCATAAATAGTCCCTAATATTGAATGGACAAACGGTACTGACAGCGCGGTGGTTTAGTAATAAGGTACCCTTTTCAAGCACAGAACCCTAGAAAGGACAAATAGAGCAAAGCAGGTCCTTTTCTCTGTTTTTGTTATTATAAACTCGTGATTTCATTGTATCCGTAACATTAATTGCACAAGCAGTTATAATTACAACGAGCTCATTTGACAGAGACGATGTCATTCTAACAAGACTTTTGTCATGTTGAAATTGTGTTCAATTGAGGTAGGAAGTTTATTAAAATTAGTTCAACGTTTAAATGCCTTCCATTCCTAAATACATTATTAAGGAGCTGACTTTAAAAAAAATATGACTCTTGTTACCACACTAACACTTAAATAAACATTTTAGGACTTGCACGGCGAATTTAGACACGTAACAATGCGGTGGTTGTCAGCGGTTAGCCACAAACTAAATTCGCTTCGAGAGCGTCAGATACATGGAGGATGCGTCTGCATTAATTAAGCAACATGATTTTGCGGTAAGTGTATATTATGTAATTTAGAGACAGCCTAAATGGTGACATAACTTCATACCAAAAGCTAGTTTTTATTACGTATAAGTAGGTTTTATCGACACGAAAAATATCTTATTTAACATTACTATTTTCCATTGCGTTTTAGTATTTAGTTGTATGATGAATTATTTAAGAAAATTGTATATTATGTTGAGTGTAAATATAAATTCAGTGGCACATGAACGTTAAAATTGCTAAACATGTATGCTATCGAAAGTATCGTGTCATCGGGTCTGTCAATTTAGATATCGTGAGCAGCAGGAATACTCCTTCACATAGCAATATGATACTGACAAATTATAAGGGCCTTATAGTCCCCGGTATTTCGGGGACTATAAGGCCCTTATAAATTGTATAATTACCGACTCTTCGTCGTCGTCAAAAATGAAACAAACCAAATGTGAAATAAGGCTAACATCAGCACATGCTACAACATGATTGTTACGGTGATCGCTCCGTCCAAAAGCAATAATTTTTCCACATGGACGCCATTCTTTTGTTTCTGATGCTTGATAGCCTTTGACCACTATCTCACCTGATGGTGATCATGATGATTGTGATCGAAGATGTTGTTCAGGCTAACCTCGAATTACTGGCTCTCAAGGACAGCTGCCGGAATACACCGCTAGGTGCTTGGCGACAGCAAGCCAGGCGGGCATTCGCAAAGTGCCCTACCACCATACTGTAACGACTGCCATCCTAAGACAACAACCAGGACCGACGGCTTAACGTGCCCCCCGAAGCACGGAAGCGCTCAGTAGTAATGTCACCAGCGGTCACCCATCCAAGTCATGACTGCGGCGGACGTTGCTTAACTTTGCTGATCGATTCAGAATGGTTAAGCAAACTTCGCTACGAGCGCTAAATTTGATTACAAAATCTTATACACTGATCAAAGATGTTAAAAAGTTTGTATATCGATTAGCATGCTTGTCAACAAAACCTACAATGTAGTTTATGAGGATATACGACTATTGTTCCGCAGCTTCACGAAATTTTATTTCACAAACAAATTTTTTACTTGAGAAATGTTGACGCGAGACTAATTATATGTTGGAAATGTAGTCAAAGATCTGGCTATTTAAGGTATATAAAATCTTTATGTATTATTAATACCTTCAGCCTTTAAGAAAGTTCTTAGATCGCTTGCATAGTGCCTGAGGTTTCTAATTTGGAAACTCAAACTCACCAATACTTGCTACCTATCGTAGTGAAAATATAGGTACCTGTTGTTATTTTAACACATACATGTGCATGTTGTATTTTTAGTGTTGAGTGTTGATGCTACAACTAAACCTGTGCCAGTAGCGTCCGTTTGTTAAGCCCAGGTCCAATTCTATGCGTTTCAACAATTATTTTCCAACATACCAGGCAAGAAAATATTGCATACACCTTGCTGTGACGCTGATCAGACAGTTAATAACCATGCGTTTCGTTTTCACTGTGTTTTAACTTTCAAGCATGCGCAATTGAAAGTGGGCGGAGAAAGCTTACAAAGATATTTCCTTCTCCTTTGCACTACAGCGAATCTCGTATAAAACTCCGCAAAACTTTATAATTTATTATCTTCAAAAATTATAAACATTTTCTTAATACAATATTTTTTAATAAAAGTTTCCGTCATTTTAGATTGGGAGTTTTAATTTCGTAATTTTAATTTCAATCGTACCGGTCAAAAAAAATATGGGATGTTTCATTTCTGCATCGCGCAAACGAAATTTCATTCGAATTGTAGCTTATGAAGCACCTTGTTATTAGAACTTTCGGGAGGTCCGTAGCTACTACGTAAACCGGTATTGGTTGGGAGCCGGTCTAATTCCCAACCAACCTTGTGTTGAAGTTGCTGTAACCTAATCGTATTGAGTATCATTAAAATAAAAACAAAGAGGCTTCGGTCTCATCACCACGTCAGTAGCTGATTTGATCTCCTTTTGCTATTTTAAGTTATTTTATTCGATATCAAAGTTCATGTGCTTACAAAGAGAAACATAAAAATTTTTTAGTATAACATAAAACATAAATGTTGTGTTTTAAATTTTTCCTACCTGTGGCCATTCGATTTTTATTAGTGAATCGTCCAACTAGCTGAATAGTGAAGTAAACTCAAAACAAGTACTATATATATGTTAACGGGGGAAATTTAAAAAATGACCCTTTTACTATTTTGTCCATAAAATTTCAGATTCCTAAATGGTTTAATTTTTAACATAGGCCTCTATGTTAAAAGTTTGCTTGTAATCGGTAGTGCATATGGGCGCCAACCTTTTTAGTATAGCATTTGATGTTATGTTATGACGTTATTAATTATTGATGTTTTCTATTGTTTATTTAATTTATTTTGAATTGTTATTAATTTTAAAATTAGTGCTTGTATTTCAATGATAATTTTAGATTTTAATTTAATGTTATGAATATGGCGCTGAATCACATCCAGTTTGTTAATTTAATTATATTTATAAATTTACATGCATGTAAATTAATTCAAGCCTTTTTTATGATTTATGAAATACTTAAATTGAATTTAAACTCAAATATCAGATTATTAGTAGTCATTATGGAAGTGACGTCAACGCCACATCTTATTTTCAAAATACAGATATATCTATCAATTCTGTATAGTCTAAATTATTTAAATAATATTTTAGGATTTATAAGCAACTTGTTTGTAATTTAAAAAATGATAAGAACTATTTTAATATAGCAGATGAAATATCACATCCGTTATGTAATAAGTTAATAACAAATTATTTCGATAAGCTTATTTATGTCATAATTAATATAAAATAGAGTAATGATTTAATATTAGCGTTATATAATTTTAGGAGTGTTTTTATGATTACTTGATAATAATTAAGATGTTTTATTGTATAGTCAATATGGCGGGAGTCGTTTAGTGTTTAAGTCAATGTAAGGATGGATAAGACTCACTTTAGTCTCGACTGTCGACTGGAATAGACCATTTATTTTAATAAATATATCTGATTCGAATATACAACGTTTTTATGGACGAAAATCCTCAACCTGGCGCCACGCCGCCGACAGCAGCGGTGGGATACGCTTCTCCAACAGCCAATCAACCTGGACCAAGTAATCTGGCGGAGCCTACGTTCACAGTGGATCAAGTGATGAGCCTTGTGACCTCCATCACAAAACAAGCTGCGTCAAGTACAGTAACGGCTGCGCTGTCTAATAGCCCAGCCCCATCAAGAGACCGTAGAAACTTTTATTTGCCCCCATTTGACCCTGATGTGCGATCACATGATGTTCGAGATTGGTGTGCAAACATTGA
This sequence comes from Plagodis dolabraria, assembly GCA_963854805.1. Taxonomy (NCBI): domain Eukaryota; kingdom Metazoa; phylum Arthropoda; class Insecta; order Lepidoptera; family Geometridae; genus Plagodis; species Plagodis dolabraria. Next base: position 19,299,333 of record OY978447.1, on the reverse strand, counting down.
TGAAACTATTACGGCTTTCAATATACCACCACATGATGCAAGGATGAAGGCTTCAGCTGAAAGGAAGAGCGAAGACTTGGGCCGACACCTGGTCCCTGCAGTCAACAACGTGGTAGCAAGTAAAAGAAGACCTTATCCGGACCTTTGGTAAGGAGTTTCGCTACGCTGACTACGCAACTACGCAATGGACATTGTTCAAGCGAGTTCTTCCGGAAGCGTCTGATTTTGAGGTAATATATGCTTTGATTTACTAGAATTTATCCCGAGCAAATTAGATCGGAGTTGTTAAAAAATACGCCTGACTCTTTACCCAAACTAGTTTCCGTTTTGAAGACCGGTAGGTCTAAACTCACTCTGACCGGTAAACGTAAATTCGATAATAGTGATAAGCATAATACGAATGTGTTAAATAAAAAGCCGCATTTTTCTGATGGCCCAGTTAATAGGGACTCATCCAATCGAGTATGTTTTAAATGTCACAAGCCAGGTCATGGATTTCGTGACTGTGGTGAGTCTGTTGTTGAGTAATCCGTGCCTTCTAAGCCTTAGGCAGATGCGCATATTAAGATGAGTGTAGTTATTGCCATAAAAAAATACATGAAGAGAATACTTGTTATAAAAATGATGAGAGGATTAAAGTGACAATAAATAGCAAATCCATTAATTTCGGTGGTAATACAAATCATTGAATGACAACTGTTAAAATTGGTAACACTAGCGACCCTTGTTTAGTTGATGTGGATGCGGTTTGCTCTTTGATCAGGAAAAACTTTTCGGGTGCTATGCCTGGTAAGAGAAAATCCATTATGTACTGCAAAATTTTCGCTAATAGGCGATTGCCCTGTAACTTCCTAGTAAACTGTCACAACTGTGTTTGAAATAGACTAAGTTTGTGTTGAACTAGAATTGTAGTTGATGATGATGGGACTCAGTCTGGACTTAATGTCACTCTTGGTAAAAATGGCGGTTCTGTAATCCGTGATTATATCACTAACACACGTATGTAACCGATTCTCCATCGGAATTATATATAGATCTTACAGATGCTAATTTGCTTATAAATCTAAATGATATTTTGCAAACACAGAAACAGTTTTACTTCAGCCGAGGAAGGTTTGAAAAACTTCTTTTTTTTTAAATAGACTTACAGATACTGTATTTTCAAAAATATCTCCAACTGTTCCTGTTTTAAAAACTGTCAAATACTTGAGTAACGTAATTGAGAAGGGAACTCTAAAACTTAGTCCTGGAGAAATTCAGGTATTAACTAAATTACCTATGCCCACAAATCTTAAGCAATTGCGTCAATTTAATGATCTGGCAGGCACTACTTTAATAAGTCTGTACCCAGTTTTTTTGAAAATCATGTCTCCTTTATATGAACTTATAAACACTGGAATACCATGGCAATACAAGAAAATGCCAGAAAATAGATTAAAACTAGACTTACATCTTCCCAACTCTTGACAATATTTGATCCTGATTTGCAAACGGAGCTTCACTCCGATGACCACGGTGCTGTTCTGATACAACGTCAAGATAGAAACCCTTGTGTCATACTGTAATGCTCAACTTACTCCAAGAGTCCATCGTTGGCTTTCCTTCAGAACTTTCAGTTCAAGGTGGAGTGCCGTAAAAGTGACAGACTTTCTCATGCTGATTACTTTAGTCGCCCCGTACGACACCCACAGGTAGCTATGGTGACATTTTGCCCGTCATTCTACTGGGCCGGTAATGTTAAATGAATGGTAAATGAGATCAATCAGAATACGCTTTCGTTTACCTAGATGGTTCTGCAAAAATGTTTATTTGGTTTATCTTCTCAGTCGGGCACTCTTGACAGAGTGGTCGTGGTTGATAAGATGGTGGTACATGGTGGGTCTTCAACGTCATCAGTCTTCTTGTTGGTGATCACTGATCTGGCAATGCTTCTCCATTTTTTCCGGTTGGTAGCGTTGCGCGTGCACTCAGATATGGATGATTGTGTAGCCGTTTTGAACAAATCAGTCCAGCGAGTGGGAGATCTACCTGTAACTCTCTTTCCTGCTACCTGACCCTGGACCACTAATCGTTCCATCGAGTCTTCATTACTGGAGATGTGCCCGAAGAACTTCAAAATTTGTAATTGAGCAATCGACGATAGCCTAGTCTTGATTTTAAGTTCATTAAGGATAGACACGTTTGTGCGGAAGGCAGTCCACGTGATCCTCTATAGGCGCCTCCAACACCACATCTCCAGAGCGTCGAAATTTTCGGCGGTCCAGTAGTCTTAAGGACCAGGTTTCAGCACCGTAGAAGAAGATTGGAAAGACTAGACAGTTTTATATTATTATTATTTGGTTTATGCTATATCAGATAAATAAATGGTCAAGTGGAAGTTTTGAAGCAATGATGGCTTAGTGGCATTAGCTATGGACTGCCGCGCAGCAGATCCGTGGTTCAAGTCCCGCCGTGGGCTTGAGCTTCACCGCATGCTAGAAGGGCATTTTGCCCGCCAGGCCTCAAGTAGTAAATCTGCCGCCAAGCCCCTAACGGTGTTTTCCGGCAGCGGTCCTTGAGAGCCAGTGAATCTAGGTGCATCAGAACTTGGCTGCTTTGTCTCAAGGTGACGGGCGCAGTGCGATTCGTGACTTGTGATGAAATGCATCTGTTATGGGCGGAGGTTAGTCCGCTTAACATCGGGTGGGACTCGAGCTTGTTCCATCACAAGTTAAGGATTATACGAGTATGCCTGTTGGGGAGCTTAATAAGCTATGGCATTCTGCCATTCCAGATTTACAGCTTACTATAAATTCTGTAACTGTGTCCAAAAGTTTGGATATAAGCCCACTTGAACATTTACTTTGTATAAAATGCTCTGCTCCAGCTATTTAGCTCCTACAGATCGATAATAAGATGAAGTTGTTGAAAATATTGATACAATAAGATCTCTGTGCAAATAAAGGATGGACGAGCGATCTTTTTAGGACAAAAGAATGTTTGATAAAGGCTAAAGTTCAACCATTTAAAGTGGGTGATTTTGTTCTCATATTTCAATTTGAAGGTCCAATGGAAATATTAGAAATTTTACTAAACCGTCGTTATTAATTCAAACATGTTAACTTGCGAGGATGTTCTCCTATAGCTCAAAACGATCCATTTATGATGGAAGAAAGTGATGATGATACCGTATGGGCGGGTGAGGTGACAAACGACAATGATTCAACATTGATGTGTAAATTTATTTAAACCTATCCAACTGTCCTTCCTTAAACGCTGGCTGGCCACCATGCGTATCCTTATTCCTGGTCTTGTTGGCTAGATCCAAGGCGGGTGATGTCGTGTAATGACTAGATCCAAGGCGGGTGATGCTATTGGCTAGATCCTAGGCGGGTGATGTCGTGTAACGACTAGATCCAAGGCGGGTGATGCCATTAGCTAGATCCAAGGCGGGTGATGTCACGTAACGACTAGATCCTAGGCGGGTGATGCCGTTGGCTAGATCTCTTGTAGTGATGCCTATTAGTGAGTTTTGCAATTACAGCGCAGGGAACGCGCTGGATCAGAATGGCCGTATGGGCGCCAACCTTTTTAGTATAGCATTTGATGTTATGTTATGACGTTATTAATTATTGATGTTTTCTATTGTTTATTTAATTTATTTTGAATTGTTATTAATTTTAAAATTAGTGCTTGTATTTCAATGATAATTTTAGATTTTAATTTAATGTTATGAATATGGCGCTGAATCACATCCAGTTTGTTAATTTAATTATATTTATAAATTTACATGCATGTAAATTAATTCAAGCCTTTTTTATGATTTATGAAATACTTAAATTGAATTTAAACTCAAATATCAGATTATTAGTAGTCATTATGGAAGTGACGTCAACGCCACATCTTATTTTCAAAATACAGATATATCTATCAATTCTGTATAGTCTAAATTATTTAAATAATATTTTAGGATTTATAAGCAACTTGTTTGTAATTTAAAAAATGATAAGAACTATTTTAATATAGCAGATGAAATATCACATCCGTTATGTAATAAGTTAATAACAAATTATTTCGATAAGCTTATTTATGTCATAATTAATATAAAATAGAGTAATAATTTAATATTAGCGTTATATAATTTTAGGAGTGTTTTTATGATTACTTGATAATAATTAAGATGTTTTATTGTATAGTCAATATGGCGGGAGTCGTTTAGTGTTTAAGTCAATGTAAGGATGGATAAGACTCACTTTAGTCTCGACTGTCGACTGGAATAGACCATTTATTTTAATAAATATATCTGATTCGAATATACAACGTTTTTATGGACGAAAATCCTCAACCTGGCGCCACGCCGCCGACATGCACGTGGTATAAAATCATATTGTATAAAATTTATTGAACCCGTTTAACCTGTGTTAGCAAAACCTATTTAATAAATAAATATACACTAGCAGCTCTGCGAGCTGAGACCTCGCGATAGAAATATGTTTTTTAAAGTTTTCAACACCCATATATTCGCAGAGTTTTTACAACAATCAAAAATCTGAATAGACAAAAACCCACATAATACTCGAACCTACTTTAAAATTTCCATTAGAAGTCCGGTAGAAGAGAACAACCAGGGACTATCTCTTTATTTATTATACTATATTATGTCGTATTTTTCTTATAATATTAACAAGGTTTCATTTATCATATTTGCTCATTATCGTCAATGGTGCACTCGCACTTGTCGTCAGATCAGACCATAAAAAAACCTACCCTAATATACCTACGATTATTTAAAAATTACCTAATATCGTAACTCGTTCTAAATTTAACAAACCTACTCTAAGTTAATAAAATAAAACACATGTTCTAAGAAGCCTTCTTAAATTTCTTAATACAAATATCTGTAATGGAAGGTACGTCTCCAAATTATACGGGTCTGTAACTCAGCGGCTCGAAAAGGCGCTAACAAATCAAATTGATCCAAAAGAGCCGTGATGTGAGCTGAAACTTGATTCAGTATAATTTAAGCGATTGTGGAGGCCTTGTTTATACAAGATTTTAGCCGGATAGTTATTAAGTTAGTAGATTTTATTTAAAAATATATCGATGACTGGTTTATTGAAGTAAATTTGGGAAAAAATATGCAAATATTATTATTATAAAATATTTTAATTTTGTATTATATTAAAATAAAATAAAACATTTTCCTTCCTAAGCATCACCAGAAGATCTTGACGTTTCCTTATTTTGGCTCATTCTTGATCGGAAATTCCTCTGGTTAGGATATAGGTGACGTTTATAACTCCCCGACGGTTCCAGCCTTGTCGTGGCGGTGGGGCTCAGCAGCCGTGGCTTCGTCACCTACGGTGAAGCGAGAAACTAGAGGCCGTGCCGGCATGGGCAGCAGGCCGGTCCCAGAGGGGCCGCTCCACTGGGCTTTGCCTCTAAGTTCAGTATGGAGCGGTAAGGGGAAGGCGCCTTAGATGCGGTGCTGCCCATAAAGCACCGTTTATGGGCAGCACCGCATCTAAGGCGGGCTGTGGTGTGGGCGACACCACAGCTGACGGTGAGGGGCCACGGCGGGAGAGGAGTGCCGGTATTACGGTGCGCCGCACTCCCTACCTTCCGTGGCCACGGTGGGGCTGTCGTTGTTGGATGGCGGACGTGGAGGGGCCACAAGGCAAGAGGAGTGTTGGTATAGCGAGGCGCCGCTCTCCCTATCCTCTGCGGCCGAAGTAGCAGTAAGTAAGTATTGCACAAATTAGTTAGAAATAAATAGAATTAAATAATTATCGTTTTGTCTTTGTATAACTATACGCGAATAGTCGTATGTTCGATTTTAGCTTGCTAATGGTTGATTATACATATATTCATAGATATTTATGCTAACATTACAACGTAATTGCTTATAATACTCGAATCATGTATAACTATAGAAATTAAATAAATAAATAATATTGACTGTCCAGCACCCGGTTCCATAGCATAATTGAGAATGCACCTTTTCTGGGGATTGTGGGTTAAAGTCCCGCTGGTAGTTATCTTAATCCATCCGAAATATATTTTTTTGATTTCGCTTATCATGCTTCAATGCCTTTTTAAATTGATACTATGACGGTGGGTAGCAGAGCCTTCTAACGAGTTGCCATGATTATGGCAAATACCCCCTAATAAAGGAGGCTTTTGATCAACGGCAGATGCTGTGATATCATTATATAGATGTGCGATATACATATTAAAATGTTGAAGTATCTATGTGAACTCAGAACCCAAGGGGTGAAATTGAACCTTTTCAACTAGAGTCCTCCGTGTGTATGTTTGCTTGTCCGTTCTTCTGTCCATCCCGGTCTGTTGCGGTTCTCTAGGTCGTAAACGGAATGACTTACATAATTAAAATTGTGGTATTTGGTATAAAGTGTCGACCTAAAGATGAATATTAGACGAGAAATTAAGTTCAATTATATTTCGGGATGATTCAACACATGAGAGTAGTAGTTTTATTAGGAGTAGAATTCTTTATGCAAGTTCGCCCGGGGTAGTCTGCATATATTTTTACGGCCAACCAGTTGTTCACAGGGTGTAGTGAAATTGTAAGTACATGGGACTTAAAGTCTGTATGTCTCAGAGTGATGGACGTAGTACAGTTCGCTTCTTGTGACGAACTGCATCTGTTATACGCAGAGGTTTACGCCAAATCAAATCAAATTTATTGCATTAACAGGTTACAATATAGATATTGTCATAATAAGTTACGTGCCTCTGTAATCAGTACTAATATTATAAATACGTCTGTCTGTCTGTCTGTCTGTTACGCTTTCACGCCAAAACTACTGAACCGATTTGAATGAAATTTGGTGTGGTTATAGTTTGAGACCCGGGAATAAACATAGGATAGTTTTTATCCAACTGCGCAAAAAGAGGTTAATGTTTTTGCGCGATAACCGACATACGCGCGGGCGGAGCCGCGCCCGGAAAGCTAGTATACCATAATTGGTGTACAATATTTTACAACAGTCATAAAATTTATTATTTACATCTTACATTTCCATCATGATAGGATTAAAAAAGAGAAATAATGCATAAATACTTTTTTTGCGTCTTATCATGTGTGGTGTTATCATCTAGCACTCATTGATTAGAGGAGGTACAAATAATTTTTAAATAAAAAAAAATATTAATGGGGGTCAAAATTGTAAATTTTACACCATTTTTGTTAGGTACGGGTATGTGTGTCTTAAAAATTAAACAAATATGGAACTGGAAGTTTAGGATATATTATTTTTTATTGAATTGTCATGGTACTCGTGGAAACCTCTACCTATATAATTTCATTCCATCACAAGTAACTAACTGTAATGCGCCCTTCGCCCTTAGACATAATTATGTTTCATGTGCCTGTAATTTACATGCTCTTAAGGACCGCTGCTGAAACAGGCTTTAGCAAATTATGCTCTATTTACAAACAAAATACTAAAAACACTTATTGAAATGTGTTTTTGAAGCTGTGTTCAAAACCAGCTTTACATTTAGCTAGTTTGTATTTTTGTAATTCAAAATGTACTCGTAGTTACAGGCTACGTCGGAGTTTTTACTGCGCACACTGTTGTTCTTTAATTTTTTGTATAAACGAAAAAATTATTCAACATATACTAAGGCAGCAGCTATTTATGTAAAAATAATGGCCCTCTGGCCTTAGTGGTAGTTGTGTGCCAAGATTGTGTGTTTAGCTTTCCGGCCAAAATTATTGCTGACATGATCCTTACTATAATATACTCGTATATGTTTATCCGAAAGCCGATGGCCATTCAATAACAAGATTATTGGGCATCCCTTTGTTAACTATTGTATAGAACTTCGACCTCAACACGGTGAGCCTCCGGAGAAGTTTGTTGAAGACCAATTAACCAGTATTAGCCCCCAAAACATATCAATGTAACTATTAACAATCTATACGGATGTGTTTTTATAAATATACAAAACAGTTTGCATTAATGAGACGTCGCACCATATAAAATTATATATATACATATTACGAAAAATCAGAGTAAAATTATATGTATAAACGTTTTTTTAATTATGTTTATAGTTAATTTAAGACATATTTTTACCATAGTTTTATAAATGAGAGCTTAATATAATCTTGATGGCCTGTAAATGATTGATGGCCATGACACCCACAAATGAATATATGCAGTGTTTAGAAGAAAATATATATATTTTTTTTAAGTGAGGGAATGATTTTTAAATCGCGACTATAAAACATTTGGCAGCACTTGACTGGCAGAGGAAACAAAAAAATAGAAGATCGTCAAGATATTTGGCCTATTTGAGTATAAACTTTATATTCAAAAAGGTACTGTAGCTGATGCGTGAATATTTTCCTATCTTTGAACGAAAACCTTTGTTAATTAAAAATGTGCCATAAAATATAAATTCCGTGTAACTCAATCTGACTTCCACGTGTTATCACGAGCCGCTCCCACCACTCTGTTTAAAACGTTTGTTAATTATTCGTGTTTGTGTAATTTTTTTAGCTGATGTTGTTTCAACGAATTGATAACAAACAGTCGCGTAACGATGTGGATGAGGCGAGATAGCTCTGTACTTTTTGGACTTTGTTTTTAAACTAATGGGTGATGGTTTTATTGAATTTCATATATTTTGTGAATGCATAATTTTCATTTACAACAAGTAAGTACAACATGTATCCTTACTTATATACAAATTCGAAAGTAAGATTGTCTGTTTGGCAGTTACGTACGCTTTTTAAACAGCTTTAAATAGACATAAGTATACTAAATAAACCCGGAAAAGAGAATAAGTATTATTATCTTTATTTTTATCTTTTTTATGTAGGTCTGAGAGTCTAGCCTTTGACCACTTTCTAAACTGATGGTAAGTGATGATGTGGTTGAAGATTTTGTTCAGACTATCCTAGATTATTGGCTCTCAAGTACAGCTGCCGGAACACACTGTATCCTTGTTTGGCGTTAGGAGTGGTAGCTGGCTAGGCATATATTCGCAAAATACCCTAATACCACTTCCTATAACCTTACCTTAAATTTGTGTTGTACAACCGGCCGTAGTTTTAAAAACAGGCCGAGCAAGGGGAAAGATGTCCACCAGCAGTTTTAGTAGCTCAACATGGTTAAGCTACTTTCATTGCTTTATTTAAGTATAAGATCGTGTGTAAACGATGCAATATAACACTTCTCTAAGACTGCAGCAAGCGCATGAGATCTAGTTAACAAAATAAGGAAAATGGAAGCTTGCATATGACGGACAACAATCCAATCCACCACTGCTCTTTTTAGCAAACGGCGGCATTTTTAGCAGAAATCAGTACTAGAGTTAAATTTACTTTGAAGCCTTTTGAACAGCTCAAAGCTCTTTAAATTTATGTAAGCTGATTATTTATTATCATATTGCATATTTAAGATGTTTTACGCAATATAATTAGACTGTATTCTATAAAACTTATTTTACCCTTGCTTCTATCAAATATCATCCTTATGCTGTAGAGATACAAGATCAATTGCATGCATAACAAAAACAAGGAGATTCTTAATAACATTCTTGTTGGTATCGTTCCATCAATGTTCTTGGGGTTACTATTTAGATATTTTTATAATTAAAACTAATATGGTAGTATTGTATGTGGATATTGTACTACTCGTATAACACACCACAGAAAACATTAAAAGGTATTTTTTTATGTGCTCCTCCCAAATCTTGTCTTTTCCCGTGTCAGCATGAGAGGCAAATACTGGAAAGTGGGCAGCAGCGCCTTCTGAGGAACTGCTATCTTACACTCATTGGCAGTGAGGATTTTGACAAACCCTCCCCTAATGGGCGAGGTTGTGTTGTGTGACAGTGGATAATCTGGCTTATACCGTATCTGGAAAATAAAAATTAAACCGCAACCAAGTGCGAGTTGTACTCCCACACTGAGTGTTTCGTGCCAACACATAACTTAATCAAAAAAAATATTGTTTTCATACAGATCAAGTTCCCTAGCGGGGGTTTGATCTGTAATAAACTGTTTTTTTTTAGGCTATTTGTTGTTATACCTTAGATATCAGGCTATAATAATACCAAGTTTGGCGCTTGTTTGTACAACCATTTTAAATTCAATAGAGTAAAAAGGAAAAATATTTAAGAAAACATAATTTACCTAGTCCTATTATTTGTTAGGAAACCCGTCATACTAAGATATTCGGTGAAAATTTCATTCGGCTACATATATATTTATACAGTAGTCCCTTTAAAATTCCATACTAGAAAAAGGGTTCCGTTTTCTAGTATGGAATGCCTTAAAAAGACGCATGTGCCGTTTTTTACAGATAATAGCCATCCTTTGACAGTACAACGTATTGTTGTAAGCGGGAGCTTTACTAAATAGGCTCAACGGCTCGAAAAAATCTTAAAAAAATGAACACTTATAAACGCTTGTTATAATCTTATTCATTAAATACTATTTTAATAAGAAAAACTTTACTCATAAACTGCAAATAATTTTAGTCATTATAAGGGCGAGCGAAGCGAGCCCTAATAGTATCCCACAACCTGATAATTCTGTGGTACAATTTTGTGATGTGTTTCGTTCTTAGTTTTATTGCTTGTGTGCGCACAATTTGTTTTGAACTTGGTTTAGTACCTTTATCAAGTTGTCCATGGCTGCAGAACCTCAATATGTCCTATGTAGTAGGTACATGATGTGATACGTACCTACATGAGACTATGTGGTTGTAGTTAGTTAAGAAAAACTTTGATTTAGATATAGACTAGCACGTCTCGTAACCTCTGTTACATGTATTAAGCACGTACTAACTAAAATAAGAACCAATTGTTGTAGTATATAAGGTATGAATATGAATGATGTTAGTTGAGAGAAGCCTTAATACATGATGGAACGTTAAAGGATATACACCTCTTTCATTTGGTGGCTCCAAGCCATCCCTACACTAGAAAACGGGCTAAGTGATATTATTTGGTTCCATAGCTCGTTTATTACTAGTTTAAACTTCCTTTCCGTTCCGTTTGGTTACTGCTGGATATTGCATTAAAAAAAACTTACAGCACTTGCAAGAGGAGTCCGACAATGTAACTGACGTCTTTAACAAAACGGAATAAATAATAACCGCTTTTTAGCAACTTATTAACTATGTAGGGCCTACGTGACGTTTATAAGTAAGAAATATGCATGCACTGATAAAGGATTTAATGAGTGATTAGCTAGTCACTTGTTACTCCGTTATTAATTATTCACTTGGTATACAGAGATTAGCTGGCTTTTTATGAGTAAGTCTGGAAGTCTTTTATATATCTAATAGACACAATCCTCTCTAACTTCGTCACCGACAAAATACTTGAGAAATGGCTTAATCTTCAATTATAAGTATTGTGAACAATGAGGATCAAACATGTCGGCACAATTGAGAGACTATTGTAGGTCATAAAAAATATGGTGTAACTTGGTATTTTAAAATACTCTTTGGTGTAGTATTATTATATGTTACTTCTATGTTTATGTTGAAACATAGCATAAAGGTGCTGCATCATTTTGAAATGTTTGCGAAAGATATTTATGTAAGTTTTTATGTTAGTTTTTCGTGTATATTAAAAAATATGATACCAGTTATGCTATGCGAAATTGAACATATTTCGGATTGTGACTCATCTTTCCACTGGTGAGTATTTTGATTATGATTTCAGAGTTTGAATGAAGTGGAGTGATAAAAATGATGTGCCTAACTGGGTTGAGATCAGATTCATCTTAGGTTTCATCAGTGTTTTCAGTTTAAATCAGTCATAAATTAACAGAAAACTGAATATATTACAAATTTAGGAGAGGAACAATTTAAGTCATATGCGGGATTCGAACACGCGTCATCCCTACAATTGGATTAGACTTTAGACCATACCCCTTTAGCCGGGGTATGCTCTAATCCAATAGAGCTACACATACAATAAGTACATGACAATGAGTCATAACTAAAATTTTTCCCATCGTATTGGGATGGAGCGACATTTATAGTTCAACTTACGTTGTACCATAGAACGTATAATAATACTGTTGTACTATAAACAAGACTAATTTTGAAATTAGTTTCAAACTTGATAATGATGACGCAACCCTATAATTTTAATATTGTTATGTTTGCAATAACTTTGTAATGTAATCCGCAGAGCATGTGTTATTGCAAAGATAATAATATTAAAAGCTCAATATTAATTAAGTAAATTAGGTAGGTACTATTATTACAGACTCACATAACCTATATATAAACAGTATTAATATAAATTTCTCCGTAAAATTAGCTCAAGTATCATCTTAAAAACTCTCATCAATCTGAAATAAAAACTAAGCAGCACAATATTTTATCATAAAATAAAATGAGACAAGACAAACAAAGCAGACACTTAAAATTAAATGCATGAATAAACTTCAAACAATACATCAGAATTACAGTGGGAACATAAAGAATTAAGTTTGAATACCCTCAGGGTCAGAGAGGCTTTGTTAGTCCACACCAGGGCCCGGGAGGCCGCGGGTAATTAAATAATTTCGCGGTAAAAGGTCTCATCTAGCGCGGGTCGTGGACTCTTGAACAAGTTAAAATTTCATCGCGACTTAAGCTCAAATCCCACTGAATGGCGACCTCGCAATAAATAGGAGCTTATTTGATATAAAGAAATAGAATTATTTATTTAAATGTAATCCGGCATTTAAAAACAAGCGCAATCAGAAATTTCAGTTAATAGGTAAAATGTGGAAAGAACTCTATGGAGTTCTTTTCGTTTATTTGTAATAGCATACACGGACAAAAAGATCGTTCATTTCGAACCTTCCAGGGGCTCGCAACATGATACGAGTACACAGCATTTTTTTGTAGACACGGCTATATGATAATTACTATTTAAATTCACTGATATGTTTATACATGTATGATATTAATTGATTATTTACTGTGATGATTCCCACCTGTATTTCCCCGAAAGGTTAGGCAGGAATTTTAAACTCTCACAATGGACTGATGTGTTTAAATCCCATATAAGGCTGCGTTGCATATATTATCCACTAAAGATGTGCGAGGTAGATGAGCGACGTTAGAAGTCTCATCTCTTTTTTTTCTTGAAAATATCTATCCATCTACGCAATTAGTAAGTAACAACTATTAAGTAAACACCAATAATTATTACTAACTTGAAGATCGAAACCAGAGGCTCGTGATTCAAAAGCAACTATTAACGCTACTCTTCCAACGAGGCAGTCTATTTTACCCGTCATTATTAAGGAGACTTTACTTCAATAAATTTAAGGTCATTCAAGCAGTCTGCCGTTTGATCAACAGTTTCCAGCCGTTTTGAAATATGAGGTTGGTGAGCTTCGATCCTCATCAAGTAACTTTTATATCATGCGACTCTTCAGTGGAGTTTGGCTGTTACTTAATATTGCAGAAGCTGAATAGATGTCTTTTTGGGACTTTACAACTTGATCTTGTTGTTCTACAGGCGAAGTTTTTGCTAGCTAGAGTTCGGAAGGGTCAGTATCTCCTTTTGAAAGCCATAGTAGACAAGAGGTTTAATAATGGCACAGGAAACGCTTATTGGATATTTGGTCAGTCAAACAGCCGAAGTTTTGCTAGCATTCTATACAGATACATTAAGTCTTACAAATTATTGGAGCACAAAATTTTATGCCCCGAGCGGGAATTGAACCCGCGTCCTCCAATTTCGCACCGGATCCCTAAACCGCTCGGCCACCTGGGCACGGCTATTTCTATCGAAATTACGTGCTACAATTGTTTTTATTTAATCGTCATAGGGTACGGTGCGCCGCCATCAACCAGACTACTAGACTCTCGGAATGATGTCGCTACCCTTCTATACGCGCACCCTTTGGCGCATAAAGAAATACAATTGGAGCACCAAATTTCGGCAGAAATAGCCGTGCCCAGGTGGCCGAGCGGTTTAGGCATCCGGTGCGAAATCGGAGGACGTGGGTTCAATTGCCGCTCGGGGCATAACATTTTGTGCTCCAATAATTTGTAAAATATGATTTTCGCTTAGCACGCGGTAGTGCTGTAATCATATTTAGAATTATATATTAGATCTTCCGGCTTCCCAGGCTGCAGTACACCAGAACCCCTGTAGTAACCCTGTGTAGTTCGCCAAGGTGACAGTGACCGGTAACGGACAAGGGTGTGGGTTTAATCCGACGACATTGTACTTTCTCTGGAGTATCAAATACTCTTTTATACTAGACCTGTGAAGAAAATACACTATAGGCCTAAATTCCAAGTATATCACTATATTAAAATAAAAAAATTAACAATTGTGATTATTGATACAAAATCAGGCAATAAATATAAATACCCTGCATATTTCACTCGTTGCTTTTTTTTTTGTTTTACTAATGTATAGAAAGAACTAGTGACATATCGTGCTACGGGTTTGATGGCATTAAATCTATGGATAACGTTACCTGATTACTGGCATTACCTTAAATAAAATAAAGCAGATATACAATGTACTATCATATTCTTTTTGTCCACTTGAAAAATAGTTTTTAATACAATTTTTCTCTCGCCACAACGGTAATGACGCACATTCTGCCTTATTTTCCTTTGCTTTGGGTTCACAGTAGGTATAGGTAGAAGTTGATAGCTCTAGAGAAAATCTGCTGATATTTTAACCTATTCCTTTATTTGTGACATTTCTGAGAATCAAGAGTTCATTAACTAAGAGCTTCATTCTAAACGTTTGAATTTGATAAAAATACAATCGACATTGCTTTCCTTGTATTTAATTGGATTAACATATATTAATCGAAAATTTTTAAATAATTCTTTATGATTATAAAACTGTGCGCTATATATAGAAATAGTCTAGTCCCCAGCAACGTGGGAACAAAGATCTAGCGTAAAGTAGGTGTTTTGATAATGCTTCCTTCCTTATGGAAGATTTAAGAGCGTGATGATATAAATGACAAAGTACGACATAGGTAGTTATTTTATTCCATATTACTATTTCAATTTATTTTATTCCTGGAACAACTTAAGTTACCCTTAACTGTTCCATGCAAATGTTCGCAATATTTTATTCATCTAAGCAAAATCCGTAAAACCAACCTACAGTTTGAAGGTAAACCTTTGTTTAAGCTACATTCACTACAACAAGTCCACTCCAGGTTGCCCTTATTTATTCATACCAACGGATGTAAAGGTAACCGTGCAATATACTGATATAGCCATAGTAGGGAATAAAAAAAGATTCAACGATTTTGTATTTAAAGGAAAAGAAGTGGAAAATCCTCAAATATTATATTCGAGGAAGCTGTGAGTAGATCACCTCAGTTTTACCACTTAAAACCGTGGCAGCCAAACAAATTGAGACAAATTTGATACCAAGATTTCTTCTAACAATAAAAAAATATTTATATTCACAAAATTGTTTCCGAGTTATATCTAGAGACAGCACGATATACCGAATTTTACGCCGAGAGATGTTTTTATTTTACATTATCATTATTACTAATACATAACATATTATAAATGACAAGACATCACTCTCCATACTGTTTATCATGTTGCTTGCCAAAAAGCAGCGCAGATGCTCGGACTCAGCATCGACATCTGAGGGAAAAACAAGATACATTTATTACGAACTTTGGTTAGAACATGCCTCGTTGTGGTAAGCAAACGCGTAAAATTAAACTAAAATGCTAAATTTTGGATAAATTTCCCACGAAAGGCACGCAAGGTAAAATGTTATCCGATATTTGTTGTTTTGGTAGCATAGCACTATTAGAAGAACAACTTACTTCTTTTATTTATAGCTCTCTGCAGTTAAAGTTATGGAGATTCTATCTAGAATAATTTATGTATAATTCTGCAATTTTAATATGATGCAATACCGTCAGTAGCAAATTGGTAGAAAATATTGAATTAATTGCAACGTATATGCTTCAACATTCATACTTTGCAAATATTATCATAAAATTGTCATGCTAAATGATTTTAAACAGACAGCTTAGAAGCAGTAGGTACCTATTGATATAAAATAATGTTCTTGTGCTGTTTCTTGAAATCATTTAGCTGCTGAGTACTTTGTACCTCTCAAAGTTTTTTTTTATTCTAATTATTGCCAATTAAATAACCATTCCAATATAAATCTAGGTAACAGACTGTACCTTATTGTGAGTATTTAATATATAATAAAAAAAATGGATAAGTGCGAGTCGGACTCGCGCATTTTGGACTATTATCTATACAACATTAGATACCATATTCTAACTTTACTTTTGTGTTCACGAAGGATACGGAACTCCTCCGGCGTGAGTTCAAATATCTCCTGGTCGATTTTTAGTATTTGTTGTTATAGTGGCAACAGAAATACATCATCTTAAGCACATGAGACTTAACAACTATGTCTCAAGGTGACGGGCGCAGTGCAATTCGTGACTCATGGCGAAATGCTCTATTATAGGCAGAGGTTTGTCCGCTTAATATCATTTGGGCATTGAGCTTGTTCCGTCACAATAACATAAAATAACTGTAAAAATGTCAACTGTCTATATAGCTATCACAATTTAGGAAATAAAGCGGCGTAGAGACAGACAGACAGACCTACAGTGGAGTCATAGTTGTAGTGTCCCGTTTTTACCCTTTGGGTACGGAACCCTAAAACTAGCTTTTTTAGGAAAAAGAAAAATTTATTCAATGCAGTAACATATTCCCTATACATATCAGAAAGATATCAACGTTTGCCATTTCAATATGTTAACATAACCTAATCCTACTAAACGTAGAGGTCATTTTTACTAATGGAAAGGAGTTTCTGTCCATTTTCTCAAATACAACAAAACATTAAAGCTTAGCGGTCCAAAGTCCTTTGTGTAACGACTCCAATGGAACAAACGTATTTTCAAGAGAAAAATATATAAAGCCTGAAAGATAAAGCCAGAGAAAAATACTAGGAAAACTTACCAACGTAATTGTGTATATTTTTTATAAAACATCATAATTGACCGAGTGAGCACGAAGAGCGAGGAAAGCGTTTCCGTTTCAGCTTGTGCAAAAATTCTTTCGTATGTGATTCCCGATTTCCAATAGTTCTTTCAGATCGCAATTCTCAACTGATTCTCGTGAAATTTTGTGCCCTCAAAATTTCAATTTAGGTCGATAATAATATGGATATTTTTTGTTTACACCTAAATAAAAATCAGTCCCGAGTTTTTCAGCTCACAAAACGTAGTCATTACGTGGAGATAAAAATGTAAGCTAAATTTTCGTCGATAGTCCCTAGTTATATAGTGCTTGAATACTTTTAATGTGACTTCTTAAACACTTACTTCAAAAATATCGTGTTTATGCAAGTCTTACTCAGACACAAATAAAAAAAACTGTGACCACGAGACATATATGCACATCAGGCTCCATCGAGCAAGCCCTCAGCAAATGTACCCATTCTGGTTAATGTGGTCCACATTTCAAATGCTCAGGTGTTGAGTTCGAAGCTGGAACCACCGACAGGCACTTTGCTAACTAGGTCATTATTTTCGTAAAATTATGTTGTCACATTACACTTTTAAGTCTTCAATCAATTATTAAGGAAAGTTGGACTTTGAGTAAGTTACGAGTATGTTTTTTATCAAAATTATTTTACTTCAACAATAATGTTTTCATACGTGTTCAACGTATGAAAATGACAGTCGTTTCATTAAGAGACTTTTTTGTACGAACAGGTTCTCTGTCTGGTTCTGGTTGAATGAAATTGTGTTCTTCATTAAAAATATTGAAAAATGTTTTACAAATGAAAAACAGTCTCAAATTGAAATATTTGAGTATTTTTACCTCAGATCTCTTGACTAGGTGAACCGATTTTGAAAAAAAATTTTTTGTTTGAAAGCTTATGCTTGTCGTTTGGTCCCATTTTAAATTTCATCAAAATCGGTCAAGCCGTTTTTGAGTTACACTAAAAAGATTGAAAAAAAATTTTTAACAAAAAATGGAACCGACTTCAACACCCAAAAGTGTGAAATAACTTGTCGAAGTCGGTACCATGCGCACAATATTCTGATAATAGGTACTTTTGAACCATCATGGTACCGAAGTCGACAAGTTATTTCACACTTTTGGGTGTAGAAGTCGGTTCCATTTTTTGTTAAATTTTTTCTTAATATGAATGAAGATGCTACACTCTCAGGTTCTCTATATAATTCTGAGCATACACTACATTGCTGTAATTACTTTTATAATATTCTATATATTCCTATCCTTATACCTACGCAGTGTCAGTATGTCCAATATTTACATTCCTAAACTTCGTAGGCCTTCCTAATACCAACTTTCTATGATTTTTTTGTTGATAGTATACCACTATCGGTTAATAAGGAAAAATAGAGTAGGGAACCATATCACATAACTCATACAAGAAACCCCAATAAAGCTGTTACTGCTAATAACACACACAGTTTTTTTTTGTGTTATTGTTGTGAAGGTGTAGATAGATAGATAGAAAACTCTTTATTGTTACACAACTTTAGAAATATAAAAGATTACATATTAAATTATAATAACATAGTGTTACAATGGGCGGCCTTATCACTAAAAGTGATCTCTACCAGGCAACCTTCGGATGGAGTTGAACGAATAAAACAATAGAGGCGGGTGTAGTCCAAATACATAATCAAATTTCATAAAAACATTTTAAAATAAAACGTATTTTAGTGTAATTTCTAAACAAATATATAAAAAATAGCATACATATAGGTTTTTATAATAATTAAACAAATACAATTATAAACATATATATATATAATATATATATATATAATATATATATATATATATATATAAACATATACATAGCAACATACAAAAATAGATAATGATATATACATATACCTATAAATTATATAAAAATATAGTACATATTATAATATTATCTCATATATAGCATAGAAATTGACAAAAATATAGTGCAAAATTAATTGGACAAATAAAACCTTTTAACTTGATCCTTGAACATATTGAGAGTCGGTGCTTGTCTGATTGATACAGGAAGAGAATTCCACAAGCGGGCAGCCTGAATAGTGAAGGATTTGCTATAAAACGAACTCGTATGAGGATGGATTTCAAGTGTGAGATTTTCTGATGACCTTAACGTGTATGAAGAACAGTGAAGGAAATCGAAGCGTTCCTTGAGATAGCGCGGGGATGTAGGACTGAACAATATATTGTAAAGGAGACTGAGAATATGAGCATTCCGGCGAAAACGTATATTCAGCCAATTGAGCTTAGAACGAAACTGAGATACGTGATTATATTTGCGTAAACCAAATATGAATCTAATGCAAAAATTTTGAAGACGCTCAAATTTATCTAGCTGTTCCTCCGTGAGATCTAGATAGCAGGCATCAGCGTAGTCAAGAATAGGAAGTAAAAGATATTGAGCTAATGCAATTTTAGTGGCTGTTGGAAGAAAGTTACGCAAACTTTTTAAGGATCCTGCTGCGGCAAATAGCTTGCGACTGGTGATTTGTAGCTGTTGATCCCACCTCATATAGCGATCCATTGTTATTCCAAGATTCTTTACAGAGCTACTAAAGGGAATAGCAATACCACCAAAAAAAACTTGAGGAAGTAATGTCCAGTCTATTGTAGACAGCAATCTTGAGCTACCAATTACTATTGTTTGTGTCTTAATGGGATTTACTTGTAACCCAAAAGAATTGCTCCATTTAGCTATACGATCAAGATCAGTATTAACAGTCTGAATTGCTTCAGATAGTTTATTCACTGGTGCCTTAGAATAAATCTGTAGATCGTCTGCATATAGGTGGTAGGAAGAAGTGAGGTTGTGAGAAATGGAATTAATAAACAAAGCAAACAATAAAGGAGATAAGACGCCACCTTGCGGGACGCCTGCTGACGTGTTACACCACAAAGAGTATTTATCTTCAAGGCGAACACGCTGCCTGCGCCCGTACAGATAACTGTGAAACCAATCAACTACCGTTGGAGAAATGTTAATTGAGCGAAGGAGAGCAAGAAGAATGTCAAAATTAACAGTGTTAAAGGCGTTGCTAAAATCTAATAGAGTTAATATGGTAAGTTGGCCGTTGTCCATTCCAAGACGGATATCATCAGTAATTTTGATGAGAGTAGTTACAGTGCTATGCCCAGGTCGAAAGCCAGATTGAAAAGGGTTTAAGAGATTGTGACTAGATAAGAATTTGCTAATTTGGTTGTAGATAAGACGCTCGAAAACTTTTGACAGGAATGGAAGGATAGAAATGGGTCGATAATCGGAATAAGATTTAGGGTTTGATTTTTTAGCCAAGGCAATAATTTGAGCGTCTTTCCAAATTGAGGGAAATACTCCATCAGAGACAGAGTTATTAAAAATGTGACAGAGAACAGGAAGTATAACATCTAAGATGGGCATAACCATGTTACGACTTATGCCATCAACACCAACAGCATTGGAAGTGATTGAAATTACGCTCTTCTTAACATCACAAGCGGATAGTTGATTAAAAATAAATGGAGAATTATCGGGAGTCGGTAAAGTTGAAAGATAACGTAAGGTATTGTTTTTATCTGAGATGTTAATATCAGATGACGAAGAGAAATGTTGGTTGAGAGAATTGATATTTAAATCATTAGGAATAGACTCTTGTCCTGATTTACCTATGCCCAATGACCTGAGAAATTTCCAAACTTTGGCAGGGTCCTCGTTAGCGACAGACTTGTGAACATGGTGGCGTAAAGCATCCCTACACACCATATTGCAGCGATTGCGAGATTTAACATACACAGCTTTATTTTCATCACTTGGTTGACGCTTGTATTTACTTTTAGTGACTGCTTTATGCATTAACACTTTTATGTCATTGGTTAGCCAAGGAGCTGGAAGGTGTTTTAATTTTATAGCTCGCAGAGGGGCATGCTTATCATACAACTGTGTTAATAAGGGGTTGAAAATAGCAACTTTTTCATTCACAGTCGCTGCATTATATACCGGAGACCAGTCGACTACTTGGGCATCATTAAGAAATGCAACCTGGTCCATGCCACTAAAATTGCGCTGAAGTATGACTTTAGGTTTTGCTTTAGGAGGACGAATTTTATAAGATAGGAATATCAGATCATGATATGAGAAGGCATCGGCGGAACATTGACCGTGCTTCGCAACATGCAGGGTGGATGATACTATAATCAAGTCAAGAAGTGAAGGAGTGTAATTTGGGGAGTGATGAGTAGCATTTAGAGGCAGAATATGCATGTTGCAGGAATTAACGACAGCTTCAAGTGAGGAAGTACGACAATCCCGTTTGAGAAGACAGGTATTGAAATCACCCATTATAATGGTATGGATATATGAAGGGGTAAGATCTTCAAGGATTTGTTCAAAAGATGAAAAGTAATTATTACAAGAAGAACTGCTATAATAGGCTCCGAGTAAGATTTTATTATGTGAAAGAAGGACTTCCACAAAAAGATGCTCACCGGCATTTGATGTAGGCGGCTGGGATGAGGTGCTGACTACTGAGAAAGGAATATGTGATCTAAGGTAAATAGCCACCCCACCCCCACGGCTGTCAGTACGATCATTTCGGATAAGGTTAAAGCCGGGCAAGGAGTACGATATAGAGGGTAAGCACGGCTTGAACCATGTTTCGGAGACTATTATGGCGTGAATATTTTTGTGATCTAGAGATGCCTGCATATCGGGATAATGTGCCGGAATACTCTGCGCGTTGATATGAATCACGTTAAAATTTTTCGGTACATCAGAAAACTTTGCGTCGAGAGTATCGTTGAGCGTTGGGATGCTTTCGAAACTCTGGTCACTGAGGGAACTGTTAGAAGACAATGAAATTATATAATAAAATAATAAATACTATTAATACTTATAAATAATAATGTAAATATATATATATATATATATATGGATAGATAAAAATATAAAAGAGGTTTTTTATAACTCTCCACCTGCCAGTTGGGTATCAGTAATTCAAAAAATACAAAAACACACAATATACACACGTACAAATTTTCGTTTTTACCCAGGGAAGAAAAAGATAAAAAAAAAATTCTAACACATAGACATAAACTAACCACATCAAATACAATATACACATATTATATTTTAAGTTACCATAATGACAATATGAGTGAATTCACATCCTGATCCACATTTATGATAATTATGTCACCCCAGGTTTGAACGGAATAAACTATAGTGATAAACTCTATGGTTTGATGTGAAGTTAAAATAATAACGTCAACGTCAAAACAAATTGAAAGTGTCAAATCAAAACTGATACGAGTAGTAGGTAGTAAAATTATTTCAAGATAAGTGAATAATGCATAATGTGGTCTAAAGCTACATATTAACTTAAAATTCGGAGACATAAGTAGAGGGTACCACTCGAACAAACCATTTTGTAAACAAAATTGTGTAGTAATTATACACCCGAGAAATAGAAGCAGGCATGTCAACGCTTTTTGGAAGCAGCTCGTCTCGGCTTGGATGTAGCTATCGTCTCCTTGGGAACACCGTGCGCTGTAATCGGCGCTTCCGAACCACCATCTTTTCGAGCTCTACAAGAGAGCTGATACGATGTCTTATTCCGTCAGCACCCGATATGAACACGAAACCGTCTTTCGTCCAACATTTGCCAATACCATATCTTTGACGAGCCACCATAAATGTATGATGCCGCGACTTCGTTAAAAACTCAGATAGTGTTATACCTGATCCCTTGAAACCCGTCTTTGCGAACCAGATCTTATTTCTCATTTCCGACGTACGTAATTTGAACAGGATCGGTCTGGGTTTGTCTGGAGTGGACGCACGACCCATTCGGTGACAGCGGCTGATGTCCTCGACAGTTACACTCAATTTCGTGTGAGTTGCCACGGCCCTAGCGACCACTGATGAAGTCTCTTCGTCCTTAGATTCCACAAGGCCGTAAAGCAGCAAGATCTTACGACGACTACGCATTTCCATCGAATCCTGCTGATGTACAAGCATGCCCACCTGATCCTGAAGGCACTGAATAGCTGTCATAATAAAGGAGCGGAATGCAGCAAACTCTGATGCCAAGTTGCTCACATTGGTTGAAGGAGTTGCAACTTGAAGCTCACCTTCATAAGCATCCATCCGCTGCATAAATAACTGCTGGAGTTGGGCCATTGACTGTTGTACTGCCTCCATGTTGAAACAAATGTGTGTGCAATCAATACCTGTATATCTCACTTTAATTATGTGTATAGTGACTTTGTGATAAGGATAACACCCACTGGCAGGTATTTTGCACTAGATTTTAATTAAACATACAATTTAGACATATAGGAGAAGATTTACTTATTATTTTATAATAAATTAACTCAGACAAAATTTGATTGATGTTTTACACTCTCCTACCCGCGCAGAAAAAGGTGTATGTTTGTAACCATAAATATTTGTAATCATAACATATGAAAAGATAACGCTTATTGTTTAATTATATCCAACTTCAGAAGTCACACAATAGAGACTTTAGTTTTGAGTCTTTAACTGGCTACTATAGTTTCAAATATATATAAGTTAATGAATAGAGACAATCTCTATCTTACAAAAGCGTGCAATTCGAGCCATATATGAAATGGATCCTAGGGAATCCCTGAGAGATCTTTTTAAAGAAATTGATATTTTAACTTTACCAAGTCTGTATATATTTGAAAATATTATGTATGTTCGTAAAAATCTGAGCAAATTTAAATCAAACAGTGACAATCACGATTATAACACTAGGAATAAAGATAAAATAGCGGTGCCAGGTTTTAGATTAGCATAGACAAATAAAAGATCCTTCTTAGGCAATTGTGTGCGGTTTTACAATAAATTGCCCAAACATATTACAATGCTCACAGAAAGAAAATTCAAGTTGCATGTGAAGAATATTTTGATAAAGAAATCTTACTACACAGTTTGTGATTACTTAAACGACAAAAATGCTTGGACTGGTTCGCCTCTGCCAAGTTAGCGCCTGTCACCTACGTAATGTAAATTAAGTATTGTAATAATTTTACTATATAGTATGTACTTAACACATTGTTAAAAAACGTTTAAAAGAATGGCCCCGAGTTTCTTGTCCGTTCTTCTCGCAGTGGCTCTATAATTTTTGTTTGCTGAACGTGGCAGTACAATGTAGTATATTTCAATATTAAAATTTGTAATTGACCTTCATAAGAGCGTCGTAGACGCCTAAATTGAATAAATGATTTTGACTTTGACTTTGACTTTGAACATTCAGGTATAGTTTATTTCTTGACTCTCTGTACTTTACCCTCTTCTTATTTTAGTTTATTAACTCATGTGTTATTTGTTTTTAATAATTTTGAGTAGTATTATTCATCATCATCATCATCATTTAAGCCACAAGAAGTCCATTTCTGGATAAAGCATCCCCCATAGATTTCCAAATACAACGGTTAAAATGCCTGCATCCAGCACCTTCCTGTGACCTGAGTAATGCAGTCCATCCAACATATGGGTGGGTGGTCTTCTGACGTTGCTTGCTTGTGTGGCTTCCATTCGAGAACCTTTCGGCTCCATCGACCATCAGTTCTGCATGCTATGTGCCCACTGCCACTTCAACTCGCTAATCCGCCGGGCTATGTCGTATTCGATCGTCTACGAATCTCCTTATTCCTGATTGGAACTAGTAGAGAAATACTATGCCACAAAAAAAAATCAGCTTCACAATTTAGAATCAATTGTGATTTTTTCCGTGGGGACCGGGAGCTCATCGTATTTTCCAAAACCTATCTGAGCGCTTGGTCGATGCGACGCATGATCAAAATGCTGGCACATATTTGGCTCAACGAATAAGCATTGCAATTCAACGGGGCAATGCTGCCAGCATGCTGGGCACGCTGCCAACTGGGAGTGGGCTGGAGCATTTGGACTGCCTATGAGTTTGCTATTACTTATAGGTGTCTAAATGCTTTTATTGTAGTAGCTGTAGTGTTGTATATAGTTCATAGTATTTTGTTTAATATTGTGAATTAAATATAGACAAAGTGATGTATTATTTACAATCAAACTCAGTAAGAAGTCGTCCACTCTTGAATAATAGTACATTACTGAAGAATCCAGTAAGTAAGCCTTCCTGGCCAGTTAAAGGCCAGGATGGCTTTCTTACTGGTTGAGGCTTGTATAATGCTTTTCTCAAAAATGAAAGAAAGTTTACCAACAAATAACGCTGATAAATATTATATCATGCGGTAAATTAAAACACAATTGTCGCAATTGAATGTGAAATCCCGCCAGTCGTTGTTTTTTTTACTAAAAACTTTGCATTTTTTTTTGAACATTGTTCAATTAATTACATGAATATTTAACAAAAAAAATGGACATTATTGTTATTGGTACTCCATGTAAATTTTAGAATGGAAAGGCTTTGTCCAACATAAACAATTAATATAATAAAAACTAAAATTACTAATTACATACATAAAATCCCACACTATACTTCTACAATATTACTAAGTACACAACGCAACGTACATACTTTTTCTGCGTGGCGTTAAATGTCACAGACTTTAAAAAAAAATTACCTATCTGTCTTAAAAAATGTCATAACAAAAAGAGAGCTGTTATTAGATAATTATATATTTGGAGCCTCCCTCCTATAACCATGTTATAATGGCTAAATCTGTGTCTGGTACTACGTTTTTTTTTTCTAAGTATATCTAAAGAGGATGACCTGCTGTCCAGTAAGTAAATTACATACTTACTTACTGGATAGTAGGTTAGTCCGAATTTAAAATCTCGCTTCTAACTGTGAATAAGTCTCCGGTAGAGTTCACTTTCTGGATACGTTTTTAGAAATGTTATGGCAGCATTACGTACCATTTTTAAGAAAATGCTCTTCCCATCGTCATAATGACAGACTAATATCCATTTGCATAATAGCCATACTTTACCAAATTTTTGTGTTTCAAACCTTATAACTACCTCTTACATATAACATGCATGTAACCATTTTTATACCAGCTGCAATGCAACATTCCATTTTCGTCTATGAATATTAATTATAATTGAACCACAGTGAAATGTAAATGAATACGTGAGAATGTTCTTATTTGAATACTAAATAAAAGTCCATATGAAATATGAAAAATGCAGCGTCCACGATTCTGATTTATATGCAAAGCACTGGAATCGAATCGCGTAGTCTCGATTCGATCATTTATCGGCTTGACATCTAGGTTTGTGCAGTGAATGAAGCTTGCTGAATTTCGGGGAATATATTTTTATTAGAGTTGAGATGTTATACATTAGTACCTACCTGAAGAAAATGTGCAACTCTTTTAGTGACTACATAGAAAACATCATTGCCATACAAAATATTTTTAACCAATTTGCTGACAACGAGAAGGTGCTCAGTTCTAATTTATGTTTTTTTGTATTGTAAGCTACGCGAATATGAACTTTATTTTTAGTAGTATACCTCCTAGTTGGTTCCCCCCATTAAATCTTCATGAAAATCAGTTAATTGCCTTTAGAAGTAAAACTTTGACTAATTGACTATCAGTCAATTAACTGAAAAATGTATTTCCATAGGTACTGACTGTATCAGGCGGATTGTCCACTATTGAACAAAACCTCCCCCATTAGTTTTATAATAAGGATTTGCCATAATCCCCACGCTTGGCAGGCGTCTTCGAGATTGCAGTTTAAGATAGCAGTACCTGAGAAGGAGCTGCTGCCCATCTTCCGGTATTTTACCGCCTCTTTTTCTCTTTTAGTCGCCTTTTACGACACCCACTGGTAGCAATAGGGTGACATTCTAGCCCGGCACCCCACGGGGTGCTTTGCACCCCTTGATAATTTAATGGTGATTGAAACTCTTGTCAATGGTGAGCAGTATTTTTATTGGCGAGTGAATGGTCTTGTAAGTGGCATGCATCAGTAAATTGAGTGAAAAAAAAAATTTAAACTGTTAACTGAACGTGAGATCATGATTCTGAAACAGAATGCTACTGACTTCAACAAGTTATTTCATACTTTTCAGTGTTCGATGTCAGTAATTTTTTTTTTGCAAAATTACATATAAAATTTTTCAAATAGGCGGTAGGTACTTATTCTTTCTGTTTTAAAAAGACACAACGAGGAGACATCCAGTAGCTAGGGTAATTATTACACTGAGAAAAAAATTAGGTAACTCAAAACCTAATTCTGTAGGTAATGCAAAAAATTGTTTAATTTTAACTAATTTAGTTTGTCTGAACGTAGCAAAAGGTAATATATTTACCTGTCGATAGGTAAGCACCACGTGCAGCGTTAGGTAGGAACAAATACCAGGTGTATTTCACCTACTTTAGGTCACACATACCTTTTTTTTCACCTAATCGCTAAGTTAATGAGCCGTTACCTAATCGGAAAAGTACGTTAAACTAATCAAATTTGGTAAATTTTACACTCAAAAAATATACATGACTTAAAAACACCTAATATTAAGTTGATGCTATGTAACATAATAATTAGGTACAATCAAACAAACATATTCATTGGCTTTAAACAATTTTAAAGCCATATTAGCTTATTGCAGGCACAGACACCGACGCCGACACAGACACCGACGCCGGCACAGACACCGACGCCGACACAGACACCGACGCTGACACAGACACCGACGCTGACACAGACACCGAAGCCAGCACAGACACCGACGCCGACACAGACACCGACGCCGACACAGACACCGACGCCGGCACAGACACCGACGCTGACACAGACACCGACGCCAGCACAGATACCGACGCCGACACAGACACCGACGCCGACACAGACACCGACGCCGACACAGACACCGACGCCGACACAGACACCGACGCCGGCACAGACGCCGACGCCGACACAGACACCGACGCCGACACAGACACCGACGCCGGCACAGACACCGACGCCGACACAGACACCGACGCCGACACAGACACCGACGCCGACACAGACACCGACGCCGACACAGACACCGACGCCGACACAGACACCGACGCCGGCACAGACACCGACGCCGACACAGACTCCGACGCCGGCACAGACACCGACGCCGACACAGACACCGACGGCGACACAGACACCGACGCTGACACAGACACCGACGCCGGCACAGACACCGACGCCGACACAGACACCGACGCCGACACAGACACCGACGCCGGCACAGACACCGACGCCGACACAGACTCCGACGCCGGCACAGACACCGACGCCGACACAGACACCGACGGCGACACAGACACTGACGGCGACACAGACACCGACGCTGACACAGACACCGACGCCGGCACAGACACCGACGCCGACACAGACACCGACGGCGACACAGACACCGACGCTGGCACAGACACCGACGCCGACACAGACAGCGACGCCGACACAGACACCGACGCTGACACAGACACCGACGCCGGCACAGACACCGACGCCGACACAGACACCGACGCCGACACAGACACCGACGCTGACACAGACACTGACGCCGACACGACACCGACGCCGACACAGATACTGACGCCGGCCTATGTAACATAATAATTAGGTACAATCAAACGAACATATTCAGTTGCTTTAAACAACTTTAAAGCCATATATAAGCTAATATGGCTTTAAAATTGTGTGATTAGGTGATTACGTAATATATAACGTTACCGAGAGCTAAAATTAGCTAGGTCCATATATTATTAAGTCTCGATAATTATATCTGCTATGTGAATTATTAAATCTCGATAGTCTGCTTTCACTATTCAATCTGCCTGTCTATGGAATCCTCTACCCGTCTCATTACGACGTGAGACATAGGACCAAATAAAAAAGTTCTATCAGTCCATATACCTACCACTTTTCATTATAAACTGTGATATTGCTTAATTGCTGTGTGGTATAATAATTATATATATTCATATAAATATTATATGTATATTATTAATACATATAAGCGTATGTATATTATGATATGTGTGAGTTATATTTGAAATTGAGTAAGCAAGTATACCTGTTGTTATCTTCAGCCTGTTTTAGCTTTTTATTATTGATTACCTGCTAGATGAAGGCCACTCATGAAGATTGCCATTAGCTTTACTATAAACTAAAGGAAGAACTGTTTAGCAAGGCATTTTTCGGGTAAATAATGTAAGCAGTATCCTGATACTTACGTTACACACAAAGAAATGTAAATGCTTGCACGAGTCATAAGTAAAATCAGCTAGGTACCTACGTCTCAACTCAAGGTTCATATCCTCACGTAGCCATAATATGTACAATTTATTATAATGTAGTATCATCTCTCCGTGTGCTAAATGTACATATTTTTGTTAGTTATCTCATAAATTTAGGTACTTAAACTTACAACTATCGCAACTAATACGACCAAATAAATAGTAGCTACAACCAAACCGTTACCGTTACCGTTGCATCAATAAAGCGGTTACTGAAACGTATTAATGAAATTGATTAGGTTCTTTTGAAGTATTATTAAGTATCCTAATATGCAGTTAATACTATCTATACTGGTACTGTAGGTCTTCAAAACTTTACCAAGAGCATAAGAGTAAATAATAAAATAACAGAACACAACGGAACATTCTTCAACTGTGTCCCAAAGGCCGCCATTTATAGATATACCTAATTTTATACTTCACGTCGTTACTCCCCTCTGCCATTCAGGTGTATTGCCAGGGTTGCTTATTGTCAAATATTGCTTACATTTAAAGATAATGTTGCTAAATTGTAAGTTTTTCTTTACATTGAAATCATTATGAGAGCTGAAAACCACAATGGAATGGATGATCAAACTAGAAAAAACTAAGAAGTCTCAGCGTACGAATTGGTTTTTGCCAAGGAAACATTATAAGGTTATAAAAATATTTTACAATAACATTAAAAAACCTAATTTTAAGTTTGTATAACATAGCACTATTAAATTAAGCGCGCAGCGACCTATTATGCCGACGACTTATTTTCAAATTGTATCGGCGGTGGTAGAATAGTTGATTGCAACAGAAAATTATATGCGATCATTCAAAGACGGGTTGTAGAAAAATATATACTTAATATAGGTACTTATTACATAATGGCCTTGATAGTTAAAGCTATGTTTGTTTAAAATGATAAGACTATATTTTGTTTTGTATTCTTTCTATAGTAAAAATGAAAACTCTTTCAGTTTTATTTTCAAAATGCTAATATTTGGGGTTATATTGAAAAAAAATAGGAGGAAATTTCACATAAACATCTGGTAACACTATAGACTAGAAAGCGCGGCGCAGGTACACGCACTTCATTTCTGATTTCATTCGTTTCGACAAAGTAAAATCCATCGGAGTCACGGACGAATAAATTAATTAATTGTGGTTTGATAGTGTTATGTTCCATGGAAGAACTACTAAAAGATTTTGAGATGCCTGATGACATAATTAAAAGATTTACTGGTAAGTGAGAATTATTTTCATCTATTTAATTTCAGTTGGAAGTTTGGCATAGGTGTTTCGTTGCTTTTCACATTTTCAATTAAGATGGCGATTGCCATTGATTAGGCTAGAAAAATGAGTTAATTTGTTTTTTAAATTTAACTGGTTAACTTATTATCGTATTTAAATTTTTGTGTTTTTTTGTAATGATTAGTTCTAAAGCAATGAAATTAGAAACAAATAAATATATATTAATTGTGATCTATTCCGTTTATTGTTCCTTATCGATGCATTCTGTACTTGTCACATCAGTAGAAATAACAACCTTAAAGGTAGCAAGTTGGTAGTTTTGTAATTATAGATATACGATATACACTATGTACTGTGTAAAAAAAAAAGTTGAACTATGTGTACAAATCTGTTTCTCAGTCTCTATAAATTAATTAAGTTCAGATTAAGGACCTATTTCATATGTATATTTTTTTATTGAGAATTGTGCGGTGATTTGTGTATTATAATAATCAGCTATTGCGTTGATGTAATTTAATTAACAGTTAACGATAAATCTGTTGTAGGTATAGTATAAACTAGTAAATAAGTTTTTGGACCTAATTGATTATCGTGATAAAGCCTAGTCTGTGGGTTACGGGTATCCTCAACTATTTTAGTTAACAAACATTATGCAAAAACCATATTGTACGCAAACCTTGCACTTTATTTATCGCATGACTATAATAGATAACTTTTCCTCTCGTAAATCTGTAACTTTGTAATTAAGTTCACTACTTGAGTGAAAAATAATCATGATTTTTGCTCGATTGTTGGTTACCTAACATAAAACTGGGTACCTAATTAAACGGTTACAACCGAATATCTGGTTACAATAACATACCAGTCATTTGACCGCACACTTATCAATTAGTTTACAACTACTTATTAAAAAGGTACATAAACCTATCAAAGTACCTTGAACCTATAGTATGGTAGCCATGACGTCGTTGAAACATTTTATTAGGTAACCAAAACGTATACAGAATATTGCAGAGCGTATATAGAGAGTGTATATAGGTTATTGTGACCAAGGCAATGGGCCTTGGTCACAATAACCTAAGAACTGGTTAGCGCTTAACTAAAAGCATTCTAATTAGATTAGAACAACACATATGTTAAGGTACATGAGACCGTCTAAGTGGGTATCATTTACGCACAACTACGTATTACTTGCGTATGTAATTTGTTTACAATTACTCATTAATAATATTGTTGTATCATAATAAAAAAGTAACTCCTACCAACTATTTCGCGTATACTTAACCTTTTGATACGGCTAATTGCATTCTTTCAAAAGGTACAGATGACCTGTCGAGTGGGTTTTTTTAAAAGCATTTATTAGGTAATAATTACAAACACACTACTTTACTACAATCTATTAGCTAGGTCGATCTAGCCGAATCCATGGTGCAATTACGTATTACCAAATTAACCGCCTAATCGATATGGTTAGAATTACGTATTATTGCGTAACAGTATAGGTTACATTAAACTATTTGATAACACACAACAGGTATTTTTAATTCATCATACCCGGTCAGTGATACAAAATACATTCAGTAATTCTAACCTATAAATTATATGAATTTAATCTGCTATCAATGGTAACGTTTGACGTTTTGGTACGTATTTTTAACGTTAGTCGTAAGGTATCGGTAAACTTTAGTAGGTATTCTATTCATACCTAATTATTCGGTATTACATATTTAACCTAACGTTACGTTAATGGTCGGACACCCTATTAATAGGTAAACGTTACCTTAGAGAGTAACGTTAATATTTACCCAGTAAGTAAGTAAAACAAAGAACACGTAGTACCTAGCGCACTCGGTTGTAGATACTAGACACGTTACGTTGTCCGACCAAACCCTAATATTATGTTAAATATTAGGGTTGCGTTACCTATTTTTTTTCTCAGTGTATACATTACTTAGCCCACACCACCGCTGTTGATCCGACCTGTTGAAATTTTCTCAAACAAATAAAAATTGGGTTCCTAAAGTAAAGTCTACATAGGCACAAGAAACGTGTCTGCTTTCAATATCATATTATGTTTTTAACAGATTTCTAAAAACAGAAAAGAGCTACTCAAGTGTTTGATCGATCAAACGGTAGCAGCTCTTTTCTGTTTTCATCAGAAGGATCACGTATTATTTTTTATTGGACCATCCAACCACAAGTATGTTATATTTGGTGAGTAGAGAATTCTTTGAAGTAAACCTTTTTTAAATTTCATCAACATCGAAGGAGTAATGTTTAGGTTACATTACACTCCATTAACTGAAAAGAGTATTTGCCAATACGCCTACATATGGATGAAATAATAAAATAACAGTCGTTGCCATTAGTATGGTGACTGAACATTGTGGGTAATTATCAGACCATGAAGATGTGAGTTTAGGGTGTTTGGAAGATAGACTTTCACAAGTCAATGCATACTTTTCACTGTGGTAAGAAGTTTCCTTATTTTTACGGTAGGTACCACAGAAAAGCGTCATAGTCAATGTCAAATATAAAATGTAAAAAATCATACAAATAAAAATTTGTTTGGGTTAATTTATATAATTAATTGTACAAAAAATACACTGACAATGTCGGTTCTTTTGTATAGTTTAAAAAAAAATTAAATTAATAATCCTACTTTAAATGTTAGTAAAAAATAACAATGGTGGTTGGAAAAATTATACTCAAATGCGGGATTCGAACCCTCACCATCCACCTCTATAGCGAAGGTATGCTGTAACTTCTTATTCTTTGTCCTTTTGTTTTTAACCATCGTATTGAGATGGAGCGATGTTGTCCACCTGAAGTTAAATGGACTAACCTCAGCCTATAACAGATGCGTTTCATCAAATGTGACGAATATTGCACTGCGCTCGTCATATGAGACATACAGTTGTTAAGTCTTATGTGCATGTAATTTTACTGGGTCTCAAGGACTGCTGCCGGAAGACATTGTTAGAAAGAAGCTTGGCGACATATTTTCTACTTGAGGGTGGTAGCTAGCTAGGCAGGCATCTGCAAAATGCCCTTCCACCATGCGGTGAAGCTCAAACCGGCGTTGGAGATAGTGAGGAATGTGACTAGTATGTTGCTGTTACCAAAATATTACCTACTTGTGGCTCAGAACTGTTATCGTTCAGGGGTTTATATGATAGTTTATTATAATTTGGTGCATTATCTTATCTTACAAACAAAAACTATAAGAGGTTAGATATTGTATTAACAGGCTAAGAAGACAAGTTTGACATAGGTCTACATTGACTTCTTTATAGCTATCGCCATCGCTATCGATACATTTATGCAATCTCAGTGCGCGGTGAACAAAAACTCTTTCTTTCATCATGTTCTCAAATCAGTTTCTGAAATAATCACTAAAAACCCGATTGCAAACCTGAGTATACCTGTTTAACCGTATCAGTGATGTATTCACCGCCAAGCCGAGCAGCGAAGGCAGCGCATAACTCACTGCACCGCCCGGAACGGTAACAAATGGCCTGCAATCTAATTGAATTATGTCACCTGGACAGTAGGCGCCGCTGCCAGTCGTCTCAATTTAGGCTAATCATTTTATATGGTTGCCGAGCGAGGCTCATCATGAAATTATTAGATGTAGGTATAAAAAATAGGTATACACTAATAATGCAGCCCGTATTGTGATATTGTGGTTGCACAGTACATAAATATAGTAGCTAGAGTTACTTTTATGAAATTATTAGCTTCATAAGTGTAGGGTTGGTAAGTTTTGTTTGATAAATTCATAATATAGTTATAGATTAACGAAAAAGTATTTGATGCTACCGTGATGTGTGCTACAGGTTCTTACGAGTACATATATATCAATCAACAATACGTAGGTACTCTCATAGTATTTTGAAACCTGTTTCTAGATAGAAATAATAGGATATAGTCTAGGGTTGTAACCTCGGATGAAGAGGCTCCTCCAAGTTTGAAACGGATCCTCGCCTCAGCCAGTACAAGTGTGTACCTTCCGCAAGAACTAGTACATAGTGTGCGCATCCGCGAAATACTCAGTACCAACATAGAAGCAAAACTTGGCCTTGCAAGATTTACTTATAATGACCCGAATGACATTTATAATAGCTTATTTTCTTTGGCAAATACTGAATGAATTTGTAATGAAATCATTAGGATAAACTGATGATAAAATGCTTTAGATAAACGGCATTTATACGTATATATATATATATATTATTTTTATATTGTAATTAATTTTTGTGATTAAGGGAAATGTTATTCCATTTCAGTAGTTCACCACCCTCGACTGCATTATCACTTTGGTAAACTAAGTGATAATTAGATGTCATAATATAGTTAGATGGTTCTGAGTTGTAATCGTAGAAGCCACTTGTACATACTCCTCGTGGTGTGAGGGGTTTTTGCATACAAACTGAGTACGAATTAGCCATTTTTCGAAAATCTTGATATAATTTTATTTTGTAATGTAATCAATTTTTGTATATATTGTATGCCCAAGTAGTCGAGTGGTTTAGGCATCTGGCGCGTAATCGGAGGATGCGGGTTCGATCCCGCCTGAGGCATAAAATTTTGTACTCTAATAATTTGTTTAATATTTTTATGTTTGCAATAACACATGCACATGTAATCCACAGACTACATTATAAAGTTACAAATATATTTGAGCTAATATGACAACGAGTCATAACTTAAGAGGCATTTCACGTTTAACGCGCGTAATCTAAGATTTTAAGCGCTTAATTTACTATCACAGGAAAGATCTACAATTTATTGAATAATTGATAAAAATAGAATAATCTGTTCTAATTTCGAGTAATGTACTACATTTACAAACATAACTTTAATTATTTTGTAGTGACCAATCTCCCGCACCTTGTTTTACGAATTATGGTACACATAGCCAACTTCAGAGTTCCATTTCTTGTATAAAAAAAATCTATAATTCAGGCATATAATTTTGTTGCTACATAATGTACCAGAATATCAATAATTAATCATCAATATAGAAAAAAAAAAGTTCGTGCGCCAATTTCTACGAATTATATCAGCAGTTTAACACGATTTATTGCGTAAAATAAAGTGTAATTCAATACAGATATTATATCAAAAGAAAGTACATTCTTCAAATAATATGATCTCAAATAATTGTAATATTAACTCTGTTATGTAAGACACGAAAACAAATTAAATGTCTCTAAATTAGCATAAATTGAAATGTACAAGCGCGAGGCGATCAGTACGGCGCGAGCGCCCATCGAGGTAGGACCCATGTTCGTTTTGCCGAGCTCCGACGTTCCGTACGCGAGACGCTAAGATGCAAGTTTATAGTGCGACCACAGAGTTTTGATCATATCAGTATTTTTTTAAATAACAAGCTAGAGTTTTCTGTTGTCCATAATATCAGTATTGTTGTTTAAGTAAGTACATCTTTTGTATTATTATATTAGTTTTAGCAATGGGACGAAAGGATCCTTTTTACCATTGTGTTAAAAAACGAAACAACAGCTATTTTTAGAAAATTTAAAAGAACAAGCTTATAGACGCCATGAAATTGAGAGTATCTGTACTGTACTGTAACTGTCGGATCGTCCACTGCTGAACACAGCCTCCACTGTTAAGGGGGTATTCGCCATAATCCCCACGCTTGGCAGGCGTATTGGGGATCGCAGTGAAAGTTAGCAGTTCTTTTGAAGGCGCTGCTGCCCATCTTCCAGTATTTTTCCCTTAGTCGCTTCTTACGACACCCACGGGATTATATGGGGTGGTGAAATTCTAACCTGGCACCCCACGGGGCAGAGTATCAATTGAGCAATAATCCGGCACCCTCCGCCCGCGCCTCCCTCGCCTTATACGCCTATGCGCTCCAGTGCCGCGAAGTCTGTCGTCTAGCAGTGTCACCTCAAAACTTATCACGTGCACGTGCGTCATTTATTATCTTTATTGATATTTTTAAATACTGCCTATTAGTGCTCTGAATTAACTAGATATTTTTTCTCTTCAAGGAGAAACCTAGTTTATTTTTGTTGTGAACTTTTAGTCTTATCTTTTAACTATCATTGAACAATATTATTTATTTATAGCATTCTCTAGCTGACCATTTATCTGTTTTGAAGGCTGTCACTATACAGTCTTTGTCTCTTCGTTGTATATAGTTTACCTGTTTCTTTAAAGTAAGAATAGTGTGTAGTTAAATATGTTAAATTGTGACGTGGGTGACCCTTTCGGCTAGCTGGCCTGGGTCCCTCGTCCAGGTGGATGGTCTTGCTCCTTGCCGCGGTCCTCACGGTAAGAGATGGATCATCCTATTGAGATTGTCTATTAAGGGGGATGGTCCAAGGAAACGCACAATAACAGGTTAATACAATATGAGTATGTATTTCGGGTACCACAGAGGTTGCTTAGGGCATCTAGATAAACCTTAACTTATCCTGAGTTTACATTAAATGGTTATCTACGGTGTGGCGGACTCGGGGACGTCGCGGTCGCGGTGGGAACTCTAACAGGAGCGCGACGGCCTGCGAGGAGAAACGCGTATGACGGGTTCGCGGGTAACGGCGGGCGGCGGTTCGTTTAGTAAATACGGGAGTGCGTCGGGAGATTCGGGAACGAGGGCCTTGCAGCGTGGGCGAACCACTGCGCACCGGTTACCTCCGGGAACGGGGATCGGGATGAGGTCCTTTGCAGCGTGGGCGAACCACTGCGCACCGGGTACCTCCAGGTTAGGCAGGAACGGGATTGGAGATGAGGGCCTTGCAGCGTGGGCGTACCACTGCGCACCGGTTATCTCCGGGAACGGGGATCGGGATGAGGTCCTTTGCAGCGTGGGCGAACCACTGCGCACCGGGTACCTCCAGGTTAGGCAGGAACGGGATTGGAGATGAGGGCCTTGCAGCGTGGGCGCACCACTGCGCACCGGTTACCTCCGGGAACGGGGGTCGGGATGAGGTCCTTTGCAGCGTGGGCGAACCACTGCGCACCGGGAACCTCCGGGAATAGGGATCGGGTTGAGGTCCTTTGCAGCGTGGGCGAACCACTGCGCACCGGGTACCTCCGGGAGCGGGGATCGGGATGAGGTCCTTTGCAGCGTGGGCGAACCACTGCGCACCGGGTACCTCCGGGAATAGGGATCGGGTTGAGGTCCTTTGCTGCGTGGGCGAACCACTGCGCACCGGGTACCTCCGGGAACAGGGAGCGGGTTTGAGGTCCTTTGCAGCGTGGGCGAACTACTGCGCACCGGGTACCTCCGGGAACAGGGAGCGGGTTGAGGTCCTTTGCTGCGTGGGCGAACCACTGCGCACCGGGTACCTCCGGGAACAGGGAGCGGGTTTGAGGTCCCTTGCAGCGTGGGCGGACCACTGCGCACTGGGTACCTCCGGGAACAGGGAGCGGGTTTGAGGTCCTTTGCAGCGTGGGCGAACCACTGCGCACCGGGTACCTCCGGGAGCGGGAGCGGGGAGCGGGTTGGTGGGGAACACCAGGGTAGGGCGATTTGATGGAGGCTCTGCAAGCGGTCCGGTGAGTGTGCCGGTCACACGTCCGTTCACCGCGGGAGCCTCGAGCAAATGCCACTATTCGCGGGCCGCGCTGGCTTATATAGCGTACGTGTTATCGCGGTTTTGCCTGTGTGCGTGCGATGCGGGTGGGCTCGAGCGCGTCGATCGGCGGTGCTGTAGATAGGTAGGTATGTATCGTCCCTGTGTCCGTCACACCCTCCTTCCTTCTTTGGAGATTTTTACCTGGGGAAAAATCACCGTTTTAAGTACGTTTAAACAAAAATATACATGAAACTTTATTATGCAACAGCGTATATTATGGCAAATATCGGGTAAGGTATTTGGTACGTTTTATTATATCTGAACTATAATATATGTTCCATCCTATAAGTATACCTATTCTTACATATATCTACGGAGCGTTGACGAACAAAGTTATTTTTATCTGTAATAATTAGGGAGTATTCATAAACAGGTACTGGTTACATGTCCTATGTAAACCCGCCTAATACTATGGCTTTTATTTAAGCTTTTCCTAACATTTTCATAACATTTTTACCAATTATACAACAGAAAGCTATACTCACTATAAAATTTGATTTAAAAATATAAGATTATTTGCTTCAGGCGGTATAGATAATATAAAACGAAATTATTGTTATAAACTTCTGCGCGATGATGAAATAAAATCTAAAGGTTAACCCATATCTTTTACATGTGCTGTTAGTGACTTCGTTTTGTTTCTGGTATCTTGTAAATTATATATTACGGGTGATTTCTTTGAGGTGACCGTGTATGGTCCGGTATATTTTGGTGCTAATTTCGCGCGGAATTGTTTGTCGTAATCGGATAATATGAATTTTTTTCTGAATACTTCCTGTCCGATCTTGGGTTGCCATTCTTTTTTGTTTTTATCGTAATGTTTCTTTTGATATTCTGGTGTAGTTTTTTGGTGTTGTATTCCTATGTTATATATGTATCCATTTGGTGATTGGGGTAGGGGTCCTATGAGATCTGTTGACACCACGCTCCATGGTGTTTCTGCATTATTTATATGCATGAGTCCTGCTTGCTTCTGTTGAGGTTTTTTATGCGCTTGGCAGGTTGTGCATTTTCTTACATATGCACGTACGTCTCTGAACATACCGGGCCAGTAGTACCTTTGTGCTACTTTGTTTAGTGTTTTTGATGTACCTAAATGGCCGGCTGTTGGTGCGTCGTGATTGGTTTTAAGTATGTCTTCTATTTCGTTCTGTGGTACACATAGTTTCCATTCTGATGATGCCTCTAGTCTTGGCCCATATGCGTGTTGTTTGATTTTCTTGTACAATTTGCTGTTTTCTATTTTGTATTCTGGATTGTTTGGTTGTTTTTGTATTTGTTCTATTCTTTTTTGAAGCCAGTCATTTTTGTTTACTACTATATTTATTATTTCTTGTCGGTTTATGTAGCGTGGGCTGGTTTCGCATTCTTCTGTTATGACTTTCTGTAATTGTTCTGCTTCTTGAGCTGGTAACGGCGGATCTCGGTCATATCGCTCTGATTGCTTGGATTCGGTATTTGTACTTATAAGTTTTCTTTCTGGTGTTTTTTCTTGCCTTTCATTATTTTGGTTTGGTGTCCATTGTACACTCATTCCTATTCTTTGCATTATGTCCATGCCCACTATGACGTTTGTTATATCTGGATGGTGTAGCATCTGGTGTACGAAATTATTTGTTCCTATGTTTATTTCTATAGGTAAGGCTTCTTTTATTACTATTTGTGCCCCATTTGCAAGTATGGCTGTTTCTTCTACCTTCTTTGGTTTTAGATTTCTCTTTATGAATTCTTCATATATGCTTTTGTTCGCGTAAGATCTCGTAGATCCCGTGTCTATTAATGCATTGTATTCTTTTTGTAGCACTGTGATTTTTATGTACGGTCGGATATCTTTCTGATTGTCACAGTTTCTGATTAAAGATCCAACATTGTGAGTTACTCGCTTGCAACATTTTATACTTTGTACGCCGAGCCTGCCACATAAGCTGCAGAATAGAGTCTTTTTCCCTCTACAGTCTCTCATTGAGTGACCTGGTTTTCCACAACTCCAACAACATTCTTTTTCGTTGTAATTGTAAATGTATTTTGCTGTCTCATCGGGTTGGTTTTGGTTTCTAGACTTCCACTTCTTTTGAGTTATTTCAGGACTTTGATTTTCTATACTCAGGGCGCATTGAGGTTTTTGCATAAACCTATCTTCATACTCGGTATGGCTTTCTGCTGATATGTTTTCGTAGTCATTCGCTAATCTTATCAACTGTTGGACTGTATTGAATTCATTATGCTTAATGTAATATTTATATTTTGAGCACATATTTTCGTAAATTATCTTCAGTTCTTCATCTTCCGGCATCTTGCCATATCGACGCATTAATGTTTGTATTTCTATTACGTAATCTGTAAAATTTTGGCGGTATCGTTGCTTTTTCATTATTATTCTTCTTAAAAGTTCGCTTTCTTGTTCGCGGGGTAAGAACGTGAGTTTGAAACATGAAATGAACTCACCCCAAGATTTAAACGATTTCTTGTAATTTCGGTACCATAACACGGCCTTGCCTCTCAGGAATCTGGGTATCACTTTAAGCACTTTTTCCTTTTCCCTACCACTTGATTCTATTAGATCCTCTAGTCTCTCTAGGAACTCGACTGGGTCGTCCTGTGTATCAAAATGCAGGTTCCAATTTTCTATGTCTCGTTCGTTCTGGTGTGGGTAGTCATCCGGCGGCGACATGGTATCTTTGTATTCAATTTCTGCTTCGCTGGTATTGCTTCCATGTGTCGACATCGTGGCTGTATTACGGTTTTGTTCCAGATCTGCCCTTATTGCCTCTGCAAGGGTATGGCGTAATTCTCTGACGGTTTGATTTTCTGTTTTTAAGTTTCTCTTTATGCACTCTTGTTCTAACTCGGTTTTCTTCAGGTTATAAATCCACGATGTTTTATCCGACATTGGGTTTTAATTTGTTTATTGAACGGGTTCGGGGGCCACTATGCTTTCGTGGGTTTAATTTAGGTTTTCTTCTATTGAAATTCAATCAATGTGGTTTCCTTAGACTCCCCTAGGATGGGTTTTTTCGTTGGGCGCCACTGTGCACCGGGTACCTCCGGGAGCGGGAGCGGGGAGCGGGTTGGTGGGGAACACCAGGGTAGGGCGATTTGATGGAGGCTCTGCAAGCGGTCCGGTGAGTGTGCCGGTCACACGTCCGTTCACCGCGGGAGCCTCGAGCAAATGCCACTATTCGCGGGCCGCGCTGGCTTATATAGCGTACGTGTTATCGCGGTTTTGCCTGTGTGCGTGCGATGCGGGTGGGCTCGAGCGCGTCGATCGGCGGTGCTGTAGATAGGTAGGTATGTATCGTCCCTGTGTCCGTCACAAAATAAACAAAAAACTCAAGATACTAGACTTGAAAGATAAAATGGATATTTTAAAGAAGTAAGATAGTGGAGAAAACATGTGGTATTGGGCGTGCTGCTATACACGATCTTATAAAAAAAAGCATATTAGACCACGGGAAGACGATAAAATCTAGGCCAGGAAAGCGTAAAACATTAAGCGTTTGTGATTGTCCAAAGATTGAAAACGCTCTTTACATGTGGTTCATGCAACAGCTTTATAAACACACTCCTATCTAAATTAATATAAACCTACTCCCCTATATGGAGAAATTCTGAAAGCAATAGCAATCAAATTTTATAAAAAAATTAGCAAACAAGATTTTTGGGCCAACGATGGATGGCTGGATAAATGTAAAAACGATTTAGTTTTATTTTATTTATTATGTTTTTTTCTCTATAATCCAGTAATCCGAATATTCCAATAATCCGGCACCCTCTGTTTTTTAAAAGTGCAGGATTAGTGAGATTATACTGTACACACAAATTGAATAACATTGCCTCAGTAAAACACGGCAGAGACAATGAACCAAAGGCTTTCACCTCAGCGTACAAGAAAACACGGTCATGGAAAAGTATGGACTTTTCATTGAAATGGAATACTGTTTTTTAGGAGCGACACTGACGGATTGTGCAATGAAGGTTTAGTCGAAATAAAATGCCTTAGCTCCGTTTTCGGAATAGATATTGCCATATGAGAAAAGAAACTTAAATGTTTCAAATTGGATAAATCTCAAGTAGAAATGAACCAAAATCATGACTAGTACTATCCAGTTGCATATTGCTAGAAAAAAATACATGTTTATTTGCTGTGTGGACTGGACCTGATTTTCCTCTTAAAGTAGTAAGGATAAAATATAAAGATGATGTTTTTGGCAAGTATAAATGCTTCCGAAATTGGTATGATTTTACAATGATTGCCTAATCCCAGAAATCATAGACCCTAGAAAAACAAGATCAATGCCGTAACGTCAAATATTTATATAATTTTACGCCCCTAATTTTTAAATTATTTAAATTTATTCTTGGAATTTATGATTCAAATATTTATATTTTTGTTCAACATTCAACAAGGATAAAATTTAAATATAGGATGCACAATTTAGGTAGACTTTTTAACGTGCATGCCTACTTCTGTCCCATAAAACTAGTAAATAATCGACAGTAAATTGATTATTTACTCATTCCAATTACATAATTTTTAAAATCACAACTTATATTTCTTTATGAGTGCAAGTATCAAAATATGTTACTCGCAGTCATGCTATTCCGTCGTCATTTCTTCCGCTTGTGCAAGCGATGCCAGCGCATTTACCTAAACTTCAGTAGCGTGATTTTGTGAAATGGCTCTTAAATTTTTCCTCTCGTAAATTTGTAATTTTGTAATGTATTTCGCAGAGCATGTGTTATTGCAAACACAAAAACATTATAATGATAGGGTTGCGTCATCATTAACAAGTTTAAAGCTAATTGCAAAATTAGTCTTGTTTGTAGTACTACGTAAGTTGAACTATAGATGTCGCTCCATCCCAATACGATGTTTAAAAACAATAGGAAAAATTTGAGTTATGACTCATTGTGATGTTAGTTCAATTGTATTAGAGCATACGCAAAGGGGTGGATGGACGCGGGTTCGAATCCCGCACATGACTTAAATTTTTCCTCCCGTATATTTGTAATTTTGTAAAATATTTTATGTTTATATATAAATTTATTAAGATTTTTATTATGTTTAAAATACTGTTACTGGCACATTTAATGTTGCGTACACAGGAATAGGAATTTAGGAATACAATATAGTATTCAAACTTTACCATTGCTTTGGACACTATGTATTGATTTTATTCCGTTTTGTGGGTAGTTTAATAAAATAAATAAATATTTTTAATGGGAAGTTTGTTTTTCAATTACAGATTATGTTTTTTTTTGTTAATTGT
Source organism: Plagodis dolabraria (assembly GCA_963854805.1). NCBI lineage: Eukaryota > Metazoa > Arthropoda > Insecta > Lepidoptera > Geometridae > Plagodis > Plagodis dolabraria. The sequence continues at coordinate 19,255,965 of OY978447.1, read as the reverse complement.
CATCCTTTTTCTTTTTTTCTGATGATATTTTTAGTCTTCAATTGAAAAATAGGTTTTAAAATATTTATTCATGAAAAATTTGAAATCATAAATATTTTTTTAAAGTTCTTTTCTAAGTAGTCACATCGCTGACGCTTAATATAATTTACTGAAAGATAAAAATAACAATCACTTTAATTTTCTTTCTTACATCATCATGTTTCTGACGTAATTAAACTTATGTGGAGTTGCGGTACAATAATTTGTCTACTCTAACATCTAAAGAACAAATACAAGAATGTATTCAACAATAGGTGTATACACCACAGGCCGACTACGCATAAAAATCGTTAATATTCATCACATAAACTGTTGTACATCTTGTATACTTTAAACTTTTATTATATATATATATATATAATAAAAGTTTAAAGTATTGGTTATTTTACTTAAAGTAACCGCATTTTATCACTAACAGCAACCTACATAACATTTACTGTCATACCACTTTAAAAAAAGTTATTAAGAACAGAAAAGATCATTGACATTAATTAACCTGCAATCAAATACTCAATCTTTATCCTAAAGCAGAGTGGACCAAACTAATACCAGATTTCACCTGTTTATAGACCTAAACCTATTCATAACCAAAACAAATCGAAAGCTTTGATAGAACGTGTGCCGTGCAACCGATAAAACATTTCTCGTTAACTGTACAAAGCGTTTGTCCCAGCAGCTTGCCGCTTAAATAAGTGTACCGTACCAGAAGCAGACATGTAGCAAATCTGTATATGTTCAACTAAAGCTATAATTCACCGTTTGCCGATATTTATAGCCTAGTTGCCAGGCTTAACACGTTCTACGTTTGCACTAGCAACGATAAATTCAATACAAATAAACCTATTTTCAATCGCAGTTTGTCGGAATGCTTGATATGTTGATTTTGTACGAATAACAATTATGTAGGTCGTCATTTTCCTACCTTTATCCCAATGATGTGGTGTCGTAGCAATGTATTTTCTCTAACAATACAAGAACTAGCCAAGTACTATTCAAGCCTCAATCTTGTAGGGTTTTGTATGGTTGTAGGGGATTCTATAAATAGGCTATCGTAAAAATACAGAATTTACCAAAAAGTCATGTTTTTTTTCTCATACATATCCAGATCCTTAGAGAGAATCTGACCTGCACTTGACTGGATTTTACTACTTGTTATTGTACGATATATATTGAACTTTAATCGTACCAAGTTTGACGCTTGTATGTAATTCCGCTTCATTGATATAGCAAAATGACAAAACGTTTCAAAAAAGGCTTCTTGTACGGAGTACTATTTACATTTTTATTATTATTTGTTAGATAATCCGCCATACTAACACATACTTTTTCAGCCGGATTATCCACTGCAGAACTCAGCCTCCTTCAATTATAGAAGGGTTTGCCATAATCCCCACGCTTGACAGGCGTCTTGGGGGTCTCAGTGTGAGATATCAGTTCCTCAGAAAGTGATGTCCGCCTGCTTATCTGTTACCCTTAGTCGCATCTTACGACAACCAAGAGTTAGATGGGGGAGTGACATTCTAGCCTGGAACTCATGAGCAACACATATTCAGTGAAAATTAAAACTGTCCACCTATTATCGTCCCAATTATAGGCGACCTTTAAAGTTTGGGCGGACGGACGGATGGATTGACAGCTGAAAAAAATGTATTCAAAACCATGTTATATGTCAGCGTTTTCAGTTTTTCTTGGTTAAGTAAGAGATATGATACATATTATTCCGCGAAATTTCATATAGTTTTGTTTTAAAACGCAACGAATGGGCGGAATTGCACGTAGGCGGTGTATGCGTTTGAAGTTTGAAGTGGTATCTATGTATATCAGTTACCATTTTCCAGATATCTTGGACTGAAAGAAAACACTTTACCGCGAGATAAATATAGCAGCTATAAATTTGGCAGTTCAAGCTGTCAAAATTAAAAGGCCTACATCTCAAAAACTATTGTTCATAGACTACTTTCTTTTCAGAAGTTACCACACTCATTGAGGTTGATCTTGATTGACAGCTGGTGCTGCATGGTGGTAGGGCACTTTGCGAATGCCCACCTGGCTACCACCCTCAAGTTGAAAATCTGTCGCCAAGCACTTAACGGTGTGTTCCGGCAGCTGTCCTTGAGAGCCAGTAATTCTAGGTTAGCCTGTACAACATCTTCGACCACATCATCACTTACCATCAGGTGAGATAGTGGTCAAAGGCTAACCTATCAGGCATAAAAAAAAAACTCTAAATGCTTTATATCATAAACTATTTGTTCTAGACTAAAATTCATTTCGAGTAGCAGCTGGCAAAATTAAAAATTCACATATCAAAATCAGTTGAATTTAGATACTTGCAAATCCTTCAAAATTATTTAGGATGGGTTGACCAATCCTAAATATTTCGCGCTTCAGCACGGCACATAGCGCTAAACCACGGGCAAGCTGAGCCCGGAGTAGGAGCGTCCGAAAATGGAATAAAGTATTAACTAGTATTAAGTACTAAGGGCCTGTTTCAGAATGTTCGAGTAAGTTCCGGTTTTACTACCCAGAACATATTTAATAAATAAACACTATCTTTGCGCTTCACAGTCATCGATTTAGCCTATCGTTCGGTTAAAGCTTGAAACGCGCTGCATGTCAACTGTCATTTTTATTATTCAGTTATTTTATGAGTTGCATAGCAACCCGAAACTTTATTAGGACATTCTGAAACGAGCCCTAAGTCTAACACGTTACCTCCGTGATGCCATTGGCACACTCCGTCTGATCACGAGAAGAGAAGGAAGCCTGTCGTCAAGGATAAGAAACAAAAAAGTGCCACATCTCATCCCACTTTGCTTATTTGTAAATGAAGTGAGAGGGCGCGCTTCCGCTGTTTGAACAACTAGCTGTTTATAGAATATGTTTTTTTTCATTGTTGAGAGTGAATACGTTGAGGGGAGAATGGCAGTTAGGGAAAGGGCCTAATCTCGAGATTGCAGGGACACTCCTACTCTAAAAGAATGTTCAGCCGGCACCATGGCTCATACCTAGGATTTTTCGCTAGCAGCCTTTAAGGTATTTCACATAAAAGCCTTTATATAAGCTAGCTTGTAAGTCGATCAAACTTAGCATATGAATTTATTGCAAAACTTTGACAAGGCAGCTTACTTTTATATAAGAAACTTTGATAAAAATCATCAAAATATGTTAACATCTCCTCAATGTAAACGCAAGAACAAATTATTGTTATAAGCTTTCATGAAAAACGGTAAGCCATTTGAGCAGGCGAGGGGAGAATGATTGAGTGCTTCATAACTTGCGATTCCTATAAATATAACAAGTTTTTTGGTTAACAATAAGAAAACTTGGTGGAGCACGGTACTAGAATTTCTGCTTATTTGATTTTGGAATATATATCTCTCTTGCTTCCTTTACACTTACCGCATTCTTCATACACTACCATCTGCTCAGAATATGCTCGCCCGACATCTCACCGAGTACCTACTTGCTTAGTCAATCTTACTTCGTTTATCCTTTATACGTGTCTAAACTCTAAAGTCATCTCAGCGTAACTTTCATGGCTAACATCACTTTATAACCATTTACTTTACATTGTTAACCCACTTCCAAAAAATTAGGTTGGTTCTCAATTCGTCTGTTTTTTTTTTTATGTTTGTTTACTCAGGTCTCTTGGCTGGGTGAACCGATTTTGAAAATTCTTTTTTGTTTGACAGCTGATACTTGTCTTTTGGTACCATTTTAAATTTCATCAAAATCAGTTTAGCCGTTACATTTTTTTAAATATTTTTTGAAGTGTTTTATTTAAATATTATTAAATGTTTTTCAAGATACTTTTAAAAATATTTGTTATAATTAAATATGGATTTCCGCAAAGTAACGCCTGAATCTATTCATTACCTTTAGTATAAGGATTTGAGTCAAACATTTTACATCGTATTTTTAACAACTGCAAATAACAATGCAAGAAACCTATTACAATAGTTTGTTGTGTGCGGGCAGAAGACCGCGGCATTACGTTATCAATGCCAACCTTAAGCGGGCCTTTGTGTCGGCTGAGGTTCCTTGTGTCCTTGAACCCCCGGGACTCTTACGTTCCGACGGTAAGCGGCCGGACGGCCTGACATTGGTTCCATGGCAGAAAGGGCGTAGCCTCGTGTGGGATGCAACATGCGTGAGCACGTTTGCATCCTGCTACATCTCCGTCACTCAGCAGTCGGCTGGTGCGGGAGCAGAAGCAGCCGCCCGACGCAAACGCCTAAAATATGCCAGTCTGGAACCACTGTATGAATTCGTTCCTTTTGCCGTGGACACGTCGGGCCCCTGGGGCTCTGAAGCCAAAATATTAGTCCAAAACCTCGGCCGCCGTTTAAGAGAGAGAGGGCGGGACCCCCGATCTGGTTGGTTCTTGACCCAACAGATCTCCTTGGCGATACAACGGGGTAATGCGGCGAGTGTGCTGGGTACATTGGGACCAGGTGCCAAGTGCGGGACTTTAGTATAAATTTGACTTTACGTCGGTTATATTTTAATGCAATGAACTTTACAATAGCTCATAATAAGCTAAGTACTTATATGAAGCGTTTAGATAGTTTGTTTACACGTGAACATACAAAAAGGCACATAAATCCGTATATATATAAAAATTACGTGTCACGTTGTTTATCCGCGATTGACTCCTAAACTACTGAACCGATTTTAAATTTGATTTGCACACCGTATGCAATTTGATGCAAATTGAAATATAGGATAGATTACATCTCAATTTATAGTCGCAATTATCCGTGCAAAGCCGGGGTGGGCTGCAAGTACAATATAATATATTGTACTGATATATTATATCTTACATATTTTTTGTAATACCAGACCAATTCCTACAATACTTTTATTACAAAAAAGAGACAAAATGACGATTTTATCTGTATCACGAAAACGGCTCCATCTGGAAAATTCTACATAGTCACGACCTATTTTTGGATGTTATTGTTAATTTATCTAAACAGCGATGTGGTATATAAAAATATGGCGAGGATAATAAAAATAAGAACATAGCCTTTCAACGTCTAATAGTGGCCGTTAAAATCATATTTTGTGGATGAGTTGTTGCTTTTGGGCTTCTTTCAAGAAATAAATAATATGAAGATAGTATAAAAATACAAATTTAGTAACAATAACCAAAGGTATTTTTTATAAAATCCAACATTTATTAAAAGAGAAATTAAATACAACGCACTTTGCTGGACAACTAATTAGAAACATATGAAACAAATACTTTAAACTTCAACAAATTATAATACTAAATTTACAAATTATTGGAATACAAATTGTTTTGCCCCGGGCGGGAATTGAACCCGCGTCCTTCCGATTTCGCGCCGGATGCTTGATGGCCGCGCACCGTCCCCTATGACGGTTTAAGAAATACGATTGGAGTACGAAATTTTGGCGACACAGCCGTACCCCCGGTAGCTTAATAGATAAAGCATCCGGCGCGAAATCGGAAGGACGCGGGTTCAATTCCCGCCCGGAGCAAAACATTTTGTATTCCAATAATTTGTAAATTTATGATTTTCGCTTAGTCCTATTTTTGGATGTTATTGTTAATTTATCTAAACAGCGATGTGGTATATAAAAATATGGCGAGGATAAGAAAAATAAGAACATAGCCCTTCAACGTCTAATAGTGGCCGTTAAAATCATATTTTGTGGATGAGTTGTTGCTTTTGGGCTTCTTTCAAGAAATAAATAATATGAAGATAGTATAAAAATACAAATTTAGTAACAATAACCAAAGGTATTTCTTATAAAATCCAACATTTATTAAAAGAGAAATTAAATACAACGCACTTTGCTCGACAACTAATTAGAAACATATGAAACAAATACTTTAAACTTCAACAAATTATAATACTAAATTTACAAATTATTGGAATACAAATTGTTTTGCCCCGGGCGGGAATTGAACCCGCGTCCTTCCGATTTCGCGCCGGATGCTTGATGGCCGCGCACCGTCCCCTATGACGGTTTAAGAAATACGATTGGAGTACGAAATTTTGGCGACACAGCCGTACCCCCGGTAGCTTAATAGATAAAGCATCCGGCGCGAAATCGGAAGGACGCGGGTTCAATTCCCGCCCGGGGCAAAACATTTTGTATTCCAATAATTTGTAAATTTATGATTTTCGCTTAGTGCTTGTAATCATAATATATAGAAAAAAAATAAAAAATAATACTTTTGATAACAGATAAAAGAAGACTATAAATAACACATTCATAGCTAGTGTTAGTACTTTAGTACTTGGTAGGATAGTCTGTGTTGTCGATTACAGCTTTAAAACGACACGGCATGGATTCCTTAAATTTTTGACACGTTTCCATTACAATACCCTCCCAAACTTCAACAAATACGTCATAAAGTTGGTTCATGTTAGTGGTATATTTATCTGATAGTGTTTTCTTCACTGTGTTCCACAAGGAATCATTGTTTCTTGTAAGATGTCTTTGTATTGATATTGATCCATTTGCCCTTGAATCTTCCTCACCGGACCAACCCCGTATCCAGAGAAACATCCCCACACTTTGACATTTCCACCGCCATGCTTTGCCGTCTTTTTTGTATACATGTTATTCAAAGCCTCGTTAATTGGTCGTCGAACATATCGTTTTCCAACAGAATTCACCAAATTTATTTTAGTTTCATCCGAAAATAAAACTTTTTTCCATTGTTGAACAGGCCAACGCCCATACTTTCTAGCGAAGGCTAGACGTTTTTCTCTGTGGTGTCTATAGTAAGAAGTGGCACCTTCTTAGCAAGTCTTCCGAACAATTTGCGTTCAACCAACCGCCTCCGGACAAGTCTTGAGGAGACGTTGCGAGGGTCGTCTTCGGAAAAGATTTCTTTTCTCATAGTATTTGAACCTTTAAAGGGGTCCATCTTAACGAACCATAATCCTGTCTTCTCGAACAGTGGGCTTCCTTTGTCGCGCTTTTCTAGGTACATTATCAGATATTCCATACATTTTATAATGTACAATGGCGTTAAATATCATCTTGACGGAACACTAAGTGAACGGCTATTTTCCTGCGAGACCATTTTCGTTTGAAATGAAAATTCACTTTAATTTTCCTTGTAGCTGCATCACAGCTTTTGTTTTTACCCATTTTTTTCAAACTCAGATTCGGAATGTAACCTAACTAAATGAATAAGATAAGGCGGGAAACTACCTTAAATGATGAGAATAATAAAGATTTAAATCTAATTTAAAAATCAAATTTTGAAGAAACGTCACACTTTGTTTCTAATTAATTGTCCAATTGCCAGTACTAAAGTTATTAAGTAACACTTTTTTCACATTTATATTTGTTATTTTTTTTATTACTGGACAGAATGTTAATAAATTTTTTTTTTAATTAGTGTTATCATAGTAATATATATGGTAAATCAATTAACAAACTCAACATTATTTGCAATAGCAACATAAAATCCAATTTACACCTCTAAGTAACTCTATGTTTCTAATTATCTGACCACCACTGTATATATGTCGACGCAAGTCTAATTTCAACGTTCGAAATATTTACATAAGTTTATAATATTTAAGTTAAATTTTAACAGTTAAACATGATGGAGTAATGTTTGAATTAATTTCGATTCGATTGTCGTAATCAGTTCTTTATATTTGAATGTAAAAAGCCATGTTATGATTTGCGGATACCATAACAACAAACTATAACTAAAGGTTTACTCTAAATTGATTTGGTTTAGCATAAACAATTGATTGATTGACTATTTGTCAAGCGGAAAGCGTGTCGCGCGTTTATTAATTGTTTAAATGTTTTAAGCGATAATAAATTGAGTGAATATTAAAATCGGGTGTATAAAATGGTAAAACGAATTAACAAATCATTGTTTGTTACTTCAGTTAATATTACTTTTTATTTGTGATAAATAAGTGTAATGACTTCGAAACGTGCACGCCATCTTGGATGAAAAAGGCGGGCCGCTGCGAAAAACTTAACGTTTAGTATTTATTTTATATTGGTAATTATTTTTTTCGGATCCTTTGAACACGATGCGACCACTCGTCTTATTGGCCTTGATTTTTTTCCATAGGCGTTTTTTTTTGCTATACTTGAGACAAGTTATTTTGCACTTTTGAGTGTTGAAGTCAGTTCCATTTTTATGTGAACATTTTTTTTCCACCGTTTTTAGTGACCCTTGTTACCTACAGGATCGATTTTCATTCATTGTCAACGACTATATCATCAAGATAGGTAAATATTGTTCAGTTATTAGAGTGTAACTCACAAACGGCTAAACTGATTTTGATAAAATTTAAAATGGGACCAAAAGACAAGTAACAGCTGTCAAACAAAAAACAATTTTCAAAATCGGTTCACCCAGTCAAGAGACTTGAGTAAAAAACATAAAAAAATACAGACGAATTGAGAACCTCCTCCTTTTTTGTAAGTCGGTTAACAATGTAAAGTAAATGGTTATAAAGTAACTAACATCACTATAACCATTAAGAAGCGAAACTAGTCGGATATTCTTCCGGTTAGGCTGCGTGATGTTTGTGACGTCACGTAGATAACAGGAAAATTAGGCGGAATTTTCCCTAGATATATATTTTTTTAAGTGTTTTATTTAAATATTATTTAATGTTTTTTTAAGATACTTTTAAAAATATTTGTTATTATTCCTTATACTAACCTGGACAGTATAGTCAGACTTTATCTAAATCACGTTCTTGTTGTCATGTTTTTAAATCAGAATCCAAAATAATCAACTATTTGCCCTTGAATATATATACCATCCGGATTTTCCACTGCTGAACACAGCCGCCCCCATTGAGAACGGGTTTGCCATAATTGTCACGCTAGGCAGACGTCTTGGGGACGTAGGCATAGTGTAAGATAAAGGTTTTTCAGAAGGCGCTGTTGCTCACCTCCTGGTATTTTACCCTTAGTCGCCTCTTACGATACCAACGGGTAGAGATGGGGGGGGGGTGACGAAAATGTCACCCCTCTTCTGTACGACATAGCTATATAATTATATAATCTAATCCAAAATAATGTCACAATTGATTTAAGAAAAATATAACATCTTATGATATTATGAAACCATCTCAAAATCTTAGGACAAAAATCTTTTTCAAAGAAAATTTTCTGGGAAAATGGCCAAAATCATACCTATTTCAATGAGCGTCCTAATGAACCTTTCAAAAAGAATCTGTGCCCAACAAGGAAATAATCATAAAAATTACCGAGATATATTCGACGACTCCAGTTTGAGTGTCGGTGAAATTCTAATTTTAGCCGGATGCGTCTGCTAACGCAAAATCACGACAAAAAATTTTGTTGAAATGACAGTCGTGTAAAAATTTATTTTTATACGACTGCCTCTAAAAATCGGCCAAGTGCGAGCGGACTATTAGACTTCATATTTTAACCTTTTTTGATTTAACGTGCGTGAGTCCGACTCGCACTTAGCAAACTTTTTGTATTTGTGGTTATAGCGGCTACAGAAATACATCATCTGTGAAAATTTCAACTGTCTAGATATCACCGTTCTTGAGATACAGCCTGGTGACAAACGGGCGGACGGAAGTCGAGGACGAAGTCTCAGTAATATGGTCAGTTTTCACCTTTTGGGTAAGGAATCCTAAAAAAGAGTGTTATGTATTCAGGGTTCATGTATGTAATGTATGTTTGTGAGTTTCTTTATTCCACCAAAACTCCTAAACGGCTTAACCTATTATAATGTTTGAGATATTGTTAGATTCGTCTTGTTAGCGCAAGCGACACTAGGTTCATAATAAAACAGGCTAATAATGAGGCCGGCTTAATAATACTAAATACGACGGCTACTGCCTGCACTTCACTGAACACACTGAAGGAATCTTTTAAGCATCACCACATTTTGGTTTAGGTAGATTAAGACACACTTTTTGTTGCAGAATACAGACAGTTAAAATGCTTAAGTTAAAAATTTAAAAAAGTTAAATTAAGAATCATTTCTGCTGAAATGAATCTTAATTAAATATTATAATTGATAGACTTACAAAAATGAAATTATTTTAACTACCAGTACTGTAAGAGTTCCTTCAGCAGCGCTTCATCTCATTGTGTGTGATGTGGGCTTGTAGGTTATAAATTTTCTTCGACTCTCTCTCTCATCAGTGAAAATTTCAACTGTCTTGCTATCACCGTTCTTGAGATACAGCCTGGTGACAGACGGACGGACGGACGGACAGTAAAGTCTCAGTAATAGGGTCCCGTTGTTACCCTTTGGGTACGGAACCCTAAAAAGGAACTCTTGCAGTATTACTTTGAAGTCCGTCTGCCTGTCAAGCTACTGTTTAGGGTTCCGTACCCAAAGGGTAAAAACGGGACCCTATTATTGAGACTTCGCTGTCCGTCTGTCCGTCCGTCCGTCCATCTGTCACCAGGCTGTATCGCAAGAACGGTGATAGCTAGACAGTTGAAATTTTCACAGATGATGTATTTCTGTTACCGCTATAACAACATATACAAAAACTTGGCCAAGTGAGAGTCGGACTCGCACATTTTAAAACAAAAAAAATGTTAAAATATGAAGTCTAATGTTTTATAGCTAATGGTACGAAACCTTTCTTGCGCGAGTCCGACTCGCACTTGGCCGATTTTTTAGAAACGCGTAAATTTATCAAGTTGAAATTTATATCACATAATTTTTGTAAAGTTTATTTTAGCTGTAATAATCAATCTGCTAAGTCAAAGCGATCAAAAGATACTTGTAGCCATTTATGTGGCATATTATGCTATTTTACAAGGGAACCAAAACCTATATGGTACTTTTCATTGACCTTAAATCATGAAATATGGCGGGAATCAATGTTTTACATGTGAAAAGAAAAAAAAACGAAAACCGTAAGTGATTTAATAACAAAAAAAAATACGTTTACAATTTTTTTTTCAATCGTAACACACGTATGTTGTTTGCAACTGTTTCTGTAATTATAAAATAAATTATTATTATATTGCAATGGGCATTCGATTATAATAATTTGGTGTTCACTAACGATGAATCTCAATTAAATACGTAATTTTGATACGAAAATTTGTTAAACATACATTTAAAATTATTTTAAATGTTCACGTGTTATCTTGAAATCAGCGAAATATACTCGTTAGTATAGATCAGATAATATCATAAGGTATTATGAATATACCACTACTTACCACAACTTCTTGCACTTGGATAGTTGCAAACGCCGAGCACGGGAATAAATGCGACAAATGAATGTTATGTTCCGGCTTTCGTATCAGAAAACGAGACCTTTGTTGAAGCTATAAGAGAATTATAAAATTGTAAAGTGATAGTGATAGATAGAAAAATAAAATGTTAGTGTCAATAACGTATAACAATAAATAACAAAAATAACAAAGCACAAGTACAATTCTCACGAACGATCTCGAACTGTGTGAAAAAATAAGAGTTTTCGGGACATGATGTGTTGCTACGGGACTTCGGTGCGTGAGTCCAATTCGCATTCGGCCGATTTCTTAAATTTAAATTGTGTAACAATTGGGTACTAACCGGTAAATAGTCCGGCATAATTACTTTTTTCAATACCTACTGACGCTTAGTATTCCATCACCAATCACGAGTGCGCTCAACGAGAAGGGGGATGCTCAAATACTTCATTAGCTCACTTCACGCCCTTCCCACCCTCGCCACCCAAAAGGATGGCGCTGATGAGTTGGATTAAGGCAGTTTGAGTAAATGTTTTAAAAAGTTTTAACTTTCATTTCGGAGGGAAAATTTGCTTGGAAAGTTAAACGGTGTAGGCGTAATGGAGGTAGCGGATTATGTGACAGCATGAGGTAAATGTATGTCAAGCTTGATTTGGAAGTAAATCTGTACTTTGTAGATAAAGGTAATTAATGAAAGTAACATAGATTCCATGTTTCACCAAATGGTGTCTTTTTAACTAGAATCCGTCTTAAGGGTACTACCACGGTGTGAAATATTCTTGCTCAAAATAGTGATATGTAAAAACTACTGTATTAAGGATTTTGAAGCAATGCTGTCCGAGCGGTTATATTACCTATCGACTGGCTTGCCGCAGGTCCCTGGTTCGATCGCCACCGCCGCGCGCCGGCTTAAACTTCACCGCATCGTGGAAGGGCATTTTGCGATTGCCTGCCTGGCTAGTACCACCCTCAAGTAGAAAATCTGCCGCTTAGCACTTAACAGTGTTTTCCGGCAGCAGTCCTTGAGGGCCAGAAAAATTACAGACACAAGAGACTTAACAGCAATTCGTCACATGACGATATGCATCTGTTATAGGCAGATGTTAATCCACTTAACATCAGGAAGGCATCAGGCTTGTTCCGTCACAATCACATAAAAAAAGGACATGACAGGCACACAGTACACAGCACATAATGAGACATAAGAAAGAAGTAACGACTCCGAGTGCCTAACGCAGTGTAGTGGAAAGCAGAACAAGGACGGCGGCGATACTGAAACTGTAAGGGACAAGAGTGACGCCCATAGAGATATAAAATTCTCTTTTCTGTGGTGACGCCCATTATCAGCGTGCGACTTATCCGTCATCTACATTCTACACTAATATTATAGAGAGGAAATATTTGTATTTTTCTATGTAACAAATAAACTTAAAAACTACTGGACCGATTAAAAAAATCTTTCACCGTTAGAATCATACATTATCTCTGATAAACATAGGCGATAGAATATTTTCGAAAAAGTTTTTTCAATATCTGTTAAATACCCGCGCGTGTGAAGCCGGTGTGGGGCCTCTAGCTACTACATAATAATAAATAAAAAGTTTATTAAGGCGACTATGGGAATCAAATAAATAACAGGCAATAGTGGTGTAGTCGTATTTATTTACCGCTGCGCAATAGGCACATATCAACCGGGCCACCTGTAGAACTCTTAGCCCAATCTGGAAACAAATATAAGTACCTATGAATACTTACAACTTCTACAAAATTCTACGATGATTAAATCCCCAACAAGAGAAAAAACCTTTAAGGTCTGGCAGCGGTTCGTGCGTCGTCGTTTGAAAATAGTCGCGATCTGTGACATAAAAAACGTTTAAAAAAAATAGCGTCAGCGATGGATTTTATTCGTGCTTTTATATAAGTAAATATATGAATACTTGAAAAATACAAATCTATATTTTAAAACGCTATAGGGTCATTAGGTTTAATTAATTTTTACTGAAGGTTCTACAGATGAATTGAAAGTTTATTTTTGGGTTGATGACTAAAAAAATCAAAAAAATCTTTAACACTTTCACATATCTCCAGGGGAGATATTTGAACTACATTGTATTGCATTTCAGTGGCTAACAATCCGGAAACCAACAGTATTGACGATTATTTTAAAAGGCGGAAATTTAGTACCTTAGTAAACCTATATTCTATCACGAATCATCGATGTCAATAAACTGTTAGAATACCACCGAGTTGTGTTTTAACTGTGGCTTAACAACTTGGTACACAATTAGTATGACAGTTTTACGACATTATGAATTCACAAATGTCGTATGACACTCAAATTAATATTCTATACTTCTTGACATATTTTTTTTATATGACAGGCGAAGCTTGGAAAGTTGCATATATGTTTGTCTGCCATTGATATATTTTTAACGCTTGCTCTGATTTTAGTGAATTTTGGTAGGTAGGAAGGTACCTTATTTAAAAAGAACTTGCAAGTTCATATAATGTATAAATTGGTACTGGAGTAAGGACTTAGAAAAGGGTTTTAATTACTGTTCTGTACTGTAACAGCCGGATCGTCCACTGCTGAACACAGCCTCCCCTATTCAAGGGGTATTGGCCATAATACCTCCTGATCCGCTCATTGCGGACCTTTCGGGAACAGTTAAAACCTTGGACTCACGAATAAAAAAGGCTGAGAAGGTAGCTCAACAAGTTCCGGCTCTTCAAGCTGAAATAGCCAGGCTTAACCAAGAGCTGCAAGATAGGGAACAATGGGCCAGAGCCAACAACGTAGAAATTAAAGGTGTACCTCAAAAGAAGAATGAAAATCTTTATGAGATAGCTCAGAAAATTGGCCAGATGTGTGAATATCCCATCAATAAGGTAGATATCAACTATATTGCACGGATTCCAACCCGTGTGCCCAATTCTGAAAAATCAATAGTTATCTCATTCCATAACCGTTATACTAAGGAAGAACTAGTAGCAGCATCGCGAAGAAATAAGCAACTTAACTTATCCAGATTGGGGTTCGATACTGTCGGAAGCTTTTACGTAAACGATCATCTTACGAGACGGAATAAAACCCTTTTGAGCAAAACAAGAACCTTGGCAAAGGAGAAAAACTTCCAATATGTATGGGTGAAACATTGTAAAATAATGGCCAGAAAGACAGATACATCACCAATTTTTTTCATCAAATCCGAGAACGATCTTGTAAAATTAGTATAGTATATTTAGTCATAACATGTTTAAAATATTACAATTCAACACCCAAAAGTTTGAGAAACGCATTTAACTCGACAGTCTATACTTTAACTTATTGTAACCTGCTGCTCGGAGGGCCGGTCATGCAGTTAACGCACGTAAGTTTATACCAGTTTATACAATTCTCGCACGGGCGCGCATCTGTTTGTGTTGCACTTCAGGTTATTATAGCTTGCGAGGCAACTACCATACGAGAATATCTATTTTTGCTTTCTGACGTCCCATATATTCACTTAGCAATAGTAAGACATTGTTTTTACACTACCCGATCTTTGCATCAAAAATTATTGTTGTTTTCGAAGTTATCCTTTGTTTTCAAATATTTATTATTACAAGTTAGCTTAACATATACAGTAAACATTAGTTTCTGCGTCAGTGGCAATACAAACATTGCACTTTCATATTATAACCATATTATAACACAACAATTTCTTTTTAACAGAAAATTAGTTTGGATGAGTCATAATTACGGCAGCTATAAACATTGTAACTTGTTTCGCTTGAGTTATGTATTATTTCTTGTTAATGATGGCTTCCAACGTACTTAATGTCTATTACCAAAATACTCGAGGGCTTCGCACAAAAACACTTAATTTTAAGAGAAATTTACTTCTTAATTCCTACGATGTGATTTCGCTAACTGAAACATGGTTGTTAAGTGGCATCAACGATAGTGAATTATTTGATGATAGGTACGTTATTTGGAGGCGTGACAGAATGTACTCTTCTACTCACCAAAAGTACGGTGGCGGCATTATTTTGGGAATACGAGTACGTTCTGATCTCACGGCTACATACCGCCCGGAATGGTCTTCATCCGCAGAAGATTTATGGGTTACTGTCACTCACAAAAATAAAAATAGTAACTTTAACAATATACATTTTTGTACAATTTATCTATGCGATGAAAAATTTGGTTTTACACTTAACACGCAACTAAGTAACTTTACTGAAAAACTATCGTTTATAACAACCTCGTGTCCAAATGACATATTTGTTATTATGGGAGATTTTAACAGGCAGCTCTCAAATATATTTTTTTGATACCCTATCAGAATGTAACCTAAAGCAATTTAATTTTTGCTACAACATTAACAACCGTATTTTGGACTTGATGTTGTGTAACTATAACTTGCATGTAACGGCTTGCGATGATCCTTTAGTGCCAGCAGACTTACACCATTGTGGAGGTATCTCACATATATAGTATAGGTAATTATGCATTCTCGTATACGACACATACAACGAAGTTTTTTTTTGACGAATAAGTAGAGCTGCCTAAATGAATTTTTAAAAATAACACAAAACACAAAAAATTAACAGTCTGGCGCCGTGAAGCTATTAAAAAGATAAAAACAAACGCATTCAAAATCTATTCTTGATTTTATGGCCACTCGAAAGCGAGACTCACAAAAAATTTGGGTTGGAGGGTTTTTTTGTGAAGCTTGGCAAAACTGCAAACCGTGGGAAATGTGAAGGGTATTGTTGCGAGGGTGTTTACTTAACCGACCCTGGAATTAACCTATCATAGAACAAATGATCTGTGGCTGTTTTATTTTATTTTAGATCAACCAATCGATGACGATGGGGTGTTTCCTTACATACAGAGAGGGGATGAAATTCTGACCTTGCAAAGACGAAGAGAGGAGACAGAGGGAACATTAACAGATTAGCGTTGGTTTGACGCGGAAGTCAGTTTAAAAACTGCAGTAACTTCAGTGTTTTATTATTATTTGATAAATTAACAACTTAAGTTTAAATTCAGTGATATTAGAAGACAATCATTCGGTAAAGTTGATAAATCCTATTCTCAACATACTATAGAGTTAATTCTAGCGATAAATTTAAAAATTACACCCAATATATATTTTATGGAATTTCAGAGGATTTGTTGTAAGGAAAATTAAATTAAATTGAATAGTCAATTTATTAATGATAGTATTAAATCGTATTACCTTATTGAATACATATATCTTATTTGCTACATACAATTAGTATATTCATGTCAAAGATATCACTTGTTATGTTGACAATTACATATGGGTATGGTTTTATGTTGTAAATAATTGTGTATATTAACATATATTATATGTTTTGTTGATTCTACTGCACTGTGTAATACGACTAAAGAGGTTTTTACGTTAACGCTATATTCTATTTTCCTCTTTAATAAAGTCTAGGAAATGAATGGCGGATCATGTGATTAACATATATGTGTATTTTTATAGATACATATATATGTAACTTTCATGATTTAAATAATCAAAGAGTGTCGCTTAAATACCACAACAAATTTTAAGATCATTATAATAAAATTAATATGATCTATATTAAACTTATTTTATTTTATGATTAAGAACCTTTCCAATCAGATAGAATATAATATAATATATTAAGAATAATTGAATCTACAGTAAATTAAATGATTATTTGAATTCTAGCCATTGAAATAGTAATCCACACTTAATTAGATCTTGAGATAAATTTATAATTTGTTTTGATAAATAATTTACGATAGTTTATTTAGTTAATAACAGTATAATAAAATAATATTTTGAGAAATAATTATTTAGTATAGCAGAATATCCTTGAGTATAGAGTATTTTTAACTATTCTAGTACAAAGATAGTAATATAACATAAATTATTTTATTAGGGCTATAACGTAGTATCTAATCTAGATAGATAGGTCATATAATTTCCAACACAAAGTCCTGCGAGCTGACAGTAAGGGGAGAACGAGTCCAGTTCCTGACCTTCAACAGGGAGTATATTAAAATAAGTACAGTATACAATTCCATTAACTCTAAACATCTATATTATATCTTTTGGACTATAATAGGGAATAACTACAAAACGATATCTTAGGAGAGCGTGCTTTTTTTACAGTCTTATATTTTAAGGCCTATAACAAGAATATGGGACCTAGATTTCACAAGTCTTTACATGGTTGTGCCTAGAAGCGGCAGTACAATACGTCACAATACACGTCCTCTCATCTGAACCGACCTATAGATTTCTATAAGCCTGGCCAGGCAAACACAAATTTTGTGTTGAATCACGTGATATTTGAGATATACATAAATCCATGGTTTTAAAAGGGCTGATAAAATATACAAATAGCGCTTATTTCGCTATAAGAATAAATAGAGCTCCTCAGCTCATGATAGGTTAAAAGGTTGGTTCCGCCCTGAAAACACTTCGGTGTACGCTAAGTCGCGTTTTATAGGTTCCCTAGACGTTAGTTGGACTGGTTTCTATGGGGGAGATGATCTTTCCTCTCACATAAAATTCTACATTTCTATATTGAATCTTGCCACTTGCTAAGGATGGTCTAATTAGAAATAACTCTTCCATATATACCTTATAAATCAAACGTATACATTAATATAATGAATATATATTTAATTAACTATTTTAATTAATTTACTTGTTGACCTCTCTTATTTAAAGCAAGCCAGGAGGAATATGAAAGTGATTATTTTATGGACATTCGGCCTATGTACTGACATAAAACTTATGTAAGACATGAGTGATGATTTACAATCACATTAAGTAAAGCTCTCCTATGATTTCGTATCTCTGAATCAAGTAATCCTTTCTCAATATATCATAACTCTTAACTTAGACGATCACACTAGCCTGTACCACCACAGATGGTGCCGGAGACCAGAATTTTCAACTACGCATCGATATAACGATACGATTGAAATAGAATCAGGATTATACAACGAAAAACACAACGTAGAAATAAATTATTGAGGAAGTCAGGGTTTTTTTTTCCAGAGATAATAGAATTAAAATAGGAAATTTATTACATTTTCAGAGATCGCAGCAGAGGAGAATTGTTTTGCATGAGCATTATTTTATACTACTAACTACTGTTCATATACATTTTATTGAAATATTACATTAATTTACAGTATTTGCATAAATTTTGTGTATAATTCCACAGATTGGTTAAAGGAAAACAACTCGCAACATTAAATATCACTTCTTTATAATATATAACGCGAACAATATAATATAAATTAGAAAAAAATAAAAACTTTCAACTCCGCGCTTAACATCTATTTAGACTTCTTTAACACATTATGGCAGAGAGTAGAGGTAAACGTACGAAAGGGAAACGCGGATTAAATAACGAAATCAATACGGATATATCAACGGAACAAGAGACTTTAAATAACTCGACATTACAATTACTGTTAGCTAAGATGAACGAGTTCCAAGAAAAGTTAAATTTATTAAACTCGAATAAGAATGACATGAACCTGGCGAGCACTTCGTCACGCGAAACTGTTAGTATTGCATCTGAGGAATGTAACGGAACTCCAATACCAAATCAAAATATTTTTGTTATACAACCAACCATTAGCAAACCTATTTTTGACGGAAAATCACAAATAAATCCTATAACATTCTTAAAAAGAGTTAAGAAATATATTAAGTCATTAAATGCGTTTGATCGCGAAATTGACATTGTATTAGAATGCGTCACTGGACATGCTCGGAAAATCTTAGAATTATATTCAAAGAACTGGAACACGTTTTCCGATTTCGAAGCTGACTTTAGACAAATTTATTGGACTGATCAAATACAAGAATCAGTACGATACAAAATAATAAGAGGGGAGTATTCAACTAATTCAGGTATTTCTATGAGTGAACATTTCGCCGAACAAACAGAGACGTTACAATCTTTAACAATAGCATTTAGTGAAAGGGATATTGTAAATTCTTTAATGAGACATTACTCCGTAGATGTTCAACAACTATGGTTTACTAGACCTGATGAACCTACGATTATAAATGGGGCTAATTTCCTCAGAAACTTAGAGCAGAATATTGTTTTAAGGCATCATACACCTACGAGATACCATAAAGATAGACAACCTATACGTGGAGGTCACCCAGTAACCGCTGTAATGACTGCCGGTGTATGGAGAAATGGAAGGAGTTCGTTTAGAGGCAGGGGATTTCAGAGAGGAAGAGCTGGGTATTGTAGGAATTATAATAGAGGTACATCACGTGAGAATGGAAGACAGAGTGTAATGAGAACCGCGATCGATTTTGTTAAGGAAACTGGTTCTACTAATCCATCAAAGTCTGGGGGCGGGGAAGTTCAAAAAAACTAATATCCCTGGCACGTACGAGTCCAAATTATGAAAATGTATGTGTTGAAGGGGAAGCTAGGACTCCTGAGCGTTGTAAACAAAATGTGGCTTATAGAATTCTCACGAGATTAGGTTGGAAGGCGGGAAACCAATTAGGAATAAACGGACACGGATTAGTACGACCATTGAAAGAGGTCAAACGGTACGATAGTAAATATGAATCATTTGTGAGTAGCGTAGGAATCCTATTGGAAAACCGATTTGACGAGAATGTGGTTTGTGAGGTGGAAGGAAGTACATGCGGATTGTGTACTAAGAACGATAAGGCAATGTATGCGTTATTCCACGAGTTAGACGATATAGAAGAACAAATGAATGACTACTCATTACCAAAATTGCCTGAGTTGTGTGTGTGTTTGTATGGCAGAAGCATTAATGCATTGATTGATACTGGGAGCCAGATTAGTGGCATTACAAGCGAGTTATATAGTTCTATTCTAGGAGAAGGGGTTAATTTACCTGAAATTGCTATACCAACCGTACAGGTCCAAGGAGCGTTTGGTTCTAGGAGCGAGAGTACAAACCGTTTAGTATTGATAGAATTTAATCTGGGCGACACTTTAGTTGAGGCGCCTGTATTAGTAATGTACAGATTACCTAGGTCACTTATACTAGGCTATGATTGGCTGGAACGGGTAAAAGGCATAATAAACTGTGGGAGTGAAAGGACACTGACTATTGAACATTTGGGTTTACGAACAGACATTAAATTGAATTCCGGATGTGAAGTAACAAGGTTAGGGGGCGTGGCTAACGCCGCGACTATTAACTCACTTTTAAATAAAAATATGTTAACTCCCGAACTTTCTAACTCGAACGCCGAGAAAACTTGTAAGAACGATTGGCGAAACCAATTAGATAATTCCGGCTTAGATAACGAACAAAGGAAACTGTTATTACCCATATTAGAAAAACACCATAAGGTGTTCACTAATACATTAGGGATAACGAATAAGTACGAACACGTTATTAAATTAATAGACGAAACACCATTTGTAAGACGAAGCTATCCGGTACCATTGCAACATAGAGCAGAGGTCAAGAAAAAACTAGATGAGTTAGAAAAATTAGGGGTTATTCAACAAGAAGCAACTCCCTATTGTAGTCCGCTCACTTACACTAAAAAGCGCGATGGTTCTATCAGACTCTTATTGGACGCACGCGAATTAAATAAACATATGTTGGGTGACGCGGGGTCCCCTCCATTGTCTTCAGAGATAATCCAATCATTTCATGGGGTTAATTATATAACTTTAATCGATTGCAATGATGCATACTTTCAATTACCGTTACATAAAGACTCTAGAAAGTACACGGGTTTTTCTTTTATGGGTAAAACATACACATATCGTGTACTCCCACAAGGACTAAAGACTTCTGTAGCCGGATTCACGAGAGCCATGGATATTATACTGAATGATGTACGTGGGTTTTGTATGAACTATCTAGATGATATAATAGTTTATACGACAGGAAACTTAGGTTTACATTTAGACCACCTAGACCAAGTACTAGAAAAATTAGAAGAGGCAGGAATGACGGGAAGATTAGAGAAGTGTCGATTCTTACGTGTGGAAGTTAATCTATTGGGACATTTAGTAAATACCTCTGGGGTACAAATAGATCCTGACAGGAAAAGGGCGATATTAGATTTTCCAGCACCTAAAACTATAAAACAGTTACGTGCTTTCTTAGGTCTAATCAATTACTTTCGCAAGTTTATCTCAAAATATAGTGAACAGGTTAGACCTTTATGTGAGCTTTTGAAAATAAATACTAAATGGAATTGGTCAGACGAGATAAATCAGTGTTTTGAACGAGTTAAAAATCTATTTATGGACACAATACTGCTTTACCACCCTAACCCTAAGGAGACTTATTACCTACAAACGGACAGTAGCAACATGGGAGTTTCCGGTTACGTCTATCAAAGGGGAATTGATGATGAAGAAAGGGTAATTGGATTTTGTAGTAAATCATTAACAGCTACGGAAAGTCGGTGGACTGTAACTGAACAAGAACTTTGGGCTATTATATATAGTTTATCTAAATTTGAGACTTATTTAAGGGGGGCACGACTAGTGATTCGGACAGATCACAAGAGTTTGATTTTCCTACAATCATGTAAGCTATTAAGCGCTCGTATGATACGTTGGGTTCATTATATTAGTCGGTTCGATTTTACCATTGAACATGTCAAGGGTCGAGATAATATAGTCGCAGATGTATTATCAAGACATATAAAGGGGACTACAGATATAATAACAAATAAATCTGTTGGGCCTGAGATGAATCTATTTAAAACACAGTTAGGGAAAAGGATGAAACAAAATTGGAAGGATATTCGTGAGCTCCAAAATAACGATATAAAAATTCGTGAAATAATTATACGCATGGAGGACAAAAGTACTTCGGAAAATAAATACTTTATTTTAAAAGAAGGAGTTCTCTATAAAATAGATATGCAAAAGGATAATTTGAGACTATATGTTCCTGAAGAATTACAGAGGGAATTGATCATAAGCATACATGAAGAGATAGGCCATTTTGGACGATACAAAGTACATGCTTTAATGAGATCGCGATATTATTTTACTAACATGTCTCGTAAGATAGGACAGTTAGTTAGGGCATGTGAAATATGTCAGAAGTCTAAACGAGCCTTGGAAGTGCATACAGGGCCTATAAAAACGGTAATATCGACGGACATAGGTAACAAAGTATTTTGTGATATATATGGGCCATTACCATCAGGGAAGTATGGGTTTAAATACATCTTTGTTATACAGGATGCATACAGCAAATATATTAAATTATATCCGTTACGACGAGCGACAGGCAAGGCTTCCTTGGCTTGTGTAAAAAAATTTCACAAAGAACTAACGATAAAGGTATTGTGTTCTGACAGGGGTACTAATTTCACATCTATAGTGTTCGAAACAGGGATTAAACAGTTAGGAATCAAATTGACACACACATCGATTCGTCACCCAAGACCTAACTCTACTGAACGTGTAAATAAGATTTTGGGAAGATTGTTTAGGTCTTACTGTCATAAAAACCACCGTTCATGGGTGAGTCTATTACCTAACATTGAAGAATGTTATAATAAGGTCACTCACTTAACGACGGGATATTCACCAAACGAGATAGTATGGGGTGAAAAGACTTTCCTTACTTCTGATTCAGATTTTATTAAAAGTAACAAATCAAATTATGAATTAGAAACATTACAAGATATTCGCGAACAAGTCCGATGTAACATACTTAAAACCGCAAGTCAGCGGGAAATACAATACAACAAAAATCATAAACTGGTCCAATTCGATATAGGGGATTTGGTAAAATTAAAAATATATACCAAATCGGACGCTAATAGAAAAATAACACAGAAATTTGCACGCTTGTTCGAGGGACCGTATATTATAGGTGAAATCCCATATAAAAATTTATATACCTTAGTAGACCCTGAATCAAGAGAGATAAAAGGAAATTATAACGCAATACATCTATTTAGGTATTACAAATAATTAATGACAGACGTAAATTTTCTAGTTTAGTCCAAGTGAATAACATACAACAGAAATTAATGAGAGATGTAGTATATCAGTCATTTGATAAGAGATATGTGGTCAAGCATAATACGTGTAATTAGAAAGGAAAATAGATGACAAAAATTATGTCAATTAAAACAAATTTATGACAACATTTTAGTTAGATAGTTGTGGAGGTATCTCACATATATAGTATAGGTAATTATGCATTCTCGTATACGACACATACAACGAAGTTTTTTTTGACGAATAAGTAGAGCTGCCTAAATGAATTTTTAAAAATAACACAAAACACAAAAAATTAACAGTCTGGCGCCGTGAAGCTATTAAAAAGATAAAAACAAACGCATTCAAAATCTATTCTTGATTTTATGGCCACTCGAAAGCGAGACTCACAAAAAATTTGGGTTGGAGGGTTTTTTTGTGAAGCTTGGCAAAACTGCAAACCGTGGGAAATGTGAAGGGTATTGTTGCGAGGGTGTTTACTTAACCGACCCTGGAATTAACCTATCATAGAACAAATGATCTGTGGCTGTTTTATTTTATTTTAGATCAACCAATCGATGACGATGGGGTGTTTCCTTACATACAGAGAGGGGATGAAATTCTGACCTTGCAAAGACGAAGAGAGGAGACAGAGGGAACATTAACAGATTAGCGTTGGTTTGACGCGGAAGTCAGTTTAAAAACTGCAGTAACTTCAGTGTTTTATTATTATTTGATAAATTAACAACTTAAGTTTAAATTCAGTGATATTAGAAGACAATCATTCGGTAAAGTTGATAAATCCTATTCTCAACATACTATAGAGTTAATTCTAGCGATAAATTTAAAAATTACACCCAATATATATTTTATGGAATTTCAGAGGATTTGTTGTAAGGAAAATTAAATTAAATTGAATAGTCAATTTATTAATGATAGTATTAAATCGTATTACCTTATTGAATACATATATCTTATTTGCTACATACAATTAGTATATTCATGTCAAAGATATCACTTGTTATGTTGACAATTACATATGGGTATGGTTTTATGTTGTAAATAATTGTGTATATTAACATATATTATATGTTTTGTTGATTCTACTGCACTGTGTAATACGACTAAAGAGGTTTTTACGTTAACGCTATATTCTATTTTCCTCTTTAATAAAGTCTAGGAAATGAATGGCGGATCATGTGATTAACATATATGTGTATTTTTATAGATACATATATATGTAACTTTCATGATTTAAATAATCAAAGAGTGTCGCTTAAATACCACAACAAATTTTAAGATCATTATAATAAAATTAATATGATCTATATTAAACTTATTTTATTTTATGATTAAGAACCTTTCCAATCAGATAGAATATAATATAATATATTAAGAATAATTGAATCTACAGTAAATTAAATGATTATTTGAATTCTAGCCATTGAAATAGTAATCCACACTTAATTAGATCTTGAGATAAATTTATAATTTGTTTTGATAAATAATTTACGATAGTTTATTTAGTTAATAACAGTATAATAAAATAATATTTTGAGAAATAATTATTTAGTATAGCAGAATATCCTTGAGTATAGAGTATTTTTAACTATTCTAGTACAAAGATAGTAATATAACATAAATTATTTTATTAGGGCTATAACGTAGTATCTAATCTAGATAGATAGGTCATATAATTTCCAACACAAAGTCCTGCGAGCTGACAGTAAGGGGAGAACGAGTCCAGTTCCTGACCTTCAACAGGGAGTATATTAAAATAAGTACAGTATACAATTCCATTAACTCTAAACATCTATATTATATCTTTTGGACTATAATAGGGAATAACTACAAAACGATATCTTAGGAGAGCGTGCTTTTTTTACAGTCTTATATTTTAAGGCCTATAACAAGAATATGGGACCTAGATTTCACAAGTCTTTACATGGTTGTGCCTAGAAGCGGCAGTACAATACGTCACAATACACGTCCTCTCATCTGAACCGACCTATAGATTTCTATAAGCCTGGCCAGGCAAACACAAATTTTGTGTTGAATCACGTGATATTTGAGATATACATAAATCCATGGTTTTAAAAGGGCTGATAAAATATACAAATAGCGCTTATTTCGCTATAAGAATAAATAGAGCTCCTCAGCTCATGATAGGTTAAAAGGTTGGTTCCGCCCTGAAAACACTTCGGTGTACGCTAAGTCGCGTTTTATAGGTTCCCTAGACGTTAGTTGGACTGGTTTCTATGGGGGAGATGATCTTTCCTCTCACATAAAATTCTACATTTCTATATTGAATCTTGCCACTTGCTAAGGATGGTCTAATTAGAAATAACTCTTCCATATATACCTTATAAATCAAACGTATACATTAATATAATGAATATATATTTAATTAACTATTTTAATTAATTTACTTGTTGACCTCTCTTATTTAAAGCAAGCCAGGAGGAATATGAAAGTGATTATTTTATGGACATTCGGCCTATGTACTGACATAAAACTTATGTAAGACATGAGTGATGATTTACAATCACATTAAGTAAAGCTCTCCTATGATTTCGTATCTCTGAATCAAGTAATCCTTTCTCAATATATCATAACTCTTAACTTAGACGATCACACTAGCCTGTACCACCACACCATAAACCACTAAATATAATTTTAAACTTTATGTCCTCTGACATGCTCAAACCTAAACCCAGAAAAAAGTATTATTATGAATCAGGTGATTACGACAATATTAATCTGTCATTAAATAAAATAGACTGGGACTATTTACTTACGATTCCGTTAGAGAACGCTATCAGCTATTTCTACAATTGTTTGTATGACATAATTGAAAAATATATACCTTATAAACAAATTACACCGACAACTACCTTTCCGCCGTGGTATACAGCTCCCCTAAAAAAAGTTATTAAAGAAAAGTATAAGTTTCATAAAAAATATATTATATATGGCAATAAAGCAGATTATGATACTTTTTCTTTACTTCGTAAAAGAAGTAAAATATTAGAAGCTAAATGTTATAAAAATTACCTTATCAAATGCGAAGATTTAATTATACAAAACCCTAGACTATTTTGGTCATATATAAAATCTAATAATAAGAATGCCAACGTTATACCATCTTCTTTCAAATACGAAGGAAAATCTGCAGATTCAGGCGAAGATATCTGTCTTCTCTTCTCAACCTATTTTCAGTCAACTTATCTTAGCTCAACCATTAATCAAGACGTTCAGCAGATACCACGTGAATCATGCTCAAATTATATTAATACCTTAAGTGATATTGATATAGTTCCAGAAGATTTATACAAATTACTCAAATCTTTAGATTTAACAAAAGGGGCCGGACCAGATAAGATAACACCACTTTTTATCCTAAAATGTTCTAATTCACTGACGAAACCTCTTACAATATTGTTTAAACGATCTTTACAAGACGGTATATTTCCCAAAATTTGGAAGTCTGCCTTTATAACTCCTATATATAAAAGTGGTAATAGAAATGACATACATAATTATAGACCAATCTCGAAGATATGCATCTTTGCTAAAGTATTCGAGCGAATAGTCTATACTCAAGTATATAATGCTTTTTCCGCTACCTTTATTTCTGAGCAACATGGATTTCTGAGAAATCGTTCTACAACTTCTAACTTATTATTGTTCAACGATTATACAACCGAATGTATGGATTCGGGTGGGCAAGTCGATTGTATTTTTACTGATTACAGCAAATGTTTTGATCGCATAGACCATACTATACTATTACAAAAACTTTATTATGCTGGTATCCATGGAAATTTATATAGGTGGTTTTCGTCTTACATTGTAAACAGATCTCAAGCAGTTGTTCTTAATGGATACTCCTCAATGTGGAATGACGTACCCTCCGGGGTACCTCAAGGCTCTCTATTAGGCCCACTATTATTCAACATATTCATTAATGACATAAGTTCGTGTTTTGTACATAGTAAATTTCTTCTATATGCAGATGACATGAAGATTTTTAAACAAATCCATTACATGAATGATTGCCATCTCTTACAGGAGGACTTAAATAGGCTCGAAGAATATTGTCACCTAAACAAGTTGGATCTGAATGTTTCAAAATGTCACTCTGTAATCTTTACACGTAAAACAGTAATAACAGAATTTAAATATAAGGTAAAAGGACAAGAGCTAGAAATATTGGCCGAAACACGTGACTTAGGCATAACTCAAGACTCAAAGTTAACTTATGAGAAACATATCGATAAAATCGTTTCTAAAGCCAACATGTCTATGGGGTTCATTAAAAGGTCATGCTCACAGTTTAATAGTGTAAAATTATTAAAAATTCTTTATTGCTCTTACGTGCGAAGCAACCTCGAGTATTGTTCACAAATTTGGAACCCTCAATATGAAGTTTACATCGATAGGATAGAAACTGTTCAACGTAAATTTATGAGATACCTACAATTTAAATGCAAAAGTTACGATGATAATTATGAAGCGAGATGCAGGAGACACCATATACTGCCTCTCCATGTTAGACGAAATATTGCAGACATAACACTATTATCAAAAATAGCCCAATCAAAAGTGGACTCTCCATACCTTCTCTCTAAGATAGGTCTAAGAGTTCCTACAAGAACACAGAGACAACCAATCCCACTTCAAGTTCCTCACACCTATACTAAATATAGATCAAACTCTTTTCTCATTAGATCACTTAATAGTTTTAATAAACTGCATGATTTTCCCAATCTAGACTTATTCAACACTTCTACACATTCCTTTAACAAAACTATTTCGAAGAATTGGTTTGATGCGGTTCCCTAACTGACTGGTTTATTGTTTATTATGTTTTTTTTTTTTTTTGTTTACTTCTTATTATAACAAATTAGTGTTGATTTTTTACTATTTTGACACTATTGAATGTTTTGACTAATTCTATTATTATAAACTATGCTATATATAAACATGTAAAAAGATTTATGGTACCTAAATTTTGTAATGTAACAGATAAGTAACCGTTGAGTTTCTATATGTGAAAACTTTTAAATGGTGCTAAGCTATTATACATTTATAAGTAACTCTGTAACATATCACTGTTTGTTTTCCGAATAAATAAAAATAAAAATAAATAAAATAAATAAAAATAGGGGAGCTACCCTACGCTTGCAGGTGTCTTGGGGATCGTAGTGTAAATTGGCAGTTCTTTAGAAGGCGCTGCTGCCCACCTTGCAGTATTTATTCCTTACTCCCCCTCTTACTACACACACGGTAGGATATGGGGAGGTGCAATTCTAACCCGGCACCTCAAGGGGCATTATGGGTTTTAATTAATACACACAAAATTGGTTATTTCCTTTAAGGGTTCTGTACCTTTTTGTGTAACGGAATATAAAACTAATATGCTGATAAAATGTCTGAAACACAAATGGTAAAAAATTTGGAGTCTATTCGCTACTTATCTTTGACTTTAATTAATGGGCGACCGTTGAACTTAATATTATCCAACTAGATTCAACGTTTTTTTTTTTCAGTGGGTATAATTAAATTAGTCTCAAACATGGAAAGGAATGCGCAGTGGTACCTACGCACCCGCGTCAATTATATTTCGTCCCATGTAATAGAAGACGAGTCATATTTGCCATTCACCGGGCATGGTTCCTCACTATTTTTCGGTGAGAAAATACTTATTCTGTCTGTTCTGGGGATTGAAGCATCTCACAATTCCAAAGCGACGCAGACAAACAAAACAACTCTGGTTGTCGTCTGAATGTCTGATTCGTTAAAAAACAGTAGTCCAATGTTCCAAACAAAAAACTCTTTTTCACAAAAAATTCTAAGTGATCTAGTAGGTATTATACTGCTAATATAGTAAATACTAACCTTAACATAAACACCATTTATTGTTTTTACCGAATTCTGAATGTCTCGTTGTTCTACACTTTTATTATAAAAATTTGATTACTACCAAGAATTTATACAAAAGTATCCAACACAAATTACACTCCACATTTCAACGAACGATTTAAAGCTTTAGCTTGTAAAGTTAGTTACAAACCCTTTAATTTGGATATTTTGTGTAGAGTTCTCTCTCACCAAAACGCAATCGTCTTTAATCACTTCCATTCGAAGGTAAGTACCTACCTATCTAGTAATAAGATGAAAAATCAAAGTTGGCGTTGTACCTACTAAATTTAATAACTTCATGTATTGTATCTATTATCCAATTATTAATATAAATGTTTAAACATCCTTATCCTTTTTAGTTATTTAGCGCAATATATTTTTATCCTTTCATTTACATTTTTCCTGCAAACAATGCTTGGGTCAGAGGGTTCTAGAGTGCCTACCAAATTGCGGATAAGGTTGACTGGTTAAAAATGGGCTCCGACAGTACCTACTTCTTGTGAATAATTGAGAAAGTTGTATGTAGGTATACTTGCAAATGTGTGCTAAAGTTTAATAGACTTGGTTAGGTGATATGAATAGATTGTGTATGATATATGAGGGTTGTACTTTTATATGTACAACAATAACAAAAATTTTGTTATTTGAGAATTACTTAGTAGAAAATTTCCAACCAAATAACATTGCAAATTAGGTACTAAGGTAATCAATCGGAAGTAAGTATTTAGTTAGACAAAAGTCTAAATAAATACATACTTCCGATTGCCTTAGTCACTTGCAGTTTTTTTTATTGACCTTTGCCTTAGCCTTCTATCGTAATCCCATGTGATGTTTCTTAGGGCTCACTTGTAAATTTTAGACCATGATTGTTACGGAGTCTGACTCAAAAACTAAACTAGTGAGCTAATTGTTTCAGTATTTTATATACCACATCCTTTTACTAACTAACAAATACATGAAAAGATAAAAAAGATATAAAGGTAATTTTAAAACTGTGATCATATAAAACAAAATGTTTTTTTCTAAGTATTACGGGCTGTTTCAACGCGCAATCATAAAATAGGAAGGCCTGACTCGCACTTGTACAGTATTTTCTTATATTAAGACGGTGACAAGTAATAGCTTTACTTGAACAGATTGTTAGAATAATATATTTAGTTTGTAGCAGTAAGCAAATCTTGATCATATTTTATGTTCCCTATAATTTTCTCTATACAATAAAATTGCAAAGTTGACTCTAAATTTATATGCTTGTAAGGTATATCTTCACTATACTTAGATGTATGAATGTGTATGAAAATATAACAATAACATAGCCTTAACATAACGGACAAGAAAAGTTATTTATATATTCAATTTACGTTATAAGTTTTGTGTTTTCCTTCGGATTTTACGTAAACTATACATATAATCACGATTTCACCATCGCTACCTCCCTTTCAATCCTACGCAGTCTGATATTGTCAATATTTCAGCTTTGACCAGTTTCTGTACTTCTGATTGCCACTAACAGTCACTCTTCAAAGTAGGTTGTGACTTTAGTGAATCGTATGAACGAATAGACAATCGCCGCTACAAGCTCTTCAATATGCTAAATCCAAAAGCTCATCAAGAAATAAATCCAATTTCACCCAGAAAACTTTAGTTTAAATTATATATTATTCATATGGCGACATCCACGATTCAAAAATCGGAACCAATGAATGTATATGAAGTCGGAAACACATTTAACTATCATAGTTAGTAAATTAATTCAGATCAAGCAATCATGTAGGTACAGGGATCACGTAGCGATGATGCCCGATGGAAGTTATAATCGAATCAATTATAACGTCCGTGTGTGCCAATTTTGCGAATGAAATGTAATGGAAAAGATTGAATATAATATAAATGTTACTATCTTTCCTCAGTATTTATTGATTTTTTTTTACCTACGTTTGCTCTTAACTGGCCTTTTATATAGCCGATTTTTGTGTCTTGATGTAGTATATTATTAGGGGTTAATGTATGAAATTGCCGATTTGTACTTTTTTTTAAATTAACATATTTACTTATATAATCCAAATGAAACCCATTATAATAATAATAAAAAAAACAATTATAATCTAAACATTGCCGCCATCTATTAGGAAGATCATTACGCCTTTGCGATAGAACTCTGGCGATCTAGATTCAACTAACTGTGTGAAAACATTTTATACTGCCTCGTCCTGGGAAGTAAACATTTTATCATGTAGAAAATTTAAAAAAAGATCACGATTACAACACAATATTATTTCAAATAATTCTAAAACTTTCCATGAGCTTAGTTAGGTACCAATAACCAATAGATGGAATTTTCTAGAAGCTCCTTGTCAGTAGACTGTCTATTTATTTATTTAGATGCAGTGATTTGAAATATTTAGATTAGTTATATCCGAACACCACTGCTATAAAAGCTTACTAGAATTTACCTATATACATACCTACGCACATGTATATGCAGTTTGTAATGACAAGGAAAGAACGTTCATATATTAGGCGTCATATCTGTGTTAGAAAGAGATAAATAAGCAATTCGTGTTACCACCGAACCGCCACGAGACGTTCCGATGACCATTATGCTGCGATCTCTTTCACTCTCTCACACCAAACGATACACATATCTCGCTCGTCCATTTCATTCAGATTAGTTCTATTTCATCAATAAAAGCAATAATTACGCGTGAAATGAAACAGTTTTCTTATCTCTCACAGTGCCTGTCTAATTGGTGCAGACTTCGATAAAATATACCCTAGATTCTGCGCGAACGCTCCAAAGTTAACCAAACAAAACTGTGCTTATAATGATCTGAAGCACAGTTTTGCCGTCAGTGACGCGCTGATCGTCGAGTGAAACAATGCCGAAGTGCTCTGTGAATAGTTGCAAAAATAATACACTTACAAAGCGAAAAATACATGGGATTTCCTATTTTCAGTAAGTTTTATACATATTTATCGTATTTTAAGTGATAAACATTCATAATTATTTAATTATCACCTCCAAATTAATACATCAACAAATTAGATTCCGTTACTCCTGTCACGCAGTTGTCTCTTTCGCACGCATAATAACATTCCATGCAAGACAAGAACAAGTGAGCCCTAATTCAGAACAAGTCTATCGGAGTCGTCATAATAATCTTTTATTTTCTCAGACTGTACACAGGCATTTATTTTACATTTTCCAACTTCAAAAAAGGAGGTTATCAATTTGACATGTGTGTATGAAATATTATTAGAACTGCAATATATTCACTTATAATATGGATTAGTGCTAACAAACATATATACAATATTTTTATGTGTGTGTGTGTGTGCATATCTTTGTATGTTTTATGTACTAATACGTGTAACAGTCACTTGGCTTACTGATTGGAAAAATACCACAAAACCTTTTTCAAGTTCTAGTGTTCCTGTTTTTAATTGATGTTGTATGTTAATAATTTAATATCGAAATGTCCGAGCCACCTGCACAATCCTGAATGCACGAGGTTTAGCGTGCACTCTTATTATTACAGGTGATTTTCAGAATGTATGATATGAACATAGTATGTAAAGGTAGTTTATAAATATTAAATATTGTATTACATATACAATGTATAACATTAACATTGTATTAACATTCATAATTACTCAAACACGTTTACTTTATACATTTTGCTGTAACACGCAGGTATCTGAACTGCAATTCAGGTCTGATACATTATATTGTTATATTATTTGTTTTTAATTGCTTTTTGTTCTGTGTGGAATAAATAAATAAATGTTAATGAAAATTAAAGCCGAATAATTAATATTCTGATTTCATTATAACAGATCCCTTTTCTATCTCCCAACATCCGCATATAATCTACTACACACCTTTTCAACCCGGGCAAAACCAGGGTATATAAGCTAGTTGACTAATACGGATAGTTAAAATTCCAATTATAAATGTCACCAAAAAAACTAATTACTAAATAATATTTTTAGTACGAGATTAGGAGTAAGCGACTCCATTGTATTTTATGTTCTATCACAGCAAAGGGTAATAAAATTTTACGAGCTCTCTTCAATGGCGCAGAGTTAAAAGTGCTATAAGTTTATTACGAAGTAATTGAAAATTAAACCTTATGCAACTAAAACAAGGTTGAATATTGTTAAATAACTTAAATAGATTTACTACGTTTTTGTGTAATTTTAAGGTTTTTTATGTGTATCTCAATAGACAGAAAGGTATAGGATAACTTGAGCCGTTTATATGCGTTCTGTCAATACGAAAAGTTGCATCTAGGGTATATTTTATCGAAGGGTGCAGAGTCTAAAGACACAAGAAAGGCATATTGTCCACAGATTATTCCCAAAAACACGATTAGCGGCGATGTATTCACCGGACGCTTGGAAGTGCAAGACTGGTAGTGACTCAGGTGATTACCCTGAATTCGTCTAGTAAATATGGAGGCCATACAACACATCTACAGGTAAAAAAATCTTAGTTTAGATGCACCAACAGTGTACATATTAAAAATACAATATATACTACTGTCTATAAGTAGCCAGGTGTACCTAATTCTGAGAAACCCCATTTAAATCGTAAACATGTTGTTCGATTATTTTTGTAATATTTCATGAACTACGAGCAGGTAAAGAACTGTTCTTTGTATTCTGGAAATTTCCATTAGCATTTGTTAGGGAACTAAAATCAATAAATATTGTAGATATTACTATAGAATTAGCCTATCATTATTATTTTTTCAGCCTCATTGTATTTTTTTTTATTCATATAATTATTCTTGTTCGTTGTATTCTGGAAATTTCTATTAGCTTTAAATTTTGTTAGGGAACTAAAATAAATAAATATTGTATTACTATAGAATAAGCCTGTAATTATTATTTTTATAATTTTTAAATTCACATAATTATAATGTGAATTTAAAATGTTAAAAAATTTAAATTTATATTATATTGAAATAGGCATTGGAGATCAAAGATCGAAACAGCGTGGTAATGTAGACTCTGTCACAATGTGACGTGGGGGAATGAAACAAACAAAAATGTAAATTTCTGTAGTGTAGTCCCAAATTGTAATCGTTGGTACGGGTATCCGGAGCGGTCATGTTCACAGAAAGGTGTTGTCTAGCGGCGGTGTTGTGTGTAGGGTCGCCATCTTCCATCAAAAATGGTTGAGGCAGGCGATGGCCGACACATGCGTCAACTAGAGAACGGGTGCTGCTAGAGGACACCGGTCTGCTCTGAATGCTAGAGCTAATGACTTAAAAAAAAAACTTTTAAAACTGTTCCCGTTTAGAATGTTGCACGTTTCCTATTTATTGTATCTAATAATAAATGGTCATAATTGAAAAAGTCGCGGACCCTAGAGCCTGTGGAGAATAGATTTATATATATATTTTTTAGGTATATATAATAATTTTCATGTGATACCTTAAATATTTATTGCTGTTTTGTATTATGTGAAAACTTAAATTAATATTATCCTAAATTGTACTCCTGACTTGCCCAGTATGATAATCAATGTTATAAGGCCAATAAATATATTCTATGCTAAATATAAAAAGAAAGGTATTGACGGTATAGTCAATATCTGACCATTATTTCACTAATGAAGGGTCGATGCAATTCCCCCTCATTAGTGAAATAATGTATCTTAATATTTAAGTTTATTTTCAGATATTATGCTTAACTATGTGATATGTAATTTCAGTCAACATCTTACCCCCACTAAGAAGGGGTAGTTTTTTTTTATATAAGTAAATAACTTACAATTTTAGCCTAATTTTCTATACCTAGCCTAAGCCTTCCCTTACTGACCTAAGATATAGGTTTTATTTTTTCTATACACCAACGTATTAATGCGATGCTCCCTTAATATTATACTATTACCTTAAGAGAGTCATTACACTAGGAAGAAAGCGAAGACTCGGCTTACCTAACCTGATGGAGTTAATAATTCTATATATATATATATAATAATTCTGAATATTATGGGCTTGGTTGACCTACAAGTTAGCGAGACAGTATAGAATGGGAATATTATAATATGAATGATAGATGTCTGAAAGTTTTGAAAGTTGATCAGTAATAAGTAGAATTTAGTTAGTCAGTAGAATTTTTGGGACTGCAATAATACTTTATTTCTTGCTGGGGTACGTTGGGATGTTTATCGCACTAAATATAATAATAACTATGTATAGCAACCGCGACAGCAACGTCATCCTAGGTTAAAGGAGCGGGTAGCCTCTGAACCTTCCAGAACTTTTCAGGCAAGGTAAGGAATTGATATAAAAGCGCGCGCTGCCACCATAGTCGATGGAGTTGGACAGCCGACAGCGGCAGCCAACATCTATGTCCATATAAAATTACAATTATTACATTAATTATCCTCACTACTCGCATATCAATAGCGCTGCAACCACACCGCGCCGCACCCGCGGTGTAGCGTTGCCTGCAATTTTTTATAAAACAACAAGTTGAAAATCTGTCGCCAAGCACCTAAAGGTGTGTTCCGGCAGCAGTCCTTTAGAGCCAGTGAAATTACAAGCACCTGAGACTTAACAACTATGTCTCAAGGTGACGGACGCAGTGCAATTCATCACTTGTGACGAAATGCATCTGTTTTTTTTGCCTTTGACCACTATCTCACCTTTTTTTTTTAATTTCTGATAGGTAAGCCTTTGACCGCAATCTCAGGTGATGGTAAGTGATGATGTGGTCGAAGGTGTTAACAGGCTTAACCTAGAATGTACTGGTCTATGTCTGCGTATCATCACCTGGTCACAACGTGCTGTCTTGGAGTAGAGCAGAACAGATATTTTCTAGACGTTCATAATGCTAAGGTTCTTTCCAGGGTCACCTGCTTCATCTTCTGCCTCATCTCCTATCCATCCTATGTCATCTCGGCTCTTATCTTCGCATCCAAGTAATTTCTAAAACTACCGGGAGACCATGTCTATCCCCTTGCCTCTGAGAATCGAATACTGCTGCTGAAAAACTAACCTCTCACCACTTCCCTCGAAAACGGACTATGGAGATGGACCTGTGGAGAGGCACACTTCTACCAGAAAGCAAGAAGACCAGTTCATACGTTTAATAAATTATAGATTGACGAGAGTTGAATACGAATAAAGACGAACGACAAGGCGTAGAAAAGGCCAAAGAAGTATACATACATAGTAATACATAGTACAGAAGATGATATGTAATAGAACAAAATGGTATAAGAATTCACCTCGATAATGCCTAGATGGGAATGATGGGATGACAAAACAAGCAAAGTAATATATCATTTTTGTGCTTTCTCTGATACCTAAACCTACCTACCCATTGCGAATAGTAAAGTTACCCCACACATTCACCTTAGCATTCACAACTCTGCCGAATGCGCTCTTCTTACATGTACCTCTTTGTTGTCCAACATTCCGGTCCACAAATAACAAAAGTGTCGATGGTTAGGAATGGATACCAGCCATAAGATGGCTAATTATTTTTTACTTAAGGTTTCATGGTTATTCCTAATTTATAGTCCGTCACTTTATATTTTTGTTTTTTTTTTATGCCTGATAGGTTAGCCTTTGACCACTATCTCATCTGATGGTAAGTGATGATGTGGTCGAAGATGTTATTCAGACTAACCTAGAATGACTGGTTCTCAAGGACAGTTTCCGGAACACACTGTTAGGTGCTTGGCGACAGATTTTCCACTTGAGGGTGGTAGATTTTATCTAGCAAAGAAACTTCAAGTGCATAGCTCTCTCCATAACTCACTGAGCGACTCTGAGCTTGTCCATAAGGGCCACAAAGAACCACGTCTTAGTGCCGTAAGTCATTACGTGCATTACACACTGGTTTCCAGGCTCTGCGGGATGTTCGACGAGAAGATGTCGCGTATTTTCCTGAATGCTACCCATCCGAGTTGGATTCTTCGGGCAACTTCTAATCGAAATTGGATTTACGTAATGATCAACAATTTCGACAGTATCGTTGCTTACAACTACTGGAACAGGTGCAACATGGACATTAGACATAACTAGTACTTGTCTATTAAGACCTAATTAGGAATATCAAATAGAAATGGCAATTTTTTACCACGCTTTAGCACAACCCTTCTTACAATAAAGATCTAAATAGGCATAAGAAAGACTAGCAAAACCTTAATTAATTAACGTTTAAGTAAATTGGTACAACCAGAAACCACAAACGAATTATTAAACGCCTAAAAAACTTACTTACCTTAGGGCAATCTTTTCGCAGCAAATCTTGTTATGTATTTTTAAGTAGGGCTTCTTTCTAAACATCTATTTTTTTATATTTTCACAATCATTCTCCGAGAAGTTCATAAATGGTTTTTAAATGTGTTATTTGGACTATAAAGTTTATTTATTAATAGCTAGGCTTCGACCACTATCTCAGCTGATGGTAAGCGATGATGTGGTCAGTCTAGCCTAGAATTACTGGCTCTCAAGGACAGCCGGAACACGCCGTTAGGTGCTTGGCAACAGATTTTCTACTTGAGGCCTCGTGCTTGTTCCGTCAATACAATATATACAAAAAATAATAGAAATTCACACTATTTAAAGGCATACCCTCCATGAAGGTGTTGATCAAATAGATGTAAATCAAATAGTTACCTATACGCCACATAGCTTATGAGCAAAATAATATTATTACGGCGAAGGCGCTCTTTTGAATTCAAATCGAAGTGAGGGATTCTTTAGTAGAATCCTGAAGTTAGCGAGGGATTCAAAGCACGTCTCCAGAGCCAAAAATATATTTTGCGTCCGAGTGATACACTCTACTTTTCATAGCCCACAACGAGAAATAAAAGGCGCCTCATAATTTATCGTAATTTTAATATTTTAATAAAACATAGAGTAATAACTAAATTAAAATTAAATAGTATCTAACAATAAAACAAATCAAAACTTATATTTACATTCATGAGACATTATCACAATTATGAAAATTTAATTTGTTACAGTTTTATTAGAGATTGTTGTAGATTTTATATTCTGCGTGTTTGAAAATAATGTCCGAATCTGGCTCATTTTGAGGAAAATGTGACGGTGAATCTCGTTGTTTGAATGTGGATGGGAACGGCGACAGTGACATCTGAAGATCGCAATGAAATGATTTCCACGATGCGTTCACATGTTTTCGCTTTGTTTTCAATGGAATCTTCTATATACCCCTCTGCTACAGCACTCGACTTCCATCATTCACGTCGCTTGAGGCCAGTTAATTCCGCTTCAGAATCTGCCAAAAGGGTAGCAGAGTTATGAAGAAAATAATGTCCTGTATACAGCTTGATATCCGGAAACTTCAAATAAGTAGCGATTTCTTGTGGCATGTTAGACATTTTAGATAGATAGAAGATAGAAAACTCTTTATTGTTACACCACATATAAAATATTAAAGTTTACATCATAACATTTAATTAAATAATAATAACATAGTGTTACAATGGGCGGCCTTATCACTAAAAGTTATCTGTACCAGGCAACCTTAGGATGGAGATGAATAAACAAAACAGTTGGGGCGGGTGTAGTCTAATAATTAACAATGAAAAAAGTACAAATTCATAAAAATATTTAAAAATAAACGAATTTTACTATAGTTTCTAAACAAATGTATAAAAATAGGATGTAAGTTTTTAAAATAAATAAATACATAATATATATACGCATAAATATATACACATATCAACATACATAAATAGATAATGATATATATACTTATACATATATACGTATATATATATATATATATAAATAAATTATATAAAGATACATACATATCATAATATTATCCCATACAAAGCCTAGACATTGACAAAAATGTAGTGCAAAATTAATTGGACAAATAAAACTTTTTAACTTGATCCTTGAACATTCTGAGAGTCGGTGCTTGTCTGGTAGATACAGGAAGAGAATTCCACAAGCGAGCAGCCTGAATGGTGAAAGATTTGCTATAGAACGAACTAGTATGAGGATGGATTTCAAGTGTAAGATTTTCTGATCCTTAAAGTGTATGAAGAACAATTTTATTGTTCCTAAGTATAACTTGTTTGAAGCATTTGCCATTTTGATAACGGATGAAAAATCGATTGGTCTTCATATCAGCAGGACGCAGAACCAGGTATATCTGTACATTAGTTTTGTATTCTCTTCGGATTTATGTTTTTGTGTCTGTCAGCTTTACTATAACAGTAAATCATCCGAGTTATTTTCGACATCATCAACAGTTATTATTATTTCGACGACCAGCCATGTCATTACGACGACCAGCTCCATATTATACTCCGAAAATTAAGACGAGGCTGCGGAAAAAATACTCTCATTCGACTAGTTTTTTTAACCAACTTAAATATGCAATCGACACGTTAACTTAAATATTTGATTTTCAAACCTT
Organism: Plagodis dolabraria; assembly: GCA_963854805.1. Classification (NCBI taxonomy): domain Eukaryota; kingdom Metazoa; phylum Arthropoda; class Insecta; order Lepidoptera; family Geometridae; genus Plagodis; species Plagodis dolabraria. The sequence continues at coordinate 19,216,374 of OY978447.1, read as the reverse complement.
TTTCTATCCGTTGTTAAGACAGAAACACATTTGAAAGAAATTTACTCCATAGTTTTAATTTTTTTAAATGAAGCCTTTTCTTTAAATTATTGGATTTTTCTTGGAAACTACGTCAGTTACATATCAATAATAAATACACATAGAAAGGAAATGTAGTTTATTATCCACTGTAAAAGTAAAATTTACCTAGAGTTATTAGTATTCTCATAATAAATTAAATTGTGTTTTAGACTTACGACCTTTAGTTCTGTGCAGGATTACGGTCAATCAGAAGATTCGATATTCAACCTTATTAGCTTATGCTTACGAAATAAAATCAATGCGTAAGAGCTGTCCTTCAGTGCCGCGCTGTGCGCCGTTGGACGTGGACCTATCGCTCGCGCGCTATCACCTGAGCAGTATAAATACGTATCTTGGTAGGTATATCAATCAATATGGGAAATAAAGATAACTAAAAAATAAAAAAAGGAAGCAGAAGAGTCGATACAAAGACTTTGCAAGAATTATGAGAGAGGCAAAAGCGTATAATATTTCAGTTTTTTTTTACCTATTGCACCTATGCAAATTTAATATTCGTTTGTGTTTATTCTATTCATGAAACATACTATCTCGACCGAACTAAGAGATTCTATACCAACTAGGTTTCCTATAGTACTGTAATGGAGCTGTAAAATAGCTATATGTCGTACTAATCTAAGTATGATTAGTAGGGTACTATAATATTATCTGGTATATGTATAATTATGGTCTCACCTGATGGTAAGTGATGTGGTTGAAGGTGCCAAACAGGTGTAAACAAAAATTATCTGGCTCTAAAGTACAGCTGCCGTTCAACCGAAAATGGAGTTGAGTGTTGCTAAATAATAATAACACAAGCGTAGCAAATCAAAGCATTTGGTTTGGTGGGTAGGTATATCGCAATAAAACATCGAACATTCTTTATGTCCCTCAAGACTAGATGTAGATTTATATCAATGAAAGAATATTCAGAATCAGGCAAGTAGGTATATATTCAAGAGATTATCTACAAAGTCACCTGCATAGGTACTTTTAAATATACATTTTATCACTTAGACATGTACATATAAGTATCGATTTATACAAAAATAATAGAGTGGAATAAATAGATTGTGTATATACTCGTATAATAAAAAAGACTGTGCTCAAAAATGCACCTTCTTTCTCAGGAAAAAAAATAATAAATCAGTCGAAGTCCGAGATCACTCGGAACAGGGAGAACTGTCGGAGTCGCCATCTCATATTATAAGTTTAGACTGTTCTTCCACTACACGAAAATAAGTGAGTAATTCTTTGAACATAATACTTTAGTATTGCTAAATTTGCAAATTTTATTCACAGGAAATTTCGTAAAGGAAATATTTTATATACTACCTATATTAGGCTAAAAATTATTTTGACCTATCCATAGCAGAGCAGCAGGTAAAATTAAATAAAATAACGTATAAATGTATAAATACAATGAAATTTTCTTTTTTACACTGAAAAAAAAACTTTACATTATTATCGCCCTGCACTTGTCACACCTCTGTAGGATCGGTATAAACAATATATTTTTTCTGAGTACCTACACAAAAGACAACGCATTGACATAATTGTGCGGAGTAAGACTTAAATTTTATGGCCGGCCTCCTATCTGAAGCAATACTCCTTTGCGAATGCCATCGTTGATACGTATTATACTTGCCTTCACCCCTTTTTCGGTTATTAGGGTATTAGATAGATGGTAAAGAGCGATATTGTACTCTTGACGTGCAAAAAATCTGACGTGCAAATTATCTGAATATATATATTTAAATTCATTTATTCATATTCCCAACACCCCCTTTCTGAAGGCCGAGCTTCAGCAGGGGCGGAGCAATTTGTATGGTGGCCGTCTTGAAATCGCCATTTTGGATTTTTGACAGGTGTCATTCGACTGCTCTCCCGACATTTATCCTTACAAATTATATTACAAATTGTGCGAAATTGATTGTCGGACAAACAGAAATGTACAGTTGCTTTTCTGAAGGCTTCAGGTAACTGATTGTCTGTAAAATGTATTTTGCAGGTATATATATCAATCAAAAATCTGATTGATATTATCAAACTGAAGGCTAAATGCACATTTTGCATGGTGGTAGGGCACTTTGCTAATGCCCGCCTGGCTAGCTACCACCCTCAAGTAGAAAATCTGTCGCCAAGCACCTAACGGTGTGTTCCGGCAGCTGTCCTTGAGAGCCAGTAATTCTAGGTTAGCCTGAACAACATCTTCGACCACATCATCACTTACCAACAGGTGAGATAGTGGTCAAAGGGTAACCTATCAGGCATAAAAAAAAAAAAACATTTGTAATTTATCTAAATGCTAATTTGCCGTGTAGTATGGAGACAACAAATTAGAAATAGAAATTCTAAAAAAGATGAAGAATTTTGGTCGAAAAAAATGGAGACAAAACTAGTCACATTCTATATGAACTCCCTTCTGCCCGAGCTGGTCGATCCCCACCACCCTAAGAAAAGACTGATCCGGGATCAAGAATATGCGGATACTTCTAGAAAAAGATAAAATCAAGAGGAGGCTGTCGAGGGTGACTTGCAACATCAAAGTGCAAATGCTTCAGTACTTCCTCCCGCCATAAAAAGAAGACTTGACTTAATGTTGTCTTAGGTTTTCGCGATTGTTACACATAGTAATTAAACAACATTTAACGGTTTAAATCGCGTATATTTATCATTATTTTTGTCCTGACGTTTCAAACACTTTGCAGTGATCGTGGTCACAGGGTGACGATCGGGGGGACTGCAAACTTGAAAAAAAACTTGACTTTCCGTTCCGATATTCGTTATTTCTCACGTACACTTTTGCATATCATTAATTCTGTATAATCATTAATACTGTATAAATTGAAAATAATATATTTTTTATTTCATAAATGATTTTTTGTTAATTTATATACATCTTAACTTAATTTGTCTATAACCACTTACTAACAATCTAAGAATCCACTGTTTTTATTTAAATGTCTAATTTAGTCACCTGTTCCAGTGCCACTCACTCTCTCACTTATCTGCCATGTTGCATTAAAAGAAGCTTGTATAACATGTTGTCTACAATGTTTCTGCAGTTGTGTTATTTTTTAAAAACCCTAAGTTTAAGGCCATTACAATTGCGTATATAGACTCTTCTGCAAGTTTGGTAAAAAATCTTATCCTGCTGTTTAGAAGTGGCTAGATCTATATCTGGTTGGTCTATCTAATTTTTACCATAGTTGGTATCTAAAAGCAGAGTGGTAGTAAAATAACACCTTTCTGTTCACCAGTGTAACTGAAAAATAAAACGTAATAGGATGTATACGAACATATTTTCAACATTAGTAATTAATAGTTAAAAATTATATGATAGCAATAAAAAAACAACCTACTTTATATTATTATGGGAACGTGTACCGTAGCACAGTTATGAAAAACTATAATTCATATTTGTATGACGAGTCATGGTAAAATATATTGGCCACAACTAACATTTAATCAAATCAAATCCATTTATTTCAGGTTAATTGTACCCATATTCACCGAATATAATATAATGTTATGCTCATTCAATTTGATGGTATTTTACGTTATTCTAATGATGTGTAATCTGATTAATCGCATTCCAAGATACTGAGAACAATGTTGATTCATTCATAAATTATCGTCCACGCCAAGGGGTAATGAAATTTTTGTAGTAAGTTTAATCAGTAGAAATCACTTTCGTTACTACGGAGAATTTAAAAACACCCCCCATTTATCAATATATATCGTGCCGTTTGGGCTGATATGTACCATCATCATATTCCGACCCTTGTATCACTTTATTTTGGTTTGGTGCAATATGTTTTCTCTATAAACACAGAGACTGCGACACAACAACATAGCAAAGAAAAAAAAAGACTTGAAAACAATTTTTTTAATTAAAAAGTCTGGTAACTAACTGGTTGATATCGGTGCAATATGATCTCAATTTTGTGCTCATGTAACTGACTTAGACAGGTTATTTGATATACTGATGACTACAGACTTTACTAGAGAGATTATTATTCACATATTATTTATAGATTTTATCACTATTTAACAATAACTTTCATCTATATTCATAGTTGCCACTTACATTAGTTGCTAGAAGCACTGCGATCGTCAAGGCATTTTGGCAAATTACTTTTTAGTAAGTTTGACTGTAACTGGCAAACCGTTCGACCGATGTTGATGAAATTAAAATGAAACCAATTAAGAGTTAAACTGTACTAGCAAATAAATAATCTTCAATATTGTAAGGTTCAGTAAAAAAGTTATGTGTGGTCAAACATAAAATAAAAAATAGACAAGTCAATTTAAGAACCCTCTTTCTTTTGGGAAGTCAGTTAAATATGAATAATATATATACCAATACATTCATACATAATAATATATACCAATAAAGTCGAGCAGACATGATCATATTGTAAAAAGTAAAACTTTTGGCTTTAGTTTTATAAGCTACTGTCGACCGTAAGAATAATTTTGGAAAGTAAATCAAATAATCAATTTCTTACTAAGAAATATTAGTAATGTTGATAAAAATACAAACGTGACATCAATTTCAGTATATACAAAGTTACTATGTATCGAAATGCGTCACGTGAATAAGATTATAAAAAAAGTTTAAATCGTCTCAATGGTATCTGTGTTCGCGAATCTAATTTCAAGTACACAAATATTTTTATAAGCGAGACGCGTGCGCCGCTGCACATCGCGTCGTTCGGTGCAGCGGGGATCGTTGCGCCGCATGGGCGGAGCTAGCGTGGGAATTATTTTTGACTGCCTGGACTTAAAGCCACCTGTTACAAAACCGAATGTGAATAAGATAAGTATCTATCGAAGTACAGGTTACAATAAAATGCGCATTTAAAACACTACAGTTATTTATACTTTACTAATCCACTATAAACATAGTTACTTACTTTTCGACAGGAAAAACTTTGTCGGGTGAACTTGGGTGTCTCATTAAGGAAATTCTTCACGTTTTTGATTGAGAACATTTTGGATTTTTTAGGTTTAAATGCATCAAACATCCTCTTCAGATACGCTATGTATTAATTTCGAATATGTGTCATCGAGATAATACGTTACACTAGAGAAGACATTTGAGACAAAATTCTCTGCCATTTTTGCTAAATTTAAACTTAAGTGCGCTTCAGCGCTTTACAAGATCGGACTGCAGTCTATAGTCTATTTTTTTAACAAACGAGTAGGTACTGGAAATTTTACTGCGTTGCTATTGGCCAACGTAATCAATATATAGTCCGTTCCACACGACCTCTGTAGTTATATGTAGGTACATCAGTTGTCTTCGACTACTTGCGCGTCTATAAATATTGCTTGTAACGAATCAATACTAAAGTTGCAACTATTGAATTAGGGTAGAAATAGTAGTAAAACAAAGATAGTTTTGAAAACAATGTTGTAGCTAAGTTAACAAATCGTCTCGTCATACGTTTGCCGACGTATCACTGTGAGCTCAATCCGATTGAACTCGTTTGGTTTCAATTCAAGTCAACTGAAGGGCTACGGCAGGAAATAACAAAAGTTATAAAATGTATGAAGTCTGAACTCTTTTGTTACAAGGAGTAGCTAAAAAAAGATAGATAAAAATGGTGGTCATGTCTCAATCATGTGATAACCAAGATATAAACAAAAGTATACGGAGTCGACAATCATGTACAAAATATGTTAGAGCAATTTATTATTGAAGTATCTGCAGAGAGTTCATCAGGAGGATGACGATAATTTTTCTGATTGCAAGAATTGTAGTAAAATTATTTGATTTATATGGTCTAGTGCATAATATATAATTATATATATATATTTACATCCTAGAAGCTTTTTGGCGTCATGCACGTGGTGCATTATTACGACGTCCTCCAGTTCCCATTGCTTTTTTTAACATGTCTTAATGAATATTGCTTAGCTCTTCGATTGCCAGCTCCGTGAGATACGTCATTTTCCGATAATTTTATTTTTCGCGATATTCTTCTTGCGTTCGTGCCGCAACATTTTTGAACCCCGAACCATGGTCATAAATTATAGGCGTCCTGGATATATTGATCGTGATTTACCTATGGCATCGACTATTTAGCGTCCTCATAGGATGAACGACATTTGTGAGTGCGACGTTGCCATCTTTATGTTTACTTTCTCTTTCTTTGACAATCGCCTGTATGTACATTTATAACAATTTGGTCAAATCTATATATATACGGATGCCCGATATTTTTATATAATTTATTATTATCTATCTACACGTAGGAACAATGGATTTTGATAAAGTTAAGTACACAAATAGTTTATAATAAGATAAAGAAAATTTAGCTCCTGTTTCTGAGATTTTTGCACAATAAATCGCATGTAGTAGCAAGAATAACACTTACGGGAACGATTGTTATTCACTGCCAATTACCTAATCATCAAGATAGAATAAAACTTTACATATAGTCTAAGCAGCAATATAGCTACCTTTGAGAAAGTACCTACCTAACACAAAGTGTTAAAGAGTTAAAAGCTCTATCTACGATATAATTATCATTTATCATATAGGCCTGCCTAGGTACGCAACTGTCAGCGATGTCAAATCGACATTGCGCATTGCATTGCATACCTATCTACCTACATAGCTATAAGATCACAACAAATAATAAAGTTAGTACTATGTATCTACCTACGTAAATTCATAGAATAAGTGTAGGTATATATTTGTAGTAGGTATAAGGTAGTACGAAAGTTTATATGGTAAACTTAGCGATGATTGTAGGCACTTACCTAATCAAAATTAACCTATGATTAGTTTTTGAATTTTATTGAAAATAATTTAAATCAGTTACCTATCTACCCAGTCCGAAATTTTTGGGCCTTTTTTTCATATATGTTCTACCAGAGTTGGTAGATCCACGATGACATCGTGATTACCGCTTAGAGACAGATTTTGAAACCCTTCCACCATGCGATGAAGTTCATGCACGCGGCGGGATTTGAACCATAGACCTGCTGCGCGGCAGTCCATAGCTATGAGCCATCACTGCTTCCCGTTAAGTGTTAAGTGACAGAATTTCTACTTCAGGGTGGTAGCTAGCCAAGCGAGCATTCGCATAATGCCCTTCTACCCAGTGGTAAAGCTCAAGCCCGCGGCGGGATTCGAACCATAGACCTGCTGCCCGGCAGTCCATAGCTAATGCCACTGAGCCGTCACTGTTTTACAAAATATGTTGTAGTAAATGCAGTAAGTTACAAATTATGTAATAAATAATTATTGTAAATATTAAGTAAAATTATTTGTTCGTAGTAAATGTAGTAGTTTGTTCTTTTCATATTGATGCCATAAACATACCTATATGTTTCAGAGATAAAACACAATTTTATAAGAAATGTAATCAATGACAATCATGTCACTTGCAATATTGAAACAGTATCTACCTACTAATGTTATTATAAAACGAAAGATGACTAAAAACAAAGAACAACAGAAGGATCGCCCTAAATGGGTAGGTATGTAATATATTACATATTTATTTAGGGCGATCATATATTGTAATCTATTCATCATATTATCTCACACGAGCAACGTACCTAACGTATATATAGGTACTACAGGTAACAGGTACCTACTCTCCGCGAAAATTTATTGCTCTGTGAATTTAAAATATTATTTTATCTGAAGAACCTACACACATCGTGACGTAGCTTGAGACACTATCTCCGTCCGTCGTCAAACATAGTAATTCGTTCGGCATGGTTCGGCTTTCATTGATATATCGCAAACAAAAATATTTTAAATAGGTAGGTATGTGTCGAAAGTTTGTGGGTATGCGTGTTACTTCTTCACGCCTAAACGGCTGGATGGATTTGGATGAAATTTGGTATGGAGATAGCTTATACCCTGGATTAACATAAAGACTACTGTTCATCATCACCATCATCACCCTTTTTCATCAGTGCGCGGGTAAAACTGCGGGGCGCAGGTAGTTGGTAGGTATAAATAAATCATGCAGGACAAGATGTTGTACAGAAGTACAGAACGGACCTGTGACACTTTACCACAAACGGCACATATGATTAAACTGTGGCTAGTTTGTTGCAGAATCAATATAGAAAGTGTGATAATTTGACTATTTAGTGTAATAGGTGGGTTTTTTTAGTAGGTAGTTTGTGTGTAGGTAAAGTAAAGAATAAGTTAGTTTGCATAGTGTACCTATATGTAATATTTATATTTCAGGGTAACCCATATTAGGTAAATAAATAAAAACAAAAAACATGTAGATGTATCACTTTTATTCCGTGTTTTGGAGAGAGAGAGTAGACTTATAATACGCTAAGACGCAAGAGCTAGAAATAAGAAGACAAACGTTGATTAATTTTGTCAACAACACCAACAACACAACGTTTATTATGTAGGTACAACTATGGCTCTTCGTGCTAGACACACAACTTAGCTAAGCACTTGGAACGCTAATACGCAAGAGCTAGAAATAAGAAAACAGGCGTTGATTAATTTTATCAACAAAAAATTAACAACACAACGTTTATTATATAAGGTTGACATTAATTCATCACCAATACTGCGGGGGATGGTGTAGAATCGATAACGGCATGTGTGCCACTCATGTTTAATTTTCACATACAAAAAAATCAGTATAACTATTTTCTAAGCGCGGCGCGTTGCCTTTTAGTATGATATCGAGAACCGCGGTTTACTCCATTCTCACATGTACGAACGCTACCCGATGTCAATTAGACGCTATCATTATGGCAAAACAGCTGTTTTGCCCTAGTGATAGACGAAGTTGTTTCACGTACCTATTCTGACGAACGCGAAGGCCTTACCGGCCAATCTAGCTAGACTGTCGAATGCTTTGCATAATCGCCAATCGATTAAACTCATCTAAATGATAAAAAAAATTTACTTACCTACATTCTTTTTAATTTCAAGTTTACGTAGGTACGTACTGTATTGTGTTGCAGCTACTTAGGTATGCCATATTGTGATAAACCGCTACCGCGTCGCGCGTTCTTTTGTCGCAAGCCGCCAAAGACCGACTAGGCAGAATAGGTACACAAAACAGCTGTCTATTGTGCCTAGTATAGCAGTTCATTGACTTCACGTAGCAATCGTGCGTGTGTGTGAATAGAGTAGATACACCGTGTTCGTAGACCGCGGTTGTCTTTGCTAGTATTCCCAAAGCCAACGTGCCATAGCTTAAGCAATAGTACAGACTTTATGCGTATGTGAATATTAAAAAAGAGTGGAACACATTCCGTTATCAATTCTACACCATCCCCCGCAGTATTGTTGATAAATTAATATCCACATTATATAGGTACAACTTTGGCACTTCGTGCTAGATACACAACTTAGGTAAGTAATTAGATACTGTAATTCTAAAACATCTTAGATTTAGAGTAAGGTTGAGACAATTAACGCACTATTGTTAAAAGTTTATGCCTTTAACAATTTGTCAACTTCGCCGTATATTGTTAACAAAAGTTATTTTCACAACAGATTATCAACTACTATAACTAATCAATGTCACAAATATAAATAAAATCACCTTATATGTCAGCACATAGTGCTGGACGTGAAAATTACTTTAAGAACTAGTAAAGCAGAATTTTCAGACTTAAATTGTTATAATTACGATCACAACAATTACAAATTGGTAATAAAATAACTTTATAATATTTTTATTCAAATTCTCTTGACTATCCCACTATAGTCTGTTTTTTTTAACAAACGAGTACTGAGTATGTCTCTCGCACATTTCTGATATTGACAGAGTGAGATGGGTAATTGCCGTCATTGGTCAATGTCTTTGTTCTTGTTTTGAAATTGTCAAAGCCCGATCATATTGAATACTTCTAAAATTTACCGTAGAAAAAATTACGTTATTATTTTACGATTTAAATTTGCATGCTGAGTATATTCGTAACGAAATTTTCTGTTCGCGTTCATGATATAAAACAATATTGTAATAGTATATATATTATGCAATTCAACATATAAATCAAATAATTCTACTACAATTCTTGTAATCTTAAAAATTTTCGTCATCCTTCTGATGAACTTTCTGCAGATACGTCAATAATAAATTGTTCAACATATTTTGTACATGATTGTCGGTTCCGTACATTTTTGTTTCTATCTTAGTTATCACATGATTGAGACAAGAGCACCATTTTTATCTATTCCCTTTATCTACTCCTTGTAACAAAAGAGTTCAGACTTCATAAATTTTATAACTTTTGTCATATCCTGCCATAGCCCTTCACTTGAAACCAAACGAGTGCAATTGGGTTGAGCTCACAGTGATACGTCGGCAAACGTATGACGAGACGATTTGTTGACTTAGCAACAACGTTTTTTCCGAAACGATCTTTGTTTTGCTTACCCTAATTCAAAAGTTGCCACTTTAATATTGATTCGTTACAAGCAATATTTTTCGAATTGCATATACCTACATGTAAGTACTGAGTTCGTGTGGAACGAATTTTATGTTGATTACGCGGGCCAATAGCAACGCAGTAAAATTTTCGGTACTCGTTTGCTAAAAAATAGACTATAGATTTGAATTAGACATCCGTATATAGCAATTGAGCGTCCGTATAAAGCTATTGGTAACAAGCATATAATATGTACATGTTTGTCTAGTCTATTTTTTTTATAAATTTAAGAAGAATATTGCTTAATTAGGTACGTAATAACTTCATTTGTGGGTTAAATATAAATATAGGTATAATAAAATCGGAATTGTATCGTACCATGGCCTGAACCAATATTATATATGGACGTCCAATATTATATATGGACGTCCAATATTATATATATGGACGTCCAATATTATATATGGACGTCTAATATTATATATGGAAGTCCAATATTATATATGGACGTCCAATATTATATATGGACGTCCAATATTATATATGGACGTCCAATATTATATACGGACGCCTAATAGCTGTATACGGACGTCCAATAACCTGGCTACTTTTATTATAAAAATACGGCACTATGTGTTTGGCTACAAGTTACTGTATGGTGGAAATTTTGTTGCCAATTGTGTTGCACCATATTGGATTATTCCCATTTGTCCCCACAGATTTCCCCGGGACAAATGGGAATTATTGGCAGTAGGAAGAAATATGTTTAATCAACTTCTCTTGACGATCCCACTAGATTTGAATTAGACTTCCGTATATAGCAATTGAGCGTCCATATATAGCTATTGGTCGTCCGTATAAAGCTAATGGATGTCCGATTTCTCCTTTATATAAAGAATTTACTAAACATATTTAGCAGCTTTTCTGTCGCCAAGCACCTAACGGTGTGTTCCGACAGCTGTCCTTGAGAGCCAGTAACTCTAGGTTAGTCTGAACAACATCCTCGACCACATCATCACTTACCATCAGGTGAGATAGTGGTCAAAGGCTTAAAGGCAAAAACCTATCAGGCTTAAAAAAATAAATTTAAGCCTGAACCACCGTTTTTCATTCGCGTCTGGTGTTGCGGATGTTTGTAGGCGACGGTAATCACTTACCATCAGGTGAGCCGCCTGGTAGTTTGCCCTACTATTCCACAAAAAAAATACCTTTAGTGGCCTCTTATGACACCCACAGGTAGCAATCGGGGGGTGACATTCTAGCTCGGCACCCACGGGGCACAAAACGTATTAATATTATTTATGTATTATTTTTCTACTAACAGCTAAACATTGCTATTTCTAAAAATATCAACACATAAAGATTTCTACCAAACAAAATAATACATGAATAAAAATAACTTTCTTTTATAAGGGTAGCTACTGACTTTAAGCTATTGCAAGTCTAGGCAGCGGAGTAAAAAGGTCTTTCGGATTCCACACTGGTGGGTGGTATCGTCATTACATATTTAAGTCTAGTCTAAATGTAAATATGTTGATTAAATTTCAAAATTGAGGAAATTTATAAGTCGTAAATTGTGTAACTAAAATATCGAAAAATCGATATTAGATTATATAGATTATATATTAGATATTATATTAGGAAGAAATATTGTTAATTAACTTCTCTTGACTATCCCACTAAATTTGAATTGGACATCCGTATATAGCAATTGAGCTTCCGTATATAGCTATTGGTCGTCCGTATAAAGCTATTGAGTGTCCGATTTCTCCTTTATTTAAAGAATTTACTAAACATATTTTGCAGCTTTATCATCGTGTTTTAATTTACACTACATATAGGCACGACTCGGGAAGCGAGTCATGGGTACATGAACAAATTACTCTCGTACTCGGGAGCTGGGTGGCGGGCCCTCAAATTGTTAGAACGTATGTATTTAATGTACAGTTTATTTATACATATTATATAAATAAATATATGGGCATTTTGTGAATTCTCGAAGTGGCAAGGGTCACTAAAAAGGGGAAGGTTTTTTACCAAAAAATGGAACCGACTTCAACACTCCAAACAGTGAAATAATTGGTTGAAGTCGGTGCCATGCTAGTTTGAATGAACCAATTGTCATATTATTGTGCGCATGGTACCGACGTCGACAAGTTATTTTACACTTTTGAGTGTTGAAGTCAGTTAATTTTTTTGTAAAAATCCTTCCCCCGTTTTAGTGATTCTTGCCACTTACGGGAACTATTGTTATTCACTGCCAACTACCTAATCATCAAGATAGAATAACACTTTACATATTCTTAGCAGTAATATAGCTACCTTCGATAAAGTAAACCTACCACAAAGTAGTAAAAGGTTAGAAGCTCTATCTACGATATAATTATCATTTATCATATAGGCCTGCTTAGGTACGCAACTGTCAACGATGTCAAATCGACATTCGCGGGCGCGCATTGCATTGCATACCTATCTACCTACATAGCTATAAGATCACAACAAATAATTAAGTTAGTACTATGTATCTACCTACGTAAATTCATAGAATAAGTATATTTGTAGTAGGTAGGTATGAGGTAGTACGAAATTTTATCTGGTAAACTTAGCAATGATTGTAGGCACTTACCTAATCAAAAATAACCTATGATTAGTTATTGATTTTTATTAGAAATAATTTAATTTTAAGTTTATTACTATAAATAAAAATCTTTGTAATCACACTAATAAAAAATTGGTAGGTATGTGTCGATAGTCTGTGAGTATGTGTGTTACTTCTTCACACCTAAACGGCTGGATGGATTTGGATTAAATTTGGTATGGAGATAGCTTTTACCCTGGATTAACATATAGACTACTGTTCATCATCACCATCATCACCGTTTTTCATCAGCGCGCGGGTAAAACTGGCTATATGAAATAATTATATTTCAATAGTTTTTATATCATGCTCATTCATACAAAAACGTGGCTAGGTGATAATGTAATTGCTATCATTAACTTATACATAGTTATTATTACTTATACTATATAGGGATAAGTGAACTTAAGTTTACATCTGTCACAACCGGTATATTCAAGTGGAAACCTTGGTAGGGATAGGTGTACAAGCCGAGTATATTGTAGAGATTTCATATTTCAGTAAGGTAAAACCAATATCTTGGAGTGACGAGCAGGGATTTTACGGTAGAGGTATTTACAGATACGTAATCTATTATATTATTATTATTTATTATTATTATAATAACAATATTGAGGTGAATTCACATTTCATGTTCTCCTATTGGATGTTGAAATGATGTGAGTGGAGTGTTGTTCCACATAGGGTCATAGGGTGCATGACATGGCTTCTTATAACCTTCATGGCCAGTTCACGCTAAAAGTTGCGGGTATAGGTTGCTACCTACGAAATGATTTCAAAAGATAGCTCGCTATTTAGAACCTGGGCAAAGTTGTTATTTTTATGCTACCAAGTAAGTAAGTACCTACTTAGTAATTAACGTTCACGACGAATTAATACCTACGATTCAGTCTAATAGCAATAGAAAAATTAGCTACAAAAATTACTTATTCAGTCTTGATGATGTATAATATTTTTGGAAAACAATAATTCAACAACAATAAGTTGATTCAATTTTGCTATCATTACTAATGTCTTAGAAATAGCAACCTTTACGACGTTGGTACCTACCTACCTCAAGCAAATATTCTAGAGGTTAGCATCTCAGCTCAGTCCTTGAGAGCCAGTGAATCATTCATTACAAAGACATATTAATGATCGAAGATTATAAATTACAGGCAAATGAGGCTGACTGTACGTATATTTTTTCGTAACATTTACTGACTTTTTAAAAGTTTAAATGAACTCGGGTTCCTAATGATACGCAACGCGTACACCACCTAAGGCGAATATATTGTTTTGCTTAAATATCGTGTGATAATTGTGATTTATTGTTGGATTGTTGCAAACGAGCTGGCAACGTCGCAGTTGTGGACGCCAAATACGCGGATCCATAGTCAGGAACTCTCCGCGATATGCGGCTTTCAATATACGCACGACAGCAGCGCCACACCTGCGCTAAGATTTCGTCGCGAACTTTTTAATATATTGTTGCAGCTATTTAGGTAAGTGATATTTTGGCTTCTATCGATATTTGTCCTATGGCTAGTCAGGACTAATGGGACGTAAGTGCCACTGGCCAACAAAGTGGCGTCCAGTATGCGGACGCCAAAAGCAGGTGGACGTCAGTTTAAATGCACTTTTCTCTTCAGAGGACGTCTAATTGTTTGCGGGGTGTATATATATATATATATACATATATATGTATATACATATATACTATTAAGGTGCATTGGCAATTCCGATAGAAATTACGAGTCTTACTGTTTTAGATCTGCATAGATATTGGAAAAGCCTTTGAAAAGCATAAATTATATTTTTTTATATATTGTTAGATTGGCTAAAGAAAATGTTTTAAATAAAGAACTATATTTTTGGGGCATAGGGATAATTGCGACCTATGGCGGGGTAATTCCGGAAGAACTCAAAAGTCGCCTTTATTGCATTTCAGCCAGAGTTTACATTTCATTTTCCGTCCTAATTACCCCATATATTTTGATATTGTAAGTTTCTTAAATAATAACCGTTAATTTGAATTCCTATAACTTAGTATTACGGAATTACCCCAGAAAAACCTTGATGTTCAGACGTATGTGACAGTGGTTCTCAACATACCATTTGAGATTTTAGGAAGTTCAAAACTGCACGATGGATAAACAAAGTTATTTTTAGGTACTTACTTATTTTCTTAATGTCTTTTATAGAATTTCAATAAAAAATAAAACAATAATTCAGTGAGATCAACTTTTATGTAGGTAAGTACGTAATTATGTAGGTACTTCACTTTGGTTAACAATTAGAATTATTTAAGAATCAACAAATTATATTAACAATCCTTAATCATAAAAACTTAAATCGTACTAAAATAATAAAAACACACAAATGTTCATAACAACAAAATGTAGGTAATATTAATAAAAATAAGTAACTAGGTACACTACGCGAGGCATGTTGATACTGAAAAAAGAAATAACTTTTGTCAACGCCAAAAATGCAATAATCAAGCAATAACTGACGAATACCATGGACATACAATGACATGCAGAACCGATACACCATGCAGAGTACCATGCAGTGTACCATACACCATGCTGGGTATATAAATGGTTCCGGTTTTTAAATCGGTATCCACAATAGGGGATTGTAAGGGGGGGGGATATTTTTTGGGAAGTGGGGGTGACTCTACACTACTCCCTCACTACTCGCCACCTATCACAACCTCCTATTATGGATCGCAATTTCAAAACTGAACCCAAAAAATAACAAGCATAGTCGACATTATGGTGCAAAACAAAGTGAAACATTTTAACTAGCCCCAACCGAACTTTCATCAAATATATCTAAGAACACTTGTAACTAATTCACCTTTCAAAGAAAAAAAAACAAAATCGGTTCATCCGTTGGGCAGCTACGATGCCACAGACACACACCACACACACACGCCATCCTTCCAGATAACATTCCGTCATTTTTGCCTCGAGGGTCAAAAAAACGATACACTTTGAGAACTACTGACAATTACAGTAGAAAAACGTAAGTGGGGCTATTGCGAAACAATCGTATCGCAATAAACCCGATGGGGTAAATAAAAAAAAAATAAAAAACACAGTTGTAACCTTATATTCCAATTATTATTAAGCACAAAACAAAAACCAAGCATAAAAACAAACAAACATTAAAATAATTTACCAGGATTTCGAGAAAATTAACTTGGGGTTATTACGAATCACCGAAATTTGGCGCGAAATCACTTCTCTTGAATAATTTGACGACACTCGCGTGACGTTAGCGCGAGCGACTCGCGACGTCTGTAGCGACAAGTAAATCTAAGATGGCGCTTTGCCTAACGTTGCCAGCAGCGCTCATAACATTCTAGGTTAGCCTGAACAACATCTTCGACCACATCATCACTTAATATCAGGTGAGATAGTGGTCAAAGGCTAACCTATCAAGCATAAAAAAAATATATTGCTGCGTTTGGTAGATATCTTGCACTTTCGGAATATACCCATTTTCGAAATAGTCCCAATGCACCTTACAATATTGTTTTGTAACATAAACGCGAACAGAAAATTTCGTTACGAATATGCTATGTATGCAAGTTTAAATTATAAAATAATAACATATTTTTTTTCTACAGTAAATTTTACAAGTATGCAATATGAACGGGCCTTAAGAATTTCAAAACCAGAACAAAGACATTGACCCATGACGCTATGACCCATCTCACTCTGTCAATATCGGAAATGTGCGAGAGACATATTCAGTACTAGTTTGTTAAAAAAAATAGACTATAGTACTAATTGTATGGTCTAACCAAACGATCCAAACACGCAGCGCCACAACGCTTGAAGGCTAATGTTTCGAAGAATAAAGGTCGCTTACAGCGCTTAAGCTAATTGGATTATCTAACCAAACTATTCAATCAAACTACAAACGCTAGACTATTTCTGAGGTATGGTTTCTCAATATCAAAGACTATCAGCACACAGAACGGACATGGGTTTTGTACCTACGAAACTTTGTGAAGAGTATATTAGTTAAAAAATAGTAAAAATAAAAAGTATAACTGAGGGTCACTAACTGCGCTATTCACTTTTTGAAAGGCTTTTTTCTAGAAACAAAGTGTTACTAAATTTTTATATATTATGATAATATAAAATCTAGATTAAATAAAAGTGAATCATATTTTTCATACACAATTTAAGTACAATATGTACTTAAATTGTGTATGAAAAATACTATATATTATATAATATTTTTTAATTAAGGTTTTTTTAATATTTTTTTAATATTGTTATTCAATCCGAATTTGACGTATTTCTTTAGTTGCTTATGTTAAGGGAATACTTACGAGTAATGGACATAATTATGTAATATATTTATGGGGGAATAACTAAGCACTAATGAAAAAGCACTTGATCAAGTCGCTTTTCAAATATTTAATCCTAAATTTTCCAGCAAATTGGGAGTTATGATGATAAACAGACACATCAAACTTTTTTCGTCGTAAGTAACAACTAGGTGATTGAGTAGGTACTCCAAAGAGTGGAAAGTTGTTTAGTTTTGTCTAAGTACAAGTAAGTAAGTAACTAAGGAAGTAGGCAAAAAATACTTACATATTCTGAAATATTTTTGACTGCTCTTGCATTTCTCCATTCAATAAAATTACCATAGGCTTTCATATATTTCTCCCTCATGATTCAAAACAAAGCTATTAATTTCTTACGATCCGTGAAATGCAGCTTTTAGTTCGCGCGTTGTTAATTTGATTTCTTTTTTTTTTTATTCAACCGGCGCGGCGGCAGCGCGACTATTATGGGCCGCCGCGCGTCGTCTCAGCCAGTCTAATTATTCAAACAATATTTGCGTTCGATTTCTTTGGCGCTGAACTCTGATGTTCCAAATTCAAAAAGTGCGCGGCAAAGATAATAGACGATTAAAAACTCATTACTGCCCGCTAAAAGTTTCTTATAGAAAACACCACCTTTTTTCGAATGGATAGGATGAAAAGTATGTTTTATTTTCCTACGTTCTTTTGAGAAAAGCACTATATTATATTATGCCTCGGCGGAAATGGCAATTGCAGCTCGAGTTCTAGTTTTTCGTTCAGGTGAAGGTTAGGTTATTAGTCAAGCGATCACCTATAAAAACCAAAGCCAAAACTAAGGAAGTCAAATTCAAAATCATTTATTCAATTAAGGCGTCTGCGACGCTCTTATGAAAGTCAATTACAAATTTTAATATTGAAATATTCTACATTGTACTCCTACTGCCACGTTCAGCGAAAAAAATTATAGAACCTATATTAGTATTTACAATGAAGTCCTTTAATTGTCCTGCCTATTGTTAGCGAAACTATTCCTTGATATGTTCTTGTTTTGTCCTTTGTGCTGTTGGAGAAGACATATTGTACCGGCCACACATTAATGGGATTAGAGTAGGAGTTATTCATAGCAATAGCAATAATTGTTACCGTAAGTAGTAAATATATGTATAATCCTTTTCCTCTAAGAAAACATTACAAGAACCAAGAAATCACAGCTTGCAAAGATTTTAACTTTCACAAAGGTTCATCCCTCTCCATGGTTGTAAGTTTCAGGTAGGCCAAATACAAAGTTTTAACATCATTAACTAGGTTGGCCCTCTGCGAATAAATATTCACTACGATAGAATGCTGTTTCTAAGTTTCTAGGTTCGTAACTTTGTCGCTACAAATTGATTGAACCAAGCCCATGTTACGGCACATGTTATACTCATAATTTAACGATAGTCTACTTAGCATTATAACAAGCCAGAAACTAACGATCACTGCCATAAAAATGCGCGTTACGGCACATTTTAAATCTACTCATAATTTGACGATAGTCTACTTATCATTATAACAACCCTGAAACTAACACGCTACCTAAATTTTAACTGACTTTCACAAAAATGGACGTTACGGCACATGTTATACTCATAATTTGACTATAGTCTTCGTAGCATTATAACAGCCCTGAAATTAACAATGTAATTTTTAACTGACTTCCACAAAAATGGGCGTTACGGCACATGATATACTCATAATTTGACTATAGTCTTCGTAGCATTATAACAGCCCTGAAATTAACAACGTAATTTTTAACTGACTTCCACAAAAATGGGCGTTACGGCACATGTTATACTTGTCTTATAATTTGACGAAAATGTACTTAGCATTATAACAAGCCTGAAACTGCTAACGTCACAACGTCATTTTCAACCGACTTGGCCATAAAAAGGGTTATCATGGTTATCAATTAGACGCGTAGGTTTTGTTTTACATATGTATGACCACGCCTATCTTTTATGAACACAATAATTATAGATCTGAATAGTTGAATGCCACTGCTCTGTACTCGTCACTCCGAAACATTGGCGTTACATTACTGGAATAATCTATACAATACACTAATATCTCTGTCTGCAGTGGAGTGTTGGGCCAGAATGTCGAGAAAATTACTACGCGACTTTTTAATTTTTAAGAAATTAAAAAGTTGAATTTTGGTGAGTAAGTGAGTGCGCGGCAAAATGTTTGGAGAGAATGTGCATATTCTAAATTATTCAATTCAATGTCTTATTTTCATTTCATGATTTGAAACTTCCCGTTGTCGTAGCAAGATTAGTTACCTTGTTCATGTTAATTTTAAAGGCTTCACAAAAAGCTGCCTATTCTGACTTCTTTTAATTTAACATTAAGGTCATTTTCCATTCATGCCAGTAAACAACACGAAATGTTTTCATTGTGCACTTGGGTAAGTAACATTAACTTGAACAATGTTGTAATTGATAATATTCCCGCAGTAGACCGCGCTAAGCGCTCGTATAGATGTCATGATTTAAGGAATTTATGCATCAACTACATTCAACAAAAATATAATCACTACTATAAAGCATTCACTGACGGTTCCAAAGACGGAGCTGAGGAGGCGCTGCCTTTTTAGATCCACTTTTGGGAAATTATATAAAATTAAAAATTTATTCCAACATTTCCATCATGCATTTGGAGTTAGTTGCTATAAGAGAAGCTCTCTCTTATATTGATTCTTTTGACTGCGACAAATTTGTTATCCTTAGTGAATCAAAGAGTGCGTTGCAACATATCGCTCGGTGCACCTCACAATATGTTCGAGGCACACCGATAGCGTATAATATTTTAGAATCGATTTTTAAATTACAATCAAAGCACAAATCTATCATCTTTCAGTGGATCCCGTCACATGTTCAGCTCAAAGAGAATGAGGAAGTTGACCTCTTGGCTAAATCAGCAGTCGTTGATGGTACTCCTTTAACAGTTATTCTATTACACACTGATTATACACGTCTTATTAAAAAACAATGTAAAGAATGGGCAGGAAGGCAGGAATACTTTGATGAAAGGTCTAAAGAAAAAGGGATCTGGTATCGGACCATACAACCTCAAATCACAACCTATCCCTGGATTGACCAATTTTTCCTTAACCGACAAATATTGATGACAGCCCTCAGACTGCGTTCTGGGCACATTCCAACGAACAAGTTTGCATTTCTGATGAGAAAAGTGGCATCGCCCAATTGTGAAGTGTGCAGTTCAATAGAGGATGTACAACATGTTTTGATGGAATGTTCCCGGAATGCAGATCTCAGAAGAACCATATTTGGTTCATCACATATTTATGAGACTGGTTCGTGTAATAGCATATTGGCCTCACCACTGTCTGATAAAGCCCAACAGTTATATGGTCTCGTAACAAAATATTTTGAAAGGAATTAGATTGTATTTAGTTAGTAATAGTTTTAAGTACCGATGGGGCGATGTGGTCGCTATACGCGACAAAGATCCTTTTATTACATACGCAATAAATTGAAAAAAAAAACGTAATATTTGGCGCTAAAATGTTAATTGAGCAAGTTTCAGGCTTCATTTCACGATTTGTCCTAGGGAAATAAATGTTTAACTGAGTATAGCCATGGATGACTAGCTGCTTACTAATAAATAACGATTGAATTACCTACAACAATCGTATATATATACAAGCTTCATAATTAACATTTTATTCAGATAACTGGCATGACGGGCGGGACACGCTTCTGTCCAAATCAGCCGGCAGGATGGTAAGCAGATTAGAGCGTTAAATGAAGCTGTTTATTGCTGTAAATCAAACGGTTTATTACGAAAGAAGGTAAGGCATATTTATGATATGTGCTGGACGCCTTGCGTGTATAGTGACCGGCAATGAAACAACAGAGTCCGTTTTCACGTAAGTAGTTGTATTATGGATAACAAGACAACACAGTATAAGGTGAGAAGGTAGGTGCACAATAATGTACGAAACTGCGCTCTTAACATTTCAACTAGGTAAGTAGGTACCTACTTAATATAAATGTAAGAGGAGTACTGTGGTGAGTGTGTGCGAGAGGTTAGTACTAAGGACACCTAATTCGTAGGTACGTTACGGATCGCAGTGAGTGGCCGACACAAAGTACTATATGTATATACGAAAAGTGGCGCACTAACGAAGGGAGTCACGAGAACTCTTCCGTGATAGGGGTGACATTTCCCCCGCTCTCCCGCGCATACATACAGATTACAGATGTGCGACTACGTATGAGTGTGTGCGTGTGGCGGTGCTAGTCACCAAATGCATCTGCTATTACTTTGATAAAAAACTATAGGTCTACTAAAAACTATACCATATCCAGAATGTAATTTGTATTTTTAAACTTGAAATGAAACCTGAAATCGATTCAAATTACATTTGGCGCCAAAATATGAACTAAGTTACTTTTAAACTAAGTGACCTAGGAAGATGTAATTTTTAGGGTTCCGTACCCAAAGGGTAAACACGGTACCCTATTACTGAGACTTCGCTGTCTGTCCGTCCTTCCGTCCGTCCGTCTGTCACCAGGGTGTACCTCAAGAACGGTGATAGCTAGACAGTTGAAATTTTCACAGATGATGTATTTCTGTTGCTGTTGTATTTTGTTGTTATCAACAAATAGAAATGGTTGGCCAAGTGCGAGTCGGACTCGCACACGTTAAAACAAAAAAAGGTTAAAATATGAAGTCTAATGTTGTATAGCTAATGGTACGGAACCCTTCGTGCGCGAGTCCGACTCGCACTGGTCGATTTTTTTATTGTTTGTATTGACGTGAAAAGAGTATGTTTTTTTTTATTATTTTTTTAAGGCAGAAGAATGCCCATTAGGTAGGTACTTACTAGTATAATTTCAAGTTCTTTAGTATGGTAACATAACAATGAAGAATGAATAGCGGTATCCAGGAAGAACAACAGCAGGATGTAGAAACAATGTTTTTGTGAATGCGTCTTGTAAAGAGACTAAGTTTACAGATTACCGACTAACTTAGGCCATCATCATAAATAATTAGGTAGGTAGGTACCTGTTTATGATTGACCGTGGGTTCTTATCGTGGAACGGAATGGACTAAACGAGCGAACTGCACTGTGCGCTCTTTTATCATCTCTACATATTCGAAACTTGGTAAGAATGTATTTTCAAAAGTATGTCAAACAATAACTCTGCTTACGATAGTGGAGGAGCCGTTCTAGAATTTATAAACAATATTTTTTTAGTAAGAAGTTTGGTTTCTCTAAGGTGTAAGTCGATAATTAGATATACCTACCTATGGTGTGAAAACGCCGTCAGTTCTAATGCTAGAACACCAGTGGAGGATGGAGGGTTTCTCTATGTTGAACACCCGCCACAGCAGTATAAGAACTTCTTGTAAAAAAAATACGCACCAAAAATGATTAGGGCCTTTTGGGGGATTGGAGTTCCTGAAGGATTTTTTTGTTGAGGCTGGTAACTCTGTTCCAAATAGCTCTAGGATGGACGATGTTGCAAAGACATCGACAACTCAACATCGATGATCGATGTTTATCGAATCCAAAACATCGATATTTTATATAATATGATAAAATTGATGTACATATACATATAAACATTTCAGGTTTCTTATTAGCGGTGGGATATTATTCCAGCAATTGGATGCGGCGCGGCATAGCGGAATCTGCCTCTGAAAGCAGCTGAGCTGCGCCGTTCCGATAAGAGCTGTTTCGCACTTTGACGAGATGGAGATCCATAAGGTATTTTATCATTTTTTAACATTCATAACTATTCCATATTTCACATTTGAATGGTATTGCTTAACTCAATGTTTCACTTTTTTTTAAATACTTTAAAAACTTTTTGTTCGCGTGCCACCTCGAGCTGTCAGTGATATCAAGTTAATATTCTGCGATTTATGATTCTTTCGCTAATTTCTCGTTTCACTCGCTATTTTCAAAATTATATAATATTATCGAAATTAAATTTAACGTATATGTCGTACCCACGGTTATTTGCTAAAACGCAAAAACTTTGCGAGCTGTTTTTTTACTTTGCTATTCCGTTACAGGTGCACGTGACACCGTATTTAACTAAGCACTCAATTTTGAAATTATGGAATCGTCGTAAGCTTCATATAGAATGTCTTCTATTTGGTGAGGCAAAATACCAAGCATTATTTATATGACTAACTGTCTTGGATGCCGCGCCGCAATCATTATCGACCGCGAACCCAAATGCAAATGTGGTTGCACGCGGCAATCACTACTTTTTAACGGACGACCTTCCGGTTGCAAGCATTTGCCGGCTGGACGTTAATCGCAGTGTAATGTAAACAATTGTCTCTTGTGTCTCAACTATTTAACTTTAAAGGAATAATATTTGTGTAAGAT
The DNA here is from genome assembly GCA_963854805.1 of Plagodis dolabraria. NCBI lineage: Eukaryota > Metazoa > Arthropoda > Insecta > Lepidoptera > Geometridae > Plagodis > Plagodis dolabraria. The sequence goes on along the minus strand of OY978447.1, from coordinate 19,192,569 downwards.
AGCTAAATATACAAGAAATACGAAAAATAATAATTTACGATGTATTCATTATGAACCTAAACATTCAGAGGTGTATTACGAAACTACTAAATTCTATTGATTTTTAAGAAACAAACTACTGTTTTATCATTTAATTATATAGAGAAGACACGTGTCTAGCATATTACAAAATATCATTTTCAATATTCATGGGAAAACCATAAAAAAAACATATTTAATAATACCGGTTCAGTGAAAAGCCGAGTCTGAAGTTTAAATCCACGTCTATCCAAATTTTGATAATCAGGAACCAAAATATAGGTTTTGTAAGGTAAAATGGTGTTTAATCATTATATACTAATAATATACGATACATATAGTTCACGCCACAATATTTTTTTCAAAAAATGATGGCCCTGTTTTCTAGGTGAAACTTCGACGAGTAAAACTTTTTGTTTGTTTAAATATAAAAATCATTTTTTACACTGTGAAATAAAGCTCATCGTCTCATTTAATAATATATAGCTCAAAAACATATATTCGGCATGATTGACAAGAAAAATATTGTTTTCATGTAATAATTTTTCACTCCATTGTGTTTTTGGCAAAATGGCCATCCAAGATGGCCGCCATACTCATCTTCGTTTCAACTGGCTCAAATCCTGGCTTATTGCTAAGTAGGTACTTACCAAAATATGAATTGTTAAACTCGAACTACGATAGTAGTCTTAGGTTAATTCTTATTGCACAATCATTTCACTAAAACGGTTCCACGACACGTTGTTTACATTTACATCACGACACTCACAATTCACAGAACGACCGCTTGGCATTGCACAATAAATTCCTCAAATTACCGTTGATTCGAGACCACAATCACTCTAAGAAACAATTATCACGACACTGACGTATATTCAGGTGTTTTCTGAACAAAATTGCGGTATAATTGTCCTTAAACATGTAAATAACCAAAGCCGGCCGGCTTCTCAAACGTAAACAAACAACTGAACTTTTTTTTTAATAGATACATTTTAACTGCAAATGGTTGTCAAAACAAAGAGAAGCTATATAGGTATTCGATTGTCTATTATGGCTATTTTCAATCTCGCACAAAAGGATCCGATTTACAAAAATCGATAATAAACTCTGGGGTTCCACCGTTGCACGCGGCAATCGTTGTTTTCTTTTCATGCAACTGTGGTTGCACGCGGCAATCACTTGTTCATAAGCGAACTTATGCCTTCACAGAAGGAATCGTTGGAGGTAAAAGTACCTATGTTAACAATAATATCTGAAATTATGGATAATATCTGAAAGCATAAAAATGTCGTCGGCCAAGTAAAATTGGCATATCTCGAAACTATACAACTTGGGATGAGGTCCAAAACTATACAGGATGTCCCAGAACTCAACGTCAAGCGGGCACGGGGTGTGAGGGTGGGTCACACCAGTCCCGGGAAAATTAAAAAAAAAACCCTATTGGATATTAAAATTTTAACTGACAAATGTTATAAAAATTCGTAAAATCAATACCTATAACCATATTTGTTGGTACTGTGACCACAAATTCCACAATTTTACGGTGATTTTTTCACTAACGTGGTCCTTAATAAACGTACTAAGGAATTGCAGTCACATATCAAGCGGATAAAGGATTGCTAGGTTTGTTAAAATTTGCATATTTTCCTTGACTTGTAATTGAAAAAATTATATCGCCAAAATTTGACTCTTCAAAAATAACAAAAAAAACTATGGGACTACCCTCGGCAAGTTACTTCAAAAGATGGCCCATTTAGCTAAGATTTTGGAATAGTATAGCGCTTGCTACTTTTCTAGCTACAGTAGCTATTAGATATTTTTTTCTATATATCACCTTATTCGAAATCACAAAAACTTTAGTCAATACTTTACTTCAGTACAATGCTTGTTAGTAAATTCGGCTAGTTATTTAAGGTTCATTAAGAGATCGTTCTTGAAAAGGTGCAGAGCCTGCATTCGTGATGGTGGAAAACAATTTGAACATACCGTCACACTACCAATAAATATGGTTAAAGGTAGGTATTGATTTTCCTAATTTTTATAAATTTTTCAGTTAAAATATAAATAACCCATAGGGATTTTTTTGTTATTTTTCCCAGAACTGGTGTGACCCCCCCTCACACCCCGTGCCCGCTTGACGTTGAGTTCTGGGACATCCTGTATATGACTGCGCTCTTTGTCATTTATATAAATAATAATAATACATAGCCGAGGTCAAAAAACAATATTAATATGCTATATTATATTTCGAAAAGTATTAGTGATAAGTGGGTGTTTATTCTCCCATAAGAAGCCGTGGGAGTTTAAAGTAACGTGTAGCAAAAAGCTACGCGCAGTGATAAAATTAACACATCTTGACCAGATAATATATCTTGACCAGAGATAAAATGTGTCCAGCCCATGAGCCCACAAGCATGCTGGCAACTACCCCAGCATGCTACTAGCATTGTCCCGTTGTGTCATAACCACACACATTATATTAAGAAAACATACTAAGTAACCTAAATAAAAGATGTGGTTCAGATAAATGGGACTTTTGTTGTGTCAAGAATTCGAAATCGACGGGAGACCTAAGAAATAAGCATGTAATGAAGGTTGTTTTGTTTGATTTTATTGTTCGTAACAATCATTTTAAAATTTTTATTTTGTTGTTCCCATTTATATAGAAGTGTTTTTTTCCGCGACTCCGAACCGGAAGTATATTATGTCCTTATTCGCAACGATTATTTTTTTTAAGTCGTCCGTAGCAATAGTAAGTATACTATCAAAACGCAATTGTGAAAGCTTACCATGACGGCGATATCAACGCGCATTGATAAAATTAACATTATAGATATATCTTGACCAGAGATAACTAAAACATGCCAGGTATCGAGTTGGTATGAAATGTCCATATTATGACTGATAGAAAATAATAATAGATGATTCCGAGAGATAAATCGCCGCCATCGTACAAAAAACCTTATATCTCGGAAACTATAAGAACAAACACCCTATATGGTGATTGTTCTCCCAGTAGGAGTCATGGAAGGTCAAAAGTTGAATTGGATTGCGTATCTTGGAAACTATTAGACTACAGAGTGAAGTCCAAAACTAAAGTATCTCTGAAATTATAAGAGATACGAGGGTAGGTGGGGTGTTTATTTTTCTCAGAAGGAATCGTTGGAGGTAAAAGTAAAGTATGGAACAAATAAAGAAGGTGTTAACGTGAGTATGGATAATATCTGAAAACATTAAAATATCGTCGGCTAAGTAAAATTGGCATATCTCGAAACTATACAACTTGGGATGAGGTCCAAAACTAAATATGACTGCGCTCTTTGTCAATCATAAAAATATTAAAAATACATGGCCGAAGTCAAAAAACAATATTAAAATTCTTATATTTCGGATATTGTTAGTGATAAGTGGGTGTTTATTCTCCCAGAAGAAGCCGAGGGAGTTTAAAGCAGTGATGTTATGGAGCTCTGTAACCGTAACCGAAACAATCGGATATCCAAAATAAAAATATATCTGTAACCGTAACAGTATCCGTTTCAAAAATTTCAGATAGTTTCGGATAAGGGCGGAGTCTCAATATCGAGTCTCGCGCGCCACGTTAATATTGCAGTTTGTTTGTTATTTGTAGTCATAACATAACCTCTTTCATAACTAATTTATTTATGAGGTGATACTTAATTTAAGAATGTCTTTTGTTCATCATGAAATTAATTTCTACAGACGTTGAAGGGAGAAAAGACTAAGTGAAGTGAGAAAAGTCTCTCAATGAAGATCCAATCCCAATGAATTCTCCACCATGTGCTTACATGGTGGAGAATTCATATCAAGCTTAAGTATATTAGGAAGACAGTACGTCTCTCTGCCTGCTGGCAGTGTACCGAGTGAGCAGCTTTTCAGTGCTGCTGGATTAATTTATGACTACTTAAAGAACCGACTTTCAGGCTATAAAACTGCGAAGTTGCTTTTTGTTAAATACATATAATCTTTCTCTGCTCAGATTTGACTATTAGAACTGATTAGGCGGTAGGCAATTTTATATTTTGCTATACATATAGATGGTTTCATTGCTCGAAAAAATAATTAAAAAGAAAACTCTATTAATGTTATCACACACACATATTTAATATATTATACATAGGTTATAGCGTTAATATGAGAAATTTGTAAATCTTGCTTTCCAATTGTTAAATTTACTGCATTTATATTTTAATAGATAAAACTTAAAATTGAGTAGGTATATAATAATTTCCTCACATATATGACTCATTATAATACTAATTGAGGGATTTTGGATTTTGGGGGATAAGCGTGGAGGCGTGCACGTTGCATCCCCTGCCGGCCCAGAGGGCTGCAACTCCACTCGAAGAACCACCGTGGTGGTAGGACTTTAGGGTCCGCCTGGTTAACTACCACCCTCCCGTTAATGTGTAACGCCAAATTTCCATGCCCCTGCTTGAGCGTGTTCCGGTACTATTGCGGGAGTACCAGTCCTGTGTGACTTGTACTTGTCCTAACTTTTAGGATCGTACTGTGAGCTAAGACAGTTAACTGCTAGTCATTCGTGAGAGGTTGGCGCGGGGTCCAGGGAGACCTGGTGAAACAGCTGACCGCTGGCCGCCCACGGGTCAGTAGGGGACCCGAATCCTGGGATTGCTTTTAATCTCCGCCCAGGGGAGGCTGTCCCGCTAACCGGCGCATAATCCTGTGAATCAACTGACTTGCCGGAGTAGGAGACCGGAGTGGATCCCGTCGGTTCCAGGGGGGACCGGGGGCCCTTCCGTCCTCCGCGCCATCCACTCACACCACTGTTTGTTGTTGCTGTTGCAGCTTCAAGTCGTATTCTTTGCCCTATCGTTGGGATAGGTATAGGTCACACCACCCAACTCTTACTTTTACCCAATGGCAAATAATGAAACTAAAAAGAGATGTTATTCAGCGGCTTCCAATTCCACTTTATCTGTCGATTTCTATAACATTCGGGGCCTCCACTCCAACCTAGATGCCGTTCATCACCACCTTGAAACGGTAAAGCCGGCCCTTCTCTCTTTAACAGAGACACAAATATTAAACCCGCTGGATACTTCATACCTATTATATCCAGGTTACACGCTCGAGCACGCGTTTACTCGTCACGCTGGGGTTTGTCTTTACGTCCGGGAAGATATTTGCTTAGTTTCCATCGTGGCAGATCAGCTGGTGATCTTCTGGTTTACCTCACTCAACGTTGGGCTGACGCAGTCGAAAGTAAAGGTGAAGCTTTAGCTGTCAGCTTGGATTAGCTTAGCAATGCTAAGGCTCTGGCACAGAGCACTTCTTTCGAAGTTGCCATCTTACGGCCTTTCCGAGGGGTTCTGCACTTGGTCACCAGTTTCTTATCTGGACGGAGCATTCGTGTCGTTGTTGACAGAGTTTGCTCCGATCCCATGCCAATTAATGCTGGCGTCCCTCAGGGATCAGTGTTATCGCCTACGTTATTTATTCTGCATAACAATGAGATGTTGCAAATATGTAACATGCATTGCTATGCGGACGATACCACGGGCGATGCGCAGTATTCTGGCTGTGCTAATGCCCCTCGCGTCGGAGTAGAAGGAAGCAGAACTGGTCTTGTGTCTGAAGTTGAGGGTTCATTGGAGCGCGTCTCACATTGGGGACAGCAGAACCTTGTCCAATTTAACCCCATAGAGACTATTGGAGTTCTTGGCGTCATTTCCAAATATGTCCTGTTCCGCTGTCACATCACCAGTAAGGCTGGATTGGCATCCAAGAAACTTGGTGTGCTTAATAAGGTAAAGCAGTACTTCACGTCGAGACAGCAACTTTTGCTTTATAAAGCGCAAGTTCGCCCTCACATAGAGTACTGCTCTCACCTCTGGAATGGCGCACCAAAGTACCAACTCCAGTCTCTCGATGGTATTTAGCGACGTGCGGTCCGAATTGTCGCCGAGCTCTCTGACCACCTTGAGCCACTGAGCCTCCGTAAAGACATCGGTTCGCTCTGTGTATTCTACAGGCTCTATAACGGGGAATGCTCCCAGGAGCTGTCTGATCTTATTTCGGCATCGCGATTCTACCATCGTACCTCGCGTCACCGGTTAAAAGCTCATCCACCAATAATCGAGTCCTGGAAATCTCATACAGGTCGATTTATGCGTTCCTTCTTACCGCCTACTTGCAAAATGTGGAATGATCTTCCATCTAGCGTTTTCCCGCAGAGCTACAGTATGGATTCCTTCAAAAAGGGCGTTAAAAGAGTCTTACAGGGCCGGCAACGCATTGGTAACGCCCCTGGTGTTGCAAATGTCCAAAGGCGACGGTAACCGCTTACCATCAGGTGGGCCGTTTGCTTGTTTGCCACTCCATTACATAAAAAATATCTGAAAAGTCTAGATTGACTAAATAAAACCTACAAATAAAACCAAATTATGACATACTATTTGTGTTTATTATTTTACTTCAATATCCGAAACCGAAATTATCCGAAATAATTACATATCCGTAACCGTATCCGAAACCGATATAATTATATTCCCATATCCATATCCGTATCCAGATCCGAAATGTAATATCCATAACATCTCTAGTTTAAGTAATGTGTAGCAAAAAGCTACGCGCAGTGATAAAATTAACACGATAGATATATCTTGACCAGAGATAACTAAAACATGCCAGGTATCGAGTTAGTATGAAATGTCAATATTATGACTGATAGAAAATGATTCCAAGAGAATCTATCTTGAATGCATTCTATATATTTTTTCCACGTGACATCGATATGTTGCCGTGCCGTGACGATGCCGATATTATAATTTTATGTAGGTACCTTATGTAATTGAAAATATTAAAATACCTATAGATTATCAGTACTTTCATACAATGTTTTCATGTCATATCGATGTAACGATATTATGTAAGTTGTAATTATGAGAAATTTCAATGTATAAGAGATTAAAAATATATATATATAACATTCGTTTGACATCGATGTTATGTTGCGACATTCATTTCGATATTTGGTAAGTTTGAGAATCGAAAAGTCGAAAATCCCTAAATAGAAAATCTCCTGTCAACTACTGTCAAGTGTCAAAACGTAATTTTGTAGCGCTTGCCGTACCGAACCGAATAGTTTTTTTGTTGTTTTCAGCTGTGTCGTGAAGTGCTTATATTAGTTTGTGATTCATAATATTAAGCCAAAATGTGTGATAGTGACGATCCAAGTGAGGATAGGCCAGGCATGGATCTTACTGGTTTCCTCTTCGGAAACATCGACCAAAGCGGTCAGCTTGAAGACGATGGCCTACTCGACGGGGACTCAAAACGAATGCTTTCGTCCTTGTCCCGGCTAGGTCTTGGCTCAATGTTGTCTGAAGTTCTTGAACAAGAAGAAATTTCAAAAGAAGATGAAGAAAAAGGTACCTACCTACATTATCTAATACTTATGAACCGACCAGGCGGCGTAATGTATACGCCAACAAAGCACTAACCAGTAACATAGCAAACTCAATTCAGTTCATACAGGTCTGGGATTGAGATTTAAATGTTCAATTCCAGTGCATAGACTGGGGTGCGTTCCTGCATTTTTAGGCCAAGGCAAATTTTGCTCTAACCGCCGTTCCAGCTCTCCAGCATAGCTTAATTTGATGCTGACAAGATTTGATTATACGCATTCCAGGCAACATGTTAGAACCAATTATGCTGTGCCTAGCCAAAATTTTGCTACCTTTTGAATTTGAGATGATAAAAACTTAGTAGGGTAAATGAAGGTTTATTGGCAGTATTTCTTTCAAACTACTGCGCCGAGCCATTTTTGATAAATAAGAAAACTGAAATCCCCACCTTAGCAAAATTTTCCATAACTTAAAACCCAGTAAGTTGGAGAAACTTTCTACTTGAGTATTTGGTGTCATCCTTTGTTTATAGCTGAAACATTCTTTTGAAAACATTTCGCTCGGGTATTTATAACCAAATACCCTAGCTCCACAGGAGAATCTGTATTTCACTAATCAGGCATAGAGCTAGTCTTATTCTGGATTGAGTCTGTTTTCTGATTTGTAACATATCATCATGTAACATTCATATGATATTGTCAAAGAATAAAAAATATTTTTTTTTATTTCAGACTACAACCAAAAAAGTCCTTCAGCAGTTGACTTTTTTGATATAGATGATGCTGTAGAAGATGTTAAGGTATGTTTTAATATGATTACAAGCACTATCTTGTACTAAGCAGTAATCATATTTACAAATTAATCGAGCACAAAATTTCTGTTCTGGGCGAGAATTGACCCTGCGACTTCACACCGGATGCCTACTCCACTCGACCACCAATATTCACTTGTTCGAACCGAAATTGTATTCTCCAATGGTATTACCTTAACTGTTATAGGAAAAGTGGGTTCAATTCCTGCTTTTATAAGGCATGATCTACATTACTTATATTATCTTTTTAAAATAAAAGTCAATCAATAACTATAGGTGTTCACCTAATACAATTTTGCTAATATATCTACTTTTTTGAACAAATATGGGATTACTCACATAGATAAGCCAGATAAATCCCACTACAGCTTCAACCACTTCATAATATCATCATAAGCACATAAGTGCAAAGTGCAAGCGTACCAAATATTTCTTGAAAAAGACCACCAGATTTGGTTGAAACCTTAGTCAGATTTATTTATTAGTTTTTATAACATAATTGTCCACTCTTCTTCGTAATGTTGTTTTAGGTTTTTGCAATTATTACACATATTAATTATACAACTTTAAGTGGTTTTAATTGCATATGTTTATAATTTTTTTTTGTATTGTTGTCACCCCGTGACTATGATCAGAGTTTTTGAAATGTTAGGACAATAATAATGATAGTCTTCTTTATTTTTGCTATTAAGACCTTAGATTGTGTTAATAATGGGAAAGTCAAAACAACATTAAGATTATTTTGTTATTGCCAGAGATAATGGCATGTGTGGCATGAAATTTGTTTGTATGGTGAACTATGTGTTTGGAATAAAAGGTACTCCATTTTCTTCCAAGCACAGACATTTCATTAAATTTTTTTCAATTTATTGAACTATTTAACTATTTTTTGCATTTAGTAATTCCAAGTTTAAGTCGAGCTAAAATTACTCATTAGTCCGTATTGTTGGCTAGATTGTAATATAATGAGGTACTAAGTACATCATTAGGAAAAAAAAATATTGAGCATCATTAAGTAACACTTAACAAGAAAACAAAGATTTTGTTCAGGCTAATCTAAAATAACTGGCTCTCAAAGACAGGTTCTGGAGCAAACCACATTCAGATTTTCTACCCGAGATTGGTAGCTAGACACATGCATTCATATAACAACCTAATCAAAAATTACATCCAGTGTTCTATTTAGTTGGTTTTTAGCTGGTTATATACTTTTATATTGATGAAAATATAAAGCACAATAATTATATATAGTAATGACTAACACACTCTTAGGAAAAATTAAGCTTATTCAAACAATTCAAAATTGATTTGCCCCAAGGTTGTAAACTATATGTGGTAAGAAATTTGTTCTGCATATTTGGGTAGCTTGCATCTTTTATTATCAATGGGATTCCTTCTTTAGTAAGACCAGACTTTACAAAAAGTTAAATCATCATTGACATACCTAGCTAGAGATATTTGTGGTAACATATGCTTGGCAATTTAAAATACTTAATTTTCTTTTCTCAAGCAGTCATTATGATGTTTGATAACGGATTAGATAATAATATGTCTTCAAACTCCTAATTTTGGCAATATTTCTTTCAAATTAAAATAGTAGTTGTCAATTGAAGTCTTAGACCAAATGAAAACTAACAATGATTAATAACTTATAACAAATCTCAGAGTCCTCATCTCTTTAGCCACACTGGCAATAGAAAATTGATATGTATTGTAGTTAAAATTAAAACATTTAATGCATGTATAACATACTTGTGTACATATATTAATTTGATCATTTAATAAAATTAATAAGCATTAAGTAATTGGTATTTTGGATTATTAGGATCAAATCCATACACCTTCTTAAGGTTCTATGTGAGTCATTAACTAGTTAGAGCTTATTGAGTACAGTACAAATATACATTATTTTGATACATACTCTTATATGTTTTAAAGTAATAATTATCAAATGCCGGAGCGCATTCCGAACCTTGGTTAGAGCGCACTCAGAGTGCAACTTTTCCCTCTAACATCGTTCACAACCTTTGGGTAGAGTGTAACTTTTAACTATCAAAAGAGGTTGTTAAAATGTTGAATCTTTAACTGACAAGTCCTTGACATTTCTTTATGAGAGTATTATAGGCACTCTTTTATATTTTGCAGGTAACGGTAGTTATTGCTTTTCAAACATCATAAAATGTCTATAAATTTTGCAAAATTCCCCACCAAAATTGATTTATTTGAGGTTATAAAACAACCGGTCGTTTGGAACCTTCGAGTAAGTTAAAGCAACCAAACAACGCACTCTGACCCTCGGAACATGGCCCTGTGGATCTGTGACAATTTTGTTGAACATAGATAAAAAATGTGTATGGAAACCATGTTTTGTTTCGTGTTTTTGTGTAGTATTTCAGAAATTAAGTAGCAATACAAAGAACAGGCTTTAGTAAAAAAAAAGTGGCTATGACAAACTGAATATTTGGTCATTAGCTCTGAAATCAGTCTTAGTGCTAAATTTGTGGCAATATTTTAAGGTATATATTACTTATGTAGTGCATTTCACATGAACGAAATGTGTAAATGCTTAACACTGTAAACGAATATTTCTGATGCCAATAAATTGGAATTTATTGAGAGTATTAAAATAATTGTTTCTAATACACGGCAAAAGTGAGAGATAAAACATTTTGATATTTCAACATGGCTATTACAGGTTCATATATTATCAAGATAAAATTTCAATGTTTCTGACTTTCTTTAAAAGTTATACAATATACTGTGTTAAGTCAGAGGTAAGGGTAGAAATATGGGTACATAGACAAAGTAAGGGGAGTCTTGAATTAAGTTTTAATACAGTTGTAATAAAACAGTTTCTTATGCTTTGCTTAAATTTATTTTGCTATGTGTACATACACATAGCAAAATAAATTTGGTTATAGTTTTTTACACTGAGCAGAGTTATCATTCGAGAAATTTAACACTATAAGACATGTATTCACATGCTGTTGAAAAATGATATCCTTTACAAAACATTAATAGTAACAACGTCGTCCAGTGTACCCTTGGCAGCACTTTTAGGAGGGTTTAAGTCCTTGAACCTAATACTATGCTTCTGGTTTGCCAGTTTATTTTATATAACTGTGAAAAAATATACTCTCAGATAAAACGGTTTTTTCGATTAATTTAGAAAATATATGTCAAACCAGGAACATAGATGTTAGGATTGTTGCATGCAAAGTTTCAGCTATTTTGAAAACTTCGCAATTGAAATATGACAAAACTATGTTTGTAAAGTGGTTAAAAAATGGCATGACTAGTTAGATATAGTAAATGTTTGTGTTGTATTTATGTTTTGGTATGGTTAATATTATTCCTATACATAGAATATGATGATAAAGTTTGCGCTTATTTGTCTAAATACCTAATTTACAGTTTTAATAATAATCCTTAAATAAATTATCTTATTACCCTGTTTAGACATACCTACAATTTTTTGAACTTAAATAAAGAGTAGGTACATAATTTTTAAAGAAACTACTTGGGGTAAACAGGCTTTGCCTGTTTACCCCAAGGGATTGGCCGAGGTGTCCAAACACCAACAATACAACAGACATGTTTTGGTTCCATGTAATAGGGAGCGAGTCTGTGGTCATGTCATGAGCTCAGTTTCATAACATGAACGGAACATCCACCGTTAAACAAATTATTGCCGGTATATTACTTTTCACTATGGGCGCGACTTTGGGCCGCCGCGCGTCGTACCAGCCAGTTTTTATTCAAACAATATTTGCGTTCGATTTCTTTGGCGCTGAACTCCAAATGATGAGATGTTCCAAATTCAAAAAGTGCGCGGCAAAGATAATTGTGGCGAACTCATAAAGTGGATTAAAAAGTAATGTAGTATATAAAAAACCTTTGGGTGTACTTAAACCCAAAGGTGGTATTTTAGTGTGGTGATTAGGCGCAAATAAGTCGTCCTTTTCGAATGGATGTGATGAAAAGTATGTTTTGTTTCACTGCGTTCTTTTGAAAAAAATCACTATATATGCCTCGGCGGAAATGGCAATTGCAGGTCGAGTTCTAATATTTCGTTCAGGTGAAGAAATTTTAGTATTATTATTATATCTACTACTTACTAAAATATATATCTATATGGAATATTGTGGATTCTTTATTTAAGTAATATAATCACTATAAAAAAAAACTAGAACCTACTCAGAGGATTCTTTAAAATGGGTTTTTACTAGTCAAAATAGAAGGTTCCTATTGTCATATTACCATCATCATCACATCAACCGGAACGTCCACCGATGTCCGTTGAACAAGGTCTCCCTCATAGAGGGGATTTGCCACTATCCCCACGTTTGGCAGGCATCTTGGGGATCGCAGTAGAAGTTGTCAGTTCTTCAGAAGGCGCCGCTTCCCACCTTTCGGTTTTTTCCCATAGTCGCCTCTTACAATAAATACCTAGGGGTAGAAATGAGAGGGCAACATTCTAATAAAACACCCGGCGGGGAGATTTATAGGGCTCAGTATTGATTAATATTATTGCATTTCATTTATCCCCTGCAATTGAATAATATATAATCCTGCAATCAATGGCATCAGATGCATATTGCAAATGCAACATGCGATATATTATGTAATCCAAAAAGTTCATTTAACAAAAACTGTCTCAAATAAGTGCAAACTACAATAATGCTATGGGAATAAAATGTCCTCATGTTTGTGTTAACACCACTAGGAGGTACATGTAGTCACTAACAGTGAAGCACACATCGAAAAATCTTCGGACACACTGGTGAAGGACTCTGGGGATACACAGACACAGTATATTAAGGGCGAAGAAACAGATCCATTAGGAGATTGTCCACAGAGTGAAGTTAAAGAAAGTGGCATGGAAAGTTGGACCAGTAGGGAGAGTATATACGATCAGATGGAAGCGCAAAGCGGGAATGAGGAAGGTTACGAAGGCGATATGGAGGGCGACGGGGGACTGATGCCGCCACCTTCTACTATTCCGTAAGAATTCGCAAATTTATTAGAGAAAGATTTACTTTTTTAAAATAAAATTGTATAGGTGTCACTTTCAAGGTTTTCTGGGGTGCTGGTTGATAAAATGACATATGTTTTGAAATCCAAGATGGTGGACACACATTTTTGTATAAAATAATATTATTTTGTGGGTGTCACTTTCAAGGTGTTTTGGAGTGCTTATAACAAGAATAACAGTTGCTTATAATAAGAAATCTAAGATGGTGGACACATTTTTTTTTGGTTCAATAGTATGAGTACATTTTGAGTTTGAGGGTTTTAGAGGGTAAATGGCAGACTCATTTTCTTTATATTTTTATTGACTCCATATTTTATTTAATATACAAAATTACTTTCTTTATTAGTTTATAACAATAATTATTTTAAGTCATAGATCAGAACACTTCATGTTTAGATATTACAAAAAAGTGACAACCCTAGGCGTTGTGGCCAGCATCTTGCGGCGTCAGCTATTACGTATAGGTATATGAAAGGCGTTTATTTAACTACTCTATTGTATGATTCGTACAGTTTCTACTAAGTATTTTATGAGATTTATTGATTGAATTCTATATTTATTTTTTTATTGTTGTGTTACAGAGGTGGTAGACCTTCACGGTCCGATAAACCCAAAAGGCTAGAAACTCCTTTAGCGGCAATGCTTCCATCAAAATATGCCAATGTTGATGTTACCGAATTGTTTCCTGATTTCCGACCTGACAAAGTGAGTTTATCTTATGGTTAATACTAGCTTTCCGGGCGCGGCTCCGCCCGCGCGTATGTCGGTTATCGCGCAAAAACATTAACCTCTTTTTGCGCAGTTGGATAAAAACTATCCTATGTTTTTTCCCGGGTCTCAAACTATATCCATACCAAATTTCATTCAAATCGGTCTAGTAGTTTTGGCGTGAAAGCGTAACAGACAGACAGACAGAATTACTTTCGCATTTATAATATTAGTACTGATTTCGTGTGTTTGTGTCCAGCTTCAATATTAAACTTAGACATACGTATATATATAAAAGACATCGTAGCCTATTGGTATACCTAATAATATAATAACTTGTATATTTTATAATCAACAAGTCATGTTTCAATTATTTTTAGAAAACTATCGACATATTTCCGATACCATCGTAATTTTTTTTCTTAACTTGTATATAGTAGGTACATATTTTATTCTATTGCTGTAGTTGTGTCCCTGTTGTGGTATGCTTATTTGATTAACTCCGTGTTTACAGTTCAACCAAGTTATCTGTGAAGTGGCAGAAAAAGGAACTACGAAATTGCTTACGAAAATTAGAAAAAGAATTTGGTGTTTCTCAACCGACAGCCCCCTCTTATAGTTCACACATAAGTTGGTTGAACTGTAACCTGGTGTAACAGAGCACTGATTATGAATGGTATAGATTATGCCCTTGTATATACAAAATGTCATAATATACATGTTTCAGGTGCTACTTTTTTCTCGTCTTTTCGGTCCCGGAAAATTGTCAAGCTTACCACAGATTTGGCGTGGCGTCAAAAAGCGTAGACGTCGCAAACGCAGCGGGAGCACTAGCAGTGATACCCCACCGACGACGGCTGAAAATCAGGAGACTCAATACGCGAGTGATGATGAAGAAAAACTTTTGAAGTAAGAAAGCATTCGACTAGAAAGTGTTTTACAAAATTAAAAATTTAAAAGAGGTAAAATTTAAGTCATGTGCTGGATTCGAACCCGCGTCCATCCACCTCGTTAGTCTTTTTCCTCTCGTAAATTTGTAATTTTGTTATGTAATCCGCAGAACATGCGTTAATGCAAACATAAAAATATTAAAATGATAGGGTTGCGTCATCAATCATGATTAACAAGCTTAAAGCTAATTGCAAAATTAGTCTTGTTTGTAGTACAACGTAAGTTGAACTATAGATGTCGCTCCATCCCAATACGATGGATAATATATACTAGCTGAATTGGATTAGAGCATACCCCGGCTTAAGGGTTGGATGGACGCGGGTTCGAATCCCGCACATGACTTAATTTTTCCTCTCCTCAATTTTTAATGTTGTAATGTAATCCGCAGAGCATGCGAACATAAAAATATTAACAAAGAGATAAGCTAATGTATAAAATAATCAAATTTTGTTAGCTAGGGGTCGTAATAGTTGAACTCCAAACTTAAACTTTTCATCTCATAAATATGTAATTTTGTAATGCAGAGCATGCGTTATTGCAAACATAAAAATATTAGAAAATGTTTGTTTACAACATTACAATAGAAATCAAATTAGAACCACCAGCGGGATTTCATTCTGCGCGGGCGAATAGTGCAAAAAAACTTTCTCACAGTACTGCAGTCAGGTCTTGTATTATAACAGCAGAGCGACCACGTATATTCTGTAGCAATGAATTCTGTTTGCAACAATCAAAATTGACAGTTTTGACAGATTTTGTAACAATGAAGTCGTTGATAGCTAAGAACCACGTTTGACGTATCTTGTATCTATCGATAGAAACTGTTTTGCGTGATACAATAATATACTACGCCAGGTATTACACTCCAAGACCGGATGTCACGTAACCGGGACATGAGCATTCTGTCATCACTTCTATCTACCGCTCTCAAACTTTATACCTAATTTGAGGAAATTGGGGGGCAGTAAAATAACAGTTAATAGATTTCACCCTATTTTTAATAAAGAAAATGACGTGAAATTGATTTAAGTTACACAGATTAATGATTCTTGAATAAATTATGGTTATCAAGTTCGTACAGAGTGTTTGACACCGAATAGTTTCCTATAATAGGTACCGTCGATGCTAATAGGCCTAAATTTTTCATAAAATGAAAACAAATAATTATTTTCTATGCCGAAAAAAAGCCAGTTATCTGTATTTTGGTGTACAGTTTAGTTTCAAAGAAAGCTCAAAAATATCGGAAGTAAAAACCAATTAGATACGTTATATAACCAAAGAAATTTTACATTACATTCGCAGTAAGAATGGCTTCATGGTCCACAATACCGAAGCCATTCTTCATGAACTTGTATGCTGCTGCAATCATGTTTTAATAAAGAGCCAATTTGGTAGTGACGCAAGCTTGTGATTCTTCGGGAGTAGAAGACCTTGTTTTCGTAGACCATGCTGTTTTGTATGAAAGTTGACACCCTTACAACCTCACACTCTATTTAAGTTTGGTTAACTTTTCCTAATTGTACCAAGTAAATACTTAGCCCAAACTCTTTTTCTAGGCCCATGGAAGAGAACCAGCATTCATCTACAGATAACAACAACTACAACAGCGGTGATAAGTCCCAACGCCCGGCGCCTGCGCACTGGCGATTTGGGCCTGCGCAAGTGTGGTATGACATGCTCAATGTGCCAGAGTCTGGTGAAGGTTTCGATTATGGATTTAAAGTTAAGGTGAGAGTTAATAGTCTTAATGCACTGTTATTTACCCAGCTCAAACAAAACGGAGGCGGTATATGCGTTTGGGGTTAGAGGTTATTTGTAGGTCTGAATCTATGCGTGTTACAATTTTCATCGCGAACTATTGGACTGTTTTCGTTGTGGTTTATATTGAACCGCTATCATTTCAAACCTGGTTCTAAAACATGTTTTACGCTAAGGACCACCAGGAGGCGTTGCAGCAGCGAGAATAGTCGGTGCTTGAAACTTCTCATTTATTTCCAAATCGATTTCACTGAGTTAGGATTATAGCGATTCAAAACTAATACCTGCAGGTATTACTTTTGAAGAATTAATTAAGCGATTGATATGACAGCTGTCAAAATGACAGCTCAGGTCGTATTTTTCAGTTTTGATTTCAAATCTATTATGAAATGGTCTCAAAACAAATACCAGTATATGTATAATGGTAAAACGATATGACGGCTGTATAATTAATAAAACTATCTTATTCCTAGTTTAAGCGCCATGGTATCTGCAGACGTATGTGAAACATATATACAGTTTGCGTTGTTGTTATAAAATATAAAATATTTTACAAAAGAAGGAAGGAGTGCGGATTATCAAATATATAATAATTTTTTACACATGTTACGTAGAACTTAATGTAAAAGTAAAACATGAAAATTGTTTAAAAACCGGTTATTGAGCTGATTATTTACTTCCGAGCTGCGATGAAATATAGGGTGTATAAATATAGTATCATAGATTCTTTGAACTTCCGAGCATCTTGTTCAAGCAAAGTCTATAATGAATATTTAACCACGTGGATCACGAATATATTATGTGACGCGACATGTCGCCATTATGGTGTGAGCGTTCACATCATAGAGAGTTATTTTCTCGATGTATGGTGGCAATAGATTGCTAGGAATAGTTAGCTTAATATTTCGTGCATGCACACAAATTAACTTTAGTATGTGCGTAGGTATTTGACCATTTGGGTCAAACGGCACCCGCACCGCGGCGGTGCGAAGTTTGGCACCAAATTGGCATGACAATATTTTTCACATTGATGAGTATATGTCAAGAAAAGTGCTTCAGAAATGCATACAGTAAACTTTTAGAATATAATATGGCGGCTAAGTCTATTATAGTATGACATGTAAGTATATATGCCAAATTAGGCTGCAACTTACGTGTATTGGCATGATGGAATGGTTTAACAAAGTTTTGGGAGGCAATTCTTTCTGATCTGATTATTGTATGAAACAAGCTGACCCGGCAAACTTCCTACCGCCATATTTCTAAATATTTATTTTCATATTTATTGATTCATACTTCTGGCAATAAAGAACACATAAAAAAAGATTTATCCAATATGGCGCAGACTTTTGGAAGTTATGCGCGGACAAACAATTCGGTGATTCATCTTATTTATATACATATATTTAAATAGATAATATATTCTGTTTCTGATTTCTATATGCATTGATTTAGTGACAAAATGAAATTTACTAATACGAATTCTTATAAAAATAAATGTTGATAGCTATACTAGTTTCTTTTTATGATTTTTCTAAAGTATTGATAAGGCGCCGCGTTTGGTACTAGCACGTGCTATAATACCCCCGCGTGGAGAGTGTTAAAAGGTAAACTTTTTATAACGAGTGCTCAGTTTACAAATGAATCTCAAGTAATTATACTACAGTATTTATTTTAAAATTACAGGCCCCATCGCCGGAACCAGAAAACAAACCTAAAGAAACAGATGAATTAAAACACACTGAAAACATTGAAAATGAAAATTCTGAGACTAATGACAGTGGATTTCCTGACGATTCCTTCCTTATGGTGTCACAGCTTCAATGGGAGGATGACGTCATATGGGACGGGAGTGAAATAAAACACAAGGTCAGTATAATTCATCACGATTTTCAGATTTTCTCCATAAAGAATACATAAGGATGGTATAATCTGTACCTACCTCAATCTGGTAGGAGTTGTCTTTGGTAAAGATGGTATTATGGTGGGGCGACATCCATATGCTGCAAAAGCAGTGCCATATATATGCGATCATCCAAGGGGCTGCTGCAACAAACATTACTCCATAGCTAACGATTAACATCATATTAATTGTTGTATCTTAAATAATATTTAGCTAATGGTACGGCTGTTAAAGTTCGATGCCCTTAGCAATTTAAAAGTAATATTAGTGTAATCTTTACTAATGCAGTTAGAGTTTGCGTATTATAAAGATTTGTAATGAAACGAAAACTCGTTTCCAATATCACTTTAAATGCTAATTTGAGCATATATTGCTTACAACATTATTGTTTCATTTACTCGCAATAAAAGCTGACTTTATAATAGGTGCATATGATTTATTTTTTTATATAATCCATTTGTGTCGTGTAGACTATTATATTCTTTGTATAATCCTCATCTCTTCCTGTGGGTGTTGTAAGAGGCGAAAGGTAAAATACTAGAAAGTAAGCATTAGCGCCTTCTGAGGAATTGCTATCTTAAACTGCGATCGCCAGGACCTATATAGCTTGGGGATTATGTCGGAGGATTCTTTCAGAAGTGGAAAATCCAGCTGATTCAGTTACGTACAGTTTATTAGCCTCTACTAATATCAACCTTCGCCTTTATTGGTTAAGATTACCTGTTTAAAACACCCGTTATATTATATGATCTACTATGTTACATATTGTGTAGGTGCTTGCTCGTCTGAACAGTAAGAGCAATGCAGCTGGATGGGTGCCTACCTCAGTGAGCCGCACCGCTCAACAGTTTTCTCATCCACGACCACAACCACCTACTCCTCTGCAGGCAAAAACAGCTGCGTAAGTATATAACATCATTGTTAAGTAAGCGTAAGTATATAGACTCATGTCTACATTGTTATTTTTATATTAGGTTACCTAAAATGCGTCTCTCTATATCGCATAGCCACGCATAGTTATGATCTCTTCTGATGCGGCGTGAACTGTAGAACAATCCCATCCGGACGGATGCGCCGATGTACATGTAGCTTTGTACCTAAAGTGCTGAAGTCAAAGTCAAAGTCAAAATCATTTATTCAATTTAGGCGTCTACGACGTTCTTATGAAGGTCAATACCAAATTAGAATATGTGCCAGTAAAATGTGCCAGGCCTGCTAATACCAATTTATTTTTCAATACTCATTGCTCGGAAGGCCAAGGTAGGTCTATGTACATACTGTAAAAGTAATATTTTATAAATTATTGGAGTACAATATTTTATGCCCAAGGCGGGAATCGAACCCGCGTCCTCCGATATCGCGTCGGATGCATAAACCTCCTCGGCTACCTGGGACTTGGCATTTCTGTATTATCTCCAATTGTATTACTTTAACCGTCATAGGGGACGGTGCGCGGCCTTCAACCAGACTACTAGACTTCATCTGATCGAAAGAAGTGATTTTTCAAACACTTAACTCTCGGTATGATGTCGCTACCCTTCTATATTTCTAAATATGATTACAAGCACTATCACGTGCTAAGCGAAAATCATATTTTACAAATTATTGGAGAAAAAAATTTTATGCCCAAGGCGGGAATCGAACCCGCGTCCTCCGATATCTGTAAAAGTAAGCTATCGCCTACGCTCTATGAATCCGTGCTAAAATCTTTACTTTTTGATTCCAATTTGTAACAGAGTCATTTGTTCCAAATTCCTATTTTAAGGTCTTGACATATGGACTCACGGACATAATATTATAGTCAACAGAGTAACAATAATAAGGTTAATGAAACATTAATAAGTCGATAAATAAATATAATGGGTGTATTTTTTAGGTCCGCGGTAAACAACCAATCAACAAACTTGAACGAGGGTGAAGACAATACTTGGTACAGTATATTTCCAGTAGAAAACGAAGAGTTGGTGTATGGCACCTGGGAGGACGAAGTTATATGGGATGCAGAAAACATGCCCAAAGTGCCCAAACCTAAGATATTGACCCTGGATCCCAATGATGAGAACATTATATTGGGAATACCAGACGATGTCGATCCGTCGAAGATTACTAGAGGTAACGTGTTACGAAATTGATGCATTTTTTATTTGTGCTGGTCTTAAAAATGTTGGCAAATTTGATACTGGTCTTATAAAGGATGTCATTATCTCAATGTTTTCGGCTTGTTTATAAGGATTTCTACCAGAAAACGGGACCCTATTACTAAGCCTTGGCGGTCCGTCCGTCTGTCTGTCCTACCAATAAAGGTATTTTTTTGGAAAGGTTATAGGCTTAAATTTTCACAGTTATGTATTTATTATAGCTCATTCCTGACAGATGATAATAATAATAAAAAGTTAAAAATAAAACAAGAAACGTTTTTATAAACTTTTTTTTTTCTTTTTCAAAATGGCAATACGTATATACAAACGTCAAACATGGAATGATTATAGTCCAATGTATAACGTGTAACTACAAACACTAAAGACCGATAAATAAAAAGAACTAGCCCGGAACTCGACGGGCATATACGGGGTGCAAGTAGTTAATTTAGTTCATTCTTCAGAAGAAAAAGAAACTATTCTATAATTAGTGAAGTTATCTCCGGTTAATCGCACACCTGTATTTGGAACCCATCCACAAAGTTGAAACATTTAGCATATTTCAAGCCCAATGTAGAGTTTGTATGTTATATTTTAATTTGCACTACAAAAAAAGTTTAAACCATATTATTTTTTTCACTATACAGAGCGAGGTCCAGCTCCTAAGGTGAAGATCCCGCATCCACACGTAAAGAAATCTAAGATTCTCCTCGGCAAAGCTGGCGTGATCAATGTACTACAAGAAGATGCGCCGCCTCCGCCTCCGAAATCACCTGACCGAGATCCTTTCAACATCTCCAACGACGTGTATGTGTTTTATTATAATTTTACATAAGTACACCTCACAAACACCTACAATATTTTATTGCGAAGCAGTAATAGCTCAGTGGCTTTGGCTATGGACTGCCGCGTAGCAGGTCCATGGTCCGAATCCCGCCGCGGGCTTGAGCTTCACCGCATGGTGGGAGGGCATTTTGTGAATGCCCGCCTGGCTAGCGACCACCCTCAAGTTGAAAATCTGTTGCCAAGCACCTAACGGTGTGTTTCGGCAGCTGTCCTTGAGAGCCAGAGTAATTCTAGGTTAAGCCTGTTAACACCTTCGACCACATCATCACTTAACATCCGTGAGATTGTGGTCAAAGGGTTACCTATCAGCATTAAAAAAAAAAAAAAAAAATTAACAAACCGCCAATGTTTGTTACAATCCAAACAGCTCTTTTTGGTTATCGCACAAATGTTTGTCCTGGTCTAGTTTCAAATTTGAGCCATGTGAAGAAAGGTCACTTCCAACTATATTATGATAGTTAAAGATGTTTGTATGTAAAAAGGCAGCCGCATCTCTGTAGTTTAGGTGTTGCCCATTATAAGTTAAGTGTAAACCACTCAGAACAGCTGTTAGTGATTGCGAACCACTTCACTGCGTCCGCCGGGCAAATATTACATACCATATATAATTTGTCTGTTATTTACATTGCGTAACAGTAACTGTAAATATTGCTCCTTGGTGGTTGACCTACTGAATAAGGCACTTGCCCAAGCTGTAATGCTAACATGATCCATATGAATTTTGTATTAAAATTTTAAATAAGGGCGTGAACCAAATAACATGGTTAGAAAACTAAATAATTAATTTTACTAATTTAACATTCCATGTTTCATAATATCATTTACTGTTTATGATGTACACAATCGAATCACAACCAGGTTCGATCTCCGAACTGAGTACAACATTTTTTATATATATGAATACAGTTTTTCTTATCGTTTAAATCGATGACATGGTTCCTAAGAATATATCTTTGTATGTCTAATAGTTTCAGACTTGCTCATACTGACCCATCTAAATGGCCCACCTGTATAGAAATATACATGAAATAATTTTGGGAATGGATTGGAAGGGTACTCAACAGCATTTAAATTTTCCAGACACTATCAACCAAAATCACAGAACCCGCGTCTCAAAGTGGGTGGCGGTCAGCTAATTCAGCACAGCACGCCGATTGTAGAACTCCGAACGCCGTTCATGCAAACTCACATGGGGCCTGCGAGGCTGCGAGCGTTCCACCGGCCCGCGATGAGGAAACTTTCGTACGGCCCGCTCGCCGCGCCCGGCCCGCATCCCGTACAGCCTCTGATCAAACACATTA
Source organism: Plagodis dolabraria (assembly GCA_963854805.1). Classification (NCBI taxonomy): domain Eukaryota; kingdom Metazoa; phylum Arthropoda; class Insecta; order Lepidoptera; family Geometridae; genus Plagodis; species Plagodis dolabraria. The sequence continues at coordinate 19,169,712 of OY978447.1, read as the reverse complement.
GAAAAAAAGCGAAGGTAACATGAAAAAAAAACTGGCCAATGAGGCAAAAGAGTATTTATATACATTTATTTAAATTATTTTTTAGGGGGCTCCAATGAGAAAGTTGCTGAAGAAATACTATTTTTTACCCAAGAATCCCTCTACTGCATGAATTAAGATTGACCGTGGAAAACATTTTATTTAAGTACCAATTAACATAATATCAAAAGAAAACAAAAATAACTATATAGATGTTTTTGCAAAGCTAAATATGGTTTCGTAACCATAACTGAGAATTGCCAGAAGAGATCCCGGCTGTAGGGACTGATGGTCGCGGGATCGAATCCCGCTCGTGGTTTCACTTTTTCATTTCTTTGTAATTCTGTTAGGCTTACTCGCTTAGCAGGCGTTAATGCAAATATTACAATGTTAGAATTATCGGGTTGCGTCATCTTAAACAAATAAGTAAGTACTCTATAGAATTTAATTGCAAAGAAAGCTTAATTAATGCTCATAACGTAAATGGCTAAATTAGTCATTTATGTATTATACACACATCAAAAGTGCCTAGGGATCAAGTACGTTTTCGTGAAAATCAAGTAAGTTTTAAACCGATCTCATTTGGATCAGGGGCAACCACAATGCTCAGATTTATGCGGAGAGTATTGTTTCATAAGTGATCATCCCTTTGCGAAGCCGTTTGGGTAATTCGTTTCATTTAATGCACGATAATGCACGTCCACATACGGCTATAGTCTTAACTCGTACTCTTGCCTCGCATCAACGTTCTGCCTTGGCCTGCTCAATAGCCAGACCTCAACTCCATTGAACATGCATGGGATATGCTACGAAGAAGAGCTCTGCCAAGTATGGATGCCGTGCATACCCCACAACAACTTTTTGACTTGTTACAAAGAACGTGGACAGCCATTCTTCAAAGTGGTTTTGTTGAACTGATTTTAAGCATGCCAAATCTCTGTGCTTGTGATCACACAAGCACAGTGTTAATGGTAGAAACACAGATTAGTAATTAATATAATTTTACAACAAACATGGCAACAAACCTATTCTTTTTCGTTTTTCTGCCAAACAAGTCAGTTATAGTTCAAAATATATATGATCCCTATGCACTTTTGATGTGTGTATATACGAGTACATTGTTATATTTTTATCAATTTCGATTCAAGGTCATGGTTTAATCAAACTGTCCGTAATTCTACCATCGCTGCCTCTTTCACTCTGACACAGTCCGATAGTGACAGAATTTCAGCATTTGACAGCGTTTTAATGTAAAAATTAAATTATTAGGACTTTTTGCATATTCGTTAACTTGCTATGTTTTCTCCTTGCCAATAATAAACTTTAATGATTTATTTTACTCCTAAGTATTTTCTGTAGTGATTATTGTTTCACATTAAGCTTATAATTTTAGCATATGCATATTTTTTTACTTTGCTCGCAGCAACGAGAAGCCGAGCGATTGGCTTCCGGTGGAGGTGACGTGTTCTTCATGCGCACTCCAGAAGACCTCAGTGGCAGAGATGGGGAACTGATCCTGGTTGAATTCTGCGAGGAACACCCTCCTCTCATCAGCCAAGTTGGCATGTGTACTAAAATGAAGAACTACTACAAACGGACTGCAATTAAGGTAAGAGTATTAAGCCTTAGATAATCGTTTGCGGTGTCATGGATGTTGAAAGAATTGATTGAGGTAAAACAAAATATCTTGTGAATGTAGGGCATTGAAAGGCAGAGAAGTATTTTACGAATGCTTGTCTGGCTAGCTACCAAGTAGTAACTAACCTCAAGTATACATTCTGTCGCCGAGCACCTAACGCTGTTTCTGGCTCCTGCCCTTGTGAGCCAGTATATTATAAGTTAAACCTGCACCCACGACCACATCTTCATTTACCAACAGGTGACATAGAGATTGATGGTTAATCAATCAGAAACAAAGATCACTAAACAATTTTAATATCCTTTGTTATTGAAGCATTCATAAAATTATAACCTGAAGCTAAGCTTGCAATTTTGTGGAATGGTACTTGATTTTCTTTTTTATTCCATTTTAATGCTTCATTTTCTTTTTTAGTTCCACTTTAATGAGATACATGTTAAGAACTTTGTCAAAATAAAGCCACACTTCGAAAAAGGTTCGCCAAATAAATAACCAATCTTTCATAATTTCCATTAAAATATATGCACTAATGTATCTAATGTAAAACAAACGTCTTCCGTTCCTTAAAATCTTTGACCATTATCACTAGTAAAATCTTAATATTGTTTATTACAGGACAGCGGACCAAAACCCCTGAAATACGGCGAAATAGCGTATGCTCATACGTCACCGTTCTTAGGCATTCTCCCACCGGGCGCTACGCAATCTGTCGTTGAAAACAACATGTACAGGGCACCGATATACGAACATATTTTGCAGAACACTGACTTCCTTATTATTAGGACGAGGTAAACAATTATTACATAATATTCAAAATATCGTACCTTTATAAAGAAAACTACGGTCTACATATAATAAAAGCAGAATCGATCCTCATAAACGATTCCGGTACAAGGTAGATAGGTGGATGTCATCTGAGCTGAATGCGTTTACTCGCTAAAAGGTTTTAATAAAGGGATAGGGCATACTTAGCGTGTATAAATATTGAGCTTCCCTTAAAATTTAACGAAAACTTGGTTAATAATTAGCACACGCTTATCCACCCCGCGACTTATCTACATCACCTTAACTCGAGGCGTTCAGTGTAATTTATAACAACTCATACTTACCAACGCCGCCTTATCGGCATCGCCTTGGCCCGGGACCGTGTGCTTTGACCTTTAAGTTCGAATTTTGTGTTTGAGTGGTATGTCTTATCTTCTATACCTTGAAATATATTTGTATGCTTTCTTTTTTTGAACCAGTAAAATTAACCAGAGCTGATCATTGGTTAGCACCACCCAAGTAGAAAATTGTCGCGAAGCACATAACGATGTGTTCTGGAACCTACCTTTGGAAGGCATTACCCATTTTAGTTGTATGTTTACCCTCTCGGTCACATCGTCACGTACCATCAGTAGTGCATTCTTTTCGACATGATAGCGTTTGTTGCAGTTTCAACATTGGTTTTAGATACAAGTTTATCTAAGCGATTGCAAAGAACTTTTGATAAATTTGCAACATTCTCCACCAATGATTCGTCTCAAATTGAACGACTCAATACAATGGACATGAGATAATTACAGCATTTCGCGATTATCATCTGTAGCTGTTTTCAAAGTTTTCTGAACGGTGTAAGAAAACATTCAAAACACTATTTTTGCCCAGAATAACCCAAAATGAACACCCAATGTGATTTGTAATGTGTAACATTTTTTGCATTTTTGGGTGTTATTTTTGCTTACTGTAGGCTATACGTGAGATAACGCTCGTTGCCTGACCTATCGGTATTTAGGATGGAAAAATTTTTAATTACAGTTTTATGTAAAGAAACTAAAAAATAACTGCATTGATTTTTCACGCAGCAGAAATAAAACTCAAGCGAACTTAGAATACACATACCTGCGCAATGTTGCTTGTATATTTTTTAAATATTTTGTAAACTAGACTGTTCTTTTCAGGCAAGCATACTACATTCGCGAAGTAGACGCGTTATTCGTTGCCGGTCAAGAATGTCCACTGTACGAAGTGCCAGGGCCAAACTCCAAACGTGCCAACAACTTCGTCCGAGACTTTTTACAGGTAAACTATATGTCAGTCTTCCACCTTACAGCGCAGACCTGGCACCTAGTACTATTATAACATGAATTATGGTGCGGCACGGAATACTAGTGTAGAGGTATAATTGTGTAAACATTTTTTTTTTTTACCGGCGGTATGCCTTTATTAAACAAAATACTATGAACTATATACAACACTACAGCTACTACAATAAAAGCATTTAGACACCTATAAGTCATAGCAGACTCATAGGCAGTCCAAATGCTCCAGCCCACTCCCAGTTGGCAGCGTGCCCAGCATGCTGGCAGCATTGCCCCGTTGAATTGCAATGCTTATTCGTTGAGCCAAATATGTGCCAGAATTTTGATCACGCGTCGCATCGACCAAGCGCTCAGATAGGTTTTGGAAAATACGATGAGCTCCCGGTCCCCACGGACCCAACGTCTCCACACCAAACGGCTCAAATATGTAACCCATACCGAGGTTAGCATATTTGCGCCGCTTGAGTTGCTCCGCCGAAGTAGCCGCAGCGCCAGCCCTCACGTTGGTTTCAGAAAGATGTGACGGCGCTAAAGTGTCCACGCACGTAGCGTCCCACACTAAGGGCCGTCCTAACTTCCACGGAACCAGAGTCATGCCGTCAGGTCTTTTACCATCGTCACGCATCAGACCATTCGGTTCGAGAATAGCTGGAACATTGGCGCTGGTAAAAGCCCGGCGAATGATATCGTTAAGGCTGGCGTGGCGGGAAATTCGACCAGCACTTCGAGAGCAGGAGAGGCCATGGTGACCGAGTTGATCAACTGCAGTACCACACTGGCAGTGATGTGCAACACAACACCTTGCACCCAAGCGTAAGCTAATAGCTAGACGAAAAGCGGATGGATCTATAAGGCTACCAGTTTTGTAAGAAGGAATGGCCTGTAACCAAAGACCGGATTCCCACACAGAAACAGCGAGAATACGAGCACGATCTGCGATGCTAGAACACGTATTTAAAAGATCTTTCCGTGTTAGCTCGCATAGGGGCCGATCCCACTGTTTCTGAGATGACAACATTTTTGGGAATTCAGTATTTGGACAAGCCAGTCTCCATGTGTTTTTGGCCTCAGCCAGATATGCTACATCGAAAGAGCCTAAAGATCGTGCAAGAATTTTTTCTACTAATTTGTGTGTACTGTGTACAGAAGACAAAAAAGCTGGTAATGCCACACTAGAAATTTTGCGTATCCCTATGCCCCCCAACCTCACAGGGAGGGAAGCTTGCACCCAAGCCCTATCATCCATCTCAACATTCAAAACCGACACTAACGTATCTTTTACTAAGTTGTCTAAGCTTAACAAAAGCTCACTGTGTTGCCACAGCTGACAACATCTTAAATAGTATGTAAATTTAGGAACGAAAAGGCAAAATCTTATAATTGTAAAAGCCATATGGGCGTTAATTTTGGATAATCTGCTAGAAGCATTTCTAAACTTTTGAATTTGTTCTTCGACAAATGGTGATAAAGATTCGTTAAGAATCGGTGAACCCAAAAGACGAAGCGAACTTTTTTCTACTAATTTTATATTAGGCGCAAGTAAGTAAACATTGCTTATTAAATAAGATTATTACTGAATGATGGATATAGATAGTATTAGCCATAAGGGTACGATACGATAAGGCAGAATATGTTATTCTCTCCAATGAAACTACATGGATAATTGGGGTGTGATATAAAAACTAGGACAGAAACGAGCTGGTTTCTAGACCTCGCATTGAAATAATTTTTGTAGTGAAATTATAATATGCGGTATGAGTTGTTGCAGTAATAATTTTGTTGCTAATGTGACAATATGAAAAACTTGTAACGTATCCATTTGTCTTGAGTTAAGCCTGACCTACATCATCGTTGAATAAGCCTCTTAATTTTTTATACATATAAAACGCTACACCTCATAAAATCTTATTGAGTACAGTATAAAATGGTTTCCTAAAATCGTTTTCACTCCAACAGGTGTACATTTACCGGCTGTTTTGGAAGTCTCGGGATAAGCCGCGTCGTATCAAAATGGACGACATCAAGCGATCCTTCCCTTCACACTCCGAGAGCTCTATCAGAAAGCGATTGAAGTTGTGCGCTGATTTCAAACGAACTGGATTGGACTCCAATTGGTATGCAGCTCATGTAGCAATATTGTTTCCTAACTAAAAAGTATTCTAATCGAACAAAGTAGAAACTATTACGCAACCAAACTTATACTCCCAAAATTTACGATTTGTTAATATTTTTAATTTATTTCTCCTGCTTCATATGTCTTTAATATAAATAAGAAAGGGCAACAATTGTACCACTATTTTAATGTGTAGACATTCACAAGTCTAAGAATAAGGATATCTAAAGTAATGATATAAAATCAATCTATAAACTGATTGCTGATTCCCAAATTAAAGTAGTAATATTATGAACAAAAAGTTATATTCTAACTTTTAATGCCTCAAATAGATAATGAGAGCAGAATACCGCAGTACTATTGTTATAAGTTCTCAATTTTACTATTCAGTGATGCTGAACAAACGTGATTTATTACTAAAATTAATGGAAATAATGCTTAGTACTTAACAAGCTTCGTGTCTTATTGTATAGTCTAGTATCTCGCCGCACGCCTGATTTTAAATTATTGCTTTTAATCACAACAAATACTTCACAGCCCATGGAGAGCCGCATTGCTTTCGCTCTCCGAGCAATTTGACTGTGGTATTTATTTATACCAATTGATTATATGAACATAACTGTCATTTTATGTATTTATTTGCAACGTCGCCACCGTCGCGCTTATTTGTTGTAAGGAACGAAGCGATAGATTAGCGAAGAAATTTTCATCAGGTTGCCACCGTTTGGGTCAGTACAAAATATTTGCCTAAACTCCATTATTATTTTCCGGTAAGAAAAGCTGCTTACATTCTCAAACTAAAATGTATTGACTGTTTTTAAAACGCATGAAACAATCTGTATTGTGAGGGAAACGGCTCCTATTTTTTGTTACACAAGAATTCACTACAAAATGTGTTCTCTTGATAATAGAAATTAATTAAAGCTTGCTAATGTTATCATGTAACTCGGAGTACCAAAATGTGTCACACTGACTATATTGTCATTCGATTCGGAACACAACATTGTGCGTTTGAATTGTTAGACAAGAAGGTAGTGACTCATAATAATTTATTCAAGAGAGGTATACGTCTTATAATCTTAAATACCTCGTATTGATTATAACTAACTTTGCACAACTTCCTTGTCGCATAATTCAGGCACATATCAGCATTTGTCACGTTGTTGTTTTCTGGATCTATTAACAAGGAAGCCAGTTCCGTAGGCAAAATAATACCGGTTTAGCGAAAAAGTATGGAGTAAAGAAAACATCAGGCTTGATTTAATTTCAACACATATATTGTAGTGATCATTTAAAAACAGAAACATTATGTTAGGTGGGTGATAAAGCCTGATTTCCGGCTACCATCCGAAGAAGAAATCCGAGCTATGGTGTCCCCAGAGCAGTGTTGTGCATACTTCAGCATGGCCGCTGCTGAACAAAGACTTAAAGATGCTGGTTACGGCGAGAAGTTCATATTTACGCCCCAAGAGGACGACGACGAAGAATTGCAACTCAAAATGGATGATGAGGTAAGAAAAAGGAATTAGAAAGAGAAATGCGATTATAAAGCTAAATCAAATATATAAGACAAAACGTTTTGTTGTGTCGACTTCCCTTTTTTCTCTTTACAGGTGAAAGTAGCTCCATGGAACACAACTCGCGCTTATATCCAAGCCATGCGCGGCAAATGTCTTCTTCAACTTACCGGTCCGGCTGATCCAACTGGCTGCGGCGAAGGATTCTCCTACGTCAGAGTACCGAATAAACCAACACAACAACCTAATGAAGAACAGCAACCCAAGAGGACGGTCACTGGTACTGATGCTGATTTGAGAAGGTTGAGCTTGAACAACGCAAAGGCATTGTTGAGGAAATTTGGCGTGCCTGAAGAAGAGGTTATTTAAACTTGATTTTTTTAAACTTAGTTTTGTTTGTTCTTTTGTTTCCATTCCGGATTGTAAGCATTTAGAACACTAGACGTTGGAGCGCGTTTATTACAAATTTTTATACGGTTATGTAATGTCAAAATATCTATTGATAATAACAAAGTAATCGCCAAACATTCTACGGCTTGTTCCGACAGCTACACTTGAGAGCCTGTTTAATATCATCGATCACATCGTAACTTACTAATGCAATGGGTGGATAGTAGTCAAAGGGCTTACTGTTGCGGGTTGCGACTGGTTATAAAGTTCAAATATAGGAAACGGTTAATTTTGAAGGAATAGGTTGACTGTACTACATCTATTATATATATGTACAATTATAGCTGCCAAACTGCCTGGTATTTTTTTTTATTTTATTTTATTTTATTGTGACGGAACAAGCTCGAGGCCCACCTGATGTTAAACAGACTAAACTCTTCCTATAACATATGCATTTCGTCACAAGTCACGAATTGCACTGCGCCCGTCACTTTGAGACATAGTTGTGAAGACTCATGTGCCTGTAATTTCACTGGCTCTCAAGGACTGCTGCCGGAGCACACCGTTCGGTGCTTAGCGACAGATTTTCTACTTGCGTTCGCTAGCCAGGCGGGCATTCGCAAAATGCCCTTCCACCATGCGGTGAAGCTCAAGCCCGCGGCGCTATTCGAACCGTGCACCTGCTACGTGGGAGTCCATAGCCAATGCCATTGAGCCATCATTGCTTCAAAATGTTGTGTAATTTAAAACAATGCTATAATAACTGTTTGATTTGAACCAAAAATGATTGTTTTATTCACAGATCAAGAAATTATCGCGCTGGGAAGTCATAGACGTCGTACGTACACTCTCTACGGAGAAGGCCAAAGCAGGTGAAGAAGGAATGACAAAGTTTTCCAGAGGAAATCGATTTTCAATTGCTGAACATCAAGAAAGGTATAAAGCAATAGGTTCTCATTGTATTTGTTTACTCACTAAAAAAAATTAGCAACATTACAGTTACAAATTCTAAAGCGTTACATATAATATTTAAAGCGTTACATGATAGAAATAAAAAAATAAAAATAAAATAGATCTATGTAAAAATTTCATAATTAATTATTTGTATAGGTTCATGTCAAACTAATTGATAGGATTTGTTAATTATAGAACAATTAAAAAAATACAATATTCCATATTATACATATAGATGTACATGTCTTATCCAATTGGACTCAGTATAGCATACGATCACCGAACTACTCACATCTGCACCTGTCAGCACCACACCTAGTGTCTGTCATTCTTGTTATTCACCTTATTACACTGGACAGATCACAGAGGAATTATTACTAGCGCTCGCCAAGTTAAAATCCCCTAAAACTATAACTTTTAACGTACTCTTTCAACACTAGAAAAACACTTTATGTACTTGTGTTTCATCACTTGGGCGGAATATAAACGACCCATACATATTACTCATGACCGTGGAAGTGAAAATTCGTCCACAGATCTTCCCCGTCAGATGTTAATGCGAAAAATAAAGTAATACGAGGGGAGTTCCAGGTGAATGGGTGCTACGGCAGCCAGCTGCACCGCCACCGTCGCGCGGAATTCTATTTTAATCAGTGCATTTCTCATGTGATTACCTAAAGTAAATACACAGTAAATACTGACCGATCAAACCATGAAATATATCAACATGCCATGCATATATTTTGAATTGGAGTGACCGTGGTACATGTTTAAATTACACTTTCGGGTCTACTATGGCACAAATAAAGGTCGAAATGGCATTTTTTGACGGACCGCGGTTGTTTCAATTGCTATGATAGTATACTTATTCAAAAATATTTTCCTTTCCGTATATTGCAGTATTCACGTATTAAAACGAAATTATCAATTTATTGTTTTAATGTGAACGTAAACATGAAAGAAAAGAGGTAGTTGAAACACGATATTATGTTTAAAAATTATAAGCCTTATTACGCGTAAACGGTGATACTTAGCATTACTATTGGACCTTTCACTGCAAAACATAGAATATTTGCTTACCATTTTAAGGTACAAAGAAGAGTGCCAGCGTATATTCGAGCTCCAAAACCGCGTCCTACAAAGCACTGAAGTGCTCAGCACAGACGAGGCTGAGAGTTCCGTCAGTGAAGAATCTGATTTAGAAGAAATGGGAAAGAATCTCGAAAACATGCTTGCTAATAAGAAAACAACTGAACAGGTAACTAAGTAACTGGTATTAAGTATATACTTAGTATAGTAGAAACATTAAGGCAATAAAAGTAAACAGCGAAGCGCGTTAAAAACAAATTCATTAACAGAAAATGTTGAGAACCTTGTACCATTATATTTATTAAGACTAAACAGATATCTCGTACTACAAGATCATCTTCTTGGCTGTAAATGTTAATAGACCACAACGTCGCTTAATATCAAAGAGAGCTCGTGATCAAATCCTATCTTAACATGGGTAAAGTTTGAATCCGGCTCCCTACTATGATACATACAAAATATTCTAAGAGATTGTTTCTTCATCTGCAGCTGTCGTTGGAAAGAGAAGAAGCAGAAAGAGCTGAACTAAGAAAGATGATCCTAGGACAATCTGAAAAGAAACCACAAATCAACCAGTCTGATACATCACAATCATCCAGCCAAGGTAAATAGATAAGGAGAGACTATATAAGTATAACTACATCTGGTCTGTGTCCTTTTTTTACCTAAATTTTTTAAGTGTCAGTGGGTTTACGAGTAGTTATAGACAATATTGTTATTTAACAAACGCAAAGAGGTTCTGTTTCCAGATCAGCTGATAATTTATTTCAACAGGATTCATTATTATTTGCCTAATCCCACTTCATGTGGGGGTTGCTTGGTACAATACGTTTTCATTAACAGCTTGAGTACATTTTGTAAACATTTTGATTTCGATTTTATGACCAGCTGCCGAAATATAGGCACAAAAATGATACTGAACCGTTTTGTGCACCTAAACTGCATCAAAACCCTGACTTAATCATGACCAGTTACAATTTGCGTATTTAGCGTTATATTTTCTTTTATCGGCTTTTCACCAGTAATTTACATACATAACGATTTTTTTACGTATGTTTACTAATGGTAGGCTTCGTAGCTGTGTTGGTAATGACTGTTGACTGAATAATAAATATCTTGTTTTAATATTTTTATTTTTTCCATGACGCATTATCCGCGGATAACATTACAAATTACGAGAGGATTAATTATAGTAATAAGCGAAATTCGAACGCGCGCCATCCACCCCTGTAGCCGGGGTTTGCTATGACGGCTAAGACAATAGGACATATGACGTATGAGTCTAATTTGTTTACTATACTATAATGTATATGAGACTACGCCACATATCAAAATTATAGGGTTGCGTCATCTTTAACAAGTTTAAAGCAAAAATTAATCTTGTTTGTAGTACAACGCAAGTTGAACTATAGATGTCGCTATACCCCCATACGATGGTTAAGAACGAAAGAACAAATTAGAGTCACACGGCTTGTTGGAGTCTTGGTGGTTTAGCGGTCAGAGCATACCCCCGCTACAGGGGTAGATGGTACGGGTTCGAATCCCGCGCATGACTAAAGGTTTCCTCTCGTTGTAATTTGGTAATAACTTGTTTGGTGTTTATTCTTTTTTTTGCTAACATTTCAAAGAAATTGCAGTGATCATTAAAAATACCCATAAAATTCGCGATTTCAACAGTTTATAGCTGTTTAATAACTATTTGTAGGTTTCTGTTATAACCGATTAAATTATTCTTAGTTTCTATGTTATATGGACTGTATTGTAAAAGCAGTACAGCGGAACTGTTTGCTCAAAGAAATTCTCAATAGCAGTATTGACATAATATACTGGACATGGGAATATATGGGACCTATAAGTATTTACTAGTATCATCTGAAAGATTATGATATATACTTCTGCCTATCCCTTGAGAATGTACGGGCGTACTATACCCCGCGGTTTCAGCCAGGTAGACAATGATGAAACGTTTTTTTTAGACCTGATAGGTTAGCCTTTGACCACTATCTCACCTGATGGTAACTGATGATGTGGTCGAGGATGTTGTTCAGGCTAACCTTGAATTGTGTGAAAACGTGGATGAAGATCTATGATTAACGCATAGAATATTCTTCGTATTCTATGCGTTAATCCAGGATCTACTATCTATATTTAATTAGATATATATATTTAAATAGATTAATTTATTTCAGTGTGTAAGAGAGAAACAAACTCACAAACTTTCCCATCTAAAATATTAATGTTGCAACATTAACTTTTTTTCTGCAGCCGGTCGCTTACTAAGAATTGTTCGCACATTCCGCAACCCCTCCGGCCAAAGGTACACTAGAGTAGAACTGGTACGAAAAGCAGCCGTCATAGAAGCTTACATGAAGATACGCACTACTAAGGACGAAGCTTTTATACGACAGTTTGCTACCATGGATGAAACGCAGAAAGAAGAAATGAAGAGAGAAAAGCGTAGGATTCAGGTAATATAAAGGTCTATAAGAAATCTACTGGCCTTATTTACTATCATTAGTTTTAGTAATTAAACGTTATGTAGTTCTGCGCACAAGAGGTTAGCTATCAGCAGTAATAAAATATGATGATTGGTAAAGTTCAGAATATTATTTGAAATACATTAATTGATTTTTCGTTTTGAAAGAATATGTTTAAGTCCTATGGTCTTGTATCAGTACATACATTTAATGAATACTGAAACATGAGCTTACTTGGAACCACGAAGTACAACTATTATAGCTATAGTTATAGTGTAGTTTTTTGTTATTTCATAAGAATTAATGAAGATTAGAAAAAAAAAGCTGTTAGTGTGTGCTTTAAATAAATGAAAATAACCGGGAACTGCTTGAAATTTGAGGTGCAAGATTCCACCCGGAAGGACAGACAGACAAACAATATAGTGATTCATAATCTCATCATGATATAAAATAAAATTTTATCATGACTGCTTAGTTTTAACGACGGTGTTTTTGAATTAAAATCCGACACAGGAAACTGTAATTTTTTTTATCTATAGCACTTTTATCAGTACTATTATTATAAATGCGAAAGTAACTCTGCCTGTCTGTGTGTCTGTTAAGCTTTCACGCCAAAACTTCTGGACCGATTTGAATGAAATTTGGTATGGAAATAGTTTGAGACGCGGGAAAAAACATAGGATAGTTTTTATCCAACTGCGCACAAAGAGGTTAATGTTTTTGCGCGGCTCCGCCCGCGCGTATGTCGCGCGGGCGGAGCCGCGCCCGGAAAGCTACTTAAATTATATATATTAATGCATCCCATCGTGTCTCATGGGGTTCTTGCCATAATATTGATTTTGCATATGCTCTACTAGAAATGTTTTATGAAGCAAATCTCTGTCATAAATAATGGCTCTCTTACACGAAGAGTGAGAAGTGTACCCAACCAAAACCCAAATAGCCCCATGGATCTCTCCATCTGCTCTGCCTCCTTAGCATCAGTCCTATCTTATTTTTAGTTTATGAATGTTATGAATATTTCATTTCTATGTCACTAGGAACAATTGAGACGCATCAAGCGTAATCAAGAGCGAGAAAGGCTGGCTGGTAACGTCAGCGCTGGACCCGTCTCATTCCCGGGTGAAAGTAAGTATTCGCATGCGCATGTACCTAATGCAGAAACCTTCTTTACTTTATCTACCTCAAGTTATAAGTGAAACATCACTTATAACTTGAGGTGATCAACATTTTACTTATAACCCGGTCGCATTCTCAACGACATCCTCACCACCATCGCACAGTGGAGCAGCTAGTGCTAGCACCGTAACCGTTATACCAAGGAGTTGGGATGTCCTTGATAGAAGCTGGCGGGGGTAATGCACAATATAATTATTAATAGATTTGTTAACAAATAACCTAGTTTTTCGTGACGAGGTATATATATATTATACTAATAAACCAGGATAATATGTCAAGAGAATATTATGTAATATATTTCGACGCCCTCAACGAATACCTCCAGTGTTAAAAGTTGCTTGTATAAAGAAGCAAGCACTTGTTCATTCACTCGCATCAGATGCCATGAAAGATTTCTGCTGGTGATAGAAATATTTCTACAATAGTAAGTAAATTACCGAACATCGCATTGATATATATTCGCCGATTTGCATGTTGCTATGGCATGAAAAATTGAGCTTGCGATCATACTAACGTGCTTGAAGTTATGGAATTTTGGTTATGCTATAAAAAGTATGGTGATGTTTTCAAATGGTACTGATGGTTACAAATATTTGGTGGTAATTGAATCGCTGGACAGCACGATTTACCAGCAATGTGCACTCATTTTGTTACTTTGACATAAAAATAGTATTCTTAATAAGCTTTAGGAACGTAACATCGGGCACAGTTGGATTTGCTTGTATGGTTAATTCCTGATATGCTTATTTATTAATTTCCATTGATAGAACATATTACATAGTTTTTTCCCCACACTCAATCCTAGCATGGTATGTGGGAAACATATTTTAAGTGTTCTTAAGTAAAATAACCCAGTTATGTCCTGCTATGAGTATCTAGTTACCTAACATGCCATATTGGTGTTAACAAGTTAAATGAAAGCATGTTTTTGGTGAACAGTTAGTAGCTCCAATAAAGAAAGAATCAAAAATGGTGACTGACATGCCCGACATATTTTCCATCAGGCCACATTTACGATTCTGTTCTTTATAGTTATAGGCGCTGCTTAACGCTTTCTAACAAGCTTACTAACAGTATGACCCTACACTCATCTCGTTTTTATCAAATATGATTTCCCATAGGCCTAATAAACATGTCGTCATCGACCGATCTGGGATCACCTTCACCCGGGATGATTCCCCTCGGTCAAATCAAGCAAGAACCAGACCTCCAAACCCCATCTCGAAGACGCCACAAGCTCAAACCAGATCTGAAATTGAAGGTAAAGAGTGTAATGGTAAGCTGGTTCAAATTTTATTTGAACGATTTTTATTTTTATTTATATTATTTCGTAAGGTGTTTGACTATTTTTGGGAAACTGAATAATTTTCCGTCTTTGGGACATTTTTAATTTTGTATTTTTATCGTGTATTTAATACATCTGTAATTTATTTGTGAAGCCAATAAAAACATTAACTCGCGAACTGCAACATTAAAATATTCTATTTATGTCAGCATTTCAAGTCAATCACGAATAAAAACCATTTTTAATTCGTGTTTTATGGAATGTAAATATTCTTTAGTTTTTAGTATGAAATATATTGAATAAATTAATTACCTATTACATTGAGGGGTGATATCAAAAATAATTTTAATTATTATTAATATAGTCATATGCCTTATTAGGTTATATGTCTCTTTTACGCAATTGTTTTGGAATATGAAGAAAATAACGGCTGCTTTGATTTTAATAAGGAAATGGATGTGCTATGCTTTTTTGTAATATGCATGAATCTTAGTCGCGAATACCTTCGTTAGATGATTTCGAATTATTAAAAGGCCCCTGGTTAACGAGCCGTTACATTCAACAATCTGCTAACTCTCAACGAGTTTGCTGGAACGCAAAAATCAATGATAATTATCATGGCATTGCAAAAATGTATGAGCAGCAGTTTTTTGTTATTGATAATGGCGTTTAATCGGAGATTTGAGATTACTGTTGACAAACAGTCAGTTGAAGTTTTCTTTCAGCAATCCAATCTACGTTTGAATGGATTAACAAGCATTTAACGTATAATCTATCGCTAAATTGCGTTACAAGAACTGGATGTAATATTTATAAGTAACAATTAAAAATTAATTCGAAATCGTCTTTCGATGGGTTCATTTGCCTGAGCTTGGCAATCAATAATTAGTTTTTATACTTGTGTAATGCAACAGCACGGCATGTGATTAACTCGAATAACAAATCTAGCTCCTTACTAAAATCAAAAAGCTCCCAAATAATATGACCCAACCCTACATCATTTTAATTCTTTACTCGGTTGTACAGTTCGTTAAGTTCTTATCAGTACAGCCACGTGGCATAAATAAAATAGTCACGAAATTATAAAATCGATCCACTAATAAGAGATACCTACAGAGCAATAATAGTGCTGAAAAGAACTTAACATAGAGATTTCCAACTAAATAAAACATCTAATAATGTTAAAATATTATAGTGCGGTGCCTGCGGCCAAGTAGGGCACATGCGAACAAACAAAGCCTGCCCGCTGTACACTGGATCCATGGGCGGTGGAAACTCATCACCTCCTGAGAGTGAAGTAGAACCTCCACCGATGGACCCTGATGATGATGAGCTTGGATATGTCGATGGAACCAAGCTTACACTTCCCTCGAAGATTATCAAGGTCAGTTCACTGTATTTTACAAATTATTGAAGCTCAAAATTTTATGTCCCGGGCGGGAATCGAACCCGCGTCCTCTGATTTCGCCGTGGATGTCTCAACCACTCGGCCACCTGGGCACGCTATTTCTAGCTGAAATCTCGTGCTCCAATTGTATTACCTTAACTAGTTTTCAGTTTACTGTAGTTTTTTATTCAATCTGGGCGCTTTTTGTCTAATTGACATTTCACTTCGCACTGCGAGTGGTGGCGCTGTTTATATATACTATTTAAATTAAAAAAAAAGAATTGAAATGGCGTCGCTTATCATCAATACATTTCACTTGCACACTATTGCAGCTGTCTATACTCTCACACGGCATCATAGTCTGCAAAAACAGTCTACTCATATATTATATGTATATATTTTATGCCTGATAGGTAGTCATTTGACTACTATCTCACCTGATGCTATTACCTTAGTGCTACTATACAATTAAATAATATCTTGATGATAAAATAGCAAACATGTTATTTTCATATACTTTTGAACTGTGGTAAGACATTTTTATAATATTTTTATCTGTATTCATTGACATTTTATTTTATTTGTTTGTATTTTTGTAAACTGATTTACGTTTGGTAGGTACGTACTTGACTTGCATGATAATTAATAACTTTATTTAATAATATAATTTAATATTGTATGTCCGAAAAGGACGGAACTGTTGAGACTCAATGAACATTTTCTGTACAGCTTATGCGATAAATGATTCTGATTCTGATGATGAGTGAAGATGTGGTCTAAGATGTTGTTCAGGCTAACCTAGAATTACTGGCTTTCAAAGACAGCTGCCGGAACACACCGTTAGGTGCTTGGTGACAGATTTTCTACTTGAGGGTAGTAGCTAGCCAGGCAGGCATTCGCAAAATGCCATACCACCATGCTATACATATAGTCAGACACTTCACATCGTAAACTGTGCCGTTTTAAGAAACAGAAAAAACATAAAAGCTTAGTGAAAATCCCTTGTTTGTAATGAATGACGTATTCAATTGTTCCAATTTTGTCCATTATAAGAACGTATATAAAAAAATTATACGATTTGTTTTTTTCTTTCCAGCAATCAGCAGAAGAGATGCGCCGACGGGGCAGTGGTCGCCGCGGGAGTGAATACCGCGCAATGGGTCGCAACAAACGCCGTGGAACTGCCGAGCCGTGCGACTATTTGGTCAAACGACCCGCCGATAGACGTCGCACTGACCCAATGGTCACTCTGTCTTCTTTGCTCGAAGATGTCCTTAACCACATGAGGCACTTGCCAGATGTCCAGCCTTTCCTCTTCCCTGTGAACCATAAGGTAACTTATCAAAGGAAAATAAATACACTGTAAGATTTCTAGTTGATTACTTGCCTTAGTCATTGTTAGGTCAAATAAAAGTTGAAAGGCCTCGTTCTACCGATCAATCTGCCTTTGTTGACCACTTAAGGAAATCGCCAAATTTTAACAAAAAGCTTTATCTGTAAAAGTAAAACATATTAAAATAAGCTTATATGCTTTAGAGGCTATTAGGTCAAACGACCCGCCGAAAGGCGTCGTACAGATTCAGCAATCACTTCGTTTCTTCTAGCTGGAAGATGGTTTTAATTACGAGGTGAGTTCAAAGTATTCTCGGTATAGATATAGAAGAAAAAGCAGTATAAACTGAAATAACTTTTTTTTCTCTCTCCGTGTCTCCTGTAGTCTCAATACACTTCTTACAAAATGAAATCATTTTTTCAATAGAATGAATTTTATTCATATGTGAAAAATGATCGTTTATGGCTTTACGTTGGAGGACTTCATCTTCAGATAATCGCTTTCTACGAGTCCAGTTTTTTCAGCTTCGGGAACAATAAATAGTCTGGTGTCAGGTTAGGGCTGTCGGCCACCATCCCTACGTGGATGTTTTCTGTTTGTTCAAAGTGATGCTCGGCCTTTGGCAACATTTTCGCGTCAGGCATTTTGTTACACTCTAATCAAAATTATGAAAGGCCTAATGATGGTAAACTATATAATAATTTGTAAAATGTGGTTTTTCGTTTATCGCGACAGTGCTTGTAATCGTAATTAGAAACATAGATCTCTGCTTGTTAATCTATGTGGAAATCCGACAATATTTTCTAATTGTCACCTTGGATACTGTTGTTAGAGTTAAAAATCCGATAATTAGAATACTTTGAACTCGCCTTGTGCTAACTCTTTTTACGACTTCTCTTCCTTGTCAAGTATAGTCCATATCATATAGGATTTAAAGTCGATTATTTGCCTTATTACCTATTGGCCACACCATCCACCCATTTACCCTACGGTAACTTTGTTCATGAAGGCGCCCCCGTGGGGTGCCGGGCTAGAATGTCACCTTACCAGGCCACTAAGGGTAACATAGCAGAAGGTAGGTAGCAGCGCTTTCTGAGGAACTGATATCTCACATTGCGATCCTCAAGACGCCTGCCAAACGTAGGGATTGTAGCAAACCCCCCCTTAATGCGGCAGGCTGTGTTCAGCAGTGGACAATCCGGCTGATACAGTGCAGTACATGAAGGCACCTGTGCCATGTTCAATCTTTCCTCTTGCCTATCAATCACAATGTGGCTCAACAATGTAAAAGAAGAAACTATTCGAATCTTTGGTTGATGGTTTGCATTAGGGACCATTTCGTCACAAGACCAAGCAATATGACATATGTTCTAATGGTAAAATATGAGGCACTGCTTTCATGTTATGTTTTTATCTTTAGCCTCGCTTGTGAAACATAAGTTTAAAAGTTAACAGTATAAATGTATTGAATTAGTCACTGTGTAATTATATATAGAGGGTAGGGATATATTATGTGATAATGATAAATGATAATTATGTAAGTACAATCTTGTATTTTTATTTTTTTAGTTGGTAGCCGATTACTATCGAATCGTCTCGCGGCCAATGGACCTGCAAACCATCAGAGATAACCTGAGACAGAAACACTACCAGAGTCGTGAGGAATTCCTGGCTGATGTCAATCAAATCGTTGAGAACTCTACTTTGTACAACGGTAAGTTGCTACGTTTGACTACCTCTTAAAAATTGCGATACACAGGGCCGCAATTCAAAAAAAATCGGCCAAGTGCGAGTCGGACTCGCGCACGAAGGGTTCCGTAACATTAGCTATACAACATTAGACTTCTTATTTTAACCTTTTTTTTGTTTTAACGTGCGCGAGTTCGACTCGCACTTGGCCAACTTTTTGTGATCGTTGCTATAGCGGCAACAGAAATACATCATCTGTAAAAAACTTCAATTGTCTAGCTATCACCGTTCTTGAGATACAGCCTGGTGACAGACGGACGGACGGACGGACAGCAAAGTCTCTGTAATAGGGTCCCGTTTATACCCTTTTTGGGTACGGAACCCTAAAAACTAATGATAACAAAAACGAGGGAGTTTTGTATTGCAGCTACATATCTATCACCCCCATCCAAGTTTCCATTACACCACTAGACAGCTAAAGAATCAAAGAAATTATTACGTTGAGTAAGGAACGTAACAAATCGCGCGTGGCGGAGGGCCCGCCATTTTGAGACGTATTCACGTCCAACAAATGGCCATGTCCTTAACACACCCACACCCAATTTTATTAGCACATATTCCCCATCGACATGTTGGATTTCATTACAACACATTTATTTTTTTCTTAAGAACACATTTATTTCTGTTAACCAAAAATAATTAAAATTGTTGCAGTGTAATTTATCTAGTACTGAAGAGTTTTGCTTTGTGCCTAATAAGCTGCAACTTCCTATTCACGTTACACATTTACACGTTACACGCTCAGTAAGCGCTGGAACACTACACAGTACGTGTTCTTTCATCTAGTCGACTTTTACTATACATCCAACAGAAGGATATGGAGCAGTCCTTATATTCTTAAGCCGAGAACTGTAATTATCATCATTTTCACTAATCCTGCCCTTAAATGATATCGACTTATACTCAAAACTAAAACGCTACACAGAATCATCCCACCATCTCAATTTAGTTTGCATTCTATTTTAGCATTTACAAATGTATACTACTCCAGGTCCGACAAGCACTTTAACCTTAGCTGCCCAGAGAATGCTGCAAAGGTGCGTGGAAAAGTTGGCGGAAAAAGAAGAACAGCTCATGAAGTTGGAGAAACAAATCAACCCGTTACTTGATGACAACGACCAGGTAAAATTAACACATTAATTTTTGTCTTTCAATGTCTTGGTCGTAATAACAATCTATAGGAAAGAATGTAGATATTGTCATAGTTTAATACAATTAAATCGGGGTCAAAAGAAATTCCCTTTTTGTCCAACGGGAGTCCACCTTCTGCTATCGTGATGGATTGATGTTAACCTTGTTTTTATTTAGACCTAACATGTGGTTAAGTGCTATTTTCTAATATATATTATTTAGCGGCAATTTTTTATGCTTTGCCGTACGGTCATTTATCCGGTCTTTATCTCCTATCTAACGCGCTATAAACACTGTGTGCTTTATAGACGGTAGGAAATATAATCTGTGCGGGACAGCATGAGAATGGTTGCCATTTTCAATCACATTCATCAATGACGCTGGATATACTTATAATACAATAATTATATTAATTCCAGAATGAAACCAAGTGAAGCATCGCTGGGCATGGGCACAGCGATCCTATTGGTGGATTTCTGCGTCTTGCACCGTTTTCTTCTCATATCTGTAGTGGATACTCAGGCTCAGGCGGTATTTTAGTCTTAACTGTGACGGTCAGCACACGGCCTTTGCGTGCGGTACGCACCGAGTGTCAGTCCACTGACCAACGCACGGCACTTCTCTCGTGCGCCATGCTGCGTCCGCGCCACAATACCCAATCCTATAGTTTTGCCTAGCTCGTCTGTCTCCTGACGTATTGTCGCGGTACTGACGCGCTCGGCTCACGGTTCTTTTCCGTCACTACAACGCAAAACATACGCACTATTTCCACAACGATGCCTACCGTCAGGATAAAACTCAATACAGCCTAAGTTGTAGAATAGCACACATTTAGAATTAATTACAAAATTACAAATTTACGAGCGAAAAAATTATAGTCATGTGCGGGATTCGAACCCGCGTCCATCCACCCCTTTAGCCGGAGTATGCTCTAACCAATTGAGCTAACATGACACAATGACTCATAACTGTAATTCTTGCTCTCGTTCTTCATGCAACCATCGTATTTTGGCATTAAGGCCCAATTATTTTTAATTGATTTATGGCAACCTTTTACCATTATCTTACCAGATGGTAAGCGATGACAGAAATACTGGCTCTCAAGGTTTTGGAAGAAAAAAAGAGGGACTTTAAACGTCAATCTCGTAAAGATTCTTCAAATTCCTCAGTCTCGTTCTCTCTTATGTCTTCATAAAATTAACTATAATTTATTTTGGCTCTAATTTTTCTTTACCTTAAATATTAAAATTTGTATTAGTAAGTACACTGGTGTTGTGTCTTACGATTGACATTCCCAAGGTGGTAATTTCCACATATATTTTTTTTGCGCTCTCTGGATAACTGACTTTTACGTTTTCAGGTGGCACTGTCGTTCATCTTAGAGAACCTCCTAACAACCAAATTGAAGATCATGCCAGAAGCTTGGCCGTTCCTCAAACCAGTCAACAAGAAACAAGTGAAAGACTACTACAGCGTTATCAAGAAACCTATCGATATGGAGACCATGGGAAAGAAAATACAAGGTAAGAAAGACAATATTATTTTTCATATTTTATTGGATGGCATATTGAATAAGGATAAAGAGTAATGAAGGGTATGCAGTAGCATTTACTACAGAGCGCTAGGGTCGTATTGACGTGCCCTTGAAAGGCATTTCAAGCCTTTGTCAGTTGGTCCTGCTCTCATAGGATGGTAGGCGCATAAAACTCAATGCAACGGTAAATGGGGTTGCTGTTCAAACTTTCAACAGATGGCGCCAACATAGCTTTCAACAAATTTATGTGAGTATTTTTGTTTCTGGAGTACATAATGCCGATATACAATTATCTCAAACGAATTGTCAAATTTCCCACAATGAATGGTAAAAGCTGTTCTAGCGCCACTTTGACATTTGGCGAACTCATTGACATGATCATGCGAACTTTTAGTTGAGGTTCTATGTTTTGAATTCATTATTACTTTATTTCGGAGCGTATCGCATAAGATTTTTTTATTTGACTGATTTACTATAAAAACATCGTAATTTAAACCCATCTTGGAATTGCTCTTGTTGGTAGTAAACTCGAAACTTTTACGTTGAAGAGGGCTTTAGTTGGCTCAGAGCTCTTGTCTCAGGGCCTAATTTCTCTCGCAGTTTCCCTCAGTAGCCTTATACAACGTCCAATAAAATATATGGAATAGTATGGAAACTGTATAGTTATGGCAATCAAAAAATAAGTTATGTAATATTTTTCTTTCAGCTCACAAATACCACAGTCGTGAAGAGTTTCTAAATGACATACAGTTATTGGTTGATAATTGTCGCGCGTACAACGGCCCCAATTCACAATTTACCAGACAGGCTGAGACTATAATGAACATCACTAAGGATGCCTTAGAACAGGTATGTTATTTTATTTTATTAAGAAATACAAACAGCTTTTAAGACAATGCTTATAGCTTAAGAATTTTGTTACAGAAGAGTTAATTTTCACTCGTGTTCAAGAATTCGTTTCTACCATTATTATCTGTCTCCTAAATATATATTTAGGGAGATTTTTTAGGCCGAGACGTTTAATAGCCCCTGCCAAAAGCGAGGGCTGATCTGTAAGTCGAGGCTAAAATGGGTTTTATGCTCGAGTTTTCACTTTAATATTGTAAGTAATATATCTTCAATTAACTCTGGAAATTGGACTCAGCTCCGTTGAGCAGAACCGTAGATGCCCGCCCTATCCATAACCATAACATCCTCAACTACGCTCAGCGACCTAGCCAGCGCTATTCCTGTCCAATTTATAGCAGCTGCAAAGGCTCCTCATGGTTAACTATACATTTTAGAACGGGTAAACACGTGATAGCAGATGTCATTGTCAATATTATACGAATACTACATCGCTCTACTTGAAAAAACGACCGTGGTAAGGCAACGCATAACCATAGTTCTTTTCACCTTAGTTTACGGTGAAAACCCACTTCGATTAGCTATCTTGTTTTCTCATAGCTCTCATAGTTGTGTGTCATGAGTAAAGCTGGTGTGGTTTGTGGTTAAAAGTGTTATGTATATTGATTTCTGTCTATTATATTGAAAAGGGTAGGTAAAACTTTTCTCCGTAAGCGTGAAATTTATGTCTGTTTTTAGTTCCAAGATCTCACGGAACTTAGCTTTTAATATTTTTTTCTAGTTTGGTGAACACGTGAGTCAACTTGAAGCGAATATCGCTAAAGTACAACAGAAAATGCTGGAAGAGGCCGAACATTCAGACATCGAAGTGGACGATCTGCCGACGCCACAGTCCGATGAGAAACGCGGACGCGGTCGCCCCAGGAAGCATAAGCCTTCTACTTCTACTGGTGATGGTTGTAACCTCATAAATACACATACAAATAGCTTGCTGTATATTGCATATGAGCGGCTTGCGTCAAAATACTTTTTCACTCGCTTTCATTCTATCTGCCGTTTTTCTGAAGTTATATACATATCGTAATCTCTCCAATTTATATCTCCCATCTTCACTATCACACTAAACATAAATTTTCACGTACACTGTCTCACTTGCGATCCAAATTAATGCTCAACCGAGGTGGAAATGGTTCAGTATTCTTCAATTTCACCTGTTCTTATCTGAATTGAAATCAAAACAACTCTACATCAACATGCTTGTCTGATTTTTTAACGCTCTTCATTTTAAGGGCATGCTTTTCTTTCTCTCTTTAAAATCTGTTGGCCAGTCTTGAAAACGGTTACTCAAAGTCAGTTCCTAAAATACAGTTCAATAACTCCCGAGAAGTAAGTGATTGAAATAAACCTACTCCCGTGAAAAACAAATCTGCTTTTTGTGCACTCTTATGCTTAAAGTACTTAGCTATGAATGAAGTACAAGTAGATTATCTCTCACTAACCTAGTATAAATTTATACATATAAGTCTTAATCGTAACGGTATTTTGAAACACATTACCCCCTTTTACTGTTGAAAAACTGTTCTGGTCGCGGTCCAAGTATTTATTTAATGTTATATTTTTCACGACAGCTAAAGAGTTTTTACTTTTACTAAACTGTAAATTCTTAGGATTTCGTGATTCTTGTTGATTGTAAGGATAAAGTTTCGTACGGAAAATAATGTCAACCATTTCTAACTAAAACTACTTCTGTTTAGGAGGACCACCAAGGAAGCGTGGTAGACCACGAAAGGATCAAAATAGTTTAGCAGATGGTAAGTGTATATATTTTGTTTGTACATATTTTTTTAATTTCGTACTGTTATTACAATTAAGTGCGCTTTTTCACGGACTACCGCATGAAATGTCTTGCGTTCACGATGGGATGCGTATCTGATTGCTGCACAGGAATTGACGTTCGTGTAGTTTTCGGTGAGCAACGGAGCATATATTTGTTGAGTGATTGACTTTTAAGCCTTAACGTAAGCGTGCTCATCGTTTGTCGCTTACATCGTCATTGTTATTCACTTTTTGATCTGAACTAAATCGTCGGCAAAGTCTTATAATCTTTTTTTATTTATGAAGAAGTAGATCATGCAAAATTGTTGGGCTAATGATAAAGCATTTTACGTACTGTAAACCGAAAATACTCCTGATCTAGACTATAATTCCTAACAAACATATTTACGCGCTGTGAGCAGTAACTCTTTTATTAATATTTATTTGCTCATTATTGTTACTTATCTAGGAGTCGCTTGACTCAATCTCAGAACATCGCTCGGGTGGAATAAAAAAGGAGGTTGTTACATTCTGCTGACATAGCGTACCTACTCAAACAATAACACAGTGGCAACGGCAACACAACCAAAAAGCCATTTACAAAAGCAAGCATGCTGTGCGGTGTCTTTAAATAAATACCTAAACGGTCCATATTGCATCGACGTGCCGCGGTGGTTCGTGAAAAACGGCCTAACAATTATCTAATATTAAATTCCTTTTTAATGACGAGGTAAGTAAACTTTTGATATGTCTGTCATAAGTAATCAGGTTATTATTACCCATAAAAGGACTGGGTGCGTTGATATAACCTAAAGTCTATGTTCTATCGTGCCTATTACAAGAGGTATATTCCTCGGTACCAAAGTCAGAGGATATTGGGCAGAGGCCCACTGAGCGCCAGAGTTGTGTAATAGCACAGTATTGAGTTGCGACTTATTCCTAATACCTACCAACAACTATTCAATATAGCGTTTGTCCTGTTCTCTAAATGTTTGTACAAATTCAGTTTGAGTAATGCAGTTTAAAAGAGCAACAAGTTGCAAAGTTTAAGCACACAATTTTCAATTTGGTGGGAATCGGTTTAAAACTCAGCGTTTCCCGTTAATATGATAACTTTAAACGCTCGTATAGCAAAGCTTAACGATGTGTACCGGCCGGCAGCTGTTCTTGAGAACCAATATTTCTATGTTCACCTGAACAATATCTTCGACCGCGTTATCGCGTACCATACCAAGGGACTGATGGTCAGCTTATCAAATATAAAAAACGCATAGTGCGCCTTAAAGCCTTTGACACCATAATATGTCATATATTTAGAAACCGAGAAACAAGTTTTCATTACAGGTATCATTCGGATAAACAAGTTTTAGCCATCCCCCGGTCAGTGACGTACACACGACACCTGAACCACGCAAAGTGCCGAGATTACCCCCGGGCCAGACATGTTGTCTGTTTTTGACAGAAAATGTACAGTCACAGTCCTTTTCTAGCAAATATATGGGACTTAAAACATCTAGAGAAGCGACTACTATGTCTACATGCGACTAATTATGATAAAAACATCTTAAAGTGTTTAATTTTGTAGGCTAACATACTTCAATTACAGCGTTTGACTAGATATTCTAACTGATTACAATATTTTTTCTAGTACGACAAAAACTTGAAGTGGCTACCACTGCAGTTCCATTATCTTATGTGAATGGTTAGTACAGACGTGACTATTAACTGACCTCTTTCCTTCGGCAGGCCAGTCTCGGACGTCCTCTCAAATTTTCTTACGCCTTTTTACTATATAGTTCTAAATTTAGTGGTAGACTTCTAGGTAGTATGCAGTTTAGATCTCTTGTCGTGACTAAAGATAGACTAAAGAATACTCACCAGAATTAAATCCAATAATCGTAATTCTGAACCTCTTTTACTTTAGTGTTAAGGCCGGGTCAAACTAAATGCAGCGCAGCACATCACAGCGTAGTGCAGTTAACGCTGTATGTGTGGAATATTATAGGAAATGAGACACACTCTTGCGGGTCCTGTGACGCATTTAGTTTGAACTTATATATGAACCAAATAAACCTGTCAAGCTATGGATATGGTACACGGAGAAAACATTAATTCCAAAATTTGCCAAGGTTTCACATTTTTTGGTAAGGCATAGCAGTTATCATTAATGATTACAATATTTGTGTACTGTAGAATAGATACTTGTAAGTATTCCATAATACTTAGCTGAAAAGTTTAGTAAGTACTTGTTAGTATTTAGTATAGTTAATCTGTACAGTACAATAAAGAATGTATTGATCGCCTTTCTTAATTTGTATAGATCTGCAGTATTCAGACAGCGGCAGTAATTCGGGCTTGGAAGAAGTCGAACAGAAGGACGCTGCCGAGGGTCTAGTGCAATTGTCTGTGAGGCCGGGTATGTACATATATTTTTACGCTAATTACATAGGTTTTGTTGATTAAACCAGCCGACCAAGGAGGCTGGTTTTTTGGCGTTTTTATATTTTCTTAAAGAAGAATGTAAATAAAATATGCCAATAAAAGTCTGTATTTCATTTCATAATTAGAATGTTACCAAATGAGATTATATAAAATAATTTATGTTAAATGTAATGCCATGTGAGGCATCTCATGGGGCTCACCATCAGAGAGAGCTTACAATAATTATTTGTGCATATTAAAATCATTGTATCTTAAAGCTCTGGATGTTTTGACCGTTTTGACAAAATACTGGCTGTCTAAAAAAATATATTGTTAAATTTACTGTAAACTTGCAGACGACGATAAGATGTGGTCCAGTGATGCATTCGACGAGTCCAAGTTCCCAATCAAACGCGAAGTGCCGGATGACCCGCCGCCGACTTCTGATGACTTCGTAGACCTCGACCAACACACTGACTTCTCTTTCCCAACCGTTGTCAAGGTAAGCCAGAATTAATATTTTTATACAGTACATTTATAGAGATTATTATATAGAGAGAAAAGGATGTATCCACATTTTGGAACAAAAATTAACAATACGTAAAAATAAAGTGAAAATGAGTGCTGCGTGCACTGTGACGGTACAGGCCCTTCTCTGTCCCGCCACGTTCATAAATAAACCTATTTACAAATATCAGTTTGCTGCATTTTGAATGTTTTAGAACGAAATCGTATTAACCCTTTTACTCGTGCTATCTTTCCATAAGAAAGAAAGAGAGCGGAGAAGTGTGCTGTTCTGGATGCTTTTTATGTTGCCAAACGCATGAACGGCACATAAATCGGGGACTTTTGACAATAGGAATCGGTTGAAGTATGATTATTGAAGAATTAAATGAAATATATTGGGCAGTTTTAGTATGGGAAAAGAAGAAAAAAGAAATGGCAAGACAGGGGTGGGGATAGAGGTGCAGTTTAGGCGGGATAAAGTGAGGAAAGGAAAAAGATGGTGGGATTGAGGCATTAAGCCTCCGAGGTCGCTCTCAGGAGGTACTCCGAAGACGGTCTTCGGTGAGATTCTTAAAGTCCGTGAAGTGAATTATTGGTAAAAATTTAAAAGTGAATTGTGTATTGAGAAGTGTTACACCGGTTAGGGGTTAGGGAGTCTCGAGTTGGCTAAATGCTGACAAAGGACATGGGACTTAGTAATTGGCATGGCCGATGAAAAGTCTGTACGATTCCCAACACGTGGCAACACGTGGGGATTTCGGTCGATTTTTAGGTAGGGAGTAGGCACGCCCAGTGTTAAACTGGCAGGGTTAGTACCTATAAAAAGGGAAACCCGGAGCAAAGTAGTTAGCATGGCTGACAAAATGCTTATTTATTAGTAATCCGAGTATTCAGCATACGCAGAAGAAAGGTTACGACGTAGCGTTTTCCTCCAAGCGTTCCCGTATCCTACCCTACATTATGATTCCTCATTTTCTTAGGTATTATAGTCTTCACGTGTAGCCGTGGTCTGGGAGTGCAAGCTCCCAGATTTAGACAACGTCCCTCGGGATGTGCCCGCGCTTGGAACGAGCCGGCGGCTGTATCCTTCGGGAAACAGTTACAGTTCCCTTCAGTGTCGTATATCCTAGTGTGGCTTAGGTGCTCCTAGCAAGTGGGGTTCCCTAATAACCATAATGGGTGTTATTGCAATGAAGTCTATATTATATATATTTTACACCATAGGTATCAAATCCTCGTTCAATACAATCCCAAGCTTCGGCCTCATATGTATGTGAACGTATTACACCGGCATTTAGTATACATTGGAATTTGCCATTCCACTTTCAGCTAGCTTCTGTTAGCAGGAGTTTCCTCTTTACACCGAGGGGAAGCTGTCCTACCTACCATTGCTATGGAAAGGGGGCTACATTACACACCACATGATTAAAGTAAATGTGAGACATGGATCTCTAGGCTGAATACTACATCTAGAAGAATAGGAATTAGGTAACTAGGTACATTTGAGTAGGAATAGGGAACATAGGAAATTGTTTGGGAAATAGCACTTAGTAATAATTCGGGGGTAGACTCACGATATGATGCAATACATTTTTCTATCTAACTCATAAGATAGGTGTACTGGCAACTTCCCGGATTACAGGAGGTAGACTAGTATCCTTGGGTTCGCTGAATTATTAAAACATTTAATATTCTATCAAGTGTCCAGGAAATACTTTAATAGCCATGTAGGTTACAAACTAGAATTATTTTGTTACAATAAATAAAATAAAAATCAGTTTTAGGTTCATATTTATAATTATCATCCACTCAAATTAGTTTCAAATTAAGACGGTAGTAAATGTAAGGTATCGTTTTTGATGCTAATGGACAAGCTGTGCAGTTCCATTGTGGGAGACCATCTAATGAGAGACGTAGAATGGTTGACTACTCTTCGACAGCATGAGGAAGGATATATTACAATTTATTATGTCGCTATTAGTATCTGTTAAAATCAAAGTAATAGGATATATCAAATAAATAAAACAAGGAATTAGAATATCCTAAAATAAAAAAATAACTATGCAATATCTTGAAATTTTCATGTAATTAATGGACAAGCAAAGCTGTTTCATTATGATTAACCTTTTCTATCAGACATATAGTCTAGGTGCATTATTCCTCAAACAACATGGAAAGAATATAAATTGTTTCATTTTGAAGTCAAAAGTTTGCAGAAACAAAGAAAGAATATCTAACAACAAATACTCAAGAATACCTTGAAAATATACTAAACTTATTTGTTCACTATTAAAATTACTAGATATAATAAAATCAAGTAAAGCTGTATAATTACTCTCCACTCTCAAAATAATATATATTGGACCAATGATATCATCTAACAGGATATGACATCTAAACAAAGTGGTGGAATAGGTTCAAAGATATTATTTAACTAGATATGTCTACTCAAACAGAGATATGATAGGCTGTAGATTGTATAGGGTTACTTGTAGTCCCAATCCAATCAGGTTTTAGGACATATTTAGTACATACCAGCGTAATATTAGGAACTCCCTTTTACCATAATAAGTAAAAGGAAGTCCCGCTAAGAACCGAGATATGATTGGATGTATGCCCTTACTGAGGCTAGGCAGCTCCAGAGATGGCCAGCGTCTCGGTGTTATGGTAGATACTCGTTTGGGTAGAATGAATGGTTTGTTTTGTATAGCTATGAATAATGATGTCTCTCATTTTCATAGAAGTAAATTAAAAAGGTCCTTGAATGTGCTGACAAGATACAAACTTACATACTTACAGTGTCGATGACAATATCATACGACATTCCCTTTTGCCAAAAGAATATGTCCTCATGCCCATGTAGTATATATGAATACTGAATCAATTGCAATACACATACTTACTGACTTTTAGTACATTTGTAAATAATAGAAAAAAAAAAAAAAGAAAGAATAATAACTTTATAAAGTCCTCTTACAATGGGTGATTATATGGTTACTAATTATGTTGGGTAATTAGTAAGGAATATAACAGACCTATGCGGTGGAAGATGACCAGTTTGGACAAGTCGAAATCTACAGATGGCAGCGGGGAGGGGCTGTTATCCTTAGCCGCAATCAATTAAATATCATTCTTAATTTTATTTGCATACTTACCTACTTTAAAGGTTCTTATGTAAATCTTACTTATTTCATACCTACTTAGAACATCTTAGCAACATAATCTTCTTTTCACTCTACCATATTAATATAAAGCAGATAGTTACATATCTACGCAGTAATTCTTATTCAACTTTATTAGAACATCACATTAGTCACTATAGATAGAATCTATCACTGCATAATACTTATGGCAATATGCTGAGGTTTTAATAGACTCACAACATTTAGTCATGAAATAGGTAGTTTGGTTTTGATAGTAAGAAAGTGGTAATAGTAAATTTTGTTGTTGCAACTTAACACTTTTACTGTATTATGTTAGAGAGCCAGTTCTAAATTACACCACTTGGAGAGTACATAGGTAGAGTAGGTCACGTCTCAAGCCTTTGGAAAAGAAACTGAGTTGCTACTTATGGGCACAATATAGGATCCTGACCACTATACTAGACGATCACATGGCCTTATAATGATCTCAGTCAAGACACACTCAATATTAGGTTTTGTGTTATGTTTGGATACGGTAT
Organism: Plagodis dolabraria; assembly: GCA_963854805.1. NCBI lineage: Eukaryota > Metazoa > Arthropoda > Insecta > Lepidoptera > Geometridae > Plagodis > Plagodis dolabraria. Next base: position 19,138,565 of record OY978447.1, on the reverse strand, counting down.
CTCAGAATGGTAGAAGTTATCACACAAATAGGATATCACAATTAAATTTCATTTTATTAAACATTTTCATATAAGGTAGCGTAGAGTACATGAGATTTATATATATAGATAGAGGGGGGGTTCGTTACAATTGAGTTCCGTGACCAGGATTATCTTGTTATAATGTGGTGCTTTGTGTTCAGGTTTCCCTAATTATTAGCATAATCAATCATTGATAGGAAATTTTCTTCATTGTAGTTTAACTATAGTTTTCTTGTGATATCGAGGTGCCTTGACTGGGACAATTTGTTACCGTGAATGGACAGAAGGATTGAGATGTGTAAATGGTTACATATAGGTTGTGTTTATAGGTTAGGTACTTACCATCTTACCAGAAACATATACTGATAGGTAGGTAGTGTTTATTCGATTAATATTAATAGTCACTGTGCCTACTAACATGTTCTACCTTATACCTTTATAAACAGTATTTAAGTGCACTGAGATAAAGCATTTTACAGTCAAGATCAGGATAGGAACGACGGAATATTTCTTGGTAATAGATTGGCATCTGAGGTCTTGTTTACCACATCACAGTTCTGCCAAATTAACTCTTAAATTCAATAATATAGTCTCCTTGATGTGTTTTCCTGCTCTTAGTGTATTATAGTCTAAAACCTAAAACCAACAATTTGTTTTGATTTTTCCGTTTTCATTCGATGCAAATAGGGCGGCGTTACCTAGTGTTTATAAAGTACGAGTACGTTATTACTTAGTATTGGTACCGAAACGGTTATAAACTAGTATTATTGTATTGGTACCCAAATGGTATTTATTTCTATCTCAAATCAAAGAACGCTCTCTATTACTACGAAAAGTGGCAACGCTTCTGCCCTTCCGTCACCATGTTGTGGGGTGCAGAGCAGCAATATGATGCGTACACACTAAACATGTGCAAATGAGCTAGTATATCGATATTAGGTAGTTAATATTTGAATGAAATAAATGCTTTGTTATTTTTATGTACAGATAAGTTATTTTCTATTAACATATTATGTAGGTACATAAAGTTGGTATATCATATATACTAGGTTCCATAAAAAAAAAAAAAAAATGTTCAAGCTGCATCCATTACCTACATATGAATTAACATAGTAAGAAAATTCAATTCCTTAAATTTGGGCATAACACTGTAATTTCTTTATTACATTACAGTATTGGTGGCGCAATAAAATATTTTCGGTTGTTAAATACTAGGTTTTAAAAGCTTAAGAAATCCCTTGTGCAGCATTGTAATAGAAACAGTTTCGTTCAAAAACGAAATGACAATTAATTTTTATCTCGCCTTTTTAACTTTTTTTGGATCTGTACATATTGGACATTAACAATTTTTTGAGATTAATAATTTATAGCGCTAGAAAATTAAGAATATAGGCGCCGTCAGCTTAGCATGTTAGATACTTGAAGAATTTTATCAAGAAATAGAAACCTTAACTAATACTATTAAATATTCCATGTTAAACAGTAGTCGACAGTATAGAGGTTGATTAGAACCAAGTATTAATTATTGAAGTGAGATCGATTAAGATGTTATGGTTTTTATTTGATGCGTAATTACTTTAGGGGCAGTTCTATATAAAAATCATGTTATGATATCTATACACGATTTTGGGTACGTTATATACTGGTAGGAATTAGTTCTGAAAGTTATTATTTTAATGACAGTTTGTAAACTTCGGTAGACAAAGTTTAGATGTTTGAGGAATAGATTGACCTGTTTAAGCAAAATAGTAACAATATTATTTTTTTTAGCTTCTTGTTGGCAATGGCCATTGTACAAAAATATAGATTTATGTTGTATGAAATAAAGGGCATCTTTTCGAGTATGAATATCATTAAATAGTAGACAATCTTGCCGCCCTATGATAGAAGGCACTAAGGATATAGTCAAGTTTACGATTTATTACATTTATGATTCATATATTTCTTTTAACCAAAAATTAATAGAGCGGGATCTCTTGTGTTAAAGAGGTTTAGGTACGCGGATTAATTACCTATTTATTAAACGAAATATATATCTGAGATGCGTGAACCATTTTGACCCCATTCGTAGGGTGGGGTAAATTTGGTTCGAAATTGGTCAGTGGTGGCTAGAGGTTGTACAACTTGTACGGCTTTGAGCATGCCAAGATCTGACTCTTGAATTGGTATTAAAATGTTGGTTTTAGTGCTCTTAAGTGAAAATAAAAAATAAAAAAATTTAAAGGATTAAACACGGCATAATAGAAGAATGGAGAGGCCTAAGTCGAGTCGGAAACGTAGACAGCCCAATAGGTATTTGGAGGGAGAAAATAATGCATTACCGGTGGAAACAGGAGAAAGTACGGCTGATATGGTTACTAATCGGAAGTGTAGGCAATCCAATATAGATACAAATGGAGATAATCGTACAAAGTCGGGAAAAGAAGGTGAAGCTGTGAATATTACGGTAGAAACGAACGAAAATGAGGATATAGAACCAGCAACCAAGCGGTCTAAAAGGACAAACGTTCCTAAGAATATAATAGACAGAAGCAAAACAAAGAACAGTACGGCTGTTATGTACCACATGTTAAGAAGGACTATAGGTACTTTAACTGCTAAACTTGATGTATTAAGTGAAGAAGTAAAAAACACGAAAGCTGCAGTGATAGACGTAGGAAGTTCTTCCTCATCAGTTGAAAGAATGCGAGTAATTATGCCTGATAGTCAGCAGCCACTATCACCGCCAGCGGAAAATGGCTTAATGGATTTTGAACTAGCTGACACTACAGCTAGTGACAAAGCAATAAAAGAACAAAATAAAAGCATTGAGAAGCAACTGCCTGCAAATAGTGAAGGGGTCAGTAGCATTGTCTATAATATTAGAAACATTACTACGGAAAAGCCCAAATTTGGTGGGAAGACGACGAATAAAATAAGTATACATCCGGTAACCTTTCTAGAAGACCTAGATGTTTATTTAAATAAAGCATCAAAAGAAGGCACAGGGTTAGAACTGATACAGGAGTGTTTAGTAGAAGACGCTAGAGATTGGGCCAGAATATATAAAGGGAGATGGAACTGCGTTGAAGATTTTAAAGTAGACTTCTTAGCTACGTTTTGGGGTGAAAGTGAGCAGAGCGAATTACGTCGGAATATTGTACAAGGAAGTTGGGATCGACAAGAAAATCCATCAATGGTAAACTATTTCCTAAGGATCGTTGGCAGGGCTCAGATGCTAAGTTACAAAATACCAGAAAAACAACTAGTTGCGGACTTGATTAGACATTACCCAAAGTTCGTGCAGCAAGTGTGGGTAACATCTAGAGCAGGAATTATAGTAGAAACTGCGGAATTTCTTAGAAATATGGAAAACATCAATAAGCAGGAGGCGCATACTTATTCTGCAGCTTCAGGACAGATTAAGGATAGTGCGAGAAAGAAAATCGACTACCAGCAAGGTTATCGGAATTGGCGAAGACCAGAAGCGGTTCAGAAGACCATTGCTAAAACACCGGTGGTTAGTTTAATTGATAGAGAACAACCAGCTGTTGTTAATAGTCAGGAAGTAGAGTCAAACTAGAGGAGGCTGATGATGTTGTCCCCGAATCAGCTTCAACCATGGGGGATAGGGGCTTGCTTATTATGAGGAAAATGGGGTGGAAGCCAGGTCAGATATTAGGAAAAAATGGAAGAGGTTTAAAGATACCTGTATTAGGGAAGATCTTAGATAGAGGGGAAAAAGAGGGAATAGGATATAGCACATTAACCGATCCAAGGATAAATTGCATTCGTAGTCAGATAATAGATGTCCTTAAATTAAAAATAGAACAGGAGCAATTAGATAATGACGAATTTACTTCGGTTACATCAGATTTGACGAAAGGAATACAGAACCAAAAATTAATGGGACAGATTTTAAGTCGGAAATAGGTGTGCAAGTGTTTGACTTTGAAGTAGTAGGGCTACTTGATTCAGGAAGTGACATAACCTGTATCTCGGAAGAATTTTGGGGCGTATTAAAACAACGAATTCCTCATATACCGTTAATTCCTATCAAACCTGTTCAAATAAGAACAGCTGTAGGGCAGAAAAGTGTCGATATTCGTAGCATGGCTTTATTACCTTTGAAAATAGGAACGACAATGAAGGATACGGGGGTGTTGATTGTACCAGGACTGCTTAGACCTTTAATATTAGGTTTTGACTGGATGAAGTCAAACAAGATTAAGGTTGTCTTAAGCGGAGCAGATAGAGGGGTGGTTTTGGAATATGAGGGGCATAAAGAGATCATTAGGTTCATAGAACTCGGAAGTAGCCCATACATTGAGAATGATTGTGAGGGTCTATGTAACGAAGTGAATGAAGATGAGGTAATAGATTTACGACAGGTTAAGATAGGTATGTCACTTAAGGTAGAGGATTTGGAGAGGCTCCAAGTATTATTGAAGAAATATGAAGGTTTATTTTCTGACACGCTAGGCCGAGCAAACTGTTATGAACATGAGATTAGGATGGAACCGCATGTCCCGATTGTAAAAAGGGCTTATCCTATTCCGTATGCTTATCGGGAAAAGGTAGAGGAAAAGTTACGGGAAATGGAAAAACTGGGGATTATAAGTAGATCTGCTACACCTTATAGCAGCCCGCTAACCTTCACTCTAAAAAAGGATGGTTCGATCAGAGTCCTTTTAGACGCGAGGGAAATAAACAAACATATGATATCTGAAACAGAAAAACCGCCACTACAGTTAGACGTAATAAATTCATTCCATGGAACAAATTTTATAAGCATAGTTGACATGAACAATGCTTATTTTCAGATACCGATTTCTGAATCAAGTAAGATGTATACAGGATTTACGTTTAACGGAAAATCCTACGTCTATAATGTTTTGCCTCAAGGCTTAAAAACTTCTGTGGGTAGTTTTAGTAGGGCGATTGATACCATATTAGGTTTTGAAGTACGAGAATTCTGTGTTAATTACCTAGATGACTTGGCTATAATTACTACAGGTAACTTAGAAGAACATTTAGAGCACATTGACATAGTACTAGGAAAACTACAGGCAGCGGGGTTAACTTGTAATTTAAAGAAAAGTAATTTTCTGTGTAAAGAAGTTAAGATGTTAGGATACATCATATCCACGGATGGGCTTAAGACAGATCCAGACAAATTGAACGCGATACAAGAATTCCCGACACCTAAAAAAATAAAACATGTCAGGGCCTTTTTGGGGCTATGTAACTTTTATAGGCGGTTTATACCTGCGTATAGTAGTCACATTATGCCGCTATGCGAACTTTTAAAGAAAGAAGCTGGATGGCATTGGGGGGACATAGAACAACAAGCATTCAATAAAATCAAAACTCTGTTCATAAAAACAATATCGCTTCACCACCCTGACTTCAAGAGATCATACTATTTGCAAACAGATAGCTCAGGGATAGGAATAGGAGGAGTTTTGTATCAATTGGGGGAAGATGGTGAAATGAAGATATTAGGATTCCATAGTAAGGTGCTCAAAGGGCCGCAATTAAATTGGACCGTCACAGAACAAGAGTTTTATTCGGTAATATGTTGCTTGCAGAAGTTCGAAACCTATTTAAGGGGGGCTAATGTAATAATTCTAACGGATCATAAAGCACTATCTTTTATTAAAACTTGGAGATTATATAACGCTCGAGTAACTAGATGGGTTAATTATTTAGAGCAGTTTCAGTTTGAGGTTCAACATATTAAGGGCAAGGATAACATTGTAGCTGACATTTTATCTCGTTACCCAATAGGTGGGGACATATTACAAGAAGAGAAAACCAAATTGCCGGAAATATTATACATGGAAATTAAAACGAATAGGGAATTGATCACGAAATTAAAGGAAATATCGAAGTTCCAAAAGGAAGATGTTGAAACAAGAAAAATAATAGAGGAATTAGGTAAAGCTCTTAGCTGTATAGAAAAACAAAGCAGGATAATTAAAAGATGCTATGTAAATAATGATATATTATATTTTAAACCGGAAGGTACAAATATTGATGTTATATATTTACCGGAAATTTTGCGAAAAGATATTATAGTGCAAATACACCTAGAAATGGGTCACCAAGGGGCATATAAAGTAATAAAATATATAAGAGATAGATTTTATTGGAGAGGGATTACCAGATTAGTGAAACAAGTAATAAAAAATTGTCACGATTGTCAGATTACTAAAAGCAATACGGTTAAATTTGTCGGTCCCTGTCGGTCAATAATAGCAAAGGAAATAGGTGAGATGGTAATGGTCGATTTGTATGGACCGTTGCCAACAGGAAAGTTTGGGATGAATTACATACTAGTTATCCAAGATGCCTTCAGCAAATTTGTGAAATTTTATGACTTGAGAAAAGCCACGTCTAGATCAGTTATATGTAAAGTAAGACAATTTTTCGATATAATTAAACCAAAAACCATAATGTCTGATAATGGCTCGCAGTTTTCGAGCAAAGCATGGAAGGAATTCATGGGGCAAGAAGGAGTGAAGGTTATATACACTACTGTGAGAAATCCGCGACCAAACACTACGGAAAGAGTTAATAAGGAATTAGGGCGTTTGTTTAGGACATATTGTAGGAGTAATCATAGAGGTTGGGTCGCCCTATTGCCGAAATTAGAAATATTATATAATAATACCTTTCATGAAAGCACAGGATTTACACCATGTGAAATAATGTATGGTGAATCAAACAGATTGTCAATAGACCCGGGGTTGATGAGAATAAATATTAACTTAGAGTTAGGAAGGATAAGAGAACTAGCTCAACTTAATTTACAAAAGATGGGAGAGAAACGACAGTTGAAGTTTAATAAAAAATTTAGACTCATTCAATATCAAATAGGCGATTTGGTGAAAATAAAACGGTTAAATAGATCTGATGCGAGACAAAAAATAACAAAAAAATTTGAGGCATTATATGAGGGACCATACGTTATAGCAGCAAATCCCTATCAAAACGTCTACATTCTAACAAATCCGGAAACAAATGTAGTGAGAGGAAAATTTAATGCGATACATTTGTCAAGGTATTACAAAGAGGCGGAACCTAGGTTGGGGCTGATTGGGGGAACAAAATGACAGCTGGAACTATTTTGAATAAAGATTATTAAAAAAAAATGCTTTAGGCAAAGTTTGAATTTCGTAATTGAGATGTATAAGATTAAAATTAAAGTTTACTGATTACTTAACGTTTTGTATGAATTTAAGAGAAAAGAATTGAGGTTGTAGGTTAATAAGGCTTGTTTTTAGTACATAAAGGAAAATGTAAATGTACTAAATATTTGAATCATATAATCCTAAAGAAAAAAAAAGAAAATATATTGTAATTTAGATTAACAAAAACGCCCTAAGGGGTTCTCAAATAAAGAAAGTTTTGGACTGAATTGATTAGTTAACCTTTTATATGAAGTTAAGAGAAAAGAATTGAGGTTGTAGGTTAATAAGAAGGCTTGTTTTTAGTACATAAAGGAAAATGTAAATGTACTAAATATTTGAATTATATAGTCCTAAAGAAAAAAAAAAAGAAAATATATTGTAATTTAGATTAACAAAAACGCCCTAAGGGGTCCTCAATAAAGGAAGTTTTGAACTGAATTTTAAGATTTTTATTTCGCTGGGTTAGGGAAAGGCCCATGTATGTTTATGGGGGATTTGCTACCACTTTGTTAAGTAAAGTAAGTCTGGTGAATTATAAGGAAAGATTTATAATAACAGTCAATATTGAAAAATAAAAGGAAATTTAATTTAAATAAATACCTATAAAGGTTGGCTCTAATATACACATGTATGAATATAAAAGAAAAATAACAAAGTGGAAGTATTTTCTACTAAGCATAGATGGAGGGGAGGATGGTGGCCTTTTCAATTGTTCAGTTTTAAGATTGTTGATACGTAAATTGAAGTCGTCTAAAAATAAATTGTCTTAAATCAAGTTTGTATTGTTGAAAATTTAATATTATATTGTGTATACGGGTTGCTTAAAGAAATACGTAAGTAGTAATGAGTTGAAACCAGCGACTTATTATTCAAACTAAATTAAATTTCAACAAAATTGACAAACAATTATAATTGACAAAGCCTGTCTGTGCGTTTGCGTCACAAGAACGAATAAATCATTAACGATTCTAATTAAAGATTCTAGGATTTGCTAGGAATATGCAGACGGGGGGTTGAGCGTAAAAATAATTCATTTAATAACTGAAAATTATAGCAAAACGTAACTTAAAAAAAAAAAGATACATATAGATTCATAATTAAATAATACGCTATAGGAAATTACAAACGGGGGTTTGAGCGAATATAGTAATTCAGTCAATAACTGAAAGTTATTTCAAAATTCAAATCGAACAATTGAATTCTTAATTTAGCAATTTGCTAGGAATATGCAGACGGGGGGTTGGGCGTAAATGTAATTCATTTAATAACTGAATATGCAGAATATGCAGACGGGGGGTTGAGCGTAAAAGTTTTTTATTTAGTAACTGAAAATTATAGCAAAATGCAATTTAAAAAAAAAAATAAACATAGATTCATAATTAAATAATACGCTAGGAATTTACAAACAGGGGTTAGGTGTAAATAGTAATTAATTCAATAACTAAAAGTTATTATTCATACAATGAGTTGCTAAGAGCATATTAAAGGGGGGGTTGAGATGTAAAGAGTGGTCAATTTATATCACATCACATAGTTTATCTAATGCATGCCATCTATGGTTGACAGATAAATCTCATTAAATTTAATTCGTTTTATCATGGACTAAAGAGTATTTTTACTGTTATTATATTATACCTGCTTTGTAGTTGTCGTGCTGTTGATTTGTAAGGGCAGGCGAGAATGTGAGCTTGGGGAAGGTATATTAGGCAAGTGGAAGTAGTGAATTTGATTGATAATAAGGTATGGATGAATGAATAATTAGGATTTGAATTTGACCTTGAGATGGGAGGCTGAGAGATTTATGACAGTGGTTTTAAACAGTATGCAGGGCCCAGCAAACCAACAGGACTCATGGGGTTAGGGCTTCTGATTTATTGATGCTAACCTTGGAGACACAACTTAACCCAGAAGGGGCTTTCTATGAGAAATTGGTGTTAGGTTAGGTCCGATTGACAATTTCAGTGCTAAAACTGGTATCATAGAAAGTCCATACTTCACAAGAAGCTAAGAAAGCTAAATGAAAAATTCGGCAACTTTTACAAACTCCAACTAAGTTCCAGACGTTATTCCGAGTTGAAATTTTGAGGAGGTTTCTTATCATTGGGAAATAAATGCTTTGTAACTATTAAAGTCAATGGGGCTACGGAAGGGACTTATTGGTGGAAATTTATCTTTAATCTGAATGAAGAATGGTTTGAATTAAGTTTACGCTGATTTGTTACTATTAGGGTAGATCGGCCTCACAACCCGGTTCTCTTGCATAGCCTTTTTGGTCCTTGTGAGAAGTCTTTGTTGTTCAATGGTTTGTTTATGCCAATTCTTAAAATGTAGATAAGGTGATGTGCTGTGATTTGGTTGGTTTAAAAACACACTACTACACTCTTTCATTTCGAGGAAGCAATAATAAATCTGTGTTATCGTTATTAATATTGTTGGTAATAACATTTCTGGGGTTTTTATTATCTTTTATTGTCTGGTTTGCTTGTGAACTATAGATGGTTTTTTTAAAAATTTTCCTTCGGTATAAATTCACACCTGCAGAAAATTTGGGGGTTGGCTGTGACGGTACAGGCCCTTCTCTGTCCCGCCACGTTCATAAATAAACCTATTTACAAATATCAGTTTGCTGCATTTTGAATGTTTTAGAACGAAATCGTATTAACCCTTTTACTCGTGCTATCTTTCCATAAGAAAGAAAGAGAGCGGAGAAGTGTGCTGTTCTGGATGCTTTTTATGTTGCCAAACGCATGAACGGCACATAAATCGGGGACTTTTGACAATAGGAATCGGTTGAAGTATGATTATTGAAGAATTAAATGAAATATATTGGGCAGTTTTAGTATGGGAAAAGAAGAAAAAAGAAATGGCAAGACAGGGGTGGGGATAGAGGTGCAGTTTAGGCGGGATAAAGTGAGGAAAGGAAAAAGATGGTGGGATTGAGGCATTAAGCCTCCGAGGTCGCTCTCAGGAGGTACTCCGAAGACGGTCTTCGGTGAGATTCTTAAAGTCCGTGAAGTGAATTATTGGTAAAAATTTAAAAGTGAATTGTGTATTGAGAAGTGTTACACCGGTTAGGGGTTAGGGAGTCTCGAGTTGGCTAAATGCTGACAAAGGACATGGGACTTAGTAATTGGCATGGCCGATGAAAAGTCTGTACGATTCCCAACACGTGGCAACACGTGGGGATTTCGGTCGATTTTTAGGTAGGGAGTAGGCACGCCCAGTGTTAAACTGGCAGGGTTAGTACCTATAAAAAGGGAAACCCGGAGCAAAGTAGTTAGCATGGCTGACAAAATGCTTATTTATTAGTAATCCGAGTATTCAGCATACGCAGAAGAAAGGTTACGACGTAGCGTTTTCCTCCAAGCGTTCCCGTATCCTACCCTACATTATGATTCCTCATTTTCTTAGGTATTATAGTCTTCACGTGTAGCCGTGGTCTGGGAGTGCAAGCTCCCAGATTTAGACAACGTCCCTCGGGATGTGCCCGCGCTTGGAACGAGCCGGCGGCTGTATCCTTCGGGAAACAGTTACAGTTCCCTTCAGTGTCGTATATCCTAGTGTGGCTTAGGTGCTCCTAGCAAGTGGGGTTCCCTAATAACCATAATGGGTGTTATTGCAATGAAGTCTATATTATATATATTTTACACCATAGGTATCAAATCCTCGTTCAATACAATCCCAAGCTTCGGCCTCATATGTATGTGAACGTATTACACCGGCATTTAGTATACATTGGAATTTGCCATTCCACTTTCAGCTAGCTTCTGTTAGCAGGAGTTTCCTCTTTACACCGAGGGGAAGCTGTCCTACCTACCATTGCTATGGAAAGGGGGCTACATTACACACCACATGATTAAAGTAAATGTGAGACATGGATCTCTAGGCTGAATACTACATCTAGAAGAATAGGAATTAGGTAACTAGGTACATTTGAGTAGGAATAGGGAACATAGGAAATTGTTTGGGAAATAGCACTTAGTAATAATTCGGGGGTAGACTCACGATATGATGCAATACATTTTTCTATCTAACTCATAAGATAGGTGTACTGGCAACTTCCCGGATTACAGGAGGTAGACTAGTATCCTTGGGTTCGCTGAATTATTAAAACATTTAATATTCTATCAAGTGTCCAGGAAATACTTTAATAGCCATGTAGGTTACAAACTAGAATTATTTTGTTACAATAAATAAAATAAAAATCAGTTTTAGGTTCATATTTATAATTATCATCCACTCAAATTAGTTTCAAATTAAGACGGTAGTAAATGTAAGGTATCGTTTTTGATGCTAATGGACAAGCTGTGCAGTTCCATTGTGGGAGACCATCTAATGAGAGACGTAGAATGGTTGACTACTCTTCGACAGCATGAGGAAGGATATATTACAATTTATTATGTCGCTATTAGTATCTGTTAAAATCAAAGTAATAGGATATATCAAATAAATAAAACAAGGAATTAGAATATCCTAAAATAAAAAAATAACTATGCAATATCTTGAAATTTTCATGTAATTAATGGACAAGCAAAGCTGTTTCATTATGATTAACCTTTTCTATCAGACATATAGTCTAGGTGCATTATTCCTCAAACAACATGGAAAGAATATAAATTGTTTCATTTTGAAGTCAAAAGTTTGCAGAAACAAAGAAAGAATATCTAACAACAAATACTCAAGAATACCTTGAAAATATACTAAACTTATTTGTTCACTATTAAAATTACTAGATATAATAAAATCAAGTAAAGCTGTATAATTACTCTCCACTCTCAAAATAATATATATTGGACCAATGATATCATCTAACAGGATATGACATCTAAACAAAGTGGTGGAATAGGTTCAAAGATATTATTTAACTAGATATGTCTACTCAAACAGAGATATGATAGGCTGTAGATTGTATAGGGTTACTTGTAGTCCCAATCCAATCAGGTTTTAGGACATATTTAGTACATACCAGCGTAATATTAGGAACTCCCTTTTACCATAATAAGTAAAAGGAAGTCCCGCTAAGAACCGAGATATGATTGGATGTATGCCCTTACTGAGGCTAGGCAGCTCCAGAGATGGCCAGCGTCTCGGTGTTATGGTAGATACTCGTTTGGGTAGAATGAATGGTTTGTTTTGTATAGCTATGAATAATGATGTCTCTCATTTTCATAGAAGTAAATTAAAAAGGTCCTTGAATGTGCTGACAAGATACAAACTTACATACTTACAGTGTCGATGACAATATCATACGACATTCCCTTTTGCCAAAAGAATATGTCCTCATGCCCATGTAGTATATATGAATACTGAATCAATTGCAATACACATACTTACTGACTTTTAGTACATTTGTAAATAATAGAAAAAAAAAAAAAAGAAAGAATAATAACTTTATAAAGTCCTCTTACAATGGGTGATTATATGGTTACTAATTATGTTGGGTAATTAGTAAGGAATATAACAGACCTATGCGGTGGAAGATGACCAGTTTGGACAAGTCGAAATCTACAGATGGCAGCGGGGAGGGGCTGTTATCCTTAGCCGCAATCAATTAAATATCATTCTTAATTTTATTTGCATACTTACCTACTTTAAAGGTTCTTATGTAAATCTTACTTATTTCATACCTACTTAGAACATCTTAGCAACATAATCTTCTTTTCACTCTACCATATTAATATAAAGCAGATAGTTACATATCTACGCAGTAATTCTTATTCAACTTTATTAGAACATCACATTAGTCACTATAGATAGAATCTATCACTGCATAATACTTATGGCAATATGCTGAGGTTTTAATAGACTCACAACATTTAGTCATGAAATAGGTAGTTTGGTTTTGATAGTAAGAAAGTGGTAATAGTAAATTTTGTTGTTGCAACTTAACACTTTTACTGTATTATGTTAGAGAGCCAGTTCTAAATTACACCACTTGGAGAGTACATAGGTAGAGTAGGTCACGTCTCAAGCCTTTGGAAAAGAAACTGAGTTGCTACTTATGGGCACAATATAGGATCCTGACCACTATACTAGACGATCACATGGCCTTATAATGATCTCAGTCAAGACACACTCAATATTAGGTTTTGTGTTATGTTTGGATACGGTATCTCAGAATGGTAGAAGTTATCACACAAATAGGATATCACAATTAAATTTCATTTTATTAAACATTTTCATATAAGGTAGCGTAGAGTACATGAGATTTATATAAAGATAGAGGGGGGGTCGTTACAGCACCACGCAGATATTAGAAGTTAGTTAATGTAAAGGAGTAAAGTTTGGTTTTTGAAATAATCTTTTATTATTATTTAGTGACAATCTTTAAATTTAATTCTTATCTTTAAATAAATTTAGTTACCATCACGAGGGGTGATGGTAAGCGTCACGCCTGTCCATTAGAGTTGCAGTGTCACTGTTTTCGTACTGCTTGACCCTGCAGTGCACTCGTCACTCCGATACCTTAGTTCTTATATCTCGTTCGCCATGTAATTTCACTTGCTACAGTGCCCTATACGCCTAAACATAGGAGTGTTAGCACGCTATTGTTTGTGGCAGAAATATCTAACAATGCGGTGGTACCTAGCAGGACGGACTCTTGCTACAGAGCCTACCACCTGGTACTTACCTCATAGAAATTCAAATTCAAAATCATTTATTCAATTTAGGCGTCTACGACGCTCTTATGGAGGTTAATTACAAATTTTAATATTGAAATATTCTACATTGTACTGCCACGTTCAGCAAAAAAAAATTATAGAGCCACTGCGAGAAGAACGGGCAAGAAACTCGGGGCCATTCTTTTAAACGTCATTTTACAATGTGTTATAAACAATATAATACAATTATTACAATATTTGTTTAAATTAAGTAGGAGACAGGTGATGGCTTGGCGATGTGGAATTTTCCAAGCATTTTTGTCGTTTAAGTAATCACAAACTGTGTAGTAGGATTTCTTAATCAAAATGTTTTTCACGTAGTAAATATAAGTACATAACGGTGTATCCCCGGAGTTGTCTTTTAGAGCCACTTCCTATTTTCGAGTAAGGCTGCGTATCCACCAGAGATATGTGAGGAAGATGGTTGTCTTCGCTCGGGGTTGTTCACGAAAACTCATATGAATGGAAGTATGATTTTATTTCGCCCTGGTTACAATAGTAGGTAATAAATATTGTATTACGGCGGCGTATTTGGGGTGAATTTGAGCGCCTGAGTAATACGGGCGTGCTCTCAATGGTTAAATTAACCATTGACGGAGCTTACGTCGGCTCGCGTCGACGCACCCCCGAAACGAAGGCCGCCCGCTGGTGAAACTGGTATAAAGCAAATCGCGCAGTAGGCATGAAAATAGGTAATGATAAAAGAGAAGGAAAAAATCTACCAATAGAATCGCTTTATTTTCCTGGCGTCACTGAATGCAGCGATATTTTTGGTGGATTTTTTCCTCGCACACAGCTCAACTACTTGGCTACGTATACGTAGCCTTAGCCTGTTTGCTATCTTTGACCGTGTCATCACTTACCGCCTGGCGAGTTGTAGTAAAGAGCTAGCCAAATAGCAAAAAAATACTTATCTGAACATGAGTGCTGAAAACAGAGGAGATTTTACTTTGAAACGGCGGCGATAGTTTATTTGCTGTAATACCAATACACTGATGTTATATTACAATATAACTCTAAGTTTTTATTAAAACTAATGTTTTGCAGGAGGAGCCTATAGAACCGGACCTGAACATAGACCCGCCGATGATGATGAACATGGAAGGTCCACCGCTTGAGCCACACCCTCAGTTCAAAGAAGAACCGCCGGAAAACTGGCAGGTAGCGTACACATAATTCATTTTTCATTCTGTCGTAGATAATGCTATGTATTTAAATACCAATTGCCTTTAAATACAAATTTATTTATTTTTTTGTTATATATTCTACATTCTATTTTAAATATGCTACACTACTGCTACATTCGGAAAAAAAATTTGAAAGCATTTAAGCACGTCTTGAGGTTGGCTTCGTGTCGGCCGTACTAATTGAAAATAAGAGCACACTTTCTTCTTATTGTGCTCTCATTTTTCTGGCCGTGTCATCAGTGTTTATCCTAAATCTATAAGAGTATATTTATCGAAGCCATCAATGCTGTTAATCGCCTAAACCATTCAACCTAGTAGTAGTACTAGTAGTGTAGTAATATTACAACTACTGTTAAACAATGATAACAAATACTTAAAATAAGTTGTTAAAAAATACTTAAAAATATAATGTACCTAGTGACAATTCCGACTAATTTTAAATTTCTCGATCATGCACTCGAAGAGTCAAGTCCCTTGAGGGTGCTTCGTGTAGAAGCGTAACGCGTCATGTCAAAGATATATACACTTTTTTATATTTGAAGTATCTTTTTTCTATATTAATTTAATGTTTTCTTAAAATATTAGTTAAAGTATTAGATATGGATATCTACAATGTTACGCCTGAATGTATTAAATAATGAACACTGAGGATACTTCGTGTAGAAGCGGGACGCGTCGAAAATTCTTCCGGTTTAGCTACGTGGCGTTTATGATGTCACGTTGGTTTAGCAAGATAATTAGGCGGAATTGTTACTAGAAATATGTGCACTTTTTTATACATCTGAAGTAATTTTTTTTCCTTATTAATTTAATGTATTCTTAAAATAATTGTTATTAATAGATATTGGATTTCGACAATGTAACGCCTGAATGTATTAAATAATGAATTAAATATTTTTCCGTAGCCCGACCCAGCCATACAAGACGATCTTCGAGTCAGCACGGACAGCGAGGAGGAGGCTGAAGATGGCGGTTTATGGTTCTAAGCTTTAACAACATAAAAAATAGTGTATCATAATGTAAGTTTTATTATAGCGAGCTGTATTGGCAATACCTCAAACAACACTTCAGTTTATGTTTATATCACTAAGCATCTTGAGAGGTCATATTCACACAGTCTATTCTAATTCATTTATTCTGTTCAAATGTACCTACTATACTCTAAAGGTCTTATATCAGCTTAGTTAAGGATATTCACCCTACTAGAGTGTTCAAAGCAATAATTTTATTTATCTAATACAAACTTATAGTTATACAAAACATATTAATAATACTTATAGGTATTATTGTTAGTGAACGTCACATAGATGATTTTAGTAACTCTTGCTCTTAAATTACACAACATATATAATCATAACGAAAAATTTAATTTATAAAGAATATTTTACTGATCTCTGGCGGTTATTATCGCTGTTCGGAAGGCGATTCCAGACAAAAACTGTGTAATTATTATTATAATAATAATGTTTTTTTATTTCCAAAAACATACCATAAACTTATAATAAAGATGAATACAATAAGTAATACTTACAGTAAGCGATTGTTGGTTACACTAACTAGGCACCGTCTAGCGAAACTAATTTCTGCCTTGATTAGGCGGTGAGGTCAACTTTCGTGAGCCTATGTTTACAAACTTTCACCATACCGCCTAATCAAGGCAGAATTTAGTTGGCCCCACCGCCTAACCAAGGCAAAAGTTAGTTTCGCTAGTCGGTGTCTAGTTAGTGTAACTAACAATTGCTTACTGTATTAATAACCACCTAAAACCAAACTAGCTTACACTGAGTTCGAAAAGCTTACACTGAGCTTGACAAGCTTATGCTGAGTTAGCTTGAAAAGCTTAAGCTGAATTAGCTTATACTAAGGGTGTTCGCACCCGAGCAATAATATTTCGGAACTTGTATCACAGTCTGACCTGCAAATATTAAATATTTTGCCCAACAAATGACACTAGTAAAGCACAATATGTGTTTTTTTTACTATTGATAGCATTTAAACATTTATAAATCTACATGTGACTGAGAATTAGTAAAATAATCTTGAGAATATATTATACAATGTGAAATGGCTAATGTTTTATGTTAAGGTGGAATTTAAGTTGACAACAGATTCAATTGTTTAAGTTAATTAAAATGTTTAAGTTTATTGAATAGTATTTTTATTTCTGTCAATAAATCAGAAATAATAAATATGTATTATTAACCCGACACCCATTACCTGCCCGATACCTAGTAAGGTTTGTACTTTTAAGACAAAACAAATCTAAAAGGGTTAGTAAACTCAGTAAGAACATCAAACTATTAATAAATAATTACGTTTAGAGAATGGTGCTAGTACATCGCACCCAATGGATGGAGACCTTGTGGCGGCGCATTTTAATCTATTTCGCGGGGATCTTCATCACTAAAACGCTCTGTGACGTCAGAGTAGATCGAAAAAAGTGGTTCGCTTGGTTTTCATACATACGTTATATCTAAGTAGGTATTTCATATCTGTGTGCTATAATGCCATACCTATTATATTATTTTCTTAACTTTCTTCGAGACTCGTAAATACCTACAGTTATAGAATATGGTCTTGAATGCTGAGAAAATCAAGCAGCGCTGTCTCATAAAATGGGAGTGCCAGAAGAATGCTACAATTAGGCACCTACCTGAAAACGCGCGTATAAAAAGGTGGTCAATTATAATAATAATTTATAAGCCGACCACTGTCAAATTTTGCCGCAAAGTCGGGGAACAACAAGAACCGCGTACAAAGCAAATTGAAAAAAGAACACCAAGAAGGTTCCGAGTCTGAGTTTTTAACAAATAAAAAAAAAGTTGTATGATATATTCGGCACCATAGAGGTAGTAGTAAATAGGTTTAATGTTTTTTTTAATTCACAAACTTAGTGCACACGATGTTCTAAATTCAATTTACTTTATCCTCTAGAGAATAAAAACGGCTTTTCCACTCAGATATTGAAGATTAAAAATACTCTTTCCGAGATGGTGGGATGAAATAGTTATTTGTTATACAAGAGTGCAAAGTTGATTTTTAACCGCGTGTTAAATTTTGATGACCGAGCAAGCGAAGGATTCTAAAATTGAATCACGAGCGCAGCGAGTGATTCAAAATTAGAATCCTGAGCGTTAGCGAGGGAATCAAAAGAGCACGAGGTGAAAAATCTTTGCACTCGAGTGCAACATGTAACATTTCATTCCACCTCAGCGAGGAAATGACTAAATGCTGTTGGCGTCAAACTAACTTCCTCGTCGCTAGAATCACTCATTTTAGTTTTTTCACTTGTTTTCAAGTTTCTTGTTTTTAATATAATGTTTAACAATGACGTGAAAAAATGCCGCGTAAAGAACCGCGTACAAAGCAAATTGAAAAAAGAACACCAAGAAGGTTCCGAGTCTGAGTTTTTAACAAATTAAAAAAAAGTTGTATGATATATTCGGCACCATAGAGGTAGCAGTAAATAGGTTTAATGTTTTTTTTTATTCACAAACTTAGTGCACACGATGTTCTAAATTCAATTTACTTTATCCTCTAGAGAATAAAAACGGCTTTTCCACTCAGATATTGAAGATTAAAAATACTCTTTCCGAGATGGTGGGATGAAAAAATAATTACTTATTCCCTATTGTTATATTATGATATGGTATTGCAGTTTAACTGATTTTACCTAAAACAATTTTTATTCTCATGGAAGTACCTAAACTTGACATAGTGTTCACACAGGAGTGCATAGAGTCACAAGTGCAACAGTCATGTGCTGTCCAGATAAAAGGCTTTATAAAAACAGATCTATAACATCCAACGCTTGAAATAATAACTAAGTACCTACTTATGTAGATTGAAGCAAGGTAGAGATCTGTTTCTAAATAATTGCCTATTTTAATGCCAAAGTTAATTAATAGATACCCACATACATTATATTATAACATAATAGTTGATGTTATACAAATACTAATATAATGAGCACAAATTCCATTAATAAATTAAAAATAGAAATACATTTTTATATCAAGATATCATATTCAGTGCTGGCTGTCAGGAATGCATTTAGCCCATCTAGGGCACAACGCAAAGGGGTTTTAGGGCGAGCTATAGTGCTGCGGTGCAGGACTGCAAATATCTTCAAAACTATCATTTTCTTTATGTGTAAGAAAGTACATTATGTACATCTGTGCTTTGACGATGAGGCGAACGGTAGTTAGGTAATAGGTATGTGCACGCGTGGCCGTGGGCTACCTATGTGAGTGCGATTACGACCCTTCCCACCTTTTGATAGCATTTGAATACAGTTATTTATAATTGTTACTGCGAGCAAAACAATCAAAAGTTCCTTTATTTGGTTTCACATTACTGTTTTATGCTAAATGACTTCAGAACCTTTCAGCTACGAATAACCTTGAAATTACCTAGATATGTACGAAATTTCAACACGGTTTCCCGCCTTACCTGATCATATACATATCACAAATGTTAATCGAACCGGAAATAACTGATTCACGAATTACATATCATCGCTTGATGACTTAGAGATAGGTAGGTATCACTAAGCATAGGTACACCAGCAACCTAGTAGTATAGGTGACTAGATACTACTAGGTAACACAAAAAAATAAATCAGATTTAGATAGGTACTTACAGATAACATTCCAACGATCAGTTTTGACATAAAAACATTACGATTTA
Source organism: Plagodis dolabraria (assembly GCA_963854805.1). Lineage (NCBI taxonomy): Eukaryota > Metazoa > Arthropoda > Insecta > Lepidoptera > Geometridae > Plagodis > Plagodis dolabraria. The sequence goes on along the minus strand of OY978447.1, from coordinate 19,118,831 downwards.
GGGGTGCGTTCTTATATGTCGTCCGACGACGGATGATCGCTCCAAGCAGAGCGACGCTCTTCGTCCGCCTTTTAAGAACGGCTCTGTATCATATCTGTATCAAGAACACTACTTAAAATGTTTCACTGACTCAGAAGAAATGTATTTACAATTATGTACTTTTCCAGAATACATAACTAAAACAAACATACATAATATAACAATAATAATAATAAAATTTTGTAAACAGAAGTCTACGTAAACAAAAAGTAACTTAAAACAAAGAAAAATCAAGTCCCAACTGTCAAATGAAACGTCAGGGCGATATTTATCCACCGATTTCGTGGGGCGACCGGTGCGTCGTCGAGCGATATATAAGAACGCTCCGGATGATCATCGGACGATCGCCCCGGGCATATAAAAACGCTCGGGGCGTCGTCGGACGTCGTCGGACGACAAATAAGAACGCACCCTAGGAGGTTATTGCCGATGTCGACATTTTGCTATCTCCCACCAAATCATCACAAATGGCCTACGATAGGAGTACAAAATGAGTTTCTGATTGAACCCCTTCGTTTGAATCGAATTATTGCATTTATATGGGACAAGGACCCGTGTTAAAGGTACGGTCTAATAGCTTTAAGGGACCCATCAGTGGGGTCCTTAATCTGTTTTACAAATTTAATTCAATTACCGTTTAAAGTGCATACCTATTTTCCCAACATGATTTCAGTAAATAGGTAGTGGGTGCCTCCATTATGTTTCAATTATATTGTTTTGTAAATGTTAGGTGAGCAAAAGTAGCTGGGTATTAGGTATATGCCCATGGGCATACTCAGCTTTTAGCAAAGGGGGTAGGGGGGCGGATGGCTAATCAGGAATTTCTTACCGGTATTTAGGTCGTCAAATAATGTAACATAAATTTAAAAAAAACAGGACAAGTCTCAGACCTCGCTATTAAAGGAAGTGGAGAGTTAGGTTCTCACGATGAATGTAGAATGTAAGCGGTGCATGATAGCCTACTAATGTTGATCATAGTCTGAAATGAAGTTTGTAAAATACTGATAAACAGGCTAGTTATGTGCCTACGTTCGAGACTGTGATCGACACTAATTAGGTATCTTTGGCCCTATTTTTTTTTATTTTAACCCTACTACTTTAACCCTAAATTTAAGTCCAACGATTTGAGCTCAAATTTAGTCTAGCCATTCATAGAGAGGATATATTTCTAAAATATCGTTTTTGATCCAAGAATCTGTTATATTAGATCATGTTTAGGTATGTCATAATAATCTTCAATAAACACACAAGTAGGTATAATTATAGAAACTCACAATGTTTCATAGACTGCTTCGTTATTTTCCTCCAAATGTAGAAGCGCTCGTAATGTTGCTTAGTCGTTATTGACGGATGAACTTTATCCGCTACGGTCATGGCTTGGATGGGTGACCGCTAGGGCAGTGGTGTTTGATCCATCACATCCTACTTTACCGAAGCGAGGCCGTCCCACATGACAGATTAGATAATAGTTATTACCCCACAGGTAACTTCATACTTACAAAACGCACGGTACACTAAAAATATAAACCATTGACAATCAGAGGAAAATTTCATCGCAATTTTCCCAATAAGTATCTTAAGCAAATTTAAATCCAAGTTATTACAAATGTTAAACTTTCGCTGACGCAAACAATTCTAAAACCCCAGGCCCAACTAATTTAATTCAATGAATACTTGATTATTCAGATTCGCTAAATTGGCACCTACGGGAGCGATTTGAACAGGCTTCATTTTGTATTCAAAGCAGCGCAACGTTTTGATTGGCTCTCAATGAACAGTGATGATTGCAGTTTCCAATGCTACGTGAATAATGCGAGTGCCTTTAGTTTGCCAGGTAAATGGTCGATTTTGTTGATTCAGAGGCATATTTTATATATTATGTTTACAATACGATAAAATTACGTATCCACAACATTTACCTCATTATCTCGATGATCCACAATAGAGGAGATGGCGGTGCTAGGATACGTAGCGAAACTGTGAAATGGTGTGGTTTTTCCCACCCGGTGAAGCTGAGCGTTACGTTACGAGTTACGAGGGTGCGTAGAAAAGCTGTGCAACGCTTTGTAGCTAAGCGGTGCGACGAGAAACAAAGAAATTATTTTTCTTGGCATAATATAAGATACAGCAAATACCTACAATGAACCTATACGTTCCCGTACTATAGTGTAACACTAGTCTGTATTTTAGGAACTTCTCCCTTAATAATTTTTATACTCAGAAAAAACTAGCATTTTAATATTGAGGTTTCTGCTCGTAAAAGCATTAGGTATAGATATTTAATGATTATGATTGAACACCGAATGAATGGAAGTATTGTAATTGTTGTGTTTTGTTTCTATTGAAGTGTCATGAATGTGTGTCATTGAGTGTGTGTGTAATGAAAGAATTGAATAGTTTCCTCTAATTTTCATGAAATCAAATATTCGAAAGCATTTTTCAATATAATCAAACGTTTGAAACCAAGTTATTATGATCTTTTTAATTGCGTAGAAGCGTAGCTGTGGGTACGAGGTTTCGCCTTGTGCAAACCCTTGCACGCGTCCCTTGAATATATTGCTCACTGATACACACTCTTTGCTCATATTCACATCACTCGCACTCATCACTCGCTTTTTTTGTATGTGAGAATTCCAAGCTCGGCTAAACCTTTTCCACCAAACCTGCGCTCGGCGGGCTTAGAAAACGAAGTGATCCTACCGATGGCTTTTTTCCGCACATCTTAGGCTCCATACCTATCACTAGAGGTGTGTGATCTTCTTCTTCTTCCTCTCGTTGGTTAAGCCTACCTCTAGCTCGAAGCTTCTTTCATATACCTAACATATAATTTCCCACCTGAATATCAATACTTCTCACAGGTAAGAGCCAAGCTTAGTCATTAGCTACTCATGAGGCTGCGTGTCCACCACTGGAAATTCGCACATTTCTGCTACTACTAAGAAAACGAAGAAGAGGAATAATGATATCAGCTCGAAGTAAATAAATGAGTAGAATTATTGAAAAAAATGTTATTGCAAAGTTCAGGTAAAATAAGGGTAAGTACCTACATAGCATTCATAGGAGTATGTAGATAGGTATTATGAGATGTCCTGTTCTGTATACCGATGTACGAAATATGTAAAGATATGTAAGCTTAGTTCAAAAACAAAAGAACGCAAACTACACCGCAGCGGGCGTGGCTTAAAAAGTGTACCGTGCAGCTCAACAATATTTGTGATGTTGAATATTTATAGCTGTAACGTTGAATATCATTGTAAATGAATGTATTGTATGTGTATATTCTACAAACTCTATTAAAATTCGCAAAGCATTAGTATTAATTGCCAAAATATTGTGTAGCAATTGCAAAAAAATAGATCAACCGAAATGTATTGTGTATCCATCCCAGCACCCAATGTTATTTCATTATTATGGGACAACATAACGGATATTTCAAATAGCACATTAATCACACAGGGGAACATTACGAATTTGTCAGCTGACGTGCTATGTAATAGCAATACAGTACCTATAATAACAGGAACGGCACATATAATTAAAATGAAAGGATTTTTTTTACCAGTGATTGCGGTTGATAGAATAGAACGCGCCTCGTGGTATTTTTTTCCTTGGTGACGATCCTTTCATTGTTTTTGTACGCTTATTCGCTTTCTAGGCATGCATCAGTGCAAAAATACCGGTCTATCCCACTAGTCCCATAAAGTTGATCCATTATTAGACAACTAATAATATTTCATCCCAGTAGTTCCATTAGACAAATAACACTATTCTTTTTAATTTAAAATACCATTTCCATGATTGCCATATAGGTACAGTTTCTTTTTCCATTATCCTTAAAGATAACTTTGGCATGACGAGACAATTAATTGTATGCAAATAACCGTGCATACAAATAAGGGCAGAAATGACTTACCAAGATGCCTCGGATTTACCTGCCGCTTAGATATGAGATCCTTGGTTTATCCCTACTAATATTGCACTTCTTATATTAAAAATACGAAATAAATATGGAATATAATGCGATTGAACAACTTTCGACTCGACACAACACAAAATAACGACGGCAACAAGCCCATTCGAATTTAAAATGAGTGTAAAAAATGTTCTATAACTTTTTTGTTTTGTTTAGATGCGAACATTTTAGCTTATACATAAGTTAGCGTCTGGTACAATGGTTAAAAGTTCCTCAATTAAAAAGTGACCCGTAATTAACAATGAAAAATCGTTGAGATCTGAACTTAATGGCGATAATGATAAAGAGCTTCAATTTGGACAAACAATGTATAAAATTCTTCGAAATAACGTAGTTCTAATGGCAATGTAGTTTTTACCTATAACATATATGTTTATATTTATTAGATTACCTAATTTTATCTCAATAAAAGTTTAGTAAAAAGTGAGCCACATTTAAATGAACTGTAGAAAAGTGTCACAAATGCAATGCCAAACGCTACACTAATATGTGAAAGACAAGTATTTTTTCTTACACATTTGAAGATTTAGTACTGACTGTAAAAATATTGACGAATGTAGAGTGTTTCGGTCTACCACTGCGTAATAATTAATTACCCAACCTATCTGTAGGTACACCAATACTCTGTAGTAATTAAGATCGTGATCAATAGCTTTTATTTCTTAATCTGTGTTACTACCTTCTATTTTGAATGAGATAAAAGTTGTTCAATACATTTTTAGAATTAAAGTACGGATAGTTAGAAGGTCTGATCTCTTACACACACTACATAAGTAGGTAACTGTAATTATGCGTTATTTAGGTACGTACGTATATTTTTTGGGATTAAATAACTAAGTTGCGGAATAAGACTACTGTGAATACTTATCTCAGGGTATCTACTCTGTACCAAGAAACTATATTACCAATAAAAAAAACCTACTTCAAACACTTAATACGCATATCAGATCTTACTCAAATTCGAAATGGGCCACATCAGAAGCACCAGTTTTCGGATATAAAAAAACATCAAAATATAACAATCAAATTGAGAACCTCCTCCTTTTTTCCCTGTTAAAAATTGCCATTGTTTTATAAATTTATAAAGTAATCGAATTTTCGAAACAACAATAAAAAAATGCCATTTTGGACAATGCATCCCCTATATTGGTCATGTCGAATGTCGCTGGATCTGAGATGTAGGAAGGTAATTCAAATAATAAAAACAAAATTATGGGTAAATGACTCAACATAGGAGCATTCATAATTATTATAAAACTAATGTCACGCGGACGTACTTTCGTGTGGTTCGATACCTTGACGTAGCCTCCTCTACACGTCGGCAGATGCGTCCGCAGATGTGGGAAGATGCATCCGCAGATGGATCTCCACGAGCCGTCCACACGTGTGTAGGTTGATCAGTCTGTGTTGGTTCTCGGCAGACGCAACACATACGCATGCCCGCGTGCACTCTCATTCGCTTCTCGATGAACAAACGGATTCGTGGCGGACGCATCTGCCGATGTTAAATACCTACCACAGACGAGCAAATGACCCCGTCTACACGTCGGCGGATGCATCCGATGATGACATTTGCAGACGAATCTGTCTATGTGTAGAGGACGCTTTAGCATCCGTAGACATTATCGTCAATTTATATTGTTATAATTATCTACGATGCGCATGGGTTGATAACAGCATACTACACTTGATAGATTAGGTATACCTTACCTACCTTTCAAAAAGTTGAATCGGTCCAAAATTATTATTCTCCTATTTCTTCAGATTTGTTATCTGTTTCTTTTTCACATTTACTCCGATAACATATTATACTCTGGCAAAGGAATACTGCCTGATGACATTATTGCTGTTGTATTCGGAAGTTAATTGCGTATTCCTTGTCAAGCCCCGGATTGTAGATGATTTAGAGATCCTTCCTTCCCACGTCACCGGCCGCGTTTCAGTTTATTACAGTTAATCTAATGGACTTTGTATATTTAAGCCCTTTTATAATTAAGTGTGGATCAGATACCAAATATGTTACTTATAATATATAAATAATGCGGTTTGTTTATTCAAAAAACCTACTTCAAATTTATTTTTATTTAACTGTACATTTTCAGATCAAAGATATACTATTTTTCTATTACACATTTTTTCGAATACTCCAGCAACTTCTGCAAATGACTACAATTTATTATGATGCTATGCATTATATTAAGAAAATAAGAGAGTGTATTGATTAGACATAACTATTGTATATAGTTTTTTAGATTCACTATAAACCTACCCTTAATTAAACATAATAACGTTATTAAATCATAAAAAGCCATGAAAATTCAAGCTGGCGGGAAATAACTCATTCTTTGATTAGGTTTCTGGACCAGAATTGCGTATATCGACCAGTATATCGTAGTGAGTCCTTAATTTGGATCATCAATATTGAATTCCATTGAAGTCAGATTCCATTTAAGTGCAATCCAGAGCTAATGCACGAATTGACAGTCACTAAGTGAGGGTCGACACAGCAGAGCTAATTGTTTTAATCAGAGCCGTATAGCGCAGCCATTTCAATGTCCTTTTAGAGGGGTTAACCACTTTACATTGTTCGACCCTTTATACTTACATATTATTATTTATGGACTGCGTGCCTCGATAGTACTATTCGATACATTAATACTCTGTATTCACAAACATTCTTCGCATATAGTTTCACTTATAAGGGTTCATGTAGTTTCACTATCAAACTATACCTATGTTAAAAACAAAATGGATGGCCAAACAGTACTGGGTGTACGAGTGTCCGCCTAGAAAAATAAATGTTATATTTATTTCTAATGTTGTATGTAAGATGAACTGTTTCAAAGTGCGCGCAAATTTTGCTCCAACTCGCGTAACTGGTAATAAAATCTTTGAGTAGGCTAGAAGAACAGACATAATCACCATCAACCAGACTATTAGACTTCATCTGATCAAAAGAAGTGTTCCGTTTATTCCTTTTGAGGTACGGAGCCCTCAAAATCGCGAAAAGCATACATTTTTAGCTACACACATAGTAAAAAGGATTGGACGTTTTTTATGTCCTTTCGATATCCTTAGGAAGTGAGAAAAACGTGATATTCGGATCTTTGTTGTTATTCATGCAGCCGAATGCAATGCAGTAAGATGTTGCCCTCATTTCAACCTGCTAGCCTTTTTATTCTGTGAAACTATGGACGTGTATAAACAGACTACGGACAAATACGAACACGAAACACGGCGCGTTAAAGCGAGATGACGTGCGTTTCGGGTAGGTGGCGCGCGGAAACCCACTGTGGAGTAAACCCTCTGGTAGGAGTAGAATTATACAATGAGTAAACCCATCTTGTCGCAGCCACCGATGTACTTGTAGCTTTGTTCCTAACGCTAAAGTGCGGAGTGCGCCAGGCCTGGGATCAGTGACGGGAATATCAATAAGGTCAACAGAGCAGACACTATACTACGAGTATTTATTAACTAATAGATTCAGGCGTTACATAGGTACTTTGCAGAAATTATAGTAGTAATGCTATTTTTAAATAATATTAATAAATAATATTACTTGTTAATATTTTACATGAACATTTGAACGTGATGTGATAAGTGTAGCTTATATACACAGCTAATTATACGAAGCATCTTCAGGAGGAGAGCACTCTTCGAGCGAAAAGTATTTTTGAACTTCTGTCTACATAACTGATACAAAGTATTTTTCAACACCCTTGCTCGTAAAGTGAGCTTTATTATATCGTTCTAGGGCCATAAACCAAACTATAACACCCTCGTGCATAATAATATTATACACTAGTGTGTAATAGAATTATCCCTACAAAGTTATGTTAGTACCTAACTGCATATTATATGCGAGTAAATAGAGCATTTTCAATTTAACTGGGTAATACAGATTTGTAACAACAAAGAGTATCAAACAAAATATATTTGCCACGCGCATAAAAAAATGCTATTTTCCATATTTTTCGTGTGTTGTTTGCATCACATTTGTGCAATACATATTTTTTTCCTCGCAAGGGTGTTGAAAATGTGCGTATGAAACTCGTGAGCAACTTGCTCATTATACACTCGGCTGATTTACGCCCTCGCCTACGGCTCGGCCTGCAACCCACAGCCTCGTGCACAATGAACACCTTAGCTCACTTGTATTTTAATATACTAATATGTTATACTAGCTGCGCCCCGCGATTCCACCAGCATAGTGCATACAAAATGATGTCAAGGGATGATTGAAGCTTAATTCATATTTGCGTTCGATTGTAAAACATACCATATAGTAAGAAATATATTATAAATACTCATATTTTTTTTATTTATTTAAATAAAAATAGAATATCAATTTGTCCATTTATTAGTTCATTAAACTTCATTACTACAGCAAATATTAAATTGCTTATAAAATACTAGTAAGAGTTTTATACTTGTTTGGAAATACGAGGAATTCCTTCAAAAACCAAAGAATCAAAACAAGATCTGGCTCATGTTGTGGAAGTACTGCACTCCAAAATTGGGGCTGAAACTCACCCGAATGCAGTAGTAGATATTTATCGCATTAGAGGAAAATCAAATGGTGAACATCCTATAGTGGTCAATTTTGCCACTAACCTGCAAAAAAAAAAACACTACAAGCTGTTAAAAAATATAATGCTTCTTACCCCACAAATAGATTAAATTCAAATATGCTGGGTTTAGAAGGAGCAAAGTCTCCAGTATTCGTGTCGGAGTTTTTAATGCCTAAAGCTAAAAGACTATTCTTCCTAGCACGCGACGTTTCTAAGACATATGGATACGACTTTTGTTGGTCTGCGAATGGAAGAGTATCCCTGCGTAAAGCCGAAGGCTCGCCCCCCATTGTTGTCACTAGTGAAGAGCAGCTTGAAAACCTGAAACAAAAAAACTAGCTAGTAAACACAGTGTCTTTCATATTATTTATGCATATTTAAACATTTATATTGTTATTATTAAATCAAAAAACTCAAAATATTTTGGAATAAGTTACTTTTGTTATTCACCACACGCAATAACATACACTGTCATGACTCATTTTACTATAGATAACTTACACACATACAACAGCTTAAAAAACACTTACCAACTCATATCATTACACAATAATACCTTAAGGCGACGTTTTCCGGACAGTTTAGGCAAATAGCGCTCGAACGTATCCCTATAGAATAAGATAAGTACGCATAGCCACACGCATGGACTAGCCGTGAATTACGCGACGCGGTCAACGACCTCCAGCTCGAAAAGACAGCGTCACAGTGTAAAAATTACAGTTTCGCAAGCTTAACATTTATTACAATATTTTTTTCCACGTTTTGCTACAATGACAATCATGTTGAAAGTGTAGTTTCTATGGCTTTATACTGCAACACTACAGACACGGACGAAGTAATAATATTACGGGTGGATTCATAATATTTACGTGCATAATAGTAGATTATTATACAATTGAGCTAAGTTGCTCATTATAGACGAGGCTGTAGGTTGCAGCCCGAGCCGTAGGCGAGGGCGTAATTCAGCCAAGTGTATAATGAGCAAGTTGTTCACGAGTTTCATACTCACTTTTTCAACACCCTTGCGAGAAAAAAAAATTGCACAAATGCGATACAAACACAATAATACATACGAAAATTATGGAATGTAGCGCGCAAGTTTTTTTTTTGCACGCGGCACATGTATGGTGTTGATTACATATAAACCTCTTTGTTGTAACAAATCTGTATAACCCGGTTAAATTGAAAATGCTCTGTTTACTCGTATATAATTTGCAGTTAGGTAATAACTTAACTTTATAGGGATACATTACCCGGTTAAATTGAAAATGCCCTGTTTAATCGCATATATAATTTGATAGATTGATATACACTTTGTTGAAACACCGTATAAATAGTTTAAGCAGAAACACAATTTAAAATAATGTAACATTTGGCGGTCTTATCGCTGAACGCGATCTCTTCCAGACAAACCATTGGAAGGAGAGACATAATTTAAAGAGATCCAAGGGACGGCGGTGAGCAAGATATTATAGTACTTACACTGACAATTAACTTATATATTACCTACATTACATAAATACAAAAATATAATTAGAATACTCATATCGATAAACAAATAATATTCATATATAATAATACATGCACATATACAACATAATAATATATACATACATAAATAATGAATGATGTTCATGATTATATGACACATACTAACAATGGAACAACGATTATATATATGTTCATAGGGAGTCAACGATTTACTAGATAAAAGGCTTTTATAATTTGCAGTTAGGTACTAATTTAACTTTGTAGGGATAATTCTATTACGCACTAGTGTGTAATATTATTATGCATGAGGGTGTTATAGTTCGGTTTATGGCCCTAAGAACGATATAATAAAGCTCACTTTACGGGCGAGGGTGTTGAAAATATATGTATGTCATACTTATGTTGAATTTTTAATATAATCGTAATAGTAATCAGGAATAATCGTAAATAATCAGGTAAGGGTAATAGAAGATAAAGTATCTAATTTTTTTAGAGTCAAAATGCTGTTTAGTAATCAGTTAAAATATAATATAATATAGCAAGTAATGCGTATTGTATAAATTCTGTATGTAAAAGTAACACGGAATAGTCAAATCCAATAGTTTTAAATAAAGTCAAAAAAGGAGATTTTTAATTTAGGAGGGTGTTGGTAGATACAATTAGGTAAGATTATTAAAAGGCCTGGATACTTTTAAGTATTTTAATATTTTTAGAGTAAAATGCAGTTTAATTTATTAATATATATAACAAATATAATAATTACAAGTAATCAGTTATTTTCTTTAGTTCCTTTTATTTTTCTTATCTCTATCCCTCTTATCTTCGAGGATCTATTATTTCGGTAGAAGAGAGTCCATGTAAAATTTTACAAGTTGTGGTTTCATTTTCGTCCTCAAAAATGTATCCTCTTTCATATTTTTTATCATACCATTTGACCTTGCAGACCCATGGACAAAATTGTCAATTAAAGGTACTTACTCCATTTTTAGTCCTACCCTCAGCTATAGCTGCTTCTTTGTCGCACAATGCTGCAGATTCCATTGATTCAACTGCGACTCCTTCCCATTTCTCATAAACCTGATTTTGAATCTTGCCATAATATTTTGTCGAAATGACTGGTGCATCCAATGCAGAGAAAACTTCCTGAAACTGAGAGTAACCGATGCCTAAAGCTATGATTCCGCTAGTAGCAGCTATATTTTTCATCACTGCTATCCTCAGATTTAATCACCACTAATTCATGGCACATATTGCATTCAAATTTAAATTTTGATGTCAGTCCTAATCTTTTCTCGTCCACCAATCTAAAATTTTCAGTCTTACAAGCGGACAAACCATTGAAGCTTCCTTTATTTTGTAGCTGAGCAAGAAAATCATTCAAATCAACAAATCTTCTTCCAGTAACGGGGTGAAAATCATTTGACTCACTGAGCGTTTCAACGGTCAGTTCTATCAGTTGTTCTTCAACACTGGAAAATAAAATCACAAATTATATTAAAAAAAACTACTTCTTTTGTTTGCTATTTGTATATTTGAACTCTACATACTCATTTTCTGTATAGATGTTTAAGTTATTGGTCAGTTCAGAGTTATCTGAATTACTGCAGTCTCTATCTTGAAATGCGCCGTCCCAATACCTGTAAAAAAGTTATGATAAGATGTATTTATATAAAATACATCAAATATAAAAATCTAGACAAGTACTTACTCAACTCTCGAAACCAAGGTCATTTTGAAGTTGGCAAAAGATTTGTTCGATGGCTCCTGGGCGCTACCACCATTGTCTATAAGTTGCGAAACGCCTAGTTCCCTAAAACCATGATTTACTATATGTAAATTGAACTATTATCATATTTACAACATGTGTATACCAAACCAAATCACGAGTATAGAATATAGTCAAGGATGGTAAAGTGACTAAAATTACTGACTCTCACTGCTGACGAAACACTACTCAAGAATCACTGCTTCATACGCTACTGTTTCTTTGTATACCGTAGCATGTGTACAAAATTTAAATGTAGACAATCCTACCCTCATAAGTCATAATTATAAATCCCTTATAAATCTATCTACTTATAGCAATTAGTAGTAAGTACAAAAAGGTAAATTTATAATTTCAAGATTTGTATTTAGTAAATGAGTAGGTACTTATAACATCCTTTACTATGGAAAATTATAAGCTGAAGATAATCTACAGTCAATTCGCTAATTATATACTATATAATTAGGTACATATTTTCGATTATATTTACTTCCAAAAATTACTAGCTACGTTACTCGGTTATATCCAATTCCGAGGTAAAGTATACTATCTCGTTTGTTGTACACCACCCCATTGGAACTGCCATAAAGATCGGGGTTATTATACGTTATTTTACTAGCGTAAGGATTGGACAAACTAAAAATAAACCATAATTTTTATAATTTTTGTTTGATTATTGAGTTCGTAGCGGGTATGCAAAATATCAATGACAGCAAATACTTATGTATAATCTCAGAATAAGCTTATTATTTCAATGTGTATAATAATAAGTATCAACTTAGCATCGTAATATAGAAGGAAGGTATTGTAATTGTAATATTCTGTACATTCATACATGGTAACACGGAACGGTCGAAAAAAGCTGATTGAAGTCTTCCCTTCCTTTGCGTTGTCATTATAAAGAACTTTTACTGTGGCACCAACCTGAAATTATGCTTTTCCATATATTTTGCTAAGTAGAGAGTGAATTACTTTTTCTGTGGAACATTCAATTTTACTTTTTCCGTATTCAGAAAGTCTTAGGAATAATACGTTTATCAAAAGAGTAGGTAGGTCTACATTGAGATAATTTCGGATTAGTACCTACTTACTACTAAGACACCGTGTAACCCAGTACGCACTACAACTGTTAATATATTACTGATATTTACACTCCATAATACCGTTTTAGAGATACGTCATTTGTCTTCTCTTGGCTGACGCCATCCGAAATAAATACATATTCAGAATAACGACGTCCGTTTCAGCCTAGAAATTTATTTTCAAACAAATCGGAGTAACTTTTTTCACTTGGCAGACGTCCTCGAAAAACATATTTTGAATTCGTTATACGGACGTTCAGAACTACCCAGATATCGATTTTCAGCCAAATCGGAGTCACTTTTTTCACTTGGCAGTCGTCATTGAAAATTTAGTTCCGTATTTGAAATAAGGACATCTACAACAACCTAGATATCGATTTTCATCCAAACCGGAGTAACTTTTCATACTTGGCAGGCGTCATAAAAAATAATTCGAAATTTGGAATGAGGACATCCAGAACAACGTAGATATCGATTTTCATCCATATTGGAGTAACTTTTTTCACTTGGCAGACGTCATCGGAAACTTATTCTAAATTCGTAATATGGACGTTCAGAACTACCTAGATATCGTTTTTTTTTTTTTTTTTTTGCTTGATAGGTTAGCCTTTGACCACTATCTCACCTGATGGTAAGTGATGATGTGGTCGAGGATGTTGATCAGACTAACCTAGAGTTACTGGCTCTCAAGGACAGCTGCCAGAACACACCGTTAGGTGCTTGGCGACAGATTTTCAACTTGAGGGTGGTAGCTAGCTAGGCGGGCATTTGCAAAGTGCCCTACCACCATGCTGTAACGACTGCTATCCTAAGACAACAACCGGGACCGACGGCTTAACGTGCCCTCCGAAGCACGGAAGCGCTCAGTAGTAATGCCCAACCAGCGGTCACCCATCCAAGTCATGACCGCGGCGGACGTTGCTTAACTTTGCTGATCAATTCAGAATGGCTAAGCAAACTTGGCTACGAGCGCTTCAAAATCGAATCATCTAAATCAGAGTAACTTTTTTCATTTGGCAGACGGCATCGAAAAATAAATTCCAAATTTGGAATGAGGACATCCAGAACAACATATATATCGATTTTCATGCAAATTGGAGTAACTTTTCTTACGCTGCAGACGTCATCAAAAATAATTTCCAAATTTGGAATAAGGACATCCAGAACAACCTACTCGTAGATATCGATTTTCAGCCGAATCAGAGTATCTTTTTACACTTGGCAGACGCCATCGAAGAAAAAATAACAAATTTGTAATGAAGACATCCAGCACAACCTAGATATCAATTTTCATCCAAATCGGAGTAACTGTTTTCTATTGGCAGACGTCATCGGAAATCAAATTCTAAATTCGTAATACGGACGTTCAGAACTACCTAGACATCGATTTTCAGCCCAATCGGAGTCACTTTTTTCACCTGGCAGACGTCATCAATAAATAAATTCCAAATTTGGAATAAGGACATCCAGAACAACCTAGATATCGATTTTCAGTCAAATCAGAGTATCTTTTTTCACTTGGCAGACGTCATCGTAAAATAAATTCCAAATTTGGAATGAGGACATCCAGAACAACCTAGATATCGATTTTCATCCAAATTGGAGTAACTTTTTTCACTTGGCAGACGTCATCGAAATAAGGTCTGCATTGGGAGTGAGGACGTCCAGAACAACCTAGATTTTTATTTTCAGCCAAATCGGAGCAACTTTCTTCAGTTGGCAGACGAAATCGTTATTGATATTGATATGTTGGCGCTACATGCGCAAACTAAACGGCGATATGCAAATAAGTCGTCCAGTACAGATGAACCTGAGTAATAGGGAAATATCAAAACGTGGAATATACTAAGCATTTACTTATGTGATTATTATACCACTAGCTTTCCGGGCGCGGCTCCACCTGCGCGTATGTCGGTTATCGCGCAAAAACATTAACCTCTTTTTGCGCAGTTGGATAAAAACTATCCTATGTTTTTTCCCGGGTCTCAAACTATTTCCATACCAAATTTCATTCAAATAGGTCCAGTAGTTTTGGCGTGAAAGCGTAACAGACAGACGGACAGAGTTACTTTCGCATTTATAATATTAATACTGAAATACTGATACATATGAAATATATTTGATTTTATTTTCTACACCGACAAAGGCCATCATGTGGCTTATTCATTTGATAAATGTATTAGTTACTTACCTACTAGTTAGTACTTACCGATTTCGATCTCTTATCAATATCATAATATGCTCCCTCAGCTGACGTAAGCGTTCCTTATTTTTTATACTGTGGTTTCCCATTTATTTATTCGTCGATTCCGAAATAGCGTATACAATCCGTGTGCGAAAGAAACGAGCACAGTACCGTCGTTGACAGCGGTCACGGGCGTACTGGCGACACGGGTACAAGGGATCTCGTAGTTTATAATGAGAAAAAATTGCCAGAAAATCATCCACTATAGATATTGATAAAATATTAGGCATATATTTAGATATACTAATAAACTATCGAATAAAACCAGTTTAGTGTTAATATTAATTATAGTTTTAAGATATCGGCGATAATAAAATTTAAAAAGCATTATTTTCAAAAATTATATCTATCGAGGATTTTTTACGTAATCGTGTTTTTGCCGAGATCATAATTAAGTTTATGAACTGAAGATATACATATCAAAAGAATGCGACTTAGGTAATCGAAGAAGTATTTTATCTCGATTTTCAAAGATGTTACTTTGGCAGACCATATCGCTACGAGAGGTAAACTGTAGTGTATTATTATTATTAATCAAATTAATGACTCTTGAGGATACACATTTTAACTATCACAAAACTTATGGATAAATCACAACACAACGATCTGTGCCATCTAATAGATAAGTTTTCAATTGCTCAGGAAAAATCTTGTGCCCCAGAATTGTGTAAAACTATTATTAGTACAAACAACAAATGTCTAAATATTTTAGCTTTAAACATAAGAAGCATCAATAAGAACTTTGACAAACTGGAAATACTTTTGTTTAGGTTAGGTTTCGACTGCGATATTATTATTTTAACTGAATGCTGGATACAAAACGAAAAACCATATCCTGCCCTAGAAAAATATAATTCTGCATACACCAGAAATTGCTACAACCAGAATGGAGGCATTATCGTCTATTCAAAACTGAGCTTAGACATAAGTGTAGAAGAGCCAGACTTTATTGAATCAAATTGTCTGTTAATAAAAATAAGTGGCAATATTGCAATAATAGCACTTTATCGTTCCCCTTCCTTTACTTTAATAGACAATTTTTTAGTCTCTTTGGATACAATTCTGTTAAGAACCAAAAAATATAAGACTGTAACCATCATAGGAGACATAAACATTGATATTCATCCCAATACTACAGACAAACATTCTGCCGGTTACTTAGAGCTCCTGGCAAGCTATGGCCTCTTGCCAAGCCATTACATACCAACTCGTGGTAATAAATGCTTAGATCATGTAATCCTAAAGTGTAACAAACAATGCACGGCTATAGTGATTACTACTGCTATCACCGATCACTATCCTACATTACTTAACATAAATGTTAGCATCACCTACCCCAAGTAAAATTGGTACTAAAATTGATGTTAATAAAATAATCAACCAAATAAAAGCTTGTAACTTTGCAGATGTATTACAGTCTTTAGATGCAAATATAGCGGCTGAATTGTTGATCCATAAATTAATTGACATTGTAAAAGTTAACACTAGCACTTTTAAAATTCAAAATAACCAGCGTATCATAAAGCCCTGGATCACACCAGGTATTCTTAGATGTATTCGCACTAGAGATAGGATGCATATTCGTCTGAAAGAAACTCCTGATAACATAATTTTAAAAGTATTTTACACTAGATATAGAAATTTTTGCACAAAATTATTGAGAAATCTTAAAGTAAATTTTCAGAAAGGAGAGCTACAGAAAAATAAAAATAACATAAAAAAGACATGGCAAACAATTAAAAATATAACATGTACAAACAAAGGAAAAGTAACCAATGAAATACTTTTAAAAATAAAACAAAATTCCAAAGATTCCATTAATTACATAAATAATTATTTTGCTAATGTAGGAAAAAATCTTGCCAATAATATAACTTCTACAGATTATTGTGATACGATAAAGCTCCTTCCAACGCAATCAAATTCTATGGTTTTAATAGATACGGAAGAGTCTGAGGTTCTTAGCATTGTTAATGCTTTAACAAATGACTGTGCTGCAGGTTATGACGGTATTTCAACAAATATTTTAAAACAAAAAGCATCGGTTTTAGTTCCTTTAATTACCCATATTTGCAATATAAGCATATCCTCGGGAATATTTCCATCTGTTCTTAAAACTGCCCTTATAACTCCAATCTACAAAACTGGCAACAGAGGCAGTGTCGAGAACTATAGGCCCATTTCTGTACTACCATCTGTTGCTAAGATTTTGGAGAAAGTTATCTGTAGACGACTAATGACATATGTCAATAAATTTAATATACTTTCTCCTAATCAGTTTGGGTTTAGACCTGGTAGATCGGCGGAAGATGCAGTGTCAGAAGTTACAAACTTCGTCATTAGTGGGATTGATAAGTGTAATAAGGTCATAGGTATCTTTCTAGACCTCGCCAAAGCCTTCGACACTGTCTCTGTTCCTTTGCTAGTAAGAAAGCTTGAACAGGTGGGAATAAGAGGTAGAGTTTTATGTCTTATGGAAGATTACTTAAAAAATAGGTCTCAGAGAACTAAAATAGCTGATAATATTAGTGACAAAGAAAGTACCAGCTATGGGGTTCCTCAGGGAAGCGTATTAGGCCCCAGCCTTTTCTTAATATATGTTAATAATTTGTGCAACCTGAGCTTGGATCACGGCAAGATATTTTCATATGCAGATGATACTGCTCTTATTTTTGTTGGTAAAACCTGGGAAGAAGCTCGGTTAAGTGCTGAAAAAGGTTTAAACATTGTCACTAAATGGCTACAAAACAATCTTCTCTCACTTAATATAGGGAAAACTAAATGCATAACTTTCACTAATAGCAGATAGGAAAATAATTCTTGAAGTTTACACCGCACTTTGCAAATCCATTCTTACTTATTGCAATACATGTTGGGGCGGAACATTTAATTGCTACATGATGATGATTGAACGTGCTCAACGGGCAATATTAAAAGTAGCAACCTTCAGACCATTCCTGTATTCGATACACACACTCTCATACACACATTCTACACTCCCACTTACACACGATATAGATATAGTTTCAAGTCAACACTTACACCATACATCCCCATCACAAATACACATAACACACCTCACTCACTCACACACACAAATACTCTGTTCCTTATAAATATTCACAAAAGTAATACTTATTTCAATAATGTAAAAATTAATCTTTCAATAATGTAAAAAATCTATTTTCATTTTTATTTGTATAATGTAATCAATACCTAGACATAGACAATTATCACACGGTTATATCATGGTACACTTGAAGGGATTGCAGAACCTGCAATACAAGAAATTGCTTTCTTAGTGTAGGTTCTGCGCGAAAACACACTAAGTAGATAATCTTATACAAGCATTGTCTTTTGTAAGAATTAATTATTAGGTATAATGAAAAGTGCCCAATTTAGTTTGTTCACAAATTGTATACTATTTATGTGAAATAAAAAAACATTATTATTATTACATTATTATTATTTATTTCTTTATACTTAAATGCATATGGTTGACATTTCCTTACATGATAAAAGATAAAATAAAACATAATAATCTCTATTACAATATGATATAATATCATCTAACTCCATATTTTTATGCCTTTGACTAATCTCACCTAATGGTAAGTGCCGATGGGGTTGAAGATGTTGTTCAGGCTTACCTAGAATTACTGGCTTTCAAGGACAGCTGCCGGAACACACCGTTAGGTGCTTGGCGACAGAATTTCTTCTTGAGGGTGGTAGCTAGCCAGGTGGGCATTCGCAAAATGCCCTGCCACCATGCTATAACGACTGCCATCCTAAGATAACAACCAGGACCGACGGCTTAACGTGCCCTCCGAAGCACGGAAGCGCTCAGTAGTAATGTCACTAACGGCCAACTCGTGACCGCGGCGGGCTTTGCTTAACTTTGCTGATCTGCAATCTTCGCTACGAGCACTTCGAAATTCATATTAATCGCTCCATTCATATTATCTTGAAGATATTGCTCTGAGAGCTGACAATAGAACCACCAATTTTGACATATTTTTTTTCTCTTTTTTAATGGTTTGTACTGTGGTAGGTAAGTATTCCAATGATGTCATTATTGCTCCATCGATATATTATCTAGTACAGGTAGGTATGTGAGGTATAAAAGATTCCAAAAAAGTGCAATACCAAAAATTACATTAAAAGTTTCAATTCAAATTCTGCCTATGTGTGAAATCACTGAAACCAGTAAAACAAATTATAATTTCATCTAATAATATAAATATATAAACTATTATGTACACATTTTTTTTTATTGGATCCAAAAGAAAAGTAATAAATAATATTCAACTTAAAATAATGTTGTACATATCAAATTATTAAGGTTTCTATAGGTAAATTATATAATAAAATCATAGGTACATGCTTAAATTTCATACAATAATATTTATTACTAGCGTCATGCTAATAAAATGACTTATTATAATAACTACATTTCATTGCTTACATTAAAAAGTATCATAAATAACTATATTACATTACTCACATTAGGATTATTAGTTCACTAGCTCTCACGGTAGGATACCCTGTGTCTGTGAGAGCTAGTTCTTCCAGATGACTCATATTTTACTTGTAACAGAACTGTGCGTGCTGTAGTTTTGAATAAAAGAGTGAGTACGTGTATGAGTTTAGTATAACTATTAAACATTATAATATTGTATTCAGATTATTTATAATAATTTAAAATAATGCGATTAAAAATATTTCAACTACTGACAGGATATTATTTATAACTTTGCTTTACTTTTTTGCATGGTGGTAGGGAATTTTGCGAATACACGCTGGGCTAGGTACTACCCTCAATCTGTCGCCAAGCATCTAACGGTGTGTTCGCGCAGCTTTCCTTGAGAGCCAGTAATATTCTAGTTAAGCCAACATCTATGACCACATCATCATTACCATCATGTGAGATAGTGGTCAGATAGGTTAGCCTTTCAGGTATAAAAAAATTACTAATAATATGAAGAATAGGTACACATATAAAGCTATTAGTAATTCTATCCCTGTATTCTCATTTTAAGACAAAAAACTTCAGACAGCCTAAAGACTTTCTACAAAGTGTATTTAACAGAGTTTTAAGTACACTAAACTTCCTTAAGGTGTAGTTGTTAAAATGAGATAAAGTAAAACCTTGGAAAGAAAGCAATAGGAAGTAAAAACACTCAGAAAAAAGTTTAACGTGATCATTAAAATAAAAGATACAGGAAAGTCTAAAGTATTTTGTTCTTTTATAACCTCAGTTTATAACATACTTGCTCGTAGACGCTATTACGTAGGCTTATATCGAAATGGGATTTTTCAACATACGTGTTTACTTTCCGGTTAAGTTTTAATAAGCTGTCAGCAGATTGTCACCAAAGAGGTTACTGTATTTTATTAATGTTCCTTAGAAAAATAAACCAGGAGCAAACAAAGGAGTTTTGCACATTTGGAGTAAGAGATAAGAATCACTCATTAACCTCTTTACATTTGGCGGTATGGTGAAATAAGTAACCAGACACAATAGAAAAATTTCAAAAAATCTCCTTTTTACACGACTTCCACCATAACTTCGTAACGGCTTCATCGATTTTGATGTATGTGATATCATTAGAAGCGTTGAGTTTTTCCGGATAGAAAAAACAAAGCTGTAAACTGAACACCGATAACACTTACCTACTACTGATTGCTTCCGTGCTACGGACAGCACGTTATTCCGTCGGTCCCGGTTGCATTAGAATGGCAGTCGCTAGGTAATGTCAATGGCCTTAGCACCCAAAGGCCTTCAGCTCAGCTCACCTCCTGAACTTTCATGTTGAGCATTTACCATATCCACTTGGCTACCAAGCTACCCAGTTGGGCATTCGCTAAATCCCCTAGCTTGAGAGTGTTAGAAAAACTGATAACTATCCGATGATACCAGATAACTAACAGTGTTGCTGGCTGCGGCTTTCCTTGAGCGTCAGTTCACAATCTAGGTTAAACTTATCTACCATCTTTGACCACATCATTGCTTACCAACAGGTGAGATTGGGGGTCAAAGGCGAGCCTACTGGCAATAATATACCGTTAGATATCTACCATACCATTGATATTTTAATAATCGTCCAAATCAGTATACAGCAAGGAGATATCAGTCAATATGCACAGAAAACCGAAATCATATTGTAAATAGGTACCTAAAAACTTTTGAATTGATGGTATTAACAGGGCAGCATGTTAATAAAAGCCTCGAGAGACTTTGGACCGGTGGTGGCGAATACCTTAGTAATAAGTTAAAAATTATTTTAGTATTTGTATGTATATTATATAAAAAATGCCGTTGTAAGGAAAATATTGCCAGCAAAGCTATATTTAAATTCTCTGCATCTGCATCTTGTGATCGTGTAGGGTCCTCCTAAATTTACGTTCAAACATTGCAAGCGTCCGCTAAAGTTAGATGCAAGTATACTTCCCAACTGTTAGCAGCTAAGTTGAAGTCACAGTTTTGCCACAGTATAGGATTTCGATACTTGGGTGCGGTGTTAGTTTCAGTTCATATTAGCTTTGAAATTGTTTGGGCTGGTGTCTATGGCATTGTGTTTATATTAGTTTATGTCGCAAAGTCAATACTTAGAGTTAGCTTAGTTTGTGTTCAGAGTCATTATTTAGGTTGACTTATGCAGCTTAGTGCTAGCTTAGTGAATACAAGATTTTGTAATATTTATTATCCAGACGATACAAAAAAGAAATGGAGTCCACCAACGGTACTAAAGCCAACATTCTGGATAGTGGGCTGGAGAATTGGAACTTCCTAAAAGCCTGCAATGGTTCTGTGTTGATCTCAAATCCAGTGACAGTAGAATTTAATATTGGTAAGCTTGTAGTTTCTTTTTATACCTATTAACAGTCTTGATAATGTAAAATACTGATATTGAAATAATGTCCATAGCTGACCCAAGTCCAAAATACTACGAAATATATTTTTCTAAATAAGGATGGCCCTTAAACTCAAATGAATGTTATAATACGAGCACATTTTGCCAGAGATGCGTTGAAATAAGTTTGTTGCTTATAGTAATGGATAGATTCAGGCGTTACTTTGCGGAAATCCATATTTAATAATAACAAATACTTTTAAAAGTATCCTAAAAAATATTAAATAATATTTAAATAAAACACTTAAAAAAGCATAAAATTATATATCTAGTGACAATTCCGCCTAATTTTCCTGTTATCTACGTGACGTCACAAACATCACGCAGCCTAACCGGAAGAATACCCGACTAGTTTCGCTTCTAAACGAAGCATCTTCAGGAGGTCTTGACTTACCGAGCGCACGATCGAGACATTCATCAGTCTCGATCGTGCGCTAAAGTATTTGTTATTATTGTTGCTTATATAAAAAAAAACTATATTTAAGCTTTTACTGTGAATTCAAGGTACTAACAGCAGATTAGCTTCCGGTATTGACAAATCCCTTTTCGTTACTACACCCCAAACAAAATTACTTCAGTGCATAACATAGCTTTATATCTGGATAATCCTCTCTGAAAAGTGTAAACAGTATGGATGCTTACTACAATATTATTAATTCACGTTTGAAGTGATGATGACTTTATCAGTGGCAATGCGTATGAAATACCTAGCAAGTTGACAATTGGTCTGAAAGCTGTGCCACACTGTTGGAAACCACGCGGGCTCCACCCATTGGACTTGGCGAGGGGCTTGTTGCTCACCACCGTCGGAATTTGCTACTACATAGTTGCTCACCACACTGTGTTTCGAACTCCCGCGCAGACAACACGCATCGTACGAGAGTCAACCTACACACGATATCCTTACGTTTAAAAAATGTATATCTTTGTATGAAATTTGAAAGAAAAATATGTCATAAATAATGCATTATACAGGGTGTTTGGTGGTCGGGTGCACCAATTTGAAGGGGTGATACACTAATTCATTGAGAACATACAAATCCTAAAAAAAAAATCTAGCCCGATTTCGATTTTTAAGGGGACTTTTAGGATTTTAGCACGAAAAACCCTAAATTAGTCCCCGATCGTAACAAAGTAGTTTTTAGCTCCATTGTGTCTAAAAAGTTATGTACATTTAAACTTTACAAAAAAAACAGGAAAATACAAAGTGTGAATTTTGATGTCATATAAAAAAAATTCATAAAATACCTACAGATGTTTAGACAACTTTAAAAACCTGCATGGTTATTGCTCTTCAATTTGAGGTATCATTTACGTTGCTGCCAGTTGCTTGCAACTGGCAGCGTCCACACGGTGGGAAATAGTGGTTGCTCACCACGGTTAACAACGCATGCTCGCAATCCAAGGGCGTTGGAAGGTCAAACATAATTTGGTCGCAAACCATCATCTCCACAGTTGTAAACCATGGTTGGCGACCATGGTGGGAGGCTGGTTTCGAACTGTGTGGTACAGCTTTGAGTCCTACATCGGGCCTGACCTTTGCTATCTATATTTGTTCATTTGATATCTACGACCTCTGCCGACTTGACTGCGGGGCGCGCTCCACGTGAGTGCAGCGTGCAACCACAGCCGCATGAAGCAAAAAAAGTCGTTTCTATGAATCGGAATGCGATCTATAATATACAGTAGAGTATAATTAGTCTGTGTTAATGAGTCATTTGCGATTCAAATGTATCTGTGACATGGACATAGATTCCATAGATCAATGATATGTGAAGAAGCATAACCAATCTCCAACGTTTGTTTCCCACTCTATCCACGTGACATTGGCGAAATTGTGGCGACCCCGCAGAAGCCATAAGAAA
Organism: Plagodis dolabraria; assembly: GCA_963854805.1. NCBI lineage: Eukaryota > Metazoa > Arthropoda > Insecta > Lepidoptera > Geometridae > Plagodis > Plagodis dolabraria. The sequence goes on along the minus strand of OY978447.1, from coordinate 19,094,886 downwards.
TAAGAAGTTGAAGTTGAAGTGAAGAAGCATAATAATAAAAAAAAAGTTTATTTGTTCGTTTACGTTTTGTAAATAAAGACTTCGATATTTAAAGGTTTAATATGACTTTAATACTGCATTTTCTTTCAAAAAATACTTAAATAAATGTAAGTTTTGTGTTAATTGTTTGAAATTATAATTGTGATCGCCAATTAACGGTAACTTGAGAAATGTATTGTGAAATGCCGAGTTAATGTTCTGTGAATTTGTGAGTGTCGTGATTTTGTTTAACGACTTCCAAAAAAGGAGGAGGTTTTCATTCGTCTGTATTTTTTCATGAATGGATTGTGCTTTTGAATTGTGAATTAATATATAGCAACTATCGAACTAATAATTCATATTTCGGTAAGTTTCGGTACTGCGGCGTTAGGGAGCTGCTAAGCACCCCACGGCCAGCAGGTAGATAGGTAAACTCAAGGAATGGGTTTAAAAAAGTTTATTGGGCCTTATCAGGTTGCACAGCCGCGCACTTCTACTCGAAGGTGGATAACCGGAGAGAGTCACTGGCCTGATCGAAGATGTGATCCGTAGTCGCTCAGATCTGGCGGTCTTGACGTCGGCTGTTTTCGCAACTCTCGGTAGCTGTATACAGTAGCAGTCTTAGTCCTCCAGTTATTTCAGGATAGTAGTAGAATCCTGGAGAAGAGATACACCGGCTTAGTTTCCTGACACGATCGTTATTCTACCAGGTTATCAGTGACTCAGATTTTAAAGTTATCAGTCTAGCGCGGTTAAGCAAAACAGCTGTTAAGGTTCTAAAATTACATTAATCACTCAGCATTATGGAATAATAATAATAAGGAACTCACCCTAGAGGGATTCACGCACTTCACAACAAGTAAATAACAATTTATGATCGATAGTACGTAATGTATTTTTATTTAGCGCAAGACGAGTGTTCCTTGCCAATTGCATAGACGAATGAAGACGCCACAGATTAACTCATAGTAGTTGGAGCTAACTGCGTTCGAGAGATAAGGAATGTTTAGCGTTCCTTCACTGGTTTTCGAAGCATTTAGGGAAATACTTTTAAACGTACGCAAGCCGTGGGTTCCGCACGTAATTATTTATAATAATTAGCAATATAATGTAAGCTTATAATTTTAAGTAGTATGTAAGTTAGTTAAAGAATTTAATTAATATATTTTTAGTTTATGATTAACATCTATTGTTTCATATTACGAATAATACTATTATTTAAGTAACGGCGTTAGGCACAACGTTACAGTACCCCGCCTGAAAGCGTAGGATTTTTCCTGTTATAAAATCCGACTGAGTACCTACTTACTTTCTACGTGAAGTTATAACAATGGTTAAATGACTATTCTTTATAATTAATTAATTTAATATCTTTGACATGCCATGTGCCCAGAGGATTGCCATCCATGTCACTCAAGTCATATACCAGCGGCGACTTTTTAGCAACCACCCTGCACTTTACATATTTTGGTGCAAGTTTTTTATTAAAATACTTGTCTTTATCACTTTGATAAAATGTTTTCCTCCAGACTATATCACCTATTTTGAATTCCATAGATTTTTTTCTCAGGTTATAAGATTTGCAGTTTCTATCGTGAGCTTGTAGTAACGCTAATTGTACTTTGTTAAATATAGATGATAATGTACCTAAGTTTTCCGCGTACTCATCCCGCGGTTGAAATATTAAGTTGTCAATATCTGTTGATATAGTATTCGTGTAGTGTGATCCACAACTAACCAATTCACGGCCATGAACTAGAAAAGATGGCGTATATCCGGTCACTTCATTCACAGAGTTGTTAATGGCAAACTGAACTTTAGGTATGAGTGTATCCCAAATACGTTGATCATTACTGATAAAAGTTGATACTGCCGTCATTATTGTTTTATTATATCTTTCTACAGTATTGACGTGCGGTGTATATTTAGGAGTGTAGTGTGTATGAGGCACTCTATATTTGTCTAGCATCTGCTTTAAGGTAGTACTGACAAACTGCTTTCCATTGTCCATAACTATCGTAGATGGGACGCCATGTACTAGAAATACGTCTTCTTCGAGAATTTTAGTTATGATTTCGGCGGTAGCGCGCTTAATGGGAAATAGCAAACAGTATTTACTGAAACAGCAAGTAACAACAAACAGATAACTATTTTGTTTCCTCGATACCGGTAGAGGACCTACTAGATCGACGCTAATCATCTGAAATGGTCTGGAACACGATTTTGGTCTGCCCATTTCACCGAGCGTTGCATGATTTTGGTGTTTATGTGAGATGCATGTGTCGCACGAAGTTACTACTTTTACAACGTCTGCATGCATTCCAGGCCAGTAATATTTAAGAGCTAGTCGTTTATATGTCTTGAAGATACCTAGGTGTCCTGCAATTGGCTCTGAATGATTCTCTATGATAACGGGTTCTCTAGCTTCAAGAGGTACAACTTCTTTCCAGTCGAACTCCTGAGTTAGTGTACATTTACTCTTCATGATACGATAAAGTTTATTATTCTGGACATAATAGTTGGGGAAAGATGTAGGAAAACTTTGTGATCCCTGGAAAATCTTTAGATACCACTGATCTGTAGTATTAGTGACATTCAGTGAAGTATCTATAGCAGAAACAGGACAGGCACGAGATAGTGCGTCGGCTACGATTTGGTCTTTACCACGGCGATGTCTTACCTCAAAATTAAACGATGATAATCGTACTCCCCATCGAGCTAGGCGGCCTGTAGGGTTATTTAGGTTTAAAAACCATTTAAGCGCAGAATGGTCCGTGTAAACTACAAATTTATGACCGTTATCTAAATAACACCTCCAATGTTCGAGGGCCATGAGAACTGCCAGCGCCTCCCGCTCCGTAATGCTGTAATTACGTTCTTGGGCAGAGAGAGATTTACTCATGAAAGCTATGGGGTGTTCTATGCCGTCAATAGTTTGCGTAAGTACACCGCCTACTCCGTAATCACTGACGTCTGCGTGTACCTCAAAAGGTAGATCAAAATTGGGGCATGAGAGAATCGGAGCAGAGACCAAACATTCTTTCAGCTTACAAAATGAGTCATCTGCTTCTTTATTCCATGAAAAAGGTTTAGCCTTTTTACTAGTAGAAGTTAGGGCATTTAGAGGGGCAGCTATAGCGCTAAAATTAGGTACAAATCGTCTGTACCACGAAGCAGTACCGAGAAATCTCTTCACTTCCTTCTTATTTGTGGGCACAGGAAAATTAAGGATTGCCTCAACCTTGCTAGGGTCGACGTGTAGACCTTCAGAGTTAATTACATACCCGAGGTACTTCAATTCGTTCCTAAAAAATTGAGATTTTTCTAGATTGATAGTGAGATTTGCCATTTTTAATTTTTCATGGATTTTATTAAGAAGAGATATATGGGATGAAAATTCGGATGTTGCCAGAATTATGTCATCCAAAAATACAAAAACGGAGTTTTCAAATTCAGGACCATAGAATAACATATCCATTAATCTCTGTTGGTTGGCAGGTCCATTGGTAAAACCGAATGGGACGGTGACAAAACGGTAAGTACCACGGGTAGGAATATAAAATGCAGTTTTATCCCTGTCCCCCTCCACTATAGATAGTTGCCAGTACGCTCTCGATAAGTCAATGCTACTCAGGAATCTAGAATTTTTTAAGTTGTCTAGAATCTCAGAAACGTAAGGGAGTTTGTAGGCATCCTTCTTAGTAACAGCATTTAACTTACGGCTGTCTAAACAGAACCGCAAGGAGCCATCTTTTTTAGGGGTAAGAAGTACTGGGGATGACCACGGGCTCTCACAGGGTTCAACTACGCCTAAACGAATCATTTCATCTAACTCTTCGGACAAAATACGCTGCTTTTCAGGCGATAGTCTATAATATCGTTGGCGAATAGGTGGTGAGTCACCCGTATCAATACAATGCTGAACTAGATGAGTGCGACCCAGACCACACTGTTCAGTAGAAATATTTTTAAATTTCTCGACTACGCCATCAGCAGTAGCCCGCTCAGACTCCGAAAGTTCAGAATACGAGCAGATGCTTTTAGGCAGATCCGTGATTTCAAAAATCTGACTCTCAGTTTGGTTAGATAGTTTAATAGAATTAAGAAACTTAGGGCATAACTCAAATTGTTGCCAAAAGTCAACACCGAGTATCAAGGATGATTTCACTGATGGTATTACGTAAGCTTTAAGTATGTGAGTATTTTTTTCAAAAGTAATAGGTAAGTTTATATAACCGATAGGGTGTAAAGCTTGGCCTCCAGCAGCCACAAATAATTTAGAAGGGGTATTATCTACTAAGGTGAGACCTGATGCTAGTAATTTTAGGTGTGAATCATTACCCAATATGGTAACAGAAGAGCCAGAGTCCAACAAACCACAAATTGATAGGTTACCGACATTAATGGTCACGTATGGGCGGACGTCATTGTCTGGTTTACGATCCAAGATTGATGCAATAGTGTAGCTAGAAGAAAACATTTTGATGAAATGTAACCATTCCTTCCAATCAGTTAAGCTAGTTTTCGAGTGTTTTGTACTTTTATTGCACCAATCTGGACCTACTAGTTTTTTGGGCTCGTGCTTTTAGGGTTGCATTTAGTGCAATCTGGGTACTTCACATCTCTCGTTCCGCACTTGAAACATATAATATACCACTCCTGTTGGCACTGCTGTAAGTTGTGTGTATCAGTACGACAGCGAGGGCAATATCGCTTAACATCATTCTGCGGCCCAGCATTGATAGCAGCCACAGGTGCAATGTAGGAATTACCACTAGTATGACTATTCGCAGGTTTGTGTGCAGCTTGTTTACTAAAAGATTGCGCATTGTTTGGGTAATTATTCTTTTTAACATAGTTTTGTACACTATACTGCCTATCCTGAGAAAATTCCTGTACTTTGGAGTGAGCTAGATCAGGAGCCAAAGTTTCCATTGTAACCCTAGGAGGCTCGCGAAACTGGGCTGTCAAGGCCTGAATATTTTCAAAGTTTCGGCATAAAGATCGCAAGGTCGATATGGACTCGATTTCACTCCCATGTGCCGCTAGTACGTTGGCATAACAAGGCCTGATGTTATGGAGTAGTATTTCAAGTTTTTCAGATTCCGAAACAGGTTTAGTTAGTCTCGAAAAATATTCTGACATTATAGCTATGTATATGACGATATTTTCCGTGTCACCTTGAGTACGTCTCCTAATTTCCGACATTAACCGGTAATCATAATCAAACTGTCCGAAATCAGCAATAAGTAATTGGGTTAGACTTTCCCAATCACTTACCTCATTTCTGACACTTCGGTACCAATGTAAAGCGTTACCTACAAAAATTTCTGTTGCATAAATTAAAAATTTTTTAGGCGAGATACTTCTGGATGTACAAAATTCATTAACCCGTTGAATAAAAACATGAACGCAAGAGTTGCCATCATATTTCATTTTTTGAAGGTCAGATATGTGATTTTTGTCACAAGCGACAAAATCTGTAGGTTGTTGCATAGTTGTCGTTTGGTCAACCGCTGGCATAGTGAACGATGACGTTGACTGAGCAAGCTGATTTAATATTTTATATTGACTATTGAATTCCTTTTGTAGTTTACTAACTCTGTCTAAAATATTAGTTTTGTCCATGCGACTGAACCTATAATACATGTGGTTTGCCAAGGCTTTTGTACGTTCAAACAAGTTTGTATCATATTTATCTTGTAGCGATTTGATACGCACCACAAGTTCCTTATAAGACACTGTCACGCCTTCCAAATCTACATCAGAGTCAATGCCCGACTCCTGAATATCATCCAAAGGAAACATCGCTCCGAGTTTGTTAATTTGACTGCGTAACTTCAAAACTGTATTGTTTTCTTCTCCTCCGCGAATGAGTACTTCGTAGCTAAGTTCGTGACGGTTTAGAAGTAAAAATTTAATAGGGTGAGTTCCCATTATAATCAGTGGCAGATGATAATGAATTAATGCAAGGAGAAAAATTTAGGTTGGTATGAAATATAGTAGTAGGTACTTAACTAGAAGAAAATCTACTATTAACAATATAATGTGACGTAAGTAACTGTAAAACACAAACTATGTACCAAACCTGCACGTAAGTTAACGTTTACTGGAACCACTGAAAAGTTCTTGCTAAAAATTATATAATAATAATGTAAGTTATGTCGATGTCTATATCAGCTGTTCTGTTACAAAATCAATTACTTCTACTAGATACGAAATGGTGATTGTATGATTACTATAACCAATTGATGAAAATGTCCAAATGAATAATAAAGAAAAAAAATTATTTGCGAACTGTTACGATACCCAGATCATTAATTAGTGAAGAGTATGCGATTTACTTATTATAGGATACTGAACAATTACTACATTAGTGCAATTATCAAACTATATTATTGCTTTCTATTTGTAGGTACAGCAGGTAGGTATATACGTAACAGCTAACATGAATGTGATTAAATGAAAAGATAATAAATAGCCAACTACACTACGAAACAAAATGTGGGTAGGCTAATGATTGAGTACGTACCAGTTCTCTGTAGCCAGGAATCACCGCTTCGTTTACACGTCCACTTGATAAAATTTGCTAGACTGTATTTATTATTTTCAAGTATGAAATGCTAGGCTGCGCAACTAACCACGTTAAAAGGGCGCCACTGCGGCGTTAGGGAGCTGCTAAGCACCCCACGGCCAGCAGGTAGATAGGTAAACTCAAGGAATGGGTTTAAAAAAGTTTATTGGGCCTTATCAGGTTGCACAGCCGCGCACTTCTACTCGAAGGTGGATAACCGGAGAGAGTCACTGGCCTGATCGAAGATGTGATCCGTAGTCGCTCAGATCTGGCGGTCTTGACGTCGGCTGTTTTCGCAACTCTCGGTAGCTGTATACAGTAGCAGTCTTAGTCCTCCAGTTATTTCAGGATAGTAGTAGAATCCTGGAGAAGAGATACACCGGCTTAGTTTCCTGACACGATCGTTATTCTACCAGGTTATCAGTGACTCAGATTTTAAAGTTATCAGTCTAGCGCGGTTAAGCAAAACAGCTGTTAAGGTTCTAAAATTACATTAATCACTCAGCATTATGGAATAATAATAATAAGGAACTCACCCTAGAGGGATTCACGCACTTCACAACAAGTAAATAACAATTTATGATCGATAGTACGTAATGTATTTTTATTTAGCGCAAGACGAGTGTTCCTTGCCAATTGCATAGACGAATGAAGACGCCACAGATTAACTCATAGTAGTTGGAGCTAACTGCGTTCGAGAGATAAGGAATGTTTAGCGTTCCTTCACTGGTTTTCGAAGCATTTAGGGAAATACTTTTAAACGTACGCAAGCCGTGGGTTCCGCACGTAATTATTTATAATAATTAGCAATATTAATGTAAGCTTATAATTTTAAGTAGTATGTAAGTTAGTTAAAGAATTTAATTAATATATTTTTAGTTTATGATTAACATCTATTGTTTCATATTACGAATAATACTATTATTTAAGTAACGGCGTTAGGCACAACGTTACATACTTAGCAATAAGCCAGGATTATTAAATAATGAATAAGGTTTAGGTCAATCATTCCGAATATACCTATGTTTTTGACCTATATATTATTGAAGATGATTTGCTTGATTTTACTATGTTAGAACATGAGTAATTATTAAATTTTATAAAAAAGGTTTTACTTGTCGAAATTTTACCATTTTTAAGCTTGCTTAAAAGCGTGAACTACGAGAATATGACGTTTAATTTTGATAAATACCAGGGGTTAAATCATTATACCTTCCGGATCCTTTATTTTGGTTCCTGACTACCTATCAACATTTAGATAAGTACCTATGGATTCAATCTGGCGACTTGGCTAGCGGAACTGCTAGCCAAGGCTGCTGCTAGGCTCGTTTATTTCGCGTACTTCCATAGTATTATGTCTTATGGTATATTGCTGTGGGGAGCTGCTGCTGAGATAGAGACAATCTTTATCTTACAAAAGCGTGCAATTCGAGCCATATATGAAATGGATCCTAGGGAATTCCTGAGAGATATTTTTAAAGAAATTGATATTCTAACTTTACCAAGTCTGTATATATTTGAAAATATTATGTATGTTCGTAAAAATTTGAGCAAATTTAAATCAAACAGTGACACTCACGATTATAACACTAGGAATAAAGATAAAATAGCGGTGCCAGGTTTTAGATTAGCAAAGACAAATAAAAGGTCCTTCTTAGGAAATTGTGTGCGGTTTTATAATAAATTGCCCAAACATATTACAACGCTCACAGAAAGAAAATTCAAGTTGCATGTGAAGAATATTTTGATAAAAAAATCTTACTACACAGTTTGTGATTACTTAAACGACAAAAATGCTTGGACTGGTTCGCCTCTGCCAAGCTAGCGCCTAACACCTACGTAATGTAAATTAAGTATTGTAATAATTTTATTATATTGTATGTACTTAACACATTTTTAAAAAACGTTTAAAAGAATGGCCCCGAGTTTCTTGCCCGTTCTTCTCGCAGTGGCTCTATAATTTTTGTTTGCTGAACGTGGCAGTACAATGTAGTATATTTCAATATGTAATTGACCTTCATAAGAGCGTCGTAGACGCCTAAATTGAATAAATGATTTTGACTTTGACTTTGAACTAATTCACACACAGTTTATGTATCGTATTTCTTGGTTATTCAGCGTTAATTCAAAAATTATGACCCAGATGGGTAATTTTTTTTCGCATAGAACGTCACACGTGTGTAACAAGAATTTACATTAAAGTGCTCTGGACATCAAACGTGGGCGGGGCCAGAAATAAATAATACAACTGAAATTGCATTCAGTGCGGAGTGCAACCACAGTTGCACGTGGCATTGAAGGGTGAGATTTCGGTTAATAATCATAAAATGTCATACCGGCCAAGTGAGAGTTAGAATTATATTCCAAAGGTTCCTTACAAACACATAATGTACCATAAAATCGATTGTTTTTAAAAGAATACGAGATCCTCACCGGGAGTCCGGGCCAATTTATATTAGGTATTTGGTGCTGTAAATTATACCTATTCTTTGATAAAATAGAACATTGGATTATAGTCTAATATCATTAGATATTGTAATTGAAATATTTATTAATTCCAGAGTAGTAGAGTATTCTACTACTCTGGAATTAATAAATATTTCAAGATTGACCGATGTATTTATTATAGATTTTACTGTAGAGGAAAAAGAAAAATAATATGTTGGTAAAGTTGATTTTCCTGTCACGCGGCGACCCGCGTGCGGATCTAGCCCTCATGTGGGCTGGCAGCTTCCTATAATTTCATTCAAGTTGAAGGCAGCTCGGGCGCGGCCCCGGAGCATCAACAACTATCACCCGCATGCGGACCGGACCTGCGCGCGGTCGAAAATACGCATGACAGGAAAAGAGCACTTATTCGCTTATTTTTGTTACTAGGCATGTTTACGGTTTACAGTTTTTTCTTTTACATGTACCTACTGTAAGTTTTTTTCATTAAATTTCATGATTAAGTATAAGTCAACACAAAGCACCATAAAGATTTTGTGAAATCACAAAATACGGTTATATCTTTTTGATTTACAGGTTTGATTTTTTCACAGTTTAAAATTAAATTTTTCACCTTGATACTTTTAGGCCTCTACGTGTTTGAAAAAGGGTCTTGACATACAGATAGACATACGGACAATAAAGTTTATCATAAAGATACACTTTAGTTTGGTTCCCTTTTTAAGGATTCCGTACTAGAAAACTGGAACCTATGACTGAGGCTCGGCTGCCCATCCGTCCGGCGCTTCCGAACGGTAATGGGTTGCCAGTTTAAATTTTGATAAAATTTTAGTAGGGTGGATTGCCCTATAAATAATAAATGGAGAGAGTTTACTGTATGAAACTTTTACGTTTTGTTTTTGCTCAATAGTAAAAACGGTAAAACATATAAGCATCAAACGTGATGAATGATTATACTTGAGACTTGATGAAACTTGAGAATGATTATAGTCCAATCACTGTACCAGCCGGAAAGTCCACTACTGAATACAGCCTCCCTCATTAAAGGGAGGTTGCCATAATCCTCACGCGTGACAGACGTCGTGAGGATCGCAGTATAAGATATCAGTTACTCAGAAGGCGCTGCTGCCCACCTTCCGGTATTTTACCTATAGTCGCATCTTACGACACCCACAGGTAGCAATGGGGACATTCTATTGACATTCTAACTACCCCCCAAGGGGTACCCCATATACACCCCATATAGAGATATATGGGGTAGTACATAGTCCAATATCTAATTACAAATTAATATCCTGCCAAGTGCAAATTGGACGAGCATAAGGATCTCCAACTGACTATAAAAATTATCGATTTAATGGTACTTTTCTGTTGGTACGGAATCTTGCTCTGAGAATCCAACTCGTACTTGGCCAGTTTTTCCTTTTGAGGTACGGAACTCTACAAACAGTTTTATGGTTTTGTTTTGTGCCAACACAATCATGTTTGAACTTTTTGAAGCAGTGATAGCTCAGTGGCTTTGGCTATGGACTGCCGCGCAGCAGGTCCATGGTTCGAATCCCGCCGCGGGCTTGAGCTTCACCGCATGGTGGAAGGGCATTTTGTGAATGCCCGCCTGGCTAGCGACCACCCTCAAGTTGAAAATCTGTCGCCAAGCACCTAACGGTGTGTTCCGGCAGCTGTCCTTGAGAGCCAGTAATTTTAGGTTAAGCCTGCTATCACCTTCGACCACATCATCACTTACCATCAGGTGAGATTGTGGTCAAAGGCTTACCTATCAGCAATAAAAAAAAAAAAAAAAAAAAATGAAATAACCAACGTTATACGTTACCGAATGACACACTCTTAGGTACTTCCACTCTCTTGCCACGCCCACTTCCAATATCATCGTACGTTAATATTGCCTTAAGTATTCGCTCACAGTATCCAGAGGTAGTGTGTTGGCCATGTGCTTTAATTAAATAAACTAGCTTACCTCACGGCTTCGCTTGCCTAGGCTTTGAGATTTGCATCTCTATTTTTACTATAATCATGTTTATTTATTGCACATTAATTTTGAACCTCCATGCATGTTGAGGGTAGCAATTATTTGTAACATCAATTAAGTGTCTACTATTACTTTACCAAATTAATGAAGGTAAATATTGATGATAATGTATAAGTTGAACTGTGCATAATGTATAACTAACTGATCGCCACTTTGAACGCCACCGCGGACGCATCCAAACGCGTTGGTTTCGACGCATCTTTATTAACTGTCGGTATTCAAAGATTTATTGATGTGACATAAATACAAATATTTTCTTTAAAATCTTTTTCAAATCCAACCGTTGCCAGTTTTAAATTATAACTAGGTACAAATTGCGACGTTCGGACTTGGAATACTGTTTTCATTATTATCATCACATTCACTCGTTAAGAGCCTTTATCGCGGACGGTCGACGGACGCCGCGCCGTGTAATCTGGGACCGCTATCTTGCAACCCTTCTCATTCCTCCCGGGGATACCACATGTAACTAATTAACAACACCTCTTTACTGGACAATTCTACAGATTTTTTAAAATTCTATTTGTACTTTTTAATGGAAGGTAAGAGTGTAAGAGTTTTGAAGCGCTCGTAGCGAAGATTTTCAATTTCATTAAGCTGAGCTGTTCTTAACTGTTCAGCAAAGTTAAGCAACGTCCGCCGCGATTATGAGTTGTATGGGTGACCGCTAGTGACATTATTAAGTACTGAGCGCTTCCGTGTTTCAGAGGCCACGTTAATTAAGACTTGTCGGTCCCGGTAGTTGTCTTAGGATGGCAGTCGTTGTAGCATGGTGGTAGGGCATTTTACAATAAAGTTGAAAATCTGTCACAAAGCACCTAACGGTGTGTTCCGGCGACTATCCTTGAGAGCCAGTAATTCTAGGTCGAGGTTAGACTGAACAACATCTTCTACCGCATCATCAGGTGGTAAAAGGCTAATCTAATAGGAATAAAAAAATAATAATTTTATAAATAGAGAAATTATTAAATACTTTTACAAAACATATACGTATTTGGGTTTACGTACCTCTATATAGTTCTTTCCATATATACGTACGTAGTTTTGTTTTATTTTTGAGTAAATGCCAAGTGTTAGGACTTAGAGAAATTTTGCAAGCATGTCGTTGAGTCTAGCAATTATGCTTCTGGGTTTCCAGTTTTTCATATAAACATTACATAAACACCTGCTATGTCAAACATATACTTTGATAATTTTGTGTTCCAAATAATAATATACCTTAAAATCTATGAAACATAAACAGTATGTTTCATGGAATAATAAGTAAAATCAACACTTATAAATCTAAGAAACATACTCAGTAAAAAAAAAACATACTCAATAAATAAATTAGTAAAATAATTAAGTTTGTAAAATGAATTGCCTCGTATGGCCTGTCATAAATAACATTGAGAAAGGAATGGAAAATGTTAAATATTGAATTAAACATTTTCCTGCTTCTTTATAAAATTTCTTTGTAAATTATAGTTTTTGCTCTTTTATCTGGAGGAGCTAAAATGACGAGCGAAGAAGATGAACTTAGTCCCACCAACGTATTGTAAACTTACACTTGTGACTTTTTGATTGTCATGGCAAAACAAACCCTGAAAGGAAACTGCAGCCGTTTAAACTGGAATGGGAGACCGGTGGGAATAAGGGGGATGCGCGGTACAAACACTGTCGAGCACACCCTAAATGACAACTTCAATTACATGTTGGTCAAGTGTTTTTACTTGTGTCCTTGTCCCTTTACAATTACATATTTTCATCAATCAATATGACAGACGGACCAACAGGCCGAGCGCCAGGGGTTTCGTTTTCAGATGACAATCTTTCCTCCCCTTTGCAAAAAAATATGATTGTGGCATGCTCTTGTTCCAAAAATAAAATCAATTTTCACCACCACTATAACTTCGAAATCATTTCCAAACTGCATGTTATCCCCGATTTCACAGAAAATTTGGAACAAGTTATTTTGAAGGTACTATCGATGTACGAATTTCCAGAACTGCAAGTTAAAAAACAAAGCACTTTCATACAAACTGGTGGTGCGGGAGTGAACTGTATATTTTGAGCGGGTGATTGCGATGTGATATGATGAGATTGAGACCTAAGCTATTGGCACTTCCTGAAAGGAATTCAGGCTGCAGCGGAAAAGAACGAGAGAATACAGCCTGATTAAGGATAGAAATGCACTGACCTGTTCTGTTCTTCTTAGTAGCACGCCACGTGCTTGCCATAAACCAGTGGTTCAGGCGCCGATGACGATTCTGCCCGGAGAAAACATTCAGTATCCAAATCCTTAAATCTCTTCAGGGCTAAGGTCCAATAATCACTGTTTTAAAGCTAACACAACGACGTTATGTTATTTTATATAATCTCATTCGGTAATATTCTAATTATGAAATTAAATACAGACTTTTATTGGCATATTTTATGTACATACTTCTTTAAGAAAATTAAAAAGTTAAATTAAAGCATTGTTCTCCTAACAAAACAATGCTTTAAAACATTTTTTTAATTATTAAAGTACAATGTGTCCCGATCAAGGAGGTTTCAATTCAATTTAAGTACACATTATCTGTGGTGAGCGAGATGCGCGCGCAACGCGCTGCGCTGTTTCCGAGCCAATAGACCAATAACAGATTTTTTCCATTTTGGCGCTATTTCGTACATACGAATTTGAGTAATATTTTGTTGAATAAAACTTTAGTAGCAAAAATGTCAAGCAACATCCACGATACTGATGAATTAACTCCACCTGACATTCTAGAAACAGCTACGAAACTAACGAATAGTCTTTTGCCAGAAAAATCAAGAAAAGCGTATAGTCACAGAGAGTTGAAATACAGGTAAAAAAAATGAATATAGCCATGAGATTAAATAAAGTAGTGTATGCAACTGCATATAATTAGGTATTAAAACACTCGTGTAATCTTATTTTGAAACTCGCCTGCGGCTCGTTTCAAAAAACTACACTCATGTTTTAATACCCTCTATTATATGACAGTTGCATAAACTACTATTATAGAAGCGCACGCGCGATTTTTTCCTTTTTTCGTGTTCTTAGCGGGCCTGCAGTACTACAACAACTGCACGAGCACGCGCCGATTTGTGAGTGCAGCGTCGTTCGGTCAATGTTGTCTGCCTCGCTTGTACTCGCGAGCCTGGTAGTGCGTGGGAAAGGGAAGGGGAATAGGAACTCTGCCGAAGTGCCAATAGAATAGATAACAATCTTCCATTGACTGTCAAAACAAATGTAATGAAACCGCGCGCTAAATTCAAAAGCTAGTATAAACGTTTTGGACTATTAATTGGCGCAACCACAAACGTTTTTCATTTTTACCCACTTAGAGGTTGAATTTCAAAAAATCCTGTCTTAGTAGGTACACTCTTACGCATCAATACGAATACACCCTCCAAATTTTAAGTTTCTGTGACCTGTGGCTAAGGCTCTGCGTTGTTTGTCAGTCAGTCAGTGAGTATGTCAAGACTTTGATTCTTACGATATCTTCACTATATATATATATGAAATACATATGAAGAATATCCAACACGGGTGTAATACATCAATTTCTATTCGGACTATAGCCGCATTAATTTTAAATAGGTACTATTCATGTATATAGGCAAACTACTATTTTTTACTTTCCATATAAATCCGTAATGAAAAGCAGAGCTTTTTTATACGGGTGAAAGTCATCAATTCCTAATCAGGCTGTAGTTGCCTGTAAATAATCCAAAAATAAAATAATTACAAAATAAAAATTGTTCTAACTTCTCAATTTATTTTAAATAGGTTAATAATAACACATGTTATTATTATACAAAAAATTAACAAAATACTTCTGTTCCCTATTTTCCATATATTCGAAGTGAAAAGTAGAGTACTTAACACGGCTAAAAGTCATCAATTGCTACTCGAATTATAGCCTAAATATCTCGTCTGGGAATGCAGTTTCGATACTTGTATAACAAAATACTATGTATTTCACTATTATTATTACATATCCTATTTTGAGCCTATCACCACGGTAATGTTATCTATAATAATACGGTAATATTATATAGATAACATTACCGTGCTATCACCATCATCAGCTGTTACTACACGTTTATTAGTAGTCTAATCGTATCAGAAATTAAAATGAAATCGTATTGAGAACTGATCAACAAACATAAATCATCTTGCAAATATAAGTATGAGAATGTTAATAATGTAAATTCGCAGAATTAATGAAACAATATGCGACCGCATAAGACAGAAATATTCGATAGAAATATTATTTGACAACTGAAATTTTGTAAAAATCGCAGAGATTCAATCATCACTAATGAACCAAGTTGGCTTTGAAAAATGGCCTTAAATTCTTTTTAGCTTTATTAAAATTGAAAGATTTTGGATGATTTATATTCAAGAAAGAACTTCAAATAAGTTTTTCTGTGAAAATCTCACTTCTCCACGATTAATTTTGTTTGAAATTTGCATGTCGAAAAGGACACTACGCATAGTCTACGAAGTCGATTCGATCGGACGACAAATTGTGATGTAGCAAATAAGTAAGAAGTGATAAGTGAAGCAGTTTTTTTATTTATCATATTTTAAATTGAGGTACACACAAACTTATATTTGTATAGCTATAGTATATTTTTGTAACAATTGTTAAAAGATGTTTAAAAATAACGGTCCCCAGTATCTTGCCCGTTTTTCAGCAGTGGTTCTATAATACTTTCAGTGCTGAATGTGGCATTATCATGAAGAAATATATATGCGTAAGAATCAATGTTGGTGTATACTTTTATAATTTAGTATCACCATTTCAACTGATTCCTCCAAACTACCAGGTTGTCAAAGATGGCTTTGTGAAAGTCGAAAAAAAGAAAATTTGCTGAATGCCGTTGATTGCCGTCAACATAGCTGCTCTACGTATCCCGCTTGCAATGTGAAATATGCACTACAAAGAAAGACCGCAAAACTAAATACGTTTGTAACCAGAGCAGCCGTTATCTATGTATGGAACATGCCATTTTTGTTTTTAAAAACTGCACAAGATCTCAAGATTAATAAGTTTATTTTTTATTAGTTTTATGCTGCTTAGTAAGTATTATTTTGTTTTTATGCTTAGCTTATCGGAGGAAAAAATACTTAATGTTGTTTTTAGTATGGAAACCATTTCTATTAAATTGTATTTTGGTATGATTAACCTCAAAAAAAAATATATAATAGATAGATAGATAGAAAACTCTTTATTGTTACACCACTTATGAAATATAAAAGTTTACAAATTAAATAATAATAACATAGTGTTACAATGGGCGGCCTTATCACTAAAAGTGATCTCTACCAGGCAACCTTAGGATGGAGTTAAACGAACAAAACAATTGGGGCGGGTGTAGTCCAAAAATGAACAATGAAAAAAAAGGGCATACTCAAATTTCATAAAATATTTCAAAATAAAAACGAATTTTAGTGTTATTTCTAAACAATAGTACAAAAATAAATTACTTATAGGATTTAACAATAATTAAATAAATACAATTATTATAAATACATATCTGTATATATACATATTAACAAACATAAATAGATACATACATAAATTATATAAAAATATATACAAATTATAATTTTATCTCATATAATATAGACATTGACAAAAATGTAGTGCAAAATTAATTAGACAAATAAAATCTTTTAACTTGATCCTTGAACATTTTGAGAGTCGGTGCTTGTCTTATTGATACAGGAAGAGAATTCCACAAACGGACAGCCTGAATGGTGAAATGAAATCAAGATCTAGCTTTATAAATATAATCTCAGATATGATATCAGCCAGAAATACAATTAATTGTTGTGCCTACAACATTAATGAAATTTTTTCTAACCCATACTGTGGCAGAAAATGCAAGGATCAAATTCCATGAAATTGTTATTGTCATCCTACTAATAACTCTCAATTAATACTTCTTTTGTGTCTTTACTGACTATTGATTAACAAATTATTATTTTTTTAATAGGGGTAGGTTATTACTGTTTTAGAATTATAACACGTGAATTGGCGCCGTGTAGATGCCTATGTAAATATTTTCGTGTAAAGATTTACCTGGCGCTTTTAGTTCAATTAAAAAATCTACTTTGCCTCATTATGGGGGTGTTTGAAATAATCCCCACGCTTGGCTGTCTTGGTGATCACAAGGTGAGATATCAGTTCATGTTCACCTTCTGGTGTGTTACCCTTAGTCCCCTCTTACGACACCCACGGGTAGAGATGGGGGAATGACATTCTAGCCCGGTACCTCATGGGCCATTAATACTATCAATCTGTGGAATATATCTGTCAATGTCAATCAAACTAGTGTCAACGCTCTGTCAACATCAATCAATGTCAACTTAAGAGTGAGGATCTTTGTTTTAGATAAATCATCATGGTCTTCGAAAGTCTGGTGGTTTCAACATTCTAAATACCGATCATATGCTAAATTAAAATAACTGACTATGACTTATGAAACTAGCATGAACGGACATTAGCAGAATTGTGGTAACATTGAACCGCAGAAGCCATTAACAAAGAAATAATAATAATAATAAGAGTGAGGTTGTTTTTTCTGTGATTCTATCATCATAATACAAAATGTCAATGTATGTCATGAAAGATGGATGCAATATATTTTAGAAAAATAAATGTTTTGCATTTGATCAAACTTTAGGATTACGGGAAATAGTTTTTGTGAAGTCAAAATAATAAAAGGAAATTATAACGACGTATTCAAGCGCTATGTTACGAGTGTTATTAAACTCCAATAATGCATCACCAAGCTACTCATCCTGGTCACTGGACGATGGCGACATTGCTCAGCAGTTTCATTGCCTACCCATTTATCGTAAATACAACGTTTAGGATTAGTTCGAGATCCATAACTATTTATATAGGCCTATTAAGATTATTTTTAGGAATTTTCTACCATTAGACATATTTTCCTTTATCTCCTCCAAAGGTATACAGTTACTTTGCTAAAAAAGAAAGGTCTCATTTGTGGAATATATAGGTCCTTATAAAGATCATTCAGCATGCGATAATTGACTTTAAAATGTGAATGTTCCGTCATTCTTATTGAGATATAACATCAAACGGCAAAAAACTTTATTATTAGTGTCTAACAACAATACAATCGTTTAAAGTCTGTTCAAATCAAAAAAAGCTATTTCACTCATTATTTCGTTCAGCTTGGATTGACTTCAAAGATGGAATATAATTTTATAGAATCGACTATAAAAGGAGGCAGTTCTCATTATAGCATGTATTTTATATATTCATTATTTTTGATTCGAACCAATTTTAATAATGTGCAGTTCATTATCAAATTTCTTATTAAATTTATGTGTTTCAATTGGGGATCAATAAGAAATTGAAAAACAAAGCCAATCAAAACGAAAATTCACATTCACACAGTAGATTCAGATTTACTTTGTTAAAACCATATTTATTACTTCATCTTCACCATCATCAGCTGGCAGATAATTTGTTACATTTCATCTATGACCACTCATCTAACGCTTACTTGCACTAGATTTCATTTAAGCGAGTTCTATTACCCCTATCGTTCATTTCACATAAAATAATTTTTACAATGGCATATTTAATCTAAAATTCACTGAGTCAAATGACGTTTTATGTAGATTCCGTTTGATCGTTGTTCATTTCAGCAACTTCATGTTGTATCTAAATGTTTAGTAACTTTATTCAACTTTCAGATGGTCTTCACCTAATTTTGGGTGCCTTGGTCAAAACACTTATAAAGCTCTCTCACTCATCTTTGTTTTCCTATCTACGACTATCACTACGGTTTAAATCACGCAAATACTGCTGTCACTGCATACATTGCAAAAGCTCGGTTCATAACTGAAATACGAGAATAAGCATTGTTTGCGCGCAAACGATGTGAACCGATACGTAGCCGCGCTAATAGCATCTGCTTACTGTCAATTTGCTTTTTCGCAAATGACCCAAAATCTTATTATTGATAATAGAAGTATTGCATTTCAAGGCATTCTTTTGTGAACATATGTTTGTACGTTCAACATTCTAACCACAACAACAAAAATCTCCTCATCTATCTGTCAAGATTTGAGTTTGACGTTTGTGCATACATTGCACTACCACTTTTCTGTGAGCGTTGTTTGCGGCCGGAGGTGACGTCATAGACGACGTCATTATGCTATCGTGGTGTCTATTTAGCAAGTTACGAACGGACCGTTTGCGTGCATACAGTGCAAATAGCGCATATTTGCGTGACTTGAACCACAGTGTATGTGAGGTCAGCTCAGAATGGCATTATCATCTATTCCACTATGAGCTATCAGTCGTCAACTTTACATTCATTCCGATTTAACACATATCGACGGTAAAAAGCAATCCTGTTGGAAACCGCAACTTTGCCATAAAAAATATTATTTTTGATTTAAAATCAGAAAAAAACTACGTTGAACGGTCTTATTCTCCTCGTGGCTTTACGACTACTGGAAATTTTAGTACAACATTGGAATTTACTCAATTTTTTCAAAAAGACAACTGAATACTTGCTGTAAGTAACATTAAAAACAGCCTTTTTCTATCATTTGGAATTTACACCAATTTCCCTTTTCCAATAATGTAATCTTTGTTATAACAGCGCTGTTTGAGTGTTGAGTAGTGCGGGATACAGCATAATTGCATTTAACATTTAAATAAAGCAGTATGTTTACTACATTTATTAGATAACTAGCTTTCCGGGCGCGGCTCCGCCCGCGCGTATGTCGGTTATCGCGCTAAAACAATAACCTCTTTTTGCGCAGTTGGATAAAAACTATCCTTTGTTTTTTCCCAGGTCTCAAACTATTTCCATACCAAATTTCATTCAAATCGGTTCAGTAGTTTTGGCGTGAAAGCGTAACAGACAGACAGACAGAGTTACTTTCGCATTTATAATATTAAGTACTGATTTAATATGGATCGTTTTAGCAAAAACTATTTAAAACAAATACGGTAATGAAGACGCTGACTAGTTACGCCAACTTAAGAACGCAGAAGTTTATCGGATTTTGCTGTTTATATCTTTTTCAATACAGTAGTCGTCTGTAAATGGTAGGCATTTACCGACAATGAAACATGTAGTTTTGACATGCAGAAAGTTCTAAATACCTCACCTGGGGAATTCAAACACGCTATACTACAGTTGTGAATTTGCAGTTTATAATTTTACAATTTATGAAAGCACTACAAGAAGAGGAGACAGGTGCAAAAGGTGGCTTAAACGAAGTTTTTGCGTGTTTATGGATTCAATTACAGGATTCAGTTCAGGCTAACCTATGATTACTGGATCTCAAGAACAGCTGCCGGAACACACCGTTAGCTGCTTGGGGCCAGATTTTCTACTTGAGTGTGGTAACTAGCCAGGCGAGGATTTGCAAAATTCTCTATCACCATGCCATATCGACTGTCATCGTAAGGCAACCACCGGGACCGAACTAAGCACGGAAGAGCTCAGTTGTAATGTCGATTGCGGTCACCCATCCAAGCCATCCAAACCAGACCGCGACGGACGTTGCTTAATTTAGCTGATCGGTTAAGTACAGCTAAGCAACGAGTGCTTTGAATTAAAATATTATTCTTCAACCAAAAACAACCTAGGACAAACTGAAAGTTATTTCCAGTGCGATAGATGTTTGAATAAGGAATGTAATAAGAATAGATATTCAAGTTAAAGAACACTTGTCATGATTTTGGTCTTAGAGATGTCTTCCTAGGCTTAAGGTGACGCTTTTTGTAGTTATATAAGTGGCAATAAAAATATGGACGTCTGCAAGCACTTAGTGTGACAAAGTTCCTAAAGGTAATACAAATAGGACTGGTCAATAGAAATGTTACTGTTTCTTAAAACTTCCAGAGAACTGCCACATCCGTTGTTAAAATACAAAACGATAAAGAAATTGAAGGGTAGCGCAATGTTCGCCACTATCAAAAGCTTTTTAGTAATCAACAATAGCAATATCTAAAGGCTGTGGGTTTAATTTCCCTCTCTACATGATCTGTTTACATGATGACTGATGACAGAAAAGCATTTCCGAACGCTTGCCTGTTCAGTGAAACAGGAAAATCCTGTTAAGTCTTTAATCCTTTAACACTTTCCGGATTGATTTAGCTTATGTTTGAATTTAAAGTCTAGTTGATTAGTATGTTTTAATTCGGAGATTACCTACTTACTATTCATGTGGCGAAAGTTATTGTTGAGCACACTCGTATAGTATATAAATATTTAAGCACCCAAGCCTACACATTTCCACAGACAGGCCTGAGAGTTTTCACAGAAACCTAATTTTAAAATACATCAAATACAACATAAATTATAGCTATTATTAGTTCCTGTTGTGTATAACTTGAATAAACATTTATTCTATACCGGAATCAATGTAACCAATAACAGTTCAGCGTTCACAGTCGTATTTCAGACCGCACGTGCCTTCCCGAATTCAATTTCGACACAGGTGATCGAAATTGGGCGCTCAATTTTATGGACTTAGTCTTTCAGACTTCAGACGGAAAATTAATTTATATATTAACTGTTAGGTACATACTTTTATCACCACAAAACAAGTGTTGTGGAGTTTTCAACTATCATTGCACCCATAGTTACATTAATGCCTTATCAGCGTACAAAATCACATCGAAAGGTAAAATGATGGGAACTTAACGACTTTGTTTGAATGGACGAAGCAGCGGTTAAAAACTAAACTAACAAGCTTTTATAGCCACACAGCAAAAATCCATTTGCTTACCGTTAATATTATACATCTGTCTGAATGAACGTACGAGTACGGCCTAATAGGATTAGGGTACGTACCATTGAGTTTAATAATTTAATTAAATAAAAAAATATATGATACTGAAGCCTAACAGCATAGTCATTCGTTAAAATCATAATGCATAATGGACGCGATCTTCAGAATGTCATTTTTATATTAAACTCGACAAACTTAACAATTATTGTGCATTAATGAGTGAATTTAAAATTTTTGAATTCGAGTTTTTTATTTATTTATTATGTGTTATGACATTGCAATAATAAAATATAGGTAAATGCCAATATGAGAAATCAGCTCACTAATTAATATACCTAATTATCATACAAAAGATTATTATATCTCTCTCATCCTCAATATCGCGTCTTTAATTAATACGTTATGAGCTATCTTATTATTACAAAATCACATCACACTTGACATCAACATTATAAATATACGAGTATGTCAAAGAGTGGGTTTGTGTGCTCGTCTTTTGTTGACTTATCTTCAAAACTAGTGGTTCTGATGAAACTTGATTATTGTATTATTTATATAACCATAAACATTTATCTCTTTAAGAAAATCCGGCGAGCGGAAGCTAACAAATAAATGGATCTTAAATGAACCTGACGGCTTTTACTTTTTGTTCCACAGAACCCCTCATTCATTACGAGCCTTATAAAAACTTTAGGATACTAAGTACATCTGACCCTGCAAAATAACAAATAGGTATTATATTATGTATAAGTATTTGCCTTCTTCACCTGGGGCAAAGTGGGAAGTCTGTTAATTGGGACACTGTCTAATGGATCGTGGAAGCAGTGGAGAGCTCTCGTGATTGCGTCTATCTACCTACCTGCACGTATATAATTAAGCTGAACAGTGGAAATACGTTATGCAAAAACGTTTTTTTATTAAATTTACAGTTGATAGGCTAGCCATTGACTGATGATGTTCAAGATAACTTAGAATTACTGTCTCTCAAAGACTGCTGCCGGAATACTCCAATAGGTTCTTGGCGACAGATTTTCGACTAGAGGGTGGCTAGCGCCAGGTGGGCATTCGCAAGTTCCAACCACCCTGTGATTGCAATTAGTCACAATCTTATTTTTATGTATAATATATGATTCTTTATGTATGTTTCTTCAAAATAAGTTGTTTGTTTCAATGGTATAATTTCACTGGCTTTTACGTAATTTAAAAGTATATAGACAGAATTGCAGACACAAAGTGTGTCTTTTGAATAATTATTTGTTTTTAGTTTAAAGATTAGTTACTCACCTTACAAAATCAGCAGCGTGTGAAGCGCTCGCAGCGAAGTTTGCTTAGCCATTCTGAATCGATCAGCAAAGTTAAGCAACGTCCGCCGCGGTCAGGAGTTGGATGGGTGACCGCTGGTGACATTACTACTGAGCGCTTCCGTGCTTCGGAGGGCACGTTAAGCCGTCAGTCCCGGTTGTTGTCTTAGGATGGCAGTCGTTACAGCATGGTGGTAGGGCACTTTGCGAAGCCTGCCTGGCTAGCTACCACCCTCAAGTTGAAAATCAGTCGCCTAACGGTGTGTTCCGGCAGCTGTCCTTGAGAGCCAGTAATTCTAGGTTAGCCTGTACAACATCTTCGACCACATCATCACTTACCATCAGGTGAGATAGTGGTCAAAGGCTAACGTATCAGGCATAAATAAAATGAATAAATAAAATAATAATCACAATGACGGGAAAACTTTAGAAATATCAACAAGGGAATTTTATTTAAATTAACGGCTATATGTATCTCTACAAACCGTCAAGTATAAAATTAATGATACCTATTGTATTATTAATATATAATGGATACATTAAGTTTGAAGCATCGATTATTTTTTCAATTTCAAAAGGCACACAATTTTTCGATACTTATTCTGAAGCAAGGTCGCTAATGAAAATAGCATAAAATTTTACCATTTTACCAGGGTTTAAACTAATATAAATAGGCAAGTGAAATTTATAAATTGAGATGATTGAATAATCAGAAAGGCAAGAATATCAAATGAAACAGAATAAGTGGGTATTATCATAAAAGGGAATACGTAATTTGGTTCGAAGAGGCTGAAGATTAGGTAACGGCGCTTATCTTCATCAGATGCTGTTAGCGGATAGGCTGATGTTATGATTGTGTTACATCAGATTGGGTGAATGGTAACTTTTAGTATATACAAGGTTTTGAATTGAAATTCGTTTTGTGTTTACCAGTACTTGAACTGGAAATGTTGTTTTGACATTCTTATATGATGCAGTTGATTATATCAACATCTTTAAATGTATCTATTTGTAGTCTTGGTTATTGTTTATATAATGTCAACGGTAATTTTGGGAGCTGACAAACTATTGATGTGTTGGCAATGGTTTTACCTAAAACACCCAAAGTCAGTGATTGTCCATGGGAGCACCATACGGTTACAAATAGTGAGCATATGCATAATAGCACTATGGAAAATACTAAATTACTTTCTTATCAAGCAGTATACATAATTTGGTGTATCTAAAAATTTAAGTTCTAGCAGATGGTATCAGACTTTTGTTGAATTTAAGTTTTATAGTGAATATATTGTACACTTCAAACAAGTTTAAAAATGTACGTACATAGTAATAATTAATGTAAGGTTAAAGTAATGAAGGAAATGATCGATTTGTATACTGATTTTCCACGGCGAAACACAACTTCCTCCATTAAGAGTTGGTTTGCCCAAGCTTGGCAGGCGCCTTGAGGATATTATGTATTTGGTATAGTTATTTCCAAAGGACTAAGTCTTATTAAACTTATGGCCGTACCTTATTATCACTAAGGTTTGGTAAATAAAATTGTTAAACAAATTGCTTGTGATTTTGGTATAAATGTTACAAATATTATTATAATATCATATTATATTATCTCATAATAATATGGCTCGAACATATTTGATACAAATTAAATTGTATGTACTCGTAGATTGCAGAGTTTTATAAATTAACACTTTCAAATCTAGTTTATTTCAACGCTGAATCAGAGTCGTTTTTGCAGTGGGAAAAATTGTTTTAGTATGTTAGTGCCTCAAAATACACTTTAACGTGTAGAAGTGTAATAATCCGAAATTATCGATTAGAAGTTCAACCAAATAACTTGAACGTTGGATCAACGAACTACCAGCTTCTCTTAAAATTTCCATGCATATAAAAGTTCACCGAATCTCATATAAGAATTATATTTCCTTGGTGTTAGCAACATTTGTACAACATAATATTGTGGTCACGTTATTTCATGGCAGTTTAGTATTTGTATCTACAAATACAAACTCTGTTTGGAAAAAGACACAAACGGAACTCGAGAAATATTAAAACAGATAGGCTACGGACACAGTACGCACACATATCGCTTAAGCATAGATCTACTGTGTTTTGGACTTTTACCAAAATGGAACTATAAAGTGAAGACAATAAGTTTTTATTTCTTTTATACCGCGCTCTGTTGTCAGCGTAAGTGTTGTGATCTGCTGAAAAATATAGCCTATCATCGTGGGACCATCCATCAAGACTCTTTCTTGTAATTTGATTTTTAGCGTGAACCATATTTCGCTATTACTGACCTAGATAAGCAACACTATTGTATTCAGGTAAATTGCTTACTGGGCATCATTTTTCAAACTTTTTGGGTTGGATCACAGAAAAGAGAAAGCAATTTATATCTCTATGAGTTGGATCTTCTTTATTCGGGTCTATTTGATATTTGTTTGGCTTTTAATGAACGTATTTTTCTATAAAAAACATGAGATACTATTGGTCCCAATTTACGAAATACTTACTTTCCAGGGAGAGGAGACAACGTGGGCAAACATGCAAACGAAACCTTGTTTGTAAATAAAAAATAACACGGAAACCTTGGTAGCACTCATGATTTTTCTAACATTTCTAGCAAATGAAATAGTTTTTTTTTTCTGTCTAACTAACATAGTGTAGCTGATGAGCAAAATTTCACTTGATGTTAAGTGATGATTCGGTGCGCTAACTGGCTGACTCTGCAATTACTAATTAATATTAGACTTTGAGAGCCAGAACACCAAAACACACCGTCAGGTTCTTGGCGATAGATTTTCTACTTGAAGTACCGCCCTCAAATCAAAAGTCTGTCCGTCTACCAAGCTAACCAGGCAGGTATTCACTCCTAAAAAGCCTTACCGCCATGTAATATGGATAGTAGTCATTTATTGCTTACTGGCATAAGAATAAATAATAACAGAATCGAATGGAATCTTCTACCGGCCAAGTGCGAGTGGGACTTGCGCACGAAGGGTTCCGTACCATTATCTGTAACCTAATTTTCGTATTTTTTTAAAATTATAAGGTTGCGTCATCATTTACAAGTTTAAAACCAATTGCAAATATGGTCTTGTTTGTAGTACAATGCAAGTTGAACTATAGGTGTCGCTCCATCCCGATACGATGGTTGAAGAACGAGAGCAAGAATTAAAGTTATGAGTCATTGTGTCATGTTAGCTCAATTGGATTAGAATGTACCCTGGCTAAAGAGGTGGATGGACGCGGGTTCGAATCCCGGCAATGACATAAATTCTTCCTCTCTTAAATTTGAAATTTTGTAATGTAATCCGCAGAGCATGCGAACATAAAAATATTAAAAAAGAGATTAGCTAATGTATAAAATAATTAAGTTTTATTAGCTAGGTGTCGCAATAGTTAAACTCCAAAAGCAGACCAATCTAAATGAACTCTTAGCGTTCTCTATTTACCTTAAGTTACGATACGTTTTATATTTTTGGTGCTCGTTACCTATTGCCGCCAAAGAAATAGGTTTCCACGATAAATCCGGAGCGGAAAACTGGGCAGCTTGAAATACTGTGAATAACTAACTTCCATTGAAATAGGAACTTAAACGGGGCGACATTTTACTTCGACAAAGAGCTCGACTTGATTCATAGTGGAAATAAACGAATTGTTCGTCGCATTATTGACTCAGCGTTAATTTCGGTTGTACAAAAGCGTTTGATAACTATGTTAGTGCCTTACAAAACATGTTTTGAGGGCAACAAAGCACAGATTGTTACTTACTAACAGATCTATAGGTTCACCACTGTCCTTGCAAAGAGAAATACCTACGTACCTGTTTAATCACTACCACGGTAATGTTAGATAACATTACCGTGTCCACTACCTTACTCATACCTACTCTCAGAACCTGTACACGCAAAAATCTACATAAAATCTACTGCGCTATTTTTACTTCGTACAGCCCGCAATATGCTAGCGGCCACCGATCAAAGGCCTCATTTGGTGTTATGGGGCTCACTTAATAAATTGAAATTAAAATATCATAAAGTCCCTAAGAAATATTTATAACTGTAATGAAATAAATGATTTTTACTTAGTCAGCCGCAAGTTTAAGATGTCCGGCCGAATTCTTTTTCTTCTTTTCTGTCTCAGATTAGCGTTCAGCATGCACTGACTGAGCGAGCCGAGCGGCCCGCACGGCCTCTCACCTCTTACGTATGGCAACCCTACTTAGATATGATGGTTTGTTCCATTTGAATTTAGATATCAGCACCCTCAGAGATGAAATATATCGATAATTAAGCTTGATGTCCGCTTTGTACATATGGAATGTGTGGCGCCTAATGAATGTGTGTGGAACATACGTTTCGTCGGATGGTAGAATGAAATGGTTTCGTTTGATCGGGCTCGCGAAGCAGAGCGGTAAATAATCCTGCTCGTTAGTCGTTTGCATAGCAACCGACCAAAACGAACGACTGAGATACCCACCTTTGTTTGCATTTTCTTGGTTGTTCGATTTCTCGTTCTAACTAACTTAACTTAAATATTACTCTGGCGCAGCCCAAAAATGTAGTTACTTATCGCTGTAGGTTGGTACGGTTGAGCCAAAGAGGCGGAGGCCTGTACGGGGCACCTGTCTGGGTAGATGCCCTCAACCGCGACAGTAAGAACCTTTTTTTTTTTGACACTGGGAAAAATGCGTTACGCATACCCCCCCATTGGGGGATGGGGGGGTTATGTGGGACTCCCCGGTAGAAGACCGGTATACCCACTAAACGACCCAGCGGCATTCCAGCATCGTCTGTGTTTGGAGGAGGACTGGGAGACTGGCAGAGCCTTTACGTCCAGTCCTCCGCCGACGACCGCCCGCTTTACAGCGGGGCCTACACGCCCCTCCCTAAGGGAGGGGCTCGGGAATGACCAGGAATGCGTGGCCATTCCCGCCCGACGGAGGTGGTGAGCGTGTGCAATGCGAGAGAAGACGCCCCCGCGCCTGTCTCTCGCTACTCACCACCGGGAGGGGGAAGGTGATTATTCAATCGCCTTCTCCTACCCTTCGACGTCTGCGCAGTGGCGCAGCAAGGGGGTCTTCCTCCCTTGCGCGCTCTGCCGCCTCCTTTTCAGAAATAACTACTTCGCAAAAGGAGGCGACCGCTGTCCAGGCCTCCTCACCCCCCAACATGGCATTGACCACGCTGGGAAGCGAGAGGTCTGGCCCGATAATATTCACCAAGCCGCGGCGCAGCTCGGTCCACGACGAACACACCTCTAGGGTGTGCTGCGCCGTGTCTTCCGCCGCGGGACAATGGTGGCACGCTGCTGCTTCCTCCCTTCCGATCCGGTGCAGGTATGAGCCGAAGCACCCATGCCCGGTCAACACCTGCACCAGACGGAACGAGAGGAAGCCATGGGGCCGCCCTAACCAGTCTTGAAGGACTGGCCCAAGCGCATCTAGCGTACGGTGTACGGTAAGTGGCGGCGGCGAGGTCCTCCGTCCAATGATGGACGACAGCTTCCCTCACCTCACGCCGGACGGCCTCTCGCTCCTCCAAGGTGGGTGGCTCCCCGCGGGCTTTGCGCCCCGCCGTCCACTCGTACACTCTGGCGAGCACTCCCGCCTCCAGCTCCCAAGGAGGGGTGCTAGCCAGAGCGCACGCCGCCGCAAATCCCACCGATCGGTAGGCCCTCGCCACCCGCAGCGCAATGGCCCTTTGGGGCCTGCGGAGCGAAGTAGCGTTCTCCCTCCTTTGGAGGGAGTCCGCCCAGATCGGGGCCCCGTATAGGGCCATGCTCTTCAAGATGCCGGCGTACAAGCACCGGCATCGTGCCCTTGCCCCCCCCCATATTCGGAAGGAGCCACGAGAGGGCGCCCGCAACCTTGAGCAGGCGCGTTGACAGCCCGCTGAAATGCGGGCCGAAGCGCCACCTGCTGTTGAGGACTAGGCCCAGATATTTCATCTGGGCCTTCACCTCGATCCTGACACCCTCCACGACAATGTGGGTGTCAGGGGGAATGCGCTGCCGAGGCCCGTGGAAAAACACGGCCTCGGTCTTCTGCAACGCCACCCTCAATCCTAGTCGGCGGATCCTTCCCGCGACTAGGGATCCGCCGGCCGAGGCCAGACTCACCGCCTCTCTAAAGTCTCCTCCCCGGGCGGTGAGAAGAGTGTCATCCGCATAGCAGATGACAGTCGTGTCACGGAGGAGACTCCCTCGCAGCAGCCAATCAAATCCGATGTTCCACAGGAGTGGCCCCAGGACAGACCCCTGCGGAACACCGGACCCCACATCATACGAACGGAGCTGGCCCGTACGATCTACATGGAGGACAGCTCGGTCCCCCAGGTAGTCAGCCAGGAGACACCGCAGGTACCGAGGCACTCCATGATAGCGGAGTGCCTCCAAGATTGTCGAATGGGGAACGGAGTTGAAGGCATTGGCTATGTCAAACGGACAGTAAGACCCTGCTGCGACGTCCGCAGCGGGTTGTCGCAACGAGGGCAATACGGACGGTGTCCTGGACGGCAGCATGCGTGCTGGCCGGTGATCCCCCCTGGGAGCTCCAAGCGGAGATCCTCGCCATCATCCATTTCGTAGCGGCGAGAGATTCCCGAGGAGAGCCCCCAGCATGGGAGGAGGTCACGCGCATGCGGCGGCAGGCGATGGCCACCCTTTTGCGGCGGTGGATGGAGGACCTGGCTCCACCGGTCCCTGGGCAGTGGACGAGTGTGGTGCGCCGGAAGATACAGCGCCTCATACGCTGGAGGTGTGTGCTGCATGGAGCCCGCAGTGACACACACTATCGGCCCTTATTAATTGGAGGGAATCTCTCTCTGCCGAACGTTGTCAACACCATGCTCAGTGGAGAGAGATCGTGGCAGGCGGTGGTCTCCTTCTGCGAAGCGGTAATGGCGCAGAAGGAGGCCGCGGAGCGGGTCAGAGAGAGCGATGCCAATGCCACCCCGCTCCGACGCAGACGAACGGGGGCAAGGAGTTCTCCACCAGCTTGGATGGCCCCACATGTTTGAGGGTGGCCTTGGTGAGCCGGGTCACCCCTTCACAGCCTCAGAAGCCCAATTGAGTCTGGGCATACCGCCAGGGCAAGATAGTAAGACTGGTAACGCGACCCTATCTTGCCCCAAATCGGCGGAAGACTGCTCACGGGGGGGGGGGGGGGTTTAGCCACCCTCATGGTGGAAGGGTAATGCGAAAGCATTTCCCCCCTCAAAAAAAAAAAAAAAGGTGGCCTGGCCATAGCATAGTCACCCATGTATGTACTCTCAAGACCTAAGACATAAATCTTGAGGGGCTCCAAATGGTCAACCATAACTTTATTGTGGCTCCAAGTAGCAAAACGACGTCTTACATACAAAGTCTGTTATTAATTGTAGTTTTTACTCTCTTTGTGTAATACGTATTTGTGTGACGTAGCTACTGCTAGGCTCGTTTATTTCGCGTACTTCCACAGTATTATGTCTTATGGTATATTGCTGTGGGGAGCTGCTGCTGAGATAGAGACAATCTTTATCTTACAAAAGCGTGCAATTCGAGCCATATATGAAATGGATCCTAGGGAATCCCTGAGAGATCTTTTAAAGAAATTGATATTTTAACTTTACCAAGTCTGTATATATTTGAAAATATTATGTATGTTCGTAAAAATTTGAGCAAATTTAAATCAACTAGTGACAATCACGATTATAACACTAGGAATAAAAATAAAATAGCGGTGCCAGGTTTAAGATTAGCAAAGACAAATAAAAGGTCCTTCTTAGGCAATTGTGTGCGGTTTTATAATAAATTGCCCAAACATATTACAACGCTCACAGAAAGAAAATTCAAATGGCATGTGAAGAATATTTTGATAAAAAAATCTTACTACACAGTTTGTGATTAATTAAACGACAAAAATGCTTGGACTGGTTCGCCTCTGCCAAACTAGCGCCTGTCACCTACGTAATGTAAATTAAGTATTGTAATAATTTTACTATATAGTATGTACTTAACACATTGTTAAAAAACGTTTAAAAGAATGGCCCCGAGTTTCTTGCCCGTTCTTCTCGCAGTGGCTCTATAATTTTTGTTTGCTGAACGTGGCAGTACAATGTAGTATATTTCAATATTAAAATTTGTAATTGCACGGAAAAAAAAAATTGTTTCAAATCAAGAATATATCTATTGGTCAAGACACTCCGTGTTTCATATATGGGGAAAACAATATATTCTTGAGATTAGTAAATATTTGTCTTGATAATCATTTTTCATGTAAGTATTTATTTACTCTTACTAAGATTATTATGTTCTTATTAAGAGAAAGTAGCCATGTCTCTCTCTAAGTACATCATTGTTCTTATTTAGACAATCAGAAATTCTCAAATTTAAAACAATCCTTACTTGAATAGATGAACTCATTCGTTCACTCATTCATTAGATTCTAACAAGAAAAAAAATATTCTACTGTCAAGTACATAAATAGTTCAGTTAAGATATTATTCTTACTTCAAGTAAAATATATACTTCTGAATAAATATTATTATTAGACCAACAACAGAGTTTTCTACGTACAAGAAAATTTATTTTAGGTAGAACTAAAAATCTTCTTATATGAATACTGTGACTTATTTATGTTAAGAAACCAAAGTTCAATGAACAATTTTCAGTTCTCATTCCAATATTAAGTATATTTAATGTAAGTAATTTTAGATCTTAGTATTCTAATGGATGTTTTACCCGAAGAAGTTGTATTGATTCGTTCAAAAGAATATGTATGTTGCGCGAAGACAGAATTTTCTACAGGGTAGAATATCAGATTTCTTGACTCGACAATGGAATTTCACTGTAAGAAACCTCAGTTCTTGTTCAAAATAATTACATATTTTACATTTAGATCTTAATTATCTTAGTAAAATAATGGCGCGTTTTATTGTAAGAAGTTTAATTACTTGGTTCAAGTCATTCCATGTTTCACTCGGAAATCACATAATATGTTGTAAAGAATATCCATTATCTTGGTTCAATAATAGGTTATTTTTGTAGAAGGAGTCTTAGTTCTTGGTTCAAATCTCTAAATGTTTCATACGGAGATCAGATAATATATTAGGAAAAATATCTATTGTCTTGGTTCAATAATAGTGCGTTTTACTGGAAGGAGTCTTAGTTCTTGGTTCAACTCATAAAAGTGTTTCATATGAAGATCAGATAGTATTTTGTTAAAAATATCAATCATCTTGGTTCGAAATCAAAGAACTGAGACTTCCTATAGTAAAAAAGCACCATGCATTTTACTATAAGAAGTTTCAGTTCTTGGTTTAACATAATATAATGATATTTTGATAATTGATATTTTCCATTAATACAATAAGATATTCATATAAAACGACCAGTTAGTAAACAAGAACAAAAACTCACTTACAGAATACAGAGCCTGGTACACTGTACAGATCTACCAATCTGATCTCCGCCTTTCAAATCTGCAAGTAAAGTAGGATAATAGTTAAAAGTAGTTCTAAAAGTGATAGACTAAAAACATCTATTATCGTAAAAATAAATAAAATACAATAAATATTTTCTGTTGATAACTATTTATTTATAAAATAAATTAAGAAACATACAATTGTATTATATAATAATTATCATATTGACTATACATAATTTTATTTAATATATAAGTATTTTAACGACTCGGAGTGGTTATTAATAATTTCAAGATATGTACTAAAAAATTATACTTCAAAATTATTCACATTTTGTAATTGCTTACATTATTTTAACTACATGGTTTGGCGTTATTAGTTTTTTTTAGGAATTACACTTTCAGATAAACACTCAAACATAAAATCAATGAAACTAATTATAAAACTCTAAGCTAGATTTCAAGAATATCTTACTATCACAGAACCATTTACCATAATCCACATGTCATAAATGTAACAGATTATATATAGATATAATTTCGGAATTCACTCACCAGCGTCCTCATTACATTGAAAACCTTTAATACAAATGATACAAAATGCCTATTATGTAGTTGAGAATTAAACCACTCTGGTACTCTGGTAGAAATGCGTGAAATGTAGGTGACTTAAAATTTAATCTGACCTAATCTACCACCAGATAATATTTTTTCTCATTATTATCAGCACCACATTATATGTTATGAGGTATGATTGAACACTGCTTGTTGAGTCGAGCATTTTTCTTCACCTACTCCCTTTTATTTTGGACATCTCCAGGATTCTAAAAAAAAGAGAATAAATGAAAATATTGCAAAATACATAAAGCTTTTATAGACGATAGGTATCTTTTGACCATAATCTCACATAATGTTGAGTGGTCAAAGATGGCAAACAGGTTAAACCTAAAATTAGAACTGTCTTCAAAATCAGCTTCCAGAAGACCCCGTCCCGTTAGATTATTATCACTTATATCATCTAAACTGCAAGTTAGCGGTTAATCAGACAGTGCATTTTATTATATACTGTACATAATCATGAAATATGATTCGACACACTTTTAAAAGTTTTGTGTAGAAAATACTGACATATATATTATATTTTAGTATGGAATAGAATGAATATTTGATTGAGACTTCCTAACATAATAATAAAAATATATTATATGTGTAATAGATATGTGTTATCATACATAATTACATTACATAATTACAATTGATTTAATTACCTGAAAATCAATAATAAAGTTCTGAATTTGCTCCAAAACGTGGTAGCCTTCCTCTTGGGGGTATTGAGTTGAGCAGCATAACACTTATGTTTCATTAGTAAATTTTTGATCTGAAATGTAAAAAAACACATTGTATATTCTTGAATGCCGGTTTATCTAACAAGAAAATCTATGTATACCTATGTAAAACATTATAGAGAGAATAGGTAGATATATATACATCGAAATCCATTCTGAATAATTAACGAGGAATAGACACACATACAAATACAAACATACATTCGCATTTATAATATAATATTTAAGGATTATTTACCAACAAGGCTGATGTTGAACTTTATCATAAAGAGTTGTCATTATATCAGTAGGTATGTAATACAATTATGTATTACCTGCTTACCGTCCGTTAACTTGGCTGTACTTAATGTATCCAAACAGCACGTTCCAGGCAAAGAAAATCGAGCAGCCCCTATGATGGATATTTTTTTTCTATCTACAGCTATTTATAAAGTAAGGAACAAACTTACCTAACTGAGCACAAATTAGGTTGCTATCTCAAGCATAACTTGAAAAATATTCACTTTATAACACTTTATTAAACAAAATTTACGAAAATGCTATTTAACGACGCGTGCGCCTTTCGCTCGCAGCGCAGTGTATTGTGTGTAGCCAACATCATCCATATAAAGTCCCGAAACTTAATCATATTATCATTATTATTTAACATAAGTACATATAAATATTATTTTACATTCGAATAACTTTTCATGTAGGTTGACGATCAGTGTTAAATACTGCCAGTATAGATGATTACCTATTGTTGTATTATTACCGAGTCTGTATATATTTGAAAATATTGTGTAAATTGTAAAAAATTGAGAGAACTTAAATTAAACAATATCAATCACGATCAACACACTAGGAATAAAGATAAATTGCGGTGCCAGGTTTTAGATTAGCAAAGACAAAAAAAGGTCATTCTTAGGTAATTGTGTGCAGTTTAATAATAAAATTTCCGAACATATTACAACGCTCACAGAAGGAACATTCAAGTTGCACGTGAAACAACATTTTGATTAAGAAATCCTACTACACAGATTATGATTACTTAAACAACCAAAATACTTGGACAATTTTGTCACCTACGTATTTTAAAGAAATATTATAATAATTTTATTATATAGTAGGTACCTACGTAAAAAGATATTTAAATCAATGGTCCCGAGTTTCTTGTCCATTCTTCTCGCAGTGGCTCTGTACATTTGTTTGCTGAACATGGCAGTACAGAGTACAATATTTCAATATTAAAATTTCTAATTGACTTTCACAAGAGCGTCGTAGATGTCTAAATTGAATGAATGATTTTGACTTTGACCTGACTTTGATTTAATGTCATAACTAACGAAATCCATGGGTTCCTGCAGCGGGTTTGAGATTCAGTACATGGTGATAGGGTACTTTACTAATGCTCACCTAGCTAGCTTTCAACCACTTTGAATTAGGAAATGTGAAGCCGAGCACCTAAAAGCACATGAATAAATAACCGTATTCATGTGCTTAAAGGTGATAATCGGACAGTTTTAAAACACTAGCACCAATATATTTGGGCACTAGCGGGGTTCAAACCCTACCATTTTGCCGTTATACTACGAGTATATAAGTCTACCAGTCCGAATTAGCCGAGTAAGCTTATACTTTTGAAATGATAATTTATATATCCTATTCATAATATGAATTTCATGATGTTTATTCGGCATGCATAATTTATTATAATTAATAGTATTTTTACGTTCCGTAGTTTACCCACAACAAGGGAGAACTAGACAAAACTAAAAAATTGCAACACTGAATAAAATCGGAAATAGAGAAACCCCTTCTCAAACTAAAAACTGACTACTTGATCTGAAAACACACATTTTGAATGAAGAAACCGTTATTCTTGACTGGAAATTTGTCTTTTTACTTTAAAATTCATGGTTTTGATTCAAAAGCTAGTGATGAAAACTTTATTTTTTTTATGCCTGATATTATGATATTAGCTTTGACTACTATGAACTATATATCACCTGATGGCGAGTGATGATGTAATCGAAGCTATTGTTCAGGCTAACCTAGAATTCGATTTTCTTGTTATAACCATAATTATGTTTAAATATGTACATACGTATCTAACGTAGGTATGATTTCGATCCCCAAGCCGCCTGCCAAGCGTGGCGATTATTGCAAACATCCCTTTAATGACTCTTCAGCAGTGTACAATTCGGCTGATACAACATGATGGATATCATCTACAAGTTTGTAGATATAATATATTTGTTTGACTTCTAAGTCTGAAAAACATTAAATACGTACCCTATATCTACTTGTGGAAGTCAATTAAAGTGTGAGCGTCAGAGTGTTTCAATTAGCATGTTCCCGACTTCAACGAGTTTGGTATTTCATATTTTTCAATATTAAAT
This sequence comes from Plagodis dolabraria, assembly GCA_963854805.1. Taxonomy (NCBI): domain Eukaryota; kingdom Metazoa; phylum Arthropoda; class Insecta; order Lepidoptera; family Geometridae; genus Plagodis; species Plagodis dolabraria. Next base: position 19,058,564 of record OY978447.1, on the reverse strand, counting down.
GTCAAGTCAGTTTTGTTCTGAAACTACGATACTTAGTGAATTACTCACTGAGTTCACAGTATATATAGGTTCATCGTATCAAAATGGAATGTGGACTTTACAATACAATTGGTAGCAGAAAGGATGAATAAATTTAAAAAATCTAACTACTTTATAGAAGTCATCATTATCATCAACAGCCATAACATCCACTCGTTATTTATATATTACAAAAAGTAAACTTACAGCTAAGGAGCCAAAACGTTAACAATTTTAGACAAAACATAATATTCTTATAAATAGTTCTAAAGGGATCGACATGGATGTCGACATTTTGGACAGTTAGGAGGAAACAGTTTATAAGATTTACTGGCCTTGCCGTGGGTGCATTATTGGCATATCGGGTGCGTAACTTGCTAGAAAATGCCAACAGACGGTGCCGACGACGCTCACCTACGCTAGTGTAGTTTTGTGGAACATAATAGCTTACTCGAGATGGTGCTGAGGGATTATCTACTGAATTGCGCAACAGCATACAGTAATGCATAATCAGTAGAAGCTTGCGCCTGCGCTCTAGAGTAACAAGCCCTACCATACCAGATACAAACAAGGATGGGAAAAGGAAGGGGTAGTAACCGTATATCTTCTTATAGAGGGACCTGGCAAACTTACGCTGAACTCTTTCCAAAAAAGGAATGCTTGGAATGTTAAAGGAATGCCTCCCCTTATAAGAGCTGTAACACATGCTTGACAGACCTCTTGGAGACCGCAGTGTAAGATGGGAATTCTTCAGAAAGCTGCTGCCCACTAGTTGGATCTATGTATATTAGCTAGTGACTTCTAAATTACCCAGGTTAAATTGTCGGGCTCAGCTGGTTGTCTTCAAGAACTGCAGCAGATTTACTGTTTCTTAACGAAAGAATATTGCATCAAGTAAATATTCTTAGATCAAAAACAAAAAAAATTCGGCCAAGATTGGTTTTCTTTATTAAAGATACGTTATAACTAATTTTACAATCTAACACTTTGCTTTGAAAACTTTAATATTCTTCACATAAGATAAGTCACTCTCTGCAGTAGAGATGTACTTTATCGGTTCAAAGTGGTATATAGTTTGGCTGTTAATCCAATATCTCTTAACCTAATAATATCGTATCAAAAATCAATCAAGAACATAGGTACATTTAAGTTAAGTATTCCTTTTCTGAAGTGAAGATGAATAACTTCAACAATTAACAATATATCATTATTGCCTCGAAAACTTAAAAATTCTTCATTTAATAGAAGCCACCATCTGCAATCAAAATTTAGTGTTTTAGATATAAAATAAGATTGTTTTGTTTGAAAAATAATGTCTCTTTACCTAATAATACCGTATCAAATATCAATCAAGAATTCAAATTTAAGATCAAGATTTGTTTTTCTTTACTGAAGATGAATTACTATAATAATTAACAATCTATCACTATTGGCTTGAAAACTTTAAAATTCGTCAGATTAAATAAGTTTATGTCTATAATGGACATGTGTTTTCTTGGTTCAATAAATGATATTGTTTTCATGTTAATCTAAGATTCTTAACCGAAGAATACAATATCAAATAAGTATCAAGAACAATGAAACAAAGATCAAGAATTTGATTTTTTCACTTAAGATAAATACATTCCACAATCAACAATCAATTACTTTTGCTTTGACAACTTTCACATTCTCTATCTAATATAGGTCACTTCTGCAGTTGAGATATTTGTCTTGGTTATACCAAGTATATTGTTTTGTTGTAAATCCAATGTATCTCAGCATGACAATACCAATTCACAGTTCAATAAAGAATATATGGCTCAGATATAGAAAACAAAGATTTTTAAGAGGATAATTATTTTCTTGCTCGGAAATATGTTTATCCTTGTTATTTACTTCTCATAATTATTTTAAATGAATAAAAGAAATTTCTTGTATTAAGACCATCGTTGTTGAAGGAATGGAAATATTATCTTAATCCAATAAAACTTTTATTATTCTTGGATAAAATTTCAGAATTCTTATGCTAACTCCGTACATATTCAGAATGAGAATTCATAAAATATTTCATTCAAAATATAATATTTTCTACAGTCAAGAGCAAAAACATCTCTGACGAATAGTTATAATCTTGATGTAAAAATATAAAGTGAGAATAATATTATTTATCTTGGAGAAACCGACGTAACTTCACTCAAGATATTATTTTTATTTTAAGTAAATATTTACTTGAGATTAAACAATACTCCCGAGAATAATATTATTCTTGGATTGACACTTTGTCAGGACCCATTTTTTTCCGTGTGACCTTCATAAGAGCGTCGTAGACGCCTAAATTGAATAAATGATTTTGACTTTGACTTTGAATAAAATCTGCTTACAAAATCACTCACTCGCCTAAAATAATGTACATCGTCGACAACAGCAAATACCATAAAAGCATCCTGATATGCGAATACATTTACTGTAGCTTATAAAATACTCAACTGATATTGATGAAATTTATGTGGGATCACGTCGGAGGATACCATTTCCAATAAATAAATAAATAATTTTGTCTATCAGTCCACAAACAGGAGAGAAATCGGTCATCTGTGACCTCCTCCCTTTTTAACCGACTTCCAAAAAAGGAGGAGGTTTTCAATTCGTCTGTATTTTTATTTTTTATGTTTGTTACCTCTGAACTCTGGACTGGATGAACCTATTTTCAAAATTCTTTTTTTGTTTGCAATGAGATGCTTGTCGTTTGGTCGCATTTTAAATTTCATTAAAATCGGTCAAGCCGTTTTTGAGTTACACTAAAATACCTTAAAAATATTTACCTATATTGATGATATAGTCGTTAACAATTAATCAATCGATCCCGTTAGTAGTAGGGGTCACTAAAAAGTGTGAAATTTTTTTTTATGCATAAAATGGAAACGTTTTCAACACCCAAATGTGTGAAATAACTTGTCGAAGTCGGTGCCATGCGCACAATATTCTGATAATAAGTGCTTTTTAACCATCATGGTACCGAACCCACTTCAAAAACTTATTTCACACTTTTGGGTGTTGAAGTCGGTTCCATTTTTTGCTAAAAATATGTAATAAATGATTTTTGGAAGTCTGTTAAATAGCGTTGATGCACCTGACGAAGCACGGACTCGAACATACTACTGCTTTCAATAACAGGTGGATGGGTTTACGCTATAACATATTAAAATTAAAACAAAGACGGCATGAAAAAATTCTGTTTAGTTCCGACCCTCCCAATGCTTTACACCGCACCGACCCGCGTCTCAAGCCGAGGTCCGAACCACAATGTTGCCCTTGAGCTTACTGTCAACCCCTCCTTTAGCAGCGGTGCGTTTTCGGCGCCCGCAGGAGACAGAAGTAGAAGGCGCTTTTCGCCTCATGGGCCGTCCCGGGCTATATGAGGGCCTTCCCTCGCCCAAAATTCTGTAGAGCTGGACGGCCGACAGCGGTAGCAAGTATCAATGTGACACCTAAAGTTACAGTACAATTTTATTTTATAACTAGAAATGACTTAAATTACCGTTCATTTGTGTTCGTGTATTTTTTATTTCATATAATGGGACATCCACACTTACATTTCATAACCACATTGAAACTTGTAGTTGCGCAATTTTTTTACTGCCTATTTTTTCTACAATCTACATCAAGATGAATAGGCCATGATAAAAAATAGAAAGAACTTGATAAGTTAAACGTTCATTCGTAATCACTTAGGTAAAATTCATCAAGATGAATAGGCCATGATAAAAAATAGAAAGAACTTGATAAGTTAAACGTTCATTCGCAATCACTTAGGTAAAATTCCTTCAATGGCTTTATGTGTATTCTTTGTGTAAATTGTGAACTTCTTCCTTGGATTCAGCAATCAGGAAACAATTTCCTTCATATAAAATTCTTTGTGCGTTTTTCTTTTGATGATATTGTATTGGAATTTTACTTTAGTAATTTTTATATTATGGAATACAATGAAAGAGAAATAACATAAAGCAAATATGTTATATGTTTAGATAATAATAATAAGGTACTCGTAAGTAGGTACTTAAATCCTTATATCTAAACACTATAGTAACATTCCTATTGAAGCTTTGCTATGCTTACAAGTCTACACTAATATTATAAAGACGAAAGATTTGTATTTTGTTTATAACGTATAACTTCAAAACTACTAGACCAATTTGAATAATTCTTTCACGCGTTTACAGATCTTTATATCTTTTTTTAGTTATGATCACGCACAGTTTTTATGATATCATCCTTCCATCTTAATGCAATTTTTTGTTAGTGAAAATATATCTCTATATTATGTTCTCGTTTAAATTTTATCAACATCGGTCGAATAATTTTTCAGAGAGAGAAGACTCAAGTTACCCTTAAAAACTATTTGCGAATAATATGGAAGACTTAACAGAGAGTTCAATGGTAAATATCTGATGGTGACTAGTTTTATGGGCAAATGTCACAATCAATCTTGTATGCAATAAACACAGAATTTTTTTAAAAGAAAAAAAATGCTGATCCGTATCCGTATAGCTATAAGTATAACTTGCGGAAGTCAGTTCCTCAAAATTTCTCAGCGTTCTAAATCAGTATACTAGCGACTTCTAAAAGTTATTGTATACTTTTCAGTATTGGTACGTACCTAGTTAGTTTAGCTTTTTTAATATTGTTGCACGACGACGTAACATACATTCTATAAATAAACTTAGGTACTTTTGATTTTTACTAGTAATGAAAACAGATGGTATTAAATAAAAGGGTTAATACAGTCATATTTCAAACACCAATATCAGCTAAACTTTTCCATAGTTTGAAGCGCGTCACGCTCCATCCAATATCGCGCCCCGATGTTTAATATCGAACAGATGCTCGGTGATTTACGAAGGATGTGAGAATACGTCCCTGCACCCCTTCAATCTAGTCGCTTCAGTTTATTCGATTATGGAAAAGAGCTTCAGCCTTTGTTTTATACAGCCATCGTCACTTTGAATGATGAAATGAGTAAAATAGTTAAGGTTAAATAGAGCCTAGCTGATTATTTAGTGCTTTCTCTTTGTGTTAGTTATAGAAAACGAATAGGGTGATTATGTTTACTTTTGTTGAGTGCTATAAATTCAATGTCAAAAATCTTGCCTGAAATTAAGGAAAGAAAAAACTCAGACAAGGCGTCATAATTTTATTGACAGCCCCATTGTTCTCCAACTTCTGCCATTATTGTTTGTTTGTTTTTAACTAAGTGATTTATTTAATAAAATGATTGATCTCCATGCAAACGAATTATAAGTATTAAAAATGAACTTCATAGATATTTATACCAAATAATTGTTTTACAGAGATATCGGAGATGTATGTATGCAATTGAGTTTTTAACAAGCCAGGCTAGAAGCTCTAACGAACTTTTACTCACCGGCAGCTTTTTTCCCGATAGCAAAGTTCCCGCAGTTAGCTGCAACGCAGACATTAATCTAATTGGATGCAGTTTTAACTGAAACTGCTACCAACTATTGCTTGCGGGAATTCAACTTTTTAGCCCATTGAAAATCTGAATTCTATAAACTAGTTTGGGTATAAAAGAATCGATGGTAATATAACCGATCGTTTTAGGTAGGCATTCGTATTATTGCACATTTACCAACATGTAATACTCGTATATAATAGTCTTATATTCATTGAGACCAATGGTTTTGTTAAATTATTATCACTAAGACACATGGTGATGGCATACGACCTAGATGACGGTGAGGTTTTTTATTTAGGGTTTTAACAACCTTTGTAGCGGAGTTTGCCTAGTTGTTCTTAACTGTTTAACTAAATATCCGCTGGGGTCATTTTTTGGACGGGTGACCACAAGCGGCATTAACTTCAGAGCGCTGCCGTGCTTTAGTGGCCACGTTAAGCTGTCGGTCATGATTTCTAAGATAACAGTTAAATAAAGCATGGTCTAGAGAATGTGGCGAATGCCCGCCTAGCTGGATGAAAATCTCTTACCAAGCACCCAACGTGTGTATGTTCTGGAAGCTGTCCTTGAGAGCTTCTAGTTCTAGGTTAGCCTGAACAAAATCGTTGATCGCATCGTCAGTTACCATCAGATGAGAAAGTGGTCAAAAGCTAGCCTACCAACAGTAAAAAAATGGTTAAACATCTTATACGATTTGACTGACAAGATTTTCTTTAATCGCACGCAATGTAGGAACATTATTTCTTAAGACGTTATCTCGTTATATAATATTGTACAGGTTAAAAACAGAGTGCAAAATAAATAAAACTCATTGCAAGGCGTGTCACCGACAACCGCTTTATTTAAATTATCTGGCAACATCCTATCTGAAAACAATGTTGCTCTCTACCTCAAGGAAGTGACTTCTAAATTGGCGTTTACTGAAGCGTAATTTCAATGTGCGACAGATTAGTCTGCGGAATACCTACTATATTGAAACATACAGTTACAAAGATTATGTTTTTTTACAATGTTAGTGAATGCCCGGCTTAATAATATGAAGACTGTTTCACATCCTCCTGTTGATGTTGTAAAAGGCGATAAAGCGGGTATTTCTAAGACCAATTATTATTCTCACTAAAAACAGAATTGCCTTGACCTACCGGTTTCGCCAAGTGGTGCTTGCCGTGAGAGGTCATGCGATATGGACGTGGATTAATTTATAAAGTACTGTTCCTTTGGTTTAAAGACAAAAGTACATTTGTAATTTAAAATTTTTGTGTCATACATTTTAATATTAATCGAAACCAGCTAAGCGAAAATGATTGCTATACACAAAGTGATAGAGTTGAGAATGCACTGACGCCAGGCAAATTGGACCGAGTTGCGGTCATACTGTGAGCGATGAGCACGAATCCGTAGCGGATGCCTCCTACTGACCAGTATGAGGTTTGGCCACTCCCTCACCGGCTGGTCGCTTACCGGGCATAACTGGGCGTTAGGCGACTAAGTTTTGTATTGGATTCTAGCCTTCAGGTAATCATAGTATTAAATATCTAAATTTAATTCACTTCCCGGTTGCCGATTGGGCTGAAATTTCGCAAACATGTGTAAATCGCGTGACAATGCAATATTATGATGACACGGTACTGATTTGATGATGAAGAGACAAGCACAGTGTACTGTCAAGCAGCAAGTGGATCATTATACTGCAATTGTAATGGATAAGCGTGACGTTCGGAACAACGATTTATTTTATTTTTATTTATTTGCTATAATAAGAACGGCATAGCCACTTATACTTATTATTAAATTGTAGGTATATTGTAATAATAAACGATATGTCTATCTCGTCAAAACACAAATAAGTCAGTATTGATGTGCCATCTACTTTTCGAAGTTGTATTAAAGTTTAATCACTGTTTTCTATCGTGTTTGTGGGTTTGCTTGAAGCTGATAAATAATGGCCTACAGTGCAAAGGCCATCAGGCCATGAGTATTAATGTCGAGATGCACACCATCCCATTCGAATGAATAATCAGGCATGGCTTGTGGATTATAACTTTGTGATTGTGAAATTCTTTACCGATTGGAAAATATTGTTTTATTTTATCATTAGTTTCTATTGTTGCAACAACATAAGATGCTGCAATTAGGTTTGTAAAAATACAAAAGAAAGAAGTTAGAGCAGCTCGACCGTGCAAAGGCAATACACTGTAAGTCCAAATAATGCATTTTGAGAAAAGGATCATTAAAACTTTTTTTGATTTTATTTGATTATTCTGTTTCGTGATAAATTTAGAGAATTTTTTTGGTACAGAATTCAAAGTATTTTAAATATCTATCTAGCCATATGGTATTTTCTGTAGTATTTTCAATAGTAAGTAAATTTTAAGCAGAAAAGTGTTTTGCCAGGTCAAAGTTCGTCGGTTATGTAGCAATTGTTGTGGCAAAACACTGTATGTGGTAATACTGTACTAATTATTGAGTGATTTACTGTATAATATCATCAATTCATAATACTTACAGCGAGCACTCTATATTATTACCAGCGTTGTGATGAAAAATGGTGGTAATGATGATGAAAGTGAGCAATGCCTTTCTCCATAATTTAAGCTGTCTCCATTCCAAGTTTAAATACTTTTAGCCATTTCGGCTAGACAAACATACACATATATCTTTTGATCCGTAATATAAGTGTGATTAATCAATTAAATTTTCTAGTACTGACTGATTAAAAATAAATTGGTGGTAATGAAAATAAAAATCAAAACATCATGAATTTTTTTATTAATAACTTTGCGTTTGATCTCTTACTGAACTTAAGTTTCTTAAGTTGTGGAATAGATTTACAAAGCAATAAAAGTTCCTTTTGTTAAGCTCACTTATTCCTTTTAATCCGGTTTCTCTTGGAATGGTAGTTAAATATCAACTTGACCAGAATTTATATCCAACTCAAAATATTTTTTTCTTTTTAGATAGTTAACTTTTTCATATTCTCTATTATAATCATTCTTCACAAACATTGAGACTTCACCTATTCGGAATTCAGTGACTAAGATTTTGTATATTGAATAGTTATAAGTATATGAATCTTTGACATATAAAACAATGCAACTATTTAATTAGCCCTAAGTGATATGAACTCCATAAGTGCTGCGCGTTATATCTCTTATTTCCGAACACCGACCCGCGCGCCCGCGCATTCCCTCAATCACGCGATATCCTTACTAACCATTAATAACTGATCTCCAGCCAAACGCGGGCTACCTTGTGGTGACCGCAGAGCGCGTGTCTAGAAACGTTGGTTTACTTAACACTGTATAATTTTTGCGCGCATCGTTTGATTTGGTAAAACACGGTATGTTTGATTGCCGTGTTTTGGAGTTTCAAACCGTAAAGCTTTGTAGAATACAGTGTTTATTAAGTTGTATTATATCAGTATCGGTAAGTGTTAGTAGATTTTTTTCTTTACAGAAGCATAGAACACATTATAGAAATACGATTGGGCCCTGTTAAACCAAAACACTGTAACTTGACTTACAGTGTTTTGCCTTTGCACGGTAGAGCTACCGAGCTTATTTTGACAAGCCAGAGTAAGACGTAATAATAATTGACTATACGAGTAATATCCTACTATTATTGTAATAATAAGTATATTTTAATTGTAACAAAAAAGGTTTGTAAACAAAAAACTGTGAACAAAATAGAAACGAAATATGTTAAACCAAACCCCTGTCATAATACCTCACTTGATATTTACTTAAACCTCTTTTATGACTCAATATCATAGCAAATAAATATGCAAACTTTTAAGGTATATTAAAATAAGCAAAAGTATTACTTAATGCAATGAAGATCGAATCAGGCTTTGAAAATTATCTGCGGACATAAATAAAACGTAACAAAATACTCAGACCCGTCACTTGCTGCAGAAACTCCACTTTGCTCATTTACTAAATACAATTACCTAAAGTTATTTTAATTTAAAATAAATAGAATGAAATGGTCCGATTGTAGCGCTCCTCGTGCGTCGAAGCCGGGCTCGTGGCTTTGTAAGTATCTGTCCGTCCGGGTAACCGGTTGGCGAGTAGCTATTACTTTTACAAAATCGTCCTAAAATCTGCGTAAGTCCGATTTTCGTAATCCAAACGGTTTTCGAAAGTATTTATCCATGGCTATACGACAAAAAATACATATTTTTCTGAGATAACGAAAAGTATGTTTAATATTTTTATGAAATCTGAAACCAGCTCAAATTACATTTTGGCGGCAAAATATTTCGTCATTTAATAATAATCTCGTAACAACTTCTACAGTTATGAACCTAGAAAGCTGTTATTTTGCATATGTATAGAGCACAAGTCAATAAAGATGTTAAAAGAAATAAAAAGGATAAGGATTGAAAAGTTTTTTTTTAAATATTTTTTGTTTTACCCCCCTGTGTGTCCCGTCCGAGATTTCGGTAGTCTGAAAAAAAGGTTTAGTGTGAAGCTTGTATATATCCAATCGTTATTATTCAAACGTTGTTAGTAAGCTAGTATCCTTGGCTACACAACACAAGAAACCGCATCACTCTACGGTAACGGGAAGTTATTCAAATCGTGAAATTAAAATAAAACTTTCACTTGATACATTTTGCCGCGCAAACACTCACCGATGGAAACTTACGTAATAAATAATCTCGTAACTACTTTTTAACTACTTAACCTATACATCTGAAATAATTCAGGTGTATAGATTACATGTAAATAATCATATCAAAAGAAGAACCAAAGTCGTAGGTGGTATAGTTTTTGAAAAATACGCTTCCAAAGAGTTTTCCCGCCAAAATTCTAAAAAAAAATCGCATCGTTTTAATCTCGTTACTTCTTTTAAAATATTTGTCCTAACAATCTGTAATAATTCATGGGTAGAGAACCATAGTAAATACTCATAAAGAAAAAACAAAGTTATAGATGGAATAGTTTGGGAAAAAAAAAATAGAAAAAAATATAAAAAAAATGCTGTTGCGCGCCATTTTCGTCGTGTTTTCAAACCTCTTTTTCTGTGAAATTTTCCATGAAAAGGTTTATTTTCATTTCTTTTCCCGTAAAGCCTACATGATGAGGATTGCATTGGTACCAAGAAGTTGTTACATATGTTATAAATTGCATCAAATAAACCCGATTTAAAATCATAAAACCTCAAAATCTGTAAAAAAAAAAAAAAAATTTCGCTATTTGGTCTACTCAAACTAAATGGATGAAAATGTAATTTTTGTATGGTGCAAGTGATATATTGGGGTATGGGGATATAAGGGTTTTAAGTTTAGGTATTGGAAAACGTCTTAGTACTTAAGAAAAACGTCACGGGGCGTCGAGGGATGAAAAGCTTTGAAAAGCTTGAGCAGATGCGTGGACGGTTACTGCGTACCCTGTACAGATGCGTGGACGCACGAGGGGTTCATGAATATTAAGTTTTTTTTGTATTTTAATGTGAGTCTTTGTTATGAAAGCAAACAGGATATAATAATAGTAACTGTCTTAGCGCGTCCATTACAAACAGCGGTATACCCTTTCGTGTACCCGGCCACCTGCCAGCGTCCATTTTACGTCCAATTTTTATTTTTAGGCTCTCTGAGTTATTGAATTTCATCCGCTTTGTGGATAAATGACAGATGAAATATACCAACATGAGTACGTTGATAAATTTTTAAACTCAACTATGTACAATTTTTTTATTGTTTTCGAAATTATAAACTATTATGTGACTAGTAAACTATTGATTTCGAAGCGCTCGTAGCGAAGTTTGCTTAGCCGTTCTGAACCGATCGGCAAAGTTAAGCAAGTTCCGCCTCGGTCATGACTTGGATGGGTGACCGCTGGTGACATTACTACTGAGCGCGTCCGTGCTTCTGAGGGCACGTTAAGCCGTCGGTCCCGGTGGTAGGGTATTTTGTGAATGCCCGCCTGGCTAGCTACCATCCTCAAGTTAAAAATCTGTCGCCAAACACCTAACGGTGTGTTCCGGCAGCTGCCTTGAGAGCCAGTTATTGTAGGTTAGCCTGAACAACATCTTCGACCACATCATCACTTATCACCAGGTGAGATAGTGGCCAAAGGCTAACCCATCAGGCATAAAAAAAGAAAAAAAAATGATTCCAGACTACTAGTTTCATCACAATGACGATAGACTTTATGGAGATCTTAATTTTATTTTAGTAGTTGGTAACATTGATGAAAATTGTTGAATTTGTTTGAGCTCTTGGATCTTACACCAATGCGACGAACTGATTGCCTAACACGTTAGCAAATAAAATAAATATCCCACAACCCACTTTACGCCACGAAATCTGAGACCTGTAGATTTTATTATTATATACATAATGGATGTAAAATGAAATGAAAAGAATACTCTCTCAACAAATTGAATAAAGTGCTTTACGTAACACGTCTGTGTTTACTTACCATTAAGATTTTTTGCGCAAGGTATTTCTTTGACTAAGCTTTTATTGTATTCGAGGTCTTTTGTGGTGCTGTTTGGGGATACATTAAACGGAATAAAACAGATAGTTTTTACTATGACCTTCATACAATTATTTTAATGAATTGTTCACAAATATTATATGGTTAATTACCACATATAATCACGTGTTCAGATACTTACTGTCGAAAGTATTCATAATGAAGAAAAAAAACGTATACTAAAAGTAATTTCACGTCATTACATCGCGATAGGCACGCGAGCTATGCTAAAGAACTGGTCACCTAAGCACATAATAATGCGGTATATTCTACTAAAAGCATTCTATGTGTGCCAAATGAAGCTATTCAGTTGAACAAACTGGTCATATAGATTTGATTCCAACACAAAATTTATTCCTACCGTAATCATTCGGGCGAGTCTATTTGGCAGCTTTCCACTCGGCTTCCCACTTTGTTTACTATCAAGCGTAAAAGAGATATTTGTGTCATGGTGTATGTTCAGTGTGCTTGTTGTAAGGTTCTATATAAATTCCACGTGAGTGTAGACATAGACAACAGCTTTTTATTACCAGTTATATTGCTTTTAAATATATTTTGTTCTAATCAAGTTTTTACTTTTTTAACAGTATACAAGTACATTTGTATCCGTAACGAGAAGAAACCGAAGACAACAATCATCATCATCAGACAGAAACATTTAGCTTCAATCACTACATAGTATAAAACAAAGTTAGTTTTCTTATATCTTTAAAAACTAGAAAACGCCCAACTTTGTGCGAATGGCTCATCCGTATGGGGAATACTCGTTATAATCCCTATGCTTGGCAGGTGCCATGAAAATCGCCGAAACAGTTTTTTTTTGTAACGTGTGTTTACAAATTTATGATATTTTTTTCTTAAAATATAGATATTTTTAATGCTTGCCATCCTGATCTCAGTATTTTGAATTAAAAATATGATTTGGAGTTAAGAGAATTGTCTTAAGTTCAAAGAGGTTAATTATCAACTGAAGCCGAATTCACACTACAACTAATACAAGAAACTAAAACTGTTTCCGAAATTCAAATAAAGTGAATTTATAATGTAGGTACCTATAATGTTATGTCCTACATATACCATGGAGTCAGTATTATAATATGTCGAAAAATCGCAATTACAAAAAAAATACTAACCTAAAAAAATTAAGCAAATAGAGAAATTCCCCAAAAACAATAAGCTTCATTATGAATGAAACACCGCTTAATATCTTAAGCGGTGTTTCATAGTCGAACCAATCAAGAATGATGGAAACTACAACTTCATAAAGGATCTAAGTCGACTTAACCAGTAATATATGTAAATTTAGTAATGGATATTAGTATATTAACAATCCTTATATATATAACAAACGTTCGTTCGTATGTATGTATTTGTGAGTAGAGTACACCGCGGCTGCCAGTTGCGCCGCTTGCACGGAAGTCCTTCCATTATAGCGACCATCATCCCTTCCGTTTCAGAAATCGCACTTTTGACAGTTAAGCCCAAAGTAACTATTATAGAAAGTGAGGTCGAATGCTACCAAAAATTCGAAACGGTCGTAATCGCGCTCACATAGCTCACGGCAACGTGGTCAGATATTAATTTAAAGTTTCTACCACATAAAATAGAAATGTCAGTTTTGACAGTCCCGCTACGGTGATTTCAGTTTGTAGCGTGGACTTTGAAATCGCCATATGGCATATGTGACGTCATATGGGCTATCGTTAGCGCGATTTTGTTGATCAGGAAAGGTGATTAAATCTCTAAAATCGCTTTTGGCATGTATCGGAAGGCACCGCTACCATTCTCAAAGTCAACGTGCCAGAGCTATTAGCTGGTTATGATTTATTATTGTATTGATTTCTAACCACCCCTGTCTAATACACAGAGTATTCTTGATAAATTAATTTTCAACTATAATATATCTAAGTATCCTATATATATAGTTAAGCCACCCAAAGTTCAAATCCCAGACGTGATGATATTACGTGTGTTCTAAAAATTTGCAAATGTTATGTTCGATGGGTGGTTTGTCCGAGTACGTTCACTTGGCACGCGATAGTACTTGAAATCATAATTAGAAATTTAAAAGGGTAGTGAATTCATTAGGATAGTTAAAATTTTCTAAGAGGCACTTGTTTCTTTTTTCTAGTTGATAGTCGCGCCGTGGTTTCAAACCCACTGGAAGCGAAAATTGTGTGCACTATATTTATAAATGTAAATGTGAACAGTATATTTAAACTGCTTTGCATGTTTTTTTTATGCTTGATAGGTTAGCCTTTGGTTAACCTTTAGCAATTGTGGTCTTAACTATTCCATGCAGCTTTAACTATTCCTAGCTGCATCATCCTCATCTAATTTCAGGGCATACATTTCGGCCTTGCGTTTGTATTACAGGAAAATATTCCAGTATGCTTTGTGCTGACTTGTTATATATTTTTTTTATGATGATGATATTACGTCCGGTACATAAGCTGTGCTACCATTAGCTCTGATTTGGCTCAAAAATTCCAAAAATTAGTGCTCTCTCTTTAAAATTTACTTTTCACCCAACACGGATTCATATCTTTGAAGGCATATGACCAATTCCATAATAAATGTAAACGTATAATATTTTGTTGCTATAAAGTATTAGAGTTAATAAAACTATTCACAGTAGTAGCAACAATACTGGGTACATTTAATATTCACGTTTCATATGCCAAACACAGAGCTCTCTATCCAAATCTCTGCCATTGTATTTGATATCCTCGAATCTCCCGCAGTTTCATAACACTACAATGAATATTCCGATGCGAGTTTATGTATCTTATCCGCTTGTATTCATGTACTTTGTCAAGTTAGGGCAGATATAAATATTTTATATCTACAAATCTTTTAATTGTTAATGGAAATTATAATATATTAAAAATAAAAACATTCCAGAAATCTACTTCTATAATGTCATTTTTAGTAAACTGCGTTACTGACGATTCTATTTCATAATAACTTAATACAAACCAAATATTTTGACGCAATCACGTTATTCAGCTAACGTAATCTCAATAAAATACATATTCAACACCCTTGCTTGTGAAGTGAGCTATATTATATCTTTCTTAGGGCCATAAACCAAACTATAGTAGCCTTGTGCATATTAATATTATAAACTAGTGAGTAATAGAATCATCCCTACAAAGTTAAGTTAGTAGATAACTGCAAATTATATGCGAGTAAACAGAGCATTTTCAATTTAACCGGGTAATTTATCCCTACAAAGTTAAGTTAGTACCTAAACGCAAATTATAGGTGAGTAAACAGAGCATTTTCAATTTAACCGGGTAATACAGATTTGTAACAACAAAGAGGTTTAAGGCTAAGTATATGTGATCACGCCTACGGCTCGGGCTGCAACCCACAGCCTCGTGTATAATGACCAACTTAGCTCACTTGTATCATAATATACAATTATGAAATATCTACATACCTACGTGGTTTAAAACTGTTACAATCATAGACTTAGGATTTTTTCGCTACATCCTAAGCCTAAGAATTATTCTTGCTAAAAAATCTTTTAATAGAACAAAACCGTAATAACAGGGTACATATTATTCATGGACGGGTAATTACCCGTTTTATTTTATTTCTATTTTCAAGTCTCGGTCAGTGTCTAAAATATAAATGCCAGTTTAAATAATTTAGCTAGACGGATAAAATTCTAGCTGATTGATCCAGCCTGATTGTGATTCTGACCTGTACTAGTATTTTCATTTACACATGTTTCATCTAGATTTGTATATTTTATTTTCAAAACCGTGATTCAGAGTTAGCTGCTATGAAAAACTATATGCGTTTTCAAATATGTTTTCATTGAATAATAGATTATGAGTTCAGAAATGTCGTGAAAGTGTGTCATTTGACCAGCTGGATTGTCCACAGCTGAATACAGCCTTCCCCGTTAGGGGTGATTTGCCATAATTTCTATGCTTGGCATTACTGTCAACAATACTGGTAACAAATGTCATAACGTCAAAGGAGAAGTCAAACTGATATAAGAAATTATATAATCAAAGGGTTGACACCCTATATATATATATGTCCATTGGTGCTTTTTCCGTGATCCTTATATCTCAACCACCGGCAGTATTTTTTTCCTTACATAGAAACCCTCAACATGGAGTTCATGCAGTTTTCAGCGTTTCTATAGTTTCTGAGCCATTTGGTTAAACCAAAACTTAAATATCTCATATTTATTAAGAATTAAATAAACTGTTCGTTTATATTCGCCGGCTGGCGAGGTCTTTGCTTTTGGGACAGGTGAGTTGAAAGAATCAGTGTTTAAACTAAATTATTCAATTTCCTTTGTCTATCTCTGCCATTGCAAACTTTCACTGCCATTTATCAAAATTGGTACTAACATTTTTCTGTGCCTATTTTGTCAGGTTTCGGCTGGTCGGTCATAGAAAGTGTAAATTTCAAACAAAGTGTTGTAGAGGTAGGCACCTATTCATAAAGTAACTTTCATATAATTGTATATTCCGTTATAACTTCTGGGCAGATTTTAGAATGCAAAGCTCAAGTTGTATAGTCCATGCCAAAAATGATATCGAGCTACTAGACAATTGCTTAGTAGTGCACATATAATTCCATTACGTCTGAAGGGCACTTAGGAAAGTGAAATTACTGGTGAATAAAAAGACGGGGACTCTGCCACTGTAATTGACAGGTGATGTTTATCGTAGGGCGAACGACACGTCAATTCATGAAGTCATACGGGCGGATGGACAGTTGAGGGTTAGTAATATGATCCCGTTTTCTAGTACTCTTCTAGTAGTAAAAACACCTAAAACAACACCTACTTCCAAAAAAAATGAATATATTTTATTTGTTATATGACCTTATGTTATATATCATTAATCCAAATTCTCCAAATTTATTTAACTTAAATTAAATCAACTTCAGTCAAGCTCCTCAGGGCTCTTCACTTTCTGTTAAACACAATAATTATTTTTTTTTTTTTTTTTTATTCCGGCGGTATGCCTTTATTAAACAAAATACTATGAACTATATACAACACTACAGCTACTACAATAAAAGCTTTTAGACACCTATAAGTCATAGCAGACTCATAGGCAGTCCAAATGCTCCAGCCCACTCCCAGTTGGCAGCGTGCCCAGCATGCTGGCAGCATTGCCCCGTTGAATTGCAATAAAATAAAATATATATACAATAATAATATAATATTTAATTAATTAATATTTAATAATAATATAATATACTCAATAAAATTGATTCTAGAAAACTTTTTTAATGTTATGAATGTTATGTTACTATTTTCACTGGCTTTTTGATTTTTAACATAAGTTTTTAAGTAATCTGATGATGTGTTCAGATTATTCCACTACTCCCCATTGTCAATCCCCATTATAATAGAGATTTATTATACCTAGTGGAAATTAAGTTAAAAAAAACTTAAATAGTTTCGTCCAAGAAAAGAAAGAAGATATTCCTCCTCCTGAGTCGTTCACTCTTGACAGAGTGGTCGTGGTTGATGATGCAGCATTTTCATAGTCGTCGCGTTGCGCCTCCACTTGTTGTGGTATTTAACGTCTCGGGAACTCTGAAAATGATATTACAATGTATTAAATTTATTACCGGTGACGTGAGACGTGAAGTTGCAAATCTATCCTGGCACCCCACGGGAATAATTTTTCTCTATATAATGATAGCCGACTATCCATAAATAGTGATATGTTTAAGCTCAAGATGACTTTTATATTTCTTTTATTAATGACCGTAACCTGAGTGACACAATCGTTCCTGTACATAAAAAGCAGCACTGAAATAAGTATTTATTTTAGTAGAATCAGTCTAATAATAAAATTCTATTCCGGAAGTTTTTACTTTAAAAACACCGCAGTGAACATACAATCAGAATTAAATATTGTAAAATCCGGCCGTGCTTAGCGTAAAACCCAGTCTCTAACACAGAGAGCTTACGACGACATATCTGCGAACAGTAAGCTGACACTGGATTAAAGTGTACGCATGGCATATATGGGGTAGCTGGAAATCCATCATGATGGCACTGAATGTTTTTTCCATTATAAACTCAACCTCATTGTTATGAAATTTAAGTTCATTTTAGAATGCTAATTTTGATTATGAAAGAAATTAAAACAATGGAAACAAAAACGAGTAAAGCGGTTGAACGAGCCTGTAGAAAAATCCCTTCGCATAATATTATTTTAGTATTGAGTGAAATGGTAACTGCATATTAGTTCCGTAGATATTTTTAACAAATCCAATTTCGGTTTATACCTTGAAATCAGCTGCGAAAAAAAAAGGTTTACGTGGAAACTGCGGCGGTATCTTACAACGGGACAATTAGTACGGTACAGTCATTTGTGGAACAGCTGTGCTAAATATTGCCAATATCAGATTTGGAATAGATCTATTCTTGCTCAGTCTGAATTGAAAATATATAAAAATTAAATTTGAGAAACAAAAAAAACTGAACCCGCGTCCTCTGATTTCTCACTGGATGCCTAAACCGCTCGGCCACCGGGGGTCGGCTATTTCTACCGAAATTTCGTGGTCCAATTGTATTTATTTAACCGTCATAGAGGACGGTGGGCGGCCCTCAACTATACTACTAGACTTCATAAAAGCATTTTCATAATTTACACCAATTATATTTTACTGCTGATAAATTAGCCTTTGAACACATCTACGCGTGTTAGTAAGTAATGATGTGGTCGCGGTTGGTAAACAAACTTGGTTCTAATGGACTACTTGAGAGGGAGAGCCTCTATGCGTTAAAGCTCAAGCATGCGGTTGGATATATGTATATAGTTACGCACACATAGCCATGCGTGTAGCAGTGAATTTTCAAATTCATTCAAGAACCACCGTTCTTATTAAGCAACAACTAGAGGCTATTGCTTTTCAGGGCAATTAATCCACGCCTGTTTGATATAGGTGTAGACTCCTCAATTCACGTTCCCGGCGTCATTGAGAAGTACCTGCAATCAATAATCATTGTCGAGTTTAATTGGTTTGCAGTGCCATATTGACCAATTATGAATATTACCTATACTGCATATTGGAGACCTATCATTCTACATTACAGATTCAACATACAATGCAGGCGTATTACTAGATAAAAGGTTTCAATTATTTCACTACTTTGTTTTAACTGGCCCGTAAATCGAGTAATTTCTACTTTTTATGGAATACTTTTATAAACAGAGTTCGAAGGAGCTTAAAGGAGGGCTACATTTGACATATAACGTATTTTTGAATGTTTAATATTCAGTTTAACTTTTCTGTTTCCGATTTTTACACATATTGGAGTAACCCCAACATATATTTTTGATATACAATGGCTCGTTCTGGGATAATATTTTAAAATGTTATCTTTTTCTCCTTAAATCACGTTAAATTATAGTTTTTAGTACTGATGGACTTGTCTCTGACCACTATCAAACCTGATGGTAAGTGATGATGCAATGAAAAGTATTTTTCAAGCTTACCTAAAATTACTGGTTCTCGAGGACATGTTCCGGAACACACAGGTCCTTTGTGATAGATTTTCTATTTGAGGACGGTAGCTAGCAAGTAATCATTTTCAAATTGATCTACTACCACGCTGTAATGGCTGCTATCCTAAGAAAACATCCAGGACTGATGATGGCTTAACGTGTTCTCCGAAAAATGGAAGCGCTCAGTAGTAAATGCCACTAGCGGTCACCCATCCAAATATCTTCACATGGATACACGGCATGGATACGTTGTTTAGTAAATTGCGGTTCACGATGGCTAAGCAAACTCAACTACGAATACCTTGAAATTATACAGAAATTCACAAATTCCAAGAGAGATAAAACTCGATTAATATTCATAATCACCTCCTATTTATATAAATATTTCATGTAAGTTTTTCAAATCGATCCAGTAGTTCTGTAGTTTATTCGTTACATACAAATATACAAATTTTTCTTTCTTATAATATTGGTGTAGATGTAGATAAAACAATCGCTGCGTCTCATTTCTTCTCTTACATTTTTGTAGTATTCTACCCCGATATATATTATGATATTGCTGAATTACTATACCTCCTAGAAAGTACCTTTGCTTAGTTTTCATTTACCTATCTATAATAAATGTTTTGATGAGGCCATTATTACACTATTATATATACAATCATTGCAGAAAGAAAGCAATTTGAAAAAAATCAGTTATTGTGTTTCCAATACGTCTTACGGCACAGCATTAACTACGATCCTGTTTAAATTATGATATAAATTGGGGCCTTAAATAATGTGATCATACATTTGTAACAGTGTAAATTAATAAAGTGGAACAAGTTTTTTAAGTCTTATTTCTGGTTTTCCCTGCTTATTTTCCAGTACTTTAATCATTGTCATCAGTTCCATCACCTTATCTTTTCATCATCATATGAATTCTTATATCCATAACAGCTAGTATTCCTCTTGGCCAGGTCTTTGGATCTCGGGGAACCTCCTGCTGCAACTTCATGTAGGTTATATTTATTCGTTCTTATATGTATAACGTTACAGTTTGGAATAGCATACATAAAATAACTGATAATATGTGATGAGATTTTAGGTGAACCACTGAAGGTGATTGAAATCGTGGGTTCGATTCCCACTTGAAGTGAGAATTTTTTTACAGTAAAAGTTTGTAAATCCCATATTCAAATTTATTTATGTGCTTAGTTTAATTTTGCATGCATAAAATATTTTATATTCATAGCTTGATTTGAATACCTACCTTTATTTTATTTTTGTCAGTTGAATATTACACTGCATAATCTCAATAGATACAGTTGAATTAATTTTCATTGGTATGTTGTGATAACATTAGTTGTCATCATAATTTATGGTACCAGGGCTACATTTTAATAAAACAAATAACAAGTGTTCAAATACGAGCAGGCAATGAAATTAAATTATCATATTGACTAACAAAAAGACTTGTAATATGTTCAGAGTTGCAGATCAGACGTGCATTCTGAGTGATTATTAGTCATCCATATTGAATTCCATTCAAATTGGGTTCCATTGGGTTGCAAAACAGAGTTAATGGATAGGTTAATGGCCACTTCATCATTTAATTTGTGTCAGAGGATGCACCAAAGCGGAGTCGTAAAAAGATCTCCCCAGAGTGATGCGCAAAAATCAGATCAGTAGCACGCAAACCAAACCAACAGCAGGGTAGCCGTTGAAATCGCCTACTAAAGTATCACGGTATCTGCAGTGATACATTTTCATATATATTTTGTTATATATTTGTAGGAATATATATTTTTTAGCACGCAAATTATAGTCATCTGCATGTGCTCCATAAATAGATCTATTTTGGCATTACCGCTTAAAGGGAATTATAAATGTTCCTATAGATTCACGGATGACCATTGCAGTTTACGCGCCGCCAGACGTTAGATAGGATTTTTTCATAATAGAGGTGACACACCTTGAAGCAAAGACACACATTACCCGCGGCAAAAAGGTGTCTTTGAGAGAGCATATTTTTGTCAATAAGAAATCATATATGTGGTCAGAAAGTAGTGGCAATAGATAGCATTCAGATTAGAAATGGAGAACCCGTATGTTATAGAAAACCTTGGCAAGCTTGTTAGGCGGTGACCGCCTCGTTTGCCCCGAGCAACTGATTGAGAATTGACTTCATTATTTCTACTTATAGAATACGCAGCCTGAGCATTCACTTTCAGGTATTGGAGGTGCACGCTTGTAGAGAGATTCTCTGGCGCTGATGCAGACGATAGTCCCCAATTGCGCTGTGAAACTGTGCTGTGGTAGCATACTGCATCTTTCCGGGATACAGAAATAGTTTTGTGTGCACGTATTTAACAATGTAACATGAATTGTGCAACCATTATCTTCGTGACAATGGCCACGGGAAGCAGTAAGCAGTTCCATGAAGAATTCAGATAAATAATAGCAATACCTTCTGGCTAAGAATGTTTCGATTGTAATTTATATAAACACAACAATGCTTTGCAGTTTGACTTTCACGACATTTCAAAAATATTTGCTTCTAAACAAACAAACAAAATGTACTCTTAATGAATCCTTACATTTCCATTAATTATTAAAGGACAAAAGAGATAACCAATAAATGTTACCTTAATATTAAAGTATATTCTTGAAATTAATTATTTCAGCATTGGCTACATCTCTTAATTGCGGTCATTCTGTGTAATTAATTACAGAGTAATCTATGCTTTTGCAGACGATTTAACATGAAAATGTCTCGTATAATTTGATCTTTGAAAGGGCAAAAGGTTCAAATAAATATAATTTTGCTGTGGCTGCATATACTTATGAAATATATATTCAGTTCGGCTCGTCTTTAGAATCGGTATACACCACAATGTAGGTAGGTACCTTCATTCTTTTTTTACAGATAGATATAGTCAGTAATTTTAAATAATCACACGAAATTTTATCTCCCGGAAATTAATAGTTTTTGAGATATAAATTATTGAAGTTTTAATTTTAACCTTGGTTATTTGTGTATTTTGCACTTTTACTAAGTAAATGGCATAGCCTAATGGTTTCAAAATACCGCAAATTATTCAGGTGGCTTAGATTAGGTCGTATGGTGTGACAGAAGTCAGAACAGAATCCGAGCACCCGCCTTCCAAGCAGTCTTGTCTGCCCTACCCCTAGAGTGTTTTTTATAAGCCGGAGGCGCGGAGGGGGAGCGGCGCTAGTCAACTTGCGGCGAGGAACAGCGGACGAAGCGAAGCCGGAGCGGCGGAGGCTGGACTGCGAAGGCGTCCCTAAGCCGAAGCTGCGAAGGCGTAGTGAGTACGCTGTGACGAGGTAGCGAGAAGAGTAAAGTGCTGCGTACCCACAGTGCCGGAGCTGTCATATAATTACTTCACTTCTAATAAGACATTTGTGTCTTATGCTTAGACCTTTTTTGTTAACGTTTTCGTGCTTGCTATTTGTGACTAATTATTTTAATGAAGAAGAAGAAGAAGCTAATTTTGAGAAATTTAATTAGTATTAAAAATCTTGGTTTCTGTAATCCCCCTCCCTTCGGTGGGGAATATTCCGCCCTCTCTCCCCCTAACCACAATACGTAATATGTACTAACATATACCATATCAAACTAAATTCCTTTCAGTGTATGCAAAGAGGATGTAATACAGAGTGTATGTAGTTAGTAGGTCAAAAATTGTTTACGGACACCCCCACCCCTCCGGGGGGATGCCCCTTCTCCCCCTCCACCTCTTCCTTTAGTAGATATGTATGCATGGTAGCTGATCTTGATCCACGTAGCTTAGGATGTTTACTTAAACAACATAAGGCACTGGATGGCAGTAATTAGGTCTATCTCACGTTTGGTGGCTGACATTGTTCACTTATTTAGATAAATTGTATATTTTTTTATATCAGTAACATTGCAATCAGAATTTAGAACTTCTAATATTTTGGAAATAAGTCTACTTTTTATCATAATGAATTTGTTATTCAAAAAACGAATCCGTTACGTAGTTTAGAATTTAGAAAATAATAAGCTGACAGAAGTAGTAACAGAAAAAGGATGGTATAGCTATATTTCATCCCTGAGTAATACTTGAATTATTAATACCTACGTAAGTTTTTCGAGCAATTGAATTCCATTTCGAACATCCTTAGCTATGAGAGCCAGTAATTCTAGGTTAGCCTGTACAACATCTTCGACCACATCATCACTTACCATCAGGTGAGATAGTGGTCAAAGGCTAACCTATCAGGCATAAAAAAAAAAAACTGCAAAATATATTCAAATTGACACAAAGCAATGGATCACAAGACACTGCTACTGCATAAAAAAAATCAACATTATCACCAAAACCGAGCCTTAAGCGACTCGTTACTGAAATGTTTATAACCTGTTTGATGAGTTTCGAAGTCTTATTTCATTATATCAGGAATGCTGAACCCGCACGTAAAATTTTCGCAAACAATAATACGGCCAATAGACAAAAATATTTTTACATCAATAATAACAAATACTTTTAAAAGTATCCTATAAAATATTAAATAATCGGTCTCGATCGTGCGCTCGGTAAGTCAAGACCTCCTGAAGATGCTTCGTTTAGAAGCGAAACTAGTCGGGTATTCTTCCGGTTAGGCTGCGTGATGTTTGTGACGTCACGTAGATAACAGGAAAATTAGGCGGAATTGTCACTAGATATATAATTTTTATGCTTTTTTAAGTGTTTTATTTAAATATTATTTAATATTTTTTAGGATACTTTTAAAAGTATTTGTTATTATTAAATATGGATTTCCGCAAAGTAACGCCTGAATCTATCCATTTTTACATCAGGTGACGGGACGTAAAATTAAAAATATATTGGAGGGTCAATTGAGATGGGAAAAATCTCAAATGATTGATGAAACCGTTAAATTATTTAAAAAGGTTAATCCACAAGCCAACGTAATTGGGTCAAACCGACCGAAATGATATAACAAGCCCACTTTTTATCCGCCACCGTCGTTGTATATACCTAAGCAAAAATTTATTCATATTGACGCAAGGATTTAAGGACAATGAATAGTCATTTAGTTAGTTGGGTTAATAATAAGGGTTAATAATATCATGGACTGTTGCACACGTGCAACAGTCCATGATATAGTTTTTGGTAATAGGACATTTTGTGAATGCTTGCTTGGCTAGCACGATTAAGATCGCTACGCACCTAACGCGTTTCTGGAGCTGTTTTCAGACGCATTTCCGATTCTTGGTATAGTTCAGATAATATATTCGACCACATCAGCGTTTTATCAACAGATCTGATAGTAATTATTGGCTAACTATCTTAAATACTACAGCTAAAACCTGCGATAAAATGTATGTTTGATTGAAGGTTAAAAGAAGTATAAGTTGTTATTTGGTATTTTGACGGGGTGCACTGAATTTAACGAACATTTCATATGCAATATTATCTTAAGCAGTTTATTATGAATGCATTCACAGCACTGATTAAAATAAAAAAATATAAATTTTAAGATAATGCTAGTTGAATATAAGTACCATTTTATAACCAACTAGCGCAGCGGCAGCCCGCACAGACTTTGCACGGGTATTTAACATAAATTAAAAAAAAAAGATTTTCATAAACCAAAGTATCTATCTATATCCTAATAAATAGGTATAATGTAGGATTCTAATGGTGAAAGATTTTTTTCAAATCAGTCCAGTAGTTTTTAAAGACATTCGTTATCTATAAAAAGTCGTACATATACGAGGGGTGTTACTGAACGTAGATGTTCAGTAACACCCCTCTCATCAAGACCACTTGCGTGATAAGTAATTGATAAGTCGACTGTCACTATTTACTTATCTGATTATTACTTCTTCCGTCTTCCATTGAAGGATATGATATAGTTTTTTATATCATTAATAAAGTCTAAACTGTAAGGAACTGTACGGGTTATATATAAAAACCTCTTATCTACTTAGAAGTAGAATTGTTCAAAATATTGAGTGTATCATCAGTATTGTCTCTGTTCACACAACAATGACTTTGTAAAGGAAAACCAATGGTTATAAAACACTCATTTACATACGTGATGTGTCAGCAACATGTAACATATTACGCCGCTCGACGTGCCACAGTCTAATAACCACGGTACTCCATTTATCATGGAAACCATATTTCAGAGGTAGTCACATGTCTATCTTCTGTTGTTGCTTGAAACTTTCTTTCTTATTAAATAACTTTATCATTCCTCCGAGTAAAAATATATTTCACTACGCAACGTGTTTAAATTAGGTACGTAGTGTAACATTTTGCTTGAATTCAATTCAAAGTCTTTGGCTTGAAAGATGTATTTCCATTTTGAGAGAAAACATTGAGGTGTGACATTATTTATTGAACTGCTTGTACATAGCATGTTAAAATTCATATTTGCATTTATGTTCAGAAGAACAATCATATCTTGAATTTGTGATGGCTTCGTGGCATCGGATATGGACTGCCGCGCAGCAGGTCCATGGTTAGAATCGCCGCGGGCTTGAGTTTCGCCGCATGGTGGAAGAGCATTTTGTGATAGCTCGCCTGGCTAGCGACCACCCTCAAGTAGAATATTTGTCGCCAAGCACCTAACGGTGAGTTCCGGCAGCTGAGAGCCAGGAATTCTGGTTAAAGCCTGTTAATACCTTCGACCACATCATCACTTACCATCAGGTGAGATTGTGGTCAAAGGCTAACTTATAAGAAGTAAAACTATAAAAATATAAAATCTTATAAATAAAAAAGAAAGTAGTTTGGTATATACCAACTACTAAGCCTATAAATACGTGTAACATTATTATGTTATTTACGCGGAACATACCGTAAACGAGAAGAAGTCATCACTTGAAATACAATAACATTGTGTTGTGAAAATAACAAACACAAATTAATTGAAATATTCAGAAAAAATCTGAGGAGGCCCTACCAAAATGTTTTTTTTAAACAGGACATTTTTTTATACTGTGTGCACTCAGCATGAGTACACTGGAAAAAACCAGCTCCAGGCAAGCAATCAGCTTGTTACTTAATTTTTACTGTCATTATTCTTAATAACGCCACAGAATAAAAAGTACTCACTAACTCAGTGTGAATGGACTTTTAACCAGCTCTAAAAAAACTGCATCAGCGGAAGATATGTTAGGATGGGCTTGTTGTACTTTTTGTAATATTGTTTCGACATTTCATTTGAAAAGTCCATGGAAAGATAGATAAATCATGTTTGAATATGTCATACTAGTTTCGCCTCGCAAGAGTATGTGTGCTTTATAATAGTGAACTTTTTTTCACCAGCCATGGACATATCTCATGAGTTTTTGACACTTTTACAAAATATATTTACAGAATTTTACTAAAATAAATCTTAAAGTAACTTAAAAACTCGGCTACTTATAAAGATGATCATTTATCTGTTTTTCGTTTTAGAACATGATTTCGCCAGAACTTCAAAACTAAATCCTAAATAATATTCTTAATAACTCCTTACTCTACGAAACTCTGTTATTGTGGCATTTCCGATCCAATCTGTTGGCATTCACTCTTTGTTCATAGTCTTGTATATTTAATGAAATTAGTTTCAAACTGAAACGTGGTTTGAAAAGAAAAACGTCCCAAAAAGTGTTAATGTAAAACTTGTCACAGTCAACTATATCACAGTATAGTAAAAGAGGACAACATAGCAGTATTGTAGTGCAAGATGTTTACATGTCATCTACTTTGGCGGTAGTAAGTAGTCTTATCAAATTAAAAAAAAAAACATTGTGCAACCATCTAATATGCTAAGAGCTTGCTCATGGCCCTGGCCATGAGTATGAACGTTATATAATAATTTGTAACCAATGAAAAGTTCAATTCATTACTGAAAATAAAATATCAAAGAGTTGGCAAAAATACTTCTTAACTTGATTGAATATCTCTAGTAAACTGTCTCAGCATTTTAAAATTTTAGGACAAAAACTCACCGAGGTTTTTAAGTAAATAAATCATATAGAAAAATATTCTACCTTGAGTATCAGTGATTTATAGGAACCCAAATTACTACTACCCAGTAGCTAACGTGTAACCTATTCCTAACCTGTTGGTCACCTACAATCTAAGCACATATTACCAAATGGAACAACTGCCTGAAGGTTCTCAATAAGTTGGCTTCCTGCTTTACACCGGTTCGTGTCTTCACTACATTATTTATATGATTTGTAATAATCACGAAGAAGCAAGCGCACAGACACAGTGTCCGATATGCCCTGCATCTTGATCTTATATAACAGAGAGCATTATAACTGCTTCGCATAGTATTTAAGGGTATATTTTAGACGAACGCTCCCATACAAAACGCAGCTCCAATCTCATTTTAATGATAGCGAATAAAACTCAATGATATTTTACCTACGTAATCACTACCCTAATATCTAGGTTTGTGGTGCATCAGATTTTCATTAAATTATACAGTTTTGAAATTACACTAGCTCAAAAACTCGTAATTTTAAATAAAAGAAAGACCCAACTTTAAGCATCTCTTTGAAGAAAAATAAGCATGTTTTTAATATTTCTATTGCACCACAAACATGGGGAATATAATGAACTTTCCATAATGGGAAGTTATTTATACATGTGTAATATACTTTTTAAATAAATCTGGAGCTACGAATAACGGGCTCAAACTCCTAAAAACGAGTGCTATATACTAAACGCTATATATTAAAAATTTTAATTATTAGTCCAAAAGAAAAAGGATTTAAGCCAGAAACGATAGGTATAATAATACACTATATTTACATGCGAGTTTTTTTTAAATAACAAGTTGAGTTTATATAAAAGTTCACGCTTTGGCGGTAGGTAAATTAAAGTTCTTATATGTCCTTAATGCGTCTAATATGGATCCGATTGGATTACGTAGCGTTTTTGACGCCTTGCCAGTTTTAGACGCCTATACCTACCTAAAAGTACTCCAAAGCATCTGAAGCGAGGCAATTAGTCCGAGCTTCAGTGGGCTCGATGTAATTATCTAAATATTAAGTAAATTTATACATAAGATAAAATACTACAAAACAATCACTACTAAATAAATGAATTGTAGATATAAAATAGCCTGCAAAATCCAAGCAAGTGAATCTATACCCTCGGACTGGGAATATTGTCACGTCCGCTGGAAACGACCTGATAACATCTTTTGTTCACAACAGCTGTTTATTTTACAACCTAGAGAACAAAAACAGACTTGATGTTCAACAATAAAATGAAAATGTATTTCGTCCAAAATACAATCTGTAGTTTCTAAATTCTGTGAGCTTTGCAGAATTCTAAAACATAAATAGGTATTAACTATAAGTTGCTGTCACCATTTGAACGGACCGTCATATCGTGAGACTATAATTATCTAAAAGATATCAGATACAGAAAATAAATCGCTATTTCCCGCATAACATCTGTGTACGCACTTTTATATTTAATCGTATTAGATTGGTATGTCGCAGATCCCACTTTATTTTTATATTTTGTTCATAGCGGTAACAACAGGCGGATTTTAGGGAAAGAAACACCATAAATGTTTTACATTTGCGTATTTTTCTGAGAGCGTCTAAAGTTTACTCAATTATTTATAAGAACACGCACATTGGGTATTTATTGTAAAAAAATTTAAGTTTGCAGCAGTTGTATTTTGAAGCAGTGATAGCTCAGTGGCTTTGGCTATGGACTGCCGCGCAGCAGGTCCATGGCTCGAATCCCGCCGCGGGCTTGAGCTTCACCGCATGGTGAAAGGGCATTTTTGTGAAGGCCCGCCTGGCTAGCGACCACCCTCAAGTTGAAAATCTGTCGCCAAGCACCTAACGGTGTGTTCCGGCAGCTGTCCTTGAGAGCCAGTCATTCAAGTTTAAACCTACACTTTTATATTTGAAATAAGATAAAACGCCAATGTACCTACGAGCTTTTTAATATGACGCTATTAAATTGTGTTTATTTCATTGTTACCAACGTACCTCTAATTGTTATGAGATGGGGGTTTCGCGTGAATGATTTTTACCACAGTTACTAGCACGATGTTTATTTGGTAACCACGCAACCCCATATTGTAAAATTGATAATTTATCGAACCCCTTAAATTACTGGCGGTAATGCACATTTCGAACTTAAACTCCGAAGTAATACAATGTTATGACATACTATCTGCAGAATAAAATCAGTGTGCTATTATAATGAAATAAATCTCTATACTTTTAGTTTCATAGACAAAAAATTTTTCTTGCTCAGTACATAGACAACCATAACTGTCAATGATAAACAGAAACTACAAATAATTCAATTGACATTAATATTTATTACTTGCTCAGTGATTAATACCATTCAAAATGAAATGAAAACAGTGCAAAAATTATTAATTTTACCAATAATATTTATTCGTATCATACGTGGAGGCAGTATTATAGAATTCGCTGATCCTTATCTTCATATTGTGAGAATCACCGTCCTGTAAATGTCTATGTACGGAAAGAAACCCTCGTTGTGCATGTATGGACGGGTTCAAAACTATACGCCATCCGCAGGGAAGCTGAATTTTTGTACTGACTTCGACAAATCGATTGTTATCAACAGTTTCTTATTGCGAGGCTGGAACCAAGTGACTCCAGATGATGACTGGAATATTTACTGGTCAAACACAGTCAATTGTAGAGCAATATTCAACTTGGAGACCAGTTGCAGACTTAACGACCATCAACTCATCAACCACTTTCCAAATCACTATGAACTCGTCCGTAAAGATCTACTCATCAAAAACATAAAACGATACAGAAGGGAATTGGAGAGAGATAGCAATCCCCTTGCAGATAAAACTGAATCGAAACTGCCGAACGGGCAAGTCGTCAATCGCTATTTGTATTTAGATTTCATTCCAACGACGTACGTATTGCCGTCCGACTATAACATTTTCGTTGAAGAATATCGCAAAGTACCGCAATCGACATGGATCCTCAAACCCTGTGCAAAATCTCAGGGTGCTGGTATTTTTCTCATAAACAAGCTGTCTAAACTAAAGAAATGGACAAGAGAATCGAAGAAATATTTGCAATACCAACTAACTAGTAAGGATACTTATGTTATATCGCGATACATTGATAATCCGCTTTTGATCGGCGGCAAGAAATTTGACTTGAGGATTTATGTTCTCGTTACGTCGTTCCGGCCTTTAAAAGCTTACATGTTTCGCGAGGGATTTTGTCGATTTTGCACAATGAAATACGATACAAGCGTTACGGAACTCGACAATATGTACGTACATCTGACAAATGTGAGTGTGCAGAGACATGGGACGGAATACAATAGTCAGCACGGTGGTAAACTGGCCATGCAGAATTTAAAGCTATATTTGGAAGGGACGCGTGGTCGAGATCTCAGCAATAGGCTATTCGAAGAAATAAAATGGCTGATAGTCCATTCATTAAAGGCTGTAGCGCTTGTTATGTCCAATGACCGTCATTGCTTCGAGTGTTATGGTTACGACATCATCGTTGACGATAACCTAAAACCGTGGCTTATAGAAGTGAACGCGTCCCCCTCGATGACGGCAACGACGGTTAACGACCGAATTCTCAAGTATAAACTGCTGGATAATCTGTTATCGGTCGTGTTACCGCCGGACGGTGTGCCGGACGCACGATGGAACAAAACGCCCACGGAAGAGGCTTTAGGAGATTTCGAAATTCTCATTGACGAGGATGCTATGTTTAGAGGGGATACAGAGTCGACGCGACGTGAAACCAAATGTAATCGACCGAAAACTCACTAATGTACCTACATTAATATTTAAAATATGTTTTTACTTTGAAATAATATGTATATATTGTCATTTGTTTCGTATTTCATTTTTTTTCTTTCATATAATATACTAGCTCTCCGGGCGCGGCTCCGCCCGCGCTTATGTCGGTTATCGCGCAAAAACATTAACCTCATTTTGCGCAGTAGGATAAAAACTATCCTTTGTTTTTTCCCGGGTCTCAAACTATTTCCATACCTAATTTCATTCAAATCGGTCTAGTAGTTATGGCATCAAACAGAGTTACTTTCGCATTTATAATATTAATACTTATAGTACTGATATACCAAAAAAATTATGAAAACATGTATACTGAAGTATTAAAACTTACTTCAAGATATCTGAGATTTTGTAAAATAATATGATGAAATAGCGGAGAGATATATATTTTTTTCTTTGATCACATTTTGTGGTTGTGGGAATTTGAGAAGAATAAACTTTTTAATTGTATGTTCCTGTACAAAATGTGTTATTAAGCTAGTCTGGTGTGTTGTACATGTATAAAAATAGAGCATTAAATCAGACATTTTTTTATGCTACTAATGTTGCGAAATTTGCATTATATTTTAAGTTATTTTTATTATGAGAGAATGTTAAATGTATATACCCATTTCCCCTGGGACGTAATAGTGGAAAAAATAATTTATATTTACATATCCAACCTCTAGAAATCTGATACATTGTGCTCTGGAAGGAAATTATCTAGTAGTAATTTAAATTAATTTTAAGGTGTTTTTTTATAATAAAGACAACTGCAGTTTCGTTATAAAAATGCCTTAAATGTCAATAAGAAAATATTTTAATGATTTTATGAAAAAAAAATAACTTTAGCAATACATGTAATAATGATCTTCATGATTTCTTCATTAATAAGTAAATCAAAGTCCCATAAAGCGTCTTGATTGGGATCATTATGTCACCTAGCATCAAACACAATGATATCAATGGGTTAGTACTTTATATTTCGAATATTATTATATTCTGCCGTAGTGTGTCGTTGATTGGAATGAGGGTGACGCATTCACCTCTAACAACCTCGGCTTCATGACATTCACCTCTACCAACTACAGTGTGTTTTCTATAATCATGTCATATTCGTAACACTCAGAACAATGGTGGTCATTTGCCGTCAAAGGCACTACAGCTCTTTAGAAATGAACAATGAGTCACTGCACTATCGCAAATAATTTCTCGATCACTGACATCCCCCTAGTTCCCTCCAAAAACAAGTGAAAATTCGGAGTAAACATCTTATCTCCATGTAGACTAATATAGTACCCACCGTGCTTCTGTATACTGACATATGTTAAGTGAACGTACATATTATCTAACTCCGTGACACTGTTATTATATTTTACAGTGCATAATCAACAGAATCCATGTTGAAAGAGATAAGCTTTCAGCGGCCGGAAAGGTGTCACCAAAAATGCCATCAGAATTTTACCGCCAAGTAAGAGCGGGTTGTCGGTAGCGCAATATCACATCACTTTCTACTACACTGCACTTTTTAAGTTTCGAAAGTTTGTTAACTAAGAAAATGCCAGCTCACTGGGATTTACCACATGGCTTCATAATCCAAGTGCTCTGAATGTTTTTTTTTATACTTCTACGAACATATTGTAGTCTGCGGGCAGCACGTATGTAACGTGTATGATGTCGTGATGTATTTATATAGCTTTATTATATTGACTAGCCCCCGCTGTGCACTGGTATTTAACAAAAAAAACAACTTTTTTGTTAATATTCTATAGTCTATGTTCATCAGAGATAATGTAGCATTTTAATGGTGAAATAATTTTCAAATCGGTTCAGCCCAGTCTTTAAGTTTATTCGTTACATACAAAAATAAAAATCTGTTCTCTTTATAATATATGGAGTAGATTTGGAACAGCGTAATTTATTATGATTTGGAAAATGATTGATCATTTTAATATCTTTATCCTGTGTACACTATCGATACTGAATATAGAGCGACAGTTTTGAGTAAAATACCAGTAGAGATTCCACTAATAATTTGTACTGACTGGGATCCAGAAGCATGTCTAAGAAATATTATAAATCAGACAACTAACTATACTTTCACGTCTTACTTTAATATCAACTGTAGGTTTATCCTAAGTCTAGAACGTAAAATGTTGAGAAATATTTGGTACCCCTGTAATTTCTGGATTTTATTTATATGCCTACTTTACCAATTGTAAAATATTATTTGACTCACAAGAAATGAAATACAGCACAAACACGATGTAATAATATATAACAGACTTTTATACAAGAAACTCTTCTAATAACGCTTGGGTTTAACGACAAAATTATGCACATAAAGTAAATTTATATATATATATATATATATTCTATTAGCAAAGTAGGTATTAAGAATAGGTATAAAAATATACTCTCCGAACCGGTAATATTACAGGTCATAAAACTACCATTAAATTTAGCTTTGGTAATAAATCTAGAAAGTGGAAACAATAGAGTTACCTACTACCCTTTGTTCTCAATTGTACACTTCAATTTCACGTTTATTACGTCTGATGCGACTATAAATCGAATTGGCAAACAGAAAGATTTTACATAGGCGATGATGGATATATCAATGCTTAATGTGCTGCAGTAGTGAAATAATACGTATTTTTTGTCTTTGTGTGCAGAATTTTGTTGTTTATGCCAACTGTGAACATATGGAAAACAATATCACACGAGTACTAATTACTACTCTATTAAAGTGCTAATATTCGTATAATATTGTTTTACCATAATATGTCATATTTGCATTATGAGTTACATGTTTATTGAGACCAAAACAAGGCGAATTTCTTGATATGTCTATGTCCATTTTATGTCTGTGAAAGTAATAGATTGCTTTGATTCGGTAAAATCATACTCAATCTTTGCGGTCGTTCAGGATTCATAAGAAATAAAAATTTAAACACGCACATATTATTTAAAAAAGAGAAGTTTAAATTGTCGCAAATAATTTAATCTAAAATAAGTTGTTCAACTCATTGAACAATAAATGTTTAAATTAAGATTAATTATCTAATAATAAGAATGTAATAATCATTTTAATTTGTCATGAAATATTGCATAAATAAATTAGTTAGGTAAACGGTAAACAAACCAAGTCATACGACAAACCTATACTATAAATATAATTTTAGGTCGTTAGCGTCAGCAGTTAATTTAGGCTAAGACAAAACAGATGTATTTTGTTGAATCGTCGATTTCGTAGTCTCACCGACAGCACACTAGTAAATAAGGAATTGTATATAATGCTAAGATTTGGTGAAATAAATCACTTGGTAATGTAACGGAACATACCTTGAGTAGGAAGTTCCGTCACTAAATACTAATAATATAATTGAATGTGGTACAGAACCTAAAGATCAGAAATAAATTATTCATCCTAAGTAAGAAATTTTTATAGTCAATATTTGTGTATGCTAACCTTTTTGATGTCTTAAATCTGGAATGAGATTGAGACCTCATTTTATGTTTAAAAAGAAAGAGGCATAGAATAGTTTGAAAATGTTGAGAGGATCTGTCAAGAATACAAAATGACATGAAAAATTGAAATCCTCATAGTATTTTTTTAAAGTAATTTTCGCTTAAATCTAAAATATAAGACAAAGGTATGATTTGCCTACTATTAGAAGATACTAGAAAGAAATCATACTAGAAAAACGATTTATGGAGAGCATAAAAATTATGTGGAGAAAATTTATGTACGTAAGTTTATATTGAATTATTTGAGTATTATAAAATTTACGGGATTGATACACTATTCAACTAGTATACACTAGTTCAACTAGTATACACTAGTATTCTTGGGTCTATCAGTTCTAATCTACTGCAATAGTAAATTATATTGATTTTGTGTCCTAATCCTACCCCAATGTTTTCTGAATATTGTTCCAGAAAATTTATTTTGTCTAAACTAACTTATAAATGTGTATGATTATTCTACTCAAGTATTTAAGTTGATATAACGAATGCTTTAAGTTTGTTCAACCAATATGGATTGACACCTTTACGACAAGAATGAGGCATGTAAGTCCTCGTATATATGTAAACAACAATATGAAATATAAATTATATTCAACCATGATGATACATTGTTGAATATTGGTGCAAATGCGACCACAACTTCAATAAGTCTTTCTGCTGTAAGGATGAAAGATGTTATATTCGACATGAGAAAATCAGAGGGAATATAAATAACTCCTCTAAACTTTATATATTCATATTTGAGTACTTGAGTCAGAGTATAAATATAATTCACTTTTGATATCACAAACACGTGATTTTACAAAACTTAGGCAAAGTGAGTCCTAAAATATATAACCACAATTTTCATTGAAATCAAATAATAATATGGTAATGAACCACAATACTTTAAATAACATTCTATTTCAAACCGAAAGGTATCATATCAATGATATTAACTAATTAGACATGATGTCGTGTACGAAATATGTAAAAGTAAATTGAGAAATAATCAATCAATGACACTCATTATATGGATATTATGAATTATCCAATAATGTGTTCAAATTAGGAAGTTAAGCAGTATATTTTGATTTAAGGAGAAGGCTTTACCTAAGTGAACCGATGAGCATTGGCGTCGTGCG
This sequence comes from Plagodis dolabraria, assembly GCA_963854805.1. Lineage (NCBI taxonomy): Eukaryota > Metazoa > Arthropoda > Insecta > Lepidoptera > Geometridae > Plagodis > Plagodis dolabraria. Next base: position 19,022,644 of record OY978447.1, on the reverse strand, counting down.
CCGTAAAGAAGGCCTTCTGAAACGTACTCCAGGGGTTGCAAGTCCCTGGCACTTCAGAATTTGAACTTTTCCTTAAAACTGCTAACTAAAATACGATGGATCCATCTACTTATCAAAGTTGCAACTTATCAAATAATAAAATCTTACAATAACAAAATGTTATGAAATACCTATTTGCTAGTTTACTTCCAATAAACGTTATACTTACAAAAAGTAATAGTGTCTATCAGTCTAGTCCATTCTCCTACTCTTTTAATTAGACCAATTTTAGAATAATTCTATTTACTTAATCAAATTTCATCAAACAATTTTGTGCAATACTTTATCTTATATTAATATCCATTTTACTATATGACTTTGTGAATATAAGTTGAGGAAGTAAATGGTCAAATTGTATTTTAGAATACAATATTCAATATCTCATAGTTTCCTTTATAATTTCCGATAGATTTAAGTTCGTTTAGAAATACATAATACGGATTTTGTAGTATATAATTTAAATTAATTTTAATCTCTCCTTTCTTATCTTCGAAATGATTGAAGTCACCTAAAATATAAGGTGATTACGGAGTTCGTTGATTATCCATATTTAGTATATTTCCTTTATCAGTCTCTCACAAAACATAATAAAATATAGTCTTAGTTTCCTAGAGGTCTAGGTTACTATGTTAGGAACTTTAGAGAAAATATCTTCTAATATAATTCACTTACTATACTAGATAAGCAGTTATGCATCTTAGGTTCTTATTGTTAAGCTTTAATATGTTTTGCAATTTTTGAGGAAATCTCAGGAAGTCTTAGGAGTCATGACAATATATTATTATGTGTACATCATTCAAGTAAATTCTAGTTTCATTTTGTTTTTCCTTACAATAGCCAATACATACATAATTTATGCTTATGCTATTTTAAGCCAAATTCTATACTACTTATTTTATCTAGATTTTATGTCGGGTTTTCTCGATACCTATTTTTAATTTGAGACTATCTACAATAATAATTTATACACGTGATATTAGATTTGGGTTATGCACAAATTAACTTTAGATTCATTTATCTGCTTTTATCTATTTGTAAAATATATTCATTGTTTTTCAATTTAATTTCCCGTAATTTCTATTTTGTTCTAAGAAACAATTATTTGCTCCCATACAAAGATTATTTAGTCAGTTAATGATTTAATACCCTAACGATTTCATTAATTTTTAACAACTCAATACCCTAATGATACTTCGCTTATAATTGCTTTTCCTGAAATTATGGTTTAGATATATAATACATTTATCTCTTATGTAACATCTCTTACAATGATTTATCTAGTTTTAGACTTCAGGTTCCCTAATAATTTACTATTGGTCTTAAATACCTAATTCCGATATTTTACGAGATATCTATTATTCTTTGTTCACTAATTCAGAATGTCTACGTTAATTTAATAATACATTCAAATTCTATTCCTTTACATCATTAAATGAACAAATAATATTCTAAGTTATATTGAGTGATTGTCAATTATTTTACTATAAGAATACTGTAGTATAATAGATCCATCTTTATGATTCTTATTTTAATTATAAATTTTAATTTAATAGATTTAAATGTTAGGTTAAATAGATATTATTTAGGAGTATTATCTGTTAGGTTAGACAAGTTCTTTCTTAATTACCTTAAAAGAAAATGGATTACTACAATAGGTCACTTCTTAAGGTCCTACCACTATACTAGACGATTCACATGCCATATTTCAAATCACAATAATTCTAGATTAAAGAAAAATATTTAATATGTTATTTTAGGCTACTTTAGTAATTTGAAAATTTGGGATCAGAATTTTTAGTCAAGCACGATCGTTAAGTTTAATAAAAATAGGATCAGTTTAGGATCAGTTTCAGTTTTGGAGATCAGTTTAAGTTAGTTTTGGGGATCAGTTTTCAGTTCAGTTTAGTTTTAGGATCAGTTTAAAATTAGGTGGTTGTTTTAGTTTTATTATTATTAATGTTTCTTAATTGTTTATAATTTAATTTTAAAATGATTATTTTTGGGTTATTTATTTAATAAAAAAAAAAATTGTATAGGATCCTGGGGCGGTTACAGTAACCAGCAACTGAGTCGAGTTATACTCTCCACCCAAGAAGCACCACCCTGAGGACCCAACAACCACTGGAGGAGCAGCCCTGAAGTACCCAGCAACCGCTGGAGGAGCAGCCCCTGAAGCCACCAGCACCCGTTGGAGGCGCAGCCACTGAAGCCACCAGCAACCATTGGAGGAGCAGCCCTGAGGTCCCAGCACCCCCTGGAGGAGCAGCCGAGGTCCCAGCACCCGTCGGATGAGCAGCCCTGAGGACCCAGCAACCGCTGGAGGAGCTGCCCTGAGGTTCCCAGCACCCGCTGAAGGAACATACCTGAGGTCCCAGCATCCGCTGGAAGAGCTAAAACGGCTTTCATGCTCTCAGCTTCCTTTCACTGCGGCCAAGACACCTTTAGCCGTCAGTTGATTGGTCTCCGTGATCCTGCTTGACCGGCAGTGAGAAAACCGTTCCTGTGTGCACGACGTACACACCCCCCCTTTCCTTCCAACCTTCCGTCCGTCACCTTAGGTCTCTTGGTGGCGGGCATCCCGTACATATATTGTGAACGTATCAATAACATATTTTATGGTAGGCAACACCGAGACAGCCATCTTGGTGTTCATGATGAATGCTTTGTTCCGTTGTCTATATATTGTACCGTGCTTCAGTTCTAATAAATACTTTCTTATATATAGTGATTTACATTATAAAGTCCTAACAGGTTATCGGCCCAGTGCCTAATGACTTTGTTTAGGTGAAGAGTGCAGGAAGGAAAACTTATTTCGTCGCAAAAGTCGTTTTCACATGCGTGGCTTGGCGGCGTGGAGCGGCGTGGCGTAGGTTGTAATCTGGTTGCAATCGTCGTGCTTTGAGTGTCAACAAACGTGGTAGCGCGCGGAGTACGTAGTGCGCTTTGTAAAAGCATTTTCGGGAGGAGGTTGTACGGGGAAAAGTACAACACCGGAATCTTGCGGAGATTGTCATTGAAGTTGGCACATAAAAATGGAGGCACAAGTGATGACTTCACCTATCAAGTTAGAGGGGCAAAAGAATTGGAGTGTGTGGCGATTCCAAGTGGCAGTTACACTTAGAGGAGCTGATGTGTACACTGTGACAACAGGGGAGTTAAAAAAAACAGAAATAGAAGCTAGAGAGTGGTCCAAGAAAGATGCCAAAGCTCAGACTATCATTGTGTCAAGACTGAGTGAAGCAGCTATGGTACATATACTAACATGTGATACAGCTCATGAAATGTGGACAAAGCTCCATAGTATATATGAAGCTAAATCAGCTACTAGCACCATCATGTTACAACAGCGTTTCTTATCTCTCAAATTTGAAGGTGGAGAGCTTTCTGTGTTCCTATCAAAGATGCAGGAGATGGTTTGTCAGCTCAAACAAGCTGGTGAAGAGATATCGGAGAAGTTTTTACTAACTAAGATTTTGATGTCACTGCCTGATTCATTCAAGCATTTTATATCAGCCTGGGAATCTGTAGATTCTTCAAAGCAAAATTATAATGACCTGGTGGCTCGGCTGATGGTAGAGGAAGAAAGAATAAAAGCAAATAGCGAAGAAGAAAATTCAGCATTCTATGTGAGAAAAAGATTCAACAATTTTAAGCAAGGGTATTCCAAATGTTATAAGTGTGGCAAAGGTGGACACTATGCAAAACAGTGCATTAATAATAATGTGGATAATCGAAAGTGCTTTATATGTGGTATTACAGGACATCTCAAATCTATGTGCCCAAATCGGAAAGGGAGTGCTAAAAACAGTGGTGGACATTCTTCTAAAAATACTGGTGAACATTCATCAAACAAAAAAAGTAATGCATTTACAGCAACCGAAACAAGAAAAAACTAAATAAGAAAAAACTACCAAAAGAATTGTGGGCTGAAGCCATAAATAATACTGTGTATGTATTAAATAGAACATGCAATACTAAAATTGATAAAAAGACTCCATATAATTTATTCCAAAGAAAACAACTTTTTATGATCTGTTAAAATTAGACAAAATCTTTGGTGCACAAGTTATGGTACACATACCTAAGCAGAAAAGGTTTAAGCTAGATGCTAAAGGAGATACAGGAATATTTGTCGGCTTTGATGGATCTAAGGGATATCGAATCTACTTTCCGGAGAAAAAGGAAGTACATACAAGGAGAGATATTATATTTATAAAGGAAACACAGATGAGTGGTACAGACGTGAAAGAAAAAGAACAAGAAAAAGTGATTTACTTAGATCTACCAGAAAATCAGGAAGAAACAAACAGTGACTTATCACTTGATCAAGATGACGAACAAAGTAAATCTGCGGAATAGTGGGAAGATGCAGATATAAATGGGTCTGTGGAAGATGACAGTGCCGGTGGATCCATTATTCCAAGCAATGAACCTGTTAACATGGAACAACAAAGCTTAAGGAGAGAACAGAGGATAGTTAAATTACCAAATTACTTGGAAGACTATGATTTGAATTTTCTGGCACTCAAAGAGGAACCGGGCTATGAAGAAGCTATGAGGTCTTCCCATGCAAATAAATGGAGAGAGGCAATTAACACAGAGCTAGAGCAGCTCAAAGAAAATGAAACCTGGACGGAAGTTAAAAACATACCAGAAGGAAAAGAGGTAGTCACCTCAAAATGGGTGCTTAAACAAAAAAGTGACGGTTTATTTAAAGCGAGGTTAGTTGCAAGAGGGTTTGAACAACAATGTAATGATAAATTTGACTTGTATGCTCCTGTCGCAAAGCTAAATACATTCAGAATTATGATGTCTGTTGCAACTAAACTCAGCTTAGAGGTAAGGCAAATGGATGTATGTGGTGCATTTTTAAATGCCAAATTAAATGAAGATTTGTACTTAGAATTACCCAAGGGGACAAATATTAAATATGTCAAACTAAACAAATCAATTTACGGACTAAAAAGGTCACCCAAATATTGGAATGATACTTTTAGGAATGTTATGTTATCTATGGGGTATAGGCAGTGTGATAAAGATAATTGTCTTTTCTTTAAATGTGTAAATGGTAAACGGGTTTATTTATTGCTGTATGTCGATGACATTTAAATTTTGGGAATTCTGATATTGAAATATTAAACTTAAAGGATACATTGTGTAAAACTTTTAAAATGAAGGATTTGGGGAAGATTAAAAAATTTTTGGGAATTGAAGTAGAACAAAATTTGAAAAATGGATGTACTAGTATTTCACAAAGGGACTATTTAGAGAAATTATTACAGATGTATAATATGAGTAATGCTAAAAATTAACTTTTACCCATTGATAAGAATTTTAACTTTCATATTTTAAAGAGAGAATCTTCTGAAAGTCCTGAAATTGAACATAATTGTAGAAAATTAATTGGATGCTTAATTTATGCATCAATGGGTGCAAGACCTGACATTTGTGCTGTTGTTAATTTTTTAAGTAGGTACCAAACATGTGCTTCTCAGTTATTATATAAATTATTATTGAATGTGTTAAGATATATTAAGGGAACAATGGACATGAAACTGGTCTATTTTAAAAATAGTACAGATATGGTAGAAGGTTATGTTGATAGCGACCTAGGAGGCTGTATTGACCGTAAGTATACAACAGGCTGCATTTTTAAACTTTTGGTTGTTCAGTTATTTGGTTTTGTAAAAACCAGCCAACTGTATCTTTGTCTTCAACAGAAGCTGAGTTTATTGAATTATGTACAGCTTCTAGTGAGGCTTCTTGGCTTAAAGATGTTTTGTTAACTTTTGGGTTTAAGTTAGTTGTTGACATGTATGAAGACAATCAGTCTACCATTAAGTTAGCACAGGTGGCCACTGGTGACACTAGAATCAAACATTTGTCGATTAAACAAGCTTTTGTAAAAGAAAGGATTGCTATGAATATTTTAAGGTTGCATTATATAAACACCAGTGACCAGCTGTCATCAGTCATCAGTGTCGCGCTGTACTCAGTCGTAGTTGCACGCATACATTCGTTTTCAACTGCGTGCATGAGACCTCCTCAGTCTAGTGATGGGAAAGTCCCATCTCGATATCGATAACTTATAAAGTGTTAAAACTTCCCGAACATGGATCGATTTCTGGTCAGGTCTAATTCAACGAATTCTCTTTCGGCAAAGAGACCTGGAGATTCCAGCATCGAAAACCCGAATGAGTGGAAAATTCCAAAACATTACGCTCAACGTTCTGAACTTAAAACGCATTCAAATGTAAGCACTTCTAACATGTTTAGTGGCCTAACCACGGATCCAAATGCGTCTAAGTCTTCATCAGTGCTGCTCCAAAATGCTTCGACGAATAAAAAGGCAAGCAAAATACCACCAATCATCATGGAAATCAAGCCTGACTGGACTCACGACTTCATCAAAACAATGATTTCTCGATATATCAACGATTATCATCTGTTATACAAAGGTAAAAACAAACTTACGATATTTTGCTATTCTTCAGACAATCACAATAAACTCCAAGAAGGTCTTCGCTTGGAAAATGTGTCATTCCACACATTTTCCCGCAAAGACGAACGGAAATATAAATCAGTTATTTTTGGGCTCCCAGCATATGCGGAAAAGTCACTTTCAGATGAACTTAAACTCTTAGGATTTAATGATGTGGTAGTTCGTAGGTTAAAAATGTCTGGTGATAAAGAAGTTCAATGCCCACCATTTTTGGTACAGTTACCGCCTAAAACTGATATGACTGCATTTAGAAAAATTAAATATCTCAGTAGCTGCGTAGTTAAGATACAAAAGTATAGAGCTAATAACTTTCTCGGTACTCAATGCTATCGATGTCAAGCGTTCGGACATTCATCTAGAAATTGCAATTTGGCTCCACGCTGTGTCAAATGCACTGGACTACATTTGACGTTGGAATGTCCTAAAAAAGGCCGTAGTGAACCTGCTCAATGCTGTAATTGTGGAGAAAACCACTCAGCAAACTATCGAGATTGCAATGAACGACAGAAATATTTGAAATATATGGAAAGCAGAAAGCAGGAGCGGATGTCCATACAATCCACCAACCGCATCCCTGTCCGTGCCGCCACTGTTAGCAATGGAGACTGGCCCAGCATCCGGTCTGTTGATTCTACAAACCATAACCAGTCAAATAAGGTTCCCGGTAGCAACATGCTGACTGCAGCTCAAACTGAACCTAAAACCAAAAATCTTACAAACCCTGAGATTACACCCACTATCAACTGGAACAAAATTGCCTCTTCTAAGCCGGAAAGCCATCCCCAGCATCAAGAACAGTTGTTTACAATACCGACTAATGTGGAAGATGAAACTACAGCGGAAATGCTTAAAATACTTATGACCATCAAGTCTCTTAAAAACAAATTCAAAAATTGTAATTCTATGATCGATAAAGTTCTTTTGATCTTAACACACTTGAGCCAATATGTTTAACAACCACGAACTATGTATAACATACTGGAATGCTGACGGCATTCGCAACAAAATTAGTGAGTTTCTTAACTTAACGCATGAAATGTCTGTCGATATAGCTGCTTTATGCGAAACTCGTTTAAATTCAAATTGTAGTCTGCTAACGCCAGGCTACGTATGCTACCGCTCCGACAAAAGAGATGACGGCAAAGGGCAAGGCGTTGCACTACTCATTAAGTCAGATATAAGTCATTCCATACTTTATTTACCAAAGACCTTACAATTGGAATGCGTAGGCATCACGGTTAATCTATCAGGCAAGGATGTTGCCATTATTTCTGCATACCAATCACCCAACCATAGTTTACTAAAAAGCGACCTTAATCTACTATTCAATACATGCTCTAATATCTTAATTATGGGCGATTTTAACGCTAAACATGAGCTCTGGAATTGTAGTACTACTAATTTACGTGGAAGAACCCTCTATGAGCACATGATTGAAAATGAATATATTATATATGCTCCTAGCAATCACACTTTAGTTCATTACAATGACATGTATGTAACATCTACCCCTGATGTGCTCCTTGGCAAAAACATATACCCACAATCTGGTCTTGTGACATTGAACAAAATGTCATCAAATCATTTACCAGTGCTTTTCAGAGTTGGTGGTAGCTTTTCCAGAAAATCTTACACTCGATTTGACTTTTCGCACGCAGATTGGCCTGGTTATCGTAAGTTTCTTGACGAGAATATATCTCTTACTACCTGCACTCACCTTAACTCTTACGATATTGACTGCTCTATAGATCATCTTACTAATATCATAATTGCTGCACGTGAACGCAGTATACCAAAACTTGAAATTTCCCCAGCTAATAATAAGCTTCCTAAATATATAAATAAATTAATAATAAAAAGGAACCGCTACCGTAGACTCGCTCATAAAGAAACAGACCGTGGGATCAAAAATATCTTCTGTTTAAATTTAATAGCATCCAGTCGTGTATTAAGGATAAAATTCTCAGTTATAATGATAGAATTTGGGACAATAAGCTTGCTAAAGTAGATAATCCAAGTTCAGATCTCTGGCGTGTAGTAAAATCTGTATCCAAAAAACCATCTTTCATTCCTCCTCTTCGGTATACAAACGGACAGTTCACAGATTCTGTTCCTCAACAATGTGAAGTTTTGGCTAATGCGTTTTTAGAAAACATGAATCTTACGCCCCATTGGAGTAGCGACAGTCAAACTGAACGTGATGTCGCTGCCTCGGTAGCTAATCTTAATCACTTTAATTATCCCGATGAGATATATTGTTTAGTCACTCCTTACGAAATTAAAAAGCTTATTCACAAGCTTCCGAATCGCAAGGCTCCAGGTCTTGATACCATTAGCAACTTGCTAATTAAAAATCTTTCTTTAAAATGCATTGTTCTTCTTACCAAGATATTTAATGACTGCTTCAAGTACTCATATTTCCCTGATGCCTGGAAAATTGCAAAAGTTATTGCTATTAAGAAACCAGGCAAAGACGCGTCCATTGCTTCTAATTATCGCCCAATTAGTCTGTTACCGTCGCTAGGAAAAATCTTTGAGCATATAATAACTTCAAGGTTGACTAAAATCACAATCAGCAAACTGATCCCTGAACAGTTTGGGTTTAGGAAGTATCACTCGACGTCGCAGCAAATGGCTAGACTTACGGAACATATTGCACATCATCTAAACCTAGGCCAATCCACAGGCATGCTTTTATTAGATGTCGAAAAAGCTTTCGATACCGTTTGGCACTCTGGCTTGCTCCATAAACTATTGTTGATTGGTGTTCCCCTACATTTTACTAAACTCATCCAGTCATATGTAAATAATCGCCGTTTTTCTGTTCATATTGACAATTCGTTTTCAAATACACGTGCCATTCCTGCTGGAGTGCCTCAAGGCTCTGTACTTGGCCCTTACCTGTTTCTTATTTATCTTAATGACATTCCCAAACAGCCTCACACCCATCTTGCAGGATTTGCAGATGATACTGCCAGCTTCACGTCATCGCACGATATAGATAGTATCATTACACGTCTGCAATGGTCCTTAGACCAGCTCACCAATTTTTTCACTCAATGGAAGCTTAAGTTAAATACGTACAAAACAGAGGCCATAATGTTTACAAGAAAACGATCTTTTCCTGACAGGCAGCTTAAAATTGATGCTCACCATATACCGTGGAGTCAAACTGTTAAATACTTAGGCTTGATTTTCGATAATAAAATCAACTGGACAAGTAATACGAATGCTTTTCAATCTAAAGGAATTAAAGCAATGAACGCATTATCGCCAATCTTAAACCGTCGCTCCAAGCTTAGTTCCAAAACAAAATTAAGAATATATCAAACTCTTGTACGACCATGTATTAGTTACGCTGCACCAGTTTGGAGCAGCACTTGTAATTCAAACTATAATAAACTTCAAATAGTACAAAACAGGGCAATCAAAATATTTTACAACACTTCTTTTCGTACGATCCTAACTAAACTTCATGATCAAATCAACTTCCCCTCCATTAAAAAATATGTACTACAGTTATCACGTAAATTTTACCTATATAAAAATCGACATCATAAAAACCACTTAATTGCAACCATTGGTACAACGAAGTTAAAAAGTGTGTCATATTCGACCACCTATTGTCGATACCGTCTGCCCCATCACTATTTTCTGGATTGCGAATGACGTTGGCGTGATAACGCAAGACCGGTTGCCGGCGAGAGCGAGACCGAGCAATCGTGCAGTTAAACTATTGGCTTACTCGTACTATCTACCTCCACAATTCACGATGTATTGTTGTTTACTAAAATTTACAATAATTTTTATTAACTGATTTATTTTCAACTCTGTATTTACATTATGAAATATCTGTTCTTTAACTTTTTAGTAATAGCAAGCAGATTATGTATAAAATTACCTCTTGTTGGTATTTTGTTTCTTTTTAGTACAATTAGGTTTAAAAATGTGGAGTATCTAACTGTACATATTGTAATTTAAAGAAGTATATATTTTCTATTTTGTTACTTCATATAAAAATCGCTGTACAATACCTATATGTTTAAAAGTTTTAAATAGGTGTGAATCGTAGCCTGTACAAAATATTATAACCTAATGTCTGTTTAACTGCATTTCTAAATTGTGTATGTTTAAACATTGTTATGTATAATTTTATTTAATAAAGGAATTTTAAAATCAAAATCAGTGACCAGCTGGCTGATATTATGTTTAAGGCATTGGGAGGAGTTGCATTTAGGCGCTTAAGGGAAAGAATTTTTATATATTAAAGGTAATAACAGTAATAGTTTGTAAAATATATCATTGAGGGGTGGTGTGAACGTATCAATAACATATTTTATGGTAGGCAACACCGAGACAGCCATCTTGGTGTTCATGATGAATGCTTTGTTCCGTTGTCTATATATTGTACCATGCTTCAGTTCTAATAAATACTTTCTTATATATAGTGATTTTCATTATAAAGTCCTAACATATATATATATATATTTATATATTGTTCGCACCTATGGTTAGGCCAGGGTGTTAGGTAATCACAGATACAGGTAGGGTAGGGTCAGTAGGTACACAAACAGCTAGGTACACATACATTTTCTCACACACATACGAGTACACTAAACTAGGATACATGCACTAAGGGTCCAGAATAAAGAGATAGGAACTTAGGCATTAGTTTGCAGCTATAGGGAATAGAGTAGGCTCCTTATTCACGTAAACGCCTCCGGTGACTATACACTCGTGTACACACTATACGTAGGGTAAGGTAAAGGTACTACGGCTACCAGGGGCGTTTACATAAGTTATTAGTAATCCTTAGCTGAAATAGCAGAAAGTTAAGTTGTGGTACAGTTGCCAAACTACCCCACTATCCCAAAAAACACGGTCATTTACTGGCAATGATATAAATCGTCCACAAGCTCACCGACGATAAATCAATTGTTCGCAACAACAAGCGTACATTTGATATTAATTCTATATTTTCAAGGATTCTGTTTATTTTTGTTTTGTTAGTGAAATAAAAAACAAAACAATATAAAATGACATTCAAAATGACCTAAGAAAGCCAGTACTTAAAACATCAACGCCTTTATTGAAATATAAAAACGACCCTATACTGCTGGATGCAGAAAAGTAAAATGTGTTTTTAAATAAAAAAATTTAACGAGTCTAGTTTTAAATATATTTGAAATCAGTTGGGAAACTGGATTCTGCTCATCAAATAAACATCTATTTCATGCTTCACAAAATGGGTGGCAACGGCTTTTCAGGAAGTCCGATGCCGTTCTCTAGATTGCAAAATATGTTTTATATATTGAAAATCAACGACATACCTTCCTACACTTTCATCAATAATGGATATCTTATATCATCTTCCTATGGGTACTTATGTAGGTACCTGCGCTGCATTTCGGTTAATAAGGCCGGTAACATAGTTTAGAGCTACGTTGTGCACTTTATGTTTAGAAATAACTTTTAACTAAGATAATATTAGTGCTGGCATGTTGCAAGCGCTTCTTTTCGACACTCATGGTAACCGCAAAGTTAAAACCTTTTTTTTCATTTAAAATTATTTAATTATTATATGTAATAATCCCGAACACCATGATGGAACAGATTTTATGCTCTTTTCCAGCTCATTTTAAGTTGTCTGTTATCGGTATAGGAAATATCATTACAGTTTGAAGAAAATAAAAAAATAATGCAGCTACCGCAAAGCAAGGGTAAAAGTATAAATGTAGAAATGAAATTACACAACCAAAAACAGAAATAAGCAGCCAAAAATTATTATTTTTGATTACTTATATCTGATTTAAAAAAAATAGTCTAATCACAATTAGTTCCAACAAATAACAGGGACATATAAATATAATGTTATGCTAGACGAGGATGAACTGTCTATGATATATATTAGTTAGGAAATTGTGTGCGGTTTTATAATAAATTGCCCAAACATATTACAACGCTCACAGAAAGAAAATTCAAGTTGCATGTGAAGAATATTTTGATAAAGAAATCTTACTACACAGTTTGTGATTACTTAAACGACAAAAATGCTTGGACTGGTTCGCCTCTGCCAAGCTAGCGCCTAACACCTACGTAATGTAAATTAAGTATTGTAATAATTTTATTATATAGTATGTACTTAACACATTTTTAAAAAAACCTTTATAAGAATGGCCCCGAGTTTCTTGCCCGTTCTTCTCGCAGTGGCTCTATAACTTTTGTTTGCTGAACGTGGCAGTACAATGTAGTATATTTCAATATTAAAATTTGTAATTGACCTTCATAAGAGCGTCGTAGACGCCTAAATTGAATAAATGATTTTGACTTTGACTTTGACTTTGACTTTGACTATTATATAATTCATTATCTAAGTAAATATTATTTTACTTATCAGTTACTATGTAATTGTACAAGAATTGGATAGAGTCACATATAATAACTATGTTAACCGATACTATTTTGTCAACGTATTATTATTTTCAAAGTTCAGGTAAATAGCCTAAAGTACAGGCGATACCTTCTTGAATATAGGAAAAAGACAAAAGACAAAATGTCGTGAAGTATCTTCGCAGCCCACTGGCCAATACGATTTAAGGATTTATGTTTCACCGAAATTTCGTGTGTTGGAACCCGATAAAGGCCATCATCCTCAAAAACATAAATTCTTTTACTCACGATATTCCGAAGGCGGGATATCAAAAGCGAATATAGGGTAATATGGGATATCCGGTAGGGTTGCGATACGATAGCGTACGTTAAAATAAAAGTTGACGCGTTTGGGGTAATGGCTATTGTATTGAAGTGGTGCTATAACTTTTACACTTGTCCATGGATGTCTTTCCTAACCGAAGTTCATATAAATATAATGAGGCATTTTTCCGGTACTTGCCCATGGAACATGGCATAGAAAATGTATACATAATTAAGACATCGCCCCACTAACGCTTAAAGTGTATGGCAAGTTTTTCACAGCTATATATACAGGGTTATTGGTAAAATGCTAACAACCTCTTAGGGTTGACTTTCGCTAGTCTTAACAAACATTTTTTCGTTTTTTTTTTTGTGTTTTTTGACTGAATAAGTACGAGGAGCACCTGATGGTAAAAGGCTTATATGTTAGGCCTAATGTTAATATATTCAAAACTCTATTCAAAAGGAGTACGGCGCGGTCAAGTGTCACCACGGCGGACGCTCTTCGCTCAGATTAGGCTTTAAAACACATTTTTTTTCTCGAAATGTTTGTTAGGACTAGCAGAAGTCAAACCTAAGAGGTTGTTAGCATTTTACCAATAACCCTGTATACTGTGAGTAGCCACTCAAGTCTATGGTCGACTGTATACCATTCCACAACAAGTATGCTCGGGGCCGAAAAATAATACTCCATACAAGCAGTGTGTCAATAATTCCGTTACAAAAGATATAGTAACATGAGAGTTGCCTTCCATTTGGCATTATGACTGACTGGAACCACATGAACTAGGTAACAACAAAAAGTAACAAGAAATTTGGGGTCAATAAGGCTGCTTGTAATGTTTTGTTGTTAGAGCAATCCTCATTATCCTAACAATAGGAAAAATGTGATTATGACTGTAACTCGCACTCTAAGAGAACCAAAGTCTGTTCGTTAAAACACATCTGTTAAAAGTTACTAAAACTCAAACCTCAACTACTTCTTAAACTTGCACCTTGTTTTTCAATAGCTATACCTACTTTTCAAAAGCAGGGTGAAGTAACTTGCCACGCCAAAAATACGAACTCACAGCCTACCGAATTTGTACAAAATTCAGCACTTTGCGATGTTTTAGAATCTAACCCGGGCTACAATTCAATACTTTACGCTGTGCAAAAAATTGAATACTGGCCAGTCCCGAGTCAATATTGATTTACCCCAGTTCTATTTCATGTTTGATATAGGCACGGTAATATTATAGGGCTTTTGACAGCCTATCGAGGTCATTGAACAACGTGATATATAAATCTATCGATACCTTTGGTCACTTGAATTTCAGACCAAGGACGTCATCCATTAAAGGGATATATATGAATCTCGAAGACTTATACGTAAATAAATTTATTAAAAAAGTAAAAAACCCTCCTGGAATTTATTTATTTTTGTTGAGCGTTTTATCGTTCCATTAAAATTAAAACTTAGATTTATTTTATTTACCTATGCAATTGTTTTTGAAAGCATTAATTTTGATACCCGAATCGAAAGGATTGCAATTTTTCTCAACTTGGCGTCTAAAGTCCCCCAATGTGTGCTTTTATTTTGTATGTACCTAGTATTACTTGCGCTATCAAGACGAATATAAGGATACCTTATTATTTATAATCAGTAAAGCCGTTTAGAAGTTATATGGTGGAATTAAGAAACTATCAAACACATACATGAACCCTGAAAACAACACTCCTTTTTTTGGGCAGTCGTGTAATGAAAACAGAGTCTCAGAGTTCTCGCTCAGCCGCATAATAGTGAACATCGCGTCGGTACAAGATAAATCTATCCGCGAACTACCCTCGTCATGGCTAAGTGTGACAATTGTAATAAAATAATAAACAAAAAGAATCCTATGTTAGAATGCAGCCGCTGCCAAAAAGTAGTTCATGCCACCTCGGTATGCTCTGGACTGACCTCCAAGCAACTCGGTGCATTGAGAGCAGCAGAAAATCTAGAATGGACATGTAATGATTGTAATCAAAACACGTCACGCAGGAAGTCTTTCGCGACTCTGGGCGTTGATGATGATGAAGAGGAGGAGTCCAGTAGTCTAGGTAGTAACAATATGGACATAAAAAAGCTACTTCAAGACCTCAAAAAGGAAGTAAGCAGCATTGTGTCACAGGAAATGAGGGCAGTGTCATCTTCGGTTCAATACTGTAGTGAGAAGGTGGATGAATTCGCCGAATCAATGGATGCCTTAACTGGCAAACTGAAGGACATGGAGAAGAAAATAGTTCACCTCGATAATCAAAATAAATTTTTACAACTCAAAATTGATTCCTTAGAGCAACGTAATAGTGAAATGGAACAGCAAATGCTTTCCGAACACGTAGAGATGTCAGGAATACCGGAATCAAGCGACTTGGATCTTCCGACATTAATTGATAAGGTAGTAATAAAACTAGATGTGCCAAAGGATGAGATAATTTCAGTAAAACGTTTACCAGCCCGCCAAACTAGGCCCGGACCAGTCATTGTGAGAGTGCGTCATGAATCTACCCGCCAACGCCTATTATCTTCAACTCGCGATACCTGCAAAAGATCTTTTACCAAACCTAACAGGACCCAATGAAAAGATCTACATCAGAGAGGCGTTAACATCTTATCTTAAAAATCTATAGTGGCAAGCTAAACAAGACCTACGCGGTATTTATAAGTTCATCTGGATCAGGGATGGAAGACTCTTAGTACGCAAGAACGAAAGTGCTAAAGTGTATAAACTTCGCTCAAAAAACGATATTCAATCTCTTCTTAAATCCGGTAATACCAACTAAGTATCTACTATATAAACTTATCTTTGTAACCTATACGTATACTTACCTATTATTTACATAATGGATACCTTATGTGACAGCGTCAATCAACTAAGTAATTGTATAACCTATTCTAATTATATTAATTTAGTTCCCCGTAACTCAAATAACGTGTCAATTGTGCACGTTAACATAAGATCTTTGATAAAGAACTTTTGTAAAGTAGAACAGCTTGTGAATTCTAGTACTTTAATTGACGTTATTGTTATCACTGAAGCCTACATATCCGATCGCATTCAATCACTGTATAATTTAAAAGATTATACAATGTACACCGAGTTACGGAAGAAACATAAAGGTGGTGGAATAATTGTTTACGTCCATAATAAGTACACTTTTACGCGAAAGAAAACCACTACGCTACACTATGAATGCCTTATTGGTAAAATCACGACAACCACTTATTCCGTAACTCTGTGTGCAGTGTACAGGCCACCAAAAAACAATCAGAAACACTTTATCACTGAGTTGGACAGAATGCTTGATAACCACACTAACACTGATTTAGTATTTTTAGGTGACATAAATATTGATCTCAAGCACAACAACCCTGTCAAAAAATCATACATGAATGTCATGAGTGGGCACGGTCTGTCGTGCGGTATCACTGAGTACACTAGGATTGAAATTTCAAACAGACGAGTATCTAAAAGTTGTATTGATCACATATTTATACGATCCCGCACGAGAGACGTCTATACCGCCGCACTATCCACTGTAATGGCAGACCACAGACCGACAGCGGTTACGTTAGCCACCAGCGGTCATATACATCATGATCCATTTTATGTTACACGATTTGATTACAAAAAACTAAACAATCTGCTAGAAAAAATCGACTGGAGTTCGACTGAAAATATGAGTTGTCCTAACGAAATTTACACTTACATAAATAAGAATATTAATAACTGCTATAATGAATCTAAATATGAACAAAAATCTAGTAACTCTAAACGTAATTTGTGTGGCTGGATTAATACGCATATTATAAAATTATGTCAAAAAAGGGATTATTTATTTTCCGAATGGATAAAAGATACCAGTGATAGGGAGCTACGAGCTAAATATAACAAAATAAGAAATATAACAAACAAAGTTGTTCACAAATCTAGAAACAAATACTATAAAGATGAAATTACAAAAAACAAATCAAATACCAAAAAATTATGGCAAATAATAAATAAAATATCTGGTAAAATATACAATTCTATTGATAGTAATATAACTAAAGCCTTCAGCGCAGTACGTAGCAACAAAAATATTGCAAATAATTTTGCAAACCAATTCCAAACAAATATAAAATCTATAATACCGAACTGCAAGCTCAAACTTTTGAATGCATCCAATTATGTCAAACCTCTAGACAGATCTATATACTTCAACAAAGCAACTAGCTCAAAAGTACGCAAAATTATTAAGAACATAAATCCTTTTAAAGCACCAGGCGCCGACGGCATTCGAGCCGTTGATATCATTCGCATAGCTGATAGAATAGCCGGTGCAGTCAGTAGGCTAATAAATATTAGCATTTCTACTGGAACCTACCCCGACAACCTCAAAAAAGGTATTGTACGACCTATTCATAAGGGTGGTAGCACTGAAGACTACGAGAAGTACCGCCCTATTACAATTTTACCTGTACTGGATAAAATAATCGAAAAATACGTCTGCGGAATTATACAGAAATTTTACCACGCTAACGATGTTATAGCAACTCAACAATATGGGTTTCAGGCTAACAAAAGTACCACGCATCTACTATCTCGTTTTAATGATACTATTAACTCTTTCTTAAATGACAAACAACACGTAGTAGTTGTATTTATAGATTTCAGTAAGGCATTCGATACACTACAGCACGACTTGCTACTAAACAAGTTGGACAGTACAGGCGTGAGAGGAACTTTATTAAATTGGTGCAAAAACTATCTCAATAACCGAAGCTACCAAGTTAGAATCGGTGATGCCTACAGTGACAGTATTTTTGTCACTGAAGGAACAGCACAGGGCTCAGTACTGGGCCCCTTGCACTACTTGGCGTACGTAAACGATCTCAACAATATTATTGAACACTGTACAACCTATCAATTTGCCGACGACACGTGCCTTATTGCTGCTAGTAAAGACATATCCGTCGCGCAAAATCATATCCAAATGGACTTTAACGCCATATGTAAATGGTCTCACGATGCAGGCCTAGTAATAAACTCTGAGAAAACTAAATTTATTCATGTTCACTCTTGCCATAACCCCTTACCCTTAAATCAACAGATTGAAATAGTAGCTCATAGCCACAATTGCCTGCACAGTGGCTCCTGTACAAATTCTTGCAGAGGCATTAAACAAGTTAGCGAGCATACTTACCTCGGCCTCGTGATTGATGATAGATTTAATTGGAAAAGGCATATTCATTATACTTGCACCAGATTACGGGCGGTTATGGCTAAATTCTACATCATCAAAAGCAGAGTACCTTATGAGGTATTAATTACTTTATATAAAGCTCTAGTTGAAAGTATTATATCCTACGGGCTCAGTTGCTACGGACGTACGTTCAAATCATACCTTGATGAAATTTACAACATTCAACTTAGATTACTTAAATTAATAGTGCCTCTTAAAATTAAAAATAAATATAGGAATAATGACATGGGACTATTTCAACACTGTAAAGTCATCCCCATTCATAAAAAAGTTAAATTAAACCTACTCATTGAACAATTTTTTCGAAGCGAAATTCAAACACCTATCAATCACTCAATAGTCACTAGAAGCATAACTTATAAAAAGCTAATTACACCTAAATACAATAACTTTTACGGCAAAAGAACAACTAATTATATGATTCCTCGACTTATTAATAATTTACCTAAGGAAATAAAAAATAAAATTACCAAAAAAAATATTAAATATATTCTAAAAAAATATTTTTTACTACAAAACAATATAGCGTAATATGGAGCACCCTTAGCAATGCGTAAACGCACACAACTATAATACACTGACGTTACGCACCTCACGTATACCAAACTGGTTCTGTTGCTTGCTGATGCAGCGCCGGCCGCTTCATATCGCTCCAATTATTAATGATATTGAATGTATTGTTTATGTTAAACCTGTTTTGTAAGTTTTATTTTGTGTTTACTATTCTGCCGTCGTACGAGAGAAGGGCACATCTATCATTTTGGTCAAACTGAGATAATTAGGATTAAAGTTTTTACTATATTCTGCTTCATAGTGTGGAAACCTATTACTTAAAAGAAAAAAAAATACTGATGACATATGCGTGAAGGTTAGTACTATTATTTTTTCTACATTTTAGTTTTTATATATAATTATTTATTAAATAAATTCAATTTTTTCCTTTCAACTTAAAAAAAAAATATTTTAAAAATACCACTTACTACAAAGAAAAGGCACAGTTAACCAAATGTGACCTTTCTTTTTAATATTTCAAGCAAATTGGTCATTGAGTCTAGAAGAAAGGGCACATTTGTCTAATTGCGCCTTTTTAATGTAAAAAAAAACAAATAATCATGTGAAGAAAGTTTAATAAACTATAAAACATATTTATTGTCATGCCAATCAAACCAAAACTTCTTGTAGGACAACAACATTTTAACAAAAAAAAAAACGTTCTTAATATTCAATAGTTATTTATTAATTATTAGGGATAAGCATATACTAACGTACGATTTTGGTTAACAAAAAGAACTTATGAATTAAAAACAAAAAGTGCTAATACTTAAACTCAATTACACTTTTTGGTTACTTAGACACCTAAAGGAAGTAAAAATTAAAAATTTTTACTAATAGGTTGGACTCCTGACTTAAAAATCTATAAAAAAAATAGTTACTCTATATTAAATAAATCAAAATATTCTTAACTCCTATTAGAGGAGCATACATTATGGTTTTTAACCTTTATTAAATTACTCTATTAGACCTTATTCTAATTATTAATTGTTCATTTACAGCAAATAGCTTACACCCGTAATTATTAAAGGCACTCGTAGTTTCATATTTTAAAAATACTATTATTAATATTATTAAAAATAAATATAACTAAAACAAACGTAACATGGCACTTGATTGAATTATCACAATGCAATATGTTGGTAATAAAAAACAAGTTTTAAGAAAATTAAGTAATCAGTTTTACTTAAAATATTATTTAAAAAAATAGTCTTTAATTTCAGTCGTCATAAGTTAGTGTGAGATCAGCTGAACAGTCGTTAACTGGTAGGGTTTCCCAAAAACCTCTTCTGTTGTCAGGCATGAGTGGCCAAAGCTTGGAAAGTATAGCTGATTTACTCTTAGATGCTATACCTCGTGGAGAAAGCTTCTGTTTCTATTGGAATGCCGATTTTAAGATTTTTAACTCTTAAGAAATCCAATTATATTTGCTCTTCAGTGTCATGGCTGTTCTTGTAGAACATCGAATTGCTCCCTCTCTGAAAAGTGATTTCATACATGTTTCTTAAATAAGCTCGCGGCACAGAATATTGTAATTTATACGCCGAAGAGCAGTCTTCAAAATCGTGAAAATCCTGAACTGTCATTTTTTTCCCACAATATTTGAACCAGTATCAGCGACAGCTTTGCAAAAATTTTCAAAGTTATACACTCGCTTGTTCTTCTTAAGTGATTGCTCCACTCCGTGGTGAAATTCATCGGCAGCCATAAAAGTATGACCAACTTCCAGACAACGCAGCACAACACTTTCAATATTTATAACTTTGGAATTGACTAAATATACCAAGTAGCAAAAATGCACCAATTTTTATATTTCTTTTTTTTTATTTCTTTCTTCATATTAATTCCATTCTTCGCAATTCCTGTGCCTTTTAGAGGGTTGTGAATAGAAAAAAAATCGCGCAATTCACATTCCTCGTGCCCCGGCAAGCGTGGAGTCACTTCGACGTTGCAGGCACAACTGGCGCGTTTCAATAGAACCCTGCCCTCATTTGCTCACCCCTAATTATAAATAATTAAAAAAAAAGGCACAACTGGTTATTTGTTTCTTTTATACGTAAATTAATTGAGACATGCATAGATCATTAATTAAGTAGACAGGGCACATCTGGCATTTGGGCCTTTTCTTTATGTTATGTTGTAGGTGTGCCTTTTCTTAGAAGTTTTTAGTAAAAATCTGTATGAATTTATAGTCACATCTACGTAATTTGTGCCTTTTCAATATAATAGTAAATAAATGTGCCTTTTCATTCTATAAGACATGAATATTAGTCTCATTTGTGCCTTTTGAGCCTACAGTATCTCCGAATTCCTTGAAGATAAAATTCTACAAAAAATTGAGCAGATGCGCCCTTTATTTCTGATTCTAAATATGTATATAACTCAATTTAAAAAAAAATGTTAGATGTGCCCTTTTTTCTTACGACGGCAGTATTGTCGATATCATATTTTTAAAGCTAACAACGAGAACTTAATGTCTAGACAAACCTAATTTAGGTTTAAGGACATTACTAACTAACCCTTTGATTTGTATTAAATATTTTGATAAATAAAAAAAAAAAAAAAAAAAACTGTCAACGATCAATTAAAAGCAAAGATTGGACAATAACTACATTTAGTTCTTAATGTAAAATGTAAGGAATAACCCATTTAAAGCATCGGGACGCGTTGGCACGACATCTAACTGACAACTACGGGAAAATACTCCTAGAGAAAATCCCGGCGCGTGACAGATGTTAAATAAGTTAAGTTACAGACGGTATGACTTACATAGACGAGTATGTTTTGAGTTGTTTCTTCAAACGGCAAACATTTTTAAATAATCCTGTTTTTATCTTTGAGATTTTTATTTTGATTTACTTTGTAGTACCCTCAGTATGACTAACCAATCCGCACACAGTATTCCACAATGTAAAAAGATATAGTAGTGGTTTCCTCACCTCTTCATTACGCTGTCAGCTCGGCATCCGAGAGAACACAGTATTTTGTGAAACGTGCGCACCACAAAGTTCTAGGTGCGTAACCCAAACCCTATGGAATTAAGAATAAACCCTGTATTGAATAATATCTTCTTATTTGCATAATACTCATATACGCCCATATTATGAGAGCTCTGGCCGTTAACCACTAGGATAAGACACAAAATCAACTTGGGGGAGGAGTGGAAAATTTGTGCGCCCTAGTACCTTTGTAGGCTCAAGGACTGAACCCGTTATGTTGAGAAGTATGTACCTGAGTATACCTCCCTTAAAGTGTAAGCAACATCTCCTCTCCTTCTTTAAGTGTCTCTTCACTAATGAAGGTTGACAGTCAGTTTCAAGCGCCAATCTGAGCAGTTGCTCGACGGTCTTAATCCCAGTCCACTTGCTCATATTACGGAGCCAAGACATCTTGTGTCTACCCGATTTATGCTTCCCGGGTCCATTTCCAATCCATCCCGTCAAAAGTCAGTCACAATCATTTAAGATAATAATGATTTTATATTTAATAATAATCATATTGTAATATTTAACAACATTAATATATAATTTTTTTTATTTATTAATTTTTTCATCATTTCATTTATCATTTGTAATTTTTTAAAATTTCTTTTTTGCAATTTAACGTAACATTGCTGCTAGCAAGCTGGGCACGCTGACAACTAGTACTGGTAGCTTTTGGACTACCTGTGAGCAATGGCTTGAAGCTTGTCTAAATGCTTATATTGTAGCAACTGTAGCGTTGCACGTATAGTTCATAGTATTATGTTAATAAAGACATGCCGCCGGTAAAAATATTTTAATTATGAAATATTCAACAAAGTACTGCCAACTTCAGTTAAAAAAAATTTGTAGAGCCAATGTGAGAAGAAGGCGAAAAAGACGACGACAAAGGAACATCGTGGTGATTTTATAGTCTGTAGGATCATATTTTTTCAAGGTTTTACTAGTTCCTGTCCCGATGTTTATCATCAAATTTTGGAAATTAAATTTGATCCACCTCCTGGTTAACGATTGAGCTAAAATTTTGCATACGTGTGTAAATCGCAAGCCTTGCAATATTATGACCACATGATGCTGATCTAATGATGGAGCTGGAAGGTGGGAAAGGAACTTCGCAATGAACTATACACAACTTCACCGAGTTTGGGCTCATTTCAATCGTCATGACGAGTATCTTTTAATTTTTTTAGTTGAAGAAGAACTAAAAAGAACATCATAAAAGCTTGTCCCGTAGATTGGCCATGGGACCGTATAGTCCCAAAGAAATTATAAAAAAAAATCATAGAGAAAAGTTTATTTGCTCAGAGGACGGATATACGTCAAAGAATTTCCCTAGGTCAAAAAAGAAGGTTGATAATATTGCTTATTTTGTTCAACAAAGCAAGCATTAGCTTTTAATGTTACACAATATTTTAAACTCTGTAAACTCAATTCAAATTATAGACCTGTAAACCATGAATACTATGGTACCAGCTTTAATTGCATTCATAATTTGAAATGGTCTTAACATGGCAAGAGTTAAAAAGCTACAGAAAACTTTATCAGAGACAACCCCTGTATACTTACTTATACATATAATCGTATTATCCTTGGTATGTCCCAGATACCACTTTAATTTATATGTTATTCATAGCGGTAACAACAAACGGATTTTGGGGAAAGAAACAACATTAATGTTTCACGCCTGCGGGTTATTCTCAAAGCGTCTAAAGTGAACTCAATTATTCATAAGAATACGCACATTGGGCATTGTTAACAATACAACTTAGTTCATAAAGCTGATTATGGGTATCGCATAACGTTGGTGATAAGTTGGTGAATGACTAATAATAGAAATTGGCTAATGCCTCACACTGTAGTGAACGTGTTGAATTTTTTTCTTATCAAAGTTTTAAAAAAAAATTATAATAAAAGTTGAAATCCTGTGCATGAGAGGTTTTATGAAAAGTTATACACCACAACACAAAAACCCGTTATCAGTGAAGCTCAAGATTAGAGAGTTTAACTGACCCGACACTATACCGATAACATCCCGAAGATCACCCTCTACGGGATTAGAACGGCTTTCAAACAGTTCAAGAACAACAAGGCGCCAGCTGTTGATGTACTCACCATAGAACTTCTAAGAGCGGGTACCTAGTGAATGAATGAGGATGATGACAGCACCAAATACCGTTCTTTGTTATGCAATGGTGGCCAGTTCAATTTTCCAACAATGCTCTTTAAAATACCACATGGGCATATTATTACATAGAGTTTCTTCACAATTTGACGTTCCAAAGTTTGTCTAAATTGTACGCACATTCTACCGCTTTCCTCCTAGAAGCTCACTCTCTTCTAGGCGAAGAAGTGTAGAATGTGCGTACAATATGAACTCTTCCCTTTTAGAGAAAAGCGGGACGAAAATATATGTTTTCAAATTTTGTGTAAAGAAGCTTCATGTTATTTCAAAGTTGTTTATCACCCTGTGACGTTCCTAGGGCATGAGTATTATAGTTTTAATCAAGGGTGGTAAGTAATCATCGAAGTAATAATATTTAAACATTTATAGTCCAAGGGTGCACTTAGACCCGAATGGAACATTATTCATCATAACTCTAAGAAATATGAAATAATTCAGACATATTTCATAAAATAATACACATATTACACAAGGGTTGCACTTTCATTTCACTGTCTGCCACCTAATAAAATCATCACAATACATGTTGCCAGACATATTTTTATTGAAATGTTCATGTACAGGTTGTCTACGACTACTTTCTCTGATTTGGAGTGAAATCCAAATCATCGCAGCTTATAACTTTTAGTTAATAATATTTTTGCAAAACTTCTACAATATGTTTATTTTAATTTCACGCCATTTTTTTTATCCAAGTAGTATTTTGAACCTCATTCGAAAGGCACACACGCTGCAGTAAGAAACTATAGATAAGTCTATTTTAAACGGTTTCATTTGACTGAATGTATGCAATGTCACCGGTTTTATTATAATGAAACATAGAACACATTCTGTATTTTGTACTGTACTGTATCAGTCGGATCGTCAAACTGAACACATCCAATGTAGGGGGTATTTGACATAATCCCCACGCTTGGCAGGTGGCTTGGGGATCGCAGTGCAAGATGGCACAGTTCTTAAGAAGGCGCTGCTGCCCACCTTCTAGTATTTTTCCCTGAGTCGACTTTTGCGACTCCCACACGGGAAGAAATGGGGAGGTGCAATTCTTACCTGGCACCCCACGGGGGATCATTTTGTTATTTAAAGTTTACCTATTCAATAGAAATACTGACAAGTTTTGCTGTTCTTAGCAAGAGGTAACTTATCTTACTACTTCCAAACTCCTTCGGTAGAAGTCAGAAAACCTCATATCTGCAATCTTCTTGGAAATAATATAAAAAAAACGATTCATAGAATATGTACAGTTAATATAATCTACGAAATGCTGAAAAAATTACATGGAAACGTTATCTTTTACATAGTACTAGTAACGTAAGACCTATTTAAAACGGCCTAAATGTTTAATTTTGAGCTTACCCTCACGGTTACCTCTCACAAAATTTTCATAATAATAGGAGATTTGTGTAGGTACGGCACTTAATCCTAAACTAACGGTTATAAATAATAGCCATGATGCTATTCAGATGAAATACCTCCATTTTCGTTACCTTTGGAGTTACAGGTTTACAAGGGGGTTCCAAAGGGTACACGTGTCTAAGCATTGTTCGGGAAGGGCTCAGGGCAAGTGATTTATTAGGCAGGTTGTTAGTCATGTTACATTATGCGAAAGGTAAAAGTTCATTCGAGGATTACGTTGTCAGATATAAGTACAAATATATAACATAGTAGCTATAAGGTTGTAGATGTGTAAATTTTAGACTAGAAAAAGTTTATCCTAATTTTGGTGTTGCTTAAATTCTATGTAAAACTGCATATTTAGATCACCTAGGCTCGGACAGTAGGTTTAAGGCATTTTCGTAATTATAGTCATTATAAATAAAAAAAATACATACCACAATACGGTTGTATTGTGTAAATAAATAATATCTACATACCTATGATTTTAACAGTCGTAAAACAGCTTTTGTATTGTATCGCGTTCATGTAACGGTTACAATGTGCTATCCAAGAATATTCTACGAACGTTTTCAAAAGAAAACACGACGTAAAATTTGCATGAATTGAATATTTAAAGCTCGAAGAAATTTTTGCAAAAATCAATATTCGCAATCACATCAACCTCGCAATCGTTATCAAATGGAACAAAAGAAATGACATTTATTTTTTTTATTTTTTCATTTTTGGTAAAAATACATTGTATTTTTACCTTCATTGACAGGTTCAATGTGCTGACAAGTGAATCAAACAACACCCTATTTTTATCACAGTATATTAATGACAGTACTTGAACTTTACAATAATTTAGTTAGTATAAACGTGAGATAAAACAATGATAAAATAACCTCCTTGACACATTTACACATACTTTTTACTGTGTTTATGTAAGAATATTATTATAGTCTCGGGATAGAACAATGAAAACGATTTGACACTAAATTGATATTTTCCATTAATACATTAAATACATATATGAATATAATTTAAAAAAATATAATTAGTAATACATTTATAAATTATAGGTGAAATTTTTCAGCTTGGTAGTGACAAAGCTTTATTTGCATATCAAGGATCAATGAATTTGAAGTTACAAAATATCAATCAAGGCGATTTCAAAGATGATTATTTTATAAGTAAATAGGTGAGGATAATTTATCACAAAATACATCAACAAAAGCTCTCAACGGGTTTTATACAAGACAGGTATAAGAAAATTAAATTTGGCCTTAAGGTTTATATGAAGGTTCCTTTTTATAGCTAGGAGGATGAAGTTCAGTAAGTTGTGTGACATAAAATTAAAAGTAAACTTTGTTATAAGTTATTTTTGGAAAGGATATAAGAATTAAATTTGAATATGAAAGCGTTATGTTTGAGTTGAAAACTACTCCACCTATAAATCACATGCTATTTATGAGTACGAGACATCAGTTAAGAACAGTTACGGGGGGGGGTTCGGAAGTGAGTGAGGGTTAATATGGGTGATTGTTTCTGTGTATCAATCAACAAATCATTTATGTGCACACTTTCACAATTATAACAATAAGATCATATATTCGTATCGACAATTGTATACTGTTTAGTTTAATATTGTGCAAATATTAGGTTGATTGTACATAGTAACAAATATATGAAATATCTACAGCTTTCCGGGCGCGGCTCCGCCCTCGCGTATGTCGGTTATCGCGCAAAAACATTAACCTCTTTTTGCGCAGTTGGATAAAACTATTCTATGTTTTTTCCCGGGTCTTAAACTATTTCCATACCAAATTTCATTCAAATCGGTCCAGTAGTTTTGGCGTGAAAGCGTAACAGACAGACAGAGTTACTTTTGCATTTATAATATTAGTACTGATAATGTCAAAATACTTACATAAAATGGAGTAAATAAGGTCAAGTTAGCTTTTCAAATATTTAGAAACAATATAGAAATATTTTTCTAACAGCCAATAAATCAAATTTTCATAATAACTAATACTTTAAGAGTATTTTAAAAAAACATTAAATTAATATTTGAATAAACCATTAACAAAGATAAAAAGTATTTCTAGTGAGAATACCGCCTAGTTTTCCTGCTAAGCCGACGTGATGTCAGAAACGCCATGCAGCCAAACCGGTCGATTTTTTGACGCGTTTCGCTTCTACACGGAGCATCTCCAGAAGGTATTAATCATACGAGTGCACAATCGAGAAAATTTGAGATTGTCGATGTTTTTTGTATTATTTTTTTCTTACAAATTGAAATTATTTATTGGGTATAATAACTAACGGCTTTCCATTTATTCATTATCTTAGGTCAATTTTGATTTATATTTATTGTTAGAGCTAATAAGGGTAAAATAGGGTGTTTATAATGATAACATAAGTCACAATCAAAATCAAGGTTGACCTACATTTTACGTTAGCTTTTGTGTAAAGCATTTCACTGTTCCACATTATATTGAGTGTTATACGCAATCACGACAGCTCTCCACTGTTTCCACGTTCTATTAGACAGCACCTTATTTCACAGACTTTTTATCTAAAGGTGGGAGATGAAAATTATATGAATTTTTATTGAACAAATAAATTAAAATATTGAGTTTTTTTCCGTATTTATTCAAATCAATAAAATAAGTGTATTTGACATGAAAGGAGGTCATAAAAAGCTTCAGCCGTATCCGTTATTTTATCGTAAGTTTTATTTTTTGCTAAGCGACTAAACCACTTCTGTTTTGAATATACAACATGGACTTGATTATGAAGAACAATCGAAAAATACGTAGAGTAGTGATCCGAGCTAAAAAACGAAATGAAAAAAGAAGAAGAAAACGAGAAGAAAACGAGCTAAAAAAGAGTAGTGATCCGTTAAACATGTATATTCCAAACACGTTCTGAGTCTTTTTGTTGGTGTTCACCACTGAAATAGTGTCAATAATCAGAAAAAAGGAAATGACCCGAAAATTTACAGTTGTATAGAGGTAGGGAGAAGATCAAACCTTGGCATTTACCTTAATGTCTTACGTTCCATGTTACATTTAATATATTTGTTTATCTGTTCCCCTCTCTACGTTGCCGCGGAATTTTCATTAGGCATGGAATAATCAGAGGAGTAAAACTTCCCTCTGAAACATTTATGAAATGATGCGAAGCGGGCTGTACTAAAAATGAAACTTTATGCCTTCAACGACGAGTTTTATGTTTGTAAATGGAGAAATTTCATGCAGTATCTTGAGTACAGATGTAGATAATGTAGAATAGCCTTTCCGAGCATTAGATATAGATAGATAGATAGATAACGCTTTATTGACAACACCGTAATAACAACAATAAACTGATTACTAAAACATAAAGCCAAGTGTATCAATGGGCGGTCTTATCGCTCAGAGCGATCTCTTCCAGACAACCCATCAATAAGGGATATGGTCCATATATTGGTCGGGGTGTCCTATGGTCTAAATAATTCTACGCATAAATAGTTCATGTTACCAAATTATTAACTAAGTAATGAACCAAAACTACAAAACTAAATTATTACTCATAAGTATATGTACATAAAATATAATATAAGCATAAATGCTTATACTATTATAATAAATAAATACATAAATACGACATAAACATACATATATGAGTTATACATAATAAAGAATATACATATATATTATATATACACATATATATAAATACATACAAATTGCTATATGTTAAACACATAATTAAATTAAAAATAATATTTGTACCATTGTGTCCATTATTAAAAATAAAAAGTTAGAGCAAGAGATAATAGTTCTTGACTTGATCCTTGAAAGATATCAATGAAGGAACGTTTTATTTCTAGCGGTAGTGGATTCCACAGTCTGACAGCTTCAGCGGCAAATGAATAGTGGTAGAAAGTAGATTTAGTTGCAGGTTGTTGTAGCGTTAAGATTTCTGATGACCGTAATGACAGAGAATGGGTATTATGAAGAAATTTAAATTGTTCTTTGAGGTAGCGCGGGGATAAAGGATGGAACAGAATACTGTAAAGGAGACATAGCATATGAGCATTCCGGCGACGACGAATAGGGAGCCACTTGAGCTTATTACGAAAATCGGAGACGTGATCATATTATTTGCGTAAGCCATATATAAATCTTATACAAAAATTTTGGAGACGCTCAAGTTTATTCAGTTGCTCTTCGGTTAGGTCAAGATAGCAGACGTCAGCATAATCAAGAATAGGGAGTAAAAGAGATTGTGCAAGCGCAATTTTAGTGGTAGTAGGTAGAAAATTTCGAAGTCTCCGTTAGGATCCTGCGGATGTAAACAACTTACGGCTAGTGGTAGCTATTTGAGGATCCCATGTTAGGTTTTGGTCTATAGTAATACCCAGGTTTTTGACAGTTTTACTAAAAGAGACGACCACTCCATCAAACACCAGCCGCGGTAGTGAGTCCCAGTCTACCTTCGAAATCAAGCGAGAACTTCCTACTATAATGGCTTGAGTTTTAAGTGGGTTAACTTTCAGCCCGTAAGCTTTGCTCCATTCTATTATTAGAGACAGATCTTCATTAGTTGCTTTCACTGTTTCATGCAGGTTAAGCAATGTAGCTTGGCGGTATAATTGTAGATCATCTGCATAGAGGTGGTAGGATGAAGAAATATTTTGAGATATTGAATTTATAAAAAATAGAAAAAAGAAGAGGAGATAATACGCCACCCTGAGGTACACCGGCGGACGTCTCACACCATGAAGAAAAATGATCTTCGATGCGAACTCGTTGTCGGCGACCGTACAGGTAAGAATGAAACCAGTCAATCACCGTTGGAGATATGTTGTTTGAACGAAGAATAGCAAGAAGGATGTCAAAGTCAACAGTGTTAAACTCACTGCTAAAATCTAAAAGTGTCAACATAGTTAACTGGCCGTTATCCATCCCTAGACGGATATCATCAGTAATTTTGAGGAGTGCAGTAACTGTGCTATGTCCTGGACGGAAACCAGACTGAAGGGGGTTTAAAAGATTATTGTGGGTGAGAAAACTGTTAAGTTGGTTATAAACTAATCGTACAAGCACTTTCGAAAGAAAAGGAAGTATTGAAATTGGACGATATTCTGAATGAGATTTAGGATTAGATTTTTTCGGCAAAGGGATTATTTGTGCTTCCTTCCATAATGAAGGAAACTTACTATTTAATATGGAAAAGTTTAAAATACACACTGTTGGAAGAATAACGTCTAAAATAGGAACCAGCATATTTCAGCTTATTCCATCAATTCCAACAGCATTTGAAGATATAGAAAGTATGCTTTTCTTAACATCACAAGCGGTGAATTGGCTAAAGACGAATGAAGAAAGGTCAGGGATTGTAACGTTAGAAAGAAATTTTAAGGTATCATCTTTTGACGAATCGTCTATATAAGACATTGAGACAAAGTATTGGTTCAATGAATTAATATCTAAATTATTGGGAATAGATTCTTCGCGAGATTTACCAACCCCTAAAGACCTAAGAAACTTCCATACTTTCGCTGGATCCTTTTCTTGAACAGACTCATGAATATGGCGCCTTTGTGCATCTTTACAAACCAAATTGCAGTGATTCCGTACCCTGGTGTATTGGGTTTTATTCATATCTGTTGGATTACATTTAGTTTTCGCAACTGTTTTTTAATGTCTTAATATTTGTATATCCCCAGTAAGCCAGGGAGCAGGTGTATGTTTTATTTTGATAGATCTTAATGGGGCATGTACGTCATAGAGTTGGGTGATAATATAATTGAATATTGCAATTTTGTCGTCAATTGAATCAGTCTCTATAACTGGAGACCTCTATCTTTTTAGCGTCGTCTAAAAATGCATCTTGATATACCACTAAA
Organism: Plagodis dolabraria; assembly: GCA_963854805.1. Classification (NCBI taxonomy): domain Eukaryota; kingdom Metazoa; phylum Arthropoda; class Insecta; order Lepidoptera; family Geometridae; genus Plagodis; species Plagodis dolabraria. The sequence continues at coordinate 18,991,151 of OY978447.1, read as the reverse complement.
ATTACGTTGCAGAATAATTGCAGGTCTAGATTTAGGAGGACAAATCTTGTAAGATAAGAAAATCAAATCATGATAGGAAAAATCATCAGCCGAACACTGACCATACTTAGCAACTAGCTCTAAAGATGATACCATAATAAGGTCCAAAAGTGAAGGGACTGAATTTGGAAAGTGATGAGTCGCACCGAGAGGGAGGATATTCATGTTGCTGGCTTTGATTAGTGTCTCTAATGAAGTAGTGCAACTGTTACGCTTTAAGAGGCAAGTGTTGAAATCACCCATAACTATTGTATGACTATAGGACGGAGAAATATCTGTTATGAGCTTTTCAAAGGACGAGAAGTATTTGTTATTGTCTGAATTGCTATAGTAGACTCCGAGAAGTACTTTAGAATGGGAGAGAAGAACTTCAATGAAAAGATGTTCCACAGCATTTGGGGGAGGTGGTTGAGTTGATGTGCTTATAACAGTGAAGGGAATATGGGCACGGATATAAATACCTACACCACCAACGCGGCCAAATGACCGATCATTGCGAGTGAGATTAAACCCTGGTAAAGTGTACGAAACTGAAGGAAGAGATGGCTTTAACCAAGATTCGGAGACTACTATAGCGTGAACATTCTTATAATGAAATGACGTCATCATCAGAGCATTTCATGAGCCGGAATGCTCATTTCCCTGATATGAAATGCTCTGCGCATTAATATGAATAACGTTAAAGTTTTTAGGCACATCAGAAAAGTGTGATTCTAAAGTTTCAGAAAGAGAAAGGATACTTAAAAAACGTCATTACTGCTAGACGATGATAGAGATAAATAATTGTCATTATCAGCATTATCACTAAATATGTTTAAAATTTAACGATTTAAATAAAATATATCACTAATTCAAATATATATGAATAAAACAAAATTATATAATAAAAAATATAGATATATATATAGATATGCAAGTAGGCGGTACCTTCTTACTCATACAACGTACCTGCCAGTTTTTCAATAAAAAATATATAACAACAAATAACATCCTACGCTAAAAATAATAAAGGCTTCCGAATACATGATGAACTGAAAAATATACAAATTGTTCGAGTCTAAAATACATTTATGGTCACATGTTGACAATGACATTTGACGATAATGACTTATGACATAGCGTAGCGAGTGTCAGTCAGTGTCTAAAATAATGATTCGATTCGACAATGGCAACTTTAAGAGAACTATTGAAGGTACTACCTTCTTCAAACTTTGATTTGGATGTTTATACAATCACTAAAGTCATAAATACCCACAGTAAAAATAATCTTTGTTAATACCAAGACCGTTACTTTTTGGCCACACGTCTTGTTCTTGCGGATGCCGAAGGTTCCTTAACTACTACCACAGTCGGTTCCCTTGAGCCTGCCATGGAGCCAGTGGCGGCCTGCACGCTGATTTGCTCAAGATCTGCTGTACATGATACTCGATGCCGCACACCGTCGCCATCCAGCACGAAGACAGAGCCTTCATGCGTCCAGCACTTGGAAACACCAAACTGCAGCCGTGCCAGCTTGAATGTGTCGTGTCTTTGCTTCGTAAGGAATTCGGACAACGTAATACCCGAACTCTTGAGATTCTTCTTGGCAGCCCAGACCTTAATGCGCATTGAGTAGTTTGTCAGTTGGATTAATATAGGCCTAGGCCAGCCAGTATCTGACAACCGATCCATTCTGTGGCAACGGGACACATCTTCTGCCCTAAAACCAGCCAGTTTTAACTTATGTACTACCGTCTCAACGATGACAGCTGAAATGTCAGCCTTTTCCTCAGATACACCATGCAAAAGAAGCACCTTTCTGTGGTTGTGCATCTCTAAGGTGTCAATCGTCCTAGCATTTATCTCAACCTTTTTCTGGAGTGTACGGAGAGCACTGATGACAAAAGTCTTGAAGTTTGAGAAGTCTGCAGAAAGACTAGCAGCATCAGCAGATGAAGGCTCAGAGAAGAGAGTTTGACCTGTCTTTCCTTAAATTCAGCCAGTTTCAAGTGAAAAGTCTCGTTCATTTGGGAAATTGTTTCCTTGATGGCCTCCATTTTGTGCAGTATTGTAGTGCCCAAATCAAATTTGTGATTTATGTAAGTTAATTGATGTTTATTTGTTCAGATAACACAACCTGGCAGGTACTGTAGTATAAACTTTAATTATACATATAGATTATAAAAAATAAATGTAAATTACTATTTTTTAATTGAAATTAAAATATTGCACAAATTATTTGATGTTTAACTAACAACATTCACACAATAAAGAAATAAAGAACAAAAAATAAAAGAAAATGTAAGATATTAAATATAACATATAGATATATAACATATAAAACCAAATAACAATATAATATGATACATGTAAGTTATAAATTTTAGACCATTTTTGTTATTTTGAAAACAAAACTAGTTTGACGTTTGGAATAGTGGTGCAATGCAAGAAATATGTAAGATATCCATTATTTGATAAAAAAAAATCTGAAAATACCGAATGATTATGTGTTTTTGAATCTGAGATTAGACCAAAAAATTTGTTTTTTCATTTCGGGGCAAAAAACTACGGACCCAACTCGTACTTCGCCAGTTTTAAATATTGATGGTACTTGCTGTCACCATAATATTGTATTTTCATTGGAACTTAAGCTCACAAGAAATCAAACTACCTATCACATTAAATTTACAAATTATTGGAATACAAAATGTTTTGCCCCGGGCGGGAATTGATTGGACGGGCGCACCGTCCCCTATGACGGTTTAAGAAATACGATTGGAGTACAAAATTTCGGCGACGCAGCCGTACCCCCGGTAGCTTAGTAGATAAAGCATCCGGCGCGAAATCGGAAGGACACGGGTGCAATTCCCGCCCGGGGCAAAACATTTTGTATTCCAATAATTTGTAATTTTATGATTTTCGCTTACTACGCGGTAGTGCTTGTAATCATAATATATAGAAATACCTATCACATTTATAACCAAATATATCCAATGTCCATCCTTTTTCAATTAAGATTCTGGGAACGAAAAATTTTATCCGCGCTTTTTAAGAATTCTTTGGTATTTATTTCTGATACAGCCTACATTAAACCTTATATTATTTTGTATCATACGCTGATAACGTTGTTTGAAATAATTATTGCATAACCTAATTTCTTTTCATATTGGCGTAAGGCGGGGATGCAATTCGAAACTTGAAACGCCAGAAGCCGGATCTCTAGATTTTAGCTAATGAAATTGATAGAAGACGCGTGAAATTTTACGCTGTTACTTATCTTTTACTAGTCATCATTAAAAGGGTGATTCTTCGAGTGAGGTATTCTTTGGTGATTTTCGTGGCAATTTTCAAATTCATTATTTGTTTTAAATTTGTTTCAGAATCTTAAAGAGTATAAGTAAAAGCAATATTTTTATTAAAAAAGGCACCTCGAAGAGCGATTTACTTACAGAGATAATCGAGGTTAAAAAAATGGAGACCACGCAAATCACAAATAAACCCACAAAAATGAAAATTTTAATTTAACTATCTCAAACGAGTTACCTAATGGTCCGTCCTATTGAAAATAAGTTATTTTTGTATCAGGCAACAAAATATAGGTTACTAAGACAGAAACGTTTTTAGTAGAATCAGTCCAACATTATTTAATATTTTCTAAAGAAATTACAAAAATATAACACGTAATTACACATTTCAAAAAATAACACTTTCTCTTATTATAATCAGCATAAATAAAATAATAAAAAAATATTTTATTCATAACTAGTACAAAACTCAAAGTTATTTCATTTGCATGGTCAAAAAATGATCTGCGTGGGTCAAAACTACCACGTAAACCAATCAAATCACGACCACGGAAATCAAAATAAACCCTTTATGTTAAAAATAAACAAAAACCTTTGAAGCAAATAAACTGTGTTTTGATTATACGTTACGTTACCTTATATATGGTCGGCACAATATTTTATTAAATAAATAAATTCACAGACACTGGAGATAATTGTACCACGCAAATCAAAGTTTTGAGAAACCAAACCCACGCAACGAAGTTCTTACCATATATTTTTTGAAAACACGACTTACCATCACCCAACCACTCTCCCGGCCGTGTTGGAGCGCAACCAATTCTAACTTTAATTAGGATGGTGTATCATGGGGCCACGTATTTAGAGATGTGCAATCGAAATTATAATAATCCACGCAAATCAGCAAGAACCTCGGGACAGTTACATTTAATTTTTTTGTACGAAATGTAGTTCTTTTAGAACTATGGTCTATTTTTTTATAGCATTGTTAACTTCTTAAGACTTACAGGTTTTTTTTTGGTAAGCATGTAGCGTTTAGTTTAAAATATATAAATTACTAAGTGACCAGTTCGGGGCTTGGGACACTCCACGAAAATCAAAGAATGGGGATATTTTATTTTTTAAAGATATTTAATTATAAAGATAATTGAATAATAATCAGTAAACCAGTTAAGAGAGGATTTAAGGTATTCGCAAAAAAAAAATATGGCTTGCTGACTTCTGGATTTCTATTATTTTTAAGTGAAGCCGCTTGAAAAACCTGTCCTAAAGAATGACCCAAAACCTACTCAAAAATAAACCCGCGCTTTGTAAATATGATGATATTTAAGCGTACTAAGCTTTTAAAAATATTTTTTAAATAAATAAGAAATCTACTTAAAAGGAACACAATCAGTACACTCATAAATTGCTGACTGTTCTCCCTTCCTCAAATAAGATGTTCCAGAGTGAATAAGCCGTGAATTATGACGCATAACTGTGTTTGCGAAGTTATTACCGAAAGCTTGGAACAACACAGGGGGTTAAGGGGAGGAATTTACGGATGGCAGAAGCAAAGGGGATTCGTAATAGGATTACGAGACACGCTGTCTCCAATCACAATTTGAGTTTTGAAACGACCGACACAGTTACGTCCTTGTTAATCCGCCACCGCAAAATAACGTTTTAGAGCGAATCAATGAAATCATCATTGGTAGTCTTCTGGCTTGTATAATGTGATATATATATATATATATATCTTTTAAAATGTACTTTTATACTATAATGAATAAATATAGTGTGTGGCTTTAGAGCTGTTAATAATAAGTTACCTGTTACCTTTGATGCTGCTGCTTAGCTTTAGAAGAGGTATAAATCTTTAATGACATACGTACATTGTAGTTGATGATGATCAATTTAAGACAAAAAGGTTACCAAATCTGTCTGTCACCAAACTATGGTGGAGCGATATCTTATCACTGACTATTGATTAATGAAGAATACAGCTCATGAAATAATAATGATTGCTATTTATGATATAGGTTTATCTCTAACGCTCTATTATAATGCTTCTACCCTGATCCCACGTATGCCCAGTTTGTTTTCGCCTTTGTAGCTTCTCTTTGATAGTATTCCTGTAAGTCTTTGATTAATGAGTGACTTATCACGTCACATGAGTAGTCATGGCATGCTTATTTTATTAGTCTTCCTCTACAACAAGACATCCAATAAATGAAAATGCTTCTTATTAAGCTATATTCAGAAATGAAAACTGGACGCTTAAGGTTTATTATGGATTAAAAAATACTAAACGAAATATGTAGACAGGTGCTTTCATAAAATCGGTAGAATGTGATGCGAAAAATTAAAATTAATTTAAACGGTATACAGATTTCTAAATACGACTGTACCACCGCCTTATTCCGAACTGTTATTGGTTCCGTTGTTTCCGGTACAGAACAAATTACTTGTTTTCAAGTTATGCACTGGAATTTTATTATGGTATATATAGTGAAAAACAATATGAAACTTGTTTATAGCTTTGTAGTTTTACTCGTAAATGGTTATAGCGGTTAATGGTGATTTAAAGTACAATCGCTAAGAGACTCAAATTTGAAAATGGGCAAATGAATCAGTAACATGTTATACAAAATGTATAAACTATATTTATAAAAAATGGGTAAAAGGTTAATGGGTATGTTTTTTAAAACTGCAGTGGTGTAGTTGGTTAACAAACCAATCTCCAACGTATTTCCGCCCTAAGAGAGCAGCGTCATCCAGATGCTACTCAAATCAAACAAATACTACTTTCCCTCCGCGTATGAGAAATTAAAAAGAATAGTTACTATGGTATACCTCTTATACTGTACGGTTGTTTCTGTAGGATAGGAGGATCGGGGCAGTTTAAATAGCGGCTGACAGACAAGTATTTACCAAATATCTTGCAACTATTGCAGTGAAGCTTAAGCCCGCAACCGAATTTGAACCACGTACCACGTCACACAATGCGACAGGACTATCATGACCTAATTTTTAGAGACTTATACTCGTATTTCTTATTCAGTCTCTGTCAAACATACAGACTGTTTTTATCTTCCCTACTTTTAAATTGGTTATTTCTGAACGTAAAACGAACCAAAATGTTAATAACGCAATCTAGAGTAAACTAACAAGCAATACTCGTATTCTGGCTTATACAAACATATAATCTTCCTTAATATACAAATGTATTCTCTTTTATGTACCTAATGGTAATAAAGATATTTCTCATGAAATCACATTTGCATATTTCTCATAGAACGAAAACAAATATTTTCTTACTTATACAAGATAGATTTGGGGCATAAATAAAGATGATTTCTGTTGAACTCGTATTTTTTTCAGTCAAAGGGCAGAACTCGGCAGAAGTCTCTTAATTGGAGCCCAAGTTATAATAATCCTGCTTAGTGTATCATATTAAAATTATAAATTACCTTTGATACTCCAGGATTTATATGACATTTTCATATTCTAATTAAAATGATTGCGCTCGGTGCTAAGCAAAATCGAGTTCAGCAACCAAATCTCAGTACCTATTCTCAAAAGCACAAAATTAGGAACAGTAGTTTTCCATTTGTGGTTTCTAATTAAATTTTTTGTCTATGACTATCTCCAGAAATTTGGCACTATTTTCTGCAATGATAACATCATGATACAATAATATACCTATTAGACCATGGATAACATTATCTTCATATGCCATGGAAATGTCAAATGGATTATCAAAACCATGGTCTAAGAGTAGTATATTATTGTATCATGATCAAAACGTTAGCTGATTTGCATAACATTTATGTTAGTCTAATTATTGTAAGGTGTTAATATATATAAACATACATTTGTAAGGCTGTGCCTGCAGGTCAGGTACAAGCGTATCTATCGGGAGTCAGTGTGGGTATCCTGTTCGCCAGCGTCAATGTTACTTTGTTAGTAAATTTTTTCTATTATGTATTAGGTTACACGTATATATCCAAATAAATCTTTTACAGTGATATTGTAGTTGCACTTGTGACAGCTACTTGCGATGCTTTTTGATTCCATTTACTATTTTGGTTTTGAGTATACTTCTCTACACGTACGGTCATTCATGTACGGTATTAATAATTTTACTTTTGTCACATTTACATTGCTTAAAATATAATTGCATTACATACTGAAAAGTAATTTCAATTTTTAAAATGATGTCAAACGCTGTCTCTTTTGAATGCTTACTGCATATGCACCAAAGAAATCACATGTCTATATTTCCTGCCAAAAAGATAGCGTTTGCAAGAAAAGCGAAGCATATTGTTATATCTTTTGCGCACAGGAAAGTGAAATATATTTACCTTCAACAACAGAAGATAAACATGTGGCAACTCGTGAAATATGGTTTCTATGATAAATGGAGTATCGTGGTTATTAGACTGAGGCACGTCGAGCGGCATAATATTTTACATGTTGCTGACACATCGCGTATGTAAATGAGTGTTTTGTAAGTCAGAAGTTATATGTAAAGTCTGGCATCCATTCAGTCTGTGACCTTGATGAAGATGAAATTGAAGGAAAATATGAAGGACGAATGATGTAGCAAGCTCTGTAAACAACTAGTAAGTGTGTATCGAGACTTGCTCTGAGGTTTATAGGAAATAAAAAACTTATAGAAGATACTATAAAATGGTACAAAATATGCCAAAATTCAGATTCGTCATCAGATTTCAACTATTGTAACATCCTGACCTCCTGAAATATAATTGAATTGAATATCTGGTCATATATTCATTTTTAGGGTTCCGTAGTCCTGACAAGGAACCCTTATAGTTTCGTCATGTCCGTCTGTCGTTCGTCATGTTCGTCCCCCCCCCCCCTCTAAAAGCTAAACTGCTGGGTTCAAAAATGTGGAAAAATTCATGATGATAGTGCAGCTCATGAACTTTAAAGGAAAAGTATAATGGTTGAGATAACTTTATTGCTTTAGCAGTAATAGTCGTTGAACTTGGGTGTTAGATAATTTTGTAGCAAATATAAAATCCTTAGAATAACTCCTTTAAAATGACTAAGATGAAGTAGTTGATTGTTTTTTAAGGGTAAAGATTTGCATTGAAGATTAAATCAGAAATATTAAATCTTAATGCAATAAGTATTTCGACTTTATACTCGCCGTACACAAGAAGTGTTTGTTGGTTCCACGAACACAAGACTGGAAGCCATATTATATGTTTTACTGCTAACCTATACCTACCTATACCTACTTATATAAGTTACAAATGAAAATGCAATTTTTTAATGAAGTTATGTAATATTACTAAAACTGATATGTAAATATTCATTAAAGTCTCAGCAAAAAATAAAAGCAATATTCTATTCGAAATGGCCACCTTTACCTGTCTGGCCATAAATCTCCCATAGATTTATGGCCTGGCATATATAAAAAATTATATATAAAAATAAATATATAAAAAAAATTATGTTACATAATAATAAAAAACATATTTTTAAAAGTATCTCAAGAAAACATTAAATAACATTTGAATGAAACACTTCACATACGCCACGTAGCCTAGCCGGAAGAATATTCGACTAGTTTCGCTTTTTTTTTTTTTTTTTTTTTTTTATTGCTGATAGGTAAGCCTTTGGCCACAATCTCACGTGATGGTAAGTGATGATGTGGTCGAAGGTGTTAACAGGCTTAACCTAGAATGACTGGCTCTCAAGGACAGCTGCCGGAACATAGTTAGGTGCTTGGCGACAGATTTTCAACTTGAGGGTGGTCGCTAGCCAGGCGGGCATTCGCAAAAATGCCCTTCCACCATGCGGTGAAGCTCAAGCCCGCGGCGGGATTCGAACCATGGACCTGCTGCGCTGCAGTCCATAGCTAAAGCCACTGAGCTATCACTGCTTCAAAAGCCGCAAAGTAACGCCTGAATCTATTCAGTTATGTTACAAAATTAAATGAAAAAGCAACTTTTTAATGAAGTTATGTTATATTACTAAAACTGATATGTGCATATTTATTAAAGTCTCAGCAAAAATGCATTAACTCACTGTTTCCATGGGAAATTTCGCCACTGCTTGCTGCAGAGAGGTCTGTAGTCGGACCACTCCAAAAGATTTTGATTTTTCAAACAATAAAACACAGTTTTTTTATTACTATGAGCACAATTTCCCTACGTATATTTTTCATAACATGCAATGCTCTAACCAGTCTAATCTATACCTATATCAGGTTGGAGAAGGCGGGTAGGGAAGCGCGAGTGGCGCGCTTACATTATCTATTTATCTTATAATAAAACTGTAACAGGTCCAATTCAATATTTTGAAAATATGTTTTGAGAGTAATCTGTAGCTGATACTGATGCAAAAACTGATTTTTTTTTCTGGGTGTCTGTCTGTATCCCAGCCGCGCATCACTGTAAAACTACTGAATAGATTTGAATGAAACTTAGCTCGATTCGATTTCATACTACGAAGAAGGACATAGGATACTTTTATCCCGAAATTCAGTATGGTTCCCTTGGGAGAGGGGATGAAAGTCAAAATATACGCGTAGTTGTAATTTATTAACGCGTAGTCTGATTTCATACGTTCTTTTTAGGGTTCCGTACCCAAAAGGTAAAATCGGGACCCTATTACTAAGATTTCGCTGTCCGTCTGTCCATCCGTCCGTCTGTCTGTCACCAGGCTGTATCTCAAAAACGGTGATAGCTAGACAGTTGAAATTTTCACAGATGATGTATTTATGTTGCCGCTATAACAACAAATACAAAAATTGGGCCAAGTGCGAGTCGGACTCACGCACGTTAAAACAAAAAAACCGGCCAAATGCGAATGGGACTCACGCACGAAGGGTTCCGTACCATTATCTGAAATTTTATTGTATGGGTGACCCCTTAATTATTTATTCTAATTAAAAATATTCTGTGAATAGTAAAGCGTCTACCAGTCACCGTTATTAGTATCGAGCACAAAACGGTTAAAATAATCAAGGTTGTTGTTACTAAAAATAATAAACATGAGTAGAAGATACTAAGATACACCAGGAGTTAGAACAATGAAATTTAGGGAAATTTTTAGTTAGTTTTTTTTAACCTACACTTTTTACCTTATATTTAGTTACTACCCTGCCAAACATAGTTGTTATTAATTGTTTTATAACAACAGAGCATTTTACAACGAAAAATCATAGACATATAACTTTGTTTACACCAATGGTTACCATGTTTACAAGTCATTCTGGCCCAAGAGAAGGAAGCATTTACTGTGAGTTTTTCCCGGCCTTAGGTGGGAAGGAGCGTCTCCTACCCGCTACTCAGATCAAACAAACACTACTTTCCGAGAAATAAAAAAAAATATTTTCGACCTAACGTCAAACAAACCGCCGTTTTAAAATCGAAATTCTAAAGAAACGCACAAGGTACTTTGCTTCAATATTTATTGTGCGAACCGAGAAAGAACTCTCTGAGTTACTTAACTACTGTCTTCTGGAAAATACAACCCCGGAGTTTTGAAATCCAAAGTAAAAAGCTCCATTCTGAGCTATGCTTTACTATAAGAGTGCTTCACCGCAGACCACAGTGTTTCTTAATATGAGATAAGCAGTGCACAAATGTGAATAATTAGTCTGCTGGTACGGCAATCGCGAACGAAGTCGCGGGTACAGCTAGTGGTATATAATAGAACATAACTATTACAAACAATGTATGTATCCTTGCACAAATATCTGATAAATGAACAAAACATGAGCGATTGAGCTGCTGGCTTTACATTAAAGCTATCTGCAAATCCGCAACTCAGAGAAGTGGGTTTTGACTTATACGCGAACATTCATGGCATAATTGTTTTTTTTTTAAAGTTTAACCGTGAATAAGGTAATTGAGGTAAATTGATAATTATAAAAACTTAATCAGTTAATAATAGATACTCTTTATTTATAAAAAATATAACATGGATTCCTTGATCCATGATGTCCTTCAAAATTAGCAAGATCATTTGATAATTTCTTTGCACAAAAGTATCTGCTGCTGAACTAGGTTCATTACCCGTGTTTCAGCTAACTAACTAACTAACAGCTACTTGAGTATATATTCTGTGATCATATGTTAGATTTATGCAAGTTGAGTATATGTCCAAAGTTAAAATAGTTATTCACAGTAACTCTTATTTAAATAATACGAAACGATAAAAAATAAAAATAAAAACACAGTAAAATAGGTTAATAGTAATGTAAATAAATAAAAAACGTAGGGATAAGTAATAATACATAAAAGAAAGCAAAATAAATGTAAATAAGGAATATGTATTATAATAACTTTCTTACTCTTTAAGAAAGATTTATAGAGTTTTTAAAGATTTGTTTTCGTAAGTTTGTTCTTTTTTTAAACAACTTCCAAAAAAGGAGGAGTTTCTCAATTTGTATGTATTTTTTTTACTGTTACATATTTTAGTAAAAAATACCAACTCTGCTTGTTGTCGCATTGCAAAATAAATTAAATAACACCATGTTGATAAGAAGTTGAAAGAATGGGTACTTATATACAATTTTTCAGCATACACATCCTAACATAATCATCCCAAGCGGAATTATCAAATTTATTCTCATAGCTGTCTGGCGTTATTGAAAAATACCGTTAGTATTTTTTTTACTTTCAGCTCTTACAATGACTCATATATCACTCATAACAAGACTCATTAACAACACAAGTATTTGTCTTATATGCACGGAAATCCCGTTAACACATTGACATCAAGGTGGCATACAGCTCATTAAGTGCTAGTTTTTTCAGTTGGCTTCAGAAGATGGTAAATAATGTAATAAAAATAGAAAAGTTATCAAATGTAACATAATTATTTGATTATATAGTTATATACTGAGCCTTGTCTTTCACTTTTACGCTAAAATATATTTTTCGCCCAACGAGCCTTAACTGAATTATATTTTTATTTTTTTGCGGTTTTTTTTTGCATTTGAGTATTGTTTTAATTGTCTAAATTATTAATTACTGGTACAGAGTATTTGGTTCATAGTTTTCAGTAAATATGACTAATATAAAAAAGTTTCATATTATATAGAAAGCAAAACTCACATTTTCTATTAGACGTTTGTATCTAGAACATTTAGAATATTTATTTTAATCTTAGTTTGTAGATAGATATAAATCTTATTCAAAACTTTAACATACATTTTAGTTTTACGTACAAAATACAGTTTTATAGAGCAGAAACTACAGCTTTTTAACACTGTCTGGGAGAAATCATGAAACAAAAATGCTTTGTTATCTCGCCAAACGTTACTTGACATGATTTTCTAGCCGCTCTTATAAAGAACTCCTTCCCATTAGGCTGTAGGGCTTGAAGTATCTTTGCCCTCAAGGTTTAATATATATAAAAATCAAAGTCCTGACTCACTGACTGACAGACAATGCACATCCTAAACCGCTGGTAGCAGAAACTTACGAGTAAAATTTGGAGGGTGCATTTGTCTTGATGCGTAGGGCTGTACTAAGAAAGGATATTTTGATATTCAAAGAATTATGAAGTCAAACTAGTCTAGTTTAACTAATTTTTTTATGCCTGCTAGATTCGCCTTTGATTTTTATTTTACCTGATGGTAAGTGTTGATGTGGTCGAAGTTGTTGTTCAGGCTAACCTAGAATTGCCGATTAGCGGTTTTAATGAAAAATAGGAGTAAAAGTATAAAAATAAAATATTTACCAAGAAATGGAAACTTTTTTTGTTTTTTTGAGGGGGGAAATGCCTTCGCACTGCCCCTTCACCACGGGGGTAGTGGAGGGGGATGTGTGGGACTTGAACCCACTAAAACCCCCCCGTGAGCAGTCCTCCGCCGAGGTGGGGCAAGAGAGAGTCGCATTAGCATTCACCATCTAAGAAATGGAACCTACTTCAACACTCAAAAGTGTGAAATAACTTGTTGAAATCGGTACCATGATAGTTCTGTTATATCACACTTTTGAGTGTTGAAGTCGGCTCCATTTTTTGGTTGATTTTTTTTAAATTTTTTGGGTGACACATGCTACTTTCGAGATCGATTGTCATTCACTGACAACGACTATATCATCATGATAGGAAAATATTTTTCAGTTATTGGAGTGTAATTCAAAAACGGCTTGACCGATTTTGATGAAATTTAAATGAGACCAAACGACAAGCATCAGCATTCAAATAAAAAAAAAATCAAAATCAGTTCACCCGGTCTAAAGTTCTGAGGTAACAAATATAAAAAAATCGCCAAGTGCGAGTCGGTCTCGAGCACGAAGGGTTCCGTACCATTAGCTATACAACATTGAACGTCATATTTTAATCGCGACTCTCCGACTCGCACTTCGCCAACTATTTGTATTTGTGTTATAGCGGCAACAGCAATACATCATCTGTGAAAATTTCAACTGTCTAGCTATCACCGTTCTTAAGATACAGCCTGTTACATCCCATTGAAGCTCTCGTAGCAAAGTTTGCTTAGCCATTCTGAACCGACCAGCAAAGCTATGCAACGTCCGCCTCGGTCATGACTTGGATGGGTGACCGCTGGTGACATTACTACTGAACGCTACCGTGCTTCGGAGGGCACGTTAAGCCGTCGGTCCCGGTTGTTGGCTTACGATGACAGTCGTTACAGCATGGTGGTAGGGCATTTTGCGAATGCCCGCCTGGCTGGCTACCACCCTCAAGTAGAAAATCTGTCGCCAAGCACCTAACGGTGTGTTCCGGCAGCTGTCCTTGAGAGCCAATAATTCTAGGCTAGTCTGAACAAAATCTTCGACCACATCATCACTTACCATCAGGTGAGATAGTGGCCAAAGGCTAGACTATCAGCTAAAAAAAAAAAGCCTTGTGACAGGCGGACGGACGGACATCGAAGTTTCAGTAATAGGGTCCCGTTTTTACCCCTTGGGTACGAAACCATAAAAACAATAAAAACATAATTCTTCTAACTTAATCACATCTTCACATACCATCAGGTGAGATAGTGGTCAAAGGCTAACCTATCAAGCTAAAAAAAATAAAATTTTCCGGGCTACTAAACATCGTCTTGTAGGTATAAGATCTTTACAGTTACCACGTTGCAAATATGAGGGTCGCTGTCCCGTTAGATACACATCCGTAATTTGCGGGTTGCCGGGGAACTATAAAGGTTGTGTATAATACACATGGCAGAACATTAACTCTACTAACATAATTCTAGGTTATGGTTATGTGCGGTCTGTCACTGATATGAGCAGGAATATAATTTGCACTCCGTGATGCGATGATTGTTATATGTAATCATAAAACTTAGTATCAACAAAGATAGAATAAAATATTTTTAGATTAATTAAATTAATATTTTACAAATGATTAGAATGTAAAAATTTATCTTGTGAAAATTCCGCCTAATTTTACTGCTAGCCACCGTCATATCAGTACTAATAATATAATAAATGCAAAAGTAACTCTGTATGTCTGTCTGTCTGTTACGCTTTCACGCCAAAACTACTGGACCGATTTGAATGAAATTTGGTATGGAAATAGTTTGAGACCCGGGAAAAAACATAGGATAGTTTTTATCCAACTGCGCAAAAAGAGGTTAATGTTTTTGCGCGATAACCGACATACGCGCGGGCGGAGCCGCGCCCGGAAAGCTAGTCTATAATATAAAAGCCATCTTGATCGCGCGCTTGAACAGCCAATACCTCTATGATCTTTTGTTAAGACGCGAAACGTCTTGAAAATCCTTTCAGTTTGGCCTTCGTTTATGATGGCACGTTGGATCAGCAGGAAAATTGGGCAGAATTGTCACTACACATAATTTAAAACTAAAATATTACAATTTTATTACAACGTTTTGAATAAATATTTTTACAATAATAATTGCCGCAAAGCAAACCTAAATCCAATGATTAATGTAGGTAGTGCTTTTCTATTCTTGGTGATATAATATGTTTATCCAAACATTCAGATGCACTGAACATGATAAATATTGAATCTATTTTTAAAGCTTTTTATTTGTCCACGTTGGTTATTTTTTTTTTTTTTTTCTCGGTCGTGTATTCTTGAACTACGAAATATTGGAGTTTTTCCTCTGTTTGTAACTCTACGAATCGATTTGTTGTGCAACAGTCATTTCCGTGCCAACTGCAGATGTCTGCGGTCGCAGATTGAAATGGCCTCAAATATATGTTAGATTTAGATGTAGCACGATAGTTCAAGATAAAATATATTAAATTCAAGAGGATATGACAAATGATGATCTAGTACACGATTCCACATATTATCTAGATAGAAAAAAAACAAGAATATAGCTCTAAAATTTCGCTTATTTTATGTAGTTTTGTGTCCATTCATAGTAAATCCTACCAATATGACTTTTATTTCTAATTATTTAGCAACCATATGATTTAGAACTTGAAATAAAATACGTTATTAATAAGCTCGTCATCTTAATATTTTTTTAAATGAATATATTTATCAGAATTTTCTCACGGTTTTTGAAATAAGAAGCGACTAAGGGCAGCAGCGCATCCAGAGGAACTGTTTTTGGTTGCATGAATTCATTAATAACGCATCCAGAGAGATTTTTAGATTTTTTTCACCAAAAATAAGTTCAATATGACTGTATGATACATGAGTAACCAAAAACAGCACAATATCTTACTCGTATATTCGTCAAAAACGCATCCAGAGATAACTTTTTTTAAATTACCTGGAAACTGAAAGGATAAACATATATACGTACATATATAATCTGACTGTATACATATAGTTGGCGGTACATAATGTGTGTCTTTTTAATGGACAATTATTTCCTTTTATACCCCGATAAAAATGTCTCAATTAATACAAAAAAGTGAATAGGGTAAAGGAAAGTGATTGACACGAGTGCAATAGGTAGTTATAAGCAATAAACAAGTTATAAGAATAATATAGGTAGTTATTAGAATGCTGATTTTAATACTTTAAAATTCAATAATAAAGCATTTCGTACGTTCACAAACATGTTTTTTTGATTAAATATACTTACTAGACAAAAAAACAACACACATTTTTAGTGAACACTTCCTGTTAAATTTACAGAGTATTTTATTTGTTTATTTAAAAAAAAGTATATTTACAATAACAAAACTAAATGGAAACACAAAGTACGCAAATGTAATTAAAATGCTGGAGGCGGGCAGCCCTATCGCATGTTTACGTACCCCGCAGCTGTAGGTACTTATTTCAAAGACAGAGCCGAGTTGAAATACTGTATACATAACATTACCGTGCCCATAACCCTTCAAACCGGAACACAGCAATGTGAACTACCATTTGGAAGTAGAAATGGGTATAGTGGCAGAACTTACCCGGACGAACTATAAATATTATAACTGACATCCAAAAATTAAAGAGGTGACAAAGTTACGATAGAAATATAAAATTTTTGTAAAATATTTCAATTATATAATTATTTCAATTGTTTTTTGTTCACCAGACTTAATTACGCCACTACACAATTCCAACATTATATATTATGTTGGTGAGCTGAAAATCCTAGACACTGATCTTAAAGTTGACTTTATTCAACGGTAACCAATAAAGAAGAAAACTCACATTTGGGGCGGAAATTTCAAAACTAACAATGTTTCACGCCTTCCGCTAGGTTTTGAACCAAATCTTCATGATTACGGTGTTTGTGAGTTTAAAATAATATTCGTAGTATCCCTAATACAGTCAAAAATATAAAAAGTTACAAATTGAAATAAATTTAATAAATATTACAGAAAAATATTAGATATTGTAAAATTTATTCTCCCAATTTAGCGTTTTCCGCAATCAAGTACGACAAACGATGTAACAAAATATGCAAAATACATCAAAATTCCCGCCAAAAGCGTAAGCATCCGTCTTGAATTAAAATTCACAATACCGACAATGTACACGACACGAAAAACTGCAATGTTGTACAAACATAAATATCGTTGCACTTTTTATGTTTGTATACGAGGATTACTACATTTATTTGCGCATTCCTCGTTAATTTGAAGCAGGTTTTATAAATTCTAAATTTCGAATATGCCTCTTTTAAGGGTGAAAAATAACATTCAGTGATATGTATTTAATATTCCTATTATTATCCACCTGTGTAAAGTCAGTAACAATAGTATGTATGTTTTGTCCTACCTACAGTATAGGATAACTACGAGAATGAATCTAAAGTGTGCCTTACAACACACAGATCATAGACACATGGACCTTATTATTGTTTTTGTATTGTATTAAAAGTGACTATTAAGTAATATGATACAATCTGTCTCAAGTGCACTTTAAAGTTTTGTATATCTACATTAATTCACCAACGAAAACGTGTCTTACAACACTTTAAACTTTTTTTTTATGCTTGATAGGTTAGCCTTTGACCACTATCTCACCTGAAGGTAAATGATGATGTGGTCGAAGATGTTGTTCAGGCTAACCTAGAATTACTGGCTCTCAAGGACAGCTGCCGGAACACACCGTTAGATGCTTGGCGACAGATTTTCTACTTGAGGGTGGTAGCTAGCCAGGTGGGCATTCGCAAAATGCCCTACCACCATGCTATAACGACTGCCATCCTAAGATAACAATCGGGACCGACGGCTTAACGTGCCCTCCGAAGCACGGAAGCGCTCAGTAGTAATGTCACCAGCGGTCACCCATCCAAGTCATGACCGAGGCGGATGTTGCTCAACTTTGCTGATCGGTTCAGAATGGCTAAGGAAACTTCGCTACGAGCGCTTACTTATTTAAGAAATAACTAGGTATGTACATGTGATTAATATAAGATATTAAAGTTAATGAAGTTAGTGTTATAGGCTACGAGATTTGAAAGAAGCTATATGTAAATTTTGTAATATAATTGTCATTAGAGTAGTGAAAATTATGTCTTCAGTTCTATAGACAGCCGCAAATTCACACAAACAATTTGTTTATCAGGCTCAATTTGGCCGATATCAGTGGAAGGTTTGTATTTGATATAGCGCTAGCAGACGGTGAACATTGCGACTTATATACATTTTGTATTGAAAGCACGCAAATTGTGTTGTTGTGCCTTTGAAATTCGTCTGTTGAGGTTGCAACAGTTTGACATACCAGCTGAAGATTGCAGTCTCATCTTATTCCGGTCTTCCATCACCTTGATGATTTATTCTGAAAGTTTGTTCGGTTAATTCAATATTTATTGAAAAAAATTGACACCCACCACTTGGACCTCTTCCAGCATACTGTTTTTTTATCTCGTCCACTGATTTGCATTCAGCTAGATACTGAAATGGTTATGCAGTTCGAGTAGAAAATTTCCGCGGTTTTGGATTTGGGCAACGCTATGACACAGTGTAGAGTTTATTAGACGTGATCTCTCAAATTTAACATTCATTTTAAATTTGCCCCTAACAATACGGTGATCGTTACCGATTTTCACGAGAGGCAATCGAAATTAGACGACACCCTAATTTTAATTGGGATCGTGGGTGTAATATGCCGCTGGCTTGTATACCAGTCCTCCAGATACGGCATCGGAATTGTGAAACCGCGAAGATGACATTATTAGTGGGATGTGTCATTAGTCCTATACATATTAAAATGACACACGTCTAGGTAGCTAGGTGCCTGATATATTAATTACGGTTCTGTCTACTTGATGTACTGACTGTGATGGAGTCTTGTGCCATCTGGCTGATGAATTTATAATACCTTTAACTTTATATATTTATTTATTTATTTGGGGATTACAATTCGTGGCAAAATATCGGAGAAATGAGAGGAGGAGACGTGGGCGCAGCGGTTTTATACAAAGGAAAAGCGCCTCTCGCGGATAAATGTGTTACTATTTCAACTTAATGCTGGGCTTGTGCTTCGTGGGGGTATAGGTTGCGATACATCTCCGTCGTCCTAGTTCCAACATCAGCCGTAAGGTGGTGGCGTTGACAGGTAGTTTTACCTTCCTCAGTATTAGAAATATAATTGTCCCATTAAAAAAATTATGAGATATAAAGGATTTATACCTTATAAATTTGTTAATAGTTTTTTTCATTACAACAAAATCATAGCAGTTATTCACCAGTGTGCACAATATCTATGTTAATATGTTGATTTAAGGATTAAAATCACTTCTAATCTTAAAACGTTTTACGTGAAAATAAGAAAAAATACCTAATATTTCATCCAAATAGTAGATCATAAGTCAGATTCTTGCAAAAATAAAAAAGTTCCAGAGTTAATAACGATGTCATAAAAACGAATTTCATCATAACCTGAGGCGGGTACTCGCAATGGATTCTTAAAAGGGCACACATCACTTCACTGGAGTTGCTACTGTTTAATAATAATTACTTCATCGTTCTGTATATGTAGTCATGTACTGTGTATGTTCTGTATATGTAGTCGAAACAACAAAGAGCGCTTTTTGTCCCCGTTCTTTCTGTAGCCTGTCTGTCAGATTTTGAAGTAATAATGGGCGAGCGGTAATAGCTGTAGACTGCCGTGTGGCAGGTCCATGGTTCATCCACACCGCTGGCCTGAGCTTCGCCGCATGGTGGAAGCAAATATTGCGAAAATCTGTCGTCAAGCACTTAGCAGTGTGTTCGGGCAGCAGTTCTTGAGAGTCAGTAAAATTACACGCTCATGAAACTTAACAACTATTTGTCTCAGGGTGATAGGCGTAGTGTCTTTCGTCACTTGTGACGCAATCCATCTGCTATAGGCAGAAGTTAGTCCGCTTAACATCAGTTGGGCCTCGGGCTTGTTCCGTCACATTAAAAAAATTACTCTATAAAACTCCTAGCTTTGCCACGAACACTATAGTGTAAAAGTTTACAAATCAGGGTGTGTTAATACCATAGAGATATAAATACTATTGTTAATACATACAGGCGAATGTCTTGGAAAGATCACAAAATACGCCAACATCATGTGAAATTTTCCAGGGCTCAAGCATATAATGTGTCATCAGTTGAACACATGCATCTGTTGTGTATGTGCTCTTTGTGAAACTATGTTAAAATATGAATATTTTAACATATTTTTACATTATAATTAATATTTAGCTACTTTTGACTTCATGAAGTCTAATGTTTTAAAACAAAAAAAGGTTAAAAAATTAATATTTTAACATATTTTTGTTCATGAAGTCTAATGTTTTATAGCTAATGGTACAGAACCCTTCGTGCGCGAGTCCGACTCGCACTTGACCGATTTGATGGCTACCAATAAGTTATATTCTTCATACGTCTCGCTTATCTCTATACATGAAAATTCTCTCCGGTTGTTTAACTAAAGCCTTAATTCTAGGCATTAGAGAAATGGTGCTACTGCAGTATTCCATTACGTCGCGAACAGATAAAAAATTAAAAATTCACGAGCAACATAAACATTCTGTACACGTAGCGTCGTCACCTCCGTAATGTGGATTTCACGAGTAGCGCACCACAACCACTAGATTTTAGCCATAAATATAAAATACGGCATAACCCCTACCACTGTCTCAATTAATAGTACATTATGGTACAAGTGTGTAATGTTGGTGTTTTTTTTTTTTTTTTTTTTTTTTATGTCTGACAGGTTAGCCTTTGACCACTATCTCACCTGATGGTAAGTGATGATGTGGTCGAAGATGTTCAGGCTAACCTAGAATTACTGGCTCTCAAGGACAGCTGCCGGAACATACCGTTAGGTGCTTGGCGACAGATTTTCAACTTGAGGGTGGTAGCTAGCCAGGCGGGCATTTGCAAGTGCCCTACCACCATGCAGATTTCCGCTGAGGTGCTATTGAGAACCGAGCCGTTAGGTGAAGGTCTTAAGAGAGCCGAGTACGGTAATCATCAATACAAACGTGTATCATACGACGTTTTTCAACATACTTATGAAGAAAATAATACTAAAAAGTCATTTAATTTCAACAGTGAAAACGAGTTGTGAAATTTTTTTCGCAATGGCGGGAAAAATTAATCAGCTTTCCTAAGCGCGCGCATGGCGATCGGCCATAGAGTAAAAAATTATGTTTCTTTTTTTGTCTTTTTGCGGATATCGTTGTAGCCAAGTCCATATGGGAAATTTAAAGTTTTCTTCATTACTAATAAAAGTTATATATGAGTAAAAGTTTTATTTATTAAACACGTACAAGTTGAAATTATCTATTTATATACGAAGTTGTATGAAATGAGAAAATAATAGTTACATTAAATTATTTGTACTAGGGACTAAGGAATTCGCGTTCTATGAATAACAATAGTGCAAAATGTGAATAAGTGATGGCATACAAAATTTTGTTATATTCAACTTTGTACAGACAGTAAGGCCTTGAATTATTTTATAACATTAAAATGGCTGATTATATTAATGGGGTAACATCAAACATATTGTAGTCCAGCCATTAAGGGAAATGTATTTCACAAACATTTCATAATTTTGCCAACTGTTAGTAAAGCACTGTGAAAGCAAAAAAAACTAGTGTGCGTTTAGTAATGAAAAACGAAATTCGTTAATTGACTTATGAATAATTTTCGTAAGTATATAAAATCAGTATTTTGTTTGTGTATTCTTGAGTCTGTGGTTTGAAATAGTTTGTCAAGAATATATTTTCATATTTTTTTATTACATAATAAAATGTATAAGTACTTTATATAAAATACTTTTCTAAATGTAATAATGTAGTTGTCAATATATTTTTGAACGAATAAGCATTAAAAAGAACCGAAGCAATACTGCCAGCATGTTGGGTGCGCTGCCAACTGGTAGTGGGCTGGAGAATTTGGACTGCCTGTGAGTCTGCAATGGCTTGTAGGTTGTGTAAATGCTTTAATCGTAGTAGCTGTAGTGTTGTATATAGTTCGTAGTATTTTGATAATAAAGACATTATAGAGATTTAGAAGCGCTCGTAGCCAAGTTTGCTTAGCCATTCTGAATCGATCAGCAAAGTTAAGCAACGTCCGCCGCGGTCATGACTTGGATGGGTGACCGCTGGTTGGGCATTACTACTGAGCGCTTCCGTGCTTCGGAGGGCACGTTTAGCCGTCGGTCCCGGTTGTTGTCTGAGGATAGCAGTCGTTACAGCATGGTGGTAGGGCACTTTGCAAATGCCCGCCTGGCTAGCTACCACCCTCAAGTTGAAAATCTGTCACCAAGCACCTAACGGTGTGTTCCGGCAGCTGTCCTTGAGAGCCAGTAACTCTAGGTTAGTCTGAACAACATCCTCGACCACATCATCACATACCATCAGGTGAGATAGTGGTTAAAGGCTAACCTATCAGGCATAAAAAAAAAAAGACATGCCACCGGTTTAATTAGATAAATCATAAACTTTGATAATAATTGAGATAACTTATGAAAATATTATGTAGAACTTTTCTCTATAAATAATTATAGTGAGTATAGACATACAAAGGCTTTTTGATTATTTGAATCATCTTCTGCGAATTTCTATGGTAGGGGCAGAAAACTTCATTACTCCTTACGATACGTATTTATTATCATAATGTAGCTATTTTAATTCAATAATGTAAACCGAAACTCGGATGAAATTTTACTACCGACGAGTAAGGGGCTCATAAAACATATTGAAGCTATAGAATATATAATGATGAATATATATATGAGACATTATAATGTTTTGAACAGAGTTTTGTGCTGCCAGCATCAAAACGTAGTTACTATTTATTCAGCAATCCTTTCTGCTCAGGCGTTAATTAATTTGATTTTTAGATTCAGATTGTATTCAAACGCTAATAAAAAAGTTCATTGTACAACGAGTGTATAAAACAAATCAGTTTAGCCACGACTTTAATACCAGCCATTGCATTTGGCTCGGGCTGTCAAATGTCTTGGCTAGAATTGGCATGAGTTAAACACTTGGATTTTTATTTGATTAAATGCAAGTAGCCAGCAATAATATTGTGGGTAGTACATATTATCTATAATTAAAAAACATATCAAGATATCGGTCGACAGTCGGACCCACGCACTGAGGATTCCCCACAAACCTGAAGGGATACAAGAAAAAGTTATGGTATTTTTATTGTTACATAGTATTTTATTCCATAACAGTTTAAAATTATGAAAAATAGTTTTACTATATGATGTGACAAAATTTTTTTTTGCTATTTGCTATTTTTCGTTTATCTGTGGTTCGTACGTATGCTGTAGGTTTCGATTCCCTTGCGAGTGTCAAAAATTGCGGCATAAACAGTCGTTTATGCCGCAATTTTTGAATGATTGCCATCGCAATCAACATATACAGCCGTATATGTTGATTGCGTTGGCAATCATGGCTATTTGCTATTTTTCGTTTATCTGTGGTTCGTACGTATGCTGTAGGTTTCGATTCCCTTGCGAGTGTCAAAAATTGCGGCATAAACAGCCGTTTATGCCGCAATTTTTGAATGATTGCCAACGCAATCAACATATACAGCCGTATATGTTGATTGCGTTGGCAATCTGTGAGCAGAATTATCATTTTTTGCTAAGGTTCCATAACCAGATGTTACATCTTTTTTATTACTTGGCGCAGTCTGCATGTCTGACTGGTACCAATGTTACGGGTCCGTTGCTCACAAACATAAACAGTTACTAACCTGAAATTTAAATTATAGTGTGTAGTATTGAACCACCACTAATTTATAAAATAAATGGGTCCAATATATGAATAGGTAAATAAAAGTCTAAACATTTTTTGTATCACTATTTAAGGCATTATCGTCAGAATGGCATTTAACACGAAATAAAAGAAATGGGTGTTCATATAACTTATGATCAAAACCAACAAATATTTTATGGATTGTAATAATGCCGAACCCCTAATAGAGCCCCTCTGGCAATGGGCCTTGTTTTTAGAATATATATTATTTACGAAAGAAAATACTGCTTTCAAAACAATTCATAAGATAACTGTCACCTTAGTCTACCCATGAATTACATGAGTGCTCGTGAGTACTGCTTAGTGTATGTCATGGTCTAAGAAAACAAGGTCTTCTACTCCCGAAGAATCACAAACTTCCAAGCGTCACTACCAAATTGGCTCTTTATTAAAACATGATTGCAGCAGAATACAAGTTCATGGTTCTTTTTCATGTAAATGTTTTGTTCTAAAATATCAATACAATATATTAAACGTCTAATAGAAAGTCACACATGAATCAATGTTCATCACAGTAAATGGTATGAAAAAAGTTGTCTCCCTATGGTTCCACAATTTTGACAAATATCGCCGTCTCTGTCTCACGTATATGATTTGCATTTGTTTCGCTCTCGCTCATGCACATAATATGCGCATTGATTCGCAAAATTTGTGGTCGGCCCATTTCTGGAGGCTACTAAAAAAACAAATATATTTTTTCTATTGTGACGGAAAAAGCTCGAGGCCCACCTGATGCTAAGCAGACTCACCTCTGCCTATAACAGATGCATTTCGTCACAAGTCACCAATTGCACTGCGCCTGTCACCAGGAGACAGATGTAGTAAGTCTGTGTACTTTTAATTTCACTGACTCTCAAGGACTGCTGCCGGAACACACCGTTAGGTGCTTGGCGACAGATTTTCTACTTGAGGGGGATCGCTAGCCAGGCGGGCATTTGCAAAATGCCCTTCCACCAAGCAAAAAGTAACTGTAAGAGTAAAAGTAGTGTAAATGTAAAAGTAGAAAAAGCAGTGATTTGAAGTTTTTTCATTTCCTGCAAATTTGTCCGTAGCCTACTACTAAATATGGTATGTAATGTAAAATTTCATTGGTTATAATTATAACTTATCTACGTAATTGGTTTTTACTTCCGATATTTTTGAGCTTTCTTTGAAACTAAACTGTACACCAAAATACTTACAGATAACTGGCTTTTTTGGTACTGGTCAAAATAACTGACGATATAAGGCATGGTATGGATAATGGACAACTCACAGTTTTAACACTATTAGACTTCAGTAACGCCTTCAATAACGAAGATTTTGACGTACTCCTTGGCATTATGTGTTCTCTTAACATATTTCAAACGGTTATTACTTGGTTTCGTAGTTACCTGTATGGACGTCGGCAACGTATATGCTTCGATGAGACTTTCTTATCGTAGTGTACTACGGCAGCAGGTGTACCTCAGGGCGGTGTTCTATCACCTCTTCTTTTCTCAATTTTCATAAATTCAATTTTACATCAGTTATCTTCTTTCTACCATCTTTATGCAGATGATTTGCAAATATACGCTCAGGCTCCTCTAAATGAATTGCCAGCAGCGATCGAAGTAGTCAACTCTGATATGCGACGAATCTCAATATGGAGTAAATCCTATGGTCTCAAGGTCAACCCGGTGAAAACACAAACAATTATCATTGGCAGCTCAAGAATGGTATCCTTGATTGACTGGTTTCACCTTCCACATATTATCTTTGATGCACAAGTTATAGATTACAGCACTACTGTTAAAAATTTAGGTATCATAATGGATAGGAAATTATCTTGCGTGCCCCAGCTTGCGAAGGCAAAGATTTTGCGGCTGGTTTCAACCAGCCGCAAAATCTTTGCTTCCGCTTCTTCCCTAAGAAGACAAAATTTCTTAAATTTCTCAAAATTTCTTACCAATCACACCTAAAATTGCGCTTGCACAATCACTCTTACTCCCAATTCTCGACTACGCTGACAAATCGTATCTTGATTTGACTCAAGAACAGCTTGATAAACTTGAACGCTTACAAAATTTTTGTATTCGATTCATAAATGGCCTACGCAAATATGACCATATAACTGAGTTTCGTAAAAAAATTAAGTGGTTGCCCATACGACTTCGCCGGAATGCACATATTCTTCATCATCTATACAATATCCTCTTCGTTCCCAGTACTCCTACATACTTGAAAAAGTGTTTTGTGTTTCTCCATCTGACCCATGACCTGTCCCTTCGCTCTTGCAATACTCTCCAACTTAAAATTACCCCTCATAGCTCTCAGTACTACAATAAGTCCTTCACAGTACAGGCTGCACGACTGTGGAATGCTTTACCACTCGAGATTGGACGTGCCAAATCTCTTAGAATTTTTAAAGTAATGTTAAAAAATCACTACTTATCCAGTATATAACATTGCGATTGTTTGTTTATGTTATATATGTATGTATAGCGTTAATAAGTATATTTGATATATATTTTATATTCATTTATTATATATTAGAATTATGTATCTGAATTTAATTATCTAAACATTATTTATTGTTCACCACCGTCTACCTCTTCCCTAATTTCTGTCCATCCAAAGGTTGTCTGGAAGAAATTGCTACATAGTGATAAGACCGCCCATTGTACTACCATAGAAAATTTGTCTTAATAAGTGTTATTTACTTCTACTTTGGTAAACAATAAAGAGTTTTTGTATTGTATTGTATTTTATTTCGGCATAGAAAATAATTACTTGATTTCAATCTATGAAACATTGAGGCCTATTAGCATCGACGGTACCCATTATAAGAAAACTATTCGGTGTCAAACACTCTGTACGAATTTGATAACCATAACTTATTCAAGAATCTTAAATCTGTGTAACTTAAATCAATTTCACGTGATTTTCTTTATTAAAAAAAAAGGTGAAATCTTTTATCTGTTATATTACTGCCCCCCAATTTCCTCAAATTATAGGTATAAAGTTTGAGAGCCGTAGATAGAAGTAATAATAATAATAATAAATATTTATTTTCCAAAGAAGTTAATCTTATAGCTAATGAAAATACTCCAGAGTTGTACTGTTAAAGATAGCATAAGTATTTAACCAGTGAATCTCAAACTAGGCGAGAGCCTGTATCTTGAGATTCAGAGTGCGATTGAACAGATGTAAATAACAGTTGTAGCAATATGACATAGTAATATTATAATATAAATTAGCCTAAGGAAAATTGTTTATACCATTTGCAAAACAAAACATTCGTTATGTATATCGTTATGTTAAAAGTACATTTACTTTACACTGAACAATAGTTGAAAGGAGTTTGTGTGTGAGGGTGTGTGTGTGTGTATGTGAAGTTCTGACAAAATTTAAAATGAGACTTTCTGTTTCCTCATACGACAATTTCATCAGAAAATCCTTTACTAATTTTATGCAAGTGAACAGGGAGCAGTCTTTGATATTGCACAATTTAGACAAATTATTATATATTTTGGGATGGGCATAGTCTGGACTTCGTTTTACGAGTAGGGAAGTGGCACATGGGAGGGGTATGCGAAAGACTCGCTTTGACATAGTCCCTCTTTTCAGGAGACCCTTATGTGTTTTGATGATTGCTCTTAAAATAAACAATTGACGAACACGCAGCACCTGAATTTCTTCGTACAGTTTGTCAGTTGGATAAAGGAAAGTTTTTTTAAGAGACAATTTTAGGAGAGCTCGCTGAGCTCTTTCTATCGTTATGAAATTACTCTTCCCTGCGCTACCCCAAACTGACACACAATATTGGAGAAAAGATTGACATAAGGTCATGTATACTTGACGTATAACATCAAATGGCGTGCAGTCCCTAAGTTTCTTCATTACGAAGATAAGTTTTCTTACGCGGCCAGACAACTCCACGATATGATTATTATAGGATAAATTTTCATCGATTGTTATACCTAAATATTTGATACATGTAGCTTTCTGTATGACAGCACATGGGCAGATATTTAGTCGCCTATTGCCTTGAGAAGTGATGACAGAATGCTTGTGTCCCGGTAACGTGACATCCGGTCTCGGACTGTAATACCTGGCGTGTTATTATTGTACCATGGTGTATGTAACGTCTTCGGGACTAAAATATTGTTAAATGAACGGGATTAAATACGATAAATCTGTTTAATTTATATCCGTCATGTCATGATAATGATCACGAAATCCTAGAACCTCGAAGATAACTTAGCAATAATCCATGTCTGTGACTTCAAAGACATATTTGAAAGCCCAATTTGAACTAATTAACAAATTATACACAATTTAGTTGGTATTATTTTATTGAATTTTGATTTTGTATAGCATATATCTCCATTTGAGATAATTATATTTAAAGAGAGAAGATATTAAGCTACGTATTAGGGTATAAGAGTAGAGCGTAGACCACTTTGGCGTTGTCATGGGAATATAAAATATATCAATATTTCTATGACAACGCCACGATACCAACAACGCAGGAAATATTTCTTTCGACCTACAGACTAAGAGACGAAAAAAATACTGAATATATTTAAAATATTTATTAATGTAATCTAACTACGAATATAAGGCAAAAAATAAGCTTTTTCACTTTGTAAAATGGTTTGTGCATAAAAATTAAAAATTAATACGTTAGGTAATTGCGTTATTGTATAGTATATAATGTATCAGCTGATTATAATAAATACAAATAAAAAATTAAACATATTAATACCCCCGTGGGGTGCCGGGTTAGAATTGCACCTTCCTATTTCTTCCCGTGTGAGTGTTGTAAAAGTTGACTAAGGGAAAAATACTAGAAGGTGGGCAGCAGTGCCTTCTTCTTCATGAACTATGCCATCTTGCACTGCGATCCGTACTGCGCCTGCCAAGCGTAGGGATTATGGCTTACACCCCCTAATTAGAGGACGCTATGTTCAGCAGTTTACGATCCGGCTGATACAGTAAACAAAAATTAACCCGTTCGCTCATTATCTCCGATATCATATATTTAAGAAATAAAACTAAATTTAAGACTTATCACTACGAAATTAAAATGTGAAATAAAACTGATCTAGAAATTATTGCAAGTAATGCAATGATTTCTACTACCAAAACCCTTTCCCACGTAAGTCTGACTTGTACTTTACCAGTTTTATACTCACAAACAATTATCAATCATCGTTATCATCACATCTCGTTCAACGGTGGACGGTCTGGTCCACCGTTGAATGAGATCTCCCCCATTAGAGGGGATTTGCAATAATCTGCACGCGGGGCATGCGTTTTAGACATCACAGTAGAAGTTGTCAGTCCTTCGGCAGGCGCCGCTTCTCCTTCTAGTGTTTTTACCTTAGTGGCCTCTTATGACAAGTACGGGAAAAATGGGGAGTGACATTTTAACCCCAAGAAATTAGCATGAGATACCTATAAATCAAATTCCTCCAGCCTGCGATACTTAAAATATATTTCTTAATCGTTAGCGGGTCTATTCACGTACGAATTAATATCAAAATAAACATATTTTGACTAACCTCGAAGTTTCGGTCAAGTTGCATTGACCGTGGTCACGAGTAGACTGAAGAAGCGGGTGTCATCGTCTTGAGGGGCGGCGGGAGCGATTAGGGATAGTTCACGAAAGTATAAATAAAAGTATTGCAAACTTAAAATATACCTACGACAACTTTACCAGTAGAAATACCTATATATGAAAGTTCCCAAACCGACGCAACCGCAACTAAGGAATTAAAATATCACTAAGAGAAATAAAAAGCAAATAAAATATTCCTATAAAAAAAATTTGAAACGGTGGAATGTCATTTGAATCATGTATACAAAAACCATTCCAGTTCTAGAACTGAAGGAAACTGGCAAATAAACTTGTGTTTTTAAATGCCAAGGTTATTTTCTGAAGAACCACGATGGGAAATACTAAACGACTACCGATTTTTAGGACAGATGGAACAGCAGTCGGGCTTTACTGCTTCTCTTTGTGAACATCTTAATCAAAACATATTCCTTATGCACACTGTACAATAACAGACCTATTTCCATCTTACCTGTTCTGAGTAAAGTATTCGAAAAAATTATGCTCAAACAACTTTTATCACATTTTATGAGCAAAATATATTGAATGAGAATCAGTTTGGTTTCACAAAGGGCAGATGCACAACAGTTGCAGGTGTTCAATTGATGTCACATATACTCGAAGCCTGGGAGAGTTCACATGATGCTATTGGCGTATTTTGTGATCTTTCCAAGGCATTCGACTGTGTAGAGCACCGCTCTCTGATTCGTAACCTTTACACTATGGTATTTGTGAAAAAGCTTTGAATCTTATAGAGTCATATCTGTCAGACAGGCTACAGAAGGTAAGAATAAATGACTTTACTTCTTCCGGATCTTTGGTAAAAATAGGTGTACCGCAGGGATCAATTTTGGGACCTTTTCTGTTCCTAGCGTATATTAATGATCTGCCTTGCATGGTCAAAGATTTCTGCGATATTTTTTTATTCGCAGATGATACCTCTCTGATTTTTAAAGTAGATAGGAA
Source organism: Plagodis dolabraria (assembly GCA_963854805.1). Taxonomy (NCBI): domain Eukaryota; kingdom Metazoa; phylum Arthropoda; class Insecta; order Lepidoptera; family Geometridae; genus Plagodis; species Plagodis dolabraria. Next base: position 18,960,646 of record OY978447.1, on the reverse strand, counting down.
GGATAGTGAACTCATTCATATAAATAATGTGTTATCTATGATCTCGAATTGGTTCGCCGCTAATAATCTTCTCTTAAATTCAAAAAGACAAAATGTTTAAAGTTTTCGTTACCAAATGCTCCTTATGTTGTACTAAACATTAAGCTTGGCCCAGATAAATTCTCTTTTGACAATGCGACAGTCTTCCTGGGAATCAAAATGAATTCAACTTTACAATGGGATCCACATATACAGGATCTAGCCGGAAGACTTAGTTCTGCTGTATATGCAGTTTGTAAGATAAGACAATCAACAGATGTAGCTACTGCACGGCTAGTTTATTTTGCATACTTCCACAGTATTATGTCGTATGGTGTATTGCTGTGGGGAGCTGCTGCTGAGATAGAGACATCTTTATCTTACAAAAGCGTGCAATTCGAGCCATATATGAAATGGATCCTAGGGAATCTCTAAGGGATCTTTTTAAAGAAATGTATTTATTAACTTTACCAAGTCTGTATATATTTGAAAATATTATGTATGTTCGGAAAAAAATTAGTAAATTTAAATTAAACAGTGACAACCACGATTACAACAATAGGAATAAATATAAAATAACGGTACCAAGTTTTAGACTAGCAAAGACAAATAAAAGGTCCTTTTTAGGTAATTGTGTGCGGTTTTATAATAAAATTCCCAAACATATTACAATGCTCACAGAAGGAAAATTCAAATTGCACGTGAAAAACATTTTGATTAAAAAATCCTACTACACAGTTTGTGTAATCACACGTATAATCGCGTAATCACACGTAATCGTAATCACATAATCGACAAAAATGCTTGGAAAATTTTCTCCTCTGCCAAGCCATCACATGTCTCCTACGTAATTTGAACAAATATTGTAATAATTGTATTATATTGTATATAACACATTGTAAAAAGACGTTTAAAAGAATGGCCCCGAGTTTCTTGCCCGTTTTTATTTTTTGCTGAACGAGGCAGTACAATGTAGATTATTTCAAATATTAAAATTTGTAATTGACCTTCATAAAAGCGTCGCAGATACCTCAATTGAATAAATGATTTTGAATTTGAATTTTAACAATATTTTACAGAATTTCTACATAAGACTACAACAAAATAATTAAAAATATCAGATTTGGTGGTATCCCATGGTTTACCGAATGAACTAGTATACAAAAAAATATTTCGCTAGTTTAGGCATTCAGTAAACATTGGGATACCAAATTTGATATTTCAGATTGAGATAATACTAATGCATACTTACTAAATCATGGCTATGTGTATAAGTGGCAACAAGTGATGGTCCCGCTAGGTATACGGATACGGACCTACTAAAATGTAACAAACCTTCACATAGGTTCGATAATTTCTTTTTCTGACTTTTCTACATGGTGGTAGGGCATTTTCACCAACCTCAGGTAGAAAATCTATTGCCAAGCGTCTAACGATGTGTTCCAGCAGCTGTCCTCTTGAGTGCCAATAATTGTAGATTAGCCTGAACAACATCATCGACTTTATATCTTAACCAGACACACCTGTGACATTTTTTTTCGTATTAAATAATTTGATTGAAATATATACAATTAATTTACAAAAAACCTACCAATTTGGGAATAACATGTCTATATGTGTTGTTGTAAAATATTAGTTAAATTTTACAAAATTACAGGGAAAGGAAAAATTATAACCGGGAATGGCCGTTCCCTGCTAAAGGGACGGATGGACTCGTGTTCCGATCCCGTTCCAATTTTTTCGTTTCCATATAATTGTGTAGGCTTATTAGATTAGTAGGCATTACTGCATAAATTGCAGTGTTAGAATATTACTTTGATGTTTTTTTTAAAGTACTTTTTGAATATTTGTAAATATTCTTATCCGCAAATATAATATAAAATATTCTTATTCTCAAAGATAAATAAGTATAAGATAATTTTATATTATTTTGTTATAAATAGCCGTTCATTTAGGTTTATATTATATTGTTTGTTTCTACCGCAAATTTAAAGCTTCAAAGTTTCTCTGACTGCTCTCATTGAATTTAAGCATTCGGTGGGGCAAAAGTTGTTTTCTTTACCAAACTGAGTAGATGAAGCCAATTAATGTCATCTCTTGAAATGGCAAAAGTTTGGTAAGATAAGCAGAGCAAAGCCCAATGGGGCAGCTTGAATGTTTCAGCGTTGCGGAGACGGGCACCAACGTTTATAAAATCATATATGTAGTGTATATAAAAGAATTAAACCGGTGTATCTGTAGGTGGTATGCGCAAAAATACGTTTTCAATAGCTTTAGTGAAATAATGTCTACTCTAAAAAACTTGAGTTAAATATGATGTTGATAATATCTACAGAGAAATTTTGCCACAGAGGTGGTACATGAAACATATTTTTGGATTGTGGTCCATTTACATTCAACATTTTTACCCACCTACTGCAGCTGAACAAATAACTCAACATTATTTCCATAACCGAGGATCTAGGGATTCATAACTGAAAATTGAATTACCTTTTTGATGAGTTTCCAAGTCTCAATGAGGTTATATCAGGAATGCTGACCCAGTCAAATAATCATGGAAGTATAAACCTGGCAATTTTTTAAATATTATCTGACATATCAGGTCACGGGACGCAACTGTCACACTGGGTTCCGTGGTTCAAAACTTGCCGTGAGTTTGCGTGTCGCTGCATGGTGGTAGAGAATTAGTTATCTGGTTAGCTACCACACAAGTAGAATATCTATCACCAAGAATCCAAATGGTTTCTGAAGCTGTTTTCAGGATTACTCCCATTCTAGGTTTAGAATGTTTAACATAAAAGACGTAACGTTACCAGTAATTTAAAGCGAAAAAATATTGTGTCAGGAATCATTTTTTCTTCATTAATGGTAATGTTTTTTACTTACCAGTAATGTAAAATAAAAAAATATTAACGTGCAGAACCGGGTTTTATGAGGAATTACATGTTTTTTAATACATTACCTACCAAGATCCATTACCGGTAATATACAGGGATTAGTTATTATTGTTGCTAATGTTAGATGGCTGTCGTGGTAATTCCCAATTGGCACCACCAGTGGAGTAAAAGCACATGAATAAATAAACGTATATATATTCTTGTGGTAAAAGTCTGTTGTGACAGTAATTGTCAAAATGACTTTATATCATATATTTTAGTTTCCCATTAGTGCAAAAATTTACATATAAATTACTTGAAAATAGGTCGTATAGTCGTGGTAGGTGTCAAACTTACTTAATTCATATTTCTTTGGTTTCATTTGGGCGTATATTTACTTAACAATTTAACAATTACCTAGAAATAATTCTCAGATATGATAGTACAAGTGAGGCAATAGTAGCCGAGTGATAATAGCTGTTGACTGCCGTGCCGCAAGTCATCTTAGAGGGGTTCTTTGGGAACTAACACAACTCACATGTTAGAAGAAGGAATGTTAGAAAACGAGAATTCAGGGAACATCTTGTCTTAAAAATTACAGGACAAGAATAATTCTCAAACAGTAAGTTATTTTACGTTAATAAATACAATTATCGTTCTAATTTAATTCAATTCTCGTTCTAATTTAATTCAATTCTCGTTCTAATTTAATTGTTTATTGTACTACGGATAATGTTTTCTTGTTCATTACTAGTTATGGACGAAAAAGAAAGTATTCCTTACCCATTATTGAAGGAAGAATAAATTTTCCTTTTACATTGCTAGTAATGGTAATTAGTAATAGACGGGGACTAAGCCAAGCAGAAGTACTAATGAGTTTTGGATTGCTGATATTGACTGATTCCACAGAAAACAACAAGCATTTCGATTGAACTGTTATTTTTGGCAATACCTTTATGTAAATAAAAATGACTGAGGAATTCACTGAACCTCATGTGCTTATAGTTTTATAAAAGTTTTAATTTTTTTTCTTATGACATTAATTGCATCATATCCAATATAAGCTAAAACAATAAATACTTTTAAAAGTATCCTAAAAAACATTAAATAATATTTAAATAAAACACTTAAAAAAGCATAAAATTATATATCTAGTGACAATTCCGCCTAATTTTCCTGTCATCTACGTGACGTCACAAACATCACGCAGCCCAACCGGAAGAATACCCGACTAGTTTCGCTTCTAAACGATCGTGCGCTCGGTGATATTTAATATGGATTTCCGCAAAGTAACGCCTGAATCTATTCATTACCATAAGCTAAAACAATGAGTTTTGTTCACAAAAGTGTACGGAACAGTAAAACAACAAAGTTCATCTTTAGGGTTCCACCGAAAACAACGTTAAAGTCAATTTAATGAACGTTCATTTCCACTTGAAAAGAACGAAGAAAAATATGGTACCATTCAAGTACCTATTTCAATTGTCGAGCAAGTTATTCATAGCGTTTCAAGCTGCACAATTCACTGCTTGGATTTATTATGGGGAATTATTTCTCCGGCTTCAACAAAAATGTTTTAGAGTTTTAAAATTGTTGGAGCATTTTAGAGCTCCATTCGACTTGTGTATGCGAAGTTTCAAATAACTACGACTTTTTGTTGTACTGAGTACTTATTGTGACAACAAAACTTATGTTTTCTTCTTTATTTTTTTTGCGCATTTTCTGCGAATTTATTAGGAAATCATAAACAAGAGGAAAAAATATAGTCACGTGCGGGATTCAAATCCATGCCATACCCATATGATGGGTTAATAATGACAGGACAACGAAGAGCAACTAGTCATATGTCATGTTGGCTTAGCGGTCAAATCATATACTCTGGCTATAGGGGTGAATGGCGCGGATTCGAATACCGCACATGATTATTATTTAATTTTTTCCTCTCGTTGTAATTTTGTAAAATAACTTTGTTTTGTTTGTAAATATACTTAATCGTAAGTATACCACAATAATATGTAAAATATAAAATAGGTTTATTTTTAACACTTATTAATTTTAGTAAACGGAACGTTACATTATCTGTTTTCAGTAAGATTGTCAATGTCAAGACTTTACACTGAATGCGATTCATGTAGGTGTAATCACTTCGTGGTGCTGGAGGAACTTCATAAGCAGTATCGGAGTTTGCTTGTAGCGCAGCTTGCCTAGTTTTTTTACACGTTACATAGCAGTGTTTAAAGCAATTAGCAACGTCTTACTTGGATAGGTGACCGCTGGTGGCTTTTACTAAGTACTAAGCACTCTTCTGTGCCATAGATGCCATGCCAAGCCATCGTGTATCCGGTTGTTCTTAGGAATGCAGTCATTATGCTAGAGACCTTTGGGCGGCATGAAAACTAACTCTTTGTTCGATTCTAGGGTTTTTGCGAATGCCTAACTGGTACCAAGGTTACGTAGAAAATCAAAGAGCCCAATCGTGTTCCGGCAGCTGTCCTTGACGGTTATTTCACATTCTAGGCTAAGTTGTTTACCACCTTCAAACAAATCTGCAATTACTGTCTAGTAAGATTAGGATCTTGAATAACCTAACGGTCATAAAATGACACTATCACTAGACAACACAATTTCCAATATTGTAGACTTCTATCCTAACTTATACCTATTTCTTTAAACACTAGTTGATTGCCCGAAGCTCTTAGGTTGCATAAATAGATCACTTATAATCAAAAAATAATTGCTGAAAGTCAATAAATCGATTACGGAGGACATTACCTTCTATAATTTTCGAACAATTTCTGATCCAAAATCTCCAAAAAATTGTTCAACACAGATCGAGAAGAATTTTTGGACTGACATCGTTGTAATTAAAATTTGATTATTGAAAGTTTTAAGCCTAAAATCAAATTCCAAACTCTATCCAAGTTCTTAAAGAAATTTACTGAGATCGCAAATTGGGAACAGTCAGGATACATTTTGAAATAATCTGTTTAATCTACTTCCTTGATAGAAACTCGAAGACTAAATAATATAAAGGGATATAAATAATATAGGTTAACAATATAAATAATATAACGTTTAACATCATCTGTGTCCTGAATTACATATTAATGATTCCGTGAAGAATATAATGGTAACAAAACTCTTATTTAGAATATCAGCAACATTTCATAATAATATGCCTCAGTCTAATAACTGCAGAACACCATTTATCATTGAAACCACGTTACTCGAATGCATACATGTTTATCTTCCGATAATGTATGTAAATACAATAATAATAACAATAATACTTTCCTCGGACAAAAATATATTTCACTACGCTTTGTTTGTCCTTCCAAGCGATATTTATATTTTGAGAGGATATATTGAAGTGCGTTCTCCTATGTGCATTTGAGAGAATGTTAAAAGTATTAAAGTATGACAGCGTTTGACATTTTCGTATTTGAATTGTTTGTAAAGATTTTGATACACAATGCCAGAAGACGCAGGTGACCAGTTTTTCAGAGTCATTTTCACAATTGACTAGGCGCGGTGATGACTAGAGTTCGAAAATGTTAGAAAAAAATATAAAATATTTCGACGCATAGCGCCATACGGACATATTTTCAACAACACACTACCAGATACGCAAACAACCAAAATTTATTTTCCCAAATGAGCAGTAATTAACTCATACACGCGTGGTACTAAAATATTAAATTAGAAAACGAAAATTCGTTGTCATTGACATATATAGTGTATGATCACACTTGATAGATGAATGATAGTAAGTTTAAAAATTCTTTGCAGATAATTTGGAAAGTATGGCCACTTTGAATCTGAATATGCTCCTGTAATATAACTACTAACCGTTAGCAGTTATGTTAAAATGAAGCAAAATCTTGCTCACTGAGTCTCACTGCATTACATTTGGCTGCATAAATAATGACTAGGATCCGAACCTCAAGTTTTTCTTACGTACTCTGGTACGTTCCGATAAAAAGTGTACCACTTTTGTTTTGTAAGTGATTATGCAGTGGAAGGTTTTGATCGGTCTTAATCTAAAAAAAGGAATAATTTCTCCTTTAGGAAGTTGTTGGAGTATTTTGATTTCTATATATCATTAACAAATTATTAGAGAAAACAATTTTTTGATCCGAAGGGGAAAGAAACCGCGTCCTCCGATTGCCCGATGCTTAAACCACTCGGCCACCGGAACCATGCTATTTCGAGCTGAAATGTTTGTGCTCCAATTGTATTAATTTAAAAGTCATAGGGAACGGTGCGTGGTTTTTAACAAGACTAATAAACTTAATCTCATCGAAAGAAATGCTTTTTAAAACACTCAACTCTCGCAACGATGTCGCTATTTATTATATTTATTTTTTATTACTCTTATATAATTCTAAAAATAATTCCACTATCGCGTACAGAGTGAAAATTATATTTACAAATTATTGGAGCAATTTTTTTTTCAAATTATTATTGATTTGAATATGAAAAAAATATTTATGGCTTCATTATGTATGAAATCGTGTTAAAAATTATTCACAATCAAACGACTTGCAAAAATAGTTTATGAATGTACATTATGTACATTTGCAGGATTTTTTAAACAGTATCAAATGCATGAGAGTAACTACATTGGATTATTCGTGTGGAATATTATTTGATGATTGGAATATCAAAAAAATTGGCAGAGATTCAATCATCTCTAATGAGTCAAGTTGGGAGAAAGCGCCTTTCAATTTGCTGATAACGAATTAATATTGAATTATTTTGGCTGATTTATATTCTAGAATGACTTCAAATAAATTTTCAGCGAAAATCTTACTTTGTTCTGAAGTCTACGACTTAATTTTGATAGAAATGTGCACCTCTGAAAAAACATTAAGCATAAACATTATAATAATAAGCTTTTTATGACTTTTAAAACATTATAAAGTAAGTTTTTGGAGCCAATTAACGTGTGTCCAGCCAGATTACTGTTTTACCTATAACTATTTATTTTTCAGGTAAATTTAACCCGTATACTAAAATCCGAAACCGACGACGAAAACGATGTTAGCTTACATGATTCGACAGTTTCGAATGTCCACTGACATGAATAAGTATGCTTAAATGGTCCATGACAACGTGTCCTGTTTCAGGACAATACTTTAGTCCCTCAACTGGCAGTACACTGTTTTGGGCAAACTGTCACCAACCCAAAACAAGCTGACGACAAACTCTATAAGTGCGATTCTTTAAAAAAAAAACGATAACAGTTTGAGGCATGTATATATACAATAGTGTGAAAGTGGAAGAACATGATGCCACTGTTAGATCAAAATGTAATTTGTGCTTCTATGGAGAGTACTGATGCTGTAGCAGCACTGACAGACAAAAAGAGTTAAGACCGTATTTCGGCAATTTACTTCTCAATTGCATAGTTTTCAACCACCGCAGCAGGTTACCAATCAGCTTATTACAAGAAAATGAGATGGATATTCGCCGCACACTGTTAACCGCATGATACAGTCTCCACTAATCAAGCGATTTATTGCCAGATATTTATGTTTTAAATTTTGCATGGGAATGAAACAATGCAGTTTCCTGTGTTGTGGCTTTTGAAGTGATTGATCATGGCTGTAAAGGTACCCGTGTATTGAAGCTCTAAGACGTGTGATAGTACTACCACCTTGAGAGCGTGATAATGGTCAGGAATGCACCAAAAATATAAATTGCATTAAATATTTATGGTCACATTAATAACAAGTACTAAATAATTTAAGAACCCTATAAAATAGTTATACGTCAGCTTCGCTTTGAAACAATTATTTGATATAATTGATCCCGACTTAGCTTGTCTTCAACTCAGCGATAATTCTAATACTAATTGGTTTCTAATTAAGTTCAGATACATCACAGAGACATGATGATAAGATACATCAATAGAGATTAATAGACACAACGTTTGAACATAATTTCGTTTGATTAAAGGATTTCGTCATCTTCCTACCCTGATCTCATTGGTATATAGTAACTAAGTAGTTACGTAACTATTATATAAGCATTTTGTTTGCCATAAACCCCACGCTTGGCAGGCGTCTTGGGGACCGCAGTGTGGGATATCAGTTCCTCAGAAAGTGTCACTTTCTGGTGTGTTACTCATAGTCGCCTATTACGACACGGGTAGAGATGGGTGGGTGACATTCTAGCCCGGCAACCCACGGTTAAGTTTAGAGGTTACTATATCAGCCGGATCGTCCACTGCTGAACACAGCCTCCCCTATTTAGGGGGTATTTGCCATAGTCCCCACGCTTGGCAGGCATCTTGGGGATCGCAGTGTAAGATGGCAGTTCTATAGAAGGCGCTGCTCCAGTATTTTTTTCTTAATCGCCTTTTACGACACCCACGGGATGATATGGAGAGTTACAGTTCTAACCCAGCACACCATGGGGCGAGGTAAGCATAAATTAAATCACCAATAATATGAAATAAAACACAATCTGATGCTCCTACTCGCCTTACATGGTTAGAATAACAAATTTAATCTCTAAGCGCTTCTTATTGGAATAAGTTAGTAGACGTAAACCTATATTTTTATACAATGTTACAAACAACTATATCTTTCATTGTCTGTAGCTGCTTGGAAAGTTAATACTCAATCATGGGTAGTAACACGCACTCGATTCCTAGACTTTAACATTTAGAGAAGAAAAAAGTAAATGTCTCTTCAATCATTGTTAGTTTTCTATGATCACGTTACGCCCCGGGCTGAAAATAGAGTTTAATTGAATTTGAAAGTGTTATTTAAGGAGAAAAAAACATTATTTACGTACCTCAATATTATTGTCAAGTCCGATGTTAAAAGGTTGGTGAAAATAACAATACTGTCACTTAATTCCGTCCTGTCACATTGTCACACAACTATGTTAAAACAGTTGAAGCGCTGTGGAACTCGTAAACGGCGAACATGATAGCCGTGGATATCTTTCTATGGTAAGAGTTATGAGAACAGGTCCAAAAATTCACCCAATATTATATAAAAAAAAAATTAAATATTATCAATCCTGTACATGAAAAAAGTAATAGTGTCAGATTATGTTTCCTATTAATTCTCACATCAAACCATGCCATCTAGTTAATTATCCATTATATTTTAATGAATAAATTCAGGCGTTACTTTGCGGAAATCCATATTTAATAATAACCAAATATTTAAAAATATTCAAAGAAAACATTAAATTAATATGTTTATAAAACACTAAAAAAATTAAAAATGTATCTAGTGACAATTCCGCCTCATTTTCCTGCTAAGCTAACGTGACGTCACAAACTCCACGAAGCCAAACCGGAAGAATTTTCATCATGTGTCACTTCTACATGAAGCATCCTGAGGAGATCTTGACTCTACGAGCGCACGATCGAGAAAACTGCAAGATTTCTGTTCCAAATAAAACCAGCCGTTACTAGCCGGCTAGCACAAGCATTCTTTATAATTGTTTAATACCCTATGGTCACACAATTTTGAATTAGAGGTATGATTATTTATATGAATAATTTATTATAGGATCTGACAGTGTATGATAACATAATAGTAAATTTGAAAAGCAAACTTATGTATATTAGGTTGACTAAACATGCAATATTAACTAAAAGCATCGATGGACGCAACCATACAAAGTAACATTATGCATATGTAGTTCTATGACTGGAGTTATTTCCACTTGCGCCGAACAGCCATATTAAGTAATATTTCATGTTCTATTCTGAACTGTTTTGTTTCGGGCAAATACTGGAATTTATTGCGACGACAACACGCGCTGAGTTATTCCGGTTATTTTAATATTGCATTCCGGAAAACAGTTTGTATTGTAAGTCTAGGCATGGATGTTATACAATTTGTGGAACTTCTAAACTTCTAATATTAAAAATGTATTAGAAACGAGTTCACATTATGCTTAAAAGGTATTTAGAAACATAGCCAGTTTAAGATCTCGACAATCATCTATGTTCCAATCTAACACAGTCTTGAGATTGTCAATAGGCAGCTTAGAATCAAAATGGGAATAAACATTTTAGCAAGTTTTTAATATATGCAAAATCATTTCTTTCTATCTTTGGACGTATGTGTCTCTTACGATATAAAGTAAACTGTTTGAATTCTCGTGTCAAAAAAATCAAAGAATTATTATTATATCAAACCTATGAAATCCGCTGAGGACGTCATTACTATCTCTGTTTCTAATTATAATTATTAAAATATAGCAGTAATAAACAAACAACTACTTATTATTATTAGTATTTATATTTATTCTTGATAGGTTTGCCTTTAAACCACTATCTCACCTGATGGTAAGTGATGATGTGGCCAAAGATGTGGTTCAGCCTAACCTGGAATTATTGGTTCTCAAGGAGAGCTGCTGGAACACACGTTTAGGTGCTTGGCGACAGATTCGGATCGTAGCATATCTAAGACAAAAAAACTGAGGAAATTTAACATCTTTTTCTTAAAATTTTACAATACAAATATTTATTATTCTAATACGTTCATTAAATTATTGTTATTTTAAAAGTATATGGTCCAATATTGCAGTACAGTTATTGACATTAACAAACTGTGCGAGGTCGTACCTGTGTTACAGTTGTCAATTTCTGCCGCCAGTCCAGTAACAGTCTTAGTAGGTAGTTTTTATATATGCTCATTAAACATGTTATAATTGAGATCAATATGACAGCTGTCAAAGTAACCACTATATAAGCTCTTAAATGGGTGGCGGAAAACGTTGACATATTTTACTGTTCACAGAGCGAGTTCGTAAGGGCTACATTATATTATTTTTGTTATTGTAACGCCTCTGACTAAATATGTTATTATATATTGATATAATCGTATATTGAGGACTAAACTACTCTATTTTATTAGGACATAAGCTGTAAGTTATTGTTTTAAAAAATAAATAAATAAATATACAAATGTTTTTCCTGTATTGTATATTAATTGTAACATCCATCAGATCATACATCTTCCTATACTAACTGTAGTAAACAGAATAGTTAATATATTTTATACATGTAGGACAATAGTCAATTTACACATAATAAGTTGATAAAAACATCAAATCGTTTGACGAAGAAATTGTTAAATTTCTAAAAATTACAAAATCGTCGACGGCGATGTCATATAACATACAAATAACAAACAATATAATCTGTCAAAACTAATTAGTAATTTACATTTCTATTTAAAATTCCAAATATAAAATATCAAAGTTCACAATTTTATTGTTAGCGGTGGTGCTATAACACTAACAATATGAGTTTTTAAACTGTAACGGTCATTTAAACTATAGGTATTATTAGAAACGGGATATTTACCCTATTTTTGTTTGCTGTTGAGCTCTTGATATTTCGGCACTGTCACAAGAACCATAGAGGGAAAGAGCGTAGACCGGTTCGTTTGCTTTTAGAGCCGGCCAACCACTCGCAACGATTTCAGTTTACTTGTGATCATGGCATAAATATTCCGTTTCTAATAATAATTAGCATACACATTATTTCTGTCTAGTTGTAGCGCTAAGTGTCATAGTAGTGGGCAAGGAAAGGGACGTTTATTTAATTACGTCTCCTGATTCGAGAGTTTGTTGTCGTGCGTATATTTGTCTGTGTGCGACTGGACTACATTTTAATGTTGCAATAGTGAGAAACATTCATTTCATACTTTTTTATTTACCTATATCGATTCAAGAAGCTGATCAGACGTTATTATACGTGGGTGCTGGATTAGTATATCACATCATGTGAAATTCTAATTCGTTCGTAAGTGGCGACTAAGTAAAAAGTGCGCCAAATAAGCAGCATGCCACTTCTCAAGTGCTAGTGAGCAGGGTGTTATGTGCATTGTACGCACAAAAAGGCTGTATACCATACCATTTTAGTGTCCTGCCAGGGTTTCATACAATATTTTATATGTTCTTGTGTTCCTGTCTTATATGTTGGTAGCGTATACATATTATTCGTAATATGTTTTTGTGTTTAGTCCAATGTGTTAGAGAAAACATTTTGTATGACCCTGAAGCTGTGCCCGTTGAATGATAATAGGCTCGCCCCCTATTACAAGGGTCCAAAATCCAATTGGCGAAACGTAGATGTTTAGCACTTTTGCCTACCTCTTTAGGGAATACAAGTGAATTATATGTATGTATGAGAATGTATGTATGTATGTATGAATGAAGGAAACGACTTACGTATCTGCAATTTACTCGTTGATCTTATGTTTGGTATGTATATAAGTGTCAATTGGAATGTTTTATCTCCTGATAAAAAGTCATAATTTATATAAACAAATAAAGATAACGAAAGCCTGTAGAAAAATTATTTTATTATGTTTATTTATTATTATATTCATCCCGGTATTTAAAGAACTAACGGTCGTTAATGCGAAAAAGTACTAACATTAACATCTTTATTTTACTTCCAACGTGATAGCTGTAAAGGGTAAAAGGAAGGAACAGTCACCTCAACAGATGCGAAGTGGAATTATGTAGCTATCTTACCCAAATAAAAAAAGCATTTCCACCATAGATAAAGCGGAAAACTGTCAACTTCGCTTGGTTGGGATTCGAGTTGGGCTTTAGGAGAGATAAGTTTATATCCTTTTGCTTGTTGATAAATTTAAAAATATAATTAGGCGTTCTTGCCTACCATTTGGTATTTTTATTGAGGCTTTTGTCACGGTAATGTTATCTATACAGTATCTTAACTCGGCTCTGTCGTTGAAATAACTACCTACAACCGCGCTACACGTAAACATGCGATAGGGCTACCCGCATTTGGCCTACTTTGTGTTTCCATTTAGTTTTATGATTGTAAATATACTTTTTTTATATAAACAAATAACATTCTTTGTGAAATGAACAGGAAGTGTTCACTAAAAATGGGTGTTGTTTTTTGACTAGTAGGTAGATTTAATTAAAAAACCATGTTTATATTTGAGTAAGACTGATTTTGTCTTAAAAATTTGCGACCGAAAAATATTTGTGAGACGTACGAAATGCTTTATTATTAAATTTTAACGTATAAAAAACCCGCATTCTAATATATAGCTTATAACTACCTATTTCACTCGTGTCAATCACTTTCCTATACTCTATTCACTTTTTTTATTGATCGAGTATAATTTTACTAGTAAGTAGTAATAGTGATTTTACTTACTAGTAAAATTATACTCGATTAATAAGTAAAATTACTTATTACTTACTAGTAAGTAAAATTATTTTATAGTATTACCTTTCAGTTTCCAGGTTATCAAAAAAAAGTTATATCTGGGTGCGTTTTTGACGAATTCATGCAACCAAAAACAGCACAATATATCCTACTCGTCATATTAAATATGTAAATAAACTTATTTTTAGTGAAAATATCGCGCGGTTATTCTTAAAAAAATAACACACCGTCCATTCGTCACTGTGGCACAGACGCGACTGTGTCTGCGTACCGATCGCAGGCCGAGATCGAGGCGCATAGTTATAACTCGCGTTTCGTCCGTTTCTATGAAGTTGAAATACTGTATAGATAACATTACCGTGCCTTTGTCGTCTTTTACGACTTTCAGTTATATATGTGTGAAGGATTAAATTCTAGCCCGATGCCCACCGGAACTTTCATTTATTAAAACAAAAAGTCTAAAGTTATTTATGGAATAATTTAAGAAATTACTACAGTTAAGTGATTCACGGTTTTATTGTTTTATATTGATCTAAAAATTGGACAATGGCATTTTCAAAATTGCCATTGTACAAATGTACATTGCTACTTATTACAAAGGTATTTATTTCTATAATTAATAATGCAAAATTATTACCTAATTGTAAAAACTACGTATGTATATTGTAAATAACGTTAGTGAAACATTAAAACGAGATAAGTAAAACAATTAAACATTAAGATGATGTCGATTATGATGAATGGAATAGTGGTCATCAAAGTGAGTTCACCTCGTCTGATGGGAAGCGAAGATCGAATCAAGAAGCGATGACCATTATTGCAGCTAAGTCAGTTACCATTATGGTATTGATGATCGAATATGGAGGTGACATGTCTATAATTGGCAGGGCTGAAGTGATTACTCCAATTATAAGAATAACTTTAATCTTAGTAACCGACCAATATATTGATAGTCTTAGTCCTAGGTCCTATGATGTTGCACTTCGAGTAGTTATATTAAATTTGCCATGGTATTGACCGTATGACCACTTTGCCACAGCTGGCAATATGCACTATTTCCACGTTGTTGTCATAAAAGTATATTGTTTTAATTGATGGGTGGTCTAGAGACATCGCTGTCAGCGATAAGAATTCCGAAATGATACTATTATACACTTGGTATTTTTAGTTATAAGTTCTTGTTATTATGATGTTTCAATAAAAAATTGGTTGTCTGTCTAAAATTTATTGTACCATAAGTACCTTCTTATAAAACCACTTTTTGTTAGATTGCTATGTGAAAAATTATAGCCTAACTAATACAATAGCTGCAAGTTTTGAGCGTACATGCCGTTATCGTATCGAAATACTAAATACATTCCAAATTATAATATAATACTTGACTTTTGATGCCCTCAGCACTGTTTTTGGAACATTGTGACTAAAACTTAAACAGAATTTATGTTTTCGAGGATGACGGCCTTTATCGGCTAGCACCATACGAAGTTTTGGAGCGAAACATAAATCTTAAATTCGTATCCACAACCGGCTTGGGAAGACATTTTACGACGATCTCAAGAGGATTCTTAAATATAAGTAAATATTGCATGTTCTTTACGCTGTTTACCCGCACTTTGACCTAATGATTGGAATAATTTTATGGTACGAAGTAACCATGCTTTAGATATTAGGGTCAGTGATAAAATTAGGTCGGAAAGAATTGGCTTCACAGGTAGGATCGTGGTGTCTTGTCAAATTACAAGAAAAATGATTTTTGAATGTCACTTGCCTTTTGGAGTTCCATGCGAGGAAACATAAACTAGTTATATTTTAGAGGGGTAAACATATATGACTCTGCATATAGTTGTCTTTAAAGCGTAATTATTTTTATTATATTGTAGGTACCCACGGCAAATGCCAGCAGCAACCAGGACCAACGGCTTAAAGTACCGTCCGAAGCACGGAAGCGCACAGTTGTAAGGTAGGTATATCACTAGCAGTCACCCATCCAAATCAAGACCGTAACGAACGTTGTTTAACCTAGTTGATAGGTTAAGAACTGCTTAATACGAGTGTACTGCGCTACGAGTACGCTGAAAATCTTCAATAAATATATTAATCTAAAGAAACACACTTCTAAAAACTGGGTGTTCTTGGGGAGTGTGGCGGTATTTCACATCGACACAACTTCTAAACCTATACCAAGCTCAAGTTAGGTCTTTTATAAAATACTGCAGCCATCTCTGGGACGATTCAGCTAAGTACCAGCTCGAAACCTTGGAATCCATAGTAAACTGAACAAAGAAGCTCATTGGTGATGATGCGTTGGTGGAGGCTAGACTCCAAAGCCTCGAGCACAGACGCAAAGTTGCCAGTTAATCGATATTTTACAGGCTTCACTTCGGAGAATGTGCGAACGATTTCCACAACCTCATTCCCTCTTAATTCTCCTTTCTTTCATCGGACAACAAGACGCACAGGAACACGACATCCATAGATTGTTGATATTCCAAAAATACGCACAAAGAGTTTTTAATCAAGTTTTATAACACGAACGGCCGATGTATGAAACACCTTACCAGCGTCTCTTTTCCCGATAAATATAATCTGGAAGTCTTCAAGTACAGAGTAAATGGTAGGAGGTATCTGCAGGCTGCGCAAGTATGTTCCACCATCGACCGCGTCGTCGCTTTCCATCAGGTGAGACTATGGTCAAATGCTTGCTTATCATATTTTAAAAAAAACTAAATTTTTTTAGGAGTTATAAGATTAGTATTATAGATTTATATAAATTAAAAATCTATCGCCACGTGTATATAATTGAGACCTAACATACCTACATACTTATTCATATTGCTTTTTAATATTTCGTCAGTTTATTGTCTTATAGCTGCGTTTGTTAATTGTATGTAATTCATTTTAACACCGAAACGCACTAATATATTCACGGTAATATATTAGTGTAACTTAGTACAGCTATCGTGCCAAGAATATATGTATTTATGTTAAGGCATTAATCTTGCATTACAGCGAGGGCAGTGAGTCACAAAGTTAAACGGTTCGGAAACGTGATAGTTGGACTTAGCACTTTCATTCACTGAGAATAATATGCACAATGTCTATTTGAATATTTTACATGCTGTTTCTCTATTTATAAATCTGTATATAACATTGTATCACTATAAATGGTATTTTGGATGATTAAACTAGCAGTACGAGTAGGTCTTTTGTAAACAAAACTCTAAAAAGTATATACGACACTAGCTGCTATACATCAAAAGCATTTAGACAACCTAAATGCCATTGCAAGTTCACACACAGTGCAAATGCTTTCTCGTCAAATGTGTCGTCATTATGTCCAGCCCAATACCAGATAGCATCTAATATTGACTTTAGTATACATTGCCATATAACGATGACTATGCTATATGTTCTTGAAGATATATGTATATATATAGGTAAGTCAAAAGCTTACCTAAGTTTATCTCCACAAACCTTCTAAACTTGCTCGTTCATATCATAAGTCAGCGCAAAGATATTTGCGCTTGGAGTAGCTCACTTTTTAATGTCCGTAAGCATATGGTCAATAACTATTGCTACTTTATCGAATAATAACGAATACTCGCTATAAAATCAAATTGAAACCAAGCGAAGCCTTTTTGCAAAAAGTATGTCTATTTTAATATTTAAAATATAACAGTATTCCGGGCCGATCTTATGAAGAGATTCCACGTGATATCAAATTTTTATCCCTCTCTGATTCCACTTTTATTTATCGTGGGATCCGCTGAGATTTAATTATTTTACTATTCCGGTCTGATCCCGTCTACTTTTAAACACATTGGTGGTCCGGTTTGCAAGTTAAATTAAGCATTTCACACAACTTTATAGTCACTATTTTTTTAAGTGCCAGGGTAGCAAAAGTCCTAAGAATCGAACAATGGTAGTAAATGCTAAACTTTATGAGTGTATTTTATATTATTACTATTGTGTTTTTTTATGGGGCTTATAGTCCGAGGTTTTCGCGATTGTTACACATAGTAATTAAAAGAAGAAAAAAAATATTGATACATTTTTTGTAGATAATTTTATGATCTACAATTTTAGCCTATAGTATTTTTATGATAAAACTTACCGCTGGTCGCGAAATACTAATTTTTTGACATTTGACCTTGAATAAAAAAAACCATACAGGGGAAAGATGGGGAACTTGCAAATTTTATTTTTAATCATATTTTAAACAATCTTACCGATTTTCAGCTTGGTGCGAATTTATGGAGCTTCGAATGTCTTAATTGCCCGGACTATTCAACTATCTGACAACTGGCTATCAGCTCGTTTGATGGGCACTGCATTTATCCATCGTCGACAGTTGCTGTTCAACTACGAAGCCTATCAATGGTGGTGTGTCACAAGGCTGCGTGCTGACGCTGATACTGTTAATTCTGTAAATTATTTAATCTATAAATATTATATAAGGAAAACGCACCACGTGCTTCGACATACATGGGCACACAGTTTGATGGAAAACCTCTGACCATCTCTAGCTGAATTGGGATGACGTGTAGTTTCAGGTTGCATGGAGAGCTAAAGAAAGAGTCGATCTAAGTTCTAAAAAATATAATCACACAATCCCCATACGACGATTAAAAATGAGATTACACATTAGAGTTATACGCCATGTTTGCTTAGTGGTTAGAGCATATTCCGGCTGTAGGGGTGGATGGCGCGGGTTCGAATACCGCACATGACTGTAATTTTTCTTTTCATCGTAATATTATAACAAAATATTTTTTTATATATTTAAAACATTCAACTAAGGATAGTGAAACTCAACTTGAGAAACTAACTATAAAAACTTTTAAATACTTTTAATATTCTGGTACTTTGAAAATTAGTCACATAATTAAAGTTATACGAAATAATTCATTTATCTAGCAAAAAAACACAGCAGTGGCTAAAACTGTGCAACATTTGGTTTAAGTTTCTCGACTAGTTAGTATGTAGTTTATTGTTCCGACAGCGCAGAGCAGCGATATAAAAATGCAAATCTCCAACATGTGCACTGACACCGCAAACAGTGACTTCTTGTAGCTATGTAAATTCTTTGCTAACAGATGCACACAACGTGTTTATGAAAGAAAGAACATTTTTGCTAAAATGATAGTTATTTCTTATGCCCGGCTACAAAGTATTTTTATTTAAACCTGAAAAAGTATAGGGTTCTCGTATTAAGCCACGAGCGAGGTGAGTGGTTCAAATATAGAATCCTGATATAAGTATCGTAATAATTATCAATTTATCTGAATTTTATGAGTCATGAGAGAGTTAATTTCATGAATCAGTTAATGTTGATTGAGTAATTTTTTTGAACGCATCAGTTAATACAACGCTACTTAACTCCTAATGAAATTTTATGTTCATAGTAGACATGAATTTTATTTTCTCGCAATATACGTTAAAAGTACACTAACCACCTCAAGAATTAAAAACATTTCTACACTAGAGCTTCTATTTCTCGTCCTAAATAATTCGCTTTGCTTTGGGATAAAAGTTTGACTCTAAACTCCAGTGCTACGGTAAGAAGTTGCCTCTAAAATTATTTGCTACGCTAGAGATGATGATGTCGCACGTAACGCAAGTTTCATTGTTTGGCATGGGGAAAATGCATTTACGCGTACCCACTCGCTGGGAAGCCGGTGGTTGATGTCGGGTTAGGGGTCAATATGGACCCTACTACTGACTAAAAATATTAGCGACGTAGCCTAATATTGGTGGAGGGCGCGGACCTACTCGCACATTCAACCGCAACGTCGCCCCCAACGGCGATGCCCGCTTCAGCAGGCCTAACATCTTGGGCATTTAATTCCTCTCTCCTGTACCTTATTCCCTTGGTGCATAAACTATTATTGAAATTGAAAGAAATAATATATATATTTGGCATTGAACTAGCTTTTAAGGTGCCGAAGGGCAAAATGGAGCCCGATTAATAAGACTCCGCTATCTGTTTGTCTGTCTATGCATCAGCCGTATGTCACGGGTCAATAACTCTTAAGTGGAATGACGGACAAACCAGATATTTGAATATCTTGTGTAGGACGTAGGTACAAAAACAGATAATATGGGAGTAAAATATCAACTATTTTAAGGGGCATTTTAATTTTCACTCGTCGTCTATCTTATCTAAATATGACTTTGCTTTGGACTAGTATATAAGCATTTGATAATAAAATTATTTTACAAAATAACTCTGTTAAGTTAACTAATTAATTGTTTACTATAAGTTTTGTCGCACTAGGACTAGTGATTAATTATAATTAATAAAATAGCTAACCTTCTCCGTTTGAATAATTCATGTTTCATTCAGATACTCCGTTTACACATTTTTGTTTATTTAAATATGTGTCAGAAATTTTACCTTAAGAACACATATTTCGTGAATCTTAACCAGTTACTTATTTACGGTTCCGAATACATTATGGTGTTAAATAAAAAGCGAACACACGGATGGACGGCCGCACGTAAGTTTAGTAGATTCTATTCTCTCCTGCTTAACAGCATTATCTATATGCATACACAAGTATAAAATACTTAAGTAAAATTATTTTCTTTTTCATGATCAAAAGGCGTACAAGCGCTTTCATACTTCTGAAGCGAGACTGCCAATGATAATAAAATAATATTCCATTGATTTATTTCCTCTTATCATACAAAGGCAAGATCATATTTTTTAGAGTTTGAGATAATTGAAAAAACAATAAGCAAAAATATCAAACGAAACAGAATAGGTACTATTGTAAAAGGGAATACGTAATTTGATTCGAAGAAGCTGAAGATTAGGGAGCGGCTGTAACCTTCATCAAATGCTGTCAGCCTATCCAATGCTAATGTTATGATTGTGTTACACCAGATTGAGGTAAAGATAGTTTTCAGGATACGCAAGGTTTTGAATTGAAATCCGTGTGGTGTATTGTTCTTTTGTATATTGCTAAATAGGTATCTACTTATTCACTCAAGAGATTATTCTTCTCAGAGAAAATGCTATTGTTGTCCATATTGTTGTATACAATCTGAAAAAATGGTCGGCGAAATTGGAAAGTGTCGGATTGAAAATCAGACGAACTGCCCGTTCCGCGACTTCGGTAGTATATCCAGTTTTTTTGCATATAATTTTGGAATCCCTAGCAAAGCCGGCACCAAAAGTAAATGCGTTGTTGTATAGAGCGATTCTTGCCATTTCGGCTCCTGGCTACCGGTTCTAGATGGGCAGTGGTCTCAGATGTAGGTACCGGTTTCAGACGGGTACCAGTACTCCTCCTAGCAAATATTTGGTATCCAATTCAGGTACCAACGTTCATAAAATGACAACGTTGCTTTCCTACAGACCTTAAGAGTGCGCCCAATGCCAGGAAAAAAACATTTTTCACACCCGCTTGTTCCATTGCACGAAAGTCGGAAATTGCTCGTTTTATTTGATGATTGAAGAGTACAGGTTTAGGGTACAGTTTTTAGTGATGTTTTATGTAATTTTTACAAATATAAACATGTTATAAAATAATCAACCGATTATTTGAGTAAAATATTTTTTAGTAAAACACCAGGGAGCACATTTTTTCATATTATCAACTGTTTCAAAATTCACAACTTTAAATCAAATTGTATTTAGAAAGGTTTTATTATTTCTTTAGATAGTCTTATTTATATACAAAACACAAATGAACTCAAACATAACACCAACCGCCTACAACAACGCCTGAATAAATTTATGCTATAAAAGTGTATATTATTGCAAATACGGCATTTTGAAAAAGCCACAGCATATTTTCACTGTATATAATGTACAATGCATTATGCCTTGGCTCTTATTTTTTTTAAATTTATTATAATTTTACACCTTAAATTAAATTTCTAAGCTCTTTTAAAACTTGAGGACACATAAATCTTTTTTTTAATTCTTTAAACTGTTTACCTGCTTGTTTGTTTCTAAAATACATCACGTTGAATAGTCCAGTAAATAGCAAAACCTCATCATCAATAATAACTCATCACAAATATAAAGCGAAGCAATAGCACCTTCAATCGTTTTTATGGGTAATTTTTTATTCGAACACCTTCAATTCGGCAATCAGGAAACAATTTCCTTCATATCAAAAAGTGTTTGAGCGATTTTCTATCGGTAAAATCGGATTGGAATTCTACTTTCGTTTAATGTTGG
This sequence comes from Plagodis dolabraria, assembly GCA_963854805.1. NCBI lineage: Eukaryota > Metazoa > Arthropoda > Insecta > Lepidoptera > Geometridae > Plagodis > Plagodis dolabraria. The sequence goes on along the minus strand of OY978447.1, from coordinate 18,938,367 downwards.
TTTTTTTTTTTAGCAACAGCACAAAATAAACACAAAACCAATACATTATTATGTTATAAAAGAGAAATAATTTATACTAACCGTATAATATGTTTAAAATAATAATAAAAATGCAGTAAGTACTTAAATCCTTAATTTTAAACACAATGTTTTATATTAGCCTACCCTTGCACATACCATTTCATCAATTACTTATTTAAATTATTAAATAACAATGGCTACAATTCAGTATTAAAAGTTGGTTTGGCTCATATTGCACTTGATAGATTATTTGAAAATTGACTTACTATGTCATGAAATATTTGTTCATCTTCACTTGATTAGCTTTAAGCTTAAGATTAAACAACTGGCTTAATGTGACATTCTCATTTCGTTTTAATTATACTCTGTGGTTTTTAAGAGGAAAATAAGTATTGGTTTAATTATCCATGTGTAGACCTACTTTATCTGTGGTGTGAATTTAATACTGTACCTAATTGTGTTTGTTGTTAGACTGTCATTAAGCATAATATATTGATTATCATGATCACTTGAATCATTATTTGATGATAATATTACTGGAAGTATATTTTATAAGTAGCAAAATTGATCACGTGACAGTGTAAAGTACTTATTAAAAATAGTTTATAATATGTTCTTTATTTATGATGTGTAAAACATTGAAGATTTTATTATACTTATTGCCATATGTATAGATCACTTGAATCATTATTTGATGTTATTAATACTGTAAGTATATTTTATAAGTAGTTTAACTGGTCATGTGACATTTGTTGAGATACTTATATAAAATAGTTTATATGATGTGCTTTATTTATATGTGTAAAAACATTGAAGATTTTATTATACTTATTGCCATACGTGAGCTTGAGATCACACAATTGTCAATTATAAAGAGTAATGTGTTTGTGTCGGTAGTCGCTTTGTCACCTTGTTTGTTCACTCACTGCGAGTAGCTTCAGTGTCTGTCGGACCGCCGTGCGGAGCGGACCTCTAGTGGTATCGAAATAGTCTTTAATGACAAAGTGCTGCCCGATTCAGTGTCTGTCGGACCGCCGTGCCGAGCAGACCTCCAGTGGTGTAGAAATAGTCTTTAACGACGAAGTGCTGCCGAATCAAGATGTTGTGAAGTTAAGTAATTTATTATACTCTTTTTTTGGTATTATATAACGACGAATATGTCAATCAATAGTTGATAAGTGTAAATGAAGTGTTAGTAAGTAAGTATCACATTGTTAAAAGACATTTAAAAGAATAGCCTCGAGTTTCTTGACCGTTCTTCTCGAAGTGGCTCTATACAACTTTGTTTACTGAACGAGGCAGTAATGATAGAATATTTCAGTGTTAAAATTTCATTAGAGCGTCGTAGACGCCTAAATTGAATAAATGGTTTTGACTTTGACTTTGACTTTCATTATTCTAATTAACACACTCGTATCATGGTTGAGCGTTTCCTCCTTCTTGTGATGTGCAGTAATATACTTATCTAAATTAAGTCTAGAACTTTGTACCGTTTTAAGGTTCTAGGGGTCTATAATTTGACATCCAGGATAGTGTGTCGTATAGATATGAAGACTCTTTATATTGTACTAGCGGCCCGCTCCGGCATCGCACGGGTATTTAAGACGAGGCTGCGGAAAAAATACTCTCATTCGACTAGATTTTTTAAGCAACTTAAATATGCAATCGACACGATAACTCAAATATTTGATTTTTCAAACCTTTTTCTATCCGTTGTCCAGACAGGAACACATTTGAAAGAAATTTACTCGATAGTTTTAATTTTTTAAAATGAAGCCTTTTCTTTAAATTATTGGATTTTTCTGGGAAACTACATCAGTTACATATCAATAATAAATACACATAGAAAGGAAATGTAGTTTATTATCCGCTGTATAAGTAAAATTTACCTAGAGTAATTAGTATTCTCATAAAAAATTAAACTGTGTTTTAGACTTACGACCTTTAGTTCTGTGCAGGATTACGGTCAATCGGAAGATTCGATATTCAACCTTATTAGCTTACGATTACGAAATAAAATCAATGCGTAAGAGCTGTCCTTCAGTGCCGCGCTGTGCGCCGTTGGACGTGGACCTGTCGCTCGCGCGCTATCACCTCTGCATTATAAATACGTATCTTGGTAGGTACGAGTATATCAATATGGGAAATAAAGATAACCAACAAAATAAAAAAGGATGCAGAAGAGTCGATACAAAGACTTTGCAAGAATTATGAGAGTGGCAAAAGCGTAAGTATTTTTCGTTATTAATATTTCAGTTTTTTTTTACCTATTGTACCTATGCAAATTTAATAATCGTTTGTGTTTTGGTGTTTATTCTATTCATGAAACATAGGTACTATCTCTACCGAACTAAGAGATTCTATACCAACTAGGTTCCTTTAGTACTGTAATGGAGCTATAAAATAACTATATGTCGTACTAATCTAAGTATGATTAGTAGGGTGCTATAATAATATCTGGTATATGTATAATTATGGTCTCACCTGATGGTAAGTGATGTGGTTGAAGGTGCCGAACAGGTATAAAGTAAAATTATCTGGCTCTAAAGTACAGCTGCCGTTCAACCGTAAATGGAGTTGAGCGTTGCTAAATAATAATAACACAAGCGTAGCAAATCAAAGCATTTAGTTTGGTGGGTAGGTACCTATATCGCAATAAAACATCAAACATTGTTTATATCCCTCAAGACTAGATGTAGATTTATATCAATGAAAGAATATTCAGAATCAGGCAAGTAGGTATATATTCAAGATATTATATACAAAGTCACCTGCATAGGTACTTATAAATATACATTTTATCACTTAGACATGTACATATAAGTATCGATTTATACATAAATAGAGTTGAATAATTGACTGTGATCATAAAATGCACCTTCTTTCTCATGAAAAAAATAACAAATCAGTCAAATTCTGAGATCACTCGGACAGGGAAAACTGTCGGAGTCGCCATCTCATATAATAAGTTTAGACTGTGTTCTTCCACTACATGAAAATAAGTGAGTAATTCTTTAAATAAAGTATTGCTTAATTTGCACATTTTATTCACAGGAAATTTCGTAAAGGAAATATTTTATATACTACCTATATTACGTTAAAAATTATTTTGACCTATCCATAGCAGAGCAACAGGTAAAATTAAATAAAAAAAACGTTATAAATACATTTAAATTTTCTTTTTACACTGAAAAATAACACTTTACATTATTATCGCCCTGCACTTGTCACACCTCTGTAGGGTCGGTATAAACAATATATTTTTTCTGAGTACCTACACAAAAGACAACGCATTGACATAATTGTGCGGAGCAAGACTTAAATTTTATGCCCGGCCTCCTATCTGAAGCAATACCCTTTTGGGAATGCCATCGCTGATATGTTTTATACTTGCCTTCGCCCCCTTTTCGGTTATTAGGGTATTAGATAGATGGTAAAGAGCGATGTTGTACTCTTGACGTGCAAAAAATCTGACGTGCAAATTATCTGAATATATGTATTTAAATTCATTTATTCATATTCCCAACACCCCCTTTCTGAAGGCCGAACTTCAGCAGGGGCGGAGCAGTTTGTATGGTGGCCGTCTTGAAATCGCCATTTTGGATTTTTGACAGGTGTCATTCGACTGCTCTCTCGACATTTATCCTTACTTGGCACTCGTATACGAACTAACAAATTCTATCTACACATTCTAACAAATTGTGCGAAATTGATTGTCGGACAAACAGATATGTACAGTTGCTTTTCTGAAGGCTTCAGGTAACTGAATGTCTGTAAAATGTATAATTATATTTTTTGCAGGTATATATCAATCAAAAATCTGATTGGTATCATCAAACTCGGCTAAATGCACATTTGTAATATAACTAATGCTTATTTGCCGTGTAGTATGGAGACAACAAATCAAAAATAGAAATTCTACAAAAAGAAGAAAAATTTTGGAGGGAAAAAATTGAGACAAAACTAATCACATTCTATATGGACTGCCTTCTGCCCGAGCTGGTCGATCCCCGCCACTCAAAGAAAAGAATGATCCGGGATCAAGAATATGTGGAAACTTCTATAAAAAGAAAAAATCAAGAGGAGGCTGTCGAGGGAGACTTGCAACATCAAAGTGCAAATGCTTCAGTACCTCCTCCCACCGTAAAAAGAAGACTTAACTTAATATTGTCTTAGGTTTTAGTGTTTGTTACGCATAGTAATTAAACAACATTAAACGGTTTAAATCGCGTATATTTATCATTATTTTTGTCATGACGTTTCAAACACTTTGCAGTGATCGTGGTCACGGGGTGACGATCGGGGGGACTGCAAACTTGACTTTCCGTTTCCGATACTCGTTATTTCTCACGCACACTTTTGCATTTCATTAAAATTGTATAAATGGAAAACTATATATTTTTTATTTCATAAATGATTTTTTGTTAATTCATATACATCTTAACTTAATGTGTCTATAACCTCTGTAGACTATCCACGAATATCTGTATTATGATAGTCCACTTACTAACAATCTAAGAATCCACTGTTTTTATTTTAATGTCTAATTTAGTCACCTGTGCCAGTGCCACTCACTGTCTCACTTGTCTGCTATGTTGCATTAAAAGAAGCCTGTATAACATGTTCTCTACAATGTTTCTGCAGTCGTGTGTTTTTTATTAAATATCCCTATAATTAAACCCCTTACAATTGCATATATACACTCTTCTGCAAGTTTGGTAAAAAAAATCTTATCCTGCTGTTTAGAAGTGGCTAGATCTACTTATATCTGGTTGGTCTAATTTTTACCATAGTTGGTATCTAAAAGCAGAGTGGTAGTAAGATAACACCATTCTGTTTACCACTGTAACTGAAAAATAAAAAGTACTAGGATGTATACGAACATATTTTCAACATTAGTAATTAATAGTTAAAAATTATATGATAGCAATAAAAAAAAACAACCTACTTTATTTTATTATGGAAACGTGTACAGTAGCACAGTTATGAAAAACTATAATTCATATTTGTATGACGAGTCATGGTATTATGAATGGTCATATTTAATCAAATCAAATCCATTTATTTCAGGTCAATTGTACCACCGAATATAATATAATATTATGCTCATTCAATTTGATGATATTTTACTTTATTCTAATGATGTGTAATCTGATTAATCGCATTCCAAGATACTGAGAACAATGTTGATTCATTCATAAATTATCGTCCACGCGGATGCCAAGGGGTAATGAAATTTTTATAGGTAGTTTAATCAGTAGAAATCACTTTCGTTACTACGGAGAATTTAAAAACACCTCATTTATCAATAAATATCGTGCCGTTTGGGCTGTTATGTACCATCATCATATTCCGACCCACGTCTCACTTTATGTTGGTTTGGTGCAATACGTTTTCTCTATAAACACAGAAACTGCGACACAACAACATAGCAAAGAAAATTAAAAATAAACAACTTGAAAACATTTTTTTTAATTAAAAAGACTGGAATAACTCATTGATATCGGTTCAATATGATCTCAATTGTGTGCTTATGACGTCGACAGGTTATTTGATATACTGATGACTACAGACTTTTCAAGAGAGATTATTATTCACATATTATTTATAGATTTTATCACTGGTTAACAATAACTTTCATCTATATTCACAGTTGCCACTTACATTAGTTGCTAGAAGCACTGCGATCGTCAAGGCATTTTGGCAAATTACTTTTAGTAAGTTGACTGTAACTGGCAAACCGTTCGACCGATGTTGATGAAATTGAAATGAAACCAATTAAGAGTTAAACTGTACTAGCAAAAAAATAATCTTCAAGATTGTAAGGTTCAGTAAAAAAGTTATGTGTGGTCAAACATAAAATAAATAATAGACAAGTCAATTTAGGAACCATCTTTCTTTTGGGAAGTCAGTTAAATATGTATAATATATATACCAATACATACATAATAATATATGCCAATAAAGTCGAGCAGACATTATCATATTTTAAAAAGTAAAACTTTTGGCTTTAGTTTTATGAGCTACTGTCAACCGTAAGGATAATTTTGAAAAGTAAATCAAATAATCAATTTCTTACTAAGAAATATTAGTAATGTTGATAAAAATAAAAACATGACATCAATTGCAGTATATACAAAGTTACTTTATGTATCGAAATTCGTCACGTGAATAAGATTATAAAAAAAGTTGAAATCGTCTCAATGGTATCTGTGTTCGCGAATCTAATATGAAGTACACAAAATGTTTTTTTAAGCGAGACGTGTGCGCCGCTGCACATCGCGTCGTTCGGTGCAGCGGGGATCGTTGCGCCGCATGGGCGGAGCTAGCGTGGGAATTATTTTTGACTGCCTCGACTTAACAAAAATTTCAAAAATTATAAATCTAAACATAAAAGTAGTTTAGTAATTAAATGTGTAACAATCGCGAAAACCTAAGACAACATTATAAAAGTAGTTATTGTGACATAACTGTAATAGTTAGATTTATATTCCGGATTTTTTTATATAAAGATATTGATGTCTTCTATAACATTGTTGTATATCATTTTGGTCTGTTTTCAATAATTTCCGCAGCGTTCGCGATAATAAGATTTTTCTGGTATTTTTTTCGCACGTCGGACTACATTATCCAAGTTTTATTGCGGATCCCTGACTTTTTTGAAAATTTTCTATTGGTAGCCTATGTTCATTAAAATAATAATATAAGATTCTCATGGTGAAAGAATTTTTCAAATCGGTTTCAGAGCCTATTCAATGCAAACAAATATTTTAATGTCCATGTTATGAAAATCAGTTCATCAGTCTAGTACAGTCTGGTGATGCGTTAGGAACAAAACAGATTAGCTAATAAACGCGGTAGGTGGCTTTGTGTTCAAGTATTGGGAACAGCAACTTCTCTGAAGAATGCAGTTCTAACCAATCTTCTCTATTGTTCTTTTTAATAATGCAGTTGATTATTGCCTTGGATATGCTTATGAAAGACACTGTTATTACTACAATATCACAACATTATTCTAATAAAGATAAAAATAACAGAGTTTTATTCGGTATTTAAAATGAAGTTTCATTAGAAGGTTGGCTGTTTTTTTTATTACAACCAGCATTCAGTATACTTAGCAATAATATTAATAAAGTAGTATACTTTATTAGTATTGGCCCCGTGGGGTGCCGTGTTAGAATTGCTCCTCCCCATATCATACCGTGGGTGTCGTAAGAGGCGACTAAGGGAAAAATACTGGAAGATGGGCAGCAGCGCTTTCTTAAGAACTGCCAACTTACGCTGCGATCACCAAGACGTTAATACCCCCTTGATAGAGGAGGCTGTGTTCAGCAGTGGACAGCTGTTACAGTTAATACTTTATTAATATTTTTCTCCGTACAAACAATGACCGAAACAAACGTTGCTTAAAATATTCAATTTGATAAGAACGATTTTATTTAGCAAAATTATGTGAGCGTTCCAAAAAAAGCATAACAAGGTTGTTTTGTGTTCACAAAACTTATAATAAATAGAAAAATATTAGACATAACATTAAAAAGTAAAATAGAAATATGCCTACACCCGTCGGGCTGAAGAAATTTAACAATGCTAAAACTTATTTTGACAGCTTCTGACCACATCCAGACAGCTTTTCATTTACTGAGTAAGCCTGCGCTTCCTGTAAATTTAATTTCGAAGGGATTTGCTTCCAAACATGAACCGTAAAACACAAACCGCGTTCATGTTATCTGCTGGGAACATTTGAAGCCTTATTTGCTCTCGGAAAGACACATATGTGACCGTAAACAGTATCAATATTTAGTTTAAATTTGTTATGAAAACAAAATATTAAATTGGTCAAAGGACGTACAGGTTAGGGTTCATCACATATGAGATATCACTCACATTTGGAGATCAAAAAATAATCATATGGTGTGTCATGAAATCGATTATTGTTAAAATGTATTCTAGAAAGACTAATCTGCCGTATTAAGAAATAAAGGTAAGAGGGTTTTTGTAAGACTATAATATACTACAGCTGCACATACCCTACATAATTGCTATAAAATTACTAATGTTGTAGAGAGCTGTAAATTATCCCGCGCTAAATCCTTTCGCTTTAAAATCGTTACAGTTATCCAGTGCCCGGCTATTCTGTACAGTTTCGTCTTAAAAGGCTTATTGACAACTTGAACACAATAAATGCTGTCAATAATTATCTGAATTTACAATTTTTTAATTTTTATATCTACTGGACTGTTAACTTGCCGTTGAATGAGGAAAAGTACGCCAGATTAGTAGTATGCCACTACTCATGTCAGCATGCGTATGCAACTCATATAGGTAAACAGGTTTCCTTACAATAAAAACGCATCGTGAGAGCATTAGGTGAAAGTAGTTGAGACACGACCAACCTGAGCATTCTGTCCTGTGTTGGTAAGGTTTTGTTCATAGGCTAGCCTATCAACAATACAGAAGCTTTTAACCCAAATCAGTTCACCCATTTCAGCGTAAAGAAGTAACAAACATATACCCACACATCCTCAGTAGTATGATATCTATTTAAATAATCATTTGTTTTAGGTTTGCAGCTGTAATAGCTATGGACTGCCCTACCGCAGCTTTATGGTTCGATCCCTATCGCGGACTTGAGTTAAAAGGAGACCATTTTGCGAATGCCCCCCTGGCTAGATACCACTCTCAAGTAGCAAATCTGTCACCAAGCACCTAACAGTGTGTTCCGGCAGTCCTTGAGAGAACTAGTAAAATTACAGTCACATAATGAAACTTAAAAACTGTATGCCTCAGGGCGATGGGCGTAGTGCAGTTCGTCAAGTGACGAAAGTACCTTTTATAGGCAGAGGTTACTACTTTATATCAGGTGGGCCTCGTGCTTATTCCGTTACAATCAATAACAAAAAGCTGGTAATGCCACACTAGAAATTTTATGCTCCCCATCTTCATATGAAGGAAAGCTCGCACGCAAGACCTATCAGACACTTATGCATATACTACTAAACTTCTAACTTTCTACTAAATTGTCTGAGCTTATAAGAAGCTCACTATGTTTCCACAGCTTGTCAAAATATATTATGTCAATTCAGTAACAAACAGGCAACAACTTAACTATAGTAAGAGCAATGTGACAGTGATTTGTCAAGAATTGAAGCACCCAAAAGACCAAATGAATTTTTTTCTACTAATTTTATACTAGGTGCAAGTAAATTGAATTTTTCAATTTGCGATACTTTTTACAGACAAGTACCGCAAAAAATAAAACGTTTCGCATTCTGATTAATTAAATTCATGGCCAATAAAATAAAAATTGTCTATAAGTACTCGCAAGTCATTCAATACATTTTTCGCATTGCCTTCTAAGGATCTGTCATCCAAATACCAAACGTCTATCCTTATTTTGATCGGAGACATTGAATTATTCAGTAGATGGCAAGGCTAATGATGACGTTCCAGATGATCACCCTGTTGACATGCTACGTACTATTCTACTAAGATAATGAATAACCTTAATTGGTATATTTATTTTGATGGTTTGCTGTAGCATTTGTAGTGCTATTTATTAAAATCACACCACTATTGCTAAATATCATCACCTTACAAAACTCAGATCGACATGTACAGAAATGTTTGCTATTATAATAAGCGCAGGAGTCGCGCAGATCTATGAAGGAAAAGTATTTTCATTAATTTAACCATTTTACACCACCGCATCGTAACTCTTGAAAAGATAATAATAATACACTTTATAACGTTTCCCAGCACGTATAGATTAGTGTTGAAGTTGGTACCTTTCTGGACGAACAACACACAAGTAGATTTTGTCAACAATGTAAACAACTTGCATTCCTAACGGCGCGGCGTTATTTGCATTAGGTACTTACGCCATGTCAGGTTTTTGCCTTAACAAATTTGCCTATACTTCAGTAACGCCGCAAACTTTTTACCACTTAATCTCAACTTCTCATAATTTCTATTTTATACGACAAACTGGCTCATTTTATTTTATTTAATATGACACATTGTCAAAAAAGGTATAATTCCGGAATTTTAACTTGCAGTTCATTCAAAAGAGTGCTCTATATATTTGCTAGGTAGTCTAACGAGTAAGAAAATAACACAAAAAAAAATAAATTAAGTAAACACAAATACAATCAAGATTTGTTAACTATTGGTTAAAGAAAGCCAAGAATGCTGGCCGTACAGAACGACAATATTAATGTTTATAAAGTGCTTTAAATGAATAAATTAGTACTCCTAATGATACAAGCTATAATCTTGAAACCTGCGTATTTTTTTGCATAGATCACATATTATCTATTGATGAACATCTTCAATTAATAAAGAGTATAGTAAAAGCACAGATTATAAATATTAGAACAGTAATATTTTGTACACAATTTGAGCCAGTATTAGGTGTGGTCCCAGTGGCGTCGCTTCCACGAACCGATTAGCCAAATATCTATGAATATCTTATGCGGCTGTACCTCATGGGTTCATTTTTTCAATCCCAATAGACACAAACATGTAATCTTCAAAGAAATTGGTACTCTTTACATTGATAATAGAAATAAAAGTAAATATTTATAACCAAATAAATATATCCAATTTGTACTACTTTTGGAATCAATGGTCCACTTTAGCGCGTCTTTATCATAAAATAACTTAGAATGAAACTGGCTGACTTACCGTCTTGAGCTTGTTATTTTATATTCATAACTTGTTAAAGTTGGTACAGCCTGTAACTTGTTCATACAATGTTTGTGATTGGTATCTTTGGTCTTTAGAACTTTTACTAAAATATTCACTTTCTAAATTCAAATCACTTTGTGTACCTGCGGGATTAAAAAGCTATTTAAGTCCCTGTTTACGAGGAATAAACTAGGTCTTTTCGAATAGATGTGATAAAAAATAAATTACAAATCGGCGTAGTCCGTAAAAAAAATGAAACATATTAAGTATGTGTATTCAACTAAAGCTGTTTTAAATGATAACACTTCACATGTTAGGGTGCAATAAACCTTTCAATATTTGTCTCTAATAAAATATTACTACTATCTAAATTATCAGTGGGCGTTTTTTATCATATTAATACTCATCACTTCCAATAACATCAGTACTAATATTATAAATGCAAAAGTAACTCTGTCTGTCTGTCTGTTACGCTTTCACACCAAAATTACTAGACCGATTTGAATGAAATTTGGTATGGAAATAGTTTGAGACCCGGGAAAAAACATAGGATAGTTTTTATACAACTGCGCAAAAAGAGGTTAATGTTTTTGCGCGATAACCGACATACGCGCGGGCGGAGCCGCGCCCGGTAATCTAGTTAGTAATAATAATAATATTTTTACTATAAATTTAAGTGGGAGTAGTTAAATAAGACAAATGTACATTAAAAATGTTTAAGCCAATAGATTTTTATAAGATACATAATTTTTTTAATGCTTATACGAATGGTATATACAGGTAAATACAATACTTGTTAAGTTATATTTCTTGTGCAAACTATTTATATTACGACATTTTAAATGCTCATAATCGTAAAGTCTACTTTTCCTAAACATTTTTCTAATCAAATTTTTTTTTTGAGATCTTTTCTATAAATTACTTTGTCCACTAAAAACTCGATCATGTTGTTTTAAACTTGATTTTTATAAAATGCGTATGGAATAAAGCTTATATTCTGACCCTGTCAGCTCGAAAATTTATAATTGATTTTCGTAAGTTATTAGTATTTCTTTCAAAAATGGCTTGAAATATTTTGATGAAATTCACACCATAAGTATGCGTATCAAATAAAAATAAGTATGATTAAAATCTGTTCACCCAATCAAAGGTTCTGAGGTAACAAACGTGAAAAAAAACAGACGAATTAAGAACCTCCTTTTTTGAAGTCGGTAAAATAAACAATTTTTAGGAACATATTCTTTATTCATCAGTGATAATGTAGGATTCTAATGGTGAAAAATTTTTTCATTCGATTATTAATAAATTTAAGAAATCGGTCCGGTATTTCTTAAATTTATTTTTCAAATACAAATCTTTCCTCTTTATAATATTAATGCAGAAAGATGAAGTTATTTATTATCATTAGGTCCCTTGTTATCTGGTGAAATTGGGGTAGCCGGATTTATTAAGCCAGCGACCTTAATTTTACCCTACTCATATAATCTAAATATCTAGCTGCTGTCAGATGACGTCCTGTGGATAGATGGCTAAAAGCAAAAATAATCAAATCCAGGAAGCAGTGGCTGCAATATTTGCGGTGCGTTCAAATTACTAAACAACTAATTTTAATCAATATCGATCATGCAATCAGAGCCGTTCAGCATCAAAATTTACTAATAACGCTGATACTCGGAATAATTTCGATGATTTCTCTGACACAGACTTCATTAGTCAAAATGTTTGTAGTTCTGGGTTATATTAATTTTATTATTCACATCCCGAAAAACATACATAAATAAATTTGCTATCAGCATAGGGAATCCCAATAGATACAGTGGCATACATTTTCAGCATCTTGTGTTTTAAAACATACCTAGTTGAGTGTTGTTTTCATTCATAAACCATTTTTGTTTAATTATTCGTGTAGTATAATGATTGTGATAGATGTGGTTAGGTAGTTATCACAACTTCAGTTTGCGACCGCAAATACATCTTGCGGGGCAGTCGACGCAACGTGGTAACAGCTATCGCATCACACATTAAACAGTATTCTGATAAACAGAAGACAAACTTCAATATTTGTGAAAATCTTTTATGCCAATATATTGCTTAATTAAGCATAAATGTCATATAAATATATAATTGGCTTTTCTCATTAGGTTGTAAACGCATCCCATTTAATTTATTTTAATTTAATTTTGTAGGGACTGAAAGTAAATAACAACATAACTAATCTATGCCTTAATTAAATAAAAACGAAACATTGGTATGTTTCATCGTTGTATAATGAAATAAGCTCGCTTAACGGGTAGAAACTGTATAACTAATGGATTTCTTTGATTTGATAATAAAATACTAGTGAAGTTTTTATGTGTTACAAGTGCCTTTGCTCGGTAAATGATGTCGTTAATACTGCCTTGGCGGGAAATTCAACGAGCACTTTATCAACTGCAGTACCACACTGGCAGTGGTGGTCAATTTATCACTGTGCATCTCGGTGTATGTTAACAGCAAGACAAAAAGCGCATAGATCTATAAGGTAACCAGTATTGAAAGAAGGTATTGCTTTTAACAAAAGACCAAATTCCGACACAGAAATAGCGAGAATACGAGCACGATCTGTAACGTAAGGACACGTATCTAAAAGATCTTTCAATGCTAGTTCGCAGAGGGTCCGGTCCCACTGTCTCTCATAGTACCATACCTTAAGTATATTTAATTTTATTTTAGCTTCCATCAGATATGCTACATCAAAAGAGCCTTGTATGTACTGTATACGGAATATAATAAAGCTGGTAATGTTACACAAGATATTTTGCCTATTCCTATGTCTCCCAACTGCACAGGGAGGCTTGAAACCAAACCCTAACATTCATTTCAACATTCAAAATCAACACTTACTTGTCTTTTACTAAGTTGTCTAACCTAAAAATACGAGTAAACTCGCAGGAACAAAAATACAAAATTAATAATGCAAAGGAATTATATTTTTCAATAATCAAAACTTTATCCGGACAATTATCACAAACACTTTTGAAAAATGTTGTAAACACCTGTAAAAGGTATATGTATCAGAATTTTAACAATAAGAACGTGTTTTAGATTATTTAATATGTATACTGTTGGTGTTTCTTAAATAAATAAAGAAGAAGTGTACCTACATTTGGAAAAAAATTTAACAAGTAATTCCATACAGTGTTCGAATCACCTCCTAAGGTTGTGTCATCCGATTACCACGTCATGTTAAGTTTTGATTTGAGACGGTTTATTATTGAGTGGATGACAAAGCTAAAGATGGCCTAAGATGGATCACCTTGTTGACATCTAACTGAAAATAATGATTCAATAGTAGTGTATGAAATAGTGGTAATTGCTACTCTTCAATTTGAACAGTATTTTAAGCGAGTGACAATGAGCTAAGTTATTTTTTCATCTTTTTTTGTAGTGCATACTGCATTACAAAATGAGTGAAAAAATACTGGGACTGAGCTATTAGAGCTTACGTTCTGGAAAATATTTCTTAAGCCCTGCAAATAACGAAAGCAATCTCAAACGGGCATGTGAGAATTACATGTGCAACTCGGTTACGGAGTACTTTACACGTTACGATATTTTGCAAGAAAAGTTACACTATGGTTATGCCATTCAGAACCTATATTAGATTTTTTGTAAATATTGCTGACAACATACATAGAGTGTAACTTGTTTCCTGGATGGTTAGAAGGCTCCACAAAGTTTCACTTGCTACGATTCTGGCATATCTCTGGTGCTCGTTTCATCACATTCTATACATGCGCCCGTCTGATATACTCATATCAGTTCGAAAAGACCGACTCCAATCTGGACTGTGATTCAAGCTAGATATTCTGTTAACAATTAATAAAATGGAGGCCTTGCGTTTCCATGATTTTTTTATTTTGTATTAGTAGTAGTAAGTAGAGTCAAAAAAATTCGTATCAACATATTAGGGCCCATTAGGGTGTCACGGCATGGTATACAACTCTTTGTAGAACCCGCTCAAAAAATATAAAATATTTTCTAGTAAGTATCTTTCGTTTTATCCAAAAATCATTAAAAATGGGAAAAATATTTATGTAAAGCTGAAAAGGTGTAATTAAAACCCCTAGTGGTGATCATAGATAAATTACAGCTTCTCGCCTGGTACTTCCAGTACTTCCCTACACTGCCAGTGTCTAAAATGTGAACGTCATCAAATTTTAAAAAATTATATATACAAATTATACATATACAAATATATCTTATTTGTATATGGAATTATCAGATTATGGATAAATCAGAACTTTTCCCCATATTATGTACAATATATAGGTAGCTAAACTATTATGAAAAAAAAGCTCTGCACCACTGGTCAAACTTTTTTACAATAATATATATAATCTGCCTGTACACTACCATCCCTTTAGGTAAAGTAAAATTATTGACACAAACTTTATTTAAATATGAATAATAAGACTATGTTTAACTGCCTACTCAAACAGTGTTAAAAACTTCATGTGTATACGTATAATATATAATAAGCACATACAATTCTCTATTCCGATTCATATTTTGAGAAAATTGAAATGTGTCACTACGGTTTCAAATATTCAGCCCATTCAAGGTTGCCTGGACGACGAATTTAAAGCGAAGGTAGTAAAAGGGTCTCGTTTTCTAGCCCGGAACCTGGGCCCTTTTTTTTTTTTTTTTTTTATTTGCATGAGGAAAATGCATTTACGCATACGCATCCGCCGGGGAGCAGGTGGTTATGTCGGGCTCAGGGTCAATAGGGACCCCACTACCGACTAAAAACCTCATGGTGTTCCGTCGTCATCGACTAGAGGCGAGGGCCGCGGGGTCACTCGCGCTCTCATCCGCAGCCCCCGTCGCCGTCGCTGCCCGCTTAAACGGGCCCAGCCTCTGGGAATAATTCTCCCATGCCACTTCGTGGGATGCCCCGGAACACGAGGGCATCCACACCTCATGAGGACCTAACCCTGATGGGGGGTGCCGGCTGTCCCCACGGCCGACACCCCAGGTCCTCTGAGCGGAGATGGAGTGCGAGCACGATCAACTCGCCTCCGTGTCCGCGCTCTGCGGAGTGGAAGAGAGAGAGGGTCTCTCTCCCTTTCCCGCTCCTCCGCCTCCCTCTGCGAGACAATAGTCTCGCAAAACAAGGCCACCGCCTCCCACGACCTCTCATCACCGACCATCTTTACGATGATATCCGGCAAGGAGAGGTCGGATCCCACAACCGCGATCAGGGATCGCCGCGGTCCCGCTCCTCCTGGGCATGTCTCCAGTGCGTGCTGGGCGGTGTCTTCCGCAAAGCCACACTGGTGACAGGCCGGGGAAGGCTCCCTTCGTGCGACGTTACACAAGTATCTCCCGAAACAGCCATGTCCGGTGAGAACTTGTGTCAATCTGAAGGAGAGCCTCCCATGCCTTCTTTGGACCCACTCTCTGAGTATGGGCCGGATCGCATCGAGGAGCCGTCGAGCGCCAGCCCGGAACCTGGGCCCCTACTACAATTCAACGAAGTTTCGTTTTTCGTGTTAGGGACGACACCTTAGGCAAAAAAATTGAATTTGCGATACGCAGTTCGTTGTTTTATATAATCTATGGTTGGATCGCATCGTTCATCATAAATAGTGCCCTCTAGGGAATCTCCTATACTACTCTGAGAACGCTATTATGCCTCAATCAATTTTAAGTCTTAAATGAGAGAAATTAAAGAACATTTTCACATGATAAGAGTGACAGTCCTATGTAGTTAGGGATCAGCGAGAGGTGTCGCTACTGTTCTAAAAGTTAGATACTCGTATTTTAAATTTACGTTAATTTCTTTGTTCTCCATAGGTATTTATATCCTCATTAGTATTTGTGTTCATTCTGCATATTTAGAACTTGACTTTGACTACTTACCTATGAATAAATTATAATTTCATATTTTGAAAATGTAAGAACCATACGAATCCAATTTAAAAAATATCTTATTCTGAATCTGGCAAATGCTTGCTAGTCTATGCTACGAACGAAATTAAACAAAAGTGAGCCAATACGTGTTTTGCGGATACCTTTCTTTCGGACCCGAAGTTCGAATCTTCGACGAATTAGAGTACTGAACTGAACTTTTTTCGAGATTTAATCTAGGTAAGTATATTCGAAAAAATAAATATGTCGTTGCGTGTAAAGACTCTAAACTAAGTGATAGAATCAAATAAACAAGGTTTGCTTTCCATTAGAAAATATGACGAGATGTTTTAGTTAGTAAGATTTTGCTATCACCATATTTGCTGCTTTCCATCAGATATGGTGGAAAACTAGTGTACGTCTAGCTAAGTGATAGGTAGAATTGACTGTTCGCTTGCTGTCAAAACCTTTATTTTAATTTTTTAAAGGAAATAATCATTTTGTTCACGTTATCATCTGGTAAAAGAAACAGTATCTAACAAGATAATACTGATGTTTGGCAATAATCTGCATTAGTTTAATGGACAACATTATTGCAATATAGAAATACTTATGTATGTACTATATATTTAAAGGGATATTGTGTATGGACTTATGTATTATCGACGTATATGTATTGTTGATATGTATAATATCGGTATTGTAAGTAAATTGTACACTGCCATCCCTTGTCAAAACTTGCTCTTATTCATGCAAAGGCTGTGTGGAAAAGACCGCTTTGAGCGATAAGGCCGCCTATTATTAACAATTGAAAGCTTATATTAATTTCTGTTTAAAGTATTCAATAAAGAGTATTTTTGTCAATCTACTAGCCGTTTTCAGCCCCATACGAAGTAGTAAATAAGGCATAGTAATGAAGTTTACAAATAGGTAGCGCTTTATTTATTACAAGTATTTTGCTCATGTGCCTGATATTTCTGACCACTTTTGTGGAACGTCAACGATACAAAAAAATATTGTGATGAAGGACTTTCTTTCTTTTAAATTGAAAAAAGCGCATTCAAACAACAATTCACACACACACAGAATTAGCGACGATAATGGCTCAACGAATAAGCATTGCAATTCAACGGGGCAGCCAGCATGCAGGGCACGCTGCCAACTGGGAGTAAGCTGGAGCATTTAGACTGCCTATGAGTCTGTTATGACTTATAGGTTGTCTAAATGCTTTTATTGTTATAGCTGTAGTTTTGTATATAGTTCGTAGTATTTTGTTTAATAAAGGCATACCGGTCATCAAAAAAATTACGATAGAATAGACCGTGCAATGTAAGGGGCACGGACGAACTGAACTACGCATGATCTTCCCACGGACACAGCCGAGCTTAGGAGTGGCCCGCCCCCTGCCAACCTCGTTGTATGCAAATACACTCTCAGCAATTCAGTATAATTTTATTTATTTATATGGTTTAAAATCCATACAGATCATAAAAATATTGTATAGGCTTCAAATTATACTCTATCCAAATCAAACTAGAACCTAAAGAAACTTTGTACCAAAATATAGTCAAAACCCGAGGTGAGTAATAACAAACACACATGAGCTTTGATTTACTGTACAAAAAAGAGGTTGACCAAAACATTTAGCCCACTGTTCATTTATACTAACGTAAACTCCTATTGTGCATTGTGAATAATAATAATGTTAAGCGTTTTTTTTTTATTTCTGCGGTATGCTTTTATTCACAAAATACTACGAACGTTGTACAACACTACAGTGAAAGCATTTAGACAACCTACAAGCCATTGCAGATTCAGTCCAATAAATAAAATTATTGGAATATCTCTCCAAATGTAATTTGTAACAGCATTTTGATTATGCGTCACGTCAACCAAGTGCTTCAATACATTTAGGAAAATACGATGAGCTCCCTGCCTCCATGGATTCAATGTCTCCGCACCAAGATGCTAAAATATTTAACAGCCAAGATTAGCATGCTTGCAGGACTTTAAAGTTTAGTAAGGTATTACATAAAATTTTATGTTTTATAAAATGTAATGTTTATATTAAAACACTTTAAGATATTGAGATGAAATCACCACAAAAACTTTAATACAAAGTCCATTCCATAACTTCTGTGTTCGTGTAATTGTTGGTTGACGCTTCAAATGAAAACTGTGCGACTGCTAGTTGAAACATCTTAACGCTAATTAATTGCTAGAAAATTAAGTCATAGCTCTTCCGTTAATTACATGTATGAATAAATAAATATACAGCTTACCCAGCGATTTTGTAAGCGTGTTCGTTCTGCAGTTGAAATATTATACAAATGCCTCTCATAAAGATTAAAGCATATTTTTTTTTGCATTCTTCGGACTCTCCTACGTTAAAACTAATGAAACGATACAATTAAATTTTATAATATTCCCAACACATATATTAATATGTAGTACTATACTATACTATACATACATACTATATTATACTATACATCCTGATCCACGATGTAACTTTAGGGCCCAGACGGTGAATGTAACTGCCTCGTACGTAACCCTTTTATAATTATTAGTTTGAATTAATTAGTTACATTAGTTTTCCACACATGCTGCAACCTAAGTAGTACCACAATGTGCTGGAATTGTCATAAAATCATTTCAGTTTTCTTTGAGAACAGACGTTTGCAAAATGTCTAGTCCAAATGATAAGAGAGGTAGACAACAACAAGGGCAGAGGTGTAACAGAAGAACTATATGGATAACTCCCTACATTGAGAAGAACATCAACTGGAGTATACTTATTGATGCTATAGAATAACATATACTTAGATACAACTGATAAAAGCAGTTTCAAAGCAGTGAAGACTCAGTGGTTATCAGTGGGACTATGGCTGCCGCGCAGCAGGTCCGTGGATCGAATCCCACCGCGGGCTTGAGCTGCACAGCATGGTAGAAAGGCATTTTGTGAATGCTCGCCTGGCTAGCGAATACCCTCAGGTAGAAAATCTGTAGCCAAGCACCTTACGGGGTGTTCCGGCAGCTGTCCTTGAGAGCCACATCATCACTTACCATCAGATGAGCTTGTGGTCAAGGGCTTACTTAGCTAGAATTAAAAAAAATAATATTCTAGACTTGTTGTCATATGGGTAAAAGTACATACCTTGGGCTTGTTGAAATAGAAGTGCCTCAGCTGCAGAAAGACATAACTAATATGTGAAAATGTGTGTGTCCTCAAGAACAACTATTTATAACACATAAGTATTTAAAAATATTTATTTATGTCTATTATTAAGAATGAGAACACAAATTATGACAATAATTCTTCACTAATAAAAAAAATTAAATGGGATAAGTAATTTTCCAGGTCACTAAGCATTGCAATAATATCAATTATCCAAAATGTATGTTCACTGGAGTGTATTTTTTTATGGCATAGGAGGGCAAACGAGCAGGCGGCTCACCTGGTGGTAAGTGATGACCGTCGCCCACAAACATCAGCAACACCAGAGGTCTCGAGGATGCTTTGCCGGCCTTTAAGGTGAGAATATGCTCTCTTCTTGAAGGCTCCTAAGTCGTATATCCATTCGGAAATACTTCACCTGGCAGCTGGTTCTGTAGAACATAATGGAGTTTATGTCGATACTCCGCTGAAGTCTAGAGGATTATTTGGTACCGGCTGCACATATTATGCAAGATTAACATACTCTGTAAACTGCGATATCGGAGAATATATTGTTTGATGGGACGTTTCGTTACTTAAAGTAATTAAATGACTCGTTGTTGCACTTCGGGCGTAGTAGATGGATCCAATATGTCATCATGAAGGCTTAGTACGCGTCAGTGAACATTTTGAATTGTTGCAGATTCATTTCTCTTTTCAGGTGCGTGACTATTCAAAAACTACATAACAGCGTCCGTGGAAGAGTGAAATTCACTATAGCGAATTTTTAAAATTATATATAATAATTAAAAATTTACTATCTGTTTTAAGAAATCAATCAAATACTCTTTGCCTCGTGCAATGAAAATTTCTTTCGCTTTATTACAGCTGACTGACCCCTGAGCTGGCTTTATTTTAACGCGATTGTAGTGCATTGAATCCACATTTTCACAACTGTTTAATGCATCATACAATTTGCAACTCGTAGAAGTGGGTTTTAATTTATAGGCAAGTAGTAAATGAATATACCAAATATTAGTTAGTTTACTAAAAAACGTGTATAATTATTTAGTTTGTAAATTATATGTATTAGTTAATATAGTACATATCGTTATTTTACAATAAACTTGAATTGGAATTTATTTAATTACAATTTGGTCCTCCGCAAGTTTACCTTTCAGTCTCAAGGTATTAAGTATAGGATTCATTAAATTTCATAAATAGTTTTTTTTTTTTCATTATTAAAACGTTACAGTTATCATTGGTATAAATTTCTTTAAGGTAGTATACAAATATGGTTCTCTATAGTGTCTAAATTAAAAAACTGTGATGATCAGATAATTTATAGCGCGGTGCAGATATTAACATTTGTCCGTTTGATATATTGTACACTATAATAGTGTTGGCTCTTATTTTTGAGTATTGTTGTGGAATTTATTCCTGTATATATATTTATATAACTGATATTACATTCACTGTATAGATCAATAATAGGATATCGAAAGGAACGTTTGGTATCACATTTAAATATGCCTACATATACAGTACACACAAATAACTGAAAATATACAAAATCCTATGCATTGGTTTAAATAGGAATGATTCATTTGTTATAATACAAATGTTACATATAAATTTAATACCAGTAACTTTTAACACCATTAATTGTTTACTGTAAACTATTGTAAGTACTTCCTTTAAAATTAGGGTAACCTGTTATAGGCCTCTCTTTTTAGTACATGTAATTAATTTTATATATTTGTAAACGCTGTTGGTTTCCTGAATAAATAAATAAAAATGCCTCCTTGGGCTCTGTCTAGTGAAAAATAAAAAGCAATGTTGGGGCCAGTCAAAGTAAGTAAGGGTAACCTGTTATAGGCCTCTCTTTTTAGTACATGTAATTAATTATATATATTTGTAAACGCTGTTGGTTTCCTGAATAAATAAATAAAAATGCCTCCTTGGGCTCTGTCTAGTGAAAAATAAAAAGCAATGTTGGGGCCAGTCAAAGTAAGTAAAATATTTTAATAACTATCATGTCCACACTAATATTTATTATTATTTAAAAACTGCAGTTATTTTCCTACTTGTTAAGTAACCTGTGCATAGAACTAGTGAGCTTAAGAAAGAATAACAAATACTTAAACAGTAATTTAAGGTAATAATGAACAAAAACGCCTGTATAACAAACAACGTCGTGGCTTTATAAAAGTGGAGCGCAAAGACTTTTGAAATACCTTTTACAAATATTTAATGAAATCCACCTCTTAAGAGCGGGTACGCTATGAAATTTTATAAAGAAAGGCAAAGAGCGGAACGCTCTTGTTGAATACGAGTATATTTAATGGCAGCTGTTTAACTAACTCAAACAGTGCGAATTACTTATGTGGAATCCAACTATTTTCAGCCTAATGCTGTAATGGAAGCGATGGAGGTTTTATTATAATCATATAATTGACTAGCTTTCCAGCCGCCGCGCGCCGTTCCGCCCACGTGTATTTCGGTTATCGTGCAGCACCGTGTCTCAAACTATTTCCATGCCTATTTTCATCCAAATCGGTCCGGTAGTTTTGAAGTTTATTTGTTGCATTTTTTCCTCTTTATAATATTAGTATAGATTGAAAAACTTATTTTTTTAAACACACTGTTGATTGATGATTTACGAGAGATTTACGAGAGATTTTCTACTTAAGGATGGTAGCTAGCCAGGCAAGCATTCGAAAAATATCCTACCAGCACACGGTGCAGCTCAAGCCGGTACGCAGTGTGGGTCGAACAATGGACCTGCGGAACAGCAGTCCATAGCTATTACCACAGAGTTATCACTGCTTCCAAAATAATAATAATACTAACCGTCAATCATTACAGATTAAAAACTATATCTATATCATCAAAACAAAGTCACTTCCTACTATCTGTCTCTCCATATGTATTCTTAAATCTTTAAAACTACGCAACGGGTTTTGATGCGTTTTCAAGACAAAGGCTTATATGTGTAATATATGCGTAATATAATAGGGAAACACTGATAATTTTAGAGGTTTCTAATGTGATGTCGTAAATAAACATATTTCTTTGCGCTTACATTGCAAAGGCTGGTTGAGGACATATACCCGCCCGCCAAAGCGTAAACTTACTTATAAATTCAACTTGTTATTTTTAAAAATTCGCATGTAAATATGGCGTATTCTAAAACCTATCGTTTCCGAATGTCCATACGTAGGAATGTACAAAACATTCCTACGTATTATTTTTGTTGCAATTTAAACTTCTCAATTTAACAGTATCTTGTTTAGTGCTTACGAATGTGAAAATACCACTTCGTTATTAGTATTTTTCAATCAGCTTGGGAATAGTTCGTTTGAATACTAGGTATTGCATTAAATATTCTCGAAACAATCACTAAATTGTTTCGAAGTTGGTAGGTACCTATATAAAAGAGCTTTTCTAAGTAACGCTTCGTATCTTAAGTTGAAAGCTGAAACTTTGATGCAGCTCTGAGAGACTTTAATGTATTCCTCGTAATTCTTGTTTCGTAGTGCTCAACCATATTACTTTTATTTATTAAGTCTATATTTAAAAAAAAAATGATGATATTGTGTTGAAATATAAGTATTATTAAATGTTGATACTGTATCAGCCGAATCGTCCTCTACTGAACACAATTTGCCATAATCCCCACGCTTAGCAGGCGTTTTGGGGATCGCAGCGTAAGATAGCAGTTCCTCAGAAGGCGCCCACTGGCTGCCCATCTTCTTGTATTTTACCCTTAGTCGCCTCTCCTCACGACACCCACGGGAAGAGATAGAGAGGTTGACATTCTAGCCCAGCACAACATAGTATTACTATATTAATTAGAAGTCATTATTAATATTGCCCCAAAATAATGCCTGCCGCTTCATACCGTTCGTTACCGTATCGAAAAAGTTCAGTTTTTATGATAAAATTAAAATATGATGATAATTTTTTGAATGTATAGCCGAAAGATTTGCCTAAAAGCAAGACCAATATCTTCTTGACGGTAAGTGATGATTCAGCCTAAGATGTTTTTCAGGCTTACCTAGAATTATTAGCTCTCTAAAAAAAACTAGCTTAAAAGTTACCTAGCAGGTAATGGTTCGCGAGGACCGGAACACACTGGTTTAACTATAACTGTAGTTGGTATTTCACCCGTGAATTAGTCTCTGTCTCCATAATTTCCTGACAACTACATGTAACATGGAAGATTAAAAGGGGGGTAAGTATCTAATATCCTTCACGGTGTTACAGGCAATCTCTTTATCTTGTATAGAAATCAGTTTAGTAAGATTTTTGTAACTAAATTTACTGTTTATAGCTAATTCTTTATCTCACTTATAGCAAAACTTATTTCACAATTTAAGTAATCTATGGATAATATGGTTGGCTGCACATTCATTAATTCATGTTATATTCTTTTATTTAAATTATTGAAGCGCCCATATTGTACTTAACCGGAAACACAGACTCAAGTAGGATATTCCATTCTCTGGCGGTTTATATGATGCACAAAGAAGTAATCGCGTTGATGCGGTATATGATCATGATGGATGGAATATCCACCGTACAGCGGTGGTGTTTCCGAGTATCCTTGGATGTTCGATTTTTGAATGGGCATGGCGGAATCAAATCATGCAGTTCCATGGCACATACCCCGAAATGTATCCGATAATAAACTGATAAAGAAGTGACTTTGCGGCGATGCTCGAGACTCTGGTGTCTTTTGCTTACTTGTTAGTCGTGGTTAATTAATGAGTCTCTTGGCTCTCCTCTTAATAGCTCACATTATCTCCAGCAAGTATTTGGTAGAACGATCGTAAAGGTCAGAACACAACTCCATACACTTCCGGACCTTAAATTCACAATCAAAATATGTATTTATTGCAAGAATACAGGTTGTATAAAAGATCTTACCTATCAAAAGTTCTCCATATTCCACCTTTATGGTATACAAAAGATAGTAAAGTAAAAATTAAAATAAAATAACAATTTGGGTTTGTAAAAGATTAAGTAACTGTCCTGGTGTAAAGTATTGTCTCACCTTAGCCAGTACGCCAAAATTATTTAGGATTAACTGGGCTTTAGACTCAATAGAGGAGTTAAAAATGGCTGTTTATGAGATGCCAAGAAGCTCTAGATGTTAACTTATCGACACGGACACGTTCCTGATAGGAGGAGCCTGCTAAAAAGGGCTCCGTTTTGGAACTTTACTTACCCCCCTGATAAAAACCACGCCGGAGTTTCAACAGCATTGAACTTGACTAGATTGGCATCGACCCACTCAGTGACAGCCTTCAAAGAAAAGTTCAAGCGCTAGACCATCGCTGCCCTATGAGATTGGATTTGTAATGCACTTTTTTTTGAATCCCTGCATAGTCCGAATCTTGTCATAGCTATCTGAAAATATATAGTTCTACGAGTATATCAGAATACTTATCGCATACATGTTTGATTTCATAAAAGTTTAGTTGAAGCCACGAAGAGCTTAGCCTCGATAACTGATGGCGAAGATGAAGTGCTTGAAGAGCTGCTATATGAGAAATTCGAAAACAAACTCGTTGATACGTGGGTTTTCGTTAGTTTTTGAGCATGTGATAATAAATATTCTCTTTTATGCTAACGGCACGACATTGGTATTATAGGTACTGTACTGTATCAGCCGGATCGTCCACTGCTGAGCACAACCACAAGCGAGGGATGCCTTAATCCCCACGCTTGACAGGTATCTTCGGAATCGCAGTTTTAGATATCAATTCCTCAGAAGGGGCTACTGCCCACCTTACGGTATTTTACTTTGAGTAGTCGCTTTTTACGACACCCACTGGTATTAGCAATAGAGGGTGACATTCTAGCCCAGCACCCCATGGGGCTATATAATACATGTAAGTGTATTGAAAATTAATAAA
Source organism: Plagodis dolabraria (assembly GCA_963854805.1). Lineage (NCBI taxonomy): Eukaryota > Metazoa > Arthropoda > Insecta > Lepidoptera > Geometridae > Plagodis > Plagodis dolabraria. The sequence continues at coordinate 18,912,684 of OY978447.1, read as the reverse complement.
TAACAATTTTGCATTTTTGTAGTACAGTAAGGTATGGGTATTATATTTTAATAACTTATCAACTGTGTCGCAACAAAGCAACTAAATTGCTGCAGCTGGGCGGATTTACGGCCATTTTGCTTTGCGCTAGTTTCAACATTATTTTAGACCTTGTCCCCATCTGCAAAGACATTGTATAGTGTATACAACGTGATAAGTAGAAATACCATTCAAATTCATAAATAATGTATTCTGCAATAACAGAATAACGGAAAATATCCCACATCATCTTTGGAATATTAGAAAAAAAATCATCATCTACAACATTATCGTTTATGATTTTGCGTTGGTACTTTGATCTTATTACAAGAATAATGTGGCATAAAAAATATATCTTATTTACTTATATTGTGTTGTGATACTTACCTTCATCAACAATACTGTGACAACCTCATGATGTCATGTATTTCTTGGAAAAGGAGAGCGCTTCACATCTCAAAGCGCAGGTGGCAACTGTACTGACACGATGTCGAAGCCAATTAGATCGTAAAACGAAACAGCGCTATAAAGTGATATTTTCTCTCTTTCTCTCATAGTATCCTTCCTTTTGGAGAAAAAAAATACCCGGTTTTTGTAGATAAAATAACACGTTCTCGCGATTCAGAATTTCAGTAAATCGAAAAATCTAATAAATCGAAATGTCACATTGTCGCCGCAAATGGACGATATATATTAAAATCCTTCGGGACATTTGTGTAACATTCCGTTACAAACTATAATAAATAACAGCAATAAACACGATATGTGATGTGATGTAAGGATAACCATTTGGGTTAGAATCCTCGTTACATCGAGATGGGTGCACCCTCTTGCCTTCTAATTTGACCGCCCCCGTCGGTACTGTATAAATTAGCGGTCTGTTTCTGGTTATGGGCAGGTAAATTTGTATAAGAATAGAAATTAAGTAGTGCTTTCCATAGAAATCTAGTTCTTAACAGACTTCAATAAAGCTCTCAATTTAAATGAATAATAATATGTGCAATAAGCATATTGTTACGCGATTACTCGGGCAATCATAGATTGATTTTGATGTGTTATGATTCAGAGGTAGTCTTATATGTTTTTTTTATATTATGTGACGGAACAAGCATGAGGCCCACCTCATGTTAGGCGGATCAACCTCTGCCTGTAACAGATGCATTTCGTCATGTGACGAATTGCACTGCGCCCGTTACACTCAGACATACAGTTTAAGTCTCATATGCCTATATTTTTTCTGGCTCTCTAGGACTGCTGCCGGAACACACTTAAGTGCTTGGCGATAGATTTCCTTCTTGAGCGTGGAAGCTAGCCAGGCGGGCATTAGCAAAATGCCCTTCCACCATGCGGTGAAGCTCAAGCCGGCGGGGAGTTCAAACCAGGGACCTGCTGCACGGCGGTCCTAAGCTATTACCGCTCGGCCATCATTGCTTCATGAATTTCATCAAATTTTAAATGGCTGAAATTTTTTTTTTATTTTGTATTTGTTTATACGAGTATACCTTGCTGACATGATGGCGACCACAGGTCGCCTGTTAATGGTGAGTACCTATTGTGTATTGTGGGTGAGTAAAATTGATTTTGTAAGTTGTAACTTAAATTTGATTTTGTCAGTTGTACCTTACAAAATCAATTTTCACTCACCCACTTAAATAAAATAAGAATTAACATTTTTTTTATTTTCATTAATCACCGTGATTTGAACCAGTATGGTATTAATTTTAACAAGTATTCCATACTTTTAGTGTTAAAAGTCGGTTCCGTGTTTGTTTATTTGAAAACATTTTTGTACATAAGTATATGTGTAAAATATGTAAAGTATATCTACCTACCAAGTGTTTTCCTGAGATAACGTATTCAATGAGTTTTTTAATGTTTATGTATTGTGTTCGGGATTTTGATTTTGTGGTTTCTTTGCAAATTTATTTACAATATCAAATATTTCTTAAGGAATACTAACTATGTACATGGAAAAAGAAAAAAAAACATACTGAATGAATTTAAGGTATTGTATCGTTAAAATGTTTGCATATACGCATGCTAGACGAATAAGATACAAAGCTACAACAAAATAAAACTTTTAACCAAGAGAAGTAATGACATTTTCAGATATAAAAAATAAATGGTCAAATGCGTGTCGGGCCACGCACAATGTAGGGTTCCGTAGTAGCCCATTATCATAATATACTCGTAGAATGATTCTATAGTTCTTTATTCTCCTCCACGTGTTTCACGAAGAATATAATGCGCACGTCACTTTGAGACATAGTTATTAAGTTTCACGTGCCTGTAATTATACTGGCTCTCAAGTACTGCTACCGGAATACACCGTTAGGTGCTTGGCGACAGATTTTCTACTTGAAGGTGGTTGCTAGCCAGGCGAGCATTCGCAAAATGCCCTTCTTCCATGCGGTGAAGCTCAAGTCCGCGGCTGGATTCGAACCATGGACCTGATAAGTATTCTTATTTATAGAAAAAAATTTGTGAGTAAGGCATAGGTTGAAAGTACAAGTTATTTAACCTTTTAAATAAGTCCTATTCATAGATTGCTGTTTTGTCTGTGCCTAAATATATAAGTGCTTATTCGCATTTCTTGAACTCGCTTTTATTCCTAGTTATCTTTATTCTCGGCGAACATCTTAGCCCGAGTTCAGGAATTCACTGAAAATCAATTTATGGTTGCACCTTAACAGGTGTGCCCATTAATCAAACTGAGTGCTATAAGTAGTATATTGTTTGTAACAAGTTGTATGTCATTTACTTTATTTTGTGTAGCAATAAATAATTATTCAATTTTATTCTAAAATATATGATATATTTATGAAAGAAAAATAAAAAGTATACACCGATAAATGCAAGTAAGCTTATAAAAGGGCTATCATACTATATAACTAGTCTGGCCGTATATACTGTAATATAAAAACTTTTATTTTTTTCAACTAATCAAAAACAATTATTTTGAATTAGGAACGCATTTATTATTTTAAAAAGTTCTTTCGATTTCGCGCCACTCGCATATTTTTCGTGTTCATTATGAAATTATAATATGGAATGGGGTGTTAAAGAAAATATGATTGTATTTATCGTATGCACAAAGTGGGTATGGAGTCGTCGGTCATATTCCAAACACTTCAATAGCTTGGTATAAGCCGTATGTTAGTATATCGTAATATTAACAGATACAACAACACTTCCCCTGTCAAAAACCATATGTCTAAAGATCAGGGCAGCCGCATGCATTCTAACTGAACTACAAAGGCTTTTAATGCTGTTAAAGCCAGAATTGGTCGAAATCCCATTAGGAAGCAAACATATTATGATAACTCAACAATAATCTTATTTCAAGAAATGAAGATTCCCACTAGGAAAATATTGCGTATTATAAAACAAGACCTGAATTTCGGTCCTTATGGTCAATAAACACGATCAAAATGCCCTCCGTCACGATACACAGGTGAAGGGCAGTAAAATATTATTTTCACTGATGAAAAAACGATTGAAGAGGCTTACAATTAGCAAAATGATAAGTTTATCATTTTGCTGGTGGGGCGTGTCTTACCAAGGCGTCACAAAGCTACATTCTGGCCCTCATCAAGCCTAGTCCTCAACCCACAAAAGCCCACCCACAAGTGTACAAATTAAGGCCAGTTTTAGAGTACATGGCTTATTCTAAATGACACGCTGACTTTGAGTCTATTATAAATCTCTGAAGCAAGCAGTGGCGAAATTTCCCATGAAAACAGTGCGTTAACCATAGATTTATGGCAAGACAGGTAAAAGTGGCCGTTTCGAATAGAATATTGCTTTTATTTTTTGCTGAGACTTTAATGAATATGTACATGGCAGTTTTAGTAATATTACATAACTTCATTAAAAAATTGAATTTTCATTTGTAACTTATAAGATATTTTTGCATATATTTTTAACTAATGGCCAAACTAGGACTAGACTAGGTTAGCAGTTAAACTTATTATATGGCTTCCAGTCTTGTGTTCGTGGGACCAGAAAATACTTCTTGTGTACAGTACGGCTAGTATGAGGGTATTAAGCTTTTTTATTTAAGATTACACTTTGAATGCGAGTAGTGCCTTGAAAAACAACCAACTTTTTTTTTATTTTTTATTGGTGATAGGTAAGCGTTTGACCATAATCTTACGTGATGGTAAGTGATGATGTGGTCGAAGGTGTTAGGCTTAACCTTGAATGACTGGCTCTTAAGGACAGCTGCCGGAACACACCGTTAGGTACTTGGCGACAGATTTTCAACTTGAGGGTGGTCGCTAGCCAGGCGGGCATTCGCAAAAATGCCCTTCCACCATGCGGTGAAGCTCGCGGTGGGATTCGAACCATGGACCTGCTGCGCGGCAGTCCGTAGTCAAAGCCACTGAGCTATCACTGCTTCAAAACTACTTCATATTAGTCACTTCATTTTCATTTTATATTTGGTACAAAATTATCCAACACCCAAGTTCAACGACTATTACTGCTAAACTAATAAAGTTATCTAAATCGCTATACTTTTCCTTTGAAGTTCATAAACTGCACTATCATCGTGAATTTTTTCAGATTTTTCAAGCCAGCAGTTTAGCTTTTAGAGGGGGGGGGACGCCCCGCTGGAACAAAAATTTGCACTTTAAAGTTTAATACTTCGTAAATGGAGCATTTAATCGAAAAACAGTCTTAGCAACCTCTAAATAATTTTAAAATACCTATTCAACGATACCACACACGACGGGTTAGACGACAAAAAAAAATTCATCCCCACTTCAAATGTATGGGTGCTATCCTAAAAAAAAATATTTTTTAAAAATTTACTGTACTACTTTGTCGGCGTGGTTGATTTACGTACCCGTACAAAATTTCAGTTTTCTAGCACTAAAGGTCTCTTAGCAAAACCTCGGACAGACGGACAGACATACGGACATGACGAAACTATAAGGGTTCCTTGTCAGGACTACGGAACCCTAAAAAACTGCAATGTGGCCAGAGTCGCAGACCATACTTGTATTGTGAGTGGTTTTTAATTTGAATCGTCGAAATTTAAATCGATTCCATTCAAATAGGGTTCCATTCATCGGATTCCATTTAAATGAAATACAGAGATAATGGACGTATTTATGGCCACTACATAAGTAAGAGTAAAGACAAATAGCTTTTTGCGTTAATCAAAACCAAGCTTTGTCGCCGCCACATTTTGAGTAGGTTATAAAGCGTGCTTTATTTAATTAAGTTATTCTAAATAAAATAAAATGAAATACATTATAATTCTGTGAAATGATGAAAACAAATATGATGACATAAAATTAAAAATTCTATGTATATATTTTTTTGTTGTATAAGCTTGAAATATTAGCAAACAGGCCTCCAAGCTCTTCTTTTTATGGTTACTTTGTATAAACACTGAGAACATTGTATTCAAAGTTTTGTTCCGTAATGAGTACTACATGCAATATTAAGGAAAGTAACGACAATGAGAATAAAAAAACCACTACTCATGTGCGTCTTAAGATGCCTATTCCTTCCCTACAAGTATTTAGGAATAACTGCTCCTACATGGCCTCATTAATTTACAATTCACTGCCCCCTCGCATAGTAAACCTCCCTTATAATAGGTTTTGTTCTAATTTAAAGAACTGGCTGGTTGAGGAAAGTTTTTACACAATCGAAGATTTTGTAAATAAAATTTCAAGTCGTTTTTACGTCTACGGAAGTGCATTGTAGTATTCGTAATACCTATTTTATGGGATATAGATATTATTATGATTATGTATTGCATGTTATACTAAATAATATGAAATATTGAACCTAGATTTGCATATCAGGATTCTGATTGAATATAGAGGGACTTTTTTATAATATGAGACCAAAATTGTACCAAGCAAATAAATAAATAAATATTAAAATATTTTTAATTTTTGGCATGTTCCTTTACTGAAAAGGCTTTCTTTTAGTAAGGAACAGAATTTGATATTTATCTCGTAGTTGACTTCATCTATAGACAAGGTGATAATCCAATGCCCTCCTTACGACTTACACACGCGAAACGATGAAACCCGATGTGTAAGCTTAGCAGGATTTCAAGATCAAAGAAGTGTTTTAGTTACTAAGCCTGCATGTCCCCTCTGACAAAGAAAGAATTGCTCTGAGCATGTCCCCCGCATTTATTTAATTTCTGTAACAATTTACAATTCTAAAAACGTACTATTTAAGATAACAATTTCATCCTTATTTTGCCGAGTTATTTTGACGATAAAAAATGTCTAAGCTAATTATTTACAGTTGATAATAAACTTGAAGAGTTGCTTTAAAGTTTCCAACGCACCTTTCCTTAATTGTCTAAAATTAAGAGCATACCACAGAGAAGAAAATACTTTACTTTTTTCTGTTGAGGAAATAATTTGTGGCGAAGTAGAAACAAATATAGGGTTAGTGTAGGTAGGTAAGTACCCAACTACACTTACCCTTCAATTGTTTTAATCATAACATTCTTCACGCACACCAGGATAAACACACACGAGATTTCATCATACCTAATCTAAAAACGTCTTCCAAACATTGGGTGATATCGTACCATGTGCTCAACTTACTATTTCTGTTCACTCCCGCATTATTAAATTGTATTCCAACACTCAAAGACCAAAAACAGGCGATTAAAATGCATATCATGAATAAAATAAAATGCATATCATAAACCTCGGGGGTGAAATGGCATCTAGCCAGAAAATATGACACGATGAACACAATGCATCATGCTCAACTTATTTCTTGTTTCCCTTGTCCAGCTGCTTTATGAGTTGGTTTAAATAAAAATGGCACACATTAAGACAAGGTAATTTTATAGTTATAGTATTTTGGTTTAAGTCATAATCACATTTTTATTATATCGTCAACGTACTGTTACACCTAATATATTGCTGACTTAGGCCCGAATCCCTCACAAACCTATTTACGCGGTGTCAGCAGTATTTTTCTCTATATAAACGGTGGCTGCCAAAATTAAGCGTTCAGATTTATTGTGATAACTCCAGGAGTCACCAGACTCAGTACCAGTATACCCTTCAGGTGGAACCTCTGCCCAAATTAGTACCAAAAGTGAGTTGCGGGAACTTCTAAGTCAAGTGTAAATTAATAATTTTATTTTTCAAATAAAATAAATGTGTGTGTGTCTATAAGTTGTTTTTTTTTAAGACAACTAAATAGGTCCACACAACAGTACGCTTAATTAAAAGTGAGTTTGTAAATCACTGAAAGCACACGAAATCTTACACTACATCAGTGGTATCACTGGTATCATATTATTGCTACAAAACCGAATCCAATAGTTTTAAGATAAATGTTATATTATATTCCTACATGTTGTAAAAGAAAATATGTTACAGACATATTATGTTCTTGTACCGCCCTTAGAGTGGTAGGAGATAACATAGTGTCCAACACGGAATAGAACATTCTCATATTAAATCCCAATATTCAAAAGATTAGCATTGGTTTAATCTTTGTTTGAAAATACGTTGTCAACTTTAAAATATTCATTGATACGTTCTTACCGTTTGTATTAACTACTTCCTTATTTACTTGACATGGTTTGCATTGTTTTTGATATTTTTAATACGTTCGTTCACTATTTTTGGAGATAATTATTTCCAAAGAGAGTTTCTTTTAATATATCGTAACTAATAATTAAGAGAGTTTCTTTTAATTATTAGTTTTCACAAAAATAGTTTAAAAAGTTGAAAATTTTCTGTTTGCCATGATGATTTTAACTGTATTAACAATTCATTGATTAAGTCCTTGTATTAGACATTGTATAAGACTTACAACTTTTGACGGTGCAAGTGGCCCGACATAAAGCACAAAGACCCTGCTAGGTTTTTTCGGAAACGCTATTATAAACTGTAAGCTAGTCAGCTTACAGTTTTCCAAACACGTTTCAGTGAATAAAATAGACATGTCTTATTTTTGTCGTGGCTTGGGACTAAGTCTGGAAAATCTTTCAGCCTACGAAAATAAGTTAAACGGTTATAATAGCTTCAGTTGTATGAAGTTAAATTAGACCAGTACCTAATTTATATATACCTAATCTTGATTGAAATTACGCACCGACTGCCTTAATCGCATGGCTGAATATTGATTTTTTTTATTGCTGATAGGTAAACTTTTGACCGCAATCTCGCCTGATGGTAAGTGATGATGCGGTCAAAAGTGTTAACATGCTTAACCTAAAATTACAGATTTTCTTTTTGAGAGTGTTCGCTAGCCAGGCAGGCATTCACAAAATACCCTTCAACCATGTGGTGAAGCTCAAGCCATGATCCTGCTGCGTGGCAGTCTTCAGCCATTGCCACTGGGCCATCCCAGCTTCAAGACAGTGATATTTAAATATGTTTTTTTTTCTCTCAACCACTGGACATGAACAAGAGAAAATTTGTTTTAAGTAGTATCAGCTACTTATAAATAACATTATGTCAATAAAATAATGTATACATAGTAATTGAACACCATAAACAAAGTGGCAGAGAACATAAACACTGCCGTAAAGAGGTTATTCCAGAAAACATTTACACAATTAATGAGACTTTCCCATATTTTATTCTAATTTACCAAGCTTTTTTCCCGGCGCCACAAGCCCTTTCTCTCCCACGTTGTAATTATTCAAATAGCTCGGCTCTCAGCTCTCTTGCTAAAAAGTAATGATGTGTAAGATAGCTGAAGTTTTCAGTTCAAATTTATATAAGTGAGTCTATCAGGCAGTAAAAAAAATCAAATAAATATCATGCTAGCTGAATAGTGAATATCCAAATATTGCCTGGGAATTTAGAAGTTAACTAGTTTATATATAATTCAAAGCATACATATTTTTGTCGATTTGTTGTTTGTGTATCTCGGTACAACAAATCGAAAAATAATGTTGGACTTACATGTAGACGTATAAAAATAATCTCGAGTTTGGTTTGAACAAAAAGCAGATGAGAACAAAATCTGTTTGAAATCAATATGGCCCGGAATAAAAAGCTGCTCAACGACTATACTCACTTGGAATTTATACAATACTTATAGTAAATTTGTAACAAACAGTCAATTTCATCCTTAAACACTGACACAAACATCTCGTTAACATTTGATAATAAACAAAGTAGGAAGCCGAGTGGAAAGCTGCCAAATAGAGTCGCTCGAACGATTACGGAAGGAATAAATTGGGAATTAGAATCAAATCGATATGAGCAGTTTGTTCAACTTAATAGTTTCATTTGGCTTACATAGATTTTTTAGAAGTACCGCATAACTATGTTCTTAGGTGACCAGGGGCCCAACTCCCACCTTTTATAAACTATTATGGAATGCAAACGTCATTGTTTCAAGTTTAAATTATTGATACTAAGGTTAGTACCGTGGCCGTCACGAAACAATAATGTTCATATAGTGCTACCACTGTCGCACAAATGACTTGATTCGATGCATGCATCCCGCTCTCACGTTGAAGTTTTTATGTAAGTATACCATAGTGATATGTGGCGGTGCGAATTAAAATTGTAAATGTAATGTTAAAATAAGACTGAATTAAGAGATGGGAGTTGGCCCACAGTTCTCTAGCATTGCTAGCGTGAATACCAGGACGAATTATCAGAAAGTAACTTTTTGTCAAGGTAAATTGTTTTTTCTTATAAACACTCACCCCTAACCATGTGCTAATATTATTATGTGGTGATTTAATAATATTTATTATCGTTATTGTTTCCCAAATAAAAACACACGTTCAGTAAACCATATAGCAAATATATACGTATTTAATATATATATATATTTTAATCTTAATGTGATCGACAAGCCTTTAAAATAACAATTATGTAAGTATATCTAATTTTATCTTACGAACAATATTACAAATTGACATATGGACTTTGGCAGCTGTGCTAGGTCGGACCTGCGTTACAGCTGTCAACAAATTCCTTATGTGCTGTAATAAGTGTGATGTAGGTAAACATTTGAAGTTTGCTTAGCCATTGTGAACCGATCAGCAAAGCAACGTCCGCCTCGGTCATGAGTTGGATGGGTGACCGCTCTGGTGACGTTACTACTGAGCGCATCCGTGCTTCGGAGGGCACGTTAAGCCGTCGGTCCCAGTTGTTGTCTTAGGATGGCAGTCGTTATAGCATAGTGGTAGGGCATTTTGCGAATGCCCACCTGGCTAGCTACCACACTCAAGTAGAAAATTTCTCCCCAAGCACCTAATAGTGTGTTCCGGCAGCTGTCCTTGAGAGCCAGTAATTCTAGGTTAGCCTGAAAAACATCTTCGACCACATCATCACTTACCATCAGGTGAGATAGTGGTCAAAGGCTAACCAATCAGGCATAAAAAAAAACATTTATAACATTTATATTCTCAATTATAATTTCCATTGTAGGTAAACTAATTAAAGATTCTGTAACTTACCTGAGTAGTAGTGTGTAAATGTTACTTACATAGTTATACTTGTTAAATGTAATTAATAATATATATTAAATTATACAGATGGTAGACTATACACACTCTAATTATTTTAAAAAATATTAAAAAAAAGAAAGAATATAGTAGCAAATAATCGTGTATCTACGCGTATCAGTAACTACTCATACGAGAAGCCAATCTATACACACTCTAATTATTTTAAAAAATATTAAAAAAAAGAAAGAATATAGTAGCAAATAATCGTGTATCTACGCGTATCAGTAACTACTCATACGAGAAGCCAATCTATGTTTCCTGGTAAGCATTCTAATGACATGAAGACATAACTACCTTAGGATATTTGTCAATAATTCATTAAAGTAATTCTGGGAAGTTCTCAGTAAAGGCCACTTGTTTTATTCCCCTTATATGTATCCACAAATCCACACTACAAAAGTACTCAAATACAATAAAGTCTGAGCTAAAGAAAAACTTAATTTGAGCGAGCTGGATAAAATCTAAAAGTTATGTAAACACAGACGTATTACCTACGTGAATTACTTTAATCGATTTGTTGAAAGAGAAGTATTCTTATCCTTTCATTTTTGTACCCATTGTATAAATAATATAAATAATCTACAGTACTCAGATTTCGTAGCGTAAAGTGGGTTATGGGATATTTGTTTTATTTGCGTGGTTTTATGATACAAGGTCTATAACTGTTCTTAAACTTTTCATCAATTCTATAACAACCACTTAAATAAAAGGTTATTTATTATATTATTTATTATTATGTATATTTTGGTATCAATTTGATTTCTCAAGTACTTATATTATGGTAAGCATCATTTTATATAGAAACAACCCTTGTTCAATCCACGGATCAGACAAGTTGTTGGATTTTTTTGACAAAGATATTTACTGTAACAGACGCGATTCTAGAAATTTCCCTGGTAGTAAAATATACCCTGTTATATTACCCAGCATATCTCATAGTGTCTCATATATCTGGTGTCTATATTGCATCATCATTACAGAGCTAGAGTAATTTTCAATTCTTTAGCTAATGCTTAACTTTGTTTGAAATTGACAGCGAATATTGTACAGGTAAATAAATATAGACATGAAAAGGTAAATCATAAAAGTATATACCAAAATTGATTCTCACGCAATTATATCTTCATTATACCCCCACGTTCAGCACATAAGTTTATGGGCCACTGCGAGAAGAACGGGCAAGAAACTCGGGGCCATTCTTTTTAACGTCTTTTAACAATGTGTTCCAAAAATATACTATATCTTAACTATGTATGTAACCTCATTTTAAAACATTGTGACATATATATATACACACACTTATCACGTAGGTATTCACTAGTCAACAAGTCGTTACAGCATGGTGGTAGGGAGTTTTGCGAATGCTCACCTGGCTAGCTATCACCCTCAAAGGAAAATCTGCCGCTAAGTACCTTGTGTGTTCCGGCAGCTGTCCTTGAGAGCCAGTAATTCTAAGTTAGCGTGAATAACACCTTCGACCACATCAACACTTACCATCAGATGAGATGGAATTGAGAAGATATGTAAAGCCTATCACCTATTTAAAAAAAAATTATAAAACAAAACTATTTCGTCAAATGTCTAACGCATTCAACTAAAAGTAAGGTACCGTCCACATTTCTTCCAATATGTATTGTTATTATGAGCATTTACACATTAATACACATCGACTACCATAAATTTTCCGAATATGAAAAACATTTATTTCCCGGTTCAATCTAACGTAATAGGCGGGGAAGTAAATCATAAAAATGTATTACCTATTGCGAACAAGAAATAATTTTCCGTATTACATACATATGTAGCATTTTTCTTACGTTCTTATTTGTTTGTAGAGTAAAGAGACTTTTTGTGAAGATAATAAGGTTTCGTGATTTATTTTAGTCTTTTGAACTAACTGTTTTATTCATATCGAACATTGTCTTTAAATTCAAATGTCTCTGTACAGAAATTTTCACATTGAACATGGGAATCGCTTTTTTTATAATCAGAAAGCAGGTCATAATGAATTGTATATTATAATTAAAAATAAATAAAGTACATTCAAGGCTCCTTCACATTATGTACATAAATTAAGTATATATTTACATCCCTAGCCACCTATAGAGGCTTAATTCCTAATAACTGTCCTAATAACTTTAATTAGTTTTCCGAAAATGTAGGCAATTTTTGATATAATAACATAAGTGATAATTTTTTGTAAGCATAAAACATACTTATGCTTCTGAAGTTGAGAAAAGCAGTCCAACAGCTTTACCTGATAGTTTTTAAAATTTCTAGTGCTACTCTACCCGGAAAAACAAACCAATGCCGTTATTTAACGTGGCCATCGTACTGCAATCCCCCAAAACGCATGATTAGGCTTAGGGATTAATGCAGAAGGTTGCAACCTCTCACGCACCGCCCGGTGGAATTATTTCGGGGGGTGGCAACTAAAAGAAGCATGGCGGCAAGTAAAACTAGCAGTCCTCCATAAATATTATGATAATTAATTTACTTCATACAGTTTTTTAAATTATTGTTCTACCATGGTGGTACAGTCAAATTATTGAGCTTTATATCTTAAAAACGGCCGATTAGATTTCTTTTCAATAAGACTTTAGGTACTAATGTAATTCTTTGATGGGTTAGGATAAACATCGTTAATTACTGAGTTTCATTTCCCAATGTATTAGAAACATCGCAAATAGAAACAATTTTACTAAAATATTCCTCATACTCCGTGTGTTTATTCAACTTTTAAGGCTCGGAAATTACGAAATAGTGCCAACATGATATGGAAAATCTCATAAACCAGGTACCGGATGGTACTGCAATTTAAATACACGATACTCAAGGATATAAGTCATACTATCATCGATTTCAAAACATGTTTCCTAATAATTGGCTCGATAGAAAAAAATCTCAAAAACACCTCTGAAAATAGAGGATTCCTACTTTTTCCGCCAGATTTTAGTGTATTAAAATTTGTTTTTTTTTTCTAAAATATTGATTTTTTAAGTACAATAAATTTCATTGATTATTTTAATCCAAAAAAAGCACAGTTAATGCGTACTGAGCCTGTTTACAAAATGTCACATACGCCCTTTCATTCCGAGAAGCGTTAACATCATGTCGCACTATTTACTCCAGCGATCTACGTATATTGCTATCATCCTCGCTCATATCGCGGTCAGCCGCGTCATGCGTCGGACCTGTGTCACTTTTCTCGGCGATCTCAATTAAAATAAAACATGGGTAAAATTATAAATAAACGCTTTGGGAATGCAAAAAATCGTCAAAAACGCATGATGGACATAATAAGGTAAGCATCTATGGCTTCCTTTCTCCATGTTCCTATGTATATATCTCTTATATTAATGAAATTATGATATGATTGTGAACCCTTACGCAATATAAAAAACACTTCAAACATTTTACAAGACATGGGTACAACTTTAGCTACCTAAAATAATTATTATAAGCAATATTCAGAATTTTTCGTAATGAATGTGTTGTAATTATTTTAGATGGATCATGATTAATTTATACAGTTTCTGACAATAAGACACAAAGGTTATGTACATAATTTTCGACTAATCACTCGTCGTTCAAATAGCGCATAGTAAGTGACATCGCTTCGCAATTGAGAGGCACGTGGATCGAATCCAGCGTAAAGAGATTCTTTTTGGTCAAATTTTAATTTTACGACATAATTCTTAATAATACAATAATAATTTTACGTATGTACGTGGACCAATATAATGTGTCTGACAGTAAGGCATAAACGATATGTGTGTAATTTTCGACACCTTGGTCAATGATTGTATAGTGTGTAACTACTGAAGTCGAATCAGAAGATCGAGTACCGTGGAACGATTCTCACATACCTAGATTCTTTTTGGTGACTTTTTTATTTGTATTACTTTTTATTTGATACGTATTATATTTACGTATAATTAAGTTTTCTGACGCGTATTCAATTTACGATTACAATGCTTGCAAATTTATTAGGTATCTCGAGTTTCCATGTTTTCATATAATTAGAGAGTTTAGTATATCTAATGAACGTGAACATTAAATAGGTACTACCTAATCTAGCTACCTGAACACGTTTTTTCATAGATCTCGAAAAAGTATGTCTTTGATGGACACGAGTTGCCACAGCGTAATAGTTACAGTAGAACAACATTATCAATTTACTACAAACTACCTATACAAGTACATACATCAAGTGACGGCACGGGTGTCGTTTACAAACATAAACGTATCTTTCGTAATCTTTGACAAATACAGTTAATAACAGTAATACCACGGTTTTATAATCGATATGTAATAATGTGGTATTACGTATGAATAGTAATACAAAGTAATAAATTTTCAAACAAAATACTTATCTTTCTCCTTGGGTGATTTCAATAATGGTATTATTTTGTTAGAAGTTTTGTTGTTCCACCCATCTACACAATAGCATCCACGAGATGTATTTATTATTATTAACAAATTGAAACAATAACTGTACCTACCTACTACATTCTCCATGTGATTTTTTGTTAGTGAAATCTTAATATGACTTGTAGTAATGACACGAGCAGGTACCCTTGATTGTTAGCGGAAACAAAGCCAGGATCTGAATGAACTACGCTACTTGATAAAAAAAAAAAAAATAATTGGAACCGACTCCAACACCCAAAAGTGTGAAATAACTTGTTCAAGTCGGTACCAGTATAGTTCAAAAGTACCTATTATCACAATATTGTGCACGTGGTACTAGTGTTGGACTTCGACAAGTTAATTCACACTTTTTGGTGATGAAGTCATTTCCATTTTTATTTAAAAAAAAACACTTCTTTTTATGACCCTTCCTACTTACGGGATCGATTTTCATTCATTGTCAACGACTATATCATCAAGATAAGTAAATATTTTTCAGTTATTGGAGTGTATGTCAAAAACGGCTTGACCGATTTTGATGAAATTTAACTGGAACCAAACAACAAGTATCAGCTTTCAAACAATAAAAGATTTTTTTTAAATCGATTCACCCAGTCAAATGTTCTGAGGTAACAAACATATAAGAAAAAACAGACGAATTAAGAACCTCCTCCTTATTTATTACAAAAACAAGTATATTGTGTAAAATTTACACAGAAAATCATAAAAAAACTTTTTTACCCCTGATCAAAATACAAATTGCGGGTTATACTATTGGATATTTTTAACTGACTTCAAAAAAGTCAGTTAAAAATATCCAATAGTATAACCCGCAATTTGTATTTTGATCAGGGGTAAAAAAGTTTTTTTATGATTTTCTGTGTAAATTTTACACAATATACTTGTTTTTGTAATAAATAAACCATCTTTTGTGTAACAGCTTACGCCTTGCATCAAAGTAGATACATAGTTCATGTTCATCAAAACCATAGTTCATGTTCATTAAAAATGAACATACACAAAAACTGCAAAAATTAAACAAGTTGGTAATAATCAAGACTAAACTTGTTCTACTGTAGGTATGGTAAATTTATTAACTGGGTCACACTATGATATTTACAGCATACAATTAACTAATGGTTGGTATCATGTATGCGTACTAGATGGCGCTTCAGCACACATCACATTCGTGTGTGACAAGATAGTTTCTACTAGTTCTACTAGAGAGCGCTCTAAATTTTTAATCAAATAAAATATTACCGTTGACTTGCGGACGTGGCGCCATGTACACCGCGAAGTAAACACGCGAGGAGAAGTGGGGACAAAATCTAACATCTGGTTTTAGAATTCTGTCCCTTAATGATACATCCGTGTGTCTGCAACAGACGCAGTATGAATAGGAACATGAACGCCAAAGTTTTTGAGAGCGCGCTTTGTCTTAGCTCAGTGACTGCGACGAAACTGGGACTTCACTGTGCTCGTATGTGTTGACGAGATCGTTGGAAAGCTTTTTCGTTAATAACTGTATGGCTTGCTGAGCTTTATACATGTTTTTGACAAAAATTTACTATAAACTTTCCATAAAACATAATGTGTTGCTATTTCAAGTGTGTATCTGTGTTCTAATTATTAGTTAACCTACAAGACATTGCAGACTCACAAGCAGCCAAATATTCCAGCCCACTAACAGTTGGTGGCGTATCCAGCATGCTGGCATTGCCACGTTGAATTGCCATACTTATTCGTTGAGCCAATTTAAAAACAAGATTCAGCATTTTGATTACTCGTCGCATCGACCACGAGCTCTGATAAGTTTTGAAAATACGGCGAGTTCCTGGTCAAGTTCCAAGGACCCAACGTCTCTACACCAAACGGCTCAAATATGTAAACATGCTGAGGTTAGCATACTTGCACCGCTTGAATTGATGCGCCGAAGTAGCCGCGGCGCGGCGCCAGCTTTCACGTTGATTTCAGAAAGATGTGACGGTGCCGCATGTAGCGTATTCTAAGGGCCTCCCTCACTTCCACGGAACCAGGATCATGCCGTCAGGCCTTTTATAAGTTTTTACTAGACAAAATTACATTTACCGACGTCCTAAACAAACTTTTAATGCTATCGAGCTTTTAAAATGGTTTGAAGGAGCAATTTACGTGATTTATTTTATAGGGAAACTTAATCGTTTTCAAGGGAGATTTATGCCTCTGCAAGCACCTTGCCGTAAAATTTGTTTTACATATGGAAAATGCTATAACGATTCAAAATATATTTTTTGTGATATTTATTTAAGGGATGGCAACAACCGAAACACAAAAAACTTATGATATATAGAAATTCCGTATTTAGTAGCATCTTGATTGAATATTGTTTAGCTTTATATGTATAAAAAGAGAATATTATTTTTATCACAATGTGGTTAAATTAAGTTACGTTTTAAGTACTACTTGACGTACAGCGTCGAACATCTCTATTTAAAATCAATGTCAAGTACGGTACTGTACTTTATCAGCCCGATTACCACTTCCACTACGGGAAGCTGTTCCCAAATTAAACGGCATAATCGTCACGCTTGAGGATCGCAGTACAGGTCATCCTCAGAAGATTCTGCTGCACACCTTCTGGTATTTTACCATTAGTCGCCCCTCACAACACCATCGAGAAGAAATGAGGGGGTGACATTTTAATCCAATTAATGTTGAGTTAATAACGATAGTAAATAGTGATGTAGGTCAGAAATGGTATGCTGAAACTTGTAAAGCAATCAACTAATAATTATTTATAAATATATATAATAACAAGCATACACGAAGAAGGTGAATAGAATAGTTGGAATGGCCACGGTGTACATATTCAAACCTAGGGCCTTATTTTCTTATCAAAATGGTAATAGAAACGATTTTGTTCTCGATTTCTTTTATTGGAAATATGTCTATAATGGAGTTCAAATGATAATACGAAATTTATTTTCATTAACATACTAGTTTTACAATAAGGTTGAATATTTAAAAAGGCTATGTTGTGATTACAATTAACATACTTGTATAAGAAGAATGTCATGAGAGCTAAGAAGACAATAGTAATTATGCCTAAATAGTAGAAAAGATAAATGTGTGGTATCTATTTACTCCTCCAGGATAGAGGCGTGACCTATGAATTTTTATCACACTGCTTCAGGATCAGATAGTGCGACTTAAAAAGACAGGGAGGCCACTGTCGTTTTACCGTAATGCTCCGTTTTTGTTTACTATTTCGCCATTATCAAACTAAGAATAGGTATACATATATGTAATATTGTAAGGAGGTACTTCTAGTGAAACTTTTGAAATCTTGATTCACAATTCTTCATACGGATGTACAACTTTGGACGGTAGGGTATAAATATATTGTCGTTACATTACAAAGCGATGCGAAAGTGTTTTGTGTAAAAACTAAAGCTGTTGATAATAATACATAGTGGATCAATTCGTTATAATTGTGGTTCTATTGTGCATAGAGGAGGATTAAATGAAATTGTGATAGACATTCTCCGTCGCGATGACTTAGTGGCAGTGTAGTGAATTTGTTTTTGTGTCTGAAGTGAGAGTTGCGTGCGATTGCAATTGGTGGTCGAAGAGAGGTGACCTCCTGATGGTATGTATATTGCAGCATGCCTCCACTCTCAACGCAGGCAAGCAGAAGTATCATAAATTGGACATCAATAGCGTAGACTGCGTCACCGGGGTAAGCCCATTATGGTCGCTTTGATGACAGCAATTCTGTGCACTCTGTACATCTTGGCAGGTTAAAACAGTAGTGTTATAATAATTTCTAAATATTTGATGTTATGGTAGTCGATGAGGAATGGTTACCGGCAATAGCTTCCAAGTCTAAAATACGATGAAGTTCATTGGAATTTAACAAAAACATTTATTTACGAAATAAATTCTAGATATCGTAAGGTTTCCAACGTTGACACAAAGTCATCGTCCGAAAAAATAGTACACTATATGTGGCGAATTAACTTGTTTCATCATGCAAACAGCTACAATCATATAATTAGAAGACAATTACTCTTCTATAATGAATAGGTTTGTAAAATGTTTTGATTATTTCCATTGAAGCTTCCGAATGTTTTTGATGTAGTTTTCTTAATTTAAAACCCCTGTTTTTACTTAGTACGTAAACTGAGACATATTTATTTTATATTTAAGAATAGTTGTGTAGATTGTTACAGTAATTTATCAAGAAAATATTTCGAGCTCCAAATAGTTTTATTAATTATAACACAATCAAGCCGTTCATCTCCTGTGATACTACCCAGCTCCATTGCTAATAACTCACAATACCACACAATTCTCCTCTTGTACTTTGCTCAAACATTGTACACAAACGCTAGAGCCAAAAGCTTGAATGGGTTTTGCATTATAGCCAAAGGAGCGAAGCAAAAGCAAATTTGCACAACTATCGAATGCACCCACATTTTGCAACTCATCAAGAGCTAGAGAAGCGAGTTCCCAATTAAGTAAACATTTGACGAGTTCCTTTTTCAGCTATTATTATTATTTGAATACTTAGTTCTCTCTAAGTGAGACCTCGCGTCGAACTGAATTTTAACCCGTCAAAGTCAAATTAGACCCCGGTGTCTAAAAATCGTTGCATCCATTAGAGTCAAATTAGACACCGGGGTCTAGTAGAACCGTTCGCAACGTTCAGCCTTATATCTCCAAAACTAAGCCGTATTTTTGAACGAAACTTTCTATGGAATGAAGAGAATGAAACAAAGAATGGATTGGGGTGCTTAGTCAGATCTGTGCCGGAACAAAATGTGTATACATTTTGTCTTTAAAAAAAATATAAGATCTATAATTAATAAGACATAGTTATTATGGGTACATACTAAGTCATTTCTTATTATGATGTTTGTTTTATGTGCTACTTGCTTGCCTATGATACTTTAATATCTATCTATTTTAAGCCTATATAATTTCAACAATTTATTTAGCTCATATACGAACTTACACATTCAGTGTGCTACTGAATACTTATAAATTAGTATATTAACCATAAGTATTGAAGCGCTCGTAGCGAAGTTTGCTGTCTTAATTGATCAGCAAAGTTAAGCAACGTCCGTCGCGGTCAAGAGTTGGATGGGTGACCGCTGGTGACATTACTACTGAGCGCTTCCGTGCTTTGGAGGGCACGTTAAGCCGTCGGTTCCGGTTGTTGTCTTTGGATGGCAGTCGTTATAGCATGGTGGTAGGGTATTTTGCGAATAGCTAACCAGGCGGCCGCCGGCTAGCTACCACCCTCAAGTAGAAAATCTGTCACCAAGCACCTAACGGTGTTTTCCGGCAGCTGTCTTTGAAAGCCAGTAATTCTAGGTTAGCCCGAACAACATCTTCGATCACATCATCACTAACCATCAGATGAGAGAGTGGTCAAAGGCTAACCTATCATGAATAAAAAAAGTACATTATAGAACATTAGATATAGAAAAGCTATTTAAGAGGATAGCGTGCTGTGCACACTTTAGTTATAATTTTTGGTTTTTCTTTATATATTATGAGAAGGTCATTACAGGGCTGTCATGAACATGTTGGTCAAAAGTCCTTAAATAAAAAAAAAAAAAAAAAAAACTGTTCTAATAAATTTAATTAAGATCAGATCAGGCCGACGAATGTAGACAACGGACAAACACACACAAAAGAAATGCTTATTTTTTGTATCTAAACATTTACCCCTTGCGGGGTAAATCTACATCTCAGAGCCTACGAAACTCGAAGATGAAGAATAATAATGATGGTTCTATACTAGTACTATACTGATATACATAGTTTGCCAACGAGTGGAACTCTCATTAGAATTTTTTTACCAAAAAATGGAACCGACTTCAACACCCAAAAGTGTGAAATAACTTGTTGAAATCGATACCATGATAGTTCAAATGTACATAATATACTATTATCACAATATTGTACGCATGGTACCGACTTCGACAAGTTATTTCACACTTTTGGGTGTTGAAGTCGGTTCCATTTTTGGTAAAAAAAAAAATTTTCACTCTTCTGAGTGACCCTTGCTACTTACGTGATCGATTGTCATCCAATGACAACGATTATATCATCAAGATGGATACACAGGTGAATATTGTTCAGTTGTTGGAGTATAACTCAAAAACGGCTGGACCGATTTTGATGAAACTTAAAATGGGACCAAACGACAAGCATCATCTTTGAAACAAAAAAGAATTTTTAAGATCGATCACCCAGTCAAAAGTTCTGAGGTAACAAACATAAAAAAAATACAGACGAATTGAGAACCTCCTCCTTTTTTGGAAATCGGTTAAAAATAAAAAATGAAATAATTTTCTACATTACGAAATGACTATAGGGACAAGTCTGATGCCTGCCCATTACAGTTACAGTGTCACCTTTCTCGTTCTACTGTACACTGCACTGCGCTAGACACTCTTGAGACGGGTTGCATGGTGGAAGGGCTTTTTGCGAATGCCCGCCTGGCTAGCGACCACCCTCAAGTTGAAAATCTGTCGCCAAGCACCTAACGGTGTGTTCCGGCAGCAGTCCTTGAGAGCCAGTGAAATTACAGGCACATCAGACTCGTCAACTATGTCTCAAGGTGACGGGCGCAGTGCAATTCGTCACTTGTGACGAAATGCATCTGTTATAGGCAGAGGTAGCCGCTTAACATCAGGTGGGTCTCGAGCTTGTTCCGTCACAATAACATAAAAAAAAAAAAAAAAAAAAAAAAACGTTAGAATATTATGTCTCGTTCGCCCCTTAATTACACTTGCTACAGTGCACTTCATGCCAAAATGCAGTAGAGTCAGCGCACTACTACTTTGAGGGTATAACTATACATACATACGTGACACTGCGGTGGTACCCATCAGTGTCTCTATTTTGCACCTAGAATGGGACATTTTCCTTCAAACATAACTTTATAATGACAAAGTTCGTATAACCATACCTATACATGAGAAATATTGAAGCACTGTGCATTAATATTTTGCATGTATGGTACACTGCAGTAATTATTAATCACTTTACCAATATTACCATGCGGTCGACATTGTACAGAGAGTTATTAATTAATAAATGCTATTAGCAGTTGTTGGTATTATTTTATGAATTGAGTTGTTCACCGTTCGGAATTTTAAACATAACATGTATAGGGTTCTTAAAATGTCCACTGTCTACTGGGAAGGGTAAATTAAAGTATGATTTTTTGTATCATTTCGGTGATCACCATTAATTGTTTTCCGTCACAATTACAAAAAAATTAGGTACATAAAAGGCTACTATTGAGGTGGGCTGAAGTACGGGCGCTCGGTACAAACGTGAGGGGGCAACTGAGTGCATGAGGCTACTTTTGGAATATCATCTAATTGCGCTCACTTACAACTTAAAAACATTCAAAATAATAATCATCATAAAAAACTTTAGAATCGCATACAGATACATAAGGTTGTTCCAATAAAAATTGCTTCTCTAGCAACATTGCATCGTTATAAAAATAATCATGCCACAATACTTACGCTAAATGAATATACTGACTCGACAAAACTACGTGACACAGTTCAGTTACTAAGGCATGCACCTACCACGTACCATATATGAACAAAACAGTGAATCAACTGTCTTCAATATTAAATTTTAGCTCATTTTACGAATTATTTTTAAAATAACATTTAATAAAAACATTGTACCTACGATTCGGTAAAATATCAAAATAAGAAAACACACATAATATAATCTCTCAATGGGCAAACTTCGTACACCTCACACCTTTATGAACGACTACCAATAGAATTCGCGACACGTATGCTACTTCCACGATAGTTCATTTGGTCACAAGTTATTCAATTGTACAACATTACTTTTCATAGTCATCACAATATAAATTTAATCACCACTAGAAAATATCTTCATTTTGATGATTACATCCTCCATCCTCACTCGGCAATGAATAGAGCGACTCAGTGATCCCTCCAAGCCCAACGCTCACCTCCAGTACACTTGTGACGGTCGTGTCCAGCCAACCTCTAGTGAAAATATCTGCATGCCCAACCTGGACTACACTTCGACAGCGCTGGTGCCTCAGATTTCTCTGGCTCAATATGGATAGCATAGGCTGCAAGTCATGCAAAAGCACTTTTGCCATGGGTTGTTTGCGTTTGTAGCTACTCAACCCTATGGCGCAATACGCAAGTCACCTTGACAAATATCTTCAACAAATATGTTCTGCAACGCGGACGAGTGTGATGTTCTTTACTGATTTCTATTATATAAATTCTTCTTGTAGGTAATGTGTAAGGTACGTGTGGTTCCTTTGTGAGTGTCGTCACTTCAGCCCTGTGAGTTACCCCAAAATTCACTTCAAAACCTAAAATCACAGATGTCACAAACACAGTTTTAAAAATATAATTAAAATCTTCGTTGACGCAGTAGACAGATACGCGGGTGTCACCACTGTAAAGTTCTAGAATTGGTTATGTGGTATCGTGGTGCACGTCACCTATGAAGATTTATATGTGCGCCCTTATTTCTTCCTTATGCGTGTTCTTGATGGATGGGTAAAAGTTCTACATTTCGGTGATCACCATTAATTGTTGTCCGTCACAATTACATAAATTTAGGTACAAAAAAGGTTACTATTGAGGTGGGCTGAAGTACGGGCTCGCGGTACAAACGCGAGGGGGCAACTGAGCGCATGAGGCTACTTTTGCAATATCATCAAATTGCGCTCACGTTCCATTTGTCCCTACATAACATTTTATAAAACATCACTTTACATTCCAAATTATCATGAATATATATGATTAATATATTTTATCAACTTAATTCAATTACAAAATGACAAATTAACGAAAGAAAAAAATATAGTCATGTGCGGGATTCGAACCCGTGTCCATTAATTCAATTCTTTACTTTGAGTGAAATACGACGAAAATGAGTGGGTAGGCTCCTAAGTAGGTTAAATGAGGGACGATTTTTTTTGCTATATCATATAGGTATATATGATGTAACATAAAGCTTTTGTACAAAAGCAATAAGTCAGGCAAGTATTTGCTTTATCGGTCGGAATAGCTATAAGAGGAAAAAATGCAGCATCGAGAAGCTAACCTCGAGAGTGGAATTGACGATGCAGTCAATCTTGCAACTAATGAGTGATTTTGCACTCAATCGAAATTTGAGATATTATTTTTCATTACTGCTTACAGTGCTTATCGTATTTTTTTTTTTATTATTACCCTTTGGCTGTAACCTACCTCATAGTAAGTGATGATATTTGCAGAGGATGTAACACCTCGTTTATCCCAGATGGTTTTAGGAGCCTGAAGTGTGGCTCTTGTAGAAGCTTCCGTAATCTATACCTAGCATGTCCTTTCCTAACGAACAGGTTGAGATTGAGGTCGTGGTTGATTGGTTCTGTCTGTCGTAAATATGCGACGCCGGTATGTCCCGAGCAAAACCTTGGCCCCCAAAATGTAAGTTTACTGTTGGTCAAACGCGATTGTTGATCTTTAGAACTGAGTGAATAATGGACAGACGCCAGTACACCAGGCCAATTACGGCACTATGATGAAGAGATAGAAAGGCAGCTATATGTGGTCACTGAAATCACAGGTGCGAGTGGACCTCCTCGAGACTCTTGGTCTATGAGGGCGCCCTTATAGGACAGTTAGGGGGAAGATACCTCCCTGGTTCCCTCCATTCACTGAGACTCTTGAACCCATCGAGCAAAATTAAAGCTCATTGCTTGAACCTTAATTGCTGGAGTAGGTCGTAACGATCTTTTATCCAAACGGGATGGAACACTGGCAACCAACAGTTCATTTTCCAAGTAGGTGGCTCGACTATCGATGCTATTGAACTAGTAGCCTCTAAGAAGAGTGTTCGTATACCTAGCAGGACCCACATTTGTTCGCATATATACCCATCACCATTATTTACATTTAGTATTATCTTAATCAGAAATTTCAGATTTGGTTTTCAGATAAATGATTAAACTAGAATTCAAAAATGGATATAGCTAGCGGGGCCCTTTTATTATTGGACGTTTACGCGCATATGACTGTTCCTATGATTAACTATGCGATTAGAATCCCGTCACGGGATTAAATTTTACCACACGATAGTAGTGCATTTTATGAATATCTACCACCCACAAGGAGAAAAACCTATATTTATGACTATGATTACATGCAACTATGATTACGAAGCACTATCGCGTGCTAAGCAAAAATCATAGCTTACAAATTATTGGACAACGAAATTTTATGTCCCGGGCGAGAATCCGACGCGATATTGGAGGACGCTGGTTCGATTCCCGCGGGGAGCATAAAATTTTGTGCTCTCATAATTTGTCAAATAGAAAACATATTGTTCCGGCAATTGGCAATTTCTTGCTATAACAATATATTTACCAGTATAATATAATGTATTATAATATCTTGCATGATCGATTTCAACGTGCTCATCACAAGAAAAACGTTACGCATCAACATTCATGAATCATATTTTACAAATTATTAGAGTACAAAATGTTTTGTCCCGGGCGGGAATTGATCATATTTAGAAATAATTCTTAAAACATTTAGGAGGTTATGTGCTGAATGCATATCACCAAAATCATAAAATGCACTTGAAAATCATAAAAATAACTTCAGAGTACATCTATATTAAGGTTTCTTCGTTGGAGTGTGACAATAATTGATCATCACGTTGACAAATTTATAAGACATACATCATTCATCTTTTCAGTTAGAACAAACCCATGGCAGTTTTAACACCAGTGAGGTAAATATCCTGTGATGTGACTGATATATTGACTTTAGGGCTAAATCACCCCTTACCTCAAAATGTGCCACCTTAAAAATATTCCCCCAAAAAAGTGGATCATAAGTCAGACGCATGCGTAATAAGAAAGTTCTTGAATAATGATAACGGTGCCGTAAAAAGGAATTTCATCATAACCTTAGGCATGTGCTCATAATGGACTCTCAAAAAGGCGCACAATACTTCACTGGCGCTGCTGCTTACGTTTAAAAATAATAAATACATCGTCCTGCATCTGTAAGCAACTATTTCTTGGACTATTGAAATTTTATAGGTCTAATTACAAGTCACTAAAGTCATTTTGCCTACTATGGTTATATGGCAAATGGTTTTCAGCCCGTTTTTGCTTTTACAAGAACATCTTATTGGCTCTTCAAGTAAAATGGGTTACATCAAGATACTTTGGCGGTTGTTATACGGTTATTTAACATATTTATTATTATTGGATACGGTTTGCCTTAATCTATTATAGATACACACATTAGACTATACATTTTAAGGCATAAGCGAGCTGTTTATAGTATAATTACACGACTGCCAAAAAAAGAAGATTTATGTTTTCAGGGTTCATGTATGTATGTATGTTTGTGAGTTTTTAAATTCTGCAATAACTTCTAAACGACTTAACCGATAACTTAATTAACTAACGACTTATTTTTTTTTTATGTAAGAGCTATACATATATTTTTATTGACAGCGCAAGTGACAGTAGGTACATCGAAAATAATAAAAAACCAACTGGCGAAGTTAAGCGTCATAATGTAAGATTCAAAAGAACGATTAACCGTTTAACTAAAATAAACAGTTTGCAGTCGGGTTTTTACTTTTTAAATTAATTTGTACTTATTTTCTATTTAACATAAGTTTTATGTATCTCTGAACATGACATATTTCTGCGTTTCTTTATAAAAATCGTTAATTCTAGGTATTAGAGAAATAGTGCCACTGTATTCCATCACGCTGAGAACAGATAAAAAATTAAAAATTCATGAGTAACATAAACATTCTGTACACGTAGCGTCGTCACCTCCGTAATGTGGATTTCACGAGTAGCGCACCACAACCACTAGATTTTAGCCATAAATATAAATAAAATACGGCATAACCCCTACCACAGCAATATCACAATGACAATAAGGTTTTAATGAATAGATTCAGGCGTTACTTTGCGGAAATCCATATTTAATAATAACAAATATTTTTCAAATATTTTAAGAAAACATCAAATTAATATTTTAATAAAACACTTAAAAAAAACAAAAATATATCTAGTGACAATTCCGCATAATTTTCCTGCTAAGCCGACGTGACGTCACAAACGCCACGCAGCCAAACCGGAAGAATTTTTCGACGCGTTTCATTTCTACATGAAGCATCCTCAGGAGGTCTTGACTCTGCGAGCGCACGATCGAGAATGAGCAGCCAGCTTTTTTTTTTTTAGGGAGGACATAGATGCTGGCTACCGCCTGTGCGGTCGTCCAGCTCCACTGGATTTTGGGCGAGGGCAGGCTCTACAATAGCCCGGGAGGGAAAAGTGCCGAAGGCAAAGCAGCCGGCAGCTCAGCACGCCTTTATCTAGACTCGAGCGTGAGGCACTGCCCTTTGTTGTAGCTAACAATTGGTGAGTTATACGTTTTTAAAGTGACAATGACATCATAATGGCCATAAATTAATTACAAATAATAATTTTTAAATGATAATATTATGCAATGTGTTTTAATATTTCTAACTTTTCCAATATACACAATCGAACGGCTACAATAAACAATTAGTTGATCGATTAATTCATAATAAACAAAGTAATAGAGCTATGTCACACCTATATTCTTGCCCTACTGATAGAAATATCAAGTACGTAGGTAGCCTTACTTATATTAGCGACCAATCTCTCAAAAAAATTCCAATATATTTAAGAAAAATAACGTCCATACAAATCAAAATTTACACCATTTATGTAACGGAAAAGATCGTTTAGAAAACAATAAAAAATCCGGAGTTTACAAACTTACCTGTGACGAATGTAACAGTGTTTACGAGTAAGTATATTGGTGAAACCGCCCGTAATTTTGATATTAAATAAAAATATATTTTTAAGTGTTTTATTATAATATTAATTAGATGTTTTCTTAATATATTTTAAAAATATTTGTTATTATTAAATAAGGTTTTATTTGTAATGTCGGGAAACGAACCATGACAAGTCCATATTATAACTTTTCAATATTTGTCTTTAATTTTATTTATAAGACAAAATAATGTGCTACTTTTAACCATTATCTCACCTGATGGTAGATATCCTAAAATTACTGACTCTCAAGCTCAGCTGCTTTAACACACTGTTAGATGCTTGGTGATAGATTTTTTCACTTGAGGATGCTAGCTACCATCCTCAAGTAAAAAATCTAGGCTGGTATTCGCAAAATACAATTTTACAATGCTATAACGACTGTTATCCTCTGACAACCAGGACCGAAGGAATTACGTGATCTCGAAGCATGGAACCGCTAGTAGTAATGCCACTAACGATCATTCGTCAAGTCATAACTGCAGCAGAAGTCACTTAACTTAGATCATCTTAATGATCACTATTTCTTAAGTCTACACTATAACACAATTAGAACTTAACAGCAGATACTTTCGATGTACCTACTCTTTTAAATATAGTTAATCACAGTTACATAATATTACTCTTATGGTTACCAATTCTACAATGGATTCGATGGATTTGTAGATAAATTCAAAATGTTTAATATCTGAAATGTTCATCTAAGTATTTTTATTTTAGTCGTCTACCGCATTTATATACGTATATCTAGCACCAACCTAAATATTACCCACATAGCTAAGAGCAAAAAAAGGAATAACTATACCAACTGTGTTGTAACTAAGATGGAAAAAGGTAGTAAAGTTCTTTATTACCTGAAATACTTCTAACAGGCAGAAGAAAATCTTCTCATTTATACTGAGTTGGTTATACCTACTTGGTAGAACTGAATTGCTACACTTCTTTCCGAGAATAGCTTCGCTTTGGAATTAGACTTCGTTCATTACATTCCAGAATAAGATAAAACGGGAGTAGACAGTTATTACCATAATTATTAAGTGAATACTTTGAGTTTCAAAGTTTATATTGATATTATAAGAATAATTTTAAATATGTTGGCGAATAAAGTGGGAGCCTGAACATAGAATGTACTCATGTTATCTTTGTTTTAAATTTGTAATGTAACAACTCTGTATATTATCTTGTACCCTGTGAAACAGTTAATAACTAGTAGTTAATAATAATGCCTCTTTAGTTATGAGCTCCTGTCCCCACAGGAATAAAGAGGCATTATTATTTCTAAGATCTTCTAGATCTGAAGACAACAATTATAGACAACAAGAGAAGACAACAATTATAGAACAAGAATCAACAATTATAAATATAACATTGTAACCCTGAATAAATATTATTATTTTTATTATGTACCTAACGATCGCCGCCAAATAAGTTATTTTTTATAATAATCAGTTTAAACAAACGTCGCTAAACATAGCCTTTCCTAAGTGGATTGATATAATAGGAATCCACTTTCTACGGATAGCAGTGGTTATTGTACACTTGTGGAAGACGTTAATCACCAGTAGAAATGAGGGTTTGCTGTTCATGCTCGAACGATAAAATTACAGATAACATATTATTAGAAATTACACTATAGTGATAATTCAATGGAAATACCAACTAAATATATATTAGTAGGGGAAACTGAGAACATATTGTACGTGTAAGTTTTCATACGTTTAATGAATAGTAATAATTTAGTATACGTTTCATAACTTTACGTCATGTCATGAACCACTGTGTAAAGAAAAGTATTATGTGCGCTAAATTACGTTTGTAAGTACAGTGAATATGTGAATTTCTAGTTAAAAATTGTTTATGTCGTATATATTATATAGTTTCTTATGATTAATTTTAATTCTTATATAATTTCCAAGATTTGAGGTGACATATATTTCTGGAATAGGGTTTCATAAACAAATAATATTATTTAGATACCGTATGGCAGTTATCTGTTAGTTATCTCCCACCAAACGGTTCAAATATGTCAACACCGCCGAGATTTCTTTACTTGAGCCGCTTGCGTCTCAAGTATGGACATGTATTGCTTGGGTAATAGTAACTTATTTGCCTGCATTAAAAGGTGGTGGTGGGTAAGACATTATAACTGTGAAAAAAATGTACTTACGTAAAACATGAAATGCTTCAGTTATCTGAAACTTTTTATTGCGTACTTATAATATTGTAATAAATAAAATGCAAGTTAGTTTTATAAAGATTTTTCTAAACTATTTTAATAATCCATTACGAATTTTTATGGTAGGGGCAAAAAAATTCATTACACTTTACGAAACGTATTTGTTTGTGGTTATCTTAATTCAATACTGTAAACCGAAACTCGATGAAAATTTACTACCGACGAGTAAAGTGCTCATAAAATATATTGAAACTGTATATTATATATTATAATGTTCAGAACAGAATTCAATTCAACGTAAATATGTATTTATTTTTATTTATTTATTATTATAATAAGAACGCTTACAATTCAATTACACTTATTATCAAAACAAAGCCAAAACTCATCATACATATAAATAATTCATAGATCATGATAATTAATAAAATAAATTCAAAATGTCAAGGGGGTACAATATAAATATTACATTTATAAATTATAATATCATTATTATACATAAATATATTAAATAGGTATATAATGTCAAAAAAGTAAAATGTATATATTACTATTATATTTTTGAAGCAGTGATAGCTCAGTGGCTTTGGGTAAGGACTGCCGCGCAGCAGGTCCATGAATCCCGCCGCGGGCTTGAGCTTCATCGCATGGTGGAAGGGCATTTTTGCGAATGCCCGCCTGGCTAGCGACCACCCTCAAGTAGAAAATCTATCGCCAAGCACCTAACGGTGTGTTCCTGCAGCTGTCGTTGAGAGCCAGTCATTCTAGGTTAAGCCTGTTAACACCTTCGACCACATTATCACTTACCATCAGGTGAGATTGTGTTGTGGTCAAAGGCCTACCTATCAGCAATTAAAAAAAAAAACATTTTACAAATTATATGATATTCAGGCGGTAATTAAATGAGATTTAGATTCAAGTTTAATATCTACGCTAAAAATATACATATGGCACTTTCATATTATTTTTCACAAAAATTAATTACATTAGGTTTGTTACAGTAGTTCTGTTAATCTTTTAAGTAAATCAAAATTTTATCAAAGCATAAATCGAGTTCAAACATAAAATACGCATTATTAGGGACAACTCAACGCTAGTCGTCAGATCTCACTCAAATTTAAATGGGATCACATGACAAGAACCAGCTTTTGAATGTAAAAAAAGTCATATAAACCGGTACACCCTATAAAGAGTTCTAAGGTAACACAAACAAAAACAATACAGTCGAATTGAGAACCTTCTCCTTTTACTGTGAAGTCGTTTATTAAACAAATAGAAAAACACTATTAATATCATATGTTTTGTTTAGTTCACAATATTTAACTAGGTTTACTTGCTACTAAACTGCTGGTATAACTAAAAGTGAAAATACTTAGAAAATAAGTTTATCTATTTATTAAAACATAGTATCAGCTTTATTAAAAGGAGTAGCTCCTCACAAAGATTGTAAATTTCGGTAGACTTCCGTCGATCTATGTTGTAAATGAACTCCAGCATAACATTTAATATTATTCTTGTTGTTCTGGAAGGACTCGGCAAAAGGCGCTCAAACCGTCTAAAACCTCACGGTGTGCCAGCGTCTTCGACTGATGACGCGGGGCGAGGGACCGCTAGTATTTTACCACAGCCCCCGTCAATGCCGCTGCCCGCTGTAAAGTGGCTCTCCTCGGTGAGGGGTGTCAATAGGAACACCCCACCGACTCGTGTAATGTACCCCCCCCCCCCTCCACTGTTTCTACATACCACAATTACTGACAAGTTGAATTAGGTACCATTATATTGTTCAACCTAGATGTAAGTAATCTTGCTTAGCACTAAGCTTTTATTCTGTAATGTTTTAAATATGTAACGGTATTTTTCTACGATTGTACATATAATGGTAAAGAAATATTAAAAATAAAAATAAATATGACTCTTTAGCCTAATATACAAAAATAATATTTTTATATTGTTTTTATTGTTACATCTAGGATTTTGAGGGGCACTTATCTGTTGAAACTGATTATATTATAAACTTGGTACATCGATATCAACCTATCTACTTAGTTTTTTCAGGAGTTCTTCAGGAGTTTATCCTGTTTATTCAGCTTGTCGTTTATTGATGAAATAATAATGTTACAAAAAACCTAACTGATTTTATTTTTCAATTCCAAACTTAAGTTTACGCTATCGTATATGCAAAAAAACCGTGTAATGAAAATAAGGCAATGACAAAAGTTTTTTTTTTAATTGTGACGGAACAAGCTCGAGTCCCACCTGGTGTTAAACGGTATCCTTTGCCTATAACAGATGCATTTCGTCACAAGTCACGAATTGCACTGCACCCGTCCCCTTGAGATATACTTGTTAAGTCTCATGTGAGAGCATTATTTAAATAATCAGCAATCCGTGAACAGATTAAATTGCCTACAGATCACCAAATAAACGTTTCATGTACCCTGAGGTCAAATCAAATCACTTTAATGACATATATTATTACTTTAATTATTATTTTTTATTATTAAAATTTTTATTTCTTTAATCCCAACCTTTCATTAACGATTTTATATTGCTAGTTTGAAGCGCTCGTAGCGAAGTTTGCTTAACCATTCTGAACCGATCAGCAAAGTCAAGCAACTGTGGGGATAAAATGATGGGTGACATTACTACTGAGCGCTTCCGTGCTTCCGCCGAAGCACGGAAGCGCACGTTAAGCCGTCGGTTCCGTTTGTTGCCTTAAGATCGCAGTCGTTACAGCTTAGTGGTAAGGCATTTTGCGAATGCCCTCCTGGGCAGCTTCTATCCTCAAGTAGAATAGCTGTCGTCAAGCACCTTACGGTGTGTTCTGGCGGCTGTCCTTGAGAGCCAGTAATTCTAGACTAGTCTGAACAACATAATCGATCACATCATCACTTACCATCAGGTAAGGTAGTGGTCAAAGGCTAGCCTATCAGCAATAAAAAAAACTATAAGGAATAATAAAAAACTACCAATCATATCATTAAAGTAAACTTACAGGTTCTCTTAGGAATTATATTTAATAATTAAATACAATATACAATTAAATAAGCACGTAGTCGTCGCCAAGGATTTAAACTCCCTCAGTGAATAAACTCATTCCACACTTCAAGACAACGACTCTATAAAACAACGTATGTGAAGCTATTTTCCGTAATTTGAAGCTGCCAGATTAAAAGTTCTCACGTTGTTCGTATATCACTGAGCATCTGTGCGATATTTGACACCCGAGCCCGGTATTACATGAAGCGTGACACGCTTTAAAGTACTATGGTAAACTTCAGCTTTAGTATAATTAATCCTTAATTTTTTACCTACTGGCTTTTGCTAGTAGCGACGTTTTTGCCAGCGTAGATCACAGTCTACAATTATTAATAGACCAAGGCCTGCTATTACTTAGATATTATTAGATTTCGTACCTGATTAGAATAAAACATAACTCATTGACGTAGCACATTTCTATCTGCCTGTCCATCAGTCAAAACACTGCTATGAAAATAAAACAACTTTTAAAAAGATTTTGGAATCCGTTCGATCTTTAAAAGTTTGCAGTTTTCAATATGAATTAGTATAACTAACCAAAAATACGGTAAATATCCCGTTGGTAATAATAATTATAAGTTACTAGTGTACATATTAAAGACCACGGCGAACTCTGTGTTTGAATTGACTATGCTACCTCTTATTTTCGCACACCTTGAAACTTTAACTACTGCGGGGGATTACCTTGACCCGTACGACTTGCAAATGACGCTGTCACGTAATGGCTGCAGTGGGGTCATCCAGGCCGTCCAATACATGCCTTGTTTGGTGCCAGGGATTAAAATGTGGTTTCAAGGCACTTTTACTACTACTGTCGCTGTATGCATCACTAAGTATCGTGAGTACGCTAAGATCAACTGGAGCGCTAAGGTTTTGCATGTAATGTTCTGCATTGTTATTATAAATCTCACGTGGTTTTCATTCATTTCAGTAAATAATACGGGATACTGACGTGAATTAGACAAATCGGTGGTGCTAAGTGAGCCGCCAATGCGGGCGTCCCGAGTTCTGCTTGAAAAAGATCACTGAATGTGGTTGCAACTATAGTCTGAGCTATCTGACTGATTAACGTGATTTATCCCGTATTCCATTGTTATATTAGTAAATATAAGGGATAGTCACCTTATCAGATGTTTCATGTGTATGAAACTCGTCTCCAGACAACTAAATCGAAAACAGTTTCTTAATATATGTTCGTTGGATAGTTGTTTTTTCAAAATTTGTAGGCTGCATCACAAATAAGTAGTCAACAGAGTACTTCAATAATGATCTGTTCTGTGTGTATTATAAGAGTTACTATTGTGTGTGTATTATAGAAATGTGACGGAAAAAGCGCGAGGTCCTCCTGATGTTAAAGGGTAATACCGCGGTAATGTTATCTATACAGTATTTCAACTTCATATAAACGGATGAATCACAAGCTACGCGCCTCGATGTCGGCCTGCGCTCGGTACGCAGACAGACTCAGACAGACGCGACTGTGCCGCAGTGACGAATGGTGCTATTTTTTAACAATAAACGCGCAATATTTTCTCTAAAAATAAGTTTATTTACATATTACATGTTTAATATGACGAGTAAGATATATTGCTGTTTTTGGTTGCATGAAATCGTCAAAAACGCATCCAGAGATAACTTTTTTTAGATAACCTGGAAACTGAAAGGTAATACTATAAAATAATTTTACTTTCTAGTAAGTATAATTATTTTATAGTCTACATAGTTGACGGTACATAACGTGTGTCTTTTTAATGGACAAGTATTTCCTTTAATCCCACGAAAAAAAATGTCCCGATGAATAAAAAAAGTGAATAGAGTAAAGTGATTGACACGAGTGAAATAGGTAGTTATAAGCTATATATTACAATGCAAATTTTTATACATTAAAATTTAATAATTAAGCGTTTCGTACGTCTCACAAATATTTTTCGGTCGTAAATTTTTAAGACTGATTTTTTATTCAAATATAAACATGGTTTTTTAAATTAAATTTACCTACTAGTAAAAAAACAACACGCATTTTTAGTGAACACTTCCTGTTTATTTCACAAAGAATTTATTTATATTATATGATAAAAAAATATTTACAATCACAAAACTAAATTGAAACACAAAGTAGGCAAATGTAATTAAAATTCTGAAGGCGGGTAGCCCTACCGCATGTTTACGTACAGCGCGACTGTAGGTAGTTATTTCAACGACAGAGCCGACTTAAGATACTGTATAGATAACATTACCGTGGTAATACGGCTCTGCCGATAACAAATGCATTCCGTCGCCCGTCGCCCTATGACAGCCCTAAGTTGTTATCTCTCAATATGTACCTGTAACTTTATTGGCTCTCGAGGATATCCTCTAAAATACTTATTTAATGTTTTTTAGTTATACTCTTATATTATTTGTTATTATTAATAATGTACTTCCGCAAAGTAATGCCTTCAATCTAAAATAATGTATAATGCTTAAAATATTATTGAAAAACTTATTATTTTAAGGTATTTATTCCTTTGTTTTAACAACGTATGGATTAGTTTTATTTGTCTTAATTTCAAGTTTAGTAAAAACTCCTTTCAATATCTGAAATTGAAACTCTCTTAAGCCTTAGCACTGAAAATGCGTGAAATTATCTCCAACGGTTTGCCGCAAAATTTAAACTTCTAAGTTTCTTTCACTGCTCCAATTTAAGCATTCGGCGGGCAAAATTTGCATTCTCTACCAAACTGAGTAAATGAAGCCTCAATTAACGTCATTTCTTAGAATGGCAAAAGTTTAGTAAGATAACAAGAGCTAAGCCAAATAGGGCATCCTGGATGTTTATCTTTGCGGCAAAGGGTACCAATAATTATTTAATGAAAATCTTAACACAGGTTAAGTCTAGCTTGGTTTTCATCGTGACTTGGATGTTACATAACAAAACTAATATTAAGAACTGCGCACTAATATAAAAAATAATACATAATAACAACGCAACATAATATGGTTATGTTTTAGTCAATAATTTTTTTGATGTGGAATTCAGGGAAAGGTACTTGTTAATATATTATGTAATTTGTACCTAGTTATATTTAAATTAGTTATACTAATAAGTTACATGTAAGTATAGCCTAAATTTGGGTATGAATAAAGTTTGGTAGCATATGTCCTAATCTACTTTTCTTTCGGAACAATAAAATAAAGTTTGTTTTGTCTTGATCGCCGAAAGTATTTTCTAGTATATTCCTCGATTTTAGTGATCGAGAAATAGATCACTTGTAGGTAATTTTTTTTTACCGGTGGTATGACTTTATTAAACAAAATACTACGAACTATATACAGCACTGCAGCTACTACAATAAAAGCATTTGAATGACTAAGCAAACTTTGCTACGAGAGCTTCAATGGGATGTAACAGGCTGTATCTTAAGAACGGTGATAGCTAGACAGTTGAAATTTTCACAGATGATGTATTGCTGTTGCCGCTATAACACAAATACAAATAGTTGGCGAAGTGCGAGTCGGGGAGTGGATTAGTTTTATTTGTCTTAATTTCAAGTTTAGTAAAAACTCCTTTCAATATCTGAAATTGAAACTCTCTTAAGTGGCCCCTTCCCCACCCACCGAACTACAACGCAAGCATGGTCTAAAAGCATGTTGTTTCATCCAACGCTTGGTCTGAATGCGAAGCACTGCGAAAAGAAAGAGACAGTGCCTGAGCCTTCGGCCGGAACTCGGGAATTTCCGCTGCTCACTCGCGGCTGCTTCGGTAGTTCGGGAGTCATTCATGATTTCGAGCACAGATATAATATGTTTATGTATACTATATGTATAGCGTAATGAACGTTTGGTAATGGTTGGCATCGCGTCGCATCACGTCTGTCTAATGGATGCATGGACAACTATATGTACTTACATTTTATTCTATTATATATTTTGTGCCGCAGTAGTTACCTATATTTATTTATGCGTAAGTAATAATTAGTTAGGTATGTACCGTACGTACTGGGATCAATGACATGCGTTTTATACATTTCTTTTACTAAGTGAGGTAACGTTAGTAGATCAAAATAGAATAGTCTTATTTAGTCGACATGTATTATAGTAGATATATAGGTAAGTATAAAGACATTATAGCCAACATAATCAGATTTTATGACTTTATTTAGAACTAGCAGCTCGCCCATATTTCAATTTACAAAAATACCGATACGTTTCGGTATTTTGTAAATTGAAATATAAAACTGTGCGAGAGCAGGCGCCCGCCCGCCCGCCGCGCTGCGCCGTCTCGCCTCAGCCGCTGCCCGCGTTCGCCCCACGTGAGTCACGTGACGATGCCGCCGGCCGTTGACAATGTTACGTACCTACTCAGCAGAATATTATTTCGATATTTGAATTCAAAGAGGCGGCACTAGTACAATTGTACAATCTAGTGCCGCCTCTCATCAGCCGACATTATTATTAAATAGGTAGGCATACCTACTCTTGCAACTGACACGGTTATAATAATGAGTTAGTTTTAGGATTTATCAAATTATCATACAGCTACTACTCACCTGTTGGTGATGATGTGGTCGAGAATGATGTCGATGCGGATTAGGCCTAAAATTTCTGGTTTCTCAAAAACTGCTGCGTAACACACTGGTAGGTGCTTGGCGACGGATTTTTTTTTGAGGGTGGTAGCTTGATGGCAGTTTGCATGGTGGAAAGGCATAATGCCCGCCTAGCTAGCTACCACGCCCAAGACGAAATTCTGTCACCAAGCACTTAACGGTATGTTTCGCTCTGTCCTTGAGATCCAGTAATTTTACGTGGTGGTAGAGGATTTTGCAAATTGCCTGGCTAGCTACCACACTAGAATACAAAATCTGTCGCCAAGCACTTATCGGTGTATTCTGCTATGTGTCCTCGAGGACCAGTAATTTTTCGTGGTAGTAGAGAATTTTGCGAAAACGCGCCTGGCTAGCTACCATCCTCAAATAGAAAATCTGTCACCAAGCACTTACCGGTCTTTTCTGCTATGTGTCCTTGAGAACCAGTAATTTTGCGTGGTAGTAGAGAATTTTACGAATGCAAGCCTGGCTAGTTACCACCTTCAAGTAGAAAATCTGTCCGCAAGCACCTACCGGTCTTTTCTGCTATGTGTCCTTGAGAACCAGTAATTTTCGCGTGGTAGTAGAGAATTTTGCGAATGCAAGCCTGGCTAGCTACCAGCTTCATTTAGAAAATCTGTCGCCAAGCACTTACCGGTCTTTTCTGCTATGTGTCCTTGAGAACCAGTAATTTTCGCGTGGTAGTAGAGAATTTTGCGAATGCAAGCCTGGCTAGCTTCCAGCTTCATTGAGAAAATCTGTCGCCAAGCACTAACCGGTCTTTTCTGCTATGTGTCCTTGAGAACCAGTAATTTTGCATGGTTTTTTTTTTTTATGCCTGATAAGGTTAGCCTTTGACCACTATCTCACCTGATGGTAAGTGATGATGTGGTCGAAGATGTTGTTCAGGCTAACCTAGAATTACTGGCTCTCAAGGATGGCTGCCGGAACACACCGTTAGGTGCTTGGCGACAGATTTTCAACTTGAGGGTGGTAGCTAGCCAGGCGGGCATTCGCAAAGAGCCCTACCACCATGCTATGGTTGTAGAGAATTTTGCGAAAACGCGCCTGGCTAGCTACCATCCTCAAATAGAAAATCTGTCACCAAGCACTTACCGGTCTTTTCTGCTATGTGTCCTTGAGAACCAGTAATTTTGCGTGGTAGTAGAGAATTTTACGAATGCAAGCCTGGCTAGCTACCATCCTCAAATAGAAAATCTGTCACCAAGCACTTACCGGTCTTTTCTGCTATGTGTCCTTGAGAACCAGTAATTTTGCGTGGTAGTAGAGGATTTTGCAAATGCGCGCCTGGCTAGCTACCACCCTCAAGTAGCAAATCTGTCGCCAAGCACTTACCGGTCTGTTCCGCTATGTTTTTTTTTATGCTTGATAGGTTAGCCTTTGACCACTATCTCACCTGATGGTAAGTGATGATTTGGTCGAAGATGTTGTGCAGGCTAACCTAGAATTACTGGCTCTCAAGGACAGCTGCCGGAACACACCGTTAGGTGCTTGGCGACAGATTTTCTACTTGAGGGTGGTAGATAGCCCGGCGGGCATTCGCAAAATGCCCTACCACCATTCAATATGATCGCTTTATATAAAAATGGAATTAATAAAAAGGAACAATGCTACAAACCTTCAACCGATGCATACCAAGCCACAACCACCGTTCTTTTATTTTTTTTATTCATTATAGGTTCGCGTTTGACTACACCCTGCCTGATGTTGGCGGGCATTCGCAAAGTGCCCTACCACCATGCAATATGTGTCCTCGAGAACCAGTAATTTTGCATGGTTGTAGAGAATTTTGCGAATGCACGCCTGTCTAGCTACCACGCCAAAATCTTTTTTGTTAAAAATTTTTTTCAATCTTTTTAGTGTAACTCATAATCGGCTTGACTGATTTTGATGAAATTTAAAATGGGACCAAACGACAAGCATCAGCTTACAAACTAAAAAAGAATTTTCAAAACCGGTTCACCCAGTCAAGAGATCTGAGGTAACAAACAAAAAAAACAGACGAATTGAGAACTTCCTCCTTTTTGGAAGTCGGTTAAAATACTATATTATGTATATTTACAAAAGGTCCAGGTTCGTTTTATAAAGCGTAAATACGCTAAACAATACCACCGTGAGCGCTCGCAAGTCAAATTCCACATTCCACACCGCAAACATAGAATAGACTGAAGCGAGTGTGCCTTTGCAGCGAAAATCATTCAATTCAATGAACGCCTCCGTCTCACCCCGCGTCCCACAACTACCCTGCACGACTCGTCACCCGCGTACCTCATACCGCTCGTTGACTCAAGTGAGGTGAGAACACGATACCATTGAACGAAAATAAGCACACGGAAATTTCAGAAAACTTACTTCAGGATATACGTCGTTTTGAATACGCCTTACAAGTTAGTAAAAAAAAATGACTATATTTAGAATCTCCAATAAATTTTCGAGGATTCTGTTCAGATGGATTTTATAATATTACATTTAATGAGTACATAATAATGGGCCAAAGTTCAGGTAGAATTTGTGCAAAAAATGTGATTTTTAGAAGATTATACTGAAATCAAGACAAACATTTTTGAAAATTTACTTGAATAGAAGCGTTAATATAATGTACAAGATACATATTAGTTCAAAATATCTAGGAAAAACTTTTTAACGAAACCATAATCACGAAAGAGCGTTTGTATGGAGCGTGTGGCGGGTAGAGTCACCTTAAGCCTTAGCACTGAAAATGCGTGAAATTATCTCCAACGGTTTGCCGCAAAATTAAAACTACAAAGTTTCTTTCACTGCTCCAATTTAATAAATAATAATAAATATGTTTATTTCAGATAACAAAGATCCATTATTAACTAACTATCTTATCCTAATGACAAAAACATTTCAATTCAGGCACATGTTTACATATTTAACTATTAGTAAATCATGTACCTGAGAGGCATTCCGTGCGCACGGCGACCAGAAGGGAGATCTCCTTCTATCTCTGTCATAACTCGCATGAAATGCCTCAGTACAGGTGCATGCGGATCCTCTGCCACAGTTTTCAGAATGCTGTTGTCACTTCCCCGTATTCTCCTTATCAGTGACGTGAGCTTTTTTCTCATGACTGCATGAAAACCGTCAGTTCGGTTCAGCGCGAACATTCCGGAGGCACTGCAATACCGAGGAAGTCCCAACATCATTCTGAAAATGTTATTATATTGTACCCGTAGGGTATTCAAAGATTTTTTGGCGTAACTCATCCACAAACCTCCCGTGTACAGACCCTGACAGTATGCTTTAAAAAGCGTAATTTTAACCTGATCTGTACAACGAGCAAATCTGCGGGCAAGCATATTACCGCGAACCGCCAAAGCCCTACGCTCTCTCTCTATATCTACATCATCCTTAAGGTCGTCGGTAAGAATATGTCCCAGGTATTTGAATTGATAAACCCGTTCCAGGTTTACTCCATTTAACGTAATGGCAGGGATAGAATCAGGACACTTACCGACGGCCTTAAAGACCATGTATTCACACTTTTTAGCATTGTATGCAAGACCATGTGCAATTTAAGCATTCGGCGGGCAAAATTTGCATTCTCTACCAAACTGAGTAAATGAAGCCTCAATTAACGTCATTTCTTAGAATGGCAAAAGTTCAGTAAGATAACAAGAGCTAAGCCAAATAGGGCATCCTGGATGTTTATCTTTGCGGCAAAGGGTACCAATAATTATTTAATGAAAATCTTAACACAGGTTAAGTCTAGCTTGGTTTTCATCGTGACTTGGATGTTACATAACAAAACTAATATTAAGAACTGCGCACTAATATAAAAAATAATACATAATAACAACGCAACATAATATGGTTATGTTTTAGTCAATAATTTTTTTGATGTGGAATTCAGGGATAGGTACTTGTTAATATATTATGTAATTTGTACCTAGTTATATTTAAATTAGTTATACTAATAAGTTACATGTAAGTATAGCCTAAATTTGGGTATGAATAAAGTTTGGTATCATATTATGTCCTAATCTACTTTTCTTTCGGAACAATAAAAGAAAGTTTGTTTTGTCTTGATCGCCGAAAGTATTTTCTAGTAGTCAAAAGTATTTTCTAGTATATTCCTCGATTTTAGTGATCGAGAAATAGATCACTTGTAGGTATTTTTTTTTTACCGGTGGTATGACTTTATTAAACAAAATACTACGAACTATATACAGCACTGCAGCTACTACAATAAAAGCATTTAGACAACTTATAAGTCATAGTAGACTCATAGGCAGTCCAAATGCTC
The DNA here is from genome assembly GCA_963854805.1 of Plagodis dolabraria. Classification (NCBI taxonomy): domain Eukaryota; kingdom Metazoa; phylum Arthropoda; class Insecta; order Lepidoptera; family Geometridae; genus Plagodis; species Plagodis dolabraria. The sequence goes on along the minus strand of OY978447.1, from coordinate 18,870,798 downwards.
CAGCCCAGTACCACTTGGCAGCGTGCCCAGCATGCTGGCAGCATTCCCCCGTTGAATTGCAATGCTTATTCGTGGAGCTAAATATGTGCCAGCATTTTGATCACGCGTCGCATCGACCAAGCGCTCAGATAAGTTTTGGAAAATACGATGAGCTCCCGGTCCCCACGGACCCAATGTCTCTACACCGAACGGCTCAAATATGTAAAACATTGTTTAGTAAAAGTCAATAAATTGATTATTGAGACCCTTAACCTGTCATTTTCGAACAAAGGAGGATCCGAAACCACCAACAATTTATAAGGGCCCTGCAATACATAGATCGTATGTTTAGATTGCCATTGAATTGCAATTTAGTCCAATGGTGCGTTTATTCAGACTCTTGCTTAAATTAAGTTTGAAATTCTATGCATGATCTTGAAAATGGAATAAGATGAGAGCATATTGGGATCGGCCACTTCCTTGGTTGAAACTCGGAGACATCCCGTTAAAAATATTAATAGTATATTATTATTATTATTTTATGCTCGATAGGTTAGCCTTTAGCCGCTATTTCAACTGATGATAAGTGATGATGCTACATTTAACATCATCACTGGCCTTGTTTACATAACAATAACTTTGTAATAAAAAGCTTTTAGCGGTTACAAAATACTTATTTAAATACACGATGTGTCAGCAACATGTAAAATATTATACCGCCCGACGTGCCACAGCCTAATAACCACGGTACTCCATTAATCTTTACAACCATATTACAGGAATTGCCAAATGTTTATCTTCTGTTGTTGTATATTTAACTTTCTTTTGAGAAATAGGTAATTTAACTACGCTTTGCATTTGCTTGCCAACTGTATTTTTATGTTTAGAGGAAATATTGACCTGTGTTTTCTTACGTGCATCTGAGAGCACGCAGTATGTATTTCAGTGTGATAGTGTTTAGTATTTTTGAAGTTATTTGAATTATTTTTAAGAAATGTAATTTAATACTGTAATATATAAAGCTTACGCTTTGCAATAATATTTTAACATATGAAAATGAGAAAGATAAATTAAAATAATGACAACCGACGTAAAGTTATTTCTGTTATTTTTATTTTTTCGACCAATTTATTAAATGAACTGCAACTTAAGATAGGCATTGGTCACTGTTGTGCTGGTTGTAGAAACTTGACATTTTAAGGGTGTGTTTATGGAAGATTGAACGCAATAAGTGGGAAACCTCCAAGGACCAACGAGGCTAGCCGTTTACTTATCATCTTACCTAAAGTTAAGTGATAATGAAGTCAAAGATGTTGTACAGGCTAACCTAGAATGTGTGGCTTTCAAAGACAGCTGCCAGAACACACCTTAGGTACTTGGTAACATCATTATTACAATCTTAATAAATCAATTTTAAGGTTCATAGCCAGGTGGGCATTTGCAAAATGCCCTACCACCATGCAAGAGAAGAGGTGAAAAGAGATACAGACGAATGATATTATGGAAAATTTAGATCTTTATTAGTTTCGAGTTAAGTATTTATGAATATTTACGTGATTTCTTCTATATATATGTTTTCTATTTAAATATTGTAGTTAACTTAAACGATACCGTTTCGTAAACTGGCTCTCACTTTCCACTGCGTTACTGCGCACTGCGCCCGTCACCTTGAGACATAGTTGTTATGTCTCACGTGCCTGTTATTTCACTGGCTCTCAAGGACTGCTGCCGGAACACACCGTTAGGTGCTTGGTGACAGATTTTCTACTTGAGGGTGGTCGCTAGCCACCTTGCCCTCGCACCATGCGGTGAAGCTCAGGTCCATGATTTAAACCCCGCGGCGGGATTTAAAGCATGGACCTGATGCGCGGCAGTCCATAGCCAATGCCACTGAGCCATCACTGTTTCATTTTATTAGTTATTCATATTATATACGCTGTATTGCGTATATACACTGTTTTGCAGTCCCCCCGCAACCTGGCACCTCATCAATATTATTGGTTTTTTAATCATCGTGGTGTAGGTATTGCAATCAGCGCTAACGTGTCCGATTTCTCTGTAAAATCACTGCACTCACACACACATTTACATGATTACGCACGCAAATATAAATAATCATGTTTGGCAGAGGGAATTTAATTTTTAGACTGAAAGATCACTACCTCAGACCGGTGCAAAAAGTGATGCTAATAATTTTATGGAATTTAAACAGTTTTATATACAAATTCTAGCCATAGCTATGATGAACATCAACATAGCAGTTTGATACAGTAATACGACAGGAACCCTTCTATCACCGAATAAATATGTATGTGTCGAATTTCAGGTCGATGAAACACAATAAATCGTTCGAAAAACGTTTTCAAAACTTTATCACGTACCTACCCCTATTAAAATACGCAATTATAGCTTCTTAAAAATAGAAGTACAATACAATGAAAAATATAAGTGTACACTAACAAAATGTTGGCAATAAAGAATTCAAAAACTTGAAAATCGTAGGTGTTTGTGACCTTTAATTATACTAGTAGTACACCCATAACACCCAAGCACGTTACGAGGTGTTTCATGGACAAGTACTGAAAAAAAATCCTCATTCAACATCCCCTTCGGTTACGATGACTGCCAAGGGACAAGTGAAAAAGTTATAGCTCCATTTCGTTATAATGGTCATAACCCCACCCGTCAACTTTTATTTTAGGGTACCGCTATCACTTCGTAACCCTACCGGTCATCCCATATTACAATATAGTCGCTTTTGATGTCCGCCTTTAGATTGTCGTAAATAAAAGTTTAACGGAATGTATGTTTTTGAACGCATGGGTACGAAATTCTGGGTGAAGCATTAAATCATATTCGCTTTTGTAAACTAATCACATTTATCTAGATATATTAATTTAAATAATTCTTATCAACATTAGAAAAATAATGTATATGAAATAACTACTTAATCAGCACTAATCAGTACTTAATATTATAAATGCGAAAGTAACTCTGTCTGTCTGTCTGTCTGTTACGCTTTCACGCCAAAACTACTAGACCGTTTTGAATGAAATTTGGTATGGAAATAGTTTGAGACCCGGGAAAAAACATAGGATAGTTGCTATCCAACTGCGCAAAAAGAGGTTATTTTTTTTGCGCGATAACCGACATATGCGCTGGCGGAGCCGCGCCCGGAAAGTTAGTACTATAAATGCGAAAGTAACTCTGTCTGTCTGTCTGTTACGCTTTCTTTACTTAATTTATGCATGATCGTGCAAAAACTATAAGTACTGCCTCCTTTAATACCATAGACTAAGCAATAATCAATCTAAGAACGAATAATACTGTACTAATAGTACGTTCCAAGAAATTTCTCGGACCTAACTATTCGTATAGTTTACTAACATAGGTAGACTTTTCGGTTCCTAAAGTAATTGAGCCATTAGTTGAAAAAATATATATCTGTTTATATATTTAAGTACAAGGGTGCAAGACCCGTCTCGTAGGTTCTATTGAAACATCTACAGAAATAAAGAAATATTTGCAAAGATATTAATTCCTAAAGACCCGTCTCGTAGATACTAGGGACCGTTTTCTTTTCGAAAATTTGCGGCGCAGGTGTTATATTTCAATATAATTATCTAAACCCCGCTTCAATGCAGCAAATGGTTTGGAAGGGCGATGCCATCATTATTTATTTATTTGTTGGCTCAACTATATTTCGTTGCGAGAGACCTTTTTACCCTTGCCATGGTGATATATGTGGTTGTGAGATAAAAATGAGTAGAAAGGTATTACGTTTTGTTTGGTTTTGGTACACAGTACCTGTGGTTCTAGATATAAAGTGTAGATACCTACGCACATACGCATGTCTTTAGGATGATACATGTACTAACTTACTGGTAAACTGCGATCTGTGGACTAACCTTTAGATTTTTTTTATTTGTGCAATAATGCATGCTCCTCCTATTACATTACAAAATTACCAGAGGAAAAATTATAGTCATGTGCGGGATTCGAACCCGCGCTATCCACCCCTTTAGCTGGGGTATGCTTTGACCGCTTAGCTGATATGACATACGACTCATAATTCTAATCCGTTCGGTCATTCTTAACAATCGTAATGGGGACGGAGCGATACCTAAAATAGTTCAACATAAGTTGTACTACAAACAAAGTTATATATTGCAATTAGCTCCTTATGACGTGACGAAACCCTATTTTTATTTTCGCAATGAGGCGTAATACATTACATAATTTATGATTATGACCATAATTTCCCCCCCGTAATTTTGTAATAAATTCAATTACATAAAATATATTAAGGTTTTTGAAAAGCCTCTAATATTTATTATTCTTAATAATTACCGTAACAGCCGGATCGTCCACTGCTGAAAACGGCCTCCCCTTTAAAGGGGGTATTTGCCATAATCCCCACGCTTGGCAGGCGCCTTGGGGATCGCAGTGCAAGATGGCATAGTTCTAAAGAAGGCGCTGCTGCCCACCTTCTATTATTTTTCCTTTAGTCGACTTTTAGGACACCCACACGGGAAGAAATGGGGAGGTGCAATCCTAAACCAGCACCCCACGGTCTTAATAATAAGGTATCAAAATAGTATTTACATAAAACGTTTGGATTTATTGCAAAAAGTTCTTGCTTTCTTATTAATTTGGTTGAGGTCAAAGGGCCAATATATTACTTTCAACCAGCTGTGTTTTTGTAAAATATAATATTAGCATAGAATTACACATTCAATTAAAAGTCTAGTTATCAACTATGTAAATTTAGGCAAAATTTATTAAAAAAATTCACGCTGTTTCAGTTTAAATCTCCCAGTAAAAGTTATTTAAAATCACTTGACTTTCAAATATATTATAATGAATTTTGCTGCACTAAAATAAAGTTGTAAGAGCTAACTAAGAAAGTTTTAAGTAGTTATTGTTGCAACTCTGAAGCACGTACAGCATACATTACTGCTTATTGGATAATAGTATGCAAACAGCTTGCTCATAAAGTTGGCAAACTACAACGTACGATGCACTTCATTAAGGAGGATATTAATAATATATACATACACTCGTTATGTTTATGATATGAACAGATGTTACACTTTATGATCATGTTGGTATACGAGTTGAAATAAGTTTGTAGAAAATGTAATAAATACATAGTACTTCTTCACCAGATCTTTTAAGGACTCAATAAACTTGGTCTGATATTAACAGACTTTATAGACGATAGCTTGCTTTGTAAAAGATTTGTTGTGATACGTCCATGATGCAGTAGGGTACCCTCTGCTGCATCAACGACGATCACTCTTTAATTTTATTTTATTTCGTATTTCTGTGTAATGTGGTATAATACCTAATTTCATAGAAAGATTATATTCATCCAAAATCCATACTCATATTTTACTGCAGTTTAAGAGAAACTTATAGCTCAAAAGCTGTGAAATTACAGTATTAGAAGATATATGCTATAAATAAATTAATCAGTACATATATCTATACCGGTATAGTTGTGCTCACAGTTCTGTGTTGCCAACAACTAATTTATCGTCGGCAAGCTTGTGGGCGATTTATGGCTTTGTCTTTATACGACCAACTTTTGCCGGGACAGTCAAGTGTTGTGAAACACATGGCAACTTAGCCGCAAGTTACTTTCAGCTGTTTAATATAACGATTCCTGATAACTTATTGAGTTATTTGATTTTCAAGGAATACTTAAAATATGGATTTAGCGTTTAATTTACCTGCTTACCTATTTGAACTTACTAAAAGTGGATTATATACATACATGAAAGTAAAAGAACCATGGATCTTAGAAATATTCATGAAATTAGAATACACATACGGATATTGAAAATATATATGTGTACACATAAGTAACGGAAAAGTAGTGGTACTCTTACTACTAACGAGGGCATTCCCTAGTTGGTGCCGGCAGTGTCTCACATGTTATACAATGATTACGTATCTAATGTTTATGTCTTAACCAAAAATATATGGAGCTTATAATAAGTTTAAGCCTCCACTTTTAGTACTTCAAACTATAGAAAAGTAATAAGAACTGAATTACTGTCTGTGACAGTAATTCAGTTCTTACTCGTATCGTTTACAATTGCAACTAAAGATTCCTTAAGTTTTACCCATATTCAGGTCGCAAAAGCTTATTTAACATAAAATACAGAAACATTAATAGGCTACCGGTATCAATCCAACCATAAACATTTTTCAGTCTTGTTTTTGTTACCTTTAGCACACACAAACAACTTCAGAATCTAAGCACAAATAAATGAAATTAAACAACATACGAGTATATGTACAAGATTACCATAGTAACTAACTTGTAATGGATAGGAATACTTAAAATTTTAATAATGGATTCATATTTATCATATATCTATATTCTACTACAAACACCATTTATTGCTTAAAGTTTAAAAATTATTCTTAACACTATGTTTATTAGTTAATAGAGTATACTACCATTAAAAAGAGATTAACCTTTTGTTGATCCTTAATCCGTAGCGAATGTACTACTATTAATTATATATTTATATGTTAATCTTTGTTAAAGCTGTTGGTTTCTAAAAAAAATACTTAATATTAATTAATATTAATAAATTATTATTAATTTGAGGGTTAGACTCTTGTCGGTGCAACAATAAGTCAATTTCATTAATGCACTAGGCGACGACTCGTCATGTTAGGGTAATAAACATTTTTCTTTTTGTTCATTGTTGACGTTTTTATCCCCATGAAAAATATGATTTTGAGTTAACATTCAAAACATAATAGCTAAATTTCAGGTCTGTTACTCATTCCGATTACGAGTTAGAAAACAAGCACATATTATGTTATTGTAAACCAAGTGACCGATTCAGAAATTTGGGTCTATGAGAGATTTAATCAAGTCTTTTGTTATGCCTATACTAGTAAGTTATGATAATAGCAATAATGTTAATATTATATTTTGTGTTTCTGTGGAGTAAATTAGATACTTAATAACGTTCTCATCTATGTACAGTTTTATTCTCCCAGTTACTAGATTTTTATTTTAATCCAATTCTGATACAGATTTACTATGTTAAAAGTTGCTTAAAAGCAATTTGCAGTACAAACTCGTTGAAAATCAATACTGCCAATGTTTATACGTAGTCATAGCAAAGCGAGCGAGATTGGATTTCAGCCAATAGCGGCCGATATTTGCAAGAGCCATGACAACGTTGTGTACGCACCTGTGCTGCAAATATTTGGTCAATACGATACACATTACTGTGCAAAGAGAACAAAAATTCGTCAACGATGAATCAAGATGCAAAAAAAGCTGTCAATATTTTGTACGGGCGAGTCAACGCCCCGGCAATCGAACGGTGTCGGGTCAACTTCTGCACAGACCTTGAAAAATCAGTTCTAATGAGCAATTATGAAAGACGTGGCTGGCACCAAGTTGGTCCTGATGACGAGTGGAACTTCTACTGGGCATCAACACAAACATGTCGAAATCTATTCAGTGTCGAGAGCGGTTATAGAATGAATGACAATCAAATTATTAACCACTTTCCAAACCATTACGAGCTGTCCCGAAAAGATTTACTAGTAAAAAACATCAAGAGATATCGAAAAGAATTAGAGCGCGATGGCAACCCTTTGGCTGAAAAGGCTGAGGTTATTTTACACGGAGGACATGTTGTTACTCGTTACGTTCATCTTGACTTTGTACCAGTGACGTTCGTTTTACCGGCAGACTACAACATGTTCGTAGAAGAATACCGCAAATCACCGCAGAGTACTTGGATCATGAAACCATGTGGAAAATCTCAAGGCACTGGAATCTTCCTCATAAATAAACTTTCTAAATTGAAGAAATGGTCCCGAGAGGCCAAAACTCCTTTTCACCCGCAATTGAGTAAAGAAAGTTACGTTATTTCCCGGTACATAGACAATCCACTTCTGATAGGAGGCAAAAAGTTCGACTTAAGACTTTACGTGTTGGTCACTTCGTTCCGTCCTCTCAAGGCTTATCTTTTTCAACTCGGCTTTTGTAGGTTTTGCACAGTGAAATACGACACAAGTGTTACTGAGTTGGATAACATGTACGTACATCTTACAAACGTAAGCGTGCAGAAACATGGTGGGGATTACAACAATATACACGGTGGGAAAATGACTGTTCAGAACTTGCGATTGTACTTGGAAGGGACAAGAGGAAGAGCTGTTACTGAGAAGCTGTTTGCTGCGATGCAGTGGCTGATTGTGCACTCATTGAAAGCTGTCTCTTCAGTGATGGCAAATGATAGGCATTGTTTTGAATGCTACGGATATGATATCATTATAGACAACCAGTTGAAGCCGTGGTTGGTAGAAGTGAATGCGTCTCCATCTCTAACTTCCACGACTGTAAATGATCGTATACTAAAATATAAACTTATCGATAATATTTTATCTGTTGTATTGCCGCCAGATGGCATGCCAGATGTTCGTTGGAATAAACAGCCAAGCGCCGACGCGTTAGGAAATTTTGATTTGCTTATAGACGAAGAGTTATTTGAAAAAGATGAACATGGATCTGGTGGTAAAATCACCAAGAATAATAAAATTAAATAATTTTGTACTGTTAGCAGACGTTTTATGTTTTACGCTGTTAATTATGTTGGTAGAGTGTATTTTATAAATTTTGTTAATATTTTTTATAGTTAAATTAATCAATTGTATATGGTCTGACCATAACATTTAGAATGAATCTTGTATGCCTCAACTGCAGGATTAATTAATAATTTTAGTAATACAATAGAAGATAGTAATAGAAAAATAATTTTAAAACTGTAACAATTTATTTGAAATCCTATAACTTTTAAATACTTTTTATCATTTTTCTGACTTGATTACTTACAAAATATTGTATGGTCCGCCATTTAACTGACGTTGGAGTATTCACAGCCTTTATGTAGGCATTTGGTAGTTATTTAGAATAACGGTTAAAACGCAAAGCATTTAGGAATTATATTTTTATAAAAAATTTAATTGTAGTTCCAAAGATGTTCCGCTACTAATTACATTCAACTCCATGGTATGCCGAGCTAGGACTGCACCCCCTAAGAGTAAGAAAGGGAAAATAACAGGAGGTGGAGAGCAGCGCCTTCTAAATAATAATAATAATAATTAAATTTTATTTCGGTATAAGCAATTTTACACATAACAGGTAAAAAGAGCTCCTGGATCCCAAACAAGGTTCATATAGCCCCGTGCGAAAGGTTCCAGGCCACCTGCGTCGATATATAGGATATCTAGTTACTGCCAAAAAGTTTGACAATTATAACATGTAGGTACACAATTATAGAATATACTAAATAATATTTAGTAAGTACATTTTAACAATTATTAAAGTAATCTAATATATCTCTATATTTTTAGCTGTACCCACATTATTAAACAATATTTTGACATAACATGCAATTTTTTATGTTAAATAAAATAGTAATTATCAGTACTTCAGTACTAATATTATAAATGCGAAAGTAACTCTGTCTGTCTGTCTGTTACGCTTTCACGCCAAAACTACTGGACCGATTTGAATGAAATTTGGTATGGAGATAGTTTGAGACCCGGGAAAAAACATAGGATAGTTTTTATCCGATTACGCAAAAAGAGGTTAATGTTTTCGCGCGATAACCGACATACGCGCGGGCGGAGCCGCGCCCGGAAAGCTAGTGTTAAATAAACATAAACATAAAACATAAAAATCATTTATTGACATAATTGTGAACAATGTTAATTATGAAGCCTCTGGTCTTCATAATTAAAATAAAATGAATAAGTGCTATCTTACACTGCGGTCCTCGGGATGCTTTCCAAGCGCGGGGATAGTGAATAACTGCCCCTGATGGTCTAAGAGCCTCCCAATTTTATATACGTATTATCTAAGATTAGTATTTCAACTCTCTGCATATTATAGGTATTGGTGGATATGCTTTACTTAAAAATGTTAACTAATACTCTAGTAAACCGCAACCTAGTTGTTTATAAGTATATCGAGTAGGTTGTAATATAGTTTTAAATTTTTTTTAAGGTCAGGACCACTATCTCACCTGATGGTAATGGATGATGTGGTCGAAGTCTAGTCAGGCTAACCTATAGAGAATTAATTAATTAAATTGTTTGACAAATAATTTGTGTAAGTATAGTGTTACAGTAGAATTAACATGAACTTTAACATGTTCATATTAATCACCACACCGCAATATGCGGTGTCGTGAGTCCAGATTTTTAAAGATTAAAATTTAATATTCGACAGTGGCAGTGCCAAGATATATAACTCCACCTTGGCTATTCTGTATGCAAAGCACCGAGTAGAAACTTTTGGACTAACGTTGCACAAGTTTTATCCACCGCTATAAATTGTCTGCCGGTATGTTGCCTATATTTCAATAATTTTACACAGAATAAAAATAAATATAGGTAAATATTTCTAACAAGTATAAATTAATTAAAAAAGTAAAAAACCCGAATGCAAATAAAGTATTTTCGTTACATATTTTATCGTTCCATTGAAATTAAAACTGCAAGTTATATATATAAATGTAATCGGTTTTTAAAGCCCTTCATTTTGATGCCCATTCAATATAGTTTTGTTAGAAAAAACGTTACAAGCCTGACCTAAAAGACATTAAATATTATTCTAGTAGTAACTAAAATACTCCAGACCACCACCTTCCTATTATGTTTTTAAATGACATATTTTCCTAGTTTATTTTTGCAAACAAAAAGTATAACCTCCCACTTCAAGTAGAACGACTACCATTTCAAGAACACACCTTCAAGTAGAAGGTCATCAGACTGACACCGGTCAGTTACCAATTAACCCTTAATACACAATATTCAAATTATATTTTGTAATAGCTGATAGGCAAGACGACAAACTCACTTGACGGTAAATGATTATGTGGATAAGATGCATCTTTGTTGCTTAGCATTACCTAGAATTACTGGTTCTCAAGTACAGCTGCCGGAACACCGTTAGGTGTGTGGAGATAGACCTTCTACTTGAAAGTGTATTCTTGTAGTCCTTCTTTACGTGAAGTTGTAGGTTATACTTGTAAGTTACAAAAATAAATATATATATTGTATATACATAATGTAACGGCTGGGTAACTGGGTGGTAGAACTTCTTATACCGAATAAAAACAGCTTTTACTTCCAAATTTAGCACGGTTCAATTCAAATCAAATACATGAAAGATCGATTATGTGCGTAATTTTTCTAACGGCGTTAACGTATTTTTTTGACGTTAAAACATTTGCTTGACGTATAGAAGAATTACATTTACACGGCATTAATCAGCGACGCGACGGTTCAAAAACGTAACACTAATATTGATAATAAAACCTTAAAAATTTAAACTATAAATAACTCGTACGCTATCCCCGTCATAATTATCACCAACTAGGAAGCAACTTTCTTATGCATGACATATGTACAGAATTTGTTTACATTTTTAAATAATAATTGCTGTATGAAGCTGTATGGCTGAATATAATTCAGTATCATTCAGGCTGTTAGTTTACGACACCTATTAGTAAAACAGCTAGATTGTCAATTGAACGGCTAAGTAATCTTGTAGACTTTGACATAATGCACCGGTTCAGTGTTTCCGAGAAAGCGTTCAAAAACTCACAAAGGAAGAATGCTCTTGCATGTTTAAAATTCACCACCATACAAAGTGATTCAATCTATCAGAAGTCAGTTATATACGAGTAGTCGTAAAGTATAGCAAAAAAGAAGTAATATCTTTCATTTAATAATTTCAACTTAACTATAAAAATGTCACTTTAAAGATATACCTTACTACATGAAAGCAGAAATATTGAATCTATTAGTTAAGTGAAGAAAATATGAGTTCAGCAGAAATTCTCTTTATTTATGCCCTTAATCCGTCTTGTAAGTAAGAAAATATTTGTTTTCCATCTTACGAGAAAAATGTAAATGGTTGCTATTCTTTTTATTACCATTAGGTACATAGAAGAGAGTACATTTGTATAATAAGAAAGATAATATGTTTGTTTATGGCAGATAACAGTATAGCTTGTTTGTTATATTGCTCAATATTGCGTTATTAAAACAAAACATGTCGGTACATATTATGTTCAGAAATTTCCAATGGAAAAGATTGTTTTATTTGGGAAAAATATATCACAATCTATACGGTCTCAAGGGCTTCATAAGAGAAACAAAATTAAAAAAAGTTTTGTGATGATAATCAGGCCGCAGTGAGTGATGAGTTCATAGAGGCTCTAATATTTATGCGAGTTTGAGCTTCGCGGCCAATGACCTTCTATAGAAGGTCATATACAAAAGTAAATTATCTTTTCGTTCACCTACCAACTAAACGCGAAAACGCGTAAATTAATAGGTATTAATATGGTAATAGGAGACAGCAAATAACTGATATAGCAAAAATGTTTTGTTTCATTCAAACTATTTTTTAAGATGGTCAAGTTTTTTTTTTGGTACATTATTATATTTCTTAATCAAGCACAATCGCGACCTGAGCGAAAATAATTTTGCACATCATTTCACATTATTATATATACATCAGTACCTTTGAATAAAAACCTTGTTATTATACTTTAGCTAATCTATTGTACAATCTAATATCATATTTTTTAAATTTAATTTAAAGGGTATGGATACCGGTGAATTACAGGAACAAGGGACTTAACAGCTTGTCTCAGGGCACAGTTCAGTTTTTCACTTGTCACTGGACGAACTACATCTGTTATAGGGAGAGATCACCGCTCAAGGGCCTAATCCTTGTTACATCACGATAGCAAAATAAAATAATTATACAGTTATTTATGATTTCCAGCTATCTCGTTTGCACTTGTCCTATGTCCTTCCACACATATCAAACTGTATCACAGTAATGTTAACGTTGCTGATTGGCGAAGTAGCTTAAAAATATGTATAGTACTTCCTTGGACGAACTTGTACAAAGAGTTCGTCCGAGTGTTAAATTATTACATATTTACAATTATTGACATTGCTCGAATTTCAAATATTTAATTACCATAACTCAATCAAATGTATCTTTGACTTACATATTATTATTTTTACATAAGGATTTTCATTTTGAATTCCAGAATATTTTCTCTTCGAAATTACTGCGATGGACCCTACTGGATTAACCTTTTACCCTACGCTTTTACCTAATAACTTTAAATAATTTAAGTTGTATATCATATTACTGATTGTTTTACCTATTTTCAGGTAAAATTTTCTTTGAGATTACAATTTTAGTCAACCATAACCATCATTATATAAGTGTTTACGGGTTAAACTTAATAAACTACACACAAGTTTCATATTGCTTCAAACGATTTATGCCACTTAAATAAATTCCCAGAACTTGAAAACCAGCAATTTGTTCTGTGCCGGAAAAACAGAACCAATAACAGTTCGAATAAGGCAGTGGCGTAGTCGTATTTCAGACCGAAGTGCACGTGTTGTGCCGAATGAAATCCCGATACTAGAGAATGAAAATAAAGCTAACGCCTTAATAGAATTTAGACGATACTTCGATAATAGATTAATTTTAGATACTTAAGTACTCTTATTAACTCTTTAGCAAGATCACTTTTTAGGGTTCCGTACCCAAAGGGTAAAAACGGGACCCTATTACTGAGACTTCGCTGTCCGTCCGTCCGTCTGTCACCAGGCTGTATCTCAAAAACGGTGATAGCTAGATAGTTGAAATTTTGACATATGATGTATTTTTGTTGCCGCTATAACAACAAATACAAAAAAGTTGGCCAAGTGTGAGCCAGACTCTCGCACGTTAAAACATAAAAGGTTAAAATTTGAAGTTTAATTTTGTATAGTTAATGGTACGGAAACCTTCGTGCGCGAGTCCGACTCGCACTTGGCAGATTTTTTATGTACACTTTCCGTTTGCTAACTGATACGATATGCAACTCTGAAAGATTTCGATAAAATCAATAATTTTATAAAAGTAGCGAGAAAGCGAAAGTTTTTAATTTTAAATTTGTATAAGTACATAAGATCTATGCATAATTTAGGATATGTAGGTAGGTTACTTTTTTTTTTTATGCCTGATAGGTAAGCCTTTGACCACTATCTCACCTGATGGTAAGTGATGATGTGGTCGAAGATGTTGTACAGGATGTCACCTAGAATTACTGGCTCTCAAGGACAGCTGCCGGAACACACCGTTAGGTGCTTGGCGACAGATTTTCTACTTGAGGGTAGTCGCTAGCCAGGCGGGCATTCGCAAAGTGCCCTACCACCATGCTGTAATGACTGCCATCCTAAGACAACAACCGGGACCGACAGCTTAACGTGCCCTCCGAAGCACGGAAGCGCTCAGTAGTAATGTCACCAGCGGTCACCCATCCAACTCCTGACCGCGGCGGACGTTGCTTAACTTTGCTGATCGATTCAGAATGGCCAAGCAAACTTCGCTACGAGCGTTTCATATAAGTGACTTACTTACTTATAATATAATTTCATATAAGTGATTAAAATCAACTTACTAATAGACCGGCCGTAGTAATATTAATAATATAAACAATAATAATAATATAAATAATAATAATAATAAATAATAATAATAATAATAATAATACAAATATTAATAATATAACCGTACCGTATAACTTACTAATATTCGTCAATTCACGCGTTACGATGTTAAAATAATTCGTTAATTTAGTAATGACGTTGACGGCGGTGCCATTTGTTAGTGTTCATAACAGAGATTAAAAATCCTCAATTTAAAGTCTGATATCATATATACAGTCCTATTTTAGATTCTGCGGATAATTTGCATAGGATTTTGTATTTTAACCGCACCTGTCGGCACATAAAATATCTTAAAGAAGTTAACAAAAGTTTTGTGGTCTTTAGCTCAAAATAGGTGTAACTAAAATAAGTTTGGTCTTTAGTTTGAAACTAATGAGATATCCGTTATAAAAATGTAGCTTCTAGTTTTAAGTCCTATAGATACTTACCATTATTATGAATCCTACCTAATTTTTGAATGTCATGTCGTAGAAGAGGACTAATAAAGAGTACTATACCGTGACTACTCTTGTTATATGAGAAGGCTTATAGGGCACACAAGTGCTTTAATGTTTTGTTTAATATGAATTTAAATTTTCTGAATAATCCTGTTGTAACCGTCCGTGGCGTCACCTACCGGTTTCAATGGAAGACCAGTCCTTTACGACTAGTATTGTTCAAATCCGCTATACAGCACCAACGCGCTAGAGACTATAAACTATATTCGAATAGCGCGCTTTATTATACGCTATCGTTATAACGAAACAAGGCGCTCGCGCTAGATGCATATGCTAGGTGTCGTCACAATAGCGTCAGGCGCAACAGTATAACGCGGATATGCGCAAAGCGTGTTAACGCGACCGAAAGCGCGCGATGACTGAAGCTTGGCGCTATGCCGCTATCCGCTATACTGTTATAGTGACAGTATAGCGGATAGCGGCATAGCGCCAAGCTTCAGTCATCGCGCGCTTTCGGTCGCGTTAACACGCTTTGCGCATATCCGCGTTATAGGCCTACCCAGCCACGTTAGTGGAAGCTTGATGCTAAACGTTATATTAATAGCGCGAAGAGAATAATATACAAAGCGCGCTGTATGCGCTACAAGGCAATAACACGCTTTGCTTTGGCGCTAGATGCTATATTATCCACCACTATTTACGACTAGCACTATGTTGAGTTGGGGCCGTTTTGTAGCAGGGGACTGCAAGCACTTGTTCTTATTTATTATTAGTTTATAAATTGGTTTATTTTTGACAGTTTTTGTCATTACTAAAGAGTATTACTATTTGTTTACAATTTTAAGTGACCTTCAAAATAATAAAAACTGAATAAAACAATTATAAAAGAAGATTATTTTTATGAAGAGTTTGTGTCAAACATGTGGCTGGCTTTAAAGATTAATTCAATTAAGATAAACTGGTCAAACGAACTTTTTACACATTATAATCTTGTGTCGTCTTTTATAAAGAAATAGTTTAATTTCTCAGGCTCAGGATAGAATGTTATGGATAACACTATAATATAATGTGTCACATTTTGGTGACAGATCTACCCTTTTGTCTTTTGTTTATGTTCATCAGCAATAATGTACCTACGTGATAAAAGATTTGTCCCCCACCTAAAGTAAAGCAGCGATCATAACTAACTTATCAAAGAAAGCTCTCAACCACACCATATTTATTCCTTATATTAAGTATAAATTAATTAAAAAAGTAATAAACCCGACTACAAATTATATATTTATTCGTTAAATGTTTTATCGTTCCATTGAAATGAAACTGGAAGTTATATATATTAATGGAATCGTTTTTAACGCCATACATTTTGATAGCCCACTTGATGGGTTTGGACGAAGAAAAAGATATTTCACTATAGGACGTCTACAATTCTACAGTCTTATATCAATATTTTATGTACCTAGTATCACTTGCGCTATTAAGACGAATCTAACGATAACGATATTTCTTACATTAAAATCGGTTAGGCCGTTAAAAGTTATGGTGGAACAATGAAACTCACAAACATTCATTGTTTATGACTAGTAAAAAATAAGGAAAAAAATTTGAAAAGACAAGTATGCAATTTACGCTTTTTCTATAGATTTTGATAGCTAAAATGAAACCCACCCCGAGTGTAAAGTTTCAAGTCTCGGATTCAATCTTCGACTCAGATAACAATTTTGCACATTAAAACTTGTGAAAGAGACAATTAAAACTCGAAAGGAACTGAGGTCATGCTAAATTTATTTCCATATAACATTATCAGCGTATTAAGTACAACAGAATAAAATATAATTATGTATACATATTTAAGTATCAGATATATACAGGGTAGATATTTTTAAAAGCGCATAAAGGAAACAGGTAATCAAAAAAGGTGCTTAGTCTGTGAGGGTGAAGACTGTGTGACGTCTGTTACTATTACGACTTCTATATTTATTATGTATTGCAATTCAACGAGATAATGCTGCCAGCATGATGGGCATGGTGCCAACTGGTAGTGGGCTGGAGCATTTGGACTACCTGTGAGTGTGCAATGACTTATAGGTTGTCCAAATGCTTATAATGTAGTAGATTAGTGTATATAGTTGGTATTTTGTTAATAAATGCATACCGCCGGTAAGACAGAGTTTCAGAAATAGGTATATAAGATAGAATTCTTGAAAAGTGTATAAGGTATATAGGTAATAGAGAAGTTGATTGATCTATGAGCGTGAAGACGGTAAATTTTATTTTTCAACTAAGGAAATAATTATATAATCAATTTCTAGAAAAACTTGTCTAGTGATGAAATAACACTTTTGTGTCACACCAGCCGGCGTGTCTTAACTTTATTTTTAAGACAATCATATTTGGTGACTGTTAAAAAGGGAATATGTCTAATATCTAAGAAGTTTTAGACTTGCAAAGGCTGATTGAGGATCGTTTCATTCGAAAATAACTGAATTTTATAAGCAGTTGAAGGCCTCCTCATCGTATAATGGTGAGTTTGGGGAATACAAAAGCTCTTCTTTTTAGAGAAAGAAAATGTCTTATTTTTAAAATGGTTGATTGATATACACAGAGCTGTCAAAATGATCTGTGTATTTTAATCAACTTCTGTTAAGTAGAATCGTAGATAGTTAAAGTGATAAAGCATGGCTGCACGGCTCTCTTTATATATGTTATTCACAGCATTATTGCATCCTCTTTTCTGGGCTGCTAAGGAGGATCTAAAACGGATAAGGTAAAACATCCTACACTGGTTCGCTTTACAAACTAGTCTGCTCATGATCTAGCTTTATAATAAAAAAACTAAATGTAGTTCCACTGGGGTCAGTGAGTTTCTAATAAAATTCAAGTAAGATGTCTTCATATCAGCACACACATATTTTGGTATTAGAAGTAGTTGGACACAACAAGTTCTCATGGGGCAAGATTTTGTCTAGCTACCTGATAATGACCAAAATAGGATTTTGTTTTCTCAGGAGCTTAGATAGAATATAATCCAATTTCCCTTTACTGGGCTCTGGAGAATCTAGCAAGGAGCCTCGGTCAGCTGTGAGACCTGCATCAACATCATCATTAGCCACGTTGCCACCTCTGACATTGATCTCGAAGCAACGGATCAAATGAACTGGTTTATTAAATTATTTCTGGTGCCGTATTCCTACCCGGGCACTGTAATTTTGGGTGTTAGAATGTTTTTCCTAAAAGCATTTTCTTTCTCTTTGAAAACATTATCTCTAATGTGCTTGTATGACCAAAGCACACGCTGTCAATTATATCCTGCATACTTTTTGTTGTGTCTATTTTCTATACTTTACGCTATCTATATGTGTGCATGAGCACTGCATGAAATTTCTTAACTTAGAAACATAAAACTCGTCGTTGGAGGCATAAAATTTATATTATAGCCCGCTTCGCATCATTTCATAAATGTTTCAGAAGGAAGTTTTACTTCTCTGATTATTCCATGCCTAATGAAAACTCCGCGGCAACGTAGAGAGGGGAACAGATAAACAAAAACATTAAATTTTACATGATACATAAGATACTAAGGTTAATTCAATGTTATGATAATTCATTTCTTTATAACTTAAAGCAATAGAACAACTTTAAACTGTTTAAATCTTGTCCAATCACTGCAGTGATCGTGGTCAGGACTCAAGACAAAAATAATAATAAAAAAGCGTTTTAAACGGTTTAATCACTATGTGTAATAATCGAATAAACCTATAAAACACTAAGACATATATTATAATTGCGTTCCATTTTACATTTATAATGTTCATAATATGATTTGTAGTTTATTAGTCATCAGCTCTTACATAAGTAGTATAGTTACTTGTCAAGACTAATACATTAATAAACCGTATTTTTTTTTCTTTTATTTATTTATTTATTGCAATATGTACTTACATAATAAGACGAGTACATACCCTGTTAGGGTGTAGCAAATACACAATATTAAGGCTATACAATAATAATTGATTAACAATTATTGATTAACAATTATAGGTATTACAGTAATTTGATACATAGCTTAATTATGTCAATACAATATTAGTAATTCAAATAGTTTAAGAATAATTTACGTATTATGTTAGCTACATAAGTCAATGCATTAAGATTAACATAATCGTGGTTAGCTAGATCAGGATCGGGAGTTCGTTAAGTTTTTATCTTCAATATATTCATTAATAGTGTAATAACATTTTTTTGCTAATAAATCCTTAAGTTTTGTTCTAAATTTATTGTCATTTGTTTCGTTTCTTATATCTAAAGGTAATATATTAAATATTTTTATTATTGTATACTGGGGCCCGTTTTTTAACTAGTTCTAATTTTGGTTCTGGTGCCAGGAGTTGATATTGATGCCGAGGGTTTGGGTTAAAGGTAAAAAGATTCTTATGTTTTCTTACGAATTTTGACGCTTCCATGATATAAATACTCGGAAGTGTTAGTATTTTGTCTTTGATGAAGTGAGGTTTACAACTATCTCGTTGATGAATATTCACTATTATGCGGAGACACTTTTTTTGCAGAATAAATAGGTCCTGGGCATCAGTGGCATTACCCCACACCACTATACCGTATGTAAGCCAGGCACATGCGTAAGCATAGTAAGCAGTAATTGCTGTTTTTAAATTTGTGTTAGCTTTTAAAATTGCTAGTGCATAGATAAATTGTGACAATTTCGTTTTGATTTTCTCGATGTGACTTTCCAATTTAGGTGCGAGTCAATGTTTACACCTAACAGATTAAAATTTGTTACTTCTGCAGTATTGAGCGTTTTAGATAGACTAGTGAGATTCAGAGAGGTTTTTTGATATGAGTGAAATTGTATTAGCTTTGTTTTATTGCTATTTATCTCGAGATTATGTGCTTCTATCCATTTTTTTACATTAGTATAGGTGTTTTTTATTGAGTTTAGCCCACTAGGATTTGATGAACATTTAATAATCAGTGATATATCGTCAGCATACATGGAGTATCTAATATCTTTGGCAGGCCATTTATATATATATAAGAAACAGAACACATCCCAAAACACTTCCTTGAGAGATAGAAGAATTTAATGTCAGCATTTCTGATTGAGTATTTTCTATATTTTATTTTAATGTTACCTTCTGATGATGATAATCAATTTGTACAAGCTGTTTTCTATTAAGTACGAGTAAATAAGACCGTAACCAGTTTTGTGGTTTTCCTCTGATTCCTACATCATTTAATTTTTCTAAAAGAATACTATGCGCAACTTTATCATATGCCTTAGTCATATACAACATAATTCCGACAGAGTAATGTTTATCTTTAATATGATCTAGGGCGCAACGGGTAAAATTGTAAATAGCAAGGGTTGTGGAACTTTTTTCTCCAAAACCGTACTGGTTATTGTCGAGGATCTTATATTTATCTAAGAAAGCATAAATACGATTTGACATGACGCGTTCAAAAATTTTAGAGATCGCAGGTAACAAAGCTATAGGTCTGTAATGGCTAACATCGGTACATTTTCCACTTTTTTTTAAGATTGGTCTTATCTTTGCTACTTTAAGCCTTTCAGGGAAACACTCTTCTTGAATCGATTGATTTATAAGTTTAGTCAATAGTGGATTCTAATATACAAGCTTTAATTAAAGAACGAGGGATATCGTCAATAACACTGCTGTATTTGTTTTTAATTTTTTTTTATGATTTTAAATATTTCACACTCTGTTACAGGTGATAGATACATTGAATTTATAACTGGTGTCGCGAGTTCTTCCTTATAATCAAAACCTGTAGTTGCATTCGTTTGATGTGGTGATGATTTCCCTATTGACGCAAAGTATTTATTGAACGCGTTAGCTACGGCATATGGTGAATCTACAGTCATTCCATTTATATTTAGTTTTATATTTTTAGGTTTTTTGTATGAGGATCTATTTGTAGTGTCTTTAATGATATTCCACATAGTTTTTACCTTATTTTGCGACTTGTTCATTTTCTTTATGTTATTTAGTTTTATTGATACTTTAACGCATTTTTTTAGTGTTCTATGGTAAATTTTATGGTAATCTTTCAAAATCTTATCATTTGTATAATTAATTAAAGTTTTAAGTGTTCTCTTATGTTTGCATGATTTTTTTAGTCCTATGGTAAGCCAATTATTTTTCTTGCGCGGTTTTATATCTAGTTGTTTGTATGGTATGTGTGTATTCAGCAATTCATTTATTTTTTCATCAAAAATGTTGTAATTTTCATTCATGTTTTTACTATCAATTTGTATCAACTTATTCCAGTCTGTATCAGCTATTACATACATGCAAATATATTATATACGTGGTTATGTCATTAGAGGCTATATTTCTTTATATAAAGTTGACTGTGCCCAAAAGATAGTGGGCCCGCGAACCCTGTTGCCTGATCTGTTTAATTATTTTTTTCAGTTGAGTGTGTCCACATATATCCTATTTATATTATGTTGCACATATATATATCTGCAGTTTGTGTCGTCTAAAGTCTAGTCTTAATAAGCTGTTTCAGCAGTACACGTATTGAATTAGTGTTATTTTATGAGCATCGACGTATTTTTGGAATTGTATGTAAAGCTAAGTGTATGATAGAATAAACTAGCCATACTCCGTTAAATTTTTAAAACTTTTAACCTATGTAGCTCTAATTTCTTATATGTTATTTGTTAACTGTTATTTCTTAAACTTGGATTGCTAAAAGTGAATTGTTTTAATTAATTGTAGAGTATTTACCTGTTTAAAATACTCAATCACTTTGAGCCATCAATAAACGTATATATGTTGTTGTCTAGTAATTTTTTTGTTGCTCTGGTCGCTAGTCTCCCTATTAACATGCTTCCTAGTAGAAGCTCCCTAATGACCTTATTTCAAGTCTTAAATTATAACATATAATTCTTAAATTTGACCATATAAATATATATATATATATATTTAAAGCCTGATAGGTTAGTCTTTGACCACTATCTCACCTGATAGTAAGTGATGATGTGGTCGAAGATGTTGTACAGGCTTACCTAGAATTACTGGCTCTCAATTACAGCTGCCGGAACACGCTGTTAAGTGCTTGGTGACAGATTTTCTACTTGAGGGTGGTAGCTAGCCAGGCGGGCATTAGCAAAATGCCCTACCAACATACTATAACGACTGCCATTGTAAGACAACAACCGGGACCGACGGCTAAACGTGCCCTCCAAAGCACGGAAGCGCTCAGTAGTAATGTCACCAGCGGCAGCATAAATGCGTCGAACCCATTCAACACATGACCGCAGCGGACGTTGCTTAACTTTGCTGATCGGTTCAGAATGGCTAAGCAAACTTCGCTACGAGCGCTTCAAATAAGTGTATATGCTAAGTGTACGTAGTCATATATGTAACAGTTATGTTATATAATATATTATATAAAGAAGCTTAATATATTTTATTAAATCATATATTTAAAAAAAACGTAAACGTCATGGTAAAAAGTTTACCATGACGAGGTGTGTAAAAACGTTAAGATAACCATAAACTATTGACCAAACAAACCAATATGTATAATAAGTCTGTGCACTGGGGCACTCTGTGTAATGAAAAATGGAAACAGTAGAGTGGAGAGCTCCCGTGATTGCGTATAACACTCAAATAATATTGAACATTGAAAATACTGTGCACAAATTCTAGTAAAAACTTTATAATAAGTACGTCGTACTTACATGATTATTGTATATTAACATACATCAAATACGATTTAAACACCGTGAAGCCTTAGCTGGTAATGTTATGGATTGTTTTCCTTTTCGAGGCCAGTTACAACTAGCGTATCGAAGAAGCCGTAATGACTCGGCGCTAATATGAAACAGTAGTGTATACGTGGCCGGTGGGGTGCCGGGTTAGAATGTCACACCCCCATATCTTCTCATGTTTTTTTTTGTAGCTGATATGTTATCCTTTTACCACTTTAACAACTGATAAGAAGATTTTTTTCAAGCTATCCTATAATTATTGGCTCTCAAGGACATCTGCTGGAACACAGCAGCGACAGATTATCTACTTGAGGGTGGTAACTAGCTAGGTGAACCTTCGCAAAATTCCCTACCACCATGCAAAATGTGGGTATTGTAAAAAGCAACTAATGGTAAAATACCTGAAAGTGGGCTGTAGCGCCTTCTGTGGCATCGTTATTTTATACTGCGAACCTCAAGACTGCTTGCAAGCGTGAGGATTATGAAAAACACTGTATTTAACCACTAATCTCACCTGATGGTAAGTGATGATTTGATCCAGGGCGTTGTTCAGGAGAACCTAGAATTACTGGCTGTCAAGGACAGGGAGCATTCATACCAGTGTACCAGTTTTGCAGTTAAATTTCAGTTTGGCTGCAGATTTCGCTCCGTCCCTAGAAGGTTAAACAATAGGAACGAAATAATTAATTTAAGCTATCACTCATTCACTACGATAAGTGAATTGGCAGAGCATGTCCTGGATATAGGGACGGATGGTCGTGGGTTCGAATCTCACTCCTAGTTTTATTTTTCTTTTGTTTTAATTTTGTAAGCTGAGCAGACATTAATGAAAAAGTTATAATGTTAGAATAATTGAGTTACGTCCATGTAAACAAGACTCATTCACTACCATAGCTGAATTTTATTGGTAGAGCATGTCCTACATGATAGGCAGGGAAGATCGTGAGTTCGAATCCCGTAGTTCGTATTTTTCATCCGTTGTACCATTAAGTGCTTTGTGACATATGTTGTACCTAAGTGTGGTTTATCAGGATAGGTAAACATGGTCTTACATCACATATCTATTCTCACAGTGAATCAAAAAGTGTGAAGATGTTTTTAAGAGTACAAACGCATTTGAACTGAACATGCAGCTGTACAACTGAACGAGAATGCCATTCCAGTGACACGATTTCCTAGGAGTCTGAGTCATAGTCAAAATCTGGCATCCGCGACGCTCATATGAACGTCAATTACATAGATTACTGTATCATCCTGAATGCCCTGTCCTGGCAGCTGAACACAGCCTCCGTCATTAAGCGTGGTTTTGCCATAGTCCCCACGCTTGGCAGGCGTCTTGGGGATAGCAGTCTAAGTTCTTCAGAAGGCGCTGCTGCCCACATATATTGTTCTTTTAGTCGCCTCTTACGACACCCACAGGTAGCAATGGGGGAGGGGGGTGGGTGCATTCTAGCCCGCACCCCACGAGCCAATAACAAAGCTTTAATATTAAAATATTCTACTGAGTACTTAGTAGTAGACAGTAGAATAATGAATACAAAAATGAAGAAACACTGCTGCTTGAGTAGTCTCAAGCAGCAGTGTTTCTTCATTTTTGTGTCGCATTATGAGCTATTTGAATTTTTATGATGTCCCATACGTTTTTTTTTTTTTTTTATTGCTGATATGTAAGCCTTTGACCACAATCTCACGTGATGGTAAGAGATGATGTGGTCGAAGGTGTTAACAGGCTTAACCTAGAATTACTGACTCTCAAGGACACCTGCCGGAAAACACCGTTAGGTGCTTGGCGACAGATTTTCAACTTGAAGGTGGTCGCTAGCCAGGCGAGCATTCGCAAAAATGCCCTTCCACCATGCGGTGAAGCTCAAGCCCGCGGCGGGATTCGAACCATGGACCTGCTGCGTGGCAGTCCATAGCAAAAGCCACTGAGCCATCACTGCTTCAAAAAAAAACGTATGTTATTCATAGGCGTTATTTTCAGGGAATTGATTACCTGTGGAATATCATGATATTTACTGTTAATATTTTAATTCCCACTGCATATGTAGTATGTAATGTGCAATGGACTAGAAATTTACTATAAAAAGGCCAACCTAATTCAACAGAAAATTGTAATACCCAGGCCATATCATCAATAAAGGAAATTAAGGTCATGCTCATAGAAGACAGATGCCATAGCCAGGAACTCAGAGCCTAAACAATCAAAAATATCCATATATTTTTCTGACTTACTGTGTGTGTCCATAAAACAACATACATTGATAGCAAAGATCCGTTACAAAAAGAGAAAATCTTTTAAATTGTCCCTGAGCATACCTTAGAAAGGATGTACCTCCCTTCTTGGTACAACAATATCATCCCAATTATTGGTAACATTTTGTATGAAGTCGCTGCATAGATTCGAAATAGTGCTTTTTTGTGTTATTGTGACGGAACAAGCTCGAGGCTCACCTAAGAGACTTACAAACGGCCAACATCAATCAAACTTATAGAACAGGAAACCTACTAGCCGCTTTTAGTGAAGTATAGATACGTATAGACGTCAACATTGACAGACGCCTCAACTTCTAGAAATTCGTCCAAAGCACCGAATACTATGCAAAGGGAAGCAGCCTTCAAACATAAATCAGTGCTTATTTCGAGATTTGCACTCCAGATAAAAACGTTGATAAACAAAATGACCGGCTTGGAACGCATTTTCAACTAGTTAGCAAAGAAGGGGCTCCACACCAAAAAAAATAGATGCTTGATGACAGGCCAGCGATACGTTAAAAATACCGTGATTGCAAGAGGCCTCCAGGTGGAAAAATTACCTAAATTACAATTAAATTTTTGCACCTTCAGCCTTCATAGTCAGACCCAGCAGATATGTTTGCTAAAGCCAATGAAGCAAGACACTGAAATATTACTAGCATAGCCTTGCATGTCATACCACTGAAAGAGAAAGGAAGTGAGAAAATCTAGGTCAAGGGATTTTATATCCACAGAAGG
This sequence comes from Plagodis dolabraria, assembly GCA_963854805.1. Taxonomy (NCBI): domain Eukaryota; kingdom Metazoa; phylum Arthropoda; class Insecta; order Lepidoptera; family Geometridae; genus Plagodis; species Plagodis dolabraria. Next base: position 18,845,043 of record OY978447.1, on the reverse strand, counting down.
CGATCGCCCTTAACGATATCTCTCTTTTAATCGTCACGAGACATCTGTAGAAATGTAAAAAGAACAGCGTCACTCTCAATGCAAATTGGAATTATCTAGCAGTCTAACCCGAATAAAAAAGCATTTCAGCCTTAGATAAGATGGGCAACTGTCAACTTCGCTTGGCCGGGAGTCGAGAGGCAGCTTTGAGAGTGATAAATTATACTCCACTGCTCTATGATAATATATACTAAAAGATACGTTACTTACTTAAAACATTTATCGTTACACGCCTACATAGATGATTGATCACTTTTAAAAAGCCATAACAATATATTCGCATATTGTATTTGAAAGATCATTGACCGTAGCTTGGTTGGTCGTTGGTCGGGTGTAGGTTTTGGATTTGATCCTTATTAAAAAAGGATTATGCACACATGCTGCCTCCGATAATAATAATTGTATAGTCAAGCAAAAGTGTGGTTTTATTATGTATTAAATAGTCTTAGATTTTGAAAAACACAAGGCAAATAACGTTATTTATGATCGAAACTATTTGTAATACATTGATGATAGCTTAGTGTAACATGCCTGCCTAGAAGTTATCTATTTTTCGGAGAGTATTTTCCTGAATTTATCAGATATATTTTTCGCCGCCACTACCAACAGTTTCATTAGCACCAAATCTTTAATACCTTACAATTTAAGTAAGAGGACAAAATGTAGTTCTATCCATGTCCTATCTTTGTTTTAAACAAATCCTTGCCAGCGTTTTTATATACATGTATAGGTATATCTTCTAGATAAAAATATATCCTTGTTGACCGATGACACTTTTGGTCTTAGATTCAAGCGGATAAGGATATCAATTGATTTCTATCACACTGTTCGATGACCTCGGTAGGTTATCGTAATGTTTAAGATAGGGCTAGGGTAAATCAATATGAAACTATTCTTATCGCACACTGCCCTCTATTAAAATTAAAGGTGTTTTGTACAAAATCGGTAGGAAAATATCTATTTTCGGCGTCATAAGTAAACTTTACCCCGTGTGGTCCCGGGTTAGAATGTCACCATTACTACCTGTGGGTATCGTAAAACCCGACTTAAGGTAAAATACCAGAAGGTAAGCAGCAGCGGCTTATGAGGAACCAAGCGTGGGGATTACAGCAAACCTCTCCTTAATAGGGGAGGATGTGTACATCAGTGGAAAATCTAATTGTTACAGTTAGTAAATTTTCCCTGCTAATGAAAACAAAATGTAGTTCTTTTTTCTTTTCCCCGTGGGGTGCTGGGTTAAAATTGCACCACCCCATATCATCCCGTGGGTGTTGTAAGGCGACTAAGGGAAAAATACTGGAAGGTAGGCAGCAGTGCCCTCTAAATAACTGCCAACTTACACTGCGATCCCCAAGACGCCTACCAAGCGTGGGGATTATGGCAAATATCCCCTTAATAGGGGAGGCTACGTTTAGCAGTGGACCATCCGGCTGTTACAGTAATGAAAACAAGAAAAATGGTACACCATTACCATTACTCAAATCACTCCTTGTTAGGAGTGATTTAGTTTTGAGGTTTACTGACCTATGCTTTATAACAAACGGATGTCTAATATTGTTTGAGGTCTTCGCGATTGTTACATAGTAATTAAACAACAGATGTCTCTCTAGCATTAAAATACATAAATTCATTTAAATTATAGAATCGATTGTTTTGGAAAGAAGTAAGCAATGATGGCTGAGCAGTAATAGCTATGAACTGCCGTGCTATAGGTACATGGTTCGATCCAAACCGCCGGCTTGAGCTTTACCGCATGGTCGAAGGGCATTTTGCGAATGCTAGCTTGGTTAGCTACTACCCTCAAGTAGAAAATCTGTCGCCAAGAACCTAACAGTGTGTTCCGGTAGCAGTACTTAAGAGCCAGGAAAATATTTATGACTTAACATCTGTATGTATCAGGATGATGGGCACAGTGCAATTTGGCACATGACGAAATGCATCTGTTATAGACAGAAGATACCGCTTAACTCTAGGCGGGCCTTGTGTATACGTCATCCAACAAATAAAATATCAGTTAAATGTAAATCAATACTGTTTTTTTTTTTATAATTTCTGCTTTATTGTAACTGCTCTTGGTGTGACATTTTACAGGGTTTACTTACCCACTGTTTCTAAAAACTACTTGTGTCTAGATACAGAAAATCACATAAATGTAACATAACTTCGTACTGGGCAAAGTTCTATAAACAAAAAAATATTTATTTGAAGATCGGTATAACCAAAACGGAGATATTGTAAATTTTGTTGAGGACATGGACCTAGGCAAACTTTTGAAGATATATTTTTGTAAACTCTTTATAATAAAGCTCAATATATCTTAATAACTAAGATAAATTGTATGAAGGATAAATAGTCTAGGTTTTAAAATTTCAAGATTTGACTTTGACTATTAGTTGATACCAACATTTTTTAAGAACAATTCTTTTATTAATTGTAAGGCATGTAAGTACATTTTTCGTAATCGAAGTAATCGAGACGATAGACTTCAAAATAGTCCGAAACGTTAATATAACGTAAGTCCTAGCCGGCTCCTAATAAGTTGATTTTTTAAATTGTTATATTCAGTAAAACTAGACCCCAACATTAATTAAACACTTTCAAATTGTATACAATAAAAACAGTTTTATTTTTCGTCACTCAGCAATATCTGGTATTTTTTTTTGATTTCAAAAAAGGTTCATTGGTTTATACGTATTCCTGGCTTTCTTGGATCATTTTAATTTTTTTTGTTTTTTTTTTCACTCATCTTACCCAAAATAGACAGATCATTCTTATTAAAATACTGATAGACTTTGTTTCAAATAATATGCAGATAAAGTTTTATAAGAGGTTCCGTACCAAAAGGGTAAAAATGGGACACTATTACTGAGACTTCGCTGTCCGTCCGTCCGTCTGTCACCAGGCTGTATCTCAAGAAAGGTGATAGCAGTTGATATTTTCACAGATGATGTATTTCTGTTGCCGCTATAACAACAAATACAAAAAGTTGGCCAAGTACGAGTCGGACTCGCGCTTATTAAAACAAAAAATCAAAAGGTCAAATGCGTGTCGAGCCACGCACAATTTAGGGTTCCGTAGAAGCCCGTTATCATAATATACACTCGAGAGCAATGAATCCGGGTCACTTAAAGAATCCTAAGAATCTCGGAAACTAAAAATGCTAGGTTAATGCAATAAATTGTATTTAATAGACAATGTAATACTCCTTAAATGAAGGTATTAAAACTTCTTAGTTATTGTAAAGTTATATCATAAAAAAATCAAATTTGAAAAAGGGCCACTTTCGAAGATGGAACTACGAAATTACAGCATTTGGTTTTGCTTTTGTTTGTAATCTGTCATTTATGTGGGTACATAAACCATGTTGATAGTGCTCTATATTCATTATTCAAGCTGAAATTATGTCGCTTACGCCTGAAGAATGCACCAGAATACTTACAATGCTGGAAACCGGCCGGAGTCAGCGCGATACAGCCAGGACTGTCGGTGTGTCGCTGTCAACAGTACAAAGAGTTCTCCGACGTTACGAAGAAACTGGTTCTAACCTACGCAGACCAGGAACGGGCAGAACCAGGTGTACCACAGCACGAGAAGACCGATACTTGGTGAACACCATGCTTCGAAATCGCTTTCTCACAGGAACTGAACTCACCAATCAGTTTCGACGCCTCGGAGGAAGTAACCCAAGTGCATGGACAGTAAGACGTCGGCTTGCTGAATCTAACTTAAAACTCCTTAGACCTGCAAACGGCCCTAAACTGGAGCGTGGGCATCGTATTTCGAGACTAAGATATGCCCAGAGCCACGTAAATTGGAGTATTGAAGATTGGTCAAAAGTTATGTTCTCCGACGAATCAAAATTTATGCTCTACAAGCACGATGGAAGACACAGAGTGTATCGAAGACCAGGGGAAAGATTCAAGCAAGCATGCATCGAAGAAAAAGTAGCCTACGGTGGTGGGTCTGTACTTGTGTGGGCCGGAATTTCTTCTGAAAGTCGCACAGAGCTGGTGATCATAGAAAACGGCTCTTTAACTAGCGTAAGATATGTGGAAGAAATCCTCAATGATCACGTTGGTCCATTTATGGTCAATTTAGGTGAGGATGCTATATTTATGCATGACAATGCCCGACCTCATACAGGTAGGATTGTGAATGACTACCTTCAAGAGATGAACATTACTCGTATGGAGTGGCCAGCGCGCAGCCCGGATATCAACCCGATCGAGCATGCTTGGGACGAGCTAGGCAGATGCGTAAAACAACGAAACCCTCCCCAATCACGCTTCGTGAGCTCAAAATTGCTCTCACAGAGGAATGGGAGAATATTCCCCAAAATCGTATAAGGAACTTGGTGTACAGCATGCCAAACCGCGTAAACGCAGTAATGGAAGCACGAGGAGGCAATACGAAGTATTAAAATTCAAGAAAATCGTAATAAAGTTCAAAAATTTCATGTTTCCTATTTTTGTTTTAAGGAGAGATCAGCAGTTTTTTTCTTTATGTAATTTTGTGTTAATAAAATGTATGGTGACTCATATTTTTTTACTTTCATTTAAGGAGTATTACATTGTCTATTAAATACAATTTATTGCATTAACCTATCATTTTTAGTTTCCGAGATTTTTAACATTCTTTAAGTGACCCGGATTCATTGCTCTCGAGTGTAGAACGATTCTGTAGTTCTTTATTCTCCTCCACTTTCTCCCTGCTAAACCTAAGAAATAAGAGTACGATTGCCGCCAAGCTATTATTGCAATTGTAATTCGAAAACTAAACAAAATTCGTTTGTGAATTCTATATGTAGATACTCGAATGAAAACGTAACGATAGCGCGATTCAGAATCCGTTGGTACATTGTAAGAATTTGAATGTCATTTCATTTATTTGCTGTAGCATAAATAATTATTCTATTATAAAAAAGTTGATATATATATGAAAGAAAAATAAAAAGTATACACCGCTTTATGCAGGTAAGCTTATAAATGGGCTATTATACTATATAACAACTAGTCTGGCCATAAATACTATAACATTAAAACTTTCAGCTTTAGAATTATTTTGAATTTGGAACGCATTAATTACTTTATAATTTTCTTTCGATTTCGCGCTATTTCATATGTTATTTCGTGTTCATTATCAAATACCAATATTAAATGAGGTGTTACAGAAAATAGGATAGCAGTATTCGCCTTGTAAAAAATAGGTATTGAACCGTCGCGTCGGTCATATTCCAGACACTTCAAAAACCTTGGTATAAGCCGTGATGTTCGCATATCGTAATATCAACAGATACAACAACACTTCCTCTGTCGAAGACCATAAAAGATCAGGGCAGCCGCGTGCTGATGGAACTACAAATTATTGCTGTTAAAGCCAGTAGGTATTGGTCGAAATCCCATTAGGAAGTAAAAATATTATGATAACTCAACAATAATCTTATTGCGAGAAATGAAGATTCCCACTAGGAAGCTCGGTGCTTATCGTCGATATACAGTACATGCCCTAAATCAATCTTTAAAATTAAATAGAGTGCCTTCCGTTGCGATATGCAAGTAAAGGGCACAGAAATATTCTCTTTACTGATGAAAAAAATTACACGATTGAAGTGACCTTGGTACGACAGGTACAGACAGCAAACACTTCTAGTGTACGGCGAAGAGGTCCAAAAAGTACTTTATACTTATATATAAGTCGAATCTTTGTACTGTCATATCTATACTAATATTAAAAAGAGGAAAGATTTGTACTTTTGTATGCAACGAATAAACTTAAAATCTACTGGAGCGTTTTGGATAAAATTTGGCATTGCAATAGTTTGGGGCCTGGGAAAGGACAAAGGATAGTTTTTATCCAACTGTGCATAAAGAGGTTAATGGTTTTGCGCAATAACCGCAATACGCGCGGGTGGAGCCGCGGCTGGAAAACTTGTCTAATATGCATCACATTTTAGATTTAGTTTTCAATGCCAGTCTTTACCCCTTATAAACAACTAACTACTTCATCTTAGTCAATTTTAGGGTTTATTCTATAGATTTTATATTTGGTACAAAATTATCCAACACCCAAGTTTAACGACTATTACTGCTAAACCAATAAAGTTATCTCAACCGTTATACTTTTCCTTTAAAGATCATGAAACGCACTAATAGCTGGATTTTTTCAGATTTTTCAAGCCAGTAGTTTAGCTTTTAGAGGGGGGGGAGACGCCCTGCTGGAACGAAAATTTGCACTTTTAAGTTTAATATTTCGTAAATGGAACATTAAACCGAAAAACAGTATTAGCAACCCCTCTAACATTTAAAATACCTATTCAACCATGCCACACACGAAGAGATAGACGAGGAAAAAAAAAATTATCCCCACATCAATGGGAGGTACCCTAAAAAAAATATTTCTCATAATTTAATTTTACTACTTTGTCGGCGTAATTGATTTACATATCCATACGAAATTACAGCTTCCTAGTACTAACAGTCACTTAGTAAAACCTCGGACAGACGGACAGACAGACGGACATGACGAAACTATAAGGGTTCCTTGTCAGTCACTACGGAACCCTAAAAAGGTTCAAATATGAAGTCTATTGTTGTACGGAACCCTTCGTGCGCGAGTCCGACTCGCACTTGGCCGTTTTATTTTAAAAACGATAGCAGGTTTTTATACTCCTAACTCTTCGGTAAGATAATATGAATTCAGACTAGTAAGTTTAATAACAAATGTATATACAGAATATACCATACCTTAGCTTTTTATTTATCTTTATGTTGTTGACCTTGCGGTTCTGGATTGCCAACTAATTAATCGTCGGCTAGCTTGTGGGTGATTTATAGCATTGTCTTTTCGACCAATTTTTCTGGGGTAAGTTGAAAATCATGGCTACAACACCACAACTTAACTTTCTGCTATTTCAGCTAAGGATAACTGATAATTTATTTCAGATTTATTAATTATTTTTATAAAATTTATACGGCAGTAGTAAGGATAGCGTAAATATACTGAACCCATATTACTGTAAATACGAAGGTTATATTCATTTTATGTTTATAAGTGTTTGACGTTACCTTTTTTCTATTTAACGTTATTTTGTTTTGCACAGACACATCAACATGTAAGCGGATCGTGACGTGTAAAATCAACCAGAAGAATATAAAATATATATAATAGATACTGTTTTGTAATTGTTGCATATTTCCCCGTATATTAAAGAGATGTACGATACCAATCATGGCCGAAATAGCAATTTGTATTCGTAATCTTTCCGTTTATCTTGTCTGCGATAACTTCTCGGAATATAACACATACAATTCGAATATGAATCATTTATCCTCCATTTCTGAAACATAATCTGGAACGTTGAGGGATGAACATGAATCCGTACAAAAAGAAATGAACGTAATTTAATAAGTTCGCATTCGGTAAGTCTTGAAAGTGTTTTATAAGATTACTATCATAATATAAGAGCCAGAGTATAGCATCGTTCATATTGTTAGTGAAGTAGTTTTTATGCTACCATACAAATATCTAAATCTAAATTATTTATATAATTAGACGAGGTATGAAATTTTTATTGCAAGTAAAATAAACAAATAGCTGTAACGCTCATTTTCTTTCATGTAGTTTCGTTACATTTATTATTTTGTGAAATTACACACAAAAATTGTGCTGATTTAATTAAAAATACACTACAAAACGGTGAACGGCTCGTGTTAATTTAATTGTGTAATTAAAATTACTTGTGTTTTAATAGTAGTTTATGCAACTGTCATATAATAGAGGGTATTAAAACATGAGTGTAGTTTCTAATTAAACGAGCCGCAGGCGAGTTTCAATATAAGATTACACGAGTGTTTTAATACCTAATCATATGCAGTTGCATACACTACTTTATTTAATCTCATGGCTTTAGGTATTAGGTAGTTATGTTTAGGGTCCGTTTCAGAATGTCCTAATATAGTTTCGGGTTGCTAACCAACACATAAAATAACTGAATGATAAAATTGACAGGTAACATGTAGCGCGTTTCAAGCTTTAACCGATGGATATGCTAAATCGATGACTTTGAAACGCAAGGATAGTGTTTTGTTTAATAAATATGTTCCGGGTAGTATAAACGGTCCTTATTCAAACATTCTGAAACAGGTCCTAAATAAAATGCAATATAAAAACCAGCGCGTTGCGCGCGCAGCGCGCTCATCACAGATAATGTGTACTTAAATGGAAACCTCCTTGGTCGGGACACATTGTACTTTAATTATTAAAAAATGTTTTAAAGCATTGTTTTGGTAAGAAAATAATGCTATAACTTATTTTTTTTATTTTTTAAAGAAGTATGTAAATAAAATATGCCAATAAAGGTCTGTATTTCATTTCATAACTAGAATATTACCGAATGAGATGATATATATTCATTTATCAAACTCGTTTTAGTAGTAAAGCGATCTCTTTATTAATTTGTTTATTCTTTTGAAAAATCACAAGTACCGTTTGTCAAACAGCTTTCTAATTTGTGTGTCAAACGCGTTACATAAAAAACAATATTTTTACAGTTTATTTTATTATATTTACAAAATGTTTCGAGTGTAATTTATGACGGTATGGCTCAAGAACTGAATCGGCCAAAATTTTCTCCAGTTATACACGTGAAAACATTGCCTATGACAATGGAAAAAGGAAAAGTGACTTATTGCACCGACTTGGAAAAATCGGTGATTATGAGTAATTTTGACAGGCGCGGCTGGATTCAGGTTGGCACTGATGAAGAGTGGAATTTTTACTGGTCTTTTACGCAAAACTGTCGGTCCATATTTAGCATAGACAGTGGTTATAGAATGAATGATAATCAAATGATCAATCACTTTCCAAACCATTACGAACTATCACGTAAAGATTTACTTGTGAAAAATATTAAGAGATATAGAAAAGAACTTGAAAAAGAAGGTAGTCCTTTAGCAGAAAAAATGGAAGTACCACTCCCAAACGGACAAGTAGTAACACGCTATACACATCTTGACTTTATACCCGTAACATACGTCCTGCCCGCAGACTACAATATGTTCGTAGAGGAGTATAGAAAATCCCCTCAGAGCACTTGGATTATGAAGCCGTGCGGTAAATCCCAGGGAGCGGGAATTTTCTTAATAAACAAACTTTCAAAACTTAAAAAGTGGTCACGAGAAGCTAAAACTCCTTTTCACCAGCAGTTTAGTAGCAAAGAAAGTTACGTTATATCGCGCTACATCGACAACCCGCTCTTAATTGGAGGAAAAAAATTCGATCTCAGATTGTACGTTTTGGTGACATCTTTCCGGCCTCTGAAAGCTTATCTCTTTCAACACGGATTCTGTAGATTTTGCACCGTGAAATATGATACCAGTGTCACGGAGTTAGATAATATGTACGTGCACTTGACAAATGTAAGTGTACAGAAGCACGGCGGGGATTATAATAGTCTCCACGGAGGCAAGATGAGTATTCAGAATTTCCGCTTGTATTTGGAGGGAACCAGGGGGAGATCGGTGACTGAGAAATTATTCGCCGAAATGCAGTGGCTCATTGTTCATTCTCTAAAAGCGGTAGCACCTGTGATGGCGAATGACCGGCATTGTTTTGAGTGCTACGGATATGACATTATTATAGACAATTCGTTGAAACCGTGGTTGGTAGAGGTGAATGCTTCGCCTTCGCTCCAATCGACAACACACAATGACAGAATATTGAAATACAAACTCATCGACAATATTGTATCTGTAGTAGTGCCACCCGATGGGATACCCGACGCTCGGTGGAATAAAGTTCCCAATCAGGAAGCTTTAGGGGATTTTGATTTACTTATTGACGAAGAACTAATGGAGAAAGAAGATGTTAATTCGCGCTATTATAAACACCATCGACCTAGGCAGTAAATTGCGTATTTTTTTTAATAATATTTAATGTTTTGGTATCTTTTAGGAAGAAATAAAATTTGTTATGGTATGTACCATTGTGGTTATTATTATTTACAAAAATAAACACTTAATCATTAAATATCATTACGATCTAAATATATATACAATATTTTGTTAACAAATTCGGATGACGAATATATTAACAACATATTTTAAAATAAATTTAAATACATGTACAAAATAATAAAAAATAAAACACATAATTGCCTCTTATATATACAATATTTTGTTAATACATTCGGATGACGAATATATTAACAACATATTTTAAATGAAATATATTTAAATATATAAAATTATAAAAAAATAAAACACATAATTTCCTCCGTCTTCCTAAAGTTTAGATAAGTGGAAGCCCTCTAATCAACCCTCTATCCTAATTGGAAGGGAAAAGTAAATTATTTTTTCCACTATGTCATCCCATGGTGGATGGGTGGAATTATTCATTTTGAACTTTCCCTCCCAGAACATAAAAGAAAATTAAAATGTCATGCCTACGAATGACAATAGTGTTGAGCGTAGAGAAAACATTCTAAGTCTATGGTAGCATTATGCAAATTCCGTAACATTCGAAGCATGATAAAAGATACTTGATACAGTTAAACTATACGTTTTGTGCTTAGACCGAATAAAAAGTCAAGACAGAATGTTGTGTAAAGAGCAGTGAGGCCGGTAAAACTACGCCTCGCCGTGTACAAACACGATTACACACACATATGTACAACGAAACTACGCCTTGACTCGTCAGTCGAACTATTGCGGCGTGGTGGCATTGGTGTTGCCGTTATTAAGCCTATAAGGTTTACCCTATTATTGGGTGATAATACACAAAGTATTGCTATTCGTTTTTTTTAATAGTTGATCAATGTGTTTTAACCGACTTAAAAAAGAGAAGGTTTTCAATTTGACTGTATTTTTTTTAAATACAGATATTGCGTCGTAGATGCCTTCGACTCAAAATAGGTTCAGTGGCTTAATTGCAAATTTAAAAGATGGATTTCATTCATTCAGTCCATTTTCAACCAACTTCAAAAAGGACCAGGTTTTCAATTCAGTTGTATTTTTTTTTTATTTAATTTATTTGATTAAATCTTTGTTACTTCATAACTCCGTCATTTTATTTTTGTTGGAAAGCCGATACCTTTAATTATAATTGCTGATATACCTCATATTCATTTCATTGGTATTGGATTTTCGGTTTCGAAGATATTGAAGTAGATGATGTTTTTTTTCGTTATAAAAAAAACATATTTCCATTGTTTTTTTTTGTTTTTAACGTTGTTGTGTATAGAGTTGAATTATAACCATATTATTATTGATATTAGAAAGGCAAATTTAAGTTCCCCCTTAACTGTTCACGCTTTACTGGTCACTTACCTGTGTTACTGTTTAATATTTTTTTCATTTTCCGAATTGAGTTCAAAAATTAAACAAAATTGGATCGAAATCATTCGGAAAAGTAAGAAGGAACTATCATGAGAATATTTTAAAATCGGCGACTTATATTTATTTATACCTATTTCTACCGCCAAGCAGAAATGTTCACATTCCTATGTTCCGGTAAAATTACAGGCACATGAGACTTAACATCTTTATGTCTCAAGGTGATGGGCGCAATGCAGTTTGCCACTTGTGACGAACTGTATCGGCAGAGGTTACAGCATAAAAAACCCGTCACTAATTAGTTACAAGAAATAAATGCATGTAAATTAAATACCCAGTAATGTTATTTCTGAAACACTTTTTCCATTCCCTTCCCCTACTTAACGACACTACTTTTGCCGACACGTTACATCGGAACCCTATTGTTGTATTAATACTAATTACGTTTTTAAATTGGTAACGTTATTTTCATAAGGTAATTTGATTATCATGGCAACACCGACACACGCACACATGTTTGGAAAACCGGCCTCACTTCTCTGTTCACAACATTCTGTCTTGACTTTTTATTTGGTCTGAGGTTTTGGAAACATTTTTAACACACCGGGCTAGCAAAATAGCATCAAGTGCATTTCCACAGATTTTGTACAGCAATAAAACGTAAATTAAAATATTCCATTTTCCTAAACTTCACACAACCACTAAATGTGTTTTGTAACAAAAAACCTTACTATTCGCATTCGTGATCGTATATCATTTAACGCAAATAATGATATTCTTATATGTTTTTTATATTTTACAAAATACATATAAATGTATTTTTAAATTATACAAAATATTAATGTTTATAGTTTCAGTATGTTTTCGATCGATTACTTTTTACGTCATGCCGGTTCCATATCCCTTCTGAATATAGAATCCTCATCGATGAGAATTTCAAAATCCCCTTAAGCTTCTCCGGTGGACGTTTTGTGCCAACGTGCGTCCGGCACGCCAGCTAGGGGTTACATGACCTATAACAGATTATCCAGCAGCTTATACTTGAGAATCCGGTCGTTAACTGTTGTTGCCGTCATCGAGGGGAACGCGTTCACTTCTATAAGCCACGCTTTAAGTTATCGCCTATGATGATGTTGTAACCATAACACTCGAAGCATTGGCGTTCATTGGAGATAACATCCTTTAATTAATGGACTATCTATTTATTCGAACAGCCTATTGGTGAGCGCTCTACCACGCGTCCCTTCCAAATAAAGCTTTAAATTCTGCATGGTCAGTTTATAACCGCGCTGACTATTGTATACCATCCCGTGCTTCTGCATACACACATTTGTCAGATGTACTAATTGTCGAGTTTTGCAACGCTTGTATTGTTTTTCATTGTGCAAAATCGACAAAATCCCTCGCGAAACATGTAAGCTTTTAAAGGCTGGAACGACCAGAGGGGTATTTGAGACACCTAGCTGGCCAAAATTATTTATCGCTCTTAATCAATTAGAAATGGTTCAGTATCTCATAAAACCTTAAATACAAGTGTATAAATACTCTTAACCTTCAGTTACAGGACAAATTCATACATTAAATTTGAATAAAGAGACAAAAAGATGCGGTAGAAAAAAAAGCGTAGTTTTGTATAAGAAAATATATTTTATAACACAAAATAATGTATAAATATAATTATAATAAACAACTATCGCAAAACAAATTTAAAATCTTAAAATATAAATAATAATTAGGCATAACTTTCTTCACATATTAACATTTCTAATGTTTCCTTAATAAAATGATTTTGTTTTATTTTTTTAACAATTCTTCTTGATGCAAGTAGGGGATCTGATGTTAACAACAATCTATTCAAAACATCTGTATTACATTCTAATCTGCTGAATTTTCTTGCAAAGTTTTGCCTGTATAAACGAAAATGTTTATTTCTTGCTTCTGCTGCTTCTTCAGATAATTGTCCTATTGTTAAAAGTGCATCTTCTATTACAGTAGCCCCATGCATTAAGATTTTATGCATAGTAGGCGTCATATTATGTCTACCATATAAACTAACATAAAGTGCGGCAGTCTCTGTAGTAAATTTTTTGAATTTTTCTGCGTCTATTTTGTACCCACATGAAATGCACTCAAGAATCACTTTGATTTTTTTGATAAAATTTATATCTAGACCTGTAATTTCAGCTGCCAACTCTGGATTTTCAAAAAATCTTCGACTGGTATTTCCGTCATTTGTATTGGCAATACAAATGACGGAATCCAGCTTTAGGAAAATCTACCCGAAGACCTAGTTTATTTTTAAATTCGTTTTGAATTTTTTCTTTGTTTTTTTGTATTAGCAGTTCGTCTGCTTCAGATTTTGGTGGCAAATCTTGCACACCGATCTTGTAGGCAATATGTAATAAATTTTCAAATAGCCGAATTCTGGCATGTAAAGTAGATAAGCCGAACTTCAATGTATCTGTATTAACTACATTTGTTTTATTCAAATCGTTAAAATCTTTTGATGTTGCTCCACATATGTAACATCTCATTGTAGATTTTGTCCCAGTTGCCGCGTTGCACACTTTTGCAATTATTAATATTAATTTATATTAATCATTGTTAGCATCATTTTGGTTTTAACAACATATGATCTTCCACCGATTGTTACTGATATAGGTTCTAATTTTTTAGCTGCGGCTTCCACATTGTTGATTTCGTCGTTCGTTATATCAACTGTTTCCTTTAAAAATCGTATACGGATAGGTCTACAGTAGCGGGGCGATGATGGAGTTGTGTTATGCCATAATATTTTACTTTTTTCCCCATACACTAAGCGTAGAGGCACAAATTAACTTTGAAAAATGTGCGAGTCGCATCCGCTATCATTTTCAAACTTTTGTTTGAACTGAGCCTGTTGTGAGCCATCACAACCCCATTTACAGATCATTTGAAGATCTCTATCATTATCGCTAAGGGTTTTCAAAACGCCTTCTAAGTGAATAAGTAATCTTTCGGCAGTATGATTCATTATTCCTTGTAAATTCACTTCGGCACAGGTTTCGGTTACGCTAAAAAATTCATTGGAAGGATATCATTGTTTCTTATACAGCTGCAAAACTGAATAGCATGGAAGATTTCCTGTGGTTTGTCTGATCCTTTCATATTGGGACCTTGAAAGATTCGCATCTACAAACATTGCCAGCGCTTCTTCTGGATTGATATGCTTAACATGTGCCATGTCACGGTCTACTGACTTCCGGTATTCCTTAGCGCGGTCCCTATTTTCCGAAATCTCTTGCAAAATATTTGAAGCACTTCTATTGCCCTGGGCTCGCAATTCCATTTGAGCTGCATAAATTATTTTCTCAGGGCTATCCGACAAACGTATTGGTCTCAGTTTTACGTCTTTTGCCTCGTTCACTAGTCTCTTCAAACGGTTTAGCGGGTCTACCTGCTCTTGTGGGTATTAGAGGTAATTCAAAAGTCCCATTCAGCCATTTTTCGTTGGTTTTTTCAAATAGATCACTTCTATATTTTGCTGCTACCCATCGATGCTTCATTTCTGATTTCATGCGTGCAAAATTACGCTTTATGTCCTTTATTTGTTCTTCCGAGTACGACTTATGTGAAATCAAATAATTTTCAACATATTCTAATTATTGGTCGTTAAAATTGAGATCATTTTGTGATCTCATTAGACCAAATATCTCCTTGCGAGTCATTTAAGTACTTCCAGATGGTCCTGAAATAATAAAAACTAAATTAAATCTATGAGAGGGGGTGTTGCCTCCCATAAAGAAAACAAGAGAAAGTTCTAGGGAAGAGTAGGTATATTGATGAACTGAGGCACGTTAGATATCACACACACAGTTTACATAAAAGTTCGTAGGTTAGGACACAACGCGCGCGCATAGAACCGTGTTGCTCGTGAGTGGGCGGACGACTGGCGCTGCGAGCGGCTTATGTTTAGTATTATAGCATTGTGAACGAAACACCAAACGCGGAACGCGGCGAGGTGTGAGCGAGACGGTTATATGCTTCTACTCAAGTAAACGCGCCGGAAGACGACCGCGAGAGGCTCGAGCTGGCAACTTTGGGGAACGGTTTACTATATACTCCCCCTCTAGTCCAGGGGAACGCCCTCGCTCCTGGACTAGGATTTTGGCACTAGTCGCTGGACGTCCACGGTTCCGTTTTGGAATAATAGGGTTAGGCGGTGAAGCATCATCTTTATTTTTATATGGCGTAAGATCCTGGATGTGATATTTGCCAAGGATCTCACAAGGGCGGTCAATATTTGACAAGATATAAGTTGTAGGACTTACTTTATCAGAAATTTGGTACGGCCCATCACGTTTAGGTGCAAACTTTGCAGTCAGATTATTTTGTGCGTTGCTGAGCACGTGGGACTTAAGCAATACCAAATCACCTACCTTAAAACTTTCTGAGGGTCGACGGGATTGATCAGCATATTCCTTAGTCTTGTCTTGTTGAGATTCGACACGCTCTCGGATTGCCGATAGGGAATTTATGAACTTCCTTAGATAAGGGGTTATTTGAGGCACAAAATTATCTTTGCCCAAAATAGCACGGACATCGTGCGTAACCTCAGTGGGAGACCTCATTTCTCGGGCGAAGGTTAAGTAAGCTGGTGTCATACCTGTTATTCGGCACCGCGAACTATTTAGGGCGAAGCGAACAAGCGGGAGCTTATTTGGCCAAGATGTGTGGTCTTCTTCCACCAAGTGTGCTAACATTGCTTTTAGGTCACGATTCTTTCGTTCCGCGGGGTTTGCTTGTGGATGGTAAAGTGGTACAAAATTCTGCTTTATATCCAAAACAGACATGCACTGGCGCATGATTGCGGAGACGAATTGGACGCCGTTGTCAGATATTATCCGACGAGGCAAACCAAATCGTAAGAAGTAGTTTTCAATGAGGATACGGGCGCAAGCTTCTGCTGTAGCGTCTTGGAGAGCAAACAGTTCTACCCACCTAGTCGCTGTATCCTCGATGAGAAAAATCCAACGCTCCCCCTGGTCTCCTTCTGGTAGTGGGCCGAAAAGATCTATGGCGAGCACTTCATTTCGTTGATTCATGACAGGCGTTTGTAAAAGACCAGAAGGTTTTGCATTAGAGGCTTTATACCTTTGACAGTGAATGCAGGCAGCAACATAATCGGTGATTATTCTCCGCATTCCTGTGAAGTAATATAATTGAGCTACCTTTTGATAGGTGCGGTCAGTTCCTGGGTGGCCTGCTAGATAGAGACATGTAATTCTTTAAGAATACTTACCACTTGATTAGCAGAAATCACAAAATGAGGAGATTCACTTTCTGAATCGGGATTGTACCTGTACAACACACCTTGGTTCATAAGGTATCCACGATCGTACCATCTCTGTGAAGTGACTTCATCAGTACCTTCAAGATCTTTGACAATCTTCGTCAGCTCGGGATCCGACAGCTGTTCTTGTCGTAGCTGGTCCGGAGATTTAGCAGGCAGATCACAAATAATAGAGCAAATACCACAATTGTTAACTGTATCGCTCGAACAGATTGGTCTGCTGAGAGTGTCTGCAACGACGTTTGCTTTTCCCGGGGTGTACTCGAACTTGATGTCAAAGGACTGGAGTTTTAAAGCCCATCGAACTAACCTACCTGTTGGCGATTTTAAGGAGCAGCCAACGCAGGAGTTGATGATCACTTCCTATGATAACTGGCTGGCCATCGAGATATGAACGAAAACGTTCGACTGCCCAAACTACGGCGAGCGCCTCCCGTTCTGTGGTCGAGTAATTGCGCTCTGCATCGTTTAAGAGTCGACTGGCATACTCGATAGGGCGTTCCTGATTACCTTCTCCCTGTAAAAGAACTGCGCCTACCGCGTAGTTGCTTGCATCTGTACGCAGGATGAAAGGGCTGTCAAAGTCAGGTTGAACCAGTATCGGTGCAGAGGTAAGTAACCTTTTTAGCTCATTGAAAGCTTGGGATCGTTCTAAGGTCCAGATCCAGATTTGACTTTTCCTCGTCAAACGCGTCAATGGTTCAGCTACTTTGGAAAAGTTGGGTATAAACTTTCTGAACCAAGAGCACGTTTGAAGGAAGGTTCGTAAATGTTTAAGGTTGGCAGGCTCCTTCATTTCAAGCACTGCACTTACCTTTTGTCGGTCAGCAGAGATACCTTCCTGGGTGATGACGTGCCCAAGATACCTTACACTCTCTCTCGCAAAAGCACACTTCTTCCGATTCACATGGAGGTTAAACTCTTCAAGCCGTCTAATCACCAGCTCCAGGTCCTCCAGGTGTTTATCAAACCCTTCCGAGATAATCAGTATATCATCAAGATATGCTAGAATAGTTACCTCTTTTAGAGCAGCACATGAGCGGAGTCGGTCGATTAAACGCTGAAAAGTTGCTGGGACATTTTTCAGACCAAATGGCATCCTTTTGAAACGGTAGGTGCCGACAGGAGATATAAAAGCAGTCTTGTCTCTGTCAGACTCCTTAACACTCACCTGATGGTAGCTTGAACGAAGGTCTAAGGAACTCATGAAACAGTTCCTCTTCGTTGATTGCAGAAGCTCATCGATGCGTGGCATGGGATAGTTATCAGACCTGGTGATTGCGTTGAGGCGTCTATAATCAACACAGAACCTTATTGTACCGTCAGGCTTTGGCACCATTAATGCCGGAGAACACCAAGCTGATTCACAGTCTTCAATGATGTCATCGTCAAGTAGTTTATTTATTTCCTGCTTCATCAACTCCTTTTTCACTGGATTTAGGCGATACGGAGGCACGGCTATCGGTGGGTGGTTACCTGTATCAATGCAGTGTTCGGCGAATGGAGTTGGACCTCCCCCTGCTTCAAAGATGTTAGCGTGTCTGACGAGGACTTCAGCGAGTGCATTGCGCTCTACTGGATTGAGATGTGTACCTTCATCATCACGTAGAACATTTGCAGAGGAGCAGCTTACATGCCGTGAGGTTGGTTCAAAAAGCAGTTTATATTTAATCTGGTTATTTTTACTAAAATACCAAATTTCTTTATGAAAATCTATTACAACTCCAGCAGCAGTAATGAAATCGATGCCCAAGAGCGTTTCGTTGTTGTCGGAATCGGGGAAAATAAGGAATGGGATTGTTATAACTGTATGGTCTAAACTTACCGCTAATGTAGTTGTAAGTACTTCCATGTCCCGTATATGACCGTCAGCGAGCTTAATCTGACGCGTCGAGGAAGCTAGGGGTTGACCTTTTCGTAGAAGGAGAGCATACAGTGTGTGTCCAGCAATACAATGCTTTGCGGCGGTATCTATCAAAGCTGTACCATTAACACCTAAAATATTTATTTGAAATATTGGACGTATTTCACGGCAAGCTAGGGGCCTCTCGCAATTGTTTCCGGACGTTAAAATCTCTTCACTACATATACAGTTATCAGAATTACCATTATTTAATAAATTATTTACACTATTTTTACCCGTCAACAAATTCTCAAAATTATGAATTTTGCAGATATTTTTACCATCCGAACTATATATGCTATCACATAAACACATCTCATCAAGTGATTTTTCTACGCAGTTGACTCTCGAACTACAATTTACATT
This sequence comes from Plagodis dolabraria, assembly GCA_963854805.1. Lineage (NCBI taxonomy): Eukaryota > Metazoa > Arthropoda > Insecta > Lepidoptera > Geometridae > Plagodis > Plagodis dolabraria. Next base: position 18,826,073 of record OY978447.1, on the reverse strand, counting down.
CTGAAGTAATTTTTCTGCACCGTTGTCTCTCATACTATAATTTTCATTCAGAGGTAATTTTTCTGAACAGTTGTCTCTCATACTATAATTGTCATTCAAAGGTAATTTTCCTGAACAGCTGTCTCTCATACTATAATTTACATTCATAGGCAATTTTCCTGAAGAGCTGGCTCTCGCACTATAACATGTCACGTCGTCGATTTTGTGAGAACAACAATGTTTCGGAACTACATCACATACAAAATCGGAAGAACTATTTTTCTTTGAGCGAGTACATGCACATGCGTTATTATGCGGGACCCAGTTACGATAGCACATTATAGTATTAGTACTGTTTTGAGTGGTGCAAGAACCAGCCGACGGACACTTCATCGGTTGAGTTTTTGATTCCGAACGCACACTCCCACATGGAAGGTTTTGAATGAACGGGCGATGATCAGAACACACAGAACTATTTGGCAAATAGTTACTTGCATCACTCGGAACAGGCAAACATGAACACAAAGCACGGTTATAATTAGCATTGTATAAAATATTATTAGCAGTGTCTATTCCGTTCGGAAAATTATTTGACAAATATTGGGGACACTGATTGTTGTTAGTGTTCAAAAAATGGGACTGATTATTATTATTATTATTATGCCCGTTAACACATGACTGAGATTCAACACTATAAAAACTTTGGCCACTTTTCACATCACTAGGGACAACGGAAGGGTTATTATTGGCAGAACGGGACTCACCTTGATTGAGTAACTTACGACATTGATCCTTTTCGTGTCCAAACCGTTTACAGTACACACACACTGGACGCTGTTTCTTTGTAGAGCCTGCGCTGGCGGTGGCGGCGGGGCCGCGCGCACCACCGGCACCGGTAGCGTTCGGGCCATTCAGCGCCGGCGCGGGCGGCGACGTCGGCGGCTGCGAGGCCGCGACAGGCGGCGAGCGTTGCGTAGCAACCGTAGCGCCTGACGACGACGAAAACACGCGTGCTTCGTTCGTCGGCATGCGGGTTGGAGTTGTAGATGCGCGTGCTCCCGTGGCAACAGCGCGAGTCGTGCCTGTTGTTGCATTCCGTTGTTCTTCATCGAATGAATCTTCAATGTTTCGTGCATGACGAAGTAAATCGGTGAAACTTGAAAAGTCTTCTCTCCGTAATCGTTTTCGAATCCGACTATTTAATAAAGCGTATGTCATGTCCAATTGCGCTTTGAGCGATATATCTCCTTCGGGGATTTTGGCTAGCAGGGAGCGAATGCGAGCTACGAATATGTCGGTATTTTCACGTTGTTGTGAAGTCGCAAACATTTCTAGGTATATTCGATGGGGCGGCCGGCGATCACCGTAGGCACTTATGAGATTTTCTTTTGCGTGTGACCATGATGTTATGGTACTTTTTACACCTTGCCACCAAGTAGCCGCTTCGTCTGCGAATAGGTATGTTAAGCCTCGGAGGATATTAGAGTCCGTCACCTGCGCGCATTCGCTGTATGCCTCAACGGCGTCAATGAATGCGTCCACTGATTCGTGCGGTCGGCCAGAAAACGAAGCTTTACATCGGGTCAATGTGCCCTGTCCCGGAGCCATAAACGATGATATAGGCGTCGACGCATTCGCCCGCGTCACTGTCTCTAGGAGCTCTTTGAACGCCTCCGTTTGAGATCTTTGCAGTGTCGTAATAATAGAGGCAACATTTTCCGCGGAAAATGTCATGTCGACGTGTTTAGTAGAAGCCGGGGTAGCCGCGCCGCCGACAGCGCCGCCATAGTGATCTTCGTCAGAAGCATGAGGCGGCGTAGTAACTAGTCGCGGGGGGGTGGGTACGACGATAGACGCGTCGTCATCCCTGCGACCGACACTGTTGGCGCGGCTTCTAGTAATTGGCATTGTAGCTAGCCCACTTTAAGCACGTACTAAAGTTTATTTAGTTATTGAGCACCACTTTCTAGCACACTCGCGCAAGTAGGTATACTTGAAAGTCACTTATAACGTTGGAGCGCCACATAAGAGAGGGGGTGTTGCCTCCCATAAAGAAATCAAGAGAAAGTTCTAGGGAAGAGTAGGTATATTGATGAACTGAGGCACGTTAGATATCACACACACAGTTTACATAAAAGTTCGTAGGTTAGGACACAACGCGCGCGCATAGAACCGTGTTGCTCGTGAGTGGGCGGACGACTGGCGCTGCGAGCGGCTTATGTTTAGTATTATAGCATTGTGAACGAAACACCAAACGCGGAACGTGGCGAAGTGTGAGCGAGACGGTTATATGCTTCTACTCAAGTAAACGCGCCGGAAGACGACCGCGAGAGGCTCGAGCTGGCAACTTTGGGGAACGGTTTACTATAAATCAAAATTTCATTATTTTAAATTTTTAAATACGATATCTAAAATCGCTCCAGATGACGGAGTAGGAATTAGTAGGAACCAATTTTTTCCTTTTTTAAAAGTAGAAAGTCTATATATTACGAATATATAAAAATTATAGCCGGGTAATGCCGGGCACTAAAACAAAAAGCCTCGTAAAACTAAATTTTCTTGAAAAAATTAGGGAATTAAACCGGTATTTTTTCAAATGACGAAAAATAATATAATCCCGTTACAAAATTAAATATTTTAAATATGTAAAATAAGTCACTTACCAGCAGTTTCAGAATCCATAATCAATTTTGGATTATTCACAACACAACATAAAATAAAAAATAGTTAAAATTGAGTTTTAAAGTACGAATATTGAAAATAAACAACCGCTTCGAGCAATGTCTCAGTTTCAACTGACTATATCTTGTTCAATTTGGGGTGGGTAAAAAAAATAACAATAGGGTTGGGTCGCCCAACTACCTGGCTCTTCTAGGAATGCATTTTTTTTTACCTGAGCGTAATTCTGAGAAATGTAATTTTGGCCGGCTAGATCATGTAAATACTCCTATACTTAATGTACCTGCTATATAACATAAGAATAATTACTTGTTAAGTGACATTGCAAATATTCAACTTAAAAAATGGACGAGAGAATGTATTCTCTCGTCCGTTTTTAAGTTTACACAGCTTACTTATAAGGAAAATACCACCCTGAGATTTTGCGCAGGGTTTGTGGATCCATGTCGTTTGCGGTAGTTGGCAATATTCTTCAACGAAAGTGTTATAGTCGGACGGCAATACGTACGTTGTCGGAATGAAATCTGAAATACAAATAGCGATTGCTGACTTCGGCAGTTTCAATTCAGTTTTATCCACAAGAGGATTGCTATCTCTTTCCAATTCCCTTCGGTATCGTTTTATGTTTTTGACGGGAAGGTCTTTACGGACGAGTTCATAGTAGATGGTACATTGGGAAGTGGTTGAAGAGTTTACAATCGTTTAGTCTGCAACTAGTCTCTAAATTACTGACGGGTCTATCCACGCACGAATTAACATCAAAATCATATTTTGACTAACCTCGAGTCGTAATTTGCCGCCGCGTGCAAGTTCTGATACTGTTAGTGTAGTGTGTCGAGGTGACATTGATAAAAACATTAACGAAAACCTAACGGGGGTAGATTAAAATCGCTCTCGCCGCTCCTCAAGACGATGACATCCGCTTCTTCAGTCTACTTGTGACCACGGTCAATACAACTTGACCGAAACGTCGAGGTTAGTCAAAATATTATTTTGATCTTAATTCGTGCGTGGATAGACCCGTCAGTAATATATAAACATGAGTTTAGTTCACGAAAGTTTTATGAAAAGTGTAAATAGTCTCTATATTAAATATTGATGTAAAATTGACTATGTTTGACCAGTAAATGTTCCAGTCGTCATCTGGAGTCACTTGCTTCCAGTATCGTAACAAGAAACTGTATATAACAATCGATTTTTCGAAGTCAGTATTAAAATTATTTCTTTACCATCAGCGTATAGTTTTGAACCTGCCCATTCATACACAACAAGGATTTTTTTCAGTCCATGGACATTTACAACACGGTGATTCCCACAATATGAATATGTTTAACGATTAACAAACAATTAAAAGCGTTTCGAGGTCTAAAATACAATTACAGATTACTCTGCACTGCGTTCATTTCATTTTAATTATTTTCATCAATGAGATTGTTATCACTAATTTTCACCATTTATCACTAAATTCCACCAAAACAATGGACAACAAGATAGTACTATTCTTCTCTCTTTACTTCTATAATTTCACTGATCAAGAAATATAAATAATTTTAATGTCAATTGAATGTTTTGTCGTTTTTTGTTTATCATTGATAATGATGGTTATCATTATTATACTAAATATCGAGTATTTGATATTGTCTCACTGATTTTATTCTGCAAATGTATGTCATGTACGTATAAAGTCACGACATTGCATTACTAAGGTTGTTAAGTTAGAAATCTGCGATAATATTAGTTATTTAAGGGACAGGATAAATTATCACTTATACTATATAGGGTTACGTGGTTACCAAATGTACTGTGTGGTAGTTACTGAGGTAGAACTCATTGGCGGTTAACCCCATCTTACAAAAATGAGAGGCACTTAGGTAGCGGACGAATAAACATCTTATATTAGATAACTCGTTGATACATTCTCACGTTTTCTCTATTTACTAATAAAAAGGTAAAGGTTTAACTGACTCAAGCAAATGAGAGGGAAGATTATATGAATCTTGTTTTTTATATCATCCTATCAGCCAGCGCCTGCATTTACTCTTGTATATGAAAAAAAATACGGTAACTTAACCACAGATCGAAATCAAAAGCTCTATAGATATGTCGGAGATATTGTATAGCTTGATGTAATCACAGTGAGATCGTTTTATATTTTAGTCAAGCCTTATATGCATTAAAAATAAAAACTAATGCGCTCAGAGACGGAATCCGGAGCCTCTATAAAGAAATTTAATCCATTATTTATCCCAAGTGCGCTCAATCCGCTTACCCGTTTTAATAACCTAGCAGGTATGTACTTATAAATTATAATGTTTGTGGGAATGAGTTTGTGTATTTTACCGCTTTCTGTTTCTACGTCTGTATGGATTTTGTTCCTTTATAGGGAGTGAGACTGTTCAATGTAATAAAAGCCGACTGTAAAATTGATCGATGCAGGGAAATATTTAAATGACTATTAGATTAAGGGTGCAGAAAGCGATGTAATATTTCACCACCAAAACCACACAACGATATAGTATCTACTACTCCATTCACATAATTATAACTAACATCTCTTTCCATACTTATACATTTTTACTTTAACACTCGCTAGACCCAAACTACTCTCAATATAAATTAGGTCATTATAAAATTAATCATGTTAATTTATGTGAACAAGCACTTGAATTGAATTTATAAATAGTATTATACAATACGTACTCAGAACTAAAAATACGCTAAAAGAGGCCTAACAGTTGCGCAAGCGCCGTTTAACGAGCGTTACAAACAATAGGGGTGAAGCTGTTTTGTTTCATTAATTATAAGAGCCTAGTCGGCCCTTATACGAATTGCCATCAATGTAGAACTAGGTATATCTATATCCATCTATATGGACCGTGTATATGACTGTGGGTATGGCGATTATTTGAGACTTATGCAGCAAAAAATGCTCGTGTGAGCATACGACTAATGATTGCACCGTGCATTATTGATTTAAGCGCCTTAATAGTCGAAACTTCGATCTGAAGATACAAGTAAGAATGTAAGAATGAATTAATGTGGAAGCTGATCTGAGCTAAACTCATAGAAGTAGTGCCATGGTTTGACGTTAGCGTACACACAATGTTCAATCATTTGCAGCAAATTGGTAAATTTAAAAAAACATTTGAACTGGGTGCCCCATACTTTTACCACATACTTTGACTAATAATACGCAGAGAGCAGCTCGCATTGAAGCTTGTTTTACCTACTTATGTCGCATGTCAGTAAAAAAGTTTAGATATTTTGGACCAAATTGTGAAAATTTATCTGGATGGTTAATGAACTAGCACTTCCAGCACAAAAATAGCCAGCAATATAAAATTCCTTGACAATTTGTAGTGAACAGTTCCACAGAGTTTTATTAAAAAGGAATTAGTATTTTTTCTATTGGATGGGAGCAATATATTTATAATGATTGGGAATGTTTTACCCTACAAATAAGTAAAAAAACATCACGAAACGGCAATTTCACGTCCTGTGATAATGATTTCTAAGATAACTTCAAAAATAGGTAATTTTGATGAATTGCCTTGTATTTATGTTTTCAGCAATGTATATTTATAGTGTGTTGGCTATCCTTGATTTTCTTCACCTGCACATGGAAGCGAGTCGGAAGATCTTTTGGAGGCAACCAACCCACAAACAAATATTTCAATGTATTCCCGGTATTGGAACTATTTTGTTAGTTATGACATTAACCAAGAAGACACTAAGAACATTTTATTGATTTATCATAAATAGATTTTTCCACAATCATGTTGAATTACCCATTTGCTAAGTATAATCCTGCTTCTAGTGCAACAAAATATCTGACGCAAAAATGTTGACTAAAAGTCGAGCGCCACGCTGTTATTAAATTTATGATGAAACAAGGAAATCGTTATAAAACATCCACGAACAGATCGTAGCCGCTTACAAGGATTCCACGTTTTCCTGTTTTCAAACATCTTTATTTTGGTAGGGCCACCTTAAATGCTTTCTGAATATTTTTAATAATCTGTCTCAGTTATTTTCCAAATAAAAAGTAATTGTATTCCAAGCGATAACTTCTGCTTATTTATAGCTGTGGAAATAATTACGTTATTTCAAGATGTGTATATTCCGTGTATATTGAAAAATAACGAGCGTAAAAGTTCTTTCCACTTGCTTTTCAACCAATTTCCTAAAAAAAAAGGTTTTTTTGTACTTTTGTTACGTAATTAAATGACTCCGCTAATAATGAACTGATATTATGATTGAATGATTAATCCAATTCAAACTTTATTGAAATGGGTTGAGTTGTTGTTAAGCTACAGTCAATTAATTGAAAAATGTAGTACATACTGTACTGGATTATTTAATGGTAACTGTAACTCTTTTCAAACGTGAATAGTGTTTTAGCTTTTAGGAGAGTGAATGATCTTCTTGTAAGCAGTATGCATCTCTCTCACTTAAAACTTGTGAAAAATAATTAAACTGGCTTCCTTCACTGAAAAAATAAAATAACTTGTGGAAGTACGATCATGATAATGTGAGTTCAGTGTTTTGAATCAGCAAAGTACTGACTTCCACAAGTTTTGTAATACTTTTCAGTATTGGAATTCGTTCCGTTTTGTTTCAATTATTCCATAGTGTTGAATTCTTTTTTTAAACATAAAATATGATTGGCCTTTTTAAAAAAACATATGTAAATAAATTACAGTCATAAGTACATATATAATCTCAAATGTACATAAGAGAACACACATCAATATTTCCTCTCAAAATGTACATATATCTTTCAAATCACAGCAAATCGTAGTGAAATATATGTTTTAGTACTTATTGCTCAAAAGTGTATTAAGTAGGTATGTGTACATACAACAATATCATTAAAAAGAGATACACGGAAAGAGTTCGATATTGACATCCTTACCTGGTGACTACCAAAAATTTATGAAAATTTCATACAAATCGTAGTTTATGATATTGTACCAATATACCAATTAAAATATGATTATTAACATTTATTTACATTAAATTATTAAGGTAATTTTTAAAAACACTGTTGCTCAGTTACTCTTTTGTTTATTTATTTAGGCGCACATGCGCTATAATATTGTTGCAAGCATGCTACATCTTCGGCCACATCATCACTTTCCATCAGGTGAGACCGCGGCCAAATGCTTGCCGCAATAAAAAAAAATAGGCATGTGAGCGCAAAATCACACATGTACAAAGCTAGTTGGTATAATATACCAAGAAAATTTCAAAATGCCACCAACTAGTATATTATACTGATTTCCAAAACTTTAGATCTTAGCGTGATTCGTGATTATCATTGTGTGTTGAGTGTTAGTTTTTTTTTAACGAGTACTTATTAGTGAACCTTATTGCATTACAATCTAGCCAATAATACGAACTGAAGGGTAATTTTAGTTTGACTTTTTTTACCGGCGGTATGCCTTTATTAAACAAAATACTACGAAGTGCTGCCAGCATGCTGGGCACGCTGCCAACTGGGAGTGGGCTGGAGCATTTGGACTGCCTATGAGTCTGTTATGATTTATAGGTTGTGTAAATGCTTTTATTGTAGTATTTTATATTACAGCTGTGGTGTTGTATATAAACTATATGATAGTAGTTTATTGTTATCATAGGCAGTCCAAATGCTCCAGCCCACTCCCAGTTGGCAGCGTGCCCAGCATGCTGGCAGCATTGCCCCGTTGAATTGTAATACTTTTTTACTAACTACTAACGGCCCGCTCCGACTTCGCACGGGTATAAAATATATCTCTTCTTCTTAGTCGGACACTCTTGGCAGAGTGGTCGTGGCTGTCGATGGACAGGGTTGCATCTCGTCGACGCCGCTCACTTCCAAGGCAGCCGCACGCCTAGCGATGTTCCTCCATTGGAGGCGGCTATTTGCGTTGCGAGGCAGTAGACCACGAGGTCGATCCCCCACGCGTTGGATTGACCTTATCACCAGTACTACTAAAGCTACCGCAGTACAATGTGTACTGCGGAGTCTGATTTATTTCCATTTCTCAGCTTGAACAAATGTTTTAGTCACTAACACTTAACAGCCCCGTAGAGTGCCGGGTAACGCCCCATGGGGTCGGGTTAGAATTGCACCTCACCATATCATCCCGTGGGCATCGTAAGAGGCGACTAAGGGAACAATACAATAAGGTGGGCAGCAGTGCCTTCTAAAGAACTGCCAACTTACACTGCAATCCCTTAGCCGCCTGCCAAGCGTGGGGATAATGGCAAATACCCCCTTTAGACGGGAGGCTGTGTTCAGCAGTGGACAATCCGGCTGTTACAGTACAAGCAGTTTAAGTCTCGATATTTTATGGGAAACACTTCATATATTTCTTAATTTTTGAAATGAAATTCTCGTGAGTTTTACACATATTTAAATATTATAAATAAAACCGGCAAAAACACTCACGTTGGGGATCGAATACGTCGACCCGGGTTTCGAGCATATCAGATACTCATCATCAATGCTGATGATGAGTATCTGATATGCTCGAAACCCAATTCTTGAAGATTCATGTACATTTAAGAAAAATATAATGATTGCCCAGCCTACAACTTCCGAAAGTCCTACAAAAATTGTTGTAAGAATTCTCTTTTGTAGTTATAACGTATTACCATAATTTTGCTTGTATTATACTTTATAAATTTACTCAGAATTTGAATGAAACAGAATATATTTTTCCGTGTAATAAGGTTTTTTGTCAATTATTTGAATAATTTATTGTAATGTTATCAATATAAAATATAGCTTGCTTTATCAAATATCACGTAGTGGAAAATATACACCTTTCTAACTGAATCTACAGCTCTTCAGATATTTGTTAGACCACAACTAGAATTCAGATGTACTATTAGTAGGCGTACAAATGTAAAAAAGGGTGGCAACTTTCACATATCTTCAGTTTGAAGCAGTCGTAGCGAAGTTTGCTTTTCTTAGCCGTTCAGCTAAGATAAGCAAAGTCCACCGTTGTCTGACTTGGATGGGTGACCGCTAAGTGGCATTACTACTGAGCGCTTACGAGGTTCGGAGGGCACGTCAAGCCATCGCTCCTGGCTGTTGTCTTAGGATGGCAGTCGTTATAGCATGGTGGTAGGGCATTTTGGCTTTCCTGCCTGTTTAGCTGTCACCCTCAAGTAGAAAATCTGTCGCTAAGCACCTAACGATGTTTTCCGGCAGTTTTCCTTGAGAGCCAGTAATGCTTGGTTAGCCTGAACAACATCTTCGACCATTTCATCACTTACCAACAGGTTAGATAGTAGTCAGAGGTTAACCTATCAGGTATAAAAAAGGGAAAAAACCTTTTGTATTTAATTCATGGGTCTTGATTCCCAAATTAAGCTGCAAGAGAGATACTTATATATGTTTTTTAGATAATTATTAAATCATCACAGACATATCGCGTTTCGTTAACCATCTTTTTTATTAAATTCTTTATTTAATTACGCATATAAAATTTTATTATTGTATAATATTTATGGAAAATAATCAATCAATATTATGCATTTTCTATATAAACAGGAATACACTTACCTAAAAGATTAAACGCATCGATATAAAATTTTCTTAAGCATATATTAATCCCAATGCTTATAAGAGAAAAGTAAATGAGAATATCTGTTTACCATCGGACATACTGAGATATTTTTAGAATCAGTTTTGTTAATAGGAAATAATGTAAAATATGTTAGGTTATATAATTTGCGTAAAATTTAAAGGCTGTCTGTTAATGTTACACAACTAATACCATTTTAAGTAGCAATATATTTCGATTATTATTTAACTGGACAGCCATGTGATGCTTAATAGATACTCATATATGAAACAAGTTTTTCTAGAGATATATACAACAAGGTCAAATTTTCACACCCAAAACCAATTCTTACAAATAATAATATAGCAATTAAAAATGCCGTGCATTCATGTGCATTAGAAAAATTACACGTAGAATTGCATAAGTACTGATATATTTGATTAAAACATTTTTTTTAAACCGGCCGTATGCCCTTATTAAAGAAATACTATGAACGACTAATACAACCGATACTGCAATGAAAGCATTTAGACAACCTACAGGTTATTGCAGACACACAGGCAGTCCAAATGCTCGAGTCTACTACCATTTATCTTAGTTCTCGTCATTATTTATTTTTTATACAAATACACAAAATAAGAGATAAAATAAGTATACATAAATATATCCCAATTATATCATTAAATTTAAAATAATACATGAGTGAACAAAGCGTGGAGAATATGGCTTATCCCTGGGGCTATCCTTCATGGGGGAGACCATTATTCAACTAGAATGTTCAGGTTTATTATTGATTATTATTGTTGATTATCATATTTACTGAATAATATAAATTTATTCTTCGAAATATATTTTATCAGCAGCCACCCAGGCAGCCACTGCTAGTCTGTTCAAGCCCGTTACAGATTCTAGTCCCTTCTTCCAACTCGCTTTTGGTCAGCCTTTTTGTCTACAACCATGAGAACCTTCGCATATAAAAAAATAGAATTATTCAAAATAGTCTATTATGTCATAGAAGAAACAAAAAAAAGCTTATGCTCTGTTTTTGCCGAATAGTTTTTTAAAGATGTAAAATAGTTAATTAGATAAAAAAAAATATGTAGGCTAAATAAAAATTCTCGTTATACGCATTTGCGGCCGATTTATGGTATTTAGCGTTGATACTTGATAAAGTTTGGAAAATTTGTGATTTTTTCTTTAATAAATGCATATAAGGCTTTTAAGGTATGAGACTTAGAGTGGATAACTCGATATTTGAAGGAGTACCCGAGGAAGAAGCCATTTCATTTCGGCAAAAATAATAATTGTGTATTCTTCTGTTTAAGGAATTTATTCTCATAAAGAAAATGTTACTTGCATGAGAACAATATTGGACTTAAAATGTATAAACATTTTCACTCGTGCCGTCGGTAATTTTTGTTATGAGTTAAAGTGAGTACTCATTAGTTCATTATTTGACTAAAAGCAATCTGTTATAATATATTCATTTAGTTTGGCCTTAAATGAATTAAATGTGACCTTACTTTTTACATTAATAGGCAATTTGTTGTAAAGTTGTGCTCCTACATAAGTTACCTACCATTTTCTTCAGTTTTGTATCTCCGTTACTATATCTACTTTTTTATGCCTAACATAGTGGTCAAAGGCTGATGGTAAGTGATGATGTTGTCGAAGATGTTGTTCAGGCTAACCTAGAATTACTGGCTCTGAAGGACAGCTACCAGAACACACCGTTAGGTGCTTGGCGACAGATTTTCAACTTGAGGGTGGTAGCTAGCTAGACGGGCATTCACAGGACAGATTTTGTGCTTGAGGGTGGTAGCTGGTAGCTAGGCAGGCGGGCATTCGCAAAATGCCCTACCACCATGCGAAACTATAATATAATATGTATTATAGTATATTTGACCTCTCCATGTGGTGTGCACACTGTTAAACTCAGCCTTATTTTTTATCTTATTATTACGGGAAATTCATGAGACTCACCTAGTGTTAAATGGTAAGCTGGGTCTACATTTCGTCACACAGTGACGACCACCGTAACCCTGAGTCATACACATGTTATAAATCTCATGTGCTTGTTTCATATTTACTTACTGGCTCTCTATGACTGCTGCTTTAACATCTGTTAGGTGCTTGACGACAGACTTTCTACTTGAAAATGTTAGCTAGCCAGGTGAGCAATCGAAAAATCCTCATCTGCCATGCAGAAGCTCAAGCCGGCGCCGGTGGGTTCGGACCATGGACTTACCGCACGGCAGTCCATAGTTATAACGACTCAGTTATCACTGTTTTCTCTCCCACCATTGCTTTCACCATAGATATGCCATGATTTCCACGCTTGGCATTGGCATATTGGGGATTGCAGCGTAAGATAGCAGTTCCTCAGAATGTACTCCTGTCCACTTTCCGATATTGAATCAGATGCGGAATTAAAATAGATGCTTGCTAAACGTGGAGATTATGGTGACTATTACATTTATTCAACTTTTAAAAAACCCATGGGTAGAGGCGGAGAGGGTAGCATTCTAGCCCAGCACCCGACCCACTCTCTCCATATCATGTTGACAACTAATGTTCAATAATCTGTCCGTGAAATAAACGCCCAAGCACAAGACTTGTGATGCTATTACCAAAATATAGTATCATTCTCTTAATAACAAAACTTTTGTCGCACCAGCAATACATAGAGAACTAATGAATGTGTTTCACATCAAAACGTAGCAACCAATAAAATTTAACACAACTTTATAAAAAATATCTGTGCTGAAAAATTAAATATAATCTACCACAGCAAATTTAACATTTATTTTAACCTTTTGCCCTTTCCAAGATCAAATTATACGAGACATTTTCATGTTAAATCGTCTGCAAAGGCATAGATTACGCTGTAATTACGCAGAATGACCGCAATTAGGAGATGTGGCCAAAGTCGAAATCATGAATTTCAGGAATATCCATTAATATTACGGTAACTGTTATTACTTATCTCTTTTTGCCCTTTAATAATTTATGGATGAAAGATAAGGATATATTGTTTGTTTTATTAATTATATATAAGATTGTGACGGAATACGCTTGGCCCTTGATGTTAAACGGCAACCTTTGCTTATATAAGAGATGTATTTTGTGACCACTGACGAATCGTACTGCGCGCATCACCCTGACATAGATTTGTTAATTCTCAAGTGCTTATAATTTAATATTTATTTATCGATTATGAAGGACTGCTGCCGGAACAAACTTTTAGGTGCTTGGTAACAGATTTCTACTTGAGGGTAGTAGCTAGCCAGGCGAGCATTTGCAAAATGCCCTAAAGAATTACAGGCACATGAGATTTAACAACTATGTCTCAAGGTGACGGGCGCAGTGCTATTTATGATTTGCTATTTAACATCAGGTGGGCCATGAGCTTGTTCTGCCACAATAACATAAAAAATATAGGTTGGTATATACAGAACAGGACAGTAAAAACATTTAAATTATATCTCAATTAGTAATAGGTAAGTAGTTGTAGAAAATCAGAGAGTTGAAATACATAAAGTAGTTATATCCAAACACTACTACTCTAAAAGCTTACTCAAATTTACCTATATACATACCTACGCACATACCTACGTATATGCATTTTGTAATGACAAGGAAAGAAAATTTAAATATTATGCGTCATATCTGTTGTTAGAAAGAGATAAAAAAAACAATTCGTGTTACCACCGAACCGCCACGAGACGTTCCGATCAGCATTATGCTACGATCTCTTTCACTCTCTCACACCAAACGATACACATATCTCGCTCATCCATTTCATTGAGATTAGTTCCTAAGATAAAACAAAATGACGATATTTTCTATTTCAACAATAAAAGCAATAATTACGCGTGAAATGAAACAGTTTTATTATTTCTCACAGTGCCTGTATAATTGGTGCAGAGTCTATAGACACAAGGAAGGATATTGTCCACAGATTATTCCTAAAAAACACGATTAGCGGCGATGTATTCACCGGACGCTTGGAAGTGCAAGACTGATAGTGACTCAGGTAATTATCCTGCATTCGTCTAGTAAATATGGAGGGCATACAACTCATCTACAGGTTAAACAATCTTAGTAGAAAATGCGAGATATTTTAACCAAATTTCATACGAACAACACCGAGGTTAGAATTCAGTATACCATACAAACAACATTATACTATATTCAGTATACCATACAACAAATACAAACAAACGATTTACGAAATATTCTACAAACTTTACAATATAACATTACACACGGGCCATTTATCAAGTAATTTTTAAAGTTTGCTGGCTCTTTGATACTTCATAAATATAGACGCTGGCAAGTTGACCTTTGTTTGTATACTATCTATAAATTATAGATATATAGTTAACAAACTAACATTTCATACTTATTGAAAAATATTAATAAATTTGAGACCTTCGGTTTCTCTCCGTAAGAGCCAGTAAGTTTAATACCCATAATCAATTAGGTGAAACTGTGGCCAGAGAGTGGACTGTCAGGAGTAGAAAAAAAGAATTCATGAAAGTTGATTTTATTTACTACTAGCTGCGCCCCGCGATGTTACCCGCTGTTTAACATAAATTATGCCAAAGTTGACTGGAATAATTACATTTGAACACTCACAATACTTACGCATTTTTAATATTACTAGGAGGAAGGATCAGTAGGAAGGATAGGAAATAGGATAATAGATCATTCCGCGCTAAGCAACAGAAAACACCATACTTTTTTCTTCAAAAAATTTAACCTTAGTGTCAACCCGTAGGTTTCGCACACAACCCACGGAAATACCATAGTTTTTTCGCTTAAAAGAAGTAACCTGAATATTAATCCAGAGTGTAAACTACCTCTGTTCTAAATTTCACTATAATTAGTTAAGCATTGCCTTGGTGAGCTGGCAAATCCTTCCTTATCCCAAGGGAACACCTTACTTTTTTGGAATTAAATATGATAAGTTATGAAGGTAGAAGGTATACCTTCATACCAAATTTTATCCAAATATAGATTCAGCTGTTTGAGCGTGAAGAAGTAATAAACATATAATAAACACACTCACAAACTTTGTCATTTATAATACATAGGATTTTCTTCAACAAAATATCTGACATATAACGATCAGATAGATGAACACACAGAAAGACGGGGAGCATACGTTCGAATTCCCGTTACGTACCCTAAAAAGTGCCTAATTGAATGATTTTTGAGGTAAAATATCCTCTATATATTATCTACGTAGGTATAAGCAGGTTCGGGCTACTAAATTTAACACTGTGATCCACGCAGGCAAAACCGCAACTACTAGCAAAAGTCAGTAGGTAATAAATTAAGGATTAAGTACATTATACTTATCCTTAATTTATTACCCATAGTTCCCTAAGACTAATGTCAGCTGAACTTTTCCATAGTTCAAAGCGCGTCACGCCTCATCAAATATCGGGCCCGACCCCGATTTTATCGCACAGATGCTCGGAAATTTACGAACAATGTGAAAATACGTACCTCCGCCCCTTCAATCTGGCAACATCAGATTATTCGATTGCGGAAAAGGGGTCATATATTATGTTGTTTCATAGAGTCGTCGCCTTGTACCGTGTAACGAGTTTAACATCTAAGGAAAGATAAGACCTCGAATACGACAATGTGATTAATTTGTTCCTGAATTATTAAATGTTGAGTGTTTTCTTTAGAATACTTGTTTATTATAATGAGTTTTAGCACAATTTTTTTTATGCCTCATAGATAAGCCTTTGACCACTATCTCACCTGATGGTAAGTGATGATGTGGTCGAAGATGTTGTTCAGGATACTCTTGAATTACTGGCTCTCAAGGGCAGCTGCCGGAACACACCGTTAGGTCTTTTGCGACAGATTTTCTACTTGAGGGTGATAGCTAGCCAGGCGTGCATTCTCAAAATGCGCTACCACCATGCTATACTGATACCATCCAAAAACAACAACCGAGACCGACGGCTAAACGTTCCCTCCAAAGCGCGGAAGCGCTCAGTAGTAATGTTACCAGCGGTCACCCATCTAAGTCATGACCAAGGCGGACGTTGCTTAACTTTGCTGATCGGTTCAGAATGGTTAAGCAAACTTCGTTACGAGCGCTTCAAAACAGGTACACTAAAAAAAGGTGCAGGTATACCCTGCCACGCCAATAACGAACATCGCAGTTTGCTACTGACCATTTTAATGTGTCATGGTTTTAGGTTTTCAGAGCACCTTACTCGTCAGTTCTTAAATGTTATCAAGGTTTGGTTCACGGCACGGTAAGTGGCATAGGCCTCAAATCCCATTCATGGTTAAAATTTTTCAATTCATTATATTTAGGAATCCGGGTTAAGTCTAAAGAGGGTACAAATAGTTCTGGCTGTGTAAGTTTGGCGTTCAATAAGGGAAGCTTGTCTTAAACAGTGTCAGCTTTTATTACAATATACTCGTAGTATTTTTATAGCTCTTAGGTTTTCTTTTGACTACTGTCTACCCTGTACGGCTCTGAAGAACAGGTCCTAAAACGCACCGTCATCAATGTCGAATAATATATCTAATAAATCGCACTTATCACTCTTCTTGGGAGTGCTTTCGTACCTTACTTGCTATTTTGTAGCCAAATGGGGTTAAAATGGTACTTATACGTATATGGTGTGTAATGCTTCATCTACGCCATATAATATTAAGGTGCATGCCGCTTATTCGGTGCAATACCGCAATTAGTAGGTACACATAATATCTAAATGATAAGACTGATTTTGGATCGAATTTGTAATATATATATTTTGATTTTGGTAAGGATTCTGGTACTCTTATTGGCCGCTATTTTTCTTTTTAATACCTAGAAGAGCGTCAGACAATTAAATCATCACAAACGAGAAGCTGTGGGCAGAAACTACATACTTAATTTGTACAAGCACGAGTATAATGTTTTTGTTTTATACCCGCATATTGCCTAAGTAGTCTTAAATAAGTTTAAAATGAAACACAAAATGGGTTAAAACATTTCACATTGTGACCAAATTTGATGATATTTAAGTATTCTAATTATTTTATTTAGAGATAAAACTGCAGTTTTTACTCCGTCGATTTTGATGAGGTATATTTTGATCTCTCACTCAAGAGTTTTATGTATATAGTTTTTGAGTGTTTCTAAATATCACGTCAAGCATTATTACTAGTTATTAAAATGGTACTCGCTTAACATTTTACGAATGTCCGCCGGGCTGGCTACCACTGTCTCTGTGTTCTAGCAGCTGTCCTTGAGTCTAATCACCTGAATAACATCTTCGACCACATCATCCTTTACCATCAGGTATGATAGTGGTCAGGATATCCTATCAGCAAAATAAAAAACCCTGAGACATACAGTTGTTAAGTCTCATGTGCCTGTATTTTTTTCTCTAAGAGCTGCTTCTGGAACAACTGTCGGAGGCTTGGTGGCAGATGGCAGGGACCAAACGATGGACTTGCAGCCCGGCAGTCCGTAGCTATTTACCTTTCTAATCCCATCTAATTCAATAGAGGTCTAGGATCGCGTAGCCTATAGTAGCATACAGGCATATAGCGTACAGCGTTTGCATAGCGGTTTTTATTTATACCTAGGACATTATAATTTAGCCAGATATAGAAAAAGCTGAAAATATTCAATTTAACTAGACGTGAGTGCAGATTAAAACTGAGGTATAAATGCGTTATAAACCCAAACACCAACAAACATACATTGAAATCCCCCTCCTGACGCAGACTCATCCTCCCATCATACATCAAATCATACACACAAATAAATCTACAATTATTTTCAACCTTAAAGCCACTTCCGCTTAGATATTAATATTGTGAAATGTTAATTATTAAAATACATATAATTATTAATTTAAAATTGTATAAATAATTTAAATATAATGTCATCAGTATAGTGTTAAATGATTTAAGACAATTGTATTTTGTATAAATTCAAGTTTAATTATGCAATTTTGAAAATTAGGAAGTAAATTGACTTTCCAAAATAGGGAATTCCAGTGGACAGTCTATTTATATAAATTAATAATTTAAACAATGTCTTTGCAACTAATAAATTATTACCATTATTACTTTTACAGTTAGTCTATCACTGCTCCAAAAAAATTTGGATAAATCTTTGTAAACTACTTATCAAAAATTTAATATTTTGCTATGTTAAGGTTTCAATAAACACAAAACTAACAGTATAACTAAAACTGTCTATTATAGTATTATATCAGTACTAATATTACAAATGCGAAAGTAACTCTGTCTGTCTGTCTGTCTGTCTGTTCACGCCAAAACTATTGGACCGATTTGAATGAAATTTGGTATGGAGATAGTTTGAGACCCGGAAAAAAACACAGGATAGTTTTTATCCGACTGAGCAAAAAGAGGTTAATGTTTTCGCGCGATAACCGACATACGCGCGGGCGGAGCCGCGCCCGTAAAGCTAGTATTGTATAAACTAAAGCTGTGTATTTAATATGTGGCTGTTTAGCTAGTTCAATATAAAAATATGGGTTACACGTAAACCATGCCGTTAATATAAATTAAAATATTTAATTGAGATTAAACAGTCCAAAACATTTTGTTCTCCTTAAAGGAACAAGGTTCTTCGCTTTACTCAGGAAATTATGTAGGATTTCATTGTCTTATAACCGTTGTCAAAAAAATTAAATAGAAAATTTCAAAATGAAACCTAAAAAAGTATGAAGGCTTGATCACGTTTGAAAGCAATTATTTAGATATTTTTAGCCAGATTCAAGTTTTCTTTTTAATACTCACAATATAAAATGGTGGGTGTACAATGAAAGGCTTAGGAGGGAGGTTTTGTTAAAGTACACAATAAATAGGCATTTTACGTCGCGGCCGGTGCTTTGTTTATATTACGCACTTAACAGAATATTATGTCTTATAGGGCGGATACAATAAATATCACAAGTTCAATAGAATATTAAACTGATATACGATCCTTTTAAGAAGTAGCAATGTTAGTGAAGCTTGCTTAGTCGTTCTTCGATCCAATAAGTTTAAGCAACGTCCACAGCGGTCATGATTTGGATGGGTGACCGCTGTAGCACTGAGTGCTTCCGTGCTAAGGAGGGCACGTTAACCGTCGGTCCCGGTTGATGTTTTAGGAAGGTAATCATTATTGATTTGATGCAAATGCCTGCCAAGCTAGCTACCATATCAAGTAGATCTGTCACTAAGCACCTATAACAAGTGTGTTCAGTTAGCTATCTTTGGTACCAGTAACTCTATGGTAGCCTAAACAACATCTTCAACAACATCATCACTGAAACAGCCTATAAACTATAAAAATATTTTATAGAAGTCATGAAGAGAGTCAATTAGAATTTTAAAAACAATATTATTTTAATAATATACTTAATTCAATTCAATTGAGTATAATTATTACAATTACAATCAAAATTCAAATGAGACTATTGTTAAGTATATCTATCGCTTCAGGACAATCAATATATTACTGTGTTGTACTGTATCAGCTGGGTTATCCACTGCTGAATACTCAAATACTCAAATACTCATTTATTGATAAAGCTTGTTTACACGTCAAGAAATATATTATTAAGTTTAATTTAAAAATTAAATAATTGTTACCTACATGGTATACCCACCATGCGATGTTATGCTGAGTAAAAGTAAATGTAAATTATAAAAAGTGTTACTTTAACAAGTAAAGTCAACACAATAAATACAATAGTCAATTCCAAATGTCAAAAAATAATAATAAAATAATACAAAATTATGAATAATAATCGAGATGTATGTAATAATAAATTAATAATATTATACTTTATATCAAATTTTAATAAAATCGTCAAAAGTGTAGAAGGTTTGGTTGATAAGCCAGCGTTTCAGTCTGATCTTAAAGGCAGCGATACTCGGAGCAGAGACAATATCAGCAGGAAGCTTGTTATACACAGTCGGCCCCATGGCGTGGGTTAGTTTAGATGATTTGGTAAGGGAATGTGACACACTTACGAGCTTATCCTTATTACGTGTATTGTATAAGTGTACATCACTGTGCTTTACGTACAACTCGGGGTTCATTCGCACAAAGACAGCCACTTGGAAAATGACAATAGCTGGCAGAGTCATAATTCCCAGTTGTTTAAAGTAGGGCTTCACAGAGGTATCTACCGACACTCGCACTATTGCTCTGACGGCTCGCTTCTGCATACGGAAAGCACGTTCCCATTCTGCACAGCGGCCCCACAGCTCTGCTTCGTACTGCAGAAGCGAATGTACCGTCGCAAAGTAGCATGCGCGCGCTACCTCTTTTGATACAACGCGAGATACTCGATTGAGGGCGTAACATGCACTTCCTAGTTTCCCACACAGTTTTTGGATGTGGTTTTCCCACGTAAGTCCCCTATCAATCTCGAACCTAAGGAATGTTGTACTTGCAAGCTGGTTAATATCAATGTCACCCACCGAGACCGTCAGTGACTTCATTGCTTGACCAGCCAGATTGAAGTTAATGTAATGCGTTTTACCAATATTTAAGGTGAGTCCGTTCATACTGAACCACCTTGCCAAGCTTGACGCTGTGGCATTCAACTTGTCTTCAAGACAGTTCACAGATGTTGCCGTAACAATCGCAGCCACGTCGTCAGCATACATTAAAATATTAGCTTCTGTTATAACTTTCTGGGAGGTCATTCAATAGTAGTGAAAACAAAATATTGGACACTGACGATCCCTGCGCCACTCCCGTCGTTGAAGCTAGAGGATCTGATCTGTTACTGCCGTCACCTGCATCCACTATTTGGGACCTATCTCTCAGTAAGTCAGTTACTAAGGCATATGCCGAACCTACCACCCCGTAGTGCCTCAGTTTAACCGCGAGTACGGCGTGATCAGCCACGTCAAAAGCTTTTGACAGATCACAACAAAGGACGGCCCGGGCAGCCATCACTTGGTGGATCACCTCGCGAGTTAATGAAGTTGTCGAACGCCCCTCTCGATACGCATACTGGAAGTCTGATAGAGCACTGCATGAACTTAAATATTCTACCAACCTGGAGCTTATGCCATTTTCGAATACTTTTGCAATGGCAGGAATAATGGAGATTGGCCTGTATCCATCGATACTGTTGCGTTTTCCTTTACCCTTAAATATTGGCGACACTTTGCTTACTTTAAAAATTGTTGGATACGTTTCTTCTTTTAGGCAAGCATTATAAAGGGTCGCCAATACATGGGCAATAGATGTACTAGCCATGCGCAGAAGTTCCATAGACAGGCCGTAAACATCTTTCGATTGCTTAGGGGGAATGCGAGTTGTAATTATGTGGCGTATCTCATTCGTAGTAAAGGGACGAAGTCTGAACGAACGATCAGCTGGTGCACGTGCAGTAGATAAGGCGCAGTGTACGCCATAAATATCTGCTGTTGGTGCTCCGCAAGCGACTGCTGCGTTATTAAATCTCATGTTCATTGCATCGACAGCTTCCTTGGCACTACTGAACCTACTACCATTGGAGTCAACTAGGATATCAACAAAATTTACTTTAGGCACATTGTTCTTCCCTCTTTCTGTGTTTATTACTTTCCACATGGATTTTGAAGTGCTTTTACTATTCAAAATTAAATTCTTATAATAATTAGATTTTTGAGTTTTTAATAGAATGTCATATTTTACACTTAATTGATTCATAACAGATTTAATATTATTGTCATTTAATTTATAAATGTCAAACGAAAGTAATTTCATATTTTTCACATCGGTTGTTACCCACGACAAACCCCCTTTTTTGATTGGTTTTTTCTTATAGGGAAAACAAATTTCAAACTTATTTACAATAGTGTTTATCACCGACTTAGCTAGTTTCTCAGCTGACTCAGAGCGTCTGAATACTTCCAACCATTCTACACAGTCTAATGAGGCAATAAAATTGGTGCGATTTAACTGTGAAAAGGTCCTACAGAGGCAAGACTGAGGTTCTGGTACAAGTTCAGCGCACAAGATCTCCCCTCTTATTGCAAGATGGTCACTGCGTTTGGTCACTACGGAAGTGGCACGCACGAAATTTACCGGCATGTTTGTATATAAGTGGTCCAGGCAGGTTGCCGTGGTGGGTGTAATGCGGGTTGGGAAATCCACGACATTTTCCATATTGTGTGATGATAACAAGTCCATTAGGGTCTTCTGTTCCGAGCCCAATTTAGCTAAGCAGTCAATATTAAAATCACCTACCAATACGAAATCTGTACCGAATTCAGTTAACTTATCGAGCAAGCGCTCAAAATATACAAAGAAATCCCTAGCATTGATTACATTGCTTCGATACACGCAGATAACTGTCATGTTATAATCTACAAGATCTATTGCGGATATTTCACAATATTGTTCCAAGGACAATGTCACTAATTCTAAGTTTTCAATACAATTGACATTTTCCTTTACAAATATACACGAGCCCCCATGTACTAATCGTTTTCTGCAAAACTTGGAGGCCAGTTTATATCCCGCTATATTTACACAGTTTAATTTTGATTCGATAAACCAATGTTCCGTTAACGCTAATATGTCACATTTGAGTTCGCATTCAAGTAATACCTCTATCTCTGGGATTTTAATGTTTTGATGACAAATTACAAGCCTTCGGGAGGAGTTACATAACGCATACGCATCAACACTAAAATTAGTGGATCGTGGCGCTCGTTACACTTCGGCTTGATCCGTTCGTTGTCGGTAAGCGTTCGTTTGCGCCCGCGCCCCGCTGTCGGGGCGCCGCCGCGCGAAAGTACGTCCAGTCTGAAATCTTGACACCGGCCGGCCAGGCAGCCGGCGTGTAGACTTGTTCATACACGCTTGTAGGTAGTCCAATTATGAATGCTGCATGCCTGCTTGTTTTTAGGTCACGTTTCTCTACGAGGTATTCTTCGCATTTTGTAATATTACAAATATGGTTCTTAATATTTTGTTCCGACGTTTCAGGTCTGAATGACCAAGCCTGCATATACTTTAATTGTTCCACTGTTCGTAGTTAGTTATTGTCTTTACCGGAGCCAGTCAAAATAGTTCTAGGTTTATTAGATAACTTATTTTTTTTAACAACTTGCCATTCGATCTTCTCTTCTGAGGTGGATAATTTGTATAAAGTGTTATCATCATGTTTAGCCGATGGTGCTGGTGGGGGCGGTAATGGTGGGGCCAAAACTTTAGATAACTCATAGTTTGTTGTTTCGTTAGTGGAATGTGCGAGTAAGTTAGATCGGCTCACCTCGGCAATTTTCGCTGTCTCGCCGATAGCAGCTCTTTGTTTTGTTGCCGTCTTTGTCACACACGCGGTAGTCGAAGCAGCTATCTTTTTTACCTGCCGGATCGGGCGCTGCGATGTAGAGGGAGCTGGCTCGCTTGTTGCCAGTGATTTTCGAGTGTTTGTGATGCCACCGGTTTGCATGTTACCCTCAAGTGCATTTCGTATCCGGGCAATCTCCTCTGTGTTTTTCACAATTGTTTGTCTTGTTTCTTAGTTACACTTTGGAGTGACGTTACTTTATCACTAAGGTTAGTAATTACTTCAATTAGGTCACGAACAGCACTTTCGTCAACTTTTCGCGGCATTTTCGAATTTTAAGATTAAAAATTCATAGGAGCGCACAGTGACCGTAGCGACTACCTTCACGTATGCACAGGCTGAACACAGGCTCCCCCATTAAGGAGGAATTTTCCATAAACCACAAGCTTGGCAGGCGTCTTGGGGATCGCAGTTTTAAGATATCAGTTCCTCAGAAAGCGCTGCTGTCCACCTTCCGGTATATTACTTAAGTCGTCTTTTAAAACACCCACAGGAAGCAATGGGGGGAGGGGGTGATTTTCCAGCCTGGTAACCCAAATCATTAGATACCTGGGTATCTAACGGTCACGTAGGTATACATTTTTCATCGTTATTAATAATTTATTGCGCATAATCAAATAGTCAAAACACTAAAATGGGGCTGTACCTACGTGAAAAAACATACACACTTTTATTGGCTCTATCGTAGAAACAGCTGCAATGCATACCCAGTTTCAAGTTGATGTGATTGTAGAAACTTTGAAATCTTAGTTGACATTCCATATCTATTATACCTTAACTGGTCCACTCGCGGGTAAATATACACATTCATAAACTGTGCTTATGTTAGACTGACTATAAACTTGAAAGGCCAAGACTTGACTTCTTTGGTAAGAGATGTCATTTATACATAACATTATAACTGTGATAAAAATAGGAATGTGGTTTCACTAACTTTACCGTTCTTAAATGTTATAAATATATACTTTTTCATGAAACACCGTATTTGTGGGTAGATACTGGTTACTATAAAATGTACGTAAACTTAACACCTAAGCCAAAATTACGAGAATTCCTGTTAGCTAACATTAATAATTCAAAACTCGGTCTTGGTAATTAAGCCCTCAAGAGCAGATTTGTTTTAATTTTGGGGTAAAGCAATTTTACGCTTGAATTGTTCATTCATCCGGCACAATTTTAATAAATTGCTCAATATTTGTTAGAATAGAAGGTTCTTAAGATTCTATTGTTATTCCGATTACGTTAGATAACATTTTAATATTCAATGCCGGGGTCTGAAATAATTACGAGTATTAATGTAAATAATCGATTCGGAGCGCAGACTTTGTATTAAACGAATATAATGGACCAATTTAGCGTAAAGTTTCCTTTGAAACCAATTTAGCGTAAAGTTTGCTTTCTCAAAATAGGTATTTTACATTTAATCGCGTAATGACTGCGTATAGTGAAAAAAAAGTGAAACAAACTACTTATGGAAATATGTACTGCAGACCATTCGTTTATCTTCTTGGGAATTAATCTATTAATATGTTTTATAAAACAATTAGTACTCTGTTGATTTATTTTGACAACTGTTTACCTTTCTGATAATAAGAACAAATATATTTTTAAAAGTATCTTAAGAAAACATAAAAAAAATATTTTAATGAAACACTTAAAAATATATATATCTAGTGACATATATCTAGTGATCTTTCTGATATTTTCTAACTGATAACGTAGTATATAATTTTTTTTCCAAATATTTGTAACACAACGGTGCGTTGTAGGACTCTCTTAGATCACGAGGGGCGTTGTTTTAATCGGGTGGTACTAGTAGTGCCCCTGCCAAGTCTTGCTTGTCTCAAAAGACAGCCTCACCATGCTATTCTCGAAGCCATCCATGACATCTTCAACGCCCCTATAATATGAGGCATAAAGTCCTTGTGCCTGAAAATTTTCTGGCTCTCAAGGACTGCTGCCGGAACACAGTGTTAAGTGCTTTGCAACAGATTTTCTACTTGAAGGTGGTAGCTACCACCAGCCAGGCGTGCATTTGCAAAATGCCCTTCTACCATGTGGTGAAGCTCAGGCCGGCGGTAGTTATGATCAGGAACCAGGGATCTGCAGCAGTTTGTTGTTGATAAAGCAAGAAGCTCAAATTTTTTGTGACCATGACTATATTAATATGCTATATCTCTATATAACCCCAAATAACTTTTTTTTTCTACCATTCGTTTTTGAGCCAGACAAATTTTTGTAATTTGTCATTGACACACTCACCGATCATTAAAAATCCATGGTTTATATAAAACAGGTCAAAGGTAAACATCAATTTAAAATATCGCCTCTGCCAAGCTATCACCTGTCACCTACGTAATTTGAACAAATATTGTAATAGTCGTATTATATTGTATATAACACATTGTTAAAAGATGTTTAAATGAATGGCCCCGAGTTTCTTGCCCGTTCTTCTCGCAGTGGCTCTATACATTTTTTTGCTGAACGTGGCAGTACAATGTAGAATATTTCAATATTAAAATTTGTAATTGACTTTCATAAGAGCGTCGTAGACGCCTAAATTGAATAAATGAATTTGAATTTGAATTGAATATTGTTGTTATTTTTTATTTATACAGGGTAAGTTATTGAGCACTTACTAACTCCAAATTGAAATTAAATAAAGTGTATGTAGTAGTAGGGATCACGAGATATCATCATTTTTAGGGTTCCGTACCTAAAGGGTAAAAACGGGGAAAAAAACTGTTTTTCGTTTTTTCGAATAAATTTTACGAACTTCATACGATACATACAGGACGGACGACGACGACGACCGACCATTCCGACCTGTGCCGCCACGCCGTGCACACCTGTCTACAGCTCCGCCAGTATCTCCCAGTGAGACCGCAATAGTCCCCGCACTATTGCCGTCTCACTCGGGTCATCGTTCCGACGCTAGTTGCAGACCAGTGCCTTGGAATACGCAGTCCTGACGAAGTTTTGTTTTCTGTGCAGAAGCTGAGCAGCCACCGACCGCCGTGCAACGTGAGCTACGAGCTCGCCGTGCCGGCGCGCAGAGGCGCTCTAAGACGTCAGGCATTACCACCTACCCAAGTCCCTTGTTTCGGACGAACAACATCATATCGGGCTGGTGGTCTTGTTTTGACCGCACTTTTCGGTGCGCATTTCACCACTTTACTACCCGACACAACATAGTAACAGTCGCGTAACAACACACTTTGTGCTGTTAAGCGACGTCGTTCAGGCGTGGGGTAGCGTCAGCCAAACCCGTCTGAACGATCAAATCCGCCATTTGCTGCGGTCGCAGTGTGACACCCTACGGTGACAACGGCCACTGTTGTTGTTTTGGTTTAACCTTGCACCGTGGCCTTTCCCGCTTCACGGGTCAGCCGAAGCAAGCTGGGCTCCGGGATTACTGGCCTTGGGGTCGCCCCTAGTCAACCCCGGAGTAGCGCTTAGGAGCACCCCTCTCCGCCGAGAAAAAAGCTCGGAGAGGGTACACAACTAGGGCACACCCTAGGTACACACTCCCTCTCACACAGTGAGCTCACAAGGTGTGTGAGGGAATTCAAACCCTTGATAGGGCGTCCTGAGTATTCCCCTCAGGATGCAGTCCCGTCCCTCTAACGGTGAGGTGCAGGTCCTTCAGACCTTCGCCCTCCGCCACCCCGATCTTTATGTTGCTCATATGCAACTCCTCGAAGAGGAAGCGAGTGCCCGCCTCACGGACACTCTTATTGCTCCCTCCGGGACTTCAATCCCGGAGGCCAACGTCCCTCCTCTGACCCGGTCCTTCTCAGAGGACAGCCCGCTTTCGCCCGCTCCGGGCCCGGATAATAGACGCACGGTGGCAGCCCCTCCCCGTGATAGGTCTCGCTCGCGCTCACCGATCGGGAGGCCAGCGAGCACCCGTCCCTCCATCGCCGTTGTCGAGCCCACTTCGGACTCCGAAACGGAGATGGAAGTAGATCCGAGTCGCGCCTTACGCACTGACTCGGACTCCGATAACGACGGCTATACCGTCGTTGACCGCAAACGCAAGCGTGCTCCTAAAGCCGCTAGTTGCGTAACTTCCGCCCCTCCCGCCAAGGCACCCGCTAAGGCCCCCGCCTCCGGCAAGAAGCCGACCCCCGCCCCGCGCCCCGCGTCTCCTCCCTCCGCTCCGGCCACCACTGCCGCGTCCCCTCAGGACGCGAGCGCGCGCCGCGAAAAACCGCCTCCGCCCCTGTTCATTCAGGACAAAACCAAATGGGACATGCTGTCCCGTTTAGTTTCGGATCGTGGGATCCATTACACTAATGCCCGCTCCACGCAGCAGGGCATTAAAGTCCAAGTGCCCACCAGTAGCGACCACAGAGCGCTAACAAAGCTCCTCCGTAAAGAGAGCATAAGTTTTCATACTTATGCGCTCGAAGAGGAGAAAGTCCTTCGCGTTGTGATTCGCGGTGTGCCTAAGGAGATACATACCGATGCGGTATGTGACGACCTTAAAGCACAAGACTTCCCTGTGCATGCGGTTCACCGCATGTACAGCGGGAAGGACCGCAGTCCATATGACCTAGTACTCGTAGTACTAGACCGTACACCAGAGGGCAAGGCCATTTTTAATTTAAAAAAGGTCTGTGGCCTCTCAGGACTCGATGTCCAAGCCCCATACAAAAATGGAAGTCCCTCGCAGTGCCATAACTGCCAACTATACGGGCACGCCTCCCGTTTCTGCTTCGCTCGCGCTAGGTGCGTTAAGTGCCTAGGCGATCACGCGACAGCAGCGTGCACTCGCACCCGGGATTCGCCGGACCCACCCAGTTGTGTTCTGTGCGGTGCTCAAGGGCATACCGCGAATTACCGTGGGTGCCCTAAAGCACCACGAGTGAACCACAGGGTGGCAAGGCATAGGCCGACCCGCCCCTCTTATGACCGTTACCAACGGGTCAGCCCTAAACTAACGGTAGTACCTGCCTCACAGGTAATACCCGCGCCGCTCCCAGCCCGTAACGCATGGTCTAAACCACCCAGTATGGTTAAGACCGTCGCTACCGCCCGCGCCCCGGCCCGCGCGCCCGCGCCCGCGCCCGCACCCGCACCCGCCCGCGCCGCGGCCCCTGCCCGCGCACCGGCCCCGGCTCGCCCAGCGCTCCCGGCACCCGCTGCCAACACCGTTCGCGCCCCTCCCCGCGCCGCTTCCCGGCCACAAGCTCCCCCTATGCCATTGATGGCTGCCCCTCTTCAAGAGGCAATCAACCTAGTCAGCGATCTGGCTATGTCGGTTGACATCAATGAGGTACAAGAGCTATTCCACAAGATGCAATACGCTCAATCCCCAGCGGACGTGATCCAATACACATTGGAACACGCGAACTTACTAAGCGCCCTTAAGCGCTTCGTTCCCCAGGCCCCTCCCCAGTACAACCACTATGGGTAGTACAACCGCACGCACGAAACCGCGCTCAGTTTCGTTAGCGTCATTCAACGCTAACGGTTTCTTTAGACAACGTGACCTTGTCCACGACTTTTGTTGCACCCACCTTATCGACATTATATGCGTGCAGGAAACCCTTCTAAAACCGGGGAAGGCGAACCCTAGGTTTGCCAATTACAGAACGGTACGTGATGATAGAGTGAACTCCCGTGGGGGAGGCACTCTTATCTATTACAAAAGGTCCCTGCACTGCATCCCCTTACCTACCCCGACTCTTGTTAATATGGAAGCATCTTGTTGCCTTCTAGCTATGACTGGTCATCAACCTATAGTCATAGCGTCCTGTTACCAAGCTTGTCAAAAGCCGATCGTCCGAGCTGACTTAGAAGCATTGTTCTCATTAGGAAGCGCCGTCCTTCTGATTGGCGACTTCAATAGTAAGCACATCCTATGGAATTGTAACGTCAACAATCCCAGAGGCATTGCACTTGAAAAACTAGTCGCAGAACTTAATTTTGACATAATTGCGCCCACTGAGCCCACTCACTACCCTCACACGGAAGACTTTCGACCTGACTTGCTTGACATGGCACTACTCAGAGGCGTAACACTCCAGTTACGCTCCATAGAAGTGGTTCACGAGCTTCACTCTGACCACCGACCCATTATACTGCGACTAGGTCCCGACCCAACAACAGACCTCCCCCGCCCCACTAAGACGATAGTGAACTGGAAGCAATTAGGCGTTGCCCTAAAGGCTATCAGTTCACCGGACCTTGACAAGATCCCTGACGACATCCTGACTAAAGATGACGTAACCCTTGCGATCGATTCGTTCACTAATCACCTCTCCACCGTAGTAGGTGCATCCGCAAAGGAGGTCATGGTGCCGGACGACCGGCGCCTTGTCATTCCAGCGGATGTGAGACGATTAGTGACGGAAAGTAAAGCAGTGACCCGACATTACGACTCTTACCCCAGTAAAGAGAACAAAACTAAGAAACGCCACTTTGAACGCATGGTTCAAAGTCGCATGTCTGAGTTGCGTGATCAACAATGGGGTGACAAACTTTCAAACCTCGTGCCAAGCCACCAGGCTTATTGGGACTTGGCGCGAGGTATGAAAGGAAGTAACTACAACGACATGCCTCCCTTATACAGACCAGTCCCACTAGTCCCAGCGTTCTTTGACGAAGACAAAGCTGAGTGCCTAGCTGATAGCCTAGAGGCTCAGTGTTCCCCTAACGTAGATCACGTTGACCAAGCTCACCTCGATTCGGTGGATGCTGAAGTCGAACGTAAAAGCTCTGTGGTCACCTCTGAACTCCCACCAATCACCTTAGCGACTTACGCTGAGGTGGCGAGACTGATCAAGGCCCTCCGACCGCGCAAATCCCCCGGTGCCGATGGCATCTCCAACAGGGTTCTTAAAACCCTCTCTCCTCCTCTCATCCATCTCCTAGTCAGCATCTTCAATGCTGCTATGAGCCACTGCTTATTCCCAGACACCTGGAAATGTGCAAATGTCATTGGCATTCACAAACCAGGCAAAAGCTCATCTGACCCCACCAGTTACCGCCCCATCAGCCTCCTCAGTGCCTTAGGCAAACTTTACGAGCGGTTACTTGCAAACCGTCTCCAGTCCCATGCTAAGGAACACCACCTTATCCCAGATGAGCAGTTTGGCTTCAGGCCCGGACACTCATGCGTCCAACAGGTGCACCGCCTCACGGAGCACATCATTGAGGGCTTTAACAAGTACCCCAAACCCCAGACAACGCTAGCAGTCTTCCTCGACGTAGCGAAAGTTTTTGACAAAGTCTGGCACAATGGCTTGATTTACAAGCTATACCAATTTGGCGTGCCAGAACGTCTTGTGCTCATCCTACAAGACTTCCTTAAAGCCAGAAGCTTTCGCTATCGCGTGGAAGGCACCCTCTCCTCCCCCCACCCAGTCAGAGCCGGAGTCCCTCAGGGCTCCGTGCTATCACCCATTCTATTCGCGCTGTATACCAGCGACATCCCACGCTCTCAGCCTAACGTCCTATTAGCCCAATACGCGGATGATACCGCTATTTATACCACTGGGTGGCATATCAGCAGAAAGTCCATTCCCGCCCTCCAACGGGCCATCACCGAGATCGGTGACTGGTTCCGTAAATGGCGCATCGCGGTCAACCCAGTTAAAAGTGCAGCTATGTACTTTACTGAGAAGGGCCGCCCCCGTTACCCGCAACCTTTAACTTTGTTCGACCAACCCATCCCCTGGGTTAGTAAAACAAAATATCTCGGAGTCACCCTTGATCGGAATCTCACCTTTAGCGATCATATAACAACCGTCCGTAACAGAGCGGCCTTTGTAATGGGTCGCCTTGGTCCCCTGATTCGCAAAGAGAGTAAAATGTCTCTTAGAAATAAGAAGACACTTTACACTGCCTGCATCCGCCCCATCATGACTTACGCATCAGTAGTGTTTAGTCATGCTAGTGAGGCCCATCTCCATAAGCTTCAAGTCATTCAAAACCGTTTTCTTCGTAGTGCAACCGGCGCTCCGTGGTATATCCGGAACACCGAGTTGCATTGCGACTTAAACCTTCCCTCTCTAGCGCAGTTCAATAAGGACTGCGCCCGCCGATACTTTGATCGAGCGCCCCACCACCCGAACCCATTGGTTGTCCAGGCATCGAACTACTCGACTGCCTCTTCTATCCCATTTTTCAAACCCCCCCGTCGCCGACCACGGCAGGTATTAGACGACCCGGATGACCCCATCGCAGCCATTACGTTGGCAGCTTTAGCGTTATCCGCAAGTCGTCGAGGTAAAATCCCCAGGTGTGAGGTAATCAGAGGTCACACAATCAAACACCGAGCTCGCCGGCGAGCTCGAGGCAAAAACAAGGTCACGATAAATTGCTCTCCAAATAGTCAAAGAGTATTATTCAGTAGGGCCCAATTGTGCAACACTGCAGTTGCACAGAGGCATTTTGCTCCGATCCCCCCCATGTCTCTCGACAGCGAGACAAGCCGAGGTCCGAACCACAGTGGTGCCCTTGAGCTCGCTGTCAACCCCTCCTATAATAGCGGTACGTTTTCGGCGTCCGCAGGAGACGGAGGTAGAAAGCGCTTTTCGCCTTCTACGCCCGTCTCGGGAGAAGTGCCTTCGGCACTTCTCCCTCCCGGGCTATTGTAGGGCCAGGCCCTCGCCCAAAACCCGGTGGAGCTGGACGACCGCACAGGCGGTAGCCAGCATCTATGTCCTCCCTAAAAAAAAAAAAAAAAAAAACGATACATACAGCTGTCTTAAAAGTTACTTAGTCACCTATTTATGTTGATAAGGAAGTGAATATCGGTACGTATAGGTAACTATTACCGGTTAAAGAACTACTCTAATACCTACCTGATCTAATTAGCTACCAATATGAATAATATAAAAAACCTTTCGAAAAGTAACAAAAAGGGATAGATTGTACCTTTATAGAGCTAACCTACCATATTCAAAACATTCAGTAAACATTAAGTAACGAAAAAGCTATAGAGTGAAATAGTATCTATCTATACAAACTTACTTTTTTGGGTACCTACCGTATAACTGATTATAACATACCGTGGATAAAAAATTATTCTCTGCCGGGATAAAATAACGTATGAAATCTAGGTTTGCCCTCAAAAACACAAGACAAACTAGTTATAGCCATGAATAGGTTTCATAACCGAGATTTGACCTTACGATTCAGAATTGCTAGGCCGTCAGCAATGGGTTCTGTCTACTATTAATTAACGCCCCATTATGTATTTCTAAATATTTCAATATCACTAAAACTACTGACTAACGAATTTATTTCCTCTATTATATTTATAATATATCTACAACTAATGTAGGTTCATTGTATGTCTACACTACCTACCTTACTATGGTGCCTAGTACTATACCTAGTATTCCCTTATTTCAGTTGATAATTATTTTATTAGAGTAGGTACTCAGTACCTATACTTAAGCTTGAACAAGCTCAGCAGTGGAGCGCGGGCATCCCCACCTCACGCCTCGTCTCAACCGAGGTTAACACGGAAAGTGATTTACATTTTAAAGTAATTTTCAATATAATTTAGGTGATATCAGGTTATATAAATTTAAACTTAGGTACAAATAAATTTTGTTGGCATGAAATTCAAGTACTAAGTCACGTTATGATATATATAATTGAGTGAATAGTTTGAATAGGATATAATTTTTCGTACATATACTTCTTTAAATATTGAGTAGAATTTGACACAGGCCAAACGTTAAATATAATATATCGACGCTTGAAAGGCAAAAGGTCACAAGCGCTACTTTGGTCGAAAATGAGTTAAGTATGAGGTCAAACTCAGTTTGTTTTTCTGCGTCGAATGCACCGAGTTTTACTACGATAGGAGCATTTTCATGTCGCTTATGCCTGATGTGATATTAGAAAAAGGAGGTAACAAGCGACGCATAATTGTATTAATTCAGGGAATTGTTGTTTATGCCTACACAAAAAACAATAAAAAAAGCATTTTGGCGTTTTGGGCACTTACTCTTCGATATTTTTGTCGAAAGGTATTCATGGCACCAATTGCATTTACTTCTTTTCTACTTGTTAACTAGTAGTTTTGTCGAAAGGTATTCATGGCACCAATTACATTTACTTCTTTTCTACTTGTTAAGCCAAAATGATTTTTACCATTTATTGCTTTTTGCTGCTTCATAATAAAAACAAAAAAGGATTTAAGACTGTTTTGGTTTTACTTAAAATGTAATCCGATGTTGCTTAATCCGTTTTTACCTGAAATCACAAATTATTATTTTGGCGTTTATCCTGTTTTGCCTCGTTGTTGAAATAAAATTGGTGTTACTAGTGCTGTTTCTACATATGCGACAAACGATATCCGCAGTCATTTGTCACGTTTTAACAGATCGTAAATAAATTAATATGTCGTTTAGTAATAATTTAAACATTCAAGAAATCCAAGTGAATGTCGTCTATCCTATTTTAAATATACGTAGGTATTTTGAAGCTGTTGTTTGTTCCAAAATAATCTGCGTGTGCGTCTTTAACTTGTCGGTTAGTTCCCGGCTCTGTACGCGGCGAGTCATCACGAAGGTAACACGTGTCATCGTCACTGATTTATCGTTATGTGTAAAACGAAATATTACTAAACGACAAGGTATGTAAGTTAGTTTATAAGTATTACAGTTTCATTTAATTCATTTCTAAAATAACACTGAGCATCATGTGGGAAGCCTCGTTATATTTGTGTTGACGGCAGTGTTTGAGTATATTAATGATGCCTACTAGTAGTATTACTACACCTACACTGGATATAACGATGCAAATTAGTTTATATCCGTCGTAACAGATGATTATGATGAGTTTTATATTTATTATTTCAGCTTACCAAAATGAGTAAAAAAAAAACGATCATCCAATATCTTGGACATGGCGGTGCAAACAGCGGGAATACCACAAAAGAAGAAAACATACGAAGAAAAAAAAACACGTGAGTACTACAACAATTAGTATAGTACTCACGTGTAATTTACCTATCCTTAATTCCATTCCATCTCCATTGTATGATCGGACATCCAGGGATACTCGGAAGCGACACCACTTTGTGGTGGATATTCCATTTACCCGAACTAAGCTGTTTGCATCTTCGTTCATTATACGAACCAACAGGGAATGGAACACTCTGCTTGAGTCTGTGTTTCCGGTAAAGTATCAAATCAAATCAAATCATTTATTTACTAGAATGTTGTATAATAAGAGGATCTCGAAAACGCGTGTGAATAGGAATTTTCTAGGTAGGCGCGCCCCATCCTCGCTCGTTTTGAGGTTCACCGCACGGTGGAATTACACATTTTGCGAATGCCCGCCTGGCTAGCGATCATCTTCAAGTAGAAAATCTGTCGCCAAGCACCTAACGCTGTGTTTCAGCAGCAGTCTTTGAAAGCCAGAGAAATTGCACTTCTCTGTGACACATGAGACTTAACAACTATGTCTCATGGTGATGGACGCATTGAAATTCGTGACTTGTGACGAAATGCATCTGTTATAGGCAGAGATTAGTCCGCTTAACATTAGGTGGGCCTCGAGCTTGTTCCATCACAATAACAAAATAAAACTCAGTGTGGTATGAAACATCCTAGTTTCTTCCCTAGGTAGGTACATAACAACCGTGCCTACCGACTTTATATTACTTACTTACTTTACCTGACCGTAGTACGCGCTACCCTAAATATGTATTGATTCTTCAGTAATTTAAAATGAGAGCGCAGTCTGTTGGGGGTTTCCGAGATATGGAGTTCGTCTTACTCACGTTAAACCAACCAACATTACTTGCGTTATATTGTGCATCGTGAATCAGCGTGGGCTACTGCGTGTGAGTTCACTTTTATGGATGAGCTACTAATTATAACAGTTTTGATTTTTCAGGGTACGCCACCGTCACCCTAGCTGAATTTTTTTGATCATGCTGGAGGTGAAACGTCGATGCACTTTATTGCAGCAAACCAAGTTGCTGCAACTATCCTGACTTAACCACAGGAGCTGACTTCTCATCCGTATTTACTGCTATTCTACTGCTATTAATAAATGTCTCATCAAATGTTAAAATTCACGGTCTTCCATTTATTTCTGACACTATGTTATTTAGCAAAAAATAATCCTTATGATGTAATCTTTTGATCGGTATGATAAAACTACAGGTTGATTTTTTTCTCGTGTAACGGGTTCGATTCCCGCTTCAACCATGTAATTATTTAAATATCTATGAGTGCAGTTTAAATTGTTTTTAAAATTCAAATAATGCCTTCTTTAAGTAAAATGCATCTACAACATTTGAATGTACTTTCCCTCCATGTGGCATCGCCGTGGGACGCCCTGTATACCTTCTTATTAAATAATGATTACATAATTGAAATAAGCACGCATTAGATATTAACTTGTCCCGTTAGTTGTGATTCATTGAATTTAGTTCCTAAAATAAGACTTTTAGAAATAAGATTGTTTTGTTGTACCCTATTTTTTATTACTTGTATTAGTAGCTGCAAACTTTAATTGAGAAAAACTGTGTGCTGCTAGTTTGAATAAGCGTAAAAATGTCTGCAAATAGTAATGTAAGTTGATTTTTTTACGTATTAATTGTTATTTCTTTTATAATTGATTATTAGAAAAATTTAAGATATCTTTTCACTATGCGATAGCATATTTATGAAAATTAATTTCGGTGATACTAGGACACTTTATTATAATTATGATTTCGTTGGTATCAGTATATTACTTTGGTACTGATTATCTAATTTCTAAATGTCTGTGCCTTTTTGTAGTTATTTTGATGAATAAAGAAAGATCATGAAGAAGTAATAAGTTGATTGTATTTCTTATTATTTTATTTGGAAACTCCTTCCCCACAAAAATCACTTTTACACGAACGAGATTTTATGCCGATAACCGCCAACGATACCCAACCACAGCCGACAACGCCTCTCAGCGATTGCAGTAGTTTCCATCAACATTAAGCTTGTTAATAGCTAGTCTTGTTAAAAGTCTTAAATTTCAATAAACACAATCAGTGTGCTAATAATTAATAAAATAGGTTAAACTATGAGACAAACAATAATTTGCTATTCAATGTTGTATGTTCTTTTACCATTATTCTAAATTTAAGGCTTTAAGTATAGAAATTAAAAAGGGCATAATCGTTGGTTTTGTTCTGTTTACGGTTTTGCCTCTCTTTATTATATAGCTAAAGTATCATTTAGAACTTTATGCGTTAAAAAACTTAACAATTTTGACTCGTTTAAGGCCCTTGGGTACGTCAAATTCGTACTTTCTAAAGCGAACTCCTCCGTAACCGCTGAAGTTGAAGACTTGAAAAAAATATATTTTATAGATGAATTCAAGTACAACATTTGCAACATATGATTTTACGGTATTACTATTACTTTTGCCTTAAAAAAAATTCAAACTACATACTATTTCTTGACTTATATGGCAAACTCCTTCTAAACGGCTACGATTTTTGAAAAATAAATTGTACCATTAAATTTCTAGATTGTTATACTACAATTATAACATAGCATTTGTAAATCCATTGATATTTTCCTAAGAAAATGTCGAATTATTCAGATTCAGAACGCTTGCGGTTCCGAGGTACTCTGCGCGGACGCGGGCAGCAGTGTTGCGCAAGCGTTGGCACGGGGAGGCTGTGTCGCTCGTAGCTCCGCTCGCGCTTTCGACTGATAACGATCTTGTCTTTGTATTAGTGCATTGACACGCGAGATTCGTAGCTGTGTGCGTGCAATGATTAGCTCGCTGCAGAGGGCCAACTTGATTGCGACGTGAAGTATGCGCGGTGACGCTTTATTATTGGTATTTTGTAGACAAATTTTATTCGAATTGTCTCACATATGAAAAGAATCAAAACTTGAAATTGACAATGTTGTGGGTAAATTACAATGGGCGGCCTTATCAATAAGATCAATGAAAAGTTTTATAATATATGTACAAAATTAATTAGTAATGTCTATAAGGCTCTCATGTTATAACTGGTTAACTAAAGATAATATATTTTTTTATATTATGGTAAATAGTTTCCGGCTTTAGTAGTTTGTAGGGTACAGAATGGTTCTCTATACATTAAGAGTTTGTATGGGGCTACATACATCTTTTAGAGTTCTAAGCTTTTCTTGATAATTGTATTAGGTGTTTTGATATAGGTTAATTAATACTACATAAAGATAACGTCTGCCAAGTGAAGATGGATAACGTATCTCGAAAATAGTGAGAGATAGGTAAGGGAGATTAGCACCGTGGGGTGCCGGGTTAGAATTGCACCTCCCCATATAATCCCGTGGGTGTCGTAAGAGGCGATTAAGGGAAAACTACTGGAAGGTGGGCAGCCACGTGGGGTGCCGGGTTAGAATTGCACCTCCCCATATCATCCCGTGGGTGTCGTCAGAAGCGTCTAAGGGAAAACTACTTAAAGGGGGGCAGCAGCGCCTTCTAAAGAACTGCCAACTTACATTGCGATCCCCAAGACGCCTGCCAAGTGTGGGGATTATGGCAAATACCCCCTTAAAAAGTGAGGCTGTGTTCAGCTGTGGACGAACTGACTGTTA
Organism: Plagodis dolabraria; assembly: GCA_963854805.1. NCBI lineage: Eukaryota > Metazoa > Arthropoda > Insecta > Lepidoptera > Geometridae > Plagodis > Plagodis dolabraria. The sequence continues at coordinate 18,787,955 of OY978447.1, read as the reverse complement.
CAGTTACAGTACTGAAAATCGATATATAGGTTTTTTTGGACGTCCTTATTCCAAATTTGGAATTTATTTTTCGATGACGTCTGCCAAGTGAAAAAAGTTAGTCCGACATGGCTGAAAATCGATATCTAGGTTGTGCTGTGCGTCATTATTCCGAATTTGGAATGTAGATAGATAGATAGATAATTCTTTATTGTACACACCATTAAATTACAAAGTATTAAAATATGAAGGCTTACAATCAAGTGTTACAATGGGCGGCCTTATCACTAACAGCGATCTCTTCGAGGCAACCTTGGAATGGAGAGGAAATACAGGAATCATAAGACGGGGGTGCAACAAACGAATATAAAAAGTGAGGTTAAACAAACTATGCTAACTTAAAATTTAAGCCAAAAAATAAAAAATATTTTTATCAAAAACAGACAGATGACCTAGATACTAATAATATACATACCATAAATACTAATAATACTCGTAATATACATATTTCAATACTCTGTCAGACATACACAAATATAATAAATTATATTCATATATATCTATATACATACACAGACACACTATACAATACAATATGCCTTATTATGCTATTTGCGAATAATTACATGTACATTTCGTATACATATGCTACAATTGTGATGATAAAGTGCAAGAGATAAGCAGTTTGAAACAGAATGGGTGTTATTACTCGGACAAGTAAAACTTTTTGACTTGGCTTTTAAATATGGATAAAGATTGAGCTTGCCTAATAGAAATCGGTAATGAATTCCACAGGCGAACAGCTTTGACAGAAAAAGATTGGTCATAGAATATTGTGCCATGTTGAGGCATACTGAGGGAGAGGTTTTCTGATGACCTTAAATTGTAAGTATTTGCATTGTGAAGGAAATTAAAACGTTCCCTAAAGTAAACAAATTTAAGATAGCGCGGGGTCAAAGGATTGAACAAAATATTGTAAAAGAGAGAGAGTATGAGAGCATTCCGGCGAAGACGTATAGGGAGCCACTTGAGCTTAGATCTAAATTGAGAAATGTGATCAAATTTGCGCAAGCCAAATATTAAATCTTATGCAGAAGTTTTGAAGACGCTCAAGCTTATCTAGCTGTTCCTCAGTGAGATCTGGATAGCAGACATCAGCATAATCGAGAATAGGGAGTAAGAGAGATTGAACTAGTGCAATTTTAGTAGTAACAGGAAGAAAATTGCGCAATCTCTTTAAAGCGCCTGCAGTGGCATACAATTTGCGACTAGTCACTTGCAGCTGAGGAGCCCAACTCAAGCAACGATCGATAGTCAATCCAAGATTTTTTACAGTTGCACTATAGGGAATGGGAACTCCATCTAAATAAACAGAAGGAATAATAGACCAGTCCACCCTTGAGATGAACCGTGAACTTCCCAGAATTATCACTTGGGTCTTGCTTGGGTTTATTATAAGTCCAAATCTTTTGCACCATACAGTAATGCATGTTAAGTCGTCATTTATAGAATGTATGGCGTCAGATAGCTTGTCGAGAGGTGCTTGAGAATAGATTTGAAGATCGTCTGCATATAAGTAGGAATGTATATTCCGATGACGTCTGCCAAGTGAAAAAAGTTACCTAGATTTGGCTGAAATTCAAAATCTAGGTAGTTCTAGACGTCTTTATTCCGAATTTGGAATTTATTTATCTATGACGTCTGCCAAGTGAAGAAAGTTACTCCGATTTGGCTGAAATTCAAAATCTAGGTAGTTCTAGACGTCTTTATTCCGAATTTGGTATTTATTTTTCGATGACGTCTGCCAATTGAAGAAAGTTACTCCGATTTGGCTGAAATTCAAACTCTAAGTAGTTCTGGACGTCTTTATTCCGAATTTTGAACGTATTTTTCTATGACGTCTGCCAAGTGTGGAAAGTTACTCCAATTTGGATGAAATTCAAAATCTAGGTAGTTCTGGACTTCTTTATCCCGAATTTGGAATGTATTTTACGATGACGTCTGCCAAGTAAAAAAAGTTGCTCCGATTTGGCTAATAATCGAAATCAAGGTTTTTCTGGACTTTTTTTTCCAAATTTGAAATTATTTTTTCGACGACATCTGCCAAGTGAAGAAAGTAACTCTGATTTAGCTGAAATTGAAAATCTAGGTTGTTCTGGACATCGTCATTCTGAATTAAGAATTAATTTTTTGAAGACGTCTGCCAGGTGAAACAAGTTACTCCTATTTGGCTGAAAATCGATATCTAGGTTTTTCTGGACGTTTTTGTTCAATATTTGGCATACATTTTTCGACATCTGCTAGGTGAGGAAAGTCACTCCAATTTGGCTAACATTCAAAATCTAGGTAGTTCTGGACGTTTTTATTCCGAATTTGGAATTTATTTTTCGATGACGTCTGCCATGGGAAGTAAGTTACTCTGAAATGGCTGAAAATCAATATCTAAATTTTTCTGGACGTCCTTATTCCAAATTAGGAATTTATATTCCGATGACGTCTGCCAAGTGAAAAAGTTCCTCCGATTTTGCTGAAAATCGACATCTAGGTTATGCTGTGCGTCATTATTCCGAATTTGGAATAATTTTATCTATGTCGTCTGCCAAGTGAAGAAAAATACTCAGAATTGACTAAAAATGGATATCTAGGTTGTTTTAGACGTTATAATTCCAAATTTAGAATTTGTTTACGATGACATATGCCCAGTAGATAAAGTAACTTCGATTTAGCTGAAAAGATCGATCGTCTAGAACAACCTAGATATCGATCTAGGTTGTTCTAGACGTCTTAATTCCAAATCTAGAATTTATTTAACAATGACGTCGGCCAAGTGGAAAAAGTTACTTTGATTTGGCTACAAATCGATACTTATCTTGGTTTTCCTGGACGCATTTCTATTCGTACTATCGATCTTAATTGTTATTAACTTGTTGTGAAGTGCGTGAATCCCTCTAGGGTGAGTTCCTTATTTATTATTGTTATTTCATAGTGCTGACTAAAACCTATGTAACGTAAACAGCTGTGCTGCCCTACTGCGCTAGACTGTGAGTTTTAAAATGTGAGTCGCTGGTAACAGTACCACGATCGTGTCGGCGCGGCTTGGCAACAGTTGGCTGAGGAATATCAGCTACTAAGCCGGTGTCTTCCTTCCAGGATTCCACTTTACTGATTTAATCCGAGGACGGGTGTTTCGAGCACTCACTACCGAGATCCAGAACTATCAGCTGACGCCAAGACCGCCACATCTGGGACCTGGATCACGTGTACTATCAGGCCAGTGTCTCCCTCCGGTCTATGTAACTTCAGTAGAACTGTGCGGCTGTGCAACCTGATAAGGCTTGGCCTAATAAACTTTTCAAACCTACTCCCTGAGTTTACCTACCTACCTGCTGGCCGTGGGATGATTAGCAGTTCCCTATCGCCGCAGTACGATAAGAGTAGGAAAATTATGATTACTTATCAAAGACGCACGAATTAACATCACATTCCGACCTGTGCCGCCACGCCGTGCACACCTGTCTACAGCTCCGCCAGTATCTCCCAGTGAGACCGCAATAGTCCCCGCACTATTGCCGTCTCACTCGGGTCATCGTTCCGACGCTAGTTGCAGACCAGTGCCTTGGAATACGCAGTCCTGACGAAGTTTTGTTTTCTGTGCAGAAGCTGAGCAGCCACCGACCGCCGTGCAACGTGAGCTACGAGCTCGCCGTGCCGGCGCGCAGAGGCGCTCTAAGACGTCAGGCATTACCACCAACCCAAGTCCCTTGTTTCGGACGAACAACATCATATCGGGCTGGTGGTCTTGTTTTGACCGCACTTTTCGGTGCGCATTTCACCACTTTACTACCCGACACAACATAGTAACAGTCGCGTAACAACACACTTTGTGCTGTTAAGCGACGTCGTTCAGGCGTGGGGTAGCGTCAGCCAAACCCGTCTGAACGATCAAATCCGCCATTTGCTGCGGTCGCAGTGTGACACCCTACGGTGACAACGGCCACTGTTGTTGTTTTGGTTTAACCTTGCACCGTGGCCTTTCCCGCTTCACGGGTCAGCCGAAGCAAGCTGGGCTCCGGGATTACTGGCCTTGGGGTCGCCCCTAGTCAACCCCGGAGTAGCGCTTAGGAGCACCCCTCTCCGCCGAGAAAAAAAGCTCGGAGAGGGTACACAACTAGGGCACACCCTAGGTACACACTCCCTCTCACACAGTGAGCTCACAAGGTGTGTGAGGGAATTCAAACCCTTGATAGGGCGTCCTGAGTATTCCCCTCAGGATGCAATCCCGTCCCTCTAACGGTGAGGTGCAGGTCCTTCAGACCTTCGCCCTCCGCCACCCCGATCTGTATGTTGCTCATATGCAACTCCTCGAAGAGGAAGCGAGTGCCCGCCTCACGGACACTCTTATTGCTCCCTCCGGGACTTCAATCCCGGAGGCCAACGTCCCTCCTCTGACCCGGTCCTTCTCAGAGGACAGCCCGCTTTCGCCCGCTCCGGGCCCGGATAATAGACGCACGGTGGCAGCCCCTCCCCGTGAGAGGTCTCGCTCGCGCTCACCGATCGGGAGGCCAGCGAGCACCCGTCCCTCCATCGCCGTTGTCGAGCCCACTTCGGACTCCGAAACGGAGATGGAAGTAGATCCGAGTCGCGCCTTACGCACTGACTCGGACTCCGATAACGACGGCTATACCGTCGTTGACCGCAAACGCAAGCGTGCTCCTAAAGCCGCTAGTTGCGTAACTTCCGCCCCTCCCGCCAAGGCACCCGCTAAGGCCCCCGCCTCCGGCAAGAAGCCGACCCCCGCCCCGCGCCCCGCGTCTCCTCCCTCCGCTCCGGCCACCACTGCCGCGTCCCCTCAGGACGCGAGCGCGCGCCGCGAAAAACCGCCTCCGCCCCTGTTCATTCAGGACAAAACCAAATGGGACATGCTGTCCCGTTTAGTTTCGGATCGTGGGATCCATTACACTAATGCCCGCTCCACGCAGCAGGGCATTAAAGTCCAAGTGCCCACCAGTAGCGACCACAGAGCGCTAACAAAGCTCCTCCGTAAAGAGAGCATAAGTTTTCATACTTATGCGCTCGAAGAGGAGAAAGTCCTTCGCGTTGTGATTCGCGGTGTGCCTAAGGAGATACATACCGATGCGGTATGTGACAACCTTAAAGCACAAGACTTCCCTGTGCATGCGGTTCACCGCATGTACAGCGGGAAGGACCGCAGTCCATATGACCTAGTACTCGTAGTACTAGACCGTACACCAGAGGGCAAGGCCATTTTTAATTTAAAAAAGGTCTGTGGCCTCTCAGGACTCGATGTCCAAGCCCCATACAAAAATGGAAGTCCCTCGCAGTGCCATAACTGCCAACTATACGGGCACGCCTCCCGTTTCTGCTTCGCTCGCGCTAGGTGCGTTAAGTGCCTAGGCGATCACGCGACAGCAGCGTGCACTCGCACCCGGGATTCGCCGGACCCACCCAGTTGTGTTCTGTGCGGTGCTCAAGGGCATACCGCGAATTACCGTGGGTGCCCTAAAGCACCACGAGTGAACCACAGGGTGGCAAGGCATAGGCCGACCCGCCCCTCTTATGACCGTTACCAACGGGTCAGCCCTAAACTAACGGTAGTACCTGCCTCACAGGTAATACCCGCGCCGCTCCCAGCCCGTAACGCATGGTCTAAACCACCCAGTATGGTTAAGACCGTCGCTACCGCCCGCGCCCCGGCCCGCGCGCCCGCGCCCGCGCCCGCACCCGCACCCGCCCGCGCCGCGGCCCCTGCCCGCGCACCGGCCCCGGCTCGCCCAGCGCTCCCGGCACCCGTCGCCAACACCGTTCGCGCCCCTCCCCGCGCCGCCTCCCGGCCACAAGCTCCCCCTATGCCATTGATGGCTGCCCCTCTTCAAGAGGCAATCAACCTAGTCAGCGATCTGGCTATGTCGGTTGACATCAATGAGGTACAAGAGCTATTCCACAAGATGCAATACGCTCAATCCCCAGCGGACGTGATCCAATACACATTGGAACACGCGAACTTACTAAGCGCCCTTAAGCGCTTCGTTCCCCAGGCCCCTCCCCAGTACAACCACTATGGGTAGTACAACCGCACGCACGAAACCGCGCTCAGTTTCGTTAGCGTCATTCAACGCTAACGGTTTCTTTAGACAACGTGACCTTGTCCACGACTTTTGTTGCACCCACCTTATCGACATTATATGCGTGCAGGAAACCCTTCTAAAACCGGGGAAGGCGAACCCTAGGTTTGCCAATTACAGAACGGTACGTGATGATAGAGTGAACTCCCGTGGGGGAGGCACTCTTATCTATTACAAAAGGTCCCTGCACTGCATCCCCTTACCTACCCCGACTCTTGTTAATATGGAAGCATCTTGTTGCCTTCTAGCTATGACTGGTCATCAACCTATAGTCATAGCGTCCTGTTACCAAGCTTGTCAAAAGCCGATCGTCCGAGCTGACTTAGAAGCATTGTTCTCATTAGGAAGCGCCGTCCTTCTGATTGGCGACTTCAATAGTAAGCACATCCTATGGAATTGTAACGTCAACAATCCCAGAGGCATTGCACTTGAAAAACTAGTCGCAGAACTTAATTTTGACATAATTGCGCCCACTGAGCCCACTCACTACCCTCACACGGAAGACTTTCGACCTGACTTGCTTGACATGGCACTACTCAGAGGCGTAACACTCCAGTTACGCTCCATAGAAGTGGTTCACGAGCTTCACTCTGACCACCGACCCATTATACTGCGACTAGGTCCCGACCCAACAACAGACCTCCCCCGCCCCACTAAGACGATAGTGAACTGGAAGCAATTAGGCGTTGCCCTAAAGGCTATCAGTTCACCGGACCTTGACAAGATCCCTGACGACATCCTGACTAAAGATGACGTAACCCTTGCGATCGATTCGTTCACTAATCACCTCTCCACCGTAGTAGGTGCATCCGCAAAGGAGGTCATGGTGCCGGACGACCGGCGCCTTGTCATTCCAGCGGATGTGAGACGATTAGTGACGGAAAGTAAAGCAGTGACCCGACATTACGACTCTTACCCCAGTAAAGAGAACAAAACTAAGAAACGCCACTTTGAACGCATGGTTCAAAGTCGCATGTCTGAGTTGCGTGATCAACAATGGGGTGACAAACTTTCAAACCTCGTGCCAAGCCACCAGGCTTATTGGGACTTGGCGCGAGGTATGAAAGGAAGTAACTACAACGACATGCCTCCCTTATACAGACCAGTCCCACTAGTCCCAGCGTTCTTTGACGAAGACAAAGCTGAGTGCCTAGCTGATAGCCTAGAGGCTCAGTGTTCCCCTAACGTAGATCACGTTGACCAAGCTCACCTCGATTCGGTGGATGCTGAAGTCGAACGTAAAAGCTCTGTGGTCACCTCTGAACTCCCACCAATCACCTTAGCGACTTACGCTGAGGTGGCGAGACTGATCAAGGCCCTCCGACCGCGCAAATCCCCCGGTGCCGATGGCATCTCCAACAGGGTTCTTAAAACCCTCTCTCCTCCTCTCATCCATCTCCTAGTCAGCATCTTCAATGCTGCTATGAGCCACTGCTTATTCCCAGACACCTGGAAATGTGCAAATGTCATTGGCATTCACAAACCAGGCAAAAGCTCATCTGACCCCACCAGTTACCGCCCCATCAGCCTCCTCAGTGCCTTAGGCAAACTTTACGAGCGGTTACTTGCAAACCGTCTCCAGTCCCATGCTAAGGAACTCCACCTTATACCAGATGAGCAGTTTGGCTTCAGACCCGGACACTCATGCGTCCAACAGGTGCACCGCCTCACGGAGCACATCATTGAGGGCTTTAACAAGTACCCCAAACCCCAGACAACGCTAGCAGTCTTCCTCGACGTAGCGAAAGCTTTTGACAAAGTCTGGCACAATGGCTTGATTTACAAGCTATACCAATTTGGCGTGCCAGAACGTCTTGTGCTCATCCTACAAGACTTCCTTAAAGCCAGAAGCTTTCGCTATCGCGTGGAAGGCACCCTCTCCTCCCCCCACCCAGTCAGAGCTGGAGTCCCTCAGGGCTCCGTGCTATCACCCATTCTTTTCGCGCTGTATACCAGCGACATCCCACGCTCTCAGCCTAACGTCCTATTAGCCCAATACGCGGATGATACCGCTATTTATACCACTGGGTGGCATATCAGTAGAAAGTCCATTCCCGCCCTCCAACGGGCCATCACCGAGATCGGTGACTGGTTCCGTAAATGGCGCATCGCGGTCAACCCAGTTAAAAGTGCAGCTATGTACTTTACTGAGAAGGGCCGCCCCCGTTACCCGCAACCTATAACTTTGTTCGACCAACTCATCCCCTGGGTTAGTAAAACAAAATATCTCGGAGTCACCCTTGATCGGAATCTCACCTTTAGCGATCATATAACAACCGTCCGTAACAGAGCGGCCTTTGTAATGGGTCGCCTTGGTCCCCTGATTCGCAAAGAGAGTAAAATGTCTCTTAGAAATAAGAAGACACTTTACACTGCCTGCATCCGCCCCATCATGACTTACGCATCAGTAGTGTTTAGTCATGCTAGTGAGGCCCATCTCCATAAGCTTCAAGTCATTCAAAACCGTTTTCTTCGTAGTGCAACCGGCGCTCCGTGGTATATCCGGAACACCGAGTTGCATTGCGACCTAAACCTTCCCTCTTTAGCGCAGTTCAATAAGGACTGCGCCCGCCGATACTTTGATCGAGCGCCCCACCACTCGAACCCTTTGGTTGTCCAGGCATCGAACTACTCGACCGCCTCTTCTATCCCATTTTTCAAACCCCCCCGTCGCCGACCACGGCAGGTATTAGACGACCCGGATGACCCCATCGCAGCCATTACGTTGGCAGCTTTAGCGTTATCCGCAAGTCGTCGAGGTAAAATCCCCAGGTGTGAGGTAATCAGAGGTCACACAATCAAACACCGAGCTCGCCGGCGAGCTCGAGGCAAAAACAAGGTCACGATAAATTGCTCTCCAAATAGTCAAAGAGTATTATTCAGTAGGGCCCAATTGTGCAACACTGCAGTTGCACAGAGGCATTTTGCTCCGATCCCCCCCATGTCTCTCGACAGCGAGACAAGCCGAGGTCCGAACCACAGTGGTGCCCTTGAGCTCGCTGTCAACCCCTCCTATAATAGCGGTACGTTTTCGGCGTCCGCAGGAGACGGAGGTAGAAAGCGCTTTTCGCCTTCTACGCCCGTCTCGGGAGAAGTGCCTTCGGCACTTCTCCCTCCCGGGCTATTGTAGGGCCAGGCCCTCGCCCAAAACCCGGTGGAGCTGGACGACCGCACAGGCGGTAGCCAGCATCTATGTCCTCCCTAAAAAAAAAAAAAAAAATTAACATCAAAATAATATTTTGACTAACCTCGACGTTTCGATCAAGTTGCATTGACCGTGGTCACGAGTAGACTGAAGAAGCGGGTGTCATCGCCTTGAGGAGCGGCGGGAGCGATTTAAATCTACCCCGCTTGGTTTTCGTTAATGTAATTTAGAAACATGAGTTTAGTTCACGAAAGTTTAAAGAAAAGTACTTATAAATCAATTATTCAAATCTCCTAATAAATGAGAAAGTATATCGGTTACCTTTTCACGATGGAACCAATCTTTACAATATAGCTGTAGATAAATTGCCCATATTATTATTTCCTAGACAAGAAATTATTCATCTCATATCTCGTACCCGGAAAGTAGTGTTTGTTTGATGCGAGTAGCGGGTCGAAGACTGCTTCCCACCTATGGGCGGGAAAATCTAAAGGTAAATACTTCCTTCTCAAGGGCCGACATGTCCAATAGCACAAACGTTGGCCATTTTGTATTTTTGCGTACGACACAGTCGTCCCTATTCTTATTTTTCAATGTATTTTCGCCATTATACAAATCTTCCTTTTATATCGTCGTTTTTAAACGAGTAAACCCGCGTCGGCTATAATCTCATTTATAAGGAGATTTGAATAAACGATTGATTATTATAATTTTCTTACTCTTATCCGATATATCTTAGCGTTTTAAAGATACGTCATCTATCTTTACTTAGCAAATGTCATTGAAAAATGAAATCCAAATGTAGAATAATGACGCCCAGCACAACCTAGATATCGGAGTAACTTTCTTCCCTTGACAGACGCCATTAAAAATATAAATCTTAATTCGGAATAATGACGCCCAGCACAACCTAGATATCGATTTTCAGCCAAATTGAAGTAGTTTTTCACTTGGCAGACGTCATCGGAAAGTAAATTCCAAATTTGGAATAAGGACGCCCCGAAAAACCTAGATATCGATTTTTAGCCAAATCTTAGTAACTTTTCTCACTAGGCAGACGTCATCGAAAAATAAATTCCAAATTTGGAATAAAAACGTCCAGAATAATAATAATCATATAAACAATAATATAAATCTTTATTTAAGCCAATAACACTTTTTCCAAATCTTGTATTGCTGGTGGTCTTCACACTTCGACGTTTAAGTTTGTATCGTTAAGACCTTAATTGATAGCTGTACAGTGCACAGTTGACTTCAGTACAACTTTTCACGCAAAATAGTTATAAACATAAATTTAACTTACAAATTATCCATAAAATAACATCTTGTTCAGTTTCATACATTTTTTTTTATAAATTATCCACACAGGTGGTATTTATATTTTAACTAAATTTGTGTTATTTACGTGTTTGTATGTATGATGCTATATGGTGATATATAAACTGAAAAATTCAGGACTTGATTATATAAATATGTTTTAATAAAAGGGCTAAATCTTCTTGCAAAAGTTGTACGAATGACAGGTTATTTTAATTGGAAAACTCGTTTATGTAGCATATTACTAAAATTTGCAGATTTTTTTAAAGAGTCTGTGTGCGAACTGAAAACAACCTAGATATCGATTTTCAGCAGAAAATCGAAGTACATTTTTCACTTGGCAGACGTCAACGTAAAACAAATTCTTAACATGGAATAACGTCTACAACAACCTAGATATCAATTTTCAGTCAAACCGTAGCATTTTTCTTCACTTGGCAGATGACATTGAAAAAATAATTCCAAATTCGGAATAATGACTCTCAGCACAGCCTAAATATCGAGTATCAGACAAATCTGAGTAACTTTCTTCACTCGGCAGATGACATTGAAAAATAAAGAAAAGGAATAAAGACGTCCAGAACAACCTAGGTAGGTACACTATACATTTTCATTTGACGACTGATCTCAGTCGCAGTTGCAATTGCGGATACTCACTAGAATCGTACGGTAGGAATATAAAGTGCCATGTTACCGGAGCGCATCGCGCATCTGCATATTCTTTGACCGTTATATTTGTGCAGCGAGCGCGGAACGTATGCGGCGTTGCGCGAGTAAAGTAAGCTCGATTAGGTCCAGATGCTCAAGGCCATTGGCGACTCTAATCGCCTTAAGATATTTTACTTGGAAAATAACAATGATAAACTTAAACTTGAGCTGTTTTGCCTTTTATTTGAAAATCACAGTGTATCGTTAGCAACGTTTTTACTTGTATGTTTGTTATGAAAAAATGTTGCCTAGGCTGTTCTGCAAAATTGCGTTTATATTTTTTTTGTAGATTATGCCTTTTTGTTTTGATTAAATTTTTTTTGACATGTCGCTTGTTTATTTTTTACTTACCGCCTAAACATGTTTTTAGAGCATAAGCACCGCTATTTCAGAAACTAAAGGATCTATTTATGTAATATTCTTTAGAGTATATAAAGCAAGTTTTCACAAGGTTTCTGCTGTTGGTTTCATTTCAAAAGTTCTATCGAGTAAAAAGTTATGATTTTTTTCGGATTTTTAAAACTTTAAATGGCTCCCCTGTAAAGTAGGTATTTTGGCGCTTGTTACCTTTTGCCTTTCAAGCGTCGATATATAAAAAATAAATATCCTCGAACCGAAACACGTCCACTGTTAAATAAAGGGCTCCCAAAAATATCGCCACTATCAACGGCTCAAGTCATTCGATATCCGCATTTACGAGTATGTCGTCAGTCCGCCTGATCGGGGTGTCAAAAATATATATTATGAGGCAAAAAGTATAGTATGTACTGTCACCAAGAAATAATAATATAAAAGATGATAATATTATTTTAAAAACCTATAATAACATTTTCAAAGCTTTCCCAGAGTTAATATATTGGTTGAGACCTTGCAGATGCGATTATGTCAAATTGAACTGATGTCAAATCGCTTAATATGGGTAACCACGGGGTTATATAAATGTTATTCTCATTCCGTATGACTCTTGTTTTTTCAAGCACTGTAGGGTCTGTAGGTGACATTTTTGTGTCTGTAATTTTTCTCAGCGGCTAGTTTTGTCATAGTGCTAGTTGAATACAACCAGTGGAAGATCTTAATCTGTGATCTGTGAGAAACAAAAGAATGAAGTTAATAAAATTTACGATGATAAAATTAATATTTGAATAGAGTTTCCAATAGCATAAACAAACGGAACTTGGCAGTGAATGTTAATATTATAAAATAAGTTAAGGACCGACAATTTCTTTTGGATAGCGCTTGTAGTAATAATTTCAATCCGCTTCATTGCTTTGTGCTGTTTGAAAAGATATTTTATGAATAACCTACAATTTTTTATATGTATACTCGAATCCATTCCCTGCAATTAGTAGGTATTGTAATGTATTATATCAACCGGATTGTCCACTGCTTAACGCAACCTCCCCTCTTGTGGGGGGGTTTGCCATAATCTTTTCGCTTGGCAGTACATTTTACATCTTAGGGATTGTAGTGTGAGATATCTGTTCCTCAGAAAGCGCTGCTGCTCCTGCTACCTTTCTGGTGTGTTACCCTTAGTTGCCTCTTACGACATCCACGGCTAGAGATGGGAGGGTGATTCTTGGTGAACGTGAACTGTTGTAGGTATTTGAAATCTTAGAGTACATTATTCTTATTATCTATTAGTTCTTTACATTTCTATGATGTGAAGGTCGCTAAATTTGGAGTAATTTGGCAGAGATAGCCAAGTCATTTGCATAATTTGCTGGGCTGGGACAATATCTCAACTAGATTTTTAAAATTTATTAGAAATGAAGTGGTTCCTATCATAACCCATTTGGCTAACAAATGTTTTCAAATGGGAATATTTCCGGCTCCTTTAAAACAATCTATAGTAATTCCGATCCATAAAGGTGGGGATGAAAGCGATATTAACAATTATCGTCCTATATCTCTATTGCCAGCAATATCTAAAATCCTAGAGAAGTTACTTAATTCTCGATTAGTTTATTATTTAAATTCATTTAATATTTTATCTCCTATGCAATTCGGCTTTAGAAAAGGTAAATCCACGGAAGACGCAATAACTGCATTAACTTCACATGCTATAGATCAACTCGATAAAGGAAATAGATGTCTAGCGGTATTCCTGGATCTTAAAAAAGCGTTTGATACAGTTTCTATCCCGATCCTTGTAAAGAAGCTGGAAAGTATTGGAATCAGAGAAATACCCTTGAAACTTTTTATAGACTATTTATTCAACAGGAAGCAGAAAGTTAGGGTAGGCCAAACCATTAGTGATGACATGGACGTAATATACGGCGTTCCACGGGGTAGTGTATTAGGTCCTACGCTATTTTTAATATATATCAATGATTTGTACAATTTGAAAATCAAAGATGCCAAACTTTTTTCTTACGCTGATGACACTGCGATTGTTTTCTGCGGAAAGTCTTGGACATCAGTAAAAAACAATACTGAAACTGGTTTGGCACAGGTGGATGTTTGGCTTAAATCTAATCTACTTACACTTAACACTTCTAAGACGAACTACATATGTTTTAGTATCAGTAATCGGACTCAACCGCTAGCGGAGTTAGACATAAGAGTTCATGAATGTGACAATATCAACAATACAAACTGTCGATGCCCCAGTATTCGCAAGATATCAGATGCTAAGTATCTAGGAGTTATTATAGATCACAGATTATCTTGGTACGCTCATCTGGAGCAAGTATCTAACAGAATAAGGAAATTGCTATGGATCTTCAGATCTCTTAGGCATGTAGCTCCAAAAAAATCTAACAACTCACCTCGTAATTTATTAAAAGATATTTATATGGCGTTGGCACAATCAATCTTAATATATTGTGTTCCTATATGGGGAGGAGCATCAAAAACTAAATTTATAGCAGTTGAACGGGCTCAGCGAGCATTGCTTAAAGTTATGTATTTCAAAAGTATTAGATATTCTACCGAAGGTATATATTCAATTAGTAACTTGCTTTCGGTTAGAAAACTATATCTTGTTAATTTAGTTCTTAAAAAACATAAATCGCTTTCATTTGATACTAACATCCAGAATAAATCAAAAAAAAGAAGAAAGATCTCGGTAGCACAAACCACAATATATAAATCAAAATTTGCTTTGCAGCAATATAATGCACGATCGGTTAAAGTATACAATGAAGCTAACAAAATCCTAGATTTATATGCAAAAAGGGTATATGAATGTAAAAAATGTATGATCAAGTGGGTAGCACCGCTTACATGTGAAGAAACTGAAATGTTTCTTTAGGTTCAATAAGGTTCATTGACAATTCAACGCACATACACAGGACACACCACCACACCCCCTCACACACACCCCTTCGTACACACCCCCACGCACACACCCTTACATACAAACATACACATCTCATACGTATTTTTTCACAATTCACTCCAAGTTAAGAAATTCTATGTTATGAAAGAGCAGGGACTCCTAAAACAAGCATTCTTTGCTTAAAAGGAATCTCTGGTCGCTTAATTTGTATTTGTGTATTTTCTGTTTACTGAAATAAACATTATTATTATTATTTTTATTATTAATTTAATTATAGATATTTAATTATATATATATTATCTCAAATTGCCACATATATGTGCAAACAAATCACCTCGGAAATTAAATCATGAGCGTTTAATCCATATTCACTGAGAAATGAAATATAAATCATGTACATTGTATTTATGAAATAAAAATACGGTTTACGTTGCTGTAAAGCAAAAAATAAAATCCATTCAAATTCTAAATCGCAATGTCATTTGGGGCTTAGGGAAATTTCGTTTTTGCGAATACCAGACTACTTTAGCCTTTTCAATTGCGAAAAAATATGGCCGCATAAAATCACTTTAACAAAAAATATTAATATTAAATAATCATCTGAAGCTTACGTTACACAACACTTTTTTCGTTACGAGTATATATTCCTGCTGATTCAAAAATTCACAATTGAATTCCAAATAAGGATAATGCCAGGTTTGGGCAATCCAAAATACAGCTGGCGTGCAAATAAAATCCGTAAGGATTAACAAAAAAAAAAACACTTTGCATGGTCTAAATTAAATTTATTGTTTCTCAAAATATTCATGCACGGAGATGCACTTTTTCATACGAATAAACCAATTTTAAATTCCGTTTCTCTGTAGTTACCTTGGAAACATATTTTTGATACTATTCAACACTTCTGGTGACAATAATCGTAGACCACCGCACGGGACTGTATGTATAATGAAGTAACAAAGGCTTATGTGCTATGTTTTTCCCAAAAAATCAATATTTATTTTAAATTTATTAAAATCTGGGGTAAATTGGAACATAGGAATACTAAAGACCCCAGGTATGTGCAACATAGTGGCATCTCGTCCCTTAATTTAAATTGAAAATTTATACTTATTCTGTGGTAGGTTTTCAACTGTTCCGACACAAATTTATTTTATGGTTTATTTGTGATATTTCACATAAAATCATTTTTGGAATATAATTTGAGGGTATATGATTCGTAACATGTATTAAGTAACAATTTTTTATATATGCAATATATTGGAAATAAGGTTTTCACATAAGTAACGGGCCAATTTTTGAAAACCTCCCAAAAAACCACTATATAAACTACCTACTTGACATAATTATGTACACCAACTTGTCCCAACCGCCGCTTGTTTTAATTTCTCCTTTTGTGTAAAATTTTATGTCGACTCATCCAACTTTACAAAATACTGCAAACTATACACAATAATACAGCTACTGCAATAAAAGCATTTAGACAACCTATAAGTTATTGCAAACTTACAGGCAATCCAAATGCTCCAGCCCACTACCAGTTGGCAGCGCGCTCAGCATGTTGGCAGCATTGCCCCGTTTGCAATGCTTATTCATTGACCATATAAGGCCAGCATTTTGATGACTTAATACATGGATGAATAATACGAGTTACAAATACGCTAGGTTGCTATAACTACAGAAACCAGCTCATCACAAAGTCATGTTGCAATTTAACAAAAGTATCCTAAAGTCACGGCACTCCTGAAGTAAAACTCAAAGCAAAGACGGTCGAGTGTAAGGTCGCAACGCGTTGCTTGCTTTTGAATTAGTAAACATCGAATAAGGTTTGTTTTTGTTTGCTGGGATTCCCTCATTCCATCACCATAGAGTTTCAACATGAGGAGGAGAGGATTTATCTACTTACAGATTTTCTATTGTTTTATCTGTCAGCAGCGCTCTCGGCCTAGTCGAGCCGCGCGGCGCGGCGGCGGCGCGGAGGCGCGGCGGCCCGAGGTGGCGGCGAGCGCTCCTTACAACACTTACGTATTTACAAATTGTATTTAAATTCATAAGGTGTAAAAGATATTATTTGTCCATACATTATTATTTGTCCTCTTCTCATTTTAAGTTACTTTATACCTTGTTACACTAATTTGTCCATATATTATCAATAATTGTCCTCTTCACATTTTAAGTCACCGTATAACTACAAGTATTGTGTTACACTACTAAATTTAAACTAGTCTAGTACTTAAATGACTGTATTCATCAAATGTCGAAGCATAATATATATTACCTTAGATTAATTTCTCATATAAGTGAAATGTAAATTTCTTGTTGAGAAATAAAATTCTATAAACTGATTTCAAACTGCACAGCCCCCATCAGTCTGAGACATACAATTGTAAACGTATGTGCCTGTAAGTTTTTCCTGTCTGCATAGAAAGGGTTATGTTTTACACTCGTATCTTTTATTTAAACTAAGAATCACAATATATAAAGAAATGTAATTCAACCTCATCTAGAACTGAACGCAAACCTTACTACCGCTGTGGGCGTTGCTTAAAAACTGTACCGTGCGGCGCTGACAGTTCGCCATGTCGTCGACTTGAGCTATGCGATTGTGCCGCGAGAAGTTTCAACTGTATAATATTATTATGTTCTTGTGTTGAATAAATCTATAAAAATGCCGTCGTGTGTTGTAGTGGTGTAGAAGCCTTTCATATATGAAGAATTGGGGAATTACTTTTCATATTATGTGAGTCAATAGACATTTTGGGAACCTATAGTTGATGACTCTGGGGTATGTTTCATCATTTCTACGGCCAAGGCGTCTCTACGTCATCGGTAGGCAGTGACAGCATAAAATGTAAGCCACCAATCAAGTGCGATCATTTTTGAGCGCCAATTATATTAACCAATGCAATTGAAGTTGAAAGATAGTGCGTGTTTTGTTATTTATGACTTTTATGAGTCCGAAATTAATACGGTCACTGTATAAGAGTTACAATTCTTCATATATTGTTATTCGTAGTATTTAAAGTATGTAACGTGCGCGTACTGTCATTTGAATTTTGCCGCTATCTTCTCACTGACTGACGTCTCAACGTGATTCAACCAATCATTACGCGCAGCCTTGCCCCGCGCTCCATTGTCATTTTAAGGACGAATCACAGCGCGCGACTGCCGACCGTGTGAACCCCAAGACTTGGGAATAAGGACAATTTTCACCACCAACGCCATCGTGTGCCTTTATTATAAGTCTGTCGTTAGTTTCATTACTTTTATAGCAAATATTATAATTTGTAAATTTATTGTAACCTCAAATCTTCGAAACGGCTAAATGGATTTCAATAATTAAGGTATCGTTATATTCGTATCAGGAACCCAGTTTCTTAAGATATTTAATAAAAAGTAACAATATGGCGGATTTTAGGTATCAAATAATAATACGTTAGGAAATTATATAACTAAAATTTTTGAGTACCCCCTTTTAATTTCCATTGTCATAATGATAGAACTAAAAAATGGAATAAAGGAAAAACATGTATATAGTGTATTTTTAAATTTAACGGGACACTAAATACATTATAAATAATTTCACCAAAAATTCAGAACAACTTTAATACCTGTTTATGCTTTAGACTACGAATTTGCATAAAATTTGGTCTTGTTTAGTGTTTTATTACAGGAATCTAATATAGGTTGAGAAAAGTAAATCAATACTGCCAACATACCGGGGCACTGCCAGTTATTAGTAAATGGAGCCCTAAACAGTAAATGATGTGTACTTATATAAAATACAGAGACTCTCTTCTCTTCTTTGTGTCACCACAGAATATTTTTTGATGTTTCGTATTCACCAAAAGTTATTATAAAGAAAACCGCATTTAATGGCAAATTTCCCTGGCATAAATAAATTTCAAAAGGAGCCATCACGTCTGAGAACATAATCTTACATTGATTAATTGCTTTCTCTGAGCGCTGAAGTTACAAAAGGGTTTTGTAAGAAATGTATTATTAAGTAGCATTCTGATCATGTCTCCGTCTGCCCTTGGAAAGGCTTTTTTTTGCACCACCTGCTCGATACTTCATATATTGTATAATGGAAGACTGACTGGGCAATTTAAATGAAACTGTTGTATTTTTATATACAAACTTGAATATTGTTACAACATTTCTCGAAAGGGTACGCAAAGACCACGGATTTAATCACTAAATAAACACACACACAAAAATATTTTATATGCATTTGCTATTTAAATATACTTAGCGTAGTTTTGTTTTGCTCACTCGCATGCGGAACGGAGTCTCCCTGTCCCAGTGTCGACTCTAAGTATTTTTTCATGTACATTTTCTTAGAAAAACTCTTAATATGTTCGCGACAATATTCCAAACAAGCAAAAACACGGTTAAACTTAAGTTGTTCTAAGGGTGATGTTTCTTCATAAATGCGTCAATTGATTTTTATTTTTAAAACGTAATATGGTAAGTATATTATTTAAGATTTGTTACTCATTCTGCTTTGAGCTGAAAACCTAGTACCTACCATAATACCCAGTCACATAAATATAGAAAAACTTCATTTTTTTATATTAAATAATATGTAATGTTGTCTTAGGTTTTCGCGATTGTTACACATAGTAATTAAACAACTTTAAACGGTTTAAATAAAAATAATGACAAATATACGCGATTTAAACCGTTTAATTACCATTAGATAATATATGGTAAAAGGTTGCCTGTGGAGCGTCGGTTCAGAATGTCACCCCCATCTCTTCACGTGGGTGTCGTATGAGGTGACAGAGTGTAAAATACCTGTAGTTGGGCATCAGCGCCTTCTGAAGAATCCACTATTTTATACCAGCTGCCATCTCCAAAACGCCTGCCAAGTGTGAGGATTGTGGCAAAACCCCCTCAATGGCTGTGATCAGCAGTGGAAAATTTGGCTGATACAGTAAAAGGTAACAAACTATCGTACCAATACGAATTTATTTACTAACTTTGTTCCCATTTTATTTCTGGAATAAAAAAATTGTTAAGATCATGAAGAACTTTCCAAAAAGATGGAACAACTAACAAAATTAAGTAATTACTTCTCGTTATGGCTGTTCGCATAAAGGAAATAGCTCTAGCATCTGGCATATAAATACGAAAATAATATTTCATTTTCCTCTTCCAAATGAGATAACGGCCCGTGTGAGAAATCCCCTTTCATTTAGAACAAAGCAGTAGTGAGCTGGAATAACATCATTCTCTTAAGTAAGAATATTTATTTTGTATGTCTGTTCGTTTACAAACTGAAGAGAATACAATATAATACAAAATGGAAAAGTTTTCTAAATGTCAAACTTGCATCTGTAATACTGAAGTAATAACATTATCGTATCGATATCTTAAATGTTTGGGAATAATTTTCAATAAAAAATATAACAAACTAATATCCTATAGTTCTACCAACTATATATTATTAACAAATTAATCACAAATTATATACATACATATTCTATATTACAATTTACAAAAGAATATTATACATATATAGGTACATGTTAAACACAAAACTAAATTAAAAAGGACGCCTGTACCATAGTGTCCATTACTATTCCTACAAAGTTAGAGCAAGATAGTTTTTGACTTGATTGTTGAAATATTTTAATGAAGTTTAATTCTAGCAGTACTGGATTAAACAGTGTGACATCGTCAGCAGCAAATGTATGATGGTAAAAAAAGTTTTAGTAACAGGTTGTTGTGGTATTTTATTTTCTAATGTCCGTAACTATCCCCTATTTGATACTTTTACAGTCATTTTTAGAACTTCATTGTTTTTATACCACATATACCATACAAAAATAAACCAACAATACACTTCTTAGTACCATAATCGAAATGATTAAAAAAAACTAATATCACGCTTAAAGTACCTACGAAAAAATATCCCCGTAGAATCCTACGAAAAAATAATCCCTGTAGAAATATAAAACTGTTCCGATTTGGCACGGTACGATTTGACATGCATGTATAAATAAATATAGGTATCGTTCATGAAAAGTCCTAGTAACGTATTCTTTCTATAGCAAAAAATTATACAGAGCTTTTAATTTTATTTGCCGTAGTATAAATACAATAAAGTTCTAAGGCAAGCCATCTGAAAGTGTATAGTGTCAATATAAACAACAAACAACTGGTCCCGCATCTACCTAACACTATTACTTATCTCTGTGATTACAAACAACGCCACATTAATTATGTTTTTGCGTTGGTGGATAGTGATGTTGTTTATGTGGTAAACAAATGGTTGTAATAAGAGTACGGTGACAGTTTTGTTTCTACCGTAAAATATAGCATAGAGAAGCTATAAATTTACAGACTTCCACCAACAACTCATTACAGAACGTTTTGTCAAACCCTCTGTGAATTTAATAGGTCTGTCCGGAAGTGAATTTCGTGATTTATTTACATTAAACCTAGGTCGTCAAAGACAAATAAGGTCACAAGATTTCACTTTTCACTTCATTTCTTTCCGTGTAAAGTACTTAGCATAAAACGTAATGTTCTTTGTGCTAGACTTGACAATAATTTTTTTTCACTTTGCCTGCAAAATAAGTTGAAAAATATTTTCACATGTGTAATTTTCATTTAGGTAATACTTTGCATAAGCATATTTTTTACACCATAGTAAAAGTTTTTACCCGTGGGATGCCGGGTTAGAATTGTACCCCCCCTTATCATCCCGTGGGTGTCGTAAGAGGCGACCAAGGGAAAAATACTGGAAGGTGGGCAGCAGTGCCTTCTAAAGAACTGTCAGCTTACACTGCAATCCCCAAGACGCCTGCCAAGCGTGGGGATTTTGGCAAATACCCCCTTTATAGGGGAGGCTGTGTTCAGCAGTGGACGAACCGGCTGTTACAGTATACAGTAAACATTTTAAAATATTTGTGGTAAGCATGGACACATATTCGTCCTTCTTAGTTTCAAGTGTTTGTTTTTAAAGAGTGTATTACCTATTCCATTTTGGCTTTAAAACAGAACCATTGGATCAAAACATTTGTAACTTTAATTATCAGTAATTTTTCCCTTGGTTGGTAATATTCGTGACTATACATAGCTGAATTTGTATAGATTTAAGCTAGTTATGGTAGTGGGCTGAAGTTTTTATACTGCCTGTGGGCATGCAATGGCCGTTGTGTAGGAACTGTACCGTTCACTGAAAGCATGTGTGCCGGATGGCCACCAGTATCGTACTCAATCCCGCAATGCTTGGTCATGTCGTACATTAAGTTGAGCTATTAATTTATAAACATTTTTAATATTTAGTCAAAAAATAATTCGAAAACATTTTTTTATATATTTCCGTGTCTGTAGTTGTCGTATAAAAATATAATTATTTCCTAAGAGCCAACAACAGCTAATATCTCATTCTGCCTGCCTTGACTGTCCATCCGTGTCTTAGAGTAGACAGCAGACGAGTTTGAAATGTTACGAGTGTTATGTTTCAAAACCAAAGTGGAATATTTAGTAACTTTAAAAAACCCACTAAATGCGTAAGTAGGATGAATATGAGTCAATGTTGTTACTTACCAAAAATAATAAATTTAAAACATTTACCATGGTGCAAAAACTATACTTTTTTATGTGATTATGACGGAAGAAGCTTCAGGCCCACCTGATGTTAAGCGGATTAATTTCTGACTATAATAGATGCAGTTCGTCATGTGACGAATTTTGACTTCTTTTTTACTTATATTAAAAACAGTAGCTATAATCTAATTAACTGATTACCTAGCTCCTTTGACTTCATCTTATATTTTAAATCAGCAATTGTTTGATATATTATGTCTATCTGTAAGTAATATAATTACGAAATCCTTTATTAACTTCAGCTATGTAACTTATAAACTTCTGAAAGTCCCTACGTGTGACAACTAACCATCAATTATATATTGTTTATTTCAGAAATTCATATAAAAACAAACAGACAAGTCAATATCTACAAGGAATAAACACAAATCGTCTAGCTGTTTTAAAGAAGAAACAAAGATATAATATTTTTGTATTCACATAATATTGCTAAAGTGGGTTCGATCCATTTCATCAAAATCTTCCAACATCTGTAGTAAGATAGATCGGATTGTAATTTACGAAAATCGGAAAAACTACAAACGATTCTTGGTTGTCGAGATAAACGATTCGACGGGTTCTGGTGTAAATTGACGCATTACGTAACCGCTGCCGCTGGGTATAAGGCCAACCCAAATTGAAATGCCAATCATGTGCTATCTCACGACAGTAGTTTCAACGTTTACAAGCTTAATAAAGTATAAACCAGGAATAACGCACTCTTCGCGTGTTTTAAGTACATCATAAAGTGTGACTTCGGGTATTCATTATAACTACGTGTATAATATTATGAGATTCTACAGTAAAAAATCGGCCAAGTGCAAGTCGGACTCGCGTGCAAAGGGTACCATATTAGCTATACAACATTAGACTTCACATTTTAACATTTTTTTGTTTAAACGAGCGCGAGGCCACGTCGCACTTGGCCAACTTTTAGTATTTGTTGTTATAGCGGTAACAGAAATACATCATCTGTGAAAATTTCAACTGTCTACTAGCTAGTAGCTATCACCGCTTTTGAGATACAGCCTAGTGACAGACGGACGGTCGGACGGACGGACGGAAAGCGAAGTCTCAGTAATAGGGTCCCGTTTTTACCCTTTGGATACGGAACCCTAAAAACAAAGTAGTTTGATTGCATTTTATCACGTTGAGAACCAAATTTTCAGAAAGGGTACAATATGGATTACTATATAATAAGGACTATTTTTAGATTAGTAACACAAGCACAATACCTATTAAGCTTGCATGATATGTTATAAAATTATAACTATAAATTTTATAAAATGCAATATTTTTATTGAATACACTATGGCACTAGATAAGATCACACGTATTCTAGTGTAGTGCCCTTTAAGCAATTTATAATATTCGCCAATACTAAAAAACTGTTTCAATTTGTATTTCTAAATATATGATTACAAGCACAACCGCGTGCTAATTGAAACTTGCATGATGCACCATACGCTATGACGGTTAAAGAAAATACAATTGGAGCACGAAGTTTAGCCAGAAATAGCCATGTCTAGGTGGCCGAGCAGTTTAGGCATCCGACGCAAATACGGAGGACGCAGGTGCAATTCTCGCCCGGGGCATAACATTTTGTGCTACAATAATTTGTGAAAAAAAAATATGATTAAATTTGTCTTGTGACGCACTGATAAGAGCAACCAATTAAGTCTCATGTATAGAGGGTCCAGTGTTGGGAAAAAGGCAATAACACAATTGACATCGATAAATGCTAAATTTTAGTTTATGACAATTGTTGAATTTCCTTTGTATTAGAAAACAATTGCCTTGAGAATAGCATTGGTTAAAGTACCTACTCAAGACACATTATGGTTTGTTAGTAACTCTAAAATATAAATAAGCTTGGTAAACAATAAAGAGTTTTTATTTTATTGTATTATTTTATTGCACAAGGTTACCCTGTTTAAGTTTCTTGTCTATTCTTGGCTTATCATTTGTTTGCAGAGAAGAATTAAGATTTGCATCTTTGAAAAACTTCTTTTATCGCAGAAAATCGGAGGACGCGGGTTACATGTTTAAATCGGGAGACATGTTTTTAACCAGGTTTCGGAGACTACTATTGCATGTATGTTATTATTATCAAAGGACGCCAGCATATGAGGGAAATGGGCGGGAATACTTTGCGCGTTGATATGGATAGCATTAAAGTTCTTGGGCACATCAGAAAAATTAGTATTCAGAGTGTCAGAGAGAGATGGAATACTAGAAAAGCTACAATCCCCACTAGCCAAGTAAGAAGAAGAAAGAGATAAATAATCATCAATATCATTATCACTATCGCTGTTATCAAATATATTTAACATTGGAAAAAAAAATACTATTTATATATTATAAAATAATAAATACAAATAAAATAATATATATACTATACAATAAATATAATAAAAAAAGGATTAGCTTGCAAAGCGTAAAAATTTCACCTGCCGGTTGTGTTGCTGGATAAAAATAGCTGTGAGAGACTTGCACTTTACACGAAAAACCTTAAGTAAGAATATAATAAAAAAAGAAATCGATTTTAAAAACACGTGAACAACTGCTTACTCTAGTACTGCTTTAAAACTTAAAGATGGAGACATATCAAATAATATATTGTATAAAATGATAAAGAATGTACAAACAATACGAGGTTAGTTTAGAGGAAGAAGAATGAATCTGTCAACCAACGTCATCCTGCTGTCGTGTTTATGTCATATCTGTAACTGTATGATACGTTAGATAGCAAACTAGCATAGCAAGCATGTGGAAGCAAACTGACTAGTAAATAAATAACTAAAATATTACTTTTCTTTTCTCTATGCTAAATTAGTTGTAGGTACACATAACCTTAAAATACACTGTTTGTTTTAGTTTTTACCAAGTACATTAAACAAGAAAGAAACAGAAACTATCTTTAAAAAGCGGTAGATGGAAAAGTGTGCTACATATTGTAGAATATAAGTGTGAAAGTACCTACATATTATTTTATTCAAATCCGCCCTCAAGGTGTTTAATTATTGGGATCCAGTATATAAACGGCTTTAATTCATTCACACATTTTTAATTTCTTAATACCTTTGAACACTCTACATCTTTATAAAAAATTACATCGACTACAAACTTATAAGTTGCTCCAAACAATTCTCAAAAACTAGTACAATGAAAATTTTCTTCAAGACATTTGTCAAAACACTAATCGCTCCAAGTTTGAAAATAACTTGCTTTTAAAAACATAGACTATAATCATAGACAATAAGAATTCATCTCTACAACATCCCCTCTGAATTTTATATTGTCTCAAATAAAATTAAAACCAACCTGTATTTAACTTTAACATATTTTCCTAGAGCACCCCATATACAACTTCAACATTGAACACATAATTAAAACAAAAATAAAAACCCATACTAGTATTCCCTACCTATCATTACATTCTACATACTATATTAAACCACCCCCTTAAATATAAATTTCAAATTAACAATCAAGACAATCTTAATACTATAACTAATACCTAAATTTCAAATCAATTCCAAAACATTATCTCTACAAAATATAACATCTAACACCTATCATAATTAACTAACTATACCACTAAACTCACTTCATTAAAGTTCACATCAAACTCACTGATCACTCACAATATGCTTTCTTAAACGTAAAAACTTGGTTCTGTCCAATCCTTTTGTCAAAATATCCGCAATATTAGAATTGGTTGGACAATAGAAAATTTCAATTAAATTTTGATCTATCTTTTCTTTAATAAAATGATATTTCACATCAATATGTTTGCTTCTGCGATTTAAAATTCCGTTTTTAATTAAAACAATAGCCGACTGATTATCAACAAATAATTGTGTTTTTGGAGTATGACCTGTAATTTCTTTAATCAGACTTTGAACATAAAGTAAATCTTTGATACATTCTGCGGCAGAGATGTATTCTGCTTCCGTACTGGAGAGAGCGGTGACGGACTGTTTACGCGAGCACCAATGTATGGGACCACCACTGTACAACACTACAAAGTCGTACTTTTCCTAGTATCAGGATCACCAGCGAAGTCTGCATCACAATATGCAGTCAAAACTAAACTATTTCCACGTAAATATTGAATACCAGAAGATATAGAGCTCTTAAGGTATCTGAAGAGATTTTTAATATTGGCAAAATCATTTAAATTAGGACACTCTTGATGTCTACTGCAATAACCAACATGAAATTAAGCATCTGGTCTAGTTTTGTTTACTAAGTATAGTAAAGACCCTATCAACTGCCTATAACGATGCACATCACTACTATTACCCTTCCCCTCTTGATGTGTATCAACTAAAATATTCGGAAAAATAATTTCTTTTAAGTCATTAAATCCAAATTTATTTAACATTTGACCAATATAAGATTCCTGATAAATTTTCAAATAATTTTCTCCAACCTGTATATCAATACCGATAAACTTTATCAAATTTTCTAATTTCAAATTCTTTTTGCATTCCTTTCATGATATTATTCAATTCATTTTCACAATTTCCTATCAAAATTCCATCATCAACATATATAGCCAAGTAAATTTCCTTTTCTTTAAATAAAAACAAACATGGATCTAATTTCAGCTGTTCGAAACCCAATTTCTTTAAATATTCAGTTAGCCGCTTATTCCACATGAGCGGTGCTTGCTTAAGACCATATATACTCTTCTTTAATTTACAAATTTTATTTTCACCATAATCATAACCTAAAGGAATTTCCATAAAGATATCCTCATTTAATTCTCCATACAAAAACGCTGTCTTTACATCAAACTGTTTTAATTTTAGACCTTTCTGTGCAGCAATTGAAAGCAATAATCGTACACTAGTAGTATTTACCACTGGACTATAAGTCTCTTTGTAGTCTACATTATATTTTTGTAAAAATCCCTTAGCAACAAGTCGTGCTTTGTATCTTCCTTCCGACTTCACAGTAAAAATCCACTTACTAGTTATCAATCTTCTATTACCTGCTTCTATTTTATCAACTACTTCCCAAGTTTTATTTTTTTCCAAAGAATCCATCTCTTCTTTAATAGCTTTTTCCCATAAACTTCTCTCATCACTCTTCAACACCTCACTGTAAGTTAAAAATGATGTTTCTAAATCATAATCTTTCAACCTTATTGGTAATTTTCTATCTCTTTTTGACAAAATCCTTTTACTACTAATTTCTTCAACGGACTCCTCCGCATCCACAAACAACTCGTTTCCATCCACCGTCAATCTTCTATTATCTTCAATCTCATTTCCATTATTCACTTCTTGACTACTATCTTCCAAATTAACTTCTCTTCTACTATTATTATCTAATAATTCTTCAGCAATACTATCTTCAAAAACATCAATTCCCTCATTTTCTATAACATCATTCCGTTCCTCCTCCAAAACATCTTCTACGACATCATTTCGCTCTTCAAAAATATTTTCTATGACATCATTTCGTTCTTCTACTAAAATAATATCTATGACATCATTTCTCTCTTCTTCTAAAATAGAAAATTCCTCCTCCTTCGTTGCTTCAACATCTGTCTTCTTCTTCTTACTTTCTCCATACAAACTTCCCCTCTCAACTTGACAACCATCATCAGCTGTGATGACATTTCTTTTCTCGTTTTGTTCTTCCAACTCCTCTTCTTCTTTAAATAATTTATATAAATCTGTAACTTTCGCAATCCTATTACATTGCTTTAAGAATTCCAAAACATCCTTCGCATTATTATTAAAAGTCACATCTCTTGAATAAAATACCTTCAAACCCACCGGATCCCAAATCTTATATCCATTGTTCGTAAATCCTACTTGCAAACCCTTACCACATCTGGAATCTAATTTATTGAGTTTTGTATTTATTTTGTAATAAGCCAAAGAACCGAAAATATTTAAATGTTTCAAATTTGGAATTCTATTAAACCACATTTCTGCTGGCGTTCTGTCATTAATAGTATTAGAACACCTATTGGTTATGTAAGTTGCTGTTAACACCGCCTCGCCCCATAACTCTTGTGGTAACTTCATGTCAAACAAAAGAGCACGGGTTCGCTCCAAAATTGTTCTATTTAATCGTTCTGCCTTACCATTATGTTGTGGAGTATACGGTATTGTATAATCTATTGAAATTCCTTTACCTAAACAATATTTTTTAAAATTATTTGAACTATATTCACCGCCATTATCGCACCTAAATGTTTTTACTTTTAAGTTAAAGTGATTTTCAGATAAATTTATGTAATTAGTCATTTTTGAAAAGGCTTCACTCTTAGTTCTGATCAGATAAATTTTAGCAAAATGTGTATAGTCATCTAGAAAAGTGATAATATATTTATAACCATCATACGTGTCTGAACCTATTGGACCACAGATGTCACTATGAACTATTTCTAATGGCCTAGTAGCTCTATTCCTTTCGGTATTGAATGGTTTTCTGCATAGTTTTGCTTGTGTGCAGACTTCGCAGGTGTCAATATAATTATCACTATGTTTTGAATTTATTCCATTAACTATCTGTTTTGTTTTTGAAATTGATGTATGTGCCAAAGCTCGATGCCAAAAATTTATGTTTTGAATTAAGTTTACTGACTTTGTGCTTGACCGAGTTGCTGACAACTCTGCATAGTACAGTCCGTCACCCCTTAACTCACCAGTCAGTAAGCAGCTGCCATCTCTTTCGTATACTTTACATTCTTTTCTGAAAAACACAATTTTATAATTATTTTCTGCTATTTTTGAAATTGAAATTAAGTTTTTCTTCTATTTCGGGACTAGTAACACATCATTGAAGGTAATGTTATGTGAATTTGTGTTAGACTTGCATAACACTTTACCCACAGTGTCTATAATGTGTGTATTACCATCAGCTGTTGAGATTCTATAATTGCACTTTTCTTTCAAATGTAAATATACTTCAGAATTAATTATGTGACTGCTAGCTCCGGAATCTAGTATGAACTCAATAGTTTCCTCCTCATCTCTGTCTAATTTTGTAAAATTACTCACCGAAAATTGTGGTTTCTCTAAACAAAATTTTGAAAAATGTGTGTTTGTCTTGCAAAACACACAATTGTATTTTTCTTTGCAATCATTATTTTTGTGTCAATTTTTCAGACATTTGAAGCATGTTATTATGCTGTTATTCTTCACGCTCTTGGATCCTTTATCATTTCTGCAGAATTTTGCTATGTGTCCTTTCTTACCACAATTATAACAAACATTTATTAAAAATGTATCACAATTTTCTTTATTTTTAGTATCCCGTTCTGTAATTTTTAGTTCTAATTGTATTCGGGAAATAAGATTCACAAAAGTTTTCTCTTCTTTAGCAGTTGATTCCCAAGTTGTCCTAAAGCTCGATAATTCTTTAGGTAAAATGCACAATATTTTCGACACAACCTCAGTATCAGTTAGATTCATTCCAGTACTTTTGATTGAGGTAACTATGTTCATTAGGTCGCCGATATCTTCTAGTAAATCTGTTTTTTCGAATTTATAGTTATAAAAATCTTGGAGTAAATGACACCTCTGTGTGTCAATTTGGCCCAAAAATATCTTATCCAATGTGTCTAAAATTTCTTTTGCGGTTTCACAGTCAATTATACGT
Organism: Plagodis dolabraria; assembly: GCA_963854805.1. NCBI lineage: Eukaryota > Metazoa > Arthropoda > Insecta > Lepidoptera > Geometridae > Plagodis > Plagodis dolabraria. The sequence goes on along the minus strand of OY978447.1, from coordinate 18,758,152 downwards.
CCAATATATGAAGTATCTACAGAATTAATTATTGTAAATCTGGCTTTTGCATCTTTACTAATAAAATCTTCCTTTATTTTTTGTTCATCATTTAACCCTTGTATAACTGAATTTAGTCCTTTTGATAATAGTAATAAATGTAATTTCTTTTTCCAAATAATATAGTTCGTATTTTCATCTAGTTTTGACAGTTCCTCTGTCATGTTTCTATATAATTATTTCCAGTAAATAAAATAATAATTTCATCACCATATGGTTTCCAGGGTAGATAGCTCAGCTCATCTTCATTTTATCCTTGAGAGCAAAGGGCCCATGACCTTTTATTCAAATCCGCCCTCAAGGTGTTTAATTATTGGGATCCAGTATATAAACGGCTTTAATTCATTCACACATTTTTAATTTCTTAATACCTTTGAACACTCTACATCTTTATAAAAAATTACATCGACTACAAACTTATAAGTTGCTCCAAACAATTCTCAAAAACTAGTACAATGAAAATTTTCTTCAAGACATTTGTCAAAACACTAATCGCTCCAAGTTTGAAAATAACTTGCTTTTAAAAACATAGACTATAATCATAGACAATAAGAATTCATCTCTACAACATATACGTTTTCACGAATGAATTAAGTACTGATCTAAAAACAAACCAACACAAAACCAGTGAAGAAACAATGCATCAAGATTTCTTGTTAGCTGCAGCTCGCCTGGGTTTGGGTGCCTGGACTACAGTACAATCCTTGGCAGGAGGGTGCTTCGGCTTTTCAACTAGCAGTTTGACGTCTTCAAGCTCTTTGAGGCTGCTAATGTGATGACGCGTGCCATCAGAGCTGATCACAAATACTGAGCCTTCCTTCGTCCAACATTTTGACACACCGAATCGTTCACGGGCGGCTAGAAATAACTCATGACGCGGCTTAGTGAGAAACTCTGAGACGGTGATTCCAGTACCTTTGAGACCACATTTAGACCCCCAGATTTTATTCCGTAAAGCCATGTCACAGGGCTTGAAAAGTATGGGGCGAGGTCTATCAGTAGTTGAGCGACCCATTCTATGGCACCTACTAACGTCACCAACACCAAAACCGTCCAGTTTCATTTTGGATGTTAATGTGCGCCAAATTACCGAAGCAGTGTCTTTTTTCGTCCCAGCTGTAGTTTCAGGCACACCATGTATCAATAACATCTTACGCCGGCTCCGCATTTCAATGTTATCTACTGCCTTTGCTAATATGTCAGCCTGTAATTGAAGAGATCTGAGGGATGCAATGACAAAGGTCTTGAATGTGGCAAATTCAGTTGCTAAATTGGCAGTTGATTCTGGATTGGCTGCACTCTTCAACTCACTTTCGAAATTGTTCATGCGCTGGTGCAGACCGGCTCCAATTTGTGCAATAGTGGTGTGAAAATCTTCCATTTTGAGGTTAGAACGAAAAAAAACTTTTATCAGTGATGTGAAAAGTGCTAAGTTAATTTAAGTAAGGAGAAAACACTTCCAGACAGGTACTATTTGTTACACTTTATAAATTCATTAAAATTATTTGAATATAGTGACAAATACTATTATATTTCAATTAAATACTCAAGAGCTTTATTTAGTAGATGTTGACTTTTGTAGCTGTTATTCAATACTTAAGTTTTAACTTTAACACAAGATATTTCCGAATATACTACAATTGGCACAAAAGTTTCCTTGAACAAATACCTACAGAGACATATTGTATTTAAAGTAAACATCAAATTGAAAGATATGATGCTTTACTAAGCAGGCGTTGAAAATTATGCAATTGGGTAATACCTACTTAAATTTTTAACGCGTGGGTGAGACGTGTGAACGTGGCTGTGATCAATTGAACTTCATTATAACTTTATGATAAGCTCTTTTCTTAGAAGCGAAAGTGTAATTCTTTTACTTCTACCGTAATAAATATACTTCAGGTGCAACATTATATCTAAAATTTCAAACTTTCAAGTTTTTAAGCTTTACTGTCTATAACACCGAATGCGACATTATGTTACAAGCTAACTTGTTAACTACGCCCAGAATAAATTCAGGTGAAGTTCAATGTTTTCTCTAACAGAAAACCAATGTCTATATTCTTCGTTTAACCGAATTTATTAAGTTTTATCAAACAAAATAATACAAGCCCAGCAATTGATGTTATTTGGAAACTTGACTGTTTACACTGATGATTGAACCAGACACACATGAGTAAACTCATACAAGTTTGAACAAATTATTTGCACAAATTTGCCTGCGCAATACTGACTATAATGATAATCATTAAATTCAGTCGTTACTATGCGGAATGAATGTGAATACTTAATAATAACACGTATATTCAAAATAACAAAAATTTCAAAACATTAAAATGATACAAAAATGTATTCAATTTCCCTTAATTATTCGACTGCTAGGTCGCCGTAACGTCATAAACACCACGTAGCCCCACCGGAAGAATTTTCGACGTATTTCGATTCAACGTAATGCATCAATCTTGACACTCCAAGCGAACGGAATGAGTTGAATGAGACAGAATGGCTGACGAGTTCAGCATTCCTTTATGTAGGCACAAACTTGAACCACTGCTCTTTATCGTAGCTATTAAATGAAAACATATGTACATACAATTTGTTTAAGTGAAAATTATAGCAGAAATGGTTTTAAATTCCTTAGAAAATTAAATTTCGCGTGTATTATTATGAGTGCGTTTTTTAAGTAAATGATTAAGTATATAATTAACGTAAAAATGGTTTATAAATTATCAAAAAAACATAATTACGCGCAGTACGGTGGCTTTCAGGATGAACCAGCCCCAGGAACGGCTCTTGGCTTCGTGGCACAAGGTGAGACTGATGACACGGTGGGTGGTTTGACTTGCAGTATGGTGTCATCGTTGGTTTGCTGGCATCGTGGGTGAGTCGAATCGGCATGGAATAAATCCAAATTACAAATATATTATTCTAGGCGCAAATGCTCATGGCAAACAACATTAAAAAAGACATCAATAGGAAAAATATGCAATAACTATCTAAGTCACTATATTTATAAACAATTGAACAAAACACTAAGGGCCTGTTTCAGAATGTTCGGTTTTACTACCCAGAACATCAGTACTAATATTATAAATGCGAAAGTAACTCTGTCTGTCTGTCTGTCTGTCTGTCTGTCTGTCTGTCTGTTACGCTTTCACGCCAAAACTACTGGACCGATTTGAATGAAATTTGGTATGGAGATAGTTTGAGACCCGGGAAAAAACATAGGATAGTTTTTATCCGACTGCGCAAAAAGAGGTTAATGTTTTCGCGCGATAACCGACATACGCGCGGGCGGAGCCGCGCCCGGAAAGCTAGTATTTAATAAATAAAACACTATCTTTGCGTTTCACAGTCATCGATTTAGCCTATCCATCGGTTAAAGCTTAAAACGCGCTGCACGTCAACTGTCATTTTTATGATTCAGTTATTTTATGTGTTGCATAGCAACCCGAAACTTTATTAGGACATTCTGAAACGGGCCCTAAATTTAATACACCATACTAGGAAATTATGTAAACGGAAAATCACAGATTACCTACTTATATAAGGACTTAAAGGTACCGAAAGTGTGCTACAAATCAATATCTAATCCTTCACTCACACTCATACACACACATACATACACCCTACGCTCACAAACTCACACACATACACAGAAAAATATTCACCTAAAAAATGGTTATGTTAACTTAGACCCTAATGGAGTGAACTAGCTCTCATAAACACAGGGAATCCTACCGTGAGAGCTAGAGTTATTGATATTATCTTACTTAAAATTGCAAAAATTGTCTAGTTTTAGAATAGTTTTAAGATAATTAAGGAAAACATTTTTGTAACAAAGAAATAAATAAATTTGAATTTGAATTTGAATTTGAATTATAACTATTTTGTAAATTAATACTAAAAATGCGCAAAATTGGCGATGAAACCAATGGCAGGTATAAGTAGCTGTAGTGGTAAATTTTTTTCCCCACCTTGAGATCTGGACCTGTCAATCTTTGCTCATTTTTTAACTTTATAATAATAATAATAAGGCCTGTTTATTCCTTAAATAAAATAAAAACAAAACAAAAATTAACAATTTTATAATTAATTATTATTAAAGAACCCCTCTTTGGGTAAAGGCCTCCTCCATTCCCAGCCACGCTTTTCTATCTTTGGCTGCTGAAAGCCATTTTTGGCCGGCTATTTTAGTAACGTACATATAGTAATAATGGGCCGATGAACATCTTTCCTGTGGTCTCCCCGTCTTTGTTTCCCTTTAGGGCCTGCCCATATGGCTACTTGTTTGGACCACTTTGCATTTGGTGATCGTGCTTCGTGGCCTGCCCATTTCCATTTCAGCTTTTGTAAATGTTGCAGTGCATCTATTAGCTTCGTTTCTTTCGTATATCTGTGTTCTTTTGTTTGTCTTTTAATTTGAAACTTAAGATGCTTCTCTCCATTGCTCGATGACATACTTGTAATTTAAGACGTCCCAGTGGCTCCAAAACTTGTTCCAGGTTATAACTATTCGTCTATCTATCTTTTCTTGGCTTCTGGATGGTTTAAATGATATTTGTTTGCCTAGATATACCTACATAGCTTTCCACATATTCAAGCAGTTTTCTTTCTACAGCTATTAGATGTTCTATGCTATTTGTTGCTACCTTTCTTATAGAGATATTTAGGTTCAATCCTATAGAGGTACTTGCACTGTTGAGTTCATTTATCATCGTTTCGAGATGTTTTGAAGACTCTGAGAAAATTATTATGTCATCTGCAAATCGTAGGTTGCTTAGATTCTTTCCATTAATATTAATTCCTTTTCCGTTCCAGTTGAGATCTTTCATAATGTGTTGTAGTACAGTACAGCTATAAAAATCTTAGGCGATATGGGGTCTCTTTGTTTTACTCCTCTACATATTTTTATTATTAATTTTTAACTTTTCTTCAATATAATTTATCAGCCAACTTAAATCATCTCCCAACCCTTTGTTTTAAAACACAAAAAAGCGAGTTTGCAAAAGTATACCTTAAATATATATTGAGCATACACATAAAAGAAATATAAAGGTAACACGTGCACTGTGCCGGTCCTATGTCCGGTAATTATCTGGTTGGCAACAACATTGTTCTAACGATATCGTTATTCCAAAAGTAATTCCAAATTGTCGGGACTTAATGTGACCCTAATCCGGAAATATCCTGCCCCAATTGTCCGCTCGGTTTTATAACCTCTGATTGATGACCACAATGTTCAGTATAACCCTGAATCTCTTGAGTTTGTAGCACAAACAGTAGTAAAGGTCGAAGCTTACCAACTAAAACTTCGGAGCACGTTTAAATTTAATACAGAAGAACGCATTTGGGTACTCCATTTGATTATTGTTTAATAAATTTGATATGAAGTACTAACGTGTACATAGCGTATTTCAGAATCAGTTTCCACTCTTACTTATCCTAATAATATATCTACAACAACTTTTTCATCACCTACCAACAGATCTGATCCATGATACGTCCTACTTACCTGACTGGTGATACATCGTTGGTTGAGTCTCCACAATTGTAAGAATATACAGTGAAAAGTCCATAAGAGTACTTATAGAGAATTGAAATTAATATTACATAAGAATTCGCTGAAGAAAAAGCTAACAAGTAGTCTGACCCAATATGCAACCAACTTTGATAGTGAAGGCAGAATCACTTAATTTGCACTCGATCGATTTCACCAGGTACCAAAATAATTTACCTACTTTGAGATCGAAGTGATTTAGTGGCGTTGTTAAAGGCTTTCTTCTTGTTTCTAATACACTCGAGAGCAATGAATCCGGGTCACTTAAAGAATGTTAAAAATCTCGGAAACTAAAAATGATAGGTTAATGCAATAAATTGTATTTAATAGACAATGTAATACTCCTTAAATGAAAGTAAAAAAATATGAGTCACCATACATTTTATTAACACAAAATTACATAAAGAAAAAAACTGCTGATCTCTCCTTAAAACAAAAATAGGAAACATGAAATTTTTGAACTTTATTACGATTTTCTTGAATTTTAATACTTCGTATTGCCTCCTCGTGCTTCCATTACTGCGTTTACGCGGTTTGGCATGCTGTACACCAAGTTCCTTATACGATTTTGGGGAATATTCTCCCATTCCTCTGTGAGAGCAATTTTGAGCTCACGAAGCGTGATTGGGGGAGGGTTTCGTTGTTTTACGCATCTGCCTAGCTCGTCCCAAGCATGCTCGATCGGGTTGATATCCGGGCTGCGCGCTGGCCACTCCATACGAGTAATGTTCATCTCTTGAAGGTAGTCATTCACAATCCTACCTGTATGAGGTCGGGCATTGTCATGCATAAATATAGCATCCTCACCTAAATTGACCATAAATGGACCAACGTGATCATTGAGGATTTCTTCCACATATCTTACGCTAGTTAAAGAGCCGTTTCCTATGATCACCAGCTCTGTGCGACTTTCAGAAGAAATTCCGGCCCACACAAGTACAGACCCACCACCGTAGGCTACTTTTTCTTCGATGCATGCTTGCTTGAATCTTTCCCCTGGTCTTCGATACACTCTGTGTCTTCCATCGTGCTTGTAGAGCATACATTTTGATTCGTCGGAGAACATAACTTTTGACCAATCTTCAATACTCCAATTTACGTGGCTCTGGGCATATCTTAGTCTCGAAATACGATGCCCACGCTCCAGTTTAGGGCCGTTTGCAGGTCTAAGGGGTTTTAAGTTAGATTCAGCAAGCCGACGTCTTACTGTCCATGCACTTGGGTTACTTCCTCCGAGGCGTCGAAACTGATTGGTGAGTTCAGTTCCTGTGAGAAAGCGATTTCGAAGCATGGTGTTCACCAAGTATCGGTCTTCTCGTGCTGTGGTACACCTGGTTCTGCCCGTTCCTGGTCTGCGTAGGTTAGAACCAGTTTCTTCGTAACGTCGGAGAACTCTTTGTACTGTTGACAGCGACACACCGACAGTCCTGGCTGTATCGCGCTGACTCCGGCCGGTTTCCAGCATTGTAAGTATTCTGGTGCATTCTTCAGGCGTAAGCGACATAATTTCAGCTTGAATAATGAATATAGAGCACTATCAACATGGTTTATGTACCCACATAAATGACAGATTACAAACAAAAGCAAAACCAAATGCTGTAATTTCGTAGTTCCATCTTCGAAAGTGGCCCTTTTTCAAATTTGTTTTTTTTATGATATAACTTTACAATAACTAAGAAGTTTTAATACCTTCATTTAAGGAGTATTACATTGTCTATTAAATACAATTTATTGCATTAACCTAGCATTTTTAGTTTCCGAGATTTTTAGGATTCTTTAAGTGACCCGGATTCATTGCTCTCGAGTGTATTCTTAGTTTTGCGTTGGTATTTTTACTTAGCTCGAGTAACGACCCAAGCTAAGTATACATCAAATTTCTGCTCTTTAACGCATCAACAATAAATATTAAATCAGGGAATAGTTTTTTTTCGATTATGAAGTATTACAAAATGGAATAAAATATTCCATTGCTTGAAACAGCACATCATTCACAGCATTCGTGCAATGAAAAAAATCATTAATTATTGTTTGTAAGCATTACAATTTTAGTTACTAATAAGGTAGGCTGGAGTACGGGCGCTCGGTACAAACGCGGGGGGGGGGGGGGGGGGGGGAAACTAAGCGCATGAGGCTACTTTTGCGCTCACAAATAAAACACAAATCATCAAATTGAGCTCACACTGCACGCCCTAGATTATCATGTTTTTGTATGATTTGACATTCTACAATAGAAAACTGCCTTGAGTAGTAGTTCAAAAAACATGCAAGAGTCATGGCAAAAGTGCTATGCAAGATTTGTAACAGCCTATGCTATATATATTGAACCATATAAGTCTGAGGTTCCAGCGCTGTCGAAGTGTATTCCAAAACGGGCCTGCAGATACGTTCGCTCGAGGTTGGCTGGACACCGTTCGAGGAAATGTATCGGAGATGAGCGTTGGTCTCATCACTCAGTCGCGCTATTTTTTGCCGAGTGACTGGTGTCAACGGGATAGAAGATAATTTGTTACGCTGGTAATCTTCAAAGTGGAGATATTTTCTAGAGTGATGATTAAATTTATAAGTAATGACGATGAAAAGTGATTTTTCGTATGTGTCGTGTACTCTATTGATAGTCGTTTTTACAGGTGAAAGATGTACGAAGTTTATTTATAATTTGCCCATTGGGAGTTTATAAATGTGTGCATTTTCTTATTTTGATATTTTACCGAATTGTATAATGTTTTAATTAAATGCTATTTTAAATTGTGACGTACAATAATTATCAGTGATCAGTGAAATGTAGAACATTGATTTACCAGTCTCAGTAGACAGTCTAGAACACGCAAAAGGAAGAAATTAGGACTTATAAACCTTGATAGGTGACGTGCGCCAAGACAGCAGAGAATATTTCTCGGAACCTTACAATATCAAAGATTTCAGTCGAAATGGCGATGCAGATAAGGGATCATATCCTGGTATTTGTATACGTTTTATTGTATATTACATCACCGCATAGGCACATATCTAAAAATAAAATCTTAACGTGTTTTAATAAGATTGGCGAACCAACGTCTAAAATTTATTCATTGAAAAGTATTGTTTAAATCAACTTTCATGTTCATCCCTACGTGTTAATTGTTGACTCTCAAAATATCTAAATAAGCTGGAGTTGGATTATATTTTAAAAGTTTTAACACCATACGTCGTTCAGCAATCGATTTGTCAGTTCAGCTTTTTAAAAATATTTTTGTGTAAATGTTGCAGTAGGTTCTTGGGATATTTTTATAAAAGGTTGTTGATAGAAGGTTGACCTGACAAACTTTGTTTTGGCATAGGCAAATTAAATAGAAATAAAAGTATGCCTTTATTAAACAAAATACTATGAACTATATACAACACTACAGCTACTACAATAAAAGCATTTAGACACCTATAAGTCATAGCAGACTCATAGGCAGTCCAAATGCTCCAGCCCACTCCCAGTTGGCAGCGTGCCCAGCATGCTGGCAGCATTGCCCCGTTGAATTGCAATGCTTATTCGTTGAGCCAAATATGTGCCAGCATTTTGATCACGCGTCGCATCGACCAAGCGCTCAGATAGGTTTTGGAAAATACGATGAGCTCCCGGTCCCCACGGACCCAACGTCTCTACAGCAAACGGCTCAAATATGTAACCCATACCGAGGTTAGCATATTTGCGCCGCTTGAGTTGCTCCGCCGAAGTAGCCGCAGCGCCAGCCCTCACGTTGGTTTCAGAAAGATGTGACGGCGCTAAAGTGTCCACGCACGTAGCGTCCCACACTAAGGGTCGTCCTAACTTCCACGGAACCAGAGTCATGCCGTCAGGTCTTTTACCATCGTCACGCATCAGACCATTCGGTTCGAGAATAGCTGGAACATTGGCGCTGGTAAAAGCCCGGCGAATGATATCGTTAAGGCTGGCGTGGCAAAAAAAAGTTAAAATATCTATTTGAAAAATAGTTGACGTCCTATTCTCGGACCTACTGAATATACACACAAAATTTCATAAGAAACGGTCAGACGCAAGAAATTTATATAAAAGGAACTCGTATATTTGCGGCGGCTGCTTTATTAATGATGTTTATAAATCTATCGTAGTATGTTTTCAATTTATTTGGCAACGTCTATAAGCATATTTTTATTAAGTTTTACAGACAGTCACCAGTAAGCTTTTTTGAAATCTGTCCTTATTCAATTCAGGTGTGGGTTATTTTTGCCATAAGACATTGTAATTCTGGTATCAACCTACATATAGTTAGTACGTCATGTACGTCCCATTCATGATAGCCGCATATTACTAACAATGTTTACACGTCATGTCTGACATGATTATTTTGTGTAATATAGGTAATTATTTTCCATTCGGGAATCGTATATTTCAATAACTCTAGGATCTGTATTGCATGACCACCTATAACGATGACCATTTTAATTGCTAAGTCTTAGAATTAAACAGTGAAAATAGCTCTTCCATTTTTATATATTTTTTAAGAATATAATGAGATAATAATATTATAAAAATACACTTCAATTGTTTTATGCATAAAAAATGAATTTTGGGATTTAAGTATTGAATAGAACTTACATGGACTATGGTAAATTTATGTGGTAAAATAGTTATGGCCCTAATTATTATTATACATATCTGACCTACCTGAAAATATTGTAATCGTTTATTTTACATAAATACACTCCACGGTTCCAGTTAGGTCTCACTAAACTTAACACTGCAATGTCAACTTTCACCCTCGACAGTAGCAGTTCTAATTCAGGAAGCTTAGACCAAACATTCTGTGCGTTCTTAATCTCTCTCGTAATTAAATAATATTAGTTTAATAATGCAGATTACACAGAGTTACTGCATCGCACCGGCAGTTATCCATTCTATTACCACTGATATTTCCTTATCTTTGAGTTTACTTATGGTATTCTCATACTCTTAAGGTGACAATAGTTTTTTTATTTTATTTATTACTTTTTAATCCAAGCTTGCCCTGTGGGGTGCGGGTTAGAATTACATCTCCCCATATCATCCCATGAGTGTCTTAAGAGGTGACTAAGTGAAAAATACTGGAAGGTGGGCAGCAGCGCCTTCTAAAGAACGGCCAACTTACACTACAATCCCCATGACGCCTGCCAAGCGTGGGGATTATGGCAAATACCCTCTTAATTAGGGAGGCTGTGTTCAGCAGTGGACGATCCGGCTGTTACAGTAATCCTATATAGCTATTGCTTAATTAATTCCGCAGCTGGCTGAATGTCATGCCGATTTTTCTATTGTTCCACCTATTTTGTTATTACATATTTATAATCCGGCGTCCAAAAATTAGTCATAGCAAATAAGCGAGTACTTTAACGGGTAGTTTATTAAATAGTGGATAGGTCAAATAGTTTGTTTTTATTAATCTACTTTCAATTATGGGTGTTTACATATTATAGAGACGTTATGAAGGATTATATCGTAATGTAATGACATGTTAAGAAGCATAAAAGCATGAGTATATCAAGGATATACTCATACTTTTATGCATGAGTATATCCTTGTTTTGGGGGATAAGCGTGGAGGCGTGCTCGTCGCACCCCTGCCGGCCCAGAGAGCTGCAACTCCACTCGAAGAACCATCGTGGTGGTAGGGCCTTAGGGTCCGTCTGGATAACTACCACCCTCCCGTTAAAGTGTAACGCCAAATGTCCATGTCCCAGCTTGCACGTGTTTCGGTACTATTGCGGGAGTACCAGTCCTGTATGACCTGTACTTGTCCTAACTTTTAGGGCCGTACTGTGAGTTAAGCAACAGTTAACTGCTGGACAGTCGTGAAGGGTTGGCGCGGGGTCCAGGGAGACCCGGTGAAACGGCTGACCGCTGGCCGCCCGGGGGTCAGTAGGGGACTCGAACCCCGGGATTGCATTAAATTTCCGCCCGGGGAGGCTGTCCTGCCAAGTCTGTTTTTTTGCCCTATCGTTGGGATTGGTACAAGACACACCATCCAACTCTTATTTTTCACCCAATGCCAAATATAAATAAAAAGAGATGTTCTTCAGCGGCTTTCAATTCCACTTTATCTGTGAACTTCTGCAACATTCGGGGCCTCCACTCCAACCTAGATGCCGTCCATCACCACCTTGAAACGGTTAAGCCGACCCTTCTCTTTTTAACCGAGACGCAAATAGTAAACACGGCGGATACTTCGTACCTGTTATATCCAGGTTACACGCTCGAGCACACGTTCACTCGTCGTGCTGGGGTCTGTCTTTTCACCCGGGAAGATGTTTGCTGTCGGCGTCTTAATGGTTTCGACGACAAAGACCTATCCATATTGTGGGTTCGCGTGGATTTCTGTGGCAAAACTTTGGTTTACGCTTGCCTCTATAGGTCACATAGCGGTGAAATGGAGACCACCTATCTTTTCGAGCACCTTGCTAGAGGAGCTGATAAGGTCGGTGAGCAGTACCCTTCGGCGGAACTAGTGGTACTTGGAGATTTCAACGCTCACCATATCGAGTGGTTGGGTTCCACAGCTACGGATCACGCCAGCCGTACCGCTTTCGATTTTGCTTTAGCGTATGGTCTTTCGCAGTTGGTTAACACACCAACCAGAATACCAGATGTCGAGAACCATACCCCCTTCATCATCGCTTCGCAATTTCAGGGTGTTCCCCTAGAAATCGCAGAGAGTATTGGAGTTCTTGGCGTCGACATTTCCAAAGATGTCCTGTTCCGCTATCATCTAGAAGATAAGTCTCACACAGCTCGATATATGCGTTCCTTCTTACCGCATACTTGCAAAATGTGGTATGATCTTCCAGCTAGCGTTTTCCCGCAGAGCTACAATATGGATTCCTTCAAAGAGGGTGTTAAAAGAGTCTTACAGGGTCGGCAACGCATTGGTAACGCCCCTGGTGTTGCAAATGTCTATAGGCGACGGTAACCGCTTACCATCAGGTGGGCCGTCTGCTTGTTTGCCACTCCATCACATAAAAAAAAAGCTTTTACTTGTATCGTTACGACAAATGCTACAAGTGATTGTAACAACGAAGACATTTTATTGAGATACGGTGAACAACTTCTTACCCACAGTGACATAATGAGGCCGAGTGGTAATAGCTATGGATTGTCGTGCCGCACGTCCATAGTTTGATCCCTACCGCCCGTGCCGGTTTGAGCTTCACCACATGGTGGAAGGGTATTTTGCAAATACTGGCTTGAATAGCTACCACCGTCAGGCCAGCCAGTCTCATGTGCCAGTAAAACTACGGGCACATGGGACGTAACGACTGTATGTCTCAGTAAGACGAGTGCAGTGAAATTCATCACTTGTGACGAAATCAGTTATAAGCAGAGGTTAATCCATTTAACAGCAGATGGACCTCGCACTTGTTCCGCCACAATCGCGCACGAAGGGTTCCGTACCATTAGCTATACAACATTAAACTTCATATTTTAACCTTTTTTTGATTTAACGTGCGCGAGTCCGACTCGCACTTGGCTAACTTTTTATATTTGTTTAGCGGCAACAGAAGTACATTATATATGAAAATTTCAACTGTCTAGCTATCAACGTTCTTGAGATACAGCCTGGTGACAGACGGATGGACGGACGGAAGGACAGCGAAGTCTCAGTACATAATAGGGTCAAGTTTTTACCCTTTGGGTACGCAACCCTAAAAATGACGGGAAAGGCTACCCTTACCTTATTTATGTGATTGTGTCGGGAACCTCTTACAATACCCGTAGGGTAGACAATCCCCGGGAACTTCTGGTGGGGTGCATTAAGGGTACCTACCCACGAACGAGAGAGACTATCATTACACGAATAAATGTGATGCTGATGTTATATCAGTTGAAGACAATATATAATAATAGGACATACTAAATAAATCACTACGTTATTAAATGTTATTTGCCAACTTATAAACGAAATCAAAGTAAATGTTAAAAGCTTAAAATTACGTACTGCTTGCACAACACTACTGTGACAAAAAGGGTCAACCACAATCCAAACTCTGGGCAATTAAGTTTAATTTATTCCACCGAAACCAAGATATTTTCATATTTTCGCTTATAAAGGTGTTCCAAGCCAATTTTATAGGTCATAAATTTTGAATCTTTGCCAATGACCCTTTTGCTTTTGGACTGAGAGAGATTATTGAGAGCCTACTGACGATTAATACAGAGCTTTGAAGAAAATTGCTAACAAATACCTATTTGAAAAATGTAATGTGTATACGTTATAGACAACACGATGTTTTTAGTATTTAAATACCGATGATTTTCCGTAAAGCATTTATACCGTACTAAGGGTTTATTTGGTATTTTAGATATAACTTTTTTTCTACCAAAGAAACTTTAACGAATCGTGTTTCTAAAGTGTGAAATGATTTATGTAATGAGTCCTTAAATTTTGAAATTACGTATCGCTGCCTCAGTGCTAGCTTATCAACTGTATGTCTCAGGAAGCGACGGCGACGGCCGCAGTGCAATTTGTCACTTGTGAGGAATTGCATGTATTATAGGCAGAGGTTCAGGTGGGCCTCGTGATTATTCTGTCGCAATCACATCAAAAAATCTTAAAGATTTTGACGAATTGTATATCATTGATTACTACTTAATAAGTTTAGAGAAACATACCCGATTGCAGTCATCTGTATATCAACACCCTATAATTACTTATTTATGCCTTTATTAAACAAAATACTATGAACTATATACAACACTACAGCTACTACAATAAAAGCATTTAGACAACCTATAAGTCATAGCAGACTCAAAGGCAGTCCAAATGCTCCAGCCCACTCCCAGTTGGCATCGTGCCCAACATGCTGGTAGCATTGCCCCGTTGAATTGCAATGCCTATTCGTTGAGCCAAATTTTTATCTCTATAAATGGGAACTCTGGAACCCAATACATATTTAATGTATAATAGAATTATTTAATGTATAATTAAATAATTCTACTACCATAAGTGCTATAAATTAATTGAACATTTGCTATCACGGGCTAATGATAATTCATACAAGGTTATTTATATAGTTTATTTTTCCAGTGAATGCACTGAAAAAAAAACTGTTTACTACATGAAATTGTTAAGTGAGTTTCACGTGATTTCTGCGAAAACTAAAACCTTGATTCCCCCTGTTTGCAGGGTTTTACCATGATTTCTGGTTAAATCCAGTGATTCCCCGTGTGAATCGTAATTAAAGCCTCGTTTCTGATCACGGTAGTGATGCTGTACCGACCATGCTACGACCATGGCTGGTAGATTCCCTGAAATTACAAGGATACAATGATTTATTAGTGTGTGAATCTAGGTACAATGGATATTATATATTTTTATAAATAGAAGCTTGTTCCACCAATTTGGTATTTTCATAAAAAAAAAAATATGGCCAGATTTTTTTTATGCTCTATAGGTTAGCCTATGACTACTATCTCACCTGATGAATTAATTTTATATTGTATTGTGCTGCCTGAATGGCGTATTTTAAGTATTAAAGTTCTAAACTGCCACAATTGTATTTCAAGGGTGGCCAGATACCTAACAACTGTATGTCTCAGGGAGAGAGACAGGCGCATTGCAGTTCATCAGTCAGTAGAATTAAAAACAGCATAACTTTATTCTTTACCTTTAGATTGAGATATCGTCAAGTCTATGAACATCTTAGATAACTAGTCCCCAGAGATCAAAAACCCAGTTGATCGCTCAACATAATTACTCGCACAAACAGGAGTGGCCATTGTGGGCGCGGGGTGAGGTAAAAGACAATGCATGTGATTCGTCGATCGTACGGATGACGTAACTGAATCACGAACTAGTGATGGACTAATGATAAGGCAATGTCAATACAAACGATTTTATGATTATATCATGCATAATAACCTTCTTTGTGATTCATAAGTGTATAATTATTAATAAATAATAATTTAGCACCAAGTGAGTTACATGCTACTACTCACGTCATTTTGAGTAGGATGTTGCTACATAGTAAATAGTAGAAAAAAGGCAAAGCAGGGCGTTTTAACACTTTACCGCACTGTTAACTGAAACGTGGTGGTTGAATAAGTATTCATTCAGTATTTGATTATTGGTAGTCCAACGACAGCATCCCCAAACAGAGTTGGCATTAGACAGGCGGACAGCCATAAAATCGAAGCTAAAACTTCATAAAGTATGTTCAATTGTCATTCTTTTTATCATACATATATTATATGATTTTCGTCATAATATACGTTGTTCGAGAAACATTATTTAAATATGTTTTTGTGTTATTCTATTTGGGACGAAAAAAGAGCGGATGACTGAAGTTGCAGCAGCAACGGAGTCTCCGTTGCTCTATTTAAATATGTTTTTGTGTTATTCTATTTGGGACGAGAAAAGTGCGGACATATTTAAATAATGTTTCTCGAACAACGTATATTATGACGAAAATCATATAATCAGACGCCGAAGATAAATCTTAAAAAGATAAACGAACTTCGGGCCACGTTCCTCAGCTACAAAGCATGGTCTACTAAGAAGGTTCAGTGTCAGAAGAATATTAATATTTCTCTGTCAGTACATTTTGTTAAATCAGTTGTTAATGCATCTCATATTTCAACATAACTTCAATTTCGGCATGATTACATGTGATGTTAGATTATTTATTTTTTGAGTATTACGTTTACTCTCTTGAATTGCAAACAAGTTACGTAATATAATAGTTGTGTAATGTATCTCCACCAACAAAAAACTAACCAACGTACCTACGTTATTGGTCAGTTGGTACGAACGTCTGTGGCCTTTGAACGTCTTTCCTAACAAGGCCTAATAGCTAACAAGCTTTAAAAGAAAGCCGCAATAGCTTAGATCCAGAGCGGCTATAAAAAATATTATTTTTACATCTACCATTCAAAGATTGGTAAGGTACAAAATAAAATTGTCTCCTTAAATAATTTTGATGCCATGAAAGAGGTTTTATTTAATAAACAAAAATTAATACGATACTGAATAGATCTAAAAATCATTTTGTATCAACAGGATCGATACAGTGTATTACGATCCAAAATATACACAGCACCTAAACCGAGCATCCTTGGGTCCGCCAGTGGCTACTAACAGTTGAAATACACTTCGAATGTGCGCCTGAGGGGTCGCCGTATGATAAACTGGGTTTATAGTCTTTGGATTATAGTAATATTTCGTAATTTTAATTTCAAAATTATGTTTTCTCGTTCTGGTGTAAAAAATGCTGTAGTCCTTTGCTGAGTTTAATTTTAAGACTTAATTAATGATTTCTTATCTGACCTAAATGCGAAAATAAAAAATATGCTCATGCCAATCTAATTATAATGAACGATTTTAAGGTTCAAATCGGACCAATTAAATTTGGTGTAAAATGGTGATTGATTCACTGGCAACAGGCGATAAGATAAGTAAAAAAAAATTTTAACAAAAAATGGAACCGACTTCAACACCCAAAAGTGTGAAATAACTTGTTGAAGTCGGTACCATGATGGTTCTAAAGTACCTATTATCACAATATTGTGAGCATGGTACCGACTTCGACAAGTTATTTCACACTTTTGGGTGTTGAAGTCGGTTCCATTTTTTGTTAAAATTTTTTTTTTCAATCTTTTTAGTGGAACTCAAAAACGGCTAGACCGATTTTGATGAAATTTAAAATGGGACCAAACGACAAGCATCAGCTTTCAAACAAAAAAATAATTTTCAAAATCGTTTCACCCAGTCAAGAGATCTGAGGTAACAAAAAAAAAAATACAGACGAATTGAGAACCTCCTCCTTTTTTGGAAGTCGGTTAAAAATGGAGAAAGGTTGTTAAATTTTTGTTTTGAAAATAATGCTAGAATTTCAAGTGAGAAAAGTAATACTTTAAACAAATTTTCTTCCAAATTTAATGCGAATCAGAATAAACAATTGTCAGCAATTATTTGAAAAAAAATCCTAGGCCACCACCTTTTCATCAGAGACATTATTTTGGTTGGTCAAACATAATATGTTCAAGGTACCTATACCAATATGTATTTAGTAAGTAACATAATTTAAATAATGTTACCTTTTGCACTGCACTTCAGGTCTTAATGAAATAGATTAGATTGTGACTGTACTTCTTTTTTCATCGAAGGTATCATATGGTACATTGTACTTTAATCATTGTCTACTGATTCAGGGACCGACTGACTAATTATTGTAGATAAATATGATTATGTGAAATTTTAAATAATTAATCAGTTTGTATTATCTGTAAACATTCCTTTGGTTATCTTATTTTATTTTGACGTTTATTTTGTATTTTTGTTGCGTATATTTTTATCTGCTGAGAGGACTAATTTTAACTTACTTAAGCGAAGTTGAAGGCATAGCCCGAGAATGGGAACTGGTTCATTCAACTATAACGTCATTGTTTTACAAGAGAACCTCCACAAACAAATGCTCACCAATTTTGCAGGGTGACAGTTCAGGTAATGTGTTAATCACAGACAAAGAAATATTGAACCTCGGGTAAAGCCACTCACCCATGTCTGCTGCCGGTGCGATCTTTGCAGATAAAGTGAAAACTAGGTAGAGGAAATGAAGAAGAAAAATACAAGATTTTAACTAGGCCTCAGAGATTACTATGGCATGAATATATTTGTTAAGAAGGGATGCTTGCATATCGGGATAATGAGCCAATATACATTGCGCGTTAATAATAACTACGTTAAAGATATTAAGTGATACATCAAAAACTTTAAAAGATGTAAGCTCACTACACTATCCACTGAGCTAATACACAATATGAACAGAAAATGACAAAAATTGTATTCATGCATGTTTAAATTTATTTTCTATTATAAAAAACCTTTTCACCTTATTGAAGGTTATCAGCAGATTTAAGTTAATATATATTATATTTAAAATAGGTAGGTAATTTGTTCTGCTCGCTAAGAGAGCTAAAGTTGGAATGCAATGATTAGGTATTTTGAAGCGCTCGTAGCCAAGTTTGCTTAGCCATTCTGAATCGATCAGCAAAGTTAAGCAACGTCCGCCGCGGTCATGACTTGGATGGGTGACCGCTGGTTGGGCATTACTACTGAGCGCTTCCGTGCTTCGGAGGGCACGTTAAGCCGTCGGTCCCGGTTGTTGTCTTAGGATAGCAGTCGTTACAGCATGGTGGTAGGGCACTTTGCAAATGCCCGCCTGGCTAGCTACCACCCTCAAGTTGAAAATCTGTCGCCAAGCACCTAACGGTGTGTTCCGGCAGCTGTCCTTGAGAGCCAGTAACTCTAGGTTAGTCTGAACAACATCCTCGACCACATCATCACTTACCATCAGGTGAGATAGTGGTCAAAGGCTAACCTATCAGGCATAAAAAAAAAAGGTATAATATCACTATGTTTTAGACATAATACGGAAAATCAAGGAGTGGCGATTGTTTTGAATTTGAATGAAGAATGTGAGTAATGAAAATTTATGTGGAGTAGCGAATTATGAAATGACATGATAATACAATGAAAGACGATGACTAAGTCTCAAGTTATGTCTTACAATAACACAGTATCAATCCATCAATAATGTAACTATCCCTGAAAATTAACCAGGATTACTTAAAAAATTCGAACTCAGTTACAAGTGATGAAAAAAATGTGAGTGATTTTCGTGTGTCTCAAGGAAGTATTCTTGATCCAACTCAATTTCTTATTTATGCCAGCTAAAGATCCCAAACTGTAAAATTGTAACTTACGCAGAAGAAACAGCACTCGTTATAAAAGGAGACACCTGGGAAAATGCTACTTAAACTTTACTACTATGGTGATTGTTGTGTCGTGGTTGTGTTCCAATTTACTCACTATAAATATAAACAAAACAAAATTTCTAACTTTCTCTCCGTGCATCTCGTCACAGCCCCCATATTTCCTTATCAAAGCCCATCAATGCCCCTCATATCTCACAAATATCACACATATCTCGAAGTATATATTGATAAAGTTCTTGATTGGCAAAAACAGATAGATGTGCTAAGTGAGCATGTACGCAAAATATTTTATACGTTTAATAAACTTAGGTCTTTAGTAAACTTGCACAGTCTCAAATTAGTATACTTTGCTTTGGCTCAATCCATAATGACATATTGTATTACTATCATAGGTAGCACATGGACTACGTTTTTAGTAAAATTAGAAAAAGCACAGAGTGCCGTATTAAAACATGACTTAATATGACACAGAAAACCTGGTCAAGTTTCGTTCATAATACTATATTCTATTCTAAAACTTAGATTGTTCTTATTAGCTTGATTTCATATATAAGATATATTTTCTTATTAGGTAGTCCTGTTACCACCATCACATACACAAATACCCAAATAGTTTTAGCAAACCTTCACCATAGACAAACTCTCGACTTTACTGTACGTTCACACACACACACACACACACGCACATATCTACATACCTCTTAACCCAAACATGTACAAATCTTTCTAACACTTTATATATTACTTGTCAGTCTGTATTATGATATAATGTTTCGCTATAGCATGAAATACAGTGTCGTAAATAATTTTTTTTTTTTTTTTATACAAAAGGTGACAAACAAGCAGACGGTCCACCTGATGGTAAGTGGTCACCGCCGCCTATGAACACCCGTAATATCCGCAGCATTACTGGTGCGTTGCCTACCATTGAGTGAAAGGACTCTATTCACGCCTCTTTTGAAGCGGTTTAGGTTGTAGACCTGAGGAAAAACCTCAGGGGGAAGAGCATTCCACAACTTACAGGTACGTGGCAGAAACAGACGATTAAATCGGGTAGTGCGAGACTTCCACGTATCTATAATGTGTGGGTGGCCCTTCTGACGATAGCGGCCAGTTCGGTAATAAAAGCGTGAAGGAGGAATGAGGTCGAAAATCTCTTCAGAGCATTCCCCGTTATAGTACCTGTAGAACAGGCATAGCGAGCCAACGTCACGACGTACGCTCAGCGATTCCAACCTGTTGGTCAGTTTTGGGTCATCGACAAGTCTGACGGCTCTTCTCTGTAAGGAGTCAAGTGGGTCTAACTGATACTTCGGTGCACCGCTCCAGGGATGAGAGCAGTACTCCATGTGCGGCCTAACCTGCGCTTTGTATAACAAGAGGCGTTGGTTAGGCGTGAAGTACTGCTTGGCTCTATTGAGTACACCGAGTTTTTTAGCAGTTAGTCCTGCTTTGCTCTCCAAATGGCTCCTAAACTGGACCTCGCTAGATATGTCGACTCCCAAAATGCCAATGTTGTTCGTCAAGGTAAGGGGAATGCCTTGAAAACGTGGAGTGAGGTTAAATGCGCTTTTTTTGGCAGAGAACGCGATGGCTTGAGTCTTCGAGGGGTTAAATTGCACCTGGTTTCGCTTACCCCAGTCAGTAACTTGCTCTAAGGAGCACTCAACGGAAGACACAAGCTCATGCATAATGTATTTTATAAGTTTTCAATAGTTTATGGGAAGGAACTGTAATCCTGAAACACAGTTAATACAGGTTACATGGATTTGTATTCTTACATGTGATTACGAAATAGACTTATGGTAGTATTATATGTATACCTATTGATTTTTGGTATGCGAAACATCATGTATTTTAGTTGAGAAATAAATTGATTAATATAATCATTACAGTTATGTTAGGTGAACACACCTACTAGTATACGCACACAGCACCCATTCTATGGCTGCCAATATATCGTCTGCGGACTGAAATCTGATAACGATACAAACATGCTAAAATAAATAATTATATATGACAGAAGATATTAAATATCGTGTTATGTGATTAAGGTATCATCATTATGTTACTTTACTTTTGATGCTCGATGATTACCGATATCTTATCGGATGTGCGAATTTAATTCTAATTAATCTTATTCCTTAAACAGAATGGATCGGTATTTCCCACTATTAAATTTATCGTAAATAGATATTGTTTATCTTGTAACACTTATCTATTACACCGGCTACCTATGATAGATTACCCTTTGATTACAATGCTGCCGCGCAGCAGGTCAATGGTTTGAATCCCGCCACGGGCTTGAGCTTCACCGCAAGGTGGAAGGGAATTTCGCGAATGCCCGCCTGGTTGCCCACCCTCAATCTGTCGCCTTATGGTAAAATACATTTATTGCACATAACATACGCATCATACATAAATATCCCAAGATGCTTTTTACGTAAACGTATGAAAATCTTTTATATTAATTGTGAGGCCATATATATTATATTACAATTTACGAGTTACCACTACAGTTGAAAGTAGAAATTAACTCTGTAATTAATGGTTATATCAATGTTTGAAATAAATGACAAAAGTATTTTAATATATGCATAACCTAGATCTTAGATTCGAATCAAATTATTATCAAAGTATATCTTATTTTTCCATTTTGATTTTAGTTCTAAGCGAAAATATACATAAAAATTACATTTATTTTGTCCATATGTATTTGATTTAACAGCTGTCAGTTGTGGGCAGTTTTATATTCAGACAGATTCGAGTTACAAATGACTTAAAAATAACCCTAAAACAAGCCTTTTATATAAAAACTGTCAAAGTGACAGTAGTTTTTTTTGCCAATATAAAAGTGCATGTGAAGTCTAGTCAATAAAATAGGATTACACGGTTACATAAAATATCTGGGAGCGTGGGAGGAATTCGAACCTAGAACACTTGATTTTCTGATTTGTTAAACGTTTGATACGTATCTACAGAAAGTAGAAAAGTATAATACATGCGTTTCTATGTACATTAATATATAAAAGAGTTAGAAAAAGGAATGCATGCGTAGGTCAATAAAATGGATCCAAATTGTATTGCATCATATTATTATGCTTATGTTAGACTGTAAATATATGAAATCTACCTCTTCCTAAATCAGTAAGTTCAGTATTTTGTCACTTGAATTTGGACATTCGTTCAAGAACACTAGATAAGTGAATGAAGTTTTACTAAAGCACTGAAACTTTACAGAATTATTAGGTTTTACTACCCATCAGTACAGTCAATTAAATCAACTGATGCAATGAAATGGATTATTTTTGTGGGCTAAGCGTGCGTTACTTTAGTATTGTCTACTACTGTATACTTTATTATATGTATATACTTTTTCAAAACGACTAACATGATTTACCAGATTTCATCAGTATACTGAGTGTTTTATTTTCAAATGGACGAAACCAAGACCTTTTAATAAAAAGATTATAAGTATAAATATATAAAATTAAGACATATAGTTTTTAGTAATACTTTCATGTGAGCAAGTATGAAATCGCACGCACAGTAAGTAAATGCATGTACATATATAACATTAAAAAGAGAATAACAAAATGTACTAGTCTTACGAGTATATTTTAAAAACTTTTAATGTTCAGATAAGGAACAATCACTCAATTACAATTAACCCAAAAATTAAGCTTAGAAATATCCAGCAAATGTTTTATACCTGAATGCATTAAGCTAACATAAGATAGTTAAGAGCATTTGCCTCGTAACTTAGACCCTTTCTAACTTAATGACGCCAAAGTGGTTTAGTGGCACTCCTAACTTAAGGGGATCACCGTAGTGAAATGCGCACTTTTGGAATCTTCTTGTACTGAAACTATGAGTTCAAAATGTGCGAAAAAAATATATCATATTCTTTAATTCTTTATTGAGTGAATTATTTGATTAGTTTTTATTTAAACCAATTAGTTCTTCTGTAATAAATTGTAATCGACGATCCTTTTTAGATTGTTTTTTATTAATTTAAGAGGCATAGTTGAATTAAATGCAATGATTCTTCTTTTTTTAAATAGCTTATACTATACTCTAATGAACTACTTACTTACTTGTGTTGAAAACATTTTTATGAATTTTTGCCACAAAATTTTTGATCGCGAGAAGAAATCGCAACGAAAATCAGTCTGCCCGCAGCGCTCGGGCCGTTTGGACGTGGGATCTGTGCCGTTCGTTACGCCATCATTTTTGTGCATTTATTTTACGAAATATTACAATATTTTTTTACCATACGTTTATTTGGAACTCATAAATTATTGAAACGCAAGTAAAACATTTATTGGGGAAGTACTTTTGTTTATATTGATTTATAAAATCTTTATAATAACTTTTTTGGGCGAGTTGATTAAAGTTCAGACACGGCATTGTTAATTCCTATTTTAGTAGGTATCTAGATTTTTAACCCTTGGTAAAATATTTCAGTTTGTTATTATTAGGTTACTGTACAATTAAATGAGAACCTATTCCCAATGCCCTTAACACACTTTTCGAGACGACCAACTACTTTCTAGGTATTTATATATCCAATCATTCAAATAAAGGGAACTTACCTATATCTCTTTTATCTCTTTGACTTTAACAGTTAAATACTTAGTAGTGACTCCGCTGTTCTTTCGTACTACCTCTAAAAGCATGTACCCGTAACGTTTGAACCGTTACTTCTGTAGATAGTTTCATTTTCATAGCAAAAGTGATAATGTGTACTATTATTATAATTTTATTTAATATATTTTAATAAGTGGGGTTCCTTAGGCAAAGTGACCCGGTACTATTCTTTTCGTACAACTTTTAATGGCAGCAGTCGAATGAGACTTGACAAAAACCAAAATGACATATTCAAGATGGCAGGTAAAATTCAAGTTGCTCCGATCCGTCTGAAAATCAATATCTTGGTGGTTTTAGGCATCGTTATTCCGAATTTAGAATTTATTTTTCCATGACATCATTTTTTAATAAGGCCGCCATACGTAGATGTTTTGAAACCATTGACTTAAATTGTTCTATGGGAAGGAGTCATGGGGAAAGAAAGTATTCTAAACTGAAAATAATAAAGTGCTTTTCGTGATATGATAATAATGGGAAAT
Organism: Plagodis dolabraria; assembly: GCA_963854805.1. Taxonomy (NCBI): domain Eukaryota; kingdom Metazoa; phylum Arthropoda; class Insecta; order Lepidoptera; family Geometridae; genus Plagodis; species Plagodis dolabraria. Next base: position 18,733,690 of record OY978447.1, on the reverse strand, counting down.
CTGAAGTAAAGCTGAGCTTCAGTGTGATCGGAGTACTTTGTATGGGGGCTATCTTGAATTCCAACATTCTGGATTTGCCCTACGAACTTTTCTTATTCATCATACTACATTTAGAGCACGGATAGTGCGTGAGTTCAAAGGGCGAGTGCAAGACGAGGCTGCAGTCCGATTCGTGTGAGTAACTTGCGAGGCCGAAGGCTGAGGTCTGACTTGGGAGTATTTTCCATATTTTCAACTGGTCTCCATGATGAATGGCCGCGATAACCGAAGCACCTACGAGTGGGGTTCTTTCACCATTGTGACTCAGAAACTTGGTACGATTCTGCCTGTACCACTTTTAGTAGCGGTAGGGTGAATTGGCGGTTCCATTACAGTTATCTTTTGTATTGGAATTATACTTCTATTAAAATTTTGAACTTTTATTTTATTATTATTTGTATTTATTATGTTATCTCATAAATAACCTCTAAAGTTGCAAAATGACTTTCTATAACTGAAATTATACCTATGCATAATATTTATTTATCTATAGATATATAGAAATATGATCAAGAGTAAAATTGCAAGTTTCTGTTTTAGAGTTGGTAAGTATATGACAGTAACCCAGTGGTTGGTGCGGATAACGTCCTATAAGTTCAAGTACATATTTAACATGACGAGTAGGATATATTGTGCTGTTTTTGGTTGCATGTATTCGTCCAAACCAAACATATTAATTGTAAAATAGCTGCAGGTATCTATAACTAAGTAAAACATATTCCCTGATCTCCACCTTGTCCATGTTTGCAAAAACAATTTTTGATTAAGCTTTATACTTTAAAAAAAATTCAATAATAAAGCATTTCGTACGTTTCAGTCGAGGTGCAAATATTTTTTACTACCAATCCAAAACAACACGCATTTTTACACACTTTTTATTCAATTTACAAAGTATTTTATCTAACCTAATATAGGTAATAAAGCGGAAAGATTTGATTGTGCGTTGGTTTGTTTGCATTGAATAGGCTGAAACTAATGGACCGATTTGAAAAATTCTTTCACCATGAGGATCAACATTATCCTTGATGAACATAGGCTATAGAAGATTTTCAAAAAAGTTAGGTCGTATGTAAACTTCGATAACGTAACATAAAGTGCGAAAAAAATACCAAAATAAATCGTTAGGTATATCGCATACGCTGCGGAAATTATTGAAAATAGAGCCAAGTGATATACTACAATTTTATAGAAGACATCTATAAAAAAGTCCGCAATACTATAAGTCTAACTATTACAGTTATGTCACAATAATTGTTTTTTTATATGTTTAATTTATAAGTTATGATTTTTTTGTTAAATAGCCGTGTGAAACCGGGGCGAATCACTAGTTTGCTTTTATAAAAAAAAGTACATTTTCAATCACAAAACAAAATGGAAACACAAAGTAGGCAAATGTAATTCAAATGCTAAAGGCGGGCAGCCCTATCGCATGTTTACGTACCGCGCGGCTGTAGGTAGTTATTTCGAGGACAGGGCCGAGTTAAAATACTGTATAGATAATATTACTGTGGTTTCGTACCGCTTCATGAAGTCAAAATACTTTTTTGAGCACAATATTGAGATAATACTTTTGAATTTTAAATTACAACCTCGTTTTATGGACCCTATAATCTCAGCAAACCACAAACCAATTAAGCTCTTACAGGTTCTTACTTGCAAATTCTGTTGATATGCAAGATAGACACCTTTCTACCAAATTTCATGAAGATCGATTCAGGAAATCGAGATTTATTGACGGGGAAATATACACTGCTCAGACCTCCACCGAGACCTCTCTTCGCTTAGTCTATTAAAAATATATCATTACCTACAAGTGATAATATTTTTTTACCTTAGAGGTTCGCAGTAACTACAGATAAAAATGTTGTTATCTACACTTCTGTTCTGCCGCTTCTAATAGCGCACGAAACTCTACAATTTTAGCGACGCTATCCGTGGTACGGCGTCTAGTGCCGCCGTGCGACTGAATATTTTAATGAGTTAAAAGTAAACGCCCATTTCTATTAGCTCCGCCCGAATTAGAAATTATTTTGACTACGGTCTTGCCCTTAACGTAGGTGAAATTCACAACCAATGTACTTGAAAAGATTTATACTCTTACTTGTGATTTAATTTTCAAATACTTCCGACCTCAGAAGAACGAATTTAATTAAACCTCCTTATGAATTTATTCTCTCTTGCAAGCTGGAGTTCGTAAATCCAAAGTTTTTATTACCTATATAAAAGTTCGATTATACTGATTTAACTGAAAATATATTTGGGTTTTATTGTTAGGTGCTAATTATTGTGATAGAATTGTTTTTGATTCATTTCATTGTTTAATGGTGTTTGAAGTTAGCTAATAATTAGCGTAACTACACTAAAAATATGCAGTCGATATTTTTTTTATACATGATAGCATAGCCTTCAACCACTATCTCACCTGATGGTGGTAAGTGAGTGATGATGTGGTAGAAGATGTTCTTCAGGTTAACCTAGAACTACTGGCTCTCAAGAACAGCTGCTGGAACACACCGTTAGGTGCTTGGCAATTTTCTACTTGAGGATGGTAGCTAGCCAGGCGGGCATTCGTAAAATGCCTTATCACCACGATAAATTAAAACGTGGAATTCTTGTAATTATTATATAAATCTATTAATATATCTTTTTAATAGTAGATTGCATAACGAGTGCATTACCCAAGTCATTTTAGCCAAATGTATATCAGCCCAAGCCAAAACAAGAGCTGGTACTTAAGTCGAGCTTAAAATGAGTTTTATGTAGGAGTTATATATTCGGATTTTCACCGTGATTGCGAGGAATTAAACAAAGTTAATAAAAAAAAATACTGTAAATGTTAATGTAAACACTAACTTTATAAAAAACGTTACCTGATTAGTTTTATATACTAGAGTACTAGAAAAAGACGTTTTAGTTTTCTTATACCGGGCGTAAAAATTATATTGATTTTAATTTTATAAGCAACAGTTAATTAAAGGTAGTGATACATTAATAACTGCTTATTATTAAAATATTATTAACTAACCGGCAAAAACACTCACGTAAGGGATCGAATACGTCGACTTGGGTTTCGAGCGTGCGCAGCTACGAGCTCCCGGCGGGCATTAATTTTTAAAATATTTAAGTGTGTGTCGAACTTACCAGAATTAGTTTAGGAACAGTCCTAAGCCGGGAAGCCCGGAAGGAAGTTCAATGTGTCAATATTCCCACTGAATTCCAAAACCATGTACGATGCAGTTAAACGATAGTAGTCAGTTACGGTCATCTCCTATTCTCCATGCCAGAATACTTGGTTATAATTTTTAAATACTAAGGACCATCTAAACCAGGTACATGCCATTCGGTGGTCGATGCGCTTTCAGAGTATGAGTGCAAGTTGGAGTGTAGGGTGTGGCATTCCTCTCCGAAACTCTTCAACATCTATATGAACGCACTGATTGAGGAGCTCAGCAGCACCCTTGTCGACTGCTATATTGAAAGAAGACTCAATATCAACAATCCCCCGTGTCAACAATATCAGCTACGTTGACGAGATAGCGCTCTTGAGTTTAGTCACCGTTTGCTTTTTAATGCAAAGACGTACAATGGGGTCGGAGTTGCCCGGATGCTATGCCATCTATTAATCTAAAGGTATTGTTCTAAGCAGGGTTATAAGTTTAAAGGCTCTAGGGCATATTGTGACCTATGGCTTGAACGACTAACACTATCCTAAACGTATTTGCAAAAAGTTTTATTGTCAGTACATCAAAAATATAAACAAATGACGCAGAGGCAGGTGAATTTTTAAAAAGATGTCATTTTAAATATATGATTTTTATAGGTATCAATTGTATTTTTTTGGTGTATTAAATTTGATGTTATTTAATTTTGAAAGGTAATCTTTAAACTATAAATGTAGAGATGTATGGCTTATGGTTGAAATTTATACTATATCTCTATTCCATGCTGGAAACAGGCTAGAAGCACTAATTCAGACCCAGATATAACACGTGCCTTTTTTAGTTTTTCTTTTCGTAAATTATATTAGTTTCCTATAAGTACATTTTTCAAAGCGTTACTTTCATACAGGGTCATGAGCTATTAAATGTTCATACTTTTACAAACTTAAATATTAGAGTTTTTTTGCGTTCCATTTTTATTTTTGAAATTGGTATTGACAAGGAAGTTGCTCAATTGTAAAACCTACTTTTTTCACAAAATTAGGTGCTTGCCGACAGACTTGCTTCTTAAGTGTAGCAGCAAGCCAGACGTGCATTCAAAAAAATGCCTTACAATCATGACAAAACGCCTGGCATCCTAAGACAACAATCGGGAAGAACAGATCCACGGGCCCTCCGAAGCACTAAATGGCTCAGTATTACATAACGCACCTTTGGTTAGCCATCTAAGTCAAGTCCACAGCTGACGTTGCTGTAAAGTTTTTGATACCCTTGAATCAAACCTAGTTGATGGATAAAAGCTAGGCCGACTACAAATGCGTCAAATATTGAATTCATTAGGTATTTATTCTCTTAATTTAATAATAACTTTGCATTGAATTTTTGTAATCTGTCTGAGAATATGTATACCTACGAGTTAATCTATGACAAAGATAAGGCAAACGTGCGGAATTTTAATGCGGTCCATTTGCATTTCAGATTCTATGCAGGCACCGTGTTGCTATCTAGTATGTGTGTTAGTATAGTGCTCGGCGTACGACTTACAAGATTTAAGACTGCTATATTATGCCACAAAATTAGCATACCCTTATGACTTTATTCTACATTCTTTTTGGGAAATAATATCTACTCAATTTTGAAGCAGTGATGGCTCAGTGGCATTGGCTATGGACTGCCACGCAACAGATCCATGGTTCGAATCTAGCGGCTATAAAAAATATTATTTTTACATCTACCATTCAAAGATTGGTAAGGAACAAAATAAAATTGTCTCTTTAAATAATTTTGATGCCATGAAAGAGGTTTTATTTAATAAACAAAAATTAATACGATACTGAATAGATCTAAAAATCATTTTGTATCAACAGGATCGATACAGTGTATTACGATCCAAAATATACACAGCACCTAAACCGAGCATCCTTGGGTCCGCCAGTGGCTACTAACAGTTGAAATACACTTCGAATGTGCGCCTGAGGGGTCGCCGTATGATAAACTGGGTTTATAGTCTTTGGATTATAGTAATATTTCGTAATTTTAATTTCAAAATTATGTTTTCTCGTTCTGGTGTAAAAAATGCTGTAGTCCTTTGCTGAGTTTAATTTTAAGACTTAATTAATGATTTCTTATCTGACCTAAATGCGAAAATAAAAAATATGCTCATGCCAATCTAATTATAATGAACGATTTTAAGGTTCAAATCGGACCAATTAAATTTGGTGTAAAATGGTGATTGATTCACTGGCAACAGGCGATAAGATAAGTAAAAAAAAATTTTAACAAAAAATGGAACCGACTTCAACACCCAAAAGTGTGAAATAACTTGTTGAAGTCGGTACCATGATGGTTCTAAAGTACCTATTATCACAATATTGTGAGCATGGTACCGACTTCGACAAGTTATTTCACACTTTTGGGTGTTGAAGTCGGTTCCATTTTTTGTTAAAAATTTTTTTTTCAATCTTTTTAGTGGAACTCAAAAACGGCTAGACCGATTTTGATTAAATTTAAAATGGGACCAAACGACAAGCATCAGCTTTCAAACAAAAAAAGAATTTTCAAAATCGTTTCACCCAGTCAAGAGATCTGAGGTAACAAAAAAAAATCAGACGAATTGAGAACCTCCTCCTTTTTTGGAAGTCGGTTAAAAATGGAGAAAGGTTGTTAAATTTTTGTTTTGAAAATAATGCTAGAATTTCAAGTGAGAAAAGTAATACTTTAAACAAATTTTCTTCCAAATTTAATGCGAATCAGAATAAACATTTGTCAGCAATTATTTGAAAAAAAATCCTAGGCCACCACCTTTTCATCAGAGACATTATTTTGGTTGGTCAAACATAATATGTTCAAGGTACCTATACCAATATGTATTTAGTAAGTAACATAATTTAAATAATGTTACCTTTTGCACTGCACTTCAGGTCTTAATGAAATAGATTAGATTGTGACTGTACTTCTTTTTTCATCGAAGGTATCATATGGTACATTGTACTTTAATCATTGTCTACTGATTCAGGGACCGACTGACTAATTATTGTAGATAAATATGATTATGTGACATTTTAAATAATTAATCAGTTTGTATTATCTGTAAACATTCCTTTGGTTATCTTATTTTATTTTGACGTTTATTTTGTATTTTTGTTGCGTATATTTTTATCTGCTGAGAGGACTAATTTTAACTTACTTAAGCGAAGTTGAATGGCATAGCCCGAGAATGGGAACTGGTTCATTCAAGTATAGCGTCATTGTTTTACAAGAGAACCTCCACAAACAAATGCTCACCAATTTTGCAGGGTGACAGTTCAGGTAATGTGTTAATCACAGACAAAGAAATATTGAACCTCGGGTAAAGCCACTCACCCATGTCTGCTGCCGGTGCGATCTTTGCAGATTAAGTGAAAACTAGGTAGAGGAAATGAAGAAGAAAAATACAAGATTTTAACTAGGCCTCAGAGATTACTATGGCATGAATATATTTGTTAAGAAGGGATGCTTGCATATCGGGATAATGAGCCAATATACATTGCGCGTTAATAATAACTACGTTAAAGATATTAAGTGGTACATCAAAAACTTTAAAAGATGTAAGCTCACTACACTATCCACTGAGCTAATACACAATATGAACAGAAAATGACTATTTCATTATTCAAATTTAATTTAAATTGTATTCATGCATGTTTAAATTTATTTTCTATTATAAAAAACCTTTTCACCTTATTGAAGGTTATCAGCAGATTTAAGTTAATATATATTATATTTAAAATAGGTAGGTAATTTGTTCTGCTCGCTAAGAGAGCTAAAGTTGGAATGCAATGATTAGGTATAATATCACTATGTTTTAGACATAATACGGAAAATCAAGGAGTGGCGATTGTTTTGAATTTGAATGAAGAATGTGAGTAATGAAAATTTATGTGGAGTAGCGAATTATGAAATGACATGATAATACAATGAAAGAAGATGACTGTCTCAAGTTATGTCTTACAATAACACAGTATCAATCCATCAATAATGTAACTATCCTTGAGAATTAACCAGGATTACTTAAAAAATTCGAACTCAGTTACAAGTGATGAAAAAAATGTGAGTGATTTTCGTGTGTCTCAAGGAAGTATTCTTGATCCAACTCAATTTCTTATTTATGCCAGCTAAAGATCCCAAACTGTAAAATTGTAACTTACGCAGAAGAAACAGCACTCGTTATAAAAGGAGACACCTGGGAAAATGCTACTTAAACTTTACTACTATGGTGATTGTTGTGTCGTGGTTGTGTTCCAATTTACTCACTATAAATATAAACAAAACAAAATTTCTAACTTTCTCTCCGTGCATCTCGTCACAGCCCCCATATTTCCTTATCAAAGCCCATCAATGCCCCTCATATCTAACAAATATCACACATATCTCGAAGTATATATTGATAAAGTTCTTGATTGGCAAAAACAAATAGATGTGCTAAGTGAGCATGTACGAGTATATTTTATACGTTTAATAAACTTAGGTCTTCAGTAAACTTGCACAGTCTCAAATTAGTATATTTTGCTTTGGCTCAATCCATAATGACATATTGTATTACTATCTGAGGTAGCACATGGACTACGTTTTTATTAAAATTAGAAAAAGCACAGAGTGCCGTATTAAAACATGACTTAATATGGCACAGAAAACCTGGTCAAGTTTCGTTCATAATACTATATTCTATTCTAAAACTTAGATTGTTCTTATTAGCTTGATTTCATATATAAGATATATTTTCTTATTAGGTAGTCCTGTTACCACCATCACATACACAAATACCCAAATAGTTTTAGCAAACCTTCACCATAGACAAACTCTCGACTTTACTGTACGTTCACACACACACACACGTACATATCTACATACCTCTTAACCCAAACATGTACACATCTTTCTAACACTTTATATATTACTTGTCAGTCTGTATTATGATATAATGTTTCGCTATAGCATGAAATACAGTGTCGTAAATATTTTTTTTTTTTTTTTTTATACAAAAGTTGACAAACAAGCAGACGGTCCACCTGATGGTAAGTGGTCACCGCCGCCTATGAACACCCGTAATATCCGCAGCATTACTGGTGCGTTGCCTACCATTGAGTGAAAGGACTCTATTCACGCCTCTTTTGAAGCGGTTTAGGTTGTAGACCTGAGGAAAAACCTCAGGGGGAAGAGCATTCCACAACTTACAGGTACGTGGCAGAAACAGACGATTAAATCGGGTAGTGCGAGACTTCCACGTATCTATAATGTGTGGGTGGCCCTTCTGACGATAGCGGCCAGTTCGGTAATAAAAGCGTGAAGGAGGAATGAGGTCGAAAATCTCTTCAGAGCATTCCCCGTTATAGTACCTGTAGAACAGGCATAGCGAGCCAACGTCACAACGTACGCTCAGCGATTCCAACCTGTTGGTCAGTTTTGGGTCATCGACAAGTCTGACGGCTCTTCTCTGTAAGGAGTCAAGTGGGTCTAACTGATACTTCGGTGCACCGCTCCAGGGATGAGAGCAGTACTCCATGTGCGGCCTAACCTGCGCTTTGTATAACAAGAGGCGTTGGTTAGGCGTGAAGTACTGCTTGGCTCTATTGAGTACACCGAGTTTTTTAGCAGTTAGTCCTGCTTTGCTCTCCAAATGGCTCCTAAACTGGACCTCGCTAGATATGTCGACTCCCAAAATGCCAATGTTGTTCGTCAAGGTAAGGGGAATGCCTTGAAAACGTGGAGTGAGGTTAAATGCGCTTTTTTTGGCAGAGAACGCGATGGCTTGAGTCTTCGAGGGGTTAAATTGCACCTGGTTTCGCTTACCCCAGTCAGTAACTTGCTCTAAGGAGCACTCAACGGAAGACACAAGCTCATGCATAATGTATTTTATAAGTTTTCAATAGTTTATGGGAAGGAACTGTAATCCTGAAACACAGTTAATACAGGTTACATGGATTTGTATTCTTACATGTGATTACGAAATAGACTTATGGTAGTATTATATGTATACCTATTGATTTTTGGTATGCGAAACATCATGTATTTTAGTTGAGAAATAAATTGATTAATATAATCATTACAGTTATGTTAGGTGAACACACCTACTAGTATACGCACACAGCACCCATTCTATGGCTGCCAATATATCGTCTGCGGACTGAAATCTGATAACGATACAAACATGCTAAAATAAATAATTATATATGACAGAAGATATTAAATATCGTGTTATGTGATTAAGGTATCATCATTATGTTACTTTACTTTTGATGCTCGATGATTACCGATATCTTATCGGATGTGCGAATTTAATTCTAATTAATCTTATTCCTTAAACAGAATGGATCGGTATTTCCCACTATTAAATTTATCGTAAATAGATATTGTTTATCTTGTAACACTTATCTATTACACCGGCTACCTATGATAGATTACCCTTTGATTACAATGCTGCCGCGCAGCAGGTCAATGGTTTGAATCCCGCCACGGGCTTGAGCTTCACCGCAAGGTGGAAGGGAATTTCGCGAATGCCCGCCTGGTTGCCCACCCTCAATCTGTCGCCTTATGGTAAAATACATTTATTGCACATAACATACGCATCATACATAAATACCCCTAGATGCTTTTTACGTAAACGTATGAAAATCTTTTATATTAATTGTGAGGCCATATATATTATATTACAATTTACGAGTTACCACTACAGTTGAAAGAAGAAATTAACTCTGTAATTAATGGTTATATCAATGTTTGAAATAAATGACAAAAGTATTTTAATTTATGCATAACCTATATCTTTGATTCGAATCAAATTATTATCAAAGTATATCTTATTTTTCCATTTTAATTTTAGTTCTAAGCGAAAATATACATAAAAATAACATTTATTTTGTCCATATGTATTTAATTTAACAGCTGTCAGTTTTGGGCAGTTTTATATTCAGACAGATTCGAGTTACAAATGACTTAAAAATAACCCTAAAACAAGCCTTTTATATAAAAACTGTCAAAGTGACAGTAGTTTTTTTGCCAATATAAAAGTGCATGTGAAGCCTAGTCAATAAAATAGGATTACTCGGTTACATAAAATATCTGGGAGCGTGGGAGCGAATTCGAACCTCGAACACTTGATTTTCTGATTTGTTAAACGTTTGATACGTATCTACAGAAAGTAGAAAAGTATAATACATGCGTTTCTATGTACATTAACATATAAAAGAGTTAGAAAAAGGAATGCATGCGTAGTAAGTATGGTCAATAAAATGGATCCAAATTGTATTGCATCATATTATTATGCTTATGTTAGACTGTAAATATATGAAATCTACCTCTTCCTAAAACAGTAAGTTCAGTATTTTGTCACTTGAATTTGGACATTAGTTCAAGAACACTAGATAAGTGAATGAAGTTTTACTAAAGCACTGAAACTTTACAGAATTATTAGGTTTTACTACCCATCAGTACAGTCAATTAAATCAACTGATGCAATGAAATGGGTTATTTTTGTGGGCTAAGCGTGCGTTACTTTAGTATTGTCTACTACTGTATACTTTATTATATGTATATACTTTTTCAAAACGACTAACATGATTTACCAGATTTCATCAGTATACTGAGTGTTTTATTTTCAAATGGACGAAACCAAGACCTTTTAATAAAAAGATTATAAGTATAAATATATAAAATTAAGACATATAGTTTTTAGTAATACTTTCATGTGAGCAAGTATGAAATTGCACGCACAGTAAGTAAATGCATGTACAAATATAACATTAAAAAGAGAATAACAAAATGTACTAGTCTTACGAGTATATTTTAAAAACTTTTAATGTTCAGATAAGGAACAATCACTCAATTACAATTAACCCAAAAATTAAGCTTAGAAATATCCAGCAAATTTTTTATACCAGAATGCATTAAGCTAATATAAGATAGTTAAGAGCATTTGCCTCGTAACTTAGACCCTTTCTAACTTAATGACGCCAAAGTGGTTTAGTGGCACTCCTAACTTAACGTAGGTGAAATTCACAACCAATGTACTTGAAAAGATTTATACTCTTACTTGTGATTTAATTTTCAAATACTTCCGACCTCAGAAGAACGAATTTAATTTAACCTCCTTATGAATTTATTCTCTCTTGCAAGCTGGAGTTCGTAAATCCAAAGTTTTAATTACCTATATAAAAGTTCGCTTATACCGATTTAACTGAAAATATCTTTGGGTTTTATTGTTAGGTGCTAATTATTGTGATAGAATTGTTTTTGATTCATTTCATTGTTTAATGGTGTTTGAAGTTAGCTAATAATTAGCGTAACTACACTAAAAATATGCAGTCGATATTTTTTTTATACATGATAGCATAGCCTTCAACCACTATCTCACCTGATGGTGGTAAGTGAGTGATGATGTGGTAGAAGATGTTCTTCAGGTTAACCTAGAACTACTGGCTCTCAAGAACAGCTGCTGGAACACACCGTTAGGTGCTTGGCGATTTTCTACTTGAGTATTCGTAAAATGCCTTATCACCACGATAAATTAAAACGTGGAATTCTTATAATTATTATATAAATCTATTAATATATCTTTTTAATAGTAGATTGCATAACGAGTGCATTACCCAAGTCATTTTAGCCAAATGTATAACAGCCCAAGCCAAAACAAGATCTGATACTTAAGTCGAGCTTAAAATGAGTTTTATGTAGGAGTTATATATTCGGATTTTCACCGTGATTGCGAGGAATTAAACAAAGTTAGTAAAAAAAATTACTGTAAGTGTTAATGTAAACACTAACTTTATAAAAAACGTTACCTGATTAGTTTTATATACTAGAGTACTGGAAAAAGACGTTTTAGTTTTCTTATACCGGGCGTAAAAATTATATTGATTTTAATTTTATAAGCAACAGTTAATTAAAGGTAGTGATACATTAATAACTGCTTATTATTAAAATATTATTAACTAACCGGCAAAAACACTCACGTAAGGGATCGAATACGTCGACTTGGGTTTCGAGCGTGCGCAACTACGAGCTCCCGGCGGGCATTAATTTTTAAAATATTTAAATATGTGTCAAACTTACCAGAATTAGTTTAGGAACAGTCCTAAGCCGGGAAGCCCGGAAGGAAGTTCAATGTGTCAATATTCCCATTGAATTCCAAAACCATGTACGATGCAGTTAAACGATAGTAGTCAGTTACGGTCATCTCCTATTCTCCATGCCAGAATACTTGGTTATAATTTTTAAATACTAAGGACCATCTAAACCAGGTACATGCCATTCGGTGGTCGATGCGCTTTCAGAGTATGAGTGCAAGTTGGAGTGTAGGGTGTGGCATTCCTCTCCGAAACTCTTCAACATCTATATGAACGCACTGATCGAGGAGCTCAGCAGCACCCTTGTCGACTGCTATATTGAAAGAAGACTCAATATCAACAATCCCCCGTGTCAACAATATCAGCTACGTTGACGACATAGCGCTCTTGAGCTTAGTCACCGTTTGCTTTTTAATGCAAAGACGTACAATGGGGTCGGAGTTGCCCGGATGCTATGCCATCTATTAATCTAAAGGTATTGTTCTAAGCAGGGTTATAAGTTTAAAGGCTCTAGGGCATATTGTGACCTATGGCTTGAACGACTAACACTATCCTAAACGTATTTGCAAAAAGTTTTATTGTCAGTACATCAAAAATATAAACAAATGACGCAGAGGCAGGTGAATTTTTAAAAAGATGTCATTTTAAATATATGATTTTTATAGGTATCAATTGTATTTTTTTCGGTGTATTAAATTTGATGTTATTTAATTTTGAAAGGTAATCTTTAAACTATAAATGTAGAGATATATGGCTTATGGTTGAAATTTATACTATATCTCTATTCCATGCTGGAAACAGGCTAGAAGCGCTAATTCAGACCCAGATTTAACAATTGCCTTTTTTAGTTTTTCTATTCGTAAATTATATTAGTTTCCTATAAGTACATTTTTCAAAGCGTTACCTTCATACAGGGTTATGAGCTATTAATAATAATAATAATAATATTCTTTATTTCAATCAACTAGGATCATACACACTTACAACATAATCTACTACATAATATCTACAATAAATCTACATAATCTTCTAAATTAAAATTTTACATTAAATTAACCCTTTAACATTGACCTTAAACTTGACTACAGACAAAATTTAACTATTGTAGTGACTATTTATTGATATAGGTTAATAAGCTCGAACAAAATTTCAAATACTCGTGGCAATGACTTACCAGGACCTGTATGATCGCATTCCCCGATTTAAAGAGTGAGGCCCTAAATCTGGCAATGCGATGTCTTATCAGTGCATCGAGAGCCGGCACACGAGCCGCCGCAAACATTTCGGACGCGCTACAGTACCGCGGCAGGCGGAACAATATCCGGAAAGCGTCGTTATACTGCACCTTAAACGTTCGGTAGCTTTCAAATTTATACCGTGACCATAGTTGTGGAGTGTATAGTGCCGTACAATACGTTTTAAACATTAGTATTTTAGCCTCCTGCGAGCACCCACTAAACCTTCTGCCAATCATATTGGCACGAACGGCAAGAGACCGCCTTTCTCTGTCGACGTCCAGATCGTCTCTCAGGTCACGAGTCACGACATGGCCCAAATACTTGAATGTGGTCACAAAAGATAGCATACTTCCGTTCAAGTACAAGGGAAGGCAAGAGTTATCTTTATGGTTCGTTCCAAATATCATTGCCACCGACTTATCAACGTTATACACTAAATTGTGATCTTTTGCATATTTTTCACACGTTGCCAATAATATTCGCATCGCACCAATGGAGGGGGTCAACAAGACCATATCATCGGCGTAGCTAAGGTTATTTATAAACTTCTGACCAATAGAACAGCCAACACAGGTCTTGTTGAGCCCCTCGATGAGCGCATTAATGTAAAGATTAAAAAGCAATGGTGAAGTAAGGCCGCCCTGCCTTACACCACACGGTAAAAGATACTCGTCCGAATAAGCGTCACGCCAGCGAACCACATTACCTTGTGAGCCGTACCAACTTCGAAGAAGGTTGATGACATCATTCGAGACGCCTACCTCACGAAGCTTCTCCCACAGGAGAAGATAGTTAACCCTATCGAATGCCTGGCTTAAATCCAGGAAGCAAGCGTATACTTTAGTTTGTCTGGATACATAATAACTTACAATTTGTTTCAAACTAAATATAGCCATGTCGGTAGAACTCTGTTTCTTAAACCCAAACTGTGCATCATTTATTTCAATGTGGTCAGATAATAAATTGAGTAGAACAGAGTCTACAACTTTAGAAAAAACAGTGGCAATAGAAATAGGTCGGTAGTTTGAGCCTGTTGATGCACTCGTCTTTTTACTTTTTATAATCGGAGTAACGACCACCCGCAGGAGGTCCGGGGGCAGAAACGAGTGTCTGAGACAAGCATTCAGGAAAATTGAGATAAATACTATTACCCATGGGCCACCAAAGCGCAAGTGTTCCACGCCAAGCTGATCATGGCCCACGGCTTTACCCATAGGCATTTTTCTAATGATCTCAAAAATCATGCGTTCATCAATATGGGTATATGATTTAACAGTACTCATAACGGGGTTTGGACAACTAGGACTGGAAGCAGCCACCAAAAATCTCTGCTTGAAGTTTTCAGCAATAGTCTTACTATCACTTTCTCCATCAATTGACGCTGGTACTCCGTGTTTGGTTTTAGATAATTTCGAACTTTCTAACCAAAATTGACTAAAGTTTTTATTTGAACATGCATTGCTGATTTTATCTAATCTAATCTGATTTTCATTTTTCTGGCACCATTTAAGCCGCCCTTTAAATTTTGATCTGGTAATTTTCATTTTCTCGTAATTTGATCCAAATGTTGGAGCTCCAGCGTCAATCCACTTAAGGTAGTTTACTCTAGCTTCTTCGTAAGCAGCTTTAACGTGCTGATTCCAACCCGGCACAGCTTTAGGACGATACACATGCTGCCTACCACTTAGTGCAGCAGCTTTTTGCAAGCTAGCAATAAAATCGCTATAAAGCCGGCATAGTAGGTATTTATGTGATTCACTGGCACAATTAGCACACGTACTTAATTGACGCAATAAATCCCAATTAAGAGTTGATAAATTTTCACTGCAATAAGACATATATAATTGTATATCCTCACCGTTTCTCTTACCCCACCAATATGGGCTCGCGTCACTAGAAGCGGGTGGTTTAATCATATTTACGGCTATTTTTGTAAATTCAAACTCAACAACTAGTGGCCGGTGATCTGACCAAAATACGTCCTCAATAACATATACATTCGACAAGGCAGACCACGCGAGTCGGGTCACGATGCAGTGATCGAGCCAGCTCTTAGACTCGTGAGCATAACTAACGTAAGTGAATACGTCATCTTTGTCTTGTAAAAACATGTGATCAGCATAAATAAGGTCATTTTCTGCACAGTAATGTATTAACTCATTACCAAATAGTGTATTAGTATTTGCATTAAAATCACCTAATACTACGGAAACATTTATGTTATGGTCTTCAATTAAGCTAGTTACAGCACTCAAACAGTTCGTAAATTCAGTAAGATTTTCATGTTTATTCTGCGGCATGTAAACAGAGAAATACATATGACTGTGGCCTGAAATTTCTGTTTTTAAAGCACATATTCTAGGTTTGGAACATTCGATAACACTTACATTATTAAATATAGAAGTTCTCCACAGGAGAGCCACTCCACCGTATGGTCGTCCCTTCAAAATACCAGCTGACGTATCTACGCTTGATGTACCGTGCGCAGAAAAATCTTTATGAATAGTGGATAAGAAAGGAAGCTCATCAGGGAGGAGCCAGGTCTCCTGTAAAGCTACTACGTCATAACTATCACATAATTGTCTTATTTGATCTACGCTTCTTTTTACAGATTGACAGTTAAAGCTAACGAACTTCATTGTGTCTAAACTTATTTTCCCAGTATGGTCTATATACAATACCTAATGGCCAAAAGTCGGGGTTCATAAAAGTTTGTTTTTTATCAGACGAGATAGTTACCTTAAACGACGCGAAGCTAGTCGGTCTATAGGGTTCAATTTTTACTACCTCTAACACTTGTTCGCCTTTAGTCTTGACGTAATCAATAATACCGTCCTTACTAACCGATAGATCTAGCCGAGACACATACAAACAAACCGATCTTGTAGCAGCTTTAATAGACGAGGATTCCGGCACTATAGCTTGGCCTTGCCTATTTTTGTTTGCTTTCTTCTTGTAAGATACAGTCACAAATCCGTCGTCTTGTTCGATGGGCATCCGGTTTACCTTAATGCGGGGTTGAGACAGTGCGCTATTAACTTCCTTTGCAGCACGCTTTTTACGATAAGTAATGTTGTTGAACGGGATGTCAGGTGAATTTCTCTCCAAGCGCATAGAATCGTCTTTACTATGGACAGCGTCGGTAGCTATGCGGTTAGTCGCGGGCCGTGACACAGGTGCAGCGGAACATGGAACCGGTTTAGCAACCAGCTGATCGCCGCTACCCGCTTCTCTGCCGCTCGCGCTCGTTGTGTGTATTGCACTCGTATCGGTTGCAATTTTATTGTGCGAGGGTGAAACGTAGCGAAATTTTTGAGTTTTGGTTGAAAGAAAGCTACTATTACTACCTTCTTTATTCTCAGAACTGCGTTGTTCTATGCCCTTTCTTAAAATTTCGAGGTCGGATTGCTTCGCATATGAACTTTTAAGGATGTTCACTTCTTGCTTAAGGATCATTAAGTCTTTTAACAGCACTGACACATCAATATGGTCCCAGTGGACCGCTGGTAAGCGGTTCAAGTCTTTTACCACGTAGGTACACTGGGAACTCGGCTCTGTCTCCTTGATGATCCGTATAATATCTTGAAGATTCCTTTTATTCTTTCTTTCGCCTTTACGCGTCGGGTATCCAGTGTTGACCGAGCCCGCAAGCAGTACTTTAGCAATGTCAATTTCTTCTTCTCTAAAATGAGATTCACAGATCTGTAGGAGACTCACTTCGTCCATCACATCTACTTTGCATTGAATAAAACACAGTAGCTCGTTAATCACAACGCGGCAAGAACACGGATCTGGCATTTTAGATCCACACACAGAGACATATTTTAAGGACACGTCCGCAAGCAAGCGAAGCGCGCGCGCAACTCCCAATTAAATGTTCATACTTTTACAAACATAAATATTAGAGTTTTTTTGCGTTCCATTTTTATTTTTGAAATTGGTATTGACAAGGAATTTGCTCAATTGTAAAACCTACTTTTTTCACAAAATAAGGTGCTTGCCGACAGATTTGCTTCTTAAGTGTAGCAGCAAGCCACACGTGCATTCAAAAAAATGCCTTACAATCATGACAAAACGCCTGCCATCCTAAGACAACAATCGGGAAGAACAGATCCACGGGCCCTCCGAAGCACTTAATGGCTCAGTATTACATAAGGCACCTTTGGTTAGCCATCTAAGTCAAGTCCACAGCTGACGTTGCTGTAAAGTTTTTGATACCCTTGAATGGGAGTTCATCAATTAAACAACAAGGGGTTTTGGAAACAAATCAAACCTAGTTGATGGATAAAAGCTAGGCCGACTACAAATGCGTCAAATATTGAATTCATTAGGTATTTATTCTCTTAATTTAATAATAACTTTGCATTGAATTTTTGTAATCTGTCTGAGAATATGTATACCTACGAGTTAATCTATGACAAAGATAAGGCAAACGTGCGGAATTTTAATGCGGTCCATTTGCATTTCAGATTCTATGCAGGGACCGTGTTGCTATCTAGTATGTGTGTTAGTATAGTGCTCGGCGTCCGACTTACAAGATTTAAGACTGCCATATTATGCCACAAAATAAGCATACCCTTATGACTTTATTCTACATTCTTTTTGGGAAATAATATCTACTCAATTTTGTAGCAGTGATGGCTCAGTGGCATTGGCTATGGACTGCCACGCAACAGATCCATGGTTCGAATCCCGCCGCGGGCTTGTGTTTCACCGCAAGGTCAAAAGGCATTTCGCGAATGCCCGCCTGGCTAACGACCACTCTCAAGTAGAAAATCTATCATCAAGCACCTAACGGTGTGTTCCAGCAGCAGTCCTTGAGAGCCAGTGTAATTACAGGCACATGAGATTTAACAACTATATCTCAAGGTGATGGGCGCAGTGCAATTCGTGACTTGTGACAAAACGCATCTGTTATAGGCAGAGGTTACTCCGCTTAACATCAGGTGGGCGTCGAGATTGTACCGTCACAAAAAAAATCGGGCAAGTGCGAGTTGGACTCGCGCACAAAGCGTGCCGTACCATTAGCTATACAACATTAGACTTCATATTTTAACCTTTTTTGTTTAAACGTGCGCGAGTCCGACTCACACTTGGCCAACTTTTTGTATTTGTTGTTATAGCGGCATACATACATCATCTGTGAAAATTTCAACTGTATAGCTATCACCGTTCTTGAGATACAGCCTGGTGACAGACGGACGGACACACGGACGGACACCAAAGTCTCAGTAGTAGGGTCCCGTTTTTACCCTTTGGGTACGGAACCCTAAAAATGATCTCAAATACCTCGGGTAGTCAGATCTATGCCTTGAGTAAAACCAGGCGTTTTGGTAGTCTTGTCAATATTACAGCGTAAATGAACATTTTAATAATATTGAAGTGAAATATTATATAATGACCTAATATAAGTAATAATAATAATTTATCCAGAAATAGACGTGAGTATACAAATAAAAATAAAGTATGAATATATATATGTATAAAAGTATTAAATTACTCAGTGTAGGCATTGGAACTCAAAGATGCAGGAAAAAAATGTTTAATTTATACTTGTATATCTCAAAGATGCAGGAAAAAAATGTTTAATTTATACTTGTATATATATATACAAGTATAAATTAAACATTTTTTTGTTCTGCATCCTGCATCTTTGAGTTCCAATGCCTACACTGAGTAATTTCTGTGTACGTAAGTGACAGCTGTACCGTTTTGATTCAGTTTATTTTTTGTGTACAACATATTCTAATCTGGTAATAAATATCGAGAACTATAATAATTAGCGTTGAAATTTCTTACTTTTTTGGGTCAACAATATATTTGCGAAGTAGTATAACGACCTCTATAGTGAACATCTCCAGTATTTAATGCCAATAGCTTGCACCAATTTTACTTTACACTTCAGACAGAAAGTCCGCAACAAAAATGATTTTTTTTCATTGATGTGAAAAAATTCCTTTGTTATATCCGTAATTAAATTTGTGTAATATATTTTCTTCCTATAAAATTTTGTGCGGACCGCGATATTAATTTTAATTCTTATAGCGGACCTCGAGCGAAACTAACTGGTGACGCCTGTTATAAAGTGTAGGTTCAATATGACAATTATATCATCACGATTAATTCTTTTAGATCCCATCACAATTTTGGTATTTTGTTACCTTTGTAACTTTGTTGTTTGGTTTTTTATTATTTTAATTACAATCTTACGATAGTTAGTCTCATTATTAGACACGATTGGACACGTTATTTTTAGGAATTTCAATTTTTTTATGTCCTTCGTACTTTAAAAAACACAAGTATGTATAATGTATATGTTCTTAAGATATTTTTACTATAATAAACGCATTAATCGGCGTCTGGATTACCACTTCCGTTGAGCAGCTGGCAGCGGAAGCAATCAATTATAAACTGATGGCATTTTTATCCTCGTTATCAAAATATTCCAAAAAGATAAAGATTACAATTTGCGTAGATAACTATTAACTCTACGAATATAAATACAAGAACTCTGAGAGCAATGTCAATCCGCCGCTACCACTAATTGGAAACAATGCGTACCATAGTTGTTCTTGCTGTGTGCCTTGCTGCAGTTGCAGGTATAATCAATAACTAAAATATTCACTCAAGCTAAAATTACTTTATATATGTAATTGTAGAAATGATGTACTCTTTTTTTATTCTGCCGGGTAATTATGCCACGAGAGCTTATTAGTTATAATTTTTCAGTTAACTACAATAAGTATACAATGGTTCTTCTAAAAAAAATTTTTAACAAAAAATGGAACCGACTTAGTAGCCGTTTTTGACTTTTGGGTGTTGAACCCAAAAGTCAAAAAAGGCTTGACCGATTTTGATGAAATTTAAAATGGGACCAAACGACAAGCATCAGCTTTCAAACAAAAAAAGAGTTTTCAAAATTCACGAGGTTCACCCAGTCAAGAGATCTGAGGTAACAAACATAAAAAAAAAACAGAGAACCTCCTCCTTTTTTGGAAGTCGGTTAAAAATAGATACACGTTTCTAATCTAATATTCTTTTTTTATTACTATAAATTTAAACAACCCAATTGAGCAACATTTATGTCAGCTACATAGATTTTTCAGTCATCTAATCTTCTTCATATATTGTTGAATTCAAATTCTAAATTATATTTCAAGCTGTACAGTACCCGGCTTAACCCTTACATATCGAGGTATATGGTTAACTTATGAATATCCTATATCCATTAACAGCCGATAACGGTTAAGAATACAAGAACAGTTCTATTCCTGCTTGTTAGAAGACTTAAACGGTAAATAAGGAAGAATGTACACTACTAAAAAGATTTTAAGAAATCAAGTAGAGTATTCCCAAAGAGGTTTGCGTAAGATTAACCATAAAACCAAAGCCAAATCATTTATCTGGTCACCATTTTCTCGTTTGTTATTAGGGAAAACATATAAAGTTCATCTGCTGTCTATTGTAATGATACTAATGATAAGAAAGACATAGTGTACTGACTTCCCCACACGAGTGCGATATGGATATGAAAATGATGACTTTTTAATACAATACTGTGTTGATGTTTGTTTTTACAGCTGTTCCCACCAACCCTGAAAGGATTGTGGGTGGCTCGGTAACTACCATCTCCCAGTACCCAACTATTGCCGCTTTGCTGTTCACGTGGAACCTGAATACTTTCTTCCAGAACTGTGGCGGTATTATTCTTAACACCAGGTCCATCTTGACAGCCGCTCACTGTCCACAGTAAGTAAATTATTTAACGTTTTAAATTTTATCCAAGCGTATTTATGACATATCTTCGGAGGTGCTAAGGTACACAGAAACCAACGCCTTAGGCTTCGTCTGTGGTTCGTTTAAACAAGCGGTTTTTTTTTTACTTTTATACCATTACACGTATAATAACTGACCATATCAAATACTGGTGAGAATAGTTAACAGATTGTAAATTTAAATATTTTCTTTGTCCTTAATCATGAAGACAATGTAAAAGTACCTAGCTAGCTTCTTGTATGAAACCTATTTATATTCTTATCTTGTGGTATTTATAACTACTCTATTGATTACAAATATCATACTACCTGTTGAGTAGGTATACATCCTCACCTCATATAATATATAGTAAACACATTCTCAATCTCTAAACTCTTACAAACAATGAAGTCTAAAATCCCAATGCGCTGGTTAGAATGAGAACGACAGGAAAAAATTGAGTTATGGAATCATTGTCTTTTGTAATTTTTTCAGAAGCCAGAAAATTATAATTTTCTGGTAGTACGAGAGGAAAAATTTACAAGCAGGCAGTCATTTAGTCTATCAAGCCAATGAATTAAGAGTCATACTTTTTAAGGTTCTGTATCCAAAGGGCACAGCGGAGCCCTATTAATAAGAATTCGCTGTCTATTTGCCCATCCGTATGTCACGGGTATCTAGCTCGTCAACGGAGCTTTGCTCTATAGTGCTGTACATATTTAATTTTTATTAATGTATATTTTATAGATGAATTTTAATATCAACAATACTGCGGGGTCTTTCGTACCATCGCTATGCGAATACGTGCATTCTTAAGTCATCGCGCTACAGCTTAGATAATTTTTAGTGCTGATTTTGTGCATGTAAAAATTAAGCACGAGTCGAGCACATTCAGTTTTTGATTACAAACATCCCAACCCAGTATTCTAGATGTTTCATTGATATATCAAGAACATCCTATATATTGACTTAAAATAAAATTTTCAGGAATTGTTAAGTAAATAAACTATGTTGTCAATTTTAGACCATTGGTGTTACAGGTTCTACGTAAAATAACTGAACTAGTTGTTTAGAATATTTTTTGGTTAAATTAGTAATTATATCCAATAGTTAACCAATAAGTACTATTATTGCCAACTTAAAATTTGGTTTTCAGATAAAAACCAACATACATTTTCTTTAATGGGCTATTACAATGCGATACCCTGTATGAATGAGGCCCAACTTATACTCGGTCAATTTTTTACACCATGTGATTGAGATATTACTCGCACATTATAATGTATAGTAAATTTGTAGGAACATATTCGTTTCCTAAGTAAACTTTGTATCCTTTTTTTTTAAAGGGCCTATTGACACTCCTGCATTTTTCTGCAAAATGTGTTTTTTTCACCTCTCAAGCAAGGAAATAGTGATTTTGGTATTGAAAAACTATTTTCATAGCGAGATAGAAATAAAGTATGACCTGAATAAAACCGTTGCACCAAAACTTGTTATTTTTAATAACGTATTGTTTATTTTTGAATATAATTAGATATGCGGGTAAAAAAAGAAAAGAATACACATTGATTAATATTGCCTTCAAAGTGTGTTTTTTACCTAAAATCTAATATTTTCTCACAGGTGGTGGTTAACATTTTTATGTTTCACACAAGAGCAATGGTTTTTTTTTAAATCAGTAGTTTTATTACAATGAATGACTATTTATTATTACCTACTGTAATTTACGAAACTTTAATTTTACAGTGGCAATGCAGCTAGCAGATGGCGTGTTCGTGTTGGCTCCACTTTTGGTAATAGTGGTGGTGTCGTCCACAACTTCGCAAGTTTCCTCAATCATCCTCAATACAACTCCCGCACGCAAGATAACGACATATCTATTATGCGCACTTCTACCGCTATCGTTCACAATAACAACGCCAGACCCGCTAGCATCGCTGGCGCTAACTACAACCTTGCCGATAACCAGGTTGTCTGGGCTGCTGGATGGGGAGCCACCTCTGTGAGTTTGATTATTCGTATATATATGTTACAAAACTATAATAGTTGAAATTAAAATTTCAGTAGCAGTAGAACTCTTTGTGTGAGTTTGTCCGGGAAAGTACTACCTCCTTCCCAATTTTACATAGTAATTCTCACATTGTGTTCCAGTTTGAAGGGTATGGCTGCCAGTGAAATTATAGGCACATGAAAATTAACTCTTTTATGTCTCAGGGCGATGGGCGCAATGCATTTTACCGTTTGTGGCGAACCGCATCTGTTATAGACAGAAGTAACCGCTTAACACCATGTGGGTCTTGCATTAGTTTCAACACGAACGCAAAGTAAAAAAAAAAAGATTTTTCAACTCGATCACCCATCCTTCTTACAATTTCATTATGTTTTTCAACCGATGCTGTTTGTTTGTTTTAATCACATCGCGAGAAAATGTGGTATCTACGAGAGTTGTTTTTGACCTTCTGTGGAGGTAAATCGAATTAACCCTCCACAATTTTAGTAAAATACTTTCTACTTCCGAGCATTTATAATAAAAATGTTTCAAATATTGATTTACACATATTAAGTACCAATATTATTTATATTCACAACTTGTTCTTATATCATTTTAATACCATAATCCCTGATTGAATCAATATATCAAATAGCAAGCTTACGAATTAACTAGATGCGAGTGTGTTAACTAATTAGACATATTGGATATAATGAGATATAATAAATATATTTGATGAACTTTTAGTCTGGAGGACCTAGTTCGGAGCAGTTGCGTCACGTCCAGATCTGGACCATAAACCAGAACATCTGCGCTCAACGCTATAGAACTGTCGGTGACACCATCACTGCTAACATGCTGTGCTCCGGCTGGCTCGACGTCGGCGGTCGCGACCAGTGCCAAGGTGACTCCGGCGGTCCTCTCTACCACAACAACATCGTCGTCGGTGTTTGCTCCTGGGGACGCGGCTGTGCTCAGGCTTTCTTCCCCGGTGTCAATGCTCGCGTTTCTCGCTTCACTGGGTGGATTCAATCCAACGCGTAAATACAATATGCTGTACCTACATTGCACTTTAATTACTAACAGCGAATAAAAATATTTCATTTAACTTGGCAATATTTTATTATTAAATATATCACAGCTACGCAGGAAATAACCTTGCATAATATGACTTAGTTTCTTCAATTAAAAATACTACTGTAACGCAGGAAGACGCTGGATACAGGCCGCTTTCAACCGTTCTATTTGGAAATTTATGGGGGAAGCTTATATCAGTAGTGAACTTCTTGCAGCTGAAATGATGTTAATGAATGTATGGGCCTTTTTATGGTTACAGATACATTCCATAAGAGTATAACTTCAACAGTAAATCATTCACTGCAAAATTATGTTTCAGAAGCGGTTGATGATAATATTAGATTTTTGGACGACCTGAAACTGTAATTAGAGTTATTCATGAATTCAAACCGTTCCTTCAGGTATAAGGGGGTAAGAAGGTTAAATAAAATATCATATAAAAGAGAGAAGATATTATGCGGTTTCCGGCGTAGCCGAATGGGCAGCCACTTGAGTTTTATACGAACCTGGGAAACGTGGTCGTATTTTCAAAAATCGAGAATTAACCTTATATATTAAGTTTGAAACCACTTATGTTTATTCAGTCCTTCGTGAGATCTACGTAGCAAGCATCAGTATAGTCAAGAATTGGAATAAGAAGAGCAAGCGTAACTTAAGTTGCCGTAGTCTGTTAACCCCTATAAACAATTATTTGACATATCATTCCCAAATGTTTTACTCCCAAGCAGTATGGGATAGTAACAGTATCAAAATAAATGCTAAAAATGATTACTTCATCAATTCTGTTTGTCATACTAGAGCTCCCGATATGGCTTGTGTTTTTTTTTCAGATTGATTTTTAAACCAAAGCGCTTGCTCCTTTCCACTATATAACACAGGTTAGAATTGGCTACGCAGATAGCTTCATTCAATATGTCAGGGGCCGCCTGCAACTAAATCTTCAAATCATCTGCGTAAAGGTGGTAAGATGAATAAGTGAATATTGAGATATGGAATTCATAAATATAGCAAAGAGGTGACAGTACGCCGCATTAAGTAACACCAGCACACGTGTCACACCAAGACAAGTTAACATCCTCATATTTTTACCAAAGAATTTTATCTTGTTCATAAGTTTATAATTCTCGGTTATAGGTTGGGGCTTTGCGACCAAAAAACTAGTCATCTTTATCTGCGTCACTATGAAGCCTCTTTTGCCAAAGTCGGCTGTTTTGTACTAAAATTTTGTAACTTTCTTAAAATTTGGTACAAGTATATTTAAATCAATGTAAGTATGTTTACATTTGATTTAAATATACATTCATTAAGTAATTAATTACCTTCTTTCTTGACTAGTCGCTATGTACGCACTCATTCGTAATCGACGGTACAAGCACATGGCTATCATAAGGCTGTTAAAAAGAGGCTAATTACGAAAAATCATCGTAACTCACCACCGGCTTCTCAGCCGGCTAAAAATGATTACTTAGGGCTCTCGCCCTAGCCCTAACAAACTTGTCACTATACTTACTGAATCTTTAAATAGAACTGCTATCATATTTTAAAGTCGTGGACCTATTCCAAAAGCGACGCGTGATAAATATTTACGAATAACAAGCTTCTCGAATTAGCATGGAGAATTGCTTTTTTATCACCTTATATGGTTATACGTAGTCTATAGCTTCATAATTTATTTTCTGTGGCGATTTTTGTTGATATCTTTTTGTTTCAAAATATATTTGTTTGTGGTCCGGCATTGGTGTTTCTACAATCGCAAAATGAAATTCTTTATCTTTTAGGTTAGTACACAAACATGGTCAAGGTTAATGGGTTAGGTTTGTTTTGGCAGTATCTCGCGTACAATAGCTTTTATTAATCTTATTTACAATCCAGTAACCATTTCCTTTAAAATGTCTTTGGACAATTTGGTTGTTCTGAGATAAGCATGTTGATATTAAAGTCTCCAAACGTGACACCTCTCTTTCTTTCGTTTAGTTGTGCATAGAAGGTATCTTGAAAAGTATTGAAATCTTCGATTCGGTATACAGCACCAATGATAAGCAAGTAGTCTTCTATGTGAACTTAGGGGCAGTGGTTATCGTTAATATTTTTTTTTGTTCAAATAAATCAAATACTGAATATAACTAAACGATCATTTTGATATGACAGTATTCAATTATATCCAGTAAACGATATTAAAATATTAAACAAGATTGTATGTAAAAGAGACATTTTATTTGGCACCAGGTAATCCTCGCATTTTGGACATCTATTCAAGACACATAGTTTTTTTTCTTGAAACGAGTGAATAAATATTATATTTATTTAAAGTTGTGCAGAATAATGCAGGTAGCCGGCTGCAAATGCAATCAATCATTAATTAATTAAAGTTTTTTTTTATCTTAGATGTCAAAATAATCAAAACGATTCCAAACAGAAGCTGATTTGCGTGATTAATTAATATAATTGATAAATATGCGAATATAAATACAAGAACTTTGAGTGCAATATCAGTGAGCCTTCGTCATAAGTCAATCATCAATGCGTGCCATCGTCATTTTAGCGTTCTGCTTTGCTGCAGTGGCAGGTATGTACAATTTTATTTTATTTATTACCTGTGTCATCGACACACACTCATAAATCTTTCATCATAGACTTATGACAGAAAAACGTTAAGCCGTCGGTCCCGGTTGTTGTCTTACGATGGCAGTCGTTACAGCATGGTGGTAGGGCATTTTGCGAATGCCTGGCTAGCTACCACCCTCAAGTAGAAAATCTGTCGACAAGTACCTAACGGTGTATTCCGGCAGCTGCCCTTGAGGGCTAGTAATTCTAGGCTAGCCTGAACAACATTTTCGATCACATCATCACTTACCTTTCAACCACTATCAGATGAGATAGTGGTTGAAAGGCTAGCCTACAAGATGTATAAAAAAAAATAATGTCAAATTGTTTCTTAGGACTAGCAAAAGTTAACCCTAAGAGGTTGTTAGCATTTTCCCAAAACCCTGTATATATGTAATATATAAAATTACATCAAAAAAATAAATTACGAAAATTTACTGTAATTTTAAAGAAAATTCAGTTTTTTCCATCGGGGGTGTAAAATATGTATAGAGCGTGTCAATTATTATTGCTTAGTCATACAGCGCTAGTAGAGATGCAAATTTTGATCGGTAATACTTTGATAAGGTGTACTTTGAAGTATTGAAATTCCAAAAATATGCTAATAAAACGAAAACTACTAATCCAATCGTGCTCAAACAAACGGGAACGGGACCGCAGTCCACTCGTATTAATGGGATGGAACTGCAATTCCTCAAAAAGCCAAATTTATTATAATTATGTCCGTGTCACCTTATTGGTGAATAAATATTTTTCATATTATGTTCTCGTTACAAAAAAGCATATTGCACATACGATCCCACATGTCTGATATGAGAGTATGTAGATGATTACTGTCACAATATTGTTTTGATGTTTGTTTTTATAGCTGTCCCCAGCACGCCACAAAGGATCGTGGGTGGCACTTTGACCACCATCGATCGTTATCCAACTATATCCGCTTTGCTGATCTCACGGACCGCAGGCACCTTCTCCTTTGGCTGCGGCAGTTCTATTATCAACACCAGATCCATCCTCACAGCGGCTCACTGTCCATTGTAAGTACATTCTGTGATTATTCACTATGATAATTATTAGTCATTCTTATCTGTATGTAAAGTGAATGTTAACTTTATTTTTTTTTTATTTTGAAGTTATTTGATTTCATCTCAATTTTTCGATAACTTTAAATAAACAAAATGAAGTATATCTCTTTCTTTGAAGTATATAGGGTGCAAAAACGACCGTGGAGTGAGTCAGGGAGGACGATGTCCCAGCTGACCAGCTCCGATGCAAACGAACGGAAGCGATGAGGTGGTATATCGCCCGCTTACTTCTTCGTAGTTGTGTCACTGGTAGAGAGGCGGGGGATTATGTACACGTCTTAGGGGCGGCCCTGGTGAACAAGGTCCCCACCGGGGAGGTGAATGCTAATGCGACTTTATTATGCCCCACGTCAGGTCAGAGATTATCACCATTTATGTCGTCATTCACCTCAAGAATGATCGCGAAGTTTCTAGAATATCCCATTCCGTCACCTTCTCTCAGTGCCACCGATTCGAGCAATTGAGGCACGAATTACGAAGAGCTACTACCAATTTCAGCGCTGTGTAAAATGTACAAATATCCCCACCAATCATCAGCTTACCCATTCGTCTAATAACGCCCTCACGAATAACAAATTCTTATTATCTAGGTACGAGTACTATAACTAACGTCATTTTAATATTTTTTAGTGGAGACGCAGCTAGATGGCGAGTTCGTGTTGGATCCAGTTTTCGCAGCAGTGGTGGTATCGTCCACAACTTTCAACGAATCATCAACCACCCAAACTACAGCTCCCGTACACTTGATAACGACATCTCCGTTATGCGCACCGCTACCGCAATCACTTACAATAACAATGTCAGACCTGGCAACATACCTGGTGCAAATTACAACCTCGGTGATAACCAGGTTGTCTGGGCTGCTGGGTGGGGAGCTACTTCTGTGAGTATAGTTTGATTATTCATATAAATACGAAACAACGCTATATTTCTTTATGTGATTAACACATGCACGGTGCACATCTGATGTTAAGTAGCGGGACACACAGTTGTTGAGTCAAATGTTATTTTGTATTCTCGAAAACTCCTGCTGAAATAAATTGTTAGCTGCTAGGTGACAGTTTTTTTTTACTTAAGGGACCACCCTTTAGTAAAAACAATGGTATGACTTAAGGGTGGTTCCTAGACAGGCGAGCATTCGCAAAATGCTCTTCCACCATGCAGTAATGCATAAACCGGCAGTGAGGATTGAATCATGGGCCTGTGGATCAGCAGTCTATAGCTTTTATCGCTTGGCTATCATTGCTTCCAAATGAAAGCTGAATTATAAAATAATTATAATGATTATTACATAATATTTTAATTTCTAGGTAATTTTTTCCCTTCTTTAGTAAGTTATCATGCGGTTGTAGGTTTCGAGGACCTAAAACTAGAAATACTGGCTTTCGAGCTGCTGGAAAACACCGCTTCGGTGAGAAGATTTTCTATTTGACAGTATTAGCTAGATACAGTCTCGTAATTATTACCCATTAGATGTTATTTGCTTACGCGCATCACATGGCACTAGTATTGACCTAATAACTAAAATTAAGCACAACATAGATAAGAAAAACATAGTCCTGGGCGTTTTTATTGACTTAAAAAAAGCCTTCGATACTGTGAGCCACACACTGCTATTACAAAAGCTGGAAGCCATCGGTATTGTAGGAAAAGCTTTGCAAATGTTCAAATCATACCTAACAAATAGGTCGCAAGTAGTAAAAATAGATAATAGCTCGAAAAGTCACCCACAGCCCATAACTTACGGAATCCCGCAGGGCTCAATTTTGGGACCTCTGCTCTTTTTAGCTTATATTAACAATATTCACGAGTTACGATTAAACGGACATATCACCCTATATGCTGATGATACTTGCCTATTCTATTTTGGTTCGTCAATACATGACATAGTTTCTCAAGCTCAACTCGACCTCAACATCCACACTTGGTTTCAATACAACCTGCTTACCATTAATGTCTCAAAAACTTCCTATATTATATTTAATGCAAAAAATAAACCCATTCCCGCACATGAACCTCTTAAAATAAATAACACCCCTTTGGAATTGAAAACCCATGAAAAATATCTTGGCCTATACTTGGACACTAATTTAACATGGAACACCCATATTAACCATTTAAAAACGAAACTAGTAACACTCCGCGGTTCTCTTAGGAATATAGTTCGATGTATATCACGCAACTTACGCTACACAATTTATAACGCACTCATAAAACCACACTTATTATATCTTGTTGAAATTTGGGGGAGCGCTGCCAAAACTAGAATAGCCGAACTGCAAGTGTTACAAAATAAAATTATAAAAAAGCTTTTCTAATGAAGATACAGCTGGTAAAGTTGTATAATTGTTTGATGTTCATTATTTTAGTTTCTTTGTAGACTTTTTTAGTGCTTGTAATGTAGTTGTAGTTAACAACTACATTACAAGCACTAAAAAAGTCTACAAAGAAACTAAAATAATGAACATCAAACAATTATACAACTTTACCAGCTGTATCTTCATTAGAAAAGCTTTTTTAGTGCTTGTAATGTAGTTGTAGTTAACAACTACATTACAAGCACTAAAAAAGTCTACAAAGAAACTAAAATAATGAACATCAATCAATTATACAACTTTACCAGCTGTATCTTCATTAGAAAAGCTTTAAACCAAAATATCCATACAAACCTACGCTTCACTAAACAAAAAAATGTTTGCGACCGCTTTACTCGTCGTGCAAGCTATCTTGTTTTGCCTAAGATTCGCACTAACTACGGCAAAAGAATAATTACTTTTGAAGGTGCGCACTTTTATAATAAAATACCCCCAGAAATAAGAAATGTTACCTCGTTTAACGTATTCAAAAAAAGACTAGCCCAACACATAATGGCAAACAAACCAAACAACTAATTAAATGCGTTGAACGGGTAGGCACATTCTTGTTTCTGTGTTTGTGTGTCAATATATCTTATTGTTTTTTAGTTTGGTTCGCTACGACGACGAAAATTGTACTTTAAACCTACTTATCTGTTAACCATGTTCTCATGGAAGTGAGATATGTCTTAAATGAGAATAAATTTATTTAAACCTAAACCTATTCAATTTACTGAAACATGTTACTGCAAACATGAGTGATTTAATTGCAATTGCAGCAGTTGTATTTAATTGTTGATGGGTAACAGTACTTTAGGTGAGTGAATGATCTTGAAGAATTTTTTATATATAAACGGAAGCAACCTCCAGCAAAATTTTGATATAACTAATTGAAATTGGACTATGACAATATGAGGCCAGTGATTTGAATCAGCATAGCACTTATTTCAATCAGTTATATCATATTTTCCAGTGTCGTAGATCGGTTCCGTAATTTTATAACTAAATCTTTATCTTTTATCTTTAGCTTTTACAAAATTAATAGAACACAGAACAAACATTATATGATGCACTCAATCACATGCTGTGCTTTCATATACGACAACGCACTGCACATAATCCTTGACATTACCACGATAATGTTATCTATACAGTATTTCAACTTCATAGAAACGGACGAAACGCGAGTTATACCTACGCGCCTCGATCTCGGCCTGCGCTTGGCCCGCAGACAGTCTCGAGTGTCGCGACTACGCCGCAGTGACGAGCGAATGGTTTGTTGTTTTATTTACAACTAGCTGCGCCCCGCGGTTTCACCCGCGGGTTGATGGATGATGATAAAATGTGTTAACCTAGCTCATGGTACAATAATATACTACGCCAGGTATTACACTCCGAGACCGGTTGTCACGTGACCGGGACACAAGCTTGTCAAGCATACCGTCATCAACGGCTCTCAAACTTTATACCTAATTTGAGGAAATTGGGGGCAGTAAAATAACAGTTAATAGATTTCACCTTTTTTTTAAATAAAGAAAATCACGTGAAATTGATTTAAGTTAAACAGATTAATGATTCTTGAATAAATTATGGTTATCAAGTTCGTACAGTGTATGTTCGTAGTTTTCTTATAATGGGTACCGTCGATGCTAATAGGCCTAAATTTTTCGTAGATTGAACTCAAGTAATTATTTTCTATGCCGAAGAAAAAGCCAGTTATCTGTATTTTGGTGTACAATTTAGTTTCAAAGAAAGCTCAAAAATATCGGAAGTAAAAACCAATTAGGTAGATACGTTATATAACCAAAGAAATTTTACATTACATACCATATTTAGTAGTCACAGTAAGAATGAAACAATTTTGCAGGAAATGAAAAAACTTCAAATTACTGCTTTTTCTACTTTTACTCTTACAGTTACTTTTTTTTACTAACGGTTGCATTTTGCAAATGCCCGCCTGGCTAGCGAACCCAGATCGTTGATCTGAGGAGTTGGGGATGAGGAGTTGGATCTGAGGAGTTGGGGATGAGGAGTTGGATCTGAGGAGTTGGATCTGAGGAGTTGGAGATGAGGAGGTGGATCTGAGGAGTTGGGGATGAGGAGGTGGATCTGAGGAGTTGGAGATGAGGAGATGGATCTGAGTTGTTGGAGATGAGGAGATGGATCTGAGGTGTCGGAGATGAGGAGGTGGATCTGAGGAGTTTGAGATGAGGAGGTGAATCTGAGGAGTTGGAAATGAGGAGGTGGATCTGAGGAGTTGGAGATGAGAAGGTTGATCTGAAGAGTTGGAGATGAGGAGGTGGATCTGAGGAGTTGGAGATGAGGAGGTGGATCTGAGGAGTTGGAGATGAGGAGGTGGATCTGAGGAGTTGGAGATGAGGAGGTGGATCTGAGGAGTTGGAGATGAGGAGGTGGATCTGAGAAGTTGTGAAATAACTTGTCCCTTGCTACTTACGTGATCGATGGTCCTTCATTGTCAACGACTATATCACCAAGGACCCTTGGGGTGCCGGGATAGAATTGCACCACCCCATATTATCCCGTGGGTATCGTAGGCGACTAAGGAAAAATACTGGAAGGTGGGCAGCAGCGCCTTCTGAAGAACTGCCAACCTACACTGCGATCCCCGAGCCGCCTGCCAAGCGTGGGGATTATGGCAAATACCCTCTTAATAGGGGAGGCTGTATTCAGCAGTGGACGATCCGGCTGATACAGTATATCATCAAGATAGGTGAATATTTTTCAGTTATTGGAGTGTAACTCAAAAATGAAAAGTATCAGCTTTCAAACAAATAAAGAATTTTCAAATCGGTTTACCTAGTCAAGAGTTCTGAGGTAACACACATATAAAAACAGATGAATTGAGAACCTACTCCATTTTTGGAAGTCGGTTAAAAATGATATAATTAAATAATTTAAAAACTATACCAACTGTTTTTAACTCTTAAGTGGGCAATCTCTCCTATATTTACCATCTATCCTATAAATATGTATATCGAGGTTGTAGGGTTAAAACCCAATAAGTCGAATTTTTTTAGAAAATGACTTAAAGCTCACTACATGTAATTTTTTGTCCTATCTTAGGTAGTTTATCAAAATAAACCGATTGAAGAATCTTTCACAGAAATTGACTCACAAAATAACCCAATAAGTGCAAAAAAATTTAATTGTTATAGTTTAAAATACTATAAAGCGACTTATGGGTAAAATTTTTATTTTTAGTAAGTGACAAAACCCAATAAGTTACACTTATTGGATTTTATCACAAACATATTTTCCTAATAAATAATGCATGCTCTTGTGATAAAATCACATAACAACAGTTATTGGGTTTTAACAAATACAAATATTCCTAATTGTATATTAGTATTTGTTCTGGTTAAAATCAGCTAGCAATAACTATGGGGATTTTATTCTACCCTGGCACTCTGACCCTGATATTTAAAATTCATCTTATCTCGATGACAAACAGATGGAGATATCAGAAAGAAGAATGAAGCAAAGCAGATGATTAATTTTACTATTGTGATGGTATAACAAGTACATACATATTTTTCACTTACTGGTACGTAGATATCCTAAGTAGATTACTATAGGTAAATTAAAGAGTACATACTTATTACTTATTTTGCCTTCTAGGTATTCAAATGTCTGGTTTAGATACTTTAATAAAAATTTGATTATTCAGATGAAGATTCTACGTACTTACTGGTATTAAATGAGAACTCTCAGTTAAATACTCTTGCTGTAAAGGGTAAGCCTAATACAAGCCTAATGATGAAAACTTGTATTGTGTTAAATACAGTTAACTACGTCTGGCTACGTTTAACTTGACGATTACCTACAAGACTTGTTTTGGGTCTTCGTATATGTAAATTGGGTAAATATTAGCCTAACGTGGTCAATCAGCTTCCTGAAGAAGTTTTTTTGTTTGACTGGGAGTGATTATTTGGGTAAGGATCCTATGTATGTGCCAGATTTAGATATAACTCTGAAAAAGGTTTGGAAATCAGTAAATCCTTTAAAATTACGTAAAAGAGCTCAAACATCAGAGTGGAAGAAAAACGATGTTGCGCAAGAAGAGTGGAAGGACTATTATGCCACTAAAGGGGTTACAAGACCAGCAAAAGTTATCAAGCCTGTAATGTGTAATAAATGCATTTACTAATGCACAATATTGAAAAAAGTGACATTTTGCGTAAAAGTTTTAAAAAATAGATTTCATAGCTAAGAAAAACTTCATTCTGTCTTTCATCAAAGTTAAACCACTAGAAAACTGAAAATATTATAAAGCATCAAAAAAGAAAGACTGAAAGTGAAGAAAAAAAATTTTTTTTCAGAAAAACAATAAAATAATCTAAGTTTAACAAAGGTTTTTTTGGTGACGTTGTTCATAAGCTTGTAATCACGGATGCTGTCAATAAAGCAAATTCATTGGGGTTTACGCAGTAGATGACCAATTTGAGAAAAAGGAACCGTCACATAAATCAGAGAAAATGCAACCAGATTTAGAATTTAAACTATTTTATTTTATATTAAAATAAAAAGATTTAGGTTAGATTTAAGAATAGAAGTTTTCATTTTTATAGAATCAAACATGTAAGAAACTAATATGTGTAGTTTACTTAGTGTTAAAACCAAATAAGTCGGCCCTCCAATTTTGTTATTTCAAGTTTATGTAAAATCTAAATATAAAACAATGATAACAATATATAATAAATAATTTTAAATATATTATTTTACTTTCTATCTACGTATCAGCGACGAATATGTGTAAAAAACAAGTATTTTTATGCCTAAAACATTCAACATCGATTATCTCGCAAGTCAGTTTGAGCGACTTATTGGGTTTTAACTCTACACCCTCGATATATATATATATATATATATATATATATTTAGGTCATGACCGTAACGGACGTTGCATAACTTATTATATGTAATTAGTAAGAATATGGTTTAAAAATCATAAAAACCACATCCAAATCATTTGGTATCGTATATGGGTATCGGAATTAAAAATGCTTTGAATCCCTTACTATCTAAATAATTATAAAAGTCCACTCTGACCTTTTCCAAAACGTCTTTGATCAGGTCAGAGTAAGTTCAACACAATTTACACCTTCCAAATATTACATTTCCACTCCCCGTGTAGACTTGCATCACAAACTTCCTATATGACCATCGTTCCTACACTTATTCAAGCATACTTTTTTGACTAACATCACTAACCTCATTGACATAATCGTTTTTTCAACACCTTTGCTGGTAAAATAAGTTTTATTATATCGTTTCTAGGGCCATAAACCGAACTATAATACCCTCGTGCATAATGGAATTCAGTGCACTAGTGCGTAATAGAATTAACCCTACAAAGTACCGAACTGCAAATTATATACATGCGTGTAAACAGAACATTTTCAATTTAACCGGGTAATACAGATTTGTTACAACAAAGAGTTTTAAGGCTAAGTAAATTATTATGTAATAAATCACCATACATTTGCCGCGCGCAAAATAAAAAAAAATCTTACGCGCTATTATGCTTAATTTTCGTATGTTGTCTGTATCGCATTTGTGAATTATATTTTTCCGGTAAAGACGCAACCATTTACTTACCGATGCTTCGATATTCTTTAACTTTCGCTGGTAAATCAAAATGAAAGAAGTACAAAAAATCTTCCAACTGACTTTTTCTTTCCGTTTCCTAAGTCAGTTGCCATAGACACAGGTTTTGTCATCTTTGATGATATTATAGACAGCCAATAACTTTTTTCCAATATACATTTTATCATTTTACTGCAACACGCAATCGTTTCTGTTCTTCCGTTAAATATACTTCGAGTGCAAAGCTTCCGAGCCTTCAATTGCGAATGCAAAATTTTTAGCTTGGAGCTTTATCACATCATTATCCACCTGATATCGATTTAAGCCACAGCAAAAATAAAAGACAACAATGAGCAAAAATTTTCACGAGTTAAATTCATTGTGATAGTGACACACAATTTTTTAAAGGTTACGCCACAGTTAGAAAACTAATGACAACAATCCAGAATAAAAAATAATATGTTTATGAAGTCTTCTACTAATGAATTCCGATTTTTTTTTTAAATTCTTTCATTTTTATGTGGCCTGTTCCAGAAATATTCAGTATGCAATACGCACAAGTAATTTCTATGTAAAATGTTAAATGTAATTTTAATAGAACATTGCTATCAAATCAGACCATGTTGATAATTATATTACAAACGTGCTTATATTTTATTTTAATTTAACATAGATTTCCTATTTAATTTTTATATGTAAAACAAATTCAACGGAAAGGTGTTTGCGGAGGGGAAAACTCGTTTCAAAACGATTAAAAGTTTCCTTATAAAATAAATCACATTAATCGCCTCTTCAATCCTTTTATAAAACTCTATAGCGTTAAAAGTTTGTTTAGGATGTCGGTAAATGTAAGTTTGCCGCAGTATATATAATTAGTATCATCTACCATTGTATATATGTATTACTTTCTACTAGATTTTTTTTTATTGAAGGTTAGTTCATAAATTATTTCGAAATACGATTACAAGCACTATCGCGTGCTATATAAGCGAATAAAAAAAAATTGCTATCCAATAATTTGTAAAAAAATATTAGTTCATAAAGCTTTAAAAACTTTTTAAATTTTTCTGTAAGCTCCCCACTAAAAGGAATTAAATATAAAATTGAGAAGTATTAAACGAACACTTTATATTTAAGTAATTTACATTATGAATGCATTTACATTTAGTAACAAACTTATTGTATAATGCAAATCATTAATTTCAGAGCTGAGGATGGCAACCCCTGACGGATTTTCTTAGTTCGATAGTATACATTTTCTACATGATGACAATTCAACTATTTAAACGCGTGTTATTTTTTATTTTCCGGTACTTTCGTCCTTCTAATATGGGTTTTACAGAAAAAGTTATTCAATAGTTATAACATTACAACGGTTAAATCCATAGTGGGTTTAAGAAGAACTAATTCCGTTTTATTTTTAGAGACGTTAAATGGGTTATTACGGAAATCCTTTTGTCGTTTATTCGTTATAAACAACAAAAGATACTATAGACAATAGTTATAAACGACAATAGGATAGACAATAGGTATTTACTTCATATAATGGCCACTTACTGTCATCGTATCTCGTGGACAACAAGGAGAATAAAAACGCAGCACCATGAAGATACTCCATATAAAACAATGTTCACCATAAAAAACAAAATGAAGAAGCGAGAGCTATAACCTCTGTAAAGAGACTACGTATCGTCGTTTAATAGGTTTCAAGATCTAGGACTTTATTTTGATAGCTGTAATCCAAACTGAGAATCTCAATAACAGCTTTTACTTCTGTAAATAAACCAATAATATAGGATCAAAAGTTTCGGAGATAAACCCGTTTTAAATTTCACAATTAAAAACAGAGTTGAAGTTCCCAACCAATTGTATTACTTCTGTAAAGAAATAAATAGTCTAAGTTGAATAGTTTTTGAGATGTGAGCCTTTTAATTTTGGCAACATAAACTGTCGTTTTGATGGCTGTCATATTTATACATCTCCCATTTATCTGTGAGGTCTTTGGATAGAGTCCATTTTAACCTATATATATGTAATCAAAACTGAAAAGTTCGACCTCGACTGTAACTGTTTCTTTTTAACTGAATTGAATATCGATGCGATAACAAAATCTAAATATGTAACGACCTAAACTGTCATTTTGACAGCTGTCATATCGATCACCTATTCAGATATTAATTTTGAGTAAATTTCATCCTCAATAAGTCCAGTTGAAAAATTAGTCTTGTTTGTAGTACAACGTAAGTTGAACTATAGGTGCTGGTCCATACGATAGTTAAATAACAGAGGAAAAATTAGAGTTATGACTTATGAGTCATATCTAATGTAAGCTTAAACGGTCAGACCACAGCCCGCTATAGGGGGTGGATGGTACGGGTTCGAATCAAGACTTTTACTGCTTCTCTCATAATATTACAATTTTGTAAGAGTTATTTCCTCTTTAATGGGTGACTAAGAAATTAGTCATAATATATATTTTTTTTATTGTTTACAGTTTATGCTTTCAGAACAATCTCACCTGATGGTAAGTGACGATATGGTCGAAGGTTTTAAGAGGCTTTACCTAGAATTACTGGCTCTCAAGGACAGCTGCTGGAACACACCGTTAGGTGCTTGGCGACAGATTTTCTACTTAAGTCCAAAAAGTCCAAAAAAAAAGTGACCAAAATCACCGACATAGCTCTCAGAATTCGGTAGTTGAAGTAGCAATTGGCGGGCCACATTGCTCGGCGAACTGATAACCGTTGCGGAAGGAAGGTTCTCGAGTTGTTACCACACTACACCGGAAGACGTAGAGTTGTAGGCCCCCCACTAGGTGGACTGACAACATCGTGGAAGTCGCTGGTAGCCAATGGTTACAAGCGGCAAATAGCCGTTCTTTATGGCTTCCTATAGGGGAGGCGTTTGTTCAACAGTGGACGTCTTCCGGCTGATGATGATGATGATGATTATTACAGTTAAGTCATAGTTTACTGTTTGATTCGGTAATTTTAATATAATATTTCTAACAATTCACTGGCTACCTCAATTTAGTATTTATTGATAGAGAGCTGAAATTATTAGAGACAATATTAAAATCTGACCATTGCCAGATTGCCTATGGAATAACGTAACTTTAGGGTATTGTAAACACATAATGGGTATATAAATTAAAAAAAAACTCTCTCAACGATATGAATAAAATGTTTTGCGTAACACGTCTGTGTTTACTTACCATTTAGATTTTATACAGCTCGCGCAAGGGAAATATTGTTTTGGCAAAGCCTCAGTCTTTGTATTTAGGATCTTTGATAGTGTTTTAGGTAAGTGGAATATGAAACATTTTAATAACAATAAAGTTATCATCAGTATTTTTTAATATACTCTTCAAGCAACATTTCAAGCTCAGCTGATGCTCAGCTCAGCTCAGCTCAGCTCAGGAAGACGTCCACTGTTTGACAAAGGCCTCCCCAATAGAATGCCACTAACAACGGCTATTAGACACTTGTAACCATTGGCTACACGCAACATTAACGATGTCGTCAGTCCACCTGGTGGTCAGTCTGGGACCTACCAACTCTACGTCTTCCTTTGTAATGTGGTAACCACTCGAGAACCTTTATTTCCCATTCGGTTATCAGTTCATCGAGCAATGTGACCCGCCCATTGCCACTTCAACTTGCAAATTCTGAAAGCTACGTGTGGTGACTTTGGTGTCGGTGACTTTGGTGTCAGTGACTTTGGTGTTGGTGACTTTGGTGTCAGTGACTTTGGTTCTATTTGATATTTGGCAGATACCTAACATATATTTTAGTTCAGTGTAGTAAGTACCTCTGAATATTTTTTCCCAGTTCAATGTAACATATATAGTCTGACTGCATAATATTGTACTAGTCAGGCATTTAAGTATGTAAAAATAGGATATATTGTATATTTTGCTCATTTAAGTATCTAAAAATAGGGTATATTGTATATTTTAAAAGCCACAACTACAATACGAACACGAACTGTCAAACGGATTCTCTCGGCGCGGGCGGACTGAATGTAGATTTATTACGTATGGAAAGAAGATATCAAAAATATGCATCATAGGTATTTCGTTAAATATGTTAAATACTTTATTTTATTTTGTTTGGTATGGCTAAACTTTGAACTCTATCTCACCTGATTTAAAGTGATAATAAGGTAACCTAGACCTGTTACTGGCTCTCAAGGAAAGCTCCCCGAAAACACCGTTATGTGCTAGGTGACAGATTTTCTGATTGAGGGAGGTAGCTAGCCAGGTGAGCATTCGCAAAATGTCCTACCACCATGCAAAATATGCATCATAGGTTACTGATGTAAAAAACTGCTGTCGGTACACACTTGTAGATTTCTAGATTTTATAAAGGTGATAGATAACCAGGCGGGCCTTTTGATCACTATTTCACCAATAGATGAAATAGTAGTCAAAGGGCACAGAGCTGTATGAAAAACTAACTTATTATAACCATATCTTCCCTCAGTACACTTTCACAAGCAAAAGTAGGTACATTTAGGCAAATCTAGACTGCATACAAACGTTTGCAGTCTAAATTTCAGGGCCTCTACTACAATTTACCAAAATTTCGTTTTTGGTGTTTGAGTGACACTTTAGACAACGAAAATTGAATTTGTGGCACAAAGTTTGATGAAATCTATGTTGTTTTCTTGACCAGTAGGTAGATTTAAACAAACAACCATGTTTATGTTTGAATAAAATATCGTTCTTAAAAATTGGCGACCGAAAAATATTTGTGAGACGTACGAAATGCTTTATTATTATATTTTAAGGTATTAAAAATCCACATTCTAATAACTACATGTAATATTATTATAACTTGCTTATAACTACTACCTATTTCACTCGTGTCAATCACTTTCCTTCACTCTATTTTTTTTTTTTATATTAATTGGGACATTTTTTTCGCGGGATAAAAGGAAATACTTGTCCATTAAAAAGACACACATTATGTACCGTCAACTATATGTAGACTTTAAAAATATATAATAACTAGTAAGTAAAATTGTTTTATAGTATTAAGTAGAATTATTTTATAGTATTACCTTTCAGTTTCCAGGTAATCAAAAAGTTATCTCTGGATGCGTTTTTGACGAATTCTTGTAACTTAAAACATTACAATATATCTTACTCGTCATATTTTATATGTAAATATGTACTTGAATTGTTAAAAAACATTAAACCATTCGCTCGTCACTGCGGCGTAGTCACGACACTCGAGACTGTCTGCGGGCCGAGCGCAGGCCGAGATCGAGGCGCGTAGGTATAACTCGCGATTCGTCCGTTTCTATGAAGTTGAAATACTGTATAGATAACATTACATTACCGTGGCAGTGTTGAGGCAATTATAGTATTATTATTACTAAGTACTTTTCATTGTGATCCAAGAAAAGCATATTTGTACCATGCTCTTCGTATTCTCGCCTAACTCCCTATCAAGAACTTGTAATGTAGCCAACATAATCACTAAATAATATCATACACGACTATGATTTATTTATTTTATTTCTGCATATATAGAACTCAACTTTGAAGATTGAGCACATAAAAGCAAACGAATGTATTTTTATTTCATATATTTCAACATACAAACCATACGAATCCAATTAATAAAAAGCTATTTAGATTATAAAGGCAAATGCTTGCTATAATAGCCTATGTTACCAACGAAGTTAAACAAAAGTAAGCCAAAACAGCATCTTTCTTTCGGACCCGGAGTTCGAATCATCGACGAATTAGTGTTTTTTGTTTCTTTACTTCCGTTAAGGTTGGAATTATATTTTGTGAGTCTAAAATGAATCCTAAAAACTTGCACATAATTTTTCAAGCTCCAACATTTTCGTAATGTGCATATCACATATGAGCTTAAACTAAAAAAAAATATATTCTCTGTAAAATGTTACAATCTCTTACACCAGTAAAAACTGTTCTAATATATTTTGTACATAAATATTGCATTAAATATAATTCAAACAAACATTTTTTGTATCGTTCCAGTTAAGACCTTGTTAAATATGTAGCATTTATGTACACGCGAGGAATATGTAGACATTTTCACCTAAGTTCAGAATAATGCTGTAGTCAATGCTAAATATATTATATGTTTGTCAAATGAAGCTATTCAGTCAAACAACTACACATATTGATTCGATTTCAACTCACAATTTGGTACATTAGTATATATTCGGGCAACTCTATTCGGCAGCTTTCCATTCTGTTTCATACGTTGTTTATCGTTAAGCATAAAAGATATACATATTTGTGTCAGATTCTTATGCCATGGTGTATTTCTATATTGTAATTTGTTAGTATATGTAAGTTTGTAGAAAAACCATAAGTTTTGTAAGAGACTACGTTTTCCACGTGTGAAGCAGACAGCAGCACTGATTAGGTTTTTCCTTTATCAACCATAAAACATATTATGTGTAAAGTTACAAGTAGCCTTGTCCTGAGTAACACCACATGAACAAAAAGTTGCTTGAAAAATTTATAAGGAACCTAGTTATTTGACCATGAATTATTATCAATGATAAAACAAACCACAAACCTAACGCTTAATTTGGCGAATTACCACAGATAAACTAAATTACACTGCCTATTTTATTATTACTACGAGGTAAAAACACTTCAATTCCATCTATTAAAATTACAATAAAATTTTCAACACAAATTGAAATATACCCATTTTCTATTTGATATAAAACGAGCATCTTGATGAAACATTTATTGCTCTATGCATTAGTAAAAATTTAAGTACCTATTTCATTTATATTAATAGTATCTATTCATCAATATGTTTAGTGGCTTTCATGTTGAAAGGCTAAAATTATGTATTTTATAATAACACTAGGATGAAATTATATATTTTCATTTATAAAGTCAGATGCATTAGCAAAACACTTATCGGCGTTATAACCTCTAAGGGAAGGCAGAGTTCACAAAGATATTATTGGATCTTTTAAAACACAATATATTATTTGCAAGAAAAAATAAATCTTTTGTTCAACACGGTAATCGAACCCGTATAATTCCTAAGTTGCACTCTACGCCACATTCGATCAATGATTCAGTTCATGAACTCACAGATCTAAATTAAAATAAACCTTTAAAATAAGAAACAGGTTTTCAAGC
This sequence comes from Plagodis dolabraria, assembly GCA_963854805.1. Taxonomy (NCBI): domain Eukaryota; kingdom Metazoa; phylum Arthropoda; class Insecta; order Lepidoptera; family Geometridae; genus Plagodis; species Plagodis dolabraria. The sequence goes on along the minus strand of OY978447.1, from coordinate 18,690,532 downwards.
GAGGTAATTAAACGCCTGTATAAGTTAGCTAGAGTAGGTATACTGTGGATACCAAGCTATATGAATGATTATAAATTGCGAGAGAAAATGCTTGCGGTACCAACATAAAAGCTTTGTAAATTAGAATAAAATACAGGGATTGTCTCATTTGTATTTACTTAACCTACGTGCCCAAGGTTGTCTGAAATAGTTATTTACGATAGTAATTATTAATACTCAAGTTCATGTTAATTTATGTGAGTAGTCAAGTACACTTTATACTGATAAAATTTGAAGGCGATTTACTCATGAGTATCTACTATTAAGAAAACATACAATTCTATCAATTTTGTAACCATCATCATTTTGCACAAGCATATTATACTCGTATATTTATATACATTCGATTCCCAAGCCGCCTGCCAACCATGGGAGTTATAGCAAATACCACCAATAGGGGAGGCTATGTTTAGCAGTGGACGATCCGGCTGATACAGTTATATATTTTAGCTATAAATTTTTTAGCATGGATAAACAAATATTAAATATTTAAATATCTAATTTATACTTGGTATTTTTGAATGCCTAGTATATTGTAGGGTGTACATGTTATAGTTGTACTTGTAACCTAATATAAATGTATGAGGATAAATATGAAAATCAGTACTAAATAGAATTAAGATCAAAACAGACGTCGAAACGACCCTCAAAACATTAGTATTTTATATCTCTATGCTCAAAACATTACATTTACATTGATGACATGGTGACCCTGCCATGACTAGCGCATTGAGTTGGAGGTGTGTGCTGCGTCGGAATGCCTTTTTGTAAATATGCAAATGAAAAAAAAGATAAAAGAAAATAATGAGGAAAAAGTGACAAAACTGAAACTTAAGATGCCGTCTTGCCGTCTTTATCAACTTTCTCATCCACCAACCGACGATAAAAGTTTTTATACGGATTAAATTAAAAGTATAATATAATGATTGCAAGCACCGCAATTACAGCAATTTTTCTTGTTTATAGATGATTACATGTATATTAATAACGGTCACGTTGTTTCTACTTACAAAATTAGATTATGAAAAACTTTTTCTTTATCAGTTCACATAATAGTTAACACGGAGCACAATACGTTTGTGAATTAATACTCAAGAAACATTTTCAATTAACAAGGTGGAAAGCTTCTCTTGACCAATGGACAGATTTACGACCACTTTAAAAGCACATACGAAGTTCCAAAGCATGGGAGTTCATATGAACCACAAACCAAAGGCCACAAGATCCTCATGTTGAGTTTAACATCACCTCACCCACTATGGAGGAAATAATCAATCAGTTGAAAAGAAAACATCTAAATCAGCTCCAGGTCCTGATGGTATCCCATATATACCTAGTGTTTAAAAAGTGTCCATCGGTTCGTAAATATCTCTTAAATATCTTCACTAAGATCTGGTCAAGCAAGCAAATACAAGTGGCATTCGGGAAAGCAATTTTTGTCCTCCTACCAAAAAAAGACGAAGTAACTCATCCAAATGATACTAGGCCGATTGCACTAACAAACACAATATCCAAAATATTTTTCTCAATTTTACAAACTAGAATGACACACTTTATGATAAATAACAAGTATTTCAGGCCCAATCAACAAAAAGGGTTTTTGCCTGGAATCTCTGGATGCCTGGAACACAATACTCTACTAGCGGAAAGTTAAAAAGATGCCAGAACATACGAAAGACAAATAACGGTGTGCTGGATAGATTTAGAGAATGCATTTGGTTCTGTGCAGCACAAACTGCTGATGTTCGCAATTAAATGGTATAACTTTCCACTTGTGATCAGCGACATCATCGCATCATATTATTCCCAGTTAAAATTTGTTATATTATCTAAAAAGGGACACACTAACACATTGCAATACAATGTGGGTTTGTTCCAAGGTGGTTGTTTGTCACCAATAGCATTTAATATAGTAATTTATTAAATTAGTTATGAGGTGAGGCTCAGAGAAGTGAGGCTATCGCATATCGGTTTAAGATCGATAACAGATACACAGAGTCCATTTTAGTTTTTGCCGACGACCTTGCAGTTCTGACACGTAACCCAATACAATGTCAGGAACTTGTGACAGAAGTGGATGAGTTCTGTGCGTGGACTAAAGGGTTGAGAACAAAACCAAGTAAATGCCACTGTCTGTGTCTGGGTAGACGGAATACCAAATTTACCTCTTACGACCCGAGACTATTGATAGGACGAGAATGTGTTTCCACAATTGCTGAAGCTGTGCCATTTAAATTTCTTGGTAGAAAGATAGATCACAAAGGACGCACACCATCTTTAGACGCAGTTGTTGATAGCTTTCTAAAAGACCTTAGTATGGTAGACCAACAACCACTAAGTAACATTAAAAAGGCTTGGATATACGACAACTACTTGACATCACGTCTGACTTGGCCTTTTCTAGTATACGACTTTAATAAATCCCTTTTAACAAAGCTGGATGTAAACGTCATAAGGACATTGAAAACATGGTTGGGGTTTGCACTTTCGGCAGACCCATGTACATTATTGAGGGATCAAACTAATTTTGGGATGAAATTAAATAACCATCCGAGCTCTATAAACAGCTCAGAGTTACCAAAACGCACGTCTTATCAAAATCTCAGGACGATATAGTCGCATCTCTCCCAAAATACAAGTGCCTCCGACCTTGTTTCGAGGCTTCAATTCCACAAACAATTTATGATATGTGCTCAGTCTAGCAAAGCTGGTTTTGGGTCGAAAAAGAAAGTTGAGGACAAAGACAGTGTAAAATTTTTTCTACAACAAGACGAAAATGATAGCTATAAAGTACATGCAATGAGCTTAGAAATGCAAAGCGAATGGCTAACCATAGGTGAATTTTGTATCCCTCTGGCGTTAAAGTGGCGTACCTTGATATACGATTGGTCACCTGCCTTATTAAAATTTTATATAAAAGCCTTTTAGATGACCCTCCCAGACCAAAGTAACTTATTAAGATGGGAGAAAACCACCGAAAAGTCTTGCGGCATTTGTCGGGAGGCGATAGGTACAGCAAGGCACTTACTGGTAGGATGCAAGGTGCTTCTTGATAGGGGTCATTATTCACGTCGCCATGATATACCTCTAAATCATACGAGAAGCGGTGAGTCTCTCGGTAGCTAGAGCAAAATAAGGTTTCACCATGAACAAACGACGTTGATTAACGTACGCCGATTTTGTAAAAGAAGGGTCATCGACAAAATCCCAATCCAAGCCTTACTCCATCATAGGTGCAGCTCCCGATTGGACTCTTTTGATGGACACGTATGAAAAACACTACAAAATTCCTGAGGATGTTGGTGTTTCGTCTTCCAGACCAGACATATTTCTATACTCAAATAATCTAAAACGCATAGTACTTATAGAACTTACTGTGCCGTGGGAAACGAACATACCTAAAGACCACACAATAAAAACAAACAAATATTATGACCTAACAAATTAATTAACCAAAAACGGTTATGTGGTTAATTTATATGCTGTAGAAGTTGGAGCAAGGGAAATCCCTATATAACCTACATAAAGACCTTGGCCTGCCAAGAACAACCGTAACTTCCATCCTAGAACGTGCATCTAAGGCGGCATTAGTAGGACCTTACCAAATTTGGTTAGGTAGAGGAGGAGGCTCGAGCGGGAAGGGGAGCATTGATATATCATAAAGAGGCCTCTTAACCCTGCTCCTGGGTTGCAAGCCCCAGGCTCCGCTAGCCGCTTCTTCTGCAACGCTGTGGACCTGGCACCCGCACGGTGAATCCATGGAATGCTAAGTAATTCGTCCCCCCCTCTCTAGTGAAGCAATCATGTGAAGTGATCAATTTTAACGTTTCAGTGTATTTTGCATGTACAGTATCGAATTTCTTTAATTATTGCAGAAAAATGTACAAAGATTCGTCAGATGAACTCTTAGGTTTAAATTTCATTACACCCTTGCTTCCATATTTTTTTCTTTTATTCGACCATAACTGTAGTATATATCAAGCAAAACCATGTTTCGATTCATACATTAATATCAACTTCTCAAGCTAACAAAGGTTAAATAATGTCAACATTATTGCTACTGTATTTGGAAATTAATTGAGTGTTTCTTGTCAAGCCCCGAATCGTAGATGATTAAGATGCCATCCCTACCCATGTCATGGGTCGTGTTACATCTGTTAGGTTTATAAGTAACTCAGTGTACGATATCTTCCTTAATCGGTAAGTAATTTTAGAAATTACATAACTTCAACATCTTCTGATTGTCAGAAACAGAAACTCATAACTGTAATAATAACAAATATTTTTAAAAGTATCTTATAAAAACATTAAATAATATTTAAATAAAACACTTAAAAAAGTTTTAAATTATATATCTAGTGACAATTCCGCCTAATTTTTCTGTTATCTACGTGACGTCACAAACATCACGCAACCTAACCGGAAGAATATCCGACTAGTTTCGCTTCTAAACGAAGCATCTTGAGGAGGTCTTGACTCACCGATTGACCGCACGATCGAGACATGTCTCGATCATACATGTCTCGATCGTACCATATCAAAACTAGTCGGAATTTTATGAATAGGTAAATGTGTTGTTTAATCAAAATATATATTTAAAATAAACATTAAACATAATTTGTATTATTTTTGAGAAACAACATATTTATTTATAACAAAAAGACGAATACTTAAATTAAACCGGTAAATTAAATCGGCATCGCTGCGCATTGCTAAAGTTTCAATATTATTTATACTAAACAATGCTATATAATTCTTCACTTTCATAAATAGGTTTATATAACTGATTTTTTAGCCAAAACTAGGATGTTCTAATTTTAATTATAATAATTATAAGAAACTTGGAATAATATATTTTATTGGTATGAAAAATATTACAATATGTATTAAAACATTACACTTTGTATAACAATTTATCAAAACATGTAATTTTTCCACAATATTACCTCATTATCAGTCACATTTTTAGGTCCATCGACATCACAATGTCATGTTAGCTAAATTGCGATAAAACGTACTTATGCAAGCTGTGATAAAGGCAATCGTATAGAACATAGATAAAAACTATTAATCGAGCATCAACTGGAATCTATACTTTAAAATATTTTTGTCCTAGTTTCCATTTATTACCGAAACCTTTATTTTTTCATTAATTTCGTTATTCAAGTAAATCAAAAGTGAAGAAATTGTAACACAAAACTGAAAGAATTTTTTTTAGATCTGGATCAGTAGGATAATTTTATGTACCTTAATATTAGTTGATTGCTATCAGATAGATGTCCAAAATAATTATGGTTCAATGACCTGTATTGACACTGATATGATGAAATTGTTTAACTCTTATAATTTCTAAAGGCAATATTAAATTTATAACAACCTATCCATTTTTTCGTTAGTCAAGGGAAGGTATCATTTTATTGTTAAATTTAGTTCCCGGATGATCGAATCGGTAAATTTTGCCAATAATCATGTCTCGTGCACAAGTATGGAGATCAATATTTCCATTACTGTGGGGAATCGGTTGCTAATTAGCGTTGTCCGAATGACGCTTTCAATCAGATATTGTGACTCACAAAATTGCATAGTCCCCATGCAGAAATGTTATGTTAACTGAAAGCCGACATGGTCCGCGGTAGCCTCGCTCTATTATTAAGCCTCTATTGTCCATCCAATTGACCTGTTAATATACCAAAGATACCTTCTTTGGTATGTTATGTATATGAATGCTAGATTGTCTACCAAATAATATTAAATGTTGCCTTACTCCGTGACCACGATAACTGCAGTGTTTAAGCCGTTGGCACAAAAATAATGAGAGATGTACGCGATTTAAACCGTAAAATGTTGTCAAATTATGAAGTGATATGATTGTCAAACAGTAAATAATACAGAGCGTTCTTTGTAGAATATCGCTCTGTATTATTAACTTAATTTTTAACTGACTTCCAAAAAAGAAGGAGGTGGTCAATTCGTATGTTTTTTTTATGTTTGTTACCTTGGAACTCTGGACAGGGTGAACCGATTTTGATTTTTTTTTTTTGTTTGAAAGGTGATGCTTGTCGTTTGGTCCCATTTTAAATTTTATCAAAATCGGTCAATCCGTTTTTGAGTTACCCTAAAATACCTAAAAAGTATTTACCTATCTTGATGATACAGTCGTTAAGTTAAGTCGTTTTTGAGTTACCCTAAAATACCTAAAAAGTATTTACCTATCTTGATGATACAGTCATTAAGAATGAATCATAATCGATCCCGTAAGTAGCAAGGGTCACTAAAAAGTGTAAAAACAATTTTTTGCGAAAAATGGAACCGACTTCAACACCCAAAAGTGTGAAATAACTTGTCGAAGTCGTACCATGCGCAGGGTATTGTGAAAATAGGTACTTTTGAGCTATCATGGTACCGACTTCAACAAGTTATTTCACACTTTTGGGTGTTAAAGTCGGTTCCATTTTTTGCAAAAAAAAATTTATTGTACTATATTTATATGTTGAAATGTTTAGGAGATTTCATTTGTTTCGGCTACATTGTAAAAATAATAATTTGGAAGCGTCAATCTGGGTAAGATTAATGTTGTACTTGCTTGTCTACCTAACGCTAAAAATATCCTTTAAAAACAATCTATTTTAAGTTTTTTACGGAACCCTAGGCGTGCGAGACCAACTCACACTTGGCCGGTAATTTTTGTTAAAATCACATCCTTTAAAGAGGTGACTTCCAAATAGGGATATATTCCAATATCCGTTTAAAGGTCACATGGACAGTCGGATGGACAACGGAGGCTTAGTAATAGCATCCTGCAAAACAATATATGTAAATATAGTAGTTTATGCAACTGTCATATAATAGAGGGTATTAAAACATGAGTGTAGTAAATAAGATTACACGAGTGTTTTAATACCTAATTATATGCAGTTGCATACACTACTTTATTTAATCTCATGGCTATATTAATTTTTTTTACCTGTATTTCAACTCTCTGTGACTATACGCTTTTCTTTGTGGTGTATGACAGATGCATAATAGATAATAAAGAATACCGGCGGGTAGACGATGTACGCGGTAGGAGGAATTTGATTGTTCATTCGAAATACAAGCCTGTTACCGGATAGTCGCTGTTTTATTTATATCGCTTGCTCACAGATTCTACATTGGCGACGAGGATTTTAAGTGTTCCATTAAGTGCGTGCAACTAGTTATCATGTCGATCGGAAAAATAAGTGAATTTGATGTTAAAAACGGTGCGTGGTCGTCGTACGCGGATCGGCTGGAGATGTATTTTAAGGTTAATAACATCAAGGAAGACCTCAAATTACCAACACTTATAGCACTTATGGGGGATGAAGCTTATGAGCTGTTATTGAATTTGGCGAGTCCAAAGAAACCCGCAGATTTGACGTATTTGGAGGCTAGCGATGTTTTAAGACGCCATCTTCAACCGACGCCATCAATACTCGCCGAACGTTATCGGTTCCGGCAGAGGAGGCAAGAAAAAGAAGAGACTATTGGCGAATACGTAGCGGAGCTCAAAAAACTGGCACGGTACTGTAAATTTAATGAAGGGCTTTGTGAGAATTTGCGGGATCAGTTTGTTTGCGGCTTGAAGAGTGACGTCATCCGCCAACGGTTGTTTGCGGAGGATGACGGTTTAAGTTTTGCCGGAGCTGTAAAAATTGCAAGTTCACTGGAAGCAGCGGAACGGGATGCAGCTGCGGTCGAGGCACGGTTCGTGCCGGATACGGAGGCGGTGCATGCGCTGCAGACGGGTGGTGGTGGCGGACGCACCGAGCGCCGTAGTTTTGGAAACGGAAAAGGTGGCATGCACGGGGCCACACCGGGACAATCACGACTGGCGGCGCCTACGCGATCTGCAAACTGCAAGGGTTGCGGTTCTGCAGGTCACGGTTACGGGAGTTGTAAATTTCGGGAATACGTGTGCAGCAAGTGTCAACGAAGAGGTCATTTACGGCGGATGTGCTCCGCGTGGAGCGCGGTAAGCGGTGCGGTGCCCCAGAGACATAATACTGGTAACCGCGGTTTTCACTACAACAAAGTGGATATAGAATCTGAACGACGTGAAACCGATTCCGAAGAAGACTACGTTGACCTCCATCAATTATGTTTAAAGGACTATAAGGCGGTAAGTTTGCCGATTTCTATAAATGACGTAATCATTTCTATGGAGATAGATACAGGCACAGCCATATCGTGTATAAGTAAAGCAACATATGATAAGTATTTTCCAAATAACGAGATTTTTCCATATAAGATGTACCTGAAGTTTTATGACGGTACCAATATTAAACCGTTAGGATATATTATGCCTATTGTTAAATATAAAGATAAGGTCAAGGAACTTGAATTGTTTGTCATCGAAGGCGGTACCACTTCTCTTCTAGGTAGACAGTGGCTTACAGAATTAGGAATCCAAGTACCTCTTTTTTATTGTCATCATATCGGAAATACTGATAACGATATTAATGTTTTGTTAAACAGGCATAAGGAGTTGTTTGACGGGAGTCTGGGGAGGTTCACGGGTGGCCAGGCGACATTGAGGGTTCGAGAGGGCGCGGTACCCGTGTACCACCGTGCGAGGCCCATGCCGTTCGCGCTGCGCGACCGGGTCGATGCGGAGCTCGACAAGATGCTGCAGGCGGGGGTCATCGAGCCCGTTGACTGCTCCGACTGGGCGTCACCACTGGTGCCGGTCAACAAGTCGGATGGATCGCTCAGGGTTTGTGTAGACTATAAGGCAACTTTGAATCCAGTCTTATTGGTTGACCGCTACCCATTACCTACGATTGACGATGTACTTGTGGCATTAAATGGGGCTAATTTCTTCAGTAAAATTGACCTCTCCCAATCATATAACCAAATTGTTCTCGATGATTCCAAGAAATATACTGTTATAAACACTCATCGCGGTTTATTTCGTTATAATAGGTTAGTATACGGCTTATCTTCGAGTCCGGGTATTTTTCAACGAATAATGACTAATTTATTACAAAATATACCTAACGTGGCGGTTTTCATCGATGACGTAATAATTGGCGGGAAAACCAAGCGAGACCACTTAGAGGCGCTGGAAGCAGTGTTTCAGCGTTTGCTTGCGAACGGTTTGCGTTTAAAAGATAACAAATGCGTTTTCCTAGTAGAGGAGGTGTCGTATCTGGGCTACATCTTGTCGAAAGCAGGCATCAGAGTTGATCCAGCAAAAATTGAAGCTGTACTCAAAATACCTAGGCCACAAAATGTCACGGAACTTCGTTCATTTTTGGGGCTGGCTAACTTCTTTGCCAAGTTTGTCAAGAACTTTAGCTTAAGATTAGTTCCGCTATATAATTTGCTTAAGAAAGGCGTGGACTGGCATTGGTCAAAAGATTGCGAAAGGGCATTTAATGGAATAAGGGAGGCTTTGACTAGTAGTCACGTGTTAGCTCATTACGATCCGAAAAATACACTAATCGTGACGTGCGATGCGAGCGCGGAAGGAGTAGGGGGGATATTATCACAGCCGTGTGGTGCCAACGGTGGGGAGCGACCGATTGCATTTATTTCGCGGACGCTTACACACGCGGAAAAAAACTATTCGCAAATTCACCGTGAAGCCTTAGCTATAGTTTTTTGTATGAAAAAGTTTCACCAATATCTTTATGGTAGGAATTTTACGCTGCGTACAGACCATAAGCCGCTAGTGTCGATTTTTGGTCCAAATAAAGGCATCCCAACCATGACGGCCAGTCGGATGCAAAGATGGGCGATAATATTGTCAGCTTACACCTACGATATTGAATATGTGAAGACAGGGGACAATTCTGCCGATAGCTTATCGAGGTTGCCGTTAAAGAGTAAGCAGCGGTGTTTACCTGTTGTACCTGAGCAAACTCATCTGCATTTCGCTCAGGATGCATTATTGTTAGACTACAACGAAATAAAAAGGTGGACTGTGCGCGATCCGATATTAGGGAAGTTGTTAGGCTTTATTCGTGATGGTTGGCCTGCGGAATGTGACATTAAGGGGATGCAGCCCTATTTTAATAGACGTAATGAACTGTATGAGGAGCTCGGTTGCATAATGTGGGGTCATAGGGTAGTCATACCGGAGAAATGTACAGAAAGAGTTTTAAAAATTTACATGAACCTCACATGGGCATAGTGAAGTCTAAATCTTTAGCTCGATCAAATGTTTGGTTTCCCGGAATCGATGAAGCGGTGCAAGCATTATGTCAACACTGTACCACGTGCGCGACGCAGGCGGACGCGCCACCGCGGCAAGCGCCGCGACCCTGGGCATGGCCCGGTCGGCCCTGGTCGAGGCTTCATTTGGACTTTTTGGGCCCAATTTATGGAAAAATTTACCTTGTAGTAGTGGATGCTATGTCAAAATGGTTAGAAATATTTCCAGTTCCGAGCACAGCGGCAAGTTGGAGTATTTGTAAATTGACGGAATTATTTAGCCGATGAGGGCTTCCGAAACAAATAATAACTGACAACGGACCCCCATTCACCAGTAGCGAGTTTGCGTCATTTCTTAAAAGTGGCGGTATAGAACACATATTTACGGCACCTTATCATCCCGCTTCTAACGGTTGTGCTGAGAATGCAGTTCGAACTCTGAAACGAGTTATTAAAAAAGCTGTATTTGAAAAAGAAGACATCCTTAAGGCTTTGTATACATTTTTACTATACTATAGGAATACGGAGCATGCAACTACGGGTAAAAGCCCCGCTATGGTCATGTTAGGTAGGCACCTACGGACTAGGTTAGATGCCCTAAAACCGCCAGGGAGACGAGGGTGAGCCGCGTTCAGCAGCAGCAGGTGGAACGCGCAGGAGGCGCGAACAGACACATTGCGCCAGGGGACGATATCTGGTATCGGCAATATTTGAAAGGTGATAAGTGGTTGCCGGGGAAAGTAGACAGTAGGATAGGCCCGTCCAATTTTAAAGTGGTGAGTGAAGGAGGTGATACCCAAGTACATCGTCATGTTGACCAAATAAAGCGCAGGTGTAAAAGTTCCTTGGTCTGCCCAGACGCTGATCGTTCCATACAGCATGAGCCAGCAGACTTATCAAAGTCATCAGTGCCTGAGGGCACGTTCGTAGAAAAAGTTAACGAGCGAGCAAATTGTATTCCTGAAGCTTCATCAAGCGCACCTACCACCCAGTCGGTATTTTCCACCCTTGAGCCTCCACAAGATCCCTGCCGTAATGATATTGTGATGAGACCAGTACGGCAGTGTAGACAGGATAAACCTAATTATAAAATGTAGTTATTTTAACATAATTTATTTGAATTTGTTAGATAATTTTATTATGTAATTAGTGTAGAGGAATGTGGTGTATGACAGATGCATAATAGATAATAAAGAATACCGGCGGGTAGACGATGTACGCGGTAGGAGGAATTTGATTGTTCATTCGAAATACAAGCCTGTTACCGGATAGTCGCTGTTTTATTTATATCGCTTGCTCACAGATTCTACACTTAATTTTTCTGGCAAAAGACTATTCGTTAGTTTCGTAGCTGTTTCTAGAATTTCAGGTGGAGTTAAATTAAATCATCAGTATCGTGGATGTTGCTGGACATTTTTGCTACTAAAGTTTTATCCAACAAAATATTACTCAAATTCGTATGTACGAAATAGCGCCACAATGGAAAAAGTATGTTATATTGGTCTATTGGCTCGGAACCAGCGCAGCGCGTTGCGCGCGCATCTCGCTCACCATAGATAAATTGAATTGAAACCTCCTTGGTCGGGACACATTGTACTTTAATAATTAAAAAATTGTTTTAAAGCATTGTTTTGTTAGGAGAACAATGCTTTAATTTAACTTTTTAATTTTCTTAAAGAAGTATGTACATAAAATATGCCAATAAAAGTCTGTATTTAATTTCATAATTAGAATATTACCGAATGAGATTATATAAAAAAATTTATAGTAAGACAAGTAGATGAGCAACCAGCACCAACGGCTTTTCAATGTTTTTTTTAAATTATTTTTAATGTTATTTACCACCACTTCGGGACTTTTTGGTCTTTCACTCATCCCAACATTTAAGTTTTTTTAGATATCAAACTCTTGCAATCCCAAAGGCTGGTGCGTCTTGTGTGCAATTCTTGTGGGCTGTTGGCTCCTCGGTGCGATTGATGCACGTCTGTTTGATATAGGTGCGGACTCCTCAACTCTCGTCCCCGGCATTATAGAAAAGCGCCTGCAATGAACAATCATTTTCGTGTTTAAGTGGTCTGATATGTTCAATTTTAAAGTTCTTGTGTAAGTTGTATGTCTTGTTTTATGATCACACATATTATAAATGTGAAAAAAGTGAGTGTTTGCATGGTGGTAGGGCACTTTGCAAATGCTCGCCTGGCTAGCTACCACCCTCAAGTTGACAATCTGTCGCCAAGCACCTAACGGTGTGTTCCGGCAGCTGTCCTTGAGATCCAGTAATTCTAGGTTAGTCTGAACAATATCCTCGACCACATCATCACTTACCATCAGGTGAGATAGTGGTCAAAGGCTAACCTATCAAGCATAAAAAAAAGTGTTTGTATGTTTGTTACTTCTTCACGTTAAAACGGCTAGACCAACTTTGATGTTATTTGGTTAGAAGGTAGATTAGACGCTGGATTAACATATAGGATTATTTTGATTATCATCATCATCCATCACTACGCAGGTGAAACCGCGGAGTAAAATTAGTTTTATATATTATCTTAACTTTATTTTCACGTTTAATTATATTTCTTTTATCAGTTTTACGCTATTTTCTTTTCATTTGAATTTTTATAACTTTTTACTTTTAAGCAATCATTTATATGAATGACATGGCATTATCCCTTAACACGTTTTTTCCCTATACAATGGGCCAATGTCGGCCAATATTCTTACAATGCCTAGTCAATAGTTTTTACAACTTAGGTTATGTGACGGTTCAAAGATGTTCTCAACATGTACCAAGTGTAATGAAATTCTTGGTATGAATTTAGATCATTGCCATCTTCATCTTTGTAATCCTTACAAATACTATAGCCACGCATTGCAAAGAGAAAAAACGAAAAGGTATTTATGTTAGTTTGCAGCTTTATAATTCCCATCCTTTAAATATATAAGTACATAAAATACTGTAAAATATTTTAATAGGTAATTATGTTTTTTGGTATATTGTGATAGTAAAAAAGAGCGTTCATTAGACGTAGTAAACATAATATTATCTTCTTTATCTACTTAAGTATCTTATATTTTAACTCTATAGGTACATATAAGGTGTTGGGTACTCTTGCCTTCTAAGTCAGCTGCAAGCAATGTTTAATATCTATTCCTGGGCAGGTTATATAGCTTAAAGGTAGTGTAACGTTTAACATTCCATACACATATAGTTTAGTTATTTTTTAAATACCATGTGTTGAAACTCGGTGAAATTTGGCAATTGCATCTTAAGCCATCTAAGATACACTTTACGGTTTGTCTAATTCCCATTTTTTATTTAAAAATTGAAGGAATTATTTTGTACAATAGGTAATACCTACCATATCTAGGCCAAGCATAACATAAATCATTATTTTTGGTTTGCCACAGAAAACTTTAAACACTGTTTAAAACACGTAGTCTTTTTTTTCATTTAAGCAATACTGATAACACAGGCTACCCATCCCATTGTACGAAAAAACAGCCAAGTGCGAGTCGGACTCACGCACGAATGCCGTACCCATTAGCTATACAACATTAGAGTTCTTATTTTAACCTTTTTTTGTTTTAACGTGCGCGTGTCCAACTCGCATTTGGCCAACTTTTTGTATTTGTTGTTATAGCGGCAACAAAAATACATCATCTGTGAAAATTTCAGCTGTCTAGCTATCACCGTTCTTGAGATACAGCCTGGGGACAGACGGACGGACAGCGAAGTCTCAGTAATAGGGTCCCGTTTTTACCCTTTGGATACGGAACCCTAAATAAGGATAACGTCTTCTCGATTTTCTTTACAACATATTGGACTTCACAAGAAATTGGTCACTTTTTGTAATTTTCAAGGTCAAAATTCTTGCATTGAAGATAAAAATGAGTTGAGTATGTTTTGTAATATTTTTATTATAGAATTACCTGGCAGCTGGTATCACAGACATTTTCCTGAAGAGATGCGCAGCCGCAGATTTCATTTCTTCGTCTTGCATAAGACTGACCATGGCTTTTTCCCGTTTTTCGAGTGGTGCTTCACTTGCAGCTACTTCTCCGTCCATGGACACATTCACGCACTAGAAATTAATATTATTAAATACTGCTCAAAACAATTTGGGGAGAAACTTTAAAGTAGAAGTAATGTTTTCTATGTGTGACGCGATTGTTTTTATTAGTTTTTTTTTAATGCCAAATTGGTCAGCGTTTGACCACTTACTCACCTGATCGTAAGTGATGATGTGGTCGAAGGTGTTATTCAGGCTAACCTAAAATACTCTAGTCTACTTTCACTTCTTTTAGTAGTAGAGATTGAAGTTAGTATTTTGAATATTGTTATTCATTCAAACGAGGAGTTTTGGTCATTATGCCAGATCTGACTAAATTGCATGTCCCGAACTATCATTATCAGAGCCGAGATATCGTCATCTCGATCCTGAAGAGATTCGAACTTTGCATTATGCAGAAAATTATCAAAGAATTCGTCTTCCTTTAATATCTACACGTTTCTAAGATCGTCGCCTGTGCTTTACGTAATCACATCACAATTGCAACAGATACTATAAGACATTTTGAGCCTTCCTGTTTTTACGTCGAGAAGGCGTCTCGACCGGTTTCGCGACTTTCAGAGTCGCTTCGTCACGGAGTGCGTGCGCTCCCGAATGTGCCCACGCATGCACTCAGCACTGGTGGTGGCGTAGGCGGCGGCCGCAGAGCGAGTCGCGCGCGCTGCTGCCCTCCTCGCGCGCTATGACATCACCGGCGGCGTCTGTCCTCGAAATAACTACCTACCACCGCGCGGTACGTAAACATGCGATAGGGCTGCTGGCCTCTAGCATTTTAATTACATTTGCCTACTTTGTGTTTCCATTTAGTTTTGTGATTGTAAATATACTTTTTTTGTGTAAACAATAAAAGACTGTGAATTAAATAGGTAGTGTTCAATAAAAATGCATGTTGTTTTATGATTGGTTGTTGGTTGATTTAATTAAAAAACCATGTTTATTTTTGAATAACAAATCAGTCTTATAAATTCAGTCCAGTCTAGTAGTTTTGGCGTGAAAGCGTACCAGACAGACCGACAGTTACTTTCGCATTTATAATATAATTACTGATTATATATACATTATATATTAGTACTAATAAAATACCACGTCTTTATTTTGAATTATACAAAGTAACAAAACAAAACACACATGCCCCAAGGTTTTAACACAAGCGTACCTACCGTATCGTGATTCATGAACCCCCTATAACTACCTATTTCACTCGTGTCATTCCTTTACTCTATTCACTTATTTTTTTATTAATCCAGTTAGCTTTTTCTCGGGAGATAAAAGGAAATACACTTATCCATTAAAAAGACACGCATTATATAGGTAACCTACCTATTAGTAAGTAAATTTATTTTATACTCTTATCTTTCAGAGTTTCCACCATACCATCGACCACATCATCACTTACCATCAGGTGAGATTGTGGTCAAAGGCTTAACTATAAGCAATACAAAAAAAAAAAAAAAAGTTTCCAGGTACCTAATCTAAAAAAAGTTATCTCTGGATGCGTTATTGACGAATTTATGCAACCAAAAACAGCACAATATATCCTATTCGTCATATTAAATATGTACAAGAACTTATTTTTTGTTAAAGAAAATTATACACCGTCCATTCGTCACTGCGACGCAGTCGCGACTGTCAGCGACCTGAGCGCGGGCTGAGATCGAGGCGCGTAGGTATAACTCGCGTTTCGTCTGTTTCTATGAAGTTGAAATACTGTATAGATAACATTACCGTGCTACTGTCCTTCCATACTACCAGACCTGTGCACGCCGCACTGACTGTCTTGCGGCATGATGACGGGTGCATTATTCCGAGTGGCAGTATTCAGAACTAGTTAGTATTAAGAACTGACGTCAGAGCGCTGGCGGCGGCCGCATTGCGAGCCGCCGCCGGCGAATCCGTGACGAAGCGACTCTGAAAGTCACGAAACCGGTCGAGACGCTCCTCGACGTAAAAAAACAGTAAGTTTAATTCGGCTCAACATGTGCTCTAGTATGTGTCAAACTTACGTTAGTTTTAGTAAATTATTGCAATAGATCTTCAAAATACACCTAGGACGGCTACTAGGTGTTGAGTATTCCGACCAGACCAGACTGTAAGAAAAATGTTGGAGGAAGCCAATTTATGCATCTAACCATTCAACATAGACAAGCTTGCCGACATTACGCGCAAAATCACGCTAATTGGCCACGTTGACATTGGAGGCCAGTGCTTTTATTGACGAGTCACGATTCCATTCAAGACGTTGCATAGGGCGTCTGCAAATTCACGGACGCTCAGGTGAGTGATGGAGTCCAGCAGCAGTCCAAGAATATGACAACTTTGGATGTGGTTTTGTGATTGTTTGGGGCGGAGTTAGTTTGGACAAGCGCAGAGATATCGTTATTGTTGTTCTCGGGCAGTTGTGTGCTCATGTTAATATAAATAACGTGTTTGAAGTTCATAGTACACTCGCGATCTGTGGTATCGGCCAAATACTCATATTTTCTTTTAATGCACGATAATGCCAGGCCACACGCTGCAGCCATCATGTCATATTGGAAAGGGGGCAATACATGTGAGAATATTTCTTTGAAGGAGCTTTATTTGTCACCTATTAGTTTTTCGCCAACGATGTTATTTTTTTGTTACTTATGCAGTTATCTTTTCAGTAAGTTTTATTTTTTGTATTTATCTAGATAAGAGTGCGTGTTAATGAGTACATATTATTAGGAAACTAACCAATTCGGTATATACTGAAATTATACTTTGAGTTCAGGATTAAATTATATGCAATAAATAGGAACTATAACAGGGAAAATAAAGCTTAAAGTACGTTATAAAGCAGTCTTGCTTTATTACCAAACATATTTTACCGTCACGTACCTAACACGGGACAACAACAAGGCGCTCAGGAACAAGGCATATTTATATGGCTGCTGTTTTCGATATACAAGTGACATGACTGACTGAATCGATATAATGAAAAACATTGTTACGTATACAAAATATAATTCACATAACATTACCGTATCATAAAAAGATGCGACGTCAGCGTAACCGTAGTTCCTGGCTAAGGCAGTACCTTCAATTAGCACGGCTCGAGCTTCAGGTCGGTTATTTTGAAGTAAATGACAGCGAGCAAGTAGGAATGATGCATTGAGATGCCAGTTGTCAAGATTCGCTGCTCGGGCCTCTGATAAATAAACACATAAGAAATTAAAATGTTATGTTTAAAAAGCTGGAAAAAAATAGTAAAAATAGTAATCCACTTCATTTCTCCACAAACTCATTACCCGTATCTGTATAAGAACTGAAAAAGCATTAAGGATTGGATTCTGTGTTTTTTTTAAGGTGACTGTAGTGTGATGTAGCTTCGAGGTCCACCTGATGTTATGCGGTAACTTCTATCTATAACAGATGCATATTGTCACAAGTGACGAAGTACATTATGGCCATCTCGGACATACAGTTGTTAAGTCGTGTATGCCAGTATTTTTATATAATTTCTTACTGGCTCTCCAGGACAGCTGGGACACATTGTTAGGTGCTACAATTTTCTACTTGGGCGTGGTACTTAGCCAGGCAAGCATTCGCTAAACATCCTTTATTAAAAATATAGATAGCTGTTAGTAAAATATTTTTTGATTCGTAGTGAGATTCAAATGAAATTAAGCTCAAATGGAAATTACTTTCTTCAGTATTTTGAGTTCAAAAATCTGATTTGGCTCATAAAACCTCGACTTTATTCTGCCTTCAAGTTACACCATAACAATTTGGAAATTAGAATAAAATAACTATGATATTTCCTTTTATTTAAAAAAAAAACAGGCGTAAATAAGTTGTTGGTAAGAAAACTCTTGGCGTTAATTTGTTACTGAACTGTGTAAAATAATCTTAATTTACTTCATAATCCTCTATATTTTCACTTGTATATTATATATACAAAGGGTTTTTTTTCTGTCTCATACAGTTTTTATAGCAAGATTGACTGCGGCGAGCTAGTTCGGCGCGCATGATACAATTTCACGTGGCATATATAATTGATATCCTAAATGATGAAAAGGTAATGATGTTGATGGTAATGATTAATTCAGCTGTTTCAATGCAAAAGATTAACAAACATATACACTCATTCTCAAATTTTCGTGCAAAGTGATCTTTGGAAGGTGCGCGAGCCCGAAGGGCGAGCGCTTAGCGAGGCCGCAGCTGAGCCGTGTGAGTGTCTTGCGGGGCCGAAGGCCGAGCTCCGAATTTACATGCTCCTCTCATTCTTCATATTGTATTTGGAATATTTTACCACACATTACACACTGTTTTAGGAGTTTTGACTACATTTGGAATAACTGTCCGAGGCCGAAGGCCGAGCTCCGACTTGAGAGTATTTTCCACATCTCCGACTGGTCTCCATGGTAACGGATCTTGGAACGATTCTGACCGTATCACTTTTTTATGGCAGTAGGGTGAATCTGGTTTGGTGGCTACAGTTTGGAACTTTATTGTATTAAGAGTGTATATGGGATTTGATACTTCTATTGGAGTTCTGAACAATTTTTTTTTTAACGTATTAGGTGTTTCTGTGGAACTTGCAAATGACTCAAGATAGATGCGGGCCGCTTGCGGCCCGCACACTGCCCGAAAAACTAGTATTGTTATATAATTCATTAGATTTTTAGTTTTTTCGTATAATTACAATATATAAAATTATTGAACGCCTTTATTTTGCATCATATGCGTAACTATGTTTATAAATTGTCTTATTGATGTTATTGTATAAATACATTATTTTAATTTGGTAATTTATCAGATGAAATGCTTTTCATACACACAGGGTTATTGGTAAAATGTTAATTATGTTTTAAAGCCTTCTTCGAGCCAAGAGCGCCCGCCGCCGCAGCAACACTGGACCGCACCCTGCTCCCTTTTAATAGAGTTTGAATATTTACATGGAGCAAAGTAACAAAATATATGAAATAATACGTTACAGTTACAAGAGACATTTTTTTTAAATCAAAAAGAAAACTTCTCAAAATGGTTGACTTTTGCTAGTCCTACTAGCATTAGTCAACCCTAAGATGTTGTTAGCATATTTCCAATAACCTTGTATAGTCAAATTTGTAACGAATCTTGTTTCTTGTTTGTCATACTCGTAAAAGCATACCGTAAGAAAGGAAACAAGGAGTAAATAAAAAGGAAAGTTTACTCATAAACGTTCCTTTTTATTTATGTGTTGAGAAAGTTATTTAGTTTGCCATCTATAATGGTTTTCATCAAGACGTTCCCCGTACACATCTTATATTAAAGGTAAACAACAAACTCGACATATCTATATAAATAAAATGAATCACTGAAACGTTTGTACGCGCATAACTTCCAAACGACTACACCAAATTGGATAAATCTTTCTTTTTTGTGTTCGTTATTGTCAGGAGAAGGTATGTTTGTATAGAAAAATAAGTAAAACATTCGCACCGGCATATTCTTAAAAAAATATGCCGGTGCGAAGTTCGCCGGGTGGTATTAAATAGATTGCTGATTGTGCATTTTAATACCAACCGACTAGAAACTTGTCTAAAAAAATCGTCTGATATCTCATTAGGCACTTAACTTACTTTTCCGTTTAATGTCGCATTATCAAATGACATTCCAACATCCAACGAACAAAATCACTCGATTAAAAAGCATACCACGAATTTTAAACTGGCTCGAGGGCGAAATGGCATCCTGCCAGAAAATATGACACGCCGCGCACAATTGGACATTCTCGACTTATTTCTCGTTTCCTTTGTCCAGCTGCTTTTAGAGTACTTTAACATTTTATTTTGGCACAAAACAAGATTATTTTAGGTATATTTGGATAATAGAATATCAGTATTATGGTTTGAATGTGACATCGCATATTATCATTTAAATGACTGTTTGGCATCAAATTGTAGCCCACATTCTAAAACTATGCTTTCAAGTTTTTAGAGTAAACATATTTTAGAGTCAATGTGACAATATCACATATATAGAACGATTTTTTCTTTGTAATACCAACTGCAGTGACCACGCATTATGTGGGATAAAAGCAAATATATCACCTATTTGCATTAGGTGAAGTTACGTCCATAAATTGATACCATTCCTTCTTCATATTTTACTTTTTTGAAATAAAAGTGAATTCAACGTAAAACAGTTATTACCATAAAAATGCAGGTAAATCCTCGGTATTGGTAACATTGTAAAGAAATAAAGGTCACACTCCGTTGACTATTGGGTAAGATCGATGTACCTTATTATACCGGCTAAAAGCATTGCTTTTCCTGGCTAGTAGGTGCGTAACTCACTCGCACGGTTGCCTCCCGTTCACTACGTCACGCGTCACTCGATCCACAATTTACGAGGGTAGTCACACGTCTGGCATAGCCATTAAATTCTTCGAGCCACCCTACTTTAGTTCACGTTTAGAACGGAGACTCAAACTGCAAAAAATCGTGTTTGTATGGGGGAATCAGATAAATATTTAAATATTTTATAAAACATTTTTATCCACCACTATTCTCATAATTATGCATAAATCATGACTGTAACTTTTCTACAGCAATTGAGTACTTTGCAAGCTACTCCTATACACAGGAATAGGCCATACGCCGCATATCGGCGTGTGGTTTTGGAATCAAAGCTCTTTTTTATTAAAACGAATATGAGGAATATTTAGACTCTTCTGCTACTTCTAATTATTACAACGCTAAGCATATTTTTTTAGTTATCTGAAGATTAGCTTTGTTAAGAATTATTCTTTATCTATATACGTGTGTAGTAACACAAATTAATTACATAAATAGAATTACATTGCCAGGTGAATTATACCATCTTAAAATATACTCTTATTATTAAATTCAACGATAAGGTGGTATTATATTGTTTTAGTATTTTCGTGTAAATAATTATGCCAAAACTTTTCGCTAGCACACAGCGTAAATTAAGCAAAAAATATTTACCAGATTGGCATTTGAATGCAAAGTAGCGTGCTTTCAAAGACTGCTTAGTGTCGACATGAAGACGCGCTATTTCATGTAATAAATAGCAGCGTTCGCAGGCACGTGTGCTTGAAGGCAGGATACGTTCTAGTGTACGGAGACGAAGTCTGCAAGATCAAAAAGCATTTGAAAATAATATTCATTTTCACAAATTAGCCAAGCCAATTAACCAAGTACCAATCTATGTATTTAGGAAGTTGATCTGTAGAACTTGATGCTTGAATATAAACATTATGTTTTCAAGAAGAATCAATTACTTATCTATGACTTCAACAGAGTTGAACACTTATCATGTAAAATGTTACAATCTACTTTTAAATGGAAAGTGCTGTGAAGACACTAATCTAAAGAGTATTGTTATAAATAATTTCTATACTTTTTACAAATAATACCTATATAAAATATCATAACTAAATTTGTATACCTACTTTCTATGCTGTAAGGAATTTACATTGTATTAAATACACTTATTAGAACTGTTAGTAATCTTTTAATATAGGTATACTTACTTAACATCTCTTGGTGGTGCAGGTGGCCTGACTCGAAGTATAGAATCCCTGCTAGGCTCTCTAGACAACGCCATTCCGAGCAGAATAAACGCTCTCTTCTCTCGATCCGATTCACTCATAGTTTTCCGAACACGTTTCTGTGAATAAAATAGATATGTCCTATCTTTGTCGTAGACGTGACTTGGGAACAAGTCTGGCAAAACTCTCAGTCAATGAACCAGGTAGACTAATAAAATAGCTTCAGTTATACCAAGGTAAATGAGTTCCGTACATAATTTCAAAATATAAGCAGATATCTGCTCAGCCACAAGAAATCTGTTTATCGATCGATTTCTAGATGTGTTTCAGTGCAAAGTAAATTACTTTTTTCTAAGGCAAGAAAATCATGTTCTAATTCAGATGCCGTAGTCACTTGTCACAACGTTACATCGTGGTCAACTGATTTTTTATTCGTTATAAAAGAAAATGTTACAAAAAACATCAATATATAAATGATCATTGTCTGGGTTGCCTGTGGCTTTGACAATACTAGAGTATTATAAATACGAAAGTAATTCTGCCTGTCTATCTGTCTCGCTTTTTACGCCAAAACTGCAAGCGCCAAGTCACACAGATTTGGGTGAAATTTGGTATGAAAATAGTTTAAGACCCGAGGAAGGGAAAAATAGCATAGTTTTATCCATCTGCGCAAAAAGAGGTTAATGATTTTGCGCGATAACCGACATACGCGCGGGTGGAGACGGAAAGCTAGTATATAAATAGTTATAACTATGTTACGTCATGGAAAAATCTAGGTCTTATTATATTGTTGGTAACATTTAATACTATGCTCTATTTTTTATTGAATCCCTTATCGTATGCAAGGGGTCAAAGGTTTGCAATCCATTACATTTTCTGTTCTGAGAAATCCGAAACATCGCATACAATGTTCTTTATTGATAAGGGTTACCATCACACGCTCTCTGCACACTTGATATTCGCATAGAGACTGTTAGACATATACAGCGACTGAATAGCCTTACTCTTACCTTGTTTGATTATTCTGAAGATGTTATAAGGAACTTCCCGCTACCCACGGTTTTATTGTGGTGGGATTAGTTTATATTGACTGGCAGGAACTATGAGTGTTAAGTCAGGATATATAGGATATATCCCAGGCTACATCAAGCTACGTATTGAAGCAATCATTTCCCTTTGGGATTACTATTAGACTGCCGTTTGTCTATATGTGTGGGTTCCTAAGTATTATATACATATTAGCTATAGAACCTATCAAAGGAATCATAGCACATGTAAAAAAACTGTCACCAATTAAAAATATTTCAGATCAGAACAGTTTAATAAAAAATTATATATATATATATGTATACCTATGTTTTTCTTATATTTTTTTCTACCAATTTGTTTGAATTCAAAAACTCATTGCACAACAGTCAGTAGAATTACCTGATCCAAGAATGCTTCAGCAACGATATCATAAAGCTGCTGCAGAAATTTCTCCTTACCAGGCAGTAAGTTACCCGGTTTCCTTGATATCTGTTCCATACCAAACTGGGCAGCTTCTAAACATTTTGCAGTATCTCGTTTTTCGTAAAGAGCCTGGGCTGATCTGACGAGACGTTGAGCGTCAGTAATGTGCTGTTTTTGAGCCCGTTTGATCTGAGCTTTACGAGTTTTAGACAAGCGCGCTCTAGCAGTTGCTTCTAAAGCTCTTGCAGCATATAATGGACGTCTTTCACGAAGAACTACCTAAAAAAGTTATTAAAAAAATGAGGGGTTCGAACATTTTTGTATGGAAGCGGGCATAATCAAACCGCCGCCAACCTGTTTTTTTTTTCAAAATTTTCGCGCCCGACGAAAATATTGTATGGGTTATAAACATGTTAGGGTTTGTAATTTTGTTCAAATTTATTGATTGTTATTTGGTTGCAATAACTTTAGCAACGATATCTTCAGTATCTTTGACAGACGGAAGACTCGTCATCAACGATTCTAGAGGTAGATTCCAGTAGCGATTGGTAGGGGACTTCCGGAAAAAAAGATGGTCGGTGGCACAACGGCACATTCTGGTTTTAACGTCGAGACTATCGAGTACAATATTAGATAACCATTACTGTGCATAAAAAGAATAAAAATATTTAAGTTCGTGTACATTTTCTATTATTCTCTTCGGAGCCTGGTAAAACTTATAGATCAGAAGTGGCTACGCCACTAAACTTCAATAAAACGTAAGTACACGCCCAAAAGTTTTGCGTAATGAGTGTCTTTAAGCTAGTGTTTTATTTTTTATTGTCTGTTGTAAATGTTCGAGACCATTGTTTGACTTGAGTCTCTCCAGGTTAAATTAGGTAAAATTTATTGCATTTCTCTTTTCTTTCGTGTGTTACTTAAATATAGGGTAGACTGATAAAATGTTTTCTGATCATTTTAGTTCAGTTTAAGATGATGTCCCATCGTGATATATAGAACCCCTCCATCTTAATTATCCAAACTTAAGTCATACCTTCTTGTCAGTTAAGATACACCTGGTGGTACTCCTATTAGTAATCTATGGTATATTCAATATTAAATATCATCTATTTTTTCTCGAAATCTTGGTTATTAGTGATCATTATTGTCCAAGCTACCCTCATTAAACAAGACATAATATAACTAGCAACAGATATTAACGTATGTTTTTTCGGGGTTGCCATGCAACGAAAAAAATTTCAGACAATGGAAGAACCGGGTCGACCGAGTCGGGACCGTGACAGACGAAGCCGCGAGACACCTGCTACTCACAGGGTTCTTCGCACTGCTTCTCGAAGTCGGAGCCGTGTCCGGACTCGCAGCCCTAGCAGCCTGGACTACCTGCGCCACCGGCCGCGAGCGAGTGAAGCTACTGGAAGAGCTACTCCGAGCACGCCAGAAGCTTCTCTGCATCGATCAGCATCATCATCGCGGCGGGACAGCGAGCTTCGCAGAAGGAGCCATCGTGACCAGCACGTCGGACGCGCGAAAGGGGATGCAGAGTGCCACGCAGAGCCACGTATCGACGCCGGACAGTCTAAAAGGTCACGTAGCCCTTCATAATTTTCTAAAAAAATGTTGTCGATATTTTAAAGTGTATGAGAGATGGTCTTGCGTCTGCTCAGCTTTCACAGAAGCTTGACTTTAAAAATATCTTGCCTGATTTCGATCCTTCTACAAAGACTCCACGTATCGTTGTGTAGTTGAATAAGGTTAACGAGTTTTCATCTGTTTACGGGTGGGACGACAAAACCACTACTCACTTTGCTATGCAAAAACTACAGGGTCTGTCCAAGATCTGGTAAGAAGGACTTAATTCGATTATGTTCACCTGGGAAGAGTGGCAAGAAATGATTTTCCTTTTGAACAGAACTATGGCCAGCCCTCGGAGGACATACTTGGAAGTAAGATTATATTTAATAAGCCAATAAAGATTTACTACTATGACAAATTGACACTTCTTAATCAATGTGATATTGTAGGAAAGGTCTTAGCGATCGGACCTTAAGATCTGGAGTGCTAACATTGCGCTGCACACACTCCGATCAGCTTTTACAATATCTGTGTAGCAATAAAGACTCTCACCAGTCCTTACCCGAACGTATTTCATACAAAAACAAGACTGTTGATAGTTCCGCAATAGGAAATACTTTCAGACCAAAGACAAGGATATATGCTAAATACTGCAATGAATATTGGCTGCTACAATTGTAAAGAGATAGGACATAGCTACTTGTAGTGTCTTTGTCTAATTATTAAATGTTCAAAATGTAACAAGGTTGGGTGTGCCCAACCTTGTTACATTTTGAACATTTAATAATCATGCGACAATACAAAGCAACAGACCGCAAATGAAATACAAAAAGATGTGTATTGTTTCTCTGAATAATAAAAATAATGCGAGCCCTCATTCAAAATTTACGTAAGTAGTGCAAATAAATGGGATAGATATTAAAAAAAGCAAAAAGCTTGTGCCTACGTTCATGGGCGCTTATTGAATAATTAGAGTTCTAGTAAGAGACTGATATAAAGTAGCTCCGACTCGAGGATTAGACTCCATAGAAAACAGTTTACAGTTGTAGTCTCAGCAGACCGTATCAGACCTTGGATACACATAGCTGCCCCTACAAGTCCATGAAAGTGATTCTGATACAAAAAAATACTAATTATGACGATGAATGATGTTAAGTGCTTATAATTTCTTAATAAAAGAGGCGTGTTACTACAGATAGTTTTTATTGTATCTTTCCAGATCAACCACGAGAATCGATCACGTGTGTTGATGCAGCCAGAAGAGATCTCCTACTGCGCTGCCACAAGTAATCGATCGTCTTGTGTCTGCCAGCTGGTTTCGAGTATTTTCGAGTTGGTAGTTGAACGATCATGCATGGATTCGAATCGATCGTTCCGTGTCTTGAGACGTCCAATGCCACCAAGTTGTCCCACCTGCGTGTCACAAGTAATCGATCGTCTTGTGTACACCAGATCAGCCACGAGAATCGATCACGTGTGTTGATGCGACCAGAAGAGATCTCACAATGCGCTGCCACAAGTAATCGATCGTCTTGTGTCTGCCAGCTGGTTTCGAGTATTTTCGAGTTGGTAGTTGAACGATCATGCATGGATTCGAATCGATCGTTCCATGTCTTGAGACGTCCAATACCACCAAGTTGTCCCACCTGCGTGTCACAAGTAATCGATCGTCTTGTGTACACCAGGTTGTTTCTTCGAATTGGCATAAGAGGGTCATAATACGAAACCGAATCGATCGGTCCGTATGTAGAGATGTCCGATGCCATAGTATATAGAGATCATGCATTGAACTGAATCGATCAGTTCGTGTCTTGATGTTTTCGAGTTAACTGTACTAAGCATAATTTCGTTTATTTCGAGTCGTTATCCAATTTAATTGTCCGTGTTCTGTAACTGAAGTTTACTTGTATGATCATTGACAAATATAAATAATGTTTTGCAATTCATTGACTATATTGTTGTTATGTATACTTTAAATATAAAAATTATGATTCTGGTCCATTCTGGAGTTAGGAAATGTGATGTAATTTGTCAATCTTGTAATGTAATTTTGAAAATTGAGTTTAAGAAATTGTATTGAAAACCAAGTTTAGAAATTCTTGTGTATTAATATGTATAATTTACCTATGAGCTGTTGTGCAACCGAACATAATGCCGATTGTTAGGGTCCCACCGGGGGCGTGTGCGAGGACGCACACGTCGTCAGGATGGTCGATTGTTAGGGTTTGTAATTTTGTTCAAATTTATTGATTGTTATTTGGTTGCAATAACTTATAATTTTAAATTTTTTACGGCAACGATATCTTCAGTATCTTTGACAGACGGAAGACTCGTCATCAACGATTCTAGAGGTAGATTCCAGTAGCGATTGGAAGGGGACTTCCGGAAAAAAAGATGGTCGGTGGCACAACGGCACATTCTGGTTTTAACGTCGAGACTATCGAGTACAATATTAGATAACCGTTACTGTGCATAAAAAGAATAAAAATATTTAAGTTCGTGTACATTTTCTATTATTCTCTTCGGAGCCTGGTAAAACTTATAAACACTTAACCAAACAATATAAAGTAATTATTATGGTACCCTAAAGTATCATGTTTTCGAAATATTTGGAGGTAAAGAATATGAGTAGAAATATGAGTACAATGAAAATCATTTACAATGCAGTAGTCACGCGTGTATATTATTTGTATATTCTATCGAAAACTAATATTATAGGTTAGTTTAACTTTTATTAGAAGGAAATGCTTAGTAATCAACTATATCTGCTTGAAAAAAAACAATTTTTATTGAATATATAAGTTACTAAATCGATCACATCGGAAGGAAAAGCTATTATAACCAAATAGGCACGAATACGTAGGTACGTGGTTGACTCGTCTTCCAAGTCACCAAGTGCGGATTTCCATCCCGATGATTTCGTTTACTATAATAATAATAAATAATTCATAAATAACATCCTAAATACGTGTTTTGTTTTAATTGTTCTGCTATTACAGGTCACCAACTATGAATTACGAGTAGATATGTGTTGAAAAAGATAGTAACGTTATTATAGCAATGTGATAGGATTTAGTTACTTAAATATTATAAAAAGGAGTATTTTTTTTACAACCACAACTTAGAAACGAATATTTAAATACAATGGATTGCGTATGCAGACATAATTACAGCATCTTTATTCTTTGTCATTGTTCTCATTACGCGATATAAACCTCCTAATATTTTGGAAACGTGACACTTTGGGGTACCTAGTGAGGCTGTAGAGTGCTTAGTTTGTATAAATGTTCTCTACCTATATATATATATATATATATACTTCATACATTGTGTACAAGAACATGAAAAAAAAAAGAGGCGTCGTCGGTTTAATATGCCACAAAGGTTCTATCCCCAAATGCATTATTTCAAGGTA
Organism: Plagodis dolabraria; assembly: GCA_963854805.1. Lineage (NCBI taxonomy): Eukaryota > Metazoa > Arthropoda > Insecta > Lepidoptera > Geometridae > Plagodis > Plagodis dolabraria. Next base: position 18,662,286 of record OY978447.1, on the reverse strand, counting down.
TTTTATAAATTCACCGGTATATACTTGCTGCTGCCTAAGATAGTTATCTCATTTTTCATATATCCTATTTAACATACATTATGACGATATCATAAATATCCAATGGGTGACCCCAGAGGTTAGGATATGAGTAGTAAATAAAATATTATTAAGAAGGATACTCTTCCACCAATGTCCTAGGTACATGCTTTTATATGGTTATTCCAAAATGTTGAATTACACAACGTCAAACAAAGGTTGGTTTATATCGTACCCACAGTTGTTTTATTCCAATTACTGACTGAGCCGTTCGCTAATTAAAACAGTTCTCTATATTGCTATACCAGGCAATTTAAATGTTAATGTTCAGAAAATACTACGCAAAAAGGTATAAGAAAACACGCCGTTAATCCGCTTGGAATACGAAACAAAGTCGACTACTCGCAATTTTCCTGTAAGCAAACAGATTTTTCCTATATAATTAAGATCAGTTTTTGTGCTGAAGTTAGCAATAACAAAAATCTGTGCGGAATCGTTGCGGTAATTTTTTACCATAATGTTTACAAGACCCAATAATATTAATTATTTCCTCACTGAGTGTGGCACACTTGTAATATCTATGTTGTTAATTAATAAAAAAAATTGGGTGTTCAAATTTGCATACGACAGAAGGACGTACAGTTCTTGGCTCGGAATCATGGAAAAATGAAACCGCGTGCAGTTTTATTTAACAAGTGCCTTAAACATTGAGAATGTTGGATGAGATGTGAATTTTGTGCTTGAAAAGGTACTTCTTCTGGGCGGATGGAGTCAACCATATCTGGTTGATATCAGTACCGACCCTTCAGATGGTGAAAATAATTAAATGAAACAATTATATACGCTTAAATTTCAAGCAGCAGTCTTGATAGCTGAGCAGATTCGATACAAATTTGGTATATTGTGTTGACCCCATATTTATGGGCTAAAGTTAGGAAGACAATGAGAACATACTTGTTTTTGAGCACTAACTTACCTTAACTAAGCTATTATTATGAACTTCGTGCCAAGAAGGACTTATATAAACAAAAAAAATATGTTTTTATCCATATATAACCTGACGACATTAAAATGTTAGACTGTTACAAATTCTCTCACTGGCTTCTTATCAACTGTTTTTAAAGTGTTAAAAAATGTAAACTATAAAAACAGTCACTACATACGAGTAAGATTTGCACGTCTGCTTGCAGACTAAATACATTGTAACTAAACAACTAGAATAAGATCTTATGTGAAATGTATTTAAGCAAAAAATTTGATTTGATTTCACTGACAAAGATGTCAACCATCTATTTTTGTGCCGTAAATAAAAACTTACTTGTCTCTCCTCTACATCTGCCAGTGCCTTCTCTGCTAACTCCTGAAGTTTCTTCGATCCTTGTTTATTAGCCGAGGTCAGTCTTTCGTCCCCACACAAAGCCGTTAAGAAATATTTGTCATGTGCCATTCGCTCCAAATACTTGGAAGCCATTAACCGAGATATTTGTTTGGCTCTGTGTTTCTCCGCGCGAGATATTTCTTGAACCTAAAAATTACGGTTATTGCCTACATATTTTTTATGTGTTTTGCTAACACATGTTAGCAAACTAGGTTTTATTTGTGTTGTTCAGAGCATTTTTATGGTAGGTAGCCATTTTCAGTGATGATATTTTTTACAAAAAACCTACAATCCTTTTTGTGATGAAATAATTATCTATTATGAGTATCACAATTTGTTCAGATTGGTTGTTTGAATTTACGTCCTTTGTGGACACTGGTGCCTAATTAACGTTCTGACTTTGTTATTTCTCGTCCATAGCAAGTAACAAAGTAATGTCTCTTTGAGTGTTTCTCTTGTGAATATAAATACACCTTATAATATTATTACAGTATATGATTGACTTATGTCTATTATTTTTATAGAGAAGATACCCTCGAGAAAAATATTCCCAACCCGTCTTATACTTTTTAAAATTCAACAAAATGAATAGTCACAGGTTAAATTCAATTATCAAAAAAACCCGGAAGAATAAGTACAATTATTAAAACTAATAATTGTACTTCTTCCTGTTTTATTACTTAATATAAAAAGACAGCTTAACTTATACAGAAGTCATATAACAATAGGTGTATTTTAATGAAAATAAAATCGAAACTGCAACTCCTGGAAACTATAATCTTTGTGTAAATCAACGATAACAGACAATACTGTGTGTACTAAAGTCATAGAAAATAATAAAGTAAGTTACCTGATGTGTAGGTTGTGGCTGCATCCTGCTTCTTCGCATCGGAACGCTGGGAGTATCATCGTCTAAAGATTCCTTTTCGACTTCCACGAAGCGTAAAATAGAAACAGCGGAGGAAAGAATTTTCCCTGAAGTTTTGCCGACGCACTCACGGACCTAAGTAAACAAGTACAGCCCGCTAAAGGAATAAAGTTTAATTTTATTTAAATTGCCATGGTGCAGTTTTAATGGACTTTGTAGTGGTTTGAAAGCTTTAGAAAGGATATAGGTGTATTAAGTAATTAAACAATTTTAAAAGGTTTAGATCGCGTATAATTTCATTATTTTTGTTCCGACGTTTGCAACACTTTTCAGTGATCGTGGTCACGATAAATATACGCGATTTAAACTGTTTAAAGTTGTTTAATTACTATGTGTAATAATCGCGAAGACCTAAGATAATATTATATATTGACTAATGAAAATAGTTTCATGACATTTGTACAGTAACTGTCTGGTTCTATAGTTAGCGAAAACATTATAATATATTAGGTTATTATTTTGTTGCTGGGGTGATATTTTTGTTATGTATTTGTGTATTTCTTTAATTGTGTACCATTTGTATAGTTAGCGAAAACTTGATATTACATTTTTATACTAACATATTTTCTTAATGTCCCAATAGCACGATATTTTTATTAGGTTACTACTTGACTAAAGTTTGCGGTATGTAAAATTTCTGGCCTTGATTGAGGTAGGTACCGATTAAAATTAAATTCACACGTAATTTTATTATGAAGTTACAATCACAAGTTTGTACACATATAATAAGATTCTTCAGAAATTCTATACCAATAAAAATATGACAAATTTATTACTCATTATATAATGGATGGTTTTATTTTCTAGAAGTTGACTACATTAAAAATATTTAAACAACTTTAAACGGTTTAAAGTTAGGTGAATATCACCTACCGTTTCCTCTGCATGGCGAGCTGTTTCCGCAAAATCATTGGGAAAACGTCTAATGCGTCTGCCTCGATGCGAGAGAACCAGCGCCCGTTCAAAGGCACACTTCTCATACTCCGTATGCGCCTTTATTTGCAATGCAGTTAGATTTTCTGGTTCCAATTCTAAAAAATATTTATTCAAATTATTTTCTACGCTTAGTTTATTTCAACACTCAGTAACAATATATTAATACCTGCTGCACGATTTGCATCTGCCAAAGCGCCTGTGTAATGTGTAGCTTTTGCTCTGGCGACACTACGTCCAAGCAACGATTTGACATCGGTACTCTGTGAATACATATAAGATATTTTATTTTAATTGACCGAGCGAGAACTTTGTTCGAGCGAAGCATCTCTGCTTCAATTTCGACAAAAATGCTTTCGTATGTCCGGTTGTTCTCTTCTACAGGTCGCATTTCTCATTCGATTCTCACGAAATTTTGTGAGCAGGTTTGATAAGCGCATTTTTTTTTTTATTGATTAAGTTTTTGGAAATTTTTCAAAATGACGGAGATATACATTATGAAAATATGGACGCCTGCGTTATATTTAACGGCAATGTCCATAAACAGTCAGTTGCCTAAAAGTGATCGGCTCTCTCTATTATCTCTTAATAATCAATTATTTATTTTCCATGTTTTTGTAGCCAGTATATTAATTCGAGACAAATACATTACCAAGTATGTAAAATTATTGTATATACTACTTATTTCTCATAGAACTAGGCTTCACTGGGGCCCGCGTGTCATTGATTTTCTTGGACATAAGTCTAAAAAAATCATTTATTACTTGCATTAAATATCTATATAGATTTCTTGACCCATTTTCCCATTAGCATGCGCAGTGAATCTTTATTCAATTGTAAGCTATGCAAGAGCAGGCTCGCAAGGTCTACAGCTCGGAAGCCACGATTGTCTTGGTAGTTATTAAATTAAGCTTGCTAAAATACCAGATCAACACTGCCACTTTAATAAAAAAAAAAAAAAATATATTTAATGATATACAGAACTTAACACTTTGCTTTTTTATTTCCACAATGTACTTTGTAATCTAAGTTTTTCAGGGTCCCAATCACAAAAAACAAAAATTTGCCTTATTTTTTTAATAAGACTATACTGTATATATGTGTGTCTATCCACCTATCCATTCGTAGAACAAGGGTCTTTAGCTCGTAAGTAGAATGAGTTATTTCGGCATTATGTAAAACATCTTCCTTTTAAGCCAAGAAGTTAAAAAAACACCAATTTATAAAGTACTTTTGAAGCTGTAATGGAAACCACCATTTTTTTGACTGGCACTCGGCTAGGTTTTTTAAAATGATTTGTATGTTGTTTGTTCCTTCATCAACAAAAAGGTAAATCTAGTATAGTTCGGCCGTTCAGAGAATGCGTTCCTGACACCTATCAGTTAGTCACGACTAGTGATGGGCACAACATAACACTGAGTTCGTTGCCGTTCCTCCAAAATGAACCGCCGCATTATTTTTAAGATTATTTTCGTTTTAAATTGGCGGAATCATTAAAAGTTTCTATTTTAGTTATTTAAGTAGAAAACAAAAAAAGGTAATATTAAATTAATAAAATTGTTTTATTTATTCTTTGTTACAAAGTTACAATCTGTCTATCTATGCAATAAAGTACATTGAATTGAATGCGCGTACAGAATATTAATCAGACTCCGATTCGCTTGAGGAGGTGGTGTCTTCATCATCATCTTCGCCTACATGTACCTATAATTATATTATTATCAATAACAGAATCAATCCTGATATCTCGGTCGAAATGTTCCTAAATCAGGTTTTTAGTCTTCTCAACCTTTTATTTCTTGTGACCTTTCTTGAGACTGAACCTTTGCCCAGTCATCTCTTGTGACTTCCCCGCAGGCTTCTTTTAATAGGGTCATCATCTTTTTCGTGCTGAATGGCGGGGAAGTATTGTGGCGGGCGGCGTAACCTTTTATTTGAGCCCAGATTAGCTCGATCGCGTTATATTGGCAATGATACGGAGGAATTCTTAGAACGCGATGACCGTACTCCAGAGCCAGTTCATTGATTTCGTATTGCATTCACATTTGCCGCTTTATTTTCTTTAACTAATTTAATTAGCTCTGCTATTAGCATCTGCATATTTGCGTCAATGCCTTTTGCTTGTAACCAAGCCACCATTTCTTCTTTTTTATTAGCTTGGGTAGGTGGTTTCTGTATTTGAACCGAGTGATAGAATGCATTATCCATGAATATTACAGAAGGCTCTGGTATGCTGGGCAAAAGCACGTTCTGGAACCACTCTTTAAATGTAGTGGCATTCATTTGCTCGTGGTAGTCATTTGTGGTTTTTGATTGCAATGCCAGTAACGCGTTCTCCACAAAGCCGTATTTTGCAGAACCTGCGTGGCATATTATCAGACGGGCCCCCTTACCCATTGGTACTTTCGACGTACTTGTGTATCATCCGTCCATGTACGGGAAACCGTGTGATTGGCGTTTTACCATGTCTCGTCAATGAACACGACATTATCCCAGATATCAATTTTTTTTGCTTCTCACAAAAAACTTATCCGTTTTAAAATTATGTCGTATCGTTCTACTAAAATTTTTCTTTTGTCTTTTTTTTATACGATAAACCAATATCTTTTAAGATTTTGGTTAAAGCAGTTTTACCCCCGCTAAACAGTCCAGCTTCTCTTAACGATGCCAAAAGCTTCTTCCTGTTGAGATATTAATTTCTGGAATAGTAATCATATATATGATTTCTGATTGCATCGGCGTCAAAGGTGTCAATATTTGTCACGGGTTTAGTTATACGTTTCTTCTTCGGAGTACGTTAAATATTATCTTCCATGCCAATAGAGCCGAACTTTTCTTTATTAATATTTGTTATCGTTCGTTTGCTAACTCCAAGCGCCTGAGAGACGCGTTCTTGTACTTGTTCGACAGGTACCAGATGTCCGCAATTTTGCCGCTCCCGCTCAAAGTAATCTTGCAGTATGATGATTAACTCACGGGCTCCACTTTTCAATGTTTGTCCACGTTTAGGCATTATTAGGCACCAAAAGTAAAAAGAACGCAATACAAAACACAATCGAGCCGGGTAATCAAATAAAAACAGATCGAAAACACTTGAAGAACGTGGTCTATGCGCACGAAACGACAACAGACGACTGTTTTAGCGTCACAAAATGGCGGCCCAAAACGCCATTTGGGGTTACCATTTTCAACCTTAATATAAAAATGCTACTTTCTTTCGCGCGTTCGGTTTGGTCGTAGTTTTATTTTTATATTTCATAAAAGTTAGGTACTTATAGTCCATTATTTTCAAATTCTTAAGAAGAAAAACAAAACATATTATTTTATAAAGTAACTGTATAAGAACACATTACGAACATATTATTGCCTGTTATTGTTAGCACAGCACTACAAATATAAAGCGCTAACATAACCTTGTAATAGCGCAGTATAGATTTAGAAAAATATTTTTTACCAAGTTATTTGACTCTCAGTTTGGCACAAAATTATAACATTGATTGATTATTAATATAATAATGTTGTTTTAATGCTCATCAATTGTTAAAACGGTAAACAACCAGCAAAAATATTTTTATCGTAACTGCAACGCCATTACAAAGTTACATCGTCAGTTCAATCGCGACGTGTTAGGAACGCATTCTCTGAACGACCGAACTATAATAGTATTTGTTTGTATGTTGATGTACTAAAAGAAAGTGTTAGATGGGTTTTAAAAAAGATCACTTATATGACAAGTTTATATTACTTAAAATGACAGTATGCTTTAGACTAGGTTCCGATTTCAAAGTTCATAGATCATTTAAAAGCCACTGTTAAATACACATATTGAATTTTGGATTTCTTTCTGGTGAACGGAGGTGGATCGGGTATTAAGCTAACGACAGGAAGCCCAAGATACTGTGCTTAAAGTTGCAGCTGCTGTCAGTCTCTTTGAGGTAAAATACCTACTCGGCTCTCTGACCAAGATTTAGCCTTAGATTTACCATCAGGCAAGTGAATAGAGACACGCTTGGATCTGGAAGCGTTCTTAAAAAATCGTTACTAGAAGCTGAAGGAACAGAAACATTCGTAAACTACTAAAAAGAAACCTACAGGACGTCTTAGCGGGATCCATTCTTAAGCCACTTAAAATTAAATTAACTTGGAAAAGCCACGCTGGCAAAATATAATTATGATTAGAGGTGGCAGCGGCGCACCTGCCTGCCTACAGTGCGATGATTTCATAAGATCTTGCTTATCGCGTGTCGAAGGTACTGGAAACCTGACCCCCTTCCGTTAAATATCTTATATCTTCAACAAAATTTTTTTTAAGTAACAATCATATTTATTTTCTTCATCTCTATTTGATTCTCACTATAGCACAAAACATATTTGTTTTACTAGAATATGTTACAAACGTTACAAACTTAATGAGTTTTGTAAACTACTAAAAAGAAACCTACAGGACGTCTTAGCGGGATCCATTCTTAAGCCACTTAAAATTAAATTAACTTGGCTAGAAAGCCATCGCTGGCAAAATATAATTATGATTAGAGGTGGCAGCGGCGCACCTGCCTGCCTACAGTGCGATGATTTCATAAGATCTTGCTTATCGCGTGTCGAAGGTTCTGGAAACCTGACCCCCTTCCGTTAAATATCTTATATCTTCAACAAAATTTTTCTTAAGTAACAAACATATTTATTTTCATCATCTCTATTTGATTCTCACAATAGCACAAAACATATTTGTTTTACTAGAATATGTTACAAACGTTACAAACTTAATGAGTATGTAGCATTAATGTTACAAACAACGCATGAACACTTATTTTATGAATGTTTATATCTTAAATCTAATGTACCATTACTGATCAACTTGATAGACCAGAGCAAAAGTTTCACACAGAAACGGAATCTTGCCAACATTTCCCTACGTACAGCTATTTCCGCTTTACACTCTGCAATCAAGATTCACTTTGAATTGGAACTGGAATCAAAGGTGAATCGACGATAATTTTCATTGAGTTCGCAATTGCAATTTGTGACAGGCAATATCGCAGGATTATGATCATTTCCACTTTAGATTGGTAGCTGTAAATAAACCGCGAATGGCGACTTTAAGACTTATTTCAGCTGGTAGCGAATATCTAAACCAGCTGATGTTTTTTGTTTTCAGGTTTCGGTAATCGATAACAGGGCCTATATAGTATTAAGCCTCAATTGTCTGTACGTCCGTCCGTCCATCTTTTGTCCGACTTTTACTGAGCTGTACCTTTTGAATCGTGATAAGCAGCTGATTGAAATGTTCACAAGTTATGTGTTTGTACAGCGAATTGCATGATAATTAAAAATGATAGCAAACAATTAAAATACCTCCTTTTTAAAAAAAATCTCATTCAAGAAACGTTTATTAGTGATCGTTTTTTGTTTTTGTTCTATAGTAAACTTTATCGCATCACATTATTGTATATCGCATCACATGTTTAGGTTACAAAGTACATCAAACCTCATCACAATCTCATTAAAAATAAACTTCACGTAATCAGAATATAACATAAATATCGCAAGGATTAATAAATACAGATTATAATTAAAAGGTTTTCGATCGGTACTATCCCGAAAATTCATTTTTTTTTCATAAAATTTCAGTTAAGTATAACATAGTGGTAGGATATTTTGCAGTTCACACCTGGCTAGTTGCTACCCTCATTAAATCCTTTTTAAAGCTAAAAATAAACCAGCTCCCCTCTTTCCAACCCTAACAATCAAAAATGTTCCCCTTCAACAGAAATCTAATGAGGAATATCTCGGATTGAACCTAGACTCACATTTAACTTGGAGTACACATATCGAACACATACGTGCAATGTTTTGGAGCGCGCCACAAAACATTGCACGATGCCTTTAGCAAAAATGACGTATGACACTCTACAACACCCTAGTTAAACCATATCTACTATACCTAGTCAAGATTTGGGGATGCGCTGCTCAAACGAGAATATGTGAATTACAAAGATTGCAGAATAAAATCACTAAAACCATTTTTAACTATGACTACCTTACACCAACTAAGAAAATGTATTCAGCAACTAAAATAATGAACATCAAACAACTATACAAATATAACACATGTATCTTTATTCGTAAAACTTTGACTGAAACTATTCACACTAACATAACGTTTCCAAAACAAAAATATGTTGTTAACCGCCGAACTCACCGGGCGAGCAATATCGTCATGCTAAAGCATCGAACAAACTACGGTAAGACAATGCTCACCAGTGAAGGTGACAGACTTTATAACTCACTACTCACTACCCTCACAAATAAAAAATATTAACTCACTTCATGTCTTAAAAAAACTTTAGCCGAATACATCATAGAAGATGTATCGTTATTGTTATAAGTAAAGGAAAAGAAGTGTGAAGTAAGTCTGTATATGTTGTATGTTCAATGGGTTAGTTTATTTTGATAATTGAATAGGTACGACTAAAATTATAAATTATTTTGTAATTATGTTCTCATGTAAGTGACAAACTGTTTGTCTTTATGATAATAAATATCTTTAAAACTACTAAAGCTTTTAAATTAAATTAATCAATTTGATAATGTTTTCGTTGAGTATCTAATTAAACTGCGATACGCGAAAGTGCTCTAACAGTCTAGGCAGAGCTCTGAAAGTAAAGTTTAATTTCAATTTTGCAGGTTTCAATGAGAACTCAAATGTTATGTCGGCTTGTGAGATTGTTTCCAAATGGAAACAATCTCACAAGCCGACATACACAAGGATACGATAGTAAGGCAACTTCAAATGTTTGAAAATATATTTTTTTCCAACCTTTCTCAGCCTAATAAATACTAGATAAAATAAAAGAAAAATAACATTTTGTATTAAATAAAATTAAATTTGGTCCTTGTATTAAATAAAATTTTTTCAAGGTTTTTTTGTGTCTGTTTAATCGGAAAACGGCAAACCCATACTATGTCAAAATTATCATGATTACAGTCAATATTTTACATACAAAAACTAAAAATATAAGTGCAGGTTGAACTACCGCTAAGCATATAATATGTAAATAAATTACTACCTAATATACTACATAGTGGCTAGAAATAGTAAATGGTTCTTGATCACCTGATAGTAAGTAATGGTGCGGTCGAAAATGTTGTTTAGTTTTACCATGCATTACTGCTCCATACAAGCTTTCAAAATGCAATTGTTAAGCAGAAGCTGCTTGGCGACAGATTTTCCACTCGAGGGTAGCAAGTAGCCAGGAGTAAACCCGCAAAATATCTACTATGCTATAACTGAAATTTATGAAAAAAATAATGAATTTTCGGGACAATACCGACACTTCAGTGTGCAGGTCTAATTCGCACGCGGCCAGTTTAACATTAAATTAGATTGAAGGACACCAAAGTTAATAAATGTCAACAATATAGTGTCATTTAGCCAACAACAATTTTCTTAGCGGACTGTTATTGATAGTAGCAGGCAATCGTCGAGTTGACCAATAACTCAGCCTGGCACTTATTTGCGTCAATGACAGTCCTACGAAGCAATATTGCCAACATGCTGGGTACACAGTCGTATGAATAGAGGTTTTGAATTGTCGATAGATTTGAAACGGCCGCTATGGCTCACATACTGTCTTTGTTCTAGTTATCGGATTGTATCATACTCAATGCTTGGAATGATATTGTAGTTAAAAAATACATACGGCCGTTTATAGAACCAGAGTTTTGCAGAGTTTTGAAGCAGCGATGGCTCAGTGGTATTGGCTATGGACTGCGGCAGGTCCATCGTTCTAATTTTCACTGCATGGTGGAAGCGCATTTTGTGAGTGCTCGCCTGGCTTGCGACCACTCTCAAGAAGAAAATCTGTCGCCAAGCATCTTACGGTGTGTTACAGCAGCTACCCTCGAGAGTCGAGAGTAGTTCGAGATTGTAGACAAAGACTTACCCATCAGCAAAAGTAACTGGTTCCTATCGAGGCTTTTCACTAACATGTACAGAACTGGTTCCTATCAATTGATTAATAATATATTTTATTCAACTAGCAACAGCTAGTTGACTAAAAGTATCCTTATATTTTCATATACATATATATAATCTTCAAATCTAAAAACATAATAAAGGGCAATTTACTTGGCCGCACACAGTGGCCTACAGTAGGTCAATTACAAGATAGCTTTAAACTTTTACCTGGGTTTGAAAATATCTGTAACTCACGCCGCTTTGATTAATACGTCCATTAAAATTGATATGATTTTATTTTTCTTTAAAAATATTGATCCGGCTGTGCCATCCTTATGAATTATTTGTGGTTTGTAGTAGCTGAAGAAACGCCTTACTAAAAATAAACATTCATTCATCTATTCCACTTCTTGTCGTTAGTAAAGTTGTCATAACATTATTTTAATTGATGATGTTTTGATTAATTCATCTAACAGGCAAATTATCATAAAAAAGTTTACCCCCACGATGAAAAGCCTCAATTGGAACCAATTCTGTAAATACTATTTAAAAGCTGCGTACAAAACCAGTTTGGAAATTTTGGTTCTAAAAACGGTCGATGGAAAAAAAAAATATTATAGGTAGAATTCTTATCTCCTCATTTAATGCATCAGATACACGATTGTCATAGTTTTATTAACAAAAATACTGAGGTATAATTTGGACATAAATAATCGTTTTTTTACTTATTAAATGTCATATAGGTACTAGTGTTACTCACATTCCATCGTAATGCTTCGTTGTACGCTTGGATAGCCTTTTCAAATTGCTCCAACCGCTGTAAGTAATTTCTGTAAAAAAGATTGCTAATGACAGTAGGTATATTGCTCAAAATACTTATTAAATATATATAGGGCACTCTTATATAATAATAACAAATATATTTAAAATATTTCAAGAAATTTTAAATTAATATGTTAGTATAACATTTAGATGAGATGTAAATAGTTACAATTCCGCCTAATTTTCATGTTGAGCCAATGTGATGTCATAAACCCAAAGTAGCCAAACCAGAAAAAATTCGACAGACAGGAGTCTCGATCGTGCGCTCAAAGAGTGAGGATGCTTCGTGTAATCCGAAATGTGTCACGTCACGGTGGCATATCACAAAAAAAATGGCGGGATTGTCACTAGATATATACTCGTATATTTAATATGTTTCATGTATTATGCTAAAACTTTAATTTAATGTTTTCTTAAAACATTTTAATAATATTTGTTACATTAAATACAAGCAGCCCGTCCCAGCTTCGCATGGGTGGTGATGGATTATTTAAGTATTTTTTAAACATTTTGGTCATAAAAGTACAGTAAATTCAGGACATACTCGTACCTAAATAATCATGTATTTAGCAATAGTGTATCGCTGGCTCCCTTTGAGTACAGGACATGATAATTGAAAACAAAATGATAACAGAATAAATGACATGGACGTGTAATTTTTTAAAACATTTCACTTAGGTTTAGTGTATAGATATACTAATAATAATTAGATACATTATATACCTATTACTATTACCGTTCAGTCTACATTAAATACTCATATGTAGTGATTAAGAAAGCAATTGTGTCTGTTAATATAAGAGAATGTATGCCTATAAGTATACATAATCACATATTTTATAGAATAAAAAATATAACACCCCGACCCGGCTTTTGTTACTTAGTTTTTTTTTACAAATGTATTTACTTTTGGATTTATATTTGAATGTAGTTTTTTATTTGTGTATCATTTCTTTATGCAAGTACATTTTTTATTTTAAAGACGCCGACCGCGCGCCGTAGCGGCGAACTAACTTACTTCAATTTTATTAAACTCATATCTTTTCTGTAAAACTTAATATCTTTCGAATGGAATGTTTGATTTTAATTAAACTAAAAACTAATTTACAGGTATTCAAACAGCCTTGCTTAAGAAATCATTTGTTTATTTAAGGATTACTGCAAAGGTATAAATAGCTTGGTCTGATTTTGGTCGGAATGTCTATTAAATTTTCAAAATGTTAAAAAGTAGTTATACCTAGTGACATATCTTTAATAGTTAGATACATGCTATCGCGACATATTTTTTGTACATATTGATACGTTTTTTAATATTGTGGAACATTTTTTTGTTCTATCATCAATAGTTTTCGCAGAGCATGTGATGAAAGATATTTTGTAGGCATTTTTTACACTTTGGGTAATATTATTGTAGTTTTAGTAGAGATCCTGATTTTTTTCTTGCAATTAAAATAACTTATATTAAACAGTGATAATGAAGCATTCGAATTGAAAAATATTTTTTAAAATTGGTCCCGTACTGTTTGAGCCAATTCGTTACAAATATACATACAAATCTTCCCTCTTTATACGAGTTATATTAGTATAGATATAGATGGACTTCCGCAAAGTAGCGCCTGAATTTATTCGCTTATTGTCAATATACCTTCTCAAAGAAAGACCCCGGGCTACTCGCATCAAAGAGGTGACTTAGAAGAGGAAATAAACAGACGCTCAAAATAAAGCACAAGTGAGCGTTTCGAAGGTAAATTTAGGAGGTAAATAAACTATTATTAATACCAAACAAGAAGTCGGGACTAAGAAATCGGGATATTGATGAAAATTGAGTTCACTATTTTGACCCAGAGATAAAAAACCTAAGAAAGATATGGACAATATCTTTTTCTTTTCCAGGAAGAGATCACATCAAATCGTTTATTGTGGAAATATGTGGTCTTACATAAATGCAAATACAAATATTTTTATTGTTCAAAAAAGTGAAAATTAAACATACATAGACAAAATTTTAAATATACTTAATCTTAAAAGCTTAGGTATACGTATTTTATGTATCCGCCGGCCTGCCAAATTTGTGCGCATCTGTACAAACCGGCTAGCCGGTCGGTGGTCATAGTCGTGTTTGCAAATTCACCATAAAATCTGCGTTAGTCCAATTTTCATGTGGCAAACGGTTTTCGTAAGGATGAATCCTTGGCTATACGAGATAAAATCCATATTTTTTGAGATAACAGAAAGTATGTTTAATATTTTTATAAAATCTGAAACCAGCTCAAATTACATTTTTGCGCCAAAATATTACGTCATTTAATAATAATCTCGTAACTACTTCATTAATGAACCTAGAAACTTCACTTTGAATCGCAATCGTAACTCCCAGACGAAGGACTTCAAAACAGTCCGAAACTGGTCGGAATTTTTCCGGTAAATATAACGCGGGTCCTAGCCGTTTAATAATAAGTTAATATGAACCTAGAAAGCTGTAATTTTGAATATATATAGGGAACAAGTCAATATCGATGTTAAAGGAAATGAAAAGGATAAGGATTAAAAAGTTTTTTTTAATAAATTTTTTTATTTGACCCTCTTGTGTGTCCCGAACGGATTTCCGGTCGTCTGAAAAAAAAGTTTAGTGTGAAGCTTGTATTTGTCCGATCGTTATTATTCAAACTTTGTTAGTAAGCTAGTATCCTTGGCTTTACAATTCAAAAAACTGCATCACGTTACGGTCACGAAAAGTAATTCAAATCGTGAAATGAAAATAAAAAACTTTCACTCGATACATTTAGCCGCGCAAACACTCACCGATGGAAACTTACGTAATAAATAATCTCGTAAGTACTTTTAAACTACTGAATCTAAACATCTGAAATAATTCAGATAAATAGATTACATGTAAATTATCATATCAAAAGTAGAAGAACCAAAGCGTAGGTAGTATAGTCTTGAAAAAAAAAATTACGCTTCCAGAGTATTCCCGCCAAAATTCTTTATAAAAAATCGCATTGTTTTAACTGCTTTTAAAATATTTATCCCAACAATCTGTTATAATTCATGGGTAAAGAACCATAGTAAATACTCATATTAAAAGAAAAATCAAAGTTATAGGTGGAATGGTTTCAGAAAAAAAAATATAAAAAGAAATATTTAAAAATTGCTGTTTTTCGCCATTTTCGTCGTCTGTTCAAACCCCTTTTCCTGTAAAATTTTCCATGAAAAGGTCTGTTTTCATTTATGTTCTCGTAAAGCGAATATGATGAGGATTGCATTGGTACCAAGAAAATTATATGTTGATTGGAGATTACATCAAATAAACTCGATTTTAAACAAATAAAAAACGGTCAAGTGCGTGTCGAGCCACGCACAGTGTAGGGTTCCGTAGAAGGCCGTTATCATAATATAGAACGATTCTGTAGTTCTTTATTCTCCTCCACTTTCTTCCTGCTAAATCTAAGAAATAAGAGTACGATTGCCGCCAAGTTGTTATTTCAATTGTAATTCGAAAATTAAACAAAATTCGTTTGTGAATTCTATAGGTTTTCGATTTAGCGATTCAGAATTCGTTGGTAAATTGTAAGAATTTGAATGTCATTTAATTTATTTGCTGTAGCATAAATAATTATTCTATTATAAAATAGGTAGTAGGACATAAATACTGTAACTTAAAATTACTGCTGAAAACAGCCTCCCTTAGTCAGGGGGTATTTGCCATAATCCCCACGCTTGGCAGGCAGTTTGGGGATCACAGTGTAAGATGGCATGGCAGTTCTTTAGAAGGCACTGCTGCCCACCTTCTAGTAATTTTTCCCATTAGTCGCCTTTTACGACACCCACGGGATGATATGAAGGAGTGCAATTCTAATCCGACACCCCACGGGGAACTTAGAATTTGGAACGCGTTTATTACTTAAAAATGTCTTTCGATTTTGCGCCATTTCATATATTATTTCGTGTTCATTATCAAATAAAAATATGAAATGAGGTGTTAAAGAAAATATGTTAGTAGTATTCGCTTTGTGCAAAGTAGGTATTTAGCCGTCGCGTCGTTCATATTACAGGCACTTCGAAAGCTTGGTATCCGCCGTAGGTATGTTCATATATCGTAATATCATCAGATACAACAACACTTACTCTGACGAAAAGACCATAAAAAATTAGGGCAGTTACAAATTAATGCTGTTAAAGCCAGAATTGGTCGAAATCCCATTAGGAATTAAAAATATTATGATAACTCAACAATAATCTTATTGCGAGAAATGAAGATTCCCGATAGGAAAGTGTCGCGTGTTATAACTGTAACAATAAATATATAAATTATTCACAAGACCTGAAGCTCGGTGCTTATCGTCAATATACAGGATATGCCCTAACTCAATCTTTAAAATTAAATAGAGTGCCTTCCGTTGCGATACGCAAGTGAAGGGCTCAGAAATATTCTCTTTACCGATGAAAATTTACTTTAATTTTTATTGAAGAGCACTACAAATTGATGATGTGTGAAATGAAGTGCTCGATGACCTTGGACCGACAGGTACAAACAGCAAACACTTCTAGTGTACGGCGAAAATGAGGTCTAAAAAGTACTATGTCGGATCTTTGTACTGTCATATCTATATCTGTACTAATGGAAATAGTTTGATACCCGGGAAAGGACATAGGACAGTTTTTATCCAACTGCGCAAAAAGAGGATAATAGTTTTGCGCGATAACCGCAATACGCGCGGGTGGAGCCGCGGCTGGAAAGCTAGTCTATTATGTATGACGTCATCATCATCATCAGCCGGAAGACGTCCACTGCTGAACAAGGGCCTCCCCAACAGATCGCCACAAAGAACGGCTATTAGCCACTTGTAGCCATTGGCTACCTGCGACTTTCACGATATCGTTAGTCCACCTAGTGGTATGACATAGGCCATAGTTATCGTTTAAAGATTTTTTATTTTAGATTAAGTTTTCAATGCCTGTCTTTACCCTTATAAACAACCAACTACTTCATCTTAGTCACTTAAAAAGATTTATTCTATAGATTTTATATTTGGTACAAAATTATCCAACATCCAAGTTCAACGACTATCACTGCTAAACTAAGAAAGTTATCCCAACCGCTAAACTTTTCCTTTAAAGTCCATAAAACGCACTATCATCCTGAATTTTTTCAGATTTTTCAAGCTAGTAGTTTAGCTTTTAGAGGGGGAGGGGGACGCCCTGCTGGAACAAAAAAATGCACTTAAAAGTTTAATATTTCGTAAATGGAGCATTAAATCGAAAAACAGTATTATCAACCCCTAAGTCATTTTTGAAGATCTATTCAACCATACCAACCACACACGATGAGACAGACGACAAAAAAAAATTTCATCTCCACATAACATGTATGGGAGGTACCCTAAAAAAAAATATTTTTCAAAATTTTATTATACCACTTTGTCGGCGTAATTGATTTACATATCCATACGAAATTACAGCTTCCTAGTACTCACGGTCTCTTAGCAAAACCTCGGACAGACGGACAGACAGACGGACATGACGAAACTATAAGGATTCCTTGTCAGGACTACGGAACCCTAAAAACGTCAAAATCTGTAAAATATATTTACATTTCGCTGTTTGATCCACTCAAACTAAATGGATGAAAATGTTATTTTTGTAGGGTATAGGCTCAGACCAAATAAAAAGTCAAGACAGAATGTTGTGAACAGAGAAGTGAGGCCGGTTTTCCAAACATGTGTGCGTGTGTCGGTGTTGCCATGATAATCAAATTACCTTATGAAAATAACGTTACCAATTTAATAACGTAATTAGTATTAATACAACAATAGGGTTCCGATGTAACGTGTCGGCAAAAGTAGTGTCGTTAAGTAGGGGAAGGGAATGGAAAAAGTGTTTCAGAAATAACATTACTGGGTATTTAATTTACATGCATTTATTTCTTGTAATTAATTAGTGACGGGTTTTTATGCAATCGGGGAAAAAAAGCACAAAGCCCACCTAGTGCTAAGCTGTAACCTCTGCCGACCAGTTCGTCACAAGTGGCAAACTGCACTGCGCCCATCACCTGACAGACATATACATAGACCTTGAGACATAAAGATGTAAAGTCTCATGTGCCTGTAATTTTACCGGAACATAGGAATGTGAACATTACTGCTTGGCGATAGAAATAGGTAGGTAGATAAATAAATATAAGTCGCCGATTTTAAAATGTGCCCATGATAGTTCCTTCTTCCTTTTCCGAATGATTTCGATCCAATTTTGTCTAATTTTTGGACTCAATTCGGAAAATGAAAAAAATAATTAAACAGTGACACTGGTAAGTGACCAGTAAAGCGTGAACAGTTAAGAGGGAACTAAAATTTGCCTTTGTAATATTAATAATAATATGGTTATAATTCAACTCTATACACAACAACGTTAAAAACAACAAAAAAAATAATGGAAATATGTTTTTATTATAACGAAAAAAAAAACATCAACTACTTCAATATCTTCGAAACCGAAAATCCAATACCAATGAAATGAATATGAGGTATCAGCAATTATAATTAAAGGTATCAGCTTTCCAATAAAATGACGGAGTTATGAAGTAACAAAGATTTAATCAAATAAATTAAATAAAAAAAAATACAATTGAATTGAAAACCTGGTCCTTTTTGAAGTCGGTTGAAAATGGAGTGAATGAATGAAATCCATCTTTTAAATTTGCTATTAAACTACTGAACCGATTTTGATAATGATAATGATAATGTTTAATATCTGTATTATAAAAATATAAATAAAATATTAATAAAAATATACAGTCCAATTGAGAACCTTCTCTTTTTTGAAGTCAGTTAAAACACATGGATCAACAATTAAAAAAAAACTAATAGCAATACGTTGTGTCTATTATCACCCAATAATAGGGTTAACCTTATAGGCTTAATAACGGCAACACCAATGCCACCACGCCGCAATAGTTCGACTGACGAGTCAAGGCGTAGTTTCGTTGTACATGTGTGTGTGTAATCATGTTTATACACGGCGAGGCGTAGTTTTACCGACCTCACTGCTCTTTACACAACATTCTGTCTTGACTTTTTATTTGGTCTGAGGGTATAGGTGATATATTAGGGTATGGGGATATTAGGGTGACAAGGTAATGAAAAACAACTTAGTACTAAAAAACGTCACGGGGCGTCGAGGGAAAAAAAACGTCGACAGTTTACTATCGATGCGCCATACCCGATGTACAGATTCAACAGATTATACTATCTAAGTTGGTAGGTTGAACAAATATAAGTAAGTATCTAGGAAAACATTGTGTAAAATGATACTCAAGGAATATTAGGTATATTATGTTCTTACTTACTAGGTATCTATAATTACTTAAAAAAGTTGTCTACATGTCACTCTAGCCCCCACAATAGCATACCTTGTGTTGTGGGTGGACTAGTCTCTTTCTAGCACAGTATTATTTGTTGCAGATTATAGTTTGCAATAAACTGTGATTGTTTGGTAGATTTACTAATAAATTTGGCAAAAAAAAAGAACCTAGAAGGGTACCGGACTTGTATATATATTATAACAATATCCACTTAATTATAATATGTTAAAACCAAAAGAATATAAATTCAAACTAAGAAATATAGAAAGGCATCCTTAATAAATAAACAATATTATGTAGTAATCACATAATTACCCTATTTGAGTGTAGCAATATTCGTGTGGAGTGGGCCGGTCTATACCTCATAATTAATACTACATTATTCATGAATGAATTCGTCAAGAAAGTAATAAAATATCAATCGAAGATGAAATCAACAATAATTGATCACAATTTTAGGCCAAAACTAACATCCATTGGGAAGGACTTTAGAATCGGTATACATACATATATACAATAGAAAAGGTTGAAAGGGAGAGAGGGGGGTTGAAGCATCCCTCCGGAGGTATGGGGAGTACCGGAAACAAGTTTTTTTTAAATAATAATAATTAAAAAATAATGTTTATACCTACATACATTGAAAGGGCGAGTTAGATGTGTTATATGTAGGTACATATTATGTAGTGTGGAAAGGGGCAGAGAGGGCAGAATATTTCCTACTTAAGGGAGCGGGGGTTACAGAAACCTAGTTTTATAATACTAATGAAATTTGACAAAATTATCTTCTTCGTCTTCTTCATGAAAATAATTAGTCACAAATCACAAGCACGAAAACGTCAGCAAAAAAGGTTAGGCATAAAATACAAATGTCTTGTTAGAAGTGAAGTAATTATATGACAGCTCCGGCGCTGTGGGTACGCAGCGCCTTAGTCTTCTCGCTACCTCGTCACAGCGTACTCACTACGCCTTCGCAGCTTCAGCTCTGTGACGCCTTCGGTGTCCAGCCTCCGCTTCTCCGGCTTCGCTTCGTCCGCTGTTCCTCGCGGCGAGTAGACTGGCGCCGCTCCCCTTCCGCGCCTCCAGCTAATAAAAAACACTAGGGGTAGGGCAGATAAGACTGCTTTGAAGGTGGGTGCTCCGATTTGGTTCTGCCACACCAATCGACCTATCTAAGACACCTGAATAATTCGCGGTCAGCCAACGGTCAGACGAGTATTTTGAATCCATTAGGCTATGCCATGTACATAGTAGAAGTGCAAAATACACAAATAAAATTGTTTAAAATTAAAACTTCAACAATTAATTTCTCAAAAACTATTGATTTTCGGGTGATAAAATTTCGTGTGATTTTTTAAAATAACTATATCTATCTGAAAAAAATAATGAAGGTACATTGTGGTGTATACCGATTCTAAAGACGAGCCATCCATTGTATTCCTAAGGCACTTCACATCACATTTCATAATTATGTCCAAGTCAAGTTTTTCAAAAAATCAAACCAAATTGCACGTAATGCTATCAAACCATGGATTTATAAACACAGGGATAGGAACTATTGTTCTATACATACGATAGGTTATACAAATATACACGATATCGACGCCACAGTTTCAAATAACACTCTATCTCTTTTTAACTAACCAATAATGGCTTAAGCGAAAAGAGATAGTGAAACGTTTGCTAATACATATTTCGGAAACATTGTGCAATGACGTCACTATATTGACAGAGCGTGCCACAGTCCACCAGCTGATTTGCCGAGTTTCGTGGTGTTTATGTTGTCAAGTGGTTGTATGTTACTATTTTTTTCAGTAAACAGAGACATTATATGCTTTTATTGCTGGAAATACAAAGTGCGCCATGCCTTCATGTTCGATAGCTCACTGTAAGGCCCGCAAAAATAAAAACCAGCCCCAACTGACTCTTCATAAGTAAGTATCTGCATGATCATAATTTTTCAATTCAGTTGATGTTTTATGTAGATGCAAGCGTGGTTGATGGAAAAGAAACCATGTGTTATTTGATTACGCTTATTTTCCTATCATTTTTGTTAAGTATTTCGAAAACATAACGTAAGCTAGTGATGTGACATCAACTGCTATAATTTATCGATAGTTACTTACGTACCTACTTTTATAAGTCAAGGAATAGTGTAATATTATTTCGGCGTTGAATCTTAAAAAAACCTTAACACCACTGCTACCTCTCATCATCAGCCTGATATTCACTGCTATTATTTCTTTACTCATTGTAATGGTCTGTTTCAGGTTTCCAAATAATGTAGTATTAAGGAGGAGGTGGAGTAATGTTATTGGATCTGAAAATATTAACCTTAATTTTTTTTATAAATAACATAATAATAGTTTGTATAAAGTAAGCCAAGATCATTTGGAACTTTTTTTTCCGCCATCAGAGCAAGAGGAGGACATAACAATAATCCAAACGCTGTACAATTTCGTGCAGCGTACAAAAAACTATTAATAAGATCAGAAATAAGAGACGGTGGAGTAGGGAATTGTATTCCACTGGATCAAGTAAATATACTGACCTGTACGAGCAAAAGTCCCGTAAACAACATAAACGAGTTGACTGCAAAAAAATCATTTGTTGATATCCCAGACGATCACAGTGATTTATATGAAGCCTATACAGACTATTTACAGAATGAATGCAGCGAGTACACACACAGAGTTCTTGAGTATGTTGCAGGCTATGTTTCAAGAAAAATTTCGCACTGTTTAAAATGTGACACATGTGTCTCGCTATTGTTGGGGACGGAAAATATGGAAAGTCTCATATTTAAGAAGACAAGAGGTGGCCTGCGTTATGCAACCCCTGGTGTACTGGATATTTTGAAAAAGACAGAAAATCTCCTTAAACCTTATTTAAATGAACACCAGAAATTTCCAGAAAAATATTATATGTATATTATTAAATTTTTAGTGGAATTTTATGATACGGGCAAAATTTTGTACATTCCAAATGATGCTGAACACAACACCAACCACAGACTTTTATTAATTAAGAGCATAGTGCAAGTATACATTGATTTGCGATTCAGACATTATTCAAAACTAAGCACTGACAAAATATCGTACAGAAATTATTTCAATAAGTTTACATTGTTTAGAAATGAGTAATTTTAACCGATATGCATGTAATGAATATAAATTTTGAGAATATATTATTTAATAAACGTATAATTTATGTATGATTCTTTTTTACCCTCGCAACTTTTATTAGAAGATTAAATAACCAGATATGTACAAATTCATACTAGAAACTTGAAATTCAGTCATATTGAAGTAAGTTATTTAAGAAGCAACAAATGGAACAAATGCGCTGAATGAGCAGCGTACTATTTTCTCATTTCAATATCGATAGGGTGTGCCACTCATTAGGCGTTTTACAGGGCACTATACCATCTTAATTCGGTTAACATAAAGCTTACTGATATGCTACCCTAAACTGACTAAATAATATGCTAATCAAACTCCACGTGCCTTGGCCGCCTGAAATTATAATGAAATTATATTAACATTAATTTTAACAGCTGTCGCCTCCAATACATGTTTGAGCCATTTATGTGACTCAAATCCGTGTGCGCGTTCATTAGGTTTCTGTGCTATCAGAATATTTTATACTGTCACATTTATTTCATACAATAATAGAAGTACGTAGATATTCTTTGTTGGCCAAGGATACCCTGACCTGTATACTGGTGTGTTCTGATTCTGAAAATATATTAATTAATACCTCCATGTAGGATTTTTATTCAATGTGTCATATCATAATTTATCGATATCGATAAAAACGTTATTTCAAGAGAGCAACTTAGATGGCAGCCATTTGACTTGCCCTTTTGGAAAGTAGGTATACACGGTTATTTTGTAGGTATTTCCAGTCCATAGATGAAAGTCCATGTATCAAACAGACATTTTAACACAAGTATAACCAAAGAGTATCGCTCCAAAGAGAAGAGCGTCAAAGACAAAGAGTAGATTGCCCGCCGTAAGTTGCGTTCGGAACACTGACCTACGAGAGTAATTTTTATGTGTCTTGAGTCATGGCCCCTGCACAACGTCACGACAAAAGTACATACTTGTGAAAGTGACTTGGACAATATTCGTGGTGATAGACGATAGTAAGGTTTAAAAATACGACGTTATTGGGACGTAATTGTCGTAACGAAAGTAAACCAATACAACTCGGAATATAAATAGGAGTAAAAAATCCATTTGCTAGGGAGCAAAATATAAACAGATAATAAATTGTATTACACTGGGCATATTTAGAATTTTGGGTGGATCAGTATTTTAAATCAAGGGTGGGGGAGGAAAACAGATTACTCAAGACATACCTAATATATAATTTGAGATAAGTACTAATAAATAAATTTTAAACAGAAACATAATTAAAGTTGATATTGAATACATTAGTGGCTTTAATTTAAAACCGCTAATGTATCCAATATCAACTCTTTTAAATAGATAACACTCTGATACATTTCAAGCTTACTATCGTTTTCATGTCAATTGTGGACCTGGACGAAGAATAGATTGAACTTATAAGTAAAAAATGTATAGGCTGTTTGGCTTTTTGTGGAAACGCTGGAAAGAGGCTAGAAGGGTTAATTCAGGTCCAGGTGTTACATTTTTATAGATTTAACTATGAGGTTTTTTGTTTTATGAGTTGACACCTCAATTTATGCATGTTGAAGCCGAGGCTAGAAGGGTTAATTCAGGTCCAGGTGTTATATTTTTATAGATTTAACTATGAGGTTTTTTGTTTTATGAGTTGACACCTCAATTTATGCATGTTGAAGCCATGGCTTCTAAGGTGTCTTATTTAAGGTAAAATTGTTCATGTGTTACATATTTGAGGTTCAAAATTTTAATCACATTATTGACAAGCGGCTTCTAATGATACCCAATACCAAAATATTACCCAGCTCGTAAGACTTAAGTAACAATTCATTTACATGTCACGTAAAGTGCCGTTTTCAAGTAGGTAAAAAGAAAGTGCCTTCTTAAAACTATATTAATTGTTTTAACAGTTTTGGCCCATTGCAATGACAGTGGACTGCCAAACAAAGTCTATGGTTTAATTCTCGTTACAGGCTTGATCTTGATCTTGAACACAAACTAGTTTGCGGATGCAGATTCAACACAAACGGATGAGTCTAATTGTAAAAATAAATACACATACGCAACAACGCAACGTAGACATTCAAAAATCTTATGCTGTTTAAAAACAAAGTACTATTTCATGTTTATTTTATCAAACACAAAACTTTTCGTGAATTAGTTTAAAGTACTGCTCGTAAATGTGTTTAACTTCACCGAGCGACTGCTTTTAGGTTTAGACGTAAAAAGTACAATAAAATGAAAGCCTGAATAAAAGCTACTCAAAACCTCACAGACGAAGATTTTATGAGATCATTAAAAGAGCTACTACAAAACAAGCCAAGATACTTTTGCTAGAGAAAACAACGTTTTTTTTTTTTTTTAACGAATTAAAATAATATTGTCTATCAGACAATGGCTGTCACATTCGTTTGCGGTTTATTAACAGACGCTTATAGTATATTCTACAATTAGAAATTACAAATTTACTAGTAGGTCAATCTATTAAAAGATTGATATGTTTATTATGAAATTCAAGCAGTCTAATAATCAGTCTGAATACGCGAGCCGAGGGAGCCCATTGACTCTTACATATATAATTTTACACTCTTAGACCGATTATTTTTGAATTCCTAATTTGCTTCAGTAGAAAATATTTGACATAAATTACAGTGTCTGTTACTAATTATTCATAGTTATTGTTCAGTGTACTGCTTTTTGTGGTATGTTTTTTTGCTGCTCATATCTTGTTTAATGTTTTTTGGTATACATAAACTAATATCTAACAGTTTTAGATTCTACTCAGCATTGATCTCACAACATATTATTTGTAGTACTTGTTGGAAGGAAAAAATAACACTTAGTTTAGATCATCTCAGATGCTTTCTTGAGACTACAAAGACAAGCGAGCGTCTGCTGCGTAAAAAAATTATACTTCTTCGGTCAAAATATTTTTCTTTCTACAGCAGTATGTCTTTATAAATAAAAAATATTTAAATTTTTAAAAAATCATAGTAAATCCGGATCCGAAAGTGATCATCCGGATCTATCCGGATGATCACTTTGCTTAAGAATAATTATGAGTTCATCATATTTACCAATTTTCAGGACACGTGATTATTATGTTTGATGGTGAGGAAAAATTGTATGCATTAGTGTTATTGATATCAATGTGGTAGTTCAAGCAAGTGTGAGCACCGTTAATTAGGTCTTATAGGACCCTGTAGCAGGACACTCTGGATTTCCGTCTTCATAAAACCCGTAAATAGAACATCTTGATGTGTCATCTTCGTGATATAATCACTAACGGTGTGAACAGTCTTTGAGAACAAATAGTAATTTTTAGCCTAGCTTGCTAACAACTTGAATCTCATTATCACTTTACAATAGATAAGACATAATATGGAGGTAATAACAAATTATACCAATTTGAATATGAGTAAGAAAGATAATTCCAACTTCGGTATAGTTTGGTTACAGTAAATCAACGGTTTTGATAGTAATATTCTTACCCTCGTTCCCTGAACACATTAACAGCATTGCATATAGCTCTCTCCTCAGGAATTAATGTCTTCCTTACCATGTTCTCTTTGTTCCCAGATTTATTTGTGACAATGGTTGCCTACTAACAGGAATATTACTACGCACCGACCGTAATTTGAGATGCAATCTAGTTGGCCTAGATTAGTGCATGAATAAAATAACTATTAGGTTGGAAATGCTTATTGCACCGTTATCAAGCTACAACAATAATGTAGATAATAACAGATGCTGCGATAGGTAATGAAAGCTCAAGTCGATAATCATATCAGAGTATTTATCAAAAAACTGAAGCTCATGATTTATATTTAACAAATAAAAATGTATATATTGTTTGTGAATGTCACTCACGAACGATAAGTTATTTTGGTTTTGTCAACAAATGTTAACTAAGCAATGTCATGATTCTCACGATATAGGGTAACATGCCCAGTGTCCGGCCTCTTAAGACGTTAGGTAACTTATTTCACTTATAACTAAGTTCTTTAGAGGCATAAGTTTATTTTTATAAAGTCATAAATATAATTTTTAACAGATTTAATACTGATTAAAAATACATAGACAGTCAGTTTTTAGGTAGAAAATAGTTTTTTGGAAAAAATGTTTTCTCCAGTATCCGGCCGTCCCAATCTAGTGCCCGACCACATTATGCCTAGTGGCCGGCCTCATAACAGAAACCTAGAGGCTGGCCACAGGGCACTAATATCTCTAAATGGCTAGTGAATGGCCATAGGACTCTCGTTATATTAAAATAAGAACTGGTTTTGAATGTTAATATTTTTTTTTACTGATTCTTAAATATATAAAAGAGCCATTTCCAAAGAATCAAATCAAACCGAAGATCCCAAATATTTATAAGTATATACATAATATACTATTTGAGCTCTATTGAAGTTAAAATATGAATATATAAAGGGCTTCTTTGCTTAGGCTACCGCTCCGCTTATAATAATATCGTATCAAAGGTTAACGTGGCGTAGATCCAAGAATTATAGTGAAATTCAACCAATCACTTTTATGAATATATTCATTAGAGATACGCTAATATAACAGATTTACGTATATATAGTGGCCGGAAACTAGAATTAGAGCCAGTTTTCCACTAAGTCTTTTTCAGGCCGGTGAACTAGACAATACTACTAGTAGTCCGGCCACCATATTCTCATACAAAGTCTTTTACGTATAATATTTATACAGCCTATTTTTGCGGCCAGGGACTGGACGTAAGGTTAGCTAAATATTAAGAACGACATTACTAATAAATTTATATATCACAGCAAACTGATTACAATAACATATAATAAATACTTCCACCCTTCAAAGCTAGTGACCGGCCGGGGTAGGTCGGACACTGGAAGTAGCCTTTTTTTCCTCCAGTGCACCGGCCCCCGATTTTTTTAAATAACTGTACATAATAACGCATACTTTACACCTAAATTGAGTAAATAGACGTATGTATATGGTATATAACATAAACCTCTTTTGATATAATGGTTAAAAGAGCATGAACTAACCATTTGAAAACACCAGTCCACTAATTTTTTTTTATGAATCTTGTCTTTTCGACATGCTTGCACTCACCTCGCCGTTTAAGTGAAAACTAAAACTCCGCTGATTACTTACGGAAGATGCCGCTACGTCTAAGTTATAGGTACAACATCAAAGTATTTAAGGAATTTGGGTTTAGAGTCGAAATCGTTTGAATATTCTTTATTAATTTAAAAATGTGTCGTGCGGACGGACATTGGTGGAGGCCGGTAAACTGGACAGATTAACCTACCTACTTATATTGTATGCCCAAGGAGTGCCGTCGCGTCTCGTCTCATTTTTGTAGCTACATTCCTTCTCTATACCTACATAAAATTATGTAAATGTTACCGGTAATCTATATAATCCGATATTGTATACAATACCTAGGTAATGAAAAATAAATTTTATACTTTGCCCAGGTATTCTATACAATACCGAATGTGCAGCCGGTAATGTATGTAAAAGACGAGAGCAAGGAAGGAGGGGACGTGCAGGGCATTTAACAGGGCGGCAGGCAACAATGGTTAGGTTAGGTTTGGCTAGATTTTTAAGTTTCACGATATTTTATAGTGATTTTAATTGAGATATTTTAGGTACCCTTTTCATAAAGATTATTTTAAGGAGCACCCTAATTGATAATATTAATAAAGTTGATTTTATGTACATGTTTAATTTGCACATCATTTTGTAGGCTGGTTAACATTGATAAATACGAGTATATACCAAGATTTATTTATTTTATACAATGCGGGTGCAACAGCAGGTACTCTATACAATACCTAGGAATTGTATACATAATGTATACAGCAGCAGGTACTCTATACATTCCCTAGGAATTGTATACATAATGTATACAATTCCTAGGTATTGTATAGAGTACCTGCTGTTGCACCCGCATTGTATAAAATAAATAAATCTTGGTATATACTCGTGTTAAACCTAGGTAAACTACGTAATGGACAATAATTTTCATACTATTTCATACATTGCCTGGACGCCCGAGGTATTCTATACATTGCCTAAGTATTGTATAGAATACCTAAATTGTAAAGATTGCCTGAGTATTGTATAGAATACCTAAATTATAAAGATTGCCGGTAACATACATACCCACTTCTTTAAATAAATCCTCGCTTTACTTCATAACGTTTAAATTACTAAACTAAAATACTATCTCGTCTAATTTCTATAAAAGCTAACGAGATTGCTCGTAGCCCTGAGAAGTAAATTAATTGAATACTTTTATGTTCATGTTACATATACTTTCCTGGGAATAACGGAGACGGGGAGTGATTTGATGGTATTAAGCGGCGTGTTTTGGTAGCGTTTCTTTATTTTCAGTTCTATCTAGATTGCAACCTATACTGCTCTCAAATCACTATCGTATACAGGCAGGTTATTAGCTAAACTATCAAGCTAAAGCAAAACACCTTATTTGACCCAGTTATTTCCCGCAAAACTTTTCTGCGTCTATACGACATCTGCTAAGGTCAAGGTTACAAGATCATTCGTTTTAAAAAAAAACGTGACAACCTCAAGTAGAAAATCTATCGCTAAGCACTTAACAGTGTGTTCCAACAGTCCTTGAGAGCCAGAAAAATTACAGGCATATGAGACTTAACAATTGTATATCGCAATGTGAAGGGCGCAGTGCAATCCGTCACATGATGAAATTCATCTGTTATAGGCAGAGGTTATAATCCGCTTAACATCAGGTGGGCCCCGTGCTTATTCCGTCACAATCAAATAAAAAAAGTCTATGTGTATTGTTTTATCGTGGCGTCATCGTCAAGCCGGCAAAGAATGAAATTCAGCAAACGCCTAACAGACGATTTAAACAGCAGCATCAATGTTAATGTTGATTTAATTATTTGAAGTAAGCTGTGCGATAGGTTTCAGTTATTTAACGAAAATATGATTAGCTGTTTCTCTGATACTAAAATGCCCAAGCATCTAATCATTTAGATACTTTGTACAACTTGTTGGCGAGTGGCTGGAA
Organism: Plagodis dolabraria; assembly: GCA_963854805.1. Lineage (NCBI taxonomy): Eukaryota > Metazoa > Arthropoda > Insecta > Lepidoptera > Geometridae > Plagodis > Plagodis dolabraria. The sequence goes on along the minus strand of OY978447.1, from coordinate 18,632,696 downwards.
AAAGGAACAAACCTTTTTTAAATTATTTTGTATATTTTATACTTTGACTGTAGAACATGTCAAATTAGTTGAATTGTTTTCTGTTGTTGTGTATAGTTTGGCCCTGGATTATTAATTTTGTACCATTCATTTCATTATATTCGTTTCAACAGATCTTTATCTCTTCTTTTACACCTTAATTAATACCACATACAGTCCACCATATCGTTAACACTACTTGATCTAGATCGTTAAAAATTTGTAAATAATTATCGCTTATACGTTTTGGGTTTGAACTGTAAAGTAGAAGAAAGGCAATGCAACTTGCATTTACAACAAGAATTAGAATAAAATAAAAAAGTCGATAGCTTATTTGTATACGTGACATCCAGAACTGTTTACAAATACAGTTACTATCTGCAAAATAAAATAGTAAAGAGTAATTTTGTCTAAAAAACTCGGCAAAAATAGTATTGGCTGAAAAACAGAACTTTATAGTGCTTTTAAATAAAAGTGAGGGATAAAGCTACACGTACACACACAGCACTTCAATCAAGGCCCCGATTTCACAAACAAATACTGGAGCAACCCGTAGTGACGCAACGCGCTCAAATAGACGGTAATAGCAAGCCACATGGAGTTAATTTATACCCTACAAACTTAGATATCGTGAAGGATATACAGCCTTCAACCAATCTTTATCTTTGGCTCTTCAAACGGATTAACCACGCGTATGTGAGGTGTGCTGGGCTAGACTAGAATGTCACCTCTCCATCTCTATCTATGGGGGTCACAAACAGCTACTAAGAATGACACACCGAAGGTGAGCAGCAGCGCTTTCTGAGGAACTGATATCTCACACCGCGCTCCCCAAGACGCCTGCGTGGAGATTATGGCAGATCCCCCCATAAAGGGGGAGGCTGTGTTCAGCAGTGGATAATCCGGCTGATACAGTACAGTAAAGGTGAGGTTGACTTCGAACAATGATTTGTTATTGATCTCTCACCCAAATCGTATTCAAAATCAACATGTTTCTGGTAGATTTCGTATTTTTCATCATCAACAGCCTAATGGAACCTAACCTAGACATTTTAAATTTGTGGTCCTCACAAAGATTAAGAAAATAAAAAAAATGCTTCCATTTGTAAAAGATTATTTATATATAAGTGGCACTTTCTCAATAGCATGTGTGAAATCTGTTGTATAATATGTTACGGTGTAAGCAAACTGAAGCATTTCAGTAGATGAAGTGTATGAAAAATGCTGGTTAGTTCTTGATTGCAAACTGTTATTTAAGGCTATTGCACCCAAATATACCTAAAGCCATTTTATTATCCAGATCCATGTCAAAGACTGCAACAAATATGTTAAGCCCAGCATCAAAGTAGAGTTGCAGGACTTGGAACAATTATTAAATTTATGCACAAAAAGAAATATAATAAATGTAATATTCCATGAAACATAGTTGGTTGATCACAATAGTAATGTAATAAATGTAGTCAATTTGTTACACAAAAAGCTGTTTTTATAAAACATTATTATTTAAGTACCTAGAGTTGCAGGTTATTAAATTTTGTTATTATTATTAGTTCACTTTTTTTTAAACTTGTAAATATTCTTTAGATGTTGTTGGCTTTTCATAAAATGGATCCTTTCCTTATTCTCAACAATATTGGATTGTTCGGCAATGGATACTTCTTTGAATTTACCTTGTGATTTTTTTTTGAGCAGAGATAGTGTGAAACTGGTTTCACAAACTCATGTAAGTGACATGGTGGAATCATTGACTGACCCGCCATGGAGCTAGATAGATTTACTGGCTGTCAAAAACAGCTGCCAGACCAAGCCGCTAGATGCTTGGCAACAGATTTTCTATATTATATTGGTAGCTAGCCAGGCAAACATTTTTAAAATGTCATTTTTTAATTTTGTATGGTGGCCACCCAGTGCCACCCTCAAGGAGAAAATCTATCGCCAAGCACCTAATGGTGTGTTCCGGCAGCTGTCTTTGAGAGCCAGTAACTCTAGGTTAGCCTGAACAACATCTTCGATCACATCATCACTTACCATCACTCACTTACTGCTTCGCTAGAAAACAACTGGGACTGACGGCTTAACGCACCATCCGAAGCAAAGAAAAAATACTTAGTAATATATATGTAGCTAGCGTTCACCCATCCAAGTAATGACTAGGCAAGCTCCGCTACGAGCATTTCAAAATTGTACGATCTCTTGTGAGTTATATTTATCTACATAATGTTTTCAATAAAAGGGTGCATGAATTATTTAAATCAAAATATACATAGACTACAGGCAAACATGTTGTTAAGTTAAAATGAAGTAGAAATGCCTTTATTTCATAAACATAGTGTGGCTTTATATAAGTGGAGTGAAAGACTCTCAGATACCTCTTACAAATATTTAATGAAATTCTCTTTTTAGGAGCGCGCACGTTATGATAACATTTTTATATGAATGGTAGTCTGCGGAACGCTGTAGTTATATATTTCTTTATATAGTCAGTAGTTGTTTAACTTCCTTATGTATAAATATATTATTGATAAATACACGGTACTATGACTAATTTAAGTAAATATGTTAAATTATTATATCCTACCACTGAAGCAAAGAAGTTTTTTCAAGATATGCCTGGTTGAGTGAGCTATTTCAAGTTACTACTAGTTACTTTCAAGTAGAAATGGTTTGCATCTGCACCTTTAAGCGAAACAGAAGTAGCGTTGTGTGCTCGAACGTATGTATCTAACAATCTAACATGACTTTACGCGATCAACGCCCTCGCGAGGGAAGCCGTGGATAACAGCCGTTATAGCATAGTGCTAGGGTATTTTGCGAATGCCCACCTGGCAAGCTACCACCCTCAAGGAGAAAATCTGACGCCAAGCATCTTACGGTGTGTTCCGGCAGCTGTCCTGGAGAGCCATTTATTTTCGGTTAGCCTGAACAATATGTCTTATCTACCATCAGGTATAAGATATGTCATAGTGGACAAGGGCTAACCTATAAGGCTTCAAAAAAAATAGCATTATGTATTAGGTCGTTTTAAAATAAGTAGGTAACCAAACGATATTTTCCAAATAACATGGTTGTCACACAAAGGGCAATTCAAAAACTTAATGTTATTGTGAAAAGTTTTGGATTTGTTTTGATTTCTCATTATGAATTCACAATAGGAGTCATTTAACATTATGTGTAAAGGCATGAAGATGGTAATGAGCCCTGTTTTGCATCTAATAAGCAGCAACATTCCGCTAATATACAATGAGTATGAGTGTGCTGTTTACTCAGCGCATTCATACTTTTTAGTTTTTACATATATATTTTAATCGATTAAGTATCTATCATGCAGATAATAAGAAAATATTGTTTGATTAACAATAATTACGTTTTTATTAAAAATGTAATACTCCATCAGCATTCCCTGACAATATATGATTCCGTCAATAACCCAATAAGACGATATGCGACGTGTTCACCGCAATATTTTTGTCGCTCCTCCAGCAAACACTGTTTTTGTAAGAAAAATCTTATACATAATAGGACCGTTTTTATATAATAAAATAAATAAGGACAGGAAAATAATTACTCTCTCATCATTTGAAGTGAAGAAAATCGTAATAGAATTCCTTTCTAAACTAAATTACCATGATACTGAAGACCTTCTAATACCACTTCAATAACATTAAAATTAAACCCACACATTTTAACACCACCCATGTATAAACCCACTTACCTACCCTAAAACATGCACACTCACCCTCACACACATACACTCACACACACTCACACAAACACACACATACACATACACACAGCGTTACACACAAACACATAATAACTAGCATATATGTTTAATGATATTTTTGAATTGTATAGATATATAGTTTAAATAGAAAATTCTTACACTCATTCTCTCATAATAATGTCATGCATAACAATTGAAAATTTGCTATAGTTATTATGAACTTAGTTTGATGAAAGGCTTAATTTGTTTGTAACGACTCCGACGGAAGAGTCCTTTTTCTCATAATACGGGCCTTGAGCCTAGTGTGGGAAACAGGTGCTCAACCATGCCATTGAAACTGTACAATGCCTTATATGTGAATAAACATTTTTTCATTTTCATTTTTCATTTTCAATTGTAGAAGTATTCATTAGCCTTTCAGTTTTCTCTTTCGTAAAAACAAATTTCCGCCCACGAACTTTATGATATGATACAAAAACATGTTTACCGAATCGTATGATTTTAGATGGATTTCATTAATAATTTTGCTCCTTGCTTATTCAGATAAGGTAAACAATCCAAAAATTTTCATTACGCAAGCGTATTTTTTCATAAAAGAGGGTTGTAAAATTACTTTATTATTGAACTCTGAAAGCGCGTTAATGGGTATTCGATTATAGCAACATGTGACAGCTTTCACTGTAAATTACATATAAAACGTATTGGGAAACGGCTTTTTTGTTGTAAAGTCATGAGCATATTCAGGCTGGGGCGAAAGGTGGAGTCGTTTTTTTATGCGAATTAATTTTACTCATAATATATTGTTCACGGTATTACATTTCGCTCTGAAGAAATAAACATTTAAGTTAAGCAATAATGTGGTTGCAGTTAAAGGATTAATCATCAACAAAAATATATAATATAATTTGATTATAAATGAGTTATATGAATAATTAATTCATTTGATTAAATTCAAAACAGCCATGTACATTATTTGTCCATTAATTCTATGTAGGTCAGGTTTGTTCTACTATAAAAATTGTTTTACAAACTGTTTCAAAACAAATGAAAACTAAACAATTTATCTAGCTCACTTGTTGTTTGAGTGAGTGAAGTAATTTTAGGGCACAATATAGTTGTAAACTTCATTTGACCAAATAAATGTAAGCCTCACTACGTTCACGACAACACGCGATATAAAATGGCTACCGCATGGCCGTACAGCTACAAAAGTTTGCCTTTATAAATTTCAGTTAGGAGCCGCCGTTTCCAGCTTGGTAGGTTCTATAATTCTGTATATTTGACTTGTTGGTAAATGTTACATTTCTAAGTTAGAGTTAGCAAAATCAGTACTACAAATGTAAAAAACAATGAATATTTGTCTGTCATTGGGATCAAAGCTGCAACTTTAAAATAACTCTTCACTTCTCTTAAAAAGTGAAGATGGTATATTCCTTAAGCACGTCAGTGAGCTTAAAAATCATATAGGTATGTGTGTGAAAAATATTTTTACCGTATTGAAAGTCACATGATTTCTCTACAAATGGAATTATTAAATTGCTTGCTATTTTTAAAACTGTCGTAATAAAGAAAATTTAAATTTGGTGTATTCCCATGAATATATAAGCGCCAATCCGACAAGCGCCAATCCGATACACCAAAATGATGGGATTTGACATCATAAAATATGCTATTCTGAGATATGATGGGACTAATTTATTAACGTCTTACAAGTTAAAATGTCTATATTTTGAGATAATTTGTGACGTGCGAAGACGTCACAAATGTAAGGTTCTACGCTATTTAAAACTGTCTTTGTGAGCCACCGATTAGGAAATAGGGCTAGGAGCAACTTTATGTCAGCTTACTCTACCAGGTTCTTGAATGCCAAAATTTAATTTAATTATGGCATTTTTTAGATATTGATTTGATCCGATCAAAAGTTAATCGTGACCCTGATTAGCAAGTGCAAAATGTTATCGTAAAGCTTCTACAAAAACCGGACCCTTGATTTATATCTCATATATTTTATTATTAATATAGAAATTATCTAGATGACAAAACTCAGTTTAGTAGTTCCAACAATGAAGACTTTATGTAGGCAATCACCGGTTTTTGTAAGAACTTACATAATTTTATAAATACTGTGTATGGCAGTTGTGAATAATTTAATTTACCCGCACACAACTTGAGAGTAAATAATTATTTACCAAACTTACAACAGCCCTTTTTGCAATAGTATTCCAGCTCCAGAATTTAAAGATACCGCAATTTTTAGTTCTCCCTCTTATATAGACACTTTGATGAGACGTACGGCCCCGAGCTGTGCAGAGATACTGTGTCAAGAGGTGTTTCAATCTACGCCTATAGATATAACTACAGATATATATATATATGTAGTAAAAACGAGCGGAAAAGGTAGGGTAATGTCGAGTCAGGTGACTCTCATCAGTCTAAGTCAAGCGGCAGGTCAGGTTATTTATAAACCCTATAAGCACCTTTTTACGAAAGTAAAATAATTGGGACTGGGTGAATAAATAGCTGAGTCAGAGTTAACTTACATTATGCAACACTTAGTTTCCATTAGTGTTAATTTTATCGTGTAGTACTCAGTGTGAATTAAAATTTTTGGTTCTAAAATCTCTTTTATAACTGATTTATACATGTATTTATACAAGTTTTTTAAACATGAGTTTTTGTTTTTCAATATGTGTAAAAGTATTTATTTCTTTGAGTCCAATATTTTGTTCTTTTTGTATATCTGCTCACCTGATGGTAAGTGATGATGCGGTCGAAGATGTTGATCAGGCTAACCTAGAATTACTGGCTCTCAAAGACAGCTGCCGGAACACACCGTTAGGTGCTTGGTGACAGATTTTCTACTTGAGCATGGCTAGCCAGGCGGGCAATCGCAAAATGCCCTACCACCGCTGTCATCCGAAGACAGCTTATCGTGCCCTCAGAAGCACGGAAGCGCTCAGTAGTAATATCAGTAGCGGTCACCTGTCCAAGTCAAAACCGCGGCGGACGTTGCTTAACTTTGCTGATCAATTCAGAATGGTTAAGCAAACTTTGCTACAAGGGCTTCTATAATTATTTTGCAAGAATAATAATTATAGAAGCCCTTGTAGCAAAGTTCCTGATAAGTGAAAAAGCACATAAATTCGTACTGAACAAAATATCAAAGTATATCCGTAATATATATATTAAAAAATATGTACAAGACGAAGTTGCTTAGACAATTTATATATATTAGATAAGAAAATGTCTACAATTTAAGCCATTTACATAGGCTGTGAATATATTTACAGGAACAATAAATGTATATTGTTTCAATTTGTGTATATCACCAAGATATAGAAGATAATCATGTATTCATTCTGTATTATCTTATGTTCTTATCGTAAACTTAATGACACAAAGTGCAATCATTATGTAAACGACAAAAAATGCTTGATGGTGGCTTGCCTTATAGAAAATTCTCAAATAAATATCTGCCCAGCACGTTTGGTTCCGGCAGTTATATATTTTTAGAGTATTTTATTCTAGACTTAGTTTTATAACGTCTTCCATCATATCATCACTTACATCAGTAAAAGACTAATAAAATTAATAGAAGTTGTCACCTCGAGGATTTCTTCCACTAGGTACTTTAGTATCTAGATTAACATAACTCTTAGTGACTAGAAGAATACTTAATAAAAATGAATGTGTTTCTACTATATTATATGTCACAAAATAATTATGTTGGTATCTCACACATATGACTTTTATTTCACCAGATGTATACATTATCATTCTACTGAGTAAAGATAAACATAACAAAACATGTCATCATATTTCGTAATGGAAGGCAAGCTGCGTTAATTTTATTCCATCACTTAGCTTGGAGTCTTTACACGCAACGACATATTATCAAATAAATACTAATTCAAATAACACCGGACATGTAGACAAAAAAATGTCCACAAATAAGCAACTACCGGTGCCACAGGATAACTCTATCAGTTCGCAGATAAACCTAGCCTAAAACTGGTCTTTGTTTATAAAAAAATACTGGTGAACAAACAGCGTTCAAAGAGCTTGGCATATTCCAAGGGGATGTTATTTACATCATCACCAGTTTATTTGTTAGCTTCTTATTTATTACCCCCAAACATTCCAGTATTGAAGAAAGGCCTAAAAGTTTTTGTAAATGCTGGAAATTGGTATTATTAAGTCACAATAAAGTGAGTAGGTATATCTGACTCACTATTGGGGATAAAGAAACATCTTCCTCGTAATTTTTTACTAATCCTTTGGCGGTTGATGCATTTTCTGGCCTATTATCTAACGTTTTGGGCTGTCCAACGCGCTACTATAGTCGTTGGGTTGAATCATTACTGAGCAAAGAATCTACTAAGCCTGTAATAATCTGGTTTGCTGGTAACTTTCCGCCTATGTTCAAGGTTTCGACATCTAGCCTTTAATAACGAATAGTTACCAAGAGCTTTTTTGCTTGTTGATCTATGGAGTTACTTTCACAGGCTTCAAGTTGGTATACCAGTAATTACTGCAGTATTCCATACAAGACCGGAATTGGGCTTGGTATGGGCTTAGAACCTGTCCTGATGTAAAATAATGCAGCAATTTTTGAACCAGCCTTCTGTAAAATGAAAAAAAATACTGAAAGAAACTGCAGGGTAAAGCTAGAGGTATGGAAACCCGTAGTAGCATATTCTAATGCCACCAGTTACCAAAATATTGTCCCTACTAAATTAATCATAATAATATTCTCGTTAAGGTTGCGGTTAGATGCTTACAAAATATTAATATAATATTTTTGTAACCATCTAACCGCATCCATCCGAAGTACGGTTATGACTGTGTGTGAAAATAAAAATAAAAATGAATACTGAAATAAAAATAATGTACCTGTAGCATTCGCACCGAGCCGAAATAGCTGGTGGCAGTGGTGGCTTAATACTACACTGGGATAATTGCAAATAAATACTCAGTAAGATATATGTGGGACTACGAGATGCCGGAGACAATATCAAACAGCACGTACCTGGGTATGCCTGTGCATCTCACTTAGGTTCCATCCAAATTCTTCGCTAATGTATTCTGAAGTTCTTTCCTCGCCGATGTTCCTCTGTTATGTTTTGACAATTCACAACGCCTGTATTATGCTCCGGAGCTTTCACAAGCACCAGCCGATGTTTTGATGTAAATTGACGCGATTAGCTACTAATTTTACCTAGATGCAAAGCTCCACGATTTTAATTAGAGCGCACTGTTCCTCAGTCGAATGGCCACTGCTTTGTCAATGACAAAATCGCATACCCACAATACCGATAGAAAAATATAAAATGAATAAAATGAGATGCGGTATGCTAGATCCTTATGATAACGAAACATCCCGCCCACCAAAATAACTATGGTATTTTCTGGTACAAAACATTTGGGGACAGAGACCAATTCTTAATAACACTTACCAGATATAATTTAGTGATTGTACCAAATCGAAGTATTTTGGAGGCACAAAATACTTTGCTATTTTACTTTAATAAATTGAGATGCGTTATTAAATTAACTACTTAAATATGAAATAATTTCCACACCAGGTGGAGATATTTCCACGCAATGTAGAATGCGTGGTTACGATATGAAATTATTTAAGTTAGTCCTCTATTGGGAGAGGGCATAACTTAACCAACGGTCTTTTTAAAAGTTGATTATTAGCCGTTTTGACTATTGCAATCCGAGCAATGCCATCAGCACCAGGTAGTAGATTTACAACTCTAGCAAGAGGCCATTGCAATGGAGCGCGATTGTCGTCCTTAAGTACTACCATCGAGCCAATTTGTAACGGTTTGGAATTTTCAGTCCATTTGGCGCGTTGTGTGAGAGTATTTAGATATTCGTGTTTCCACCTGGACCAAAAATTTTGGTGTAACGCTTGCAACAACTGCCACCGGCTAAGCCGATTAACATTGATATTAGTAAGATCTTCATCGGGGACAGCAGTTAACGGCTCTAATGTAAGGAAATGACCGGGCGTCAGCACTGACAGATCATTGGGATCAGAACTGATAGGACAAAGAGGTCGCGAGTTCAGTACGGCTTCTATTTGGACAAATAAAGTCGTGAGCTCTTCAAAGGTGAGCACTTGTTCACCAATCTGACGTGTTAAAATAGTTTTAGCAGCCTTAATTTGTATTTCCCATACACCTCCATGATGGGGCGCTGAGGGTGCGTTAAATTTGAAATCTATTTTTTCTCTGTTAGAAGCCTTTTGCATAAAAGAGGATAATTGATTTCTCGCCCCAACAAAATTAGTGCCACAATCAGCGTGTATGACGTTACATCGGCCGCGACGTGATACAAAGCGACGTAGTGCTGCGATGAACCCGTCTGTTGATAATGTCGAAACCACCTCGAGATGGACACACTTTGTTGATAAACAGACAAGCAAACATAAATATGCTTTGTCTATTTTGGCACCTCTATGTGGACCAAGTTTTATACGAAAGGGGCCACCAAAATCACAGCCTACGACAGAAAAAGCTTTCACTTGGTTGACGCGATATGAAGGGAGATCGCTCATAAACGGTTGCAGTGGTTGAGGATTGGTTTTATAACATTGGATGCATTTTGATAGCTGACGACGAATCGCGCGTTTCGCTGATACGATCCAAAACTGCTGTAGCAGCAAAAAATGAGTAGTGTTGATACCCGTATGCAAGTAGTTGCGATGAATGAAGTTTATGATTAAATTTGTGAGAGGATGCTCTGTAGGGAGGAAGGCAGGGTGCTTATGTTCATATTCTAAGCCTGCCCGAGAAATACGGCCTCCAACCCTAAGGATACCGGACGAATCGAGAAATGGATTAAGCTTACGAAATGGCTTTGGCAAAGGTTTGTGTAAGTTTAATTTATTTATTACATCAGAAAAGACATTTCGTTGCACATATTTTACAATTTGCATTAGTGCGTTGTGTCGTTCAACGTTATTGAGATCATTACTTTTATTTACCTCATGCGGCTTACGGCAATTGTTAATGAACCGATTGACGTATGTCAATACATTTACAAGTTTCTGCAAAGAAGAGAAATGATTCAGAAGATGCTCAAAAAGTGTATATTCTGGTTTTTCGGTGTCGGTTGAGCATAATGCTAATGTATTTCGCTCTTCAGCTTTTGCAGTCACTTCATCCTCATATGATATGTTATCTCTGTTTAATGGCCAAGATGATCGGTTTTCCGAAAGCCAACGCGGACCCGCCCACCATAGCGAGTTGTTAATAATTTCTATGGGAAATCGCGCGCGAGTGCACAGGTCTGAGGGATTGTCACCAGAAATAACGTGATGCCAACATTCGGTAGGAGTTAATTCTTGTATATGACTTACACGATTGGCCACGAAAGTGACCCAGCGCGACGAATGGGAGCTTAACCACGAGAGTACAATCGTGGAGTCTGACCATAGGTAAACCGCATCGATTTTAATCCGAGAAAGGTACGTATCACACACGAATTTGTATAGATCTGCAAGTAATACTGCAGCACAGAGTTCGAGTCGTGGCAGAGAAGTTCGCTTAAGGGGTACAACACGAGCCTTTGAACAAACAAAGAACACTTGAACTTTACCCGTGGTATCAGTAACACGCAAATAAATTACCGCGCCTAAGGCTGATTCAGAACTATCACTGAATCTATGGATCTCATAGGATTTTGCTATTGAGCAAGTCAATCGACGAGGTATTTTAAACTGAGCTAATAGTGGCAATTGTTCACGATACGTGTTCCAGGTATGGATGATCTCATCAGGGGGAGTCTCATCCCAAGCAACACCAAGAATCCAAAGCTTTTGTATTAAGCATTTAGCCTGAATTGTAACAGGGGATAGAAACCCGAAAGGGTCAAAGATTCGAGCTATTTCGCTAAGAATCGAACGTTTTGTACATGGCCGATCGGAGGGTTTGATTTCAAAAAAGAACGCATCAGATGAAGGATCCCATTTGAGACCAAGAACTTTCAAAGTTTGTTGCTCGTCATTGTCAAACGATATGGAGCCAGTCAAACAATGATCACGGGGCAGGTCAGACAAAAGTTCTACATTATTACTAGCCCACTTTCTAAGTTCAAAGCAACCGAGACTGAAAAGAGCGATACATTGCAGCTTAGCTTCCTGTGCTACTTCTAAGGACGAAAATCCGGTTGTAACGTCGTCAATGTATAAATCCGATAAAATTATTTGTTTCGCGAGTGGGTATACATCTCCTTCATCTTCCCCAAGCTGTCTCAAAGTACGGCAAGCGAGATAAGGGCTAGATGCCATCCCATATGTGACCGTTTTCAAGCAATACTCTTGAAGACTCTCGCTTGGCGAAGGTCTCCAAAAGATACGCTGATAATCGCGGTGTTCCGGTGAAATAAGAATTTGTCGGTACATTTGACGAGCATCTGCCATAAGGACAATAGTATGTTCCCTAAAGCGCAAAAGAAGCTGTAGAATATTTGGTTGTAGTTTTGGACCTATGAGTTGACTATCGTTTAACGATCGACCATGTAAATCTCTCGCCGATGCATCAAAAACCACACGACAGCGTGTTGATGCTGCGTCAGGACGTAAAACGCAATGGTGGGGTATGTAGTATTTTCCCTTGCCAACTTCATCTGCGGGAACTAAGGACATGTGACCGCTTTCGATATAATCAGACATAAAGTCTACGTACTGCGATTTTAGATTTGGGTCACGAGATAGTCTGCGTTCGATTGCATGGAACCTTCTCAAGGCCACATCGCGAGAACCCACGAATATCGGTTCTGATTCGTCTTTAAAAGGTATCTGAACCATATATCGGCCTGAAAAATCGCGAGAATGATCACGTACAAACTTTTGTTCGCAAAGCAATTCATCGGGAGTCAATTTCGACGCTTCTGGTAAGGATTCCAGTTCCCAGAAGCGTTGAACCAAAGTATTCAAATCGTGATCGATTTCTGGCAGTGTATGTACCAGAGCAGTGGACGTTAGGATAATCTTGCCTAAAAGGAGCCAACCAAAAATGGAGTTGAGTGCGGTAGGTTGGTTTACTCTACCCTTGATATGTTGAGGTAGTACAGAGTCAGCAAATACGTCTGCAGCAAAAAGCAGATCGATAGGTCCCGGAATATCGAAACCAGGATCAGCTAAGGTCAACGATTGGATATGTGACCATTCCGATGTATTTAGATGTGCAATAGGTTGATCGCCACATATCTTAGAAATAACATGCATATCCAAGTTAAAAAGAACGCGATTGTTAATGCCAATGGAGCAGGTAACGTCACCAGTAATGGGCGCCGCAGCGTCCCCCAGTCCACTAACGCTCGCGTTTGTTTTGACTGGTTTTAAGTTTAATCGTTTCGCTGCAGATTCAGTTATGAAATTGCTCTGACTTCCGCTGTCATAAATTGCCCTAAAAGATTGCATATGGCCTGAAGCATCCTGAACTTGTACGATTGCAGTTGCCAACAACACTGTGGTATTCGTTTGTGACCTTGACACTAAAGACGATCCGATGTGATTTGATTCTATGTTAGATTTATCGCGATGGAGTAAAGTATGATGTTTACGTTTACATGTGCGGCATGAAAAGATTGAGTTACAATTTTTTAGTTGATGAGACGACTTCAAACAATTATAGCACCAGTTTTTGTCTTGAGCAATAGTCATACGTTCGTCGACCGATTTTTCGAGATAATTTGGACACGATAAAATTGAATGAGGTTCATTACAATAAGAACATTTACTGGAGAAGGTACCTATTTTACGGTCGCCTGTACTTTGCTGCGTATCGGTAGCGGCAACTAGTACATGCGACTTGTTACCCCGTTGAGGCTGAAGCGATCCAGTACCATACTTACTCGTTGACTTATTCGATTTGCTGATGTCGGTAAAATGAGTGTCACGCAATAAAGCCTCACATTTAGATCGTAGAAAATTCTTAAGTTGTTCATAAGTAGGTAACTCGACATAAGAGTACTTCTCCTCAAAACTACGGCGCATGTCTGTGTCAAGTTTCGATAAAATTTGATAAACGAGAACAAAGTCCCAGTGCGCGATTGGTAAGTTAATTGTTTTTAAAATGCTTAAGTTTTCCTCGAAAAGATCAAGCGATTTTTGAAACTCACGCGCTTCGCTGCAGTTAAAATTGATATTCAGCACATCCCTCCAGCATGTGAAAGCTAGGGTACGTTTACACTGATAACGCGCAACGAGCGCTTGATATGCATCGGTATAATGTTCATGAGTCATAGGAAACGCCCTCACTACAGACAACGCATCACCTCCCAAAGAAGAGATCAAATAATGAAACTTCTCTGTTTCGGTAAGAGAACTAGAGCTATGTATCAACGCGTTAAAAGTATCGTAATATTCCGGCCATTGTTTAATATCGCCGCTAAAATTCGGTAGTAGTATTTTTGGGAGGCGAATATTTGATACGGAACCACATTGCGGCTGAGCAGACTCGCTCTTTGTTAAACTACGATGAATTGATAAAACTTGATAGTACATGTCATCAAAACGTTCCTGACTTTCATTATCTTCATTCTCCGGATCATCCAGAAGGTCTAATATCGCTAAATGGGTATCTTCAAAGTTCTTGGAAATCCCTTTTAAGTCCTGATGATAAGACAAAAATAAATCGCGTTGAGAAGTATCACTTAATGCGGAAGTGCCAATCTCAAAAACCTTATTTAAACGATTATAAGCAATAGTCCGTTTCCTACGCAATGACGGCAAGTCCTGCACGGTATATTGTTCAACATCTACAAGTTTCTTAGAATGTCTACGAACCGGCCGTTTGGTAAGAAGTGACATAGTAACCTAATGTTCTAAATTATAAATGATTAAAGCACAAAACGCAAGAACGAGTGACTAATTCAGTTGACAAAATAAGTTCTATACTGTAACTAACGATCTTATTTATGCATAAAATAATGTAGTTCACTTTTCATATTCTAAATAAACCTAACAGTTGTACCTAGCACTGATTAGGCGAACAAAATAAACAACAGTTTGTAGCTATATGCGTACGTTGCTGATAGTTACTATGGGTATATCTAGGTAAGTCGCGATAAGACCGTAATGCAGTTTGTAACAGATTGATAAATAGTTAGTAGGTACTAACATAAGCCGCACGTAACACAATAAAATGCAAGGTCAATTTCCTACCTCCTTTTAGATATAATTATGTAGAAGTAATGATTTTATTATTTCTTATTACTAACTTGCACTTTGCTGGTTATATATGTAGATACTCGTAAAGTAAAATGTTGTGTGATGCAATTATTGCAAGCCGATAGAATTACGCACCAGTGAATGAGATTGTTTGCATAATGAGATCTTGCAATTAATTGCCGATTCTGTACAAAATATTAAAGAATTTGATTTGTTCGATGGCAGTCGACTCGAGAACTTGTTATAGTTTTACAATATGGGCAATTGAGGCATAATTTATGAATGTGAAAAGCTGATGCATTGACTTAGATGCAGTAGGTAGGTAACAAAGATGTGAAGTTGACCAATAATTTGCGTATTTAAGTATAAACAATGATTTTGACCAGAAATACCGCTAGTTTATTAATACGTAGACGAATTTAGGTGGAAATTTCCGGGTTTCGGCACCATAAAGATGTAGCATTCGCACCGAGCCGAAATAGCTGGTGGCAGTGGTGGCTTAATACTACACTGGGATAATTGCAAATAAATACTCAGTAAGATATATGTGGGACTACGAGATGCCGGAGACAATATCAAACAGCACGTACCTGGGTATGCCTGTGCATCTCACTTAGGTTCCATCCAAATTCTTCGCTAATGTATTCTGAAGTTCTTTCCTCGCCGATGTTCCTCTGTTATGTTTTGACAATTCACAACGCCTGTATTATGCTCCGGAGCTTTCACAAGCACCAGCCGATGTTTTGATGTAAATTGACGCGATTAGCTACTAATTTTACCTAGATGCAAAGCTCCACGATTTTAATTAGAGCGCACTGTTCCGCAGTCGAATGGCCACTGCTTTGTCAATGACAAAATCGCATACCCACAATACCGATAGAAAAATATAAAATGAATAAAATGAGATGCGGTATGCTAGATCCTTATGATAACGAAACAGTACCAAATTACCAACATATTGTAGATTATAAGCATACATGAAGTCCTATTACCAATCTTTTCCGTCCAATTGTGCGGCAGTAGTAAGTACATTACAAAATGAAATCTAAAAAGAATTGAAGCGCAAAAGCTTTGAAATCTGTATCGTATACAATATTTTTTACATATGTCATAAGTGAAGAAAACTATTTTTATACCACACCCACTCAGAAAGTGTCTCATTGTTCGTTAAAGAACGAAGTGTTGTAAAGTTTGTCATTTCTCCCTTATGAATGTGTGGCGGGAAAAGATATATGGAATTGCATTCCTTCCCTCCGTAGCAGTTAAGGAATGTTGTATGAAAATCTATATCTACTAGCGATCTTTTGTTTTTTTAGCTGCAAACATAAAAAAATACAATCGTCAAATTTCCAAAAGGTTTTAACTCAAATGATTAGAAAAAAGAGGTGGGATTTTTTTGTACTCAATTTTTAAAATACCTACTTATTTTAAATGTGACAAACCAAGATATTCGAGGAGGCTGACATTGAATGGTTTTACACAAAATCCTTTTTGTATACTTCCCTCATCAATATATTCCTTAAACTTATCATGACATTTATTTTTAAATAAATAGAGTAGTTCTGTATAATAAGGATTAATAGAAAATTCAGTTCCCTCCTTAACTTCTAGTTTAACCTGTCGATCAACCTCTTCGTTGCCTCTTATACCGATATGTGATGAAATCCATTGCAATTTGAGCCCTATGTTATTCTCTATAAAAGTGTTAATCTTATTTAAGATTGAGTAAGCTACCGAAACACCTCTGAGACCAGAGGCGCATCGAGCTGATTGCTGCACTACGATAAAAAAGCGCGGCAATTTATTTGTTTTGTTAAATTTAGTATTTTACTAAAGTTATAATTATACAGTATGCGTTTAATTATTCTAAATAATTTTCCAAAAGTCATCTGATAGTGAAAGTGACGATTTTATAGTGACGGCGCCACCAGAAATATGAAATGCAGATCAAGTCATAAAGTACTTACTTCCTGAGACGTCGCGGCACAAATACGAGGAAACTTATATAATACTAGGTACCTAATGATTATATTTTCCTCGTAGGTGTAGTATAAAGCACTATGAAACACTCGGGAGAAAGTCGGGAGTATTTCTTTTCTCGATTTTCAGACCTCCGCTGCGCGTCGGGCTTAACCATACTTTCGAACAGAAATAGATCGCTTCCTCCCCTCGTTGTACAATGTACTATTTATTTCTTGTGTTATTTTCCAAAAGTATGCTTTTTGACAACATACGAATATGGACTAACATAAGAATTGAAGCGCTCGTAGCGAAGTTTGCTTAACCATTCTGAATCGGTCAGCAAAGTTAAGCAACGTCCGCCGCGGTCATGAGTTGGATGGGTGACCGCTGGTGACATTACTACTGAGCGCTTCCGTGCTTCGGAGGGCACGTTAAGCCGTCGGTCCCGGTTGTTGTCTTAGGATAGCAGTCGTTATAGCATGGTGGTAGGGCATTTTGCGAATGCCCGCCTGGCTAGCTACCACCCTCAAGTAGAAAATCTGCCGCCAAGCACCTAACGGTGTGTTCCGGCAGCTGTCCTTGAGAGCCAGTAATTCTAGGTTAGCCTGAACAACATCTCCGACCACATCATCACTTACCATCAGGTGAGATAGTGGTCAAAGGCTAACCTATCCAGCATAAAAAAAAAAAAAAAGAATAAGTGATAGATGATGATGCAAGTAAAATGTTTTTTTTATAAATTTATATAAGTAAATATGTATTTACATATATTATAGTTGTGATTCAGAGCTTAATTAACCACATTGTCATTTTCTTCATTACTTCTTACTTTGGCACCTCAATAAATATGCTATGCTTTTGTTTGGCACCTCAATAAATATGCTATGCTATGAATGTATAAAACTATGAATGTATGCTATCGTAATGGTCACTAGTATATTATGCACTATACACTGCTGAAAAATATCGTACCGTGTTAAAGAAATTGCAGCGTAACCAACGTGCACATAATAATATGAGACTCACATACCCGTTTGAGATTGCGTCCGTTATTTGCGGGTAGGTTCTCCGAAAGGTATAAAAGTTATATAAGTAAGAGATATTTGACAGAATGTAAACTCCTTACAAATTATCTGAGCATTACAGACTTGTTTAACACAAGCAAAAGTTTAATATCATTTCGTTCATTTCTGGGCAAATATAATACTAATATTTTATTGATTTTATATCCACAAAGCTAACATTGAACCCCTTTTTCTATATACATGTGATTAACACTGGAAATTCATTGTATCTACAATGATAAATAAACTTATGGACAATTTTGTTAAATGGTCGTAGCACGCATACAAGTTCTATTTATCCAAATTTAACATCCCTACGTCCTAATCACTCCTGTAAGTAAACAATGCTCGATGAGTTTATAATTACCCGACTACAAGACCGATCAAACTTTTATACCTACACTAGCTTTCCGGGCGCGGCTCCGCCGGCGCGTACGTCGGTTATCGCGCAAAAACATTAACCTCTTTTTGAGCAGTCGGATAAAAACTATCCTATGTTTTTCCCCGGGTCTCGAACTATTTCCATACCAAATTTCATTCAAATCGGTCTTGTAGTTTTGGCGTGAAAGCCTAACAGACAGACAGACAGACAGACAGAGTTACTTTCGCATTTATACTATTAGTACTGATAAATGTCTGAAAAAGATTATAATATATTTTTTCAATATCAAACAATTTTTTATTTATAATATATTATATCAGGCAGACTGCAGAGAAAATACATATTGCTATCCTATGGAGATATACTTCCACCTTTCAAAGTTAAAATGTTATAATCATGGTAGTAATAAGCACTACGTTAATAATAACAAATACTTTTAAAAGTATCCTAAAAAATATTAAATAATACTTTAATAAAACACTTAAAAAAGCATACAATTATATATCTAGTGACAATAATTTTATGCTTTTTTAAGTGTTTTATTAAGGTATTATTTAATATTTTTAGGATACTTTTAAAAGTATTTGTTATTATTAAATATGGATTTCCGCAAAGTAACGCCTGAATCTATCCATTACCTTAAGCACTACGTTGTACGTAGCACGTTATTAAGTACTACGTTGTACGTAGTACTTATTACTTCTATGGTTATAATACTTAGAATATATATGGCAATTTTGTTCTACTTGTATGTTTATAGCAATTGTCTTGAGTTATAAAAGTCAAATCATAATGTCCGTTTTTCCATGAAAGGAAAACTTCAATGTAATTTTGCATTCTATGATATATGAAGCTAACCAAATTACAACAAAACGACTTACCCGCGTATTTATACTAGATTTAAGAGGTTCTTTTATCAATCGGGCCATAACATTATTATATTGCTATAAGAATTTTCGTTTACACAGCGTTGCATTTTGAATTAGGCAGGTGTAAAGTCCATTTTTGCACCCTTTATACCTACCCCGTAAAATTAATGCTTATTTCAACAATAAAAAATTAAATCATAAAAAAAATGTCGCAAAATAATCCACACATAACAATACTCATTTATATGTATTGCGGAGGTCATTTCGTCGCTGACTCCCCCGCCAGATATACGAGTATTTATGGTCACACACTGAGATTATGACAATAACTATTAGTAGGTACATAAGTTTATATAGGTATATGTTGTATATGCAGAATAAAATTGTGGCAATTTACAAAAAACTTTATTATATGGTGATTACCATAACTGTGTTTTTCTAAATAAGAAATGCTGAAAACATGCAACATAGATTAGTAAAGCAAATATTAAAAAATTGGAACCGACTTCCAACACCAAAAAATTTGAAATAAAGTTGAAATCGATACAATGCTGATTAAAAACAATGACCTCACATGTTCATGGTCTAACTTCCACAAGTTATTTCATACATTTTGCCAATCGGCTCCGATTTTGTAACTAAACTTTGTTTCTTTTAGTAATGCATACTTCTTATAAGATCATCGTCCCTTGCCCAAAATACAATTATTTATTACACCATTACAAGAAATGAAATTTCCAATAAGTCACCTACGTATGCACTGTTTCTTTAAATTGACTGTACCTTAAAAACGAATCAAACAGTGTTGACGAAATTCACGTAGATAATTAATAAAAAAACTAACACAAAAAAAATTTACAAAATCAATTCATAGTTTTTTTTCATGATTTTAATAATATATGTTAATTGTAGCTACAGCTTGGTGTTTTCTTTCCGCAAATAGAACACTGCATGACAGATTACACCTCAAGTTTTTTACAATGGCAAACCTTACAAAAATAATTTGAAATACCTAAAATTAGCTTCGAATGCTAAAGTGGCAAATTACTCGTACCTATTGCCTGCAGTTAAAACATTCATAAATAAATTGATTTTAATTAGTTTTATAGATAACCAATATGTGGTGGAATATTGAATTATTTCCAGTTCCCTGGGTCGCTAGAAATAAACATTTGGAGCTAGCGATAATAGGTGAATCCTGCAAACCATTTTCAACCACATTCTCAAATAACATCGCGTGAAATTGTGATTGAAAGATCGATGAAGGAAAAATTAAAACCCGGCCTAGTGTGAGTTGGACTCGGATACTCATGATACCCTGGTCTCACCAACATAGAATGTACCAAACAATGGTTACTTTTTCTTGTATTTGGAGATCTGCATTTGTTAGATTTTTCAATTGTAGCTATTTTGTAAATATTGGACCAAAATCGTACCAAGTTTGACGATTTTAAATTTAAACAATACTACTTTTGCAACGCAGACTAAACAAAAAGCCTGATAAGAGACAGGTTTGTTTTATGTTGACACCCTTTTGTTTATAACTTGTTTTTATTGTTTTTTGTAAAGCAATGAGCTATATCAATACATATTCTGTGAAAATAAGAATAACCAGCTACATAATTACCTTTTCAAAGACAGGAGTTTAGAACAACAACAGGAGAACACAAAACAGGAGTTTAAGAGTCTGAAAGATGGACGGACGGACGGATGTATTGTATACTTGAAACTGAATAATAGAAGTCTCTAAAACCCGTACAAAATAAACCCAACCTATTATTATCTGTTCAAAAACTTAAAATTGTATCCATTTTACGTCAGCAAATAGGGATTAAAATATTCCCAGCAGATAACAGAAATGTGGTTTGTATTGTACGCTTCATGTTTGACGGCAAATCCCTTCCAAATTAAATTTACAGGTACCGCAGGCTTATTTAGTAAATGAAAGGCTGTCTGGGTGTGGTCAGACGCCGCCGTCAGAATAAGCTTGGCATAGCCGCATCTCTTTCAGCAATGGGTGTATTTCTGATTTTACTCGTGAAATTGTTGCAGGAAGCCGCGTAATATGTAGGCATTTATTTGTGTTAATTTCTGAAGTTATAAGTTTTGTGAAAGTTTTCTATAATAAAAATATCGGCCAAGTGCGAGTCGGACTCACGCACGAAGGGTTCCGTACCATTAGCTATACAATATTACACTTCATATTTTAACCTTTTTTTGTTTTAACGTGCGAGAGTCCGACTCGCACTTGGCCAACTTTTTGTACTTTTTGTTATAGCGGCAACAGAAATACATCATCTGTGAAAATTTCAACTGTCTAGCTATCACCGTTCCTGGGATACAGCCTAGTGACAGACGGACGGATGGACGGACGGACGGACAGCGAAGTCTCAGCAATAGGGTCCCGTAAAGTGCCACCTACACCCTAAATATCGCTAAAAATCGAAACTGTATGAGGATTACATTTCTTTACTTAATATTTATTCGTAGCTATCTAACTATAAAAGTATGTTTTATTACTTTCTTACAATATGCTGACGTAGTTTTATTTAAATAACGCCTTACGGTAACTTACTTTTTTAATTTTAATCGTTTAATAGAAAATGATTACTTAAGAGGCAAAACCCAAGAAGAAAATCGGAGAATGCATTTGATTGGGAATCACACGCAGCATTCCCTCTCCTGCCTATATTTAGTTTTCAAAATATCGTGTTTAGTCAGGAAGTGACTATTTGTTTAAAACCAATTACATACTATAAAAATAACATTGATAACATGACAATAAGAGCCTCACAAGTATTCAAAAGTATCCAGTACCTTATTTTTGGGTCTATCTGTACCTGAAGCATTTGTAGATAGTGGAAACCTTACTTTCCAAGAGTGCTGCAATTCACTATAAGTCCATTTATTATTACTTATATATTACACGCCGCTTTAGTTTAAAAGCATGACCTTAAATTTAACTAAGTTGAATAGGTCGTTTCAAAACTATAAGATAACACAATTTGAAACGGCCTTGGTCCCAACATAGGATGAAAGGTTGTTAGCACAGTTTATTTATTGTTTCTAGCTTAAAGAGGATTATTTGTGAATGAAAATAAAACTATTTATCTTCTACTTTTATGACATGGTTATAAGTCTCAATACGTATATTCCGATACATATTCTCAACCCAGGCCGTAAAATAACGCCATGAAAAAACAAGTGATATAAAAAGAAGCGGGAAACGTTATTATAACAACAAATGTTTTTTTCACGAGGATGGCATACAAAATGGTTATTACAGACACTTTGAAGCACTGAACTATTTTATTGCACTGAAATGGCCAATTTTATTGATAGGGGCGGCCGAAAACATACTGCTATAGTACCTTTAAAATAGAGAGTAGCAGATTGACCTTTCCGTTACGACAACCAGGTACTTTTGATTCTTGAAAAGATAAACTTATTTGTATTTTTTCATAAGTCCCAGAAAGTGAAGAATGTAAAACTATAAATTTATAATTATGGATTAGTACACGCATGTTTCCAATATATTGTAGAATTTTATATTATAAGTATATATACATATATATATATATATACACATATATATATATATATATATATATATATATATATATATATATATATATTATATATATATATAGGGCAGAATGAACTAGATACGCAACATTTTGAATTTTTCATTATTTATTATGTATCGTGGGCAACTCGTGACCACAATCACTGCATCTAAGTCTTTTTTACTGCCTTACATGTACAGAGCAACGCTTCTGATGCGAATATCACATCGTAGGTTGCAAGTTCTCCTCTGCATCGCTACAGAACCAGTACCCGCACGGTGACTCTATGGAATGCTAAATTATTTGTCTCAGTTCCCATGGTTATTTTGATACAATACAGTAAAACGCGTGGCAAGTGTTTAAACGAAATTGAAATTGATGATATACAGCATTCGTATGTTGAGTATATTGTCATATTATTTTGTACTCTACTAAAGTCATTTTTAGGGTTCCGTAGTCCTGACAAGGAACCCTTATAGTTTCGTCATGTCCGTCTGTCTGTCCGTATGTCCGAGGTTTTGCCGAGACCGTTAGTACTAGGAAGCTGTAATTTCGTATGGATATGTAAATCAATTACGCCGACAAAGAGGTAAAATTAAATTTTGAAAAATATTTTTTTTCGTGGTTTTTATTCATGTGATGTGGGGATGAATTTTTTTTTCGTCGTCTATCTCTTTGTGTGTAATATGGTTGAATAGGTTTTTTAAAATGAATTAGGGGTTGCTAATACTGTTTTTCGATTCAATGCTCTATTTACGAAATATTAAACTTTAAAGTGCAAATTTTTGTTTTTGCAGGGCGTCCCCCCCCCCCTCTTTCATGATCTTTAAAGGAAAAGTATAGCGGTTGAGATAACTTTATTAGTTTAGTAGTAATAGTCGTTGAACTTGGGTGTTCGATAATTTTGTACTAAATATAAAATCTATAGAATAAATCATTTAAAGTGACTAAGATGAAGTAGTTGGTTGTTTATAAGGGGTAAAGACTGGCATTGAAAACTTAATCTGAAATAAAAATCTTAAAACAATAACTATGCCCTATGTCATACATAATAGACTAGCTTTCCTGCCGCGGCTCTACCCGCGCGTATTGCGGTTATCGCGCAAAACCATTCACCTCTTTTTGCGCAGTTTTATAAAAACTATACTATGTCCTTTTCTGGGTCTCAAACTATTACCATGCTAAATGAAATCCAAAAAGGTCCAGTAGATTTTCAGTTTATTCATTGCATACAAAAATACAAATCTTTCCTCTTTATAATATAAGTATAGATATATATATGACAGTACAAAGATTCGACTTATATAGGTATAAAGTACTTTTTGGACCTCATCCATGCCGTACACTAGAAGTGTTTGCTGTATGTACCTGTCGTACCAAGGTCATCGCACACTTCATTTCACACATCATCAATTTGCTAATTAATTGCTTTTCAATCGTGTAAATTTTTTCATCGGTAAAGAGAATATTTCTGTCCTCTTCATTTGCCTATCGCAACGGAAGGTCCTCTATATAATTTTAAAGATTGATTTAGGGCATGTATTGTATATCGACGATATGCACCGAGCTTCAGGTCTTGTTTTATAATACGCGACATTTTCCTAGCGGGAATCTTCATTTCCCGCAATTAGATTATTGTTGAGTAATCATAATATTTTTACTTCATAATGGGATTTCGATCAACTGGCTTTAACAGCATTAATTTGTAGTTCTAAGAACCGCAGCTGGGTAGCTGATCTTTTATGGTCTTCGACAGAGGAAGTGTTGTTGTATCTGTTGATATTACGATATACGAACATGTGGCTGATACCAAGCTTTTGAAGTGTCTGGAATATGACCGATGCGAGACGGCTCAACACCTACTTTTTACAAGGCGAATACTGCAATCCTATTTTCTTTTACACCTCAAAGTCATTTTCTATTGTTATTTGATAATGAACACGAAATAATATATGAAAAGCGCGGAATCGAAAGAAAATTTTAAAGTAATAAAAATACTAAATCATTGTAAAGCTGAAAAGTTTTTATGTTACAGTATTTATGGCCAGACATATTATTGTATAGTATAATAACCCATTTATAAGCTTACTTGCATATATCAGTGTATATATTTTATACTAGCTTTCCGGGCGCGGCTCCGCCCGCGCGTATGTCGGTTATCGCGCAAAAACATTAACCTCTTTTTGCGCAGTTGGATAAAAACTATCCTATGTTTTTTCCCGGGTCTCAAACTATATCCATACCAAATTTCATTCAAATCGGTCCAGTAGTTTTGGCGTGAAAGCGTAACAGACAGACAGACAGACAGACAGACAGACAGACAGAGTTACTTTCGCATTTATAATATTAGTACTGATTTCTTTCGTATATATATGTATCAACTATTTTATAATATAATAATTATTTATGCTACAGCGAATAAATTAAATGACATTCAAATTCTTACAATGTACCAACGGATTCTGAATCGCGCTATCATAACGTTTTCATTCGATTATCTACCTATTGAATTCACAAACGAATTTTGTTTAATTTTCGAATTACAATTGAAACAATAACTTGGCGGCAATCGTACTCTTATTTCTTAGATTTAGCAGGAAGAAAGTGTAGGAGAATAAAGAACTACAGAATCGTTCTATAATATGATAACCGGCTTCTACGGAACCCTACATTGTGCGTGGCTCGACACGCATTTGACCGTTTATTACCTTGTAGCTTTACATTATCCCTTCTTTAGTATTTGTCGCCAAAATACCATGAATGCTGCAATGAATAATGGAAATTACTCAAAATCAATGGCAAAAGGAAATAATCTACTCAGATTAGTAAGGAATTTCACAATTACAAAGGTACAATCCATAACCCCTTTGTCTGAGTATTAATTCGCATGGGAGGGAATTGGAGTGAATCCCCACATTAAAATTCATGGCAAAGTGCCTCTGCAGCCCTTTAGTTGTCAGTTCCAAGCAAACCCACAAAAATACAATGGAAAACAGTCATCAAAGTTTTGGAAAATTATGTACTTAGTCATGAAAATAATAGTATTTTTGAAATGTAAAATAGGTTTGTGTTTGACTGAACTTTAACTTCAATGCAATTGATACTGTATGCTTGCTTAGAAGACCCCTATTATAGGGAAAACTAGACTCAGTAAGTTCTACTCGTTTTAGCCGTCAATTCAATAAATAAAGAAGCAGTGATAGCCCAGTGGCTTTGGCTATGGACTGCCGCGCAGCAGGTCCATGGTTCGATTCCCGCCGCTGGCTTGAGCTTCACCGTATGGTGGAAGGGCATTTTGTGAATGCCCGCCTGGCTAGCGACCACCCTTATTGCCCACTTATTTGCTCCAATATAGGTACTACAAGATACATATTACACATATTATACTATATATTGAAAAGGAAAATGTACATACCATTGAGTCCGTCTTTTAAGTACGTTTCACTCTAGGTGGGTATGTACACCTGTACATTATTAACTTAGTGATTAGAGGTTAATCCCTAGTCCTCACTGTAGGATACCCTGAGTTTGTGAGGACTAGTTCACTTCCAGGGTGCAAGTAACGTAACGTTAGTTCGTGAGCACAGTTCCATATAACATTCGTGAAGTTTATCATAATTGTGTGTAATTTTGAATATTGACTAAAGCCGTGATCAAGGATAGTGAATCACAGTAAAGCTATGTTTTCTTTTTGTATATTTGATTATGCGATAAAAGAAAAATGTAAACATTTACTATTCTGTTATATATTCAAAAAAAATAATGTAACTTTTTTATTCTGTTCTATCTTTAGTCATTTTTTTAAGTCATATAAATTGAAGCTTATTGTTGTCTTGTCTGTAATTATTTAAATTTAATTTAATGTCATATATTGATTCTAAGCAATCTCTCTGTATTTGCGTAAACGAACGATAAAAGATGGTTTGTTTTTTTGTTTTTGCATACTCGTTTTGTATCATAAATTACCTTTAGTATTTTTTAAGCTAATTATATATAAATGTTAAATTCTAGGTTAGCCTGAACAACATCTTCGACCACATCATCACTTACCATCAGGTGAGATCGTGGTCAAAGGCTAACCTATCAGGCATTAAAAAAAAAAAATGGTCCCAAATAATTGTGACACATTTGCCCTATTGATATGCTCTTCGTGTTGATCTAAATAGGCAAGAACGATGTGAATAAGCTAAAAAGCTGCCTAGCTGAGTAAGAACTGTACCAGGCAGCAAAACTTTCTTATTCCTGCTGGCAAAATCAGTTAAATCAACTTCCAATCGTCAAGTAACTTAAAACTTGGTTAGGTGATTTTGAAAATGAACAGACTTTGTGTGCAAATTTGAGGCAATATGTGATGGTTCGTGGCATAAAAAGCACTTGTGAAATACTAAGAACAATGAGCTGAACTTAAAACAAAGGTATATACTTCGACACAAGTTGTTGGAAATACTATTTTATGAATATTTAATATTTTTGTATTTGACATTAAAATAGCATCAAAACTTCTAAGTATCTTGAAGATAACAATTTAATATGTTAAAGAACAATATTCACTTATTTTATGCTATGTAAACCGAATTAATAAACTTGATACCTTAATTGCAACTTACGAATGGAAAATCTACGTAAAGTGACGTGTAATCCAGTGTATTTTTTTATTCCCTATAGGTATAATGATAATTGTAAACGCTTCAATACAGCGTAGATTCTAGTTTGGCAGCTATTTAAGAGAATATCTTTGAAAACCCGATGTAAGCCTTATTTCAACAGTTATTTTTTTTACTTCCCATACATATTGTGCTTACATAGTCAATGGAACTGAACTGAATCTTATAAATATTTTATAATACGTAGAAATAAGAATACACGTGCATTGACAACAAGGAGTATCTTTGCAACTGTATCTTTTAATATAGTATTTATACTTCAGAATAATCTGTCGCACATTGAAGTTAAGCCTCAATAAACGCCAATTTAGAAGTCGCTTCCTTGAGTCAGAGACGAAAATCGTTTGCAGAAAAGGATGTTGCCGAATAATTTAAATGAAGTTGTTTTCGGTGACGCTTTGCCTCGCGATCAAGCGATGAATTTGATGCTTTTTTTATTGAAGTCAATCACTGCTACCGTAAAATGTAAATAATATGAAATAGAATCATACTAAAATAAAAAAAGCAGGGTTTTGAGGTTCTGTGATAACATATTCTTGCGGAACAATAAACAAGTGTTAATGTATATGTTCATCGATTAACTCATTCTTATTAAAATGTTTTGATAAAGCTAGCACGAAGGGAAAGCACTAAATCTGCCAAGCTCTACTTACTTGTACCCTTAGCTATTTTACACATGCCATCGTTCAAAGCGACGACGGCTGTATAAAACAAAGCCTGAAGCTCTTTTCCATAATCGAATAATCTGAAGTTGCCAGATTGAAGGGGCAGAGGGACGTATTCTCACATCGTTCGTTGTCGAGCATCTGTGTGATATTGAACATCAGGGCGCAATATTGAATGGAGCGTGACACATTTCAAACTGTGAAAAAGTTCAGCTTATGTTAGTTTTAAACTAGTGACTGCATCTATTTTTCAAGCACAATTATTGTGGACGTAAATTCCACAAATGTATTTGAATCAGCTTGTTACCTCATTCAACAAGTAATTTTGAAGTACTTATACCTATATTTCTAAAAACAATAATACTGTTTCCCTGGTGAAGTTACGATTGAAACTTTGAAACCTTGAAGCCTTGGTTGCTATTCCCGAGTTGTAAAAAAAAAAAAGCATTTCATAATTAGATTCGTGACCAATAGATGGTATGAGTTTGTGTATTTGGTATAATAACCATATTTCTGTTGAAATATGGGTTCTTTTCGGATTTACACTGCTGGCGGATTTAAAGGCATGATATGATTTAAATGTTTTAATTTACAGTATGTAATTATTGCAACAAAGAACTTGGATAAAATTGTATAACACTTTATCGTCCTTTGGGAGTCGTAAAAGACTTCTGAAGAAGGCCGCGGCTTCTGAAGAATTCCTATCTTATACTTGCTGCCATCCCCAAGGCGCCTACACCTACATTACGGAATGGAATTTATTATGAACTTAATTATTATTTGGTAACCGGCTAGGACTCGCGTAATTTTTATCGGATATTGCTCCGACCAGTTTCGAACATATTTGAAGTTCTTCGTCTGGGAGTCACGAATGTGCACAGCATCGAGCGCGGGCCTCAGCACGTAACTGGCGTTGATACGTTTGCGCCGCAGCTGTCAAAGTCAGAATTTCTCCGTCCGAACTGTCACTTCATGACACTTATTGTGACCCTTTTAAAATTTCTTATACCTAATAACACAAGTAGGTAGCTAATAATAGCAAGACAATCTAAATGCTTAGCAGCCGACTCAAAATCATTCTTGAATATTATATTGTAGTTAATAATGTTTAATGGATAGCACTTACTAAATCCATTAGCAAACAGCAATACTAAGTGAGACAGCTCTCAAAAGGACAAGTGATGTCGTAAGTACCTTAAGTAATAATAAGTCTTAGGTGAGTAAATAAGTGTTAACCGTGACTGCGGTTTAATGTATTTTCCATTGCTTTTTTTGAGGCCTATTGTGTTATAGAAAATAAAATAAGTAAATAAATGGTATCTATTTTATATACTTGACTTAAACGTTTATTACAGAATACAGTTTACTGTATTTTTCATGTACCTATGAAATGAAATAGATTTTTTACTTTGATGCTAAATATTGATATGTAGTGAAAATGGGTAAAAGTAAAATATAAGGAGCCCTTATAGTTTCAGTCATGTCCCTCTGTCTGTCCGTCTGTCCGAGGTTTTGCTAAGAGACCGTTAGAACTAGGAAGCTGTAATTTCGTATGGATATGTAAATCAGTTACGCTGACAAAGTGGTAAAATAAAATTTTGAAAAATATTTTTTTTTAGGGTACCTCCCATACATGTGATATGGGGATGAATTTTTTTTCGTCGTCTATCTCTTTGTGTGTGGAATGATTGAATAGGTCTTTTAAAATGACCTAGGGGGTGCTAATACTGTTTTTCGATTTAATGCTCCATTTACGAAATATTAAACTTTTAAGTGCAAATTTTTGTTCCAGCAGGGGGTCCCCCCTCCTCTAAAAGCTAAACTGCTATCTTGAAAAATCTGAAAAAATTCAAGCTGATAGTGCGTTTCATGAACTTTGAAGGAAAAGTATAGCGGTTGAGATAACTTTATTAGTTTAGCAGTTATTGACGTTGAATTTGGGTGTTGGATAATTTTGTACGAAATATAATATCTATAGAATAAATCCTTTAAAGTGACTAAGATGAAGTAGTTGGTTGTTTATAAGGGGTAAAGACTGGCATTGAAAACTAAATCAAAATAAAAAATCTTAAAACAATAACTATGTCATACATAATAGACTAATTTACCAGCCACGGCTCCACCCGCGCGTATTGCGGTTATCGCGCAAAACCATTCACCTCTTTTTGCGCAGTTGGATAAAAACTATCCTATGTCCTTTCCCGGGTCAAACTATTTCCATGCCAAATTTCATCCAAAACGGTCCAGTAGATTTTCAGTTTATTCGTTGCATACAAAAATGTTAATTTTTTGTAATGTTTTTTTTCATGGTATGCAAATAAAGTGTTTCTATCTATCTATCTATCTAAAAATACAAATCTTTCCTCTTTATAATATTAGTATACATATATGTAGATATGACAGTACAAAGATTCGACTTATATAGGTATAAAGTACTTTTTGGACCTCATCCTCGCCGTACAATAGAAGTGTTTGCTGTCTGTTCCTGTCGTACCAAGGTCATCGATCACTTCATTTCTCACATCATCGTGTAATTTTTTTCATTGGTAAACAGAATATTTCTGCGCCCTTGACTTGCGTATCGCAACGAAAGGCACTCTATTTAATTTTCAAGATTGATTTAGGGCATGTACTGTATATCGACGATAAGCAACGAGCTTCAGGTCTTGTTTTATAATACGCGACATTTCCTAACGGGAATCTTAATTTCTCGCAATAAGATTATTGTTGAGTTATCATAATATTTTACTTCCTAATGGGATTTCGACCCATTCTGGCTTTAACAGTTTTATTTCTAGTTCTAACAGCGGAAGTGTTGTTGTATCTGTTGATATTACAATATACGAACATACGGCTGATACCAAGCTTTTGAAATGTCTGGAATATGACCGACGCAACGGCTCAATACATACTTTGTACAAGGCGAACACTGCTAAATGGCGCAAAATCTAAAGAAAATTTTAAAGTAATAAAAGCGTTCCAAATTCTAAATAATTCTAAAGCTCAGACGGAATAAAATTTATTTGGTCTGAGTTCTAAAGCTGAAAAGTTTTTATATTACAGTATATATGGCCAGACTAGTTATATAGTATAATAGACCATTTATAAGCTTACTTGCATATGTCGGTGTATACTTTTCATTTTTCTTTTATATATATATATATATCAACTATTTTATAATAGAATAATAATTTATGCTACCTACAGCAAATAAATTAAATGACATTCAAATTCTGACAATGTATCAACGGATTCTGAATCGCGCTATCGTTACGTTTTCATTCGAGTATCTACCTAAAGAATTCACAAACGAATTTCGTTTAATTTACGAATTACAATTGAAATAATAACTTGGCGGCAAACGTACTCTTATTTCTTAGATTTAGCAGGAAGAAAGTGGAGGAGAGTAAAGAACTACAGAATCGTTCTATATTATGATAATGGGCTTCTACGGAACCCTACATTGTGCGTGGCTCGACACGCATTTGACCATTTAACTCTATTGTAAAATCGTTCATCGAAATCAACTCACAGTCAATAATGCGACGAACAAGTCGGTATTTTCACTTTAAATCGAGTCAAGTCTTTTATTGAATAAAAATGGCGACCCGTTTGAATTTGTATTTCAATTGAAGTTGGTTATTCACAGCGTTTCAAGTTGCAGAATTCTGTACTCAAATTTATGGAAGAAAGATATTTTGTTGGGTGACATGAAACAAATAAAGCTTACTACTGTTTATTAAAATTGGTCTGCTTTTAGAGTTCACTATCACGACTGTTTACTGCTAGCGTAGAAATCAATCAATTAAGATTTCTATTTAAGTTGATGTTCTAAATAATAACTTATTCGTCAACTGGCGAGCGTGAAACTCGCGAGTGCGCGCGAGTTGCCACTTTCCTAGTTTACCTATTTTCTTTGTCATCAACTCGCGCGCGCGCATAAAGTACAGTCATATACAAAATGATAAAAACTAGTTAAATACCGACTATCCAGAAAAAAAGAGAGTGTGGTATAAAAAATATGTTTATATGACATGACATGCTTTGCTTATACAAAATGAAAGCACTAAGATGTAAGTAAAGCTGTACAAAACTATGGAAATGCTCAACATCACAATGACTCAATAATTTGGTGTATTGCCTGTTGTTGTAAAAATGTAAATAAACAGTGTCTAAAAATATAAAATAAAACAAAAAACCAACAGAATCACACTATGTGAGTGAAGCGAAATCGCTCCTTATTATCTAAATGTAATTTAAATAGTAATCTATGAAAATAGCATTTGGCAAAATATTTTGGTTTTAGTTTTTCGATAAAATTTGTTCCTAATATTTTTAAATTCGGCTATTTTTATTATGCTCTTTATTTTTTTTTAACTTAACTTTCAACTCCTTCATTTTTTTATATTTTTTTTTTAGTCTTGAAGCAGCCTGTCGAAACGCATTTGAGGAATAGTAAAGTCTCTTTTCATTTTTTTAATGCACTTATTAAAGGTCCAATTCATTTGACACAATACCAGTTACACAGTTGTGCCTATCATCTCGTTTAATGCAGTTGTTGCTAGTAATAGTCTCTCTTTACGTACATTTCTCAAATAAATGACCCGTCTTTATTTTTTCGATCTTTATTTTATTGTGTAGTAATGTTAAAACAGTGAATGTCAGTCGATCTCGTATAAGCAAGGGTAACTAAAAAGAGAAGTTTTTTTTATTCTTAAATATGGAACCGACTTCAACTCTCAAAAGTGAGAAATAACTTGTCGAAGTTTGTATCATGCGCACAATATTGAGATAATATGTACTTTTAAACTGCCATGGTACCGACCTCAACAAGTTATTTCACACTTTGGTGTTAAAGGCAGTCTTAAATACATAATAAAATATGTATGTAATGCACTGTAACCTGCATTTTAGCTAACACTAAGATCACTTGAACAATGGCGACATAACGGGCAACGTTATAAGGGATAGCATGCAAAATGCGTCATCGGCCGCGTCACACTTGTGTGCTTTTGTTTTGTATAAGTCAAGCATGTTATATATTTTTTTTATACCACTTAGTTGGCATTCAAGCGTACGTTCCGCCTGATTGTAAGCAGTTACCGTATCCTATGGGCTTGCAACACCAAGGGTATCACTATATATCAAATAAACATATTTTCTTCCTTCCTATCTTTCTGGACAGTTGATACCAATACTTTTTTATTTGACTGTACTTCATAATGTATGTGCGCGCGAGTTGACGACAAAAATAGGTAATAATCAGCTTAATAGCTGATTATTACAATATCATTATTATTATATTATTATTGATAAGTACAATAGAAATATCTTGCCAAGGACGTTGCGGCCTTAGTATTCTGTGATTCTGTTTTTTTTTAGCTAATGCTTAATGATAATGCTAATGCTAAAAAGAAAAAATATATCAGAATCACATAATAGTAAGGCCGCAACGTGCTTGGCAAGATATTTCCTACTTTATGCAGGTTGGTTACTAGCCATGACAGCATTCTTGCACAGGGGACCATCAAATTTTTATTGTAGTCACATATATATGATTTGTTCAAATGTTCTATCATACAATGCCATTAAAAATTTTGGCAAACCTGTGGTCAGTAGTTGTAGTAGTGTCGAAGTGCACAAATTACGTGTTGCACGTAATTTCAGTTTTGATTTTGCACCTCATGATTTATAGATGTGGCTGCATCTATAAGTACGCCATCCTTCTCCTGTAATGTTATAATATCTACCAATGTGCGTGCGAGTCGTGTGGCGTCGCACGTGTGTTAGGATTGTCTTCTTGTGCCTACCTACTTATAGGTACTATTATTTTCTCCGTGGGGTGACGGGATAGCCCGTGTCACCTCCCCCATTTGCTACCTACGAACGTCGTAAGAGTCTACTAAAAAAGGTAAAATACCGGAAGATGCCTGCCAAGCGTGTGGATTATGGCCTACCCCCTCTTGACGGGGGAGGTTGTGTTCAGCAGTAGAGCAGTAGACATTCCTGCAGCCGGCCCATATTAATAGATCTATGTATAATATATTCTATAATCATCATTCTATTATTATTCATCTATGTATTTTATATTTATATTATAAATAATATATTCTCTCAATCTCGCGTATCACGTGATCAAATATCAAAGAAGACAAATTGCAAGAAAACCAATTGCAGAAATTGAATGTAGGTACCACCATAGACGTCAGTGTTCACCAGAACTGAATGTGACATATGTTGGCAAAAATAATTAATAAACAAATAAGTTGATCACAATTAGAAAAAATACAACAACTTGGAAAGTAACACTATTTTTTTTAAATGCTTGAGATTAGTATTTTTTTTTTACTTTCCTATACCTAAATAAGTGGCATCTTGTATTTTCAACATTTATACAGCATTAGAAAAATGAAATGAAACGCACTGATAATTTTATCATACCATTACACTAGTATCTTGGAAATTGGAAACAAGTAGGCAAAAAATATGTTAGTAGTACCGCTACCGATACACATTTTGCTATATTGAATTAATAAGGAGTGAATTGTTGTGCACTTCGGGGTCAAAATCAGTAGCAGTCTGGAAGCAAGTAAAACCTAATTACTGCATGTCTGTACTTACTAGAGATTGTACCGAGAAACTTGAGATTTTAAAGTGACCCCATACACCACTAGACTAAGAAGCTTAAAGAACTTAGAGAAAGAACATCTTAAACTTCTCATGCAATTACCTAAAAATTCTAAGTATAACAATATTTCAAGTTTAAGCGCGAGTTTGTTATGCACAACGTAGAAAACAAATCAAAATCTGATACATAATATATCTCGAATGCTATCGTTAACCCAATCTGGTGTAACACAATCATAACATCAGCATCGGAAAGGCTGACAGTATTTGACGAAGGTAAGCGCTGCCACCTAATCTTCAGCCGTTTCAAACCAAATTACGTATTCTTTTTACAATAATATTCTATTTTGTTTGATGTTTGTTTCTGGCCTTTTGATTTTGCAATCATCGGTATTTATTTGTTTGACATATCTGTATAAAACCAATTAGGTATGTGTCATTTTAATACTTAGAAAGAGTTTGAAAAACAACACTCAAAGCTTAAATTTTTTTAAGTTCAAAGTAATTATTATCTAGTAACCGGCTAGGACTCACGTAATACTTACCGGTTACTTTTTTAATGGATCACCTTTTTTATTCACTACAGAGTTTTGTACCTACTTGCTTATATTAAAAAAAGGTTAACATATATTAAATTTAACATAATAATTTTGTCCTTAAATAAAATTTAACTATTTAAAATGTTCTGAGAGACTTGAAAATTCGTGATATTTACGCAGATTTATAATTACAGATATTGAAATTCCTTTTTCATAATCACTGAATAATTCTAGAGGATTATAGAGGAACGCCATTTCATTTGTTGAGGTTATTTGGACCGCGCTGCCCGACACCCTGCTAGAACCCCTCTGTTGCTCTATGCCAGTACATTAGTTTCGTAAATGTATGTGTTGTGTGCGTAAGAGCATGAGTCTCAGCCTGAGTTTGAACATGTATATGACAAATACTCGATTGCAAGCCATTCGGTACCTCAGTATCTTTATAAGTATAATTTCAAATTCAAACCTTAATGAGAAATCGAAAACATTGAGTAGGTACCTATGCCCAAAGTAGTTTTCATTGTACAATTGTAATTTTTGGTTGTAAATGGATTTATTAGGCCTATCAAATAATAGCAAATCCAATAAAATTTAAACCCAGAGATATTTGGTTAGACGTCAGCTTTTCGATATTTGTAGTCAGAGCAGTTGTCAGCCAATTTAGCACAATTTCCACTTAGTTCCGCTCACAACGCTCGACGCCCGAATCACGTAGCGAGCACAACGTAAGGTACACTCTGTTATAGAGTTTGGAGACACTTAAAGTTTGCTGTTCTTGATTACCCTTACATAGTTGATTTAGCTTTACGTAATAACTGTGCCAATTATAACCTTTTTACACGACTCCCCAAATAAAGGAGAATAATAATAAGACACGTTTTTAGGGTTGATGTATGTATGTGAGTTTCTATAGCTTTAAGTTATGGTGGACCTTAACTTTCAAATGGCTAAACCGATTTTAATATAATAGAGATATCGTTAGATTCGCCTTGATAGCGCAAGTGACACTGGTTACATAAAAAATAATAATAATAAAAAACAAACTGGTGGAATTTTGAAGCCATACCTATCATGAAATATGTTTTTTCTTTCTAACCCATCGAGTTGTTTATCAAAATGAAAGACTTTAAAAAACAATTCCAGAAATATATACGATTTGCCGTTTTAATTTAAATGGAACGATAAAAAATTTAACGAAAGTAAAATATAATTTGTAGTAGGGTTTTTAGGGCTGTGTTGGTAATACTTAACATGATATTATGATTTTAATGGATAATTTTTCAACAAAATTTGTATCTGGTTATTCTTAGGAAGGTACTGTGTTTAAGGACAT
Source organism: Plagodis dolabraria (assembly GCA_963854805.1). NCBI lineage: Eukaryota > Metazoa > Arthropoda > Insecta > Lepidoptera > Geometridae > Plagodis > Plagodis dolabraria. The sequence goes on along the minus strand of OY978447.1, from coordinate 18,596,095 downwards.
AAAATGCTAACGAGTTATGTTTGAGTTTTATATGTGGTGTTTCTTAGATTTTTTTTGTGATATTGTCTAAAGATGACCTTCTTCTATTTCTATTTACTGACTGCCGTGTTGGTCGAATGGCTAAGAGAGTAGGTAAAGGTTACTTTATGTATCTGATATGTATGAAGCACATCTAGCGTAGCTTGCTTTGTGGAACTGAACAGATTAATTCAATAAAGTAACGTCGCATGACCGCAGCGGACATTGCTTGGAAGGGTGAACATTAGTAACATTACTACTTAGTGCATGGTGATAGGGCATTTTGCGAGTGCATGCCTGGCTATAACTACCACCTTCAAATAGAAAATTTGTCACCAATCACCTAACGGTATGTTTCAACAACTTTTCTTAAGAGCCATTTATTCTTAGTTCTAAGCAATTCGAGCGATAATAGGTATGGAGTGCCGTGCTAAAGGTCCATATTTCGATCCCCACTGGCTTAAGCTACACCGAATGGTGTAACAGCATTTTGTTGTCTGTCTAGTTCCTATCCTTATGTAGAAAATCGGTCGCCTACCACCTAAAAGTGTGTTCCGGCAGGAATCCTTGTGAGCTAGTAAGTAATAATTTAATTACAGGCATAAGAGACTTAAAATCTCCATCGTTCAGGGTGTTTGGGCGCATATAACAGAATGAAAGATCTGCAATCTTTCATGCTGTTATAAGCAGAAGTTACTGCTAAATATCAGGTGGTTTGCGAGTGAGCTAAGTCACTATCAAAAAGAAAAATATTAGCCTGAACAACATTCACAACCGCATCATCACTTACAATCGGGCAAGAAAATGTGAAAAGGCTTGTCTATAAAAAAGTTTTGGAGCAGTCCGAAGTTTGCACTTCGTTCCTTATAGATTACAATATGCTCACTCATAATACAAAAGGCTGAACAAAAACATACTACTTGCATTAGGAAACCCCAGAATCTTTTGAATGCTTTGTGATTCTTGTTAAGGTTTAACATCAAACACTAAAAGAACAAAATAATTTGTGTTTAACAATAATAAAATCGTTTGAAGTCTGTTCAAATCAAAGAAAGCTATTTCATCTCCTATTATTTTGTTCACCTTGGATTGACTTCACAAGGTTTTTGCAAACATATTTCATAAAGAAAACTGATTCAGCACGTGTTTTATTCTCTAATATTATTTGGTATCTCCAGAGAATTGAAATACATAGAGTAGTTATATCCGAACACCACTGCTCTAAAAGCTTACTAGAATTTACCTATCGACATACCTACACACATGTATATCCAGTTTGTAATGGCAAGGAAAGATAGTTCAAATATTATGCGTCATATCTATTGTAAGAAAGAGATAAATAAGCAATTCGTGTAACCACCGAACCGCCACGAGACGTTCCGATCACCATTACACTGCGATCTCTTTCACTCTCTCACACCAAACGATACACATATCTCGCTCATCCATTTCATTGGGATTAGTTCCTAAGATAAAACAAAATGACGATATTTTCTATTTCATCAATAAAAGCAATAATTACGCGTGAAATAAAACAGTTTTCTTATCTCTCACAGTGCTTGTATAATTGATGCAGAGTCTAAAGACACAAGGAAGGCATATTGTCCACAGATTTTTCCTAAAAAACACGATTAGCGGCGATGTATTCACTGGACGCTCGGAAGTGCAAGACTGGTAGTGACTCTGGTAATTACACTGAATTCGTCTGGTAAATATGGAGGGCACACAACTCATCCGCAGGTAAAAAATCTTAGGGTATCTCCATATGTGTCTGGGTAAAAGCGCTGCTTTCCAATATCAATGTTCTTGGTTTGACCCCCGGGTCGGAAAAGTTAGGGTAAGTAAGGGTTTATTGACTAAAAATATTAAGTAGCAGCAGTTTGGAATCTAAAGCTGTGCCCAGTTGATGGCAAGAGGCTCGTACTTGGTACGCTCGTATAAGGGACCAAAACATATCTGGCAAAACGTGCTTGCTAACCTTTTTTTTCAATATGATTTCAAACACTATATCGTGCTAAGCTAAAATCACACTTACGAATTACTAGAGCACCATTCCCTATGACGCATGACGGTTTAAATTCGGCTTAGTTGAGCATGGTTTGATAGGGTTGAATTGCACACAACGTGATTCCGGGGGATAAGGTAATAATATATATTAACATTAGCGTTAAATATAGAGGTAAAAAGCATTATGATTTTTGTTTCAGTACAATATATATTAATAATGGTTTAACCATTAGCGTAAAATATCTATATGCAGTCTAGTCTGGCCTGTCCCAAACGAAAATAGATCCCTCGTCCTACGGGAGCGAGAATCAAACCCGTGTCTCCCGTAAGCTGGAATCGAACGATACAAACCGTCAATATTACAGATATTATAAGTACGCAAAAATAAAACAATACCAAATAGATCACGTCCAAGTTGAGTCCCTATAAGACCACGAAATAACCTTCTACCCGCATAATACAACATTCTTCCGCGAAAAAAGTACCCATTTGTTCCACGAATTTCACCGCCGTGATTAATAACTCCGCGATGACGCGTCCGCTCGTGGATTTTTCAATCGAAGTTGGAGCGAAGGGAAAAACCTGACATTTAAATATTCACGAAGGCTTCTAGCCGACGCCGATCAATCACTGAACAACTCCGGCCGAGTAAGTTGAAATTCTTAAAAAATAATTCCCCTTGTAATAAAAAATAAAAGCTGGTTTGTCTTGGTCAATATAATGTGTGAGTGAGCATTAAGTGAAGAATCATTACTCTTTAGAAATAATAATTATAATGTTTGTTGTTTAGTGGTTTAGACAGAATATTTCATTATGTCCCACTTTACGCCACATGGCACCTATATTTATAAAATGGTTAGACAGGTGGCAAAACTAACATTTCTGACCAATATGATATCTTGGATTATTATATATATATATATATATATATGAAAACATTTTTTCTAAATTCTAAAACATTGGTTTAAGTGATTGGTATTTCCTTATTTTTATTTTATTTAACAAAAATAACAATTCTATAGACATCGTTTCACCTAGTCTCACAAGCCACCGGTAAAACATTTAAGGGGATAGCGGATAATTATCCAATGGGCAACAAACAGCAAATTTATAATTTAGGATTATGAAGTTTTCTGACCACGTCTTAGTATTGAAAAAGTTTTTGGGACTGTCTACTTTCCTAAAAAAAATATTTATGAATTTAAAAGCTTAACAAGCTCCTCTTAACTAGTGTAAACGCCAACATTACAATGTTAAAAAGTTAGATGCAACATTAACATATGTCTCGTTTGAAGAGTACCTAACTACAGATGTTGTTGCGTCTTATGAAAATCGTAAAATAATAAGTAGAAAGTAATTAACTTATACCTCGCTGCACATTGGAGTTAAGAGGTAATCCCGAGTGAAGTGAAAGATTTAAACCTTCGTCCAGAATTTAATTCACGAAGTGGATACACAACTTTTAACATTTATTGCGTCAAAATAAAATTCAAGACTATGATGAATATAAAATATTATTTGGGTTTCTCTCGAGTGCCAATCGAAGAAGGCTATGTAAGGTAGGCTGCAGCTGTCAATGCCATTTTCAAGTTTCCATACCTCGACGCACCGTTATGTTTACTTTTACTACGTATCAGTTGTTTTCCATAACCCTGATCATTGACATAACCTAAAAACTACAATCGACTGTACTTACTTGGAAGCTTATGTAAAAAATATTTGCATCTATTTGTTACAAGTAAACACAACAGCAATACTGATATCTTTTCCCATTTTTTTTTGTAAATCGAGTTTTTTTTATTCGATTTTCAATTGTACATATGAACTTCTTAGTTTCCTTACAATTCTGATTATATAGGTTTGCGAGAATATAAAAAAAACTGACCTTATCATAGAAAATCTTATTGAAGTTAGACTTAGAAAATGGGGCTGAAAACTCCGGGAACAAAATATATAAATGTATAATGTGATTATTTACTACGTCTATGAATGAATAATCACAGCATTCTATTATTAGTTAGTGCTGAAGTAATTGGATTATTTATCACGTGATTTTCCGAAGGCGCGGCGAGTGTTTTTGCAATGAAAAATTAATAAAGAAAACGGTTTTTATTTTAATTCATGATTTTATAAAATTTTCTTTGTACCCAAGGATGTTTAGTAAGTTAAAATCCTTGGCTATAATGGCTATAGCCAAGGATTTTAACTAGCCTGCTGAATTCAGCAGGTTAGTTATAATTCAGTAAAAACCTTTATATAATAAAAGTCGATGTGTATGAATGATTGATCCTTATATATAAAAAAAATACATATCACGGTGTTTTTACGCTATGGACTAACTACTGAACCAATTTTAAATTTGATTTGAGAACCTTGTGCAATTTGATCGAAATTGAAAGATAGGATAGCTTACATTTCAATTTATAGTCGCAATTACCCGTGCGAAGCCGGGGAGGGCCACTAGCTAAATATATGTAAAATGCAATAGTAGAGTGATTAGAGTTAGAAACCTTGGGAAGGAGCTGGTTCACATCAAACAAAATAATGAAAAGCCAGGGGCAAATACACTTACGAAAACCAGCAAAGATCCAATCCGTCCTTATGCGTGCTCGTCGTTCCTCCAGGTGCCCAAGCGCGGGCCAACTTTGTCGAGAACTGTCATTAATACCTAATTACAATTATTGATAGATACTTTTATAAATGCGGGATCAATCAAATTAGAGTTATTTTGATACGGTAATGCGGGTAGCGTATCAGCAAATATTATTATAATTTGATGCGTGCAAAAGGTGCAACAAGAGAAGAATGACGCGGAGAAAAAAATACATCTTTCATTCGTGGATGTTCGGCCAACTTCGGTATTCCGAGCAGATGTCATTGCAAGCCTTGCTGACGTAGAGCATGATGTTCCGGATGATCAATGCACATACTTGCGTAGTTCATGCGATTCACCCTAGATGGCAGTTATACTAATATTTGATGTGAAACAGCGCAAACTGTCGATTACATACAAACTTCATCATAAACGTTTTATTCAGGCAATTGGCATGCCGGTAATGACAAAAAGGGGTATATTACTAAAATAGAATAAAAAACTTTTATTTCTTTATCCTTAATTTTATTGAGCTACCATTATTGAATTGTTGTCGATTGTTGTGAAAACTATTGCTTCCCGGGTCGTATAATGTAAAAATATTACAAGATTTTTTTTATTCTTGGTGAGTTAGCCTTTGGCCACCATCTCACCTGATGGTAAGTGATGAAGTGGTCGAAGATGTGGCTCAGGCTAACCTACAATTACTGGCTTTCAAACACAGTTGCCGGAACATACCGGTGCTTGGCGACAGATTTTCTACTTGAGGGCGGTAGCTGGCCAGGAAGGCATTTGCAAAATGCCCTAAAATCATGTTTCAACAAATGTCAACAATAAACAGTTTAAAAAAACTAGATTTTACTATCCGCCGACCAGTCTGCTAGTTTGGACTGTTAACCATATACCGACTTCGACAAGTTATTTCACACTTTTTAGTGACCCTTACTGCTTACGGGATCCATTGACCTTATTTCTCAACGACTATATCATCAAGATAGGTACATATTTTACAGTTATTAAAGTGTAACTCAAAAACGGCTTGACCGATTTTGATGAACTTTAAAATGGGACCAAACGACAAGCTAAGCAAGGTTTGGTTCAAACAAAAAATGATTTTTTAAAATCGGTTCACCCAGTCAAGAGATCTGAGGTAACAAACATAAAAAAATACAGACGAATTGAGAACCTCCTCCTTTTTTGGAAGTTGGTTAAAAATAGGCCTTCCAGTATGAACAGACAAGGGAACTATTTTGTATTATATAAGTGTATAAAGCTTACAAAGCCACTCCTTGTACTAGGCTTCTTTTTGCAGCATAGTAACTTAGGGTCTTGTCAGGTTAACAAATTAGCATAAAATATTATGGACAAAATTATAATATAATCATATATTAGAGAACCGTGACCAGAATAATAGTTTATTAGATACGTACCTATAGGCTTGTACGGGTACAATAGCGATATAGTTCAGGGTTGTAGAAAATAGGGAAAAGTACAATTAGTGTGCCCCGACAAGGACTATTATACAGTCAAAAGACGGAAAAAGACAAAGATAACAGATGCTGTGAGTATGCTGTGTAAACTAAGTGGAAGTGAGCTGGATACGTTGGCTGCGCGGGTGTCAGACAGACGATGGAGTGAGTGGGCCCAACACTGAAAACCCATGGAAGACTGCAAGAGGGGGCGGCCAAGGAGGAGGTGGAGAGACGATCTTATCGAGGCAGCAGGCAGCGCATGGTCTGGTGCAGGACCGAAATACCTGGCTCAGCATGGAGGAGGCCTACGCAGTACGCACAACTGTGTGTGCCCACCAAAAATAACAATAGGAATTTAATTTACTTAAAGTTCAAGTTAATAAAATAACTTGGAAAGCAATATTTTGTAAAAATTGGGTACAAATGGCTTGGGTATAAATTGGGTATATTTTTTTACAGTCAAAAGGTAAGAAGCTGTAACCTATAGAATAAAGTGTTGATAAATTCATTGCAATAAAAAAAACAGAGGTCAGGGCTCGAAATGATAAATAAATAAACATAGAGCTACAAGACGAGTTAAATTGTCGATAAACACAATTGAGAGTTGTATTTATTCGTCTCAATAAACTGAAATACTTTGACACATGTCTTACTTACTGACCAATTCGTAGTTGAGTTAAACTAAACTAGAGAGACAGAGCATCTATCTATTTTTGCAAATTCAATTCAATGCCAGTGTCTCTCTGAGCTGTAGACCTCGCGAGTCTGCCCTTGCATAGCTTACAATTGAAAACAGGTTCACTGCGCACTTTTTAAATAGCTCCACGCATCAAGACACGCGGGCCGCGGTCCCCGATCGTGTCCCGTTGAATTGAGCGCGATCGGAGCTATACTTTTTTAAATATAGCAAAATTTTAGTAAAATTAACATAGAAAATTCACCTATAGTGTACCGCTCCCCATACTTTAGGAATACAACATAGTCAAATCTACGTCCCAATATAGAGTGTAGCATACCAAAATCTGCGTCTCTGGTAGCGCAGACTAACTAAACAGTTTAAATAGTATCGTCCCATAACAAAATCTTACATTAGACAGCTAAAACCTGTTATTGCAAATATTTTTGCAAGAAATTTCATATATTTGTGTTGTCTTTGTTCGTTTCCTACTTGTGTGGTGTTTTAGTGTTCTGTAATTTGCAACCGCTGGTGGCGGACCGTCCTGCGTTGTTTTTAGGTAATTAGGTTCAATAGCGAAAAAGTGGGCCCAACACTGAAAACCCATGGAAGACTGCAAGAGGGGGCGGCCAAGGAGGAGGTGGAGAGACGATCTTATCGAGGCAGCAGGCAGCGCATGGTCTGGTGCAGGACCGAAATACCTGGCTCAGCATGGAGGAGGCCTACGCAGTACGCACAACTGTGTGTGCCCACCAAAAATAACAATAGGAATTTAATTTACTTAAAGTTCAAGTTAATAAAATAACTTGGAAAGCAATATTTTGTAAAAATTGGGTACAAATGGCTTGGGTATAAATTGGGTATATTTTTTTACAGTCAAAAGGTAAGAAGCTGTAACCTATAGAATAAAGTGTTGATAAATTCATTGCAATAAAAAAAACAGAGGTCAGGGCTCGAAATGATAAATAAATAAACATAGAGCTACAAGACGAGTTAAATTGTCGATAAACACAATTGAGAGTTGTATTTATTCGTCTCAATAAACTGAAATACTTTGACACATGTCTTACTTACTGACCAATTCGTAGTTGAGTTAAACTAAACTAGAGAGACAGAGCATCTATCTATTTTTGCAAATTCAATTCAATGCCAGTGTCTCTCTGAGCTGTAGACCTCGCGAGTCTGCCCTTGCATAGCTTACAATTGAAAACAGGTTCACTGCGCACTTTTTAAATAGCTCCACGCATCAAGACACGCGGGCCGCGGTCCCCGATCGTGTCCCGTTGAATTGAGCGCGATCGGAGCTATACTTTTTTAAATATAGCAAAATTTTAGTAAAATTAACATAGAAAATTCACCTATAGTGTACCGCTCCCCATACTTTAGGAATACAACATAGTCAAATCTACGTCCCAATATAGAGTGTAGCATACCAAAATCTGCGTCTCTGGTAGCGCAGACTAACTAAACAGTTTAAATAGTATCGTCCCATAACAAAATCTTACATTAGACAGCTAAAACCTGTTATTGCAAATATTTTTGCAAGAAATTTCATATATTTGTGTTGTCTTTGTTCGTTTCCTACTTGTGTGGTGTTTTAGTGTTCTGTAATTTGTAACCGCTGGTGGCGGACCGTCCTGCGTTGTTTTTAGGTAATTAGGTTCAATAGCGAAAAAGTTATTAACTTTTTACGGTCATAAATTTCAAAAATTAGTGTATTTTCAAAATTAAAAATCAGATTTCGGCCTTTTTAAATAGCTCCACGCATCAAGACACGCAGGCCGCGGTCCCCGATCGTGTCCCGTTGGATTGAGCGCGATCGGAGCTATACTTTTTAAATATAGCAAAATTTTAATAAAATACCTAACCTTCAGCTCTCCACTTAATTTTTGGATTTCTTGACCCATTAGCATGCGCATGCTAATGGGTCAAGAAATCCAAAAATCTAGATTTGTAACGTAAATAATAAATAATTTTCTTGGACTTATAACCAAAAAATAAATGACACGCGGGCCGCAGCGAAAGCTAGTTGTATCAGAAATAGGTAGGTAAGCAGTAAATATACTCGTACAATAATTTTACATACTTGGTAATCTATTTATGTCGAATTAATATACTGGCTACAAAAACATAAAAAATAAATAACTGATTATATGAGATAGAGAGAGAAACCTGTCACTTTGAGGCAACTGACGTGCGTATCAGGACATTGCCATTAAATTAAGCGCAGGTGTTCATACTTTCAACACCTTATAAGGTATATATATCTCAGTCATTTTGAAAAATTTCCAAAACCTGAATAGAGAAAAAAAATATGTACTTGTAAAACCTGCTCGCAAAATTTCGTAAGAATCTGTTGAAAAATGTGACCTGTAGAGGAGAACAACCGGACATATGAAAGCATTTTTATCAGTAACTAGCTTTCCGGGCGCGGCTCCGCCCGCGCGTATGTCGGTTATCGCGAAAAAACATTAACCTCTTTTTGCGCAGTCGGATGAAAACTATCCTTTGTTTTTTCCCGGGTCTCAAACTATCTCCATACCAAATTTCATTCAAATCGGTCCAGTAGTTTTGGCGTGAAAGCGTAACAGACAGACAGACAGACAGACAGACAGAGTTACTTTCACATTGATAATATTAGTACTGATAAGTCAAAGCAAAGCGCTTCGCTCGAACTAAGTTCTCGCTTGGTCAATTAAACATAACCCGCCGTGTAAGTACACGTTGACGCGAAAAAAAATGTGTCTCGCACTCTCAAAATAAGATAAAATAGCTCTCAAACGTGAATGATCACCTTGCGTTCACTTTCCTCGCGACATGTCGAATAATATAGTCTTACACTCGTGAAAAACGGTACACTAACATACCGTCACGCGCCAGTTGCTATATGCATGCCCTCACATAAATTCACGTAATGCGCTCGCAGAGTTTTGCGTGAACTCACACTAGGCCTATGGATGGAATGTAACAATCTTGCACTCGTGAAAAACGGTACATATAACGCATCGCTAGGGGTGCTGTGCATTTCTCCATTCAATTTCAATGTCCGATATATTATGATACTATACACTTATTCCGTAAAAAGTCATATATACTTACAAGGTTGATGATGTTTCTTTTTGCTATGCATGGCACCTTCAAGATTTAAATTGTTAATTGAACCAAAAGTTTTGTGTAACTATACCTTTTTCTATTTCTATATCTTTTAACGTTTTATGAGTGTCATTCAATGGGTTTGAAATCACACATTAGTTGCTATGTACTACATGTATTGTGCTAAGTACATATAGTTTATACAGTACTAAGTTGTATGGTAACATTTTAGGGTGTTTTGGTATTAAGAATAAAAATCTTTTTTTATTATTATTATTGATACGGCACGTGATATATGAGGCTTATCTGGTGTTATAATTTTGTCCATACCAAAGCCAGCTTTGCATTACGTATCTTAAAATTGTTAATGGAGCGCAAAAATGCATTAGTATCTTTCATATGTACGAGTATATAAACGTGTCCACTGTAATTGTTGAATACGTTTCTATTCAATGATTACAGTGTTATAAATATATTTATGGAACTTTCAAAAATTTATTACGAATCCATAATCGGGTAACGTCGTTAAAAATATGTTTATTCGAACTCCATTCACGAAAATAATATATAAGGCCTTTAACAAAGTATTATCTTTTATGTATAATATTTTAACTGTTTCTTTATTGTTTTATTTTATAATCTCACAAAAGAGCAGTCTGTTATATTAAATTAAAAAGTATTCCTAGCATTAGAAGTTATACCTCTAATGCTAGTAATATATAGTTATACCTTTAGTACGATATAAAGCCACTTGTCTTTATATTGTATTTTATATAGACAAGTGGAACATAAACAATTATTTATTTTTTCATTCATAAATTACAACTCACTTGATGTAATAGTCAGAACAATGAGTTTCCATTTTTCCACGGAAGAAACACTTTTTTTAAAAAGATTCAATATCATTTCGCATTTTATGATGACAAAGACCTACCAGATTTAAGTCAATATACTTGCCCACGTCTTTACAATCTTGTAACTTGTATGCAATTCTTTAGTTCACCTCTTGGTACGGCAGGCGTGTTTTTGAATTTTTAAATTATTTCTTTTTATTTAATTTATACTAACAGATTGTAAGTTAGATTTGATATAAATTATTGGAATACAAAATGTTTTGCCCCGGGCGGGAATTGAACCCGCGTCCTTCCGATTTCGCGCCGGATGCTGCGAAATCGGAAGGACGCGGGTTCAATTCCCGCCCGGGGCAAAACATTTTGTATTCCAATAATTTATAAATTTATGATTTTCGCTTAGTACGCGGTAGTGCTTGTAATCATAATATATAGAAATATAGATTTGATATGTTAGGATAGTAGACACATATTAAAATACAATTATTTACATTTTTATGTACTCCAAAAAGAATAAAACCAAAATATTTGTAGTGCACTTGTAGCACATGAATAAATAACCGTATTCTTTACTCTTAGCCTTGTAGTCACTTGGCGTGCCAGAACAAAAAACGTAAGTTTTAAATAACACTAAAATCTAAAGCCCCATACGAAAAAAAATGTGTACTTACTCATAAATCGACCTTCCAAACCATTTGTTACAACGAGATATGGTTCAGAAAATTATATAGAAATATGACACCTGCTCCCCAAAAATATGGGGAAGAAATGAGACGGCAGGAAGACTAATAACAGGGAGGGTGTTTCTAGATATAAATATATTTATTTTATAACAAAAATCTTACGATTCTATGGTATATAGTGCTAGTGGACTGTCACTCGCCCACAATAATAGTCATTGTCGGCAACGAATGTTGTAAGTTTATTTTATGCTTATTTTAATCAACTTTAAACTATTAGATCGATGTTGAAGATTAAATTGGACTTTGAGGTTTGCTTAAAAGTCGTGGGTGTACATAAATATAAATAAATATAGGCATCGTTTAGAAAACATTCCACTTTTAGTAATCAGTTCACGCATTTTGATTACCACGCTGACTGGCCAGTTGAGTAGGTATATAATATGTATTTAAATTCAAACTTGGAATTTATTTCAAATTCAGTTTGCACATTGTGTATACACATTATCAGGCTTTATTCCTGAAGTGGTATGAAAAAGTGTCTGCACAGGCACAGGCCTGTTTCACCGGTCACGTTTTGTCCTATCGAACAGATATCGATAGCGGGCACGTTGTCGTCAACCAGACACAGTTCTTTAAACTATGGTTGATTAGCCTTTGAGTTTATTTGTTAGTCAAAAATATTACGTGTAACTAATAAACACGGATCTTTGGTTTGAGAATGCACCGAGAGCATTCCGGTTTATACCTATTTTCATCGTAAGTGTGTTTATATGACATTGCTCATGAGTAGTTAAATTTTGCCAGTAGATCTCCCCGTACATTCACTTATTTTGAGCCGCGCGTATCACAGACTGAAAAGAAAGTGAAATCTTCGTCAAATTTGTGTAATATTTGATGCAACCTGTATGAGTTATTTTTAATTTTTTTCACATTTATGATTAAAAATACAATGTTTAGTGTAGGTGGATGGAATCAATTGCACCATCGAATATTTTTTAAAGTTTGAACATCTTGAGTGTAATTGTATATTGAGGTAAATAAGCGTTCGATGGGTCGACACAGGTGAAATGGAACAAGTTGAATTGTATTTTGGAATGGCGTAGTGAACCCAATAGGTACGTACTATCATGATGAAAATTATTCTGTAAGAATGTCCACCAACTAGGTACCTATTACGGTTTAAAATATCCAAAAGTAGATTTGTTAGTGTAAATATTTAGTAGAGCTTTTTATTTTATTAAACGGGACACCGAAATAAAAAAAAAACCTACATAAATTGAAAAATCTCTTTTCCAAGTCATTTGACAGAAGCTGCCCCTGAAGTGAACCTGTATTTAATGCCAATTCATTCTGACCTAATTTTATCACTATCCCAAACATCTACCGAGCCGACCAAACGGTTATTTCTGACCATAAAATTATTCCAATCATTAGGTCAAAGTGCGGGTTAACAACATAAAATACAGGCGATACCTACTTTAGTTTAGGAATCCTCTTCAAAACATCGTAAAGTGTCCTTAGCGGCTGGTGGCGGATACCATTTTAGGATTTATGCTTCACCCCAAAACTTTGTATGCCTCTACCCGATATAGGCCGTCATTCTCGAAAACATAAATTCTGTTTAAGTTTCACTCAAAATATTCCGAAGACGGGGCATCAAAAGCTATATAATACCGTTATATGGGGTGTCTGTGTTACGATACGATAATGGTATGCCAAAATAAAAGTTGTCGTGTTTAGGCTACGCCATGGGCCTTTATAAAGAAGTAGGGCTATAACGTTTTCGCTTGCCCTTACAACGAGTATAAATTAATTAAACATGTAAAAAACCTAACTGCAAATTTATTTTCGTTAAGTGCTATATCGTTCCATTGAAATTAAAACTGCAAGTTATATATATCTTTGAAATCGTTTTTAAAAACCCTTCATTATGATATCCGACTTGGAGGTTTAGAAGAAAAAAAGTATTTTTTATTCACTTGGGCTATAAAGACGAATCTAACAATATCACACACATTAAAATCGGCTAAGCCGTTTAAAAGTTATGGTGGAATAAATAAAAATAGCCAAACTTACATACCTACATACATGAACCCTGAAAACATAACACTCCTTTTTGGGCAGTCGTGTTGATATAGGACTGTATAACTAAATATTAATAATATGATTCTCTTAGCTTATTTATTTAAATAAATAAAAAATAATATAATTTTATCTATTGACGATTATATATAAGATTCATTAATGTGTAGTTGTCAAAATATAATAAACGATTTACATTTTTTTTATTGCTGGTAAGCTTTTGATCACAATCTCACCTGATGGTAATTGATGGTGTGGTCGCAGCTGTTAACAGACTTAACGTAGAATTACTGGCTCTCAAGGACAGCTGTTGGAACAAACCGCTAAGTGCTTGGCGACAGATTTTCTACTTGAGGATGGTAGCTAGCCAGGCGGGCATAATGCCCTTCCACTATACCGTGAAGCTCAAGCCTGCGGGGGGATTCGAACCAAGGACCTGTTGCGCGGCAGTCTATCACTGCTTTAGAATACTCTGAAAAACTTGGATTAAACTTAAACTTTATACACATGATAACAAAGGGTTAGTTGGAGTCAATACGTGGAATAGTGACAAAAATATACCCGTCAAGTACACACCTCAACTGTCTTTATTTTGTAACTTTGTTTATTTTTCATGTAATTATGCATACCCGTCTACACAAGGGAAGGTCCTCGGGGTATGTCAGAGTCAGCACCAACTACTGTCACAGCAGATGTGCTTTTACTGATTAACAATTACACTGTCACACCTCGTCCCTTTTGGAAACGCGGCAACGCTATTACGAACGATCATACAACCGCCGCAGCTATGCGTTTTCTGAAACTTTCTTAAGGGAGTATTATCTGCGTTTATGCTATGATATAATTTGATATCACCCCGAATTGTTCAAATATAACAAAAAAAAATAGTAGAATGCTTTTTTACCGCAATAACATTGCGTTCCTCATTTTATGTGCGATTCATTAACTTCTCATCTGTCAAGATACAGTACAGTTTCTTATATCCTGAAATATAACCCAAAGTTTAGTAGTACGCTTTTTTACCGCTGTAATATTGCGTTCCTTATCTGCATTCTATGTGTGATTAATCACAGAATATATACAGTACAGTAATTTAATACAAATTATGTAAGGAATTTTTTCGTAAATTTTCTATGTTACTTGTGAAAATTGTGAACCCTGAAAAGTAAACCAAAGTTTAATAGTACGCTTTTTAACCGCATTAATATTGCGTTTCTCAGCTGCATTATATATGTGTGCCACTTAGAGATTTCAGTATGCAGTATTGTAATGAAAATTACACAAGGATTTTGTTCAGTAATTTTCAATGTTACTTGTAAAAATAACCGGTTAGTGTGCAAACTGCGTTTTTCATGACTCCTTATTAAAATATGCTAATCGCAGTCCTCAAACATATAGTATATTAGGTATATTTATGGTCAAAATTGTTTAGTAGGCATAAACGCTGTGGATATATATTTTTTTAATTTTGCTCTTCTATAGTATGTAGAAAAAATAGAACTTGATTCATTAATAACTCAATTAGAGGTTTATATAATTTATGGCCAAATCAATGACTTGAATGATGATTTATAAATGCGTTAAAAACATTTCTGGACAATTAAGTGCCCATATAGTATCATAAAAAAATAATACAAGCTTATAAAAAAATAAATTAAATCGATACATGTATGAATTACTTTTTTCTAATTAAATTTTATTTGATACTGTCAAGGTGAGCATAATTGCACTAATAATAATCAGGACATTGTTTCGTGATCTCAAACAATAACTCAAGCAAACGGTTTTTCTAATTTGATTCTTCGTTAAGGCTTTCATGCCATATCTTTTGTTTCGTTAATTATTAGGTTTAATTATCTGAGATTGACTAGACTGCGATTGATGTCTGAGCAAGCCTGTCTCACTCCGCACTTGGTACAAAAGTACAAGTATACCGGCGTATTTACCCGGTTTGGAATCTTCTACAGTGCGCTATCGTTTGCCGCGACGTCGCCACTGAAATGAATGCACATCATCGTGTTCATCTCATCATTAGCGTGCAGCGTCATCAGCCACTTAGAGATTTAATTATTCTGTCTAGTTGGTCATTAGGTTCGTAAATAAAATGAAGCCAAAATCACAGCGCATTGAATTCAGCTGCGGCAATTCAATGAAGACGAGGATCCAAACATCAAGTTTTTCATACATTCGAAAGACATCGGAAGGTAACAAAATAATACGTACCGTTATATATAATATTATACCAGTTCTGTTTTTATGGTGATAATAGCATGTATTATCACCATAAAAATATAATATAGGGTTAAGCTTTGTTATATAGATAGAATCGATAGATTAGTTTTTCGTCATCTAACCTTTAGCCAAGTTATTTTTTTATTTAACAATATACTACGAACTATATACAACACTATATACAGCTACTACAATAAAAGCATTTAGTCAATCTATAAGTCATAACAGGCTCACAGGCAGTCCAAACGTTCTAGCTCATACCATTGTGCCAAGTGATTATGTGTTTGAAGCAGGCTTAATCTAGAATAGATACTGCCTAAAAGAATAACTTCTATGAGGAACTGCTTCACAAGGACTGCTGTCCCAACAGACCGTCACATAGGCTCTCCTCCAGTTTATTGTTTTGTGAAACGTGCGATTTCTAAACTAAAAAGCGGCGTGTAGTACATGTATAATATAGTAGGCAGAAGATATATATCTAAGTAGGTATGTTAATATCTTTAAGCTGGCAACTTTGTTAGAAGCTTTCGAGTTTATCCACAGAATTAGCATTCACTAATGCCTAATTACCAATCAGATATAATGCTCATTTTTGATTAATGACCAAGACTTCTTCAATTATTTTATTTTGCTAACCCGCATTGCCCTGGCTGCACTTGAGAATGGCTATGAGCTAAACGGTGGTTAATGGAAGTACCGCTGCACTTTCCAAACTACTCCTAGGTTTGTTGGACCTAATATTGTTCTGGAGTCAATGCGCCATTGAAGACTCCTTTGTTAAAAAGTAATTGTGGCTCTTTATTAGCTTACTTGTATAGATATCTGATATTCAAAAAGGAAATGGAAGTAGGGGAGAATTGGGGGTTCTGCATCTGCATCGCTCTCGCTTCGCTCGAGCTCGCGATGCATGACCCCCAATTCTCTCCGTTATATAGATCACAACTGGCATTCTTCTTGATATCAATGGGCTAAGTTCGGATCGAGCTGTTTGCACAATCGTCCATCCTTATTGTAACTTTACAAGATTTAAGGATTCTAAGAGTGCTTATGCATTAGGCACCCCTAGTTATTTTTAATCCGAACGGTTATTTTTTAAAATTTTTTTTTAATTACTTTGGGATTTCTGATACGTCTATGCCTTTTGAAAGCATAGCTGATAATACCGTTTTTTAATTTTGGTTTTGGTGATATAATATTATATTTTTTTGTGTTTTGACCAAATACAATCATTTCTGCTTGCGTAGATGAAGGCTCATCTGAATTTCTTCTGCACCGAAATCAATGAGATTGCCTTCTTGATCAACAACTTTTACTGTAATTGATGATATGTTGTTGTCTTTTACGGGAAAATATATAATATTTTTAGGTTTTTCAATAAACCGAAAGCTTGGAGGAACGTTTGGTACAAATTCATAAATAATGTGGGAAGATAAACCATTAATGTACGAGCCGTGTATTAAATCACATTCGATCCTTATGACTGTTGTTGGAAGAATGTTCACTGGATTCTCTGATACATGCCATTTATTAGCTTCTAGTATTTCTTTTCGAAAACCTAACATGTTTCCCATACTATTTATTACTTGGAAATTAACAGGTTTTGTGCAAAAAAGAGAACATTTTGCAGTATTTGAATTGGATTCAATATTGAGTTCACAGTCATCCAATTTGCTATTTAAATAGTCGGCAATGTCTTGTAAATCATAATTTCCATTTGGAATTTTTAATCTTTTATTTTTTTCACCGTAACTAAATATATTGTTAACATCTGATATATTTGGTATAACATTGAAAACAGAGAAATATAATAATCCGCACTCATAGCTATGATTTAAAGATAGAGGTGGATGAAAAGTGGTTTCTAATATAGATTTCTTTCCAGAAAAACTTAATGAGATAGACATAGTCGTAGACTGTTCTACAATTTATACTAAACTGGAGAAAACATAAAACACATCCACTATTTATTTGTTTGTATTACACCAAAACTGTTCTAAAAATTTAAGGCATAAATGACCGCAGTTATACGTATTATTTTTTTGATGATTATTATAGTTATATAGAATGTTTCCCTTCATCATATATTTTATAAATTCCTTAGGCGGCCTCAAGTTCCCATAGCTATCAAAATATTCAATGTAATCGTCAATTTTCACATAGGCTACCCAATGAGTTCCAGGATTTATTGAGCTATCTAAATTGACGACACCACACTCAATAGGATATGGTCTTTTAGGTAAATTATCTCTCATAAAAACACCTCTAAAGTAAGGAATATTATTACAATATTTCAATAAATCTATATTTGTAAGAGCCCGACTAGGCAACCGTTGATTTAGTTTTTTTTTTTTTTAGATAAGTATAATCCAAAACCTTTTTTATATGGTTTAATGCATAGCCCTTTGCCTATAGTTAAACCTTCCAATTTATCATGATGTCTCTTTAACTCCGAAAGACGTTTTTTTGCAGCTTTGTATTCGTTGTACGTTTTAAGGATTCCGGATACTCCACCAGCCAGACTTCCAGCAGCTGATAATCCCGCAAAAATAGGTATTAAAGGAAGAACACCTCCTGATTTTGGTAAAGGAATAATTCGTGGTAGTTTAATAGGTAAATCTTTCGTTAAATCTTTTGCTGCAGCAAATGCCAGTTCTATTGCCATTTTTTTACATTTTGGTTTCATTTTACGAATCTGCTTTTTAGTGTGAGATACAATGCTTTTAAAATTCTTTTTCATTCCAGAACCAGAAGCAACTTTGGCCAACATTGCTTTATTAACTAATGAAGCTGCTATTTTTTCTCCGGGACTAGCATTAGCAGAAGTAGTCCGTGTCTTCGCCATTTTTAGTAAAATTATATCTGCCTTACGCCGTTTATGTAAATTAGATGAATTATTGTAGGCTATATCGTGTTGTTTGCAATATTCGTCCAGCTGATTGATGCCTTTATCCCCACGAGCCAGTCTTTCTTTTAAGCGAGTTCCTGGTCCACAGAAATTATATCCTGGTAGATGAAGTTCAAATGGCAATTTGTTGATTAATCTATTCAGAAGACTATCTTCCGTCATAACCAGATGGAGACTGAATTACAATTATGTATAATCAATCTTTATAAAACATTCGTTTTGTTAATCCAACTGTTTTCACTGGAAGGGAACCCGAGCCATTTAACGTAACACCTTTTAGCTTTTTTTTTCAAAACTTTTTCGACAAGATAAACATCAGGGTGCTGAGTTTTTTGTAGTTCTTGTATATAAAATGCACCTAGTATTGGACGATGCCTCATGTCCGCTAATAAATAAGTTATTGGGTCAGTGTTTTGCACTTTGATGATTTTGAAAATTTCTGTTGACCAATTCGGCGTATACCCTTTTTCAAATGTGCCTTTATATTTACTTATGCGCACATAATCATTGGCATTCAATTTCTTTCTATATTTTTCTTTAGGGATAGAGGTAAGATTCTTTTTGAACCTCTCCAGTAATATATCTTTATTTTTTTGTTTTACTTGTGCTGGAGACATACCAATTGTTCTATGAATGGTATTGTTGTATATGTCAATCACTTTATTAAGAACTTCGTCATACCATATATAGTTTCCTCTGAAACTGAATTCTTTGTAGAGCTTATTTTTCAATGTTCGGATTAATCTTTCTACAATAGATGCTTTTTTAGTAGAGTAAGTGGAGTAGTGATTTATTTTATAACTATCCACAATTTTTTTGAATTTGTCATTATAGAACTCATTGCCTCTGTCCGTTTGTAGGTGTTTAGGCACTCGTCCTTTATGTAATAAAGATTGAAAAGCTCGAGTGACAACTTCTTTTTTTTTACTTTTCAGTGGATATGCCCATGCGTACTTTGAAAAAGTATCGATAACGGCTAAAATAAAATTATGACCACCGTTAAATTTAGAAACAGCTTGCATATCTATTAAATCAGCTTGCCAAAGGTCATCAATATCTTTCATCACAACATGTCTTCGAGGAAAATTTACCCTTGCATATTTATGAATCTCATTTACCACACTTTTTTTGCTCATGTTTATTATAATGTTTAAATATTACTTCTAATTTATTAACTCGATTATTTAATTCAATAAGCAAGTTTGTGTTAGATGAAATTTTATTCAAAATATTAATGAGAGATTTATCAACATATTCTTTGGTTGCGCTGTCATTCAGATCAATTGGATGTTCCAAATTTTTAAGGATCTTATTTTGGGCGTTTAAATTTCCATCACTAGATTGTTTTATAGAACATTCGCTTTGGATTATATAATCTTTTTTCTGTTTTTTATATAGGTGATGGCCGAATTTGTTGACATTCATGTTTGAATGATTCTTAAAGACTAAACAAATATTCGCAACGCTTAGTCATTTTATTCTTTAATTATACCAGCTTCTTTTAACTCTTCTATGATTGAAATAATTTCATTGTCATGATTACTGTTACCAGCATCTCTAGATGCCACCAAAAGCATAAGTCTTTCAATTAATTCATTAGGATCGTCCCAATAAATAAAATCTGTATTTGATTTATAGGTTTTTTTAAAACTTGGGGATTTAACTCCAGTTCCACGCTTGATAGCTTTGTTTTCCACTTCATCTCGATCAAAAAATAAGGGTTTTATAATTTGGCAGTACTTCATGCTTTTGTCTCCTCTTATTTGGCCTAAACGATTAAAATCTCTTTTGTGAGCATTAGTATTGTGTAACATATCTTTATAAACTATTTTATCTCTCTCTGTTACCAAATTTAAATCCGGCTTTTTTTTAAATAAAAGTTCCTTAATACCAGGTGTCATTTCGTAGTTTATATTTCCAAGGGTCATTAAAGAAATTTCATTGTCGCTAGAAGTTTTACCAAAAACCTTAAAAGAGATTGGTATGTTTCCCATGAATAATTGCTTGTTTTCATCCCGTACTCCAAATGGTACATTTAATGTATTATTTTCATCAAGCAAATTTTGTTTTTCTAATATTGATAGAAGGGGAGTGTCTAAATTGGTTACTTTTTTTTCATTTTTAAATGGCGTTGAATGTATTTGTTTTTCTGATTCACTATCGGTTAATGTATTTTCACTTTTAGCAGAGTTATAGCTTTGAAATTTGTCGTCGGGTGAACCGTTGGAATAATTACACAGTGATGAATCATTTGTATCAAAAGTGCATTTAATATCACTTTTATATGAATTAGATTCAGCCATTTTATTAAGAGGATCAGTGAGAGGTTTAAATATTTTATTTAAATTTAAGTTTGTGTTGTCTTCTTCATCCTTTATTTGTTTTATTTTGTTTTTAATTGTTTTAACTGAGGCGAGTATTTGGTGTTTCCATTTTTTTTCCATGTTTTATAACGATGTTACCACATCCATTAAATTATAAGAAATGATGACTTTAGTAGTTATGACTTGTATTTAAATGAAATCAATCGAACTTAATAAATGTATCAAATCCACTTCTGTATCTACCATTATTTAATTCACTATATTTATCTATAATTAAGAATGAGTGCGGATAAGTCCATGTTTTTAAACATATGTTTTTAAATTTGGACCAATCAATGTCTGAATTAACATGTTCATTATAAATATGTTTTAAATTTATATCATCCTGTTTAAAAATTATTAAAAAGTTTGCATTATCTCGTATTAATTGTTTTGGTATTTTCGAATAAGTTTGGGACAAGTAAAAGCAATCTATATTTTTATGCCGTCCCATTGAAAAATAGTTACGTATATTTGTCTGATTCTCGCATGCCACATCGTCAAAAATAAAAACAGAATTTGGTAAAGCAATATCCGGGTCAATAACGTCTTTGTTATCATTAAATATGTTAAATTTTATATCTGGAATTTGATTCAAGATTTCATTTAAAAAGCAGTATTTTGGTTGAAATGTGGTTTTTGAATACAGATAAACATTCTTAAATTTTAAGCCGTTTTTATGTAATAATAAGCCTATCATTACATTGGTCTTTCCACAATTAGATGGACCGCAAATTAGACAGCGAATCGTATTGGGAAGTAATACGCTATGTCTGTTAATTCCGGAATGTGATTTTACTTCTATGTTGTTAATTTCTAAAGTTGTGGGTTGCTTTATCAACCTCATAATGATATCTGACAATACTGTATAGGGTATTTATATTAAATAGATAAATCATTACAATGTCCATTTCTATTGATCGAATGTTAGCGGTTCTAATGTTTGCTTTCCAAGAAATTTAGCTTTTAAAAACAACCTTTGTCCACGTGATCTATTACCAAAAAAGGTAAGTACCTAGTTATATTTTAGTTATTATTTTTGTAATACTTATTAATTCATTGTTGCACCAGCTCCACTGTATAGCAGACAAATTTGCATTGCACTGTTGGTTTACATATATCCTGATTTTGGTAAGTGTTTATTTTAACTTTTTACTAATAATATCAGTTAAAACTAATTGGTAGTTCATATGAAGGTTAATTTAATAAGTATTATTTTATTTTGTTACAGAAACAATGACAAGCATAGTTTTTGCTGACGCTGATCCTTTCTATCTACAAGAGGCTCAAGACATGAATTTAATCTGGAACAGTCATGAACACGATAGAGATATTGTTCGAGAAAATAAAGAAACCAATACAAAAAATAAATCATTCAAAACAATTCATAAGAAAGGAAAGTTAAGTTTTAAGAAAAAAATATCACCAGATTCATCATTCGTTGTCAGAAAAATACCAGGAAAAGGACATCACTTAATAAAAATTGAAATCAGTGAAATTAACACCCTAGCAAGTGATGATTGTTGTGTAAGTGTGCAGTATGTAGTTGAGGATAAATATGATAACATTTTAGACGCAACGCAAGATTTAATAAGTAAGATGACAAAAAAGTTATGTGTCCCAGAACCTTTATAAATCTATCTAATTGTATTTATTGATATTTTATTTTATTGTAATATTATTGAATATATAACCTAATAAACATAGTTACGAGTCACGTACTTGTTTTATTTATCTTGCTTACGCAGGGTTTACCTACACATTATTTCGGTGACCGATGTAAATCTGGATTCGGTCGAACACTAACAATAATCTTATAAAATCAGACAGGAATTAGGATAGGTTAAGAAAAATGCAAGGAATGATATTTTATGCGATTTCAATTTATTTCATATATATTTCACATATATTATATATAGCAAATTATAACTTTTACCAGTAAATCAAGACTTACAGACTATATAACTTTACAAATGTATTACTTATAAATATATATATAGTTATTATGTTAGGAATTATAGTAAACATTTACCAAAATAAAACGGTTTTCAGTTGACAAGATATATAATTTTGTCATTATTTACAGTTCAATGTTGCTTTTAAATGTCACTTTTATTATTATGATATATTTCTAATATAATACAATATTATTATAATATATTGCTGTAATGTCCCCAAGGTACAGTTTTTACTATATCTTTCGTGATCTGTCTCTTATCATCTGATTTATTTAAAATCAATTTATTCAACCTCTGAGTAAATATTTTATGATTAATTGATTTAATAATGTACATACTATCTCTAAAATCAATATTCCTAAACAAACATCGTTTATATTTTGCCATGTCAAGTTTCCTCGTTACACATTTTTTTGTGCCTTTGGCTTTCTTAAGTGAAGATGTTTCAGTATTTATGCAATAAAGTTTTGCGCGAAGTCCTGTGAATTCTGTAATTAACTCACCAGCCATTTCATCTTTAAAATATCCAGGTTGTTTAATATTAACATGAGGTATACCATATACATTATCTTCTTTAAAATTACTAGTGTCAAAGTATTGTAGGTTAAGTTTCATATCCTTGTAGAAATCATCAGTCCTTATCAAATATAAAAGACTATCAGTATCTGTGTAGCAAAGGCATATATTTTCTCCATACATTTTTTTCATAATCGCGTAATGGAATCTATATAAATGTCTCTTCGCGAGTTCTAGAACAGTAAAGCCAATATATATTGGTCGGTCTAGATTGATTTGTGTTGGCCGCATTTGAATAGCTACCAAATTTTCTGTAAAAATCGAGAGATTCATAAAATTTGGCGCACTTATATATTTTTCAGCGCCGCAAATTTTATTAGTTCTGTTAGAACAATCTTTCCATACATTAACTAGTTTTACATCAACTTGATTTCTTTTGTTTTCTATCGTTTTACCAAATATAGAGTTATTCTGTTTTTAAAAAAAATCCCTTTCAAATTCGGAAGTTGCATTTTGTCGCAACAATGTGTTTAATTCAATGTAAGGTTTTAGAAATTGTTTCTGATCGAAAGCCAATACTCTGTGTATTTTTAATAGTACAAGTCCGTTTCTCAAACATTCT
The DNA here is from genome assembly GCA_963854805.1 of Plagodis dolabraria. Classification (NCBI taxonomy): domain Eukaryota; kingdom Metazoa; phylum Arthropoda; class Insecta; order Lepidoptera; family Geometridae; genus Plagodis; species Plagodis dolabraria. Next base: position 18,572,024 of record OY978447.1, on the reverse strand, counting down.
TTTAAATGAGTATAATGTATGACATATTTATATTTATTATGTAGGTTTGCTATTAGCTTTTGAGATTTTCCATTAGGCGGAATACATTTTTCTGGCGCGAATGGTAAATCAGAATGATGATCATGTATTTGTGGAGGATATTCAAGGTCCACTTCAAGTATGTATCCGCGATTGTTACTATCTGGTATCGATTCAATGTTGTTAAGGGTTTTAATTTCGTCTTCATTTAGAAAGGAAAAATTATTGGTAGGAAGACATTTCATCATCGTATATCCATAAAGATTTACACAATCGAGGTACATTAGATAAGAATTGGGCTCGTATTTATTGTAATTAGACAAATATTTATTATTTGCTTTAGCATTTCTGAGAGAACATTGTGCTAAACCTCCTCTAATGCCTTTTTCAAGCATTTGATACATTTCAACATCGGAAATTAAATCAAGCTCAACTTTTGTAAACAATAACATGGCATCCCAACTTAATGAAGGTGATGATACATAATGACAAGGATCTAAGTTGTAGTAAGTCAAGCTCATTGTTCTGAATTTTTCAAAAACGTCACATAATAATAATACATCGCATTTTAAATATAAATCGGTGTACTCCCCTAAATCTTTTATGTTAAATTCATTCCAAATAGTTTGCGCATGTTCGTAATCTTTATCTGATATATCTTCAGAAGAAAGCCTATTAAAAAAACTACTCTTGTCAGGAAGATTTGGTTCATTATAGCGTTCCATCGAATTCAAATAATCATAGCAATATACTCCTTTTTGACACAATAAATCAAACGATTTACTATCAGGATAATATTTTTTTAAATTTTTAAAGTCACTTTTCTGCAGTGTTTTTACTAACTTATCCAAGCCGCAACTAAGAAAATTGAACGAATCAATAAATTTCAACTGAGCGGCATTGATGGAATCAATTGGTATAAACTTTGTGATTGATATGTATTTTTCCTTTGTTTTTGAAATAAGATTAATACGTCCTATGATCGCAGATAGCTCGGTAATAAATAAATGACAGTCATATCCGGAAAGATTGTGGAATATGATTGGAATAAATTTACATGTCCTAGCATTCAAATTACATCCCACGTGACTCGGACCTAAATAAGCTGAATCAAAATGATCGTGGTCTGCGCATTTTACGTCATCAGCTACAAATTCCTTTTTACACAAGTGACAGATGGTAGCATGTTTAAACGATGCCAGCTCATTTTCAGTTAGCGGCATCATTTCATGTTTAATTGATATAATTTGATATAATTCCATTACATCATTAGTTAGAGCTTCAATAAATTTTTTTACACAATTTGGGCCCCGATAAGACACAAATTTGTTTAGACTCGGTTTAGACTCACAGCATATGTAATAAGCAAAGCAAGTCGCTTGATGTATTTGCACGTTCTCAACATGTTGTGATTTGCTTTTATCCGAATATTCTTTAAGCAAACTTTCAAAATCACCATATATTACGAAAGGAATTCTACGAGTTCGTTCAACATGCGAAAATAATAACTTACTACCTGGTTGAGGCAGAATTGTTTTTACTCTAGCGCAATCGTGATTTACCAGTTTTTCTTGCGATGGAAAATAAATAAAACATTCGTCACACAAAAAAATTCTGCATTTATGTTGTGTAAGTTGTCTATGTACAAGCTTTCCGAAATCTTTTATCAAACAGAAATGGTTTTTCCCGTTTATCTCAATGAGGAGCAGGCTAATATGCGTCAACTTACGATGTTTTGTTTTGTAGAGGGGACCAGATACTATATTGTTTTTATCCAAACCGTACACATTTACCGAAATTAAAGGATTTATCTTTTCGAATATTTTAATATCATTTAAACTCAAAGGAAAAGTCATTCCTGAAGTGTTCAGAATATGTTTATAATGTGGATATGACGACACTCTATTTGGATTATTTTTTGCTGGATACATATGCGCAATTATGCTCCATAAGAAACATCGATCATCTTTGTTTTGAATGTTTAAACATGATTTGGTGTTTTGAATTTCTCGCGGCAATTTCACGTATGAGCCCGCCCGTAATGGATTGTATTGATTAATATTTAATTCTAAATGACTGATAGAATTTAGTGTCCAACCACTCCCCGACATTTCGAATTCTGAACATTTCGTTATCAGCTTTTGGACACATGTTTTATAAAACGATATCAAATCAGAGTTGTAAAAAATCTTTACAAATGGCACATTAAATGACTTAAGGGCTTTTTCATCATTTTTAGGTAAATAATATGACACAAAAAATTCCATGTTGACTTTTAATGCATTGTGTTGGATCAATGATTTTTTTATTAATTGTAAAACTGAAGTAGAGGCTTTATTCAAAAATTCCTCAGGCAGCATATTATTCGAAATAGGGTTTATTTTATAACTTACAATTCTAGATTTAAATGCACTAGCTATAATCTGCACATCTGGGAACTCAGAGTTGATCAAACAGTTTGATTTATGAATACTACTTTTATAATGCGACGAGATACGAGACACCTCAATATTACACTCTCTACAATATACCATTTTGCCTCACTTGTTCCTTAGTAGGTATACTTGATAACAAACTTGAACTGATAAAAAATATTAAAAAATATAGGTAAATATTTGAGGTATTTACTTAATATAATAGTTGCATGAATTGATATGAAGCGATTAACCTGCCTAGATGTCGGTAATAATATAAATGCATAGTTTCGTAATCTGAGATTTAATTTTACTGTTTGCAATTAGTTTTCAGTAGTATATTTCAGTATTTCAGTTTCTATATTTAAATTTTTCAATATTCCAATATTTCAATATTCCAATATTTCTCATTTATAGTTTTGCTGTAAATAAAACAATCATTAGACATAACATAATAATAACCAGTTAAAATTTTATTCATGAAAATAAAACTTACATTTGTTGATTAAAAAGTATTGTAAATGCTTTCCTATTATAAGGTATAAATAAAATAAAGATAACAGTTAAGTAAAGATAGTTAGATAAAAGTGAAATAATTGAATATTATTGCGTCAGTATGTTAGAACATATTGTTCATTGCGGTATCATGGGATACTTAAATGTATAGTTTGGTAATCCTAGTTTGCAATTTACTGTGTAGATATTATTATAATGTTTGCAATTAGTATTTCAGTTTCTATATTTCAATTTTTCAATATTTCAATTTTCAATATTTCAATATTTCAATATTTCTCATTTTTAGTTTTGCTGTAAATAAAACAATTATTAGACACAAAATAAGAATAACCATTTCAAATTTTATTCATAAAATCTAAAACTAACATTAACTAATTCAAAAGTAGTATATATGCAAGTAATTACCTATTATAAGGTAGAAATAAAAATATCAAGGTAATATAATAAAGTAAAGACAAAATGAAACAATTGCGATTGTACCAATCTGTTAAAACATACTGTTCAATGTAATTTCATGGGATACATTATTGGCTGTATAGCCTTGAATTCATTTTTCCCGGCTTCTACAAGTGTTGACAATGCGCGCCATACAGGTGTTTGGGTGTCAGTACACAATTTTAAAGTAACCAGGGCTCTTTTCCAACGTTCTTCGCTAGGCTGACATTCAGCTTCTCGGGAATTATAGACCCTTAACTCGACGTAATACTCCCCGCCACGTGTGAGATCTCGTTGTGTTGTATACCCGCTCGTTCCGCGCTGTGAAAAGAAGCTCCGCAATGTAGCCGCACGCGCTGGTTTCACCTTGCTGCTTTCTCCGATCTCCTGAAAAAAAATCAAACAAATAATAAGTGACCTTCATACGTAACAGTTTATTGATATAACTGCTGTAACAAAAGTAAGTTACATAAATGTTTACAAAAATAATCTAGCCTGCATTAAACAACGCTTATCCACCATCGTAACTAAAAAAATACCCTGCCTAAGAGGGCCATGGTGCCGTAAACAATCATCACACACACACACACTGAGTATCACACCCATAAAAATAAGTAAACGAGCGAATAATATTTTTTCATTACCTGTGTAATCGAGGGCTGCGCCAGAGGTAATTCTACGTCATCCGTGTCCGAGCCAAAGAAATGGGATGTCGTCAACAGTTCTGTTGACACCGCCGCTGGCAGTTTTTTCTTTCTCGATGAAGACCCAGCGCCGCTGCTAGCCGTCCGTTTCTTTGATGCGCCTCCGTCTTTCTTCTTTTCTTGAGCCACCTTTTTTGCAGGAGGTTGTGGTGTAGGTGGAGGTGCTACAGGCTCGGACCCCGCCGGTGTTTCGTCGTCCGATACATCAATCTCATCGGCCCAGAAAGGATTTTGCGACCAGCCCGGCCTGAAAGCAATAATTTAAAATAATTATAATAGAAGATAACTTCGCAACGAGTTAACACAACATTGTTTCTGAACATTGTTTTAGCCTAGCATAGCAAAATGCTTTATAAATAAAAAATCCATGAGTTAACACAAGTTAGTTTGCCGATCAACACAGGTACCTAAGTCACATTACACTTTATACGTTTACATCCTCACACTCACAGTCCACACTTAGTTCAATGACTTGTATAGCGGGTGCCAGAAACATTCACTTCACTCATAATCTCACCTTGAACCAGAAATACAAATTTCCCTTGGGGAAGTAAATTGAGCTTCTGTCAGGAATCGAACCCGAAACTCCCGGTGTAGAAGGCAATTACTTAACAACTACGCCAGCATGGCATCTAATTTTTTTCACCGAAGTTATAAGGCAATTTGCACTCACTAATAATTCATTCATACTAACAATAAATACTTTAAGGTCACTTACTTACATAGTTAGGTTCCTTGAAGTTCCGAATATGTAAATAACTGCACTTTTTTTGGATGCTGGAGCGTCGTCGCCCACCACTGAATATCCGCTTTTAAATGTAGATGCACCAAATCAGTCCTATTTATAATCTCATTTTATAAAGATGCATTCACAAGTCGAATCTTGACTAAAACGTACAAAAATAAAAAAACAGAAAGGTTAAAGTTTTAACGATTGTATACCTTAACGATCTTGTAAACAAAGTTCATTTCATCTTGTCAACCGATAAACAAATCTGAATGAGACTTTATGCTGTCGTCAAGGGATGTAAAGCGATGACTGCTGCACATTCTCGAGCAACTGGAGACAAAAATCCTATAAGGAAGTGGCAGGTACTTATACCAATTACGAGTCTTTTAAATTACAGATCTCACTTAACTGGTAAACAACATATTTCAATTGATCACCAGTAATGAGAGAACCTCTCGAATAAAACAATGCTTTTTATGAAAATCCTTATAACTAAATCTTTTAGATATTAGTAGCGAAACAAACATCAATAAGTCGATTTGTATTTTTTGACGATACTAAAAATGTATTGCTACTTAAGTAAATATTTAAAAATCACATAATGTTCTGATCACTACTGTTACCTATTTAGTATTTTTATTAGACATTAATATGTAGGTACCTACGTTAAATTTTAACCAAAACGTATATTATAATTTTAATTATGTAAAATCATGAAACGAAGGTTGTATCTTTGAACCATAGGCCGTCATTTATTTATTTATTCATTATAATCAATCTCTTTTTTAACTTTTTTTATTTTCTATACAAGATGATTACTACAAAACATCAAAAGAACCAAAAGCCCGTAAAGTAACCTATGGATAGTGACAATGGAGTCTTATCGCTAAGAGAAATTCTTTTCAGAAATATTTGTATCGATATAATCACAGTAATATTGTTGTTTGCTAAGAAGCTATTTAATAGTATAGATAGTGAAAAGTATAGATATCTTAGAAAATACTAAAAACAAAAACTTTTAAACTCATAGCCCACACTAAATTCATAGACTTGTATCTTAGGTGCTAGAAACATTCACTTCTTCACACACACACACACAATGACACCCAGAACCAGAAGTGCATATTTTCCTTGATGAGGAGATTTATGCTACTGTCGGGAATCAAACCTAGTACCCGCAACATAGAAGACAAGAACTTACCAACTACGTCAACATGACAGTCTGACTAATCGTATCTTTGATAAAAAAATATGACGAAAAAAATATCGTTGAATCACGTACGCTAGAAAATCCAAATATAGGCTGACTTGATAGCCTAGGTACATAGGACTGCACATATCATTGACATGAGTACAAAATAATAAAATGTAATAATCATAAAAAGTCCCCACTTTATACGTACTCGTACGTACTCTAGGTAACATACCACGGCTGTATAACCCACACTTAAATCGGGATACTATATACCTATGCCTTATAAATGTGTCGGTCGCATCTGTTTCACTAGACAGACAAAGTATTATGTTCTGAACTGATCTGTCTTGAACGGTCTAAAATAAAATGAACTGCTCAGATAAACAAATGCAGACTGACCAGATAAAACGATAGCGGTTTATAAGCTAGAGGGAACCTCGCTTTTTTTAATTCAGTGCGACGAATATAGTGAGCGAACATAATACATGTTGTAAAATGCGCTAACGAGACGATTATAGAGAATAAAAACATCTGACACATGATCCGTGCGCAAACAAGTTGTCGGTTCCCTTGTAATTACAATACTACTTATTAATCGTATGTTTGATGTGGATTGGATAGCAGATAATCGAGAGAATTGGGGGTCATGCATCGCGAGCTCGAGCGTAGCGAGAGCGATGCAGATGCAGAACCCCCAATTCTCCCCTACTAATGGACGAGGTGGATCACTATAAAATTGACTACCTGTGGGTCTAAATCTAGCCAATCAATCACCGGGAGCGTATGGCAGCAATCTTTGCAAGGGCAAAGTCTTTTAATGGTATATGCAACTGTCAAGACTTTAATAACTGCTTAATTCGGAAAAAAACTCGGTTTGTATGTATAATTTTTAGGATACCTTACCTAACTGATAATTTGTATTATATTAGGATGACCATAGACCGAACTTTTTCGTTTTTTTTTTTAATTTTATATGAAATACACAATATGTATGAGTCCACACTCTGAGGTCTAAAGTATTTTTCAAAACATTTACAAATATCACCGCTAAAACCATTGAATTAATTCCCAAATCTTAAACAAAGAGTAACCCTATTTGTAATACATAGTATTAACGATTTAGAACCTTTGTTTATTTTTCAAAGCTTGTTAGAGATTGCAATTTTTGACATCACTTCTACTTATACATGTAAATCCGTTCTTGGCTGTATGATATGTTAAGTTAGATCTTTATTATATACATATTAAAGGCTGTGAATTTTGTTGAATAAATAAAATATGAATAAATTAAAATAAATAAAATACCTAGCTTGTGTCTTTATATACAATGCGTGCAGAACACATAATTCTAACTATTACATGCTTAAGTTTCATTAAACTTATGATATATATACAAAATAAATACATTGTCTTATAAAGTATTTGTTACATTACTAGGTACAAGTGGTTAAGCTTTAACCACAACCTCACCTTTTGGAAAGTCGAACACCGTTGCGTGCTTTACGAGAGATTTTGTAGATGGTTGCCAGCTAAACGAGGACCAATAAAATACTTTGTTGAAGTTCAAGTCCGTCACGGATGTCGTAAAACCCCTGCATGGCAGTCCAAAGCCACTGCGCCATCGTTAAAAGGTAAACGTTCATACATATTTTAGGTATTTATTTATTTATTAAATATAATAAGTTATTGTCATTAAATACGACTATTTCGTCGTTCTATGGTGTAGTGATGTCCTGACATAGGGTGTGTCATCATTTCCCAATGGAATTTCACCTTACTAATATCTGCGATAATTCGATACTTTTGAATCAGGTGGGCTAACGTTATCTTCAACGCCATAATTGCGTACATTTTTCCTGAAAGTAAAAATGACAAAATATTAGTCACATTATTAACATTACGACTTATCCATACTAATCTATCTGTCAGTCTCGCTTTCACGCCAAAACTACTGGACCGATTTGTATGAGATTTGGCATGGAAACATTTTAAGACCCAGGGAAGGACATAAGATAGTTTTTATCTAACTGCGCAAAAAGAGGTAAATGTTTTTACGCTCTAACCGACATACGCACGGGCGGAGCCGCGGTCGGAAAGCTAGTAATTTATAAAAATGCATTATTATCAAAATATGCAGTTTTCACGGTAAAATTTTATCACGAATTACAGCTTCCATGATGGTGAAAGGAGTTGGCGACTTATTACTTCTTGCACTTTAGTTATTTCTTGCTTGACTAGCCACGACTTTTTCACCAAGAACTGTGTATTACGACAGCTGTTATTGAGAGCTGGTTAATTTTTAGGTACAGTGATGTATTTGACCAAATCCAACTGGCATATCACTACATAGTGTAAAACAAAGTCACTTCCAGCTGTCTGTCCCTATGTATGCTTAGATCTTTAAAACTACGCAACGGATTTTGATGCGGTTTATTTTTAATTAAAAAGAATAATTCATGAGAAAGGTTTAGTGTAAAATACATGGATAATATACCAGAGAAACACTGATAATTTTAGAGGTTTCTAATGTGATGGTACATGCATTACACCTGGGCGAAGCTGGGGCGGGTCGCTACTTACAAATAAATTAAACTGGCCAAGTGCAAGTATGACTCACACACAGAAGGTTCGGTATCAAAACATGATGTACAGTTAAATTAATATTTATTTAATAAATGTTAAGAACTTAGTGTATGTCCAGTCCGCACTTGCATTTATTTATTTTATACAGTAGGACATCAATTATTAGACTGTAACTAAGACACCGTGGGTTCAGAACTAAATAAGAATTTACCAAAAAATCATCCATTTTTAAGAAGATTGAGATCCATAGCGGTTGTATAACCTACACTTTGATTTTAGTATTAATGAACATATTTAGGCGTTACTTTGCGGAAATCCATATTTAACAATAACAAACATTTCTAAAATAATTTAAGAAAACATCGAATTAATATTTTACGCTCGATCGAGAAATCTTTCTCGATAGTGCTCTCGTAGAGTCAAGTCCTCCTGAGGATGCTTCGTTGAGAATTAAAATGCGTCGAAAATTCTTCCGGTTAGGGTGCGTGTAACGTTACGTCGGCTTAACAGGAAAATTAGGAGGAATTGTCACTAGATATATTTTTATATTTTATAAGTGTTTAATTATAGTAGTTTATGCAACTGTCATATAATAGAGGGTATTAAAACATGAGTGTAGTTTTTTGAAACGAGCCGCAGGCGAGTTTCAAAATAAGATTACACGAGTGTTTTAATACCTAATTATATGCAGTTGCATACACTACTTTATTTAATCTCATGGCTATATTAATTTTTTTTCACCTGTATTTCAACTCTCTGTGACTATACGCTTTTCTTGATTTTTCTGGCAAAAGACTATTCGTTAGTTTCATAGCTGTTTCTAGAATGTCAGGTGGAGTTAAATCATCAGTATCTTGGATGTTGCTTGACATCTTTGCTACTAAAGTTTTATCCAACAAAATATTACTCAAATTCGTATGTACGAAATAGCGCCAAAATGGAAAAAGTATGTTAATGGTCTATTGGCTCGGAACCAGCGCAGCGCGTTGCGCGCGCATCTCGCTCACCATAGATAATGTGTACTTAAATTGAATTGAAACCTCCTTGGTCGGGACACATTGTACTTTAATAATTAAAAAAATGTTTTAAAGCATTGTTTTGTTAGGAGAACAATGCTTTAATTTAACTTTTTAATTCTCTTAAAGAAGTATGTACATAAAATATGCCAATAAAAGTCTGTATTTAATTTCATAATTAGAATATTACCGAATGAGATTATATAAAAATATTTATTTGATTTTGGTATTTGCTGTTGTACGTTAAACATTGGACTGTAATCAAACCACGCTTTAATGCTTTGACGCTTGTATGTATTACCATTTAACGGTCATCATCACAATTAGTTCATTTTTATTGAGTAGAATGGATCTTCAAATTTTTTCCAGTAAATTACTAGTCGTTTGAAACGAATTGTTAATTAACTGAAAAATTTAATCTTTATCGGTTGCGAAGGCACATTGGTGTACACGAGAGAAAACGGGTAACATCTATAACCTTCTATAGACACATACAAAAAGCCATGAAAAAAGCCAGTTGCATTAAGGTCATCAACTATTAATTTGTCAAAATGGACCAATAGGACTTTCAAGTATGTACCTAAGAGTTTTACAATTGATCGATACGTTTCAACATTCAATTTTCATGGTTCCGTAAGCTATAAATAATGGATAAACAAACATTGTTCTTTTCTTATCACTATATTGTATAAAACAAAGTAGCTTTCCGCGTCTGTCTGCCCCTATGTATGCTTAGATCTTTAAAACTACGCAACGGATTATGATGTGGTTTTTTTAATAGTTAGACTGATTTAAGAGGTAGGTTTATATGTATAATACATGTATAATTATAGTAGAGAAACACTGATAATTTTAGAGGTTTCTAATGTGATGTTTTAAATAAACACATTTTGTTGCGCTTATATTGCAAACGCTGTCCCTACGAGATAGATCAAAACAATGTACTACAGGATAGAACACCTTAAAAAGGTCTGCAAAAAAGTTCACTATGGTATGTCTATCTCTTAGGGTTTTGCACACGTGCGAAACCGGGGCGGGTCGCTAGTTATGATATATAGTCTAAATATCATCGTAGATTTTTGAAATGAAATTCTCGTGAGTTTCACACATATTTAAATATTATAAATAAAACCGGCAAAAACACTCACGTTGGGGATCGAATACGTCGACTCGGGTTTCGAGTATATCAGATACTCATCATCAGGGCGAGTGCACAGCTGCGTCTGCGAGCTCCCGACGGGCACTGCGGCGCGCGGCCCGCGCGGCTCGGCGCGATATCGGCGCCGGCGGTAGCGGGGAGCTGGGTGGGGGCGGAGCGAGCCCAGCGCTGCTGGTGCTAGGTGACGAGCTCCTAGCGTGCCCGGCGGAAGACGGTGGGCCTATTTCGTCGTCTGTGATCGCATCATCATCATCCGCACACGTACCGTGACAAACAGTACTGACCGTGTCGCATTCTAGACTGCTTAACATCTTCTGCGTTGAGGTGACATTAAGGGTAGGAATCCAGGCTGGTGGTAGCGTCCAACCCCCATCTCTGTTGAAATTAGGATGTCTGTTGATTTCTATAGCCTCACGTATTTTACGAGGTACATAAAACTTTTCTCTGGCTAATACGGAGGCTTTATCAAAACGAATATAATGATTGGAGTCCAAGAGATGAGCGTGTTCTGCGAGTGCTGATTTAGTAATGTCCATATTCTTAATACTCCTAATATGCTCGGTCAGTCTAGTAGCGATGTTGCGTCGAGTCTCTCCTACATAACTCTTGCCACAGTCACATGGTACTTTATATACGCCCGGTACGTTAAGGCGGTCTTTGTCCTTCGGTGAACGCAGCATCTGTCTTATTTGACCGGGTGGACGGAAGAACGTTCTGATATCATATTTCCGTCGCAAGAGATATCCGATTTTGTCCGTTATTCCTCTTACAAAAGGAAGATAAGCAGGAGAACGTTCCACTCTAGTTGGTCGCTTACGTTCACTTCTCTTTGCCCAGCGACAACATTGTCGCCAACTGTATCCATTGTCCTCCAGTACTCCTCTCACGTGCTGGAGCTCTTTTTCTATAAATGGAGGGTCACATAGCCTAAGAGCTCGGTCCATCAATGCTCTTGGTACGGAGGACAAATGTGCAGGATGATGATGTGAGCTAGCATGAAGATATCGATCCGTGTGTGTCGGTTTTCGATGAATCGTGTGCGTCAGACTGTTGTCTGGCATCCGGATAACACGCACATCTAAGAACGGCAATACCCCTTCCTTTTCTTCTTCCACGGTGATGCTGATCTTATGATGTAAATTATTGAGGTGATCCGTAAAACCAGATAATCCATCTTTGTCTATAATTGCGAAGATGTCATCTACATACCTCCACCAATAGCGCGGTTTTACGAGTGCGGTGCTTAGGGCCAGGGATTCGTACCATTCCATAAAAATGTTAGCTACCACTGGAGCTATAGGTGAGCCCATCGCTACTCCATCCACCTGTAGGTAGAATTCTCCTCTCCACACGAAGTATCCGCTCTTCAAACATAACGTTATCCACTCAATGTACTCAGTAGGTAAGGGTGAGTTCTGTATCATACAGCTTATCATTTGTATAGTTTCGTCTACTGGTACACTAGTGAACAAAGAAGTTACGTCGAAACTCACCATGACTTCGGTGGGTTGTATTCGCACATCTTCCAACAGTTGAACGAAATGCGTTGAATCTTTCACAAAGCTATTGCTCTGACCTGTGAACCTTAGCAGGACAGAAGCTAGGTATTTTGACAGCTTGTATGTCGGCGAATCTATTTGACTGACTATAGGGCGTAATGGCCAGTTTGGCTTATGTATTTTAGGTAGGCCGTAGATTTTTGGTGGTGTTGGGTTGTGTGGACGCAGACGTGCTAACAAATCTATATCCGCATTATTGCGTAACAAGTTCACTACTTTCGTGGTAACTCTGGCTGTAGGATTATAGTTCACCTTCTTGTATATAGTGTTGTCACTCACCATTTGCGAGATCTTGTGTTCGTACGCCTCCGTATCGACAACTACTGTTGCGTTCCCTTTGTCGGCTGGTAGCACTAAAATTTCGGTATTATTACGCAGATCGTGCAATGCTGCGAACTCACCTTTCGTAACATTACTTTTAGGTGGTTTAGATCTACGTAATAAGGACGAGATATCCTGCCTCATACATTCCGCGTCATTGTATGGGATTTTATTACGTACGATCGTGTCCTCAATACTAGTAATAATGTTCTCAACAGGAATCTTCTTAGGTGCTGGTGCGTAGTTAAGTCCTCGGGAAAGAACATTACATGCATTATCATCTAAGCGGCATGTTGACAAGTTAACAACGGTCTCATTCTTCGCGTACGACGCATCATAATTTTTGTTGATATTTCGTGGGTAGGCGCAAGAACCGTCGCTCCACTGTTGCCGCTTGAGATATGATAACTTTTTGTTATGCCTCTCTGTAATGTTCAATCCGGTGATATTTGATCTACTGTACGACATCGCATCCAATACTTCCCATAGATCTTGTTGTAGTTTTTGCGATACTTGAAGATGCAAATCGTACATCTTTTTGTTGACGCACATTAGATGTCGTCGATTTTCTGCAATCACTTTACGAAGTAATTTCCCACTCGCGACACGAAAAAATTGATCGTATTCCCGAATGCATTTCACTGGTTTTTTATTAGAAACTTAGGAATTACACCACTATCCCGACACTTCACTAAGAAATCTAAGCTGCACTCGAGTTTTATACGTTTCAATCTTAATCGCGCGAACTCTTTAACTTTGTTAAGCCATTCCGTGCCGTAACGGTAAGCTATTTTTGAAATGAAATTCTCGTGAGTTTCACACATATTTAAATATTATAAATAAAACCGGCAAAAACACTCACGTTGGGGATCGAATACGTCGACCCGGGTTTCGAGTATATCAGATACTCATCATCAGGGCGAGTGCACAGCTGCGTCTGCGAGCTCCCGACGGGCACTGCGGCGCGCGGCCCGCGCGGCTCGGCGCGATATCGGCGCCGGCGGTAGCGGGGAGCTGGGTGGGGGCGGAGCGAGCCCAGCGCTGCTGGTGCTAGGTGACGAGCTCCTAGCGTGCCCGGCGGAAGACGGTGGGCCTATTTCGTCGTCTGTGATCGCATCATCATCATCCGCACACGTACCGTGACAAACAGTACTGACCGTGTCGCATTCTAGACTGCCTAACATCTTCTGCGTTGAGGTGACATTAAGGGTAGGAATCCAGGCTGGTGGTAGCGTCCAACCCCCATCTCTGTTGAAATTAGGATGTCTGTTGATTTCTATAGCCTCACGTATTTTACGAGGTACATAAAACTTTTCTCTGGCTAATACGGAGGCTTTATCAAAACGAATATAATGATTGGAGTCCAAGAGATGAGCGTGTTCTGCGAGTGCTGATTTAGTAATGTCCATATTCTTAATACTCCTAATATGCTCGGTCAGTCTAGTAGCGATGTTGCGTCGAGTCTCTCCTACATAACTCTTGCCACAGTCACATGGTACTTTATATACGCCCGGTACGTTAAGGCGGTCTTTGTCCTTCGGTGAACGCAGCATCTGTCTTATTTGACCGGGTGGACGGAAGAACGTTCTGATATCATATTTCCGTCGCAAGAGATATCCGATTTTGTCCGTTATTCCTCTTACAAAAGGAAGATAAGCAGGAGAACGTTCCACTCTAGTTGGTCGCTTACGTTCACTTCTCTTTGCCCAGCGACAACATTGTCGCCAACTGTATCCATTGTCCTCCAGTACTCCTCTCACGTGCTGGAGCTCTTTTTCTATAAATGGAGGGTCACATAGCCTAAGAGCTCGGTCCATCAATGCTCTTGGTACGGAGGACAAATGTGCAGGATGATGATGTGAGCTAGCATGAAGATATCGATCCGTGTGTGTCGGTTTTCGATGAATCGTGTGCGTCAGACTGTTGTCTGGCATCCGGATAACACGCACATCTAAGAACGGCAATACCCCTTCCTTTTCTTCTTCCACGGTGATGCTGATCTTATGATGTAAATTATTGAGGTGATCCGTAAAACCAGATAATCCATCTTTGTCTATAATTGCGAAGATGTCATCTACATACCTCCACCAATAGCGCGGTTTTACGAGTGCGGTGCTTAGGGCCAGGGATTCGTACCATTCCATAAAAATGTTAGCTACCACTGGAGCTATAGGTGAGCCCATCGCTACTCCATCCACCTGTAGGTAGAATTCTCCTCTCCACACGAAGTATCCGCTCTTCAAACATAACGTTATCCACTCAATGTACTCAGTAGGTAAGGGTGAGTTCTGTATCATACAGCTTATCATTTGTATAGTTTCGTCTACTGGTACACTAGTGAACAAAGAAGTTACGTCGAAACTCACCATGACTTCGGTGGGTTGGATTCGCACATCTTCCAACAGTTGAACGAAATGCGTTGAATCTTTCACAAAGCTATTGCTCTGACCTGTGAACCTTAGCAGGACAGAAGCTAGGTATTTTGACAGCTTGTATGTCGGCGAATCTATTTGACTGACTATAGGGCGTAATGGCCAGTTTGGCTTATGTATTTTAGGTAGGCCGTAGATTTTTGGTGGTGTTGGGTTGTGTGGACGCAGACGTGCTAACAAATCTATATCCGCATTATTGCGTAACAAGTTCACTACTTTCGTGGTAACTCTGGCTGTAGGATTATAGTTCACCTTCTTGTATATAGTGTTGTCACTCACCATTTGCGAGATCTTGTGTTCGTACGCCTCCGTATCGACAACTACTGTTGCGTTCCCTTTGTCGGCTGGTAGCACTAAAATTTCGGTATTATTACGCAGATCGTGCAATGCTGCGAACTCACCTTTCGTAACATTACTTTTAGGTGGTTTAGATCTACGTAATAAGGACGAGATATCCTGCCTCATACATTCCGCGTCATTGTATGGGATTTTATTACGTACGATCGTGTCCTCAATACTAGTAATAATGTTCTCAACAGGAATCTTCTTAGGTGCTGGTGCGTAGTTAAGTCCTCGGGAAAGAACATTACATGCATTATCATCTAAGCGGCATGTTGACAAGTTAACAACGGTCTCATTCTTCGCGTACGACGCATCATAATTTTTGTTGATATTTCGTGGGTAGGCGCAAGAACCGTCGCTCCACTGTTGCCGCTTGAGATATGATAACTTTTTGTTATGCCTCTCTGTAATGTTCAATCCGGTGATATTTGATCTACTGTACGACATCGCATCCAATACTTCCCATAGATCTTGTTGTAGTTTTTGCGATACTTGAAGATGCAAATCGTACATCTTTTTGTTGACGCACATTAGATGTCGTCGATTTTCTGCAATCACTTTACGAAGTAATTTCCCACTCGCGACACGAAAAAATTTATCGTATTCCCGAATGCATTTCACTGGTTTTATTATTAGAAACTTAGGAATTACACCACTATCCCGACACTTCACTAAGAAATCTAAGCTGCACTCGAGTTTTGTACGTTTCAATCTTAATCGCGCGAACTCTTTAACTTTGTTAAGCCATTCCGTGCCGTAACGGTAAGCTATTTTTGAAATGAAATTCTCGTGAGTTTCACACATATTTAAATATTATAAATAAAACCGGCAAAAACACTCACGTTGGGGATCGAATACGTCGACCCGGGTTTCGAGTATAGATTCGCCGACATACAAGCTGTCAAAATACCTAGCTTCTGTCCTGCTAAGGTTCACAGGTCAGAGCAATAGCTTTGTGAAAGATTCAACGCATTTCGTTCAACTGTTGGAAGATGTGCGAATCCAACCCACCGAAGTCATGGTGAGTTTCGACGTAACTTCTTTGTTCACTAGTGTACCAGTAGACGAAACTATACAAATGATAAGCTGTATGATACAGAACTCACCCTTACCTACTGAGTACATTGAGTGGATAACGTTATGTTTGAAGAGCGGATACTTCGTGTGGAGAGGAGAATTCTACCTACAGGTGGATGGAGTAGCGATGGGCTCACCTATAGCTCCAGTGGTAGCTAACATTTTTATGGAATGGTACGAATCCCTGGCCCTAAGCACCGCACTCGTAAAACCGCGCTATTGGTGGAGGTATGTAGATGACATCTTCGCAATTATAGACAAAGATGGATTATCTGGTTTTACGGATCACCTCAATAATTTACATCATAAGATCAGCATCACCGTGGAAGAAGAAAAGGAAGGGGTATTGCCGTTCTTAGATGTGCGTGTTATCCGGATGCCAGACAACAGTCTGACGCACACGATTCATCGAAAACCGACACACACGGATCGATATCTTCATGCTAGCTCACATCATCATCCTGCACATTTGTCCTCCGTACCAAGAGCATTGATGGACCGAGCTCTTAGGCTATGTGACCCTCCATTTATAGAAAAAGAGCTCCAGCACGTGAGAGGAGTACTGGAGGACAATGGATACAGTTGGCGACAATGTTGTCGCTGGGCAAAGAGAAGTGAACGTAAGCGACCAACTAGAGTGGAACGTTCTCCTGCTTATCTTCCTTTTGTAAGAGGAATAACGGACAAAATCGGATATCTCTTGCGACGGAAATATGATATCAGAACGTTCTTCCGTCCACCCGGTCAAATAAGACAGATGCTGCGTTCACCGAAGGACAAAGACCGCCTTAACGTACCGGGCGTATATAAAGTACCATGTGACTGTGGCAAGAGTTATGTAGGAGAGACTCGACGCAACATCGCTACTAGACTGACCGAGCATATTAGGAGTATTAAGAATATGGACATTACTAAATCAGCACTCGCAGAACACGCTCATCTCTTGGACTCCAATCATTATATTCGTTTTGATAAAGCCTCCGTATTAGCCAGAGAAAAGTTTTATGTACCTCGTAAAATACGTGAGGCTATAGAAATCAACAGACATCCTAATTTCAACAGAGATGGGGGTTGGACGCTACCACCAGCCTGGATTCCTACCCTTAATGTCACCTCAACGCAGAAGATGTTAGGCAGTCTAGAATGCGACACGGTCAGTACTGTTTGTCACGGTACGTGTGCGGATGATGATGATGCGATCACAGACGACGAAATAGGCCCACCGTCTTCCGCCGGGCACGCTAGGAGCTCGTCACCTAGCACCAGCAGCGCTGGGCTCGCTCCGCCCCCACCCAGCTCCCCGCTACCGCCGGCGCCGATATCGCGCCGAGCCACGCGGGCCGCGCGCCGCAGTGCCCGTCGGGAGCTCGCAGACGCAGCTGTGCACTCGCCCTGATGATGAGTATCTGATATACTCGAAACCCGGGTCGACGTATTCGATCCCCAACGTGAGTGTTTTTGCCGGTTTTATTTATAATATTTAAATATGTGTGAAACTCACGAGAATTTCATTTCAAAAATAGCTTACCGTTACGGCACGGAATGGCTTAACAAAGTTAAAGAGTTCGCGCGATTAAGATTGAAACGTACAAAACTCGAGTGCAGCTTAGATTTCTTAGTGAAGTGTCGGGATAGTGGTGTAATTCCTAAGTTTCTAATAATAAAACCAGTGAAATGCATTCGGGAATACGATCAATTTTTTCGTGTCGCGAGTGGGAAATTACTTCGTAAAGTGATTGCAGAAAATCGACGACATCTAATGTGCGTCAACAAAAAGATGTACGATTTGCATCTTCAAGTATCGCAAAAACTACAACAAGATCTATGGGAAGTATTGGATGCGATGTCGTACAGTAGATCAAATATCACCGGATTGAACATTACAGAGAGGCATAACAAAAAGTTATCATATCTCAAGCGGCAACAGTGGAGCGACGGTTCTTGCGCCTACCCACGAAATATCAACAAAAATTATGATGCGTCGTACGCGAAGAATGAGACCGTTGTTAACTTGTCAACATGCCGCTTAGATGATAATGCATGTAATGTTCTTTCCCGAGGACTTAACTACGCACCAGCACCTAAGAAGATTCCTGTTGAGAACATTATTACTAGTATTGAGGACACGATCGTACGTAATAAAATCCCATACAATGACGCGGAATGTATGAGGCAGGATATCTCGTCCTTATTACGTAGATCTAAACCACCTAAAAGTAATGTTACGAAAGGTGAGTTCGCAGCATTGCACGATCTGCGTAATAATACCGAAATTTTAGTGCTACCAGCCGACAAAGGGAACGCAACAGTAGTTGTCGATACGGAGGCGTACGAACACAAGATCTCGCAAATGGTGAGTGACAACACTATATACAAGAAGGTGAACTATAATCCTACAGCCAGAGTTACCACGAAAGTAGTGAACTTGTTACGCAATAATGCGGATATAGATTTGTTAGCACGTCTGCGTCCACACAACCCAACACCACCAAAAATCTACGGCCTACCTAAAATACATAAGCCAAACTGGCCATTACGCCCTATAGTCAGTCAAATAGATTCGCCGACATACAAGCTGTCAAAATACCTAGCTTCTGTCCTGCTAAGGTTCACAGGTCAGAGCAATAGCTTTGTGAAAGATTCAACGCATTTCGTTCAACTGTTGGAAGATGTGCGAATCCAACCCACCGAAGTCATGGTGAGTTTCGACGTAACTTCTTTGTTCACTAGTGTACCAGTAGACGAAACTATACAAATGATAAGCTGTATGATACAGAACTCACCCTTACCTACTGAGTACATTGAGTGGATAACGTTATGTTTGAAGAGCGGATACTTCGTGTGGAGAGGAGAATTCTACCTACAGGTGGATGGAGTAGCGATGGGCTCACCTATAGCTCCAGTGGTAGCTAACATTTTTATGGAATGGTACGAATCCCTGGCCCTAAGCACCGCACTCGTAAAACCGCGCTATTGGTGGAGGTATGTAGATGACATCTTCGCAATTATAGACAAAGATGGATTATCTGGTTTTACGGATCACCTCAATAATTTACATCATAAGATCAGCATCACCGTGGAAGAAGAAAAGGAAGGGGTATTGCCGTTCTTAGATGTGCGTGTTATCCGGATGCCAGACAACAGTCTGACGCACACGATTCATCGAAAACCGACACACACGGATCGATATCTTCATGCTAGCTCACATCATCATCCTGCACATTTGTCCTCCGTACCAAGAGCATTGATGGACCGAGCTCTTAGGCTATGTGACCCTCCATTTATAGAAAAAGAGCTCCAGCACGTGAGAGGAGTACTGGAGGACAATGGATACAGTTGGCGACAATGTTGTCGCTGGGCAAAGAGAAGTGAACGTAAGCGACCAACTAGAGTGGAACGTTCTCCTGCTTATCTTCCTTTTGTAAGAGGAATAACGGACAAAATCGGATATCTCTTGCGACGGAAATATGATATCAGAACGTTCTTCCGTCCACCCGGTCAAATAAGACAGATGCTGCGTTCACCGAAGGACAAAGACCGCCTTAACGTACCGGGCGTATATAAAGTACCATGTGACTGTGGCAAGAGTTATGTAGGAGAGACTCGACGCAACATCGCTACTAGACTGACCGAGCATATTAGGAGTATTAAGAATATGGACATTACTAAATCAGCACTCGCAGAACACGCTCATCTCTTGGACTCCAATCATTATATTCGTTTTGATAAAGCCTCCGTATTAGCCAGAGAAAAGTTTTATGTACCTCGTAAAATACGTGAGGCTATAGAAATCAACAGACATCCTAATTTCAACAGAGATGGGGGTTGGACGCTACCACCAGCCTGGATTCCTACCCTTAATGTCACCTCAACGCAGAAGATGTTAGGCAGTCTAGAATGCGACACGGTCAGTACTGTTTGTCACGGTACGTGTGCGGATGATGATGATGCGATCACAGACGACGAAATAGGCCCACCGTCTTCCGCCGGGCACGCTAGGAGCTCGTCACCTAGCACCAGCAGCGCTGGGCTCGCTCCGCCCCCACCCAGCTCCCCGCTACCGCCGGCGCCGATATCGCGCCGAGCCGCGCGGGCCGCGCGCCGCAGTGCCCGTCGGGAGCTCGCAGACGCAGCTGTGCACTCGCCCTGATGATGAGTATCTGATATACTCGAAACCCGGGTCGACGTATTCGATCCCCAACGTGAGTGTTTTTGCCGGTTTTATTTATAATATTTAAATATCATCGTAGATATCTAAAATACTTGCAGTTTGGCCGCATACAGATACATCATAGTTTGCATGTTTTTCAAAATGTTGGCACTTATAATAATTTTAGTTGGTATGAAGGACTTATTTAAATATGGTGAAATACGCATTAATCACAATAAAAAAGCACAATAAGGGAGGGGTGTCCTTTAAATGGATAACCTATATTTGATTGTTTCTTTAGTTGAATAAAACACATGCAACCGCTTCTCTTACTTACTTAGTCGAACTAAATGAAATGTATAGACTTGCTGATTTTTATAAACATAATTTCAATAATGATATTGTATAGACAAATTTTACCTTGATATTTATGATGTTAACACTAACCACGTTGCAATTTTATGTGGTATAATATACATTAAAAAAGAACACACCCATGCAGCTTCTTTTTCCCAAAGCAAAGCTTCCAAAGTAGTTCATATCAGGTAACGTGTCTTTCTCAAACCACCTCTCTGGTCTGAATTGGTTTGCATCCGGACCCCAAGCTTGATGCCGGTTTAGGCCATATATAGATAAAATGCAGGTTGAAAATGCTTTAAGTTTATAGTTTCCTGAAATGTAGATCAGAATTAAAATATTACATGCACATTCCTATACAGGGTTATTGATAATATGCTAACAACCTCTTAGGGTTGACATCTACTAGTCCTAGCAAACATTTTTAATATTTTTTTTTGTTTTGAAAAAAATATTTGTTTTAATTTATTTAAATTTATTTTTTTCGTGTTTTTTATTTTTTTTGACGGAATAAGTACGAGGCCCATCTAATGTTAAAAGTCTCTTGTGCCTGTAATGTATTATTACATATTTTTTATTACTTTGCTCGACGAAAATAATCAAAACTCTATTCAAAGGGAGCACAGCGCGGTCCAATGTAGCCGCGGTGAACGCTCTTGGAGTAGGCATTAAAACACAAAATAAAAATATCTCAAAATGTTTGTTAAGACTAGCAGATGTCAACCCTAAGAAGTTGTTAGCATATTACCAATAACCCTGTATACATATGAAGATGACGCGAGTGTACGCACTTCACGTGCCAACAGAGAGGGCAATTCTCTAAACACGTATAATTTAATAAAGTAAAATGTCTGATTGCAAATTATTTATATTTGTTAAACGTTTAGTAGTTCCATTGAACATAAAACTGCAATTATATATTTATTTATAGAACTGTGTTTAAGCCCTTCATTTTGATACCCCACTCGATAGGTTTGGAAGATAAGGATAAATTTAATCTATATAGAGTCTTAAGCCCGCCAGTTTGTGTTTTTAGGGTTCCGTACCCTAAAAACACAAGCTGGGACTGGAGGGTAAAAACGGGACCCTATTACTGAGACTTCGCTGTTCGTCCGTCCGTCCGTCCGTCTGTCACCAGGCAGTATCTCAAGATAGTTAGACAGTTGAAATTTTCACAGATGATTTATTTCTGTTGTCGATATAACAACAAATACAAAAAGTTGGCCAAGTGCGAGTCGGACTCGCACACATTAATTAAAACAAAATAAGGTTTAAATATGAAGTCTAATGTTTATAGCTAATGGCACAGAACCCTTCGTGCGCGAATCCGAATCGCACTTGGCCTATTTTTATAATTTTTATGTACCTAGTGTCACTTTCACTTTGAATACTAATCTAACAATATCTCTTACATAGAAATCGACTAGACCGTTTAGAAGTTATGGTGGAATAAAGAAACTCACAAACATACATACATACATGAACCCTGAAAACATAACTATCCTTTTTTTGGGCAGTCGTGTAAAAACTAACGTGAGTTAACATACTTATGAACTACATACCGGTAGAATGAGCGTCTTTAATGTTCGAGCACCAGTCGGAGATTACGACTAAACACCATGAGTACTGTGTGAGTGTATATATCTTTAAAATATATATATATATATATATACATATCTATTTTAAATATATATGTTGAAGCGCTCGTAGCCAAGTTTGCTTAGCCATTCTGAATCGATCAGCAAAGTTAAGTAACGTCCGCCGCGGTCATGACTTGGATGGGTGACCGCTGGTGACATTACTACTGAGCGCTTCCGTGCTTCGGAGGGCACGTTAAGCCGTCGGTCCCGGTTGTTGTCTTAGGATAGCAGTCGTTACAGCATGGTGGTAGGGCACTTTGCGAATGCCCGCCTGGCTAGCTACCACCCTCAAGTTGAAAATCTGTCGCCAAGCACCTAACGGTGTGTTCCGGCAGCTGTCCTTGAGAGCCAGTAATTCTAGGTTAGCCTGAATAACATCCTCGACCACATCATCACTTACCATCAGGTGAGATAGTAGTCAAAGGCTAACCTATCAGGCATAAAAAAAAAAAATATATATATAAAGATATATATTATGTTATTGTGACGTAACAAGCTCGAGGCCCATCTGATGTTAAGCGGACTAACCTCGGCCTAGGACAGATACATTTCGTCACGAATTGCACTGCGCCCGTCACCTTGAGACATTGTTTATTAATTATTCATAAAGGTATTAACAAATACATACATAATTATAATATTCCTAGTTTCTAATCTAAATAATCCTAATAAACATATATTATATACATGCATGTTTAGGCAATGGGTCCCAAACTAGGCGCAGCCTGTATCTTGGTAACCCTTGATAACTCTGTATTATAAATTTTATATCCTCATATTTATACAATTAATAAATTTCTTATTTAATTTAGTTCTAAGTTAAACAGCACAATAACATAGTCGTTAAGTCTGTAAATGTGCCTATAAATTCACTCTCAATGGCTGCTGCCGGAACATACCGTTAGGTGCTTGGCGACAGATTTTCTAATTGAGGGCGGTTGCTAGCCAGGAGGGCATTAACAAAATGCCCTTCCAACATGCTGTGAAGCTCAAGCCCACGGCGGGAACCATGGACCTGCAGCGGGGCAGTCTATAGCCAATGCCACTGAGCCATCACTGCTTCACAAATATGTAGTTAATAAACAATTATCTTCTTTATATAAAGTCGTTATATATCGTTATATAAAGTCTTCACTGTACTGTTATCGGTACATAATGTCTATTGAAAGATAAAAAAACGTGTGTTGTTGTTAAACATTGCGCCACACTCAGCTGTATTACCTTTTTTACAAAAGTTTGCCAATGTAATGGAAACATTTATTTTTCACCTGTAAGTTATTTTCTTAATATATAATAAATACATAATAAAGCTTTATATAATTCCATTTAGCCCACATATTACAATATATTCTGATTAATAAATATTATAAATAGAATTCATTTTAAATAATTTCAATTGCATTATGATCAGATAAAATTAAATTAGTTTATTTTATTATTTTGTCGTGGCTTATATGGACCCCCTTCGGCTAAAAGCCTCATTATAATTGTTATTACCAATGGGATATTTACCGTGTTTAGATGAGTCATTGACTTTTCTTGTGAAGTGTCGGGACGCAGATGTTAGTCCCGTTTGTATGCGTATAAAACCACGCATTGACATTCATGGATCCGCGGGCATTCTACGAACTGCGAGTGTTAAATTACGCAAGGCGATTCGAAATATAATAGTATCGCCTTGCCGAAAAATCGTACTAGAAAGAGGGTAGACCGGTTTGTCCGCTCTTAGTGCCCATCCACTCACATAGACTTCAGTTTACTCGTGATCATGGCGCTTGCAACAGTGCCGAAATGTCGGGAGCACAAAACTGACCAAAAACACGGTAAATATCCCGTTGGTAATAATAATTATAATATATTTCTATTTGTAGTGATTTTTACAATACAAATATTATGTCACTGCATGTATATACCATATATAAGATTTATTTGCCGCGTTTAGCGTGTCAATTCACTTTACCAAATTTGAGAAATCGTTAATTTACAGTTTTTTGATGATCCAGAAGTTACCACTACGCGCCGCGGTAGTGCATCTGTTTTTGTTCATACTGAACAGATAATCAACAACGTAGATCAACATAGATGATTACACGGAGGGGCCCAGAATAAGGTATCACCAATCGTCAGTTTTTGCTTTTGCCACGATAACGGACATTGCATGCCCCTATACTATGTAACTTTTTGCGAAGAATAATCTTGGATTTGGCGTTAATTGCTTATTATATCTTAGTACATACATAACTGGATATCTTTTGTTGTAAATCTTCCAATCACTGGTGCAGGTGGGTATAGCCGTATTACTTCATTTATAACAGCTTCTGTGTAAACAAGTTTTTGCAAATCATTTTTATCTAGATACATTATTTCTGAACCTTCAACTAGTTGAGACACCCTAAAAGTTAAGGAAATTAAGTAACAAATAAATTCGGTAAATAATTTTGGGTTATAGCTATTAGTGCTGTGAACTCCCTGAGGTATGCGCGGCGAGGTGGGAGGCACTGACTGAACGCAGCAGCCGATTCTCCCCCCCGTCTCACCGCGCGCATACCTCAGGGAGTGCACAGCAATAATGGCTACACTATAGTAAAATGGTAAAAAGTTGCTTATATTAAAAAGTATTATTGCACTCATGTATTAACTAATAAATGTTAAAATAAAAATAAAAACGATTTGAATTTTATGTGATTGTGACAAAATTCTCACGGAGTCCACCTTATGTTAAGCGGTAACTTCAGCCTATAACAGATACATTTCTTCACGTGTGATGAACTTCACTGCGCCCGTCACCCTGAGTTATACAGTGGTTTAGTCTCGTGTGCCGTTTACTTAAAACTAGTTTTCGGGCGTGTATGTTGGTTATCGCGCAAAAACATTAACCTCTTTTTGCGCAGTTGGATAAAAACTATCCTATGTTTTTTCCCGGGTCTCAAACTATTTCCATACCAATTATTCAAAACGATCCAGTAGTTTTAGCGTGAAAGCGTAACAGACAGTCAGACAGAGTTACTTTGGCATTTATAATAGTACTGATTTACTAACTGCCTCTCTGAACTGCTGCTGAAACATACGCTTAAGTGCTTGGTGACAGATTCTCTACTTATAGTATAGGTAGCTAGCAAAGCGAGCATTCGAAATACTCTCTTTTCTTGTAGCTGTAGCAGTAAAAGTATTTAAAAATAAGAAAGTTACTACACAAAAGTGTACGCTTATGTTAGAAAGGAATCAGCAGCATCCTTTGAATCTAATATTCTTAACATAAATATAACCTATATAAGATTAGACGAATTTTGAAGCGCTCGTAGCGAAGTTTGCATAGCTGCTCTGAACCGATCAGCAAAGTTAAGCAACGTCCGCCTCATGACTTGGATGGGTGACCGCTGGTGACATTACTACTGAGCACTTCCGTGCTTCGGAGCGCACGTTAAGCTTAGGAAAGTTGTTGTCATTTTGCGAATGCCCGCCTGGCTAGCTACCACCCTCAAGTAAAAAATCTGTCGCCAAGCATCTAACGGTGTGTTCCGGCAGCTGTCCTTGAGAGCCAGTAATTCTTGGTTAGCCTGAACAACATCTTCGACCACATCATCATTTACCATCAGGTGAGATAATGGTCAAAGTCTAATCTGTCAAGCATGAAAAAAGTTAAGTTCAAAATATTACTCATTAGTAAAATGTGCGTTTCTCCGCATTGAATCAATCAATCAATTTATTTAAGATAATTCACAATCCATAGATAAATATTACTTAATCATTAAAAAATGCTTTAGTTAATATTGAATTATTATTAAAATAATAAGTAAAGAAAAATACTTACTCATTGTACACTTTTTCCTGCACGTCGAAATGTGAGCCCAACAACATTAATATCAGGTTCAAGGTAGTTGCTAGAGTTTCGTAACCACCGAACATCATTGTCATTATTTCATCTTTTACTTGTTCCTCCGTGAAACACTTTTCATTACTTGTGATATCAAGTATAACATCTAAATATGATTTGAAATTTTCTGAAACAGAAATATTATTTTAGTTACTTGTTTTATGAAATAAGTTCTTCGGGTATAGCAAAACTAGCTTTCCGGGCGAGGCTCTGCCCGCGCGTATATCGGTTATCGCGCAAAAACATTAACCTCTTTTTGCGCAGTTGGATAAAATCTATCCTATGTTTTTTTCCCGGGTCTCAAACTATTTCCATACCAAATTTCATTCAAATCGGTCCAGTAGTTTTGGCGTGAAAGCGTAACAGACAGACAGACAGACAGACAGAGTTACTTTCGCATTTATAATGTTAGTACTGATTATGTGAAGTTCAACAGATAAACAATTTATTAATAATTATTACAATTACAGGTCAAATAATATTTTTTTTGTTCATCTCTACCTTTAAATTAACATAAATTACATAAAATACAAATAAATTTGAGTTACTTATTTCGTAACTAAATTATATAATTGCAAAATTATTCAAATTTTATGGCCAAATACGATATTTTTCTTCAAATTCAATATTGAAAAAATATAATACTATTTTTGAGTTATAGATCATATAAATTATTTTGATTCCGTGAAGAATTCGTCAACAATATAAAACGTCTTTTCGACGAGCCAGTTCTTAAGCTTTAATTTAAATAAATTGAAGACTTGGTGCGCTACGTCCTCGCGTTTCACAAACTCACTCATATGTTGACGTACGTACGTAGCAATTTGAAATATAACAGGGAGGGCAAGGTGAGTATTCCGAGGGACTTAAAATATGGCTTCGCCGAAGTTAATCGCGACACCTGTGCTATCGGCCGCATAGCTCTTTTTTGCATACGGAAGGCTCAAAACCAATCGGCTGCGCGCCCCCATAGCTCAGTGCCGTATAGAAGGAGGGAATGCACAGTAGTAGCGAAGCAGCAGGTGCGAACTATTTCAGCCGCATCAGGGCAAAACATGCACTGCCTAGTTTAGCGCAAACCTTATTGATGTGTGAACTCCTCGGCATGTGTTCCACGTCATCTATTTCGAACACTAGAAAGGTTACCACATCTACTTGATGCAAGAGTTCATCATCAATCTGGGCGCAGATTTTACCCAGATTCCACCCTGACAGATAGAAATACAGGAGATTCGTTTTTTTTAAATTGAGAACGAGTCCATTTTGCTCGAACCACTGCGCTAGTTCACACGTTGTCCTTTTTATTTTACGTTCTAGCTCGTCAGCGGACTGTGCACTAATAACGACAGCTACATCGTCCGCATACAGAAAAATGTCTCCTGTAACGATCACATCCAGCAGATCGTTCAACAACAATGAGAACAGGATATTGGACGCTGAGGAGCCTTGAGCCACAGCCACCGCGATGAACAGCGGATTCGCGGTCCGTTTACTCCATAGTGGCTTAGCTTGGCAGCAAGGATGCTGTGGTCTGTGACATCGACGGCTTCTCTTTGTCACACAGCAGAGCAACCTGCTGTTTCTACTTACACGCACCAAGGACGCGTCGTACCACCTCGTGAGACGGTAGATCGACCTGCTCTGTATGCGTATTGCCGATCAGACAGAGCCCCGGTGGTTGACAAAAACTTTGTTAGCCTAGTAATAATAACCCATACTCAAATATTTTGGTAACCACCGGAATTATAGAGACTAGTCTATATGCATCAATATATGTACGCTTTCTTATACCATTAAATAATGGGGAGATTTTGCTCACCTTCATCGACGACGAAAACAGCGGTACCACGTAGGTAGATAAATGATTTATATTATTTCTGATTAAATAAGCTGCGTACACACAGTCGAAGTCAATACAAAATATGTAACTCGTCAGATTTTTTAAATTAATAAAAATGAAATTAAGTGAATTCGCAGAATATACCTACTTGTATTTTCTTTTCCAAGGGTATTTTTTTTCATGTCCATGATCTGTAAAATGAAACGTTACTTGTCAGTGTTATGAAATATTTTTTTTCTAATTTCGCGTGTAAAATGATAAAATAGTGATGATAATGATGATCAAAAGTCCTGTGCTAATCAAGATCTATGTAACAAGTTTCATCCAAATAAGGTTAGGCGTTTTAGCGGGCAGGAGAAAAAAACATACATACTCGCATTCTCTCACTCGCTCACTTATAAGCTTTCGTATTTCTAATTTAAGTGTGCTTAGTCAAGTTTACTTTTATCACGGCTGATATAATAATAATATTATCAGATTTAACAGATTTTGAACACTTTCTTATCTGTTGGAAAGTGATAGTAAAGTTGAGAATTTGTTCATAATTCTCAATTACATCATAACTTCATAATTAAGCCTTTTAGGTTATTCTAAAATAAGAACTCGCTCTCAAGAACATCAGACAGAACATAGGTACACTAAGTACAATAGTTTTTCTACTTGAGGGTGGTAGATTTGCAATACCCTACAACCATATTGTGAAATACATACAAATATAGTAGTAACTTAAAAGTCCTCCTGGACTACATATTCAGCTTTATTCTTAAAAAAGAACCCGCTAATCAATGTGTAACAAGTTAATAGCCAATCACTAGGTAACAATTAACTAGCTAATCTCTCCTCAAATCTCTAATCAGTGCGTAAGTATTTCTTTTTTATAAACGTTAAGTAAGGTCAATTTAGTTAATCAGTCCTTAATGACCGATTATCAAAGTTGTCTTTGATTGTGATCTAACGCCGCAGGTATTATTTTCCGCTTTGCAGAAGACGCTAGTTACACTGCAGCACTGTGGGGCTCCCGTTGCAAGTGCTGTAAGTTTTTTAATGCAAAGTCCAACAGTAGCCTAACAGGCCCGACTAATACCTATAATACCGTTGAAGACCTATCGTAGTTTAAAGTTATAATAAACGAGCTATGCAACATATTAATATTACTTAGCCCGTTTTGTCTTTTTTTTGCCCGGTCACGGGGTGAGTCACCCCGTGACCACGATCACTGCAAAGTGTTTGAAACGTCGGGATAAAATAATGAAAAATATACGCGATATAAACCGTTTAAAGTTGTTTAATTACTATGTGTAACAATCGCGAAAACCTAAGACAACATCATCATTATTCAGGTTCACTGGCCATCCTCAACTTGATAATAGTACAAAGCAAGTCCAAAACCAAAAGCGAGCACACAAACAATCAAACTAAGAACAAAACATAATACAACACGACCACATGCGAGGCAACTGACTGCATCAGCTGTTTCAGATCCGCCATCTTGTTAAATAAATCGCTATTCTACGTTTCATCATGGGTGGAACAGTGATTAACTTTACAGCTACTTTATGCAATGAATAGTGACTGATTAAAGTTATTTAACGTTAATACGCAGTTTTTTTTACTAAACTACTATTTAATTTAAAAAAATCAATAACAAAGCGCTTATAAGTAAGGGTGTTAGTTTACAACTAGTCATGAGAATGGCTTGGATTGAATCTGAAAGAGGCAAGTGCGCAAAGCACCTCAAGTGGGATGTCAGTGCAGGAGAATGCTTTCAAATAAAATAAGATTAGAATGCATTGATTTTAATAATATAATACTTTATGTCCAAAATATGTTAGAAGCATGCACTCGTAACAAACATATTATGTGGGAATTAATTTCATTTAATATACATTACAAATACTTATCACTAATTTATTTACGTTTTAAATTGGTCGTTATGACATAAATATATATTTTATAGTAAAAATATTGTTATAAAAAACTACTACAAACCTCATTCGACGTATCAGCGAATCGTTTTGAAATTTTGTCTTGAGTATTTTTAAATTTGGACCATTTAAAGAAAAAATTTACATGCAACCATATGTTTTTAATTCTATGTTCAAATATTTCGATCATTTCTGATACTAAGTTCGTATATTCCTTACAAAGGCTGTTGTTACTGTCCAAGCCGGTAGTTGTTGCTAAAATTAAAATAAAACAATTTCAGGAATTGTAAAACTCATATTATATAAATATAATATGTACTTAACTATAACTCCAAAACAGAACATTAAATTTATTATAGAGAGTACTAGTTATACGCTATTAAAATTTGACTTCGACGACGCAACTCGACTTCTAAATATCTCAAAATATTGCGCTTATGTTGTTGTCCCACGGACTACTTGTGGTACTATAACAGATTCATAGCGGCATCGCGAATGACTACTATAATAAATGTAACATATAGTTAGGTACTATATTTATTCTATTTACAAATTACTAAATAACATTGATTTACGTAGTTTTTCGCGCATACCACTGCGGTTTTCTTATATAGTCATAGATTTCAATTTTAGGTCGTTAAATATTTGCAAATTTATAAATGAATTTGCCAATAATTTTACAAGTGTCAATTCATTCGAATCTTTTGCTGAGAAAGTTTGTAATGGATTAGAAATTCCAATAAAATGTTCATATTGGTTAAAAAAAGTGTTGCATCCTTAATACTAAAACTTTATTTTGGTTGACATATTATCAAACATCTTTGCACAGGATAGTACTTCAACATCAGCATTTAATAGGAGCAGATTTTTAAATAGATCTTTAACTCTTCAATACTCTTTAATTGGATTTAATATAATGGAGTCCTGTGGCATAAAATGATGACTGCACACTGTTTCCTATTACTATACTATTAACTGACAGTACGCGGTTTTCTAGGTTACTTGTTTTGGTGTGCGGTGAATCTATACTATTAAGTTATTACTACTATTGAACTTGAACTATGTTTCTATCACTGGTCAATTCAAGACAAAACTGTTGAACAGTTTTTGTTTTAAATTAATCAGTGACATGCAGATTACTTGATATTTGCTGTTTAAGTCATCCCCAAAATGACACTCTACATAAATCGTTACAAACTCTTCACATATACATTTTTTTTCTGTAATAAACTAAAACATTGTTTTTATTTTATATATATGTGTGACGGAGACAATCGTGCGTCATCGTTCTTAGTCGAGCTCACTGTCAACCATTGAAACATGTTTTTTATCTGTATATCACCCTTCTTACTTTTCGTAATTATCTTAGTACCTTTAAGGTCACCCGCGGTTATAACAATTATGTTTAATTTTATAATTTCAACTACAAAGTATAACCTAACAAGGTATCCTCTATTGGGTGGGTTTGCCATTATTCCCATGTTTAACAGACTTCTTAGGGATCACAGTAGAAGTTGACAGTTTTTCAAAAGGTGTCGCTTCCCGCCTTCCGGTATTTTTCCCTTAGTAACCTCTTACTCGGAAGAAAGGAAAGAAATCGGAGGGTGTAATTCTAACCTATCCCCTTATATCAAATTTAATGTGCGCAAGTCAAGCATTGATCTTACCGTAAATAGTTTCAAAGACGTTATTTTTTATTGATTCCGAATGGTCCATAGGCTTTCCTAATTGTAAATCAAGCTTGTTGGTATATTTTTGCGCTTGTCTATTGAAAATGTCTATGTAACTGTTGAGAATAGACTGGCTGAAACTTGGATTCAGGAGTTTTCGTTGTTTTTTCCATGGAGTCGCTGCCGAGAAAATGACGTTAAAATAACAGATAAAACGAACAGTTTATTTTTAATTTCAAACAACCTTATTCCGTCATTAAAAATACGCTACTTACCATTTGCTGTGAATATGCCATTGCCTAAAAAAGGTTTTAGGAAATTGTTTGAATAGAAATCACGTTTCAAACACTGGTGTGATATCGTCATAAAAGCTTCTGGTTCAGTAATAACTGCAACATATAAAATAAACAGCATTTATAATCATAGATATCACGTCATACTTGGTCATAATATAATATGTTTTGTTTTGATTACTTTCAGAAAACACATTTTGAGAACTGGTCCATCAGTACTCAGTACTATATAATATTATAAATGCGAAAGTAACTCTGTCTGTCTGTCTGTCTGTCTGTCTGTTACGCTTTCACGCCAAAACTACTGGACCGATTTGAATGAAATTTGGTATGGAGATAGTTTGATACCCGGGAAAAAACATAGGATAGTTTTTATCTGACTGCGCAAAATGAGGTTAATGTTTTCGCGCGATAACCGACATACGCGCGGGCGGAGCCGCGCCCGGAAAGCTAGTAGTATTTATAAGTCCCAGTTTCATTTGTATTAATTCATTTGTTTAACTAAACCGTGAGTTGTTTCAGCGTGCACAAGTTACAAACACACAATCACATCATCACCTACTCGTAAACTTTCGCATTTATAGTATTATTTTTCATATACAATTATAAGTTTAAAATATTCCGTCGAAAGTAATAGACCAAACCATACTAACTATTATCTAAGCTGTGGAGTTTTGGGTTCGAGCATGATAGTCATAGCAAAGGAATGCTACGCGAAGTCAATGAATGACTATCACTATGCACAAAGCAACTCTGCTGTTTTGTGTAGGTACCTATTTTCGAAAAGTTTTCATAGGCATGTTTGTTAATAAATTATATTTCATAAAAAATATGTCACATCAAGTTATCTGATGGGTGAAGGTCGATCTTCTTCGTCTCCTCTACTATAAGAATCCTTACTTATCATAGACTCGAAAGTTTGTATTTTGGGGATGTTTGTTACTCATTCACGCAAAAACTATTGAATACATTTTAATGAAACTATACAATAACATAGCTTAGTCATCAAAACAACACATAGGTTATAATTTATAAAGATATTGTGTGAATAAAGAAATTGTTCACACAAACTAAAATAACGTTTTGAAGCAGTGATAGCTCAGTGGCTTTGGCTATGGACTGCCGCGCAGCAGGTTCATGGTTCGAATCCCGCCGCTGGCTTGAGCTTCACCGCATGGTGGAAGGGCATTTTGTGAACGCCCGCCTGGCTAGCGACCACCCTCAAGTAGAAAATATGTCGCCAAGCACCTAACGGTGTGTTCTGGCAGCTGTCCTTGAGAGCCAGAGTAATTCTAGGTTAAGCCTGTTAACACCTTCGACCACATCATCATTTACCATCACGTGAGATTGTGGTCAAAGGCTTACCAATCAACAATAAAAAAAAAAAAAAAAAAAAAAAACTTAAGTGTAGCATCGTTTTGATCATCATCATAGTTTTGAATTGTTTGTACAGCAAAACACACCACATTAACGTGACACCAATTGTTATTAATTGTTTTTAAGATGGTATGGAACGCACAACCAGACAAACACGCATGCGGCGTCACTTACATGTCTTTCATATATATTTTTTTCATAATGTTCGTGTATGGATGCCGCGTTCTCGTGCTTTTTGTTGATTAGTTCAAATGTTCACCAAAATTAAACCCCCAAATTACTAATTGTGCCGTTAAATTATTCATATAGTTTAGTTTGAAACTTACCATAAGCTTGAAACAATCCAGAATACGAAAAGCTGGAAACACCACCCATCCTTGTACATTTTTCTGATATATCTACAATTAGGTTGTAAATATCTGAAATGTTAATAAAATCTTAACTCACTTGAAAAGTAACGTGAGCAGTTATATTAAACTAAACGTTCTCTTTAGCACTCACGTTGTTTAGTCTTAATGTTTAAACAAATTTTTGGCAGTAAAAAAGCCCATCAAGGAAAGCGGGCAGTTTCAGGGGCTGCTAGATGCTCTCTGTGGGCTGCAACTAGCAATGCCTTCTGCGATACTTCATATGAGGTGGACAGGGATGGCATCGCAGCAGAGTAGGGACACGTGCGTTACTATCGTTGTCATCACTACGCTCGTTAAAATATGTAATAGGGTCTTTCCACACTGTTGCATTGTAATTTGAGAGGATAATAATTTGACAAAATTAAGATGGGGAAAGCCGGGCAAGAAGAATAGACAAAAAATAATATTTGATTTTTCCAAAAATCTATAATAGATAGCATTATAATACTTTCTCAAGTAATGATATGTGCGACTGGTGGCGCCATGACCATTTTATCACCACAATATTATACGTGAGTGCATTTGTTGCGGAGATAGAAAAAAAAAGAATTTCATTGTTTTCCTTTGATTTGGTATAATCTGTCATTGTCACTATAACTTTTATGTCTTAACTTCTTTCTTAAAAATTGTGTATTGGACAATACAGACACGGGTACAACGGAAAGGTTGATAAATGCTTAGTTACAAAAAAATTACAGTCACATAAAAAAAAAAATAACTGAAATGTTTTTTGGGAGTAGAATTTGTTGAACATAAATAAGTAAAAGTATATTATAGTTATCGTTCCTAATTTATGTTGGGTGTTCAAAACGTTTGAAATGTTTCTTATCTTTGATGAGGCTTGCTCGGCTATAGCGGATATCTCAATTTATGATTTATAATGCCCCTGAGCCCTGAGAGGGCATTACGAGCTATCCTTACCCATATAGCCCATATTCAGTTGTCTGAAAGAAATGGCTTTAAGCAATAAGACTGCCCTTTGTATACCTAATATTATGTGTGTTAATTACCTGTAATGTTTTTTCATGGTATGCAAATAAAGTGTTTCTATCTATCTATCTATAGCGGGTCTTGAAACCCCGGAAACTGCCGGCATTCTTTGAGATTCAACAACTTTATGGCTTGAACACAGTGATTTGAAATATATAGATTAGTTATATCCGAACACCACTGCTCTAAAAGCTTACTAGAATTTACCTATATACATACCTACGCACATCTATATGCAGTTTGTAATGACAAGGAAAGAACGTTCAAATATTATGCGTCATATCTGTTGTTAGAAAGAGATAAATAAGCAATTCGTGTTACCACCGAACCGCCACGAGACGTTCCGATCACCATGATGTTGCGATCTCTTTCACTCTCTCACACCAAACGATACACATATCTCGCTCATCCATTTCATTGAGTTTAGTTCCTAAGATAAAACAAAATGACGATATTTTCTATTTCATCAATAAAAGCAATAATTACGCGTGAAATGAAACAGTTTTCTTATCTCTCACAGTGCCTGTATAATTGGTGCAGAGTCTAAAGACACAAGAAAGGCATATTGTTCACAGATTATTCCTAAAAAACACGATTAGCGGCGATGTATTCACCGAACGCTTGGAAGTGCAAGACTGGTAGTGACTCAGGTGATTACCCTGAATTCGTCTAGTAAATATGGAGGCCATACAACACATCTACAGGTAAAAAAATCTTAGCTTGAACACCGCTTGGATATTACGACTAAGCACCGTAAGTGCGAGCCGGTTTATTAAGTTTATAAATTCCAATACAAATATTTTCTAGGATAATATATATAAATAATAATATATATTGAAATAAATAATAATATTAGTAATATAATTGTAAGTTATTATTGCAATAGTCCTATTAATACTCCTTAGTTTCATAGTAAACGGAGATGTCAGAATAAGATACATGCTATTAATTTTTGAACAGTTTTTTTTCAAAACAAAAACAGATTTTTTCATACGGTCTTATTAGCGTCACAGGTTTAAACCTAGACTAGTCTGACTTTAGAACCAGTTCCAAGAAACATTCCTAGTATCGTCAAAAGTTTATCTGCTAGATCGGGCTTGACAGTAGATCTATCTCTAAACCAAGTAGGTCCACCCCTAGTTTAAATATGGCGGCCACACAAGACATCAGCGGATTGGCTTTTCTTTGTCCGTGTTTGGGCTGTGGTTGTGGATTGGTATTGTTGAGTTGTTTTCTAGCTAGGGTCGATTCGTGTATCAAAAAATGTATTAACCTTGTTATTGCTTTGCTTTCAAAATGCTTAGAGGTAAAATGTTACTTGCTCAGTGCTTTGAGGCAGAATATCTAAGATTGAGGTGGAAGTTGGAACCCACTAAGAAGTACATAGTCTTGGTAAAGAGATCTTAAAACATAATATTAGCAGTATTTTCTATTTTCGTCATATATATTTTACTAATAGGACACTGAGAGCTAATACTTTCTCTTCTTCGCTCCAATTTTCACTAGACTTTTATTTCATTTTATTCGCCATGGTAATAAATGTTTTCACTTTTTATCAATAAAACTTGCAATCTGCACTTCATATTAAATCGCGGGAAAACTGACTGATATAGATTAGAATAAGTTAAAAACACATCTTTTAAGTACTCCAGCGTAAGATAGATGGCGCTATATTAAATAATTCATCTGATTTTCAGTTAAATGAACGCAGCAATATTTTATCTTTGGACGAAAATTTAAAACTCTGGCCTAAACCCGAGACTTTCACATTGTAGTCTAAACTCGCGATAATAGTAAGATGAGGTTTAAGTCCTATGTCTTGCTTTGGACCAGAACTTCGTAAACCTAGGATTAAACCTTCAACACTAATAAGACTGACAATACTTGTTAAGACTAGCAGAAGTCAACCCTAAAAGGTTGTTAGCATTTTTACAATAACCCTGTATATATTTTAGCGCATCAGGAAAACTGAATAATCAGAGAAAGAAAAAAGTTTCAATACATCCGGATTAATTAATAACACGCAGGTTTAGTGGTCAACCCCCAATTGCTTTATTTTAGCCGCACTTAAGCTAAATGGATCTATAATCTCCCGAAGTTAAATACTTACATTATTATTGTTGCACTTTTAGTACGGCTGACCGTGATCTGTCATTATCGGAATTATTTACCTAACTTTATGATGGTTTGAATTAATGATGGTTTTTATTTGACCTAATGCTGGTGTTCCCCCGTCCTTCCAGACCAGCTCCTCAAAAGGGCAATGGATTTATCCGCTAGAACTTCCGCCCAGATGTGAGCACCGTGCAGTGACATAGACAGCAGCACTCTAAGATCCAAACGGCACGCGGTGGCTGTTAGCTTTGGGCCTACCGAGGTTGAGCAGTAGCCAGTTTAAGGAAGTTGAAGCATTCAACCGCCGGGCAGAACCAGCCGAGAGCGCGCCTCAATAGTGTCAAGAAATTTCACTTGTCATCAAAGGTAAGTCGGAAATAAATCATATTGTACCCTACCCTAATGCGCGTGTCACAATATGGGATCCCAGCGGCGCGGCGCGGCGGGGCCGTCACAAACCGTGAAAACACACGATCTGCAACTTGCCGAGCTACACGTGGAGTCCCAGTTTGCCAATCCTACCAATGACTGACTTTCCAATCACGCTGGCTAAACGGGCAGCCTCCTAGAATGTCTCCTTCCGAATCATATAGTCTGCATAGCAGTTAAAATGACCTGTATGTTCAAGAGTTTCTGAACATTCCGCGGTTCAAGCTATTTGGAACGAAATATATAGGTTGTGATATCTGTTTTCTGAATTTCTG
This sequence comes from Plagodis dolabraria, assembly GCA_963854805.1. Classification (NCBI taxonomy): domain Eukaryota; kingdom Metazoa; phylum Arthropoda; class Insecta; order Lepidoptera; family Geometridae; genus Plagodis; species Plagodis dolabraria. Next base: position 18,534,178 of record OY978447.1, on the reverse strand, counting down.
AACTACAATACCGATGACTTTGAAATATTTACTAGACAATATATAAAGTACCACTATTCTAACAAAAAAGAATGATTGAATGATTGAATGATTAATTCTAGGTTAGCCTGAACAATATTTCCGACCACATCATCACTTACCATCAGGTGAGATAGTGGTCAAAGGCTAACCTATGAAGCATAAAAAAAAAAAAAGATATCGGACTACTCGTTAATAAATTACAAATAAGTGTACATTTTGAGTTTCATCCCCTTTCCCAAGGGAACCGTGCTAAATTTTGGAATAAAAGTATACCATATTCTTTTTCGTAGTATGAACTCAAATTGTGCTAAGTTTCATTGAAATTCATTCAGTAGTTTTGGCGTGATGCGCGGCTAAGACACAGAAAAAAAAACAGTTTTGGCATCAGTATCAGCTACAGAGTGGTCTCAGAAATTATTTTCAAAATATCTGCAATGTACTAAATTGGACCTGTTACAGTTTTATTATTAGTATAAATTCAAGTATTGTTAGTTTTTTATGATAATGTTTTTATTCAAAATGTGCATGCATTCATTTTGTTTGCCTTATTTTAGGATTGATTACTTTTGATAATAATGTATTTTTTAAAATATTTTAGTAAAACAGGTTAGTAGGTACTTACTATTGGTTAAAAGTAAATGCACGTGACCAATTAAAGGAAGCTTTCCTGGGAATTCAGGAGGCTCCAAATTTGGCGATTTTTCCGAACGATATCTCCAATATGACCATAAACAACTGATTATTATTATCAAAAACCACATAACTATAGGTTAAGTAAACATAATTAATGACTGAAAAGCGCCCTAATATTAACATTACTTTTATCATTTCAAATCCCTTTTATATACCAAACATAATGTATGTAAATGTATTATATTATGCTTCGTATTAATTATGGCAGCTGTGTAATATACAATTCATAATATTTTATAATACTCTTAGGGCCTGTTTCAGAATGTTCGAGTAAGTTCCGGTTTTACTACCCAGAACATATTTAATAAATAAAATACTATCTTTGCGTTTCACAGTCACCGATTTAGCCTATCCATCGGTTAAAGCTTAAAACGCGCTGCATGTAAACTGTCATTTTTATCATTCAGTTATTTTATGTGTTGGTTAGCAACCCGAAACTTTATTAGGACATTCTGAAACGGACCCTTATTTCAGAACGTTCGAGTAAGTTCCAGTTTTACTACCCAGAACATATTTAATAAATAAAATACTATCTTTGCGTTTCACAGTCACCGATTTAGCCTATCCATCGGTTAAAGCTTGAAACGCGCTGCATGTAAACTGTCATTTTTATCATTCAGTTATTTTATGTGTTGGTTAGCAACCCGAAACTTTATTAGGACATTCTGAAACGGACCCTTATTTCAGAACGTTCGAGTAAGTTCCGGTTTTACTACCCAGAACATATTTAATAAATAAAATACTATCTTTGCGTTTCACAGTCACCGATTTAGCCTATCCATCGGTTAAAGCTTGAAACGCACTGCATGTAAACTGTCATTTTTATCATTCAGTTATTTTATGTGTTGGTTAGCAACCCGAAACTTTATTAAGTAGGACATTCTGAAACGGACCCTTACACTAGCGTATGCCCAATACTTCGCCTTTTAAAAGTTTGATTCCATAACTTGCTAAAGGGTGACTAAATTGAAAATAAAACGAATAAGTAGGATGTGTTACAACAGTTGTACAAGTTGTAAAGTAATTCTACCAATAAGTAATTAAGAATAATATAGCCATCTACTGCATTATTACACAGCAAAAAAAATTACAACAAGGTATAATTTACTAAAAATAAGTTTCATACATAAGGTATATAAGGTCATACAAACGTGCGCTGCGCTGTTTTGCATTATGATATTTACACTGTATAAGGGTTGGATAATGGCACGTTCAAATACTTTTGTAAAAATTTATGTTTTTTTTTTTATGGGATAGGAAGGCAAACGAGCAGGCGGCTCACCTGATGGTAAGTGATCACCGTCGCCCACAAACATCCGCAACACCAGAGGTCTCGAGGATGCGTTGCCGGCCTTTAAGGAGGGAATATGCTCACTTCTTGAAGGTTCCTAAGTCGTAACTGTTCGGAAATACTCTTTCTTATGTTTTAGTGCAACAACGCAGGCTGTATAACTTTCAGCCGTTGTTAGTTCTTTTGGATCTACAGTACAGTACACATAACACATAAGCAGTAAACAAATTGTTGATGGTATTCAATAACATAAACATTAACTGATATAATGCCATCTTTTCAGCCTTGAGGTCTACGTTACCAACACCATCATCAGAGTAATACATGGTTACTAATAATTGTATTCCAGTACATTACTCCGTAATTAAATTTATTCACTTATACATGTACTGTACAGAGAGGTCCAAATGCTCCAAGCTCGAATTAATTGCGCTTTCTTTTAGGGTAGACTTAGATTTTTACTGCCACTGTTGGCTGTTCAACTCTTCCGGACTTTGGGCAAGGGAAGGCCCTCTTATAGCCCTGGAGCCGAATCGCACTGCATTGTGCGGCCGTATTTACAGTAAAATTGGGCAACTCATGCTTCAGATATTATAATAAATCAGAATTGATTATATTTACATTTATTTAAATTTAATTCTAGGTTAGCCTGAACAACATCTTCGACCACATCATCACTTACCATCAGGTGAGATAGTGGTCAAAGGCTAACCTAACAAATATAAAAAAAAAAAAAATTGATTACTTGGGCGTGAGTTTTTACTATTATTTGATGGTTTAAACGTTAAACATTATTTGTATACCTGTAATTTCAGTGGCTCTCAAGGACTATTGCCGTAACACACCGTTAGGTGTTTGGCGACAGATTTTCTACTTGACGGTGGTCGCTAGCCAGGCGGAAATTCGCAAAATGCCCTTCCACCATGCGTCGAAGCTCAAGCCCGCGGCGGGATTCGAAGCTTGGACCTTCTGCGCGGCAGTCCATAGCCAATGCCACTGAGCCATCATTGCTGCTGTGGCCCACCGTGAGAAGAAATTTCACCAAGATCTTGTTGAAAGGCCTTAATAATCCGAACGACAATGGATTTTGGGATAGTACTGTATCAGTGGTAATGTCCGCGGACTAATGCAAACAAGGCTCTAGTAGAAAATCTATCGCAAAACACTTAATAGTGTGTTTCGGTAGTTATTTAGAGAACCAGTTTCCATTCTAGATTAGATATGTTTGTATAAATACAATGGATGTCCTATCATAAAAATAACCAAGTAACATGAAATTTATAATAACACATTGTTTGCCATGATGATACAGTCTTATGTTATTATATCTAATTGGTAAAACGGCTGTCAATCTACATTTATTTATTCAAATGGAATTACTGTACCGTGTCTAAACAAGAAACGTTTAACTTACCAACATACTGAGTACTTTAATGTGCATTATATTGTATTAATCTCATATTTATTGGACACGTGATTAATACATCAAGAGCTTGGTTCAAAAAGCGAAGTACCCGCAATAATACTGGATTTATTCATTTCACTCATATCAAAGGATTACACATAAAACCCCATAGCTGATTTTTGATAAAGTTTGAACGATTAAGTGTCCATGAATATACTTATTCACTCACTGGAATAGACGAGAATATAAAATTTTAATAAATTTAAATTTATGTGGCCGTACATAATTTTATCTCCGATGGCAAAGAAAATTTGTTACAAGTTTGAACATCGTATATTTTTTACCAACCTAAAAAAATAATTTATAAATTAAATTGACAAAGGATACATACACAGATACACACTCTAATGGCAAGCAGGCTTGATGTTTACTATCATGTATTGAGTGGCCCAGATATCCCTTTCGTTACATAATACTTACCACATAAATAAAGGAAAGCTCGTCTTTAGAATCTGTCCACACCACAATATACCTTCACTATTTTTTTACAGAAGGAAACAGGTACTTTGAATAACCACATGAAATAGATCTTGCCCGAAATAAAAGTCAAAACTTTTTGAAAAATAATTATTAATGTTTTAATTGTAACCATATATATTTGTGTATTTACAAGGTCAATACATCTGAATTGATTGCATGCACATGAACAATCAAATATTGCATAGATAAAATATTCCACAGAATGTACATACCAACATTGTCAGTAATATAATGTACGGCTTATTTTGTACTGTCAATTATGTACTTGGCACAGCTGAAGGGATTCAAAATTCTGCGACTGTTCCGGGCCGTGAATAGCTTAAATGAGGTTGTTTTTTTTATTTCATAATTGCTGATAGATTTGTAAGCCTTTGACCACAATCTCACCTGATGTTTAGTGATGATGTGGTTGAAAGGTGTATAAAGGCTTAACCTAGAATTACTGGCTCCCACGGATAGCTGCCGGACCGCACGGTTAGGTGCTTGGCGATACATTTTCTACTTGAGGGCGGTCACTAGCCAGACGGGCATTCGCAAAATGCTCTTCCACCATGTGGTGAAGCTCAAGCCCACGGCGTGATTCGAATCATGGACGTGCCATAGCCAATGCCACTGAGACATCACTGCTCCAACAATGGTATGAAAGAAACAAAACCAGGGTACCCAGCTCCCAAGAAATATTGCCCTAACCCTAGTGTGTTTTTATAAGCCGCAGGCGCGGAGGGGGAGCGCCACTAGTCTACTCGCTGTAACGAGGTAGCAAAAAGACTACAGTGCTGTGCACCGGACCCGTCATAGAAATACTTCACATCTGATAAGAGATTTGTTGCTTAAACCACGGTAATATATTATTACCGTGCTTAAACCTTACCTTGTACTTATTTGTACAATCTGTAATATTTTTACACTTTGTTCTGGTCTTGTACTACTAGTGACTACTGACATACACGTACAGTTTTGGACGTGCATAATTGCTTATATATTTTGATTACGTAAAACGAAACGCAAATAGTTGAATGGCGCCATTTTGTTGTTAACGTTTTCGATCTTGCACGTTCAATATTAAAGCAGCTAATATTCTTGAATTATTTAACATTTTAAAATAAAGTAAATATTGATAGGTAAGAAAAAATCTTTTCAAAAGTATTTACCAAATTGTTTTATAAAAAAGTAAAAATCGCAGAAACTGTGTCTTTAAACAGTCATACACAACAGTGGATATGGACATTTAACTACCCTCACCCTTACTTTGCTCGAATAATAAATGAAATAAATATAAAACCTTTGTACTTTAATAATAAGTTTCATTTTAGAGTGGTGTTAAAAAAAATCTCAAGATACGTATTGGTTAATTATGACGTCGTTCCAGGATGTAGTGGTGTCCTGAAGCGGGATACGTCAGCATGTGCCATTTTAACACCAGCTTGTTTATATCAGCGGAGACTCGGTACTGTCGGATCACGTGCGCCAATGCTGTTTTCATAGACATCATTGCGTATGCTTTCCCTGAAACAAAAATGTTGTTAGTATAAAAAATAAGCCAGCTTGACACAATTTAGCATATGTACATAGATAGCGTGAAATCACGTGTGAAGTGAGAGCAATGCTCTTCTTTTATTTAGTTGCGTTCCGTCGTTATTGATAGGCATAGGATGACAAACCAAATTTTAAAACATGCCTAATTAGGCCGTACTAAGCTTTAACATTTTCATAAAACAGTTAGCTGAGATAATGGAAACTAATCGCTTTCCGTAGTAGAAAAATAAGTGACATGCTTAGTTTCCATGCATGTGGAATGTTATCAATTTAAATACATATACGTATACATACCAATACAACTTCGTTTGCCCACTGCAAAACTGCCATAATAATGCATGTCAGGTAACGTGTTTGTGTCGAGCCATCTCTCTGGTTTGAAACGTTCAGCATCAGGACCCCATACTGGGTGGCGATTTAAACCATACAGAAATAAAAAACATGATGAATTCGCTTTAAGTGTATAGTTTTCTGAAAATATTAGAAGACCTTTTTATGTTTTATGTTATGGAATGAAGACTATGTTGTCTTAGGTTTTCGCGATTATTACACATACCTAGTAATTAAACAACTTTAAACGGTTTAAATCGTGTTTTTCATTATTTTTGTCTCTATATTTCAAACACTTTAAAGTGATCGTAGTCACGGGGTGACGGTTTTATTACGGAAGGTTTTATTTGCCACATGAGTTATTAAGAAATAAAAGCTTAATAGACATTGTTATTCTGTTAGCCAATTTCTAGAATCTTCAATAAATAATATAAAATATATATTGTAATCATACAACAGTGTTTTTATTTACAATTTTGTCAGCAGATAGAATAATTAACGTTTCAACTAGCGAAAATCTGTTCTTTTCACGGCTTATTGTTACTTCAATCAAAAATGTATCATTAATTCAAGTAAAATGTTTGCTCTTGTACCTTATTACAGTTGTTCTGTCTTGTACTTCTTACTTCCGTCTCTCATATAAAACATGAACACATTGTGACTGATAAAAACTTACTCAGCTGAACATCCTTGTCGATATATCTTGCTATCACTGGTACAATCGGATACAATCGCAGCGTTTCTTTCAATACAGCTTCAGTGTAGACTAGCTTCGACAAATCATCTTTGTCTAGGTCTTTATTCAAAGCTCCAGATACTTTAATAACTCTGTAAATGATTTAGTCAACTTGCCAATATTGTTTATATGCTAAGTTTTTGCATAAATTATTACCATGATTGAATTCACTGTACCAATCAACTAAAGGTGTGTTCCAACAGACTCCGTGTTCTCATTCTACGAGTCGGTTTGATAGTTTACCAAACACTGCATTACTTGCTAATGGGCGAAATAGTCATACAATAACTTGCTTATTGTAGAAAACACACAATTTGGAAGCGTAGTTTTGAATAAATGATGGCCAAGCTATGGACTAATAGCGGTGCCGCGGGTCCATTGTTCGAATCCCGCCGCGGGCTTGAGCTTCACCGCATGGTTGAGGGCATTTACGGATGCACGCCTGGCTAGCTACCACCCTCACGTAGAAAATCTGTCGCCAAGCACCTATCGGTGTGTTCCGTAGCAGTCCTTGAGAGCCAGTAAAATACAGGTACATAAGACTTAACAACTGTATATCTCAGTGTATTTCGTCACTTTGAGTAAATGCATCTGTTATAAGCAGTGGTTATTCCGCTTCGCATCAGGTAGGACTCATGTGTGTACCATCACAATTAAATAAATGAAAAGAGTTATGAAATGCCAAACAATAGCCTGAATGATGGTTAGCTATGGTCACGCCTGTTCTTTATAGTTGTTATGTCACTGTCCTTGTTCTGCATGACACTGCAATGAATTTGTGACGCCTAGACTTTAGATCTTGTCTCGTTCGATCAGATATTTCACTACCCTACACACTTAAACAGAACAGTGTACTACTGTGATGGCACCCAACATAACGGACTCTGATAGAAAAAATAACCTAAAAATGGAACCGACTTCACAACTCGGTACAATGATAGTTCAAAAGTACCTATTATCACAATATTGCGCGCAAGGTGCCGAGTTTGAAAAGTTATTTCACATTTTTGAGTGTTGAAGTCGGTTCCATTTTTTGGAAAAAAAATATTTCACTCATTTTAGTGACCTATGGGATCGATTGACATTCACTGTCAACGACTATATCATCAGGATAGTAAAATTTTTTTTAGTTATTGGAGTGTAACTCAAAACGGCTTGACCGGTTTTGATGAAATTTAAATGGAACCAACGACAAGCATCAGCTATCAAATAAAAAAAGAAACTATCAAATATCAAAATCGATTCTAGTCGAAGGTTCTGAGGTAACAAAAAAAACATACCAATGGAGAACCTACTGCTTTTTTTGAAGTCGGTTAAAAAGAGACGTATCACTAGATTTGGCTTGTATTAAATACTTACTCATTTAACACTATATCTTGAATATCTGGATACGAACCCAATATAATTAAAGCCAAGTTTAACACAGTTGCAGTTGTTTCATGGCCTGCAGCTATGATGGTGTCGGTTTCATGTCTGATTTGTTCATCAGTAAAGCAATTTGTCTGATTAGAAATGTTTAAAATTAGCTCCAAGAAAGGTTTGAGTTTTCCTAAAAAGTTAAAAAGGTATTATTTATTTTGGAGCTTATAGATTTTCAACGTTTTCAATTGTGCTCTTTAGCAAAGAAAGCGAACGTGTTATTTTAAAACGGTAAATATTTTGGTAATCAAAAACTGGGTGAGATAGACCAGACTTTAACTACTTTCAAAATAATATCTTGAGGTCGATTTTCTAGTTGTTCTTATTAAATTATATAGACTTTTTTATTACATTATTTTTATCATATATAGAATAATTATGATTAAAAAAATTGCACCCTTGTATTTCTACGTTCAATGATCTACGTATTTATATCTCTTTACTTCCTCCAACTACATAACATTCTTCATACAAGGCCATTTGCCCTTTAACGCCTTTACTTTTGTATTTCATGTTAAAGGAATTGAGCATAAAATATACACCGAGCACTGCCCCATCGGCCAAAAATCTCAGATAGTGTTGCTAATAAGACAATAAGTGACGTTTTGGCTTGTGCCACTAGATTTAATAATAAACATCACTATTTGAAGTTACTAAACTTACTGCGCTTGTTTTCTGCACGTATTTTTTCCATCTCTGCTTTTTTATTTTGGATAATCTGTAAAACGATTGAAATATCAATAGTATTTATATTGAAGAATAAAACACATATTACATAGCTATGTCATACGGGAAAATCAAAATAAGATTTAATGAATCTTAACATCTCGCTGAAAATTGCACGATTATGCAGTATGAAGGTCTACCAAGACCTGCAGTAATTACGTATGAGACTGACAATATGTGTATGGTCATATAATTATGCAATCAAGAAGCAATTTGTAAATACTTAAAGAGTTACTACATGTTACTATAAGGTATAAAAATGCGATCTCTTGAAGAGTTACTCAAAATTCACTTATCAATAATATAAAGAGTTGTTTCGCACCTTGTCATTTATGTGATCAGTAAAAGAAGTTAAATACGCTATGTTTTGAAATTAGAAATAATTATTTGTATATCATTGTATGGAATTTACGAATATATATTCATAGTAGGAACGTAATATCGGCTGTCAAAACCTAGCAAGTGGTTAAATCAAATTTAGGATGAGAGGATAAAATCAACCTTCCAGCGTTAAGGGATGCCAATTTAAAGTTTTTTATTGTAGTTGTGTAGGAGTGATACCAAAATGAATATATATAAAAATGGATGGTTAAGATATTTATTAGATTGCTCAAGTGTGTTGGGAAACAGTCCCCTAAAATGGTTTTCTGAGTATGTTACTGATACAACAAAATTTAAAACTTTTTTTTATCGAAGTGAGACACTAATAATTATTACAATAGAAAAATTCACCATAAATTAACCACGAATTAGACAGCAAAACTATAGCTACACAAAATTATAAGCAAAATTTAATCGTGTACAACTTGCTTGCCGGAAACTAAATCTTGCGAATTATTATCTTCTAAAAGATGTTGTATTTTTTTTTTGTTTTTTTACTATAATATTACTATTATAGTCCTATTTGTAGGTATATTTTGTGAATATGAATAAAATGTTTTACAATCATAATACGTCGGCTAAATCAATATATGAAAAAAACCCTATTTTTAAAGAAATAACAGAAACTACGTTATACAATTGTACATGTGATAAATATAATATGGCTAATATTACCAAATAATTATACATTTAATTTTACTATACCTACCAAGGTAGACAAATGCAAGAAAGGAGTTGCGATTTTATCTTGTTTTTGTTTTAATTTTGAGAACTTGAAAATTAAATCACTGTGGAGCCATATTTTTTGAAATCTCTCGTATAAGATTAGTTGTATTCTGGGTATAAGTGACAAATACTTCCGCTGAAGACGAGTGTATTCTTCCCCACCTACGCCTGTTGCCGTTACTAAAATAAGTAAGGATATATTAGTATTTTTTTAGGTTTTGTATGACTATAACATTATGCTTACAAGATTATATAATTACCAAATTTTTAGTTAATGAGCGTAACTTGCAACGACACGATCGAAGTTGACAAAAGTAGCTGGATACCAACTGGCAGGTAAATGCAACAATGAAATAATTAACTAAGGTTAGATAAGGTTGCCCCGTGGGGTGCCGTGTTAGAATTGCATCTCCCCATATCATCCCGTGGATGTCGTAAGAGGCGACTAAGGGAAAAATACTGGAAGGTGGGCAGCAGCGCCTTCTAAAGAACTGCCAACTTGAACTGCAATCCCCAAGACATCTGCAAAGCGTGGGGATTATGGAAAATACCCTCTTAATAGGGGAGGCTGTGTTCAGCAGTGGACGATCCGGCTGTTACAGTACAGTACAGATAAGATATGTTAAAATTTTACGCGATATGTTAAACTTTAAAAAATTATTATTTTTCTGGTTAAAAATGCCAACACTGCCTTTAATTATTGTATGTATTTAAAATGTTGGACATAGTATATGTAGAAGTAATATAGTATTATATGTATACGGTCATGCTTTATGATTACCTCAAAAAAGCTGATAGCCAAGTACCTACCTAACGGTGTGTTCTGCCAGCTGACCTTTGTAAACTAGACCCCATTGTAGATGTTTATTCCTGCTTTTGACCACTATCTCAACTGATGGTAAGTGATGATGTGGTCGAAGATGTTGTTCAGGCTAGTTTAGAATTACTGGCTCTCATAAAAGTAAAGCATTTTTTCAACCTGTGACCACAACAATTTATGATAATATTGTCGAAATATGATCACTAATTGTAGTGGTCACTGGTAATAAAAATAATATGGCCCTGTTGCCATACCGAGATTTAAGGGCTGAGCGGAGCTGAACATAGGCTTATTTATATAGCCTTACAACAAATAGATTCCAAATTGTTTTGTCTCAGTGTAGTCTCATGATCAAATGGTATTCCCAACTGTGAAGACAGCTGAATAACTAAATTTCGAGCTTGACTATTGAAACAGTCTATGAAACTGTCGAGAACAGTTTGACTGAAAGCTGGATTAAGAATTTTTCGATGTTTCCTCCATGTCGATTCTGAAAAATAAAATTTCAACATACTTAATGTAAACGGCGTATATTTAGAAGAAAACACTGTTGCCTGTGTTAACGAAGGCATATTATAAACGACAAGCAGATGTTTAAACAGCTGGCAAGATACATTTTAATCAAGTTACCTAATGAAATATCACATTTTTATATTTTTTTTGTAATATTATGTACCTAATGGAAAAACACTTCTTAACACCAATTAACATTGATAATAAACACTTCTTAACATTGATTCTTAGTCCTATTGGTGTAACCTGGTAAAAAATGCTTTGATAACAATATTTCGAATATGTAGTTACGTTAGATTATAATATGGATTTTTTTTACAATACAATCCTTTAATTAGATAGTTTAATGTTTTTTAGCTTACCATTTCCAGTGATCAATCCCTCCCCGACAAACACTTTCGCAAAACTGTAGACATATTCTTTATCCAAGCAAGTGTTGGAAACTGTCAATAAAGCATCTGGATCTGTGATGCCTAAAATAACATAATAGTATAATAGTCATGTAATCCAGCGGTATGCCTGTATTAACAAAATACTACGAATTAATATACAATACTACAGCTACTAGAATAAAAGCATTTAGACACCCCATAAGTCATTGCAGACTCAAAGGCAGTCCAAATGCTCCAGCACACTACCAGTTGGCAGCGTGCCCAGCATGGTCAATAATGGTCATGGAATCAGTTTATTATATAGGTGCGATTTTTATATTGGTTTATTTCAGATCAACAATATACCTACATTGTAAATTTTTCGATAAGGCAGCTTATTATTTAGAGTTTTGTACTAAACGTGGATATATTATTACCATTTGCCTCCACTGTTTGTCTATTCCCCCTTCCGTCCTTCTTTGAACGATGGAAAGTTGAAGGTATTCATATAAAGAGACTATAAACAGAGTGGATGAAGGCCAGATATATAACTATGTTAAAACTGCCGAGGAAGTACTACGCTAAAGAGACAACCACAACAGACTGACAAAATGTAATCAAAAGCCGCAATACAAAAATAAGTACACTGAAATAAATATTATGAATTTTCTCTATATTCATTTAATTATTTTTGATGTTAACAGATTGTTATTACTTTGAAATAAAATAAAATACAACACTTCATAGAATTGTCTGGTAGGTAATGGCATGACATTTTCAAAAGTTGGCTATCACCCTCATGTAGAAACCTGTCAACAAGCACCTAATGGTGTGTTTGAGCAGTTATCCTTGGGAGCTAGTAAGTCTAGATTATTAAACTTTAAAATGTAGTCGACTGCATCGTCATTTATACAATCGGATGAGATAGTGGCCAAAGACTAGCCTATCAGTAATTATAAAAACTTTTATGGTATTAAAATTACATTATGGTCTTTTTTTTGGTTACTATTTGTATGTCAAAGCATACATAGTTTTTTCATACTACCCGCAACGTGCCGCGAATGATGCTTCGCTTCGCCGCGGCTGACCAGTACCACCGAGAGTCGTCGTTGGACCGCGCCCCGCGCCACACACCACGACGGTGTCGCATTCTTAATTTAAATAAGTGCAAATATTGCTGCATCACCGCACCGTGTTATCTTTAATTACTTAATAGAACTGTTTTACTGTTGCTACGTGATATTTTGTGACGTGCGTGGAAAGTGACCGCACCGCGGCTTCTGCAAGGGAGACTCTGACTACGGGAGATGGTGGAGAAAGCTATGGTATGTACATACATTTTAGTAGCCTTAATTAAGAACCTCCTTTGCGTTTGGGAATCTCTTTTGTATAGGACCTCCTGCTCTAGGCTACAATTAACCTACACTTACTACGAGTATATACAACTATCGAACCAGCCCCTACCCCGCGCGGTCGGAGTTGCTTATTTTTGAGGACAATTCTTTTAACTTAGAATACCTACCCCATTATAAGGGTAAATGATGTAATGTAGTATCACATTATTATTTATATTTATAAAAATAAATACTTACAGTAAGCATTTCGAAATCCTAATGAACCAGAAAGGATACCACCTTTATCTAAGCATTCTTCTGATATCTTTGCGATATTTTTGTAGCTTTCTGATTTGGAAAAAGTACAAAAATAATGAGTTAGTATTAACTATATAAATAATAAGCTCAGTATTAATTAAAGAGCTATAAAATGAGAGAAATTAAAAAAAAATTGGATGGAAAAAGATAACTTCCAGTAGGACTTCAGCGCGTAACTCCGGAATAACATCAAGAGAAGTGTTTTCATATAGATGACAAAAAATCAAAGGTCCAGTACCCGCTTCCATAGCTTAATAAAAAATTCACCAGGACATTATTCTTGGGTTGCAGGTTCAAATCCTTGTTTGTTTTTTCCGAAATATTAATAACCATTATAAATTAGTGAACCTAAAGAATAATCGCAATGACATATATTATCATTATTACATATATATATATATATTTTTAAACCTGTTATAAAAAAGAAACGACACGCTGCCACGATAGCATTGTAATCAAATAAATAGTGTTTTTACGCCGCATTGACTGACCCAATCACCATCAATTCGGCTCATTGGAATAAATTCATAAGATGAGCATTTGAAATGATATACCATTTAATTTTTCGTCTTATAAATAATTTTAAATAGTGTTTAGATGTTGTAGGGGGTGTTATTAATGTCCTAAAATAAATTATCAGGTTTTACTGATTTTGCCTTAGATGTCATGTCACTGAATATAAGAAGCTAAATAAAAAAAAAGCGCAATGAAAGGTTTTATGGAAAAATCTGGTCAATTGTGAGTCAGACATTAGGGTTCCGCACGGCAGCAGCCCTTTTAGAAAAAAATATGTTTACTTTCACTCATTCAAAATTCAAAAGACTTTCTTTTTAATTTTCCTTATAGTGGCATACATTTTTTTTTATTACATGAAGAATGTATTATTATTTGTTTGTATTCAAGCTCCTCTAAAATAATTAAATTATATTTCTAGTCCTACAATCGTTTTTGAGTCAAAATTGTACATTTGATAAGTCATACGATAATAAGACAAACGGACGAACAGGCTTTAGAGTCTCACTAATAAGCCTCAGTTTTCCCCTTAAGGTATGAAACCTTAAAAACACTGGTTACTTACTTATACTATCACCAAAAAACATGAGACCATGTCCAACAATAGGAAGTCCTCCGGAAAGTTCAGGAGGATCTAGCTTTGATTTCTTTTTAAACCACAAAATATAAATCAAACCCAAACAACACACACAAACCAACTGACAAAACATATTTTATTCGCTAACAGAAGTATAACTATTAAAATACCTGACATTTCCTTGTTTTATACCCTAGAAACCCAATTAAACTCATTAAAGATACTTCAAGCTGTGTTAGGTATTGTGTATTACACTAGTGTTCGGTAATTTATACACTAAGTCGCTGGATCTCAGACTTTGAATCATATTTAAACGTTTTGTGCTAATTTCATATCCTCGGTTCCGAATTCCACAAATTGTTTCAACTTTTTCAATGTTCCAGAAATTTTGTATCGTTTTTTTTAGTTTACCTGTTTGTATATTTATGATTACATTTATGTTGTAGGAGGTTTATGTTTCATCGCAATCGTCAGATATCGCTTGATAAGAGACTTATTTAGGTCCTCTAGATCTCTCCACCTTGGCCTATTTTAGAATTGAGTAGGTATTATAACAATTTCTTTATTTACTTTTGGCCTATTTGAGATAATTGAGAGAGTTTTAATACAAATAAGCGTATTAGGTAAGCCGCTTCTTACCATTTTTCAGTCAGTACCCATAAACTCATAACAAACATGCTTGATATCTAAATAGTATGCACAATTATCTGTCCCGAATATTGTTCTACTTACTATACTGATATGTTTTTAATTTGAATTAAATTAATGATTTGAACATAATCTGCAGTCATTAGATAGATATAGATAACACTCTCTCAATTAATTTTCTAACAGTGATAAAATTTACTGTTTTGTGAAATATCAAAATGACACTCGTTACGCAATTTTGACATATATCAACAAATTTTATGATACACATAACATATATAATGCATATTATATACGTAATATATACTCTTGCCAAATATCTTGAAAACCAATATCATAATATCATTAACCGAAAAAAATATTTACATAGGTAAGTTGATCACTGTGATGTGTGAAGTTAACTAAACCTTGTCAAAGTAGTTTAGTATGTTGGTATTTATACGAGTACCTTATTGTTTTCCATAGCAGCGTACAATAAAATCGAATTGGTAGTCATCTGATTATTATGTACCTAGGCAAGCATGTTGCATTGTCAACCGCATCGTCACTATCCACCATGTAAGACTGTGGTTTGCATAAACAATTACCAAAATAATTATATAATTCAAATATGTAGAAATAAAAGAGTATTATTATATAGGTAATTAATTTAAATAAATGTTCTTAGAATACATTTCATCGACGTCCATCTGTTGAAAACTCGCGAATGGACACAGCTATGAGCCTAAAATAATTAAATAAATATTTTTTAATACCAAAGGAATTAATTTATAAATATACCTTATACCTTATCATAATACCTTATTCCTAACGAAAATTGAAATAGATCATTTAGCTTGGCAAAACGGTATCAGACTGGTTATCATTGTGATATATTGATATTCAAATTTAGTTCATAATTCACTTCGATAGGAGTGAAATTTAAATCATTTAGATTCCATTTCCGTATCCAAAACAAAGGTGTCCAATATTCTTATCTGTACAGGGGTTTAATTTAAGCACAATCTTCATAACTCTGTATTTACCTGAAGGAAAAGATTTACCAGAAGAAGGATAATTTAGTAAAAGGGAAAATATTTGTCTGAGGGTAACTTCCGTTCAAATAAAATAATATCAGGAAATGGAATAAGTCCAATCGTTAGTTTTTTGAGCAGGGTATTTATTCCTTTTTTAAATATACTCGTAACATCAATTGCCTTTGAAATGCGGTCATAGGTAGCAAATTGATCTTGAGGCGCGCCAATCGTTATAACAAGCTACAATTAGTTATACCTTGAACTAGACTACCCATATACAATTCCGGTGTAGTACATAGTTACATAAATAATTATTGTAATTAAAATGTTAACTATGTTAATAGCTCAAGTAATTTGTAGTGCAACCAATACTAAGAATCAATATTATATAAAATTATAAAATAAAGTCTTAAACAGCTGTTTATAATATTTAATCGAGTGTTAAACGACAAATACCTTAATACTAACATGTTAACTTTTACCAATCATTGGTTAAATAATTAATCATGTGCTAGCTTAGCAAAGGTCTCGTCTGCACTTGGCTAGTTTTTTGTATTAGTTGTTGCATGTTATACATAGGACTAAAATCATCCCAAGTTTGACACTGTGCATTTCCGTTTGTACGATAGAATCACGTTTTTTTATCGCAAACCAATATATTTTTACGCGACTGCCCAAAACAAGGAGAGATGTTTTCAGGGTTCATGTATGTATGTACCTTTGTGAGTATCTTTATTCCACCATAACTTCTAAACAGCTTAACCGAATCTGATGTAAGATATATCGTTAGACTCGTCTTGATAACCCAAGTTACACTAGGTACATAAAAAAATAAAATAACAAATTGGCGGATTTTAGACCATATTGTGATTATATAAATATATTTTTCTTCGAGTGGGTAAACCCATCGAGTGGGGTATCAAAATGAAGAACTCTAAAAAACGATTCCATAAATATATACAACTTGCAGTTTTAATTTCAAAGAAAAAATAATTCGCTTAAAGAAAATAAATACTTTGCTGTCGGGTTTTTTACTTTTTTAATTTATTTATTTAACTTTTGTCATTACATTTAAGCAATCTGCCAAACTAACACATACTTAGACATGTATAGAAATTTTAAGCAGCTG
The DNA here is from genome assembly GCA_963854805.1 of Plagodis dolabraria. Taxonomy (NCBI): domain Eukaryota; kingdom Metazoa; phylum Arthropoda; class Insecta; order Lepidoptera; family Geometridae; genus Plagodis; species Plagodis dolabraria. Next base: position 18,517,135 of record OY978447.1, on the reverse strand, counting down.
TTTATTACTGCTCCAAAGATATTAGCGTCCGAAAGTCAGTTACTACGCCATCATCGCCTTAAACAGTAAATGAATTTAAGTAGTAGTGAGATTATTCACAATTTAGACTTTTCAATGTGGATTACTCAGAAATAGCCCTGTGCATTTTTTGTTCGTATTGTACCGAAAGGAATTCGTTGATACCAAAAATTAATCTATACTAAGTACCTAGATCCAGTAGACGCAAAATATTTTTTATTTTCAATTATACCTTGCTCACATAAAGAGACGTCCGCGTCGTCAGAAGTGTGTTGTATTATAATAGAATTCGTGCCTTATCGTTTAATGAACATATATAGAGCTATTTTTTAAAGTATGCATAGATATGTTTGCCCAATTCGATTATCTTTTTATTTATTCAAAATGATTTTTTTACCTTCATTTAAATAAAATATTAGTCTTAACAGGCGTTACTATGTGGAAATCCATGTTAAAAACTAACCAATATTAAGGTAAATATTTGTTATTCATAAAGGCATTATTATTACAACAGCTATTCAATTCGAAATAACCAACCAAACCAACAAATATTTTAAATACACAAGCCTACTTCTAGTTCAAAGCCGAGCATGCTAGCTGTATATGTTGCCCTGGTAGATTGCTTTTCTTTTTCCTTTTTTGTGTCTGCTCGGATCTTGTTACTTTTTCGAAAATACGGACTATTTCAGGGTGTACTTTATGAAACAACACTTTCTAATATAATTAACATTCCTTGCAGACATTATGCGGTGTCATAGTCTAATCGAATCAAATCAAATCATTTTCTTTTTTGATCTGCTTATAAGATTTTATTCACATTAAATAAAAAGCAAAGCCACACAAAAATAATGAAACTATATCTCTGACCTAAAAATGTTACACATAAAAATTGTGAGCTCTGTTTTCTACCAGAAGGCAATCATAAGTAGAAAGCAGTACTCAAGTAAATAGCTCAATAAATCATTCTCAATATTGCACATAATGTAGGTTTCTTAATAGAAAATATAGCTTCCAAAGGCAAGCATTGACCGTCAAGCACAAAATATAGTATCTATATTTTATCAAAGGATCGGACTACTCCGAAGAGAAAATTTAGGTAATGGATTATTTTACCCTTTGTATACAACAAAAGACTCAAACACAATATGAACATCGTTACTTTATTTAGATAAAGACTACTGTTAGCTGTACTCTATATCGTAGCACTATTGAACCATTAAATAATTAGATAAAATATTGATAATATATTTACAATAAAGAAACTTGTTTCTAACTGATTTGTAAATAGAAGCAGGTTCTCAATTGGACTGTATTTATTTTGTATATTTGTAACCCAATTATTCCTCTAATTATTAATCTATTTGATGTATCTTGTTTTATTATTTAGTAACCAGCTAGGACTCGCGTAATATTTACCGGATATTGCTCCGACCAGTTTCGAACTTATTTGAAGTTCTTCGTCTGGGAGTCACAATTGTGCACAGCGTCGAGCGCGGGCCTCAGCACGTAACTGGCGTTGAGACGGTTGCGCCACGGTAATGTTATCTATACATTACCGTGGTTGCGCCGTAGCTGGCAAAGTTAGTATTCCTCCGTCTGAACTTTGACAGCTGCGGCGCAACCGTCTCAACGCCAATTACGTGCTGAGGCCCGCGCTCGACGTCGGAGCAATATCCGGTAAATATTACGCGAGTCCTACTCGGTTACTAAATAATAAGTATCTTGTTTTGTTTGATAGAGTGTATTACAAGTTGGTTCAACTTAAATTTTGTGAAAATTGGTTAAGTAGTTTGTGTATTATAATCAATTGTTGAAAAAACATATTTGCATACCTGGATGATTTAATGGTAGTCGTAACTATTGTTGATAGTGAATATTAGACAAGTGAAAAATCTTGTTAGCAGTATGTATCATATATATCACTAAATAGGTTTAAAAAATGGAATTGATTTCCCTGACTGAAAGTATAAAATAACGTGTGGAAGTCGGACGATGATAGTGAGAAGTCAGTGTTTTGTATCAGCAGGTACCGACTTCGGCAAGTTAATTCATACCTTTCGGCCATGGAAGTCAATTCCGTTTTCTCTCTTAATATTTCTATTTGCAACTCACGATGCTTTGTTACGGATCAAATAATCAGCAACCCATATGAATAACGAGCACCTGAGATTATTCACGTATTATATCAATAACATTTGTTTGGAAAACTATTTTAAATCATAATATTTGCTATTATTTAATCGAATAACTATAATTAATAAGTATATAATAATAAGTCAAACTTAAAACTAGCCTAATCAAATAACCCACCCCTGATCTCTCCCGGTGCAAAGGTGCCCATAATACTTGCAGCGTTTCCGCGCTGAATGGAAATGGCCATCCTCTGCACCAGGAACGAGCTGGAGCGGGAGTCACCAGTTTTATCCCTTAACCTGCGCCCAATCTCAGAAAATAACTTTTTGGCCTCTGTACCCCACGAACCCATGGTCTCCACTGCAATGGGCACAAAAAGGTTAACTGGCTCCATTGCTGCGTACTTTTGGCGTTTTTTATTTGCGGCGTCTTCGGCTGCTGCTGACGGTGAGTGGACAGTGCGACTCAGGTGGCTGGCAGCGACAGTGCCGATGCAAGTAGCGTCCCACACCAGGCACTTGCCATTCTGCCAGGGCACCAGGTCACCCGGATGGGCTCACGCCCATCTGGCCTCTTACCATCAGATCTACACAAACCCGGGGGCTCGAGCACGCAGGGAACATTTGCCGACACTAAGGCTCTTCGCACAATGTCGTTGAGGGCATGGTGACGCGGAAACCTACCCATGCAGCGACGACAACTTAGTGCATGATGGCCATCCGCCTCCACCATGGAACCGCAGGTGCATCTATGGGGTTCACACACCTTGCAACCCAGGCGGAGGGCCACCGCAACACGCAGAGAGTCATCGTCCAGCAAGGTGCCTAGATGAGGTGAAGGTAAGGCGTGCAACCATGCCCCAGATTCTGACTGCGACACTGCCCGGAGTCTGGCCATATCGGCACCGGAAGCTCGTTCCAATAACTGCCCCTGGATCTGTTTGGCTCCAACTTCATCCCATGTCCGCTGAACATGTACCGCTACTGGACTTGTTGCCCCCGAGTTGTTGTTCGACCAAGCTGACACAGCGTCTGACACAAAGGGTATACTCGCCCTGTCACCATTAGACTGAAGGATGGTAATCATAATATTATAATTATTGTTTGTATGGTTACCGATCGTTTAATTTCAATAACAATCCAAAAGATACCCTAGTAATAACAGTTTTCACTCTATTCTTGTAGAAGGGCAACAATGATGATACGGTTTAACCAAGTAAAAAAAAAACAATGGGAAAAATTGGGAATAGAGACACAACCACTATTAAGTTAGGAATATAAGGCAAAATCGACTGCTTCTTAATATAGCAAATTTTCTTATGATCGTTCTGGTTTATCAGTTTTTGTGTAAGCAATAACGAAAATCCGGTAATTAAATCTGAGACCACATTTTTAAGCCCCAACGATTATAAGAACCATAAATTTAAATTTTACCTCTCACATACAGAGCGTGGCAAGATATATGGCATAAAATTCATATGAGGTAATAAATTGCATTAATCTGTTGGAGAACCAAATTTGTAAAATTTATTTGAGTTTTATTTCTGTTAATGTACCTATTTTTTTATTTATAGATGATAGGCTAGCCTTTTAAATCTATTTCACCTGATGGTAAGTAATGATGTGGTCGAAGATGTTGTTAACGCTCACTTACTCACCTAACTTATAAATTACAGGCTCTCAAGGGCAGCTGTCGGAATACACCGTTATTAAGTCCTTGGCAAAATATTTTGTGGTGGTAGCTAGCCAGGCGAGTATTCGGAAAATGCCCTACCACCTGATTATATTTGAGACCTATCGTGATTATATACGAGTTATAATATTAAATGATAAATATTTAAGATTATTCATGATCAGATTATATATGAGGAAATTATTCCACAAACCACAGACCTATATTTTTACAAATTATTACAAACAGAACAAGAGAACAAGAGCACAAAATTTTATGCCCCAGGCGGGAATCGAACCCTATTTAGAAACACAGACCTATATACCTTAGTAGGTGACAAACCGGTTAAGGTTAATTAAACAGTAATAATTTTGTTTTCAAAAACTAATGAAAAGGGAAATAAAGGTTTGCAAATATGTATTGTGAAATAGCTGTACCCCCGATTTCATTCACAATTACAAACCGTGCAAACTATTGCTTAATCACATTTGATCACAAATGTTTGTTGCTCATGTAATTTGACGCCGTGCTCTGAGGTGAAAGCACTCGTATCTAGAATGGTCTTTTTTATTTGGAGAAACAAAAATCACAAGTTGTATTTCTCAGAACTCAGTAATTTAGGCAGAGAGTTGCTTCGTGGTTCGCAAAATAAATGTTGAAACAAAGTGCTTCTTGCGGGCCTTAGAAATTTCGACTGTATTTTTGCCAAGACTCTCCTCGTTTGGTAGAACGAAGATAAATCCCAAAGAACCCAATATCTTAACATAAAATGCATAAAAAAAACTGATATGAAGTAAGATTGGAACAAAATATCAACTAAGAGCTATCAGGAAAGTGAGCCTGCTGAACTGTACTGCGCCCATCATCCTGAGGCATACAGTTGTTAAGTTTGTTTGTTTGTTTAGGGAGGACAGAGATGCTGGCTACCGCCTGTGCGGTCGTCCAGCTCCACCGGGTTTTGAGCGAGGGCCTGGCCCTACAATAGCCGTAGGGCGTAGAAGGCGAAAAGCGCCTTCTACCTCCGTCTCCTGCGGACGCCGAAAACGTGCCGCTACTATAGGAGGGGTTGACAGCGAGCTCAAGGGCACCACTGTGGTTCGGACCTCGGCTTGTCCCGCTGTCGAGAGACATGGGGGGGATCGGAGCAAAATGCCTCTGTGCAACTGCAGTGTTGCACAATTGGGCCCTACTGAATAATACTCTTTGACTATTTGGAGAGCAATTTATCGTGACCTTGTTTTTGCCTCGAGCTCGCCGGCGAGCTCGGTGTTTGATTGTGTGACCTCTGATTACCTCACACCTGGGGATTTTACCTCGACGACTTGCGGATAACGCTAAAGCTGCCAATGTAGTGGCTGCGATTGGGTCATCCGGGTCGTCTAATACCTGCCGTGGTCGGCGACGGGGGGGTTTGAAAAATGGGATAGAAGTGGCAGTCGAGTAGTTCGATGCCTGGACAACCAATGGGTTCGGGTGGTGGGGGGCTCGATCAAAGTATCGGCGGGCGCAGTCCTTATTGAACTGCGCTAAAGAGGGAAGGTTTAAATCGCAATGCAACTCGGTGTTCCTGACATACCACGGGGCGCCGGTTGCATTACGAAGAAAACGGTTTTGAATAACTTGAAGCTTATGAAGATGGGCCTCACTGGCATGACTAAACACTACTGATGCGTAGGTCATGATGGGGCGGATGCAGGCAGTGTAAAGTGTCTTCTTATTACTAAGAGACATTTTACTCTCCTTTACGAATCAGGGGACCAAGGCGACCCATTACAAAGGCCGCTTTGTTACGGACGGTTGTTATATGATCATTAAAGGTGAGATTCCGATCAAGGGTGACTCCGAGATATTTTGTTTTACTAACCCAGGGGATGGGATGGTCGAACAAAGTTAACGGTTGCGGGTAACGGGGGCGAGTCTTCTCAGTAAAGAACATAGCTATACTTTTAACTGGGTTGATCGCGATACGCCATTTACGGAACCAGTCACCGATCTCGGTGATGGCCCGTTGAAGGGCGAAAATGGACTTTCTACTGATACGCCACCCAGTGGTATAAATACCGGTATCATCCGCGTATTGGGCTAATAGGACGTTAGGCTGAGAGCGTGGGATGTCGCTGGTATACAGCGCGAAGAGAATGGGTGATAGCACGGAGCCCTGAGGGACTCCGGCTCTGACTGGGTGGGGGGAGGAGAAAGTGTCTTCCACGCGATAGCGAAAGTTTCTGGCTTTAAGGAAGTCTTGTAGGATGAGCACAAGACGTTCTGGCACGCCAAATTGGTATAGCTTGTAAATCAAGCCATTGTGACAGACTTTGTCAAAAGCTTTCGCTACGTCGAGGAAGACTGCTAGCGTTGTCTGGGGTTTGGAGTACTTATTAAAGCCCTCAATGATGTGCTCCGTGAGGCGGTGCACCTGTTGGACGCATGAGTGTCCGGGTCTGAAACCAAACTGCTCATCTGGAATAAGGTGGTGTTCCTTAGCATGGGACTGGAGACGGTTTGCAAGTAACCGCTCGTAGAGTTTGCCTAAGGTACTGAGGAGGCTGATGGGGAGTTGTTAAGTTTCACGTGCCTGTAATTTTATTATTACTCACTGGCTCTCAATGAATTCTGTGGGAACGCACTGTCAGGGGCTTGGTTTTCTGACAGTGCGTTCCCACAGATTTTCTACTTGTGGTGGAGTATTCGCAATGTGCCCTTCAACCATGTAGTTGAAGCTCAAGCCAGCGGTATGGATATATACATAGACCTGTGGCTTATCAGGCCATAGCTATCACCGCTCGTGGGATGCCTGGCTAGAATTGCACCTCCCAAATCTCTCCTCGAGGAGTCGTAAAAAAAGACAAAGGGAAAAATGCCAGAAGGTGGGCAGCAGCGTCTTTTTGAATAACACTGCGACCCGCAAGATGCCATCCAAGAGATTATGGCCAATCACCCCAATTGGGGTAGCTGTATTCAGCAGTTCAATCGAGCTTGTAGAGATGTTTTATAGTGAAACAACACGGACCCTCCTACGTTAAAATAATGAGATGTTACTAGAATGTTTACGATTACGACATTAATATTATACGACGCGCCCAGACTAGAACATATAAAGGGTTTGCTGTTGAATAATCTAACATACTCTCTAGAAAGGACATTGAAATTGCTGCTCCGCTTGAGTGGCTTTGATTAATGCAATAAGCTCAATGCATCTTCCCCCTCGTACTGGCTGTCAATCTGTTCATTACAGAGTTAATGAGTTTGCATTTCAATGAAATCCAATTTTAGTGGAATTTAATAATGCAGTTGTAAAGCGTTCACAATGCAAATCTGGTTTCCAAACGTTAATAAATAGTAAGTATATGTTTAATTCATCATCAATAACTTGGCTTATACTGATTCATTGATAATCATATTTTTTTCCGATGGATCCACAGTAAATCTAGCGAGTATTTCATTATTTATTCATGCGGTACACTTACCAAAGTTAAACTAAATCGAAAGTTACATTCGAGTTTTAAAGCTTTACTTTTAATCATTTAGTTGTAAATATTAAAAACAATCGTCATTGGAAAGGGTTTTAAGTTTGATATTGTGATGTTAAGCAATTAGAAATCTGCATACAAGCAGAAGTGAATCAAGTATGAGTTGTTTTTAATTTCCATCTAAAATTATGAAGAGTTTTGCCTTGTATTCGTATTTATCAGATATTTTTTTCTAAGGTAACTACCAACTTCAGTTTAGTGTCCAATAAAAGATTTATTGGGTATCCCCAAATATATGACCCTCCTTGTACTGCCGAAAAAAGCACCTTTAAATCAATTTTTATATATTAATATACTTTTTTTTCATTACTGTTAAACTCAATACTAATATATATTATGTTTCTGCTACAAGCTCAAATAGAAAAGGATGTTCCTATACTTAGGAACTTTTTATTTAAGTAAACCATTAGCTTTACTTAAATAAATTCTAACGTACACCATGACAAGGGACGGAATGATATCTAAATCATCTACAATCTGGGGTTTGAGAAGGAACACGCAATTAACTTCTGGATACAATAGCAATAAAGTCACCGGGTAACATTTGTTTGCCAGAGATATTATCATAGAGTAAACGTGGAAAGGAAACAGATTACAAATCACAGGGAAAAGAAAAAAAATACAACTTTTGGAACCGGATCGAACTTATACGGTATATGGGTTCTTGGTTGATATTCTTCTTCTTTCCACGTAATAATAATTTATTTTAAGCAAAATAATAAAGGGATATTAGTTACTTGATCCAGCGTTTACAAAATTTCTTCACAGTATTTCTATCAATAACATAAACTTCTGCCATGTCAAAATAACAATCGAATTTATTACCATAATTATGTGATCCAAATACTGTTATTAAAGTTTTAAAAACAATATTTAAAAATCCTTGGAAACTACTGGTAATCAATACTTAACACGTCGATCTCACACTATTGATATCACCTAGTGTATATTCACAACCTGTAGACATGAAACGGAATAAAAAAATAGTTTGACATGAGTAAAATGCAATAGTTTGTAAATAAAAGGTAGCGACCGAAATAAACTCAAAATGAAATGAATGTTATGTATGATTTATTAAGGCAGTTCTTTTTTAAGGTTTTTATTTTATGAAATAAATAAGTTAATAAGAGGGAGACCGAATTCTACGACACAGGGTCACCCTAGTGTTGGATTCAGGGAAACTTGTTAACATATGTTATTTGTACCTCGTGATATTTTTATTATTTATACTGAAAAATTACATGTCAGCATAGCCTAAGTTTCGGTATGAACATAGAATAATTAAGTTTCGGAAAACTAAGTTTCAGTGTGAAGAAAAATTTCTCATTACATGATGTACCTTCGGTTCGGCTGCTTGTTTTACGAGTCCTGGTCTGGAGTTTATCATAAGGTGAACCATCTATGCTCGCATCAGTTGCTAAAGTGATGAGGTTATTATAATGTTAAATTAAATTACCTACCGGACAGTGGGGTCATTCAGAAATTTTTAATTTTCACAATATTGTCCAGTACGCTTGTATCAGGTATTTATTGCAAGGACTAAAGGAGGCTCAATTATTAACCAGTGCTGTCAAAAATACGATTTAAATCAGATATTTGTCCGTGTTACACGATCACCATGTAAATTGGTGAAAATTGTATTTTAATATTAGTAGCACACAACGACAATGAATTGTCTATTAACACATGAAAACCCATGATCCCAAGCTGAACCCTCACGACGATTGAACAATTTCTTATGAAGAACCTCTTGATTGATAAAGCTGGCAAATTGAATTTAATTGAAATAAATTTAAGGTATAAAATTTATTGATAAACCCATGCGCATCCTAGTTCCTGTAGCAACATAGTAATTATGAAGCGCTAGTAGCGATCAGCTCGTAGCATTGCTTAGCCGTTCTGACCCGATTAGCAAAGTGAAGCAACGTCTACCTTTTTTTGGATTTTGATTTGGATTAGGATGGGTGACCGCAAGTGACATTTCTACTGACTGCTTCCGTGCTTCGGAGAGCACGTTAAACCTTCTTCAATTTAAGCTTAAGCTGTCATATATTCATTGTCACATATGCTCTAGCTGAAGCTACCACACTCGAGTAGAAAATCTGTCACCAAACATATAACGGTGTGTTCTGGCAGCTGTCCTTGAGAGCCAGTAATTCTAGGTTAGCCTGAACAACATCTCGACCTACCTACCATCAGGTGAGATAGTGGTCAAAGGCTGACATATCAGGTTCAAAAAAATGGTTCATAAATATATTGATTATATCCAAATTTGGGTGCATGTGATGCTAAGAGGTCAAGTGTAACGTAGATTATTTGAACATACGTATAAAAGGTACAAAGATATAGCTATTGATCATGGCCCTAATTACTACAGAGTATTGGAATACCAATAGACAGGTTAATTAATTATTACACAACGGCAGACCGCAACCCTCACAATCGTTAATATTTTCTGTAATACTGAGTCAGTACTAAATCTCCAAATTTGATCTAAGCGTGAATTTACTCTCACACATAGACAATATAAAATTTACGAAAAACAAAAAATGTTTATTTAATATTGTTTTTACTATTTTTGAAATGTATGTAATTGTCGATATGGTAACAACTTGTACATATAGCTGCTAGTATCATTAGGAACTGAGCATTTCCGTACTTCGGATGGTACATTAAGCCTGCCATCTTCGACTACATCATCACTTACCATCAAGTGTGATTGTGACCAAAAGTAAGTAGGCAGAAAAAAGCGTATTTACCAAACTTTGATTGATATAGGTCGATTTCTACATAAAATAGGACAATATTAGTAGTAAAATCTTTAATATTAAATAAATGTCGAGATTCCCAACTAGCCAGAAAGACCTCTATTTCGTCCATGTAACTGAACAAGGCATTATGGTCTCGGAACAGTAAAAAACATTTTCAAATGCAAGTTATGCCGCTACAAACCTTCTTAGTTAAATGAATCGTTTCTGAATCAGTGTTTATTACACTACGAGTACCAACTACACTTGCACGTCTTGCCATTAGGGCGACAAAATAAAATATACCTAGACTAATAGTAAAATTTTAAATGAAACAAAAAATAACAGCGTGACAGGAAATTTTCAACTATTGAAGTTTGAACCCATGTCCATTTCATACATTAAGCAAGAACCTGTCAATCCGATCTGCATGAGCTACCGTGGCAATGAGTCAAAGACCAAATTTATCTTTCGTAACATATAATCATAATTCGTTACCCGCCTGACACCAAACTTGTGCACTATAAGGAGCGAAAAAGTTACCACGATAAAGACCGCACTTTGATATATATATATTATTATTATTTTTTTATTTGTTTTAATGGGCTTTGTCGCTAAGCGGCCACATCGCCCAGTGATGCCAGAATACACACTTACCAACTAATTAAATAAGGCTAAATCTGCTAATTTATACATTCGAATTGCCTGGTCTGACATAGGACTCGCTAGTACATAATTACAATATCCAACATCTATAGTTATTTTTCTATTAAAACGAGTTCTTCTATAGCCTTCATTCCGCACACACTCCATCAATAACCCCACACTCAGTACAATTGGGAGAAGCTTTGTTCATCAAAAATGCAAACTTTTTTGATGGGATGTGTGCCGAACGCAGCCTTAAGGCTGTTACTAGCATTCTCCGTTTTTTTTTCTTTGTAAGTTTGTAATGATTCTTACTGTTTTACTAACTACTGTGTTGCTAATACATGGTACGTCAGCTGACAAATTCGTAATGTTCCCCTGTATGATTAATGTGCTATTTGAAATATCCGTTAAGTTGTCCCACAATATGAAATGACATAAAGTGCTGTTGGTGTTAAATAATACGTTTCCATTACATAAACTAGTTTTAAGGAATGCTTATTTAATGCTTTAATGAATAAATGATTGCTTTGCAAATTTTAATAGCGTTTGATGGAATAAGCATATTTGCCCATTCATTTACAATAACGTTCAATATTACAAGTATAAATTTAACAGCTCATGATATTCATGATGTTTATGAGTGTTTCTCCGAAATTGCGTTTTTTGTCTGATTCATACGGCCTAATTTGTTTTTCACATTTAAGCTTATAAAACACATTTTTACGAAAGATGAAACCCTAAGATACAATGTCTGAAAAAGGCACACTTTTTGATAAAATGGTTTCCGAGATAATTAACTTTAAAATTTTTGGGGCTATATGAATCAGAATCTGTGACATATGAATCAGAATTAGGAATAGAAATTAATTTCTAGTAAGAAAAATCAGTCAATTATTTATTAAAATCACAGTAAATGCACACGATGCTTATCATAACACCAAAATCTAGTCAATCACAGCATGATCATTTTAATTATGATATTCGACAATATTTATTATCATTACATTTTTTGTGTAAGTATCTGGTTTCATAAAATCTCAAATAAAACTAAAAATCTACATAAATAATATCAAGTACGTTTAAACTTTTAAAAATAACCAAAATCATGGCAAAAAGTTAAATTAAATATATATAAAAATAAATAAATATTATTCGGCAATGATATCAGGCTTTTAAACTGGTCTATCAAGGCTTACTAAAAAAAAAAATTTCGTCAACATCGAAGTTTTTTCATTGTTTACCTTTATCTTATTACCTAGATTAGTCTAGGAGTTTAATACCAATATATTAGTTGTAATTTCAGGTATAGTCTAATGATCGAAAATTTTGTTGTCGATAGATATGAAACCCCTTTGACGTCTTATTAGGACTGCTGCGAAATTTACAGCTACTGTTTTTAGACATGTAAATAACATTAGGTTCATACGAAATAACTTGTTACAGGCGTAATGTGCTGCCAATGTAACGTTTCATTAACAATATGTGCTACATTCTGATTAATATGATATTTTTACCGAATGAATCAGACACACATCAATCAGAATTTTGCCCATTAACACCGATAAATAATCACACGTATTCAATTAAGGATTGTTATTTATACATAGGTTTCTGTTCCCCAATGTCATTTACATATTCCGCAAATTCAAGTTTCAAAACCATTTACCATAATTATAAAAACGAACATACTAATCAGAAACACAGATGTACCAAGGCTAAATGAATCAGATATTTACCTTTATATCTCCGGGATGACAGAAACCAGCCACACGTCACGTCGCGACCACGTCAGCTGAGCAACTGGCTACCGCCAGCGCGGAGAGGGGTCGCCTGATGTTTCGTATTTAGCTGGGTACGTTCGAGTGAAGCGCGTGAATATGAATCAGACTTTTTGCCGGACACTCACTATTTTTTTATTTATAAATAAACCTTCGTAAATATTAGTACCATTTTTTTGGTGTCAAGAAACAACTAATATTCTTTCGTAATAATTATAATTCACATCAATTTATGAATAAGAAATAATGTTATTGTTACTAACGTTCAAGAAACTGGGTTACGGACACACCATATTAGTCAGAAGAACTACTTTTAAATATTTTTTTGAAATATTTAAATAAATATTATTTTAAAAAATCAACTTGTGGAAGATAGGCAATAGTCTGAGGTATGTTTTAAAATTAATTGCACACTGATTTGTCAGTTAGTAACAAAAGTAAACATCAAGACATCGAAAATTTAGAGTTCGGAGAATCACTCTTATAATTAATATTTATGTCTAATGATTAAGTTCTATTATAGTTCCTAGTAGGCTAGACATGGTAGTTGTCTTTAGTACCTACTAGTCTTTATTTTATGCCTGATAGGTGAGCCTTTGACCATCTTATATGTGGTAAGTGATGATGTGGTCGAAGGTGTTAACAGGTTTAACCTAGAAATACTGTCTCTCAAGGATAGCTGCTAGAATACACCGTTAGGTAATTGGCGACAGATTTTCTACTTGAGGTTAGTAGCTAGCCAGGCCCTTCCACCGTGCGGTGAAGCTCAAGCCCGCGGCGGGATTTAAACCATGGACCTGCTGTGCTGTCCATAGCCAATGCCACTGAGCCATCACTGCCGCACTGGTTAAACACAGTTACGTTACTTAGGTATGTGATTCGTATTTAAAATATACGGAACTTTCACTGGCTCGAAAATGCAGAACACGCTTTGCGTAAAATAATTTTATCGTAGAAAGGGCTTCAAAACGCCTTGTATTTTTTTTTATCATCAATATCACTCAGAAAATATTTCATGCAATAATAGCCGAGCGGTAACAGGTATGGACTGCCGTATCGCATTTCCATGATTTGCTCTTACCGTCGGTTTCATAGAGGGAGGGCATTTTGTGAATCCTTTCCTGACTAGCTACTATTTTTAGAAAATCTGTCGCGAAGCACCTAGCAGTATTTTGGCAACAATCCTTGAGAGCCAGTAGCTATTGTAGCCCTAGTCGGTTTACCATACTCGACTACATTATCACAGAGGAGATAGAAGTCAAGGTCTATCAGATTTAAAACAAAAATAAACTTATTATCTCGGGTGCAAGATCACCGAGTGACGGCGCACTATATGAGTAGTACAAGGGTGTCACTAATGACTTTACTCTACTAAAACACTATTTTTTACCTACTATAAACATGGGAAGAAACAACTTGAAGCAGAGATGAAATAACATACAAACGGGGTTAAAAAATATGATATGAATAACTATATCATATTGCATAATATATGAAAAAATCTTTTATGCGATTGAAACTATTTAAACTTGTTCAAATTACCATATAACTTAACTGTTTACATATTATAACAATTTTCGCGATTATACATTTTTTAATTTCTTTTGCGTCATTCGCTCCTACTTCGGAGAATTGATAAATAAACGGTCAAATGCGTGTCGAGCCACGCACAATGTAGGGTTCCGTAGAAGCCCGTTATCATAATATAGAACGATTTTGTAGTTCTTTATTCTCCACCACTTTCTTCCTGCTAATTCTAAGAAATAAGTGTACCATTGCCGCCAAGTTATTATTTCAATTGTAATTCCTAAATAAAACAAAATTCGTTTGTGAATTCTTTAGGTTCAGAATCCGTTGGTACATTGTCAGAATTTGAATGTCATTTAATTTATTGGATGTAGGTAGCATAAATTATTATTCTATTATAAAATAGTTGATATATAAAAGAAAAATGAAAAATATACACCGATATATGCAAGTAAGCTTATAAATGGGCTATTATACTATATAACTAGTCTGGCCATAAATACTGTAATATAAAAACTTTTCGGCTTTAGAATTTGGAACGCTTTTATTACTTTAATATTTTTTTTAGATTTTGCGCCATTTCGTATATTATTTCGTGTTCAATATCAAATAACAGTATGAATTGAGATATTAAAGAAAATAGGATAGCAGTGTTCGCCTTGTACAAAGTAGGTATTGAGCCGTTGCGTTGGTCATATTCCAGACACTTCAAAAGCTTGGTATCAGCCGTATGTTCGTATATATTGTAATATCAACAGATACAACAACATTTCCTCTGTTGAAGACCATAAAAGATCAGGCCAGCCGCGTGCTGTTAGAACTATATAAGGGCGCAGAAATATTCTCTTCACCAATGAAAAAAATTACACGATGATGTGTGAAATAAAGTGATCGATGACCTTGGTACGACAGGAACAGACAGCAAACACTTCTATATATGTAAACTAATATTATAAGGAGGAAAGATTTGTATTTTTGTATGCAATAAATAAACTTAAAATCTACTGGACCGTTTTGGATGAAATTTGGGATAGACATAGTTTGACCCGGGAAAGGACATAGGATAGTTTTTACCCAACTGCGCAAAAAGAGCGATAACCGCAATACGCGCCGGTGGAGCCGTGGCTGGTAAATTAGTCTATTATGTATGACATAGTTATTGTTTTAAGATTTTTTATTTTGATTTAGTTTTCAATGCCAGTCTTTACCCCTTATAAACAACCAACTACTTCATCTTAGTCATTTTAAAGGATTTATTCTATAGATTTTATATTTAGTACAGAATTATCCAACACCCAAGTTCAACGACAATAACTGCTAAACTAATAAAGTTATCTCAGCCGCTATACTTTTCCTTCAAAGTTCATGAAACGCACTATCAGCTTGAATTTTTTCAGATTTTTCAAGTTAGCAGTTTTTAGCTTTTAGAGGGGAGGGGACGCCCTGCTGGAACAAAAAGGGCATTGTCCACTTGTATGGACCTTTTGGCCTACAATGAACAGACACTATAGGTATAAATATGATATAGGTTTAATAGCTTATACCTGTTAAAATAATCATATCATATATATATTGTATCAGGATGTCAGATAAGCCCTTGCTCACCACGGTCTACTTAAATAGCTATTGGAACAAAACACACTTATTTATTATTTTTCTTTATTATTACTTATTATCATAAGTTAACAGTATGTTATCTAAAAACTGGGCAGGTGGATTTAGATCTTTCTGATACCTTGCCAAGCTCAAAAACTAAATTATCGTTATGATGTGGGCTGCGCACACGTCATAACGATGAACGAAGCCACTGTCCTTCGGCCCACAATGTAATTGCAGCAATATTGTTTTATTGATTCCCTCCCCTGGCTCGGGAGACGGTATTCAAGGTAGGCCAGGGTCATCATGAGGAGAAGTATCAATGTTCGTAGACGAGCTGAAGCCATCGTGATTGTGAGGAGAAGCGGTTCCATTAAGGTGTCCATTACGGGGCCAGGGAGGAAGAACCACCGAAATCCATTAGGAAAACGATAACGCAAATATATCAAACGAGCGAGATCTGTTAATCACAACACCGGAAAAGCAGAATGAAATTAATGACATTGACATGACATAGGTGACAGCGAAATCGTTTGATTTCTTCACACTTTTTTTTTCTATTGATGGACTAGTGTTGTTTGTACACTCACCATTCGTCAATTTAGTTGAATCGTGTTGAATATGTAACTAAATAGTCGAGTCAAGTAACAACAGTCACGTTTGGGTCTAGTCACAATCATTACAAAGTCATATTTCACAAAAACTTCATATTTCGTATTAAGTGTAAACTTTTCCGTATTTAGTTGCTGGCAACACTGTATTATGAAAGATCTATGTATGTGCGGATATTATCAGATAAATACTTTTATTAATTATTTTGAATAGGTTTAAGTTGATACAAAAGTAAAGCCCAGAAATTAATTTTAAATACAATCTGATTTATTGGCATATTTACTTTTTTGCGGGCACCTTGTTCACGCAGAGCCGAAAATGGACAATCCTCTTTGCACTTAAAAGTTTAATATTTCGTAAATGGAGCATTAAATCGAAAAACAGTATTAGCAACCCCTAAGTCATTTTAAACCACCTATTCAACCATACCACTTACAAAGAGATAGACGACGAAAAAAAAATTCATCCCCATATCACATGTACGGGAGGTACCCTAAAAAAAAATATTTTTCAAAATTTTATTTTACCACTTTGTCGGCGTAATTTATTTACATATCCATACGAAATTACAGCTTCCTAGTACTAACGGTCTCTTAGCAAAACCTCGGACAGACGGACAGACAGACCGATATGACGAAACTATAAGGGTTCCTTGTCAGGACTACGGAACCCTAAAAACGGTCTGATTTGAGATATTGAAAAATAACAATATTTAATACCCAACTTGGACACTAATTATGGGTTTAAAGATTGGTAGGTTATAAGGAAAAACAAAGTTACTAACGATAAGAGCCAATCAATTTAAAATTAGCGTCGTTTCTGGTATTAGACAGCCGCACAGTTCTCAATTGAAAAATCAGTACATTTCTCCCGTTTGAAAATTTGTAAAACTCAACCAAGAAAAATACATGCCAAATGAGCACCATACCAATACGAGGTCGCATAACTCGGTTATTGCTATGCATTTATTCACTCGTTGTAACGAGAATCTCACCGAAAAACGGATCCTATACACCAACCTTATATAATATTTATTGAGTTATAAAAACAACATCCATGTTATTATAGCATAATAATTGTATCATTATCATACATACTGGTAAGTGGTGATGAGGTCTATAATGTTAGCAGTTTAATCGTAGACCATTTAAAAGAATTGCCCAGCTAACTACCTCAATTAACTTAATTCCTCTCATCACAATCTTCTTTGCACAATCTTTTAAATACTCAAACACCAGGCACGCGGATCACGTTGGCCTGACCACCACTGCCTGCACCTCACATTTAAACGTACCGAATACAGACATATTGAATAAAATACAGTAGACGCGTCCGCAAAACTGCTGATGAACACGCCTCCATATTTTTCTTCTCTTTTCCTGTTCTTCAAATCCACACACGTTTATAAATCTGTAGCCGCCAGCGTAACTTACCATTAACTAATCTTGCCAATAAGTTGAAATTTTTTCACAAGTGCAGAAGAATTAAAAAATTTAGATATTTATTTTAATTGATTTTAAGAATTTAGAATTTAACGAAAATTTGATTATTTGGTATTGATTACGCAAAAATTGTACGGAAGCAAATTTGAAGGTTAACAACTTGAATTATTTTGTGCCCCAGAAATGAGCATCGTAGATGATAAATATAAATTCTGTATGTATTCACCGACTGTAGCTCTATTGACAAAGATTTTGTAATCTTTATTTCAAAGACTTGGCTCTATACAGGGTTATTGAAAAAATGCTAACAACCTCTTAGGCTTTTGTTAGTCCTATCAACTATTTTGAGAGTTTTTTTTTTATTTAAAGTATCGTAGAAAGTATCGTATGTCACTCCAAGCTAAGATCGATCCGCGCTCTCTTTGAAAACAGTTTTTAATATTTACATCAAGCAAAGTAATAAAAAATATGAAATAATAAATTACAGGCCCAAGAGACCATTATAGAGAAAGAGATTATTAGTTACCTATAATCAACTGTAAATGTATATTAGTTACCTACTTCTTCTGGTTATGCCTCTGCTCGACTGAAGTTGACCGTCAGCTAAGAGAATTTATCTCTGTGTTGTGGCAAGCAGAAAAGTTATTCAACACTGGCATTGCAGCGTGGATGTTAGCGAGCTTTTTCCTTCATTATGTTTTCATGTATGTATGTTTGTGAGTTTCCTTATTCCGCCATAACCTCTAAACGGCTTATCGGCTTAGTTATATCTTACACATAAAAATCGGATATCAATCTTTAGGACTAATATCTATCAAGACGAATCTAACCATAGTGAAAATTATACTAGGTACATCAAATTAAATAAAAAGCAAGCTGGCGGATTTGAGACCATAATATTGAAAATAAAAAAATCTTTCAAAACAACCGAGTGGTGTATCAAAACAAATACCTGATATAAACGGCTTTAAAAAAAAACCAGAAACATATTAAACTTGCACTTTTAGTTTAAATAGAACGATAAAACGTTTAACGACGGTAATTTTTTCGTCCAGATTTTTACTTTTTTTACTAATGTATACTTGTTAAATAACTGAGTTCCTTCCCATTTTACCCATCATAAATAATTGAAACAATTATAGTTTGCACTTTGCAGTAGTTCATGTTTAATACAGACACGTGGGAGAAATTCAACATTGGCAACATATTCCGTCCAACTTGCGGGGCATTCTTCGGTTGTACCAAATCTTGAATCCTTCAAGGCTATAATATATAACTAGCTTTCCAGCCGTGGCTCCGCCCCCGCGTATTTCGGTTATCACGCAAAAACATTAACCTTTTTTGCGCAGATATAAACAATCCTATGTCCTTTCCCGAGTCTCAAACTCTTCCTATTCCAAATTTCATCCAAATCAGTCCAGAAGTTTTTAAGTTTAGTCATTGCATACAAAAATACAAATCTTTCCTCGTCATAATATAAGAATAGATAATAAGATGTAAACCATTAAACAAAGCAAAGGCGTCAATATTAAAATCAAAATATTTTATTACCACAGAGTTGATAAAGAAAAACAACTGCTCACACTTTTTGAATATTTTATACCATTGGCGGTGGCGTGCCGCTGGAATCCAGCAACTTTAATTTCCTGCAAACTCGTGACTGCGACATTTTCCCGTTGTAACTGCCTACAGAATTGTAATGTTACGGCTTTAGCGCAAGGAACACGATACCCGAGTAGATTAGATAGGGGAAACGTAACTTCTGCCGAAGTGAAAGCGATTTGGAGCTCCTTAGGGTTTCCTTACTCCGACGTTATTATTGTGCCTACCACAACAATAGTAGGTACTATGTTTCTTAATAATTCACGTTGTGGTCGGCCATGTACTGTTATACTTATAGTAATTGTAATTACGTTCTGGGAAATGTCTGAAATGTTACATCCTCAATCTGTCACGTTTAACTTTTACTAGGTTTTTAACTAGGCTAAGAAATGTTACTAGGGAAGAATACTACTAGATACAAAATACTGCGCTACCGTGCTTAGCAGGATCACCGTGCTTGTCTTGAAGTCACACTGAGTCACAGTGAAAAACCTATGTAGGAGGCCTTTGGCCAGTCTAAAAATAATGACACTTCACAAAATGGCATTCAGAAAATGCTCCACCTGGCTGATATATTGCAGTTCCCATTCAATAAAATCTGAAACCTACGAGTATATTTTTATTTATGGTTTGAAACAAACTCATAAGAAATCAAGAAAATAAAATCAATTGCAAGGCTAACATTTTGGTCTGTAGCCATGTTGTTTACAATAATTCCTTTTGTTCTTTCTTATAAACAGATAAAAAGGCTGAGTAGTGAAATTGTCAAATCGTAAGATTTTTTTCTATCCGTAAGAAGTATTACTGATAGAGCAAAGTGAGTTGGGACCAAATCTATGTGAGCAGTTTGTTTAATTAGATGGCTTCATTTGGCACACGATGAACCCTGTTCAGTAAAATAACTGCATTATTATGCACCAAGAGAGGGGCCTCAGGCTTCGTTTACATAGCCGCGGCTTACAGGATTAACTTAAGTACATATTCTTGCGTTTAAATAATATTGCATTTTTGAACATTTTCAGAAGTTTTCGCAATGTCTGGTCTAGGATTATTTATTATTTACTATAACGTATATACCATGTATACAGGGTTATTGGTAATAATATTACCTAAGAGGTTGTTAGCATATTATGCTAACAACCTCTTAGGGTTGACATCTGCAAGTCTTAACAAACATTGTAGATATATTTTTTTAGTTATTTGAAAAAAATGATTTAATTATTTTTTTGTGTTTTAATGCCTACTCCGAGCCAAGAGCGTTCACCGCGGCAACACTGGATTGCGCCGTGCTCCCTTTGAATAGACTTTTGAATATTTACGTCGATTGAAGTAATGAAAAATATGAAATAATTCATTACAGGCACAAGATACTTTTAACATTAGATGGGCCTCGTGCTTATTCCGTCAAAAAATAAATTTTTATTTTTTTTAAAACAAAAAAAAAATATCTCAAAATGTTTGTCAGGTCTAGCAGATGTCAACCCTAAGAGGTTGTTAGCATATTACCAGTAACCCTGTATAAATTCTAAACCTAGACCTGATATATACTTTAAACTTACACACGAAATAATAACACACTTGAACGCGCAACTATTCAATGTTTTGAAATAAAATTATACCATTTCATGAAAAATAAAATTGATGTTACCGTTCAAAATGTTGTTGTATCAATTTATTTTTGTCACTGATAAGTGATTACGTATTATTGTACTTACACCTATCATCAAACTTAGTGCTTAAGCAATTTGCAGGCATGACTAGCGATCTCCATAATTTATTTGATCCGATAATATAAATAGCAGGCAACTACTTACATATAAGTAAATATCGAACAGTTCGGTAAAATTGCCAGCACATTTTATGGATATTTAATGCTACCGTTTAGAACCCTAAAATGAGATAGATGTGAATATAAAAAAACATATTTTATGGAGTCTATCAAAGCCCAAACATAATCATTACAGAAAAGTGTAGACGATTAAAACGTCTCAAATTAGGTACGTCAGATTATAATTGGCGTAGTAGTTCCAAATTGTCGTTTTAATGTGGTTGCCATTTTATTTAAAATAAAACCTGCATGGTATATTTTTATTTATTCTATGGTGATAACTCCAATTTTAATTGTTTTAACATACAGTATAATACATATAGACTAAGCATGACTACTTGCTTATAAGTATATAAGTAGTTATACTTTTATAACCTTTTCACTATGAGGAAAAAAAATTAATGTATGAGAAATATATAATAAGTATCATGATAATATTGCTAAATATATATTTTGAAATGTTTCTATAAATTTAATTTTAATATAAATTATTTCTATACGTACACTTAATTGATAACGTCTATCAGTCGATACATAATATAATTACACAAGCTGAATTATTGTTTGTGTATACAAACTATACACACACACTTATCGAAATGTACATTATACAACTTTGCCGTAAGGTATATACATAATTATATAAGGGATGTTTGGCTACATTAAAGCTAGGCCTGCGGACTTAATAAATATATATAGATACTAGCTTTCCGGGCGCGGCTCCGCCCGCGCGTATGTCGGTTATCGCGCGAAAACATTAACCTCTTTTTGCGCAGTCGGATAAAAACTATCCTATGTTTTTTCCCGGGTCTCAAACTATCTCCATACCAAATTTCATTCAAATCGGTCCAGTAGTTTTGGCGTGAAAGCGTAACAGACAGACAGACAGACAGAGGTACTTTCGCATTTATAATATTATATAGTACTGATTAGTTCACGTTTTAAGTATATAAATAAATTTATAACCTATATTATTATACATGTATGAGACATGCACTATGGAAATTTATTTTAGACTCGTTCATTGTTGTAACTACAGAACTTGTATGGATTCCAAGCAGATACAGCATCCTCTTATTGTTATTGGACTCATAAACAGATAATGTTATTTTTTTTTATAAAATAACAAAAAGTTAACTAAACAGTAATATTCTTGACTTGTCATGCCCACATTACATTATTTATGGGTATGGGATGCTATTTAGATATAATATCTAAATAGCATTGAAATAATAATGTTAAGTGAAATAATTTTATGAGCTAGTTCCCTAATTACCACACGTACATGTACATTTTAAACATATACCTATATCCATGTAAGTATATGTACTTGTTGCTTTACATTTACTCTGAATGAAACTGACTAGGTATTCTCTCCCTAAGCCCTTTTGAGTGTACCTAACTTAAGTCCCCGAAGGGCTGAAAGGGTACGGCTAAATGGGGAGCATTTGTCCGGCTCGGCGTGAAAAGGGCTCTATTGGTTGGACATAAAGTGAGCCCCTAACGAGAACCGAAGTAATAGCGGTGTGTGTACTTTGTGTCTTTTAACTACAAACAAAGTCCCTTAAGGTTGACAATTTACCTTCGGGTAAATTAAGCTGCATTTATGTTTGTCATAAAACTTACTGAGTCTTCTATTTGTGTTCGTTTATACAAATAAATTCAAACTTGCGAACCGTTATTCAGTCAAATTTTAATCTAGATTCTTACTAAGCATAGCTTTGAAGAACCATATTAGAAACCGCTAAATTGGACTCACTCTACTTCCAAACAAAAAAATTGTTTGGGCAGAATTGTATTTAGGTTCTAAAACACTTTGGTTAAGGAATCTTATTCGTGAGTGCTCTAGTTATAGTGAGCAGGTCACCACGGAAACCAGTTGAAGATGTGGATAGTACACCTAAGTCAGGCCTTATCCTTATATTATCAAAAAGAACTGAATCACTTGATGCAATAATCTAATACTATATTACCATATTATCGAATCTTTGCACAATTTATATTCTTTTAAATGGTTTATTAATATTAACGCTTTACTACTTCTAGTGCAGCGTTAATGTCACTGAACATTTTAGCTGTCAGCCATAACAAGCGAAGCGGTGATTCTAGCTATTATTTAACAATACTAAAGAAGTTGTATTTTGTTTAAATTTTGTGTTATATGCATTTCATTCCCTTACTGTTTTTGGCTGTCCTAAGTGAACCATCCAAGTGCACTCAACCATGACCCTGTGATTGAAAACACGGGTATTCGAAGTAGGTAAACACACAATGGAGACGAAGTGCGTATTGTTAATCCACTTACCTAGCATCAGGTGAGTCTTGTAAATGTATGCCTGATCTTTCGATCATCGAATAAAAAAGAATGACTTTAATAATGATAACTGATCAAATAAAAAAACCAATTACCTTAACATTAATTTACGATTTTTATATGAGTTATGTATAGGTATAAAAAACATAATTATAACTATCTGATGATTAAAAACCCGTGCTTTAAGATAAATTGAAGATAATTTCAATAATAGTAACTATAACCGTCACTATCGATGTTACAAATCCTCTCCATCCAAAGATTGCCTGGAAGAGATTGCTTTCCGTAATAGACCATTGTAACACTATCTCTGTAAATTTTAATTTTACTTCTTATTTATTGTCTTGTGCGGCGTAAAAATAAAATATTATCTATCTAGTCTTAACATTAAATAAGGAGAACGTTCTGAATTCGACTGTATATTTTTTGTATGTTTGTTACGCAATTATTTGGGCAATGATTTTATTTTGTTAATTTTTTTTAATGGCCAACTGATGTTAAGGGGATTAACCTCTGCCTTAATTAATTAATAAATTAAAAGGCCCAACCGTAAATTATCTATTTTCGATTAGCATTATATCGTTCAATTGAAATTTAAACTTCAAGTGATAGATATTCATGAAATCGTTATATCAGCCCTTCATTTTGATACTCTACCTGATGGGTATGAAAAAGAAATCCGCCAGCTTGTTTTTTTTTATGTTATTCACTTGGGTTATCAATAAGAATCTAATGAGAAATAATATAACATCATAAATTAAAGTCGGTTAAGCCATTTAGAAGTTATGGTGCAATAAAGAAACTCACAAACATACATACAAACATGAACCCTAAAAACACAACACTTCTTTTTTGGGGAGTCGTCTATCCAGTCATGCTTTAGCAACATCCATCCAGTAATTCTAGGTTAGCCTGAACGATGTGGTCTTTCGACCACATTATCGTTTACCATCATATAAGATAGTAGTCAAGGGCTGGCTGTCACTAATAAAAATTAATTACATATTTACGATCGGAAAAATTTAAGTCATATGCGGAATTCGAACCCGCGTATATCCACCCCTTTTAGCCGGGGTATGCTCTTATCAATGGAGCTCACATGCAAATGAGTCATAACTCAAATTAACTGTAATTTAATATTAAATAATTGTAATTTTGTAGTGTAATCCGCAGAGCATTCGTTTGCAAATTTGAATTAAAAAATTGCAAACATGAAAATATTAAAAATAAAAAAAACTTAATCAATATCAATGTCGGGCTCTATATAACTAACATTGCGTAAAGAAAACTTTTAACATTTCATCTATTTCAAATATAATAATTTTTTTTCCAGAGATAACCGATAACACAAACATTATTCACTATCTTTCCTATCGACTATAGAAATTAGAGAGGTATCTTCTATAAATCAAACGATATTATAAGAGATCTTTGAACATGTAAGACAAATCGATGATATACGCTAGATACCGAAATGGTCCTCATATTGATGCTTGTAAAACTCTATTTTTATATATCACCCAAAATATGTAACGCCATTTATTCCTGCCTTCTGTAGCTGTTCTGAAAAATATGACTATATGATTGAGAGCAGCTGTTCCCCGAATTCCATATTTTGAAAGCTTATGAATCAGTGTGCGGTGCTCCACACAGTCAAAAAATAATAAGCTTAATTTAAATTCTATGAAACTCAAAAGTAAATACACGACTTTAATCTTTATATTTATTCTGAGATACAAACAAAATTAAACGTATTCTAAAGAATGGGTCCCTGGGGAAATTTGTCGCGGGCACAAAAAGTTGTCTTGGCAAATAAGTTAAGGTAAAGGAATGTCTTGAATAAGACTCACTCAAGGTTTCAGCTCCAGACAAGATTTAAAAAGGTTTAACAATACCAGTATATATATTTATGTTTGAAATATATTGGTTCATATGGACAGTTTGAATGACTTGTAAAGATAATATTCATGAGACTTTACTCCGAGTAGTAATCGTGCATATCTTAATAGGATGAATATACCTAATATTCTTTTTCGTTTTTAAATAACTGCACTTTAAATTTATTGCAAACTCAATAAATATTAGATTTAAAGCAAAGTTTATATTTATCATGAGAGAAGGCACGATACAATTGGAACCCTAAAAATATTACGAGTAAATGATTGAGATTTCAATTTTATCTTGTACATTTTAAATTTATTTTTTTCAAGCCAAAATTAATGTAAATTCTGCCAATCGAGGAAAGATTTAAAATGTGTTCGAAGTAGAATTCTGAAGATCCGCAGCTATAATATCTTACCAGAGTAAACTTGTTTTGATATTAACAGTTTTTCAATGCCAATTCAATGCAAAAGCAATTTATGCGTCCACGAAATTTTTACAAATTTATTGTAATAACAATGCCTATTTTTAAGTTCAAATGAAAAATAGAAGTTCATATTAATTAAAATTTTGTTAGATAATAAGGCTGCTGAATTCGTGAAAACCAAATATTTTAATATTTCTTTCGTTTTTTAAATCGACAAATGCTGATCGTCAGATGTCACTAAAATTTAAATGGGAACAAAACACAAGCACCAGCTTTCTTAAATAAAAAAAGTCATGAAAATCGATACACTTTGTACTCCTAAAAAGTTATGAAGTAACAATCACAAAAGAAACTTTCGAATTGAGAATGATCATGGAATTAGCTTAAGTTCATACAGTTTCGTATCGATGACTGAACCTGATTCAATTATCTGTCTGTCTTTAAAGTAAGATAGACTAAGTTACTTTTATGGTTTGTGGTTTGATATAACAAAGACACCGCATTTACGTTGACATGGCTTGTGGCATAATTGTATATAAATCCGAGTTATATCAAGATATATTGCATAAACGTATTATGGATTTATATTAGCATAATATCTTATTATATGAACCACATTATTACTTTATTACTTTCACAAAAGACAAAAGAACGACCCTTTTCATGTTTATTGTATTTCCGTTCAGAAATTAATTATACCGACAAGACCCAAAGAAGATCAACATACACTCCTAATGATCTGTATTATTTTGGTTCAGTGATATAATAATACAGAATTAGATAATAATATAATAAAGTGATTAATCCCTTTGAAGACCTGTCCTCTAATAGGAGCGATATAAGTACAAATTCTGATATAAAAACGCACAAAGCTATTTTTAATCAACAAAAATATATTTTATGGTGTTTATAAATTTACTTTGTAGGAGGTAATATACCATTTGATAATATTTTAATTATCATTAACAAACATTTTACATAATATTAAATTTAAAACATATTACATAATAAATTAGGTTTATATAATAATAAAAATAAATACAATGTCAAAAATAATATTAAATTTCATTACTGGAAGAGTAATGGTCAATCAAATAACCCCTAACTGTACCTGTTGCAAAAGTGCTCATAACACTGGCGGAATTACCACGCTGGATAGCTATGGCCAACCTTTGCACCAGGTACGAGCTGGAGCGGGAGTCACCCGTTTTTTTTCTCAACCTTTGCCCAATTTCGCTAACCAAACTTTTAGCCTCATGAGGCACCTCAGCAGCCCATTGTCTCCACGGCAATATTGTGGCTCCAACGCCGCATACTTCAGCCGCTTTTTACAGGTAGCATCCTCCGCAGCAGCTGCCGAAGAGTGGATGGTCCTAGTCAGGTGACTGGAGGCGACTGTGCTGACGCAAGTGGCATCCCGTATAAGGCACCTGCCTTTTTTCCATGGCACCAGGGTCAGCCCATCTGGTCTCTTTCCATCATACCTGCTAAGGCCCGGCGGCTCGAGCACACACGGGACATCCACCGATACAAAGGCTCTGCGGACTATATCGTTGAGGGCGTGGTGTCGCGGAAACCTTCCTGTGCTAGGACGACAACTCAGAGCGTGATGGCCATCGCTTCTCAAAATGGTACCGCAGGTGCAAATATGGAGTTCACACACTTTACAGCCCAGGCGGAGAGCCACCGCCACCCGCAGAGAGTCATCGTCAAGCAAAGTGCCCAGGTGAGGGGAAGGTAGCGCGTGCAACCCCCCGATTCCGGCTGCAACACAGCCCTAAGGTTAGCCCGATCGGTCCCCGAAGAACCCTCCAGTAACTGCTCCTGGATACGCTTAGCTGAGACGTCATCCCAAGCGCGCTGGATATGCGTTGATTCAGGGCTTGGTGCACCCGAGTTGAGGACAGAACAAACTGACTCGGCACCCGACACAAAAGGTATGCTCATCCAGTCACCATTGGAATTGAGAATTATAGTGATGAGATCAGCCACCCCATGCGCCAACGCCAAGAAAGCTGGCAGCCCTACATTGCGCGCGCACCGCACCCCGAGACCCCCGTCCGGTAGGGAAGAGTAGCTTGTCTCCACTGAGGCTCATTAAAAGAGACATTTAAGATCGTCTCGTCTGATGATTTTAAAGCTTGGTCAAAAGAAGGGACTTCTTCAGCATAAAGCCAGGTAAAGGCAGTCCACAAGAGATATGTTATTTTGGGAAGGGCGAAGAACATGCGCATCAACATTGATTTGAAAATTATTGGAGCACAAAATTTTTGTTCCGGACTCATTGCGTTCCGGATTTGTAAAATGTTTGAAAATGCTCTTATTTCATCAGATGAAGTCTAGTAGTCTGGTTGAAATCTGTGCACCATCCTCTACGATGGTTAAAGTAATACAATTGTAGCACAAAATTTCAGCTTGAAAGAGTAAGGTTCCGGTGGCTGAGTGGAATAGGAATCTGGCGCAAAATCGGAGGACGTAAGTTCGACACCCGCTCGGAACAAAAAAATGTGTGCTCCAATAATTTATATACATGATTATCGCTCGCCAATAAAAAGCACTACTTTTTATTATATTAAGAAATATACCATTTAGTAATCTACGCTATGAAAACGTGTCACACCTTTATCACGAGAGATAAGTCTCTCGGCTCCTTTAATTTTTTCACAAGATATTCAAAGTATTAGCCTGGACTATAGAACCATGGCTTTTATATTTTACTTAGAACATTAAGGATTGGCAACAGTTTCTAAGAGTCATATTTAAAAAAATCAATTAACACTGCCTGACTGGAGACCGAAACCATCAGGCTCTCGCGGCAATCACAAATGGAAATTTAGATATTTGCCTTAATATTTTACCTTACCATGTAATAAAATGCTAATAAGTTACCACCAGCCTTCTCTTATCCTACCGTAATTATTCCCTTGTGGGGTCAGTAAAGTAGAAAAGCTCTTAAGAACACAATTATTAAAATATCATGTATGAAAAAAAAATCTTTGGTATACTGTAATATGGTATTTTGGTGTACCTTTGCAGAATCAAATTCGATAAATTTAGGCGGATCATTAAATTAATTATTTTTTATAATCACTTACATATATACTAACTCGTTATTATTTCGAAGTTATTAATATACTATTAATATATACATCTGTTTCCATGTTATGTTACAATGATTACTTGCAAGTGTATAACGTTGGATGAAATACAATTATAATATCTAACTAATTTCCACGCAAAACAAATCATTGCTCTGTCATTCCGACCTGTGCCGGCATTCCGACCTGTGCCGCCACGCCGTGCACACCTGTCTACAGCTCCGCCAGTATCTCCCAGTGAGACCGCAATAGTCCCCGCACTATTGCCGTCTCACTCGGGTCATCGTTCCGACGCTAGTTGCAGACCAGTGCCTTGGAATACGCAGTCCTGACGAAGTTTTGTTTTCTGTGCAGAAGCTGAGCAGCCACCGACCGCCGTGCAACGTGAGCTACGAGCTCGCCGTGCCGGCGCGCAGAGGCGCTCTAAGACGTCAGGCATTACCACCTACCCAAGTCCCTTGTTTCGGACGAACAACATCATATCGGGCTGGTGGTCTTGTTTTGACCGCACTTTTCGGTGCGCATTTCACCACCACTTTACTACCCGACACAACATAGTAACAGTCGCGTAACAACACACTTTGTGCTGTTAAGCGACGTCGTTCAGGCGTGGGGTAGCGTCAGCCAAACCCGTCTGAACGATCAAATCCGCCATTTGCTGCGGTCGCAGTGTGACACCCTACGGTGACAACGGCCACTGTTGTTGTTTTGGTTTAACCTTGCACCGTGGCCTTTCCCGCTTCACGGGTCAGCCGAAGCAAGCTGGGCTCCGGGATTACTGGCCTTGGGGTCGCCCCTAGTCAACCCCGGAGTAGCGCTTAGGAGCACCCCTCTCCGCCGAGAAAAAAGCTCGGAGAGGGTACACAACTAGGGCACACCCTAGGTACACACTCCCTCTCACACAGTGAGCTCACAAGGTGTGTGAGGGAATTCAAACCCTTGATAGGGCGTCCTGAGTATTCCCCTCAGGATGCAGTCCCGTCCCTCTAACGGTGAGGTGCAGGTCCTTCAGACCTTCGCCCTCCGCCACCCCGATCTATACGTTGCACATATGCAACTCCTTGAAGAGGAAGAGAATGCCCGCCTCACGGACACTCTCATCGCTCCCTCCGGGACTTCAAACCCGGAGGCCAGCGTTCCTCCCTTGACCCGATCCTATTCAGAGGATAGTCCTACTTCGCCCGCTCCCGGGCCCGACAATAGACGCACGGTGGCAGCCCCTCCCCGTGAACGGTCTCGCTCTCGCTCACCGATCGGGAGGTCAGCGAGTACCCGTCCCTCCTTCGCCATTGTCGAGACCGTTTCGGAATCCGAAACGGACATGGAGGTAGATCAGGCCGGCGCCTCACGCACGGACTCTGATTCCGATAACGACGGTTACACCGTCGTAGATCGCAAACGCAAGCGCGCGCCCAAAGCCGCTAGTTGCGCCACTTCCGCCCCTCCCGCCAAGGCACCCGCAAAGGCCCCCGCCTCCGGCAAAAAACCGACCCCCGCCCCGCGCCCCGCGTCTCCTCCCTCCGCTCCGGTTTCAACCGCCGCGTCCCCTCAGGACGCGAGCGCACGTCGCGAAAAACCGCCTCCGCCTTTGTTCATTCAGGACAAAAGCAAATGGGACATGCTGTCCCGCTTAGTTTCGGATCGTGGGATCCATTATACTAATGCCCGCTCCACGCAGCAGGGCATTAAAGTCCAAGTGCCCACTAGTAGCGACCACAGAGCGCTAACAAAGCTCCTCCGTAAAGAGAGCATAAGTTTTCACACTTATGCGCTCGAAGAGGAGAAAGTCCTTCGCGTTGTGATTCGCGGTGTGCCTAAGGAGATACATACCGATGCGGTATGTGACGACCTTAAAGCACAAGACTTCCCAGTGCATGCGGTTCACCGCATGTACAGCGGGAAGGACCGCAGTCCATATGACCTAGTACTCGTAGTACTAGACCGTACACCAGAGGGCAAGGCCATTTTTAATTTAAAAAAGGTCTGCGGCCTCTCTGGGTTAGACGTACAAGCCCCATTTAAAAATGGAAGTCCCTCGCAGTGTCACAACTGCCAATTGTACGGTCACGCCTCCCGCTTCTGTTTCGCTCGCGCTAGGTGCGTCAAGTGCCTAGGCGATCACGCGACAGCGGCGTGCACTCGCACTCGGGACTCGCCGGACCCACCCAGCTGCGTTCTATGCGGTGCTCAAGGACATACCGCGAATTACCGCGGCTGCCCAAAAGCACCACGCATAAACCACAGGGTGGCAAGGCATAGGCCGACCCGTCCCTCACATGACCGTTACCAACGGGTCAGCCCTAAGCTGTCGGTAATACCTGCTTCACAGGTAATACCCGCGCCGCTCCCCGCCCGTAACGCATGGTCTAAACCACCCAGTATGGTAAAGACCATCACTCCCGCCCGCGCCCCGGCCCGCGCGCCCGCACCCGCTCCCGCCCGCGCCCCGGCCCCTGCCCGCGCACCGGCCCCGGCTCGCCCCGCGCTCCCGGCACCCGTTGCCAACTCCGTTCGCGCCCCTCCTCCCCGCGCCATTCCTCGGCCACAAGCCCCACCCATGCCGCTGATGGATGCCTCTCTTCAAGAGGACATCAAACTAGTCAGCGACCTGGCGATGTCTATTGACATCAACGAAGTCCGCGAGCTAGCGCACAAGATGCACTTCGCTCAATCCCCAGCGGACGTGATCCAATATACATTGGAACACGCGAATTTACTTAGCGCCCTTAAGCGCTTCGTTCCCCAGGCCCCTCCCCAGTACAACCACTATGGGTAGTACAACCGCACGCACGAAACCGCGCTCAGTTTCGTTAGCGTCATTCAACGCTAACGGTTTCTTTAGACAACGTGACCTTGTCCACGACTTTTGCTGCACCCACCTTATCGACATTATATGCGTGCAGGAGACCCTTCTAAAACCGGGGAAGGCGAACCCTAGGTTTGCCAATTACAGAACGGTACGTGATGATAGAGTGAACTCCCGTGGGGGAGGCACTCTTATCTATTACAAAAGGTCCCTGCACTGCATCCCCCTACCTACCCCGACTCTTGTTAATATGGAAGCATCTTGTTGCCTCCTAGCTATGACTGGTCATCAACCTATAGTCATAGCGTCCTGTTACCAAGCTTGTCAAAAGCCGATCGTCCGAGTTGACTTAGAAGCATTGTTCTCATTAGGAAGCGCCGTCCTTCTGATTGGCGACTTCAATAGTAAGCACATCCTATGGAATTGTAACGTCAACAATCCCAGAGGCATTGCACTTGAAAAACTAGTCGCAGAACTTAATTTTGACATAATTGCGCCCACTGAGCCCACTCACTACCCTCACACGGAAGACTTTCGACCTGACTTGCTTGACATGGCACTACTCAGAGGCGTAACACTCCAGTTACGCTCCATAGAAGTGGTTCACGAGCTTCACTCTGACCACCGACCCATTATACTGCGACTAGGTCCCGACCCAACAACAGACCTCCCCCGCCCCACTAAGACGATAGTGAACTGGAAGCAATTAGGCGTTGCCCTAAAGGCTATCAGTTCACCGGACCTTGACAAGATCCCTGACGACATCCTGACTAAAGATGACGTAACCCTTGCGATCGATTCGTTCACTAATCACCTCTCCACCGTAGTAGGTGCATCCGCAAAGGAGGTCATGGTGCCGGACGACCGGCGCCTTGTCATTCCAGCGGATGTGAGACGATTAGTGACGGAAAGTAAAGCAGTGACCCGACATTACGACTCTTACCCCAGTAAAGAGAACAAAACTAAGAAACGCCACTTTGAACGCATGGTTCAAAGTCGCATGTCTGAGTTGCGTGATCAACAATGGGGTGACAAACTTTCAAACCTCGTGCCAAGCCACCAGGCTTATTGGGACTTGGCGCGAGGTATGAAAGGAAGTAACTACAACGACATGCCTCCCTTATACAGACCAGTCCCACTAGTCCCAGCGTTCTTTGACGAAGACAAAGCTGAGTGCCTAGCTGATAGCCTAGAGGCTCAGTGTTCCCCTAACGTAGATCACGTTGACCAAGCTCACCTCGATTCGGTGGATGCTGAAGTCGAACGTAAAAGCTCTGTGGTCACCTCTGAACTCCCACCAATCACCTTAGCGACTTACGCTGAGGTGGCGAGACTGATCAAGGCCCTCCGACCGCGCAAATCCCCCGGTGCCGATGGCATCTCCAACAGGGTTCTTAAAACCCTCTCTCCTCCTCTCATCCATCTCCTAGCCAGCATCTTCAATGCTGCTATGAGCCACTGCTTATTCCCAGACACCTGGAAATGTGCAAATGTCATTGGCATTCACAAACCAGGCAAAAGCTCATCTGACCCCACCAGCTACCGCCCCATCAGCCTCCTCAGTGCCTTAGGCAAACTTTACGAGCGGTTACTTGCAAACCGTCTCCAGTCCCATGCTAAGGAACACCACCTTATCCCAGATGAGCAGTTTGGCTTCAGGCCCGGACACTCATGCGTCCAACAGGTGCACCGCCTCACGGAGCACATCATTGAGGGCTTTAACAAGTACCCCAAACCCCAGACAACGCTAGCAGTCTTCCTCGACGTAGCGAAAGCTTTTGACAAAGTCTGGCACAATGGCTTGATTTACAAGCTATACCAATTTGGCGTGCCAGAACGTCTTGTGCTCATCCTACAAGACTTCCTTAAAGCCAGAAGCTTTTGCTATCGCGTGGAAGGCACCCTCTCCTCCCCCCACCCAGTCAGAGCCGGAGTCCCTCAGGGCTCCGTGCTATCACCCATTCTTTTTGAGCTGTATACCAGCGACATCCCACGCTCTCAGCCTAACGTCCTATTAGCCCAATACGCGGATGACACCGCTATTTATACCACTGGGTGGCATATCAGTAGAAAGTCCATTCCCGCCCTCCAACGGGCCATCACCGAGATCGGTGACTGGTTCCGTAAATGGCGCATCGCGGTCAACCCAGTTAAAAGTGCAGCTATGTACTTTACTGAGAAGGGCCGCCCCCGTTACCCGCAACCTATAACTTTGTTCGACCAACCCATCCCCTGGGTTAGTAAAACAAAATATCTCGGAGTCACCCTTGATCGGAATCTCACCTTTAGCGATCATATAACAACCGTCCGTAACAGAGCGGCCTTTGTAATGGGTCGCCTTGGTCCCCTGATTCGCAAAGAGAGTAAAATGTCTCTTAGAAATAAGAAGACACTTTACACTGCCTGCATCCGCCCCATCATGACTTACGCATCAGTAGTGTTTAGTCATGCTAGTGAGGCCCATCTCCATAAGCTTCAAGTCATTCAAAACCGTTTTCTTCGTAGTGCAACCGGCGCTCCGTGGTATATCCGGAACACCGAGTTGCATTGCGACCTAAACCTTCCCTCTTTAGCGCAGTTCAATAAGGACTGCGCCCGCCGATACTTTGATCGAGCGCCCCACCACTCGAACCCTTTGGTTGTCCAGGCATCGAACTACTCGACCGCCTCTTCTATCCCATTTTTCAAACCCCCCCGTCGCCGACCACGGCAGGTATTAGACGACCCGGATGACCCCATCGCAGTCATTACATTGGCAGCTTTAGCGTTATCCGCAAGTCGTCGAGGTAAAATCCCCAGGTGTGAGGTAATTAGAGGTCACACAATCAAACACCGAGCTCGCCGGCGAGCTCGAGGCAAAAACAAGGTCACGATAAATTGCTCTCCAAATAGTCAAAGAGTATTATTCAGTAGGGCCCAATTGTGCAACACTGCAGTTGCACAGAGGCATTTTGCTCCGATCCCCCCCATGTCTCTCGACAGCGAGACAAGCCGAGGTCCGAACCACAGTGGTGCCCTTGAGCTCGCTGTCAACCCCTCCTATAATAGCGGTACGTTTTCGGCGTCCGCAGGAGACGGAGGTAGAAAGCGCTTTTCGCCTTCTACGCCCGTCTCGGGAGAAGTGCCTTCGGCACTTCTCCCTCCCGGGCTATTGTAGGGCCAGGCCCTCGCCCAAAACCCGGTGGAGCTGGACGACCGCACAGGCGGTAGCCAGCAACTATGTCCTCCCTAAAAAAAAAAAAAAAAAGCAAAACAAATCCGCATCATTAGAAAAATATTAGAATTTCAATACATGGTGTGCGTTAACATTTTTTTATCTCGCTGTTGATTTCAATCAATGAATGCTCGACAAAGATTAAAACTGTACTTATATAAATTGAAATGAATATGCCAGAATATAAGGAACAAACCACTGCTTCGCTGCCTGTAATGACCAAAAGAATAAATACCTTATATTACACTCCAGATTGGAACCAAAGCAAAATAAGATACCAACAACTTGAAAAAAAAAACTTGGGAAGATGTTGCGCATAAAAATTATCGACAGCTGCACTATCGCTATAACGCGAAGATTTGCGCTTTCACGACAATTCTGGCTAAGCAATTCGGCCTATCGCAAATACGAATCCCTTTCACGCCACAGGGAAGGTTAATGTTCAAAACATCGAAAACTTATTGATTGCATACAGCATTTATTACATCGAAATATTGAAAATTATTATATGTCTAAGCTTAAAATGCCTAAGTTTGAAATGCCGTCTGATTCGTTACTATGTCTAAGTTCAAAGTAGCAATATGTATGCATTTTTATTTTTGGCGTTTTGCCGGCCGCTGCTACGGTACGCTAGTTTCGCTCGCTCGGCTCCCGCGTTCTTGTGGTCACCAGTAATCTAGTACGCTCCTCCTCGCTTTGTTCGTGGTTGCACCTGCCTTTGCTCAGACTGGTTACTCCGAGTAATATCAAGGAAAATCAATGCCCTGTATTTCGATGTTTAGGACTTAGATGTCACTTTTATAGATATTTATTTGACGTAGGCTATAGACAATACAATTTACAATTTGACAATAAACATACATTTTTGTGTTTTTATATACTGGTTTTATGGCCGTTTGTAAGTTTTTTATGTTTTGTCAGTGACATTTTTAGTAGGAATGTAGTATGACCGTAGTACCCCGTGGGTTGCCGGGTATGAATTTCACCCTTCCTATTTATTCCCGTGGGTGTCGTTAGAGGTGACCAGGGAAAAAATATTAGAAGGTGGGAAGCAGCGCCTTCTAAAGACCTGGCAACTTCTACTGCGATCCTCAAGATGCCTGTCAAACGTGGGTATTATGACAAATCCCCCCTGAGGGAGAATTTGTTTAATCGTTTCGGTTGATGTGATGATGATGATGAGTATGGCCGTAGTATAAACAACATCAGACTTGAAGTTTAAGTCCATACAAAACTATGTATATACTCATAATATGTATGTACTTATAAAAAAAATACTTAATTTTTTATGTTTTGTTATTGTGACCGGCCCACCTCGAGCTTGTTCCGTTCGAGGATGTTAAGCGAACTAACCTCTGCCTATAACAGATGCATTTTGTCACAATTAAGTCACGAATTGCACTGGGCCCGTCACTTTGTGACGTAGCTGTTAAGTCTCATTGTGCCTGTAATTTCACTGGCTCTCAAGGGCTGTAACCTGAACACGTCGTTAGGTCTTTGGCTACAGATTTTCTACTTGAGGGTCGCTAGCCAGGCGGGCATTCGCAAAATGTCCTTCCACCATGCGTTGAAGCTCAAGACCGCGGCGGGATCCAAACCATGGACCTGCTGCGCGGCAGTCCATAACCAATATTATAAAATTTGAATCTTTATATCCCTGCGGGGTACCGGGTTAGAATCACACCCACTATCTTGCTGTAGGTGGCGTAAGAGGTTACGAAGGGAAAAATACCAAAGTTACTGTCAGAAATATGTTTATGGCAAACAAAGGTTTTGTGCATTAGTGGTCGAAATAGGTAAATAAAAGATTGTGAAAATAGCACTATCATAATTTTGATAAAATTCATACCCTACCAGGTTATTTATTTCACGAAAAAATTGTATATGTTTTATCATTTAAGTATTTATTATTCATATGATTATGTGGAGACATAGAAAAAAATAAAAGTATATAATAGAATGTGCCCCGTGGGGTGCCGGGTTAAAATTTGCACCTCCTCATATCATACCGTGGGTGTCGTAAGAGGCGACTAAGGAAAAAATACTGGAAGGTCAACAGCAGCGCCTTCTATAGAACTGACTTCCCCAAAACGCCTGCCAAGCGTGTGGATAATGGTTTTATAGGGGAGGCTGTCTTCAGCAGTGGACGATTCGACTGTTACAGTAATATAGTAGGAAAGGATTTTATAAAAGATTTTGTACAAATAGTACAAAATGTTTGATAACAAAATCACTTGTAAAGGGCTATACAATCAATAGTAATAGCGTAAAATCACATTTCTAAATATGATTCCACGCACTATCGCATGCTAAGCGAAAATCACTTTTACAAATATTTGGAGCACAAAATATTCGGCCTAGATGGAAATCAAACCCACGTCCTCTAATTTCGCGCCGGATGCCTATTCCTCTCGGTCAATGGAACATACTCGTTCGAGCTGAAATTTTGTGTTCCAATTCCAATTGTGTTCCAATCCACTTTAACCGCGCTCCATCCTCTATGAAAAGAAATTGCAACCACGAGTTCAATTCTCGCCCGGGGAAAAAAATTATGCTCAAATAATTTGTAAATGTTTTATACAATCAATTTAACTGAATTGTGTATTTTTATTTTTTATACGCACCTGTTGGTATTTGATGATATGTTCGGATATGTCATATTTGATACAGGGATATTTTGAAGCAGTGATGGCTCAGTGGCATTGGCTATGGAGTGCCGCGCAGCAGGTCCATGGTTCGAATCCCACACCTGGCTTGAGGTTCACCGCATGGTGGAATGGCATTTTGAGAATGCCCGCCTGGCTAGCGACCACCCTCAAGTAGAAAATCTGTCGCCAAGCACCTAACGGTGTGTTCCGGCAACAGTCCTTGAGAGCCAGTAAAATTGCAGGTACATGAGACTTAACAATTACTGTGTCTCAAAGTGACGGGCGCAGTGCGATTCGTGACTTGAGATAAAATGCATCTGTTATAGGCAGAGGCTAGTCCGCTTAACATCAGGTGGGCCTCAAGCTTGTTCAAACACAATAAATAAAAGAAAAAAAACCTCGTAGGGTGCCGGGTAAGAATTGCACCTCCTCATATCATCTCGTGGGTGTCGTAACAGACGACTAAGAGAAAAATAGTGGAAGGTGGACAGGAGCGCCTTTTGAAAAAATTGCCAACATACACTGCGATCCTCAAGCCGCCTGCCTAGAGTGAATTATAGTAAATACCCTTTTAACAGGGGAGGCTGTGTTCAGCAGTGGACTATCCGGCTGATACAGTACAGTACAGAAACACACCATTAGGAACGTTACGGATAACAGAGACGTTGGAAAATATTGATACGAAACTAGTAATTTATTTTAAAAATATATAGAGAACCGAGATTTTTACCTCAGATGATAGATATCATATAAAATAAGAATGCTTCTAAGAAACAATTGATGCTAGAGTATTTATTTTATTACAAAAATATTAGATGGTGACGAGATTTATATATCTGATGGTTTTTACAAAAAAAACAACCTCAAACCCATCATCAGTACTAATATTATAAATGCGAAAGTAACTCTGTCTGTCTGTCTGTCTGTCTGTCTGTTACGCTTTCACGCCAAAACTACTGGACCGATTTGAATGAAATTTGGTATGGAGATAGTTTGAGACCCGGGAAAAAACATAGGATAGTTTTTATCCGACTGCGCAAAAAGAGGTTAATGTTTTCGCGCGATAACCAACATACGCGCGGGCGGAGCCGCGCCCGGAAAGCTAGTTAATGATACTCGTAACACAAATACTACTCATCAAATTTTACTCAAATTTAAATGGATAATAAAAATAAAGTTATGAGCTTACACACACAAAAAAACACAAGCGAAATGAGAACCTCTTCCTTTTTTTTTGAAGTTGGTTAAAAATTTGAATAGTTAGTAGGCACCTAATTTGTCGCTCGTAAATAAGGTGCCAAGACAAATATGTTACGCTGACCCCACTTAGCGTAGAACTAGGGAAACTTACATAGTAGTAGGGCATTGCGAATGCCTACCTAGCTAGCTACCATCCGCAAATAGAAAATATGTTGCCAAGTACCTAACGGTTTGGTTCAGCAGCTGTCCTTGAAAGCCAGTATTTCTAGATTAGCCTGAACACCACGTTCGACCACATCATCACTTACCATAAAGCGATCAGCGCTCAAACGGCGCCTTATTCGTTCAAATTAATAATTAGTAAGAAATTAAAGCCCACAACTCGAAGTAAATACTTCGTGCCAGACAAAAAGGCTATGGGCTAAAACATTTCTTCCCAATAACTAGGCCCTTTTTGTCTGCTTAGAATGTTAATAGAGATGAACATAATATTTTACATTTAACTATGAAGCTCAAATGTAAAAATGAAGGTCATTATCACCATTCTAAAAGATTAATTATATCAAATCATCCAAGATATATTCCAATAAATAACAACTACTGCTAAACATGTATTTAAAGCAGTCTAGCAAGGTTTGCTAAAATCATCAATAAATAAATCCAAGGGAGGTATATAATAGGCCAATGTTTCCACGTTTCCTAAGAAGACAGTACAGTTCCTATAGTTAAGATAAAAACTAGTCCAAATCCTCCGGTCCAATCACATAGAAGTAGTTAATGAAAACTTCTAGGTCGTAGGTCTTTTTAGCAAGAGTACGTTTCGGCAGCACCAATGCATTGCCAGTATATAGCCACTACAAACACTGCTGTTTTTTTTAATTTATTGCCTTGATTACCCGGGAGGTTTATGGTACATTAACAACCAGAGCATGTCCACGAATTCTAATAAGATAATGTTTTTGGCATAGTTTTATACTACAAACACCAACTTAGAAATTCTGGTGAAATAACTGACTAGGGAATTGAACTTAGAAACATTGTTATACCCGATTACTATACATAAGATATACCTACTATACTACTATAGATGCTAATACCATCTAGTTGGTTTCCTCAATTACAGCATCGCTTTGACGTTAAGTTATAATTTCATTTTGTAAGCGACGTTTGTATCCCGGCGTCATTCTACGCACGTCGTTTACAAATGAACCCTTACGTTTTTGTACCTTAAGAATCCAATCTGACACAAAGAAATAGCAAACACGGAAAATACCCATTCGAATGCGACCTTTTTATCGGAAAACATTACAGTATATTATCTGTACAGCGCGACTGGAAAACGATTGAAATTTCAGTGCTATAATAACCAACAACAGAAAAATAAAAACTTGTTTAGCAGTATTCTAGATCTAATAATATACTAAGTATAGGATGTGTTATTTGTTAT
This sequence comes from Plagodis dolabraria, assembly GCA_963854805.1. Classification (NCBI taxonomy): domain Eukaryota; kingdom Metazoa; phylum Arthropoda; class Insecta; order Lepidoptera; family Geometridae; genus Plagodis; species Plagodis dolabraria. The sequence continues at coordinate 18,476,968 of OY978447.1, read as the reverse complement.
TTTTTTACGAAATTCGGCTCATCGGACTCATCTGTTTGACCATGTGTTATGAAAACATGATTCGAAAGTTTAGTCCGGACTCGTTTCTTGAACGAAATTAATGTAGAAACTGATTTTCCTGAGTCTTATAAATGAAAACTCAACAGAATTTTCGTTACATTGAAAATAATTGTAAGGTTATATAATGTTTTATAATTTAAAAAATTCTTAATGATACTGTACATCTTTTGTACAGACGTTTCAATCACTTTGCAGTGATCGTGGTCACTGAGTGAACATACCTACTATAGATAATTATATATATTTTTTGTTATATATTCACAGTGAGCATAGTAAAAATAAATGGTTTTATCACCATACTTTGAAATATGTATTATTATAATAGTATTTGTGTTGCTCGATAAAATTTTGATGCCAGTTTATGACGAAACATGTAGATGTATTAATCTAGAGAAGACCATGGTAAAACCATGCTTCTAGTAATAAATGCAATTTCATTGCATTGCAATTATAAAATATATTTGTAGTCCGGGGTTTTCTGTCCATAAAATAATGCTTAACGACTTAATCAAAATCCTCAACGGATTATACAACCTCCCCGAAATACACAATCTGTTTGTGAAAATCATCCGTGGCAGAGGGCACAACCAGCAAATTCAGCGTGTACACGCTAACACAAACACTGCGCACCATATCCTCAACAACAGATTTGTTCATAACTGGAACAGGTTGCCTGAGGAGGTTGTCTCTGCTTCATCAGAATCTGTGAACGCATTTAAGAACAGGCTGGATAGCTGGTTGCGTAAAAGCAAAACATCTATTGCCAACTTGTAACCAATGCTGACTCACAAGTGTGTGGACACTACAAAATAACCTAATAATTCGACACAGTGTGATATAGGCACAGCATTACGCTGCTCGCCTATAATCAAATAAATAAATAAAATAAAATAAAACAAATATTAGTTTCGAATAAAACGACTACTTCTGACCATAATTTGATAAAACATAATTAACTTGTCTTCCGGGATAGGTTTATTTTTTCTTACAAAATATCTAGTTACTACTATAACCAAGTTAACGTATTTTTGAACAAACTTAAAAAATATATTATTAAAAGTAAATTATTATAGACCTCGTTCATAATAATATTCCCTTTATAATAGAGCAATTTATTATCATCTATATAACATAAACAATAGCAAAATTTCAAGCAGCCAGTACTAACTGAAAATATTTCTCAGAACAAAACACTTAACTACACCGTAAATGTAAATAGGTTGTGAAACTATGTAAATAGGTAATTTGAAGTTACCAAACTTAAGTAGTTTAAGTTAAACGAACATTAGAGTAGGTACTACAACTAACTAAACTGTCTTTAGATAGGTATCTACGGTCTGAACCGGAACTAACCAGAAAGTTGGTATAATAATAGATTGGAATCGGTTAGATTTAAAATTTAGGAACGTGAACTGAAGTTGTATAATGAACCGTTTGAGGGGAAAAGGCTAAAACATTGTTTTAGTTGCAGATTGAGTTTGAAAGTTTGAACTTCATATTTAATAGCCTTACTAAATTATGTCAGCAATATATACAGACGTTTTGCTTTTAGATATACCATTTTATAGGAGTAACAAGTTTTTTATTTTATTATCTTGTTAAAGGCCCATATTGTAATATTACTTTGTAATAATTAAGCTGCCATGATAATTTATCTGTCAAATTTAATAATGCATGTTATATAAGAAAAGTAAGTGTTCATACCTGTAATTGTTACTTTCGTAACAGCTGAACGACGTTGATAAAATTAGATACATATATAGATGCAGAAGCCTGGCTCCTAAATAAATTAACTGAGCCGGTAACAACAAAACTTATATTTTTCAGTGAAACTTTATGAAGTATTTTCTGATACCATGTGAACTATAATTTTCCAAAGCCATGGGAAAAACTACAGTGAAAAGTTTTCATCACTGTCATGATACCTATGAGGACATGATACATACAACGGATTTACATGGGCAGATTGATGGACTATCTAGATAACCTAGCCGCGACTGCAATAACAATTGATTTCCTTTGAAAGTGTTTACAATAATTACACAGCTAAAAAGTATTCAGTTACCCATAAAAGCGTTTAGTTACAATAATAATTATATATTTATGTATAGATTGACTTCGTTGCGTAAAACTCAAAGGAATCCTCAAGCGATTCACAAGTTGGCAATAAATATCGTAAAAAATCATAAACTCCATTTGATTCTGGTCACGTTTTTAGGAAAGATCACGTCTTTTGTTTCTCTTTTCGAGATGGCTTAATATGGTATATCTGGTAGATTTCACGATAAAATTTACTGTATGAATTAACTTTTTGAAATATTGAATTTGTTGTCAAAATTTGCTATAGTAGCCTGCCCCAATGTATCTTTAATTTGGGACTTGCCGTTAAACTAGTAAGCAAATAATCATATCTAATTTCAACACCATGTATTATTTGTATTTTTTTTATGTCTGATAGGTTAACTTTTGATCACCATCTCAACTGACGGTACGATGTGGTCGGAGTTGTTGTTCAGGCTAACCTAGAATTACTGGCTCTCAAGGACAGCTGCCGGATCACACCGTTAGGTGATAGTGTGTGTAGCTAGCCAGGCGGGCATACGCAAAATACCCTACCACCATGCTATAACGACTGCCATCCTAAGACAACAACCGGGACCGACGGCTTAACATGCCCTCCGAAGCATGGAAGCGCTCAGTAGTAATAGTAGTTATGTCACCAGCGGTGGCCCATCCAACTTATGACCGCGGCGGACGTTGCTTAGTTTTGCTGATCGATTCAGAATGGCTAAGCAAACTGACCGAGCGGTAATAGCAATGGAGTGCCGTACCGCAGATTCATGGTCCAATGCCCACCGCTGGCTTGAGTTTCACCGTAGGGCATTTTGCGAATGCTCGCCTGGTTCCACCCTCAAGTAGAAAATCTATCACGAAGCACCTATCAGTGTGTTCCGGCAGTAGTTCTTGAGAGCCAGAAAAAATACAAGCAAATGAGACTTAAGAACTGTATCTCAAAGTGTGACAGGCGCAGTGCAATTCGTTCGGACGAAATGCGTCTGTTATAAGTAGGTAGTCGTTAGTCCGCTTAATCAGGTGGACCAAGTGCCTGTTTCGTCACGATCACTTAAAAAAAAACTTGTTAAAATATTACAACACAATATTATTTTCGATTATGGATTAAAATCCTTTTTAACCGACTTCCAAAAAAGGAGGAGGTTCTTAATTCGTCGGTATTGACAATTTTTGTATGTATCACTCAATAACTCATTAGATGCCTTCTATGTAATTATTTTGTTTGTATTATGAAGACTACCGTCTATGTATTTTTAGTAAAATTTTGTCCTCCAGTTATAGGTCGTCTGGAATAGATCGCTCTAAGCGATAAGACCGCCTATTGTTACATCATATTTTGTAGTGTTATCATTATAAGCATTTTTTTGTGGTGTCTCAATAAAGTGTTATCTATCTATCTAACAATAAATAAAAAATTTTTGGTATGTCTTGATGAACTACGGTTGGAAAATTATGATCTAGATAATATAGATACCATTGATGGGTAAGAGATGTCCAAATAAACTTTTCATTAAAATAAAAACAAAATACGTACTAGTAGAAACGTGTGGTCAGTACTTAAACAAATCAGAGGAATAGATAATATTACAAGTTGTCTTGTACACTTTTATCACAAAGGACGTCACTGCCACATACGGTAAAATATTTTGGCTTTGGTTTAATGACTAACGGTTTGACGTCAATTCTCCTTAAGATTTTTTTATGTTATTGTGACGGAATAAACTCGCGGCCCATCTGATATTAAGCGGACTTACCTCTACCTTTAACAGATGCGTTCCGTCACAAGTCACGAATCGCACTGCGCTTACACCTTGAGACATAATTGTTAAGTATCATGTGCCTGTAATACATTTTGTTGGTAGTATTCTCACTACCGTTCGGTTAACGAAGGCGTTAAAATGATAAAGAGCCCTATCTTTGTGTGAGTACTGTTCAGCACAACCCCACTAGTCACTAGCTATCGTACACATCGCTATATACCATTGATATATTGTTATAACCATCAAATTCCATTGTCGTTGAATATTTCTTTGTAGAATAAACTGAATAAGTAAAAGTTTTAATTGTAACAAAATTATTTGACTTTTTTATTGAGAAAAAGTTAAGTTAATATTTTTGTAAAACATTATAAATATATCCAGTAAATAAAGCCTCAATTTCTTGCTGAGCCAATATGACTTCGAAAACGCCAAGTAGCCTAGCCGAAAACAATTCCGGCAAAGTAACGCCTGAATCGTTTAATTATCTTGGTGTCAGTATTTCCGAATTTGCGCTCCGTCGCAGATCTGTATCTAAATTTCACTGAACTCCAAGGTCTGTGATTCCTATGGACCTGATAATCATTGTGCGATAATGTAATAAATGACTATGATTACATTTTGTACACCTGTTTCAAATTTATTTTCGTATTTAGTAACATAATAATACGGAAATTTTCCTTTACGAACCGCTGTAACATCAGCATTTATTTTTTGTACGCCCGCCACACATGGTCTTGATAAATTGCGCCGTTCTCGAGGGGCTAAAACATGTCTATGAAAAATTGATGTTTGAATGTGAGTGGTGAGGCATTGAGGGAATTTATTTTTTTTCTCGTCGAGATAATGTGGCCTGTTAAAAAGATGTACTGCGCAATAAACCTGTCGTATGTTATAAGCGTCCCTATTTTTTTTTATTTGTGGACCCTTTCTACAAATAACAAGTTCGTATTATTTGTCCGGTAAATTTTCGCTTTCTTTTCATAGTCTTGTATTCGGACGTTTACTATATCATCAAAAAACATTGCCTGTGCTATGAATTGTAGTCCTTCTTTTATAAGAAATCGACGAAATTATTACAGTGTTTTGTTATACAATCTGTTTATCAGTTTGTTTATAATTGTACAAGCATTATTATTTAAGTTTACAACTTGATCTCAATGATTATAATTCGTTTACTTTAGATATATCTTAAATTTTATAATACATACGGCTAAAAGTCCTTAATAATATTAATTAATTAAAACTTATTCTTGACTATGATGCGTTAGAAATATATCTAAACAAATTCTGGATTGTTTACTTAACTTTGAAGCTAGACTTACTAATCAGCGGCTTAATCCATGATGATGTAAGTAAAAGTAGTATTCAGATATGATTAATATATTCAGATATATAAATAGTAATTACATTCTCAATGCATAATCCTATTGATATGGGTGAAAGAAAGTAAAATATCTAAACTTCTATGTTTCAGCTTCTTGTCTGCGTTGTTGTGTATATAAGAGATAAAAACCGAACAAATGCGAGAAGGACTCAAACACCAAGGGTTCCGTCCAACAAAAAATGTAACAAAATATCCTAATTTTTTGCTTGTAGAACGAAATTCGTAGCACTTTTTCTTCGACTTTTAACATTTGGCTGGTTTGTATTACGTGTATGTATTATACGTTAGATATTGGACTTTTCTGGCGCTTGTTTGTATTACAGTGTTAAAAATAGAGCAAAAAAATAAAAACGAATTAAAAACGCGTTTCCGTGGACCTCACTTATTTTAAACATTTTGTATCGTCATGCCCCATAGAGCGATGGGTTAGAATTTTATCCTTCCCGTGGGTTTTGTAAGAGGCGACTAAAGGAAAAAATAAGGAATCTGGGAAGCAGCGTCTTCTGAAGAACTGACAACTTCTACTGCAATCTCCAAGACGTCTATCAAGCATGGGAAGTATAGAAAACCTTACTACTTTCAACCATCGAAGTTCCTCTCAACGAGCTAATTCATTCTCTATCGTGTTATTGAAGCTGATTGCCAAACTACCAAAATTAATTACTTTTTTTTTACATAAAACAGCATTTTCCTAAATAATATGTTTGATTTTAATGGTTTTAGTTTTTGCTCTATAAGAAAATAAATGGTCAAATGCGTGTCGAGTCACGCACAATGTAGGGTTCCGTAGAAGCCTGTTATCATAATATAGAACGATACTGTAGTTCTTTACTCTCCTCCACTTTCTTCCTGCTAAATCTAAGAAATAAGAGTACGATTGCCGCCAAGTTGTTATTTCAATTGTAATTCGTAAATTAAACAAAATTCGTTTGTGAATTCTTTAGGTAGATACTCGAATGAAAACGTAACGATAGCGTGATTCAGAATCCGTTGGTACATTGTCAGAATTTGAATGTCATTTAATTTATTTGCTGTAGGTAGCATAAATTATTATTGTATTATAAAATAGTTGATATATATATAAAAGAAAAATGAAAAGTATACACCGATATATGCAAGTAAGCTTATAAATGGGCTATTATACTATATAACTAGTCTGGCCATAAATACTGTAATATAAAAGCTTTTCAGCTTTAGAATTATTTAGAATCTGGAACGCTTTTATTACTTCAAAATTTTCTTTCGATTTTGCGCCATTTCGTATATTTTTTCGTGTTCATTATCAAATAACAATATGAAATGAGATGTTAAAGAAAATAGGATAGCAGTGTTCGTCTTGTACAAAGTATGTATTGAGCCGTTGCGTCGGTCATATTCCAGACACTTCAAAAGCTTGGTAATCAGCCATATGTTCGTATATTGTAATATCAACAGATACGACAACACTTCCGCTGTTAGAACTAGAAATAAAACTGTTAAAGCCAGAATTGGTCGAAATCCCATTAGGAAGTAAAATATTATGATAACTCAACAATAATCTTATTGCGAGAACTTAAGATTCCCGCCAGGAAAATGTCGCGTATTATAAAACAAGACTTGGGGACCAACTCCCACCTTTTACGAAACCATCATAAAAAAGTAGCGTTTTGTTTCATGCCTAAAATAATCATTCGCAGACACGAACTATCACCGACCTACAATCGCGTCCAGCAATATTGGTTTGATCCTACTTAAAGAACGAATGAAATATGTATCACGGATGTGCAAGCGAGATACAATATGTTTATAATATAGCATTATCCCGCTTGGACTGCTACGAACTACGATGTTATGGAACAGTTTTACCATAGTTTTACGACTTGTTTTTGTATGCTTCACAAAAACTATCTGTTACTTTTTATACTATTATACTCATCAACTAAGTTTGCTTCATTTATTATAAAGAATAATAGAAACAAAAACATTGTACGTAATTTACACATTGATTAACCTATTTTTATCGTAAAATAATCAAAATCAATAAATCCGCTGCTAGAAAGTATCTTCTTTAAGATGGATAAACATGACGGATTTGTCGTTGGAACAGTAATGCTTCGTATTAAATGTCACGTCAGAGTTCGCGAAAAGAGTGAACTATTTGTTGTGACGTCATCAAAGCGCCGAACGATTCCTTTACCGCCTGTAAGCCTGCTTAATTAACGTGGAGGTATACAATTTTGCAGTAAGATCTAGTTATTATTACTATAAGAGGTGAGAGCTCGGTGCTTATCGTCGATGTACAGTACATGCCCTAAATCAATCTTTAAAATTAAATAGAGTGCCTTCCGTTGCGATACGCAAGTCAAGGGCGCAGAAATATTCTCTTTACCAATGAAAAAAATTACACGATGATGTGTGAAATGAAGTGATCGATGACCTTGGTACGACAGGAACAGACAGCAAACACTTCTATTGTACGGCGAGGATGAGGTCCAAAAAGTACTTTATACCTATATAAGTCGAATCTTTGTTCTGTCATATCTACATATATGTATACTAATATTATAAAGAGGAAAGATTTGTATTTTTGTATGCAACGAATAAACTTAAAATCTACTGGACCGTTTTGGATGAAATTTGGCATGGAAATAGTTTGACCCGGGTGTCCTTTGACATAGGATAGTTTTTATCCAACTGCGCAAAAAGAGGTAATGGTTTTGCGCGATAACCGCAATACGCGCGGGTGGAGCCGTGGCTGGTAAATTAGTCTATTATGTATGACATAGTTTTTACTACCTTGCCCCCCCCTTACTAAATCAAAATAAAAAATCTTAAAACAATAACTTTATTGTTTTAAGATTTTTTATTTTGATTTAGTTTTCAATGCCAGTCTTTACCCCTTATAAACAACCAACTACTTCATCTTAGTCACTAAAAAAGTAAAGGATTTATTTTTTATAGATTTTATATTTCGTACAAAATTATCCAACACCCAAGTTCAACGTCAATAACTGCTAAACTAATAAAGTTATCTCAACCGCTATACTATACTTTCAAAGTTCATAAAACGCACTATCAGCCTGATTTTTTTCAGATTTTTCAAGTTAGCAGTTTAGCTTTTAGAGGGGGGGGGGACGCCCTGCTGGAACAAAAATTTGCACTTAAAAGTTTAATATTTCGTAAATGGAGCATTAAATCGAAAAACAGTATTAGCAACCCCTAAGTCATTTTAAAAGACCTATTCAACCATACCACTCACAAAGAGATAGACGACGGAAAAAAAAATCATCCCCATATCACATGTATGGGAGGTACCCTAAAAAAAAATATTTTTCAAAATTTTATTTTACCACTTTGTTGGCGTAACTGATTTACATATCCATACGAAGTTACAGCTTCCTAGTGCTAACGGTCTCTTAGCAAAACCTCGGACAGACGGACAAACAGACGGACATGACGAAACTATAAGGGTTCCTTGTCAGGACTACGGAACCCTAAAAACTAACGAGAAGGGCTTATTTTATAATCTCCCAGTAAGGTGTCAATTAGTTACTTCCTGGTTAAGGTTACTTTACTAAAATTATACCTTGTGCCTTATCTAGCGATATCAATACAAAAGTAATAAATATAACTGTTTGGAAAAGGTATCTTTCTATCAAATGAAGTCTAGTAGTCTGGTTGACGTACGCACCGTCCCCTATAATAGTTAAAGTAATACAATTAGAGCACAAAATTCAGCGCAGTCCAGACTTCCTCAATGACCCAATAAAAGCCACCTCATGAAAGGTTAAGGCTATACGCATTTAAAGTTTGCCGCATCTTGAGTGAACATTTTCTTGGTTATTGATATCTTGTATTTTGTTTACCACGCGAGTGTGTTTATAATAAAATGTAGCAAAAAAATTAATTATATTATCTTCTCAAGAGTCGGAAACCTATTCTGGCCAAGGTTACACTGTAGTTGTAGTTATTCATAATAATAATAAAAACGCTTTTTGCATCAATGCATACATCAAGACTCCACTTACATCGAAATGAGTAGTAGCATGCAGCTCGTAAGGCGTATTTCTCTCTTATTTACCTTTTATAGAATATTATTTATCCGTTTATTAGAACATTTTTTATCCTTACGCCAGGAACTTAATTTAAACTACGAACGGACGGAGAGAGGACAGCGATGTTTTGTTAGTAGGGTTTCGTTTTGCCCCTTGGAAACGGGTTTATAGAAAAATAATACGGAACTCTTACAGTAATGATTCTTAAAGATTATTTTATCCGATTTAACTTACGGTTTGTTAACGTCGAGAAGGCGTCTCGACCGGTTTCGCGACCTTCAGAGTCGCTTCCTCACCACAAATTACTTAGGGAAACCTACGGTTTCAGATGGTCCTCTTATCTATGTCGAAGCTGTATCGTTGCTAGTTTAGAAACTGACAGCAATTTTTTTTTTCTCGTTTTGGCATCTCGCGTTTTGTGCATTATGATATACTATTTATAGCTATAACTACGGTGACTATAGGTACTGCATTTATATCTGTAGATATTATTATACACTATAGGTACTGCGTTTATAGCTATAGATATTATTATACATGCATTAGTCACCTATATGAACCTACATTTTCATGACACATTTTGCATTTCACACTAATTAGTTTCGATATTGTAGCTAAGTCGGGAAACTTCAGTAGGATAATGTAAAGAATATTCATAAACTACCGCGAATTTCATGACTATAAAATTTTGATAGATTAGATACAAAAAAAAACATTATTATGTTGATATGCAAAATGAGACATCTTAAAATTTACTAATTCTTTGAGGGAAGTAAAACAAAAAAAAAGGTTGTTTAAGTATTAAGTTTTTTATTTTTCATTCTCTTTCTATATTTTTCTAGCGCTTTACTCTGCATGGGGGGGCAGAGATGACCTTTCAAGTCGAATTACATCAATGCCCTTCAATATTTTGTTTATAACATTGCACCAGTTGAAAACAAATAGTTTTTTTTCTCAAAGTGCTTATGGCACACAAACACTTTGTTTACTAAATTGTCAATGTTTTTTAGCTTTTCACATTTAATACACTGTAACCAATGATCACGTAGTTCCTTTTTAAAAGGAAACCTATGTAATGTAACGTCCTGTCGTGGGCTGGCACAGTTGGGCACGCAACACTTACGATACATTATTGTGGCTTACGGTGGGCGGAAAATAATCAACGCAAAACACTATACAGCAACACAATAAATAATAACGGCAGAAGGGTTACGATATATGCGGCTAAAAAAATGTGCGGAATTCAATCAACGCAAACATTGTACAACAATAATGGCCGCTAATATGGCCGTTCCCAAAGGGCGAGGCAGGGGTGACGCAAGAAGGCGAGGGAGGGGCTAAACGTCACATTCTAAACTAGCAGCCACAGAGCACACAACAGTTCTAAAGTTCATAAAATGACAATAATGATTACTCCGCGTGCTTCCTCACGGAGTGCGTGCGCTCACGACTGCGCCCACGCATGCACTGGTGGTGGCACCGGCGGCGGCCGCGGACCGAGCCGCGCGCGCTGCTGCCCTCCTCGGGCGCTCTGACGTCACCGGCGGCGGCGCCGGCGCCGGTGCATCACTGTTTTCTTCGTCACTAGTACTGCTGTCGTTCCATACTACCAGACCCGTACACGCAGCACTGACTGTGTCTTGCGGCAAGATGACGGGTGCATTATTCCAAGAGACAATGATGAGTAATGATTCTGACTCTAGCAGTAAAGATAATTGTACACGAGCAATTAGCTGAACAACAAAAACCTTGAAACCCGAAATAAATGGAGGCTGCCAAAGTTGTAAATTTTGGTTATGGGGGTCCATTTATAAATTTAACTAGTCAAGAATCTTAAGCTTTGGTATATAATTTACCATAGTATTTTTATTACTGTATCAGCCGGATCGTCCAATGCTGAACACAGCCTCCCCTATTTAGGGGGTATTTGCATTAATCCACACGCTTGGAAGGCGGCTTGGAGATCGCAGTGCAAGATGACATAGATCTTAAGAAGGCGCTGCTGCCCACCTTCTAGTATTTTTGCCTTAGTAGACTTTTACGACACCCACACGGGAATAAATGGGGAGGTGCAATTCTAACCCAGCACCCCACGGGGGTTAAATAATTTTATTACAAAAATTATATTCTTTTTAAATATGTACTAAAACCGTTGAATTTTGGTGTGAGTTTGTAGTTACAATCAGAACCAAAAAACATTCTTATCCGTAAGGGCTGTTGCAATGTACCTGGAACCCTTAAAGAGTCTTGCACTTTGCCAGTTTTTAGTTACTGTATTGTTTAATATTTATTACTACAAAGTAGAAGGGAAAGGAAATAATTGGACCACCACTGAGTTATTCCGAGCTTCAGAGGACAAGTAGACGGGTTGGTCTTAGTTGCTGTCTTAGAATTGCAGTCGTTATAGCATGGTGCTATAAATCATTTTGCGAATACCCACCTGTCTAGCTACCACCCTCAAGTAGAAAATCAGTAGCCACCTAAGGGTATATTCCCGTAGCTCCTTCCTTGAGAACTCGCTCCAATTAAATCTGAAATGCTAGTAGAAGTAACGCTCTCTCGTTGGTATCGATACTTTTGTTCTAAAGCTCAGTATTTTTGTAATTTAATCGAACATTTTTGCAATCCTAATCTAGTTACCGATGCTTTCAACTGTAATCAATAAGAGTTACTCACTATTAAAGCTGCCTTCCGATTCATGCCAAATGTGATTTTATCGATTTTTACCAACTATTACTGTACCGTTTCAGAAATCACGCTTTTGGCAGTTAAGTACGTTGTAATCATTACATACAAGAGAAAACTTGAGTTTCCTTAAAAGCCCTGAACATAACCGTGCAACAGATAGTTGGGGACATCCGACCCCGAGCTCGAAAAGTGGTTCAGAAAGACTACAGGAAAAAGCAAGGGCCGAATGGAATGAGCAACGCAGCCCAACCACGAGCAGTGGTCGAGTCTCGGCATTTCTGACAGCTTTCAGTGCTGCCACACGAATCTTATTCCGACTACCATTCTCCCTATCCACTACGCAAACAAAAACAAAAAAACCAGCAGAACTACCAGCCCTATCAAAAAACACAAGAACGAGAGCTGACAAGGGACAAGTTGGTCCGCCCCAATACATCCCAACACAGGAACCATCGAGCCACGCAGCAAACGCCTTCCTAGAGTTCTTAGCCATAACGAAAGCCACAATAGTAGTCAACGCTAAAACCTGCGAAAACATCTTGCAGTCGTTTAGGTTAGGAAACGAAAAGCTTAAAGGTGCGACTTGAGGAAGCAGAAGCCGCAATATACGACAATAACACAAACCAGGTCATCAAGGGAACGATGTCTAGTCAGTATATGGCGGCTTATAATGCGACAAGTGGTTTTGTGGTCCTGGATGAGGGAGAAACGGAACGAACAGGCAAACCAAAGTACGTGACACCCCAAAATGACCCCATTGTAGTCACTGCCCGGTGTACTAAGATAATGCTCGACAACCGGATCCTTGAAATGGCTAAATCCATTTCAGAGGATGCGGAGGTCGAGTCAAGTTGGAAACGCTGGGAAGTACCTAAAATACAGTGGGTCAATGGAGTGCCGGGATGCGGCAAGACAACTTGGGTGATACGCAACTTCGATGTGGACAGAGACGCCATCATCACAACAACAAAAGAGGCAGCCAAAGATCTGAGGGAGAAGCTTGCGCACCGAATCGGTGACTTGGCAAAGACCAAGGTGCGCACCATGGCTTCGGTCCTCGTAAATGGTTTTAAGAAGAAGGAGAGCTACAGCCGCCTCTTGGTGGACGAAGCTCTCATAAACCATTTCGTGGCCATAGTGATGGCTTCAAGGTTGTCTGGAGTAGGTCAACTTGTCCTCATCGGAGATGTAAATCAGTTACCTTATATCGACAGAGAAGATCTCTTCGAGATAAGGTACAATCGCCCTAACTTGGTTACAAACATCAGCCAAGAGTTGCTGTGCCGTTACCGGAACCCAATGGATGTCGCGTACGCGCTGAGGGAAATATACTCAGGTATATACTCTTCAGCTCCCCGTATCCAGTCCCTAGAGCAGAAAGGATATACGGATGCGAAAATCCCCAAAACCCTCCCAAACATTATGTTCCTGGTTCACACCCAGGAAGAAAAAGAGACCCTGACCAACGAGGGCTACGGAGCAGGCATTGGATCTCGTATCCTCACAATCCACGAAGCACAGGGACTGACATACGAGTCAGTAATCGCAATAAAAACCAAGGGTAGAATGAAGCTGCACGAGAGCGTCCCACACGCAGTCGTCGCAGTCTCACAACACACCGGGACTTTCACGTACTACGCTGACGACGCAAATGATGCTATTGGACGGTTCGTTCGGAGAGCGGTGTCTGCAAGACGCAAAGAGATCCGCGACTATAACTTAAAGATGGCAATCAGAGATCGCAACAGTGTGGTGATAGACGTCCTGGTGAGAATGGATGTCGGAGAGGCAGACTAAGAACATCTCAAAGTTCAGTTTTTATTGTAATGCGTAAAGTTTTAGTGTTTAATTATAGTTTTCTCCCCCATTAGCAAGCGGATTTGTGCGGGCATTCAGAACAGTCATGCTCACGAAAATGTGTTGGCAAGCGGTGGCATCGAGTGTCGGGTCGCCCTCTTCCCCCAAAAATGGTTGAGGAGGACGATGGCTGGCACGCGAGTCAACTCATAAACGAGTGCTGCTTGAGGACACTGGTCCGTTCGGAATGCCTGTGCAAATCTGTTTGCTACTATTTAGTAGTAGTATATTCCTTAAAACTGTGTTTCCCCATTTAGTATGTAAGAATGCTCCCCATAGTAATGTAATTACTTAACAAATTTCTCGGTTAACTTAAAAAATGGCACGGGCCCCGGAGTCTGTGGAAAATGAACAAAACCAAATACAAAAAAAAAAAACCATTACATACACTACGGTCAAATGCAACCAACAATTTGGAACGGTTTTAATCGCGCTCACATCACACATATTAATTAATAGTTACTATTGTTTGGCTAATCCGCAATGTATAAAAAGGCATCGTCAAAACACATTCATAGAATGTACACACTCACTCACGCATAAGTAAAATGTTAGTTTTGACAGCCCTACTCACGGTGATTTCAGTTGTAGTGTGATTGTTGAAATTGCAAGTTGGCGTATGTGATGACGTACTCAATCCGTGACTGTTGGATCATCGTTGGTGCGATTTCGTTGAAATATAATGGCGATTACATAGCCAGAATCGCATTTGGCGGGAATCCAAAAGCTGCATAAGCCTTACTTACACAGCGCTATCAATGACAAAAATTTTAACCACTGTGCACCATAAGCGTACTAGATTTTGATTGGACAGGTTCAATCTTATCAGATATAGTAACAATGTGGCCACATTACGTCATTTAAAGTTTTAGTGGTTTGTATTTATGGTTTGTATCTTGAATAAAATAACTATTTTAACTGTTTAGATTCTAGATTTGCCTAGCTAGGTATGATAAATAGCAGAGGTTTCTACCTACTCAGTCTATTTATGAACCTAACTTGTCCACGATACACGGAGCTAAAATTAAAAATGACATTCAACTTACATATAATTACTCGTCCTTTCAATATTTGCACCCTCACACTAACTAATACTAATCTGGCCAGAAAACATTAAATTAAGTAAACTCATATGCTGGGGTGATGGTGCAATTTTCCTCCTTCAAAGGTTCCTCAAGAGTCACTGTACACGACACTGATTTCGATCACTGTCAATTTCCTCAAATTATCAAATTATTATTATAATATCCAAATTATCAAAGTTTCAATAATCAAAAGGCAGCACCAGCCATTTTTCAAAATAAAAAGGTTATGAGAACAAATTATCAAAATTAGTAGACATCTTCAAAATCAAAGTGTAATGAGATAATTCTTCAAAGAGGTTATTTCCACAAATGTATAACCATAGATCATGGCGCCACCGCGAAGTTATGTTCGAAAAAACAACTATATACATCAAAAAAATAATTATAATATATCATGATTAACAAAAATTCAAAAAAAAATAGTAATTCACTAAAGTACAGTTATTCATAAGTAGAATTTTCAGTTGTCTTTTAACTTTTCTTGGATACGTGTTGTGTCTTCAACTGTTCTATGATGATGATTATAAACTGAAGAACGGCTGAAGGATGTATGCCTCGGAGTGTTCGTAATGTGGTTGTTATATCATTCTTTTCATATAATTATGAATAAAGTATCCGATACCTTAATGGTATTGATACATTTTTTTCAACACTTATCTTGGTATAGATTGCAGTACTGGATTTGATAACAGTAACTATGTATTCCTTTTCATTTCCATTACCTTATTGATGTAAACGGAACGGGTTTAGCAATAACTCGAGGAAAACCGTTTTAATATTTGGAAAACTAATTGATCACTATACGCCGTTTCATTTTGTCATAATCTCATCATAAATAGTTTATAATATTTATCCAAAAAGTCCATTATATTTTCCATCGATTTAGTTCATAGTGGGTGACGTTGAACGGAGTGATCGATCCAAAGGACATACCCAAAACATGTTCCATTTATTTTATGTTTCAATATCGGAACAGTACCAGTAAAATAATAAAAGTGATGAAATAAAATTGCATATATTTAATCAGGCTAAGCAGTATTTTTCATTACTCTGTGCCTAGCGGGGAACAGAAACAATTTATAATTATTAGTAGTTTAATTACGTCCACCATCCATTTTTTACATATACCTACCATAGAGAAAAACACACTGCCTTTTATACACATAAAAGGCAGTGTTTTTTTTCTCTATGGTAGGTATATGTAAAAAATGGATGGTGGAGTTGCTTACATTCTTCAACGACTAGAGAAGAGCTTCAAATATCTTCCAAAACAGCTGAAACGATTTTCTTAAATCATAGCTACGGGTAAGTGATGATGTGGTCGAAGGTGACAGGTAATTACACTGGCAGGTTAACCTAGAATTACTGGCTCTCAAGGACAGGTGCCGGAACAAACCGTTAGGTGCTTGGCAACAAATTTTCCACTTGAGGGTGGTCGCTAGCCAGGCGGGCATTTGCAAAAGTGCCCTTCCACCATGCGGTGAAGCTCAAGCCAGTGGCAGGATTCGAACCATGGACCTGCAGCGCGGCAGTCCATAGCCAAAGCCACTGAGCTATCACTGCTTCAAAAAACCTTTCAAACAAAAACAGGAAAGGCAACTGAAAATCTTTTCATCTGTTGTAAGCTACGATCCCATAAACATATGTATCTTTACAGATACAACGTTAAACTTGTAATGTTAATTTGTGCGTCAAATCACGAGATCGATCGAATGACCAATATCTTGACCGGTGAGAATTGAACTGTGCAATCCATACCTACTAAGTTAAGTCTAGTTACCATCTTCGACCACGTCAGCACTTTTGAAGCGCTCGTAGTTAAGTTTCCTTAGCCATTCTGAACCGATCAGCAAAGCAAACCAACGTCCGCCGCGGTCATTAGCTGGATGGGTGACCGCTGGTGACATTGCTGCTGAGCGTTTCCGTGCTTCGGAGGGCATGTTAATACTTAAAACGGAGCACGTGCGAAACTTATTGGTGACCCATGTTCTATAGAATAATAGGTTATAACAAAAAACAGATCTGAAATAAAACTATGTGTAAGTACATAAATGACATACGTTCTGGTTTAGCAGGGCCGTCTACTAGGGGTGTAGTCTCAGATGCAGAAGCGGGCCACAGATCAACGTTAAGATGCAGGCTTTTGCGAACGTTCGACGATGTTTCCAACTGTATGACAAAATGGTAAATATAACATTTATATTTCTACTACTTATCTACCACCCTCAAGAAGAAAATCTGTCGCCAAGCATCTAAAGTTGTATTCCGGCAGCTGTCCTTGGGAGCCAGTCATTCTAGGTTAGCCTGAACAACATCTTCTACCACATCATCACTTATTATCAGGTGAGATAGTGGTCAAAGACTAACATATCAGGCACAAAAAACTTAATACTGTGTTATACTTGTAATGGTTAAAAGCTAGCTTATCAGCAATAAAAAAAGCAAGCTCAATCGATCAGCTAACCTACTATTTCGTCACTTGACCTCTTCATTTGCACTCCAGTTTGTGTTTACTCCGGCCGGTGTAAGGTCCTATTGAAACCGTGCAAACTCAGCACCTTCTGCAAACAACCAGTATTTGCGTTCTGTGGGCATCGAGACCTCAACAAATAGTAATATCCTTGAGATCTTCCAGATAGTGATCTGCCAGGATTCGGTTGTACTTGTAAAATATTTTATAAGCTAAGGAAATGCGATAAGTATTTTTAAAATATGATAACTAGGTCGAGCGTGGTAAAGGCAAATATAGATAGATAGATAGAAAACTCTTTATTGTTACACCACATTTAAAATATTAAAGTTTACATCATAAGATTTAATTAAATAATAATAACATAGTGTTACAATGGGCGGCCTTATCACTAAAAGTGATCCAGGCAACCTTAGGATGGAGTTGAATAAACAAAACTATTGGGGCGGGTGTAGTCTAACAATTAACAATGAAAATGTACAAATTCACAAAAATATTTTTAAAATAAAACTAAATTTATTAGTGTTTCTAAACAAATGTATAAAAATAGCATGTAAGTTTTTACAATAAATAAATACACACATAAATATATATATATACATATATATATTTATGTATGTTGATATATACATATCAACATACATAAATAGATAATGATATACATGTATAAATAAATCATATAAAAATACATATCATAATATTATCCCATATAAAGCCTAGAAATTTTCAAAAATATCTTATGTATCAATTTATAACGATAAGGTCTTTAGTACTTATAACTAGAAGATGCTCTGGTTCTATTTCCAAACGATATGATATGAATGAAAAAAAATGAATCCTTTTACTAATTAGGAAAAATATCTTGTGGTTTAGACAACGATTGGAAAGCTTTTGTATACCCACTTCTTAAAAGAGAGAAACATAATATACAAACCTCGTTTATGTTGGAAAAAGAAAGGAAAATTATGATTATATTACTTATCAACGTTTCACCTTTTGGTAGTACGAAGTGTTGGCAGCTCCTCTTGATTTGTTGATGTTTGGGTACCAATCAGTATTAAGAAAGCACATTATCGATAAAAGCAATGAGTAAAATATGTTTTTAAAAATATAAAATAAATTGGCTGTTAATTGAACTGATTTATTTGAAAATTGAATTATTTGCTAAACATTGTAATTTTGGTTTAAAGGAAAATGAAATGCAGCATGCAATATATCATATGTAGGCAATACTCAATGCACACATATATAATAATATGTTCAATGTGAAATACCCATCTCAAACCTTATAATATTGTTAGTAGTTATAATGATCGCTATTTGCAAAGTCAAAGAGTGAGAATGCACTGACGCTGGGGCAAACGGACTGTGTGAGGCGATGGACAGCACGTACGAAGTAGGCGCTTCTTGTTGATCGGATTCGTTTGCCTCAGCCAGGCACTAGCACGCTTACCGTTAATGCTAACCACCTTAGACTGGGCATGTGTGAAGCGATCAGTATATTTTAAATTGGTTTCAGGACCCTGATGAGGATCGGCCCGTAATGGCAGGCGACTGAGTCGCGGCTGGTAGACTACCTACAATAAGCTCAAAATAGTCTACAACAGGCAACTTGGGCGGCCAGCTATGAAGTCCAGATCTTTCAGGATGTTTTATGAGGGCAAACTACAGAAGGCTTACCTAGTTTTAAATAATTGCCGTTGCCCTCGGCCATCTGCATTACCGGAGGGCTAAATGATGAGTTGTTGATTATTTCATTATGGTAAACGAGAATGAGATATTTTTTAGATGTTACCCTAGACTTTTATCACTGTCTCACCTAATGGAAAGTAATGATGCGGTCGAAGATATTGTTCAGGCTTACCTAGTATTATTGACTTGCAAGGATAGTGTTAGGATTTTACTGCTAGGTGTTCACAACATATTTTCTAAATGTTCGTAAGGAATGTGGAACCACTCCAGATTTTAAACGGAAACATACACCCTTAGTAAGTATCAAAGTTTAATATTTTGTAGAAAAAAATACTGAAATATGTAGTATACACCTGAAAAGTTATATAAATTTAAAAGTGCTCTTCAATGTTAACTTTTGAATTGAGAAGCCACCTAGAACTCCGAAAACTATGTTATCCTTAACTATGGTATTATTTAGTCGATCGAGTAAAGTATTTGAAAAAATTATGCTCAAACAACTTTTATCTCATTTTAATGAGCATAATATATTGAATGAGAATCAGTTTGGTTTCACTAAGAGCAGATCGACAAGAGATGCAGGTGTTCAATTGATGTCACATATACTTGAAGCCTGGGAGAGTTCACATGATGCTATTGGCGTATTTTGTGATCTTTCCAAGGCATTTGACTGTGTAGAACACTGCACTCTGATTCGTAAGCTTTCACACTATGGTATTCGTGGAAAAGCTTTGAATCTAATAGAGTCATATCTGTCTGACAGGTTACAGATGGTAGGAATAAATGGCAATACTTCTTCCGGGTCTTTGGTAAAAATAGGTGTACCGCAGGGATCAATTTTGGGACCTTTTCTGTTCCTAGCGTATATTAATGATCTGCCTTGCATGGTCAAAGATTTCTGCGATATTGTTTTATTCGCAGATGATACCTCTCTGATTTTTAAAGTAGATAGGAAAGATAGTGAACTCATTCATGTAAATAATGTGTTATCTGTGATCTCTGAATGGTTAGTTAGCGGTGGCTAGTAATCTTCTCTTAAATTCAAAAAAGACCAAATGTTTAAAGTTTTCTTTACCAAATGTTCCTTATGTTGAACCAAACATTAAGCTTGGCCTAGATAAACTCTCTATTGACAAAGCGACAGTCTTTCTGGGAATCAAAATGGATTCAACTTTACAGTGGGATCCACATATACATGATCTAGCCGGAAGACTTAGTTCTGCTGCATATGCAGTTTGTAAGATAAGACAGTTAACAGACGTAGCTACTGCACGGCTAGTTTATTTCGCGTACTTATATGAAATGGATCCTATGGAATCTCTAAGAGATCTTTTTAAAGAAATTGATATATTAACTTTACCGAGTATATATTTGAAAATATTATGTATGTTCGGAAAAAATTTAGTAAATTTAAATTAAATAGTGACAACCACGATTACAACACTAGGAATAAATATAAAATAGCAGTACCAGGTTTTAGACTAGCAAAGACAAATAAAAGGTCCTTTTTAGGTAATTGTGTGCGGTTTTATAATTAAATTCCCGAACATATTACAATGCTCACAGAAGGAAAATTCAAGTTGCATGTGAAAAATATTTTGATTAAGAAATCATACTACAAAGTTTGTGATTACTTAAACGACAAAGATGCTTGGAAAGTTCCGCCTCTGCCAAGCTATCACCTGTCACCTACGTAATATAAACAAATATTGTAATAATCGTATTATATTGTATATAAACACATTGTTAAAAGATGTTTAAAAGAATGGCCCCGAGTTTCTTGCCCGTTCTTCTCGCAGTGGCTCTATAAATTTTTTTTTGCTGAACGTGGCAGTACAATGTAGAATATTTCAATATTAAAATTTGTAATTGACCTTCATAAAAGCGTCGTAAACGCCTAAATTGAATAAATGATTTTGAATTTGAATTTGAGTAGTAATTGGTTACGGTAACTACTAAAAGTCCGAGTTTAGTACTGTGGAAACTAAAAATATAAAATACGTTCAGAGCGGCTCTTCAATCTATGTATATTTCCAATAATGAGATATATACTTTAATACGTTCGACTAAAACAAAGTTTAGTAGAGAGAGTATAAAAAAAATATAGTGAATTCGGTAAAACAACGCATATAAATTGGCTCTTCAACCCTGACGTTCTGCATACAAACAATTTATTGAAAACTACTGCAACAAAATCAATAGCCTATGACACTAGCTTTTAGTATTAATATACTAAATTATGTGGTCCCATTCATAGCTGCATATTTTCGGTATCTGAAATATAGTTTACGCTTCTACGAATAAATTATTCATAGTAACCCCTTAACCATGCTATAACGACTACCATACAGAGTGACCAACCATAACCACTGGCTTAACGTGTTTCGCACAGAAGCGCTCAGTAGTACGAGTAAATACCGGTACCAAGTTATGACTGCAGCGTTCGATGACTAGACAAACTAATAATTTACCCAGCGCTCGCAATACATTTAATTACGGAGTATTTTTTTAATACCTTATTATGAGATGATAAAATATCATCTCATAAATACAGTATAAAAATCATAGTTTGGGCATGAACATAGTTTTTAGCGTTTTTATTTGGACTGCCTCGATAATTGAATCTGTAGGTCCGGTGTTCGATCACCGGGTCGAAGAAATAAGTAATTGGGATTTTCGGACAAATAAATGTTCAATGACAATCTGGTTTCTGAAATTGTTTCCAGTAAATGGCAATATACTCGTTTACTATATACCCATTTTTAGTACATGGCACCAAAATATGTCTGGCTAATCAAGGGTATTTTCAAACATTTTCCCAACTCTTCGGCGGTACATACAGTCTTATATGCTTTCAACTAGTATAGTACTTGAGTTGCATATTTCTCGTATATTAGCTACTCACCAAAGCTGTGTGATTATTCTAAAATAATTTTATTTT
Organism: Plagodis dolabraria; assembly: GCA_963854805.1. Classification (NCBI taxonomy): domain Eukaryota; kingdom Metazoa; phylum Arthropoda; class Insecta; order Lepidoptera; family Geometridae; genus Plagodis; species Plagodis dolabraria. The sequence goes on along the minus strand of OY978447.1, from coordinate 18,454,924 downwards.
AATTATCTACAACTCTTTTAAAAGCCCACTTTGTATTCGAATGAAATTCAAAACAATATTTTGAAATGTTATGAAAAATAAACAGTGCGTAACGGTCCGCTGGTTCTCAACAGCTCGGAGTGAAAACGTTTAATTTAATGTTTCAATCTGCTTACTAAAAAGTAAACAACAAAAAGATGATGTTTCTGAAAGCAAGTTATTGCACGTTTTGAAATAGTACTTGTTTATCTGTGTCTTATAAGTAGCTGAGATCTAACGACATGCTGCCTTCATATATAGATAGTAAATAAGTTCTTATTGCCATATTGAAACTTGGAATGACATGTTAAGGCCTCCATTTATATAACATATTTAACTCTTTTGTAAATCCATTAAGTTTATTAATATATATTGTGCTATAAACGTAAAACCTAAGAAGATATTACTTTATTGAGTATCCTGTTCTCTGAAGAACTTCCAGCCTATGTATATTGTTATCAACATACTGTATATATACTGTAACAACATCTTCGACCACTTCATCGCTTACCATCAGGTGAGATAGTGGTCAACGGCTAACCCATCAGGCATAAATAAACCCCGAGACGCCTGTCAAGCTTGGAGATTATAGCCCCCGCCCCATTTGTTAGAGGGTAGGCTTTTTGTACAACGGTAGACGACAAAACTTGCTGTGTTTGTTCTTTTCTTTGCTTCCTGTCTACGGTAAATTATAATGTGGTTGAAAATGAATATAAGCTCTTCTCATATTTTACCATTATTGAAGATTATGTTCCGGCAACTTGCTATCGATTGCATCGTGACAGTTTTCTGCTTCAAATGGTTTGCTAATACTTCATACTGAATCACAAACATCAAAGTTTTATGATTTATTGTGACACTGAGATAACATTGGCATCATACAATTTGCTATTCATTTCTTTGCTTTCACAAAATAATTACGTGTCAGCTAAGCGTCAGAAGATAATTTATGAAAAAGTCCGGACCCCCAAGGTTGAAGCTCAAAAGAGGTTTCTCAGCGAAAATTCAAACAAAACAGTGTCAACCTAAGCTAAACGACTCAATCGATCATGGTGTCACTTAGGTGTAATGATAATTTATCATCTCTGAGCACTTTGCAAAGTAACGCGACAGTTCTCTGAAGCGTAAGCTACAATGTGGCACGTTTTGATATTAAAATTTGAATGGGATTGTAAGTATATCACCTGAAAGCAGACTAAAGACTTCCAGCTTACTTGTTAGAAAAGCTTGTGGAATGGGAACATTAAATAATATCCTTCATAAATATATAATTGTTGCAACCAACCTAAGTTTAGAACAAGGATTTTTTTTTTATCTCTTATCCCTTTTTTACTTACCTATGTTCAAAATGTTAATCAGACCTGAGCTTAAAAACAATCTCTCTATTCAAAAAGTATAATTATTTTTTTATATTCTTCAGATACATTTCAATACTAGACTACATTTCAACATAAACTTGCACAGCTTCTCCTGTTGCACCAAAACTTGCAATGTTAAAATTTGTTTTTAAATGACAATTAAGGGCGCACCGAGCTTCATGGGCGCGCCGCGTATGTGTGCGTAAGGTGCGCCAACAGCATCCGTCCCCGTCCGACGACCGAAGAATTACTCAAGCGGATAGGGACAAAGCATCACGGCTCTGACTAAAACGCATGAATTTGAGTATTTCCTTCGTATAGTAAAAACAAATACCTATTTGAAAAATGTAATGTGTATACGTTATAGAAAACATGTTGTTTTTTTTATTTTTCAAATACGGATGACTCTACGTGAAATATTTACGCCGTACTAAGGGTTTATTTAGTTTTTTAGATGTGACTTTGGATTTTCTTTCTATTGAGAAAATTTTAAGTAATCGTGTTTCCAAAGTGTATAATTTATAGAATGAATCCTTAAATATAATATAATATATTAATTACATAAAGAAATAAAGATACAGCAAGCGATCAAACGAACCGCAATTACGTATCGCTGCCTCGGTGCAGGCTTAAGTTACGATAGAAAATTTATAGAGCGTTGACATTGACGATTTTCTCCAAAACCATGTAAATAAATTAGTTTTTTTTTATTGGCACAATAATTGGCACATTTTTGTGCATTTTGCGCGGAGCAAGCATTTCTGTCATTCCCACTGTGTAGCATGCGCTAATATGAGCGTTAATTCAAAATTGGTTTGTTTGATTTTCGTATTGGCCGGCATTTTTCATTGGATCTGCTTATTTGGGGACCATAAAGCCCGTTTATATTTCTTACAGAATATGACATACCTTGATAATATATAACTTCCAACCATTTCTTCTCGTGACAATACTTACATGTGTGATGGTTGGGAGTATTTTGAATGTCCATCTGGGTACATAGCACCCTCAAATCAATTGCCAAGTACGTAACAGTTGTTTCAGCAGCTGTTTTTAAAAGCCAGTAATAATAGATTTGCCTTAATAACATATTCGACCGCATCATCACATACAATCGTTATAGAAGTCAAAAACTGCTGCTAGTTTCAAAAGGGATTATTTTCAAGCACAAAAGTACTACGTCTATAGCTGTAGTACTTACAGCCACTGCTCAAGCCATTGTCCAGAAGTTTTATTTCTTCTTATATTGTATTTTCAAAAATATAATTATACTCATATCCAATTAAGACAACCAATTTCGATACCTGTCTTCTTCATTTAGATTGATCAAAAATTACACAAATAACCTAATTTTACCAATATCGTTTAGCAACAAATACTAATGAGGTGTATTATTAGTTTACACCTCAGTAGTATTTGTAAGCATTGAAAAACATTTTTGCTTGCCCAGTATGGCTATATTCTAAATCTGTGCTATTTGTGTAAGCATTATAAAAGTATGGTTGATATCTTTTCTTAGTGTTCTTAATATCTTAATGGCACGCCGAGTAGTGGTGACATAAGATGAATTTTTCTTCCACATTCCTCCTTGCGCATTTTATTTGTTTCTTTTATATGTATCTTATTAAGACTTGTCTATATTTAGAGTATCATCACCATCATCAATACCTGGAAGCTGTTCACCATTGAACAAAAACCTCCCCCATTTAGGGGTTATCCACGTAGAAAAAAAAACTCTCTGAACTTTCATGTTTCTTCTCACTGTCGTCCAGGTTATATCATCTACACACAAATTAAACAGATACATATTCTAACATTGAGCTCACCTTGTCCTCTGCGGCTGTAGTAGCAGATAGCGGAGCTACTTATAAGACTCAACCCTGCGATGACTGAGGCAACGAAGAGGTCACACTTCATTAGCATTTGGCGGGAAGGCGAGAACGCTTTTGCATACAACCAAAAATTGGCCGTGGCTGTCCGTTTCCAGAACCATCTCTAAGAAGACCCCCATTACGACACGTCAGGACACATGGTGGGAAACACCCTAGGGACCAAGCCCGCAAATGGGCGCCAAATGACTCCGTGCCTAGGCTATCTGACTCGCTGAAAGTTGAGTTTCGAGTCGGTAAGGCCCCTAATCACTTTATGCCAATCCGTTAGCCTTTTTTATTTCAGGAGGTGCTTGCAAGCACCTCTTGAAATAGAAAAGGCTTTTAAATTAACAAACATAAGACTATTCTGACAAAACTAAAAAGAGCTTAAACTTATCGAGTTGGAGACCGAAGGTTCCATATTGACACAAAATGCACCAACATATTATTGTTTTTATACAATTCAAGAGCCTGAGCGGCCAACACACACTTTTCAATATTTTTACTTCACGTTTGATAATGGATTATCATTATATCAAATTTGATGCTTGGTTGTTTTACCATTTTTATAATAGACCAAAAACAAAAAAACGGTATATTTTTTATCTATAGGACAGCCTTTTTTATTGATTTATTATGATTATTTTTATAAGGCAATAACTAACTCTTACGGTTCTTAGAACCATACAACTTTTTGTACTTTGGACAGACTGCCGTGGCTCAGTAATAATGTCCTTTGTTCTAGTATGGAACCCTAAAAATGTTATGGCCTATTATACCCCAATTGAAGGAGCAGCTATACCCCTTGTTTTAAAACTCTTCTGGCTTGGTAATCCCCTTTGGAGCCATTCGCGTATTCCTATTTCGTATCTCAACGCTCAAAACAAAAACTTTGAATATTAAAGTTGAAGCCCACAGGAGCAAATGGAAGAACTTTTCAACACACAAAAGACAGTAAGCACAGTTTTTGTGCCTTGCAGCGTGTGACGATAAAAGCCTTTTTATATTCCACTTCTGTAGTAAATAACGCTCATTCGTCTTTCCTGCATACGTCGACGTGAGAAAATACATTGTGTAAGGAACAAATCATCCGGTGAAATGTTTATGTTTTAGTTTGTTACGGACAGCTCCCCGTTTGTTTGAGAAATGGACATACTGGAACATTCTACTTTATTTTGAAAATTATTTTTTCCAATAAATGTTTGTATTTTTGGCAAGAGTCTAAGTTCGTATTACTGCAGAAGCTTCTAATTTAAAATAGTAGATAGTGTGTGGATTAAACGATCAGTCATTACTTCCCTCCTCAGAAATGCTTCTGTTGATAGTATACCCGCTACCATTTCGTAAGAAGTCTTGATCTGCGACCAACCTACAGAAACACCCCATTCATATTAATATGAGTAGTGATAAAACATTATATTTTTAAGCCAGAAACTTTGGCATAGTTATGATTATTACAAAGCAATTAAACGACTTCAATCGGTTTAATTCATGTATAATTATATTGATGCGTGTGGCGTAATCGTGATCATTGCGTGAAAGGTGTTGGAAACGTCGCAGCGGCATATAACTAACGATAAATATACGCAGTAAGTTTATCAGATTAGCAAGTAAAGGTTTAATATTTAAACGATGTATACAATATCGTAAGTTTATTGTTAACAATTCAACTAGTGATTTCAATTTTGAAACAGGTAGAAAGCTGTGAAATCTATATTACTTAATAATGAATAGGCGTGAAACGCAATATTGCAGGAGTTTATGTAACGAGATGGTTACGAAATAATGGTAAAAGAATACTATTTTTTTGAACTGAAATTAAACCATGATGACTTTACGAAGACATTTGGAAAAGACTGTAAAGCCATTAATCTTTTCTCTTTTCTTTTCACATCGTTTTGTTTCACCGAAACAATCAAGGTCGACCCATCCTTGTTGGTCCCGTTTAGTCCACAAAAATATTTTTTATCAAGCCATTAACAAGGTTTTCACTATCTCACAGCAGAAACTGCCACAACAACGTTTCTTCTACTCTTACTTCTATTCAATTTAACAATTCTATAGCTGAATTTGTGTATATTATGAAAATCTACTTTATGTACTTGTGTCTCCATTATTTCATTACTGACATGTACTCTTTTTGGTTTTTGAGTAATTTTAATCCACTTATCATTTTTCCAATCATATTTCCTTCCTATAGCTAGTAAGATGTCTTCAAATTTTGGCCAGTGTAAGTTTCTATTCAAGTCATTGTTTGATTCATTCTCTCTTGTAAAAAGTTCAGATGCTTTGACCGTATTTGCTTTTTCTACAGAAGTCTTTTTATTGACAGAAGCTCTTGTAGCGAAAGAAAATATGTGTTTTTCCCTGTCTTTATTCTCGCTTCCCTTTGTTGTTTCTGTATTACGATTCAATAAGTTTGTCAAATATTTGTAGTGTATTCTGTCGATATTGTCTCTGTTCTGCCGTTCGTCTGGATATTCATCGTAAAAGGCCTCTATTTCATGCTCGAGCTTCTCTGCGAAAAACACAATAATGACATGGGTATTTTTTTGTTTTGATAATAATGGAAACAATTTTATATTTTCCACGATTACATAAATAAAATAACAGTCTAATGATATCTGCCTATCTATATATTCGTCTGAAGAGTCGTTACAGACTAATGGTTGTATGTATTGATTTTACTCGTACATGGTTTGTACTCGTGAAAAATCCCTGCGGCAAAAAGCTTGCCTCATTACAAACTTATGTTTGAACATGAACATACAAATGAAAAAGAATTTGGATTCCCAGGTGGATTTGTTTTAGAGATTTTAGTGGCCGAATGATTTTGAACATGAAAATACAAATGAGTAAGAATTTGGATTTCCAGATGGACTTGTTTTAACGATTATGATGGCCGAGTTATTTTCCTCCATATGTGGTTGTCATTACATTTTGCATGCTTGTTACTAGCCAGGCGGTAAAATGTGTCACCACACCCTCAAGTAGAAAATCTGTCGCCAAGCACCTAACGGTATGTAACGATAGCTGTCCTTGAGAGCCAGCAATTCTAGGTTAGCCTGAACAACATCTTCGACCAAATCATCACTTACCTATCATGAAAAAAAACATGTTATAAAAAGTCTTTTCACTATCATATCCGCAATAACATTGAGGGACATACATATATGTTCAATGTTTTAAAAAAAATATTCTGCTTATGTATACACAAAATAATATAATCCATAACATAAACTTGATAAACTAATGTTAGAAAGCTATGAATCTAGAAAGTTACAAAACATAGCGTTTCCACATAAAAATTCAAATCTTTCAATTGACTTAAGGGATTGGATTGAAAACGTTCTCTCACCTGCTATCTTGAAGACCATAATTTCATGACTGAGGTTTTCTTTGTCCCTTTCCTTCCAGCGTCCGTCTCCTTGATCTGTGGGGAATAAATTATAAAAACCCTATATATTCTTTCAATTTCTTTCCAAGGTCTTTCACAATTCATTGTAAAAGTATGGGTGAAACATATCAACATTCCTTAATTCAAGTAACGCTAGTGTGAAACTTATTATTCTGCAACTTCAAAATAAATTAACGATGTATAGTTCAAAAAATGTTTAACCATGAGTGGATATAGAATCTATATCCCCTGGGTAACCGTTCTCTGACGGTTAAAATAATAAAAATACTGAAAAAAAAGACTAGAAACTACTTAAAAATTGGAACATAAAATGTCAGCTTAGCCAAGCCAGTCTCAATAGCACAGTGGCTAAAAGCCCCAGTGTGTAATACCGGAAGAGGGATGCGGATTAAATTCCCACTTCCGTTGAAAAATGTTGTGCTCTAACAATTAGTAAATGCCATTTTCGCTTTGCACGCGACAGTGCTTGTAGATTTGTATGTAGAAATTCATAATGTATTTTATGATAGATATTATACAGTAAAATATAGATGTTAATAATATGTATCTATATGTATATATAATATCAGAATAAGTATTGTAATATATTTAATAGCTTCGATTACTATCACACCTGATCACCTGATGGTAAATGATTATATATTATGTCGTCGAAAATGTTGCTCAAGCTAATCTAGAATATATAGATCATCTGTCAATTAAGTTAAAGTTATCCTAAGTATTTTTTTGTAATCGTCTAAGCTTGTCTTAGAAAATAAGTGTGAGCATAGTACTGTATCCGATATATAGCGGCATGTTTGGTGAGTGTGATGCTAACGGGTTAAAACAAATGTGACTGTGTTGATGAGCCTACCCCATGGACTTCAAATTTCTTGCACTTAGTTACAACCAACTGAACGGTGGTAGAATCCAAACACAAATTATCAGAAAAAGTATTTTTTTATTAGTAGAAGCAATGATGGCTCAGTAGCATTGGCTATGGACTGCCGCGCACCAGGTCCATGGTTCGAATCCCGCCGCGGGCTTGAGCTTCACCGAATGGTGGAAGGGTATTTTACAAATGCCCACTTGGCTAGCGACCAACCTCATGTAGAAAATCTGTCGCCAAGCACCTAACGGTGTGTTCCGGCAGCAGTCCTTATGAGCCAGGGAAATTACAGGCACATGAGAAATAACAAGTACGTCTCAAGGTGTCGGGCGCAGTGCAATTCGTGACTTGTTACGAAATGCATCTGTCATAGGCGGAGGTTAGTCCGCTTAACATCAGGTAGGCCTCGAGTTTGTCCCCGAATGTGAATGACATAAAAAAAAGTTTAACAATCTTGCTTGCATGTTTTATTTCTTGTATGTGATAAAGACGACTAAATATGAGAACATACTTTAAAGTCTATATGTAAGCACGTCACCAATTCCGATGAAATTCCTCATCTACAAAAATCTCGACTACACATAAATATTTTTTTGGTTAGCGTTTATTAAATCAGGCCCATGATTAAGGATATATTAGTAAAACAATCACCAAATATAACATAAATAGTTTTTAATGTATATTTTTGATCGTAACAGTTCATACTGTGTTTATATTGTGGTTAAGTTGGAAGATTTCTTTTCCATTGTACAGGGAAAAATTTATGTCGATTGATTTTGTGCTCGTGGAACAATATTTCTTCACCGTGTTTCCGACGTGTTTTATTGTAGAAAAAAAGGAACAGATTAACTGGATGTATTGGAAACTAGCCTACGTTTCAAGGGAGCAATTTTAATACCTCTTGGAACGTTGCAATACTACACAATTTGCTAGCCGTGAAAGATGTTCGAGCGATAAATTAGAAAAGCGGGTTATTACGAACTTTGAGTTAAACTAAAAAACTGAACGTTGCAAGCAGTACAATTTCGACTCAGTATTTTTTATCCAATATCAACTGTATCAGACAGAATTTATTTTATATATTTCATGTGTTATCTCTATCACATTTACTGCTATTCAAATATTGGTGCCAGTTCAGTAGAAAATATAATACTAATTATTAGAAAGACAAGCAAGTTATTTTCTATTTGCCAAGATGACAACCAAGTTTTCGCGATTAATTCAGTTGTGCTTTATATAAACTGGTTCGTATGAAATAAATGAATAATTATATGTTAAAAAACGATTCGAATATGGACACAGTTGTTATATTGAAGGTATCTAGTTGGTTTCTTACAAATTGTATGTTAATACTATCAAATTGTTCTTGCATGTCAATTTGAAAAACACTGGATCCGGACGCGTGTCCCATTGATTCAGGTGTTTGTGAAATGTCTCAGTGATCTGATAACAGTGCCTCTGACAGCATTTCCTAACGCTAATAAACATGTATATTACGACACACACACTTTTTATTAAACATTAATATTAGTACAGTCCAAATGTCAATCCACTATGTGTTTGAAGCGTACCTAAATTATGGCATGCTAAGGCATAATTTTAGTTATGGGCTAATTTAACTAGGCCTGTTGAAAAGACATCCCATATATTTCATATATTAGGTGTCAAAACATAAATATAAATTGTTAAACATATTCAACACTACTCAATATATTATATGTACGAAACACCTAAAATTTGGCAGCTGCCCTTGAGATAATGGAAAGGCTAACCTATTAGAAATAAATATTATACATGTCACATACATGCGATTGCGAATGACAAAATGATCATCTCCTGTTACAGTGGAAGATGATAATTTAGTCGTCTACTAGGCACTGGTTTTAGTTAGATAAATATAATAATTAAAACCCTACCATGTGATATGATAGATATCTTTATGGTACTCTGCCGACGAGGTAGGCAATAAGTTAAATCAATTATTAATGTTAATAAGCTTGATATACCCTATTCTTCCTTCCAAGGTGGTATAGGTATTCAACTGTTTATCATTATTAAAAGACTACATTCGTATAATTTACTCACCTATACACACGCTGAATATAATTAAATAGTTAGCATACTGCTTGAAACAGTTGTTTTTGGTCATAGTTTTTGCCCAAGGGGGTTGATCTGAAACAATTAAAATGAGATTGTGAATCTGTAGATGAAGAAGATGTAGTATGGAATATCTAATAATATTATGTAAAATAATTATACGCAGTATACTTTTTCATGTCCTCATTCAGAATTAACTTCTATAATAATTTTTACTATATTAATTCTAAAGGGTTTTTCAACATTGTTTTTCATTGGGACAACACCAAAAGGATTACAGTTTTGACATTTAGTTTTTGACGTAGTCGTAGTAGATGCATTGGCAATTGATACAATGATTTCAATTTTGTTAATATGTTTGTAATATTCGTAATTTTTTGGTTCAACATAATCGTCCTTCTGAGACCGCTATTCTGGCCTATTATTGATGACGTGGATCACTGACATGTGTTTTCAACAGGACCGTGCCACATGTCACACAGCCAATGTAACGATTAATTTATTGCAAACGAAATTTACCGATCGCATTCACGAAATTCAGCGGTGAAGTGGCGAGCCAGATCGTGAGATTTGACACCACTGGATTTTTTTTGTGGGGCTATGTTAAGGACAGAGACTATACCGAGCCAATCGAATTGATTGTAGCCTTAATACTCAAAATCCGTCATGGGCTTAGCGAAATTCCATTTTGATTAAAAACTTTGATGAAAATATCGATATCTGTCAGCGTGCTCGTGGTGGACATTTACCAGATATATTTTTTTTATGAATAAAAAAATATATCTACCTGGCATGAAGGGTAATTTCTTCGAATTCTCTTCAAGCACTCAGGGGTAAAAAATAAATAAAGATTCAATGATACAGTCTTCGAATATATAGACCTAAGCTCAGCTCCATGGCTAAATCCAGTATCCTTAGCTATATATTTTTGTGATGTTGAATTATAGGTTTTCACTATTATTTCTCAAGGTACTTCTAAACTGCTAAAATTGTGAATATAATATAGATCAATATATTTATCCCGACAATTTAAACAGTTTGCAGACCCGTGCCCAGGAGCACTGCTTCACACGTTTAAAGTGTTTAATATTTTTATATAGCATTGCTTGTTTATACATTTTTACATACAAAATTTGCGTTTTTGATATTGAAGTATTCTCATTTATATCTATTTATCTACTTTCAATTATCGTGATGAAAGAATTACAGGTTGTAACCCTATAGAAATTAACTTTTTCGCCCTGTGATATGTATGTTATGATGAAATTTTGTAGTATACTTAATTCAAAAGCGAAAGATAATATTGGATTTGTATTCTAAAATAATATACTAAATTACAATAATACCCGTCTTATCAACCTTTGCAATTAATGTTTTTCCATTATAGTAAAAATACCCACCATTTAAAATATAATGGGTTATATAATCACGGTAACTTTATCTATTTAAGTAGGTACCCATCTTTATTTGAGCGCTTCCCTTTTTGTTAGCATCCCACAAAATTAAATTTCGAACCTTTATCATATTTCGTAAATTTTCGCAAACGTGACCAAAAAGTTTTATTAGGGTTGGAAGGTAAATAACGAAATTAAACCGATAATTAAATATGTTTGGAAACAAACCTGATTTCCGTATAAGGGCTACCTGTTCTCTATTTATAATAATAATCTTTTTTTTTCTTTTTCTGATATGTTAATCGTAAAAATCTGGTCAAAGCTAAACCTTAAAAATTGTTCTTAAGGACAGCTACCCGAACAGAACATTAGGTGCTTGGCGAGTGTCTTTTTACTGATGAGTGTCTTGTTCGGTGGGATTGGAACTGTGGACAATTCAGCTTAGCAGTCCATTTTTCCAAATATTTTTTTTCACTTTTGAGTGCAATAACAAAATTGTATAGCAAGCAAAATAAAACTTTTATTCTGATTGCTCTACATACACGTACAGAAACATCTGAAACTTTTTGGCAAATAATATCCTATTTTTGATAATTTACCCTTTAGAAGGCTTTTTGCGCCGCATTACCCAATGACACGTATAGTTAAAAGCTCAATTCGCGCATTAATTTATCTATATTTAATTGTTTATTAATATTGTTTATTTTTTATTTTATAGCTGATAGGTACAGGCTTACACTATCTAACCCGATGGTAAGTGACGATTTGAATATTTTTATGTTTGCAATAACGCAAGTTTTGCGGATTACTTCCCAATACGATGGTTTAAGAACGGTAGAAAAAATTTAGTTATGGTCATGGTAGGTCAATGGACGAGGGTTCAAATACCGCACATGATTTAAATTTTTCCTCTCTTAAATTTGTTGTTTTGTCAGGTAAGTGATGATGTTGTTCAGGTTAACCTATAATTACTGGATCTCAAGGACAGCTGCCGGAACACACCCTTCGGTATTTGGCGACAGATTTTCTATTTGAGAGTGGTAGCTAGCCAAGCGGACATTTGAAAAATGCTGTAATACCATGCTATAGCATCTGCCATCCTAAGACAACAAACGGGACTGCACACCTAAACGTGCCCAACAAACAATGGAAGCGCTATAAATACGGATTTTGAGAAAGTTTTTCTTTTTGTCTTATATGTATTGATAAAAAAATAGTATTATATCACTCGGAGCAAAAATATGATGTTTTGTTATATTAAAAGCCTCGCTGGTGTTGCTCAGAATACCACTTTAGAATCCTGCGCATAGCTCTGAAATAAAAATAAATAACGCCCTCTACAAACAAAATATTATTTCGATTCCAACTAAGGAAATAACTATTTTTATCGCACCTTTTCGAAAAATTATGTTTTAGTAGATTTTAGTTAAGTGCGAGAGTCTTTTTTTCAGTATATTTTTATGGAGGACTGTAATGAGATGTAAATTTGTACATAAATAGTGTTTCTCGGTGCTCTGCGACCTATGAGATCAAACGAAAATTGGGTATGAAAAAACTACTGGCCGGTGAGTAAGAGGGGGTGCCTCGGCCGTATTGAAAAATAAAGAAATTAAATACGCGCAATGCCTACACTAGGTACAATTACAATATTTTTACGAAATAGTGTTGTTCGATTCTCAAATAGAGAAAGTATAAAATATTTTTCTATTTTTACTCGGTGGGTTGTAATAGGTTTGGAATGTCACACCCCATATTCCTCAACCTGTGGGTGCCATAAGAGGTGACTAAGGCAAAATATGGGAAGGTGGGCAGCAGCGCCCTCTGCGATACCGTTATCTTATGCTGCGATCCCCAAGACACCAACCAACCGTGGGATTACGTCCCCCCCCCCCCCCTTATTGGTGGAAGCTGTGTTCAGCAGTGGAAAATCCAGTTGAAACAGTATTAAATACTTTCAGCAACATAATAAATATGTGATTGGGTATACAGGGTTATTGGTAAAATGCTAACAACTTCTTAGGGTTGCCTTCTGCAAGTCCTAACAAATATTTTGAGATTTTTTTTTTGTTTATTTATAATTTATTTTCGAAACAAACATAGAGGGAAATAGATAGGGATAATATCCATATACTCGTTTGTTTTGTACAACCATCGTGCAAACCATGCATTCAAAATAGCAGTCTCACCTTTTAAAAACATTTTGCTTTTAAATGTAACACAATTTACTATGTACTTCATATCTTCAACCAGTAATTTGTTTTTAAATATATCAAATTAAAAAAAAAAACAAACAATATTTATTCCAGTTCTAAGGATTAAAAAATTCTACGTGGGGTACCTCTTCCCATAGGTGTCGTAGGAAGCGACTAAAAGTAAAAATACTGGAAGGTGGGCAGCAGTGCTTTCTAAAGAACTGCCATCTAACACTGCAATCCCCAAAACGCCTGCCAAGCGTGGGGACTGTATCAACTACTCTCTTAGTAGGGGAGGCGGTGTTCAGTAGTGATATATATAACCGGCTGATATCGTAAGGATTAAACTCGAGGAGTTCTGCTGGAATCACCAGTATTTTTTGACTATGATTTTGTCACGGTAATAAAGTCCAAGGAGGCGATGAAACATTTTTTTACAATGAAATGGTTTGACAACTTTTTCCTAAAGAAATTTACTTATTTTTTTCAATATTGATTATAATGGACCTAATTGTGTTCACTTACATATTGTACAAATGGTCACCCTATTTAAGGTATGTAAAAGTAACACAACAGTTTGATTCGTCTACACATAAGTATGGAAATTCAATTTGCTGCTCAGCAATGTGAATTTATACTTGCATGATTCTAAACTAAGTATAAAAGCATATACTCGTACAATTCCAGTACCGGTTATTTCATGTTTAAACGAATATATACAACTTAATAATTGTTTGACTTAACATATACATATATATATTTAACTTAAGTGAAACAATTATTACAAAGATCGAGTAACTGAAGCACACATATTAATTATAAATATGTAAAACTTGTGGACACTACAATCTACAATGTAAATTCTTTTAGAAAAACCAAAATTTATTTCAAACTACTCCCCTACAATAGTGAACTTTTACAATTTATTTATACCATAAGTATTTAAAAAGTAGTTTTTGAAGCGCTCGTAGCCAAGTTTGCTTAGCCATTCTGAATCGATCAGCAAAGTTAAGCAACGTCCGCCGCGGTCATGACTTGGATGGGTGACCGCTGGTGACATTACTACTGAGCGCTTCCGTGCTTCGGAGGGCACGTTAAGCCGTCGGTCCCGGTTGTTGTCTTAGGATAGCAGTCGTTACAGCATGGTGGTAGGGCACTTTGCAAATGCCCGCCCGCCTGGCTAGCTACCACCCTCAAGTTGAAAATCTGTCGCTAAGCACCTAACGGTGTGTTCCGGCAGCTGTCCTTGAGAGCCAGTAACTCTAGGTTAGTCTGAACAACATCCTCGACCACATCATCACTTACCATCAGGTGAGATAGTGGTCAAAGGCTATCCTATCAGGCATAAAAAAAAAAAAAACCTATATACGATTTGGTTTGCGGTTTACAATCATTTTTGTTCCTTTAATTAATCAATTGTTGTGAATCTAACACTGTGAAAACACTAATATCTACCTGATATATCCCTCTTATTTTAAATTAAATAGTTCAGATTCAAAACTCTACGAAAAATTCAAGGGACCAAAAGTTAATACAATTTTGAACTTTCGCAATTTTTCCGACGTTTGTCGCTGCCAGACTCTTAAAATTGGATTTATGAAAAATTTCCTCCTGCTAAAACTCTAAAAGGGAAGGTTGAACGATGTGGCGACTTTTTAATTATTTATTCAATTTTTTCCGCATTTTTTTCCTCTTAAAACATATCCGGTTCCATTGCGGTGCCATTTCATACACCTGTCGTTTTAATTTTTAATATGTCCATGTTGTTTGGGATATAATGTTTTACATTTTCCTAACAGTGTGTTCCGGCAGCTGTCCTTGAGAGCCAGTACGTCTAGGTTATCCTGAACCACAGACAGCTAGATCTTACATTTCATTAAGTTTATTATGAACTATTTTCGTGCTTTTTGTACGTTTTATTATTATTATGATATATTTTGACTTAAAGCGTAGTTATGTAATCGTTTAATCGTTTAAAAGCATAAATACTTCTGACAGCGTAATATCGTATCCTATGCGTATCGTATTATTCTATTGGTATCTTATGGTATTATGCCAATATTATATTAATTTTGGTGAACACCGGTATGGTGTGTGCGATAAGACAGAAGCTTTTGCAATTACTACAAAACATCACCAAACATATTATCGCATCTGTATATCATTGAAATGTTATGCTTAGGTGGCATTCAATTAACAAACAATTCACAAACTATTCACAATCATAATACATACATATATCGATTATTTTATTCCTTGGTTCAAGTACATTGCAGTGATTAAATCTAGGTTAATTCTAGGTTAGCCTGAACAACATCTTCGACCACATCATCACTTACCATCAGGTGAGATAGTGGTCAAGGGCTAACCTATAAGGCATAAAAAAAAAAAGATTAAAGCCTCGAACATATACAAATCTTGCTAAATAGATATACATTATTATTTGAGAACATATTTTCATGTTTATATCTAGGTGGAACTATTCTCTAAACTGGTTTGGGTTTCTTAGCTTTGGTCAATTATTTCCTACTAATTTTCCAAAAAAAAATAATTATCAAACCATTTTTTTTTGTATTGCTTTTTTTTTATTTAATGTGAATGTTTATTTGAATCTAATAAATGATGTTGAATAAATGTTTATTTGAATCAAATCATTGAAAATCTACCAATTAAGACATTTTTAACTTGTTATATAAATTTTAACAATGTGCAGAAATGCAGAATATTTTATAGTTAAATCCTAAACTAATTATGGCTGAGATAGAATAATAGCAGAAAAGATAAATAGGAATAGGAAACTCAAAGGAAAACGTATAATAAAATCTTTATTGTTGATAATATCTTTTCAACCCATCGTAATTTTCAGTGAATAGGTAGAGAAGTACAACACATGGACATAAAAGATCAAAATTGCTGATTATTCGGTGAAGGGGACGTAGTTTTACGATTACTGTACCCCAAAAGTAATTACTTTTGTAATTGCTTTCATGGTATCTTTCAGTGGATCACAATGACGTTTGAATCGTAGGCAATTTGAAGTATGTTATTATACAAGAACTACAATCGCATAATATTGTTGTGTATCTGTTTAAATATTTCAAATAAAGCTAGGTATTAAATGTTACATTATATAGTACCTATAACATCTACTTTTTATTTTTATATTACTTTTTTTTGTGATTGTGACAGAACAAGCTCGAGGCCCATCTGATGTTAAGCGGTTACCTCTGCCTATAACATATGCATTTCGTGACAAGTGACGAATTGCACTGCGCCCGTCACCTTGAGACATAGCTGTTAAGTCTCATATGCCTGTTATTTCACTGGCTCTCAAGGACAGCTGCCGGAACACACCGGATATGGAGTAGTAAACCACTATTTTCATAAGTTTGGCAGTTAATACCGTATTGATTAGGTTTATTACGGTGAAATATTATTAACTAACTTCCGCTCTTTGTGTAGCACGGGTGAATCTCAGTTATATTGCCCTTTCTCGAGAACCACTGGCTTAGTACCCTATCACATATATAATATACCTAAGGAATATTATACACTAAGGTGTATCAAAACTTATTTTATTTTATTTTAACAGCCGGACCGTCCACTGTTCAACTCAGCCTATCATATTAAAGAGGTATTTGGCATAATCCCCACGCTTGGCAGGCGTTTTGGGGATCGCAGTATGAGTTGGCAGTTCTTTAGAAGGCGCTGCTGCCCACCTTAAAAGTATTATTCCCATAGTCGCCTCTTACGACACCCATGTGATGATATGGGGAGGTGCAATTCTAACCCGGCACCCCACGGAGCAAAACAAGTCAAAACTCATTACCTCATTTCAATGGTTTGTAAATGTGATTGTGATTGCTCTTTCCTCAAAATATTTAAAATTTATTTTCTCACCTCACTTCGAAAAGTTTGTATTGTACAAATGAGTTACAATTATGTTTATATTGCGAAAATAATTCATGTCACATTAGAAACAAAAAAATCGGTATAACTTTCAGAAAAAATAAACTATTTCCCAAACTGGCTTGTGTGTCCTCCAACTGGAGGTCTTGAAATGCGCACAGTAGGAGTCATACACCACTTAAAGCCCCTAAATAGAACATTGACAAGATTTGGCTTCAAGAAGATTGTAGAGCACTATACAAAAATCCAAAATATGAAAAAATATGTACTTTGCGTCCTTTGTTTTGTTACAGGATTTATGTCATTCTGTCCCATATTTGGATGATGATGGTTTTTCCAGGAATAAAGCTCAACAGCTGAGAATTTAGGTAATATGTATCTATATAAAAAAAGCTACGACCTAGTTTACATACGAACTCAAAAGATACATTTTTTTTGTATATTGTTGATAGGTTAGCCTTTAACCACTATATCATCTCACCTGTTGGTAAGTGATAATGTGGTCGAAGATGTTGTTCAGCCTAACCCAGAATTAGTATAACCTAGAACTATACGTGAAATTGCAGGCACACTGAGCATTGCGAAACCTATCGTAAAAATTATTTGTATTTGTTTTAATTTGTAATTATTATAGTATGTACCTTCTTGAATTATTGCTTTTATTACAATATTTTACTGTAGCATAAAAAATACTGAACTATGATGTTCATAATTATTTAAAAATTTTAAAAGCTATTAACACTTTATATAGTTTTCATAACTATTTATGTTTATATAGAATATAAGTAACTTATATAAGTAACTATAAGTAAACTTGCCAGTTTAATTGTTATTATTTTTAAAATGTTGACAATAATATCATCTGACACTTTTTGCACTTGTATGATAATTTACTATTTACTTTACCTATGCACTTTACCACCTTATTACATTATATTTTATCACAGTAGTTAATAACAATTATACGTAATTATTTAGTAAGTATACGTAATTATCACTTTCACCAAGATTACTGCAAAATATTTGAAACGTCGGGATAAAAATAATGATAATTATACGCGATTTAAATCGTTTCAAATTGTTACATAATATTTGACACATATACTCTGTTGTACCTACATTTGATTTAAGCATTCACTGAGCAATTATTATATTAGGATTCTTTATTTTTTGCTATATATCCATATTTTTAACCGACTTCCAAAAAAGGAGGAGGTTCTCAATGCGTCTGTATTTTTTTTTTTTTTTTTTATATTTGTTACCTCAGATCTCTTGACTGGTTGAACCGATTTTGAAAATTCTTTTTTTGTTTGAAAGCTGATGTTTGTCGTTTGGTCCCATTTTAAATTTCATCAAAATCGGTCAAGCCGTTTTTGAGTTACACTAAAAAGATTGAAAAAAAATTTTTTACAAAAAATGGAACCGACTTTAACACCCAAAAGTGTGAAATAACTTGTCGAAGTCGGTACCATGCCCACAATATTGTGATAATAGGTACTTTTGAACCATCATGGTACCGACTTCAACAAGTTATTTCACACTTTTGGGTGTTGAAGTCGGTTCCATTTTTTGTTACAATTTTTTTTTCATTCAATCAATTTACAATATATTATAACATTATATAGCCCATTGTAACACCATTTTGTAAGGGTGTTTACTGTTTATATATATGTGTAAAAAGTAAATTGGTTTGCAATAAAGAATTATTGTATTGTATTGTATTATTGTATCATAATTAATTATTTCCAATATATACAATTACATTACAAAGTATTGAACTGATTTTGATACAATGTATTGTGATTCGAATAAAAAACTTATTTATATACCCCTACCAAACAAGAAAAAAATAAAAATCAATTCATATTTGGCGGATACATTTATATAATTTTTACTCATACATAAAGGACAACATATGATCACATTGTCGAATTGTAAATAACTCCAGACAAGTGAAGGAATTGTGTTTAGAAATATTTTCTGGTAGTAAAACTTTCGGCGTATAAAGGTAAAAGTTGAGTGTAAAATAACGCTTATTAAAAAACCTAATATTCAGAAACACTGTACTAGCAGACTGAAATTATTAATGGCATGATGCAAATTTACCCCTAACTCAGTTTTTACTACCTTGAAATTGAAAAGTACCTATTGTACTAAATATTATTGTATTGTACCTAAATATTTCGCTGAAAACTATTCGGTTCAAGAAAGTGATACATTCAATTTCTTGAACCGAATTCCTTTTATAAAAAGATAGATATAAAGTAACGCAAAATATGTAGGTATGATTGAAAACTGCAATGTCTTTATTAAGCTGAATTGGACGAACCTTTTTAACTGGAACACTGCGTAAGCCGTACACAACTTCAACAAACTCAGTGTGATTGCAAACGCATAATAATATTCTCTTGGTCACAAAACTTTTGTTCAATTATGTTACGAACTATACATATATCCGCGGGATAAACACACGCGCGTCCCCACTGAAATTCAGAACTCGACTGACTCGTTACTTAACTCCCTCATGCATAAAATTTCCCATTGCTACTATTATCGTAAGCTTTACGTTACACTGCTGAATGAAAGCTAACAGACTAAAGGTTTGACAGAATCGAAGTAGCAATGGATTTCAAATATCACAATGTGTCGTGGGATTACCTATTGGAATATGAAATTGTAGTTCACGGTACAGTTTTTCCACAGTTCTCGTGTTTTCACTCTGTAACACTTAAAATGTTGTGTAGTGTGCTTGTCTGTAACGTGAGCTTTTCAATCTGATGAACCTATCTTGCCCTTAAAGTTTATATGCCAGGGGGTGGAATTGTCAGAAAGTTAATTAACATTTAAATGAAGTTAGGCAAATATCCATTACATAATTATTGCTTAAACTGTGGTGGGTTTCAATGTTATGTAGTACCAACTTATATTTAGATATTTTGCGATTCAAATGTATCAGATATATATATAGGTTAGCTCACATTTCCAGAAATAAATAACAGTATTATTTGGTAATATCCCGTAGCTAATGGTTTTATTAAATATTTTGAATTATTATATTTATTTTTGATACTAAATAGTACACGTTATATTTGTACAACACATGTTCTCAAACTGGTCTACTTTTTACCTAGTTTTCTTTACTGATCTGTATCAGCCGGATTGTTCTTTGATGAATACAGCCTCCCTAATTAAGCGGGGGTTTGTATAATCCCTACGCTTTGCAGGCGTCTTGGTGATTGCAGATGAGATATCAGTTCCTCAGATGGTGCTGCTGCCACCTCCGGTAGTTTTCCTTAGTCGCCTCTTACGGCACCTATTGTAAGAAATAGGATGGAAGTGACATTCTATCCCAGCACTTCACGGGGAAATAAATACATATATCTGGTAAAAACAATGGCGAAGAATATTGCAGAAATTTTGACAATGACAGAAATGATGTTCAAAATGTCTCTAACCAGTCAGTTTTCTGTCAGTGACATCCCAAAGTAGCTACCAAAATCATGCAAAGAAAAACATTATAGTACAAGTTACGTTGTACTCCAAACAAGACTAATTGTGCAATTAGCTTTAAACTTGTTAATGTTGACGCAACATAATTTTAATATTTTTATGCATGCAAATTACAAAATTACAAATTTGCGAGAGGAAAAATTATATAGTGGCCCGCCCCGGCTTCTCACGGGTAATAACGGCTGTACATTGAGATATAAGCTATCCTATCTTTCAATTTGGAACCATATGCACACGGTGTGTAAACCAAATTATAAAATTGGTTCAGTGGTTTAGGAGTTCATCGCGGACAACGTGACGCGTAATTTTTATGTATAAAGATTTATAAATTTGTAATATTGTAATTGCCAAATTCAGTTAGTCACAAATAAATATTTATCAAGTCAATTACTACCAGTTCCAGTCTTCTTCTCAGAAAACTATAATAAACCCGAGTTTACCTTCATCATGTAAACTCGGACTAATTTTCATTAACTAATTGGTGTATAATCCAAACTTTTGATATTGCTATATGTAGTGAAGCGCAACATTTTCTAAGAAGTACTGATTGCTTTGTACATTAGAAATGGGAGAAGTTGTTGTCCACGTTTGTACTTATAAGCAGAGAGTTGAAATATTAGAGTAGTTATATCCGAACACCACTGCTCTAAAAGCTTACTAGAATTTACCTATCTACATACCTACGTACACATGTATATGCAGTTTGTAATGACAAGGAAAGAACGTTCAAATATTATGCGTCATATCTGTTGTAAGAAAGAGATAAATAAGCAATTCGTGTAACCACCGAACCGCCACGAGACGTTCCGATCACCATTACACTGCGATCTCTTTCACTCTCTCACACCAAACGATCCACATATCTCACTCATCCATTTCATTGATATTAGTTCCTAAGATAAAACAACATGTCGATATTTTCTATTTCATCAATAAAAGCAATAATTACGCGTGAAATTAAACAGTTTTCTTATCTCTCACAGTGCTTGTATAATTGGTGCAGAGTCTAAAGATACAAGGAAGGCATATTGTCCACAGATTATTCATAAAAAACACGATTAGCGGCGATGTATTCACCGGACGCTCGGAATTGCAAGACTGGTAGTGACTCTGGTAATTACCCTGAATTCGTCTAGTAAATATGGAGGGCATACAACTCATCTACAGGTAAAAAAATCTTAGCTTATAAGTCACTAGCTAACCGGTCGCGGCTCCACCCCCGCGTACCTATGTCGATTATCGCCCAAAACCATTAACCTCTTTTTGCCCAGTTAGATAAAACTATTCCATGTCCTTTCCAGGGTCTTGAACTATTTCCATACCAAATTTCATCCAAATCGGCCCAGTACTTTTTAAGTTTATTTATTGCATTAAAAAAAACTTTCCCCGTTATAATATTAGTGTAGATGTAGATAACTAATTATGAAACTTAAATGTTTAGTTATATATCTCATCACGCTTTTGTATCGAGTTTGTATTGTTATTTTAAAATCCACGTTTTGATATGTGTAGGTCCTAGAATATCATTAGAGTCAATACAGACACAGTTATAGATCGGACAGTTAAAATAAACAGAAAATAACAGAGAAAAAACAAACACAGAAAACTTTGTTTATGTAACCAAGTAATGGTCAGACCCTAGAAATTAATACAGTTTATTAATTTCTAGGGTAGTATTTAAGCTTCACGCTACTCGGAGAACTTGGTGAAGTAAAATTTTTTTCAGAAACGTCATATTATTCTGTGGAAAGGTTTATTTTTATTGTGACGGTACAAGTTCGAGGCTCACCTGATGTTAAGCGGACGAACCTCTGCCTATAACAAATGCATATCGTCACAAGTCACGAATTGCACTGCGCCCGTCTCCTTGAGACATAGTTGTTAAGACTCATCATGAGCCTTTAATTTCACTGGCTCTCAAGGACTGCTGCCGGAACACACCTTTAGGTACTTAGCGACAGATTTCCTACGGGATGGTTAAAAAGATTGTATGCAGTAGTATCGAATATATATTACATTTTATTCCAAAAATTTTTAAGGTTAACCTTTAAAGTAGGTTAATTTAATTAAAGTTAAGTAAACTTTCATACTTTTACAAAGGCCATTTATTTTGCTAATATTTTGTGTGCAAAGGTTGAGCAGAAATCGTTATAGCCGTTTTCGTTTACAAAAATGTCCATTAATGTTACCCTCCTCAAATTCTATCTAAGCTCGAAGCTTTGTCTTTTCCGTTGTTTTTGTGGGCTCTTTTCATTTTAAGGGTTACCAGCTTATGTGGCTCGTTTCTTTGTGAGAATACAATTGTATGCTCATAAATAAGTGCGTACTGAAATCCTACAGAGAGATTTGTGTCTATTCATCTCGTTTGTTTGCGTTTTTCCTTTTAGTGTATTCGTTTTAAGTTTTAATAAAGTGTTTTCAAAGCTTTTTTCTTATATTATGTAGCAAGGGTTCTAATTGTACTTTCTATCTTAATATATACAAATTACGTGTCACGTTGTTTGTCCGCGATGGACTCCTAAACTACTGAACCAATTTTAAATTTGGTTTGCACACCGTATGCGATTTGAAAGATAGAATATCTTATATCTCTTTTTATAGTCGTAATTACCCGTGCAAAGCCGGGGCGGGCCGCTAGTTATTTAAATGTTGGATTTTGCCTCAAAGTAAACTCTATACTCTGTGGCAGAAATATCAAAATTTTAACATAATTTTAATTTTCGTGCACATAGAGCTACATTTGGTAACTAATCTTCATGATAATGGTATTTGCGAACTGAAAAAAAAATGTTACTTGCATTGTCTTGTGAAGCTATTGTACATCCACTTAAACTCTCATAATAATAAAAGTAACGTTTGTTTTAAAGGCATAATATAACAAATTCAATATGTGATAAAAACAATATTTATATTTTGAAAATAAACGTCAGCATTCATTTAAGAAGGTTAACCTGCAATTGGTTTGTTTTAAGAAGTAAAATTTAATTAAAAAATATTATTAGAAACATATTTATTGGAACTAAGTAAGAGCCAAAACATAGTAGCTGATTATATTATAGTAGTAGAATAATTTATTTTATCTGACTTCTTTTATATCCGAACTGGCCGTTATCGTAATATTTTAATAAATAAACATACCAGTTAGTCAAAACACATATTGTTATACCGTGGCCTAAGCATTTAGTACTTTATATTAATGTGCAATTTATTTGTATTTATCATATATACTGAAAATATAAACCGCTACGCTGCGCCAGTAACTATTAACAGTTAAACTATCGATATAATATTGAAATGTACAAAAATAACCATACTACCTTAAATTGGCAGGGCATGTCCCATCTCTAGGGAGGAATGGTCACGGTTTCTAACCCCGCGGTTTTATTGTTTCCTATATAAATTATGCTAATCATATAAAATCTTATATGATTAGTGGGCTTTAATGCAAAATTTACTATGTCAGTATTATTTATTTATTTGTTTACGGAGAGCAAGATAATTGCTGATATGTCTATAATATTACACAGTGTCGAAAGTCATTGATTTCACTTTGGATGTTCACTTATTAGTTAGTTTATTGGTTCGTAGCCAGTTATAGAGCCGGTTCTTAAAAAGTTAACAGTGTTGGCAGTCATAATTCCTTCTTTCACTTTATTTCATTTGGTTATCGGTTCCAATTGAGTACTGTTGCTAAGGAAGTTGTGTGCAATTTTATAACTAGAAAGTGTTCGAGCTATTTTAGTCTGTATTAACTTATTTTTAGTCTAGTTTCCTCTGGTTGACCTTTATGATTCTTTGACTACATACATCCTGTGAATACATGGCAAGTTATATTTAATTTTGTGCGTGATTATCTTGTATGTTTCAATAAGGTCACCACGAAGACGTGTTTCATCTAGTCTAGTGAGGCGTAATGCGTGCAGTCTGTCTGAATAAGATTTTCTTTTTAAAGCTTGCGGTATCTTCTTTACCGGGTCGCATCTTTATAAACAAGTACAGAACTAATTGCAAAATTAGTCCTGTTTATAGTTATAGTCTGTTTGGCTATAGATGTTGCTCCGTCCCTTAAAGACGGTTAACAACAACGACATGCACTATTTGAACTATGACTTACTCAACAGGATAGATCAATTGGAAAATCATTTCCCAGCTCTAAGGATAGATGGTCGCAAGGTCAAATCCGTGGTTATTTTTTCTTTAAGTTTAGCTTATAAGCTTCTGCGATTATAAGGCCTGCATGCACAAAATAACAATATCAGAAGAACTTTATTAATCTAAACAGATAAATGTTAATCAGAGTTTCTGAGACACGACCTATCCGGGAGAACAGAGCTCATCGACTGACGAAGACTTATGGCGCAGTGATCGTGTGATGTTCTATTCGCGTTAATATTATAGAATAAATGTGTAAGTACAAAATCATTTTTTTTACAAAAGACGACAGATTTATCATATTATAAAAACTTACGCTCATATTTATATCTAATCTATGAAAAACACGGGTGTTTGAGCGTGAACTTACTATGAGTCGATATCGCTATCGACAATGTTTCGGCTTCTACCGGAAGCCTTCCTCAGGATTTTGAGTGTGGTACGTCCGCCGCGGTCGCGTCACGCTTCACACTGCGGGCGGCAGCTCGCTGTGCTCGAGCCGACGGCGCTGGCGGCGGGGGTCGCTGCGGGGAGTGTTGTGGCGAACGCTGCGTTTTCGGTAGAGGATGCGATGCACCATCTTCATCGCTACTGCTTTCTTCAGATGACACCATCGCAGTCCGACAAGCAAAACTAACTGTGTCCACCATCTCCTGCTTCACATTTTTCAAACCTCCATGAAGACAAGTTCTCCAGCTTTGTGACAGCGCCCACCCTCTATCTCTGTTAAAATTAGGACGACGACTAATTTCTATAGCCTCGCGGATTTTGCGCGGTACGTAAATCTTCTCCTTAGCTAAAACCCGGGCTTTGTCGAAACGGATGTAGTGCGTCGTCCCAGATGTCAGGGCGTGCTCTGCCACAGCAGACTGATGGCTGTCCGCGTTTCTCATGGAGCGAATGTGTTCTCCGAGCCTTGTGGACACGTTCCTTTTTGTTTCTCCTATATAGCATTCACCACAATCGCATGGAATCATGTAGACTCCCGGTAGAAGACACAATGTTAAGGCTTCCGGTAGAAGCCGAAACATTGTCGATAGCGATATCGACTCATAGTAAGTTCACGCTCAAACACCCGTGTTTTTCATATATTAGACGACAGATTTCTTACCTAAAATACGCTTTATTAGATATAACTCAAATATTACTCGTCAGATCTCAGTCAATGGGACTACATGACAAGCACCAGCTTTCGCATATATAAAAAAACAACAAAATGCATACATCCTGTAAAGAGTAATGAACCTTCTCCTTTTTTGAAGTCGGTTAAAGAAAGTTCCCATTACTAAAATATTTACATCATAGTTAATAATTTCATCGAAAATTATCACGTAGAATACAACACCATCATCATCATGCATTTTTATTACCACACGGGTAAAATTTGGGCAGTAACTTTTATAATATAAAAACAACATGTGGTCCCCATATCGGAAACGTTTTTAATTATTTTTATTAAGTAAAGACATTCATATCATACGAGCGTTGATCAAACTTGGTATGATAATGCTCCATTATTTATTAATAAAAAATATGATATTTCCGGTAGATTTTTGAATTCCTTATTTATAGAACCCTTAGCGTGCGATTCCTACCCGCACTTGCAGGGTTTTTAATTTTAATTGAGTATGTTTACAGAACATATTTCAAGAAATAATATAATAAACATATTTTATTACATTTTTTTATCCAATAGTACCAACATTCTTAACAAGACATAAACTTCAAGTTTGTAACTCTGATTACGAACAGTAACTCAGACTAACTTATGATATATAAATGGACAAACATACAAACGCAGACAGCTGAATGACATTTGAATATCTCCGTTTTTCCTTTTGGGCACGAAACCGTATTAAAGAAGTAAAATCAGATGACTGCCAGCACGTTACCAGAAAATATTGTCTGGTGCGGGCTCCCAACGCTATTTTCGTAAATCGTTAATCAGTCGGTCGTGCGGAAACTGATAAGGCGGACCTCTCGCCAATTAACTTAATGGTGATTCTTTCTATGACCTTCCCCCATAGAATAGGGCGCTTACTTTATTGGACACCAGATTTTAGACTAGACTCTATTTTTATTTTTTTTTTCTAAAGAACTGGAGTCTAGTGATCCTTTTTTTAAATCATAACCTGACATATCAAATCGGTATGCCATCCTTGAAAAAAAATTGTATTTGCCATATCAACACACTTGGTGCTTACCAAATGGGTAGTTATGGCAATATAAATGGCAGTGTTAAAAACTTTGCAAGAGACGCTATAATATAACACTGTATTGTCATTAGTTTTAAATTCCATGGGGTGGAATGTGAATGTTAAACATAAAAAAAAATTACAAATATTTCGTTCAGGTCAAAATAAAAAAAAATGATGAAAATGATCCAAACCTGATCTTTAACAGCTTCCAAGATATAGCTATTTTTAGTTTCACAGTTGTCATTTGAAATGAAGACCTAGATGAGATATAATACTTTTTTTTTTAAAGAAACTAGTAACCAAATTTTCTTGTTTTAAATGTCATTAAGCCGTTTTAGTTGCCACTTGTTATATGAAATGAAGATCTAGATAAGATCTAAGTTAAGAAACTACTGCCCTAGCACCAATAGTTACCAAGATATAGACATTTGAATTTGACAGCTATCATCTAACATGATAGATCTATGAGATATACTGTTTCTGTGCAGAAACTAGAACTTATATTTACAAAATTGTGGTATTTGTGTCTGACTGCTGTCATCCAAACTGATTATCTCAATATAATCTGTCCCCTTGAATGCTTGTCACATTTAAAACCCATCTTTATAAATTGTTTGAGTAAAATGGAGCCCAAAGCTGAAATAATTGCTAGCTAGTTGCTTAACAGATCTCGAATTTTAGGCATATACGACACCACTGTCGCTAATATGCTGTCACTTGGACAGCTATCACAGATACCAGCATTCACTTTGAAAGTTATGGCACCATAGACAGCATGTGCCACCAACTGTTACTTTTACAATTGTTACCTATTTCGTGGTAATTTTGGTTTTGATTTGATGAAAATATTATTATATTGTGTCCTTACTTGCTGACACTACTTATACTTCTTAAACTGATCGTAGAATACCTTCATTTAAGTTGCTGGACATAATCATATATTATTTTGCTATTCAGTAACCTAGTTTACTTTTGGTAGGTACGTAAAAAAATTAGATGAGTTGCTGAACTAGTTACAAATAGGAATTTTGAAAATGGATGCAAGGTATATTAATTAGAATTTTAAAATACGAGTTAGTAATACTTTTAAGGTCACGCTGTGATTAGGTGTCTAGTATGTTTCTTCTGCGTTTTCAAGCAAATGGCGGAAAAGGGCGAAGATCGTCGCAATGTGTGACCCAGTGATGTATTGCTTACTTTGCCCGTATATTCACTTTTATAGCCCCGCGTAGAATCCATTTAATCTTCCTTTTTATATGCCTAACCTGTTAGCTATTACCTGAAAGCGAAACGTTTTATATTTGATGGCTTTATCATCTTGAGTTATAGATCAAGTTTATCTCTAAATATAAAATGTTTAAGTCCTGACTGACACATAAATAACAGACCAAATTACTGGTCTTAAACATAATATGAACTATGGAATGTGTGTAGAAATTAACTACTTTTTTTAAATCTACACCTGAAGTGACAAATCAGGGATTTAGGTTTTCTTAGAAACGTTTTACTTTCTGAGCCTCACATCACTCAATTCAATGATATTGTTTTGTTTATACCATGTGAAGCATTTCTGCCTGTACATGTCCATAGGTACAAACAAGAATTTTACAAAGTTTGATAATATTTCATATTTTTGTTTACAGGGCCAAAGAGTAAAGCTGGTGTTAAAAGAAAGAGTGTTCGTCAACTTTTGAAACAAGCATTAGATAAGGTAAAAGATGGAGGTAAGGAAGTGTCGCAAAAAAATTTGGATTGAAAAATCTACTTTACACAGGAATACACATACGAAATCTATTCATAACAGTTCTGCTTTGCAAATAATAATTAACACATCAAATTGTGCTGTAAGAAAAGTATTTTCTGTTGAGAAAGAAAAACTTTTGTTTGAATAAGTATATATTATAGTCAAAGCGGCTAAAATTAACTACGGATTATCTGTGAGGCAAACATGTATTTTAACCTTTTAATTCGTTGTTGACGGGAAACTTTTTAATATTCCTAATTCCTGGATGCGAAATGGAATGGCTGGCTGACAATGGTTATTCATATATCGCAGCAAATAATCTGAATCAATTTTGTGCAATTTTCTTCATAAAGTTCACGTCCAGAAGTTTAAGATTAATTTGAAAGTACTGTATTAGCGTCATGAATTTTCTCTTTCCCACAAAATATTTACAATTTGGATCAAACTGATTGCTCCACGATTCATAAGCCTGAGAAAATTTTACCGCCAAAGGCGTTAAAAAATTTTACCGCCATAGGCGTTAAAATTTCTAGGACAAAATATACCAGAGGAAAGTGGGCAGAATATTATAATGATTGAAATTCTGTTCCACCAATGATTATATTCCATTTTAAGGACAATATGATGAAAAATGCCCCTGCCGGATTTAAAGCAAATCTTGGGTGTGTAGTCTTCACAGGAATATCCAGTGCTTCTTATTTTAAATAACCATGAAACTTGAAGTTCTTTCATTTAACCACCCAGTTGTGTGAAAAAAATTAAATGGAATATTTGAAAGGACAGCAGGCTGCATTTGTTTGTAGGTAATCTGTACCCTGAGTCTCTCCCGGATTTACGCACCGAGTACCTTTACCACTAGGCTATTGGAGATGCATTGATTGAGCCAAATTTTGAGCCATAATTGTATTATTTTAATTGTCATAAGGGTGCGGCCAGACTACAAGAATTATTTATTTCATACAAAGAATTGCTCTTTCAAACACTTATCTGTCGTAATGATTGCGCTGTTAAAGGCACCCGATGCCTGAAATCTACGGCATGCGAGTTAGATTTCCATTGAAAGTAAAAAAAATTCTTGTTTCCACATAATACCAGAATATTGAACTTTTTAAATCGTATGTTAAACACGAACAAATACATGTGTTTAAAGGTATGAGTCAATAAAATAAGTATGAGGTAAAATAATTTTGTTAAAATAAAAAAAATATAATGGAAAAATAATTATTTTCTAGAGCAAAGTGATTTTTTACATCAAAGACAAAATTAAGAAGTTATCTTTGAGTACTGATAGACGATCTATATTATATTGTCCACATTACCATCTATGTACTACTTACCAGGTTATTTTGAAAAAAGATGGCATAAGCCGTGGCTGCCGTAGACAAACTCAAGTGTACGGCGAGGTAAAAGTAATTTAAAGAGGTGTGATAATATAATTTTTATAGGTTTCAAAAGATGATTAGTATTGAAATTTCCATCGCGGGCATAAAATTCTTCATGGAAATTTTTATCGACGAATGAATGAGGGTGGTTATTGACAGCCATGTTTAAACCTTCGAACGTTAATAGATAATTTAATGCTTTGAACCTAGGAGGAAGTATCTATGATGGAGTAGCTATGCGCGTATACCCGATAGAGATACAGTATAAATACCCAATATTGCTAAATTGCCAGTGTCCCATAACATTACCCAAATTAGAATGAAGCTTTTAGAAAAAATATTGCCGCGCCTACTGAAAAAATTGAATTTGCCTGGTAATTGCTTAAGGTGGACCGTTCAATTTGTTATATCGGAGAATTCAAAATTTTATGTATGTTGCTAGATCGGATAACTTTAGTACGTGTATTGTTTTTAAATTGCGAAAATCAGAAATTATACCCTTAAGTATTTTGGCATCATACCTTAAAATTATATAATTGTTTGTAATTGTTTTTGCAGATTAGTAGCGAAATATATGAAATCCAATAATATGTAAAATACAATAACAAAATACTCTAAAAAGGATCTCTGATTTGAGTAAATTAAAGAATCATATACCTACAAATGTTATTCGATCTCGCAACAAATACACAGACTGTTAAAATTTTGAATTTCTCGCTACAGATTGAACGGTCCGCCTTAATGGCAGAGAAACCAGGTCAGCTAGTGATTTAGAAAATTACCATGATTCTCAAACTAACTGAAAACGTACAGAATATTTTTTGGTAGAGTTTAAAGTTATGGCATTTTTGTTAGTTGCCGCATAACAAATACATATAATTTCGCCCACATAGAACTTGGTTGGGACGCGATCCCTTTGAGAACCTAGGTAATTAAAGCATAGTTCAATGTTAATCTACTTAAAGGCTGTTATACATGTTATACGACTTAAGCTATCTAAATATATGTAGGTATCAAATTTCATCAAGATCTGTCATTTAAAAATGCAAAATTATATATTGGTTTAGTGGACGTGGGACCAAAAATCTTACCTATTAGATTAAGAGGTCAAAATAACTGTTTACCTACGTAACTTAACCCATGGTGCTATTGGATAACTAGCTTGCCCCTGTGGACTCAACCACTTGGAATAGTTATATCGTAGTCCCCCGATAATACTCAATATCTCGGAATAAAGGTAGCCAATGTATTAATCCAGGTCCTACGGAATCTATGTGCGAAATTTCATTGAAATCTTCGGCGTTGAGTGACTTGAAGGTTTGTATGAGTAACAAACTCATACAAACCTTAGTACCTATAATATTTCATAATGTGCACTTAAAATAAAACTAAGTAGGTAATAATGTATTTATAGCTTTATGGTATATAAAACATATGTGTGAATAGCATCGAGATTCTTTTGGAACCACTAACAATCTATTTAATTAATTATGTAATTTTTAATTTTGTCGTCCAGTTGCTTGAATCCATACTCCATGAAGGACAGCATCCTTATTAAAACTGCAAATCAAAATTTTGCATAATTGGTCATAAGTGGTACTTACAAAATTACCCACTTTTATGGGAAAAATCTTCGGTCATGAGCTGGTATTCCCAAAATTGGTATAATTCGAAATAGTATAATTTTTTATCTATGTTCAGACTCTCTTTTCTCCCTAAATAAACTTCATCATAGTAGAGCGATACAGATAGACAAAAGAACACTACTTAATTTTTATGGATTATAATCCCAAAATCAAGAAATTATTTTGTAGTAAAATGTAAGATTATCAAATAATTTAACACGCAGACATTCATGTTATGATCAGAAATTCATATTTGATTCGCATAGACTGTGTAAGAATGGTAAAGACATATGAAAAATAGCACTTACATGTGATACGTAATGTGTTCCATATTTCGTTCAGTTCTGTTTTTACAGCCAAGAATTCTGCATTTTACCATGGTTGGTGGAAGCAGCAGCGTCGAATTTAACTTACAATTTATAATATACACATCAAAATCGTTGTTTAACACGAAAAAAAGGACACTTTCAAGCACCGAACAAATTTGTCTGCCACAATTGCGAAATGTGGCACACAAAAAAATTGCCGAGCAGGACAAAACAAACTGATGCTGTCTCTTTCAAACTAATGCAAGCGTATATATTACCATTCTTGTCTCACAACCAACAGAACATAAATATCTTCTCCATCATAGATACTTCCTCCTTGCTTTGAACGAATGTTTGAATCTTCCTCGAAGATGCTTCAAGGAACCATCGAGTTGTTACTCAAAAATCTGTATTTTCTTTTTTGCACTTTACTTGGAAATATCGAAAGAGGCCCTAAGTGTTTAAAATATATAAGCTAACCTTATTCCATGGAAATTAAAATGTTTAATCTACACGTTTTTATACTTTAAGGCAGGTCTGTACTTTTCCTTGTGCTGAGAAAGTATTTTGGTATTATCTAATTTTAATCTTACTCTTTTTTATGTTATTGTGACGGAACAAGGTCTAGGGCCACCTGATAGTAAGCGGACCAACCTCTAGCTATAACAGATGATTTTCGTCACAAGTCACGAATTGCACTGCGCCCGTCACCTTGAGACATAGTTGTTAAGTCTCATGTGCCTGTAATTTCTGAAAAATCAAATTGTTTGATAATAAGATAATTTTGAATATATATTTAATTCATGAGCCTAAGTTATTGGAGCTATCTATCAATGTATATGTTTTTGGAGAAAAAAACTTTATTTTGCATATAAAAACGTAGGTACATTATTCATTCACAAATTTCTAACGTCTGAAGCACGAAATCTCTTTGCTGTTACTATAATCAATCTGACATGTCTTAGTGCCAATCGTTTCAAATAGAATTAATCTTGTGGATTATGGTGATTGAGAAATAAATCAGATTCAAAACACAGTAACACTAAAAAATAGTTAAGTCTACGGCGCTTCTGAAAAAAGAGGCATCATAATAAAGGCAATCTAAATCTTGTAGCATAGAAATCTATTTACCTATGATCGCAAAAATGTAATCAGATCACATCTTATTTCCTACGACCATAATCCATGTATAATGGAAAATATAATATTACCGAACAACATTGCTTATGCAAGAGACAACATATCAATCAGCAATTTTCTTTACATTCGGTTCCTAGCATTAATTTTCTTAGGGACCACATATGGATCATCTTACAAAAACAAGTCTATAGTAAGAAATAAAAAATATATTGTGATCATGTATTGGTGTTATTGACATGAATGATTAATTGAATTGACATGCTGTTTAATATTTTTTTAGGAATAATAAGATTGGTAGTTGATGGCACCTATTTGGCTCAACGAATAAGCATTGCAATTCAACGGAGCATTGCTAGTATGCTGGGCACACTGTTAACTGGTAGTGAGTTGAAGCATTTAAGTGATTTAATTGTAATAGCTGTAGTGTTGTACAATAGTTCTTAGTATTTTGTGTAAAGGCATACCGCGGGTAAATAAAATTATATAAGATTCTAGAAGAATTCACCAAATATTAAATTATTTAAGGATATAATCATGTGATGTCATAATTTGTAGTTTTTATTTGCTCACCCATGCTCAACCAAGTATATAAGTAACTTATTCAAATTATCATAACCAGCGAACTTAATCTGTAGGTACGTGCAAATAAAATAATTTGAATTTAGGTTACAACATTTTATGGTACCGGAATTCTCCTTTACGCTAATCCGATGAGTGGTTTCTAAAAATATATATTTATTTCTGGTGCCTTTGAATGCAGAGCCGCCAGTAGCTTGTAGTCCATAAACATTAACTATATATATTAAAGTTCTAAAAGATAGATATATTAAAATTCTGACTTCAAATTTACCAAAGGCCTAATATATATACCTACGATATTCGAGTTTACGTAGTAAAATTCCTTTTAAAAACAATGGTGCTGTCTATGTACTCTTAGGTACAAACTGTTACTTCCTTCAACAAGAAGAAATGGGCTGCTAAATTACGACATCCACTTAAAACATAATTTTCGTGGAACAAGCTTTATAATTTCGTGACTTGAATGACAATAAAAAAGGGCCAAGAAACGATACTTAGTAATAAACATCGCGCCTTTTATTAAATACTCTGTTCCTTCGACTTTGTATATTTACTAAAAAGTTACCTACCTGCCTAACCTGCTTATATTAAATTTATAAAATTTCACGGATTTGCAAATAGTCTCGTAATAATTGTGGCATCTCTTTTTCAACGTGAATATAATAAATATTATTTTAGTTCACTGCAGTGACCATATGTGCTTTGAATGTCTTGATATTATATAAATACATGGAAGTAATAAGTACTACGTTGTACGTAGTACTTATTACATCCATGGTGAAATGTTCAGTACTTAGGCATGTCATGTTGATTACGTTTACAGCAAAGGAGTTTCGGGCTTCAGAGGTTTGAAATTTGTTAGACAATAATGTACACTAAGTGGACTGACGACGTGATCGTGAAAGTCGCTGGTAGACAATGGTTACAAGCGGCTAATAGCGGTTCTTTGTGGCGCTCTATGGGGAGGCCCTTGTTCAACAGTGGACGTCTTCCGGCTGATGATAATGATGATGATGAATGTTCATTCGTTTTTAAATGTAATATTAAAACATTTTCTCAAAAAACGTATTGATTTATAGATAAACTCAATATCATTATCCAACATAAACGACTATTATAATATGCGAACGATAACGTATAAACCTTATATTTATGACCTATGTCTATGTCATTATTTCAGACATAAACCAAAGTTAAAGTGCTAGGTACCCAAAAGCAAACCGTATAAACTTGGCTTCTACCTCCCGTTTGTCGGCTCAGTTTGAATGAGAGCCAAGGTTTTTAATTAAAACCCAAGTCTCAATGAAAAGCTCCGACGAGATCCTTGCTACAGCTTCATTAAAGCCCTCACTGAGATTCGAATCCGATGCCGAAACTGATACAAAAAAACTTTAAAACAAGTACAATTCATTTAGTTTGCAATGAAAGGTTTACCATTGGAATCGAAACGAGTGTTCGGAAGTTTCAACCGAACTTATTGAAACTTCGTCCACGAAGCAATTCAAATGAGTATTTGACACTCGCGAAGGTACTAGAACGGAATAAAAAGGGTTCTATTTGCCAATTATTCAAATGGGTGTCTGCAATTTTATTCTAAAAGGATAAAAATGTAACACGATTCTGTAAATATCCCGACACGAAGCGAATTAGAACGAGTCCCAAAAAGATTTCGGCCCGAAAGTATCGAATTTACTTATGCTAATGTTACGTCACCCGGAGGATAAAAGTCTGTTTCGTTACTAATTAACTTTGGTACAATAGAAAGTGTTGTAGATTTACTTTAACAAAGACATTAATTTTGTTTGGACCCCGAGATAAGCCCCGGGTGAAGTTAATTTAGGGAATTGAATTAAACTCGAGTCGAAGATGAAAAAACTTGGCACACAAAGCGTGGTACAAAATGGATAAAATAAGACTATGTTATAAGTATTTCAGGTGTAACGTATTTGTTGGTCCTCTGTTATACCTTATGTTTGTCAAGTACCCACCTACCTGCGTTTATAGTATGCAAGAAACAGATTGCTGTCAATAGCAGTAAGGTCAGATCAAAAAATTGGTCAGATACTGATTGAACTCGCAGACGGAGTTGGTTCTGTACTTATAGGTACATATTATGTACAACACATCGTTATTTGTTTTCATTGAGTTCAAGATCCTTAGCTATCGCAGCTTATTAGCTTTAACCTGAGCTATGCCTGTGTATTTATTATATGTTGTTATTCGTTGAATATTGGAATGTTATCATTCCAAGCTGTACTCTTGTATGTATTAACGATTTAATAGCCATAGGTGCTATATTATGTTATAGGTGTCGCTCCATCCCCAAACTATGGTTGAAGAACGATAACAAAAATTAGAGTTATGAGTCATAATGTCATGTTAGCTCAGTCGGTCAAAGCATACCCCGGCTATAGGGGTGGATGCACGTGGTTTGAATCCCGCACATGACTATTTTTTTTTCTCTCGTAAATTCGTTTTTTTTGTTAAACGTTTTCAGTATTTGCATATAGGATACGGTACATACTGGTCTATACTGTATCATCTAATTTGTCCACTACTGAATGCAGTCACCCCCATTAAGGGAAGGTTTGCACTAACCACATAATATAACATATGCATTTCATCAAAAGTGACGAGATGTAACGTTTAGGGTGATCCCTGAGGCATTAAGTTGTCAAGTTTCATGTGCCTGTATTTTCACCGGCACCCACACTCTTCATACTAGAACACAGTATCGCAAACATAACTGTGTGTCGGTAAAAATATGGGTAAATTAAAATTTTGACGTCCCCCCATTTATTTATTTCTTTAGATACTAGTAGTATAAGTAACCATTAACTATCATAATATATAGATTAAAGTCCTTATGTTAGTGAATAGAAGGAGCTCATTTAGTGGTAAAAGAATATATTGGGCCCGAGGTTCTTGCCCGTTGTTCTCGCAGTGGATCTATACATTTTTGTTTGCTGAACGTGGCCGTACAATGTAGAATATTTCAATATTATAATTTTTGATTTACATTTATAAGAGCGTCGTAGACTCCTAAATTGAATGAATGATTTTGACTTTGAATTTGACTTTATTGTGTGTGATTGAGAAGTACTCAAGAATATGTGCCGGGAATAAGTTGTTTCGCTCGTACCTATCTTTATAAACTGTACAAGAGTCTTCAAATAATGTATACCTTCAATCATAATTAAGACAAAATGTGGTCCAATTCGCCTCTGTGATTTGATCTTACATAATAGTGGTAAAGTTATTTTTTTCACGTTGTCATATTATATCTTATTATGGGCTTACCCTAATTTCTTGTGTAGATAATATGTTTATCGTTTGATTATTACATTAAAAATGATATTTTTATTTCATTCTTATAAAATAACTAATTTTGTTAGCGTTAATGTTTTCACTAGTACTTAGTGCTGGATATTAAAATTCACATACCAACTTGCAAACGCTTAACGTTATAAAAATATTTATGATGAGACAAGGAGAAGCGCTCTTGGCGAAGTTTGCTTAACCATTCTGAATCGATCAGCTTAGTTAAGCAACGTCCGCCGCGGTCATTAGTTGGATGGGTGACCGCTGGTAACATTACTACTGAGCGCTTCCGTGCTTCGGAGGGCACGTTAAGCCGTCGGTCCCGGTTGTTGTCTTAGGATGGCAGTCGTTACAGCATGGTGGTAGGGCACTTTGCGAATGCCCGCCTGGCTAGCTACCACCCTCAAGTTGAAAATCTGTCGCCAAGCACCTAACGGTGTGTTCCGGCAGCTGTCCTTGAGAGCCAGTAATTCTAGGTTAGCCTGAACAACAACTTCGACCACATCATCACTTACCATCAGGTGAGATAGTGGTCAAAGGCTAACCTATCAAGCATAAAAAAAAAAAAAAAAAAAGCAGGCCCCGACTAACCACAGACTTACTCCCGTTACAATTAAATTGCCCTGCATATTTCGAATTAAAAAAATCTGCTTGGTATAGCATAAAAGAATATTGGTTCAGTCTTTTAAATAATGTTCAAAGCAATTATAAATTAAGTACAGTCATTAACTAACAACCGATGTCGGTAGTCTGCCGGAAAAGTGACGTAAGCTTTTAGTCACAGTATCTCAAATGACTATAAATTAGTAAACACCACAGACTAGAATAACGTCGGTAGATCATAGTGTCGCCAGTCTTGTAGCAACGCTCCGATATACATAATAATCAAAAAAATATACCTTACCTAAGTATTACCAATCCATAAAGGAAAATTTCCTATTTTGACATATTTTGTTAAAAGCGATTGGCTTTGAAGATTTTTAAATTGAGGACGATTTGCTCCGAAGTCATTTTCCATTAGAGAATAGACAATAGACTTTGTTTCTAGCGGACCACATTACGCTAAAAACATTTAACATCGAAAATCATCTGATCCGTAATCAGTAATGGGTATATGTGTTGTGAAAAATCAATAGAGAAATACCAAGTTGTATTGTTAGAGGGATGCACGAGTGAAGGTAATGTTTTTTTAGGTTCCTTACTCAAAAGGAAAAATGGAGTCCTATGAACGACCCTCCGCTGTTGGTTTGTCTGTATGCCTGCCTGTTCGTCCAAATTCTAGGTTAGCCTGAACAACATCTTCGACCACATCATCACTTACCATCAGGTGAGATAGTGGTCAAAGGCTAACCTATCAGGCATAAAAAAAAAGTTATCACAAATCTTGAATTTTAATATTTCTGCGGTGGGTAGGCCAAATAACCACAAGTAATTCTAGATCACATCATTTAATTATTTATAAAAAAATATAATTATTGCGTTTTGGATACTAATTTATGCATAATATTAATATATAAGAGGCCCCACCTGCCACACTGTGTTATCTTAAACTAAATCACTTCACATCACAAGATTTTTAACTTCTCTGTTTGCTGTACACAAAGTCACATATTTTACAAGATGGATGCCAATACTTATGAATCTGTTCAAGACCTTATGGCTTCTTTCTTCAAACGTATGGACAGCTTTGAAGGTAAACTCCAGAAAGCTGCACCGTCTTCTGACACTGAAGTTTTGGCAGTGGAATATGCTACTTTCAAGGATTTTGTACTGAAGGCCTTGCACTCACTTCAAGAGCAAATTCAATGCCTGGCAAAGGAAGCAGACCGGCAAGAAATGCATAACAGGCGCAAGATTCTGCTAATACATGGGGTGCTTGAGAACCCAAATGAAGTTGTGGCTGAAGTCACTGTAAAAATTGTTGAGGAGCAGCTGAAGCAAGCGTCGTTTTCCGTGAGTGACATAAGCCGATGCCACAGGATGGGCCGCGCAGGAAACTCTGCCAAACCAAGACCTATTTTGTGTAAGCTCCGTGATGTTTCCGTTCGCGACCAAATTTGGACAGCCAAGACCAATTTGAAGGGCTCTGGAGTCACACTCTCGGAGTTTTTAACCAAGACTCGGCACGCTGTATTCATGGCTGCACGACAGCGCTTTGGCATCGCTGAGTGTTGGACGAGGGAGGGCAATGTTTTTGTCCTCGGTTTAGACGGAACCCGACATCGCGTCTTTTGTCAGGAAGACCTCGATGGTATTCCAAATATGGCCTCAAAACCAACGGCAGCAAAGGAGCCCGTCGCAGCGAAAGAAGCACCGGCTAAAACCAGGCGCGCAGCAGCCAGGAAGTAATTCCATTAGGTACAGTTATTTACAGTCGACAGTCGACACTAGGTACCCACATTTCGTGAATCGAATTAAATATGTTTTGCTTTTCACCGTCCAATCACTTTATATTAATATAGTTTAATTTCTTTCGCTTTAATATGTAGGTACAGCAAATTACAAAGTGACAAAGATTCGTTACGTCATACTTCGTGTGACATTCTATAGATGTCAATGTTATGCTGTCACTGTCAGTAAGTCATGATGTGTATAAGGATTCCTTAGATTTTTCTGCCGTCCCTTTTTGATTGACTGATATTCTGTAATCTTTGTTATTAGAGCTGTTCATGTTTTATTCTATTTTAATGTATGTTTTTTTTTTCTAGTTAAATAATCTGATGTATTTATTGTGTAGCCACAGCTGGCGGGTGGATAGCCAACAATAAGCCGTAATATCGATACATTTGTATATACTTATTGTATTTATTAATGAATATTTTATAGATTTAGATATTTATTTATATATATATATAAATATATATATTATAGTATTGTAAATGTATATATCACAATCAGATAGTGATGATTTTAATTCCATTTGTTCATCAGACAGTTTTTGTAGTATTCCGAACCTGTCAAATTTTATCGATTCCGCGTTGATCGATGTTTCTAAAAATTTTAATGTTTTTCACATCAATGCTCAAAGCATTCCGGCGCATTTTCCCGATATGTTGGCGTCTTTCGAACATTCTCACATACATGCTATCCTAGTATCCGAGTCTTGGTTAAAACCGTGCCTTCCTTCAAAATTGTATGTGTTACCTGGATTCACACTTATTCGTAATGATCGTAAGAGCAGTCGAGGTGGTGGTGTTGCCATCTATCTCCGTTCACATATCCCTTTTTCCATATTAAATATGTCAACACAGCCACCGCCTCCTAGCTCTGGTGAGCATCTTTTTCTAGAAGTTATACTCTCGCACACTAAAGTACTCCTTGGCGTATATTACTCCCCCTCCTGCAAAATTAGTTTTTTTTCTTCCTTTGAAAGGCTTCTAGAAGATCTTACTCCTTCTTACGAACATTCTATTATCATGGGTGACTTTAATACCTGTCTGCTTAAGCAAGATTCCCGCACAATGTCCTTTGAATCTACAGTCAGGGCTAACAATCTCACCATCCTACCATTAACTGCTACTCATAACCCCCCAATTCCACCCCATCTCTTCTCGATCTAATGCTCGTTTCTTCTCCAACACACGTAAAAAAGCATGGCCAGTGCGCAACGGACGCTTTCTCTCATCATGACTTAATCTATCTTTCGTATAAAATTCGTCCGCCCAAAGCCAAGCCCAAAATTCTTCTGCGGCGCAATTTTGGAAGTATTGATATAGAGAGTTTGAAACACGATGCGTGTAATTTAGACTGGCATGGTGTTTTTAATGCCGAGTTTGTAGATGCTAAAGTCACAATTTTAAACGATATCATCACTAATCTTTACGATAGGCATGCACTTTTGACACCAGTGAAAATAAAACACCTACCAGCTCCTTGGCTTACACCTGACATCAGGTTACTTATGAACAAAAAAATTGTTTCTAAAGCCAAGTATAAGTACAATCCTACCGATGAGAATAAAGAAAAATATACGAAACGTCGCAATCACTGCAATAAAGAGTGTAGAAACGCGCAACGCTGACATATTCATAGTTCTCTTGAAAATGAAGATCCTTCAAAGGTATGGAAGTTTCTTCGGTCATTAGGAGTTGGAAAATCTCGTAACAGTGATATCCCTAATGATTTAAACATTGATTCAATTAATCAGCACTTTTCCTATTCTGCCAACTTTGATGGCCCTACAAAAGCTGCAACACTTGTTCATCTTTCATCCATTCCAACTCCTGACTATCCTTCTTTTGTTTTCGCGCAATTTACTGATTTTGATGTTAGGAGAAACATAAAAGCTATTTCTTCCGAAGCAGCTAGCAGTGACTGCATT
Source organism: Plagodis dolabraria (assembly GCA_963854805.1). Classification (NCBI taxonomy): domain Eukaryota; kingdom Metazoa; phylum Arthropoda; class Insecta; order Lepidoptera; family Geometridae; genus Plagodis; species Plagodis dolabraria. Next base: position 18,413,519 of record OY978447.1, on the reverse strand, counting down.
ACCAGAAAAATGATAGTGTTGGTGCTCGACGAAATTTTGCCCGTTATCCAACATATCTTCAATTACTCCATTGCCCACGCTACGTTTCCTTCCATATGGAAAGAGGCGCAAATCATTCCTTTACCTAAAAAACCCAATCCTTCCACTTTCTCCGATTACCGTCCTATTTCTATCCTTTCATTTCTCTCAAAACTTCTTGAACGCCTAGTACACCAACAGTTCACATCATTCCTAGTCAAAAATAACCTCTTCAACCCGTTCCAATCTGGATTCCGCCCAGGGCACAGCACTACCACACGCACTGGTCCAAATAACTGACGATATAAGGCATGGTATGGATAATGGACAACTCACAGTTTTAACACTATTAGACTTCAGTAACGCCTTCAATAACGTAGATTTTGACGTACTCCTTGGCATTATGTGTTCTCTTAACATATCTCAAACGGTTGTTGCTTGGTTTCGTAGTTACCTGTATGGACGTCAGCAACGTGTACGCTTCGATGAGACTTTCTCATCGTGGTGTTCTACGGCAGCAGGTGTACCTCAGGGCGGCGTATCACCTCTTCTTTTCTCAATTTTTATAAATTCTATTTCACATCAGTTATCTTCTTTCTACCATCTTTATGCAGATGATTTGCAAATATACGCTCAGACTCCTCTAAATGAATTGCCAGCAGCGATCGAAGTAGTAAACTCTGATTTGCGACGAATCTCAATATGGAGTAAATCCTATGGTCTCAAGGTCAACCCGGGGAAAACACAACAATTATCATTGGCAGCTCAAGAATGGTATCCTTGATTGACTGGTTTCACCTTCCACATGTTATCTTTGATGCACAAGTTATAGATTACAGCACTACTGTTAAACATTTAGGTATCATCATGGATAGGAAATTATCCTAGGTGCCACAGCTTGCTGAAACCAACCGCAAAATCTTTGCTTCCGCTTCTTCCCTAAGAAGACTGCAAAATTTCTTACCAATCACAACTAAAATTGCGCTCGCACAATCACTCTTTCTCCCGATTCTCGACTACGCTGACATATCGTATCTTGATTTGACTCAAGAACAGCTTGAACGCTTACAAAATTTTTGTATTCGATTCATATATGGCCTCCGCAAATATGACCATGTAACTGAGTTTCGTAAAAAATTTAAGTGGTCGCCCATACGACTTCGCCGGAATGCACATATTCTACATCTTCTATACAATATCCTCTTCGTTTCCAATACTCCTACATACTTGAAAAAGTGTTTTGTGTTTCTCCATCTGACCCATGATCTGTCCCTTCGCTCTTGCAACACTCTCCAACTTAAAATTACCCCTCATAACTCTCAGTACTACAATAAGTCCTTCACAGTACAGGCTGCACGACTATGGAATGCTTTGCCACTCGAGATTAGACGTGCTAAATCTTTTGGATTTTTTAAAGTAATGTTAAAAAATCACTACTTATCCAGTATATAACATTGTAATTATTTGTTTATGTTATATATATATATAGCGTTAATAAGTAAGTATATTTGATATATATATATATATATTTACATCACATCACTTATATTACGTCCTTTCATTTCGCATTATTGTAACGTCCACCACTTCTAGTTAATTTTCATAAAGTATAACAGCGAATATTGGTCCATAAAATAATTTCAAAACTCATGTACAACTCAGTTTTTTGAATATTTACGATATGTTGATATACAAATATACGTATATAGCCAGACGGATGGTTACCAACATGGACTCCCATTCATATTATCACTCATCCGAACTCATATGATATACATAGGTTTTTAGTTCAGACTATGGCTTATTGCACTTCCTTTGTGAAATGCGACGTTGCCGTTCTTGTTAGCCATTATATCATGCACGATACATCACGGACTCGCGGTTGTGGAAATAATCTCTGAGACTGTGCACAAGTCGCTTTGAAGTTCGGTTCTGTAGGTTCCTAGCGTTCAAAAAGTATTAGCACCTCTACTCCGTGGTAATGAAACTAAATAAAATACCAGCCCAGCCAACGTAATTTTTATGTATATGGATAATAGGACATTTTTCATCCCTACTAACCAATATATATCATTTATCATATATTAGATTTATGAATCTGAATTTAATTATCTAAACATAATTTATTGTTCACCACCGTCCACCTCTTCCTTAGTTTCTGTCCATCCAAAGGTTGTCTGGAAGAAATCGCTGCATAGCGATAAGACCGCCCATTGTACTACCATAGAAAATTAGTCTAAATAAGTGTTATTCACTTCTACTTTGGTAAACAATAAAGAATTTTTTATTGTATTTCGATCACAACGTACACAAAATATTAAAATCAAAACCAAACTAGTTAGGAATCTAAAAATTTCAATTAAATCAACAAATATGATAAAATGTTTAAGTTGAGATCAACATTTTTATTTTATTTTACAGGCAATGCGTAAAAAGTGCGGTGCACGACTCGGACTTGGTAATTTTGTGGTCGAGTCTGTGGCAAAGTTTTAATGTACTCCCGATCTTTTTTTAAACTTCTAATATAGGTAACTTTTTCGACATTCTATAAACATAACAAGAAAGATAGGAATAAAAACGAAACGTTTTAAAAGGAAAAATATACAGGAAACACAAAGATAATTTAAAAAGTATATTATTGCCACAGGTATAGTATATCAAGTGGGAAAAGGAATCAGGAAACAAGATGATAGGTTATAAAATACCAAGATTTGTTATAAGCAGCTGAGCGCTTTTCAGATTAGTTCGAAGATGATATATTATGGAGCATTATCTTGCTACAGGGGCAAGAAAACGAGCAATAGAACAAAGAATAATGAGCCTGCCTTATCTCAGCTAACCTCGTTTGTTCCAACAGATGTTTCTAATACATCAACTGAAGCAGATGCTAGATTAAGGAAACAAAATAATAAACGTTATATTTTGTTCGGTGTTTTTAAGTTCCTTTTATACCTTACGACGCATATATTAAACGACCTTATGTAATTAAGAAAGCCATAAATAGTATTAATTATTATTTTTATGTCATTATATCTTATATTATAGTATAATTTTATTCAACATTGTTTTACTTGATTTTCTGATCTTGACTTGTCAATATTTTTGATATTGTTATGTTGGCTATAACGCCTGCTTGGCGAGTTACATTACAAAATTACAAATTTACTAGAGAAAAAATTATAGTTATGTGCGGGATTCGAACCCGCGTTTACCACCCTTTTAGCCAGGGTATGCTCTAACCAATTGAGCGAACATGTCACGCCCACGATGACGCCACCTTATAATTATAATTTTAATATTGTTATTACAAATTTACGAGTGAAAAAAGAATCAGTTTCGAATCCCGCTCATTTTTGCTCTCGCAAATTTGTAATTTTGTACTGTCAATATTTTTTCATAATTTCAAACTGGTTGAGAATAAAGCACTAGTTGGCCTAGACTTTTTTATTGGAGCTACGTTTAACATATTGCTATTATAGTAGCTGGTAAATATATCATAAATAACACGACATCTTCGCTATATTTTTTTTAATATTTGTAATTGTTGATGGTTTTTATCTAGATCTACTGAATTACTGAACGTAAAGGAATTAGTTCATTCGCGCAACTGTTGACGGACTGAATACTAGATTACCGGCCAGAAAAACTGCATAATGGGCATTCTATTTTTTTAATTAAAAATGGCTTGTAACTTGCAAGAACTGTTCTTGACTACAATATTGCTCTGAAAGCGAATATCCCGGGTGGAGTGAGCTTGCCCAGAAGAAGCCTATTCACTTGCACTTTAAAGAGATTCGGGTTATAAGATGACGGAAATACAGACGCAGGTCGCATCGCAAGTTCTACACCTTAGCTATGCGCACTAAGAAAAGCGCTGAGAGAAGAAAAACGTTGTGTAATGTTAGTTAAGTTTAGTGTGGGCCACTGGCTTTGGCCACCTGCGCGCGCGCGCAAATAGCTTGCGGTCCGTACCGAGTCGCTGCGGAGTCATTGCGTTTGCGTCTATCTCAGGCGTCCATTCTGAAACCTGTACTACGTTGTGATGTTTTCGGATTCTCAAAATGCATTGATGTGGGATTTTTTATGACCATCTTTGCAAGTGTTATGTGCACTACAATTAACTGTAGAATGTTTTATACTAAAACAATCAAGGCACATATTGTTTTTAATAATATATACTAAATCTTTTACTAACGCTTTTTGCGGAAAATTTGCTAAATGCTTCGCTGCAAATTTTTGCAAATTTTCCATTATAATTAAGTTTGAAGCATACTCTTGAAAAAGCCATGTTCCTCTTGTATTTTGAACACTTTTTAGTTAGTGAACTGTCAAATTGTTTCTGTTTAGTCTGTGTTTATGAATATTAAAATTAGTATGCATTCCATTTAAAAAATATATAAAACAATCGTTACACCTACTGCTTTCTCAGTAGCGGCCACATAATCCTATTACTCACGGTAGTGGCCACGGTCGTAAAGGCGGGACCAGTGTCGCGTTATTTTTTTTTTTTTTTTTTTTTTATGCCTGATAGGTTAGCCTTTGACCACTATCTCACCTGATGGTAAGTGATGATGTGGTGGAGGATGTTGTTCAGACTAACCTAGAGTTACCACCCGCTATCACCTACCAATTCGTAGCACCTTCACTGATCTTCGTGAGTGTTTGTAAGTCGTGATTCGCACATGCATGCAACCTGTATTACATCCTCTTTGCATGTGACAAGCCACGATGCAGTAATCTTGATCTTACCTTTAACTTTAACCTACTTATATTTATAATTTTTGTCTATTTCGTTTAATGATGTGTTTTTAACTTTACATAAAGTAATTTGTATAGACTAATAATGAATTCCTAAATATGGTTACAAGAACTACGACGTACCAAGCAAAAATCATATTTTACAAATTATTGGAGCACATAATTGACCTGGGCGGGAATCGAAGCCGTGTCCTCTGATCTCACGCCGAAATTCTATTTCTAGGCGAAATTTTGTGCTCCAGTTGTAGTACTTTAACAACCAGACTACTAGACTTCATCTGATCGAAAGAAATGTTTTTTCAAACACTTAACTCTCGGAATGATGTCGCTACCCTTCTATATTTTTAAAAATGACTCCAAGCACTATCACGTGCAAAGCGAAAATCATATTTTACAAATTATAGCTGCACAAAATGTTATGCCCTGGGTGGAAAACGAAACCGTGTCTTCCGATTTCACGCTAGATGCATAAACCATATATAATTCGTCATAAAATTTTATGCTCCAATAAATTTTAAAATATTATGTATTGTTTCATGAGTTGAATATCAAAATGTATACTAGACCTTCTTAGGGGATCATTAAATCAAAATAAAGGAACACGCTTGTACGCTTAATAAAATAAAGGAAATTAGAAGGTTTGATATATGTGATGAATTTATTGCATGCAGCTCATCTATTATACTGCTGACCAAATCTTCAGCCCAAGGAACTTTGGCAAAAAAGGGTAAACCCAGAACATGGTAGGTAAGTAAATTTATGTTGTGTTTTAGATTTTCTACTATCGAAATTGTTTTGGAAACCACATCAGCTTATTACAATTCTATGTCGACAGAAACGATATTGTGAAAAACAGTTAGTTTATAATTTCTATATTAATGATAGTTACAAATACAAGTTCACTATTTTGGATAATTCTTCACGTCACAGGAACAAAACGACGCCCCATTTTGTTAAGTGCACTTACTGATGCTACGTACAAACATGCAGTGGATCTCGCATTACCAAAGGATTTACAGGAGGTGCCTTTTGATGATACTATCAAGCTATTAAACGTTCACTTCACAACAAGACGCTTAGGATTTACTGAACGCTGTAACTTTTATGCAGCAGTGTAGCAGGCGAGTCGCATATTCAATGGCCGGCTAGACTTCGAGGACTCACTGCTCATTGTGGCTTCGCAAATGTTGAAGAAGCATTACGTTACCGTTTTGTAATGGGCATTGTACCAGGTCCAGAGAGAGAAAAGCTATTCACGTGCAATTTGGAAGAATTGACGGTAGCCAAGGAAAAATTGCAGAAAGAGTTCGCTGCGCGTGGGCTGCAGCAGCCACCGCGGTGCCAATGCCACCAAGTCATGAACAATTATTCAAGATTGAGAAATGATATTTGTCGTCAAATAATCGCGATCTTTCAATTAAAGAAAAGTGTTTGGTTTGTGGTCATAGTAATCATAAGTCCTCACAATGCCGCTACGCAAATTACTAGTGCAAAAAGTGTAATGAAAAAGGGCATTTTTGTAATATGTGTAAAGTGGTGAAAACAAAGTATATAACAACAGGCAGTGATGTGGGTGAGGACGATGACGGTAAGAGTCTAAATAATATTCGCACATGTAGTGCGGGGAGAACCAATGAAAGAATCAGTAGGAATCAACGGGCAGCGATTAATTTTTGAAATTGATAGCGGAGCTCCTGTTACTGTTATCTCTGAAACAGCGTACAAGCAATACTTCAGCAGTGTACCGTTAACTAAGGTCCGGAATCAGTTAAACCTGCGTCAGTGAACATTTGGTGGGGCGTGTCTTACCAAGGCGTCACAAAGCTACATTCTGGCCCTCATCTAGCTTAGGCCTCAACCCACAAAAGCCCACCCACAAGTGTACAAATTAAAGCCAGTTTTAGAGTATATGGCTTATTCTAAATGACACGCTGACTTTGAGTCTCTTATAAAATCTCTGAAGCAAGCAGTGGCAAAATTTACCATGGAAACAGTGTGTTAACCCATAGACTTATGGCAAGACAGGTAAAGTTGGCCGTTACGAAAAGAATATTGCTTTTATTTTTGCTGAGTTTTTAATGAATATGTACATGGCAGTTTTATCAATTTTACATAACTTCATTAAAAAAAACATTTTCATTTGTAACTTATAAGTTATTTTTACATTTATTTATAACTAATGGCCAGACTAAGACTAGACTAGGATAGCAGTTAAACATATTGTGTTCGTGGGACCAGAAAATACTTCTTGTGTTCGGTACGGCGAGTATGAGGTTCAAATACTTATTGTATTAAGTTGTTTTATTTAAGATTACATTTTGAATGCGAGTTGTGCCTTGAAAAACAACCAAATACTTCATATTAGTCACATAAAAGTATTTATTCTTAGGATTTTATATTTGGTACAAAAATATCCAACACCCAAGTTCAACGACTATTACTGCTAAACCAATAAAGTTATCTAAACCGCTATACTTTTCCTTTGAAGTTTATAAACTGTACTATCATCATGAATTTTTTCAGATTTTTCAAGCCCGCAGTTTAGCTTTATTTCGTAAATGGAGCGTTTAATCGAAAAAAGTCTTAGCAACCTCTAAATAATTTTAAAATACCTATTCAAAGATACGACACACGACGAGTTAGAAGACAAAAAAAAATGTCATCCCCACTTCACATGTATTGGAGCTATCCTAAAAAAAATTTTTTCGAAATTTTATTTTATCATTTTGTCGGCGTGGTTGATTTACGTACCCGTACAAAATATCAGTTTTCTAGCACTAAAGGTCTCTTAGCAAAACCTCGGACAGACGGACAGACAGACATGACGAAACTATTTGTTTGTTTGTTTAGGGAGGACATAGATGCTGGCTACCGCCTGTGCGGTCGTCCAGCTCCACCGGGTTTTGGGCGAGGGCCTGGCCCTACAATAGCCCGGGAGGGGGAAGTGCCGAAGGCACTTCTCCCGAGACGGGCGTAGAAGGCGAAAAGCGCTTTCTACCTCCGTCTCCTGCGGACGCCGAAAACGTGCCGCTACTATAGGAGGGGTTGACAGCGAGCTCAAGGGCACCACTGTGGTTCGGACCTCGGCTTGTCTCGCTGTCGAGAGACATGGGGGGGATCGGAGCAAAATGCCTCTGTGCAACTGCAGTGTTGCACAATTGGGCCCTACTGAATAATACTCTTTGACTATTTGGAGAGCAATTTATCGTGACCTTGTTTTTGCCTCGAGCTCGCCGGCGAGCTCGGTGTTTGATTGTGTGACCTCTGATTACCTCACACCTGGGGATTTTACCTCGACGACTTGCGGATAACGCTAAAGCTGCCAATGTAATGGCTGCGATGGGGTCATCCGGGTCGTCTAATACCTGCCGTGGTCGGCGACGGGGGGGTTTGAAAAATGGGATAGAAGAGGCAGTCGAGTAGTTCGATGCCTGGACAACCAATGGGTTCGGGTGGTGGGGCGCTCGATCAAAGTATCGGCGGGCGCAGTCCTTATTGAACTGCGCTAGAGAGGGAAGGTTAAAGTCGCAATGCAACTCGGTGTTCCGGATATACCACGGGGCGCCGGTTGCATTACGAAGAAAACGGTTTTGGATGACTTGAAGTTTGTGAAGGTGGGCCTCACTAGCATGACTAAACACTACTGATGCGTAAGTCATGATGGGGCGGATGCAGGCAGTGTAAAGTGTCTTCTTATTACTAAGAGACATTTTACTCTCTTTGCGAAGTAGGGGACCAAGGCGACCCATTACGAAGGCCGCTCTGTTACGGACGGTTGTTATGTGATCATTAAAGGTGAGATGACGATCAAGGGTGATTCCGAGGTATTTTGTTCTAGGAACCCAGGGAATGGGTTCGTCGAACAAAATAAGCGGTTTCGGGTAAGGGGAGCGTGTCTTCTCAGTAAAGCACATAGCTGTGCTTTTAGCTGGGTTGACCGCGATGCGCCATTTTCGGAACCAGTCACCGATCTCGGTGACGGCCCGTTGAATGACGAAATAGGACTGTCTGTTGATATGCCACCCAGTGGTGTAAATGGCGGTATCGTCCGCATATTGGGCTAGGAATACTTTGGGCTGAGAGCGTGGGATGTCACTGGTATACAGTGCAAAGAGAATAGGTGATAGCACGGAGCCCTGAGGGACTCCGGCTCTGACTGGGTGGGGGGAGGAGAGGGTGCCTTCCACGCGATAGCGAAAGCTTCTGGCTTTAAGGAAGTCTTGTAGGATGAGCACAAGACGTTCTGGCACGCCAAATTGGTATAGCTTGTAGATCAAGCCATTGTGCCAGACTTTGTCAAAAGCTTTCGCTACGTCGAGGAAGACTGCTAGCGTAGTCTGGGGTTTGGGGTACTTATTGAAGCCCTCAATGATGTGCTCCGTGAGGCGGTGCACCTGTTGGACGCATGAGTGTCCGGGTCTGAAGCCAAACTGCTCATCTGGGATAAGGTGGTGTTCCTTAGCATGGGACTGGAGACGGTTTGCAAGTAACCGCTCGTAAAGTTTGCCTAAGGCACTGAGGAGGCTGATGGGGCGGTAGCTGGTGGGGTCAGATGAGCTTTTGCCTGGTTTGTGAATGCCAATGACATTTGCACATTTCCAGGTGTCTGGGAATAAGCAGTGGCTCATAGCAGCATTGAAGATGCTGACTAAGAGATGGATGAGAGGAGGAGAGAGGGTTTTAAGAACCCTGTTGGAGATGCCATCGGCACCGGGGGACTTGCGCGGTCGGAGGGCCTTGATCATTCTCTCCACCTCAGCGTAAGTCGCTAAAGTGATTGGTGGGAGTTCAGAGGTGACCACAGAGCTTTTACGTTCGACTTCAGCATCCACCGAATCGAGGTGAGCTTGGTCAACGTGATCTACGTTAGGGGAACACTGAGCCTCTAGGCTATCAGCTAGGCACTCAGCTTTGTCTTCGTCAAAGAACGCTGGGACTAGTGGCACTGGTCTGTATAAGGGAGGCATGTCGTTGTGGTTACTTCCTTTCAAACCTCGCGCCAAGTCCCAGTAAGCATGGTGGCTTGGCACGAGGTTTGAAAGTTTATCGCCCCATTGTTGATCACGCAACTCAGACATGCGACTTTGAACCATGCGTTCAAAGTGGCGTTTCTTAGTTTTGTTCTCTTTACTGGGGTAAGAGTCGTAATGTCGGGTCACTGCTTTACTCTCCGTCACCAATCGTCTCACATCCGCTGGAATGACAAGGCGCCGGTCGTCCGGCACTATGACCTCCTTTGCAGATGCACCTACTACGGTGGAGAGGTGATTGGTGAACGAATCGATCGCAAGGGTTACGTCATCTTTTGTCAGGATGTCGTCAGGGATCTTGTCAAGGTCCGGTGAGCTGATAGCCTTTAGGGCATCGCCTACTTGCTTCCAGTTCACTATCGTCTTAGTGGGGCGGGGGAGGTCAGTCGTTGGGTCGGGACCTAGTCGCAGTATAATGGGTCGGTGGTCAGAGTGAAGCTCGTGAACCACTTCTATGGAGCGTAACCGGAGTGTTACGCCTCTGAGTAGTGCCATGTCAAGCAAGTCAGATCGATGGTCTTCCATATAAGGGTAGTGAGTGGGCTCAGTGGGCGCAATTATGTCAAAGTTAAGTTCTGCGATTAGGTTTTCAAGTGCAATACCTTTGGGATTGTTGACGTTACAATTCCATAGGACGTGCTTACTGTTGAAGTCGCCAATCAGAAGGACGGCGCTTCCTAATGAGAATAAGGCTTCTAAGTCAGCTCGGACGATCGGCTTGGAGCAAGCTTGGTAACAGGACGCTATGACTATAGGTTGATGACCAGTCATAGCTAGGAGGCAACAAGATGCTTCCATATTAACAAGAGTCGGGGTAGGTAGGGGAATGCAGTGCAGGGACCTTTTGTAATAGATAAGAGTGCCTCCCCCACGGGAGTTCACTCTATCATTACGTACCGTTCTGTAATTGGCAAACCTAGGGTTCGCCTTCCCCGGTTTTAGAAAGGTTTCCTGCACGCATATGATATCGATAAGGTGGGTACAACAAAAGTCGTGGACGAGGTCACGTTGTCTGAAGAGGCCGTCAGCGTTAAATGACGCTAACGAAACTGAGTACGGTTTCGTGCGTTCGGTTGTACTACCCATAGTGGTTGTACTGGGGAGGGGCCTGGGGGACTGGGGCCCTGGATCACGTCCGCTGGGGATTGAGCGAAGTGCATCTTGTGCGCTAGCTCGCGGACTTCGTTGATGTCAATAGACATCGCCAGGTCGCTGACTAGTTTGATGTCCTCTTGAAGAGAGGCATCCATCAGCGGCATGGGTGGGGCTTGTGGCCGAGAAATGGCGCGGGGAGGAGGGGCGCGAGCGGAGTTGGCAACGGGTGCCGGGAGCGCGGGGCGAGCCGGGGCCGGTGCGCGGGCAGGGGCCGGGGCGCGGGCAGGAGCGGGTGCGGGCGCGCGGGCCGGGGCGCGGGCGGGAGTGATGGTCTTTACCATACTGGGTGGTTTAGACCATGCGTTACGGGCGGGGAGCGGCGCGGGTATTACCTGTGAAGCAGGTATTACCGACAGCTTAGGGCTGACCCGTTGGTAACGGTCATATGAGGGACGGGTCGGCCTATGCCTTGCCACCCTGTGGTTTATGCGTGGTGCTTTTGGGCAGCCGCGGTAATTCGCGGTATGTCCTTGAGCACCACATAGAACGCAGCTGGGTGGGTCCGGCGAGTCCCTAGTGCGAGTGCACGCCGCTGTCGCGTGATCGCCTAGGCACTTGACGCACCTAGCGCGAGCGAAACAGAAGCGGGAGGCGTGACCGTATAATTGGCAGTTGTGACACTGCGAGGGACTTCCATTTTTAAATGGGGCTTGAACGTCTAACCCAGAGAGGCCGCAGACCTTTTTTAAATTAAAAATGGCCTTGCCCTCTGGTGTACGGTCTAGTACTACGAGTACTAGGTCATATGGACTGCGGTCCTTCCCGCTGTACATGCGGTGAACCGCATGCACTGGGAAGTCTTGTGCTTTAAGGTCGTCACATACCGCATCGGTATGTATCTCCTTAGGCACACCGCGAATCACAACGCGAAGGACTTTCTCCTCTTCGAGCGCATAAGTGTGAAAACTTATGCTCTCTTTACGGAGGAGCTTTGTTAGCGCTCTGTGGTCGCTACTAGTGGGCACTTGGACTTTAATGCCCTGCTGCGTGGAGCGGGCATTAGTATAATGGATCCCACGATCCGAAACTAAGCGGGACAGCATGTCCCATTTGCTTTTGTCCTGAATGAACAAAGGCGGAGGCGGTTTTTCGCGACATGCGCTCGCGTCCTGAGGGGACGCGGCGGTTGAAACCGGAGCGGAGAGAGGAGACGCGGGGCGCGGGGCGGGGGTCGGTTTTTTGCCGGAGGCGGGAGCCTTTGCGGGTGCCTTGGCGGGAGGGGCGGAAGTGGCGCAACTAGCGGCTTTGGGCGCGCGCTTGCGTTTGCGATCTACGACGGTGTAACCGTCGTTATCGGAATCAGAGTCCGTGCGTGAAGCGCCGGCCTGATCTACCTCCATGTCCGTTTCGGATTCCGAAACGGTCTCGACAATGGCGAAGGAGGGACGGGTACTCGCTGACCTCCCGATCGGTGAGCGAGAGCGAGACCGTTCACGGGGAGGGGCTGCCACCGTGCGTCTATTGTCGGGCCCGGGAGCGGGCGAAGTAGGACTATCCTCTGAATAGGATCGGGTTAAGGGAGGGACGCTGGCCTCCGGGTTTGAAGTCCCGGAGGGAGCGATGAGAGTGTCCGTGAGGCGGGCATTCTCTTCCTCTTCAAGGAGTTGCATATGTGCAACGTATAGATCGGGGTGGCGGAGGGCGAAGGTCTGAAGGACCTGCACCTCACCGTTAGAGGGACGGGACTGCATCCTGAGGGGAATACTCAGGACGCCCTATCAAGGGTTTGAATTCCCTCACACACCTTGTGAGCTCACTGTGTGAGAGGGAGTGTGTACCTAGGGTGTGCCCTAGTTGTGTACCCTCTCCGAGCTTTTTTCTCGGCGGAGAGGGGTGCTCCTAAGCGCTACTCCGGGGTTGACTAGGGGCGACCCCAAGGCCAGTTATCCCGGAGCCCAGCTTGCTTCGGCTGACCCGTGAAGCGGGAAAGGCCACGGTGCAAGGTTAAACCAAAAGTTCGACAGTGGCCGTTGTCACCGTAGGGTGTCACACTGCGACCGCAGCAAATGGCGGATTTGATCGTTCAGACGGGTTTGGCTGACGCTACCCCACGCCTGAACGACGTCGCTTAACAGCACAAAGTGTGTTGTTACGCGCACTGTTACAATGTTGTGTCGAGTAGTAAAGTTGTGAAATGCGCACCGAAAAGTGCGGTCAAAACAAGACCACCAGCCCGATATGATGTTGTTCCGAAACAAGGGACTTGGGTAGGTGGTAATGCCTGACGTCTTAGAGCGCCTCTGCGCGACGGCACGGCGAGCTCGTAGCTCACGTTGCACGGCGTTCGGCGGCTGCTCAGCTTCTGCACACAAAACAAAACTTCGTCAGGACTGCGTATTCCAAGGCACTGGTCTGCAACTAACGTCGGAACGATGACCCGAGTGAGACGGCAATAGTGCGGGGACTATTGCGGTCTCACTGGGAGATACTGGCGGAGCTGTAGACAGGTGTGCACGGCGTGGCGGCACAGGTCGGAATGAGTGTCTAGTGGACGAAACTATAAGGGTTCCTTGTCAGGACTACGGAACTCTAAATAGCGCCAGAAAAGGTTAAAGCAATAATAGATGCACCGATTCCAACCAATGTTAACAAACTGCAGTCATTTTTAGGATTAGTAAATTATTACAGGAACTTCGTGCCGCATGCATCAAGCATCCTCATCCCTTTGTATGATTTATTAAAAAAAGGTACAAAGTGGAATTGGGGCAGAGAACATAATGATGCATTTATAGGAATTAAGAACATTTTAACTTCAGATCGAGTTCTAGCGCATTTTAATCTTGATACAAAGTTAATCTTGATTGTAGACGCCTTAGAACGCGTTATAAACTCAGTTTATAATTATACAATTGAATATTTAATTTTGTATATTTTATTATGTGGAATCCGGCGATGTACCAGTCATGCTAAATGATCTCCGGGAAGAAAATCATAGCGATGTTATATTAAGACAGGTTATCGATTTTGTTCAAAAACGGTGGCCCAAAAACGTTTTGTACCTACGGCTTAGGCCTTATTTTTTATGTAGGACCCAATTGTCCGTCGAAAATGGATGTCTACAAGGTAGTGGTACCAGATTGTTGTATGAGATTGAAAATTACGTAACAAATTGTTGTATGAGCTTCATAGCTCACATATGGGTATGGTAAAAACGAAAGCCGAGGCTCACTCCCGTTTCTGGTACCTAGGTATCGAAGCGGCGCTCGAAAACATGAAAGGGTTATGTGAGGTATGTAATCAATTACGCCCATCACCACCGCGTGCGCCATGGCAGTATCCTGCCCGACCTATGTGTAGAGTACACGTAGATTTTCTGGGCCCCTTGAATTAACATATGTACCTAGTTATAGTAGATGCATATACAAAGTGGGTGGAGGTTTCTGATATGTGTGGTAATACTAGTTCGGCTGCTACAATCGACAAACTGTACGAGTATATGTCTAGATTTGGCTAAATGCATATGTTAGTTAGCGATAACGCATCAGTTTTTTCTTCTCAGGAGTTTAAAGAATTTTTTAGGTTAAATGGGAAAAATAACCTCACTTCACCCGCTTACCATCCAGCCATTAATGGACAGGCAGAAAGTTATGTAAAAATAGTAAAGAGGGGTATTAAATCTTGCGTAATGTCATCACGTCACAAATAAAAATGAAGTTAGGAATAGACTGTTGAAGTATTTGTTTCACTACCGTAACTCAGTACATTCTGTCACCGGATTCTCGCCTGCCCAGCTAGTGTTTGGGCACAAGCTGAGATCTCGACTTGATCTGTGTAATCCTCGCGCCGACGATAAGAATCTAACGTTGTTCTTTTCCACATCATTGGCTGATAACGTCCAACGCAAACACTTCTTACAGTGTAAAGCATACGGCGGAAGCAATATGAAAACAACCAATGTCGGTGATAAAGTTTTATATAAAAAATATGTGAACAAAAATATTTATTTTGGCGTCAAGGCATTGTTTTAAATATAATTGGAAAAATTATGTTCCTTATTAAAGACATTGCATGCAGCTCATTTATTATACTGCTGACCAAATCTTCAGCCCAAGGAACTTTGGCAAAAAAGGGTAAACCCAGAACATGGTAGGTAAGTAAATTTCTGTTGTGTTTTAGATTTTCTACTATCGAAACCGTTTTGGAAACCACATCAGCTTATTACAATTCTATGTCGACAGAAACGATATTGTGAGAAACAGTTAGTTTATAATTTCTATATTAATGATAGTTACAAATACAAGTTCACTATTTTGGATAATTTTTCACGTCAAGTCTTTGAGAAAAGATAATTAACAAAAAACTTTAAAATGAAATTCTCGTGAGTTTCTGTTATATATAGCTATGTAACTATATCTACAGCAACGTGGGCTGCGGCCCCACCACTGGATATTTTGTAATAAAGTCAGTTCTAATATGGCGGTCGTGTTGTCACTTCATTTAGTCCCATTACAAATTAGTTTCACACATATTTTAATATTATAAATCAAACCAGCAAAAACACTCACGTTGGGGATCGAATACCCCAACGTGTGTGATCAGTGCCCGTCGGGAGCTCGCAGACGCAGCTGCGCACTCGCCCTGATGATGAGCATCTGATATGCTCGAAACCCGGGTCGACGTATTCGATCCCCAACGTGAGTGTTTTTGCCGGTTTAATTTAATATACTTAAAATACTTTAATCTACACATAAAACATCATTATCAATATCATTAAGGTATGTACATACTATTAGATATATTTAACTGATATCTTCCCTCCTTTTTTATGGAACCCGATAGAATAATAAATCTGTATATTCTCTGTTTGGAATCCAATTCTATTTCAGTACTGGGCTGACAGAAAGGTAAATTGATTTGTTCTGTTTTCCTTTTTTAAACGAAACTGTGGAACTGATCCACTTTGTGTGGGCACGTTCGGGTGCAAACGAGTTTCAGTTCAGTTTTGTCAATATTTTAGAATGAGAGCTAATAGTTGTTATACTAAAGTTAATTTTATATAAGCAGTATATAGATTCTGCTTATATAAAATTTAGGGAACAAATAAATAATAAATCAAAAAACTGAAAAACCAGAAGCATAGATATTACGCTCAGCAAAAAGCATACAAAATTTGACCTAACTTGAATACTTGGTATTCAAAATATGAAGAACAACGTTTGTATGGAAGGCGCTCCGTGCACTCTACTCTTAATAATATCAAAATATGGTAGAAGCCCTTATGAATATATATACTTATATATTTTTCTGATATTTAAATTTATTCAAATACTTATTTAAACCTTACAGAAATAGTTCCGTGATAGAATATAATATGTTAGCTTATGTTAATATTAGTTATAAATGAAAATAATAATGACATACATGCAAACATACGCACTGTAATGAGAACCTACAATATGATAACAAAATATAAACCGTTCAAAGAAATATGAAACGTATTCAATAATTTCAATTATTTTATCATAATAATAATAATAAATAATAATAATAATAATTTGTTTATTGTGATAAAAAACGTTAATTACAAACAATTACAAATTATCACACAGTAAAATGTACATTAATCATTATATAATCCAATGTCAAAAATAATATAATGTCAAAGTATAATTTAATGTCAAATTGAATATAATTACAAATATAAATCATGTCAATATTAGGGCGCATTCCATTGGTCTTTGAGACCCTCACAATATTGTAAAAACACAGAAAAAGTAACCTTCCATTTGTCACACATTATATCAATTTCGGTGTTGGCGTCGAGAAGTGCATTGAAGTGGCGTCGGATTCGAATTAAAGGAGACTCGGTACGCGCCACACTGTTATCCCGAGGAACATAAAACAGCTCGTGCCGACGACCGCGCGTGTACATTGGTGGAACAAACAATACACATAAAAGGTTTAGTAGCTGTGGGCAGTCTACTGCACCTCTAATGATTTTACAGCCGACGACAAGTTGATCGAGGGCCCTCCTTACTTCTAACGAGTTGTAACCGAGCTGGCCGAGCAGGAATTTTGTCGGATAAAGGAAGGGATAATACCCATAGAGTTTTTTATACAATGTTCTTAAGAAGGCTTTCTGAACCTTCTCAAGCATTCGTGCATATGTTACCTGGTGGGGGTTCCAGACACACGCGCTCGATTCAAGTTTGCTTCTCACTAAGGAGTTATATAAGGTGACAATAACCTGAGGGTTTTGAAAATCCTTAGCATTTCGCAAAACAAAACCCAAACGACAGAAAGCCTCTTTAACGAGGACTAATATGTGGTCATGAAAAGTCAATCCCCGATCTAATGTGACTCCAAGGTCCTTAATATGGTCAACCCTATTTATGTATCTGCTGTTCAAGCGGTAATTATAATAAACAGGATTCTTTTTACGGTCAAAGGTCATAGCATTACATTTTTTAACATTAAATAACAATTTATTAGTCACACTCCATTCATATATCATGTCAATGTCATTTTGTATTCTAGAGCAGTCACTAAGAGATTTAATTTCAAGGTACAGTTTTAAATCATCCGCGTATAAGAGACAGTTTGCGGAACTAAGCACTTTAGGTAAGTCATGAAGCATTATTAGAAACAGGAGTGGGCCAAGCACTGATCCCTGGCTCACCCCAGATCTGGTGTGATATGGCTCTGATATGTACATGCCATGCCGAACAAACTGCCTACGATCCCTCATATAGTCTGCGAAAAACTTTACGAGATTAGGAGTGAAACCGACAGCTGATAGCTTGCGCAATAGTAAATCATTGTCAATTTTGTCGAAAGCTTTTTGAAAATCGAAATATATGACATCTACCTGCAGCCTGCGATCCATAGCACTAGATATATAGTCGACCAAACACAGCAAGTTGGTATTCACGGAGCGCCCTGGTCTGAAACCGTGCTGCTCATCGCCCAATTGCTGCTTCACCTGTCTGTATATTTCGCTGTGCAAAAAGTATTCAAAGATTTTGGCTGGCGCGCACAAAATCGCTATAGGTCGATATTCTTCAACTATAGTCCTATTACCACTTTTGGGGATAGGTGTCACCCTAGATAGCTTCCACTGAGTGGGATAGTGGCCGTTTTTAAGTGAAAGGTTAAGGATATGGTAAAGAGGAAGAATCATGTGCGTTTTACAAGCTTTAAGTACGAAACTCGGTATGTTGTCAGGCCCTGGTGAACTACTTGGCTTTAACTTATTTATACAACGCTCAATATCCTCAGGCAAAATAGAAGGAATATTAACATGACCTCCCCAAGAAGCTTGTTCGCGGTAGACACTTGCATCTAGAATAGGTGAATCAGTTAAGAAAACACTGGAAAAGTAGTCTGCAAACTACTTTTCCAGTATATTCTATGACTTAAAGAAAAACGATTCCTCAAAATATATGTACATCTTCTTTAAATATAAAAATTACGTGTCACGTTGTTTGTCCGCGATGGCCTCATACACTGCTAAAGCAATTTTAAATTTGGTTTGCACACCGTGTGCAATACGATCCAAATTGAAAGATAGGATAGCTAACATCTCAATGTATAGTCGTAATTACCCGTGCAAAGCCGGGGCGGGCCGCTAGTATATATAAATTTATCAAAATTTATTTAGCTGACGCTAGAATATTATATATATATATATATATATAAATAAATACATATATAATATACAGAATTTTTCCAGCGGAACTGACAGAATTTGTGCAGCATATTAATATGGTTATTTAGTTATTATTCATTCTATTTATAGACCTTCTTCAATTTAACCACATTTTCACCTGTCTCTCCATCTATTTAGATTGACGTGGCAACCGTGCCATTGAAATGGTTTGAAGCATAGATTTGAAGTAGCAGATATCTGATGAGAAATAGCCATGGTTTGACAGAATTCAAATGAGATTTTTCAAAAATCAGTTTCCGAACGTTTTCAAATAAATTATTAAATATTCCGCTGCTAGTATGACAAGGATAAATAAATTTCCGGTTATGTAATCCAGATTTGTTAAGAAAGATTTAATAATTTTGGGTCAGTAATTTACCTTACCTACCTTAGTCATTATATATTTTTTTTCTTATGTCTGTTAATGAACTCCTATAATTTTATTATGAAAGAAGACATTTTAAACTTATAGGTAATTGGTATTATTTGCTATCAATTACTGCTAGATATCATTGTCACTCGAGAGGCGTTACAATTACTAAAAACCAAATTCTCAGATAATAATACTCGTATTTCACACATTCAGTTAATTGTTTATTTTTTTCTGATCACCCAATGAATGCGAATCCTTATAGATGTACTCCCTCACATATAAAATCACCTAAGTAATGGTTTACGAAACAGTGTTTAAAATGATTTCTTAGCTCATATACGGTTTGCACTTACGATAATTATTATAGTCGAGCTCGAGCGGACGTTGTCGAACCCGCCCGTGTCGCTCCGTGATGAAGTGGGTCCGAATCCCACGAAACTAGTCGGGCGTCGTCGCGTTCTCGACTATAATAATTATCGTAAGTGCAAAACGTATATAAATCAATATGTCGAATACTTACGTAAGTTTTAATAATGTTATTTCTTAGCCTTTACGAACAAACAATTCTTAAGTTTTAAGCCTTACTTATCCCACGTGTAGGAATATATCTCACTTAAAAACGTTGCATAACTTTATCTATCAATTTAGTACTTACTGCTTTTATCGACAATCCCGCTGCGAGACTGATTTCTTCAAACCAACCTAGAAATCATTTATTACTCGAACACAATCTTGTTATACTGACGTCAGTATTTTAGCCCTCAAATCCTTGCCCTTATCCTCTCTATATGCTTTAAATATTATCCTAATCCTTTAAACCAAATTCTGTCTTAAATAAAAATGGAAATATAGGTACTTTAAATGATACTAGATGCATCGAGCTTCAGAACAATTTTTCTGGTCAATATAGAATTATATAGAATCAAGTTGCTACGAGTATCATTATAACTGTAAATTAAATCTTATTTTGATGGTAAATATATCGCAAACAAACTCAGATAATTAATGGAAAAGCAAAAGAAGTTGCTTCAGCGTACATTGGCAACGTTGGAAATCTTATTATGAATAATATTTATATTGTTATACAAGGGTCGAAAGGAACCAATGACTTTCACCGATGTTAAACACACTACTTTTCATTTAGAATATAAGGAAAGTGAAAAAAATGTAGTCTTCTAAAATGCTTATAATGTTTTATTATTTAAAATTAATGCGACTATAATTCAAATAGGAATCGATGACTCATATCCGTGTTAAACTCTCTACTTTTCATTTAAAATATAAGAAAAGTAATAAGTAGCGTGGATATAATATTAATTTAAAATATTAACTGAAAGTGATAACATGAGTTTAAGATACATATATAAAATTGATTGACGAGTTAGAACAATTTGTTAAATTGAAGTAAAATTTTTCATTTTTTTTTATACGTACCTAATGTTTAGTTACTATTCCGCCCAAATATAATTATGGTTTCTTTTAAATTTTATATATGGGTCACAAGGCGTCTTTTCCGGAAGACATCCCTCTTTATAGGTATATTTAATTCACACTGCTCATTATCATAATCAGTGACTGAAATTTTCATATAACATACACTAACTTCAGAAAAAACTTAGTCGTCTAATTTTGTTACCAACAATGGTTACCATGGTTCCAAAACGTTCCAGCCCTAGAGAAGGAAGCATTTACTATGAGTTTTTCCCGCCCTTAGGTGGAAAGCAGTGTCTCCCACCCGCTACTCGGTTCAAACGAACATACCTACATTCGTAGATACTTTCCGAGTATGAGAAATTAATAAAAAACGGTCAAGTGCGTGTCGAGCCACGCACAGTGTAGGGTTCCGTAGAAGGCCGTTATCATAATATAGAACGATTCTGTAGTTCTTTATTCTCCTCCACTTTCTTCCTGCTAAATCTAAGAAATAAGAGTACGATTGCCGCCAAGTTGTTATTTCAATTGTAATTCGAAAATTAAACAAAATTCGTTTGTGAATTCTATAGATTTTCGATTTAGCGATTCAGAATTCGTTGGTAAATTGTAAGAATTTGAATGTCATTTAATTTATTTGCTGTAGCATAAATAATTATTCTATTATAAAATAGTTGATATATATATATGAAAGAAAAATAAAAAGTACACACCGATACATATGCAAGTAAGCTTATAAATGGGCTATTATACTATATAATTAGTCTGGACATAAATACTGTAACTTAAAATTACTTAGATTTTTTTTTATTGTATCAGCCGAACCGCGTCCACTGCTGAACACAGCCTCCCTTAGTCAGGGGGTATTCCCCACGCTTGGCGGGCAGTTTGGGGATCGCAGTGTAAGATGGCATGGCAGTTCTTTAGAAGGCGCTGCTGCCCACCTTCTAGTAATTTTTCCCCCTAGTCGCCTTTTACGACACCCACGGGATGATATGAAGGAGTGCAATTCTAATCCGACACCCCACGGGGAACTTAGAATTTGGAACGCGTTTATTACTTAAAAATGTTCTCCGATTTTGCGCCATTTCATATATTATTTTGTGTTCATTATCAAATAACAATATGAAATGAGGTGTTAAAGAAAATATGATAGTAGTATTCGCTTTGTGCAAAGTAGGTATTTAGCCGTCGCGTCGTTCATATTACAGGCACTACGAAAGCTTGGTATCCGCCGTAGGTATGTTCATATATCGTAATATCAGCAGATACAACAACACTTACTCTGACGAAAAGACCATAAAAAATTAGGGCAGCCGTGTGTCTTAGAACTACAAATTAATGCTGTTAAAGCCAGAATTGGTCGAAATCCCATTAGGAATTAAAAATATTATGATAACTCAACAATAATCTTATTGCGAGAAATGAAGATTCCCGCTAGGAAATTGTCGCGTATTATAACTGTAACAATAAATATATAAATTATTCACAAGACCTGAAGCTCGGTGCTTATCGTCGATATACAGGATATGCCCTAACTCAATCTTTAAAATTAAATAGAGTGCCTCCCGTTGCGATACGCAAGTGAAGGGCTCAGAAATATTCTCTTTACCGATGAAAAATTTACTTTAATTTTTATTGAAGAGCACTACAAATTGATGATGTGTGAAATGAAGTGATCGATGACCTTGGACCGACAGGTACAAACAGCAAACACTTCTAGTGTACGGCGAAAATGAGGTCTAAAAAGTACTTTATACCTATATATGTCGGATCTTTGTACTGTCATATCTATATCTGTACTAATGGAAATAGTTTGATACCCGGGAAAGGACATAGGACAGTTTTTATTCAACTGCGCAAAAAGAGGATAATAGTTTTGCGCGATAACCGCAATACGCGCGGGTGGAGCCGCGGCTGGAAAGCTAGTCTATTATGTATGACGTCATCATCATCATCAGCCGGAAGACGTCCACTGCTGAACAAGGGCCTCCGCAATAAATCGCCACAAAGAACGGCTATTAGCCACTTGTAGCCATTTGCTACCTGCGACTTTCACGATATCGTTAGTCCACCTAGTGGTATGACATAGGCCATAGTTATCGTTTTAAGATTTTATATTTTAGATTAAGTTTTCAATGCCAGTCTTTACCCTTATAAAAAACCAACTACTTCATCTTAGTCACTTAAAAGGATTTATTCTATAGATTTTATATTTGGTACAAAATTATCCAACATCCAAGTTCAACGACTATCACTGCTAAACTAAGAAAGTTATCCCAACCCCTAAATTTTTCCTTTAAAGTTCATAAAACGCACTATCATTTTGAATTTTTTCAGATTTTTCAAGCTAGTAGTTTAGCTTTTAGAGGAGGGGGACGCCCTGCTGGAACAAAAAATTGCACTTAAAAGTTTAATATGTCGTAAATGGAGCATTAAATCGAAAAATAGTATTATCAACCCCTAAGTCATTTTAGAAGATCTATTCAACCATACCACACATGATGAGATAGACGACAAAAAAAAAATTCATCTCTACATAACATGTATGGGAGGTACCCTAAAAAAAATAGTTTTCAAAATTTTATTTTACCACTTTGTCGGCGTAATTGATTTACATATACATACGAAATTACAGCTTCCTAGTACTCACGGTCTCTTAGCAAAACCTCGGACAGACGGACATGACGAAACTATAAGGATTCCTTGTCAGGACTACGGAACCCTGAAAAGTATTCCTGCTAAGATTAAAATGAAATAGTAGCGAACGATTCGTTTAAAAGTTATAAATTCGCCAAAACTCTTATGTTTTGATTGCTAAATTCTCATATATATAAAAAAAAATTATATATAAATTTACACTCCATAGACTCCAGGGCCCGTGACTTTTATCAATTCTGAATTTTTATTTTTATTTAAATTCTCATATTAAAAGGCCTGAGATAAATTGAATTCATTGAGTGAGATATGAAATTTACTTGGACCTAACAATATGAACGAAATTTTATGTTGTTAAGCCTATTCTATACTAACTACTAATAATATTATAAAGAAGAAAGATTTGTATTTTTGTCTGCAATGAATAAACTTAAAAACTACTGAACCGATTAGGATAAAATTTGTTATGGAAATAGATTGAGAACCGGGAAACGACATAAGATAGTTTTTATCCAACTGCCCAAAAAATATGAATGTTTTTTTGCTATTATGGACATACACGTGTACAGAGCTGCGGCCGGAAAACAAGTATTTTATATTCTTAATTATACATCATGAAGGTAAAGATTACATTGTACATATGTACCTATCATATTCCTTCGTCAAAATCCCATTTAGTCTATTGTTCATATACCTACTCATCAATCACTCATACAAAGCTGGCTTAAATATTGCAGTTTATTCCATGCAGAAAGTAGAACTTGAGGCCTCACTACTTTTCCTTTTCATCGATCATTATACTGTTTAATATACCGAATTAAAATTTAACCAAAATATACTTTTGCCTACTTGTCGTTTATAAAACTTTAAAAATATGATAGCAAAATGCACATTTCAATATTTGTTTCTTCTTACTATATAGCTTACGTGCACATAAGTTGTGGCAGGTGGCTTGGGGATCGCAGTGTGAGATGGCAATTCTTTAGAAAGCGCTGCTGCCCACCTTCCAGTATTTTTCCCTTAGTCGCGACTTACGACACCCACGGGATGATATGGGGAGGTGCAATTCTAACCCGGCACCCCATGGGGGTGTCATACAATTACTAAGCCTTTATTAACAAATACTACGAACTATACACAATACTACAGCTACTACAATTAAAGCATTTAGACAATCCAAAAGTCATTGCAGACTCACAGACAGCTCCAAATGCTCCAGCCAGTTGGCAGAGTGCCCAGCATGCTGGCAGCATTGCCCATTTACAATTACTTCAATTCTATTTATTGAATTCTAATTAATTATTTTTATTTAATTTTATGAGCTAATGTCCAGGTCCTCAGCCTTGTAATAATTGTTAACCTGAAATGTAAATGGTTAAACATTCCGATTATGTATGTAAAATAGTCAAAAACACAAACGTCATTTGTTAATTTGAGTTTTGAGTTTGTGATATGTGACTAATTATTTACCTTTTTTATGGAGAAGGTCATTTTGAGAAATAGTGATTTATTAAACAGGTATAGGTTTCCGCAACTTCCCCATCCCTCAGTGGGGAATTCCATCCCCTCTCTTCCCTCTCCCCATATGACTTAAGAGTAGATACACCGATTCTAACGTTCTTCCAATGTTTGTTTACTTAATTTTTACATATTTTTAATAATTATTATTTAAAAAACAAACAGGCTCCCCCTTACTCTGCAGGGGGATGGTCTAACTCTCTTCCCCCTCCCCCTTGATGTATGTAAGCGCACTTTTGGTGTATTTTTTGCATTTTGTAGTCATATGAGAAAACTTTTCATATCTATTAAAACTCTTTTTGCCCTTTTGGGAGACATTTGAAATAGAGGATTTGAAATTCTGTCGAATACAATGCCGAATAAATATGAATACTTTTTGGTATAGTTGACTCCGAGAAAATGTCTTGTGACCAACAAACAACCGACCGAGTGATTCAATAAATGTTCAGTTTTCTGTTCGGATGTAAGGAAGCATAAAATTGTATGTAAGTAAGTTTTAAAACCCTAATGCAATATATTTTTATGTAAATTAATGTATCTCAATTAAATTCAACTCATAAATGTCTGTGGTACTTGTACAACAGTGCTTGAGAGGAGTGTCCAACTTCCAACAGTTACGAAGTTTCAATGGCCATTTGCCCGCATTTTAACGTAGTTGGTAAACCACTAATGTCCGTGGCTCTCATATAACCGAACACGTTAAGAACGAATTTCACTTTGAGTGTCGTGGAATTACACGAATAGCATAATATAATAAAACTGTTGTAATAAAGATTTTACATTGTATTACAATTACAGATCCCCGTAATTGTAATAACTTTTATGGAATTACAATGAGAGGAAAACATATAATAATTTGCGGGATTTGAACCCGCACCATCCACTCCTATAGCTGGGGTATGGTCTGACTGCTAAGTTAACATAACATATGACTCGTAACTCTAATTTATGCTCTCGTACTTAACTATCGTATGGGGATGAAGCGACACCTATAGTTTTACATAGGTACTTTATACTATAAACAAGATTTTTTATGCTATTAGCTTTAAACTTGTTAACGATGACGCAACCCTATAATTTTACTATACGGCCCCATTACTTAGCTTACATTCATCTATCCATGAAAAAATAAATTGCAGCAGCGAATTTGGCAAATTGCGCTTAAAGGTATTTCGCTTGCATGACTTAAAACTCTCAACAAAAATAAATGTATACATGTCCATAGTGTTACCAAACCTCCTATACTCTTCTGAGACATCGGTTCTATACCGAAAAAAAAATCGTACACTCGACAGATATTACCTCAAATGTCTCCGAGACATCATGAACATCAGATGGTAGGACCACGTCAGAAATACAACTGTCCTAAGGCGCGCTAACATCGGAGGGTGGTGTGAACATGTATCTCATATTATGTCGGATAGAAGCGCATCTTCTTTTCAGAACTCCAGTACGGAAAGCGTAAAAGCGGAGGCCAGTTCCTAAGACTTAAGGATGTTCTGAAAAGACATATGAAGAGATGCAAAGTAGAGCCCTCTCAATGGGAAGTTAAAGCTGCTCAGCGCCCCGAATGGCGTCGCCTCATTCACGATTAGGTGAAGGACTTCGAAACCGCCCACCACGATGAGCTTGACAAAAAGCGTGATGAACTCAAGGCCCGACCACCAGCGGCCATCACGTACAACTACATTAGCGGGGTAATAACATGTCCCAAGTGCGCGCGTACCTTCTCCAACTAAATCGGGTACTCTAGCCACCAGAGAGCGCACCAAAGGTTTGAACAACAGAAGCTGGCTCTAAATCTGTAAATTAAGCATTCCTTTTCAGAAGTAACAATCACTGTGGCCGAAATCGGTCAGGACTACATCATCATCCATCCATATATGTTTGTTGATTTGCTGATATCTTTGAACGCAGATAATTTCTTAACAAGGACAATAATAAACAAAACAAAAAGTATAATCATAGGACCAATAGTTAGAAAAAGTTATTGTTCAACGGTTTAATTCATTGCTCTATTATAAAAACCAATAATATACACAAACTTTTATTTGCGAACACTAAAGTACAACAACAATTAATAACAACAATCGACCAAGTATAAGTGTGACGCGCTATATAAAGCCTGAAGTGAATGACATAAAACATATTTTTGTTTCTCACAAATTTAAGGCCGTTTTCCTTCTTAATCTAAACATTTAATTATATTTAGACACTACAAACTACATGCACTGCTTTCAGGTATTGATAATTTTGAAGCAGTGATGGCTCAGAGGCATTGGCTATGGACTGCCGCGCGGCAGGTCTATGGTTCGAATCCCGCCACGGCCTTCACCGCAAGCTGGAAGGGCATTTTGCGAATGCCCGCCTGGCTAGCGACCACCCTCAAGTAGAAAATCTGTCGCCAAGCACCAAACGGTGTGTTCCGGCAGCTGTCCTTGGAAAAAAATTCGTATATATACGACGTTACCTACTTCATAGATTTTGCCTATTTTACTTAAAAAATTATACTTATTTCGTACAAAAATTGATAAATATTATTCTTGATATTCTTGATTACATTTCAAAAATACTTTTGTGATGTAATCCGCAAAGCATGCGTTTTTTTAAAAATAAAAATATTAAAATACAGTCATAACCTTTTAAGCCAAAACCGAGAATACTGGCTCCTCGTAAATTAATAATTCAAGACCTTGTCTTGGTAATTAAGCCTCAAGAACAGATTTGTTTTAATTTTGGGGTAAAGCAATTTCACGCTTGAATTGTTCATTCATCATATCCGGCTCAATTTTAATAAATGGCTCAATGTTTGTTAGATTAGAGGTTCCTTAAAATTCTATTGTTATTCCGATTACGCTCGATAACGCTTTAGTATTCAATGCCGGGATCTGAAATCATTATCAATTGGGTCGGCTCTGCCTTTGCAATATACGAATATAATGAATCAATTTACCGTAAAGTTTCTTCTGAAAGCGTTCACAATTTGCACAGAATAGGTGTTTGACGTTTAATCGGCCAAGTTTTAATTAACGACTGCGATCAATAAATAAAAGTAAAACAAACTAATTTTTCTTAGCATAGAAATGTAATGAATTATTTTACTAATAATAATGCTTACTTAATAAGGATTGTGTACTGCAGATTGTTCGTTCATGTTGTGGAATACATCTGTTACTAAGTTTCCAAAAACGTGTCCGGTGAGTCAAGTGCACATCAATAAAATTTGTTCATTCGTAGTCACAATTTAGTATTTTTTTTATGAAAATTAAGTTTAATTGCTGTAATAGGTACCTACTATATGTACGTATATACCATGTGAGCACAAGATCACAACCCTAAACCACGTACCTTGTCAGAAGAGATACGAGCGTTAGAAAGAGAGGCTTAGGTTCTAGGTATAAGGTTATCAATTGTGTGCGATCTGAATTGCTCTTTATTGCGTCGTAGCAAAGTTGCTTATTTATTTAAACGTCTTTGCGGAGAGATCCTTCTCGTCTTTTTTATTCTATGGTCATGGTAACAGTTTAACTGACAGTTTTTACTGACTCAAATTTTATAGGTACAAATTAAATATGAATCTATAGCTAGGAGCAAGTATCTGAGATAATTGCTCATAGATCCATAGGTTCCCAAACTAGCGTCATCTATGTTCCAAGACCTAAGGCTCTAATATTAAAGCTCTGGTGCTTGTTATATTTACTTAGCGCCCAAGGCACGTAAAGAGTTTGTGACAGTGTATCTAAGTAATGTACACAGAAAAAAATTATATCTTAGGCCAAGAGAGTTTATTTGGTTCAAGATCTTTTAGGTTTTCGATATAAGGAAAGTCGAAAATGTCTTCACCTAAGAAATAAAATGTTTTGTATTATAGTTCTTGGGCCAACAAATATATTCTTATACCAATATTGAAAAGTTTCTTTTTTTAATTTTTTAAATATATCACTTCAAGACGGAAACTATTTCAAAACAATAAACATTTTTACATTACAATATGGAAGAGCTCTTTTATTAAAAGGTAAAAAGTTGAACCCAAGAGCCAACCTATTTTATTTTAAATTTTTATTTCGTGTCTCAAAACCGAATAACTATTTTTTGAAAAGCTTTATGTTTTGACCCAAGAGCGAGTATGTCTTACTTGAAATATTCTATTATATCTCTCAAAACTGAAAAGCTCTTTTTTTAAAACTAAATGTAATGACCTAAGAGCGAATTTGTCTTACTTGAAATGTTTTATTTCATCCTTCAAAACAGAAAAGTTCCTATCTTAAAAGCTAAATGTGTTAAACCAAGATCGAGTATATTTCTACTGAAATATTTTATTTCATCATGTAAAAGTGGAAAGTTATTAACCTAAGAACTCAAGTATTTTAATGAAAGTATCAGAATCTTGATGTAAAATTGATCAGTTTTGAAGGAAGGATATTATATATTTTGACTAAATGTATTAATTTTTAAAATAAGAAGTTAGAAAATCTTCTATGTAACTTTAATTTTTACGTTAAGAATCCAAATTCTTTTATCGAGATAGTTATATCTCTAAACCGAAACTTAATGTTTCAATTCAACAATTGGAATGTATTGATTAGATATTAATGTTACTTGTATCAAAATATTTACTTTTTTGATAGATTTAGTTTACCTATATATATATATATCGAAAGTAAGTACATAGAATTTTAAATAGTTAGCATAGATTAATTTGTCAAAAATTATTCTCATTTGTATACAACTATAATTTATTATTCGGCCATAATGGACAGTGATTTCTCTTTCGTTGGATATTCGTAGGTATTCTTTTTCCAAAAAATAGAACTGAGTTCTACACTGAAAAGCGTAAAATAACTTGTCGATGTCGGTTACCATGCGCACAATATAGTAATAATAGGTATTTTTGAACAAGTATAATGTTCCGAATTCAACAAGTTATTTTAAACTTATCAGTGTTGAATAGTGTTACATTTTTTGGTAAAAGAACACACAAATACCCAACGAAGGAGTAATTACAAGCCCATCATGTAGTCATGACCGAAGAAATAATAAGAACTGTATACAAATGATAATAGTTTTTTACAAATTATTCTATGTTAACTATTTAAAATTCTATGTACTTACTTTCGATATACACACAGGTAAACTAATTCTATCAAATAAGTAAATATTTTGATTTGGAACATTAATATCGGTATAACTATTCTAAATTTTATCTACCGTAATTTTACACACTACACGGAATACAGATATAAGACTTATTATTACCTTCGATATACACATAGGTCATTGGATTACAACTAATTGAATTAAAGAAGTGACAAGTTTTGATATCAGTAACTTATGTCTAGTTAAACCATTCCAACAGTTGAATTAAAACATGGGTAGAAGATAAAAATATCTT
Source organism: Plagodis dolabraria (assembly GCA_963854805.1). Classification (NCBI taxonomy): domain Eukaryota; kingdom Metazoa; phylum Arthropoda; class Insecta; order Lepidoptera; family Geometridae; genus Plagodis; species Plagodis dolabraria. The sequence continues at coordinate 18,383,538 of OY978447.1, read as the reverse complement.
GATAATAATATAACATAAATCTCAAATACAAATTTACCAAACCTATTTGATAGGGAACAAAGCATAGGCTAGCAATAGAAACTAAATTAAGATTCATATAATTTATTTAATTATTTAAGTAATTATGAACCACTTTTTTGAAAAACATAAAAATAAACCACTTCTTTATAAAAACTTAATACTAAGTGCTGCACCCGCTAGTATATGTATTCATATGACTGTCAATGTTAAATTATATTCTTCTGTTATTTACTTCCGAAGTTCTCCAGAACGTCTGGCGATGCATTCCAGACTGATAACAAACGACGTATATTTTCTTCCATCGCAACGCAACGGGATGACAATTTTCAGTAGAAACCTTTGTGTATTTATAAACCACTGCAAGAAACTTAATCCAAACACTTCGGTGGGCACTGCTTTTCTTTACACAAGTCAAATCTCTCACAATACTACGTTGTTGTAAATTAACTTATTTCAGTATAACCGCCACGCTGCGCACCGCCGCCACTGGACACGATTATATACAGTGTTGCCATATGAACTCCAGATCTAGTTGCCAAATATTGAAGCTATAATATAGGAGTCCGTGTTCAAGTAATTCAAAGCCAATATCTACGAGTTTTGGCTTAGGGTTATTGGGCTGTACAATGTATACATAACTTTATTGTTACACCCTTCGAAAAATATAGTATATTTTATCGAAGGTTACACCACAAGAAGTGCAATATTACGTATGCATGAAATTACTGAACTAAAATTTCTAGCGTAGGAAATTAAACCTTTCTTAATAAGGAACATTATTGCGTATGAAAATATAATACTTAAAAGGCTTTTGCCTTGTAAGTAGTGTAATTGAATATTGTGAGTGTTTCTTATTGTTATGGGAATAGTTTGATTTCTTGTGGAGTTCAATTGAGCCGGTAAGACCCCCACAATACTTGCAAGTTGGTAGTCACCATGAGTATTTTCTATGGCGTTGTATCGTAGCGTATACGTACAGGAAGGGCGCGGGCACCGATCTCTCTCAAGCTGTCGTTAATATACTTTTATAGACTTGCAAGTATTTGGGGTTAGCACCTGGTTGGCGTACATGCAAGAAAAAACCAGCTTTTAAACCTGTTCGCGTAAATACCCATTTCCCTACCTAACGTCACGTTAGTACCTGCTATCAATTATTCTGTGCTAACGTTCCGCAATCAAATTTTGGACGTTCTAGAAAAGGGTCAGATCAAGAGTAATCAAAACCGACGCGCATGTATGAAAGGATTGGATTGTGAATGGAGTGAAAGAGGGGTGTCTGGATCGCAGAAAGTGAAAATCTATAGTTATTGCCTACCCCTTTTGGGAAAGAGGCATGATTATATGTATGCCTATGTATGTATATAACAACATTATTTGGTTGTGAAATATCAACACGAGCTGATAGGTATTATACGGGTTAATAATACGCAGTGAATAAAACGAATCCAATTCATAGTATAGGTACTATATTAATTTATGTCCTGTTCGTGCGTTTTCGGCTTTGATGTATGAATTAGAAAACATTTGCACAAGGTTATAATGTACAACCTTTATGTACCACAGCATATTAAAAATGTCAAAAGTTACAAAAAGAATAAATACATTGTTCCTAAATATTTTCACAGAATCTTACTTTCTATTTAAAATTAAAATAAGTTAACCGCAATGAACTTGTAATTTTTCCCACGAATCTCGCGGAATCTCAAATTTTATAGCAACACTGACCACTACTGGAATTATCGAGCCAACCAATCATCACTGTTCTCATTAGGCAAGATTCATGTTTCTTCCATCAAGAATCAAAAATCTTGATTTGATTAATTCGATAAATCTGATTCTTGAATGAAATAACTTTCTTATTCTAGACTATTATATCGCTATAGCGATATAATAGTCTGCAGTGTAAGTTGTTTTTTCCGATTTTTGGTATAATATGCGATTGTATGTATTTATATAACGTATGAATAAATTCACTACAGCTACTATTTGGATCTACTATTTCGTCTGAATGATTGTTGGTATGGATTAGTAAAGTCAAAAGTCAAAGTCGAAATCATTCATTCAATTTTAGCGCCTATGACGCTCTTATGAATGACAATTACAAAAAAAGAAACTATTGACGCGTTCAGTAACAATGGTATAGAGCCAGTTTGAGAAAAACAGCAAGAAACTCGGGACTATTCTTATAAATGTCATTACTCTTTTACAATTTTTATGTCAAATATATAAATATCACACATAATATATTTATGTTTATTATTGGCGGTGGTTTGGCAAAGGTGTTGGCATATCCTGAACATTTTTGTCTTCTGCATAATCACCAATTTTATAATACGTTAGTGAAATTACAATCTATATCTATATAATCTATCTCTATATATATCTATATATGTAAAAATTATTATATATCTATAATATATAATAATTTTTACATGCAGGTTGAATTTTCCTTCTGTGAAAACTGTAGTACTATCTTTAGAAATGTCTATATAAATCGCACCAAATTACATAAGATAAACTTTTATTTGTCTTTGCTAATCAAATAAACAATCGTTATTTTAAAAAAAAACCCTGATTCGTTAGAACCCATTCCATATATAGCAGGAATTGCCCGCTCTCTATATCAGCTGCTGCTCCACACAACAATACACGATACGACATTATGCTGTGGAAATATGTGAAATAAACGATAGTAATTAAACAACTTTAAACGGTTTAAATCGCGTATATTTATCATTATTAGAGAGATTATCAGATTGTGGTCACGGGGTGACTAATTGGTTTTATTTGTCAAATTAGTTATTAAGAAGTTATTTGTACAACTGTCAGAAATGTTATATTAATCATAACTTTCCCTATTCACACAGTATTCACTCGCGGTATACAGAGATTTTGCTGATTTGTGTTGGCCATGAGATTTTATTAATCTGATAACAGGATCTCAAGCAAGTGGTACTTGCCACCCATCATCTCTGTTGAAATTTGGGTACTATTTGATTTGAATAGCTTTACATACGTTCTTGGTATAAACTGGGTCTCTCTGGCTAGGATTTGTGGATTGTCGAACCAAATATAGTGCTTGGGTTTGTCCTGTGCATGTTCACAAACCGCTGACTTGATCGAGCGTCTGTTCTTCATGTCAGTAATGTGTTCTTTTACCCGAATACCAACGCTCCTTTTCCTTTGCCCAATTTATGACAGCCCACATTCACAATCAAGTTTGTAAACACCTGCATCTTGTAGAGGAATATGGCACTTAACAGGTCTTAAGAATTAATTTATCTTCTTGTGTGGCTTGAAATAAGTTTTTATTGAGGCTTGTCTTAAGATATTACCAATTTTATCTGTGACACTCTTGATGTAAGGTAAGATGGCAGGTTGTCGCTCAACTGTGGAAGGCTTGGGCCGGCTTCTGTGACGCATTCGTGGAGCTTGTGATTATTGCTTCGCAGTACTTGTTTTACATACTGAAGCTCCTCCTTGAGACGGTCAGTGTCGTAGAAGCCATGTGCTCTCTGTAACAAAGAAAGTTAAAGTTGTTTAATTACGCCGAGAAGCCGTTTTCATATGGTATCGCTTTCAACTCTCTGATACAAAAAGTACAGGTAGTACTTAACAGTTTCGTTTTTAAAATTGCGATAAGTCGACTCAAAATGAATACTTAAATGATAGATCTATATGACCGCTGTCAAGTGATAGTTCAGAGTGGACTTTTCAGTTTTGATTTCAAATTTAGAAAAAAAAATTAAAAAGCAAAGGTAATATCTAAATGGGAGATTGATATGACCGCTGTCTGTGTGACAGCTGATGTCGTTCTTTTCGGTTTTAATTTAATATTTAGAATATAATGGATTCAAAAAATCACCTTACCGGGAGATCGATTTTTACAACTCAACCTCAAGGATCAAATTTAGTAAGCTGCCTTACTCAGCTCTATCGATCGTTATATTTACAATTTTGATATTCGAGAAAACATATCATTTATTACCTAAAATATTTGTACCAAAAGCAATAAATATTTTTTATTTAAATTCCGTAACGTACGCTGATGCCAGCAGTGCATTGTGGCAAAGGACGTATTTTTCTTTATCATGGCTGATACCACAGATTTAAAAGACATTTTACAGATAAATAATTTCATACAAAAAGTCGTAATAAACTTAAAATGCCGTCTACAACATTAATACTAGACAAAACCTATCTATTTATTATTACATCACACAAAGTTGTTCGATTTACATGGGGTGAGTGTGATAGTTCAAAAAACAGCATTGATATGGCGTCTTGTTAGTTTTTAAGTAACTTCAAAAAAGGAGGAATTCTCAATTTAACTTGTTATTAAGTATTACGTTTTAACGCCACTAATTATAAACTGATTTTATTTTATGTCTGATAAAATTTATCTATCTCACCTGATGGTAGGTGATTATGTGGTTGAAGTTTTTTTTTGTTCAGGCTATCCTAAAATTATTGGCTCCTAAGGACAGTTTCCGGAACTGAAGAGAACAGAGGCTATGTTCAGAAGTAGATGATCAAGCTGAAATAGTACTGTTCGTTTTAGCAGCGACAGTGTGCCAAATTACCCGTCACTGAACCGATCATTAATTGCTAAAACACAAAACTTAAAAGTATCAGACAGTACTAGAAAGACTTATTGTTTAAGATTTGAGTCTCGTAGTAAAAGAAAATGCCTACTCCGAGCCAAGAGCACCCGCCGCGGCAACACTGGACCGGGCCGCGTTCCCTTTGAATAGAGCTTGGAATATTTACATCTAGCAAAGTAATAAAATATATGAAACTAGCTTTCCGGGCGCGGCTCCGCCCGCGCGTATGTCGGTTATCGCGAAAACATTAACCTCTTTTTGCGCAGTTGGATAAAAACTATCCTATATTTTTTCCCAGATCTCAAACTATTTCCATACCAAATTTCATTCAAATCGGTCCAGTAGTTTTGGCGTGAAAGCGTAACAGACAGACAGACAGATAGACAGAGTTACTTTCGCATTTATAATATTAGTACTGATAATACACTACAGGCACAAAGGACTCTTAACTTTAGGTGATCCTCATGCTTATTCCGTATATATATATATATATATATTAAACTCAAAATTAATAAATGTTAAACTTAAAATGTTTATTAGGACTAGCAGAAGTCAACCCTAAGAGGTTGTTAGCATTTTACCAATAACCCTGTATATGTTACGTAGCTTTCAAAAATAACAGGGCAATATAATATAAAAGACTTTTCCTGCTTTACTATTACTGTTTAAGATTTCGAAATGATCTGTCGCTACTTCATATACAAACATACCTTCCGTCAAACAAACTTGGATCGTTTGCAAAGTAGCAGGAGTAAGACAGATGGTGCCATCAGAGAGATAGTTTTGGAAGTGTGACCTAAAGTCACAACTTATCCAGCCGCCACCCGGTGGTACGGTCATAAGGTTAGGAATTGAGAAGTTTTCAGTGATTGATCACTTTTAAGATGGATAAACTATTCACATTGATATTTAGTATTTTTATTTATTTGAGAAGATATTATAATACATAACTATTTACTGCTTGCAACAAACGCCTGAGCAGAGGTTTGTTCAGTTGCTACGTCCTCTGCTCAAAAATAACTAATCTACAAATTAATTTAAGTAGGGAGTACATAACTTATACATTTATATAAATTACCATAATCAACACCTATTCAGACAAATGAAATTAAATTTTGAGCATATGCAACACAGACTGAAATATACTAGTAGGTATCACAGTTACATGCACCAATTGATGTCACATTACATAGAATAAAATGTATTACGATGAGTCATCGGGTGACTAATGTCAAGGATGCCCTGACGGCATCCAACGTCGCTCTGCTAAGGCCTGACTGCCATGCAGTCAGAGTCATACGTGGGTACCATTCCAGCGTATGTACAGTATGCGTAAATGTATTTCCCCCGGAACAAAACTCGGTCTATCCGGTTGTAACTTAGGTTAATCAGTGTGGCTTGACAATTTTATGCAGAAACATGACATATTTGACTTTTTTCCTAGTTGACTTGGCTAGGTTTTGATCAAAATCTCACGTCGATGGTATGTGACGTAGTTATGGTATGGTAAACAGACATGACCTACAAGAGAAGTTATCGCTTATAGAGAACACCCCAAAGTGTATAGTAACTGATTTTCTATTTAAGAGATTATATGCTAGCCTGAATAACATCTTCGACCACATCATCACTTACCATCAGGTGAGGTAGTGGTTAAAGGCTAGCATAGGCCAGCTATTAAAAAAAATTGCTAGGCAGGCATTTACAAAACACTATTACCAAGTACTTAATATTCATATTAATCATAATCCGGAAATAAACCGTTTCAGTTAAAACAAAATATATACCATAAGATTGTATAACAACAAAGTCGCGAATCTATCTGGAATTGTAGGCTCGAGCAGAGGTTTGCGTGATAGCTTTTTTTGGCAAAGCATCTAAATAAGGCGCCTAGGGAATGATCCTAGTTTTGCCTGTTTCGGGCACGGTGGCATGCTCCACGGTACAAGAACACAGTGTAATAAATATAGTAGAATAGGTACACTTTGCGATAGTAAGTTTACAGGCTCTTAAAAATATTATTTAATATAATTTCAAATATTTTGCTGACATTGACTTGTATACTATTCAAAATCAAAATAATTTCACAATACCTACAGAACAAACGTAAACATTATATTCTTAAGAAGGTTATATTCAAGTGTAGCGGCTGCATGCAGAAAGCAACAGCGGTACTGCTGGTTTGAATGTATTTCTATGAAACGTCTTCCAAACTCTGCGGCAGTTGCAAGTGCAGTTGCTGTCCTAAAGCATAAATGAATGTAATGGAATAAATTGTATTATGACGTCACGTCAGCTTAGCAGAAAAACTAGGTGAAATTGTCACCAGATACATTTCTATATTTTTCAGAGATTTTCCAAAATATTAATTTGATTTTTTTCTAAAAATATTTTTAACATTTTAATTGTTATTATTTATAAAAACTGGTTATAAAATTCTTATTTTATTCAGTTAAAATAAAATACTACCTACTGACTTAAATAATAGTTGGATCTGATAATAGAGCTGACTTGAATAATAGAGATCACTTGAAACAGTTAACATAAAGAGATTTCATACTATTAATAAAAAAAACGCTTGGACTTGAAAACCTACGTACTTTTTGGAACCTATTAAAAGGGCTATTATCTTATAACTAGTCAATTATTGTTAGTACGAATATTTCATTGATTTGTATGGTGATGACCTACTTTATGTATTTCCACTGTAACTCAACACTGTGCTCCATGACATAATAATGAACCTTTGTAAATTATACCAACAGGGAGAACCTTCAAGACCCTTCGTGTTTTTATCGTCGATGCTACTTATGCCTCCTCTCTACCGCAATATATCACAGAACACGGAAACCTTTGTTACCTCTGGGAATTAATCATTTTTGATATCATCACAATTCGCTTTACTATTATAAAATGGACATGTATGGCATTCATTAATTATGTTCTAATTTTCGCCTAGCGATATCATGTCATTATAATCAAAAAAAAACAAAAAGCACCACGTCTACTGAGCCTTAAAATCTATTTCCCTTTAATTAAATAGACCTAAAATTAAGTTTTTTTTTTTTCTTTTTATGTTATTGTAACAGAACAAGCTCGAGGCCGACCTGACGTTAAGCGAACTAACCTCTGCCTATAACAGATGCATTTCGTCACAGGTCACGAATTTCACTGCGCCCGTCACCTTGAGAAATACTTAGAAACACATTGTGCCTGTAATTTTAATGGCTCAATCCTTGAATTGCCTTGCCCTAACAAACATTTCGATTCAAATCCGGTATATATACGGGTTTCGGAACGCATATTAACCAAAATTTACGATAGTAAGGTAAATTTATGAAAGAAAAAAAAAACACAATTTATTTACAAGTAAACAAAATATACATTAAAATAAATATATAATGATAATATATAAAAAAAACGAATTATATGACAATAATAAATAAAGATCGTAAGGGTACCCCATATTAACTAGGGGTAGGAAACAAAGAGGGAGGATGGTTTCATTCCGAAGGTCGTCGGGCAACTGACGGAGTCGGACTGATGTCCGACTCCGTCAGTTGCCCGACGACCTTACGACGACCAGGAGGTTGGCGCTTGGATCAAGCATACAAGCAGCAACGCCCTGGTATCCATGAGGATTACCTCCTACCTACTGAAAAAACACTTTATGTATGAAAAAGTCGTTCTTGTTCATTAATTCCCTAGTGTCTTTTTAATGTATAGCGTTGGCCTTTTTTGTCTCAAAATCAATTCTTCACATCGACGCTGTTATTATGATTACAGCAAAATAATCTAAGGAATGTGCCATGATTGTAAAAGTCGATTTAGATAAAAAAAAATAATGAGCAGCATTTTATTTTGGTGCTGATAGGCTAGAATTTGACCATATTAATCCCATCTGATTTTAAGTGATCGATGACTAATGATACAGTCGAAGAAAATAAATAGGCATAACCTATTCGAGCAGTTTCAAAAAACAGTAGCACTTTTCGGAAACCCAAATTTGTATCAATCAGCGTCAACTCAAGAATTATATATTACTGTTGTTAAACAATTACTTCAAGTTTCCAGCAACCCGATCTGTGTTTGATAATGCATTATCAAACGCAGATACGCTTATTGCAATAAGGCGCGGCTGGTATTAAATTTCAGGTATTTTACGAGTACGATAAATGATCGACACTCACCTACAATACTGGTCACCTATACTCTTTTCAATAAAACAAATATTTATCAAAATCGGACTACTCTGTAAAAAATTATGCGTATAAAAAAATACGCGCTGACTTGAAAACCCCCTCCTTTTTTGAGATTGGATAAAAAGAGAAAGTAAATATTTTTACTTTATAATTACGAGCTAAACGTACCTATGCTACGTTTGCAAAAGACGAGCAGTGCCAAAGGATTTAAACTTAACTACAAAGGATGGTTCTCTAACCCCTAACACGGTAATGTTATCTATATAGTATCTTAACTCGGCTCTGTCTTCGAAATAACTACCTACCACCGCGCGGTACGTAAACATGCGATAGGGCTACCCGCCTCCAGCTTTATAATTACATTTGCCTACTTAGTGTTTCCATTTAGTTTTGTGATTCTAAATATACATTTTTTATATAAACAAATAAAAGACTGTGAATTAAATAGGTAGTGTTCAATAAAAATGCGTGTTGTTTCTTAATTGGTAGATGTAATTAAAAAACATGTTTATTTTTGATTCAGTCTTATATATTTGCAACCAAAAATTTTTGCGCCTCGACTGAGATGTACGAAATGCTTTGTTATTAAATTAAAACGGTTTTTAGTGGTATATGTTGTTATAGCAGCAGCAGAAATACTTAATCTAAGAAAATTTCAACTATCTAGTTACAGACAGACGGTCAAATTTATTTTTTCAAGTATTATTCATAAACATAACTAGTACTAATAACATTATAATACTATTATTAATAACATTATAATACTATTATTAATAACATTATAATAGTTATGTTTATATATATAGATATAATATTATATTCCCGGGCGCGGCTCCGCCGGCGCGTATGTTGTTAATCGCGCACAAACATTAACCTCTTTTTGCGCAGTTGGATAAAAACTATCCTTTGTTTTTTCCTGGGTCTCAAACTATTTCCATACCAAATTTCATTCAAATCAGTCCAGTAGTTTTGGCGTGAAAGCGTAACAGACAGACAGACAGAGTTACTTTCGCATTTATAATATTACTAGCTTTCCGGGCGCGGCTGCGCCCGCGCGGTTATCGCGCAAAAAACTAACCTCTTTTTGCCCAGTTGGATAAAACTATTCTATGTTTTTCCCGGGTCTCAAACTATTTCCATACCAAATTTCATGCTAATCGGTCCAGTAGTTTTGGCGTGAAAGCGTAACAGACATACAGACAGACAGAGTTACTTTCGCATTTATAATATTATTATAGTACTGAAGTACTGATATAATATAATATTATATATTATATATTAGTACTGACAAAATACCACGTCTTTATTTTGAATTATACAAAGTAACAAAACACACATGCCCGAGGTTTCAACACAAGCTTAGCTATCGTATCGTGATTCATGAACCGCCTATTACCTATTACACTCGTGTCATTCCTTTACTCTATTCACATATTTTATTATTCATCCAGTTAGGTTTTTTTCGGGAGATAAAAGGAAAAACACTCATCCATTAAAAAGACACGCATTATGTAGGTAACCTACCTACTAGTAAGTAAATTTATTTTATATAGTCTTACTTACCTTTCAGAGTTTCCAGGTAATCTAAAAAAGTTATCTCTGGATGCGTTATTGACGAATTCATGCAACCAAATATGTCCTATTCGTCATATTAAATATGTACATGAATTTATTTTTTGTTAAAAAAAATTACACACCGTCCATTCGTCACTGCGAAGCAATCGCGATTGTTTGCGTACTGAGCGCGGGCTGAGATCGAGGCGCGTAGTTCTAACTCGCGTTTCGTCCGTTTCTATGAAGTTCAAAAACTGTATAGATAACATTACCGTGCCCCTAAACACGTTCTTCCGAATTGGAATCATTTCGTCACATTACCGTGCCCCTAAACACGTTCTTCCGAATTGGAATCATCACCGACTTTCGCACGGATATTTAACAAAAATTTCAAATTTTTGAAAATATTATGAATCTTGTACAGGGATAATGTAGAATTTTAATGGTGAAAGAATTTTTTAAATCATTCCAGTAGTTTTTAGGCTTAAAAAACTAGTGTAGATGTAGATATGTAAGTAAATTTTCTATCCAATTAAATTTTATTGAAAGGTTATTGGTATTAAAATGATTTGAATATGGTTTTATCGATAATAAGCGTCAATAATAATGAATAATAAGTCACACATCACTAGATAATACTAAGATATGAAGTATTTGCTTTTCGCAAACCAATCATAACACTTCTGTTTCCCCTACCTTCACCAGTATTTCCGGAATTTGATTTTATAGAAAGAAATTAACACACGGAGTCCAAAAAATGATTCATCCAACTCATCATTACAAAACATGCTGAAGTTTTGTGTAGATATTAACGCAGATTTGACACTCAATTTATTTTGTTATTTTCAAAAAGTTTGTACATTTTTTATCTTACATAAACATATCTTTATCGACTGAAATCCAGACGAGCTGGGGATTCATTATGTGGACTAGTTTTTGACTATATATTACAACTTTTAAGCGATAAAAATGAAATCAAAGTATAAGGTAATGGCTCACCACTATTCCTGCGTGAAATATAAGAGCAATAGCTGTCAATCATTTGCTATGGTGATGCGGCGTGGAGACACGTGCGCGGCGCACTAGTCTATGCTTTGATTTAGTTTCAAATTTCATTAAGTACTTTCATTTGAGCACGGTTTAGTATGGGGTAATTTTATTTGTTTTAGCAGTTATCTTCAACTGTTATAGGTATACAGTATTGCTAGAGCTCGTATATCAATAGTGACAAATCAACGGCATGTCAAATTTTAATATTATTCAACCAAAAGTAACGAAATCGAATAAAGTGTAACCGAAACTAGTTTGAATTTTTCCTTTTGTCTAATATTCAACGCTCATTACAACGTCATGAGACCATTGCATCTGGTGGTAATGCTCTTCAGCAAGGTTCATCGTTATGGGTTCCAGTTCCAACGCAGTGTCAGATAATCTGCTTCGGAGCAACAGTGCGTAAAATTTGTTTTTTTTAGCCGTGAAAGGTACTTGAAATAGAGTGTGAAATTACTGGGCAAACAAGAAATGAACTAAAGTCTCGGAATGACGAGCGCAGTGCAATATCGATTTGAGCAGTGGACGTCACTGCCGTTGTAGTGGACATGAGTGACGCTTACCATCGGGTGGATGGCGGTCATCAATTCTTTACATATAAACATTATAAAATAATTGATGCTTACGCACATTGATAAATTTATCGAAGCACACGCACTCCTAAAGTAAAATGCATAGCAGAGGCAATGGAGCGTGTGCTCGCATTGCGAGTCGCAACTCGCAACTCATTGTTAGCTCTTGAATTAGTAAACATCGAATAATGTAACCAAGCACTAATACATTTGCTTTCTAGTCTTGCTGAGAAACCCTTATTTCATCACCATAAAGGTTTAAGCAGTAGAGTAACTTTTGTTAAAACGTTTGTTATATAATATTTTTTTATCTATAGGTAATTTTGCTTAATTGAAATGTCTTTACTCTTTACCACTTCCATTACTAGACATTTTGTAAATATGCAATATCAGTTTACCATGTGGCGTTTATTACGCACCTTATTTTTATTATTTGTATAATTCACTTTGTATGATTGATTGATTATTTAGAATATTTTCCTACCATTTTAGTGTTCGTTTACATTTTATATGTTTCTGAACGTAACATTTAAGTTAGCCATTATGGCATTTAATTTAAGGCAACTGGCAACACACATATACCAGCAAGTGACGCGTTCGGTCGGTTACACATAAACGACTGCGCTGCGTATTTTTACATTTAATCTTTGTAATTTACACAAACAGTCTTATGTTTCTATTTTAACCATTTAACTGTGCATTAATATAACTCTGGTGTTAAACTAACTATTCTAATATGTTTTGTGTAACTTTGGTGTGAACTTGTATATTAAATATTGTGTAATAATGTTCGGCATTTTATTCATCGAGCTATCATCATACGTTAATAAGAACACGGTACAACAAAACTAAAAGGGTGATACGGGCTGTACCACTATCCGCCCACTCATCACCCCAAATTGGTGACCCCGACGTGATGAAGCATCGATCAACGGAGCTGAATAGCGTCGAAAATCTTCTATTTCTACAAGTACAAGAAATGCGAAGCAGCTGACGCCGCCGTGCTTTTCGACTTGGACTACCTCTGCATGACCTACCTACGAGCTGAACTACCACGAGACCGGTATTAATTCTTCAGAAGTAACTATCATTCGTGAATCAGTGCAGTGTTCAAAAGTGTAACGGTCGCGTCGCGTCCCAGTCATAAAAGTGCCTACATTCCACAAAGCGCATCAATACAAAAAATCGTGAACACGTGCGGATCGGCTTGTTGGGCGTTGAAGCTATTCGGGACTCTCCGCGCGCGATTGTACGCTCGCGCCCGGGCGCCCCCTAGCGCCATTCAACGACACCCAACTGTCTGTGTCAACATCCATCGCAGCTGTCATCGAGTGACTGTCAGTTGAGGGATTGACAATCTTGTCCAGTTTACGTTCCGGTTCACGCAAGTATTTTTATGCAACTTTACGAACATTAGATGAGTTTCACCTAAAGTTTTATTTTATTTGCCCATGGTGTTTATGTAGTGTAATGGTAGAAGTGTAACTTTTTACAACCTCTTTACTTGTTTTTCTAGTTTCTATTAGTACGCAACTACCTATTAATAAACTTTTTATACTTTAAACTTCTTTTTGGGAGTATTAGTTTAACGGTTAAGATATTTATCATGTAACTTTTATACACATTTTTTGATTTTTGGCTTGATTTATGGTAGATGCATTAGACATTTTATTTACACATTTTGACAATATTTTGTATTAATGTAATTACACTACCTATTTAAAATTTTTATTTTGTGATTTTTGTGTGTACATTTACAGCCTTTTTGGTACCTATTTATTTTACTAATGTGTGTCTAGCGTGTATCGTGTGTACCTATATCATAAATTTTTGTGTGAACGCACCACTCCCTTAGTCTTGGAAAAAATATTTTTCTTGTTTTGTTAGTATATTTTTGTTTGTTTATTTGGATGATCTAGTGACATCTGATTTTCACATATTATATTTACATAGAGTACTATATTATATCATTCGTTATGGCTGATGAACTCCAAGCACGTTCGGCTGCCCTTGAGGCCCAGACTAGCTGTGAAAATATTATTTTCACTGAGTCATCACAGCCCGCGGTTTCTGAACCACTGCTAGCCATGTTATGGGAGATAGTCGAGGAACTCGGTCAACAAGTTGCTGCCTTGTCTTCGCCTTCATCAATACGCTCTCGATCTCGTTCTAGGACTAACCAGTCTTCGCGAAGTACGACGCCTGACCAGTCTAAAAAACGGTGCTGGTATCACAGGACTTTTGGTGAAAAGGCGACCAAATGTATTTCGCCTTGCAATTGGAAGGCGGAAAACTCCAACAGCAGTCAGTAGTGGCGGCAGCTGACTGCGACGCCGCTGGCCAACTTTCCAGCCGCCGTCTTTTCATCACGGATCGTGTCACAAAACGACAATTTTTGATTGACACTGGTTCTGATTTATGTTGTTACCCTCGCTGTTGGCTTTCAGACCGGAGGAAAACCTCCGACTATGAGCTCAGTGCAGCTAATGGTAGCAGTATAAAGACGTACGGTAGTATCAACTTGACACTCAACTTTGGTCTCCGGCGCAGTTTCGTGTGGTCGTTCGTCGTTGCTGACGTCACAACCGCCATTATTGGTTCAGATTTCTTGGCACATTACCATCTTCTGCCTGATTGCCGAACCAAGCGGTTAGTTGATGGCCTTACCAGCCTTTCAGCGCACGCCACTACCGCAACTTCCGAACAACCTAGTGTCAAGGCTGTAGCTTCTTCAAATTCTGCTTTCGCACATGTGCTAGCAGAATTTTCAGAGATTACTCGTCCTCCTGGTTTTCCCAGGTCTGTAAAGCACGACACTGTGCATTACATTAAGACAACAGATGGGCCGCCTATCTCCTGCCGTCCTCGCCGTTTGGCTCCTCAAAAACTTCTCTCTGCCAAAAAGGAATTCGAAGATATGGTTCAGGCTGGTATTGCTAGACCATCTAAAAGTGCCTGGTCGTCTCCTTTGCACATGGCTCCGAAAAAGGATAACACCTGGCGTCCTTGTGGTGACTATCGCGCTTTGAATGCCAGGACTGTGCCGGATCGCTACCCAGTCAGGCACATTCATGATTTTGCCCATAACCTCACTGGTGCTAAGGTCTTCAGTACCATCGACCTGGTGAAGGCCTATCATCAGATTCCAATCTTTGAAGAGGATGTTGCCAAGTCTGCCATCGTCACTCCATTTGGCCTTTTTGAATTCCCATTCATGAATTTTGGTCTTCGAAATGCTGGTCAAACATTTCAGCGTTTCATTGATGAGGTCACACGAGGCCTTGACTTCTGCTTTCCGTATGTCGATGATATCCTCGTCTACTCAGTAGACGAGGCTCATCACTGCGAACATCTTCGAATCCTTTTCGGGCGCTTAAGGGACTACGGTGTCGTAATAAACCCTTCCAAGTGCGTTTTTGGAGCCAGCGAAGTAACTTTCCTCGGTTACCACATCAGTTCCGAAGGCACTCGACCACCACCAGAGCGTGTCCAAGCCATCCTGGATTTTCCCCCTCCTAAAACCGTTCAAGGCGTACGTCGTTTTCTCGGCATGATAAACTATTATCGTCGATTCATTCCGCACGCAGCACAGTTTCAAGCTCCACTGATCAACGCCGTAGTGGCAATCAATGGCAAAGGTGCCAAACCATTTATATGGTCACCTGAGCTACTTGATCATTTTGAAGCTTGCAAAAGGAGCCTATCTAGCGCCACGCTACTGCAACATCCAATCAACGATGCACAACTTGGTTTGTTTACTGACGCATCCAGCGTCCACATTGGTTCCTGCCTCCAGCAGCAAGTTGATGGCGAGTGGTTCCCCCTTGCGTTCTTCAGCAAGAAATTGACTGAGCAGAAGTCGCAATGGCCAGCTTATTACCGAGAGTTACTAGCGGTTTATGAAAGTGTACAGCACTTCCGTTATATTCTTGAGGTACAACACGTGACTATCTTCACGGACCACAAGCCTCTGCTGTACGCTTTTATTCAACGTCGGGAAAAACTGCCACCCGCGCAATTAAACCAATTGTCTTTTATCAGTCAATTTACAACTGATATAAAGTACATTAAAGGTGTGGACAACATCGTTGCCGATGCAATGTCTCGTGTCGACGCAATCACACTCGAGGAAGACTACGAAGCTCTTGCCGCATCACAAGAGACTGACCAAGAATTGTCTGACTTGCGACAGCAAGACTCTAGCCTGCAATTGTCCAAAGTCATAATTCCTGGTACAAACATCTCTGTCACCTGTGATGTATCGACTGGTAAGCCTCGTCCATATTTAACTTCTTCCTTTCGCAGAGCTGCCTTCAACAAACTTCACGAACTCAGTCATCCCGGGGCACGGGCTTCCACCCGCCTCGTTACTGATCGCTTTGTTTGGCCCTCTGTCAACAAAGATTGCAAGGAGTGGGCTCGCACTTGTGAGGCGTGTCAACGCGCCAAAGTGACGCGCCACAATTCTGCTCCGCTAGGCAATTTCAACTTACCTTCTGGTCGGTTTAGCCATATTCATATCGACATTATTGGTCCCTTGCCGATATGTAATGACTATCGTTACTGTTTAACAGCCATAGATAGAGCCACCAGATGGCCAGAAGTTTGGCCAATGCAATCCATTACCGCTGAGGAAGTTGCAGAAACTTTAACTCGCGAATGGGTTCCTCGTTTTGGCGTGCCATCAATCATAACAACAGATCAAGGTACTCAGTTTGAGTCTGATTTGTTCCGCCGATTGATGACACATTTTGCCACTAAGCGAGTTCGAACGACATCGTACCATCCTTGCGCTAATGGCATGATTGAGCGTGTTCACCGTCAACTAAAGGCTGCTCTCATGTGCCACCGCGATTCCTGGGTTCGTTCGCTTCCTTTTGTTCTTCTTGGAATGCGTTCAGCTTTCAAGGAAGACCTGAAAGCTACAGCTGCCGAGATGGTTTATGGAGAATCTCTTAGGTTGCCTGGTGAACTGTTTGTTCCAGCTTCTGGAGCAGACTCCATCAGTGACCCTGCAGACTTCGTTGTGCAACTCCGACATCACATGTCGACTGTACGCCCGATCCCTGCATCTCGTCACTCTCAACCTTCTTCCTTCATTTTTAAGGATCTCTCCTCAACGTCTCACGTTTTTCTTCGGGATGATACTGTCAGACGCCCCTTACAACCGCCTTATACGGGTCCTTTCCAAGTCGTTAATCGTGCCAGCGATGGAAAAACGATGACTTTGGACATTAAGGGCAAACGCGTTGTTGTAAGCATTGACCGCGTCAAACCAGCTTTTATTAGCCATCCTTCTTCATCTGAGCCTATTTCAAAGCTGGTACAGTCTCTTCCGTCACCTATACAACTTACCAAGACTGTTACTGCACCTTCAAATACTACCACCACCACAACAAAGAAACTGCCATATACCACTCGGTCTGGTAGACATGTTAAGTTTAAGGATTACCCTGATTTTTGTTAAAATCTGTTTTTCCTTCTCCGTAGGGGGGTGGTGTGGCGTTTATTACGCACCTTATTTTTATTATTTGTATAATTCACTTTGTATGATTGATTGATTATTTAGAATATTTTCCTACCATTTTAGTGTTCGTTTACATTTTATATGTTTCTGAACGTAACATTTAAGTTAGCCATTATGGCATTTAATTTAAGGCAACTGGCAACACACATATACCAGCAAGTGACGCGTTCGGTCGGTTACACATAAACGACTGCGCTGCGTATTTTTACATTTAATCTTTGTATTTTACACAAACAGTCTTATGTTTCTATTTTAACCATTTAACTGTGCATTAATATAACTCTGGTGTTAAACTAACTATTCTAATATGTTTTGTGTAACTTTGGTGTGAACTTGTATATTAAATATTGTGTAATAATGTTCGGCATTTTATTCATCGAGCTATCATCATACGTTAATAAGAACACGGTACAACAAAACTAAAAGGGTGATACGGGCTGTACCACTATCCGCCCACTCATCACCCCAAATTTAAAATTTATTTCTTTTATAAAAAAGCCTTAATGGTCTTGAGTAGTGGTGCATATTAAGGTTGGATAAAAGGCCAGGACGAAAAGTTGTGAGTCTGACCACGAATGTAAGTCATATTATATTTTTGTGTGGATATTTACAAAACTTTGCTCAAGTAAATCTAAATAATCATATATGTTTTAAATGATCGACATCAACAGGCTAATGGGTTTTGGCGTATGTAACTATTTTTTTCTTTTTAGTTTGGAAAACATTGTTTATCTCGTCCATTATTAACTATACACATCCAGTAAGCCGAATTTGTGTAGGTACTTTTTCATGTTTTTGATAAAAATCAACGTGGTTATATAGAAAAATACGCTTTGGTATTTGAAGTAGCAGATACTTCTACCTAGGTAGGCTCACATCCTACTTAATTATTTTCTTACATTTTCTTCATATCTCCTTCATATTTTCTATCGTGTAAGTTAGCATCAAATTATATATATTAATAGCAATTAATAATATACAATATTGTATATAGATATACAATACCATACAATAACTCTTAAATGAAAACCAATTTACAAATTTTACATATATTATAATAACAATAAAAACCCTTACATAATGGTTTTACAAATCCAGACAACCTTTGGATGGACAGAAACAAAAAAGGGAATAGGCGGTTGGTGCAACTTGAAATCATATATAAGACGTTTACTAGTAGGTAATATACATTCTAATACATAAATATCAATAAAAATACACTATTACTATACAAAATACTAATCAACAAATACACACACATATATATATATATATATATATATATATATATATATATATATATATATATATAATATATATATATATACATACATATAATATATAAATTAAACACGAATATATAAATAACAACAAATATCAAGCAGAAATTGATAAATAATAATCCTTAACTGAAGTCTTAAATGTTAAAAGCGACTTGGCAAGCCTTATATACACAGGCAGTGCATTCCACAATCGTACAGCTTGGTCTGTAAAGGACTTATCCAAGAACTGTGAAGTATGGGGAGGCATTTTCAGTTGGAGGGTCTCAGAAGATCTTAAGGATAGGGAGTGTGAGTGATGTAAGAATTCAAAACGCTCTTCGAGATAGGGAGGAGTACTTGGAATGAAGAGAATATTGTAAAGCAAAGATAGGATATGAGCATTCCGTCGCAGACCAATTGGCAACCATTTCAGCCTTTTTCGAAAGTCGGAGATGTGGTCATATTTTCGGAGGCCAAATATGAACCTTATACACAAGTTTTGCAAGCGTTCAAGCTTATCTAGCTGATCTTGGGTTTAAATCGAGATATGATATGTCGGCATAATCAAGTATGGGCAGCAAAAGAGACTGTGCAAGCGCAATTTTAGTGGTAATTGGTAGGAAATTCTGGAACCTCCTTAGAGAAGAAGCAGAAGCAAATATTTTGCGGCTAGTTTGTGCAATTTGAGGCACCCATGAGAATCTGCTATCAAATATCACTCCGAGATTTTTCACAGTATTGCTAATTGTTATAGCCGTTCCGTTGAAAATGACTTGTGGAAAGCGAAACCAGTCAATTAGAGAGATCATTCGCGAACTGCCGATGATAATAACTTGGGTTTTCACCGGATTCACTTGTAGGCCGTATGAGTTACTCCAATCGGTGATACGTTGTAAGTCAGTGTTGATGATGTCAATTGCAACTGGCAACTCATTGAGTGGAGCTTGAGTGTAGATCTGCAAATCATCTGCATAAAGGTGGTAGAGTGATGAGAGTTGATGAGATATGGAATTAATAAAAATTGAAAAGAGGAGAGGTGATAAAACGCCGCCCTGGGGCACGCCCGCAGTTGTAGTACACCAAGATGAGTAATTTACATCAATGCGCACACGCTGCCAATGCCCAAACAGGTAACTACGAAACCAAGCAATGACCGTTGGAGATATATTAAGAGAGCACAAAACTCCCAATGTCTTAAGAAATTTCCATACTTTAGACGGATTATCATTTTCTAATGAATTGTGAATATGTCGGCGTTGTGCGTTTCTACACACCTGATTACAGCGATTTCTACGCTCCGTATACCTCACTTGTTGTCATCAGTGGGTTTACACTTATATTTGAACTTGGCTGTTATCTTCTTATTCATGATAACTCTAATTTCAGATGTAAGCCAAGGTGCGGGTTGGTGCTTTATTTTGACGGGTCTTAATGGGGCATGTTTATCATAAAGATCAGATCAGAAGAAAGAGAAGAGTTAAGATCAAGTTAAAATGGTGCACTTTTTGGTTCATAGTTGATCCATTTACAACATCAGACCAGTCCAAATTACGAGCATCATTTTTCAAACATTCAATGTCAATTCCACCTAAATTTCGCTGCAGCAGAATTTTAGACTTAGCTTTCTGCGGACGCATTTTGTAAGTAAGATAAACTAAGTCATGGTAAGAAAAGGCGTCCGCTGCACACTGACTCTGTTTTTTAACGTGTGATAGAGATGATACCAGCATAAGGTCGAGAAGAGAGGGCGTGCAGTCTGGGAAGTTATGCGTAGCATTTAACGGAAAAATCGCTTATTAAGGCGAATAACCTGACCAAGGTTACTTGC
The DNA here is from genome assembly GCA_963854805.1 of Plagodis dolabraria. NCBI lineage: Eukaryota > Metazoa > Arthropoda > Insecta > Lepidoptera > Geometridae > Plagodis > Plagodis dolabraria. Next base: position 18,362,918 of record OY978447.1, on the reverse strand, counting down.
CCTAATAAGCGATTCAAAGGCAAGGGTTCGGGAATCAAGCTTTAGCAGGCAGGTATTAAAATCACCCACAATAATGTTATGGTCGTATAAGGGGACGCAATCTTCAAGAAGTTTTTCAAATGAAGAGAAAAAAATTATATGACTGGATGGGCAATAATAGACACCAAGTAGCATCTTAGTGTGCGAGATATTCAGCTCCAGAAATAGATGTTCCCCTGCGTTGGTGGGAGGTGGCTGTGTTGACATACTCAATATGGAGAAAGGTATGTGGGACCTAAGATATATGGCAACCCCACCACCCTTGCTACTTGTGCGATCGTTACGAATAAGCCTAAAACCTGGTAAAGAGTACAGAGTAGTAGTAAGACATGGTTTTAGCCAGGTTTCAGAAACCAAAATGGCATGGACATTCGCATGATCAAAAGATGCCAACATGGGAAATGCTTCGGAATGCTCTGAGCGTTTATGTGAAAAACATTGAAATTCTTTGCTTCGTCATTCACCATAGAACCTATGATGTCAGACAAGCTCGGAATACTACAAAAACTGCTGTCTGAGGGGCATGCGGATAAAAAATTATCAGTTTCGTCATCACTGCTTGATAATGACATAATAATATATATAAATATATAATAATAATAAAGTAATAAATACCAAATATTATACCTACAATAATACAAACCAAATCAAAAACTATCTGTATCCACCCGCCAGCTGTGTGTTTTAAAAAGAAGAAACATAATTAAACACAAAATTAAAAACAGAATTTCAAAAAAAACTAAAATTAGTAAAAAAAAAAAACAAAAATGCTATCTTGTGCGTGTCATGTCATTACAACTTACTCGTCTGCATAGACCCATCACTGATATTTTGCACAAATCTTGTCTCCATAATATGACAATGACAGCAGTTATATTTGACAAATGGCTGACTTGACAGTGACACCAAAATTATCTTTATATTTGACAGTTGACTTGACTTATGTTTATGGTTAGGTATATTTACATTTATTGTACAAACTATTACGTTTAGTGGAAATATTAAATAAAATGAGGGTGGTGTAATACGAAAGTAGAAATAAAGCAATATTTGCATAGAAGAACAAAACAATTGATCAGTCTACCTTAGAAGTGACGACTGCAAATATACATAAACTAAGTCATCTAATTTACTTCCTGGCCCTACTGGCAGCCCGTTTGTGCTTTGCTGGGGCAGAAGCCTCTTTCGCCTGGCTAATAGCTACTTTCGCTGAGGTGGCCTCCTTCACTGCTGCAGTCTTCGACACCACTTTTGTGATTGCATCGAGATCTTCCTGGCAACTTACACGATGACGAGTCCCGTCGGGACTGAGAATAAATACATTGCCCTCCCTTGTCCAGCACTATGAGACGCCATAACGCTGACGCGCCGACATAAAAAGATTATGTCGGCTCTTCGTCAAGAACTCTGAGATGGTAATGCCTCTTCCCTTAAGGGTGGATTTCGCTGACCATACCTTGTCACGGACCGCCACATCTCGGAACTTGCACAGAATAGGCCTAGGTTTGCTGGAGTTGCCTGCCCTACCCACCCTATGACACCAACCAATGTCATCTACAGAAAATGTTGACTACTGCAGCTGATCATTAATCATTTTCGCAACAACAATGACTGCTTCCTCCTGTGAATCTTCAGCAAGACCATGTATCAGCAAGATTTTCGCCTACTTCTCATCTCCAGTCGATCCATGTCCTTGGCCAAACAGTGAATTTGCTCTTGCAGAGCCCGGAGTTACATTACTACAAAATTCTTGAATGTAGCATACTCAGCTGCTATTGTTTCAGTGCGAGACGACAGAGGTGTCCCCTGGAGCTTGCTCTCAAAGCTATCCATGTGTTTATAGAAAACAGCCATTTTTTTTTTTTTTTTTTTTTTAATTTTAAATCTACACTCCACAGACTCCAGGGTCCGTGACTTTTTTTAACTATGACATAATTTATTAGTAAGCAAGTAATATTAAATAGGAAACATGCAACATTCCAAGGGGGAACAGTGTTAAAAGTTTTTTTTTTTTTTTTTCTTTTTTTTTCCGTTAATGTCATTAGCACCAGCATCCAGAGCAGACCAGTATCCTCTAGCAGCACCCGTTCACGAGTTGACGCATGTGCCAGCCATCGCCTTCCTCAACCATTTTTGAGGGAAGATGGCGACCCGACACACAACACCGCCGCTAGACAACACCTTTCTGTGAGCATGACCGCTCCGGATACCCGTGCCAACGATTACAATTACAAAAATAATTTGGGACTACAATAAAATAATATACCTACAGAAATTTACATATTTTGTTATTCTCCCACGTCACATTTTAACAGGGCCTCCATTACCGCGCTATTTCGATCTTTGATCGCCATTTTGAGGTTGTAATCATGGATGGCTTTTGGTGTCGCAACCATCGCCTTCCTAACGAACCGTCCTATGGCGTCGTTTTCGTCATCTGCGTAGTATATGAAGGTTCCAGTGTGCCGTGAAATTGCAACGACGGCATGCGGGACGCTCTCGTGCAACTTCATGCTGCTCTTGGTCTTGATGGCGATGACCGACTCGTAAAACAGCCATTAGATCCTGTACCTAGTGAGTTACTTAAGTGTGTGGCATCCATTTTTCTTAGTGAAAAAAATTATGTGTTTTTAGTGATTTGATGGAAAATAACACAGAATGTCACGCAGGGTATGTTATTCCTTGATTTTTACCATATATTAATGTTTATAAATACTTATTATGATTTTTAAATGTAAATTAAATACAGAGATATCAAAAGTACTTCTTGTTGTTTAGTCTACCCTCCGCCGAAAAAAAAAAGGAAAGATATAAAGAATAGGTACTTATATTTGATAATATATATTTTTATGTGAATTATACATATGATAATGTTATCAATATTAAAACAATACAGCTGGGGGTGGTGTGAAATTGATAACTGAATGTGCTCCAATCATGTTTAATTTTCACATTTCACAAAAAATCATGACTATCTATTGCCTAAGCTGTGTTGCGTTGCCTTTGGCAATGATAGCGAAGTCAACCGCTGTTTCCGAATAATACATATTTTTTCGTTGACCGCAGTGTATCTATCTAGTCTACTCACGCGCACGCACGAATGCTACGCGCAGTCAATGACCGGCTATCACAGGCACAATAAAACAGTTATATGATGTTCATAACGTTTTTATATGTAGTTGTGACGGTTCAAACACGAGGTTTACCTGATGTTAAGCAGTACCCTCTGCCTATAACAGATGCAGTTCGCTAATGAACATCTTTAACGACGACATGAAAGAATAATTTTGGAAACTTAATCAATACAAACTCAAACCATTATTAATGGAATGACTGTGGAATTAAAACTATGATGAAATGGTAAACATGCTCGCTACAAAATTAAAACATTGTATAGTTGCATCACACTTTAGTTTATTAATAAATAAAAATACACTACGCATAAAAATGCACGTTCACCCACAAAACCTCCCAAACACACACGTTTAGTGCGTAATTTATTGTTTACACTTATTATATATTATGTATGATATCGTCTAATTTTCTGTATATAAGTAAGAAATAATTTATAAATCAGTAATAAGTAATAGTGCTAATTGTTTGTCACAGTTATTATACTTAAGCAGCCGACAGGGGTTCCACTTTAGTAAGTATGCTATTTATATTGAACACGAAATAAAAAAAATATATTGGATGATATTATGTATAAATCAACTGATAGACCAGCATTTTGCTATTATATTTATCTACCTACTACAATTAAATGTTGAAAGTTGACATACTGTTCTTTATTTTTCTGTGTTGTGACATATGACTGTACTTATCCCTCCAAACTGCTGCAATATCTGAGATCCAAATTCAAATTCAGAGTAGCACATTTACTTTTGTATGAAGTCGTTAATCCATTGATTTTCATTCAATGACTTAATACTTATTGAAAACCTAAACTATTGAGACTGCAGATAAAAGTTTTACATTACCATAATTGTGTTAAAAACAATTGAACAATGTTTTTTATAATTCGCCTTTGGAATTCGTTTACTCTACGATCATTGCATTTATTTACTACAAAGAACAATCAATCAGTCTCTTTCATGCGTATCTGTGTCTATCTGATTTCTATTAGGCTAGTAATCATAGGTAACCCATTTTCAAAAGCCAAGTCAACAATTTTCCCTAGTGTATTCTTATTAACTGCTTATCTCTTGTACTTCATCGGTAAATATGTGATTGTTAATAAATTTAGGCGTACGTTTGCAATAATTTATGATATTTAGGGTCCATTTCTGAATGTGCTAATAAAGTTCCGGGTTGTTAGCCAACACATGATTTAACTGGGTGATAAAAGTCTCGGTTAACATGCATCGTGTTTCATTCTAAGGGCCTGTTTCAGAATATTCGAGTAAGTGTCGGTTATATTACCCAGTACATATTTATTCAACAAAACACTATCTTTGCGTTTCACAGTCATCGTAGCCTATCCATCCGTTAAAGTTTGAAACGCGCTGCATGTTAACTGTAATATTTATCATTCAGTTATTTTATGTGTTGGTTAGTAACCCGAAACTTTATTAGGACATTCATATTTTCATTCAAATAAGCCGCATTGATACGTTTCAGTTTTAGTACCTAACTATCTCTCGTATTTTTTGAACAATGTAACCTTACACAATTATTTCAAAATTGAGTTTGTTGTGTACCAACATACCTAACAATATTATCAAATTTAATATTTTTAATAAGATTAGATTCAAAAGATCCTTCCTGCCATTATTCAACTTCATGTGGGTCGTTGCTTGTAATTGTGTATGCCTCTTAACACAGTATGTAGACAATCAATAACATAATTGAAAATGTTTTTACCCTAAAAAATTGAAAAAAAGCAACTGTTAAAGTTTTGGCTTCGGTTGTATGGGCAGCCGACTGTTTACCACCTACCCTATTTGGGAATGCTCTTGACGGAACAACCCGCTTCCTGTTGTGTAGTCAATGCATTAATATGGTTAAGAGCCTAGATGTGCGTGAAATTTGCAGCAATACCCTAATCACGCCCACATGTGAAGTGTCTTTTTCCAAATGGCCCATTTTTTTTTTTTTTTTTTTTTTTTTTTAGGGAGGACATAGATGCTGGCTACCGCCTGTGCGGTCGTCCAGCTCCACCGGGTTTTGGGCGAGGGCCTGGCCCTACAATAGCCCGGGAGGGAGAAGTGCCGAAGGCACTTCTCCCGAGACGGGCGTAGAAGGCGAAAAGCGCTTTCTACCTCCGTCTCCTGCGGACGCCGAAAACGTACCGCTATTATAGGAGGGGTTGACAGCGAGCTCAAGGGCACCACTGTGGTTCGGACCTCGGCTTGTCTCGCTGTCGAGAGACATGGGGGGGATCGGAGCAAAATGCCTCTGTGCAACTGCAGTGTTGCACAATTGGGCCCTACTGAATAATACTCTTTGACTATTTGGAGAGCAATTTATCGTGACCTTGTTTTTGCCTCGAGCTCGCCGGCGAGCTCGGTGTTTGATTGTGTGACCTCTGATTACCTCACACCTGGGGATTTTACCTCGACGACTTGCGGATAACGCTAAAGCTGCCAACGTAATGGCTGCGATGGGGTCATCCGGGTCGTCTAATACCTGCCGTGGTCGGCGACGGGGGGGTTTGAAAAATGGGATAGAAGAGGCAGTCGAGTAGTTCGATGCCTGGACAACCAATGGGTTCGGGTGGTGGGGCGCTCGATCAAAGTATCGGCGGGCGCAGTCCTTATTGAACTGCGCTAGAGAGGGAAGGTTTAAGTCGCAATGCAACTCGGTGTTCCGGATATACCACGGAGCGCCGGTTGCACTACGAAGAAAACGGTTTTGAATGACTTGAAGCTTATGGAGATGGGCCTCACTAGCATGACTAAACACTACTGATGCGTAAGTCATGATGGGGCGGATGCAGGCAGTGTAAAGTGTCTTCTTATTTCTAAGAGACATTTTACTCTCTTTGCGAATCAGGGGACCAAGGCGACCCATTACAAAGGCCGCTCTGTTACGGACGGTTGTTATATGATCGCTAAAGGTGAGATTCCGATCAAGGGTGACTCCGAGATATTTTGTTTTACTAACCCAGGGGATGGGTTGGTCGAACAAAGTTATAGGTTGCGGGTAACGGGGGCGGCCCTTCTCAGTAAAGTACATAGCTGCACTTTTAACTGGGTTGACCGCGATGCGCCATTTACGGAACCAGTCACCGATCTCGGTGATGGCCCGTTGGAGGGCGGGAATGGACTTTCTACTGATATGCCACCCAGTGGTATAAATAGCGGTGTCATCCGCGTATTGGGCTAATGGGACGTTAGGCTGAGAGCGTGGGATGTCGCTGGTATACAGCGCGAAAAGAATGGGTGATAGCACGGAGCCCTGAGGGACTCCGGCTCTGACTGGGTGGGGGGAGGAGAGGGTGCCTTCCACGCGATAGCGAAAGCTTCTGGCTTTAAGGAAGTCTTGTAGGATGAGCACAAGACGTTCTGGCACGCCAAATTGGTATAGCTTGTAAATCAAGCCATTGTGCCAGACTTTGTCAAAAGCTTTCGCTACGTCGAGGAAGACTGCTAGCGTTGTCTGGGGTTTGGGGTACTTGTTAAAGCCCTCAATGATGTGCTCCGTGAGGCGGTGCACCTGTTGGACGCATGAGTGTCCGGGCCTGAAGCCAAACTGCTCATCTGGGATAAGGTGGTGTTCATGGGACTGGAGACGGTTTGCAAGTAACCGCTCGTAAAGTTTGCCTAAGGCACTGAGGAGGCTGATGGGGCGGTAACTGGTGGGGTCAGATGAGCTTTTGCCTGGTTTGTGAATGCCAATGACATTTGCACATTTCCAGGTGTCTGGGAATAAGCAGTGGCTCATAGCAGCATTGAAGATGCTGACTAGGAGATGGATGAGAGGAGGAGAGAGGGTTTTAAGAACCCTGTTGGAGATGCCATCGGCACCGGGGGATTTGCGCGGTCGGAGGGCCTTGATCAGTCTCGCCACCTCAGCGTAAGTCGCTAAGGTGATTGGTGGGAGTTCAGAGGTGACCACAGAGCTTTTACGTTCGACTTCAGCATCCACCGAATCGAGGTGAGCTTGGTCAACGTGATCTACGTTAGGGGAACACTGAGCCTCTAGGCTATCAGCTAGGCACTCAGCTTTGTCTTCGTCAAAGAACGCTGGGACTAGTGGGACTGGTCTGTATAAGGGAGGCATGTCGTTGTAGTTACTTCCTTTCATACCTCGCGCCAAGTCCCAATAAGCCTGGTGGCTTGGCACGAGGTTTGAAAATTTGTCACCCCATTGTTGATCACGCAACTCAGACATGCGACTTTGAACCATGCGTTCAAAGTGGCGTTTCTTAGTTTTGTTCTCTTTACTGGGGTAAGAGTCGTAATGTCGGGTCACTGCTTTACTTTCCGTCACTAATCGTCTCACATCCGCTGGAATGACAAGGCGCCGGTCGTCCGGCACCATGACCTCCTTTGCGGATGCACCTACTACGGTGGAGAGGTGATTAGTGAACGAATCGATCGCAAGGGTTACGTCATCTTTAGTCAGGATGTCGTCAGGGATCTTGTCAAGGTCCGGTGAACTGATAGCCTTTAGGGCAACGCCTAATTGCTTCCAGTTCACTATCGTCTTAGTGGGGCGGGGGAGGTCTGTTGTTGGGTCGGGACCTAGTCGCAGTATAATGGGTCGGTGATCAGAGTGAAGCTCGTGAACCACTTCTATGGAGCGTAACTGGAGTGTTACGCCTCTGAGTAGTGCCATGTCAAGCAAGTCAGGTCGAAAGTCTTCCGTGTGAGGGTAGTGAGTGGGCTCAGTGGGCGCAATTATGTCAAAATTAAGTTCTGCGACTAGTTTTTCAAGTGCAATGCCTCTGGGATTGTTGACGTTACAATTCCATAGGATGTGCTTACTATTGAAGTCGCCAATCAGAAGGACGGCGCTTCCTAATGAGAACAATGCTTCTAAGTCAGCTCGGACGATCGGCTTTTGACAAGCTTGGTAACAGGACGCTATGACTATAGGTTGATGACCAGTCATAGCTAGAAGGCAACAAGATGCTTCCATATTAACAAGAGTCGGGGTAGGTAAGGGGATGCAGTGCAGGGACCTTTTGTAATAGATAAGAGTGCCTCCCTCACGGGAGTTCACTCTATCATCACGTACCGTTCTGTAATTGGCAAACCTAGGGTTCGCCTTCCCCGGTTTTAGAAGGGTTTCCTGCACGCATATAATGTCGATAAGGTGGGTGCAACAAAAGTCGTGGACAAGGTCACGTTGTCTAAAGAAACCGTTAGCGTTGAATGACGCTAACGAAACTGAGCGCGGTTTCGTGCGTGCGGTTGTACTACCCATAGTGGTTGTACTGGGGAGGGGCCTGGGGAACAAAGCGCTTAAGGGCGCTTAGTAAGTTCGCGTGTTCCAATGTGTATTGGATCACGTCCGCTGGGGATTGAGCGTATTGCATCTTGTGGAATAGCTCTTGTACCTCATTGATGTCAACCGACATAGCCAGATCGCTGACTAGGTTGATTGCCTCTTGAAGAGGGGCAGCCATCAATGGCATAGGTGGAGCTTGAGGCCGGGAAGCGGCGCGGGGAGGCGCGCGAATGGTGTTGGCGACGGGTGCCGGGAGCGCGGGGCGAGCCGGGGCCGGTGCGCGGGCAGGGGCCGCGGCGCGGGCGGGTGCGGGTGCGGGCGCGGGTGCGGGCGCGCGGGCCGGGGCGCGGGCGGTAGCGACGGTCTTAACCATACTGGGTGGTTTAGACCATGCGTTACGGGCTGGGAGCGGCGCGGGTATTACCTGTGAGGCAGGTACTACCGTTAGTTTAGGGCTTACCCGTTGGTAACGGTCGTAAGAGGGACGGGTCGGCCTATGCCTTGCCACCCTGTGGTTCACTCGTGGTGCTTTAGGGCAGCCACGGTAATTCGCGGTATGCCCTTGAGCACCGCATAAAACACAGCTGGGTGGGTCCGGCGAATCCCGGGTGCGAGTGCACGCTGCTGTCGCGTGATCGCCTAGGCACTTAACGCACCTAGCGCGAGCGAAGCAGAAACGGGAGGCGTGCCCGTATAGTTGGCAGTTATGGCACTGCGAGGGACTCCCATTCTTGTATGGGGCTTGGACATCGAGTCCTGAGAGGCCACAGACCTTTTTTAAATTAAAAATGGCCTTGCCTTCAGGAGTACGATCTAGTACTACGAGTACTAGATCGTAGGGGCTGCGGTCCTTCCCGCTGTACATGCGGTGAACTGCATGTACGGGGAAGTCTTGTGCCTTCAGGTCGGCACATACCGAATCGGTATGTACCTCCTTGGGCACACCACGGATGACCACTCGGAGGACTTTCTCCTCTTCGAGCGCATAAGTGTGAAAACTTATGCTCTCGTGGCGGAGGAGTTTAGTTAGCGCTCTGTGGTCGCTAATGGTGGAAACTTGGACTTTAATGCCCTGCTGCGTGGAGCGGGCATTAGTATAGTGGATCCCACGATCCGAAACTAAACGGGACAGCATGTCCCATTTGGTTTTGTCCTGAATGAACAGGGGCGGAGGCGGTTTTTCGCGGCGCGCGCTCGCGTCCTGAGGGGACGCGGCAGTGGTGGCCGGAGCGGAGGGAGGAGACGCGGGGCGCGGGGCGGGGGTCGGCTTCTTGCCGGAGGCGGGGGCCTTAGCGGGTGCCTTGGCGGGAGGGGCGGAAGTTGCGCAACTAGCGGCTTTAGGAGCACGCTTGCGTTTGCGGTCAACGACGGTATAGCCGTCGTTATCGGAGTCCGAGTCAGTGCGTAAGGCGCGACTCGGATCTACTTCCATCTCCGTTTCGGAGTCCGAAGTGGGCTCGACAACGGCGATGGAGGGACGGGTGCTCGCTGGCCTCCCGATCGGTGAGCGCGAGCGAGACCTCTCACGGGGAGGGGCTGCCACCGTGCGTCTATTATCCGGGCCCGGAGCGGGCGAAAGCGGGCTGTCCTCTGAGAAGGACCGGGTCAGAGGAGGGACGTTGGCCTCCGGGATTGAAGTCCCGGAGGGAGCAATAAGAGTGTCCGTGAGGCGGGCACTCGCTTCCTCTTCTAGGAGTTGCATATGAGCAACATACAGATCGGGGTGGCGGAGGGCGAAGGTCTGAAGGACCTGCACCTCACCGTTAGAGGGACGGGACTGCATCCTGAGGGGAATACTCAGGACGCCCTATCAAGGGTTTGAATTCCCTCACACACCTTGTGAGCTCACTGTGTGAGAGGGAGTGTGTACCTAGGGTGTGCCCTATTTGTGTACCCTCTCCGAGCTTTTTTCTCGGCGGAGAGGGGTGCTCCTAAGCGCTACTCCGGGGTTGACTAGGGGCGACCCCAAGGCCAGTAATCCCGGAGCCCAGCTTGCTTCGGCTGACCCGTGAAGCGGGAAAGGCCACGGTGCAAGGTTAAACCAAAACAACAACAGTGGCCGTTGTCACCGTAGGGTGTCACACTGCGACCGCAGCAAAAGGCGGATTTGATCGTTCAGACGGGTTTGGCTGACGCTACCCCACGCCTGAACGACGTCGCTTAACAGCACAAAGTGTGTTGTTACGCGACTGTTACTATGTTGTGTCGGGTAGTAAAGTGGTGAAATGCGCACCGAAAAGTGCGGTCAAAACAAGACCACCAGCCCGATATGATGTTGTTCGTCCGAAACAAGGGACTTGGGTAGGTGGTAATGCCTGACGTCTTAGAGCGCCTCTGCGCGACGGCACGGCGAGCTCGTAGCTCGCGTTGCTCGGCGTTCGGCGGCTGCTCAGCTTCTGCACACAAAACAAAAACTTCGTCAGGACTGCGTATTCCAAGGCACTGGTCTGCAACTAGCGTCGGAACGATGACCCGAGTGAGACGGCAATAGTGCGGGGACTATTGCGGTCTCACTGGGAGATACTGGCGGAGCTGTAGACAGGTGTGCACGGCGTGGCGGCACAGGTCGGAATGATGCCAAATGGCCCAGTCATGTTCCGGCATGATGTAGGTACAGCGAACCACGCATCGGGAGAGCAGATGCGGAGGGTAGCGGTATCTTAAGTACATGCCAATCAGGACCCTTAAATTACTTCTGTTTATTGCCAAAACCTAACTATACGAAACTGAATTAAGGCAGTTTTAATGAAATTCCATTGATATCATTTTCTTATATATACTCAGAAGTAATGTTGGTAAGAAAAATAGGTATGGATATATATAAAAAAATATTTTCATAAAGGCTTATTGTGCGTATTAGGGTAAGTAAAAAGGTGGATATCAAAGAGAAAGGATGACAATATAAAGTCCAAAGGCATTTTTTTCCTTTTCAATATCGCCGTGCCATTCATATGAGATGTCACTTTGCAACATCTTGAATACTTACGTTGGAGTTATTGAAATGATATTAACGGAAAAGCCTTTATATAGTTGGGTTGAGTATCTGTAAGTATCGACTTCTAACAGTTATAGCTAAATTATACGAGTTACCAGTATATGTAAACGCCTTGAAGTCTTTGAAGCGCTCGTAGCGAAATCTGCTTGGGCGTTGTGAACCGATCAGCAAAGTTAAGCAACATCCGCCTCGGTCATGACTTGGATGGGTGACCGCTGGTGACATATGAATGCCCGCCTGGCTAACTACCACCCTCAAGTAGAAAACCTGTCGCCAAACACCTAACGGTGTGCTCCGGCATCTGTCTCATTTGCCTGGGTAAAGTTCTCCAAAAACTACGAAATCTGTGTACATATATATATATACCTAAAAAAAACTATTTCTCCTGTTCACGTTATAACTTGAGAACGGTTTTACCGATTTCATTCTTTTTTTTAATGTTTTCTAATACTATGTAGAAATATCTTAGTAAAAAATAAATATAAGAAAATTAAAAACTAAAAATTGCGCATAAACTTCCAAAAATTAACGATTTATATGTGCCAGTGTTTATTATGACTATAAAATCGACATTCATACAAATATAACTACTACAGCCTAATCTCTCATACATCTTCTACCAACGGCATTATCTCCCCCAGTAATAACACTCCCACATACAAATACTTTTATCATCTCTGGTTTCCTCCCTAATATGTTAAGCTTAAATACAGGCATTGAAAAAATACGAAGAATGCTCATAAACATAAAATTTAAATTTAATTGTGAAGAATAAGGATATCGAATTATCAAAACATACCAAGATAAATAAATAAAGGCTGCGTATAGTTTGGAACTCATTGCCTCAACATGTCTGTCTATATTTGTTCATTATGATTAGTTACAATAGAAACGATGTATTACGATTATGGGTAAATGGCTAACAACCTCTATTTATGTAGAAGGCTCGTAGAAGGTATTCAACGTGACTAGGGTATAGTTTTAGATTCGGTGACTTTACTTATGACTCCCACAGAAAGAGATAAAGGGATGTAAGTTCAGGCAAGCATCCCACGGGGCTTGAAATTAATATTGGCTTGGAAATAATTTAAACGTATAAATTTAAGGAATACTAACATGTGTAGGCGTAAAAAAAATTGGTTTAAAGATGATATAAAATTTACGTTGGCATCATCCGAATCTCATTTAAGGCCTTCCTGCCCTTAAAAGAGATTCTATGATATGTTGCTGAACCCCTTTCTAAAACAAATTCATACAAAATCTCACAAAAACACACACTTTTATCAATTATTCATCAAATAACTTATTTACTGACCACTTCATCTGACCTATGACATTCTGAAACAAGCCCTTAGTCTTCTAGTCTATCAATATGCATATATAATTATAATTATTTATAAAACGGTTACGAAATGTTATTTGCATAATCTTTTGAAACGCTAGTGAAGTTTGCTTAGACGTTTTGAACCGATCATAAAAGTTAAGCAACGTCAGCAAGTTAAGCATCGGTCATGGATGGGTGACCCCTAGTGACATTACTACTGAGCGCTTTCGTGCTTCGGAGGGCACGTTAAGCCGCCGGTCCCGGTTGTAGTCCTATAATGGCAGTAATAATAGCATGATGGTAGGGCATTTTGCAAATGTTACCTGGCTAGCTGCCACCTTCAAGTAGAATATCTATCTTCAAACCCCTAACGGTGTGTTCTGGCAGCTGTCATTGAGAGCCAGTAATTCTAGGTTAGCCTGAACAACATCTTCGACCAAATCATCACTTACCATCAGGTGTGATAGTGGTCAAAGGCTTACATAAGTAAATCTGTAATTAATGATATAAGGAGTATTTTACCAATCTAACTGAACCATTAAATGACATTCATTAACAAAAACCGTACATTGGCTGCATTTACACGTAGTAAAATACCATGCAGTGTTTAAAACCCATCTAAAAAGAATACAAAGAAATTTTTGTTTTTCAGTTATACAAATCCAACGGCTTAACAACAGCTACTGTTTAGCGTTTGTGATAGCAAAGGTCTTAAAGGATTTTGCAATCTAATCACTCTGAAATTTAATGGGATCATAAAGGTTTATAAAATTATCTGATTAGATTTTTAATTGTTAGGTAACATGCTATTTCTTAAACCTAGATTAAAGAATTTCGAAGCGCTCGTAGCGAAGTTTATTTAGCCATTCTGAACCGATCAGCAAAGCTAAGCAACGTCCGCCTCGGTCGGGAGTTGGATGGGTGACCGCTGGTGACATTACTACTGAGCGCTTCCGTGCTTCGGAGGGCACGTTAAGCCGTCGGTCCCGGTTGTTATCTTCGGATTGCAGTCGTTATAGCATGGTGGTAGGGCATTTTGCGAATGCCCGCCTGGCTAGCTACCACCCTCAAGTAGAAAATCTGCCGCCAAGCACCTAACGGTGTGTTCCGGCAGCTGTCCTTGAGAGCCAGTAATTTTCTAGGTTGGACTGAACAACATCTTTGACCACATCATCACTTACCATCAGGTGAGATAGTAGTCAAAGGCTAACCTATCACGCATAAAAAACAAATTTAGACTCCGTAGATCAATAAAAAAACGCACCTAATTAAACGATTAATATGTTTAAAATTTTAATTAGATAGGAATTGAAGAGTCGATGTTTCAAAAGTAATAAACGAAATAAACTTGAATATTCAAAGATTTGGAATTTAATTACTGGTATGTTAAGTTGAATTCAGAATGAATAGTTTTTTTAATTGGTATGTTCCAGTTTGAAACAATACTAGGTACCCCCATAGTGCGGGAGGCTTTTTACAGCAGTGGACATACCGACTGATACAGTATAGGCACCTTGCAGACCATATATATTGCTATATCTATTGTTAAAGGTATGTACTTCTTATGGGACAGTGGTAATAGACAAATTAACTAGGTCAGAATCTGATTCAGATCTTTTATTGCTTACTTCCTTTTGTAGGTATTCTTACCTTCTTTTATAATACACTAGCTTTCCGGGCGCGGCTCCGCCCGCGCGTATGTTGGCTATCGCGCAAAAACATTAAGCTCTTTTTGCGCAATTGGATAAAAACTATCCTATGTTTTTCCCGGGTCTCAAACTATTTCCATACCAAATTTCACTCAAATCGGTCGAGTATTTTTGGCGTGAAAGCGTAACAGACAGACAGACAGACAGAGTTACTTTCGCATTTATAATATTAGTACTGATTATATCTAATATCTGATAAATATATATTTAAAAGTGAAACTGGAAATCTTTTTACTTTACTACAGCTATCTTATCAACTTCTGAAAGCCTCTACGTGAGATTAGTATAAATTAATGATTTATTGGTGTACCTGTTTAGATATTCACAGAAAAGCAAACCAGAAAAATCCACAAGGAATAAATACAAATTGTCAAACAGCTGCAAACAAAGGACAGAGATAAAGTATTTGTGTATTCACATGAAGTCGCAGAAGCGTGGGCTCGATCCATTTCATCAAATTCTTCGAACATCTGTAGTAAATTGGATCGGATTGTAATTTACGAGGATCGGAAAAAATACAAACGATTCTTGGTCGTCGAGATAAATGATTCGACGGATGTTCCTTGGTCCTAGGGTAAATTGAAGCATTACCCAACCACTGGGTATCTGGCTGACCTAAATTGAAATGCCAATCATTGTGCCTTCGCGAACTTTGACCTTTACAAGCTTAAAAAGTATATGCATGGATATGAAAGGGATCTCCATCCTGGGTTCATACTTCTTTAAAGGAGACAAAAAATTGCATACACTATACTTGTTCTATATTTGATATTGTACAATTTTCGATAAAAATAAATAGTCGTACAGACTTTTCTAACTTATTTTTTTAAGTACTTTGTAAATAATATATTATACTTTCATTATTTTAGATAGAAATAATTGCCTATCAGTGAAATGTGAACTCGATTCTAAGTCTTCAGCCCTGTAGCGTTGGTTAAGATAGCTCCCACAGAAAAGCAAGTATTATATTTTTCTATGGCAGCTCCCGTAATAACTAATTATTTTATTCGTTATTGTTTTGCATTTATTATTAATAATATACTTTTAATTAGTAAGTTAATTAATGCCATTTATTATTTAACACACTTATGTACCATATGTACCATCTAGGTATATACAACATAAAAATCTTTATAGTACTATGTTTGTTTGGTAGTTTGGTATATAATTCTCTCGAGGGACATGAGTTGGAATCCTTGCACAAAAATAGAGCCGATGATCATAACTCCTGTATTCAATTAGGTACCTATTTTGTTAATTATAAATCCATGTTAAGCTTTCCGTACCCAAAGGGTAAAAACGGGACCCAAAACTAACCAAGCACCATGCTGCGTCATTCCAGTTTAACCGCAAGAATTCTTCAAAAAGAGTGATTCTGTTACAAAAGTCTTATAATATATTAATTTGCATAGAAATTCCCCAAATATACGGAGAGGGAACGTTGGCCAGCGTCAAATTAAATTCAATGAACCATAAGCAAAGAAAAAATATGTAACTTTATGACGAGGGTGCCCAGCATCGCTGAAAGAAAATACTCATTAACTACCATGGACGTACTCATCGAATAGTCAAAAAATCCAAAACTTACTTCAAGTCTCATGCACGAATACCTGCATACAATTTTAGTTCTTGTATATCCTAGAACAAGTTTATCGAAGAACATGGTGGTAAACTGCAACTAAAACTGTTGCTCAAACAAAACCCACGTCACTATCCCACACCATCGGGATTCAAGCAATAAAAAAAATGACCAGAAACTAGTTACTACGCATTTCAGGCAAAATTTCAACTAGAATTTCATCGTCCAATGAAGAACAATAAATATGTTTTACTGTTTCTACCCATTGAGTGACTGAATTTCATTCAACTGGTAACCCAGCGATGTTTTATGTTTTTAATTAGGGCACAGACCACGTAGCTCGGGCGTCTCTTTCAGTAACTGTTATACTGTTATGCCCTAAGATAAAAAATACGTGCTTTCATTATGCTGTTATGCCCTAAAATGAAGCTTAAGATAATATTAGCAAAAATGTTAATATAAGTATAACAAGCCTTTATTTGGAATATATAATTATATTTTGAACTCTCTCGTTTTTTTTATGCTTGATAGGTTAGCCTTTGACCACTATCTCACCTGATGGTAAGTGATGATGTGGTCGAAGATGTTGTTCAGGCTAACCTAGAATTACTATATTAATTTATAAATATTTTAAAAAAATAATTTATATATATATTTTTTTAATGTAATTGTGACGGAATAAGCTCAAGGTCCACTTGATTTTAAACGGTCTAACCTCTGCCTATAACAGATGCATTTCGTCACCGTCAAGTCACGAATTGCACTGCGCCCGTCACATTGAGACGTAGTTGTTAAAAGCCTCAGCTGCCGGTAACTTCACTGGCTCCCAAGGGCTGCTGCCGGAACACACCGTTAGGTGCTTGGCGACAGATTTTCTACTTAAAAGTGGTCGCTAGCCAGGCGGGTATTCGCAAAAAACCTTTCCACCATGCGTTAAAGCTCAAGCTCGCGGCGGGATTATATATCACTTAACTATAACTTCAAATAATAATTTCGCTTACGGGATATGTTTGTGATTTTTATTTACCGTGAGTTCCCGATAATGATTTATGTGAATTGGAACATAAGACTGAAGATTTAGCCCACGTTTAAATGGTCATAAATAGTAATAGTCGTTATAAATATAAATAGTAATGGTCATTAATAGTAACCTACTACGGACTTCGGATACACAACCCCACAATATCCCATCGTTACTCTTCCCTCTTCCAGCTCAGCTATCTTTTCGTCAGTCCTCTTGGTACATATCTTGAGTGTTACGAGCCCAGTCGTCGTCGTAAGGGATGGTAGATGTGCATCTGGCAGGGGTTCTTAGAACCCCTTTCGCTGCTATTATCGTGACTGCTACCGTGACCGTGATCGGGTATGCTTGTTGGCAATCGCAGGAAGTAGCAACTCACATGGTGACGCTGCTGTCCCTCTCACCTTTAGAATTTAGCTACGCCTTGTTTAGGATGGTTATACGGTTATCTGCCGATCTTCAAATCATTATCCGTTGATCTTTGATCAGATCAAAGATGATCAAACTTAAATTCATTTGTTTTGATTTTATATAGAGTATATTTGTTATATTTGTTAATGCAGTTATGGATATAATACATTCAAAAATAGATACCTATATGAGATATTTTTACCCAAAGAATCAAAACGAGTTATCTACTATAGAGGCTTTACGTAAAAGGTCGTAAAACAATAAAACCATTTTAATCAAACTGTAACGGTTTTTGTTTCGATCGGTTTATGACACTACAAATATAATTATTTCCATTACTTAGATAACAGTAATCATATTATATCTTTAACGAACGTCATAGCGCACAAGTATTTTTTTACGATACCTGTTTTGTGTATTTTGTCTACCTACAGTAAAAATATTGACATACAACAAAAACTATTATTCAAATAGTAAAATGTTTTTAAAATATTAATATGTTTATTATATTCTAAAAGTCATGCTAAAAGAAATTTAGATTTCCTACCAATGCTCGCTACAAGAAAGCCAAAAAGCTGAATGTTCAGCACAATTAAAACTTCTGACACCTCTTATTGCCCAAAGGCTTTAAAAGATCTGCTGATTTTAGAAATAGGTTACCTACTTAAACGAGTTTTCCAATTGAAAATACCAGTTATTCGAACAACTGTTGCAAGTAGATTTGGCCCTTTTATAGACATGTTATTTTTATATCAGTATTTATGATGTTTATATCAGAAATGTATCTATCTAAACAATAAATGACATTTATATAGGTACTTCTTTAAAAAAAAATGGGCACCTTACAGTCATTAGTTTTTTATGGATGATATATTTTTAGTATGTCATTAGCTTAAATGACTAGAAATTTCCTATTATGTATGAGAATATAGTTTTTAAAACTTATATCCTGGATTCGGTGTTTTAGTCAATGTTAACAGAGAGTCGGGCTAAAATGGTCACGTTGATGGTATAATCAAATAAAAACTACGATTATTTTTATAATATTTTAATAATAATAGACAGTAAAAAAATACGAGTATATAATCCCCCTGCAACAACAACGCTTACAACACCATTAAAAACTAGGCTTTTGATGGTATCCTGGGGAATGATTTCCCATTCAGCCAAAATCACACGTTTAAGGTATCTGATGTGTTGTGGAGGTGGTTAGACAGAGCATACTCACCTTTTCAGGACGTCACAGGCGAACTCAAAGCAATTAAGGTTAGCGCTCGGCGCTGGCCAATCCAAATGACGCTCGGGAGTTGAAACGGGTCGCTACTGGCCAGCTTGATTTTGTCATTGCCATGCGTAAAATACCATTAAGTGGGCAACAGCACCTTTTGAAGAACAGGCAACTTGCACTGCGATCCCCATGCTAAGGGAATATGGCTAACCTCCCCCACCCAAATAATTATGGTTCTTTGTTAAAGATGATGATGTGTTTCATCGGATTTAAAGGAGCAATTGGCAGATAATTACTTTATTTATTTATTTATATATATCAGCATCAAAAAAGGTCCATTACTAATAATAATACATGCACACAATAAACAAAATTATAATTAGTCAAAATTATTCATATCAAATTAAATTAAATAACTCAGTACAATTTCTTAGTGCTCAACATCTTAGAACAAAATTTCAATATGACTGACACATGTTATAGTTTTGACAAGAGCATTGCCGGATCTAAAAAGTGAGTCTCTAAATCTGGCAATGCGATGCCGTATCAGTCCAATAATTAAGCACCGAGCTTTTTAGGCGCGCCGCGTAGGTATGTGTGCGTAAGTAAGGCACGCCAACAGCATCCGTCCCCGTCCGACGGCCGAAGAATTAATAAAGCGGATAGGGACAAATCATCGCGGCTCCGACTAAAATGCGCGGAACGCGCTTGAATTTGAGTATTTCATTCGTATAATAAAGACAAATACCTATTTGAAAAATGTAATGTGTATACCTTCTAGAAAACATGTTGTATTTTTTATTATTCAAATACGAACGACTCTCCGTTAAGTATTTACGCTGTACTTAGCGTTTATTTCGTTTTTAGATGTAACTTTGGATTATTTTTCTATAGAGAAAATTTTAAGTAATCGTGTTTCCAAAGTGTATGATGTATAGAATGAATCCTTAAATATAAAATATATTAATGACATAACTCAAAATTAAGAAATAAAGGTACAGCAAGGGATCAAACCAACCACAATTACGTATCGCTGCTGCCTCGGTGCAGGCTTAATATATTGTAGGATCAAAAGTGATCCTAATACGCTACCATTGGGTTAAAATTATTGTTTCTTCAAATTTAATTTATATTTATGTCGTAAAATTTATTGAAATTTACTTTACATACTCTTCATCAAAATTAGAAATATATTGTTTGTCAGCGTAGAAAAATAATCCGGTTTTGGTCTAACCTTGATGCACATAACGTTCATAAAAGCATGGTAAGTTTTTTAGAGATCTTGAAGCAATCCAGTTTTGATTATTGAATAGGATTTCTTTTCACACTGCAAAGTTAATTAAACTCTTACTACGCCAATAAAAGAACTATCAACTCGAAAAGTCGGAATAAAATGGAAAATACATTTAGTGGCTATAATTGACTTAAAATTGAATTTACGACTATTGCATTAGGGTAAGTAGGTAAGTCCGTTATAATTTATATGTCCTTTTGTTTCTATGGTTTTTTACCCTAGTCTGGGAAACAATTGTATAAACTTTTATTTCTTGAGATTCAAACCCTGTATTTTGGGCAAAAATGAGTCGTCCATATAGTTTGGTGTTCATTTCGAAGCGCTCGTAGCGAAGTGTGCTTAACCATCCTGAACCGATCAGCAAAGCTAAGCAACGTCTGCATCGTTCATGAGTTGGATGGGTGACCGCTGATGACATTACTACTGAGCGCTTCCGTGCTTCGGAGGGCACGTTAAACCATTGGTCCCGGTTGTTATCTTAGGATGGCAGTCGTTATAGCATGGTGGTAGGGATTTTTGCGAATGCCCGCCTGTCTAACTACCACCCTCAAGTAGAAAATCTGTCGCCAAGCACCTAAAATTGTGTTCCGGCAGCTGTCCTTGAGACCCAGTAATTCTAGGTTAGCCTGAATGACATCTTCGACCACATCATCACTTACCATCAGGTGAGCTAGTGGTCAAAGGCTAACCTATCAGGCATAAAAAAAAGTAATATAATGAACTTTACAACATTTTGCTCTATTTTAAAACTTACGCCACCAGAACTGTGTCTAAAGATTTATTTAGTAATCAACTGAATAAATCAATCTGAGTATTTTGAAACAGTCAGTTGTAGCTAATAAAACAACGGAATAGGTTTTTTTATACCAGTTTGTCTTAAATCTTTAAGGACGTGGTACGATTATCATATCTAATTCTAATCTTGCATTGGCATAGATATCACCTAGCTAGGCAAGCATGGCATCGTTAAGCATATTAATTAAATACACCACCCAATAATTTATATATTTTTACCCATTTCGTACAAACTCACTTTTAACCAATAAGGACCACCGTAAGGTTTATTTATGCATCAGCTCATTTTTATGCCGCTGTTTGTAAAAGTATCATAAACTACTAATAATTGCTTTAAAACCAATATTCATACCACCGTAGTGCGAGTAAATCATTGAATACATAATAATTATTCTTTGTTGTCCAGTAATGGGCACGGTAAATTTGCAATTAGTAAAGCAGTAGGGAAATGCTGAGTTTCGTATAAAAATTGCAATATAATTTTGGTCTACATGTTACATTACTTTGTGGCTTTATAATTCTTTTATATTAAATTGCTTAAATTGACTTGATATATTGAATGTATTATTATTATATGATCTATGTCATTGATAAAGCACACTTACAAATTATCAACGAACCAAATTTATAACAATTTTATTTCAGAAAATTACAAGAGTAAAAATTATAGTCGTGTAGATTTGAACAATAGCCGGGGTATGCTCTGACCGCTAAGCCAACATGACGCATCACTCATGACTCCAACTTGTCCTTTCGTTCATCACCACCGTAGGTGATGGAGCGACAGCTTTTGTGTTGTTTCACATTATTACTGTTATTTTAATTTCATTACACGACTGCCCAAAGGAGAGTTATGTTTTTAGGGTTCATGTGTGTATGTATGTTTGTGAGTTTCTTTATTCCACCATAACTTCGTAACGGCTTAACCGATTTTTATGTTTGTGGTATCATTAGAAGCATTGAGTTATTCCGGGTAACATAGGCTAGTGAAAATCAAAAAAAAATTAAAGAGGGGGCCATAGTTTATGAAATTAAAATAATTTTAAAAAAAAATCGTGAAAATTTTATAAATTTTACTATCACCGTCTAGAGCTTGCTTAGTACATAACAAAAATATATAATAGTAGTATTCAATATACATTGGTTCACTAATATCAAAAGTAATAAATATTGTCTTATCCGTTTCTACACGTGCTTCTTGTAGACACAAGTAATACAAATAAATTAATCACCGGCATGCGGCAGGACAGAGACTATGCGTTTTTTGACCGGAGAACGCCTTCAGAGAGAAAGGCATTTCATACACAACTACAAGAAATGATTATTTTGGCAGTGTTAACATTTTACTGTTAAGTGACTTGATGCAGCTTTCACTAGTAGCTAAATCCGTCAGCGGGACATACTGAATCAGACTCAGAATCATTTATTGCATACTACTGCTTTAAACAACCGCCACATTTCATTGCTGAAATAGATTTATGGGCGTTATATAGCTTCTGCGAACTGCCACAGAATGTGAGGCAAGCAGACGACACCACATTTGTCGATATTTTGAATAGTTAACGGGTTGGAATCCTGAATCATCGTAGAGTATCACTTACTGGACCAGATGGCGCGTGTGTGCGAAAATTTCCCACAACAAGACAGGTGGATGACTCGAACCACCAAATCAAAATAAAACGATGACCATCGAACTCTGCCAAAATTTGCCGGATGTTTGACGAGGTAGCATCAGATACATCCGTAGAAGCTAAAATCAAAGGTCAGCAGCGGCCAAAACCCGAATTTATACTTTCTGATCCCAATAAAAGAGGAGGTATTGTTCCATTCTTAAAAGTTACTATTGGTTCTAGGGTAATGTTGTGGAAAAATATTAAATTTGGACACGACTTGGTAAATGGCGCTATGGGGGTCATCCGAAAATTCGTATGGCCAGCGCTACGTCAAAACCGGGAGAGTTACCGCAAGCCGTTTTCGTTGAGTTCTATGACAAAACGATACGTGGCAACACTCAGTTTGGGTGTCAAAATTTAGCCTAGCACTGTCGAATTTGACGCGTTACGGGGTCAAGGTAAAGTCGAGCGGCACATGCTACCACTGATATTATGTTGGGTTGTGACAGTGCACAAACTGCAAGGAACGACACTGGACAGAGCCGTCGTGGATCTAGGCGCTAAAATTTTTGCCAATGGGCAAAGTTTATGTTATTTTACCTGGGACAGACTGTCCAGTTAGGTAGGTCCAACTTCGAAAAAGAGGACGCCCGAAGAACCTAACTCGGATGGGCAGCGTTCGGGAAGTTACGCGACATTTTCTCGTCAAAGATCCCGCAGAGCCTGAAGACAGAAGTCGTCAACCAGTGTGTATGCCTAGTGATGACATATGGCACCGAGACGTGGACGACGTGGTCCTTAACTGTGGTCCTTATGGACAAGCTCAGAGTCACTGAACGAGCCATGGAGAGAGCTATGCTCGGAGTTTCTTTGTGCGATAAAATCCGGAACGTGGATATTCGCCAAAGAACCAAAGTCACCGACATAGCTTTCAGAATTTGCAAGTTGAAGTGGCAATCGGCGGGCCACATTGCTCGACGAACTGATAACCGATGGGGAAGAAAGGTTCTCTAGGGGTACCATGGTATACCGGAAAACGAAGAGTTGGTAGCCCCCCCACAAGATGGACTGACGATAATTATCATTAAAGTCGCGGGTAGCCAATGGTTACAAGCGACTAATAGCCATTCTTTGTGCCGTTCTATGGGGGAAGCCTTTGTTCAACAGTGGAAGTCTTGCGGCTGATGATGATGATGAAAGTTTATGTCACTCTTAGTCGCGTCCGACAGCTAGAAGAATTGGTGTTTTAGATCCACGAAAGCTTATCAACGAGCCCCATGACAAAAAGTATCTGCAAGAACTGAAAAACCTCAAAGTTATCATTTACAATTAATAAATCATAAAAAATATATTTCGCTTATATTTTGCATGATATTAATTTCCAAAAAAAATAAGTTATGTTTCGTGGCACATTGTGCGTTTGCAAAAATATTGTTTTATCACTAAAAGGTACGAAATAAAAAGAAATAATTTAAAAATTAAAAAACACGCCTGCCGTGCCAAAAAGTGAACTAAAAAATTACAAACAAGTTACATGATTTTAATGTTGATTGGCTACAATGTAGGTACTAAATAGATTATATTTACTGTGTAATTAAAACACCATTGAACCCAAAAATGGAAAACAGATAACCATTCTTTTCATTGCAGTCGGGGGACAGTTCCTTAGAATAGTTCTTTACAGGTCCCCCGACTTCGATGAAAAGAATGGTTATGTGTTTTCCATTTTTGGGTTCAATGGTGTTTTAATTACACAGTAAATATAATCTATTTAGTACCTACATTGTAGCCATTCAACATTAAAATCATGTAACTTGTTTGTAATTTTTTAGTTCACTTTTTGGCACGGCAGGCGTGTTTTTTAATTTTTAAATTATTTCTTTTTATTTTATTAATGTATCTATGTATTGATTTTGCATGTTGTGTTTATATAAATTGAATTATTGGTTACCTATATCATAATTGGTGTAATTACCTTAGGACCCTTCTTTTAAATGAATATATAAATAACAGTGTATAATAGAATCAAATGGATATAATAGGCTTTATGTATAGTAATTACAATTTATTAGATTGAAATTATTGATATTCTCATTGTTTAATGGTTAAATAGAGAATATGGTTGACGAAAATAAAAATATTTATAGTTTAGTTTTTGAGACTGATCTCTTTACCAAAATGGCCTATAATTTACAAAATGTATGGCTCTCCAATTATTAGTTTTCTAAGATAAATATTTATATGTATAGACAAGTTTTGTACATACTATATCTTATGACTTTAGACAACAATGTTTTTTTTGCAAAAATTTTTGTTTGTCTCTTTAATGTAATTGAATTTATAGTCTAATATTCGTCATTGGGTCAACGTTCTAAACAAAACATCTACGTTTCAGGTTTTTAATTTATGCCGTTCACGAGACATAGATCCGTTATTTACGAAAAGAAGGACAAACAGACAGACAGCAGTCTCATTAATATAGCTCTGTCTAGCTAGACTCTAGACCTTTGAGTAACGAACCCCAATAGAGTTTGTTCCTTATAATGGAACAAATAATATATTAAATGGGAACTGACTTTATTTTGAATAGTTATATAATTACAAGGACACTGGACTTGGTGAGCTGTTCCAAAAGGAACTGTAACTCCACGTTCGCTTATTTTTGTCCTCTTCAAACACAAGTTACAGTTAGCCATTGCCACTTTTGGTACCCCAGGTTCGTCACAGATAACTCAAATTAATTTCTCACAACCACATACTTGCAGCGCATTAATAATTTTGAACACTTTTGAGTGTAATATTGTTTTAAATACAAAAGCGTATACCTAATTCTTCATTTTTTTAAGACTTTGACAACAATCTCAATTGATTATTGTTAGTGATAATGCGGTCAATAGGGTTAAACAGTTCAATCTACAATGAACTGCTTCTTAAGGACAGCAAAATAGTGCTCAGTAGTTGCCACTACCAACCACTACCAACTAGTGGTCACCCATCTAACTAATGACCGCAGGGAAGATGTCTTAACCTAGTTGAACGATTAAGAACAAGTATATAGGCGAGCTCCGAAACAATCGTTCCAAGCTTTTTGACTTCAAATATAAAATTAATAAGCAATACTATCAAAATTTTACATTATTCAAGACCATTTCAAATATAAGGCGGCCCAAATTTAACTACCTATTTAAAAACAAGTGAAACCCGGTTGCCAAGATAAGAAAACAGCCTCCATCAAATTCTTCAGTGAGCTGCGTAGCCATTTTACCTTTATTACGCGATAACGTCTTGATTCGTTTTGTTATTTAGCAAAAGGGTGAAAATAACATTATTTTACCAGAAATATTACATTAATATTTAACAGGCAAAGTGAAGACGTGAATAAGGTTGGTAATATCAAGTATAAGGAGTTGGGGAAAATAAACGCTGCTGGGGCAAAACGCTGGAAATGATTCATAGAGTTTCTAGAATAGGTAGGTACCGCTGTCCGTCTCTCTGACTATCCTTCCTAATTTCTCGGGTGTCTTGCTCGTAAGCAAAGTTAGTTACATATCTAACATTTTGATATTTATCAAGATGTTAGATGGAGTGCCAGGCTAAAAGTGCACCCCACTATGTCTTCCTGTAAGAGTCGTTACTGGCGATAAACGGAAATATACGAGAATGATTTATTCTTCAGAAAGCAGAACCTTCTTCTGCGTTGCCATCTTACACTGCAATCAGTTTGGAGAACAAAACAACTTTGAATCTTATGGTTGATTACGATCATATCCTCAATCCTCATCATCCTGATTTAACAGTATATAATGTTGATACAGAAACCTATATTAGATTTGAAATTCACCAAAATTTTATTTCAGGAGGGCACTTACTACGGTAGATAAAAAAAACTGTTTTTACACCATAGCAAGTAGGGTGTCATATTATTATAATTGAGTAAGGTACAGATATTTCTGAAATTTTTGATCTAAATCGATAAAAAAATTAGAAGACCTTAATGACGTCAGTTTAAGTTCATTTTTTTATAAGACCTATCTAACGACTACATAAGAATCTTATTTTGGTGCGTTATGTATCTTTGTTTGTTTAAACAATTTTTTATTTAGTTTTTAGGCTGTGTACGAACATATATTTTTTCACGGGTTGTTGCGATGGAGAACCATAACAGTGAGAGCCCATCATGTATTCGGCTGGTTTTATTCTCTATAATAGGAGTCTTTATATGAAGTTTAACGCATTGGCCATTTTAAATAAAAAAATATTCCGCTAAGCAAAAACTGTATCAGTATACCTAACTCAATATGATAGCGCTATTGGCAGAGCATGTCCGGCCCAAGGAACAGATGGTCATATTACGAACAGCTCGTAGTTCAAAAAACAATTTCCTTCTGTTCTAATTTTGTTAGTTTGTTCGCTAGTTAAAAATACAATGATGGAATTATGGGGTTCCGTCATTGTTTAAAGCTAACTGAATAATGAGTCTTGTTTGTAGTAATACAGTTTGGCTGCAGATGACACTCCGTCCTTTTAAGACGGCTTCATAATACGAGAACAACCGAAAGAATAAATATGATTTTTGACTCATTCACTACGATTGCTCAATTGGCAGAGCATGTCTCGTTAATAAATGATTTTAAAAAATTGCTGATGAATTACGAAGAGTAAATTAAAAAACTAAAACATCAAAATACATGAAATAATAATAATAAAATCACCGGTCCCAAAAAAATTGGTTTATCAAAGGAATGTTAACAGATAACTCAAATGGATTACTTGTAATAAATGTCAACTAATCGT
Source organism: Plagodis dolabraria (assembly GCA_963854805.1). Taxonomy (NCBI): domain Eukaryota; kingdom Metazoa; phylum Arthropoda; class Insecta; order Lepidoptera; family Geometridae; genus Plagodis; species Plagodis dolabraria. The sequence goes on along the minus strand of OY978447.1, from coordinate 18,335,719 downwards.
TTATATCTAAGACCATTACTCAGTAGGTATATGAATAAGAACAATGATTAAGGTAATGAATAAAGTAATAAACCTAATAAACCTACAAATACTTACACAATCTAATCTTTTTTGTTAAGACTATAAGACAATACAGTGAAAAGGTAGCATAACAAAATATGTCACTGAAGTGAATAATAAGTATAAAATATGTTTGACTATACGAAGAGATGTGGCAAGGTGATAGCCAAAACATTTGAAGCAGTGATAGCTCAGTGGCTCTGGCTATAGACTGCCGCACAGCAGGTCCATGGTTCGAATCCTGCCGAGGGCTTGAGCTTCACCGCAAAGTGGAAAGGCGTTTTGCGAACGCCCGCCTGGCTAGCGACCACCCTCAAGTAGAAAATCTGTCGCCAAACACCTAACGGTGTGTTCTGGCAGCAGTCCTTGAGAGCCAGTGAAATTACAGGCACATGAGACTTAAGAAGTATGTCTCAACGTTATGGGCGCAGTGCAATTCGTGATATGCATCTGTTATAGGCAGAGGTTAGTCCACTTAACATCAGGCGGGCCTCAAGCTTGTTCCGCCACAAAAAAGAAGCATTGGTATGTAGATATGTTTTCTTGACAAATTAAGCTTTTTAGGGTTCCGTAGTCCTGACAAGGAACCCTTATAGTTTCGTCATGTCCGTCTGTCCGAGGTTTTTCTAAGTGACTGTTAGTACTAGGAAGCTGTAATTTCGTACGTATATGTAAATCAATCACGCCGGCAAAGTGGTAAAATAAAATTTTGAGAAATATATTTTTTTAGGGTACCTCCCACACATGTGATGTGGGGATGAATATTTTTTTCGTCGTCTATCTCTTTGTGTGTGGTATGGTTGAATAGGTCTTTTAAAATCATATAGAGGTTACAAATACTGTTTTTCGATTTAATACTCCATTTACAAAATATTAAACTTTTAAGTGCAAATTTTTGTTCCAACAGGGCATCCCCCCCCCCCCCCTCTAAAAGCTAAACTGCTAGCTTGAAAAATCAGAAAAAATTCAAGCTAATAGTAAGTTTCAAGAACTTTAAAGGAAAAGTATAATGGTTGAGATAACTTTATTAGTTTAGCAGTAATAGTCGTTGAACTCGGGTGTTGGATAATTTTGTAGCAAATATAAAATCTATTGAATAAATCCTTAGATTGACTAAGATGAAGTAGTTGGTTGTTTATAAGGGATAAAGACTGGCATTGAAAAATAAATGTAAAATAAAAAATCTTAAAACAATAACTATGCCCTATGTTATATAGATTGTAATATATATATAATAATATACCCATAATAGACTAGTTTTCCAGCAGTGGTTCCACCCGCGCGTATTGTGGTTATCGCGCAAAACCATTAACTTCTTTTGCGCAGTTGGATAAAAACTATCCTATGTCCTTTCCCGGGCCTCAAACAATTTCCATGCCAAATTTTCCTCCAAAACGGTCTAGTATATTTTAAATTTATTCGTTGCATACAAAAATACAAACCTTTCCTCTTTATAATATAAGTATAGATATAGATATGACAGTACAAAGATTCGTCTTATATAGGTATAAAGTACTTTTTGGACCTCATCTTCGCCGTACACTAGAAGTGTTTGCTGTCTGTACCTGTCGTAGCAAGGTCATCGATCACTTCAAGCGTGTCATTTTTTTCATCAGTAAAGAGAATATTTCTGTGCCCTTCTTTTTTTTTCACTTGCGTATCGCAACGGAAGGCACTCTATTTAATTTCAAAGATTGATTTAGGGCATGTACTGTATATCGACGATAAGCACCGAGCTTCCTAGCGGGAATCTTCATTTCTCGCAATAAGATTATTGTTGAGTTATCATTTTTTTACTTCATAGTGGGATTTCGACCAATTCTGGCTTTAACAGCATTAATTTGTAGTTCTAACAGCACCCGGCTGCCCTGATCTTTTAAGTTTTCGACAGAGGAATTGTCGTTGTATCTGTTGATATTACGATATACAAACATACGGCTGATACCAAGGTGTTTGAAGTGTCTGGAATATGACCGACGCGACGGCTCAATACCTACTTTTTACAAGGCGAATATTGCTATCCAATTTTCTTTAACACCTCATTTAATATTGTAAAAAATATATGACAACTAATGCGATTTTCATAATTTCAAGTCCAGGGCATAAAAAAATCAATTTTGTATAAACACTGTCACATTATCTACATTAATATTATAAAGAGGAAAGATTTATATTTTTAATTTTTGTATGCAACGTATAAACTTAATAACTACTGGACCGATTTGGATGAAATTTAGTATGGAAATAGTTTGAGACCCGAAAAAGGACATAGTATAGTTTTAATCTAACTGCACAAAAAGGTTAATGGTTTTGTGCGATGTCGCGACCGGAAAGCAAGTATCAAATAAAAGGGTTATAACGTGTGACACATTCTATGTCCGCCGAAATATCATCGTCAGATCTGATGGCCAGTAGCGATACAAGCATTGAATGTACTTATTAAAACAGTAGATATACAATGTAATGATAACACCATAATTATTTGACGTGGCTCCATGTTTACCGATATCTTATCAAAAACAATAATTAATCTTATACGTAAAACAAGAATTAGGTATTTCTTTAGGCAAAAACAAAGCTGCAATGAAATATAATGAGTAAAATATACAAAAATATAACTTTTATCAACATTATCACTCACAACACTATCTTATCTGAACACCTACATTAATTAGGTAGGTATCTTGTGACCAAAATGAGGAAAATTTGCAAAACAGCCACACTTGGATTGAGAAGCTCCAATCAAAGTTACAGCGGGATTCAATACATTAGAATTAGTAGTTTTATGAATGTGGAATAATATTTTTCAAGTGGTTACCTAACACAAACCATATTAAGAAACGTAGGACTAATTTTTTTTTTATGCCTGCTAGGTTAGCCTTTGACCACTGTCTCACCTGATGGTAAGTAATGATGTGGTGGAAGATGTTGTTCAGACTAACCTAGAATTACTGGCTCTCAAGGACAGCTGCCGGAACACACCGTTAGGTGCTTGGCGACAGATTTTCTACTTGAGGGTGGTAGCTAGCCAGGCGGGCATTCGCAAAATGCCCTACCACCATGCTATAACGACTGCCATCCTATGACAACAACCGGTACCGACGGCTTAACGTGCCCTCCGAAGCACGGAAGCACTCAGTAGTAATGTCACCAGCGGTCACCCATCCAACTCCTGACCGAGGCGGACGTTGCTTAACTTTGCTGATCGTTTCAGAATGGCTAAGCAAACTTCGCTACTAGCGCTTCAAAACTGGTACTGGTAGGATAACAATGATATTGCGATCTTTGAGGAATTCAATGCTGATGTTAGTGACAGATCTAATAATTTGATTTATATAATCTCATTCGGTAATATTCTAATTATGAAATGAAATACAGACTTTTATTGGCATATTCTATTTACATACTTCTGAAAATAAAAAAATTAAATTTAAACATTATTATCCTAACAAAACAATGCTTTACATTATTTTTTTTAAATTATTGAATTACAATATGTCCCTACCAAGGAAGTTTTAATTCAATTTAAGTACATACACATTATCTGTGGAGAGCGCGGTGCGTGCTACGCGCTGCTCTGGTTCCGAGCCAATAGACCAATAAAAGACTTTTTCCATTTTGGCGCTATTTCGTACATACGAATTTGAGTAATGTTTTGTTGGATAACTTTATTAGCAAAAATGTCAAGCGACACCGACGATACTGATGAAAATATAACTCCACCTGACATTCTAGAAACAGCTACGAAACTGACGAATAGTCTTTTGCCAGAAAAATCAAGAAAAGCGTATAGCCCTGAGATTAAATAAAGAAGTGTATGCAACTGCATATAATTAGGTATTAAAAAACTCGTGTAATCTTAATTTGCAAACTCGCCAGCGGCTCGTTTCAAAAAACTACACTCATGTTAAGATACCCTCTATTATAATTATGTCAGTTGCATAAACTACTATTTAACGGTAGGGTCTTAATACACAACACTAAGGCTTTTAATTAAAAGCGCTACGATTCAACGCATTAAAATTGACTTCATTTATTTAACGTGATTTAACTTCTCACAGCAATTCTCTGACGTTAAATTAAAAAACGACGATGCCCAAACGAACCATTAGATGTCGAGAAATCTTATTAGCGTGGCAATAAGGCAGTCTTAGTGCCTTCTGCAAGTGCCAAGGATTTTCTCATAAGGGTTTGTACCTCGTAATACTTATTATATTGTATATCCATCGTTCGTCATCATGTCGTTGTTTTTATCAACAGTATTGTTAAAATTTAGGTTGCCTTACATACATCAGTACTAATATTATAAATGCGAAAGTAACTCTGTCTGTCTGTTACGCTTTCACGCCAAAACTACTGGACCGATTTGAATGAAATTTGGTATGGAAATAGTTTGAGACCCGGGAAAAAACATAGGATAGCTTTTATCTAACTGTGCAAAAAGAGGTCAATGTTTTTGCGCGATAACCGACATACGCGCGGGCGGAAACCCAGTATAATATAAACATGCTTGTATGCCACGAAATAGGTTGAATTGACAGTTATCAAATTGATGATTGATGTCATATATATCGGATTAAAATGTTTGTTACAGGCAGTAGTTGGGTTTTCTTTTGTTCTTTTATCATATGAAATTATTTGTATCATCATAATATATATTTTAACTAAAATTTATTAACATAACACCTAGATTACACATACCAAAATATAATATTTCCATATTTAACCAATGTATGGAAATTAACAGTGAAGAACAACGGATGGTATCGGACATTGTGAATAATTGTAAAAATATTTATATTTACTTCCACTCCCCGCGCTCTCGACACCGCGAACCTACGAATATTTCAAAATAACGATTATGTATTGTATACTAGCTTTCCGGGCGCGACTCCACCCGCGCGTATGTCGGTTACCGTACAAAAACATTAATCTCTTTTTGCGCAGTTTGATAAAAACTATCCTATGTTTTTTCCCGGGTCTCAAACTATTTCCATACCAAATTTCATTCAAATCGGTCCAGTAGTTTTGGCGTGAAAGCGTAACAGACAGACATACAGACAGAGTTACTTTCGCATTTATAATATTAGTACTGACTACTGATTTTAAAACAAATAATACCATATATATGCAAGTATTCAATTTTTATATATATATATATTTTTAATGTTTGGATATATTATTTAGTTATAATATTTTTGCACAATTGTGCAGATAGAGTGTATAAAATAAACAATTATTTGTTTTGTTTTAATATAAGACGTCTAGATGAATATTTCAAACACGGAATATCTTTTCGGTCATCCTGATTCGCCCCAAAGTAACACTAAAACACAATGAATTTTTAAGATACAGCTTGAAATAGTGACTTTGAAGATAACGCTTTGTCCTAAATCTTAAAAGTCCCAGAGGCAATACTATTTAATAAATCAAAATTACACCTTAAAATAACACGAAACCTTCTTTAGATCTCAATACCAGACAATATATGATTTATCCTTAGTAGATACCCGCTGAAAAAGTCCGATTTAAGAGTGCCGTACGATGCGACAATTAATGGGTAAAATAACAGAGGGTGGGGAGCAGTGCCTTCTGAGGATATTTTAATTTACACTGTAACCCAACCACCTGCCAAGCGTAAGGATTATATCCACAGAAAAGAGAAAGCAATTTTATATCTCTATGGTTATAGCAAACCCTCCGTCAATGGCGAGGCTGTGTTTAGCAGTGGACAATTCGTTTATCAGTGGAAAATACCATTGTAAAGTTCAAACAATTAAAAAAGAAAATGTTCGCCAAATAGTTCTCATATTAGTAGAAAAGATAAATAATTTGTTTTGCCATATGTGGACACTTATCAGATAACTACTCGTATGATGATAAATATATTCATCTTTATCAGTTAAACGTATTTGTATACGTTTCTTTGAAAATGTAAATGTTTATACTTTTATGCACAACAATTGATAAACTTAAGTAGTTGTTTATTAGGCTCATTTTTCCTCTTAGTCACTGATTACTGATTATCTACTAACAGATACCTACACCAATGTTTTATCAAAGAGAAATAGGTACGCATTTATTCACCTACACCTACCCACTCTTAAGTCAGTACACGTAAAAGACTGGGTAACGCTGTTGTCATCTCAAAATTATAAGAAATACATTTTTAATAGACATATAAAAGCGTGACTTTATGTGTTCTTCCCCCGTAATGGAAAGTTATTGGGTTAAATGACATATATTTTTTGAAGAGCAGTCAATTTATAACAGTGAAGGTGCCTTGTTGAGAGCAATAATTTGCCCCCATATCAAGCATTGGTTCAGATACCTCATCTGGCCTTCGAGGAATCAAAGGCGCCCATTTACAACGCTCTACAAGTAAATGTACTATAAGTATGGGCTTCGCAGTAACAATTTTACTGCTTTGTGCCTGTAATTTGTGGCACAGCTGCTTTCCTTTACGGCTTCCACAATAACACTGTCTATAGTTTTCGATAAACAAAAATACAGTTTTTTTACGATGGTGTTCTAACTTTTTAACTGACTTCCAGAGAGAGTTCTCAATTTGTCTGTATTTTTATAACCGACTCCCAAAAAAGGAGGAGATTCACAATTCGTCTGTATTCTTTTTTATGTTTGTTACCTCAGAAGTTTTGACTAAGTGAACCAATTTTGAAAATTCTTATTTTTTGTTTGAAAAGTGATGCTTGTCGTTTGGTCCCATTTTTTTCATTTTCATTTCAAATTTCACCAAAATCGGTCTAGCCGTTTTTGAGTTACACTCCAATAACTGAAAAATAATTTACCTATCTTGATGATATAGTCGTTGACAATGAATGACAATCGATACCGGAAGTAGCAAGGTCCTAAAACGAGAGAAAAATATTTATAACCAAAAAATTGAACTGACTTCAACACCCAAAAGTGTGAAATGACATCTTGAAGTCGGTACCATGCGCACAATATTGTTCACCATAGTAAATACTCATATTAAAAGAAACACCAAAGTTGTAGGTAGTTTTGGAAAAAATAACTGAGGGTTATTTTGGTACATTTGGAAGAAAATGTATTTATAGGGTCCGTTTCAGAATTTCCTAATGAAGTTTCGGGTTGCTAACCAATACATAAAATAACTGAATGATAAAAATGACACTTAACATGCAGCGCGTTTTAAGCTTTAAGCGATGGATAGGCTAAATCGATGACTGTGAAACGCAAAGATAGTGTTTATTTAATAAATAAGTTCTCGGTAGTATAACCGGCACTTATTGGTACATTCTAAAACAGACCCTTAAAGTCTTAAAATAATAAAATAATGAAGAGGTGTGTGTTTGTGAGTAAGTACTCACAAACACACACACACAGCTCTTTATACTAAAAGTCAGTTTAGTGGTAATTGTTTTAAATTGTGCTTGTGGTCTCCATTTAACGGTAACTTGATTTTGAAATGCCAAGCTATCGTACTGCGAAGTCGTTAGAAAAAACTTCTGTCGGAATTAGTTTTTAGTGAAAAGATTGTGCTTTTGCATTGTGAATTAACCTTAAGCAACTATTGTCGTACAGGTGTAACAATTCCTATCTCGCTAAGTACTTAGCAGTAAGCCAGGATTGATAAAAGTTGAATCGAACATTATTATGGCAGCCATCTTTAAAATAAATTCCTGGAGTGAAAAATTGTTACATTAAACAATTTGGTTCTGGTCAATCATTCCAAGTTTTTTTTTTCTATCTGTATAAGATTAAAGTTGATGATTTGCTTGTTTTTGCTATGTAAGAAAATCATTAGTTTATTTCATAGTTAGTGCATACTGGCTGGTCTAAGTTTTACCTTATTAAAGCTATATAATAGGGCCATAATGTGTTTTTTTTTTTATTGAAGCGTGAACTATGAAAATGTGTTGTTAATTTTTGATAAATAGCAATGATTAAACATTGTTTTAACTTACAGAACTAAATTTTGGTTTCTGACTATTAAAATTTGGAAAGGCATGGATTTAAAATTCCAACATGGCTAGCGGTACTAACTCTCTGAACCGTAATAATTAACTTTTTTTATTAGTTTTCTAACAACTATGTAAATGATTTTATGAAATAAGCTAGCCGTGTATTAAGACAAACAAAAAAGTGGCTATAAAATGTGATAAAATATTTTCGTCTCTATTAACATTCCGTTACACGCGGTCTTATTTATCACGCTAATAGGTCTAATTTACACGCGTGGGCACCACCGTGTCCCTACTTTAAAATGAGTATTACTTATATAATAGAAAATAAATGTAAAATAGTATTAGTGTTTTCAAAATCAGCGTTTATTTATGCTTAGAACCATAACATAGAAAGTTACTTCTTTGCCGAAAAATGTTAATAAAATACAATAATGTGTGGTCCTCACATTCATTTGTAGTGTTGTTTGATTGAATAATCGCTTTTTCTATTCAAAGTGTAGGAAATAAGGGAACTCTAGTATTACTAATGTATTGATAAAAAATAAACACATGCATTGTCGTTGTTACCCACTCACTAACAAATACATCAGGATATAGGGGACAGCTATTGAAGTAGATGACATTCTGGGACCATATATATCAAAATAACAAGTAAATATTTATACCTGGGGCACACTTGCGCCCCGCGCGTGTAACGGAGTTTTAAAAAACAAATCTACCTATGTATATGTGATATAACCTAAACAAATAAATATATTTGGCTGTAAGTAAGTAGTAAGGATTACTTAAACACTTTACAGTCAGTCAAAATTTGGTTGTTCAAATGTAAATAATATAACGTAGAAGTAAAAAGCTTTGAAATCTCAAATCATGATTTAAAAATTAACTATAGCATACTAATTTTCTAGTTATATACCTTAGTAACTAATACATAGTAATGAATACTTATCGATTAAACTAGATACTGCTAAAAATATTAATCTTGTTCATATACTGATGGGGATATATACGGTATGGTCTTAATTTCTTCTATTGATTTCAGATTATATAAAGTGTGCACGTCTGTTTATTCAATTCCATATGGAAAACAGATTTAAAAAAGGTAAAAAATTCGAATATATTTAAGTAGGTATACTGTATCAGCCGGAATGTCCAGTGCTGAACACAGCCTCCCCATCAAGGGGTATTTTGCCATAATCCCTACGCTTGGGAGGCGTTTTGGGGATCGCAATATAGTCTAGAGATTCCTAAGAAGGCGCTGCTGCCCACCTTCACGTATAAGTAAGTAACTCTAAGTCGCCTCTTACGACTCCCATGGGAAGAGATGGGGGGTCACATTCTAGCTCGGAGCCCGAAGTGCGGCGGCACTATGATAAAAATTTCGATTGTATGATTGATTGATTGATTGATATAATCGTAATGGCTGCCATTTTATTACTATGGCAAATATTCAAGTATTATGTATTAAATTACATAGCTACCTAATAATGAGTGAGATGATTAGAAACATTCCTTTTAATTTTAATATGTATCTACTGCATCAGCCGAATCGTCCACTTTTGCACACATCCTGCCGCATTTATATATAATATATATGTCTATGGGGATTATGGTAAACCCCATGGGTTGGCCATAACCCCCACACTTGGCAGGCGTTTTGGGATCGCAGTGTTAGATATTGGTTCCACAAAAGGCGCTGTTGCCTACTTCTTACGACCGACACCTAGTGACATTTATATAACAGTATACTGTATATGTAACAGTTTTTATGGCCAGACAAGTTATATATTATTTTGAATAGACAATATGACAAGATAAGTGTTATGACAGCAGGAATACCTTATCAGCAATCAATTTTAAATTGATGAAGTTTTTATCCTAAATGACAAGATAATCACAAACGATTACACAAACAGAAGCTGATTTGAAGAGGTATTTATTTATATCTTCGAATATAAATACAAGAACCTTGAGAGCGCTGTCAGTGAGCCGTTGTCAAAATAACAAGAAACAATGCGTGCTACCTTCGTTTTGGCTTTGTGCTTAGCTGCAGTGGCAGGTATGTACAATTACAATGATTACACTCAGGGCCTGTTTCAGAATGTTCGAGTAAGTGCGTTTATACTACCCAGAAATTATTTATTAAATAAACACTATCTTTGCGTTTCACAGTCATTGATTTAGCCTATCCATGGGTTGAAGCTTGAAACGCACTGTATGTTAACTGTCATTTTTATCATTCAATTATTTTATGTGTCGGTTAGCAACCCGAAATTGTATTAGGACATTCTGAAACGAACCCTCAATATAGGATCACCTGCATCACCGGCGACATCGACCTACATGCACACATCTTTCAGCATAACATTAAGATTGAAAAACAAATATTTTTGTAAAAAATACGTCTTCATTTGCGTAATTATGTCACCTACTGGTGGTTTATCACTTCTCATTTTTCACTAAATCGCACAATCTAGTTTTGTACATGCTCATAAATACATTCTCATTTCTAACCTTAGATTTCTACTAGCTGCACCCCACTTGAGCGTAAACAATGATGAAAAGTTATTATAATAATTACGATGAAAAGTATCTTATGTGTTTAGCTCTTACTATCTGTATACTCCTAGTTTCATCCAAATCGGTTCAGCCGTTTCAGCGTAAAGGAGTAACAAACATATTCACATTCTCACTCACAACCTTTTGCATATATACGAGTATAATATTAATGTTCTTCTCGTTAATATACTTATCAACTCGACCAACATACATATCTCCAAAAAATCTTCAGTTACCTATTTTTTTTTTCAAATATTATTGTATTTCAATAGTAAATCATATTCCAAGCCTTAAAGTACCCAACTTAAGAATATAAGGATTGTTCCATTTCCTCCTGCAGCGGGCCCAGCACAGACCCCGGGGAGCGGATAAAAACCTTCTCACCTATACAGAAATGGCATGCATTAAATTATAGTTTTAATTTTGCAAAAACAGCAAAGAAAACGTCTATATGGTTATCCGTTTTAATGATAATATTTCTGATCAACTTTCTTTGAAGCATAAAGTAAATGAAATCAATCGATATTTTAATCTGTTTAGAACTAAGTACTAAATTTTTTTGAGATATAGAAATTACGTCTAATCGTTACTTGTTGGTCCCCAAAACTAACAAATGAGCAAAATATCCAATATTGTGATTTTTTTATGCAATTCGATTTATCTAAATTATTACTTTAGCCTTTTATACTCTCTCTTTGATAAATGCTTCCGACGCTTCGCTTGCGCGGCTCACGCGTTGTTGAGCTCATAAGTACCCTAAGGCTCCTCCTCGGTCCACTCGTCGTCACACTTTAATATGACTTTGCCCTAGAACTAGATAATAATAACAACAACTATTTTTAAAAGTATCTTAAGAAAAAACTAAATAATACTTTGATAAAACACTTAAAAAGTATAAAAATATATATCTAGTGACGATTCCGCCTAATTTTCCTGTTAAACCTACGTGTCGTCACAAACGCCACGCAGTCTACCGAGCGCATGATAGAGAGTTTCAATCGTGCGCTCGGTGAGTCAAGACCTCCTGAAGATGCTTCGTTTAGAAGCGAAACTACATAGTCGAATATTCTTCCGGTTAGGTAACCTAACCTTTTTTTTATTTTTATTTTTATTTACGTGTGAAAATGCATTTACGCATTCCCGTCCACCTCGGGGAAAGGGGCCGGGATATGTCAGGCTCGACACCAACTACTCCCACAGCAGCAAGTGCCCCTACTGACTAAATAACACACGGTGTTCCAACACTACCGCTTCTCGGCGGGCCGCAGGGACGCTTTAGCTCTCGACCATGAACCCGCCACGGTTGTCCGTTGCCGGACCCCTCCTGGGTGCTACCCCTCACGACGCACCAGAACACATGGCACGTCGCTACCACCCGGGGACCAAGCCCGCAAATGGGCGTCAGACAACCCCGCTTCTGACGCCCGAGGTCCACCTGCGACGGGTAAGATAAGTAGCCCCGTCGCCTGCTACTTCAGCCGCAGAAGATAGGGAGAGCGGCGCCTCACTATACCGACACTCCTCTTCCCCTGCGGCCCCTCCGCGTCCGCCATCGAACGGTAGCGGCCCCGCCGTGGCCACAGAAGGTAAGGAGAGCGGCGCACCGTGATACCGGCACTCCTCTCCCGCCGTGGCCCCTCACCGTCAGCTGTGGTGTCACCCATACAACACCACAGCCCGCCTCAGATGCGGTGCTGCCCATACAGTACCGCAGCCTACCCCTTGCCGCACCATACTGGACTTAGGGGCAAAACCCAGTGGAGCGGCCCCACCGGGGCCGGCCGACGGCCCAAGCCGGCACGGCCCCTGGTTCCTCTTCGCTTCACCGTGGGTGACCAAGCCACGGCTACTAAGCCCCAGTTACGTGTATCTGTGCAATTGCATTTGTGTGCGCTTACGCACTATAGAGATTCTCCATTTTACATAGTTATATAATGAAGCTAAAAAAAATTTTTTAAGAATGTATTTAATATTTTTTCTGTGATTTAATCATCAACTGTACAGGTTAGATTATTCAGGAGGTGAGACATTATGAATTGAGACTATTGCCGTATACGTCATTGTATCTAGGGACAAATAGCATTCTTCTTATACATATTTATATATATATAGGTCAAATAGTACAATAGACCGATCACTGATCCTTAAGCAGTTCCCTTGGAAACACTTATATTGTCGCTATTAGTATCTGCCACTCTTACTTGGTAGCTACGACCATATAGATAGTCTTTACACCAGCCTAAGAGATATCTTCTCACACTACTACTGCTATTCAGCTTTTCTACCAACAGTCATGTCGCAAAGTATCAAATGTTTTACTATAGTCTATGAAGACTAAAATGACGTATGTTCTTGGATTAAGGTCATCATCTATTATCTGTAAAGTTGGAGAAAAGCTGTGTGGTGCTTTCGTAGACTGTAAACCATATTGTGGAGCTGCAAAAAATTGTAAACGTGATAAAATGTATGTATCGTCAAACCACATGCATACTTTTCGATTCTTTTGTTCAATAACGGCAGTATTGTAATAGGACGATACTACGTAGATCTGATTGCTACTTGATTTATGGAAAGGTTGGACGTCACTTGTCTTTAATTCTTTGGGATAAATTCCTGTGTTTATCAGCCGATCTATTGCGCTAACAATTACATCTGATAACCTACTAATATGTATAGCTCGGATGCCATCGTCACCTGGAGCTTTGAGGGGATTACAATTTGTTTTGAAAAGCATGTAGCTGTGGGAAAGTAAATAGACCTATCTACTGGTTCTAAGTATTCAGAATGAATGAAGAGGTTATTCGTATAACTTGATGATATAGATTTAACATTTTGTCGAAATTGATATGCAATATTATTAGCTGTAATTTTATTGCTCCCTCCAGCATTAAAAACCTTAAAAATAACATCTTTAATGGAATCGCTATTTTTCCTGATATTTATTAATTGCTTTAATTTCTTCGTAGTAGGTGATAACTAAAAATGAGGATGAAATATTATTTTTTGTATACCAAATATTAAAAGAGTTTGTTTCAACATAATTATCATAAAATCTTAAATGCAGTTCGTCTATAATTTATCCATTAAAAACGTATATAGACACAATAATAAATATAAACGTTAAACATATGAAATAAAATTAAATTGATAGCCAACTGGTAATGGGCTGGAGCATTTAGACTGCCTGTGAGTCTGCTATGATATGACTTATCGGTTGTCTAAATGCTTTTATTGTAGTAGCTGTGTTGTATATAGTTCGTAATATTTTGTTTAATAAAGGCATATACTGTCATAGATTTTTATTTTATTTAATCATTAATTTTAAAAGAGTGATATAGTTGTCAAATATGTAACTCAGGATTTAATTTTAATTATTTAATTATTAATAATAGAGTTTATTGACAATTTTTTGGAATTAACATACATTTTGGATAGAATTTGTAGTTCTATGCACTTAAAACGAGTATAAATGTTGTAAAAACTATCTAGTTGGATCGTTGGTGCCTGTTGTAGTTATAAACTGTGTAGGGTAGACCGGGGACAATTTAAACAATTTTAGTTAAACCGTGTGCAGTGAAGTATCTATAGTACCCATATCCCTCGTATTTATATCGTTGAAAGAGTTGTTATCTAGTTCCTACTTTAAACACACTCCATATCTATATTTTTAATAGAATCATGGTAATCACCGATTAAAGAAGATCAGGCACAGTGGTTCTATTGACCCCACCCTGAGGATGGTTGAAACAGTATGTAGGGATAATTAAAACACTGAAATATTTTAGGAACTTCTGATGGTTTTTAATCAATCTCAACAATTTAACTTACCACTAAATTATTTATTGAGATCGTTATAAGTCCGTCAACGTACCATTAATATTTCGAAAATTATGTATGCAAAAACATCTTCAACATAAACAACTCAAAACATCTCTTATATAAATAATTTTAGTGTTCTAATTTGTGCTATAAAATACTATTTCATATTGTTGAAAGACTTAAAATCCTATTATGTTGTAATGACACTTACATGGGGGAGAAAGTAAGGTAATTCAGTCTCATACAAAACAGCTCGTTTCAATCATGACAATGTTTCAATCATAACAATCGTTTATTGACCCTGAGTATAGGTTTGACTTTTCTTGTGAAATTAAATTTCAGAGAAGATCAATCAAATTAACTTAACTACTACCTATTTGGCACTTACCACTTACACTTTTGGCCATTTATACCCTAAAACTAGTTGAAAATAGGTATATATTTTAAAATAACTAATCTCCATTATGGACTAGGTACAAAGTAAAAAAAATAAACACTTCTAAAAATACAAACTTAGGCACTTAATTTATGAAAAACACTATCCTCTAGTATGAAATAATAGTTATTGTGTAGAATCAGTCTCATCTAATAGTTTTCAGGGAAGGAACTAATGCGAATTTTCGGGATAAAGTAACTTTGTTTTACAAAGTAACAAAATAATATAAAAAATCTTTCCGATACGCCAAGCACCTAACGGTGTGTTCCGGTAGCTGTCCTTGAGAGCCAGTAATTCTAGGTTAAGCCTGCTACCACCTTCGACCATATCATCACTTACCATATATCAGCAATAAAAAAATAAAAAAAAATCCTTAGCGGTTAGCCCAAAGTAAATATCAGCTGACTTGATTGCATACGTGACAATATCGTTTTTCTGAGCAGGTGTAAATAATTTTTTGCCGAATTGTAACCCATTGCTATATCATCGACAGGAGTATTTTCAGGTGCGCTCTCTCTCTCTTTTTTATATCGTGCTAATGAGACGTGATCTAAATCGAACATTTCTGCAGCCTTCCTCAACGATTTACCTGATTGCAAACGTTTGACTGTAACGTGTTTTCGTTTTCTGGGAATCTCTAAAAAGATGAATGAAAAAAAATTGATTAAACTTAATGTCGTGGGTTTAATTTTAGGGTCGTCAGTGTTATTAAGTTGCCTAACAGATGTAGTTTTATAATACCTAGGTAGTGATTGTGAATTAAACGTGATATACATGGTTATTTTTGAATCGTAAAAATCAGTGCGTTTTTATATTCTATAAATTTTTGCCACTGAGAAAACACAACTTTCTTTTGCGCAGTCAGGTAAAAATGCGGAATATGCGGGGACGTTTAAAACGTTTCAAACGTCCACAGACAAGTTGTTTCAAAGGTACCCATTACACATCTTCTATTTCAATACTCAATATTTTGTTAAATATCGCCTTAAACATTAATCAACAGACATGAAAACAATCTTTAATAGACAAACAATACTCCAAAGTAAGAAAAACTGACGAAGAACAAGATTTAAATAGGTAAATAGCAAAAACTAAAAATCGTGAATACTTACTTTTTGGCATGAAATTCTTCGAGGCGTTCTGTGCACGACTACGTCGCTCGCTCGCTCAAGCCGTACTAAACCGAACATGGCCGACGAAGCAACGAACGACGCGTCACACACGTAGGTATCATGGTTTTCGAGAAATTGAAGTTGTTGTAATCATGACCTGTTTTAATTGTCCCTGGTCTACCCTACAGTCATCATAGCCCTCCGGCTGGAAATGACCTAAGTACATATCTTAAATTGTATGTTCAATTTGATTATAAATTAACATAAATAAACTATAATATACAATCATTAAATTACTTACAAATTCTTAAATAATATTGCGCATACTACGTTGGGTGTGTAGTGTGAATGGTGAATGTGAGTGTTTTGAAAATGATATGAGGGTGTGTGTGTAGATAGAAATTTCATGCTTAGTTGTGTAATAACCTTTGGTAGAATTTCCGTTTCCGAGTAAGTTGTAAAAGATACCTTGTAGTGACATAATTATCTTGAAATGACGATTGTGGGTACTTAAATATAGAACTGGACGTTTAATTTATTGTAAAAGCAGGTTACTGGTTGTAAAATGTCTACCAGCTAGAAGACAACAGTACGAAAATATGGGACATAAATGATTGGGCCTTCGATGGTTTTGATCCTCACGACTATTATATAATAATAACAATAATAATAAAGATTATTGGTATAAAAACAGTTTACAATTGCAAAATACTTTCGGCCCCCAAACTAGCTTAACCTGTATCTTGGGGACCACCTTCCTATATGGTACAATTATTTATAAATACATGTACTATCTTCGTTATTTCCCAAATTAAAATTAACAGCTACTTTAGGTGTAACCGAAACCCGAACTGAATGTGATCACTTTAGAAGGTTACGAGCAAGTTGTAAACCTCGTTTTCGAAGACTAAATAAAATTTTAAATATATAACCGCTTACTCTAAACAACTGTAAAATTAAAATCCTCGAATAGCTTGTGACTTTGTCATGTGAAGATACCGAAAATCTCCTTACGAAACTTTATAGAAGACTATTAGTTTCTCTACTAACAACCCAACCACACATATTCACTAACACATGCCCGATATAAAATGTACTTATTTCTTCAATAAATTTACCCATTATTACCATATTATGTAATAAACAATCTTTAACACACTTTATTAACGAACTAAACTGTTGTGTAACTTTATTAACTAATATTATATTGAAATTAGAAGTCTTTTAGCTTAATACATAAACTAAAATTATATTATTGTGTAAAATACTTTACTAACCATATATTATTTATGTTAAAAATTTATAATAAAATAATAATTAATAACACTGACATTTTTGGATCACTGTATACACCACTAGTTCAAGGGAGTTGCTATCTGCGACACAGTCTAGAACAATAGAAGGTAGCACCGTTTCACTGTTTTTTTGTTCAAAAATGATATTATTTGTGCTTACGGAGTATTGCATTGAGAATGTAGAGTTATCGCACCGTTAGAAGAACGACGTCCATGTACAACAGTGTCGTGGGATATAAAATCGGCTTATTAATAATTACTTTGAGCACTGCTCTTTGAGCCGGTTCTAATTGCAATAATAGAGTAGTGCAGGCACTTCCCCATGTAGTGGAACAATGGGTAAGGATAGATTGTGCAAGTGAAATGAAAACAACCTTTAAGGTTTCTATACTGGCTGCAGCTCGAAGAACGTAGATTAATTTACGCCTCCTCGATGAGAGCGTGTCAATTTGAGCTTTCAAATTTAATAGGTTGTCTACCTTAACCCCCAGATATGTAACTGCTTTAGTTCTTACAAGAGTTGGTCAGACACATGAAGCAGAATTAGATGATTGACAATTACTGTGAGCCACTATAGAAAATAATTCATCAGGCTGTGAGAGTGTATTCAATAAGAATGTGATATTTTGTCTACATTAAGGCTTAATAAACATTTATATTTTTTAGCCACGCCATAACATTACTAATACAAGTACCATACCAAAACCCACATCTTGGTACAAGGATAACTACTCCTGTTTAATGTTAGGTGTATAAGTGCGATATAACGTATATAATTTTGTAACTAAAGTGGACAAAATCAGAGAATGGATATATGTTTAGGTACCTGTTCTAATGGCATCTCTATTTACGATCCTAATATCCTGATTACCCGAGAAAAATTGGGTAAACTACATTACTCAAAGAAAGTAGGCGTTACGAGGGGGGCCGGTAATAAAAACAAAGCCAAATTCTTTTACAGGTCTACTATGTTTTATAAGATAAAACATCTTGTCTATTTTATATATTCTTACTTTTGCAATAACACATGCTCCGTGGATTACATCACAAATTTAAAACGAGCGGAAAAATTATAGTCATCTGCGGGATTCGAATCCACGCCATCCACCGCTATAGGCGGAGTATGCTGTATGTAAATATTAAAATTATGGGCCGCGTCATCGTTAATATATGTTTAAATGTCGCTGCAAAAATTAGTCGTGTTAGAAGTAGGTTGAACTATTTATGTTGAATCATTTATGTTGCTCTGTTTCCAAACGATGGCTAAGAACGAAAGGACAAATTAGAGTCACATGCCATGTTGTCTTTGTGATTACAGTATAATCCTGGCTATAGCGTGTAACTAATGAATGACGCGGGTTTGAATCCCGCATGACAATTATTTTTCCTTTCGTTGTAATATTTCTTATAATTATATTCATAATAGTATGAAGATGTTACATAATAATACAATGAAGTGTTAATGTCTATTTCTACAGCTGTCCCGCGCGAGCTGTCCCCAGAAAGGATCGTGGGTGGTACTGTGACGACCATCGATCGGTACCCAACTATAGCCGCTCTGCAAAGGTTATGGCCGCAAACAGGCACCTTTTCTTTCGGCTGCGGCAGTTCTATTATCAACACCAGAGCCTTTCTCACAGCTGCTCACTGTCCACAGTAAGTATATTTTGTAAATACTCTCTGTGATAATAATCTGAGTGTCAAAAAACCTTGGTCAATGATGACTAACTTTCGGAGGTGTTACTTACTTACACCACTGGCTCAGCGACCCAAAGTGAGACTTGGCCTCCGATATGAGAGCACGCTACTGATTCCGGTCCTGTGCAATTTTACGCCAATTGTCTACGAGAAGTTCGCGTAAATCAGCGCTCACCGCATTGCATTATCTGTATCTGGCACGTCCAACCGGTCGTCGGGCTGTTGGTTGACTCAGGTAGGCTCTTTTAACCACTCGATCCTCTCCCATTCTTTCCAAATGGCCAAACTAGCGGAGTCTGTGACCCTCGGTCTCTCCAATTATATTCGGCTGGGCCACGAGCTCTTCGATTCTCCAGCTTCCATTCGACCTTTGCTTCGGACCAAGAATCTTTAGAACGATTTTCCTTTCGGCTACCAGGAGCTTATTCTCTTCTTTAAGTGTAAGTGTCCAGGCCTCACATCCGTACATAAGGATTGCCTTATTACAGTATTGTAATTTCCTCCTCTCGTAAATTTAAGTTATTGACAGTACAGCCAAAGTATTTAAATATGACAACCCCTTTGTAAATGGTATCTCCAACATGTAGATCTTGTAGTTTGGTGCGTCTGTTGGTGTATCGCTTCATGTGGAGATACTCAGTCTTGTCATAGTTGATACCAAGACCTTCTTTCATTGCCACCGTTTCCAGCACCTTGGTCGCTAATTGGATATCCTCACTTTTTCCTCCCAACAAAGCCAGATCATCTGCATATCCGATCACTTTATGCCTCCCATTCAATTCCAATCTAACATCTAGTGCTAGAATGCTTCTAATAACATATTCTAAAACCAAGTTAAAGAGCATAGGCAACAGGGCATCCCCCTGTTTTAAACCTGTAATTACAGGGAAAGCTTTTGTCAGCGCGCCTCCTACTCGCACTCTCATGTTATTACTGGTTTTTGTGGCAGTATCGATCAGAAGTTTATTTGGTATGTTGAAAATTCTCAGTATCGCGTACAGGGCGTTCCGGTCAGTACTATACGTATGCTTTAGCGAAGTCCACAAACAATACACGTATGGTCTGTGGACTCTATTTTTACCATCAACTGCTTCAGCAGAAAGATCTGATCCATAGTGCTTCGATTAGGATGGAAGCCGCACAGATACTCACTGAGAAGTTTTTCCGCGTAATGTTGTAGTTTTTTAATCAAGACGTACGATGGGACTTTATTTGCAGTTGGGAGAAGTGCTATTCCACGATAGCTGGAGCACCTCATCTTACAGCCTTTTTTATGGACCGAACAAATTACTCCTGTATTCTCCACTCCAATAGCTGCTTTTCTGCTTCCCATATTATGATAAACAGCAAATACAATTGCGATTGAAATATTCCTCCTCCGTATTTCCACATCTCAGATGGCAATCCATCTATTCCCGGTGCTATGTTGTTTCTGAGTCTCGCAATAGAATTTCAAACCTCATCAAAGGTTATTGTTTCCACCACGGTGTCGTTAAGGTGGTTAGCGTGGGACACAGATTCGTCGAGAGGCGAGCAGTTAAGCAGTTGCTGGAAGAAGCATTACCATTGGGTCTTTATTTCTTCGCAATTCGTTATCAAACGGCCATATTTATATTCAACCATCTGAGGTTTAGCTTTTTTGATGATTTTCTGCGCATCTGCTTTGATTGCCTTGTATTTATCTACCCACAACTCGTCCTGTTCAGATATAATTCTATATTTAGTTCTTTGCTCTATTATGTCTTCACATTTCTGGCTCCACCAATTCTTTCTCTTTTTCGTCTTTTTTCGACCAAATATCTTTACAGCAGCCTCTTTTACAATATGTTTAATATTCTCCCAATCAGTATTAATGCTTTCTTTTACCTGTAGAGCTTTGAAACTGGTGCTTTTATCTACTTGAAATTTTTATTTAAATTCATTTTTTTTAGTATTTTCAACATTAATCCTAATTTATATTATGTTTCAATTTGTCAACTTATATCCTAGTTTTTATTCTTATACCCGATAGATAATGATCGCTTTCGCAATCGGCACCTCTAGATGATATTACATCGTGAATGTTACTTTTATGTCAGTCATCGATAAGAACATGATTTGATTATAACTAGGACTATTTTTTTGGAGACTTCCACGTTCCTAGTTTTGTTGACATCATTGTTCCTACATAGTGCTCTTAATAACCATACCTCATGACGACGCTTAGCTAATGAGACGTAAACCATTATCGTTGGACTAGCTTTCCGAGCTCGGCTCCGTCCGCGCGTATGTCGGTTATCACGCAAAAACATTAACCTCTTTTTGCGCAGTTAGATAAAAACTATTCTATGTTTTTTCCCGGGTCTCAAACTATTTCCATACCACATTTCATTCAAATCGGTCTAGTAGTTTTGGCGTGAGAGCGTAACAGACAGACAGACAGAGTTACTTTCGCATTTATAATATTAGTACTGATTGTGCATGCTTGCTATGTTTACTAATTGTGGGAATGAAATAAAACGTGGTGTAAATTATCTAAAAATACAATTACTTTATTAAGTAAAGTAATTTATAAACAAAGTCGACGTGTGATTCTTTAAGCTTAAAATTGTGTCAATATGCAACCCAAAAAATTTTACTGATCAATCAATCAGTCAATCAATTTTAATGGTTTTCTAAGTAATATATAATTAATACCCCGCACCCGCCGTGGCTGGAGGTCGTATGCTTTCCTCTGCGTATTATTTAATTCTTATATTTGAAAATGTCCGTGAAATCTACCGAATGTGCTATCCGTGATCTCACCAAACCTGTTATAAGCCTTGAAAGTAAAGTTTCATCACTGGAAAATTCTATTTTGGATCTAAAATCTTTGGTTAATCAACTAGTTAATAATATCAATAGTCCGAGTGTGCCGGCAACAAAAACCATTCTCGAGGTGACTGAGGGTAGAAATGTGCCTCAGCAGTCGCAGAGTCCAATGCGTGAAGCTCGGGTTCGTGCTATCTCGGCGCTCTCCGTACCATCTCGGAAAGGTAAAGGAGAACGAAACATATCACCCGTAGCGTCTTCATCTACAGCGAACAACGAGCTAGTCATCGTGTCTACCGAGCCTGCCCGAGTAACAATGACTCACAGCGCGCCTCCCACTCCCACCGCTCCCATTGTTCCGAAGCCGACGCCAACAATGAAACTTGATTTCGCAACCACTGGTGCCTCGACTAGCCTGGGTACGAATGAACCAGGTGTAAATGTCACAAGCGAGTGGACTGAAGTAAAACCTTGGCGTTCTCATCGCTCGGTGCCTTCTAATGCAACTCGCGGTACGGCAGCACCGGGCTCATCTGCTTGTTTATTATCAGCATGAGGAGCGAAAATCTTATCTGCATTTGTATTACGTAAAAATAGGAACTACAATAGAACAAGTTGTTGCTTACTTATATATGTAGTATATGTCCGGAAGACAAATGCACCGCTGAAGCTCTGAAACCGCGAGTCGACTACGCTTCGTTTAAACTAACCGTTCCTACAAAGAATGTAAATAAATACTTATCGCCGGAGAACTGGGCAGAAGACGTGTATATTAAGCCGTGGCGCAGTGGATTTCGTAAATCACTGCAACCCGCTCAGGAAAGCTAAAAGTAAATTTTATACATTGTTCTACCAAAATGTTAGAGGACTCCGCACTAAGCTTGACGCGTGCAAAAAATCTATTTTGTTAGAATCAGCTGATTTGTTTGCGTTCACGGAGACATTCTTAGTGAGCAGTATCGGGGACTCAGAACTATTTCCATCTGGATATACGATTCTGCGCCAGGATCGTGCTGGAGATGCTGGTTGGGGAGGAGTTTTGCTGGCAGTCAGGAACGAGTATCCGGTTAAGCAGATATTAGAGATTGACGGATACACAAATAATATAGAAATCGTTATTGGCTTAGTCACTCTGAAATACAAGAATATAATATGTTGTGTTGTATACATACCACCTAAATCAAACGATGACAAATATTTAGATACTTTTAGTGTCTTAGAGAACTTAGTGAGCAAATTTCCTAAATTAGATGTATTAGTTCTTGGTGATTTTAATTTAAATTCATGTAGTAAAAATTCTTTAATGTTGTATAACTGTATGATAAGTTGTTGCAAATTGAAACAACACAACACGGTTAGTAATGAGCCAGGGGTATTTTAGATCTGGTACTGAGTAATCTGAGCGATGAGTGGATAGATGTTAGCGGTGATACGGAGCCCGTTGTACCCTTGGATAAGTACCATCCCCCCCCTATCTATGTGTATACGTAATTGTCCTCCGTACCAGCGTGAACAAAGGGGTTGTGCAGCCCGCGCGCAGCGTCCACCTTCAAGTCCTGCATGCGACCATTCTCACAGAGAATGGAATTTTCCGCAAAGCCGATTACTATTCGCTGTACACTAGGCTTGCCTCTGCAGATTGGAATGAGTTATATCAATGTTGTGATGTAAATGATGCGGTACACATTCTTTATGAGCTATTAGATTCTTATTTTGAGCGCGAGTTACACCTCTTTACTTTTTTCTTGCTTATACCTCTTTAAATGAAAATACTTGTTTCCAATATTACAAATTATTTCATGGAACGCACCCACGTTCCAGTCAAAAGACCTTACACGTGTAACTCGCGTTATAATTATCCGATTTGGTTTACACATGAAATAATTTGTAATATTGGAAACAAGTATTTTCATTTAAAGAGGTATAAGCAAGAAAAAAGGTTTTTGATAGAGAAATGTTTAAGTTTTATAGACTGCTTACTAAGGAAATGATGGATTCTGCATTTAGTTTGTATATAGAATGGACGGAAAAAAATATAAAACGTGATCCAAAACAATTTTGGACGTTCATAAAGGATCAGAAATCTTTTAGAAAATCTTATAAGGAATTTGAATATTGTGGAAGTACTTTGTCAGGTGTCGATGCTTCCAATGCATTTGCTAATTATTTTAAAACCATGTTCTTATCAAGTAACCCTATTTTATCAACCAGTGACGCTGAACGAGACACGGCTAATCCACTGTGCTCTTCTCGCATTGCTATAGACAATATTAACTCACGTGACTTGTTCTCTGCCATTAAGCGACTAAAGACACATACTTCTGTTGGGCCCGATGGAATACCATCCTTTACTTTAAAGGATTACTACATGTGTTTTAAAGATCCCTTGTTGCACATATTTAATCTAGCTTTACGTAGCGCTATTTATCCATCCAGGTGGAAAATCTCTAAAGTAATTCCTATTCCAAAAAATAGTTGCAGATCACAAGTGGTAAACTATAGACCTATAGCCGTACTGTCGGCATTCGGCAAAGTTTTTGAATCAATTCTTAATTTTCATATCACCACGCAAATCAAAACCCAATTCATTGATGCTCAGCACGGGCTTAGAGCAGGTAGATCTACAACAACAAACCATATAAATTTTTTAGATTACGCCGTCACAGAAATGGATTATAATAAGCAAGTAGACGTCGCGTACTTCGATTTTAGTAAAGCTTTTGATCGTATCCATAATGACCTATTGCTTAGAAAATTTTCTGCGTTCGGATTCACCCCAAACTTGTTAAAATTTTTTGCTAATTACTTTTCCAACCGTATTCAATATGTACAGTTGTTAGGATACCGCTCAAATCCTTATGAGACTAATTCTGGCGTGAGTCAGGGCAGCACGCTCGGACCCACCCAGTTCTTGATCATGATAAATGATTTGCCGACTGTCGTCAAATCTGCTAGATGCCTCATGTTTGCAGATGATCTGAAGCTATTTTTGGGCGTAAAAACTACTGTAGACTGCGAGGCGTTGCAGAGAGATATAGATAGAGTAATTGTAGCGTGGAGTGAATGTAATCAACTGGAATATAATATTTCCAAGTGTAAATGTATCACATTTACTCGTTCTACTACGCCAACTATGTATCAATATAACATTAATAATGTCCCTCTGGAACGTGTGGAGTATATTCGGGATTTGGGGTTAACGCTAGATAGAGAGTTAACGTTTAATACTCATATCACTGATGTATGTGCGCGAGCTTACAAAACCTTGGGTTTTGTCATGAGACAAACTGCCCGATTCTGCAACAGACATACAATTACAGCTTTTTATTATGCGTATGTCAGAAACATATTAGTATATAACTCGATAGTTTGGGATCCTCACGAAAAGAAATATAAGCTTATGTTAGAGAAAGTCCAGAAAAAATTTGGTCGGTACCTATATAAGAAGATGTATGGATATTATCCGTTTAAGTATCCTTCCCTTTTTATAGCAGGTATGGTAGGAATCAAAACATTAGAGCTGAGGCGTAAGTGTGCTATAATGACCCACTACTACCTGCTATTCAATAACAGGATAGATAATCCATCTACTTTGTCACACTGTTCCCTATTTGCCCCAGATCGACTATGTCATCTGCGTGCGGTAAGCGTGCGAGCATTGCTAACGACCCCACCTGAGTGGTTGCTGCGCACGCAGACTGCTCAATATGCGCCCACGGCCCAAGCAGTAACATTAATCAACGCTTTGATTGCTCAGGAACCGGATGTAGATATATTCCACTCAAGTCTAAATGCATTTTTAGATTATTCTATTCGTTTTTTAAGTGTGTAGTGTACTTGTAATGTGTAATAAGTGTGTAAATGTCTTATTGTGTGTCTTGGTAAGAATACTGCAAGCGCAATAAGTAATTGAATAAATAAATAAAATATTTAAGTATATAATCTCCCGTTGCCTTGAAGTCAATAATTGTATTTTTTTAATTATTTTCTGGTGCTATCTAGCCAACTAAATATACTATTTGAGCAAATATTAATGTGACGATGCTATTGTTTTACTACATCATTACATTTAAGAAAGATTGAAGTGTCATCGGCAAATAATGTTCTTTTATGTCCATAGCGAAGGGTAGATCATTTAAGTAGATAAGAAATAGAAAGGGTCCTAAAATGTTCCCTTGAGACTTATAATTATCTGAAGATTGCGAATTTTCATCAAATTTAGTGATCTTTGTTATTTGTGTTCTATTCTTCAAATACGATTTACACCACTGCAGCCATATTACCCGGATTCCATATTTATCCAACTTATTAACAAGATTGGCATGGTCAACAAAATCAAAAGCCTCATTTAAATCAAAAAGTAAAGCCGAACAAATAAGTTGGGAGTTTAAATTGTTAGAAATTTATTTGACCAAGTTATAAGCAGCTAATAGTGTTTACATGCCCTTGACAAAATCATATTGTTCTTTGGCTAAAATATTGTACTTATTTAGAAATAATACTAAACTTTTATAAAAAGTTATTATAAACTAAGTGTTTTAAAAAATGAGGACTATTCGTAAAAAATCCTTACGTATTTAATTAGTGGAGTCACTCGTTTTATCTCAACTTTATTTAAATGCATGAACTATATAGTTTTTGTATATAACAAACTCAGAAGTTTATTCAAAGAGCCAAGTCTTAATATCCTACACTTGGATAATGATTGTATCCTCACGTCAATGTGAGTATGGTGTTACTGTAGGCTCATTATGGTGATGTACCCACCTATTGGCCTAATTTTCCAAGATTATTATCTAGAATTACCTAGAACCTTATCATGCGTCTTTTTTAATTTCTTAAGAAAATGAATACTAAGTGACTGTACAACATTGTTTAGAATATTATGCAAAATATTTATAAACGAGTTTGTTAGTTCTTACAAAGCTAACAGCCCTGCCCCACCTACAATTATGGGGTACTCATACACAAACGAGCTAGTGCATTGAATAGTAAAGTGCTACTACTAAATCAAGGATTCCTCTGTATAAAGGTGTCCAAAATTCACGTCTCTTTATTTTTGTGTTCTTAATTTAAAACCAATATATGCATCAAAACAAACAATATCGTAATATTAACGGATACAGAATTACAAAGGCTGTTAATGCTGTAAAAGCCAGAATTGGTCGAAATCCCATTAGGAAGCAAAAATATTATGATAGAATTATTAAGACCTGAAGTTCGGTCCTTATGGTCGATAAACACGATCAAAATGCCCTAAGGGGAGTAAAATATTATTTTCACTGATGAAAAAACGATTGAAGCCTACAATCAGAAAAATGATAAACTGTACGCTCATAGTTCTAAAGAAGCTGCTCAAGTGGTTGGACAGGTACAACGTGGTCGTAAACCTGCGTCGTGAACATTTGGTGGGGCGTGTCTTATCAAGGCGTCACAAAGCTACATTCTGGCCCTCATCTAGCCTAGTCGTCAACCCACAAAAGCCCACCCACAAGTGTACAAATTAAGGCCAGTTTTTGAGTACATGGCTTAAACTAATTGTTTGTAACAAGTTGTATGTCATTTAATATATTTTGTGTACCAATAAACAATTATTCAATTCTATTCTACAAAATAGTTTATAGATATAGATATTTATATGGAAGAAAAAACAGTATACACCGATAAATGCAAGTAAGCTTATAAAAGGGCTATCATACTATATAACTAGTCTGGCCATATTTACTGTAATATAAAAACTTTTCTATTTTAAACCAAACGTTACGTAACCAAACACGTTTATTATTTTAAAAAATTCTTTCGATTTCACGCCACTTGCATATTATTAATGTTCATTATGAAATTACAATATGGGATTGGGTGTTAAAGAAAATATGATTGCATTGATCGCCTTGCACAAAGTGGGTATGGTGTCGTCGGTCATATTCCAGATACTTCAAAAGCTTGGTATAAGCCGTACGAGTATGTTAGTATATCGTAATATTAACAGATACAACAACACTTCCCCTGTCAAAGACCATCTGTCAAAAGATCAGGGCAGCCGCGTGCATTCTAACAATCAGAAAAATGATAAAACTGTACGCTTATAGTTCTAAAGAAGCTGCTCAAGTGGTTGGACAGGTGCAACGTGGTCGTAAACCTGCGTCAGTGAACATTTGGTGGGGCGTGTCTTATCAAGGCGTCACAAAGCTACATTCTGGCCCTCATCTAGCCTAGTCCTCAACCCACAAAAGCCCACCCACAAGTGTACAAATTAAGGCCAGTTTTAGAGTACATGGCTTATTCTAAATGACACGCTAACTTTGAGCCTCTTATAAAATCTCTGAAGCAAGCAGTGGCGAAATTTCCCATGGAAACAATGCGTTAACCCATATATTTATGGCAAGACAGGTAAAAGTGGCCGTTTCGAATAGACTATTGCTTTTATTTTTTGCTGAGACTTTAATGAATATGTACATGGTAGTTTTAGTAATATTACATAACTTCATAAAAAAATTGCATTTTCATTTGTATCTTATAAGTTACATTTACATTTAAACTAATGGCCAGAATAGGACTATACTAGGTTAGCGGTTAAATATATTATATGGCTTCCAGTCTTGTGTTCGTGGGACCAGAAAATACTTCTTGTGTACGGTACGGCGAGTATGAGGTTCAAATACTTATTGTATTATGTTTTTTTTTTATTTAAGATTACATTTTGAATGCGCGTATTTACCCTTGAAAAACAACCAACTAATTCATATTTGTCACTTAAAAGGATTCTTAGGATTTATATTTGGTACAAAATTATCCAACACACAAGTTCAAGAACTATTACTGCTAAACCAATAAAGTTATCTAAACCGCTATACTTTTCATTTGAAGTTCATGAACTGCACTATCATCATGATTTTTTTAAGATTTTTGAAGCCAGCCGTTTAGCTTTTAGAGGGGGAAGGGGGGGGGGGACTGCTGGAACAAATATTTGCACTTTAAAGTTTAATATTTCGTAAATGAAGCATTTCATCGAAAAACAGACTTAGCTTCCCCACTTCACATGTATGGGAGCTATCCTAAAAAAAAATATTTTTCGAAATTTTATTTAACCAATATGTCGGCGTTGTTGATTTACGTACCCGTACAAAATTTCAGTTTTCTAGCACTTAAGCACTAGTCTCTTAGCAAGACCTCGGACAGACGGACATGACGAAACTATAAGGGTTCCTTGTCAGGACTACGGAACCCTTAAAAGTCATCTGCGGAATGCAAAAAATGTTGAGACATTTAAATAGGTAATATGTATTCAAAACAGGATTTTAGAACTTATTGGTTGATAAATGTCATTTTAACTATGACACACAATTAAATGATACATTTTAATTTTAATGAACAATGATATCTAATTTAATAATTCTATGTTGACAATAATAAAATTTTAATAGGTTTTTTTTCTTTTATGTTAATATATATATATTAATATTGAAATATTAATAAAAGAAAATTTTATTTATATTATCTAACTGTTGCTCCATCCCTAAAATTGCTTGCTAAGGCTGAACATGTTGGAAAGTTAGTTATGAATCCAACACCTCTTTGCATAACTATCACATTATGTATGATCTACCCATGTTTTGTGCAATAAATATACCATTTTTATTATTTAATAACCCGCTAGGACTCGCGTAATATTTACCGTATATTGCTCCGACCAGTTTCGAACTTATTTGAAGTTCTTCGTCTGGGAGTCATGATTGTGCACAGCGTCGAGCGCGGGCCTCAGCACGTAACTGGCGTTGAGACGGTTGCGCCGTAGATGTCAAAGTCAGAATTCCTCCGTCCGAACTGTCACTTCTGTCACAATCACTGAGATTGTCACTGTCGTTTGTATAGGTGTGGGACTGTGGACACACTACATTAGTACTGTCCGCTTTGCGGTTCCACAACCCCGATGCCGTATCACAAATATTGAGGACAGGTATCCAGGCCGGCGGAATGTTCCACCTACGATCTCGATTTAAATTAGGGTGGTGTCTTATTTCAATGGCCTCTCGTAACAAAAAACTTTTTTTACCATTATTTTTATAAAACTGCCATTCTAGACAAAGAACCGGGAACGACGGCCCAACGTGCGCTCTAAAGCACGGAAGTGCTCAGTAGTAAATACCAACTAACGGTCAGCCATCCAAGTCATTACCGCATTGAACGTTGCTTAACCTAGTTAGTCAATTAAGAAGACAAGGCAAGCTCAGCTACAAACGCTTCAAAAGCTAGTTTTGTACCTACGCCCAAATAATTATTTATTAATAGTACATTACTAGTATACATTTACCTTATATAAATTATGTAACTTTCATTAATTTTTTAGTGGTGACGCAGTCAATAGATGGCGTGTTCGTGTTGGATCCACTTGGGCCAATAGTGGCGGTATCGTCCACAACTTCCAAACAATGTTGTTACACCCTAGCTACAACACCCGCACATTAGATAGTGACATAGCTATTATGCGCACTGCAACCCCTATCACTCTAAATAATAACATCAGGGCTGGTAACTTCCCTGGTGTCAACTACAACCTCGGTGATAACCAGGTCGTTTGGGCTGCTGGATGGGGAACTACTAGTGTAAGTAAAATTATTGATTGGATAAGAAATACTGTGATAACTAAAGCTTACTGTATAATGATAATTTCACATCATTCTACTCGTAGTTACAGAAATAATATCGATGCTATTTGTTTGTAAACCCGGAGTACACGGAGAAATTGAACTTTCGAGCGCACTATCAGATGGCGGAATTAAAACTTCAGTTTTAATCGATTGATTCTAATGTCACAAGCCAATAAAGGCTTGAAGGCATAGTTTTCTTGTGTTGAAGTCATGCAATATTAATTCTGCAGTATTGTATAAAAGATAAATAACGAATCATCAAAATTATCATCTTTTTTCACTAATAACGCTTGCTTTATTTTGAAAATGTTTTATATCATGAGTATGAGTTATTTATGATAATATGATACAAGATAATTTTAATTTCAATGCAACAAACCAAATATTTTCAAATGTCACGCAGACAAAGTACCGAGTGCATCCACAAATAAGATAAAACTAATGGATATAATAAATTTTTAGCCTGGAGGAAGTATTTCGCAACAGCTGCGTCACGTTCAGATCTGGACTGTGAACCAGGCTGTTTGCCGGCAACGCTATGCTGAGGTCGGTAGCACCATTACTGATAACATGCTGTGCTCCGGCTGGCTCGACGTCGGTGGTCGCGACCAGTGCCAAGGTGACTCCGGTGGTCCTCTCTACCATAACAACGTTATTGTCGGTGTTTGCTCCTGGGGACGTAGTTGTGGTTTGGCAAGGTTCCCTGGTGTCAATGTTCGCGTTACTCGCTTCATTACTTGGATTCGAAACAATGCTTAAATTTGATTTTATGTACCTATGTTTAAACATAAACTTAATAAAGTTGATTTCTTTAGGCGATTTTTTATTAAACTTGTGCTCCTAAGTATTTATTTTTATTTTTGATCATTTTAATTAGAAGAGATGATATTAACCTATTAACATCACGGAGCCGTGTGAAATTGATTTTGTCTCGTGGCATCGCAGTTGGTGCCAGATATTTGTGGTTGAATGGGTCTTAGGTCATCTTAGGTATTATGGTCTGAATGGCTCACTCAAACACTGTGATTTCAGGTAAATGAAATACCAAGTTTGTGATTTTCTCTTTATGATTTAATTCTATTACCTTAGTAAGTTATAAATATATACATAATGTTTACGTGGTCATATATATTGTGTAATGAATGTATGTAGGTATTATTGTATTGTAATAAAATTATACTTTAATTTAACATTATAATATCTTTATTGAAAAAATATAATAGGAACTTACATTCTAGGTATTCTTAAAACCGATAGGTACACACCGACAGGTATAGGTAGACCTTTCGAACAAGGTAGCAACTACCAAGTGAACCTCAGTACTTAATTATTTATTTCCATGATAATAAACAGTTCATTAGTTATTTATTACGTAATTTATAATAATTAGTTCTAAAAGAATAACCATGAATAAGCACGTAAACAAAATAGGTCAATCATGGTAGGTATAATACCAACTTACGTAGGTTCGTATGCAGAACTAACTACTTAAGTAGACAGATTATCACGGCAATTTTAGCGGATTTAGCTTGGATGGCCACTATCATATTGACAGCATTTAAACATTCCATGAGCCAACTAATGGTTGGTATCATGTATGCGTACTAGATGGCACTTCAGCACACATCACATTCGTGTGTGACAAGATATTTTCTACAAGTTCTACTAGAGAGCGCTCTGAATTTCTAATCAAAATTATATTTTGCCGTTGACTTGCGGAGGTGGCGCCATGTACCCCGTGAACTAATGACGCGAGGAGAAGTGGGGGAATCTAACATCTTTCTCTACAATTCTGTCCCTTAAATTTTATGTTTAAAAACGCAGGACCTTCATTCATTTGCTCACTCCCAATATGACTCAATTTCATAAAACACGTTCTTAGCTGACATATTTTGCTAGTACTTATCTGCCGAATTATAACTTTATAAGTTCAATAGTTTTCAGCTTAAAAATAACTTATTTACATTTTTAAACCACTTTTGTGTACCTTAATTCGTCCCGCTCGTAAAATTCTTAGTGCAGTACTTATTCATTTTATGTTGCTCTACTTATTACTGAACTGCAAACTAGCCCTAAGTCATAAGGAGCCCAAATTAAACTCCCTTTATTCGGACCTGCTTTAGCTTCTTAGGTCACGTTGTTTACAGCTCAAACCTAAAACTTTCACATATTTTACTTCTATTTATGTCCATTAATTCATCTTTATTGTTAAATTATTCAATAATTTTAATACTGAAATTTTGCTTTTAACTTAAATAACATATGACACAAAATCAGAGCCCTAATTTGATCCTTTTCAGTCAGTCCTGTTGCAAAATCCGTTCTTAACTGGTTTTTTTTATCTATAACTACCTACTTGCCCTTTTTAAGTTCATAGGTCATGTAGTTATTTAAAATTTTGTGTTTAGTCAGTGAGTGACCAATAAAGTCACTAACTTCCGTATGTATATATTTTTTTCAATAGCTGAAATTCTAGCCTTTGACCATTATCTCACCATATGGTAAGGGATGATGTGGTCGAAGATGTTGTCCAGGATAACATTAAATTAGCTCACAAGGACGGCTGCCGGAACACACCGTTAGGTGTTTAGCGACAGATGTTCTTCTTGAGGGTAATAGCTAGAGCTAAAGGCATTTGCAAATTGCCCTACCACCATGCTATATTGACTGCCATCTAAGATAGCAACCGGGACCAACGGCTTAACGTGCCCTCCAAAGCATGAAAGCACTCAGTAGTAATTCCACTAACAGTAACTGAACTGATTATTTAAGAACGGCTATAAGCAAACGACGCTAACAAAAACTTAAATTAAAAGCAAATGCAAGTGGCCTGCATTTATCTTCATCCATTTAAAAAATTAATAAAAATTCCTTATAGGCATCAATATAATCAAAACTCGAATAGAATTATGACGTCCCCAAACAAATCCTTAGTAAACGTGCTGTAGCCACCTAATTGAATTCACTTTACTGCTATAAAAAGTGTGACGCGCAGAATTGTACCAAGGATCTTAGTCATTTTGTTTAAGGATCTCCATACGTAAGTTCTTAGGTTATTGTGGGCAGTTACCCAGGAGATGTAGAAAATACTCTCAAGTCGGAGCTTGATCTTTGATTGCAAATCAAATCAAATCAAATCACTTATTTATTTGCTAGAATACATGTCAAAAGGATCTTAATATTAGTCATACAGATACAATGGATTCAGTCTGCAAGCAGACGTACAAATATTTATAAGCTAATTTATTAATTACTATACATGTGCCTAAAAAAACAAAATATATTTACTTACAATAATCTAATAATTCCTTCACACTATAAAAACAATTGCTAAGAAGCCAGTCAGTTAAACATTTCTTAAATTTCCTTTCATTTAATTTCCTTATGTCATTAGGTATGCAATTATAAATTTTTATACACATATTATAAAAATTTATTTTATATAAATCTTTTCGGGCTAGAGGTTCATATAATAACTTACTGAATTTAGACCTTTGTTCACGCGTAAATACATGGGAACGTTTTACAAAAAAATCAGGGTGTTGTTCGGCAAATATACACATTTCTTTGATGTACATGCAAGGTAGAGGAAGTATTTTGCATGATTTAAAAAGAGGTTTACAACTGTCAAGAAACCAGCCTCTATTTATCACCCTAACACACCGTTTCTGTATTTTAAACACTCGTTCAATGTCTACTGAGTTACTCCACAATATCAAGCCGTAACTAAGCAGAGACGAAACATGACCATGATATGCCACTAACGCGGCTTCAGTAGATACAGTGTGTCTGATTTTCTTTAGAGCAAACACAAAGCGCTCAATTTTCCTACATAGTGTATCAATTTGAATTTTCCAGTTAAAGTGTTTGTCAAGAATAAGTCTAAAAGATATAAAAATTGATATTAAGTGGCAGTGGATTAGAATTGTATGATATAAATATAATTAATGTTGTTTTATTGAGATTAATACTCAAGTTATTAACAAATTTTGGTCTTATAAATTATGCAAATATTTAAGTATTTTTGACGATAATAATAACATAGCGACTTAATATGGAGTGCGATGAGAAGCATTCCTTTTTAATATAAATAAATATGTACTGTACTGTATCGGCCGAAATGTAAGAAAGAAAGAAAGAATTAAAATATTGTTAGCGATCTAAGCTGTCTGTGAAGAGTAGTGGGGCGCGATCCTTATAAATACCAGCGCGGGTAGCATAAGTCCCCCAACCCCTCCTATAATAGCGGTACGTTTTCGGCGTCCGCAGGAGACGGAGGTAGAAAGCGCTTTTCGCCTTCTACGCCCGTCTCGGGAGAAGTGCCTTCGGCACTTCTCCCTCCCGGGCTATTGTAGGGCCAGGCCCTCGCCCAAAACCCGGTGGAGCTGGACGACCGCACAGGCGGTAGCCAGCATCTATGTCCTCCCTAAACAAACAAACAGCATAAGTCTCACTTTCTTGTTGACTTCGGTTGCGTGCGGAAGCTCTGTCGGTTTGACGTTCGGTGCTATCAGTGAGTGATATTGTTCAGTTGGTTCTGTTGGTTTGTCTAAAATTGTAAGTAGTTAAGTTTATAATGTTCTCTTTGAAATGATTGTAATTGATTAAGAATAAATTGTATTTTTTTTAATTGATATTTCACTTCTGTTCTAAAATCAGAAGTGGGATCTCAATCCAAGCCCTTTGTTTTGACTGTATCGGCCATAAGCTTAAAATTTTTCGAGTAAACAAACCAAAAGAACTGATCGGGTTTTCCAAGCCTCTACTTGTTATTGATTTGTTTCATCTGTGCTTATTTTGTGTGTTGTGTTTTGTTCTGTTTAAATTATGCCAAAACCATGTAAATCACGCAGCCGATCGCGCCGACGTCACGTCACACGCGACCGGTCGCGTAGTAGGTCGCGTAATGTAGTCTGTGCGAGAGAATCACGGCAGAGCATGCGCACACCACCGTTATCTCGATCGCGAATGCGTTCTCGTGCTCGGGCACGTTTGCGTTCACACTCACGGTCTCAATCACGTTCACGCTTGCATCGCCGCACGAAAACGCGTTCTCGTTCACGGTCACGATCACAATTACAGCGCAATTCACATTTGAAACATAGCGTAGTGGACAGTAATCAACCGTCACATGCAAACCTAGATCTCACACTCGACACGATCTTAACAAGATTAGAATCGATTGAAAATAATTTTGAATCTACCTCCAAAACCAAAAGTATCGATACTTCTGCTACACAAGCATTAGCTGACGCAATACAATCCATAGTTCCGGGCAGCTCTCAAAGTTATTATATTTCTAACTTCGACCCGTCATTGCACGATATCGATTCCTGGTGCGATGAAGTCGATCGCGCTCAGCTGTCTAATCGTTGGGATGACCGAGAATGTTTATCGCGAGTTGCAGGTTGCCTAAAAGGCGATGCAAAGACCTGGCTAAATGAGTGGGTTAGTAGTGATAGATCCTGGAGTAGTTTTAAACGCGAATTCAAGCCACTCTGCCCACGAAAGCTAGATTACGCTAACATTTTATTCGAAATTATGAACACCACATCGGATAAGTACGCATCATACAGTGAATATGCGCGACGTTCACTGCTACGCTTACGTATTATCAAGGGACTGAGTGAAGAGTTGATGACTCTTATCGTTATCCGTGGCATTAATGACGCACAAGTACGTGCGGCCGCTGCTAACGCAAGCTTATCACCCGAGAACCTAGTATCGTTCCTGTCAATTTACGTGAAACCTAGTCTAAGCAACACGTCCAAAACTCAGTCATCATTTCATACTAGGAAACGAAGTAATGATAAAATGACTTCTTCCGGCAGCAAGTGCTTTAATTGCAAGCAGGTAGGTCATAGAAGTTACAACTGCCCAAAGAAGCCTACACTCTCTAATCCACCAGTTAATCCACCATCCACTTGTTCTTTCTGTAAAAAGCGTGGTCATAACGAAGACGACTGTTTTGCAAAAGCAAGGTCCTTAAAACCTTAACTGGGGGCGGGGTTTACAATAAATCTGCGCAAGTGTACATTCCTATCACTGAGACTGAATACTTGGGTAGAATTATTGGTGGAGGTCAGATTTGGCCGAGCCCGCTCAATGTTTTTAACATCTCTAGACACGTAACTGGTCTCAAACGGCGCAGGATGACGGAGACAGTCGCTCATCAGGTGACTCAATGCTCAAAATGCGCAAAACTCAATTTAAATACTAGTCGTTACGTTAGTCAGAACGATGTCCTGTACTAAAAGTTCATTCCTGTCAGTGAATAGCCCAGTATTCTTTGGTTTATCCCTAAGGAACATCAACTTAGCTTACTAACGCATCTTTCACGATGAACATACCCATATCTAATACGAATAGACATTGGGCCTTATTCTTAAACATTTCTGGTTCCCTGGCATGAGGCAATTTATTAACAAGTACACAGGACACTGCTTAGTCTGTTTATCAAATAAAATACAAGTACCTAGAGCTAGATCCCCCATCAAAATATTACTTCCTGGGAAAAATCTGAAGTCCTATTCTGCACATTGCTCATAGACACATTGGACTCCCTTCCCAAATCGAGTGGTTAAAGTTCGTCCTTCTGTTGATCGATGCGTTTACAAAATACACCTTGCTATATCCCATCTATAGACAAGATGTAGATGAAGTAATTAGAGTATTCACGAGCACTATATCCCTCTTTGTGGTCCCTAAATTAATAGTGACAGACAAGGGTTGAATGTTCGAATCTTTCAAATTTACGGGGTTTGTAAATGATATTGGGTCCAAGATTCACTTCATCACTCCAGAAATGCACCACGCGAACGGGCAGGTTGAAAGATATGCCCGAACGGTTCTTAATATGATTCGCGTGGAAGTCAACCATAGAAACGCTGCATGGGCTGACGCACTATGGAAGCTACAGCTGACACTATATGTCACGAGGCAGAAGACTACACAGGCTTCTGCACTGAACCTTTTAATTGGAATCGACGGCACCACCCCGGTGATTCGGTCGCTCATCCGTGACATGGCGCTCGATAGTGCGCAGCCAAATCGGGAAGCGCAACGAGAGTTACGCCGATCTCGAGCCACTGGACTGCTGCAACGAAACCAAGTCCAACAAGACACGTACTCTTAGATCTTGTATTCGTAATTAAGTGTTCACAGTCAACCGGCAAGCTGGACTCAGGCATGCGAGGCCCCTACAGGGTCTTACGTGCGCTGCCGAGCGGTCGTTACGAGCTGCGACTACTAAGTGGCTCATGTGGGAAGACCACACAAGCCGCGGCCCAGTATATGGTCCCCTGGCGAGGAGAGGGCTGTCCGGATACTTGCGCTGCATTCTTTGAGCGTGAGTATTACATAAGACACATGAAGGACGGACTGCGTGGACGATCCTACCGGCAACAGTCTGCGCGATGTTGTCACCCATGTGTATTTGGTGTGTCGAGATGAACTGCGGGGCATCTTGATGAGAATACATGTAAAGGACGGACTGCGCGGACGTTCCTTATGGCAATAGTCTGTGCGATGTTGCCATACATGTATATTTGGTAAGTGTGCCGAGATGAACTACGGGGCATCTCGATGAGAAAACATGTAGAGGACGGACTGCGTGGACGATCCTTTCGGCAATAGTCTGCGTGATATTGCCCTACATGCGTTTCGACTGAGGAGGCAAACTGCGGGGTGCCTACAACATGTAGAGGACGGACTGCGCGGACGATCCTATCGGCAATAGTCTGCGTGATATTGCCCTACATGTTTAGTCATAATGTATGTGTAATGCTTAAAGATGATGAATGAAGAATGATGAAAGCATGAGTCGTTCGGAGTTTGTAGAACTTCATGAAATAATTTTCCATGAACTCTTATGTGTTCTTAGCTGTATAATGTTTGTGGATGGATGTTTGAGGGCCTTAAAAGATGAGTGTGCAAGAGAAATAGGCATGATTAGTTAGTAAAATTTATAATAAGCTTGAAGTTTTATGGTTCACAGATGATGATCTTGATACGGACACTTCTAATGCCAGCGAACAGTCACAGCCTCATCCTCAAGACGATGATGCAACGGCTGGTACTTTCCGGTCTACTGTAGCTGAGGGTGTCACCCCACTTCAAGCGCTCCCCGACATACAACACGCGGTCGAGGGCGACGCATAGTCAGGAGAGGCCGTGTTAGCGATCTAAGCTGTCTGTGAAGAGTAGTGGGGCGCGATCCTTATAAATACCAGCGCGGGTAGCATAAGTCTCACTTTCTTGTTGACTTCGGTTGCGTGCGGAAGCTCTGTCGGTTTGACGTTCGGTGCTATCAGTGAGTGATATTGTTCAGTTGGTTCTGTTGGTTTGTCTAAAATTGTAAGTAGTTAAGTTTATAATGTTCTCTTTGAAATGATTGTAATTGATTAAGAATAAATTGTATTTTTTTTAATTGATATTTCACTTCTGTTCTAAAAATATATTTATTTCGGAGAACACACAACATCAAACATTTACGAACAAAACGAAAAAATAATAATATTACATATAAAAACAAAAAAATCAATCAATAAAAGAACAAACATAAACTGACAAATCCAAAATATATAATATTACATCAATAAAAAATAATTTAGATGTTGCGTGACGTCAGAAAAGAGCCCCGACTCAGCATGTGCTGGGTACATAAATGAACCACAGCGCTGTTTTTCAGTCGGAACTCACGACTAACATCACGAACGCGCATGAACAGGAAATTTAAATAAAAACATAAAATTAAAACACGTTAACAAAACCAACATAAAATAAAAAAAAAACATAATCGTTTGCACAAAACCGCGAACACAGCCATAAACGGACGTAGAGCTTTCACTGTCATGTCCTGTGACAGTTAACACATGCGCTTGCTGTCGCGTACCCACCCATCCGTCATGTCATTCCGTCAATCAAACAAAATATGTCAAATGGTTTTATATTTAGTATTTACACACACCACGTTCTAACACGTCATCAATTTATTTCATATACATCAACCATGCAGAGGTCCTTTAAGATTTAAGGTTCTCTAAGTAACATCTAGGTATAAAAACAGCAGTACAGAAGAAAAAATGGGAAGGAATGATTGACATACCGATATAAATCACCACCGCAAGCACATCGAGTACAACATGAGGTAAGTACTAACCTATAAGATGCAATTAATATTATGTTTATATTTAAAAACACATGTCTAATAATCGTAGGTACCTAAGTAAAACATATAATCATAACATATAACGTCGCTTTGATTTCACATATTCATATATCACAAGCAAAAATTATGCAATCTGCTATGTACAATATATTCATATTGTACCTACAATGTATATTTAAAATGTTGAATAATTATAAATAAAATAATCAATTTAGTAAAAGCAAGTCTTCAGTGTATCATATTTGCAGCTATTTGAGATTGAATCAGGTGCACTCTTAGATGTCTATTAAATGTTTTTACCGTTTGCAGGGCTCGCATAGGCGGGGAAGGTTGTTCCAACAATGACTTGCAGCATAGCGAAAGCTGCCTCGGAAAGCTTGGAAGAAAATGTACACTGCTGCATACAGCCAATCCTATTAAATATTGGCCCATGGAGATTATAAAAAACCTGACAGGGTCAGTTATAATCCCCAAGCTCGGCACGCGTTTCGGGGATCGCAGTGTAAGATAGCAGTTCCTCAAAAGGCGCCGTTGCCCACCTTCTGGTGTTTAACCCTTAGACCGCTCTTACGACTGACACCTACGGGACCTCACGGACCGATTGTATATGTAATCAGTAATAAATTAATCATAATGTACGAATTAAAATATTTCAATGTGATCGTGATTTTATGATGTTTATGTTGAGCACTTAAACAATAATTTTGGCAATTTGCTCCATTGTTTGAATAATGTACAAGTAATTCATTACAATTTTCGCTTAAAAATACAATAATGGTTTTCATTTCATACGTTAAGATAATTTTCACATGGTGTTATAGGATAACAAAACACTCGAGGTAAATTTGTTTTTTTTTTAAAATATTGAACTGTTTATTCCTAAGGAGAAAATAAGCATTGCTTTGTATATATTTTCTAGTACATTTCAAAAATAACAGTATAACTAATCGAATCACAAACCCTACTACGCCCAAAATATGGATCGTCATAAAAGTAATCTGAGTACCAGAATCTACAAAATAAAATATTCCCAGATAATGATCAATTAAATATAATGAAGAGGACAACATCTTTGAGAAAGCCAATCAAAGCAAGGACAAAATCTACGTCATCAGTGTACAATACCATACATAAACCGACACCATCCAAGTCTAAATCTTTATATGTCATCTGCATCGAGTAAGACAATACGTATCAATTTTTGATTCATATTTTTCATCGCACTTGTACGTAAACAGTATCTAAACATACAGGTTAACTTGGCCGTAATGCCCCATATAAAACCTTCGAGCTTTATTTTTGTCCTGGAACTAATTAAGGTATTTTTTTTTATTTATAGCACAACACACAGGTCATGAACCATGCAAGGAGTTTATACGCAATGAAAAATTGTCTTAAAATATTATCTAAACAGGATTTTTTATTGCAATCTCGTTACATGTTACTTCAATACTCAACTAATTTTCTTAAGAGCCATTTCACAAAATCTAGCTACTGACGTTTAGGTAAATGCCAGCGCTTCGCTTACACAAGCGAAAGATGTGTAAGCGAAACTTATTTTGATATTTGCACTCATTAATAAATAAATATAAGTTGTGATATAAACAATTGTGTAATTGATAATTTAGAGTTATGTTAAATATTCTTTCCTGACCAAGAAAACAGATTTACGCCCGGTTTCTCGATGGCTATTCAAATAACAAATTAAGTAATCATGTGTCAAATCTCTTGTTAAGTCGAGTTCGGGTTGCAGGAATACTGATCAAGTACTTTGATTGTAATCTCTGATCAGTTAACACAGCAGTCAAATTTGAACACTAATCTCTAGTTAAATCGTAAGTTGGGTTTCTGAACGAGCAATCAAGCTGAAATGTCATGTCAACCCGCTGTCAAATCATTTGTTAGCTAATCTACCGAGATCGGACGATTAACGTGTAAATTACCAACTTTGCTCCCTATTTTGCTGTTTTCTCAGAACTTTATATAAATATCCACTTCTGTTACTATTAGCGGACTATTTTGACATTCCTGCAAAGTGATTAAAACGGAACCGTGAAAACATATCAGCCAAAAAGATTTCTGTGCACAATACAGAAACAAATAAAACTATACTTGGATTGCTCTTTATAGTGTAGGTGATTGAATCCTCTCTTTCATCTTTGTCATTGACTAGTAGCAGTGAAGATGAGCAACCAGGTCTAGAGTTTATCGCCAAATAATGTATCCCATGGAACATTATAGTGACGAGGAGTTCAGGGCCAGGTACAGGCTATTATACTCAACAGCGAGCATTTCTCGCGTTCCCTGTAATTTTTTCTCCTTGAAGTAGCCATTACAATAGAATTTAAAAATTAAACAATATCAAATAAATTGCACTCGCTTAGGATCAGTTTTGAAAAATTCACCCAATTGCCGCCTTTTAATTTGTCAACATGACACGAAAGTGAATGAACGATAAATCATATTGAAGGGAAAAAGGGAGGTTGCCATATACAAAATTTACTTTCTCTGATCAGTTATCATTGATTTCTAATTAGTTAATTTTATCCTAATCGCCCTTTCAGCAACCCAATTTGATTTGACAGTGCTGTTAACTTAGCAGCTTTGTTAGTTGATCATAGATTTGAATAGCCGTCGAGAAACCGGGCGTTAGTATCACAGTTAATTGAGATTAGATTAATTGAAGAATGCACTTTCTTCTGATATAATATCTGTTTGGAATTACACTTTATTTAACGCAATAAATCGTGTTACAATAATTATATAATTCGTGGAAATTGGCGCAAGGTCTTTAACTTTTATTCCATAATTACGATATTCTAGTACATTAAGTGTCAACAAGATTATATGCCTGATGTATAGATTTTTTTAAAGTTAATTTGATGATTTTTTATACAAGAGATGGCTATGTGTACGTTAATTCGTAAAACAAGGTGCGGGAGATTGGTCACTACAAAATAGTTAAAATAATATGTATTTGTAAATGTGGTACATTAACTGAAAAGGGAACAGATTATTCTATTTTTATCAATTATTCAACAATTTGTAGATATTTCCTATGATAGTAAATTAAGCGCTTAAAATTTTCGATACACGCATCAAAATGTGAAATGCCTCTTAATCTAAAAAGTTTTTTGTATAATAACGTCGTTTTTTTTAGGGTTCCGTAGTCCTGACAAGGAACCCTTATAGTTTCGTCATGTCCGTCTGTCTGTCCGTCTGTCCGAGGTTTTGCTAAGAGACCGTTAGTACTAGGAAGCTGTAATTTCGTATGGATATGTAAATCAATTACGCCGACAAAGTGGTAAAATAAAATTTAGATATTTTTTTTTTTTATGGTACCTCCCAAACTTGTGACATGGGGATAAATTTTTTTTGTCGTCTATCTCTTTGTGAGTGATATGGTTGAATAGGTCTTTTAAAATGACTTAGGGGTTGCAATACTGTTTTTCGATTTAATGCTCCATTTACGAAATATTAAACTTTAAAGTGCAAATTTATGTTCCAGCAGGGCGTCCCCCCCCCCCCCCTCTAAAAGCTAAACTGCTAACTTTAAAAATCTTAAAAAATTCAAACTGATAGTGCGTTTCATAAACTTTGAAGGAAAAGTATAGCGGTTGAGATAACTTTATTAGTTTAGCAGTTATTGTCGTTGAACTTGGGTGTTGGATAATTTTGTACGAAATATAAAATCTATAGAATAAATCCTTTAAAGTGACTAAGATGAAGTAGTTGGTTGTTTATAAGGGGTAAAGACAGGCATTGAAAACTAAAACAAAAAATAAAAAATCTTAAAACAATAACTATGTCATACATAATAGACTAATAATTTACCATCCACGGCTCCACCCGCGGTGCGGTTATGCGGTATATTGCGGTTATCGCGCAAAACCATTCACCTCTTTTTGCGCAGTTGGATAAAAACTATCCTATGTCCTTTCCCAGGTCAAACTATTTCCATGCCAAATTTCATCGAAAACGGTCCAGTAGATTTTAAGTTTATTCGTTGCATACAAAAATACAAATCTTTCCTCTTTATAATATTAGTATACATATACGACCGTGCAAAGGCAATACACTGTAAGTCCAAATAATGCATTTTGAGAAAAGGATCATTAAAACTTTTATTGATTTTATTTGATTATTCTTTTTCGTGATAACTTTAGAGAATTTTTTTTGGTACAGAATTCGCAGTATTTTAAATATCTATCTAGCCATATGGTATTTTCTGTAGTATTTTCAATAGTAAGTAAAATATAAGCAGAAAAGTGTTTTGCCATGTCAAAGTTCTTCTGTTATGTAGCAATTGTTGTGGCAAAACACTGTATGTGGTAATACTGTACTAATCATTGAGTGGTTTACTGTATAATATCATCAATTCATAATACTTACAGCGAACACTCTATGTTATTACCAGCGTTGTGATGAAAAATGGTGGTAATGATGATGAAAGTGAGCAATGCCTTTCTCCATAATTTAAGCTGTGTCCATTCCAAGTTTAAATACTTTTAGCCATTTCGGCTGGACAAACATACACATATATCTTTGGATCCGTAATATAAGTGTGATTAATTAATTAAGTTTTCTATTACTAATTAAAAATAAATTGGTGGTAAAGAAAATAAAAATCAAAAAATCAAAACACTATGAATTTTTTTATTAATAACTTTGCGTTTGATCTCTTACTGAACTTAAGTTTCTTAAGTTGTGGAATAGATTTACAAAGCAATAAAAGTTCCTTTTGTTAAGCTCACTTATTCCTTTTAATCCGGTTTCTCTTGAAATGGTAGTTAAATATCAACTTGACCAGAATTTATATCCAACTCAAAATATTTTTTTCTTTTTAGATAGTTAACTTTTTCATATTCTCTATTATAATCATTCTTCACAAACATTGAGACTTCACCTATTCGGAATTCAGTGACTAAGATTTTGTATATTGAATAGTCATATAATTATGAATCTTTGACATATAATACAATGCAACTATTTAATTAGCCCTAAGTGATATGAACTCCATAATTGC
Source organism: Plagodis dolabraria (assembly GCA_963854805.1). Lineage (NCBI taxonomy): Eukaryota > Metazoa > Arthropoda > Insecta > Lepidoptera > Geometridae > Plagodis > Plagodis dolabraria. The sequence goes on along the minus strand of OY978447.1, from coordinate 18,291,158 downwards.
TGCGCAATGGCTGCGCGTTATATCTCTTATTTCCAAACACCTACCCGCGCGCCCGCGCATTCCCCCAATCACGCGATATCCTTACTAACCATTAATAACTGATCTCCAGCCAAACGCGGGCTACCTTGTGGTGACCGCAGAGCGCGTGTCTAGAAACGTTGGTTTACTTAACACTGTATAATTTTTGCGCGCATCGTTTGATTTGGTAAAACACGGTATGTTTGATTGCCGTGTTTTGGAGTTTCAAACCGTAAAGCTTTGTTGAATACAGTGTTTATTAAGTTGTATTATATCAGTATCGGTAAGTGTTAGTAGATTTTTTTCTATACAGAAGCATAGAACACATTAAAAAAATACGATTGGGCCCTGTTAAACCAAAACACTGTAACTTGACTTACAGTGTTTTGCCTTTGCACGGTAGTATAGGTATGACAGTACAAAGATTCGACTTATATAGGTATAAAGTACTTTTTGGACCTCATCCTCGCCGTACAAAAGAAGTGTTTGCTGTCTGTTCCTGTCGTACCAAGGTCATCGATCACTTCATTTCACACATCATCGTGTAATTTTTTTCATTGGTAAAGAGAATATTTCTGCGCCCTTCACTTGCGTATCGCAACGGAAGGCACTCTATTTAATTTTCAAGATTGATTTAGGGCATGTACTGTATATCGACGATAAGCACCGAGCTTCAGGTCTTGATTTATAATACGCGACATTTTCCTAGCGGGAATCTTAATTTCTCGCAATAAGATTATTGTTGAGTTATCATAATATTTTACTTCCTAATGGGAATTCGACCAATTCTGGCTTTAACAGTATTCATTTGTAGTTCTAACAGCACGCGGCTGCCCTGATCTTTTATGGTCTTCGACAGAAGAAGTGTTGTTGTATCTGTTGATATTACAATATACGAACATACGGCTGATACCAAGCTTTTGAAGTGTCTGGAATATGACCGACGCAACGGCTCAATACCTACTTTGTACGAGGCGAACACTGCTATACTATTTTATTTAACATCTCATTTCGTATTGTTATTTGATAATGAACACGAATTAATATACCTACTAAATGGCACAAAATTGAAAGAAAATTTTAAAGTTAGAAAAGCGTTCCAAATTCTAAATAATTCTTAAGCTGAAAAGTTTTTATATTACAGTATTTATGGCCAGACTAGTTATATAGTATAATAGCCCATTTATAAGCTTACTTGCATATATCGGTATATACTTTTCATTTTTCTTTTATATATATATCAACTATTTTATAATAGAATAATAATTTATGCTACTTACAGCAAATAAATTAAATGACATTCAAATTCTAACAATGTACCAACGGATTCTGAATCGCGCTATCGTTACGTGTTCATTCGAGTATCTACCTAAAGAATTCACAAACGAATTTTGTTTCATTTACGAATTACAATTGAAATAATAACTTGGCGGCAATCGTACTCTTATTTCTTAGATTTAGCAGGAAGAAAGTGAAGGAGAATAAAGAACTACAGAATCGTTCTATATTATGATAACGGGCTTCTACGGAACCCTACATTGTGCGTGGCTCGACACGCATTTGACCATTTATTATACTCTGTCATGGCTTCATACCTATATAAGTATAATTAAATAAGCCCTTAACGTTTTTGAACGAAATATTTGCATAATCTGTGGTGTGGGCAAAAAGCCCGTCATCCACTTAAAAAAAGTTCACGTATTTCGTAATAAATTCCTGGTGTATTAAAGCTATAATTCATAATTATTTACTCGCAAATTCCATGAAAAACGTTGTATGTTTCAGGGGCGGTACGGGAATTACAAACCTCGACTCAGAAAGCCTCGATACTAGAGCTACTACTAGAGCCTCGATCGTAATTTCTTACTTACCGCCTTTAATACACAATGTACCATAATACAGTCTTTTTTTGGTAGATTTACCTGAAAGGTTTCCGGGCAGTTTAAGCATTTGTTTTATAGATCTTGGTGTGCATTTTCCTTACGTCTGCTTTGCCACCTCGTATCTTTACCGCTTGGTAGAGGTTCACTTAAAACAAGGTGGGTCTCGTCTCAACGTGGCATTAATTTTATAATTTTGAAGCGCTCGTAGCCAAGTTTGCTTAACCATTCTGAATTGATCAGCAAAGTTAAGCAACGTCCGCCGCGGTCATAACTTGGATTGGTGACCGCTGGTGACATTACTACTGAGCGCTTCCGTGCTTCGGAGGGCACGTTAAGCCGTCGGTCCCGGTTGTTGTCTTAGGATAGCAGTCGTTATAGCATGGTGGTAGGGCACTTTGCGAGTGCCCGCCTGGCTAGCTACCACCCTCAAGTTGAAAATCTGTCGCCAAACACCTAACGGTGTGTTCCGCCAGCTGTCCTTGAGAGTCAGTAATTCTAGGTTAGTCTGAACAACGTCCTCGACCACATCATCACTTACCATCAGGTGAGATAGTGGTTAAAGGCTAACCTATCAGGCATAAAAAAAAATTAAAAAAAAAAAAAAAAAATTCGACTCTGACTATTCAGACTTGACGAAACCCAATGAGTGTAGCGGACATTTTCAAAACTGAGTGCAGGTTAAAAATACAATTTTGATACCATAATGGATGGTAAGGAAAACTTATTTTATAAATATTTCCTAAAAGATTTATCTTTTAACAACAGAAACTATATAGAATGTACATAAAAGAATAGACTTATAATCAGGATATTTATTTTTGTTCTTGTATAGACAAAATGTATTGTCATTGAAACAAGATGAATTTTGCAGGTTCATGCATGCAGCGATACCTTATCAGCAATTAATTATATGTTGATGAAGTTTTTATCCTAAATGACAAAATAATCAAGAAAGATTACAATTTGAAGAAGTCATCATTTAATCTTCGAATATAAATACAAGAATCTTGATAGCCATTTCAGTGAGCCGTTGTCAAAATAACAAGAAACAATGCGTGCCATCATCGTTCTGGCTTTGTGCTTTGCTGCAGTCGCAGGTGTGTATAATAACATATATTTTACCCACTGGGATCATCTGTATCACTGGCGACATTGACACACATCCACACATCTTGCATCATAATATTAAGGCTAAAAAAAAAACAAATATTTTTTTTTATTAAAGAAATTTATCGATATTGTTTTTTTTTGCGTAATTATATCATGGTACTGGTAGTTAATATTTTTCCATTTTGCACTAAATTGAACTCCTATTCTACATCCCCATAAAATACATACACTTCTAATCTTATATTCCAACCAGCTGCATTAGCTGCAACACAGAGAAGACAATGATGAAAAGTTATGATGATAATTACGATTAAATAGTAGATTGTTTACCGAGTGAGCAAACAACCATTTCAAAGGCGAGAGTGTTTCTTTGAATCTAGAGCGGAACGAAGGGTTCTAGTATCACGAGCGTAGCGAGAGATTTTCAAGTATAATCCTGAGTGCAGCGAGGGATTAAAAGTTAGTCGAGCTTAAAATAGTTGTTGGCTCCAGGAGTGGACAATCTACCTTTTATCACCCTCTACGAGAAAATAAGTAAGTGCAACTTATGAATAAAAGTATATTTATTTATTTACATATAATAAGGAAAAATAAAACATAGCATAGAAATAAAGGCTAATGTCCCTTCCGTTACAGTTGTTGATTTATGTGCAGCTTGATAATAAGAAATAATTTCTAAACACATCGTCTCAGGATGTACTGTTTGAGAAACTATATTATGTTTATGGTTGTAAAAATATATATATATTTTTTTTTTAATTTTTTTTTATGCTTGATAGGTTAGCCTTTGACCACTATCTCACCTGATGGTAAGTGATGATGTGGTCAAGGATGTGGTTCAGACTAACCTAGAGTTACTGACTCTCAAGGACAGCTGGCGGAACACACCGTTAGGTGTTTGGCGACAGATTTTCAACTTGAGGGTGGTAGCTATCCAGGCGGGCATTTGCTAAGTGCCCTACCACCATGCTGTAACGACTGCTATCCTAAGACAACATCCAGGACCGACGGCTTAACGTGCCCTCCGAAGCACGGAAGCGCTCAGTAGTAATGCCCAACCAGCGGTCACCCATCCAAGTCATGACCGCGGCGGACGTTGCTTAACTTTGCTGATTGATTCAGAATGGCTAAGCAAACTTGGCTACGAGCGCTTCAAATATATAATATATAAATATTTTAATTTAAACAAACCTAAAAAACAAAAAACAGCCTGTAACTTGTTCAGGCAATGTTTGTCATTGATCACTTCGGTGATGGGAACATTTACTAAATATATCAACATTATAAATTTAGGTTTCTCAGAGATTAAAAAGCTATTTCAGTCCCTGTTTACGAAGATTACACTAGCTCTTTTCGAATAGAGGTGATAAAATGTACTTATCTTATGTGTTAATTTAGCACTTACTATCTGTACTCCTATAGTTTCACCCAAATACAAACATACACACACACATTCTCTCTTATAAACTTTTCTATGTACGATATATTATATATTAGTGTGATTCCCTTCTCATTCATCCACTTAACCAACTCGACCAACATGCATCCCGCTACAACAAATCTTAAGCCACCTTTTTTTCTATTAAGGCGATTAGAGTCGCCAATGGCCTTGAGCATCTGGACCTAATCGAGCTTACTTTACTCGCGCATCGCCGCATACGTTCCGCGCTCGCTGCACAAATATAATGGTCAAAGAATATGCAGATGCGCGATGCGCTCCGGTAACATGGCACTTTATATTCCTACCGTACGATTCTAGTGAGTATCCGCAATTGCAACTGCGACTGAGATCAGTCGTCAAATGAAAATGTATAGTGTACCTACCTAGGTTGTTCTGGACGTCTTTATTCCTTTTCTTTATTTTTCAATGTCATCTGCCGAGTGAAGAAAGTTACTCAGATTTGTCTGATACTCGATATTTAGGCTGTGCTGAGAGTCATTATTCCGAATTTGTAATTATTTTTTCAATGTCATCTGCCAAGTGAAGAAAAATGCTACGGTTTGACTGAAAATTGATATCTAGGTTGTTGTAGACGTTATTATTCCATGTTAAGAATTTGTTTTACGTTGACGTCTGCCAAGTGAAAAATGTACTTCGATTTGGCTGAAAATCGATATCTAGGTTGTTTTCAGTTCACACACAGACTCTTTAAAAAATCTGCAAATTTTAGTAATATGCTACATAAACGAGTTTTCCAATTAAAATAACCTGTCATTCGTACAACTTTTGCAAGAAGATTTAGCTCTTTTATTAAAACATATTTATATAATCAAGTCCTGAATTATTCAGTTTATATATCACCATATAGCATCATACATACAAACACGTAAAAAACACAAATTTAGTTAAAATATAAATACCACCTGTGTGGATAATTTATAAAAAAAAATGTATGAAACTGAACAAGATGTTATTTTATGGATAATTTGTAAGTTAAATTTATGTTTATAACTATTTTGCGTGAAAAATTGTACTGAAATCAACTGTGCACTGTACAGCTATCAATTAAGGTCTTAACGATACAAACTTCAACGTCGAAGTGTGAAGACCACCAGCAATACAAGATTTGGAAAAAGTGTTATTGGCTTAAATAAAGATTTATATTATTGTTTATATTATTATTATTATTCTGGACGTTTTTATTCCAAATTTGGAATTTATTTTTCGATGACGTCTGCCTAGTGAGAAAAGTTACTAAGATTTGGCTAAAAATCGATATCTAGGTTTTTCGGGGCGTCCTTATTCCAAATTTGGAATTTACTTTCCGATGACGTCTGCCAAGTGAAAAATTACTTCAATTTGGCTGAAAATCAATATCTAGGTTGTGCTGGGCGTCATTATTCCGAATTAAGATTTATTTTTTTAATGGCGTCTCTCAAGGGATGAAAGTTACTCCGATATCTAGGTTGTGCTGGGCGTCATTATTCTACATTTGGATTTCATTTTTCAATGACGTTTGCTAAGTAAAGATAGATGACGTATCTTTAAAACGCTAAGATATATCGGATAAGAGTAAGAAAATTATAATAATCAATCGTTTATTCAAATCTCCTTATAAATGAGATTATAGCCGACGCGGGTTTACTCGTTTAAAAACGACGATATAAAAGGAAGATTTGTATAATGGCAAAAATACATTGAAAAATACGAATAGGGACGACTGTGTCGTACGCAAAAATACAAAATGGCCAACGTTTGTGCTATTGGACATGTCGGCCCTTGAGAAGGAAGTATTTACCTTTAGATTTTCCCGCCCATAGGTGGGAAGCAGTCTTCCACCCGCTACTCGCATCAAACAAACACTACTTTCCGGGTACGAGATATGAGATGAATAATTTCTTGTCTAGGAAATAATAATATGGGCAATTTATCTACAGCTATATTGTAAAGATTGGTTCCATCGTGAAAAAGTAACCGATATACTTTCTCATTTATTAGGAGATTTGAATAATTGATTTATAAGTACTTTTCTTTAAACTTTCGTGAACTAAACTCATGTTTCTAAATTACATTAACGAAAACCAAGGGGGGTAGATTTAAATCGCTCCCGCCGCTCCTCAAGACGATGACACCCGCTTCTTCAGTCTACTCGTGACCAAGGTCAATGCAACTTGATCGAAACGTCGAGGTTAGTCAAAATATTATTTTGATGTTAATTCGTGCGTCTTTGATAAGTAATCATAATTTTCCTACTCTTATCGTACTGCGGCGATAGGGAACTGCTAATCATCCCACGGCCAGCAGGTAGGTAGGTAAACTCAGGGAGTAGGTTTGAAAAGTTTATTAGGCCAAGCCTTATCAGGTTGCACAGCCGCACAGTTCTACTGAAGTTACATAGACCGGAGGGAGACACTGGCCTGATAGTACACGTGATCCAGGTCCCAGATGTGGCGGTCTTGGCGTCAGCTGATAGTTCTGGATCTCGGTAGTGAGTGCTCGAAATACCCGTCCTCGGATTAAATCAGTGAAGTGGAATCCTGGAAGGAAGACACCGGCTTAGTAGCTGATATTCCTCAGCCAACTGTTGCCAAGCCGCGCCGACACGATCGTGGTACTGTTACCAGCGACTCACATTTTAAAACTCACAGTCTAGCGCGGTAGGGCAGCACAGCTGTTTACGTTACATAGGTCTTAGTCAGCACTATGAAATAACAATAATAAATAAGGAACTCACCCTAGAGGGATTCACGCACTTCACAACAAGTTAATAACAATTAAGATCGATAGTACGAATAGAAAAGCGTCCAGGAAAACCAAGATAAGTATCGATTTGTAGCCAAATCAAAGTAACTTTTTCCACTTGGCCGACGTCATTGTTAAATAAATTCTAGATTTGGAATTAAGACGTCTAGAACAACCTAGATCGATATCTAGGTTGTTCTAGACGATCGATCTTTTCAGCTAAATCGAAGTTACTTTATCTACTGGGCATACGTCATCGTAAACAAATTCTAAATTTGAAATAATAATGTCTAAAACAACCTAGATATCCATTTTTAGTCAATTCTGAGTATTTTTCTTCACTTGGCAGACGACATAGATAAAATTATTCCAAATTCGGAACAATGACGCACAGCACAACCTAAATATCGATTTTCAGCAAAATCGAAGGAACTTTTTCACTTGGCAGACGTCATCGGAATATAAATTCCTAATTTGGAATAAGGACGTCCAGAAAAACTTAGATATTGATTTTCAGCCAATTCAGAGTAACTTACTTCCCATGGCAGACGTCATCGAAAAATAAATTCCAAATTCGGAATAAAAACGTCCAGAACTACCTAGATTTTGAATGTTAGCCAAATTAGAGTGACTTTCCTCACCTAGCAGTTGTCGAAAAATGTATGCCAAATATTGAACAAAAACGTCCAGAAAAACCTAGATATCGATTTTCAGCCAAATAGGAGTAACTTTTTTCACCTGGCAGACGTCTTCAAAAAATTAATTCTTAATTCAGAATGACGATGTCCAGAACAACCTAGATTTTCAATTTCAGCTAAATCAGAGTTACTTTCTTCACTTGGCAGATGTCGTCGAAAAAATAATTTCAAATTTGGAAAAAAGACGTCCAGAAAAACCTTGATTTCGATTATTAGCCAAATCGGAGCAACTTTTTTTACTTGGCAGACGTCATCGTAAAATACATTCCAAATTCGGAATAAAGACGTCCAGAACTACCTAGATTTTGAATTTCATCCAAATTGGAGTAACTTTCCACATTTGGCAGACGTCATAGAAAAATACGTTCAAAATTCGGAATAAAGACGTCCAGAACTACTTAGAGTTTGAATTTCAGCCAAATCGGAGTACCTTTCTTCACTTGGCAGACGTCATTGAAAAATAAATACCAAATTCGGAATAAAGACGTCTAGAACTACCTAGATTTTGAATTTCAGCCAAATCGGAGTAACTTTCTTCAATTGGCAGACGTCATCGAAAAATAAATACCAAATTCGGAATAAAAACGTCTAGAACTACCTAGATTTTGAATTTCAGCCAAATCTAGGTAACTTTTTTCACTTGGCAGACGTCATCGGAATATACATTCCAAATTCGGAATAATGACGCACAGCACAACCTAGATATCGATTTTCAGCCATATCGGACTAACTTTTTTCACTTGGCAGACGTCATCGAAAAATAAATTCCAAATTTGGAATAAGGACGTCCAGAAAAACCTATATATCGATTTTCAGTACTGTAACTGTAATAGTCAGTTCGGCTGAACACAGCCTCACTTTTTAAGGGGGTATTTGCCATAATCCCCATACTTGGCAGGCGTCTTGGGGATCGCAATGTAAGTTGGCAGTTCTTTAGAAGGCGCTGCTGCCCCCCTTTAAGTAGTTTTCCCTTAGACGCTTCTGACGACACCCACGGGATGATATGGGGAGGTGCAATTCTAACCCGGCACCCCACGTGGCTGCCCACCTTCCAGTAGTTTTCCCTTAATCGCCTCTTACGACACCCACGGGATTATATGGGGAGGTGCAATTCTAACCCGGCACCCCACGGTGCTGATCTCCCTTACCTATCTCTCACTATTTTCGAGATACGTTATCCATCTTCACTTGGCAGACGTTATCTTTATGTAGTATTAATTAACCTATATCAAAACACCTAATACAATTATCAAGAAAAGCTTAGAACTCCAAAAGATGTATGTAGCCCCATACAAACTCTAAATGTAGTAGAGAACCATTTTGTACCCTACAAACTACTAAAGCCGGAAACTATTTACCATAATATAAAAAAATATATTATCTTTAGTTAACCAGTTATAACATGAGAGCGTTATAGACATTACTAATTAATTTTGTACATATATTATAAAACTTTTCATTGATCTTATTGATAAGGCCGCCCATTGTAATTTACCCACAACATTGTCAATTTCAAGTTTTGATTCTTCATATGTGAGACAATTCGAATAAAATTTGTCTACAAAACTACGTTTCCTTCCATATGGAAAGAGGCGCAAATCATTCCTTTACCTAAAAAACCCAATCCTTCCACTTTCTCCGATTACCGTCCTATTTCTATCCTTTCATTTCTCTCAAAACTTCTTGAACGCCTAGTACACCAACAGTTCACATCATTCCTAGTCAAAAATAACCTCTTCAACCCGTTCCAATCTGGATTCCGCCCAGGGCACAGCACTACCACACGCACTGGTCCAAATAACTGACGATATAAGGCATGGTATGGATAATGGACAACTCACAGTTTTAACACTATTAGACTTCAGTAACGCCTTCAATAACGTAGATTTTGACGTACTCCTTGGCATTATGTGTTCTCTTAACATATCTCAAACGGTTGTTGCTTGGTTTCGTAGTTACCTGTATGGACGTCAGCAACGTGTACGCTTCGATGAGACTTTCTCATCGTGGTGTTCTACGGCAGCAGGTGTACCTCAGGGCGGCGTATCACCTCTTCTTTTCTCAATTTTTATAAATTCTATTTCACATCAGTTATCTTCTTTCTACCATCTTTATGCAGATGATTTGCAAATATACGCTCAGACTCCTCTAAATGAATTGCCAGCAGCGATCGAAGTAGTAAACTCTGATTTGCGACGAATCTCAATATGGAGTAAATCCTATGGTCTCAAGGTCAACCCGGGGAAAACACAACAATTATCATTGGCAGCTCAAGAATGGTATCCTTGATTGACTGGTTTCACCTTCCACATGTTATCTTTGATGCACAAGTTATAGATTACAGCACTACTGTTAAACATTTAGGTATCATCATGGATAGGAAATTATCCTAGGTGCCACAGCTTGCTGAAACCAACCGCAAAATCTTTGCTTCCGCTTCTTCCCTAAGAAGACTGCAAAATTTCTTACCAATCACAACTAAAATTGCGCTCTGTTATACCCCACTTCCCTATACCGTTCTGCTGACCCATCCTAAATCAACCCCTTTCAGCTAATCAAGCATTTATACCTTCCCATACCCCTCACTTACTCACCTCAGTCTTTACCCGTCTCCCATCCGCGTCGGTCAATCTAGATTTTCTATGTCGATTTTACTATTTTCTATAAAATAAACTTTTATAATATTTTTGTGTAATTAAATATCTTTTTTTAAAAACCTATTTCACGGACTCCGTATAACATTGGTGGCAGCGTAAATGGGATATCGAAATCCCTCGGAACGCCTCAATTCTGTGAAATACTGTGAAATTGTGAAAAACTTTGAAAATAAAAGTGAAAATCTGTGAAAATAGTGATAATAACTTACTTGAACTCTACAATCTCCGAAGAAAAATCATCTACAATATCTCAGAAAATATCGCTGTATCCACTGTATCCTGAAAGAAAAATCGCTGTATCCGCTGTATCCAGAAGAAGATCACCGCATCCTCAAAATAAAATCACTGTATCCTGAAACATCGCACTGTATCCACTGTTTCCCGTTCGAGAGTTCGCTGTTCCCGCTGAATCCTGAAACGCTCTAAAACCTGAAAAACAAAAGTATACCCGCTGCATCCTGTGACACTGCATCTGCTCGACCTTGGTCCCTGTACCACTTCGAAGAGTTTCCAGCTCCAATATGTTCCTGCTAACTCAGTGAGTCAAAACTATTGTTCCTGTGACTGTGTGTTTTCGTGTATTATAGTAAAAGACATTTCATTATCTAACGTAAATACTCTACAAGTTTCTATTTTTAGATTAAGCATTAAGTACCTAATTCATAGCATAGCTTAGAATAAGCAACAGTAAGTCCCAGTCGCCTTTCGCCCACGCATAACCGCGTTGCATTTCTACGAACTGATAAGACTGCACGATCACTGAGTCTCTGCACCGTTTTAAGCCAGTTACAGATTAATTAATTGTTTGTACCTGCCCTGCATTGTTGTATGTTTAACATTTAATATAATAATCAAATAGGTCACAAAGTCATTGGTAACATTATTAGTGTTAATTGTACTAATTAATGACTAAATCTAAGGACGTCAAAGACGAAGAATCCCAAGTAAAAATGTCGGAAATTGACCTTAATATTTTAATTAAATTTATTGGAACTTTTGATGGTTCAAGGGATGCTCTTAGCCCTTTCTTAAATAACTGTCGCAATGCAATAAACTTAGCGTCAAGTTCACAAACTGACATTCTACTAAAATACATACTAAGCCGACTTCAAGGTAAAGCTGAAACAGCATGTGCCGTCAAAGAGTTTGCGAAGTGGTCACAACTTGAAGAATTTTTAAAGACGCAATTCGGTGATGTCAAACATTATTCCTACCTACTCTCAGACCTTCAAGAATGTAAGCAGGGTCGAAACGAATCTGTAAGCCAATATTCTCTGCGAATTGAATCCTGCCTAGCAAAACTTCTAACTGAAATTAATATTTCTATACCTACCAAGAAAAAAGACGAACTTGCAGGCCGCGTAGCCGCGATGCAGGACTTAGCGTTGAATACGTTTACAATAGGCTTACACCCACAGTTATCTACAGTTGTGAGATGCAAAGATCCTAATACCTTGAACGAAGCAATAAAATTTGCTTCTGCCGAAGAAAAAATTTTAGGAATCTCTAACAGAAAACATCAGTTATCTTCATCCAACAGCAACCCACAAACACAACACCGTCAGAACTCCTTTAATTTTAGACCTACGAGCCAGCCCTGGAATCAACCAGGACCGTCCAATTCAAACTCCAGACCTCAAGGCCAACCCTGGAATCATCCCGGGCCTTCCAGTTCAAATGTTTTAGTGTGTCGCTACTGCAAAAATATAGGCCACAGCATCGAAAATTGTCGTAAGCGTCAATTTAACAATAATCGTCGTAACCAAAACTTTAATTTCAACTCTCGAAGTGCGGGGAACCCAAACTTTAATAATAACAGCAATAATAACAATCGTGCTGTACACAACGTCCATCATCATGATGCTTCAGCACCACATTATGATGAAAATTACTATGCCGCTGACAATGCCCTGTTTCATCCAACACATGATCAGAATGATTACGACAGGACCAATCATTTAAACGAGTAGAATTTCTCGATACAAGGTGTCGCACGGGAAATGAAGTCATCAAAGCCGATGCCCAAACTTCTAAAGCCATTAACCAAGACAACGAATCTGACGATGATGTTGACAAAACTATCTTTGAAGTGACGTCTAATACATCTAAGCGACTCTTACCTTATGTGCGCATACAAACTGAACTCGCAGATTCTCCTTTAACGTTCTTAGTCGACTCAGGTTCCACAGTTTGTTTAGTAAAATCCTCTTCCATTTCAAAAAATAAGCCTCTAGTGAGATTGAAACAAATACTTCTGAAAGGTATTGACATAAACAGTGAACTTACACGCACTCTAGGCCACTTCTCAATGAAACTGTTTCCGAATTCCGAGATCAGTCATGATTTTCATATTGTAAACGAAATTAATCTATCATATGATGGAATAATAGGTAGTGACTTACTTAACGACCTAGAATGTACAATTGACTATAATCAAAGCTTGTTGCTGATAAAAAATAGATCAATACCGCTCCTATTTTGCGATCCGGTCTATGTTATTCAACCTCGTACGGAGACTATCATTGAATGTTCTGTATCCAATCCAGAATTGAGAGAAGGACTTGTTCTTGATTACCTATGTCACGAAGATATTCTAATTGCTAATTGCATTGTAACGGTAAAACATAACAAAAGAGTCAACTTATCCGTCGTTAATGTATCTGAAACCCCAGTGACCCTGAGATCTGACCAGAGCATAACTCTTATCCCAGTAAATTCTGATGAACCTTTAGAGTTTATCAATGCCACTGTATCACGTGAAACTTCAGAAACTGACTCATATCTTCGTACACAAGAAGTACTAAATTTATTAAGAGGATCACATCTTAACTCTGAAGAAGCTAATGCACTTCATGATGTCTGCTCTGAATATTCAGATATTTTCTATGTCCCAGGAGATAAATTATCTCATACAAATGCGCTTAAGCATGAAATTGCGACAACATCTCAAAATCCCATTCATGTGAAATCTTACCGCTTCCCTGAAGTGCACAAAGATGAAGTTAAAAAACAAATTGACCATATGCTAAATCAAGGTATCATCGAGCCGTCTATGTCTCCGTGGTCTTCCCCAATTTGGGTCGTCCCAAAAAAAATTGATGCTTCTGGTGAACGGAAATGGCGCATCGTTATCGACTATCGAAAACTTAATGATATTACCGTAGGTGATAGCTATCCAATTCCTCAAATATCAGAGATTCTAGATCAACTTGGCCAATGCAAATATTTTTCTACCCTTGACCTTGCTTCAGGATTTCATCAGATCCTCATCAATGATGATGACGCACCCAAAACGGCCTTCAGTGTCCCTCAAGGTCACTATCAATTCAATCGTATGCCATTTGGATTAAAAAATGCGCCCGCCACCTTTCAGCGTCTGATGAATACTGCTCTATCAGGCCTCCAGGGCGTGCGCTGCTTTGTATATTTGGATGATATCGTTATCTATAGTCACGATCTTAATTCCCACATCGAAAACCTATCGTCAGTGTTCCGAAGATTGCGAGATTTCAATCTGAAGCTTCAACCTGATAAATGTGAGTTTCTACGACGTGAAGTTGCATACCTAGGCCATGTAATAACTGAAAATGGCGTTAAACCTAACCCAGAAAAGACAAAAGCAGTAACCGAATTTCCAATTCCTAAGTCCCCAAAGGACATAAAATCGTTCTTAGGGCTTGTTTCTTACTACAGGAGATTCATCCCTGATTTTTCTAAGATAGCTAAACCACTGACTCTACTTTTGAAAAAGGACTCTCCCTTTTTATGGGAACACAAACAACAACTTGCATTTGACGAACTTAAACATAAACTTACCACTGCTCCTGTCCTTATCTACCCAGATTTCTCCAAACCATTTATCCTGACATGCGATGCATCTAATCACGCAATCGGTGCCGTTTTGTCACAAGGTCCAAATGGTCAAGACAGGCCAATCGCATATGCCTCTCGAACACTGAACAAAAGTGAATCCAACTATAGCACAACTGAAAAAGAGCTCCTCGCTATCATCTTCGGTTGCAAAACTTTCCGCCCATACCTGTATGGACGTAAATTCCAAATCATAACAGACCATCGTCCCCTAAAATGGCTCTTTAATCACAAAGATCCTAGTAGTAAATTACAAAGGTGGCGTCTCAAGCTTGAAGAATACGAATACGAAATCGGTTACCAGAAAGGAAAGCTTAATGCTGCTGCTGACGCCCTTTCTAGGTACCCTGTAAATCCAATACACAATGGCGATCCCTTTGACCTTGACGAAACCATCAACCCGTTTAGCGGTGATCCTGAAATTGACTTCATCCCTCTTGACCTACCTAATCCGCAACAAGATCCTTTGCTCGAACAGCAACCTCCAAACTCTATGATTTCTGAAATTGATAAAAACATAGATAATAACACTGACTTACCTTCGACATCGCGACTGGACACTGAAACAAATATAAACATACCTACGACATCCCAACTTGAACCTGCAACAGATCTTAACTTACCTTCTACATCACGACTCGATCCTGACAGCAATTCTCCCGGTGATCTTGATGAACCTGTCATTGAACAAAACTCTCAAACACCCTCAAATACAGAAAATTTAAGCACCATAAATGAAAACTATTCCAAATTCCTAAAAACAATGAGCAGTAAATCGTTTACATCTAACGCGAAAATTCTGGAGTCGAAAACTAATGTGCTTAAAAGTTCTGACAACATAATCGTCATCCCTACTTCTATAGACCTCGATGAAAGCAATCTTCATGTAGATAATATACTAAGTGAATTAGAAAACAAAGAAGAAATTCTTAACAAAGAAAGGACTCTGTATTCATTCATAAATTTTAATTACAAAGGCCAGTCTATCTATTTCCTTTTTACTAAAGTCAATCATTTCGACAATACATCTTATGAAGATTTATACACCTGTTTAAAGAACTTGCGAAACGATCTTATCAATAAAACTGTAAGTCGATTCAGTATCACAGATTTCAAAAATCCTTTTGAAGCACATTCGTATACAAAACTGTACAACATCATCCTATTCCTCTTTCACAACACTAATATATTCGTTACTATTTATCGTAACTCAATAATATTCCCAACATTGAGTGAAGTAAAGAAAATTCTTCGTGAAAATCACGACATACCCATCGCTGGACACTTGGGCAGTGTGAGAATGCTGAAGCGAATCCAAGAGAAGTATCATTGGAGAGCTATGCGCAGTGACATAGAAAACTATGTCAAATCGTGTAAACTCTGCCAAGAGAATAAAGCACTTAGGAAAGTCAATCGCGCTCCTATGCAAATTACCACTACGTCCACATCACCCTTTCAACGTGTTGCAATGGATATCGTCGGTCCATTACCAGAAGCCGGACCTGCTAAATTAAAGTACATTCTCACCCTACAAGACGATCTCACTAAATTCTCTCTAGCATATCCAATCCGTTCAACAACTGCTGAAGAAACCAGTGAATGCCTGTTACATTTTATATCCCTCTTTGGAATACCAAAGACCATTCTAACAGACCAGGGGACTAACTTCACAGCAGAGCTTTTTAAGAAAACATGCGAATTCCTAAAGATAAAACAATTATGGTCAACTCCTTACCATCCACAGACGCAAGGCGCGTTAGAACGTAGTCATTCCACACTCAAGGAATACCTCAAATCATTCGTTAATGATAACCAAGACAACTGGCCCCGTTACGTCTACACTGCTATAATGACTTACAACACTAACATCCACTGTACGACAAACTATACACCTCATGAACTTTTATTCGGCCAAAAACCTTTCCTGCCTGACTCCATCTATGACTCTGTTTCTGACCCCACATATCCGGAATACCTCAAAATGCTTGGTCACAGACTTAAGTATTCCAGAGAAAAGGCTATAGAAAACATTCATCAATCAAAGGAGAACTCAAAGAAATACTATGATACCCATACTAAACCGCTGATATATAAAGTCGGAGACCTTGTCTATTTGAAAAATCACCTACGTCTTAGAAAAGCACTGTCTCCTATATGGAAAGGTCCATATAAAGTTATTCAGGTTCATGATAACAATACTGTGACACTACAAATAGACAGACGACATGTACGACATCACATTGACGAAATTAAATTAGCGACATCTAACTCTGTATAAATATCTAATACTATATTTTAAATTTTCAGAACCATACTACTATTTCTTCTTGCGACATCCTTGGCTCAGGAACTCGTTACACCACTGGATAAAAGTCCTGGTATTTATTTCGACCCTGTCAGCACTTTAAAACTAGTGAATGATCATGTTCATTTCATTATCCCCGTAGATTTAAAGTTTATTAAACCACACTTAGCAAATATTAATAATATTCTTGATATTTTTAGAACCTTATGCGAAAAAAATAAAGCTATTGACGATTTTCGATGTTTAAACACACTTCAACCACTTACCTCCCTCTATGATGACATTCTTCGAGATTACGATTCGATATCTCATATGTTATCTACTAGAAATAAAAGATCTGCTTGGTTTGCTGGTATAGGTACAGTAATGAAAAAGTTGTTTGGTACCATGGATGATGATGATTCTGAAAAATATAATGACGCCATTCAGTCACTCCACGCAAACGATAAAAAGTTAGCTCATTTTTATATCTGAATCTGCGATTCTAAACTTTAATAAAACTCTACAAATTATTTTAAGCAATGAAGTTCGTCTGAATGAAGTCACTAATAATCTGCTTAAAAATGTATCTTTAGTTACTAACGAATTACTATTTAGAAATAAGTTAAGTGAAGTCCTAAACGTTCTTCACGCTAGTTTACTTACTATATCCTTTAAGTTGGAAGATATTGTAAATTCTATAATGTTTGCAAATAGCAACGCATTACACCCTTCAGTTGCTACTCCGACTCAACTATGTGTTGATATTGAAGGTAGTTTAAGATATCTCCCTAAGTATAAAGAATTCCCTGTAAGTATAAGTGTAAAACATATTAATGTACTTTTAAAAATCTCTGAACTTGCTGCCTACTATAGTGTAAATAATATTGTATTTGTGTTAAGAATCCCATTAGTTTACCATATCGAATATGATCTCTATAAGATAATACCAGTTCCGATATCACATAATATAAGCATGCCAAAATCGTATGCGTTGATTGTTCCTACTGTTAACTATGTAGCGCTAAGTAGAGATAAATCTACGTACTGTACACTAAACGATCTAAACTCTTGTAAATCATTATCTAATGGTAATCTTGCGTGTGATATTTCCAATATTTTATCAGTGAACTCGAATCCTATTTGCGAAGTAGAAATTATGACAAAAATCATAAAATCATTACCTCCACAATGCGAAACAAAATTTATTCACGGCAATATTGATATCTGGCAAAATCTTGGACATAATAACTGGATTTTTGTACAATCACGACCTACTAAATTAACATTAGAATGTAATTCTCAAAATAAAGAAATAACTATAAGTGGAACAGGTATTTTGTCACTTGAACCACAGTGTGTGGCGTTTTGCAGAAATATAAAGCTATTGGCAATGCTCAACTTGGAAGTCAACATTCCACATATACAATCAGACTTTAACCTCATTGATGACAGGTGTTGTAATATAAACACATTCAAAAAATTTAACGTAAACACATCTACTGTGACTATTTCAAACATGAACCTTGATCAACTCAAAAACCTTAAGGGTCAGACAGATCTGATATCTACAGAACTTGACAGTTTTATTAACAACAATGGTAATATTTTCAAAAATCACATTAGCTTCCCTATTCTTAATATAATTTTCACGACTTCCTTTTTTATATTCATAATATATTATTGCAAATCCAATAACTTTAGATTACCGCTTCTATGTAAAAAGACTCCTACTCAAGTAGAAGAGGAGATATCCACAGAAGAAGAAATTTCTATGCCTAGGTTAAGAGTATAATAAGTACCTACATATAATCAACTGTATTTAGTTATAGAATAAGCTAATGTTAACTTTGTAAGACGCATCCTTACCTTAAACTTACCTTACTCTTGAAATCTGCATTATCCTTGTACTTACCTTATTTTGCCTTACCCTTGTAAACTTCCTTCATATGGTAAGTTTACTCTTGTCGGGGGAGATGTTATACCCCACTTCCCTATACCGTTCTGCTGACCCATCCTAAATCAACCCCTTTCAGCTAATCAAGCATTTATACCTTCCCATACCCCTCACTTACTCACCTCAGTCTTTACCCGTCTCCCATCCGCGTCGGTCAATCTAGATTTTCTATGTCGATTTTACTATTTTCTATAAAATAAACTTTTATAATATTTTTGTGTAATTAAATATCTTTTTTTAAAAACCTATTTCACGGACTCCGTATAACAGCTCGCACAATCACTCTTTCTCCCGATTCTCGACTACGCTGACATATCGTATCTTGATTTGACTCAAGAACAGCTTGAACGCTTACAAAATTTTTGTATTCGATTCATATATGGCCTCCGCAAATATGACCATGTAACTGAGTTTCGTAAAAAATTTAAGTGGTCGCCCATACGACTTCGCCGGAATGCACATATTCTACATCTTCTATACAATATCCTCTTCGTTTCCAATACTCCTACATACTTGAAAAAGTGTTTTGTGTTTCTCCATCTGACCCATGATCTGTCCCTTCGCTCTTGCAACACTCTCCAACTTAAAATTACCCCTCATAACTCTCAGTACTACAATAAGTCCTTCACAGTACAGGCTGCACGACTATGGAATGCTTTGCCACTCGAGATTAGACGTGCTAAATCTTTTGGATTTTTTAAAGTAATGTTAAAAAATCACTACTTATCCAGTATATAACATTGTAATTATTTGTTTATGTTATATATATATATAGCGTTAATAAGTAAGTATATTTGATATATATATATATATATTTACATCACATCACTTATATTACGTCCTTTCATTTCGCATTATTGTAACGTCCACCACTTCTAGTTAATTTTCATAAAGTATAACAGCGAATATTGGTCCATAAAATAATTTCAAAACTCATGTACAACTCAGTTTTTTGAATATTTACGATATGTTGATATACAAATATACGTATATAGCCAGACGGATGGTTACCAACATGGACTCCCATTCATATTATCACTCATCCGAACTCATATGATATACATAGGTTTTTAGTTCAGACTATGGCTTATTGCACTTCCTTTGTGAAATGCGACGTTGCCGTTCTTGTTAGCCATTATATCATGCACGATACATCACGGACTCGCGGTTGTGGAAATAATCTCTGAGACTGTGCACAAGTCGCTTTGAAGTTCGGTTCTGTAGGTTCCTAGCGTTCAAAAAGTATTAGCACCTCTACTCCGTGGTAATGAAACTAAATAAAATACCAGCCCAGCCAACGTAATTTTTATGTATATGGATAATAGGACATTTTTCATCCCTACTAACCAATATATATCATTTATCATATATTAGATTTATGAATCTGAATTTAATTATCTAAACATAATTTATTGTTCACCACCGTCCACCTCTTCCTTAGTTTCTGTCCATCCAAAGGTTGTCTGGAAGAAATCGCTGCATAGCGATAAGACCGCCCATTGTACTACCATAGAAAATTAGTCTAAATAAGTGTTATTCACTTCTACTTTGGTAAACAATAAAGAATTTTTTATTGTATTTCGATCACAACGTACACAAAATATTAAAATCAAAACCAAACTAGTTAGGAATCTAAAAATTTCAATTAAATCAACAAATATGATAAAATGTTTAAGTTGAGATCAACATTTTTATTTTATTTTACAGGCAATGCGTAAAAAGTGCGGTGCACGACTCGGACTTGGTAATTTTGTGGTCGAGTCTGTGGCAAAGTTTTAATGTACTCCCGATCTTTTTTTAAACTTCTAATATAGGTAACTTTTTCGACATTCTATAAACATAACAAGAAAGATAGGAATAAAAACGAAACGTTTTAAAAGGAAAAATATACAGGAAACACAAAGATAATTTAAAAAGTATATTATTGCCACAGGTATAGTATATCAAGTGGGAAAAGGAATCAGGAAACAAGATGATAGGTTATAAAATACCAAGATTTGTTATAAGCAGCTGAGCGCTTTTCAGATTAGTTCGAAGATGATATATTATGGAGCATTATCTTGCTACAGGGGCAAGAAAACGAGCAATAGAACAAAGAATAATGAGCCTGCCTTATCTCAGCTAACCTCGTTTGTTCCAACAGATGTTTCTAATACATCAACTGAAGCAGATGCTAGATTAAGGAAACAAAATAATAAACGTTATATTTTGTTCGGTGTTTTTAAGTTCCTTTTATACCTTACGACGCATATATTAAACGACCTTATGTAATTAAGAAAGCCATAAATAGTATTAATTATTATTTTTATGTCATTATATCTTATATTATAGTATAATTTTATTCAACATTGTTTTACTTGATTTTCTGATCTTGACTTGTCAATATTTTTGATATTGTTATGTTGGCTATAACGCCTGCTTGGCGAGTTACATTACAAAATTACAAATTTACTAGAGAAAAAATTATAGTTATGTGCGGGATTCGAACCCGCGTTTACCACCCTTTTAGCCAGGGTATGCTCTAACCAATTGAGCGAACATGTCACGCCCACGATGACGCCACCTTATAATTATAATTTTAATATTGTTATTACAAATTTACGAGTGAAAAAAGAATCAGTTTCGAATCCCGCTCATTTTTGCTCTCCCAAATTTGTAATTTTGTACTGTCAATATTTTTTCATAATTTCAAACTGGTTGAGAATAAAGCACTAGTTGGCCTAGACTTTTTTATTGGAGCTACGTTTAACATATTGCTATTATAGTAGCTGGTAAATATATCATAAATAACACGACATCTTCGCTATATTTTTTTTAATATTTGTAATTGTTGATGGTTTTTATCTAGATCTACTGAATTACTGAACGTAAAGGAATTAGTTCATTCGCGCAACTGTTGACGGACTGAATACTAGATTACCGGCCAGAAAAACTGCATAATGGGCATTCTATTTTTTTAATTAAAAATGGCTTGTAACTTGCAAGAACTGTTCTTGACTACAATATTGCTCTGAAAGCGAATATCCCGGGTGGAGTGAGCTTGCCCAGAAGAAGCCTATTCACTTGCACTTTAAAGAGATTCGGGTTATAAGATGACGGAAATACAGACGCAGGTCGCATCGCAAGTTCTACACCTTAGCTATGCGCACTAAGAAAAGCGCTGAGAGAAGAAAAACGTTGTGTAATGTTAGTTAAGTTTAGTGTGGGCCACTGGCTTTGGCCACCTGCGCGCGCGCGCAAATAGCTTGCGGTCCGTACCGAGTCGCTGCGGAGTCATTGCGTTTGCGTCTATCTCAGGCGTCCATTCTGAAACCTGTACTACGTTGTGATGTTTTCGGATTCTCAAAATGCATTGATGTGGGATTTTTTATGACCATCTTTGCAAGTGTTATGTGCACTACAATTAACTGTAGAATGTTTTATACTAAAACAATCAAGGCACATATTGTTTTTAATAATATATACTAAATCTTTTACTAACGCTTTTTGCGGAAAATTTGCTAAATGCTTCGCTGCAAATTTTTGCAAATTTTCCATTATAATTAAGTTTGAAGCATACTCTTGAAAAAGCCATGTTCCTCTTGTATTTTGAACACTTTTTAGTTAGTGAACTGTCAAATTGTTTCTGTTTAGTCTGTGTTTATGAATATTAAAATTAGTATGCATTCCATTTAAAAAATATATAAAACAATCGTTACACCTACTGCTTTCTCAGTAGCGGCCACATAATCCTATTACTCACGGTAGTGGCCACGGTCGTAAAGGCGGGACCAGTGTCGCGTTATTTTTTTTTTTTTTTTTTTTTTATGCCTGATAGGTTAGCCTTTGACCACTATCTCACCTGATGGTAAGTGATGATGTGGTGGAGGATGTTGTTCAGACTAACCTAGAGTTACCACCCGCTATCACCTACCAATTCGTAGCACCTTCACTGATCTTCGTGAGTGTTTGTAAGTCGTGATTCGCACATGCATGCAACCTGTATTACATCCTCTTTGCATGTGACAAGCCACGATGCAGTAATCTTGATCTTACCTTTAACTTTAACCTACTTATATTTATAATTTTTGTCTATTTCGTTTAATGATGTGTTTTTAACTTTACATAAAGTAATTTGTATAGACTAATAATGAATTCCTAAATATGGTTACAAGAACTACGACGTACCAAGCAAAAATCATATTTTACAAATTATTGGAGCACATAATTGACCTGGGCGGGAATCGAAGCCGTGTCCTCTGATCTCACGCCGAAATTCTATTTCTAGGCGAAATTTTGTGCTCCAGTTGTAGTACTTTAACAACCAGACTACTAGACTTCATCTGATCGAAAGAAATGTTTTTTCAAACACTTAACTCTCGGAATGATGTCGCTACCCTTCTATATTTTTAAAAATGACTCCAAGCACTATCACGTGCAAAGCGAAAATCATATTTTACAAATTATAGCTGCACAAAATGTTATGCCCTGGGTGGAAAACGAAACCGTGTCTTCCGATTTCACGCTAGATGCATAAACCATATATAATTCGTCATAAAATTTTATGCTCCAATAAATTTTAAAATATTATGTATTGTTTCATGAGTTGAATATCAAAATGTATACTAGACCTTCTTAGGGGATCATTAAATCAAAATAAAGGAACACGCTTGTACGCTTAATAAAATAAAGGAAATTAGAAGGTTTGATATATGTGATGAATTTATTGCATGCAGCTCATCTATTATACTGCTGACCAAATCTTCAGCCCAAGGAACTTTGGCAAAAAAGGGTAAACCCAGAACATGGTAGGTAAGTAAATTTATGTTGTGTTTTAGATTTTCTACTATCGAAATTGTTTTGGAAACCACATCAGCTTATTACAATTCTATGTCGACAGAAACGATATTGTGAAAAACAGTTAGTTTATAATTTCTATATTAATGATAGTTACAAATACAAGTTCACTATTTTGGATAATTCTTCACGTCACAGGAACAAAACGACGCCCCATTTTGTTAAGTGCACTTACTGATGCTACGTACAAACATGCAGTGGATCTCGCATTACCAAAGGATTTACAGGAGGTGCCTTTTGATGATACTATCAAGCTATTAAACGTTCACTTCACAACAAGACGCTTAGGATTTACTGAACGCTGTAACTTTTATGCAGCAGTGTAGCAGGCGAGTCGCATATTCAATGGCCGGCTAGACTTCGAGGACTCACTGCTCATTGTGGCTTCGCAAATGTTGAAGAAGCATTACGTTACCGTTTTGTAATGGGCATTGTACCAGGTCCAGAGAGAGAAAAGCTATTCACGTGCAATTTGGAAGAATTGACGGTAGCCAAGGAAAAATTGCAGAAAGAGTTCGCTGCGCGTGGGCTGCAGCAGCCACCGCGGTGCCAATGCCACCAAGTCATGAACAATTATTCAAGATTGAGAAATGATATTTGTCGTCAAATAATCGCGATCTTTCAATTAAAGAAAAGTGTTTGGTTTGTGGTCATAGTAATCATAAGTCCTCACAATGCCGCTACGCAAATTACTAGTGCAAAAAGTGTAATGAAAAAGGGCATTTTTGTAATATGTGTAAAGTGGTGAAAACAAAGTATATAACAACAGGCAGTGATGTGGGTGAGGACGATGACGGTAAGAGTCTAAATAATATTCGCACATGTAGTGCGGGGAGAACCAATGAAAGAATCAGTAGGAATCAACGGGCAGCGATTAATTTTTGAAATTGATAGCGGAGCTCCTGTTACTGTTATCTCTGAAACAGCGTACAAGCAATACTTCAGCAGTGTACCGTTAACTAAGGTCCGGAATCAGTTAAACCTGCGTCAGTGAACATTTGGTGGGGCGTGTCTTACCAAGGCGTCACAAAGCTACATTCTGGCCCTCATCTAGCTTAGGCCTCAACCCACAAAAGCCCACCCACAAGTGTACAAATTAAAGCCAGTTTTAGAGTATATGGCTTATTCTAAATGACACGCTGACTTTGAGTCTCTTATAAAATCTCTGAAGCAAGCAGTGGCAAAATTTACCATGGAAACAGTGTGTTAACCCATAGACTTATGGCAAGACAGGTAAAGTTGGCCGTTACGAAAAGAATATTGCTTTTATTTTTGCTGAGTTTTTAATGAATATGTACATGGCAGTTTTATCAATTTTACATAACTTCATTAAAAAAAACATTTTCATTTGTAACTTATAAGTTATTTTTACATTTATTTATAACTAATGGCCAGACTAAGACTAGACTAGGATAGCAGTTAAACATATTGTGTTCGTGGGACCAGAAAATACTTCTTGTGTTCGGTACGGCGAGTATGAGGTTCAAATACTTATTGTATTAAGTTGTTTTATTTAAGATTACATTTTGAATGCGAGTTGTGCCTTGAAAAACAACCAAATACTTCATATTAGTCACATAAAAGTATTTATTCTTAGGATTTTATATTTGGTACAAAAATATCCAACACCCAAGTTCAACGACTATTACTGCTAAACCAATAAAGTTATCTAAACCGCTATACTTTTCCTTTGAAGTTTATAAACTGTACTATCATCATGAATTTTTTCAGATTTTTCAAGCCCGCAGTTTAGCTTTATTTCGTAAATGGAGCGTTTAATCGAAAAAAGTCTTAGCAACCTCTAAATAATTTTAAAATACCTATTCAAAGATACGACACACGACGAGTTAGAAGACAAAAAAAAATGTCATCCCCACTTCACATGTATTGGAGCTATCCTAAAAAAAATTTTTTCGAAATTTTATTTTATCATTTTGTCGGCGTGGTTGATTTACGTACCCGTACAAAATATCAGTTTTCTAGCACTAAAGGTCTCTTAGCAAAACCTCGGACAGACGGACAGACAGACATGACGAAACTATTTGTTTGTTTGTTTAGGGAGGACATAGATGCTGGCTACCGCCTGTGCGGTCGTCCAGCTCCACCGGGTTTTGGGCGAGGGCCTGGCCCTACAATAGCCCGGGAGGGGGAAGTGCCGAAGGCACTTCTCCCGAGACGGGCGTAGAAGGCGAAAAGCGCTTTCTACCTCCGTCTCCTGCGGACGCCGAAAACGTGCCGCTACTATAGGAGGGGTTGACAGCGAGCTCAAGGGCACCACTGTGGTTCGGACCTCGGCTTGTCTCGCTGTCGAGAGACATGGGGGGGATCGGAGCAAAATGCCTCTGTGCAACTGCAGTGTTGCACAATTGGGCCCTACTGAATAATACTCTTTGACTATTTGGAGAGCAATTTATCGTGACCTTGTTTTTGCCTCGAGCTCGCCGGCGAGCTCGGTGTTTGATTGTGTGACCTCTGATTACCTCACACCTGGGGATTTTACCTCGACGACTTGCGGATAACGCTAAAGCTGCCAATGTAATGGCTGCGATGGGGTCATCCGGGTCGTCTAATACCTGCCGTGGTCGGCGACGGGGGGGTTTGAAAAATGGGATAGAAGAGGCAGTCGAGTAGTTCGATGCCTGGACAACCAATGGGTTCGGGTGGTGGGGCGCTCGATCAAAGTATCGGCGGGCGCAGTCCTTATTGAACTGCGCTAGAGAGGGAAGGTTAAAGTCGCAATGCAACTCGGTGTTCCGGATATACCACGGGGCGCCGGTTGCATTACGAAGAAAACGGTTTTGGATGACTTGAAGTTTGTGAAGGTGGGCCTCACTAGCATGACTAAACACTACTGATGCGTAAGTCATGATGGGGCGGATGCAGGCAGTGTAAAGTGTCTTCTTATTACTAAGAGACATTTTACTCTCTTTGCGAAGTAGGGGACCAAGGCGACCCATTACGAAGGCCGCTCTGTTACGGACGGTTGTTATGTGATCATTAAAGGTGAGATGACGATCAAGGGTGATTCCGAGGTATTTTGTTCTAGGAACCCAGGGAATGGGTTCGTCGAACAAAATAAGCGGTTTCGGGTAAGGGGAGCGTGTCTTCTCAGTAAAGCACATAGCTGTGCTTTTAGCTGGGTTGACCGCGATGCGCCATTTTCGGAACCAGTCACCGATCTCGGTGACGGCCCGTTGAATGACGAAATAGGACTGTCTGTTGATATGCCACCCAGTGGTGTAAATGGCGGTATCGTCCGCATATTGGGCTAGGAATACTTTGGGCTGAGAGCGTGGGATGTCACTGGTATACAGTGCAAAGAGAATAGGTGATAGCACGGAGCCCTGAGGGACTCCGGCTCTGACTGGGTGGGGGGAGGAGAGGGTGCCTTCCACGCGATAGCGAAAGCTTCTGGCTTTAAGGAAGTCTTGTAGGATGAGCACAAGACGTTCTGGCACGCCAAATTGGTATAGCTTGTAGATCAAGCCATTGTGCCAGACTTTGTCAAAAGCTTTCGCTACGTCGAGGAAGACTGCTAGCGTAGTCTGGGGTTTGGGGTACTTATTGAAGCCCTCAATGATGTGCTCCGTGAGGCGGTGCACCTGTTGGACGCATGAGTGTCCGGGTCTGAAGCCAAACTGCTCATCTGGGATAAGGTGGTGTTCCTTAGCATGGGACTGGAGACGGTTTGCAAGTAACCGCTCGTAAAGTTTGCCTAAGGCACTGAGGAGGCTGATGGGGCGGTAGCTGGTGGGGTCAGATGAGCTTTTGCCTGGTTTGTGAATGCCAATGACATTTGCACATTTCCAGGTGTCTGGGAATAAGCAGTGGCTCATAGCAGCATTGAAGATGCTGACTAAGAGATGGATGAGAGGAGGAGAGAGGGTTTTAAGAACCCTGTTGGAGATG
Organism: Plagodis dolabraria; assembly: GCA_963854805.1. Classification (NCBI taxonomy): domain Eukaryota; kingdom Metazoa; phylum Arthropoda; class Insecta; order Lepidoptera; family Geometridae; genus Plagodis; species Plagodis dolabraria. The sequence continues at coordinate 18,263,753 of OY978447.1, read as the reverse complement.
CCATCGGCACCGGGGGACTTGCGCGGTCGGAGGGCCTTGATCATTCTCTCCACCTCAGCGTAAGTCGCTAAAGTGATTGGTGGGAGTTCAGAGGTGACCACAGAGCTTTTACGTTCGACTTCAGCATCCACCGAATCGAGGTGAGCTTGGTCAACGTGATCTACGTTAGGGGAACACTGAGCCTCTAGGCTATCAGCTAGGCACTCAGCTTTGTCTTCGTCAAAGAACGCTGGGACTAGTGGCACTGGTCTGTATAAGGGAGGCATGTCGTTGTGGTTACTTCCTTTCAAACCTCGCGCCAAGTCCCAGTAAGCATGGTGGCTTGGCACGAGGTTTGAAAGTTTATCGCCCCATTGTTGATCACGCAACTCAGACATGCGACTTTGAACCATGCGTTCAAAGTGGCGTTTCTTAGTTTTGTTCTCTTTACTGGGGTAAGAGTCGTAATGTCGGGTCACTGCTTTACTCTCCGTCACCAATCGTCTCACATCCGCTGGAATGACAAGGCGCCGGTCGTCCGGCACTATGACCTCCTTTGCAGATGCACCTACTACGGTGGAGAGGTGATTGGTGAACGAATCGATCGCAAGGGTTACGTCATCTTTTGTCAGGATGTCGTCAGGGATCTTGTCAAGGTCCGGTGAGCTGATAGCCTTTAGGGCATCGCCTACTTGCTTCCAGTTCACTATCGTCTTAGTGGGGCGGGGGAGGTCAGTCGTTGGGTCGGGACCTAGTCGCAGTATAATGGGTCGGTGGTCAGAGTGAAGCTCGTGAACCACTTCTATGGAGCGTAACCGGAGTGTTACGCCTCTGAGTAGTGCCATGTCAAGCAAGTCAGATCGATGGTCTTCCATATAAGGGTAGTGAGTGGGCTCAGTGGGCGCAATTATGTCAAAGTTAAGTTCTGCGATTAGGTTTTCAAGTGCAATACCTTTGGGATTGTTGACGTTACAATTCCATAGGACGTGCTTACTGTTGAAGTCGCCAATCAGAAGGACGGCGCTTCCTAATGAGAATAAGGCTTCTAAGTCAGCTCGGACGATCGGCTTGGAGCAAGCTTGGTAACAGGACGCTATGACTATAGGTTGATGACCAGTCATAGCTAGGAGGCAACAAGATGCTTCCATATTAACAAGAGTCGGGGTAGGTAGGGGAATGCAGTGCAGGGACCTTTTGTAATAGATAAGAGTGCCTCCCCCACGGGAGTTCACTCTATCATTACGTACCGTTCTGTAATTGGCAAACCTAGGGTTCGCCTTCCCCGGTTTTAGAAAGGTTTCCTGCACGCATATGATATCGATAAGGTGGGTACAACAAAAGTCGTGGACGAGGTCACGTTGTCTGAAGAGGCCGTCAGCGTTAAATGACGCTAACGAAACTGAGTACGGTTTCGTGCGTTCGGTTGTACTACCCATAGTGGTTGTACTGGGGAGGGGCCTGGGGGACTGGGGCCCTGGATCACGTCCGCTGGGGATTGAGCGAAGTGCATCTTGTGCGCTAGCTCGCGGACTTCGTTGATGTCAATAGACATCGCCAGGTCGCTGACTAGTTTGATGTCCTCTTGAAGAGAGGCATCCATCAGCGGCATGGGTGGGGCTTGTGGCCGAGAAATGGCGCGGGGAGGAGGGGCGCGAGCGGAGTTGGCAACGGGTGCCGGGAGCGCGGGGCGAGCCGGGGCCGGTGCGCGGGCAGGGGCCGGGGCGCGGGCAGGAGCGGGTGCGGGCGCGCGGGCCGGGGCGCGGGCGGGAGTGATGGTCTTTACCATACTGGGTGGTTTAGACCATGCGTTACGGGCGGGGAGCGGCGCGGGTATTACCTGTGAAGCAGGTATTACCGACAGCTTAGGGCTGACCCGTTGGTAACGGTCATATGAGGGACGGGTCGGCCTATGCCTTGCCACCCTGTGGTTTATGCGTGGTGCTTTTGGGCAGCCGCGGTAATTCGCGGTATGTCCTTGAGCACCACATAGAACGCAGCTGGGTGGGTCCGGCGAGTCCCTAGTGCGAGTGCACGCCGCTGTCGCGTGATCGCCTAGGCACTTGACGCACCTAGCGCGAGCGAAACAGAAGCGGGAGGCGTGACCGTATAATTGGCAGTTGTGACACTGCGAGGGACTTCCATTTTTAAATGGGGCTTGTACGTCTAACCCAGAGAGGCCGCAGACCTTTTTTAAATTAAAAATGGCCTTGCCCTCTGGTGTACGGTCTAGTACTACGAGTACTAGGTCATATGGACTGCGGTCCTTCCCGCTGTACATGCGGTGAACCGCATGCACTGGGAAGTCTTGTGCTTTAAGGTCGTCACATACCGCATCGGTATGTATCTCCTTAGGCACACCGCGAATCACAACGCGAAGGACTTTCTCCTCTTCGAGCGCATAAGTGTGAAAACTTATGCTCTCTTTACGGAGGAGCTTTGTTAGCGCTCTGTGGTCGCTACTAGTGGGCACTTGGACTTTAATGCCCTGCTGCGTGGAGCGGGCATTAGTATAATGGATCCCACGATCCGAAACTAAGCGGGACAGCATGTCCCATTTGCTTTTGTCCTGAATGAACAAAGGCGGAGGCGGTTTTTCGCGACATGCGCTCGCGTCCTGAGGGGACGCGGCGGTTGAAACCGGAGCGGAGGGAGGAGACGCGGGGCGCGGGGCGGGGGTCGGTTTTTTGCCGGAGGCGGGAGCCTTTGCGGGTGCCTTGGCGGGAGGGGCGGAAGTGGCGCAACTAGCGGCTTTGGGCGCGCGCTTGCGTTTGCGATCTACGACGGTGTAACCGTCGTTATCGGAATCAGAGTCCGTGCGTGAAGCGCCGGCCTGATCTACCTCCATGTCCGTTTCGGATTCCGAAACGGTCTCGACAATGGCGAAGGAGGGACGGGTACTCGCTGACCTCCCGATCGGTGAGCGAGAGCGAGACCGTTCACGGGGAGGGGCTGCCACCGTGCGTCTATTGTCGGGCCCGGGAGCGGGCGAAGTAGGACTATCCTCTGAATAGGATCGGGTTAAGGGAGGGACGCTGGCCTCCGGGTTTGAAGTCCCGGAGGGAGCGATGAGAGTGTCCGTGAGGCGGGCATTCTCTTCCTCTTCAAGGAGTTGCATATGTGCAACGTATAGATCGGGGTGGCGGAGGGCGAAGGTCTGAAGGACCTGCACCTCACCGTTAGAGGGACGGGACTGCATCCTGAGGGGAATACTCAGGACGCCCTATCAAGGGTTTGAATTCCCTCACACACCTTGTGAGCTCACTGTGTGAGAGGGAGTGTGTACCTAGGGTGTGCCCTAGTTGTGTACCCTCTCCGAGCTTTTTTCTCGGCGGAGAGGGGTGCTCCTAAGCGCTACTCCGGGGTTGACTAGGGGCGACCCCAAGGCCAGTTATCCCGGAGCCCAGCTTGCTTCGGCTGACCCGTGAAGCGGGAAAGGCCACGGTGCAAGGTTAAACCAAAAGTTCGACAGTGGCCGTTGTCACCGTAGGGTGTCACACTGCGACCGCAGCAAATGGCGGATTTGATCGTTCAGACGGGTTTGGCTGACGCTACCCCACGCCTGAACGACGTCGCTTAACAGCACAAAGTGTGTTGTTACGCGCACTGTTACAATGTTGTGTCGAGTAGTAAAGTTGTGAAATGCGCACCGAAAAGTGCGGTCAAAACAAGACCACCAGCCCGATATGATGTTGTTCCGAAACAAGGGACTTGGGTAGGTGGTAATGCCTGACGTCTTAGAGCGCCTCTGCGCGACGGCACGGCGAGCTCGTAGCTCACGTTGCACGGCGTTCGGCGGCTGCTCAGCTTCTGCACACAAAACAAAACTTCGTCAGGACTGCGTATTCCAAGGCACTGGTCTGCAACTAACGTCGGAACGATGACCCGAGTGAGACGGCAATAGTGCGGGGACTATTGCGGTCTCACTGGGAGATACTGGCGGAGCTGTAGACAGGTGTGCACGGCGTGGCGGCACAGGTCGGAATGAGTGTCTAGTGGACGAAACTATAAGGGTTCCTTGTCAGGACTACGGAACTCTAAATAGCGCCAGAAAAGGTTAAAGCAATAATAGATGCACCGATTCCAACCAATGTTAACAAACTGCAGTCATTTTTAGGATTAGTAAATTATTACAGGAACTTCGTGCCGCATGCATCAAGCATCCTCATCCCTTTGTATGATTTATTAAAAAAAGGTACAAAGTGGAATTGGGGCAGAGAACATAATGATGCATTTATAGGAATTAAGAACATTTTAACTTCAGATCGAGTTCTAGCGCATTTTAATCTTGATACAAAGTTAATCTTGATTGTAGACGCCTTAGAACGCGTTATAAACTCAGTTTATAATTATACAATTGAATATTTAATTTTGTATATTTTATTATGTGGAATCCGGCGATGTACCAGTCATGCTAAATGATCTCCGGGAAGAAAATCATAGCGATGTTATATTAAGACAGGTTATCGATTTTGTTCAAAAACGGTGGCCCAAAAACGTTTTGTACCTACGGCTTAGGCCTTATTTTTTATGTAGGACCCAATTGTCCGTCGAAAATGGATGTCTACAAGGTAGTGGTACCAGATTGTTGTATGAGATTGAAAATTACGTAACAAATTGTTGTATGAGCTTCATAGCTCACATATGGGTATGGTAAAAACGAAAGCCGAGGCTCACTCCCGTTTCTGGTACCTAGGTATCGAAGCGGCGCTCGAAAACATGAAAGGGTTATGTGAGGTATGTAATCAATTACGCCCATCACCACCGCGTGCGCCATGGCAGTATCCTGCCCGACCTATGTGTAGAGTACACGTAGATTTTCTGGGCCCCTTGAATTAACATATGTACCTAGTTATAGTAGATGCATATACAAAGTGGGTGGAGGTTTCTGATATGTGTGGTAATACTAGTTCGGCTGCTACAATCGACAAACTGTACGAGTATATGTCTAGATTTGGCTAAATGCATATGTTAGTTAGCGATAACGCATCAGTTTTTTCTTCTCAGGAGTTTAAAGAATTTTTTAGGTTAAATGGGAAAAATAACCTCACTTCACCCGCTTACCATCCAGCCATTAATGGACAGGCAGAAAGTTATGTAAAAATAGTAAAGAGGGGTATTAAATCTTGCGTAATGTCATCACGTCACAAATAAAAATGAAGTTAGGAATAGACTGTTGAAGTATTTGTTTCACTACCGTAACTCAGTACATTCTGTCACCGGATTCTCGCCTGCCCAGCTAGTGTTTGGGCACAAGCTGAGATCTCGACTTGATCTGTGTAATCCTCGCGCCGACGATAAGAATCTAACGTTGTTCTTTTCCACATCATTGGCTGATAACGTCCAACGCAAACACTTCTTACAGTGTAAAGCATACGGCGGAAGCAATATGAAAACAACCAATGTCGGTGATAAAGTTTTATATAAAAAATATGTGAACAAAAATATTTATTTTGGCGTCAAGGCATTGTTTTAAATATAATTGGAAAAATTATGTTCCTTATTAAAGACATTGCATGCAGCTCATTTATTATACTGCTGACCAAATCTTCAGCCCAAGGAACTTTGGCAAAAAAGGGTAAACCCAGAACATGGTAGGTAAGTAAATTTCTGTTGTGTTTTAGATTTTCTACTATCGAAACCGTTTTGGAAACCACATCAGCTTATTACAATTCTATGTCGACAGAAACGATATTGTGAGAAACAGTTAGTTTATAATTTCTATATTAATGATAGTTACAAATACAAGTTCACTATTTTGGATAATTTTTCACGTCAAGTCTTTGAGAAAAGATAATTAACAAAAAACTTTAAAATGAAATTCTCGTGAGTTTCTGTTATATATAGCTATGTAACTATATCTACAGCAACGTGGGCTGCGGCCCCACCACTGGATATTTTGTAATAAAGTCAGTTCTAATATGGCGGTCGTGTTGTCACTTCATTTAGTCCCATTACAAATTAGTTTCACACATATTTTAATATTATAAATCAAACCAGCAAAAACACTCACGTTGGGGATCGAATACCCCAACGTGTGTGATCAGTGCCCGTCGGGAGCTCGCAGACGCAGCTGCGCACTCGCCCTGATGATGAGCATCTGATATGCTCGAAACCCGGGTCGACGTATTCGATCCCCAACGTGAGTGTTTTTGCCGGTTTAATTTAATATACTTAAAATACTTTAATCTACACATAAAACATCATTATCAATATCATTAAGGTATGTACATACTATTAGATATATTTAACTGATATCTTCCCTCCTTTTTTATGGAACCCGATAGAATAATAAATCTGTATATTCTCTGTTTGGAATCCAATTCTATTTCAGTACTGGGCTGACAGAAAGGTAAATTGATTTGTTCTGTTTTCCTTTTTTAAACGAAACTGTGGAACTGATCCACTTTGTGTGGGCACGTTCGGGTGCAAACGAGTTTCAGTTCAGTTTTGTCAATATTTTAGAATGAGAGCTAATAGTTGTTATACTAAAGTTAATTTTATATAAGCAGTATATAGATTCTGCTTATATAAAATTTAGGGAACAAATAAATAATAAATCAAAAAACTGAAAAACCAGAAGCATAGATATTACGCTCAGCAAAAAGCATACAAAATTTGACCTAACTTGAATACTTGGTATTCAAAATATGAAGAACAACGTTTGTATGGAAGGCGCTCCGTGCACTCTACTCTTAATAATATCAAAATATGGTAGAAGCCCTTATGAATATATATACTTATATATTTTTCTGATATTTAAATTTATTCAAATACTTATTTAAACCTTACAGAAATAGTTCCGTGATAGAATATAATATGTTAGCTTATGTTAATATTAGTTATAAATGAAAATAATAATGACATACATGCAAACATACGCACTGTAATGAGAACCTACAATATGATAACAAAATATAAACCGTTCAAAGAAATATGAAACGTATTCAATAATTTCAATTATTTTATCATAATAATAATAATAAATAATAATAATAATAATTTGTTTATTGTGATAAAAAACGTTAATTACAAACAATTACAAATTATCACACAGTAAAATGTACATTAATCATTATATAATCCAATGTCAAAGTAATCAAATGTCAAAAATAATATAATGTCAAAGTATAATTTAATGTCAAATTGAATATAATTACAAATATAAATCATGTCAATATTAGGGCGCATTCCATTGGTCTTTGAGACCCTCACAATATTGTAAAAACACAGAAAAAGTAACCTTCCATTTGTCACACATTATATCAATTTCGGTGTTGGCGTCGAGAAGTGCATTGAAGTGGCGTCGGATTCGAATTAAAGGAGACTCGGTACGCGCCACACTGTTATCCCGAGGAACATAAAACAGCTCGTGCCGACGACCGCGCGTGTACATTGGTGGAACAAACAATACACATAAAAGGTTTAGTAGCTGTGGGCAGTCTACTGCACCTCTAATGATTTTACAGCCGACGACAAGTTGATCGAGGGCCCTCCTTACTTCTAACGAGTTGTAACCGAGCTGGCCGAGCAGGAATTTTGTCGGATAAAGGAAGGGATAATACCCATAGAGTTTTTTATACAATGTTCTTAAGAAGGCTTTCTGAACCTTCTCAAGCATTCGTGCATATGTTACCTGGTGGGGGTTCCAGACACACGCGCTCGATTCAAGTTTGCTTCTCACTAAGGAGTTATATAAGGTGACAATAACCTGAGGGTTTTGAAAATCCTTAGCATTTCGCAAAACAAAACCCAAACGACAGAAAGCCTCTTTAACGAGGACTAATATGTGGTCATGAAAAGTCAATCCCCGATCTAATGTGACTCCAAGGTCCTTAATATGGTCAACCCTATTTATGTATCTGCTGTTCAAGCGGTAATTATAATAAACAGGATTCTTTTTACGGTCAAAGGTCATAGCATTACATTTTTTAACATTAAATAACAATTTATTAGTCACACTCCATTCATATATCATGTCAATGTCATTTTGTATTCTAGAGCAGTCACTAAGAGATTTAATTTCAAGGTACAGTTTTAAATCATCCGCGTATAAGAGACAGTTTGCGGAACTAAGCACTTTAGGTAAGTCATGAAGCATTATTAGAAACAGGAGTGGGCCAAGCACTGATCCCTGGCTCACCCCAGATCTGGTGTGATATGGCTCTGATATGTACATGCCATGCCGAACAAACTGCCTACGATCCCTCATATAGTCTGCGAAAAACTTTACGAGATTAGGAGTGAAACCGACAGCTGATAGCTTGCGCAATAGTAAATCATTGTCAATTTTGTCGAAAGCTTTTTGAAAATCGAAATATATGACATCTACCTGCAGCCTGCGATCCATAGCACTAGATATATAGTCGACCAAACACAGCAAGTTGGTATTCACGGAGCGCCCTGGTCTGAAACCGTGCTGCTCATCGCCCAATTGCTGCTTCACCTGTCTGTATATTTCGCTGTGCAAAAAGTATTCAAAGATTTTGGCTGGCGCGCACAAAATCGCTATAGGTCGATATTCTTCAACTATAGTCCTATTACCACTTTTGGGGATAGGTGTCACCCTAGATAGCTTCCACTGAGTGGGATAGTGGCCGTTTTTAAGTGAAAGGTTAAGGATATGGTAAAGAGGAAGAATCATGTGCGTTTTACAAGCTTTAAGTACGAAACTCGGTATGTTGTCAGGCCCTGGTGAACTACTTGGCTTTAACTTATTTATACAACGCTCAATATCCTCAGGCAAAATAGAAGGAATATTAACATGACCTCCCCAAGAAGCTTGTTCGCGGTAGACACTTGCATCTAGAATAGGTGAATCAGTTAAGAAAACACTGGAAAAGTAGTCTGCAAACTACTTTTCCAGTATATTCTATGACTTAAAGAAAAACGATTCCTCAAAATATATGTACATCTTCTTTAAATATAAAAATTACGTGTCACGTTGTTTGTCCGCGATGGCCTCATACACTGCTAAAGCAATTTTAAATTTGGTTTGCACACCGTGTGCAATACGATCCAAATTGAAAGATAGGATAGCTAACATCTCAATGTATAGTCGTAATTACCCGTGCAAAGCCGGGGCGGGCCGCTAGTATATATAAATTTATCAAAATTTATTTAGCTGACGCTAGAATATTATATATATATATATATATATATATATATATATATATATATATATATATATATATATATATATATATATAAATAAATACATATATAATATACAGAATTTTTCCAGCGGAACTGACAGAATTTGTGCAGCATATTAATATGGTTATTTAGTTATTATTCATTCTATTTATAGACCTTCTTCAATTTAACCACATTTTCACCTGTCTCTCCATCTATTTAGATTGACGTGGCAACCGTGCCATTGAAATGGTTTGAAGCATAGATTTGAAGTAGCAGATATCTGATGAGAAATAGCCATGGTTTGACAGAATTCAAATGAGATTTTTCAAAAATCAGTTTCCGAACGTTTTCAAATAAATTATTAAATATTCCGCTGCTAGTATGACAAGGATAAATAAATTTCCGGTTATGTAATCCAGATTTGTTAAGAAAGATTTAATAATTTTGGGTCAGTAATTTACCTTACCTACCTTAGTCATTATATATTTTTTTTCTTATGTCTGTTAATGAACTCCTATAATTTTATTATGAAAGAAGACATTTTAAACTTATAGGTAATTGGTATTATTTGCTATCAATTACTGCTAGATATCATTGTCACTCGAGAGGCGTTACAATTACTAAAAACCAAATTCTCAGATAATAATACTCGTATTTCACACATTCAGTTAATTGTTTATTTTTTTCTGATCACCCAATGAATGCGAATCCTTATAGATGTACTCCCTCACATATAAAATCACCTAAGTAATGGTTTACGAAACAGTGTTTAAAATGATTTCTTAGCTCATATACGGTTTGCACTTACGATAATTATTATAGTCGAGCTCGAGCGGACGTTGTCGAACCCGCCCGTGTCGCTCCGTGATGAAGTGGGTCCGAATCCCACGAAACTAGTCGGGCGTCGTCGCGTTCTCGACTATAATAATTATCGTAAGTGCAAAACGTATATAAATCAATATGTCGAATACTTACGTAAGTTTTAATAATGTTATTTCTTAGCCTTTACGAACAAACAATTCTTAAGTTTTAAGCCTTACTTATCCCACGTGTAGGAATATATCTCACTTAAAAACGTTGCATAACTTTATCTATCAATTTAGTACTTACTGCTTTTATCGACAATCCCGCTGCGAGACTGATTTCTTCAAACCAACCTAGAAATCATTTATTACTCGAACACAATCTTGTTATACTGACGTCAGTATTTTAGCCCTCAAATCCTTGCCCTTATCCTCTCTATATGCTTTAAATATTATCCTAATCCTTTAAACCAAATTCTGTCTTAAATAAAAATGGAAATATAGGTACTTTAAATGATACTAGATGCATCGAGCTTCAGAACAATTTTTCTGGTCAATATAGAATTATATAGAATCAAGTTGCTACGAGTATCATTATAACTGTAAATTAAATCTTATTTTGATGGTAAATATATCGCAAACAAACTCAGATAATTAATGGAAAAGCAAAAGAAGTTGCTTCAGCGTACATTGGCAACGTTGGAAATCTTATTATGAATAATATTTACATTGTTATACAAGGGTCGAAAGGAACCAATGACTTTCACCGATGTTAAACACACTACTTTTCATTTAGAATATAAGGAAAGTGAAAAAAATGTAGTCTTCTAAAATGCTTATAATGTTTTATTATTTAAAATTAATGCGACTATAATTCAAATAGGAATCGATGACTCATATCCGTGTTAAACTCTCTACTTTTCATTTAAAATATAAGAAAAGTAATAAGTAGCGTGGATATAATATTAATTTAAAATATTAACTGAAAGTGATAACATGAGTTTAAGATACATATATAAAATTGATTGACGAGTTAGAACAATTTGTTAAATTGAAGTAAAATTTTTCATTTTTTTTTATACGTACCTAATGTTTAGTTACTATTCCGCCCAAATATAATTATGGTTTCTTTTAAATTTTATATATGGGTCACAAGGCGTCTTTTCCGGAAGACATCCCTCTTTATAGGTATATTTAATTCACACTGCTCATTATCATAATCAGTGACTGAAATTTTCATATAACATACACTAACTTCAGAAAAAACTTAGTCGTCTAATTTTGTTACCAACAATGGTTACCATGGTTCCAAAACGTTCCAGCCCTAGAGAAGGAAGCATTTACTATGAGTTTTTCCCGCCCTTAGGTGGAAAGCAGTGTCTCCCACCCGCTACTCGGTTCAAACGAACATACCTACATTCGTAGATACTTTCCGAGTATGAGAAATTAATAAAAAACGGTCAAGTGCGTGTCGAGCCACGCACAGTGTAGGGTTCCGTAGAAGGCCGTTATCATAATATAGAACGATTCTGTAGTTCTTTATTCTCCTCCACTTTCTTCCTGCTAAATCTAAGAAATAAGAGTACGATTGCCGCCAAGTTGTTATTTCAATTGTAATTCGAAAATTAAACAAAATTCGTTTGTGAATTCTATAGATTTTCGATTTAGCGATTCAGAATTCGTTGGTAAATTGTAAGAATTTGAATGTCATTTAATTTATTTGCTGTAGCATAAATAATTATTCTATTATAAAATAGTTGATATATATATATGAAAGAAAAATAAAAAGTACACACCGATACATATGCAAGTAAGCTTATAAATGGGCTATTATACTATATAATTAGTCTGGACATAAATACTGTAACTTAAAATTACTTAGATTTTTTTTTATTGTATCAGCCGAACCGCGTCCACTGCTGAACACAGCCTCCCTTAGTCAGGGGGTATTCCCCACGCTTGGCGGGCAGTTTGGGGATCGCAGTGTAAGATGGCATGGCAGTTCTTTAGAAGGCGCTGCTGCCCACCTTCTAGTAATTTTTCCCCCTAGTCGCCTTTTACGACACCCACGGGATGATATGAAGGAGTGCAATTCTAATCCGACACCCCACGGGGAACTTAGAATTTGGAACGCGTTTATTACTTAAAAATGTTCTCCGATTTTGCGCCATTTCATATATTATTTTGTGTTCATTATCAAATAACAATATGAAATGAGGTGTTAAAGAAAATATGATAGTAGTATTCGCTTTGTGCAAAGTAGGTATTTAGCCGTCGCGTCGTTCATATTACAGGCACTACGAAAGCTTGGTATCCGCCGTAGGTATGTTCATATATCGTAATATCAGCAGATACAACAACACTTACTCTGACGAAAAGACCATAAAAAATTAGGGCAGCCGTGTGTCTTAGAACTACAAATTAATGCTGTTAAAGCCAGAATTGGTCGAAATCCCATTAGGAATTAAAAATATTATGATAACTCAACAATAATCTTATTGCGAGAAATGAAGATTCCCGCTAGGAAATTGTCGCGTATTATAACTGTAACAATAAATATATAAATTATTCACAAGACCTGAAGCTCGGTGCTTATCGTCGATATACAGGATATGCCCTAACTCAATCTTTAAAATTAAATAGAGTGCCTCCCGTTGCGATACGCAAGTGAAGGGCTCAGAAATATTCTCTTTACCGATGAAAAATTTACTTTAATTTTTATTGAAGAGCACTACAAATTGATGATGTGTGAAATGAAGTGATCGATGACCTTGGACCGACAGGTACAAACAGCAAACACTTCTAGTGTACGGCGAAAATGAGGTCTAAAAAGTACTTTATACCTATATATGTCGGATCTTTGTACTGTCATATCTATATCTGTACTAATGGAAATAGTTTGATACCCGGGAAAGGACATAGGACAGTTTTTATTCAACTGCGCAAAAAGAGGATAATAGTTTTGCGCGATAACCGCAATACGCGCGGGTGGAGCCGCGGCTGGAAAGCTAGTCTATTATGTATGACGTCATCATCATCATCAGCCGGAAGACGTCCACTGCTGAACAAGGGCCTCCGCAATAAATCGCCACAAAGAACGGCTATTAGCCACTTGTAGCCATTTGCTACCTGCGACTTTCACGATATCGTTAGTCCACCTAGTGGTATGACATAGGCCATAGTTATCGTTTTAAGATTTTATATTTTAGATTAAGTTTTCAATGCCAGTCTTTACCCTTATAAAAAACCAACTACTTCATCTTAGTCACTTAAAAGGATTTATTCTATAGATTTTATATTTGGTACAAAATTATCCAACATCCAAGTTCAACGACTATCACTGCTAAACTAAGAAAGTTATCCCAACCCCTAAATTTTTCCTTTAAAGTTCATAAAACGCACTATCATTTTGAATTTTTTCAGATTTTTCAAGCTAGTAGTTTAGCTTTTAGAGGAGGGGGACGCCCTGCTGGAACAAAAAATTGCACTTAAAAGTTTAATATGTCGTAAATGGAGCATTAAATCGAAAAATAGTATTATCAACCCCTAAGTCATTTTAGAAGATCTATTCAACCATACCACACATGATGAGATAGACGACAAAAAAAAAATTCATCTCTACATAACATGTATGGGAGGTACCCTAAAAAAAATAGTTTTCAAAATTTTATTTTACCACTTTGTCGGCGTAATTGATTTACATATACATACGAAATTACAGCTTCCTAGTACTCACGGTCTCTTAGCAAAACCTCGGACAGACGGACATGACGAAACTATAAGGATTCCTTGTCAGGACTACGGAACCCTGAAAAGTATTCCTGCTAAGATTAAAATGAAATAGTAGCGAACGATTCGTTTAAAAGTTATAAATTCGCCAAAACTCTTATGTTTTGATTGCTAAATTCTCATATATATAAAAAAAAATTATATATAAATTTACACTCCATAGACTCCAGGGCCCGTGACTTTTATCAATTCTGAATTTTTATTTTTATTTAAATTCTCATATTAAAAGGCCTGAGATAAATTGAATTCATTGAGTGAGATATGAAATTTACTTGGACCTAACAATATGAACGAAATTTTATGTTGTTAAGCCTATTCTATACTAACTACTAATAATATTATAAAGAAGAAAGATTTGTATTTTTGTCTGCAATGAATAAACTTAAAAACTACTGAACCGATTAGGATAAAATTTGTTATGGAAATAGATTGAGAACCGGGAAACGACATAAGATAGTTTTTATCCAACTGCCCAAAAAATATGAATGTTTTTTTGCTATTATGGACATACACGTGTACAGAGCTGCGGCCGGAAAACAAGTATTTTATATTCTTAATTATACATCATGAAGGTAAAGATTACATTGTACATATGTACCTATCATATTCCTTCGTCAAAATCCCATTTAGTCTATTGTTCATATACCTACTCATCAATCACTCATACAAAGCTGGCTTAAATATTGCAGTTTATTCCATGCAGAAAGTAGAACTTGAGGCCTCACTACTTTTCCTTTTCATCGATCATTATACTGTTTAATATACCGAATTAAAATTTAACCAAAATATACTTTTGCCTACTTGTCGTTTATAAAACTTTAAAAATATGATAGCAAAATGCACATTTCAATATTTGTTTCTTCTTACTATATAGCTTACGTGCACATAAGTTGTGGCAGGTGGCTTGGGGATCGCAGTGTGAGATGGCAATTCTTTAGAAAGCGCTGCTGCCCACCTTCCAGTATTTTTCCCTTAGTCGCGACTTACGACACCCACGGGATGATATGGGGAGGTGCAATTCTAACCCGGCACCCCATGGGGGTGTCATACAATTACTAAGCCTTTATTAACAAATACTACGAACTATACACAATACTACAGCTACTACAATTAAAGCATTTAGACAATCCAAAAGTCATTGCAGACTCACAGACAGCTCCAAATGCTCCAGCCAGTTGGCAGAGTGCCCAGCATGCTGGCAGCATTGCCCATTTACAATTACTTCAATTCTATTTATTGAATTCTAATTAATTATTTTTATTTAATTTTATGAGCTAATGTCCAGGTCCTCAGCCTTGTAATAATTGTTAACCTGAAATGTAAATGGTTAAACATTCCGATTATGTATGTAAAATAGTCAAAAACACAAACGTCATTTGTTAATTTGAGTTTTGAGTTTGTGATATGTGACTAATTATTTACCTTTTTTATGGAGAAGGTCATTTTGAGAAATAGTGATTTATTAAACAGGTATAGGTTTCCGCAACTTCCCCATCCCTCAGTGGGGAATTCCATCCCCTCTCTTCCCTCTCCCCATATGACTTAAGAGTAGATACACCGATTCTAACGTTCTTCCAATGTTTGTTTACTTAATTTTTACATATTTTTAATAATTATTATTTAAAAAACAAACAGGCTCCCCCTTACTCTGCAGGGGGATGGTCTAACTCTCTTCCCCCTCCCCCTTGATGTATGTAAGCGCACTTTTGGTGTATTTTTTGCATTTTGTAGTCATATGAGAAAACTTTTCATATCTATTAAAACTCTTTTTGCCCTTTTGGGAGACATTTGAAATAGAGGATTTGAAATTCTGTCGAATACAATGCCGAATAAATATGAATACTTTTTGGTATAGTTGACTCCGAGAAAATGTCTTGTGACCAACAAACAACCGACCGAGTGATTCAATAAATGTTCAGTTTTCTGTTCGGATGTAAGGAAGCATAAAATTGTATGTAAGTAAGTTTTAAAACCCTAATGCAATATATTTTTATGTAAATTAATGTATCTCAATTAAATTCAACTCATAAATGTCTGTGGTACTTGTACAACAGTGCTTGAGAGGAGTGTCCAACTTCCAACAGTTACGAAGTTTCAATGGCCATTTGCCCGCATTTTAACGTAGTTGGTAAACCACTAATGTCCGTGGCTCTCATATAACCGAACACGTTAAGAACGAATTTCACTTTGAGTGTCGTGGAATTACACGAATAGCATAATATAATAAAACTGTTGTAATAAAGATTTTACATTGTATTACAATTACAGATCCCCGTAATTGTAATAACTTTTATGGAATTACAATGAGAGGAAAACATATAATAATTTGCGGGATTTGAACCCGCACCATCCACTCCTATAGCTGGGGTATGGTCTGACTGCTAAGTTAACATAACATATGACTCGTAACTCTAATTTATGCTCTCGTACTTAACTATCGTATGGGGATGAAGCGACACCTATAGTTTTACATAGGTACTTTATACTATAAACAAGATTTTTTATGCTATTAGCTTTAAACTTGTTAACGATGACGCAACCCTATAATTTTACTATACGGCCCCATTACTTAGCTTACATTCATCTATCCATGAAAAAATAAATTGCAGCAGCGAATTTGGCAAATTGCGCTTAAAGGTATTTCGCTTGCATGACTTAAAACTCTCAACAAAAATAAATGTATACATGTCCATAGTGTTACCAAACCTCCTATACTCTTCTGAGACATCGGTTCTATACCGAAAAAAAAATCGTACACTCGACAGATATTACCTCAAATGTCTCCGAGACATCATGAACATCAGATGGTAGGACCACGTCAGAAATACAACTGTCCTAAGGCGCGCTAACATCGGAGGGTGGTGTGAACATGTATCTCATATTATGTCGGATAGAAGCGCATCTTCTTTTCAGAACTCCAGTACGGAAAGCGTAAAAGCGGAGGCCAGTTCCTAAGACTTAAGGATGTTCTGAAAAGACATATGAAGAGATGCAAAGTAGAGCCCTCTCAATGGGAAGTTAAAGCTGCTCAGCGCCCCGAATGGCGTCGCCTCATTCACGATTAGGTGAAGGACTTCGAAACCGCCCACCACGATGAGCTTGACAAAAAGCGTGATGAACTCAAGGCCCGACCACCAGCGGCCATCACGTACAACTACATTAGCGGGGTAATAACATGTCCCAAGTGCGCGCGTACCTTCTCCAACTAAATCGGGTACTCTAGCCACCAGAGAGCGCACCAAAGGTTTGAACAACAGAAGCTGGCTCTAAATCTGTAAATTAAGCATTCCTTTTCAGAAGTAACAGTCACTGTGGCCGAAATCGGTCAGGACTACATCATCATCCATCCATATATGTTTGTTGATTTGCTGATATCTTTGAACGCAGATAATTTCTTAACAAGGACAATAATAAACAAAACAAAAAGTATAATCATAGGACCAATAGTTAGAAAAAGTTATTGTTCAACGGTTTAATTCATTGCTCTATTATAAAAACCAATAATATACACAAACTTTTATTTGCGAACACTAAAGTACAACAACAATTAATAACAACAATCGACCAAGTATAAGTGTGACGCGCTATATAAAGCCTGAAGTGAATGACATAAAACATATTTTTGTTTCTCACAAATTTAAGGCCGTTTTCCTTCTTAATCTAAACATTTAATTATATTTAGACACTACAAACTACATGCACTGCTTTCAGGTATTGATAATTTTGAAGCAGTGATGGCTCAGAGGCATTGGCTATGGACTGCCGCGCGGCAGGTCTATGGTTCGAATCCCGCCACGGCCTTCACCGCAAGCTGGAAGGGCATTTTGCGAATGCCCGCCTGGCTAGCGACCACCCTCAAGTAGAAAATCTGTCGCCAAGCACCAAACGGTGTGTTCCGGCAGCTGTCCTTGGAAAAAAATTCGTATATATACGACGTTACCTACTTCATAGATTTTGCCTATTTTACTTAAAAAATTATACTTATTTCGTACAAAAATTGATAAATATTATTCTTGATATTCTTGATTACATTTCAAAAATACTTTTGTGATGTAATCCGCAAAGCATGCGTTTTTTTAAAAATAAAAATATTAAAATACAGTCATAACCTTTTAAGCCAAAACCGAGAATACTGGCTCCTCGTAAATTAATAATTCAAGACCTTGTCTTGGTAATTAAGCCTCAAGAACAGATTTGTTTTAATTTTGGGGTAAAGCAATTTCACGCTTGAATTGTTCATTCATCATATCCGGCTCAATTTTAATAAATGGCTCAATGTTTGTTAGATTAGAGGTTCCTTAAAATTCTATTGTTATTCCGATTACGCTCGATAACGCTTTAGTATTCAATGCCGGGATCTGAAATCATTATCAATTGGGTCGGCTCTGCCTTTGCAATATACGAATATAATGAATCAATTTACCGTAAAGTTTCTTCTGAAAGCGTTCACAATTTGCACAGAATAGGTGTTTGACGTTTAATCGGCCAAGTTTTAATTAACGACTGCGATCAATAAATAAAAGTAAAACAAACTAATTTTTCTTAGCATAGAAATGTAATGAATTATTTTACTAATAATAATGCTTACTTAATAAGGATTGTGTACTGCAGATTGTTCGTTCATGTTGTGGAATACATCTGTTACTAAGTTTCCAAAAACGTGTCCGGTGAGTCAAGTGCACATCAATAAAATTTGTTCATTCGTAGTCACAATTTAGTATTTTTTTTATGAAAATTAAGTTTAATTGCTGTAATAGGTACCTACTATATGTACGTATATACCATGTGAGCACAAGATCACAACCCTAAACCACGTACCTTGTCAGAAGAGATACGAGCGTTAGAAAGAGAGGCTTAGGTTCTAGGTATAAGGTTATCAATTGTGTGCGATCTGAATTGCTCTTTATTGCGTCGTAGCAAAGTTGCTTATTTATTTAAACGTCTTTGCGGAGAGATCCTTCTCGTCTTTTTTATTCTATGGTCATGGTAACAGTTTAACTGACAGTTTTTACTGACTCAAATTTTATAGGTACAAATTAAATATGAATCTATAGCTAGGAGCAAGTATCTGAGATAATTGCTCATAGATCCATAGGTTCCCAAACTAGCGTCATCTATGTTCCAAGACCTAAGGCTCTAATATTAAAGCTCTGGTGCTTGTTATATTTACTTAGCGCCCAAGGCACGTAAAGAGTTTGTGACAGTGTATCTAAGTAATGTACACAGAAAAAAATTATATCTTAGGCCAAGAGAGTTTATTTGGTTCAAGATCTTTTAGGTTTTCGATATAAGGAAAGTCGAAAATGTCTTCACCTAAGAAATAAAATGTTTTGTATTATAGTTCTTGGGCCAACAAATATATTCTTATACCAATATTGAAAAGTTTCTTTTTTTAATTTTTTAAATATATCACTTCAAGACGGAAACTATTTCAAAACAATAAACATTTTTACATTACAATATGGAAGAGCTCTTTTATTAAAAGGTAAAAAGTTGAACCCAAGAGCCAACCTATTTTATTTTAAATTTTTATTTCGTGTCTCAAAACCGAATAACTATTTTTTGAAAAGCTTTATGTTTTGACCCAAGAGCGAGTATGTCTTACTTGAAATATTCTATTATATCTCTCAAAACTGAAAAGCTCTTTTTTTAAAACTAAATGTAATGACCTAAGAGCGAATTTGTCTTACTTGAAATGTTTTATTTCATCCTTCAAAACAGAAAAGTTCCTATCTTAAAAGCTAAATGTGTTAAACCAAGATCGAGTATATTTCTACAGAAATATTTTATTTCATCATGTAAAAGTGGAAAGTTATTAACCTAAGAACTCAAGTATTTTAATGAAAGTATCAGAATCTTGATGTAAAATTGATCAGTTTTGAAGGAAGGATATTATATATTTTGACTAAATGTATTAATTTTTAAAATAAGAAGTTAGAAAATCTTCTATGTAACTTTAATTTTTACGTTAAGAATCCAAATTCTTTTATCGAGATAGTTATATCTCTAAACCGAAACTTAATGTTTCAATTCAACAATTGGAATGTATTGATTAGATATTAATGTTACTTGTATCAAAATATTTACTTTTTTGATAGATTTAGTTTACCTATATATATATATATCGAAAGTAAGTACATAGAATTTTAAATAGTTAGCATAGATTAATTTGTCAAAAATTATTCTCATTTGTATACAACTATAATTTATTATTCGGCCATAATGGACAGTGATTTCTCTTTCGTTGTATATTCGTAGGTATTCTTTTTCCAAAAAATAGAACTGAGTTCTACACTGAAAAGCGTAAAATAACTTGTCGATGTCGGTTACCATGCGCACAATATAGTAATAATAGGTATTTTTGAACAAGTATAATGTTCCGAATTCAACAAGTTATTTTAAACTTATCAGTGTTGAATAGTGTTACATTTTTTGGTAAAAGAACACACAAATACCCAACGAAGGAGTAATTACAAGCCCATCATGTAGTCATGACCGAAGAAATAATAAGAACTGTATACAAATGATAATAGTTTTTTACAAATTATTCTATGTTAACTATTTAAAATTCTATGTACTTACTTTCGATATACACACAGGTAAACTAATTCTATCAAATAAGTAAATATTTTGATTTGGAACATTAATATCGGTATAACTATTCTAAATTTTATCTACCGTAATTTTACACACTACACGGAATACAGATATAAGACTTATTATTACCTTCGATATACACATAGGTCATTGGATTACAACTAATTGAATTAAAGAAGTGACAAGTTTTGATATCAGTAACTTATGTCTAGTTAAACCATTCCAACAGTTGAATTAAAACATGGGTAGAAGATAAAAATATCTTGATAATAATATAACATAAATCTCAAATACAAATTTACCAAACCTATTTGATAGGGAACAAAGCATAGGCTAGCAATAGAAACTAAATTAAGATTCATATAATTTATTTAATTATTTAAGTAATTATGAACCACTTTTTTGAAAAACATAAAAATAAACCACTTCTTTATAAAAACTTAATACTAAGTGCTGCACCCGCTAGTATATGTATTCATATGACTGTCAATGTTAAATTATATTCTTCTGTTATTTACTTCCGAAGTTCTCCAGAACGTCTGGCGATGCATTCCAGACTGATAACAAACGACGTATATTTTCTTCCATCGCAACGCAACGGGATGACAATTTTTAGTAGAAACCTTTGTGTATTTATAAACCACTGCAAGAAACTTAATCCAAACACTTCGGTGGGCACTGCTTTTCTTTACACAAGTCAAATCTCTCACAATACTACGTTGTTGTAAATTAACTTATTTCAGTATAACCGCCACGCTGCGCACCGCCGCCACTGGACACGATTATATACAGTGTTGCCATATGAACTCCAGATCTAGTTGCCAAATATTGAAGCTATAATATAGGAGTCCGTGTTCAAGTAATTCAAAGCCAATATCTACGAGTTTTGGCTTAGGGTTATTGGGCTGTACAATGTATACATAACTTTATTGTTACACCCTTCGAAAAATATAGTATATTTTATCGAAGGTTACACCACAAGAAGTGCAATATTACGTATGCATGAAATTACTGAACTAAAATTTCTAGCGTAGGAAATTAAACCTTTCTTAATAAGGAACATTATTGCGTATGAAAATATAATACTTAAAAGGCTTTTGCCTTGTAAGTAGTGTAATTGAATATTGTGAGTGTTTCTTATTGTTATGGGAATAGTTTGATTTCTTGTGGAGTTCAATTGAGCCGGTAAGACCCCCACAATACTTGCAAGTTGGTAGTCACCATGAGTATTTTCTATGGCGTTGTATCGTAGCGTATACGTACAGGAAGGGCGCGGGCACCGATCTCTCTCAAGCTGTCGTTAATATACTTTTATAGACTTGCAAGTATTTGGGGTTAGCACCTGGTTGGCGTACATGCAAGAAAAAACCAGCTTTTAAACCTGTTCGCGTAAATACCCATTTCCCTACCTAACGTCACGTTAGTACCTGCTATCAATTATTCTGTGCTAACGTTCCGCAATCAAATTTTGGACGTTCTAGAAAAGGGTCAGATCAAGAGTAATCAAAACCGACGCGCATGTATGAAAGGATTGGATTGTGAATGGAGTGAAAGAGGGGTGTCTGGATCGCAGAAAGTGAAAATCTATAGTTATTGCCTACCCCTTTTGGGAAAGAGGCATGATTATATGTATGCCTATGTATGTATATAACAACATTATTTGGTTGTGAAATATCAACACGAGCTGATAGGTATTATACGGGTTAATAATACGCAGTGAATAAAACGAATCCAATTCATAGTATAGGTACTATATTAATTTATGTCCTGTTCGTGCGTTTTCGGCTTTGATGTATGAATTAGAAAACATTTGCACAAGGTTATAATGTACAACCTTTATGTACCACAGCATATTAAAAATGTCAAAAGTTACAAAAAGAATAAATACATTGTTCCTAAATATTTTCACAGAATCTTACTTTCTATTTAAAATTAAAATAAGTTAACCGCAATGAACTTGTAATTTTTCCCACGAATCTCGCGGAATCTCAAATTTTATAGCAACACTGACCACTACTGGAATTATCGAGCCAACCAATCATCACTGTTCTCATTAGGCAAGATTCATGTTTCTTCCATCAAGAATCAAAAATCTTGATTTGATTAATTCGATAAATCTGATTCTTGAATGAAATAACTTTCTTATTCTAGACTATTATATCGCTATAGCGATATAATAGTCTGCAGTGTAAGTTGTTTTTTCCGATTTTTGGTATAATATGCGATTGTATGTATTTATATAACGTATGAATAAATTCACTACAGCTACTATTTGGATCTACTATTTCGTCTGAATGATTGTTGGTATGGATTAGTAAAGTCAAAAGTCAAAGTCGAAATCATTCATTCAATTTTAGCGCCTATGACGCTCTTATGAATGACAATTACAAAAAAAGAAACTATTGACGCGTTCAGTAACAATGGTATAGAGCCAGTTTGAGAAAAACAGCAAGAAACTCGGGACTATTCTTATAAATGTCATTACTCTTTTACAATTTTTATGTCAAATATATAAATATCACACATAATATATTTATGTTTATTATTGGCGGTGGTTTGGCAAAGGTGTTGGCATATCCTGAACATTTTTGTCTTCTGCATAATCACCAATTTTATAATACGTTAGTGAAATTACAATCTATATCTATATAATCTATCTCTATATATATCTATATATGTAAAAATTATTATATATCTATAATATATAATAATTTTTACATGCAGGTTGAATTTTCCTTCTGTGAAAACTGTAGTACTATCTTTAGAAATGTCTATATAAATCGCACCAAATTACATAAGATAAACTTTTATTTGTCTTTGCTAATCAAATAAACAATCGTTATTTTAAAAAAAAACCCTGATTCGTTAGAACCCATTCCATATATAGCAGGAATTGCCCGCTCTCTATATCAGCTGCTGCTCCACACAACAATACACGATACGACATTATGCTGTGGAAATATGTGAAATAAACGATAGTAATTAAACAACTTTAAACGGTTTAAATCGCGTATATTTATCATTATTAGAGAGATTATCAGATTGTGGTCACGGGGTGACTAATTGGTTTTATTTGTCAAATTAGTTATTAAGAAGTTATTTGTACAACTGTCAGAAATGTTATATTAATCATAACTTTCCCTATTCACACAGTATTCACTCGCGGTATACAGAGATTTTGCTGATTTGTGTTGGCCATGAGATTTTATTAATCTGATAACAGGATCTCAAGCAAGTGGTACTTGCCACCCATCATCTCTGTTGAAATTTGGGTACTATTTGATTTGAATAGCTTTACATACGTTCTTGGTATAAACTGGGTCTCTCTGGCTAGGATTTGTGGATTGTCGAACCAAATATAGTGCTTGGGTTTGTCCTGTGCATGTTCACAAACCGCTGACTTGATCGAGCGTCTGTTCTTCATGTCAGTAATGTGTTCTTTTACCCGAATACCAACGCTCCTTTTCCTTTGCCCAATTTATGACAGCCCACATTCACAATCAAGTTTGTAAACACCTGCATCTTGTAGAGGAATATGGCACTTAACAGGTCTTAAGAATTAATTTATCTTCTTGTGTGGCTTGAAATAAGTTTTTATTGAGGCTTGTCTTAAGATATTACCAATTTTATCTGTGACACTCTTGATGTAAGGTAAGATGGCAGGTTGTCGCTCAACTGTGGAAGGCTTGGGCCGGCTTCTGTGACGCATTCGTGGAGCTTGTGATTATTGCTTCGCAGTACTTGTTTTACATACTGAAGCTCCTCCTTGAGACGGTCAGTGTCGTAGAAGCCATGTGCTCTCTGTAACAAAGAAAGTTAAAGTTGTTTAATTACGCCGAGAAGCCGTTTTCATATGGTATCGCTTTCAACTCTCTGATACAAAAAGTACAGGTAGTACTTAACAGTTTCGTTTTTAAAATTGCGATAAGTCGACTCAAAATGAATACTTAAATGATAGATCTATATGACCGCTGTCAAGTGATAGTTCAGAGTGGACTTTTCAGTTTTGATTTCAAATTTAGAAAAAAAAATTAAAAAGCAAAGGTAATATCTAAATGGGAGATTGATATGACCGCTGTCTGTGTGACAGCTGATGTCGTTCTTTTCGGTTTTAATTTAATATTTAGAATATAATGGATTCAAAAAATCACCTTACCGGGAGATCGATTTTTACAACTCAACCTCAAGGATCAAATTTAGTAAGCTGCCTTACTCAGCTCTATCGATCGTTATATTTACAATTTTGATATTCGAGAAAACATATCATTTATTACCTAAAATATTTGTACCAAAAGCAATAAATATTTTTTATTTAAATTCCGTAACGTACGCTGATGCCAGCAGTGCATTGTGGCAAAGGACGTATTTTTCTTTATCATGGCTGATACCACAGATTTAAAAGACATTTTACAGATAAATAATTTCATACAAAAAGTCGTAATAAACTTAAAATGCCGTCTACAACATTAATACTAGACAAAACCTATCTATTTATTATTACATCACACAAAGTTGTTCGATTTACATGGGGTGAGTGTGATAGTTCAAAAAACAGCATTGATATGGCGTCTTGTTAGTTTTTAAGTAACTTCAAAAAAGGAGGAATTCTCAATTTAACTTGTTATTAAGTATTACGTTTTAACGCCACTAATTATAAACTGATTTTATTTTATGTCTGATAAAATTTATCTATCTCACCTGATGGTAGGTGATTATGTGGTTGAAGTTTTTTTTTGTTCAGGCTATCCTAAAATTATTGGCTCCTAAGGACAGTTTCCGGAACTGAAGAGAACAGAGGCTATGTTCAGAAGTAGATGATCAAGCTGAAATAGTACTGTTCGTTTTAGCAGCGACAGTGTGCCAAATTACCCGTCACTGAACCGATCATTAATTGCTAAAACACAAAACTTAAAAGTATCAGACAGTACTAGAAAGACTTATTGTTTAAGATTTGAGTCTCGTAGTAAAAGAAAATGCCTACTCCGAGCCAAGAGCACCCGCCGCGGCAACACTGGACCGGGCCGCGTTCCCTTTGAATAGAGCTTGGAATATTTACATCTAGCAAAGTAATAAAATATATGAAACTAGCTTTCCGGGCGCGGCTCCGCCCGCGCGTATGTCGGTTATCGCGAAAACATTAACCTCTTTTTGCGCAGTTGGATAAAAACTATCCTATATTTTTTCCCAGATCTCAAACTATTTCCATACCAAATTTCATTCAAATCGGTCCAGTAGTTTTGGCGTGAAAGCGTAACAGACAGACAGACAGATAGACAGAGTTACTTTCGCATTTATAATATTAGTACTGATAATACACTACAGGCACAAAGGACTCTTAACTTTAGGTGATCCTCATGCTTATTCCGTATATATATATATATATATATATATATATATATATATATATATATATATATATATTAAACTCAAAATTAATAAATGTTAAACTTAAAATGTTTATTAGGACTAGCAGAAGTCAACCCTAAGAGGTTGTTAGCATTTTACCAATAACCCTGTATATGTTACGTAGCTTTCAAAAATAACAGGGCAATATAATATAAAAGACTTTTCCTGCTTTACTATTACTGTTTAAGATTTCGAAATGATCTGTCGCTACTTCATATACAAACATACCTTCCGTCAAACAAACTTGGATCGTTTGCAAAGTAGCAGGAGTAAGACAGATGGTGCCATCAGAGAGATAGTTTTGGAAGTGTGACCTAAAGTCACAACTTATCCAGCCGCCACCCGGTGGTACGGTCATAAGGTTAGGAATTGAGAAGTTTTCAGTGATTGATCACTTTTAAGATGGATAAACTATTCACATTGATATTTAGTATTTTTATTTATTTGAGAAGATATTATAATACATAACTATTTACTGCTTGCAACAAACGCCTGAGCAGAGGTTTGTTCAGTTGCTACGTCCTCTGCTCAAAAATAACTAATCTACAAATTAATTTAAGTAGGGAGTACATAACTTATACATTTATATAAATTACCATAATCAACACCTATTCAGACAAATGAAATTAAATTTTGAGCATATGCAACACAGACTGAAATATACTAGTAGGTATCACAGTTACATGCACCAATTGATGTCACATTACATAGAATAAAATGTATTACGATGAGTCATCGGGTGACTAATGTCAAGGATGCCCTGACGGCATCCAACGTCGCTCTGCTAAGGCCTGACTGCCATGCAGTCAGAGTCATACGTGGGTACCATTCCAGCGTATGTACAGTATGCGTAAATGTATTTCCCCCGGAACAAAACTCGGTCTATCCGGTTGTAACTTAGGTTAATCAGTGTGGCTTGACAATTTTATGCAGAAACATGACATATTTGACTTTTTTCCTAGTTGACTTGGCTAGGTTTTGATCAAAATCTCACGTCGATGGTATGTGACGTAGTTATGGTATGGTAAACAGACATGACCTACAAGAGAAGTTATCGCTTATAGAGAACACCCCAAAGTGTATAGTAACTGATTTTCTATTTAAGAGATTATATGCTAGCCTGAATAACATCTTCGACCACATCATCACTTACCATCAGGTGAGGTAGTGGTTAAAGGCTAGCATAGGCCAGCTATTAAAAAAAATTGCTAGGCAGGCATTTACAAAACACTATTACCAAGTACTTAATATTCATATTAATCATAATCCGGAAATAAACCGTTTCAGTTAAAACAAAATATATACCATAAGATTGTATAACAACAAAGTCGCGAATCTATCTGGAATTGTAGGCTCGAGCAGAGGTTTGCGTGATAGCTTTTTTTGGCAAAGCATCTAAATAAGGCGCCTAGGGAATGATCCTAGTTTTGCCTGTTTCGGGCACGGTGGCATGCTCCACGGTACAAGAACACAGTGTAATAAATATAGTAGAATAGGTACACTTTGCGATAGTAAGTTTACAGGCTCTTAAAAATATTATTTAATATAATTTCAAATATTTTGCTGACATTGACTTGTATACTATTCAAAATCAAAATAATTTCACAATACCTACAGAACAAACGTAAACATTATATTCTTAAGAAGGTTATATTCAAGTGTAGCGGCTGCATGCAGAAAGCAACAGCGGTACTGCTGGTTTGAATGTATTTCTATGAAACGTCTTCCAAACTCTGCGGCAGTTGCAAGTGCAGTTGCTGTCCTAAAGCATAAATGAATGTAATGGAATAAATTGTATTATGACGTCACGTCAGCTTAGCAGAAAAACTAGGTGAAATTGTCACCAGATACATTTCTATATTTTTCAGAGATTTTCCAAAATATTAATTTGATTTTTTTCTAAAAATATTTTTAACATTTTAATTGTTATTATTTATAAAAACTGGTTATAAAATTCTTATTTTATTCAGTTAAAATAAAATACTACCTACTGACTTAAATAATAGTTGGATCTGATAATAGAGCTGACTTGAATAATAGAGATCACTTGAAACAGTTAACATAAAGAGATTTCATACTATTAATAAAAAAAACGCTTGGACTTGAAAACCTACGTACTTTTTGGAACCTATTAAAAGGGCTATTATCTTATAACTAGTCAATTATTGTTAGTACGAATATTTCATTGATTTGTATGGTGATGACCTACTTTATGTATTTCCACTGTAACTCAACACTGTGCTCCATGACATAATAATGAACCTTTGTAAATTATACCAACAGGGAGAACCTTCAAGACCCTTCGTGTTTTTATCGTCGATGCTACTTATGCCTCCTCTCTACCGCAATATATCACAGAACACGGAAACCTTTGTTACCTCTGGGAATTAATCATTTTTGATATCATCACAATTCGCTTTACTATTATAAAATGGACATGTATGGCATTCATTAATTATGTTCTAATTTTCGCCTAGCGATATCATGTCATTATAATCAAAAAAAAACAAAAAGCACCACGTCTACTGAGCCTTAAAATCTATTTCCCTTTAATTAAATAGACCTAAAATTAAGTTTTTTTTTTTTCTTTTTATGTTATTGTAACAGAACAAGCTCGAGGCCGACCTGACGTTAAGCGAACTAACCTCTGCCTATAACAGATGCATTTCGTCACAGGTCACGAATTTCACTGCGCCCGTCACCTTGAGAAATACTTAGAAACACATTGTGCCTGTAATTTTAATGGCTCAATCCTTGAATTGCCTTGCCCTAACAAACATTTCGATTCAAATCCGGTATATATACGGGTTTCGGAACGCATATTAACCAAAATTTACGATAGTAAGGTAAATTTATGAAAGAAAAAAAAAACACAATTTATTTACAAGTAAACAAAATATACATTAAAATAAATATATAATGATAATATATAAAAAAAACGAATTATATGACAATAATAAATAAAGATCGTAAGGGTACCCCATATTAACTAGGGGTAGGAAACAAAGAGGGAGGATGGTTTCATTCCGAAGGTCGTCGGGCAACTGACGGAGTCGGACTGATGTCCGACTCCGTCAGTTGCCCGACGACCTTACGACGACCAGGAGGTTGGCGCTTGGATCAAGCATACAAGCAGCAACGCCCTGGTATCCATGAGGATTACCTCCTACCTACTGAAAAAACACTTTATGTATGAAAAAGTCGTTCTTGTTCATTAATTCCCTAGTGTCTTTTTAATGTATAGCGTTGGCCTTTTTTGTCTCAAAATCAATTCTTCACATCGACGCTGTTATTATGATTACAGCAAAATAATCTAAGGAATGTGCCATGATTGTAAAAGTCGATTTAGATAAAAAAAAATAATGAGCAGCATTTTATTTTGGTGCTGATAGGCTAGAATTTGACCATATTAATCCCATCTGATTTTAAGTGATCGATGACTAATGATACAGTCGAAGAAAATAAATAGGCATAACCTATTCGAGCAGTTTCAAAAAACAGTAGCACTTTTCGGAAACCCAAATTTGTATCAATCAGCGTCAACTCAAGAATTATATATTACTGTTGTTAAACAATTACTTCAAGTTTCCAGCAACCCGATCTGTGTTTGATAATGCATTATCAAACGCAGATACGCTTATTGCAATAAGGCGCGGCTGGTATTAAATTTCAGGTATTTTACGAGTACGATAAATGATCGACACTCACCTACAATACTGGTCACCTATACTCTTTTCAATAAAACAAATATTTATCAAAATCGGACTACTCTGTAAAAAATTATGCGTATAAAAAAATACGCGCTGACTTGAAAACCCCCTCCTTTTTTGAGATTGGATAAAAAGAGAAAGTAAATATTTTTACTTTATAATTACGAGCTAAACGTACCTATGCTACGTTTGCAAAAGACGAGCAGTGCCAAAGGATTTAAACTTAACTACAAAGGATGGTTCTCTAACCCCTAACACGGTAATGTTATCTATATAGTATCTTAACTCGGCTCTGTCTTCGAAATAACTACCTACCACCGCGCGGTACGTAAACATGCGATAGGGCTACCCGCCTCCAGCTTTATAATTACATTTGCCTACTTAGTGTTTCCATTTAGTTTTGTGATTCTAAATATACATTTTTTATATAAACAAATAAAAGACTGTGAATTAAATAGGTAGTGTTCAATAAAAATGCGTGTTGTTTCTTAATTGGTAGATGTAATTAAAAAACATGTTTATTTTTGATTCAGTCTTATATATTTGCAACCAAAAATTTTTGCGCCTCGACTGAGATGTACGAAATGCTTTGTTATTAAATTAAAACGGTTTTTAGTGGTATATGTTGTTATAGCAGCAGCAGAAATACTTAATCTAAGAAAATTTCAACTATCTAGTTACAGACAGACGGTCAAATTTATTTTTTCAAGTATTATTCATAAACATAACTAGTACTAATAACATTATAATACTATTATTAATAACATTATAATACTATTATTAATAACATTATAATAGTTATGTTTATATATATAGATATAATATTATATTCCCGGGCGCGGCTCCGCCGGCGCGTATGTTGTTAATCGCGCACAAACATTAACCTCTTTTTGCGCAGTTGGATAAAAACTATCCTTTGTTTTTTCCTGGGTCTCAAACTATTTCCATACCAAATTTCATTCAAATCAGTCCAGTAGTTTTGGCGTGAAAGCGTAACAGACAGACAGACAGAGTTACTTTCGCATTTATAATATTACTAGCTTTCCGGGCGCGGCTGCGCCCGCGCGGTTATCGCGCAAAAAACTAACCTCTTTTTGCCCAGTTGGATAAAACTATTCTATGTTTTTCCCGGGTCTCAAACTATTTCCATACCAAATTTCATGCTAATCGGTCCAGTAGTTTTGGCGTGAAAGCGTAACAGACATACAGACAGACAGAGTTACTTTCGCATTTATAATATTATTATAGTACTGAAGTACTGATATAATATAATATTATATATTATATATTAGTACTGACAAAATACCACGTCTTTATTTTGAATTATACAAAGTAACAAAACACACATGCCCGAGGTTTCAACACAAGCTTAGCTATCGTATCGTGATTCATGAACCGCCTATTACCTATTACACTCGTGTCATTCCTTTACTCTATTCACATATTTTATTATTCATCCAGTTAGGTTTTTTTCGGGAGATAAAAGGAAAAACACTCATCCATTAAAAAGACACGCATTATGTAGGTAACCTACCTACTAGTAAGTAAATTTATTTTATATAGTCTTACTTACCTTTCAGAGTTTCCAGGTAATCTAAAAAAGTTATCTCTGGATGCGTTATTGACGAATTCATGCAACCAAATATGTCCTATTCGTCATATTAAATATGTACATGAATTTATTTTTTGTTAAAAAAAATTACACACCGTCCATTCGTCACTGCGAAGCAATCGCGATTGTTTGCGTACTGAGCGCGGGCTGAGATCGAGGCGCGTAGTTCTAACTCGCGTTTCGTCCGTTTCTATGAAGTTCAAAAACTGTATAGATAACATTACCATGCCCCTAAACACGTTCTTCCGAATTGGAATCATTTCGTCACATTACCGTGCCCCTAAACACGTTCTTCCGAATTGGAATCATCACCGACTTTCGCACGGATATTTAACAAAAATTTCAAATTTTTGAAAATATTATGAATCTTGTACAGGGATAATGTAGAATTTTAATGGTGAAAGAATTTTTTAAATCATTCCAGTAGTTTTTAGGCTTAAAAAACTAGTGTAGATGTAGATATGTAAGTAAATTTTCTATCCAATTAAATTTTATTGAAAGGTTATTGGTATTAAAATGATTTGAATATGGTTTTATCGATAATAAGCGTCAATAATAATGAATAATAAGTCACACATCACTAGATAATACTAAGATATGAAGTATTTGCTTTTCGCAAACCAATCATAACACTTCTGTTTCCCCTACCTTCACCAGTATTTCCGGAATTTGATTTTATAGAAAGAAATTAACACACGGAGTCCAAAAAATGATTCATCCAACTCATCATTACAAAACATGCTGAAGTTTTGTGTAGATATTAACGCAGATTTGACACTCAATTTATTTTGTTATTTTCAAAAAGTTTGTACATTTTTTATCTTACATAAACATATCTTTATCGACTGAAATCCAGACGAGCTGGGGATTCATTATGTGGACTAGTTTTTGACTATATATTACAACTTTTAAGCGATAAAAATGAAATCAAAGTATAAGGTAATGGCTCACCACTATTCCTGCGTGAAATATAAGAGCAATAGCTGTCAATCATTTGCTATGGTGATGCGGCGTGGAGACACGTGCGCGGCGCACTAGTCTATGCTTTGATTTAGTTTCAAATTTCATTAAGTACTTTCATTTGAGCACGGTTTAGTATGGGGTAATTTTATTTGTTTTAGCAGTTATCTTCAACTGTTATAGGTATACAGTATTGCTAGAGCTCGTATATCAATAGTGACAAATCAACGGCATGTCAAATTTTAATATTATTCAACCAAAAGTAACGAAATCGAATAAAGTGTAACCGAAACTAGTTTGAATTTTTCCTTTTGTCTAATATTCAACGCTCATTACAACGTCATGAGACCATTGCATCTGGTGGTAATGCTCTTCAGCAAGGTTCATCGTTATGGGTTCCAGTTCCAACGCAGTGTCAGATAATCTGCTTCGGAGCAACAGTGCGTAAAATTTGTTTTTTTTAGCCGTGAAAGGTACTTGAAATAGAGTGTGAAATTACTGGGCAAACAAGAAATGAACTAAAGTCTCGGAATGACGAGCGCAGTGCAATATCGATTTGAGCAGTGGACGTCACTGCCGTTGTAGTGGACATGAGTGACGCTTACCATCGGGTGGATGGCGGTCATCAATTCTTTACATATAAACATTATAAAATAATTGATGCTTACGCACATTGATAAATTTATCGAAGCACACGCACTCCTAAAGTAAAATGCATAGCAGAGGCAATGGAGCGTGTGCTCGCATTGCGAGTCGCAACTCGCAACTCATTGTTAGCTCTTGAATTAGTAAACATCGAATAATGTAACCAAGCACTAATACATTTGCTTTCTAGTCTTGCTGAGAAACCCTTATTTCATCACCATAAAGGTTTAAGCAGTAGAGTAACTTTTGTTAAAACGTTTGTTATATAATATTTTTTTATCTATAGGTAATTTTGCTTAATTGAAATGTCTTTACTCTTTACCACTTCCATTACTAGACATTTTGTAAATATGCAATATCAGTTTACCATGTGGCGTTTATTACGCACCTTATTTTTATTATTTGTATAATTCACTTTGTATGATTGATTGATTATTTAGAATATTTTCCTACCATTTTAGTGTTCGTTTACATTTTATATGTTTCTGAACGTAACATTTAAGTTAGCCATTATGGCATTTAATTTAAGGCAACTGGCAACACACATATACCAGCAAGTGACGCGTTCGGTCGGTTACACATAAACGACTGCGCTGCGTATTTTTACATTTAATCTTTGTAATTTACACAAACAGTCTTATGTTTCTATTTTAACCATTTAACTGTGCATTAATATAACTCTGGTGTTAAACTAACTATTCTAATATGTTTTGTGTAACTTTGGTGTGAACTTGTATATTAAATATTGTGTAATAATGTTCGGCATTTTATTCATCGAGCTATCATCATACGTTAATAAGAACACGGTACAACAAAACTAAAAGGGTGATACGGGCTGTACCACTATCCGCCCACTCATCACCCCAAATTGGTGACCCCGACGTGATGAAGCATCGATCAACGGAGCTGAATAGCGTCGAAAATCTTCTATTTCTACAAGTACAAGAAATGCGAAGCAGCTGACGCCGCCGTGCTTTTCGACTTGGACTACCTCTGCATGACCTACCTACGAGCTGAACTACCACGAGACCGGTATTAATTCTTCAGAAGTAACTATCATTCGTGAATCAGTGCAGTGTTCAAAAGTGTAACGGTCGCGTCGCGTCCCAGTCATAAAAGTGCCTACATTCCACAAAGCGCATCAATACAAAAAATCGTGAACACGTGCGGATCGGCTTGTTGGGCGTTGAAGCTATTCGGGACTCTCCGCGCGCGATTGTACGCTCGCGCCCGGGCGCCCCCTAGCGCCATTCAACGACACCCAACTGTCTGTGTCAACATCCATCGCAGCTGTCATCGAGTGACTGTCAGTTGAGGGATTGACAATCTTGTCCAGTTTACGTTCCGGTTCACGCAAGTATTTTTATGCAACTTTACGAACATTAGATGAGTTTCACCTAAAGTTTTATTTTATTTGCCCATGGTGTTTATGTAGTGTAATGGTAGAAGTGTAACTTTTTACAACCTCTTTACTTGTTTTTCTAGTTTCTATTAGTACGCAACTACCTATTAATAAACTTTTTATACTTTAAACTTCTTTTTGGGAGTATTAGTTTAACGGTTAAGATATTTATCATGTAACTTTTATACACATTTTTTGATTTTTGGCTTGATTTATGGTAGATGCATTAGACATTTTATTTACACATTTTGACAATATTTTGTATTAATGTAATTACACTACCTATTTAAAATTTTTATTTTGTGATTTTTGTGTGTACATTTACAGCCTTTTTGGTACCTATTTATTTTACTAATGTGTGTCTAGCGTGTATCGTGTGTACCTATATCATAAATTTTTGTGTGAACGCACCACTCCCTTAGTCTTGGAAAAAATATTTTTCTTGTTTTGTTAGTATATTTTTGTTTGTTTATTTGGATGATCTAGTGACATCTGATTTTCACATATTATATTTACATAGAGTACTATATTATATCATTCGTTATGGCTGATGAACTCCAAGCACGTTCGGCTGCCCTTGAGGCCCAGACTAGCTGTGAAAATATTATTTTCACTGAGTCATCACAGCCCGCGGTTTCTGAACCACTGCTAGCCATGTTATGGGAGATAGTCGAGGAACTCGGTCAACAAGTTGCTGCCTTGTCTTCGCCTTCATCAATACGCTCTCGATCTCGTTCTAGGACTAACCAGTCTTCGCGAAGTACGACGCCTGACCAGTCTAAAAAACGGTGCTGGTATCACAGGACTTTTGGTGAAAAGGCGACCAAATGTATTTCGCCTTGCAATTGGAAGGCGGAAAACTCCAACAGCAGTCAGTAGTGGCGGCAGCTGACTGCGACGCCGCTGGCCAACTTTCCAGCCGCCGTCTTTTCATCACGGATCGTGTCACAAAACGACAATTTTTGATTGACACTGGTTCTGATTTATGTTGTTACCCTCGCTGTTGGCTTTCAGACCGGAGGAAAACCTCCGACTATGAGCTCAGTGCAGCTAATGGTAGCAGTATAAAGACGTACGGTAGTATCAACTTGACACTCAACTTTGGTCTCCGGCGCAGTTTCGTGTGGTCGTTCGTCGTTGCTGACGTCACAACCGCCATTATTGGTTCAGATTTCTTGGCACATTACCATCTTCTGCCTGATTGCCGAACCAAGCGGTTAGTTGATGGCCTTACCAGCCTTTCAGCGCACGCCACTACCGCAACTTCCGAACAACCTAGTGTCAAGGCTGTAGCTTCTTCAAATTCTGCTTTCGCACATGTGCTAGCAGAATTTTCAGAGATTACTCGTCCTCCTGGTTTTCCCAGGTCTGTAAAGCACGACACTGTGCATTACATTAAGACAACAGATGGGCCGCCTATCTCCTGCCGTCCTCGCCGTTTGGCTCCTCAAAAACTTCTCTCTGCCAAAAAGGAATTCGAAGATATGGTTCAGGCTGGTATTGCTAGACCATCTAAAAGTGCCTGGTCGTCTCCTTTGCACATGGCTCCGAAAAAGGATAACACCTGGCGTCCTTGTGGTGACTATCGCGCTTTGAATGCCAGGACTGTGCCGGATCGCTACCCAGTCAGGCACATTCATGATTTTGCCCATAACCTCACTGGTGCTAAGGTCTTCAGTACCATCGACCTGGTGAAGGCCTATCATCAGATTCCAATCTTTGAAGAGGATGTTGCCAAGTCTGCCATCGTCACTCCATTTGGCCTTTTTGAATTCCCATTCATGAATTTTGGTCTTCGAAATGCTGGTCAAACATTTCAGCGTTTCATTGATGAGGTCACACGAGGCCTTGACTTCTGCTTTCCGTATGTCGATGATATCCTCGTCTACTCAGTAGACGAGGCTCATCACTGCGAACATCTTCGAATCCTTTTCGGGCGCTTAAGGGACTACGGTGTCGTAATAAACCCTTCCAAGTGCGTTTTTGGAGCCAGCGAAGTAACTTTCCTCGGTTACCACATCAGTTCCGAAGGCACTCGACCACCACCAGAGCGTGTCCAAGCCATCCTGGATTTTCCCCCTCCTAAAACCGTTCAAGGCGTACGTCGTTTTCTCGGCATGATAAACTATTATCGTCGATTCATTCCGCACGCAGCACAGTTTCAAGCTCCACTGATCAACGCCGTAGTGGCAATCAATGGCAAAGGTGCCAAACCATTTATATGGTCACCTGAGCTACTTGATCATTTTGAAGCTTGCAAAAGGAGCCTATCTAGCGCCACGCTACTGCAACATCCAATCAACGATGCACAACTTGGTTTGTTTACTGACGCATCCAGCGTCCACATTGGTTCCTGCCTCCAGCAGCAAGTTGATGGCGAGTGGTTCCCCCTTGCGTTCTTCAGCAAGAAATTGACTGAGCAGAAGTCGCAATGGCCAGCTTATTACCGAGAGTTACTAGCGGTTTATGAAAGTGTACAGCACTTCCGTTATATTCTTGAGGTACAACACGTGACTATCTTCACGGACCACAAGCCTCTGCTGTACGCTTTTATTCAACGTCGGGAAAAACTGCCACCCGCGCAATTAAACCAATTGTCTTTTATCAGTCAATTTACAACTGATATAAAGTACATTAAAGGTGTGGACAACATCGTTGCCGATGCAATGTCTCGTGTCGACGCAATCACACTCGAGGAAGACTACGAAGCTCTTGCCGCATCACAAGAGACTGACCAAGAATTGTCTGACTTGCGACAGCAAGACTCTAGCCTGCAATTGTCCAAAGTCATAATTCCTGGTACAAACATCTCTGTCACCTGTGATGTATCGACTGGTAAGCCTCGTCCATATTTAACTTCTTCCTTTCGCAGAGCTGCCTTCAACAAACTTCACGAACTCAGTCATCCCGGGGCACGGGCTTCCACCCGCCTCGTTACTGATCGCTTTGTTTGGCCCTCTGTCAACAAAGATTGCAAGGAGTGGGCTCGCACTTGTGAGGCGTGTCAACGCGCCAAAGTGACGCGCCACAATTCTGCTCCGCTAGGCAATTTCAACTTACCTTCTGGTCGGTTTAGCCATATTCATATCGACATTATTGGTCCCTTGCCGATATGTAATGACTATCGTTACTGTTTAACAGCCATAGATAGAGCCACCAGATGGCCAGAAGTTTGGCCAATGCAATCCATTACCGCTGAGGAAGTTGCAGAAACTTTAACTCGCGAATGGGTTCCTCGTTTTGGCGTGCCATCAATCATAACAACAGATCAAGGTACTCAGTTTGAGTCTGATTTGTTCCGCCGATTGATGACACATTTTGCCACTAAGCGAGTTCGAACGACATCGTACCATCCTTGCGCTAATGGCATGATTGAGCGTGTTCACCGTCAACTAAAGGCTGCTCTCATGTGCCACCGCGATTCCTGGGTTCGTTCGCTTCCTTTTGTTCTTCTTGGAATGCGTTCAGCTTTCAAGGAAGACCTGAAAGCTACAGCTGCCGAGATGGTTTATGGAGAATCTCTTAGGTTGCCTGGTGAACTGTTTGTTCCAGCTTCTGGAGCAGACTCCATCAGTGACCCTGCAGACTTCGTTGTGCAACTCCGACATCACATGTCGACTGTACGCCCGATCCCTGCATCTCGTCACTCTCAACCTTCTTCCTTCATTTTTAAGGATCTCTCCTCAACGTCTCACGTTTTTCTTCGGGATGATACTGTCAGACGCCCCTTACAACCGCCTTATACGGGTCCTTTCCAAGTCGTTAATCGTGCCAGCGATGGAAAAACGATGACTTTGGACATTAAGGGCAAACGCGTTGTTGTAAGCATTGACCGCGTCAAACCAGCTTTTATTAGCCATCCTTCTTCATCTGAGCCTATTTCAAAGCTGGTACAGTCTCTTCCGTCACCTATACAACTTACCAAGACTGTTACTGCACCTTCAAATACTACCACCACCACAACAAAGAAACTGCCATATACCACTCGGTCTGGTAGACATGTTAAGTTTAAGGATTACCCTGATTTTTGTTAAAATCTGTTTTTCCTTCTCCGTAGGGGGGTGGTGTGGCGTTTATTACGCACCTTATTTTTATTATTTGTATAATTCACTTTGTATGATTGATTGATTATTTAGAATATTTTCCTACCATTTTAGTGTTCGTTTACATTTTATATGTTTCTGAACGTAACATTTAAGTTAGCCATTATGGCATTTAA
The DNA here is from genome assembly GCA_963854805.1 of Plagodis dolabraria. Lineage (NCBI taxonomy): Eukaryota > Metazoa > Arthropoda > Insecta > Lepidoptera > Geometridae > Plagodis > Plagodis dolabraria. Next base: position 18,225,496 of record OY978447.1, on the reverse strand, counting down.
TTTAAGGCAACTGGCAACACACATATACCAGCAAGTGACGCGTTCGGTCGGTTACACATAAACGACTGCGCTGCGTATTTTTACATTTAATCTTTGTATTTTACACAAACAGTCTTATGTTTCTATTTTAACCATTTAACTGTGCATTAATATAACTCTGGTGTTAAACTAACTATTCTAATATGTTTTGTGTAACTTTGGTGTGAACTTGTATATTAAATATTGTGTAATAATGTTCGGCATTTTATTCATCGAGCTATCATCATACGTTAATAAGAACACGGTACAACAAAACTAAAAGGGTGATACGGGCTGTACCACTATCCGCCCACTCATCACCCCAAATTTAAAATTTATTTCTTTTATAAAAAAGCCTTAATGGTCTTGAGTAGTGGTGCATATTAAGGTTGGATAAAAGGCCAGGACGAAAAGTTGTGAGTCTGACCACGAATGTAAGTCATATTATATTTTTGTGTGGATATTTACAAAACTTTGCTCAAGTAAATCTAAATAATCATATATGTTTTAAATGATCGACATCAACAGGCTAATGGGTTTTGGCGTATGTAACTATTTTTTTCTTTTTAGTTTGGAAAACATTGTTTATCTCGTCCATTATTAACTATACACATCCAGTAAGCCGAATTTGTGTAGGTACTTTTTCATGTTTTTGATAAAAATCAACGTGGTTATATAGAAAAATACGCTTTGGTATTTGAAGTAGCAGATACTTCTACCTAGGTAGGCTCACATCCTACTTAATTATTTTCTTACATTTTCTTCATATCTCCTTCATATTTTCTATCGTGTAAGTTAGCATCAAATTATATATATTAATAGCAATTAATAATATACAATATTGTATATAGATATACAATACCATACAATAACTCTTAAATGAAAACCAATTTACAAATTTTACATATATTATAATAACAATAAAAACCCTTACATAATGGTTTTACAAATCCAGACAACCTTTGGATGGACAGAAACAAAAAAGGGAATAGGCGGTTGGTGCAACTTGAAATCATATATAAGACGTTTACTAGTAGGTAATATACATTCTAATACATAAATATCAATAAAAATACACTATTACTATACAAAATACTAATCAACAAATACACACACATATATATATATATATATATATATATATATATATATATATATATATATATATATATATATATATATATACATACATATAATATATAAATTAAACACGAATATATAAATAACAACAAATATCAAGCAGAAATTGATAAATAATAATCCTTAACTGAAGTCTTAAATGTTAAAAGCGACTTGGCAAGCCTTATATACACAGGCAGTGCATTCCACAATCGTACAGCTTGGTCTGTAAAGGACTTATCCAAGAACTGTGAAGTATGGGGAGGCATTTTCAGTTGGAGGGTCTCAGAAGATCTTAAGGATAGGGAGTGTGAGTGATGTAAGAATTCAAAACGCTCTTCGAGATAGGGAGGAGTACTTGGAATGAAGAGAATATTGTAAAGCAAAGATAGGATATGAGCATTCCGTCGCAGACCAATTGGCAACCATTTCAGCCTTTTTCGAAAGTCGGAGATGTGGTCATATTTTCGGAGGCCAAATATGAACCTTATACACAAGTTTTGCAAGCGTTCAAGCTTATCTAGCTGATCTTGGGTTTAAATCGAGATATGATATGTCGGCATAATCAAGTATGGGCAGCAAAAGAGACTGTGCAAGCGCAATTTTAGTGGTAATTGGTAGGAAATTCTGGAACCTCCTTAGAGAAGAAGCAGAAGCAAATATTTTGCGGCTAGTTTGTGCAATTTGAGGCACCCATGAGAATCTGCTATCAAATATCACTCCGAGATTTTTCACAGTATTGCTAATTGTTATAGCCGTTCCGTTGAAAATGACTTGTGGAAAGCGAAACCAGTCAATTAGAGAGATCATTCGCGAACTGCCGATGATAATAACTTGGGTTTTCACCGGATTCACTTGTAGGCCGTATGAGTTACTCCAATCGGTGATACGTTGTAAGTCAGTGTTGATGATGTCAATTGCAACTGGCAACTCATTGAGTGGAGCTTGAGTGTAGATCTGCAAATCATCTGCATAAAGGTGGTAGAGTGATGAGAGTTGATGAGATATGGAATTAATAAAAATTGAAAAGAGGAGAGGTGATAAAACGCCGCCCTGGGGCACGCCCGCAGTTGTAGTACACCAAGATGAGTAATTTACATCAATGCGCACACGCTGCCAATGCCCAAACAGGTAACTACGAAACCAAGCAATGACCGTTGGAGATATATTAAGAGAGCACAAAACTCCCAATGTCTTAAGAAATTTCCATACTTTAGACGGATTATCATTTTCTAATGAATTGTGAATATGTCGGCGTTGTGCGTTTCTACACACCTGATTACAGCGATTTCTACGCTCCGTATACCTCACTTGTTGTCATCAGTGGGTTTACACTTATATTTGAACTTGGCTGTTATCTTCTTATTCATGATAACTCTAATTTCAGATGTAAGCCAAGGTGCGGGTTGGTGCTTTATTTTGACGGGTCTTAATGGGGCATGTTTATCATAAAGATCAGATCAGAAGAAAGAGAAGAGTTAAGATCAAGTTAAAATGGTGCACTTTTTGGTTCATAGTTGATCCATTTACAACATCAGACCAGTCCAAATTACGAGCATCATTTTTCAAACATTCAATGTCAATTCCACCTAAATTTCGCTGCAGCAGAATTTTAGACTTAGCTTTCTGCGGACGCATTTTGTAAGTAAGATAAACTAAGTCATGGTAAGAAAAGGCGTCCGCTGCACACTGACTCTGTTTTTTAACGTGTGATAGAGATGATACCAGCATAAGGTCGAGAAGAGAGGGCGTGCAGTCTGGGAAGTTATGCGTAGCATTTAACGGAAAAATCGCTTATTAAGGCGAATAACCTGACCAAGGTTACTTGCCCTAATAAGCGATTCAAAGGCAAGGGTTCGGGAATCAAGCTTTAGCAGGCAGGTATTAAAATCACCCACAATAATGTTATGGTCGTATAAGGGGACGCAATCTTCAAGAAGTTTTTCAAATGAAGAGAAAAAAATTATATGACTGGATGGGCAATAATAGACACCAAGTAGCATCTTAGTGTGCGAGATATTCAGCTCCAGAAATAGATGTTCCCCTGCGTTGGTGGGAGGTGGCTGTGTTGACATACTCAATATGGAGAAAGGTATGTGGGACCTAAGATATATGGCAACCCCACCACCCTTGCTACTTGTGCGATCGTTACGAATAAGCCTAAAACCTGGTAAAGAGTACAGAGTAGTAGTAAGACATGGTTTTAGCCAGGTTTCAGAAACCAAAATGGCATGGACATTCGCATGATCAAAAGATGCCAACATGGGAAATGCTTCGGAATGCTCTGAGCGTTTATGTGAAAAACATTGAAATTCTTTGCTTCGTCATTCACCATAGAACCTATGATGTCAGACAAGCTCGGAATACTACAAAAACTGCTGTCTGAGGGGCATGCGGATAAAAAATTATCAGTTTCGTCATCACTGCTTGATAATGACATAATAATATATATAAATATATAATAATAATAAAGTAATAAATACCAAATATTATACCTACAATAATACAAACCAAATCAAAAACTATCTGTATCCACCCGCCAGCTGTGTGTTTTAAAAAGAAGAAACATAATTAAACACAAAATTAAAAACAGAATTTCAAAAAAAACTAAAATTAGTAAAAAAAAAAAACAAAAATGCTATCTTGTGCGTGTCATGTCATTACAACTTACTCGTCTGCATAGACCCATCACTGATATTTTGCACAAATCTTGTCTCCATAATATGACAATGACAGCAGTTATATTTGACAAATGGCTGACTTGACAGTGACACCAAAATTATCTTTATATTTGACAGTTGACTTGACTTATGTTTATGGTTAGGTATATTTACATTTATTGTACAAACTATTACGTTTAGTGGAAATATTAAATAAAATGAGGGTGGTGTAATACGAAAGTAGAAATAAAGCAATATTTGCATAGAAGAACAAAACAATTGATCAGTCTACCTTAGAAGTGACGACTGCAAATATACATAAACTAAGTCATCTAATTTACTTCCTGGCCCTACTGGCAGCCCGTTTGTGCTTTGCTGGGGCAGAAGCCTCTTTCGCCTGGCTAATAGCTACTTTCGCTGAGGTGGCCTCCTTCACTGCTGCAGTCTTCGACACCACTTTTGTGATTGCATCGAGATCTTCCTGGCAACTTACACGATGACGAGTCCCGTCGGGACTGAGAATAAATACATTGCCCTCCCTTGTCCAGCACTATGAGACGCCATAACGCTGACGCGCCGACATAAAAAGATTATGTCGGCTCTTCGTCAAGAACTCTGAGATGGTAATGCCTCTTCCCTTAAGGGTGGATTTCGCTGACCATACCTTGTCACGGACCGCCACATCTCGGAACTTGCACAGAATAGGCCTAGGTTTGCTGGAGTTGCCTGCCCTACCCACCCTATGACACCAACCAATGTCATCTACAGAAAATGTTGACTACTGCAGCTGATCATTAATCATTTTCGCAACAACAATGACTGCTTCCTCCTGTGAATCTTCAGCAAGACCATGTATCAGCAAGATTTTCGCCTACTTCTCATCTCCAGTCGATCCATGTCCTTGGCCAAACAGTGAATTTGCTCTTGCAGAGCCCGGAGTTACATTACTACAAAATTCTTGAATGTAGCATACTCAGCTGCTATTGTTTCAGTGCGAGACGACAGAGGTGTCCCCTGGAGCTTGCTCTCAAAGCTATCCATGTGTTTATAGAAAACAGCCATTAGATCCTGTACCTAGTGAGTTACTTAAGTGTGTGGCATCCATTTTTCTTAGTGAAAAAAATTATGTGTTTTTAGTGATTTGATGGAAAATAACACAGAATGTCACGCAGGGTATGTTATTCCTTGATTTTTACCATATATTAATGTTTATAAATACTTATTATGATTTTTAAATGTAAATTAAATACAGAGATATCAAAAGTACTTCTTGTTGTTTAGTCTACCCTCCGCCGAAAAAAAAAAGGAAAGATATAAAGAATAGGTACTTATATTTGATAATATATATTTTTATGTGAATTATACATATGATAATGTTATCAATATTAAAACAATACAGCTGGGGGTGGTGTGAAATTGATAACTGAATGTGCTCCAATCATGTTTAATTTTCACATTTCACAAAAAATCATGACTATCTATTGCCTAAGCTGTGTTGCGTTGCCTTTGGCAATGATAGCGAAGTCAACCGCTGTTTCCGAATAATACATATTTTTTCGTTGACCGCAGTGTATCTATCTAGTCTACTCACGCGCACGCACGAATGCTACGCGCAGTCAATGACCGGCTATCACAGGCACAATAAAACAGTTATATGATGTTCATAACGTTTTTATATGTAGTTGTGACGGTTCAAACACGAGGTTTACCTGATGTTAAGCAGTACCCTCTGCCTATAACAGATGCAGTTCGCTAATGAACATCTTTAACGACGACATGAAAGAATAATTTTGGAAACTTAATCAATACAAACTCAAACCATTATTAATGGAATGACTGTGGAATTAAAACTATGATGAAATGGTAAACATGCTCGCTACAAAATTAAAACATTGTATAGTTGCATCACACTTTAGTTTATTAATAAATAAAAATACACTACGCATAAAAATGCACGTTCACCCACAAAACCTCCCAAACACACACGTTTAGTGCGTAATTTATTGTTTACACTTATTATATATTATGTATGATATCGTCTAATTTTCTGTATATAAGTAAGAAATAATTTATAAATCAGTAATAAGTAATAGTGCTAATTGTTTGTCACAGTTATTATACTTAAGCAGCCGACAGGGGTTCCACTTTAGTAAGTATGCTATTTATATTGAACACGAAATAAAAAAAATATATTGGATGATATTATGTATAAATCAACTGATAGACCAGCATTTTGCTATTATATTTATCTACCTACTACAATTAAATGTTGAAAGTTGACATACTGTTCTTTATTTTTCTGTGTTGTGACATATGACTGTACTTATCCCTCCAAACTGCTGCAATATCTGAGATCCAAATTCAAATTCAGAGTAGCACATTTACTTTTGTATGAAGTCGTTAATCCATTGATTTTCATTCAATGACTTAATACTTATTGAAAACCTAAACTATTGAGACTGCAGATAAAAGTTTTACATTACCATAATTGTGTTAAAAACAATTGAACAATGTTTTTTATAATTCGCCTTTGGAATTCGTTTACTCTACGATCATTGCATTTATTTACTACAAAGAACAATCAATCAGTCTCTTTCATGCGTATCTGTGTCTATCTGATTTCTATTAGGCTAGTAATCATAGGTAACCCATTTTCAAAAGCCAAGTCAACAATTTTCCCTAGTGTATTCTTATTAACTGCTTATCTCTTGTACTTCATCGGTAAATATGTGATTGTTAATAAATTTAGGCGTACGTTTGCAATAATTTATGATATTTAGGGTCCATTTCTGAATGTGCTAATAAAGTTCCGGGTTGTTAGCCAACACATGATTTAACTGGGTGATAAAAGTCTCGGTTAACATGCATCGTGTTTCATTCTAAGGGCCTGTTTCAGAATATTCGAGTAAGTGTCGGTTATATTACCCAGTACATATTTATTCAACAAAACACTATCTTTGCGTTTCACAGTCATCGTAGCCTATCCATCCGTTAAAGTTTGAAACGCGCTGCATGTTAACTGTAATATTTATCATTCAGTTATTTTATGTGTTGGTTAGTAACCCGAAACTTTATTAGGACATTCATATTTTCATTCAAATAAGCCGCATTGATACGTTTCAGTTTTAGTACCTAACTATCTCTCGTATTTTTTGAACAATGTAACCTTACACAATTATTTCAAAATTGAGTTTGTTGTGTACCAACATACCTAACAATATTATCAAATTTAATATTTTTAATAAGATTAGATTCAAAAGATCCTTCCTGCCATTATTCAACTTCATGTGGGTCGTTGCTTGTAATTGTGTATGCCTCTTAACACAGTATGTAGACAATCAATAACATAATTGAAAATGTTTTTACCCTAAAAAATTGAAAAAAAGCAACTGTTAAAGTTTTGGCTTCGGTTGTATGGGCAGCCGACTGTTTACCACCTACCCTATTTGGGAATGCTCTTGACGGAACAACCCGCTTCCTGTTGTGTAGTCAATGCATTAATATGGTTAAGAGCCTAGATGTGCGTGAAATTTGCAGCAATACCCTAATCACGCCCACATGTGAAGTGTCTTTTTCCAAATGGCCCATTTTTTTTTTTTTTTTTTTTTTTTTTTAGGGAGGACATAGATGCTGGCTACCGCCTGTGCGGTCGTCCAGCTCCACCGGGTTTTGGGCGAGGGCCTGGCCCTACAATAGCCCGGGAGGGAGAAGTGCCGAAGGCACTTCTCCCGAGACGGGCGTAGAAGGCGAAAAGCGCTTTCTACCTCCGTCTCCTGCGGACGCCGAAAACGTACCGCTATTATAGGAGGGGTTGACAGCGAGCTCAAGGGCACCACTGTGGTTCGGACCTCGGCTTGTCTCGCTGTCGAGAGACATGGGGGGGATCGGAGCAAAATGCCTCTGTGCAACTGCAGTGTTGCACAATTGGGCCCTACTGAATAATACTCTTTGACTATTTGGAGAGCAATTTATCGTGACCTTGTTTTTGCCTCGAGCTCGCCGGCGAGCTCGGTGTTTGATTGTGTGACCTCTGATTACCTCACACCTGGGGATTTTACCTCGACGACTTGCGGATAACGCTAAAGCTGCCAACGTAATGGCTGCGATGGGGTCATCCGGGTCGTCTAATACCTGCCGTGGTCGGCGACGGGGGGGTTTGAAAAATGGGATAGAAGAGGCAGTCGAGTAGTTCGATGCCTGGACAACCAATGGGTTCGGGTGGTGGGGCGCTCGATCAAAGTATCGGCGGGCGCAGTCCTTATTGAACTGCGCTAGAGAGGGAAGGTTTAAGTCGCAATGCAACTCGGTGTTCCGGATATACCACGGAGCGCCGGTTGCACTACGAAGAAAACGGTTTTGAATGACTTGAAGCTTATGGAGATGGGCCTCACTAGCATGACTAAACACTACTGATGCGTAAGTCATGATGGGGCGGATGCAGGCAGTGTAAAGTGTCTTCTTATTTCTAAGAGACATTTTACTCTCTTTGCGAATCAGGGGACCAAGGCGACCCATTACAAAGGCCGCTCTGTTACGGACGGTTGTTATATGATCGCTAAAGGTGAGATTCCGATCAAGGGTGACTCCGAGATATTTTGTTTTACTAACCCAGGGGATGGGTTGGTCGAACAAAGTTATAGGTTGCGGGTAACGGGGGCGGCCCTTCTCAGTAAAGTACATAGCTGCACTTTTAACTGGGTTGACCGCGATGCGCCATTTACGGAACCAGTCACCGATCTCGGTGATGGCCCGTTGGAGGGCGGGAATGGACTTTCTACTGATATGCCACCCAGTGGTATAAATAGCGGTGTCATCCGCGTATTGGGCTAATAGGACGTTAGGCTGAGAGCGTGGGATGTCGCTGGTATACAGCGCGAAAAGAATGGGTGATAGCACGGAGCCCTGAGGGACTCCGGCTCTGACTGGGTGGGGGGAGGAGAGGGTGCCTTCCACGCGATAGCGAAAGCTTCTGGCTTTAAGGAAGTCTTGTAGGATGAGCACAAGACGTTCTGGCACGCCAAATTGGTATAGCTTGTAAATCAAGCCATTGTGCCAGACTTTGTCAAAAGCTTTCGCTACGTCGAGGAAGACTGCTAGCGTTGTCTGGGGTTTGGGGTACTTGTTAAAGCCCTCAATGATGTGCTCCGTGAGGCGGTGCACCTGTTGGACGCATGAGTGTCCGGGCCTGAAGCCAAACTGCTCATCTGGGATAAGGTGGTGTTCATGGGACTGGAGACGGTTTGCAAGTAACCGCTCGTAAAGTTTGCCTAAGGCACTGAGGAGGCTGATGGGGCGGTAACTGGTGGGGTCAGATGAGCTTTTGCCTGGTTTGTGAATGCCAATGACATTTGCACATTTCCAGGTGTCTGGGAATAAGCAGTGGCTCATAGCAGCATTGAAGATGCTGACTAGGAGATGGATGAGAGGAGGAGAGAGGGTTTTAAGAACCCTGTTGGAGATGCCATCGGCACCGGGGGATTTGCGCGGTCGGAGGGCCTTGATCAGTCTCGCCACCTCAGCGTAAGTCGCTAAGGTGATTGGTGGGAGTTCAGAGGTGACCACAGAGCTTTTACGTTCGACTTCAGCATCCACCGAATCGAGGTGAGCTTGGTCAACGTGATCTACGTTAGGGGAACACTGAGCCTCTAGGCTATCAGCTAGGCACTCAGCTTTGTCTTCGTCAAAGAACGCTGGGACTAGTGGGACTGGTCTGTATAAGGGAGGCATGTCGTTGTAGTTACTTCCTTTCATACCTCGCGCCAAGTCCCAATAAGCCTGGTGGCTTGGCACGAGGTTTGAAAGTTTGTCACCCCATTGTTGATCACGCAACTCAGACATGCGACTTTGAACCATGCGTTCAAAGTGGCGTTTCTTAGTTTTGTTCTCTTTACTGGGGTAAGAGTCGTAATGTCGGGTCACTGCTTTACTTTCCGTCACTAATCGTCTCACATCCGCTGGAATGACAAGGCGCCGGTCGTCCGGCACCATGACCTCCTTTGCGGATGCACCTACTACGGTGGAGAGGTGATTAGTGAACGAATCGATCGCAAGGGTTACGTCATCTTTAGTCAGGATGTCGTCAGGGATCTTGTCAAGGTCCGGTGAACTGATAGCCTTTAGGGCAACGCCTAATTGCTTCCAGTTCACTATCGTCTTAGTGGGGCGGGGGAGGTCTGTTGTTGGGTCGGGACCTAGTCGCAGTATAATGGGTCGGTGATCAGAGTGAAGCTCGTGAACCACTTCTATGGAGCGTAACTGGAGTGTTACGCCTCTGAGTAGTGCCATGTCAAGCAAGTCAGGTCGAAAGTCTTCCGTGTGAGGGTAGTGAGTGGGCTCAGTGGGCGCAATTATGTCAAAATTAAGTTCTGCGACTAGTTTTTCAAGTGCAATGCCTCTGGGATTGTTGACGTTACAATTCCATAGGATGTGCTTACTATTGAAGTCGCCAATCAGAAGGACGGCGCTTCCTAATGAGAACAATGCTTCTAAGTCAGCTCGGACGATCGGCTTTTGACAAGCTTGGTAACAGGACGCTATGACTATAGGTTGATGACCAGTCATAGCTAGAAGGCAACAAGATGCTTCCATATTAACAAGAGTCGGGGTAGGTAAGGGGATGCAGTGCAGGGACCTTTTGTAATAGATAAGAGTGCCTCCCTCACGGGAGTTCACTCTATCATCACGTACCGTTCTGTAATTGGCAAACCTAGGGTTCGCCTTCCCCGGTTTTAGAAGGGTTTCCTGCACGCATATAATGTCGATAAGGTGGGTGCAACAAAAGTCGTGGACAAGGTCACGTTGTCTAAAGAAACCGTTAGCGTTGAATGACGCTAACGAAACTGAGCGCGGTTTCGTGCGTGCGGTTGTACTACCCATAGTGGTTGTACTGGGGAGGGGCCTGGGGAACAAAGCGCTTAAGGGCGCTTAGTAAGTTCGCGTGTTCCAATGTGTATTGGATCACGTCCGCTGGGGATTGAGCGTATTGCATCTTGTGGAATAGCTCTTGTACCTCATTGATGTCAACCGACATAGCCAGATCGCTGACTAGGTTGATTGCCTCTTGAAGAGGGGCAGCCATCAATGGCATAGGTGGAGCTTGAGGCCGGGAAGCGGCGCGGGGAGGCGCGCGAATGGTGTTGGCGACGGGTGCCGGGAGCGCGGGGCGAGCCGGGGCCGGTGCGCGGGCAGGGTCCGCGGCGCGGGCGGGTGCGGGTGCGGGCGCGGGTGCGGGCGCGCGGGCCGGGGCGCGGGCGGTAGCGACGGTCTTAACCATACTGGGTGGTTTAGACCATGCGTTACGGGCTGGGAGCGGCGCGGGTATTACCTGTGAGGCAGGTACTACCGTTAGTTTAGGGCTTACCCGTTGGTAACGGTCGTAAGAGGGACGGGTCGGCCTATGCCTTGCCACCCTGTGGTTCACTCGTGGTGCTTTAGGGCAGCCACGGTAATTCGCGGTATGCCCTTGAGCACCGCATAAAACACAGCTGGGTGGGTCCGGCGAATCCCGGGTGCGAGTGCACGCTGCTGTCGCGTGATCGCCTAGGCACTTAACGCACCTAGCGCGAGCGAAGCAGAAACGGGAGGCGTGCCCGTATAGTTGGCAGTTATGGCACTGCGAGGGACTCCCATTCTTGTATGGGGCTTGGACATCGAGTCCTGAGAGGCCACAGACCTTTTTTAAATTAAAAATGGCCTTGCCTTCAGGAGTACGATCTAGTACTACGAGTACTAGATCGTAGGGGCTGCGGTCCTTCCCGCTGTACATGCGGTGAACTGCATGTACGGGGAAGTCTTGTGCCTTCAGGTCGGCACATACCGAATCGGTATGTACCTCCTTGGGCACACCACGGATGACCACTCGGAGGACTTTCTCCTCTTCGAGCGCATAAGTGTGAAAACTTATGCTCTCGTGGCGGAGGAGTTTAGTTAGCGCTCTGTGGTCGCTAATGGTGGAAACTTGGACTTTAATGCCCTGCTGCGTGGAGCGGGCATTAGTATAGTGGATCCCACGATCCGAAACTAAACGGGACAGCATGTCCCATTTGGTTTTGTCCTGAATGAACAGGGGCGGAGGCGGTTTTTCGCGGCGCGCGCTCGCGTCCTGAGGGGACGCGGCAGTGGTGGCCGGAGCGGAGGGAGGAGACGCGGGGCGCGGGGCGGGGGTCGGCTTCTTGCCGGAGGCGGGGGCCTTAGCGGGTGCCTTGGCGGGAGGGGCGGAAGTTGCGCAACTAGCGGCTTTAGGAGCACGCTTGCGTTTGCGGTCAACGACGGTATAGCCGTCGTTATCGGAGTCCGAGTCAGTGCGTAAGGCGCGACTCGGATCTACTTCCATCTCCGTTTCGGAGTCCGAAGTGGGCTCGACAACGGCGATGGAGGGACGGGTGCTCGCTGGCCTCCCGATCGGTGAGCGCGAGCGAGACCTCTCACGGGGAGGGGCTGCCACCGTGCGTCTATTATCCGGGCCCGGAGCGGGCGAAAGCGGGCTGTCCTCTGAGAAGGACCGGGTCAGAGGAGGGACGTTGGCCTCCGGGATTGAAGTCCCGGAGGGAGCAATAAGAGTGTCCGTGAGGCGGGCACTCGCTTCCTCTTCTAGGAGTTGCATATGAGCAACATACAGATCGGGGTGGCGGAGGGCGAAGGTCTGAAGGACCTGCACCTCACCGTTAGAGGGACGGGACTGCATCCTGAGGGGAATACTCAGGACGCCCTATCAAGGGTTTGAATTCCCTCACACACCTTGTGAGCTCACTGTGTGAGAGGGAGTGTGTACCTAGGGTGTGCCCTATTTGTGTACCCTCTCCGAGCTTTTTTCTCGGCGGAGAGGGGTGCTCCTAAGCGCTACTCCGGGGTTGACTAGGGGCGACCCCAAGGCCAGTAATCCCGGAGCCCAGCTTGCTTCGGCTGACCCGTGAAGCGGGAAAGGCCACGGTGCAAGGTTAAACCAAAACAACAACAGTGGCCGTTGTCACCGTAGGGTGTCACACTGCGACCGCAGCAAAAGGCGGATTTGATCGTTCAGACGGGTTTGGCTGACGCTACCCCACGCCTGAACGACGTCGCTTAACAGCACAAAGTGTGTTGTTACGCGACTGTTACTATGTTGTGTCGGGTAGTAAAGTGGTGAAATGCGCACCGAAAAGTGCGGTCAAAACAAGACCACCAGCCCGATATGATGTTGTTCGTCCGAAACAAGGGACTTGGGTAGGTGGTAATGCCTGACGTCTTAGAGCGCCTCTGCGCGACGGCACGGCGAGCTCGTAGCTCGCGTTGCTCGGCGTTCGGCGGCTGCTCAGCTTCTGCACACAAAACAAAAACTTCGTCAGGACTGCGTATTCCAAGGCACTGGTCTGCAACTAGCGTCGGAACGATGACCCAAGTGAGACGGCAATAGTGCGGGGACTATTGCGGTCTCACTGGGAGATACTGGCGGAGCTGTAGACAGGTGTGCACGGCGTGGCGGCACAGGTCGGAATGATGCCAAATGGCCCAGTCATGTTCCGGCATGATGTAGGTACAGCGAACCACGCATCGGGAGAGCAGATGCGGAGGGTAGCGGTATCTTAAGTACATGCCAATCAGGACCCTTAAATTACTTCTGTTTATTGCCAAAACCTAACTATACGAAACTGAATTAAGGCAGTTTTAATGAAATTCCATTGATATCATTTTCTTATATATACTCAGAAGTAATGTTGGTAAGAAAAATAGGTATGGATATATATAAAAAAATATTTTCATAAAGGCTTATTGTGCGTATTAGGGTAAGTAAAAAGGTGGATATCAAAGAGAAAGGATGACAATATAAAGTCCAAAGGCATTTTTTTCCTTTTCAATATCGCCGTGCCATTCATATGAGATGTCACTTTGCAACATCTTGAATACTTACGTTGGAGTTATTGAAATGATATTAACGGAAAAGCCTTTATATAGTTGGGTTGAGTATCTGTAAGTATCGACTTCTAACAGTTATAGCTAAATTATACGAGTTACCAGTATATGTAAACGCCTTGAAGTCTTTGAAGCGCTCGTAGCGAAATCTGCTTGGGCGTTGTGAACCGATCAGCAAAGTTAAGCAACATCCGCCTCGGTCATGACTTGGATGGGTGACCGCTGGTGACATATGAATGCCCGCCTGGCTAACTACCACCCTCAAGTAGAAAACCTGTCGCCAAACACCTAACGGTGTGCTCCGGCATCTGTCTCATTTGCCTGGGTAAAGTTCTCCAAAAACTACGAAATCTGTGTACATATATATATATACCTAAAAAAAACTATTTCTCCTGTTCACGTTATAACTTGAGAACGGTTTTACCGATTTCATTCTTTTTTTTAATGTTTTCTAATACTATGTAGAAATATCTTAGTAAAAAATAAATATAAGAAAATTAAAAACTAAAAATTGCGCATAAACTTCCAAAAATTAACGATTTATATGTGCCAGTGTTTATTATGACTATAAAATCGACATTCATACAAATATAACTACTACAGCCTAATCTCTCATACATCTTCTACCAACGGCATTATCTCCCCCAGTAATAACACTCCCACATACAAATACTTTTATCATCTCTGGTTTCCTCCCTAATATGTTAAGCTTAAATACAGGCATTGAAAAAATACGAAGAATGCTCATAAACATAAAATTTAAATTTAATTGTGAAGAATAAGGATATCGAATTATCAAAACATACCAAGATAAATAAATAAAGGCTGCGTATAGTTTGGAACTCATTGCCTCAACATGTCTGTCTATATTTGTTCATTATGATTAGTTACAATAGAAACGATGTATTACGATTATGGGTAAATGGCTAACAACCTCTATTTATGTAGAAGGCTCGTAGAAGGTATTCAACGTGACTAGGGTATAGTTTTAGATTCGGTGACTTTACTTATGACTCCCACAGAAAGAGATAAAGGGATGTAAGTTCAGGCAAGCATCCCACGGGGCTTGAAATTAATATTGGCTTGGAAATAATTTAAACGTATAAATTTAAGGAATACTAACATGTGTAGGCGTAAAAAAAATTGGTTTAAAGATGATATAAAATTTACGTTGGCATCATCCGAATCTCATTTAAGGCCTTCCTGCCCTTAAAAGAGATTCTATGATATGTTGCTGAACCCCTTTCTAAAACAAATTCATACAAAATCTCACAAAAACACACACTTTTATCAATTATTCATCAAATAACTTATTTACTGACCACTTCATCTGACCTATGACATTCTGAAACAAGCCCTTAGTCTTCTAGTCTATCAATATGCATATATAATTATAATTATTTATAAAACGGTTACGAAATGTTATTTGCATAATCTTTTGAAACGCTAGTGAAGTTTGCTTAGACGTTTTGAACCGATCATAAAAGTTAAGCAACGTCAGCAAGTTAAGCATCGGTCATGGATGGGTGACCCCTAGTGACATTACTACTGAGCGCTTTCGTGCTTCGGAGGGCACGTTAAGCCGCCGGTCCCGGTTGTAGTCCTATAATGGCAGTAATAATAGCATGATGGTAGGGCATTTTGCAAATGTTACCTGGCTAGCTGCCACCTTCAAGTAGAATATCTATCTTCAAACCCCTAACGGTGTGTTCTGGCAGCTGTCATTGAGAGCCAGTAATTCTAGGTTAGCCTGAACAACATCTTCGACCAAATCATCACTTACCATCAGGTGTGATAGTGGTCAAAGGCTTACATAAGTAAATCTGTAATTAATGATATAAGGAGTATTTTACCAATCTAACTGAACCATTAAATGACATTCATTAACAAAAACCGTACATTGGCTGCATTTACACGTAGTAAAATACCATGCAGTGTTTAAAACCCATCTAAAAAGAATACAAAGAAATTTTTGTTTTTCAGTTATACAAATCCAACGGCTTAACAACAGCTACTGTTTAGCGTTTGTGATAGCAAAGGTCTTAAAGGATTTTGCAATCTAATCACTCTGAAATTTAATGGGATCATAAAGGTTTATAAAATTATCTGATTAGATTTTTAATTGTTAGGTAACATGCTATTTCTTAAACCTAGATTAAAGAATTTCGAAGCGCTCGTAGCGAAGTTTATTTAGCCATTCTGAACCGATCAGCAAAGCTAAGCAACGTCCGCCTCGGTCGGGAGTTGGATGGGTGACCGCTGGTGACATTACTACTGAGCGCTTCCGTGCTTCGGAGGGCACGTTAAGCCGTCGGTCCCGGTTGTTATCTTCGGATTGCAGTCGTTATAGCATGGTGGTAGGGCATTTTGCGAATGCCCGCCTGGCTAGCTACCACCCTCAAGTAGAAAATCTGCCGCCAAGCACCTAACGGTGTGTTCCGGCAGCTGTCCTTGAGAGCCAGTAATTTTCTAGGTTGGACTGAACAACATCTTTGACCACATCATCACTTACCATCAGGTGAGATAGTAGTCAAAGGCTAACCTATCACGCATAAAAAACAAATTTAGACTCCGTAGATCAATAAAAAAACGCACCTAATTAAACGATTAATATGTTTAAAATTTTAATTAGATAGGAATTGAAGAGTCGATGTTTCAAAAGTAATAAACGAAATAAACTTGAATATTCAAAGATTTGGAATTTAATTACTGGTATGTTAAGTTGAATTCAGAATGAATAGTTTTTTTAATTGGTATGTTCCAGTTTGAAACAATACTAGGTACCCCCATAGTGCGGGAGGCTTTTTACAGCAGTGGACATACCGACTGATACAGTATAGGCACCTTGCAGACCATATATATTGCTATATCTATTGTTAAAGGTATGTACTTCTTATGGGACAGTGGTAATAGACAAATTAACTAGGTCAGAATCTGATTCAGATCTTTTATTGCTTACTTCCTTTTGTAGGTATTCTTACCTTCTTTTATAATACACTAGCTTTCCGGGCGCGGCTCCGCCCGCGCGTATGTTGGCTATCGCGCAAAAACATTAAGCTCTTTTTGCGCAATTGGATAAAAACTATCCTATGTTTTTCCCGGGTCTCAAACTATTTCCATACCAAATTTCACTCAAATCGGTCGAGTATTTTTGGCGTGAAAGCGTAACAGACAGACAGACAGACAGAGTTACTTTCGCATTTATAATATTAGTACTGATTATATCTAATATCTGATAAATATATATTTAAAAGTGAAACTGGAAATCTTTTTACTTTACTACAGCTATCTTATCAACTTCTGAAAGCCTCTACGTGAGATTAGTATAAATTAATGATTTATTGGTGTACCTGTTTAGATATTCACAGAAAAGCAAACCAGAAAAATCCACAAGGAATAAATACAAATTGTCAAACAGCTGCAAACAAAGGACAGAGATAAAGTATTTGTGTATTCACATGAAGTCGCAGAAGCGTGGGCTCGATCCATTTCATCAAATTCTTCGAACATCTGTAGTAAATTGGATCGGATTGTAATTTACGAGGATCGGAAAAAATACAAACGATTCTTGGTCGTCGAGATAAATGATTCGACGGATGTTCCTTGGTCCTAGGGTAAATTGAAGCATTACCCAACCACTGGGTATCTGGCTGACCTAAATTGAAATGCCAATCATTGTGCCTTCGCGAACTTTGACCTTTACAAGCTTAAAAAGTATATGCATGGATATGAAAGGGATCTCCATCCTGGGTTCATACTTCTTTAAAGGAGACAAAAAATTGCATACACTATACTTGTTCTATATTTGATATTGTACAATTTTCGATAAAAATAAATAGTCGTACAGACTTTTCTAACTTATTTTTTTAAGTACTTTGTAAATAATATATTATACTTTCATTATTTTAGATAGAAATAATTGCCTATCAGTGAAATGTGAACTCGATTCTAAGTCTTCAGCCCTGTAGCGTTGGTTAAGATAGCTCCCACAGAAAAGCAAGTATTATATTTTTCTATGGCAGCTCCCGTAATAACTAATTATTTTATTCGTTATTGTTTTGCATTTATTATTAATAATATACTTTTAATTAGTAAGTTAATTAATGCCATTTATTATTTAACACACTTATGTACCATATGTACCATCTAGGTATATACAACATAAAAATCTTTATAGTACTATGTTTGTTTGGTAGTTTGGTATATAATTCTCTCGAGGGACATGAGTTGGAATCCTTGCACAAAAATAGAGCCGATGATCATAACTCCTGTATTCAATTAGGTACCTATTTTGTTAATTATAAATCCATGTTAAGCTTTCCGTACCCAAAGGGTAAAAACGGGACCCAAAACTAACCAAGCACCATGCTGCGTCATTCCAGTTTAACCGCAAGAATTCTTCAAAAAGAGTGATTCTGTTACAAAAGTCTTATAATATATTAATTTGCATAGAAATTCCCCAAATATACGGAGAGGGAACGTTGGCCAGCGTCAAATTAAATTCAATGAACCATAAGCAAAGAAAAAATATGTAACTTTATGACGAGGGTGCCCAGCATCGCTGAAAGAAAATACTCATTAACTACCATGGACGTACTCATCGAATAGTCAAAAAATCCAAAACTTACTTCAAGTCTCATGCACGAATACCTGCATACAATTTTAGTTCTTGTATATCCTAGAACAAGTTTATCGAAGAACATGGTGGTAAACTGCAACTAAAACTGTTGCTCAAACAAAACCCACGTCACTATCCCACACCATCGGGATTCAAGCAATAAAAAAAATGACCAGAAACTAGTTACTACGCATTTCAGGCCAAATTTCAACTAGAATTTCATCGTCCAATGAAGAACAATAAATATGTTTTACTGTATCTACCCATTGAGTGACTGAATTTCATTCAACTGGTAACCCAGCGATGTTTTATGTTTTTAATTAGGGCACAGACCACGTAGCTCGGGCGTCTCTTTCAGTAACTGTTATACTGTTATGCCCTAAGATAAAAAATACGTGCTTTCATTATGCTGTTATGCCCTAAAATGAAGCTTAAGATAATATTAGCAAAAATGTTAATATAAGTATAACAAGCCTTTATTTGGAATATATAATTATATTTTGAACTCTCTCGTTTTTTTTATGCTTGATAGGTTAGCCTTTGACCACTATCTCACCTGATGGTAAGTGATGATGTGGTCGAAGATGTTGTTCAGGCTAACCTAGAATTACTATATTAATTTATAAATATTTTAAAAAAATAATTTATATATATATTTTTTTAATGTAATTGTGACGGAATAAGCTCAAGGTCCACTTGATTTTAAACGGTCTAACCTCTGCCTATAACAGATGCATTTCGTCACCGTCAAGTCACGAATTGCACTGCGCCCGTCACATTGAGACGTAGTTGTTAAAAGCCTCAGCTGCCGGTAACTTCACTGGCTCCCAAGGGCTGCTGCCGGAACACACCGTTAGGTGCTTGGCGACAGATTTTCTACTTAAAAGTGGTCGCTAGCCAGGCGGGTATTCGCAAAAAACCTTTCCACCATGCGTTAAAGCTCAAGCTCGCGGCGGGATTATATATCACTTAACTATAACTTCAAATAATAATTTCGCTTACGGGATATGTTTGTGATTTTTATTTACCGTGAGTTCCCGATAATGATTTATGTGAATTGGAACATAAGACTGAAGATTTAGCCCACGTTTAAATGGTCATAAATAGTAATAGTCGTTATAAATATAAATAGTAATGGTCATTAATAGTAACCTACTACGGACTTCGGATACACAACCCCACAATATCCCATCGTTACTCTTCCCTCTTCCAGCTCAGCTATCTTTTCGTCAGTCCTCTTGGTACATATCTTGAGTGTTACGAGCCCAGTCGTCGTCGTAAGGGATGGTAGATGTGCATCTGGCAGGGGTTCTTAGAACCCCTTTCGCTGCTATTATCGTGACTGCTACCGTGACCGTGATCGGGTATGCTTGTTGGCAATCGCAGGAAGTAGCAACTCACATGGTGACGCTGCTGTCCCTCTCACCTTTAGAATTTAGCTACGCCTTGTTTAGGATGGTTATACGGTTATCTGCCGATCTTCAAATCATTATCCGTTGATCTTTGATCAGATCAAAGATGATCAAACTTAAATTCATTTGTTTTGATTTTATATAGAGTATATTTGTTATATTTGTTAATGCAGTTATGGATATAATACATTCAAAAATAGATACCTATATGAGATATTTTTACCCAAAGAATCAAAACGAGTTATCTACTATAGAGGCTTTACGTAAAAGGTCGTAAAACAATAAAACCATTTTAATCAAACTGTAACGGTTTTTGTTTCGATCGGTTTATGACACTACAAATATAATTATTTCCATTACTTAGATAACAGTAATCATATTATATCTTTAACGAACGTCATAGCGCACAAGTATTTTTTTACGATACCTGTTTTGTGTATTTTGTCTACCTACAGTAAAAATATTGACATACAACAAAAACTATTATTCAAATAGTAAAATGTTTTTAAAATATTAATATGTTTATTATATTCTAAAAGTCATGCTAAAAGAAATTTAGATTTCCTACCAATGCTCGCTACAAGAAAGCCAAAAAGCTGAATGTTCAGCACAATTAAAACTTCTGACACCTCTTATTGCCCAAAGGCTTTAAAAGATCTGCTGATTTTAGAAATAGGTTACCTACTTAAACGAGTTTTCCAATTGAAAATACCAGTTATTCGAACAACTGTTGCAAGTAGATTTGGCCCTTTTATAGACATGTTATTTTTATATCAGTATTTATGATGTTTATATCAGAAATGTATCTATCTAAACAATAAATGACATTTATATAGGTACTTCTTTAAAAAAAAATGGGCACCTTACAGTCATTAGTTTTTTATGGATGATATATTTTTAGTATGTCATTAGCTTAAATGACTAGAAATTTCCTATTATGTATGAGAATATAGTTTTTAAAACTTATATCCTGGATTCGGTGTTTTAGTCAATGTTAACAGAGAGTCGGGCTAAAATGGTCACGTTGATGGTATAATCAAATAAAAACTACGATTATTTTTATAATATTTTAATAATAATAGACAGTAAAAAAATACGAGTATATAATCCCCCTGCAACAACAACGCTTACAACACCATTAAAAACTAGGCTTTTGATGGTATCCTGGGGAATGATTTCCCATTCAGCCAAAATCACACGTTTAAGGTATCTGATGTGTTGTGGAGGTGGTTAGACAGAGCATACTCACCTTTTCAGGACGTCACAGGCGAACTCAAAGCAATTAAGGTTAGCGCTCGGCGCTGGCCAATCCAAATGACGCTCGGGAGTTGAAACGGGTCGCTACTGGCCAGCTTGATTTTGTCATTGCCATGCGTAAAATACCATTAAGTGGGCAACAGCACCTTTTGAAGAACAGGCAACTTGCACTGCGATCCCCATGCTAAGGGAATATGGCTAACCTCCCCCACCCAAATAATTATGGTTCTTTGTTAAAGATGATGATGTGTTTCATCGGATTTAAAGGAGCAATTGGCAGATAATTACTTTATTTATTTATTTATATATATCAGCATCAAAAAAGGTCCATTACTAATAATAATACATGCACACAATAAACAAAATTATAATTAGTCAAAATTATTCATATCAAATTAAATTAAATAACTCAGTACAATTTCTTAGTGCTCAACATCTTAGAACAAAATTTCAATATGACTGACACATGTTATAGTTTTGACAAGAGCATTGCCGGATCTAAAAAGTGAGTCTCTAAATCTGGCAATGCGATGCCGTATCAGTCCAATAATTAAGCACCGAGCTTTTTAGGCGCGCCGCGTAGGTATGTGTGCGTAAGTAAGGCACGCCAACAGCATCCGTCCCCGTCCGACGGCCGAAGAATTAATAAAGCGGATAGGGACAAATCATCGCGGCTCCGACTAAAATGCGCGGAACGCGCTTGAATTTGAGTATTTCATTCGTATAATAAAGACAAATACCTATTTGAAAAATGTAATGTGTATACCTTCTAGAAAACATGTTGTATTTTTTATTATTCAAATACGAACGACTCTCCGTTAAGTATTTACGCTGTACTTAGCGTTTATTTCGTTTTTAGATGTAACTTTGGATTATTTTTCTATAGAGAAAATTTTAAGTAATCGTGTTTCCAAAGTGTATGATGTATAGAATGAATCCTTAAATATAAAATATATTAATGACATAACTCAAAATTAAGAAATAAAGGTACAGCAAGGGATCAAACCAACCACAATTACGTATCGCTGCTGCCTCGGTGCAGGCTTAATATATTGTAGGATCAAAAGTGATCCTAATACGCTACCATTGGGTTAAAATTATTGTTTCTTCAAATTTAATTTATATTTATGTCGTAAAATTTATTGAAATTTACTTTACATACTCTTCATCAAAATTAGAAATATATTGTTTGTCAGCGTAGAAAAATAATCCGGTTTTGGTCTAACCTTGATGCACATAACGTTCATAAAAGCATGGTAAGTTTTTTAGAGATCTTGAAGCAATCCAGTTTTGATTATTGAATAGGATTTCTTTTCACACTGCAAAGTTAATTAAACTCTTACTACGCCAATAAAAGAACTATCAACTCGAAAAGTCGGAATAAAATGGAAAATACATTTAGTGGCTATAATTGACTTAAAATTGAATTTACGACTATTGCATTAGGGTAAGTAGGTAAGTCCGTTATAATTTATATGTCCTTTTGTTTCTATGGTTTTTTACCCTAGTCTGGGAAACAATTGTATAAACTTTTATTTCTTGAGATTCAAACCCTGTATTTTGGGCAAAAATGAGTCGTCCATATAGTTTGGTGTTCATTTCGAAGCGCTCGTAGCGAAGTGTGCTTAACCATCCTGAACCGATCAGCAAAGCTAAGCAACGTCTGCATCGTTCATGAGTTGGATGGGTGACCGCTGATGACATTACTACTGAGCGCTTCCGTGCTTCGGAGGGCACGTTAAACCATTGGTCCCGGTTGTTATCTTAGGATGGCAGTCGTTATAGCATGGTGGTAGGGATTTTTGCGAATGCCCGCCTGTCTAACTACCACCCTCAAGTAGAAAATCTGTCGCCAAGCACCTAAAATTGTGTTCCGGCAGCTGTCCTTGAGACCCAGTAATTCTAGGTTAGCCTGAATGACATCTTCGACCACATCATCACTTACCATCAGGTGAGCTAGTGGTCAAAGGCTAACCTATCAGGCATAAAAAAAAGTAATATAATGAACTTTACAACATTTTGCTCTATTTTAAAACTTACGCCACCAGAACTGTGTCTAAAGATTTATTTAGTAATCAACTGAATAAATCAATCTGAGTATTTTGAAACAGTCAGTTGTAGCTAATAAAACAACGGAATAGGTTTTTTTATACCAGTTTGTCTTAAATCTTTAAGGACGTGGTACGATTATCATATCTAATTCTAATCTTGCATTGGCATAGATATCACCTAGCTAGGCAAGCATGGCATCGTTAAGCATATTAATTAAATACACCACCCAATAATTTATATATTTTTACCCATTTCGTACAAACTCACTTTTAACCAATAAGGACCACCGTAAGGTTTATTTATGCATCAGCTCATTTTTATGCCGCTGTTTGTAAAAGTATCATAAACTACTAATAATTGCTTTAAAACCAATATTCATACCACCGTAGTGCGAGTAAATCATTGAATACATAATAATTATTCTTTGTTGTCCAGTAATGGGCACGGTAAATTTGCAATTAGTAAAGCAGTAGGGAAATGCTGAGTTTCGTATAAAAATTGCAATATAATTTTGGTCTACATGTTACATTACTTTGTGGCTTTATAATTCTTTTATATTAAATTGCTTAAATTGACTTGATATATTGAATGTATTATTATTATATGATCTATGTCATTGATAAAGCACACTTACAAATTATCAACGAACCAAATTTATAACAATTTTATTTCAGAAAATTACAAGAGTAAAAATTATAGTCGTGTAGATTTGAACAATAGCCGGGGTATGCTCTGACCGCTAAGCCAACATGACGCATCACTCATGACTCCAACTTGTCCTTTCGTTCATCACCACCGTAGGTGATGGAGCGACAGCTTTTGTGTTGTTTCACATTATTACTGTTATTTTAATTTCATTACACGACTGCCCAAAGGAGAGTTATGTTTTTAGGGTTCATGTGTGTATGTATGTTTGTGAGTTTCTTTATTCCACCATAACTTCGTAACGGCTTAACCGATTTTTATGTTTGTGGTATCATTAGAAGCATTGAGTTATTCCGGGTAACATAGGCTAGTGAAAATCAAAAAAAAATTAAAGAGGGGGCCATAGTTTATGAAATTAAAATAATTTTAAAAAAAAATCGTGAAAATTTTATAAATTTTACTATCACCGTCTAGAGCTTGCTTAGTACATAACAAAAATATATAATAGTAGTATTCAATATACATTGGTTCACTAATATCAAAAGTAATAAATATTGTCTTATCCGTTTCTACACGTGCTTCTTGTAGACACAAGTAATACAAATAAATTAATCACCGGCATGCGGCAGGACAGAGACTATGCGTTTTTTGACCGGAGAACGCCTTCAGAGAGAAAGGCATTTCATACACAACTACAAGAAATGATTATTTTGGCAGTGTTAACATTTTACTGTTAAGTGACTTGATGCAGCTTTCACTAGTAGCTAAATCCGTCAGCGGGACATACTGAATCAGACTCAGAATCATTTATTGCATACTACTGCTTTAAACAACCGCCACATTTCATTGCTGAAATAGATTTATGGGCGTTATATAGCTTCTGCGAACTGCCACAGAATGTGAGGCAAGCAGACGACACCACATTTGTCGATATTTTGAATAGTTAACGGGTTGGAATCCTGAATCATCGTAGAGTATCACTTACTGGACCAGATGGCGCGTGTGTGCGAAAATTTCCCACAACAAGACAGGTGGATGACTCGAACCACCAAATCAAAATAAAACGATGACCATCGAACTCTGCCAAAATTTGCCGGATGTTTGACGAGGTAGCATCAGATACATCCGTAGAAGCTAAAATCAAAGGTCAGCAGCGGCCAAAACCCGAATTTATACTTTCTGATCCCAATAAAAGAGGAGGTATTGTTCCATTCTTAAAAGTTACTATTGGTTCTAGGGTAATGTTGTGGAAAAATATTAAATTTGGACACGACTTGGTAAATGGCGCTATGGGGGTCATCCGAAAATTCGTATGGCCAGCGCTACGTCAAAACCGGGAGAGTTACCGCAAGCCGTTTTCGTTGAGTTCTATGACAAAACGATACGTGGCAACACTCAGTTTGGGTGTCAAAATTTAGCCTAGCACTGTCGAATTTGACGCGTTACGGGGTCAAGGTAAAGTCGAGCGGCACATGCTACCACTGATATTATGTTGGGTTGTGACAGTGCACAAACTGCAAGGAACGACACTGGACAGAGCCGTCGTGGATCTAGGCGCTAAAATTTTTGCCAATGGGCAAAGTTTATGTTATTTTACCTGGGACAGACTGTCCAGTTAGGTAGGTCCAACTTCGAAAAAGAGGACGCCCGAAGAACCTAACTCGGATGGGCAGCGTTCGGGAAGTTACGCGACATTTTCTCGTCAAAGATCCCGCAGAGCCTGAAGACAGAAGTCGTCAACCAGTGTGTATGCCTAGTGATGACATATGGCACCGAGACGTGGACGACGTGGTCCTTAACTGTGGTCCTTATGGACAAGCTCAGAGTCACTGAACGAGCCATGGAGAGAGCTATGCTCGGAGTTTCTTTGTGCGATAAAATCCGGAACGTGGATATTCGCCAAAGAACCAAAGTCACCGACATAGCTTTCAGAATTTGCAAGTTGAAGTGGCAATCGGCGGGCCACATTGCTCGACGAACTGATAACCGATGGGGAAGAAAGGTTCTCTAGGGGTACCATGGTATACCGGAAAACGAAGAGTTGGTAGCCCCCCCACAAGATGGACTGACGATAATTATCATTAAAGTCGCGGGTAGCCAATGGTTACAAGCGACTAATAGCCATTCTTTGTGCCGTTCTATGGGGGAAGCCTTTGTTCAACAGTGGAAGTCTTGCGGCTGATGATGATGATGAAAGTTTATGTCACTCTTAGTCGCGTCCGACAGCTAGAAGAATTGGTGTTTTAGATCCACGAAAGCTTATCAACGAGCCCCATGACAAAAAGTATCTGCAAGAACTGAAAAACCTCAAAGTTATCATTTACAATTAATAAATCATAAAAAATATATTTCGCTTATATTTTGCATGATATTAATTTCCAAAAAAAATAAGTTATGTTTCGTGGCACATTGTGCGTTTGCAAAAATATTGTTTTATCACTAAAAGGTACGAAATAAAAAGAAATAATTTAAAAATTAAAAAACACGCCTGCCGTGCCAAAAAGTGAACTAAAAAATTACAAACAAGTTACATGATTTTAATGTTGATTGGCTACAATGTAGGTACTAAATAGATTATATTTACTGTGTAATTAAAACACCATTGAACCCAAAAATGGAAAACAGATAACCATTCTTTTCATTGCAGTCGGGGGACAGTTCCTTAGAATAGTTCTTTACAGGTCCCCCGACTTCGATGAAAAGAATGGTTATGTGTTTTCCATTTTTGGGTTCAATGGTGTTTTAATTACACAGTAAATATAATCTATTTAGTACCTACATTGTAGCCATTCAACATTAAAATCATGTAACTTGTTTGTAATTTTTTAGTTCACTTTTTGGCACGGCAGGCGTGTTTTTTAATTTTTAAATTATTTCTTTTTATTTTATTAATGTATCTATGTATTGATTTTGCATGTTGTGTTTATATAAATTGAATTATTGGTTACCTATATCATAATTGGTGTAATTACCTTAGGACCCTTCTTTTAAATGAATATATAAATAACAGTGTATAATAGAATCAAATGGATATAATAGGCTTTATGTATAGTAATTACAATTTATTAGATTGAAATTATTGATATTCTCATTGTTTAATGGTTAAATAGAGAATATGGTTGACGAAAATAAAAATATTTATAGTTTAGTTTTTGAGACTGATCTCTTTACCAAAATGGCCTATAATTTACAAAATGTATGGCTCTCCAATTATTAGTTTTCTAAGATAAATATTTATATGTATAGACAAGTTTTGTACATACTATATCTTATGACTTTAGACAACAATGTTTTTTTTGCAAAAATTTTTGTTTGTCTCTTTAATGTAATTGAATTTATAGTCTAATATTCGTCATTGGGTCAACGTTCTAAACAAAACATCTACGTTTCAGGTTTTTAATTTATGCCGTTCACGAGACATAGATCCGTTATTTACGAAAAGAAGGACAAACAGACAGACAGCAGTCTCATTAATATAGCTCTGTCTAGCTAGACTCTAGACCTTTGAGTAACGAACCCCAATAGAGTTTGTTCCTTATAATGGAACAAATAATATATTAAATGGGAACTGACTTTATTTTGAATAGTTATATAATTACAAGGACACTGGACTTGGTGAGCTGTTCCAAAAGGAACTGTAACTCCACGTTCGCTTATTTTTGTCCTCTTCAAACACAAGTTACAGTTAGCCATTGCCACTTTTGGTACCCCAGGTTCGTCACAGATAACTCAAATTAATTTCTCACAACCACATACTTGCAGCGCATTAATAATTTTGAACACTTTTGAGTGTAATATTGTTTTAAATACAAAAGCGTATACCTAATTCTTCATTTTTTTAAGACTTTGACAACAATCTCAATTGATTATTGTTAGTGATAATGCGGTCAATAGGGTTAAACAGTTCAATCTACAATGAACTGCTTCTTAAGGACAGCAAAATAGTGCTCAGTAGTTGCCACTACCAACCACTACCAACTAGTGGTCACCCATCTAACTAATGACCGCAGGGAAGATGTCTTAACCTAGTTGAACGATTAAGAACAAGTATATAGGCGAGCTCCGAAACAATCGTTCCAAGCTTTTTGACTTCAAATATAAAATTAATAAGCAATACTATCAAAATTTTACATTATTCAAGACCATTTCAAATATAAGGCGGCCCAAATTTAACTACCTATTTAAAAACAAGTGAAACCCGGTTGCCAAGATAAGAAAACAGCCTCCATCAAATTCTTCAGTGAGCTGCGTAGCCATTTTACCTTTATTACGCGATAACGTCTTGATTCGTTTTGTTATTTAGCAAAAGGGTGAAAATAACATTATTTTACCAGAAATATTACATTAATATTTAACAGGCAAAGTGAAGACGTGAATAAGGTTGGTAATATCAAGTATAAGGAGTTGGGGAAAATAAACGCTGCTGGGGCAAAACGCTGGAAATGATTCATAGAGTTTCTAGAATAGGTAGGTACCGCTGTCCGTCTCTCTGACTATCCTTCCTAATTTCTCGGGTGTCTTGCTCGTAAGCAAAGTTAGTTACATATCTAACATTTTGATATTTATCAAGATGTTAGATGGAGTGCCAGGCTAAAAGTGCACCCCACTATGTCTTCCTGTAAGAGTCGTTACTGGCGATAAACGGAAATATACGAGAATGATTTATTCTTCAGAAAGCAGAACCTTCTTCTGCGTTGCCATCTTACACTGCAATCAGTTTGGAGAACAAAACAACTTTGAATCTTATGGTTGATTACGATCATATCCTCAATCCTCATCATCCTGATTTAACAGTATATAATGTTGATACAGAAACCTATATTAGATTTGAAATTCACCAAAATTTTATTTCAGGAGGGCACTTACTACGGTAGATAAAAAAAACTGTTTTTACACCATAGCAAGTAGGGTGTCATATTATTATAATTGAGTAAGGTACAGATATTTCTGAAATTTTTGATCTAAATCGATAAAAAAATTAGAAGACCTTAATGACGTCAGTTTAAGTTCATTTTTTTATAAGACCTATCTAACGACTACATAAGAATCTTATTTTGGTGCGTTATGTATCTTTGTTTGTTTAAACAATTTTTTATTTAGTTTTTAGGCTGTGTACGAACATATATTTTTTCACGGGTTGTTGCGATGGAGAACCATAACAGTGAGAGCCCATCATGTATTCGGCTGGTTTTATTCTCTATAATAGGAGTCTTTATATGAAGTTTAACGCATTGGCCATTTTAAATAAAAAAATATTCCGCTAAGCAAAAACTGTATCAGTATACCTAACTCAATATGATAGCGCTATTGGCAGAGCATGTCCGGCCCAAGGAACAGATGGTCATATTACGAACAGCTCGTAGTTCAAAAAACAATTTCCTTCTGTTCTAATTTTGTTAGTTTGTTCGCTAGTTAAAAATACAATGATGGAATTATGGGGTTCCGTCATTGTTTAAAGCTAACTGAATAATGAGTCTTGTTTGTAGTAATACAGTTTGGCTGCAGATGACACTCCGTCCTTTTAAGACGGCTTCATAATACGAGAACAACCGAAAGAATAAATATGATTTTTGACTCATTCACTACGATTGCTCAATTGGCAGAGCATGTCTCGTTAATAAATGATTTTAAAAAATTGCTGATGAATTACGAAGAGTAAATTAAAAAACTAAAACATCAAAATACATGAAATAATAATAATAAAATCACCGGTCCCAAAAAAATTGGTTTATCAAAGGAATGTTAACAGATAACTCAAATGGATTACTTGTAATAAATGTCAACTAATCGTTTATATCTAAGACCATTACTCAGTAGGTATATGAATAAGAACAATGATTAAGGTAATGAATAAAGTAATAAACCTAATAAACCTACAAATACTTACACAATCTAATCTTTTTTGTTAAGACTATAAGACAATACAGTGAAAAGGTAGCATAACAAAATATGTCACTGAAGTGAATAATAAGTATAAAATATGTTTGACTATACGAAGAGATGTGGCAAGGTGATAGCCAAAACATTTGAAGCAGTGATAGCTCAGTGGCTCTGGCTATAGACTGCCGCACAGCAGGTCCATGGTTCGAATCCTGCCGAGGGCTTGAGCTTCACCGCAAAGTGGAAAGGCGTTTTGCGAACGCCCGCCTGGCTAGCGACCACCCTCAAGTAGAAAATCTGTCGCCAAACACCTAACGGTGTGTTCCGGCAGCAGTCCTTGAGAGCCAGTGAAATTACAGGCACATGAGACTTAAGAAGTATGTCTCAACGTTATGGGCGCAGTGCAATTCGTGATATGCATCTGTTATAGGCAGAGGTTAGTCCACTTAACATCAGGCGGGCCTCAAGCTTGTTCCGCCACAAAAAAGAAGCATTGGTATGTAGATATGTTTTCTTGACAAATTAAGCTTTTTAGGGTTCCGTAGTCCTGACAAGGAACCCTTATAGTTTCGTCATGTCCGTCTGTCCGAGGTTTTTCTAAGTGACTGTTAGTACTAGGAAGCTGTAATTTCGTACGTATATGTAAATCAATCACGCCGGCAAAGTGGTAAAATAAAATTTTGAGAAATATATTTTTTTAGGGTACCTCCCACACATGTGATGTGGGGATGAATATTTTTTTCGTCGTCTATCTCTTTGTGTGTGGTATGGTTGAATAGGTCTTTTAAAATCATATAGAGGTTACAAATACTGTTTTTCGATTTAATACTCCATTTACAAAATATTAAACTTTTAAGTGCAAATTTTTGTTCCAACAGGGCATCCCCCCCCCCCCTCTAAAAGCTAAACTGCTAGCTTGAAAAATCAGAAAAAATTCAAGCTAATAGTAAGTTTCAAGAACTTTAAAGGAAAAGTATAATGGTTGAGATAACTTTATTAGTTTAGCAGTAATAGTCGTTGAACTCGGGTGTTGGATAATTTTGTAGCAAATATAAAATCTATTGAATAAATCCTTAGATTGACTAAGATGAAGTAGTTGGTTGTTTATAAGGGATAAAGACTGGCATTGAAAAATAAATGTAAAATAAAAAATCTTAAAACAATAACTATGCCCTATGTTATATAGATTGTAATATATATATAATAATATACCCATAATAGACTAGTTTTCCAGCAGTGGTTCCACCCGCGCGTATTGTGGTTATCGCGCAAAACCATTAACTTCTTTTGCGCAGTTGGATAAAAACTATCCTATGTCCTTTCCCGGGCCTCAAACAATTTCCATGCCAAATTTTCCTCCAAAACGGTCTAGTATATTTTAAATTTATTCGTTGCATACAAAAATACAAACCTTTCCTCTTTATAATATAAGTATAGATATAGATATGACAGTACAAAGATTCGTCTTATATAGGTATAAAGTACTTTTTGGACCTCATCTTCGCCGTACACTAGAAGTGTTTGCTGTCTGTACCTGTCGTAGCAAGGTCATCGATCACTTCAAGCGTGTCATTTTTTTCATCAGTAAAGAGAATATTTCTGTGCCCTTCTTTTTTTTTCACTTGCGTATCGCAACGGAAGGCACTCTATTTAATTTCAAAGATTGATTTAGGGCATGTACTGTATATCGACGATAAGCACCGAGCTTCCTAGCGGGAATCTTCATTTCTCGCAATAAGATTATTGTTGAGTTATCATTTTTTTACTTCATAGTGGGATTTCGACCAATTCTGGCTTTAACAGCATTAATTTGTAGTTCTAACAGCACCCGGCTGCCCTGATCTTTTAAGTTTTCGACAGAGGAATTGTCGTTGTATCTGTTGATATTACGATATACAAACATACGGCTGATACCAAGGTGTTTGAAGTGTCTGGAATATGACCGACGCGACGGCTCAATACCTACTTTTTACAAGGCGAATATTGCTATCCAATTTTCTTTAACACCTCATTTAATATTGTAAAAAATATATGACAACTAATGCGATTTTCATAATTTCAAGTCCAGGGCATAAAAAAATCAATTTTGTATAAACACTGTCACATTATCTACATTAATATTATAAAGAGGAAAGATTTATATTTTTAATTTTTGTATGCAACGTATAAACTTAATAACTACTGGACCGATTTGGATGAAATTTAGTATGGAAATAGTTTGAGACCCGAAAAAGGACATAGTATAGTTTTAATCTAACTGCACAAAAAGGTTAATGGTTTTGTGCGATGTCGCGACCGGAAAGCAAGTATCAAATAAAAGGGTTATAACGTGTGACACATTCTATGTCCGCCGAAATATCATCGTCAGATCTGATGGCCAGTAGCGATACAAGCATTGAATGTACTTATTAAAACAGTAGATATACAATGTAATGATAACACCATAATTATTTGACGTGGCTCCATGTTTACCGATATCTTATCAAAAACAATAATTAATCTTATACGTAAAACAAGAATTAGGTATTTCTTTAGGCAAAAACAAAGCTGCAATGAAATATAATGAGTAAAATATACAAAAATATAACTTTTATCAACATTATCACTCACAACACTATCTTATCTGAACACCTACATTAATTAGGTAGGTATCTTGTGACCAAAATGAGGAAAATTTGCAAAACAGCCACACTTGGATTGAGAAGCTCCAATCAAAGTTACAGCGGGATTCAATACATTAGAATTAGTAGTTTTATGAATGTGGAATAATATTTTTCAAGTGGTTACCTAACACAAACCATATTAAGAAACGTAGGACTAATTTTTTTTTTATGCCTGCTAGGTTAGCCTTTGACCACTGTCTCACCTGATGGTAAGTAATGATGTGGTGGAAGATGTTGTTCAGACTAACCTAGAATTACTGGCTCTCAAGGACAGCTGCCGGAACACACCGTTAGGTGCTTGGCGACAGATTTTCTACTTGAGGGTGGTAGCTAGCCAGGCGGGCATTCGCAAAATGCCCTACCACCATGCTATAACGACTGCCATCCTATGACAACAACCGGTACCGACGGCTTAACGTGCCCTCCGAAGCACGGAAGCACTCAGTAGTAATGTCACCAGCGGTCACCCATCCAACTCCTGACCGAGGCGGACGTTGCTTAACTTTGCTGATCGTTTCAGAATGGCTAAGCAAACTTCGCTACTAGCGCTTCAAAACTGGTACTGGTAGGATAACAATGATATTGCGATCTTTGAGGAATTCAATGCTGATGTTAGTGACAGATCTAATAATTTGATTTATATAATCTCATTCGGTAATATTCTAATTATGAAATGAAATACAGACTTTTATTGGCATATTCTATTTACATACTTCTGAAAATAAAAAAATTAAATTTAAACATTATTATCCTAACAAAACAATGCTTTACATTATTTTTTTTAAATTATTGAATTACAATATGTCCCTACCAAGGAAGTTTTAATTCAATTTAAGTACATACACATTATCTGTGGAGAGCGCGGTGCGTGCTACGCGCTGCTCTGGTTCCGAGCCAATAGACCAATAAAAGACTTTTTCCATTTTGGCGCTATTTCGTACATACGAATTTGAGTAATGTTTTGTTGGATAACTTTATTAGCAAAAATGTCAAGCGACACCGACGATACTGATGAAAATATAACTCCACCTGACATTCTAGAAACAGCTACGAAACTGACGAATAGTCTTTTGCCAGAAAAATCAAGAAAAGCGTATAGCCCTGAGATTAAATAAAGAAGTGTATGCAACTGCATATAATTAGGTATTAAAAAACTCGTGTAATCTTAATTTGCAAACTCGCCAGCGGCTCGTTTCAAAAAACTACACTCATGTTAAGATACCCTCTATTATAATTATGTCAGTTGCATAAACTACTATTTAACGGTAGGGTCTTAATACACAACACTAAGGCTTTTAATTAAAAGCGCTACGATTCAACGCATTAAAATTGACTTCATTTATTTAACGTGATTTAACTTCTCACAGCAATTCTCTGACGTTAAATTAAAAAACGACGATGCCCAAACGAACCATTAGATGTCGAGAAATCTTATTAGCGTGGCAATAAGGCAGTCTTAGTGCCTTCTGCAAGTGCCAAGGATTTTCTCATAAGGGTTTGTACCTCGTAATACTTATTATATTGTATATCCATCGTTCGTCATCATGTCGTTGTTTTTATCAACAGTATTGTTAAAATTTAGGTTGCCTTACATACATCAGTACTAATATTATAAATGCGAAAGTAACTCTGTCTGTCTGTTACGCTTTCACGCCAAAACTACTGGACCGATTTGAATGAAATTTGGTATGGAAATAGTTTGAGACCCGGGAAAAAACATAGGATAGCTTTTATCTAACTGTGCAAAAAGAGGTCAATGTTTTTGCGCGATAACCGACATACGCGCGGGCGGAAACCCAGTATAATATAAACATGCTTGTATGCCACGAAATAGGTTGAATTGACAGTTATCAAATTGATGATTGATGTCATATATATCGGATTAAAATGTTTGTTACAGGCAGTAGTTGGGTTTTCTTTTGTTCTTTTATCATATGAAATTATTTGTATCATCATAATATATATTTTAACTAAAATTTATTAACATAACACCTAGATTACACATACCAAAATATAATATTTCCATATTTAACCAATGTATGGAAATTAACAGTGAAGAACAACGGATGGTATCGGACATTGTGAATAATTGTAAAAATATTTATATTTACTTCCACTCCCCGCGCTCTCGACACCGCGAACCTACGAATATTTCAAAATAACGATTATGTATTGTATACTAGCTTTCCGGGCGCGACTCCACCCGCGCGTATGTCGGTTACCGTACAAAAACATTAATCTCTTTTTGCGCAGTTTGATAAAAACTATCCTATGTTTTTTCCCGGGTCTCAAACTATTTCCATACCAAATTTCATTCAAATCGGTCCAGTAGTTTTGGCGTGAAAGCGTAACAGACAGACATACAGACAGAGTTACTTTCGCATTTATAATATTAGTACTGACTACTGATTTTAAAACAAATAATACCATATATATGCAAGTATTCAATTTTTATATATATATATATTTTTAATGTTTGGATATATTATTTAGTTATAATATTTTTGCACAATTGTGCAGATAGAGTGTATAAAATAAACAATTATTTGTTTTGTTTTAATATAAGACGTCTAGATGAATATTTCAAACACGGAATATCTTTTCGGTCATCCTGATTCGCCCCAAAGTAACACTAAAACACAATGAATTTTTAAGATACAGCTTGAAATAGTGACTTTGAAGATAACGCTTTGTCCTAAATCTTAAAAGTCCCAGAGGCAATACTATTTAATAAATCAAAATTACACCTTAAAATAACACGAAACCTTCTTTAGATCTCAATACCAGACAATATATGATTTATCCTTAGTAGATACCCGCTGAAAAAGTCCGATTTAAGAGTGCCGTACGATGCGACAATTAATGGGTAAAATAACAGAGGGTGGGGAGCAGTGCCTTCTGAGGATATTTTAATTTACACTGTAACCCAACCACCTGCCAAGCGTAAGGATTATATCCACAGAAAAGAGAAAGCAATTTTATATCTCTATGGTTATAGCAAACCCTCCGTCAATGGCGAGGCTGTGTTTAGCAGTGGACAATTCGTTTATCAGTGGAAAATACCATTGTAAAGTTCAAACAATTAAAAAAGAAAATGTTCGCCAAATAGTTCTCATATTAGTAGAAAAGATAAATAATTTGTTTTGCCATATGTGGACACTTATCAGATAACTACTCGTATGATGATAAATATATTCATCTTTATCAGTTAAACGTATTTGTATACGTTTCTTTGAAAATGTAAATGTTTATACTTTTATGCACAACAATTGATAAACTTAAGTAGTTGTTTATTAGGCTCATTTTTCCTCTTAGTCACTGATTACTGATTATCTACTAACAGATACCTACACCAATGTTTTATCAAAGAGAAATAGGTACGCATTTATTCACCTACACCTACCCACTCTTAAGTCAGTACACGTAAAAGACTGGGTAACGCTGTTGTCATCTCAAAATTATAAGAAATACATTTTTAATAGACATATAAAAGCGTGACTTTATGTGTTCTTCCCCCGTAATGGAAAGTTATTGGGTTAAATGACATATATTTTTTGAAGAGCAGTCAATTTATAACAGTGAAGGTGCCTTGTTGAGAGCAATAATTTGCCCCCATATCAAGCATTGGTTCAGATACCTCATCTGGCCTTCGAGGAATCAAAGGCGCCCATTTACAACGCTCTACAAGTAAATGTACTATAAGTATGGGCTTCGCAGTAACAATTTTACTGCTTTGTGCCTGTAATTTGTGGCACAGCTGCTTTCCTTTACGGCTTCCACAATAACACTGTCTATAGTTTTCGATAAACAAAAATACAGTTTTTTTACGATGGTGTTCTAACTTTTTAACTGACTTCCAGAGAGAGTTCTCAATTTGTCTGTATTTTTATAACCGACTCCCAAAAAAGGAGGAGATTCACAATTCGTCTGTATTCTTTTTTATGTTTGTTACCTCAGAAGTTTTGACTAAGTGAACCAATTTTGAAAATTCTTATTTTTTGTTTGAAAAGTGATGCTTGTCGTTTGGTCCCATTTTTTTCATTTTCATTTCAAATTTCACCAAAATCGGTCTAGCCGTTTTTGAGTTACACTCCAATAACTGAAAAATAATTTACCTATCTTGATGATATAGTCGTTGACAATGAATGACAATCGATACCGGAAGTAGCAAGGTCCTAAAACGAGAGAAAAATATTTATAACCAAAAAATTGAACTGACTTCAACACCCAAAAGTGTGAAATGACATCTTGAAGTCGGTACCATGCGCACAATATTGTTCACCATAGTAAATACTCATATTAAAAGAAACACCAAAGTTGTAGGTAGTTTTGGAAAAAATAACTGAGGGTTATTTTGGTACATTTGGAAGAAAATGTATTTATAGGGTCCGTTTCAGAATTTCCTAATGAAGTTTCGGGTTGCTAACCAATACATAAAATAACTGAATGATAAAAATGACACTTAACATGCAGCGCGTTTTAAGCTTTAAGCGATGGATAGGCTAAATCGATGACTGTGAAACGCAAAGATAGTGTTTATTTAATAAATAAGTTCTCGGTAGTATAACCGGCACTTATTGGTACATTCTAAAACAGACCCTTAAAGTCTTAAAATAATAAAATAATGAAGAGGTGTGTGTTTGTGAGTAAGTACTCACAAACACACACACACAGCTCTTTATACTAAAAGTCAGTTTAGTGGTAATTGTTTTAAATTGTGCTTGTGGTCTCCATTTAACGGTAACTTGATTTTGAAATGCCAAGCTATCGTACTGCGAAGTCGTTAGAAAAAACTTCTGTCGGAATTAGTTTTTAGTGAAAAGATTGTGCTTTTGCATTGTGAATTAACCTTAAGCAACTATTGTCGTACAGGTGTAACAATTCCTATCTCGCTAAGTACTTAGCAGTAAGCCAGGATTGATAAAAGTTGAATCGAACATTATTATGGCAGCCATCTTTAAAATAAATTCCTGGAGTGAAAAATTGTTACATTAAACAATTTGGTTCTGGTCAATCATTCCAAGTTTTTTTTTTCTATCTGTATAAGATTAAAGTTGATGATTTGCTTGTTTTTGCTATGTAAGAAAATCATTAGTTTATTTCATAGTTAGTGCATACTGGCTGGTCTAAGTTTTACCTTATTAAAGCTATATAATAGGGCCATAATGTGTTTTTTTTTTTATTGAAGCGTGAACTATGAAAATGTGTTGTTAATTTTTGATAAATAGCAATGATTAAACATTGTTTTAACTTACAGAACTAAATTTTGGTTTCTGACTATTAAAATTTGGAAAGGCATGGATTTAAAATTCCAACATGGCTAGCGGTACTAACTCTCTGAACCGTAATAATTAACTTTTTTTATTAGTTTTCTAACAACTATGTAAATGATTTTATGAAATAAGCTAGCCGTGTATTAAGACAAACAAAAAAGTGGCTATAAAATGTGATAAAATATTTTCGTCTCTATTAACATTCCGTTACACGCGGTCTTATTTATCACGCTAATAGGTCTAATTTACACGCGTGGGCACCACCGTGTCCCTACTTTAAAATGAGTATTACTTATATAATAGAAAATAAATGTAAAATAGTATTAGTGTTTTCAAAATCAGCGTTTATTTATGCTTAGAACCATAACATAGAAAGTTACTTCTTTGCCGAAAAATGTTAATAAAATACAATAATGTGTGGTCCTCACATTCATTTGTAGTGTTGTTTGATTGAATAATCGCTTTTTCTATTCAAAGTGTAGGAAATAAGGGAACTCTAGTATTACTAATGTATTGATAAAAAATAAACACATGCATTGTCGTTGTTACCCACTCACTAACAAATACATCAGGATATAGGGGACAGCTATTGAAGTAGATGACATTCTGGGACCATATATATCAAAATAACAAGTAAATATTTATACCTGGGGCACACTTGCGCCCCGCGCGTGTAACGGAGTTTTAAAAAACAAATCTACCTATGTATATGTGATATAACCTAAACAAATAAATATATTTGGCTGTAAGTAAGTAGTAAGGATTACTTAAACACTTTACAGTCAGTCAAAATTTGGTTGTTCAAATGTAAATAATATAACGTAGAAGTAAAAAGCTTTGAAATCTCAAATCATGATTTAAAAATTAACTATAGCATACTAATTTTCTAGTTATATACCTTAGTAACTAATACATAGTAATGAATACTTATCGATTAAACTAGATACTGCTAAAAATATTAATCTTGTTCATATACTGATGGGGATATATACGGTATGGTCTTAATTTCTTCTATTGATTTCAGATTATATAAAGTGTGCACGTCTGTTTATTCAATTCCATATGGAAAACAGATTTAAAAAAGGTAAAAAATTCGAATATATTTAAGTAGGTATACTGTATCAGCCGGAATGTCCAGTGCTGAACACAGCCTCCCCATCAAGGGGTATTTTGCCATAATCCCTACGCTTGGGAGGCGTTTTGGGGATCGCAATATAGTCTAGAGATTCCTAAGAAGGCGCTGCTGCCCACCTTCACGTATAAGTAAGTAACTCTAAGTCGCCTCTTACGACTCCCATGGGAAGAGATGGGGGGTCACATTCTAGCTCGGAGCCCGAAGTGCGGCGGCACTATGATAAAAATTTCGATTGTATGATTGATTGATTGATTGATATAATCGTAATGGCTGCCATTTTATTACTATGGCAAATATTCAAGTATTATGTATTAAATTACATAGCTACCTAATAATGAGTGAGATGATTAGAAACATTCCTTTTAATTTTAATATGTATCTACTGCATCAGCCGAATCGTCCACTTTTGCACACATCCTGCCGCATTTATATATAATATATATGTCTATGGGGATTATGGTAAACCCCATGGGTTGGCCATAACCCCCACACTTGGCAGGCGTTTTGGGATCGCAGTGTTAGATATTGGTTCCACAAAAGGCGCTGTTGCCTACTTCTTACGACCGACACCTAGTGACATTTATATAACAGTATACTGTATATGTAACAGTTTTTATGGCCAGACAAGTTATATATTATTTTGAATAGACAATATGACAAGATAAGTGTTATGACAGCAGGAATACCTTATCAGCAATCAATTTTAAATTGATGAAGTTTTTATCCTAAATGACAAGATAATCACAAACGATTACACAAACAGAAGCTGATTTGAAGAGGTATTTATTTATATCTTCGAATATAAATACAAGAACCTTGAGAGCGCTGTCAGTGAGCCGTTGTCAAAATAACAAGAAACAATGCGTGCTACCTTCGTTTTGGCTTTGTGCTTAGCTGCAGTGGCAGGTATGTACAATTACAATGATTACACTCAGGGCCTGTTTCAGAATGTTCGAGTAAGTGCGTTTATACTACCCAGAAATTATTTATTAAATAAACACTATCTTTGCGTTTCACAGTCATTGATTTAGCCTATCCATGGGTTGAAGCTTGAAACGCACTGTATGTTAACTGTCATTTTTATCATTCAATTATTTTATGTGTCGGTTAGCAACCCGAAATTGTATTAGGACATTCTGAAACGAACCCTCAATATAGGATCACCTGCATCACCGGCGACATCGACCTACATGCACACATCTTTCAGCATAACATTAAGATTGAAAAACAAATATTTTTGTAAAAAATACGTCTTCATTTGCGTAATTATGTCACCTACTGGTGGTTTATCACTTCTCATTTTTCACTAAATCGCACAATCTAGTTTTGTACATGCTCATAAATACATTCTCATTTCTAACCTTAGATTTCTACTAGCTGCACCCCACTTGAGCGTAAACAATGATGAAAAGTTATTATAATAATTACGATGAAAAGTATCTTATGTGTTTAGCTCTTACTATCTGTATACTCCTAGTTTCATCCAAATCGGTTCAGCCGTTTCAGCGTAAAGGAGTAACAAACATATTCACATTCTCACTCACAACCTTTTGCATATATACGAGTATAATATTAATGTTCTTCTCGTTAATATACTTATCAACTCGACCAACATACATATCTCCAAAAAATCTTCAGTTACCTATTTTTTTTTTCAAATATTATTGTATTTCAATAGTAAATCATATTCCAAGCCTTAAAGTACCCAACTTAAGAATATAAGGATTGTTCCATTTCCTCCTGCAGCGGGCCCAGCACAGACCCCGGGGAGCGGATAAAAACCTTCTCACCTATACAGAAATGGCATGCATTAAATTATAGTTTTAATTTTGCAAAAACAGCAAAGAAAACGTCTATATGGTTATCCGTTTTAATGATAATATTTCTGATCAACTTTCTTTGAAGCATAAAGTAAATGAAATCAATCGATATTTTAATCTGTTTAGAACTAAGTACTAAATTTTTTTGAGATATAGAAATTACGTCTAATCGTTACTTGTTGGTCCCCAAAACTAACAAATGAGCAAAATATCCAATATTGTGATTTTTTTATGCAATTCGATTTATCTAAATTATTACTTTAGCCTTTTATACTCTCTCTTTGATAAATGCTTCCGACGCTTCGCTTGCGCGGCTCACGCGTTGTTGAGCTCATAAGTACCCTAAGGCTCCTCCTCGGTCCACTCGTCGTCACACTTTAATATGACTTTGCCCTAGAACTAGATAATAATAACAACAACTATTTTTAAAAGTATCTTAAGAAAAAACTAAATAATACTTTGATAAAACACTTAAAAAGTATAAAAATATATATCTAGTGACGATTCCGCCTAATTTTCCTGTTAAACCTACGTGTCGTCACAAACGCCACGCAGTCTACCGAGCGCATGATAGAGAGTTTCAATCGTGCGCTCGGTGAGTCAAGACCTCCTGAAGATGCTTCGTTTAGAAGCGAAACTACATAGTCGAATATTCTTCCGGTTAGGTAACCTAACCTTTTTTTTATTTTTATTTTTATTTACGTGTGAAAATGCATTTACGCATTCCCGTCCACCTCGGGGAAAGGGGCCGGGATATGTCAGGCTCGACACCAACTACTCCCACAGCAGCAAGTGCCCCTACTGACTAAATAACACACGGTGTTCCAACACTACCGCTTCTCGGCGGGCCGCAGGGACGCTTTAGCTCTCGACCATGAACCCGCCACGGTTGTCCGTTGCCGGACCCCTCCTGGGTGCTACCCCTCACGACGCACCAGAACA
Source organism: Plagodis dolabraria (assembly GCA_963854805.1). Taxonomy (NCBI): domain Eukaryota; kingdom Metazoa; phylum Arthropoda; class Insecta; order Lepidoptera; family Geometridae; genus Plagodis; species Plagodis dolabraria. Next base: position 18,184,114 of record OY978447.1, on the reverse strand, counting down.
CATGGCACGTCGCTACCACCCGGGGACCAAGCCCGCAAATGGGCGTCAGACAACCCCGCTTCTGACGCCCGAGGTCCACCTGCGACGGGTAAGATAAGTAGCCCCGTCGCCTGCTACTTCAGCCGCAGAAGATAGGGAGAGCGGCGCCTCACTATACCGACACTCCTCTTCCCCTGCGGCCCCTCCGCGTCCGCCATCGAACGGTAGCGGCCCCGCCGTGGCCACAGAAGGTAAGGAGAGCGGCGCACCGTGATACCGGCACTCCTCTCCCGCCGTGGCCCCTCACCGTCAGCTGTGGTGTCACCCATACAACACCACAGCCCGCCTCAGATGCGGTGCTGCCCATACAGTACCGCAGCCTACCCCTTGCCGCACCATACTGGACTTAGGGGCAAAACCCAGTGGAGCGGCCCCACCGGGGCCGGCCGACGGCCCAAGCCGGCACGGCCCCTGGTTCCTCTTCGCTTCACCGTGGGTGACCAAGCCACGGCTACTAAGCCCCAGTTACGTGTATCTGTGCAATTGCATTTGTGTGCGCTTACGCACTATAGAGATTCTCCATTTTACATAGTTATATAATGAAGCTAAAAAAAATTTTTTAAGAATGTATTTAATATTTTTTCTGTGATTTAATCATCAACTGTACAGGTTAGATTATTCAGGAGGTGAGACATTATGAATTGAGACTATTGCCGTATACGTCATTGTATCTAGGGACAAATAGCATTCTTCTTATACATATTTATATATATATAGGTCAAATAGTACAATAGACCGATCACTGATCCTTAAGCAGTTCCCTTGGAAACACTTATATTGTCGCTATTAGTATCTGCCACTCTTACTTGGTAGCTACGACCATATAGATAGTCTTTACACCAGCCTAAGAGATATCTTCTCACACTACTACTGCTATTCAGCTTTTCTACCAACAGTCATGTCGCAAAGTATCAAATGTTTTACTATAGTCTATGAAGACTAAAATGACGTATGTTCTTGGATTAAGGTCATCATCTATTATCTGTAAAGTTGGAGAAAAGCTGTGTGGTGCTTTCGTAGACTGTAAACCATATTGTGGAGCTGCAAAAAATTGTAAACGTGATAAAATGTATGTATCGTCAAACCACATGCATACTTTTCGATTCTTTTGTTCAATAACGGCAGTATTGTAATAGGACGATACTACGTAGATCTGATTGCTACTTGATTTATGGAAAGGTTGGACGTCACTTGTCTTTAATTCTTTGGGATAAATTCCTGTGTTTATCAGCCGATCTATTGCGCTAACAATTACATCTGATAACCTACTAATATGTATAGCTCGGATGCCATCGTCACCTGGAGCTTTGAGGGGATTACAATTTGTTTTGAAAAGCATGTAGCTGTGGGAAAGTAAATAGACCTATCTACTGGTTCTAAGTATTCAGAATGAATGAAGAGGTTATTCGTATAACTTGATGATATAGATTTAACATTTTGTCGAAATTGATATGCAATATTATTAGCTGTAATTTTATTGCTCCCTCCAGCATTAAAAACCTTAAAAATAACATCTTTAATGGAATCGCTATTTTTCCTGATATTTATTAATTGCTTTAATTTCTTCGTAGTAGGTGATAACTAAAAATGAGGATGAAATATTATTTTTTGTATACCAAATATTAAAAGAGTTTGTTTCAACATAATTATCATAAAATCTTAAATGCAGTTCGTCTATAATTTATCCATTAAAAACGTATATAGACACAATAATAAATATAAACGTTAAACATATGAAATAAAATTAAATTGATAGCCAACTGGTAATGGGCTGGAGCATTTAGACTGCCTGTGAGTCTGCTATGATATGACTTATCGGTTGTCTAAATGCTTTTATTGTAGTAGCTGTGTTGTATATAGTTCGTAATATTTTGTTTAATAAAGGCATATACTGTCATAGATTTTTATTTTATTTAATCATTAATTTTAAAAGAGTGATATAGTTGTCAAATATGTAACTCAGGATTTAATTTTAATTATTTAATTATTAATAATAGAGTTTATTGACAATTTTTTGGAATTAACATACATTTTGGATAGAATTTGTAGTTCTATGCACTTAAAACGAGTATAAATGTTGTAAAAACTATCTAGTTGGATCGTTGGTGCCTGTTGTAGTTATAAACTGTGTAGGGTAGACCGGGGACAATTTAAACAATTTTAGTTAAACCGTGTGCAGTGAAGTATCTATAGTACCCATATCCCTCGTATTTATATCGTTGAAAGAGTTGTTATCTAGTTCCTACTTTAAACACACTCCATATCTATATTTTGAATAGAATCATGGTAATCACCGATTAAAGAAGATCAGGCACAGTGGTTCTATTGACCCCACCCTGAGGATGGTTGAAACAGTATGTAGGGATAATTAAAACACTGAAATATTTTAGGAACTTCTGATGGTTTTTAATCAATCTCAACAATTTAACTTACCACTAAATTATTTATTGAGATCGTTATAAGTCCGTCAACGTACCATTAATATTTCGAAAATTATGTATGCAAAAACATCTTCAACATAAACAACTCAAAACATCTCTTATATAAATAATTTTAGTGTTCTAATTTGTGCTATAAAATACTATTTCATATTGTTGAAAGACTTAAAATCCTATTATGTTGTAATGACACTTACATGGGGGAGAAAGTAAGGTAATTCAGTCTCATACAAAACAGCTCGTTTCAATCATGACAATGTTTCAATCATAACAATCGTTTATTGACCCTGAGTATAGGTTTGACTTTTCTTGTGAAATTAAATTTCAGAGAAGATCAATCAAATTAACTTAACTACTACCTATTTGGCACTTACCACTTACACTTTTGGCCATTTATACCCTAAAACTAGTTGAAAATAGGTATATATTTTAAAATAACTAATCTCCATTATGGACTAGGTACAAAGTAAAAAAAATAAACACTTCTAAAAATACAAACTTAGGCACTTAATTTATGAAAAACACTATCCTCTAGTATGAAATAATAGTTATTGTGTAGAATCAGTCTCATCTAATAGTTTTCAGGGAAGGAACTAATGCGAATTTTCGGGATAAAGTAACTTTGTTTTACAAAGTAACAAAATAATATAAAAAATCTTTCCGATACGCCAAGCACCTAACGGTGTGTTCCGGTAGCTGTCCTTGAGAGCCAGTAATTCTAGGTTAAGCCTGCTACCACCTTCGACCATATCATCACTTACCATATATCAGCAATAAAAAAATAAAAAAAAATCCTTAGCGGTTAGCCCAAAGTAAATATCAGCTGACTTGATTGCATACGTGACAATATCGTTTTTCTGAGCAGGTGTAAATAATTTTTTGCCGAATTGTAACCCATTGCTATATCATCGACAGGAGTATTTTCAGGTGCGCTCTCTCTCTCTTTTTTATATCGTGCTAATGAGACGTGATCTAAATCGAACATTTCTGCAGCCTTCCTCAACGATTTACCTGATTGCAAACGTTTGACTGTAACGTGTTTTCGTTTTCTGGGAATCTCTAAAAAGATGAATGAAAAAAAATTGATTAAACTTAATGTCGTGGGTTTAATTTTAGGGTCGTCAGTGTTATTAAGTTGCCTAACAGATGTAGTTTTATAATACCTAGGTAGTGATTGTGAATTAAACGTGATATACATGGTTATTTTTGAATCGTAAAAATCAGTGCGTTTTTATATTCTATAAATTTTTGCCACTGAGAAAACACAACTTTCTTTTGCGCAGTCAGGTAAAAATGCGGAATATGCGGGGACGTTTAAAACGTTTCAAACGTCCACAGACAAGTTGTTTCAAAGGTACCCATTACACATCTTCTATTTCAATACTCAATATTTTGTTAAATATCGCCTTAAACATTAATCAACAGACATGAAAACAATCTTTAATAGACAAACAATACTCCAAAGTAAGAAAAACTGACGAAGAACAAGATTTAAATAGGTAAATAGCAAAAACTAAAAATCGTGAATACTTACTTTTTGGCATGAAATTCTTCGAGGCGTTCTGTGCACGACTACGTCGCTCGCTCGCTCAAGCCGTACTAAACCGAACATGGCCGACGAAGCAACGAACGACGCGTCACACACGTAGGTATCATGGTTTTCGAGAAATTGAAGTTGTTGTAATCATGACCTGTTTTAATTGTCCCTGGTCTACCCTACAGTCATCATAGCCCTCCGGCTGGAAATGACCTAAGTACATATCTTAAATTGTATGTTCAATTTGATTATAAATTAACATAAATAAACTATAATATACAATCATTAAATTACTTACAAATTCTTAAATAATATTGCGCATACTACGTTGGGTGTGTAGTGTGAATGGTGAATGTGAGTGTTTTGAAAATGATATGAGGGTGTGTGTGTAGATAGAAATTTCATGCTTAGTTGTGTAATAACCTTTGGTAGAATTTCCGTTTCCGAGTAAGTTGTAAAAGATACCTTGTAGTGACATAATTATCTTGAAATGACGATTGTGGGTACTTAAATATAGAACTGGACGTTTAATTTATTGTAAAAGCAGGTTACTGGTTGTAAAATGTCTACCAGCTAGAAGACAACAGTACGAAAATATGGGACATAAATGATTGGGCCTTCGATGGTTTTGATCCTCACGACTATTATATAATAATAACAATAATAATAAAGATTATTGGTATAAAAACAGTTTACAATTGCAAAATACTTTCGGCCCCCAAACTAGCTTAACCTGTATCTTGGGGACCACCTTCCTATATGGTACAATTATTTATAAATACATGTACTATCTTCGTTATTTCCCAAATTAAAATTAACAGCTACTTTAGGTGTAACCGAAACCCGAACTGAATGTGATCACTTTAGAAGGTTACGAGCAAGTTGTAAACCTCGTTTTCGAAGACTAAATAAAATTTTAAATATATAACCGCTTACTCTAAACAACTGTAAAATTAAAATCCTCGAATAGCTTGTGACTTTGTCATGTGAAGATACCGAAAATCTCCTTACGAAACTTTATAGAAGACTATTAGTTTCTCTACTAACAACCCAACCACACATATTCACTAACACATGCCCGATATAAAATGTACTTATTTCTTCAATAAATTTACCCATTATTACCATATTATGTAATAAACAATCTTTAACACACTTTATTAACGAACTAAACTGTTGTGTAACTTTATTAACTAATATTATATTGAAATTAGAAGTCTTTTAGCTTAATACATAAACTAAAATTATATTATTGTGTAAAATACTTTACTAACCATATATTATTTATGTTAAAAATTTATAATAAAATAATAATTAATAACACTGACATTTTTGGATCACTGTATACACCACTAGTTCAAGGGAGTTGCTATCTGCGACACAGTCTAGAACAATAGAAGGTAGCACCGTTTCACTGTTTTTTTGTTCAAAAATGATATTATTTGTGCTTACGGAGTATTGCATTGAGAATGTAGAGTTATCGCACCGTTAGAAGAACGACGTCCATGTACAACAGTGTCGTGGGATATAAAATCGGCTTATTAATAATTACTTTGAGCACTGCTCTTTGAGCCGGTTCTAATTGCAATAATAGAGTAGTGCAGGCACTTCCCCATGTAGTGGAACAATGGGTAAGGATAGATTGTGCAAGTGAAATGAAAACAACCTTTAAGGTTTCTATACTGGCTGCAGCTCGAAGAACGTAGATTAATTTACGCCTCCTCGATGAGAGCGTGTCAATTTGAGCTTTCAAATTTAATAGGTTGTCTACCTTAACCCCCAGATATGTAACTGCTTTAGTTCTTACAAGAGTTGGTCAGACACATGAAGCAGAATTAGATGATTGACAATTACTGTGAGCCACTATAGAAAATAATTCATCAGGCTGTGAGAGTGTATTCAATAAGAATGTGATATTTTGTCTACATTAAGGCTTAATAAACATTTATATTTTTTAGCCACGCCATAACATTACTAATACAAGTACCATACCAAAACCCACATCTTGGTACAAGGATAACTACTCCTGTTTAATGTTAGGTGTATAAGTGCGATATAACGTATATAATTTTGTAACTAAAGTGGACAAAATCAGAGAATGGATATATGTTTAGGTACCTGTTCTAATGGCATCTCTATTTACGATCCTAATATCCTGATTACCCGAGAAAAATTGGGTAAACTACATTACTCAAAGAAAGTAGGCGTTACGAGGGGGGCCGGTAATAAAAACAAAGCCAAATTCTTTTACAGGTCTACTATGTTTTATAAGATAAAACATCTTGTCTATTTTATATATTCTTACTTTTGCAATAACACATGCTCCGTGGATTACATCACAAATTTAAAACGAGCGGAAAAATTATAGTCATCTGCGGGATTCGAATCCACGCCATCCACCGCTATAGGCGGAGTATGCTGTATGTAAATATTAAAATTATGGGCCGCGTCATCGTTAATATATGTTTAAATGTCGCTGCAAAAATTAGTCGTGTTAGAAGTAGGTTGAACTATTTATGTTGAATCATTTATGTTGCTCTGTTTCCAAACGATGGCTAAGAACGAAAGGACAAATTAGAGTCACATGCCATGTTGTCTTTGTGATTACAGTATAATCCTGGCTATAGCGTGTAACTAATGAATGACGCGGGTTTGAATCCCGCATGACAATTATTTTTCCTTTCGTTGTAATATTTCTTATAATTATATTCATAATAGTATGAAGATGTTACATAATAATACAATGAAGTGTTAATGTCTATTTCTACAGCTGTCCCGCGCGAGCTGTCCCCAGAAAGGATCGTGGGTGGTACTGTGACGACCATCGATCGGTACCCAACTATAGCCGCTCTGCAAAGGTTATGGCCGCAAACAGGCACCTTTTCTTTCGGCTGCGGCAGTTCTATTATCAACACCAGAGCCTTTCTCACAGCTGCTCACTGTCCACAGTAAGTATATTTTGTAAATACTCTCTGTGATAATAATCTGAGTGTCAAAAAACCTTGGTCAATGATGACTAACTTTCGGAGGTGTTACTTACTTACACCACTGGCTCAGCGACCCAAAGTGAGACTTGGCCTCCGATATGAGAGCACGCTACTGATTCCGGTCCTGTGCAATTTTACGCCAATTGTCTACGAGAAGTTCGCGTAAATCAGCGCTCACCGCATTGCATTATCTGTATCTGGCACGTCCAACCGGTCGTCGGGCTGTTGGTTGACTCAGGTAGGCTCTTTTAACCACTCGATCCTCTCCCATTCTTTCCAAATGGCCAAACTAGCGGAGTCTGTGACCCTCGGTCTCTCCAATTATATTCGGCTGGGCCACGAGCTCTTCGATTCTCCAGCTTCCATTCGACCTTTGCTTCGGACCAAGAATCTTTAGAACGATTTTCCTTTCGGCTACCAGGAGCTTATTCTCTTCTTTAAGTGTAAGTGTCCAGGCCTCACATCCGTACATAAGGATTGCCTTATTACAGTATTGTAATTTCCTCCTCTCGTAAATTTAAGTTATTGACAGTACAGCCAAAGTATTTAAATATGACAACCCCTTTGTAAATGGTATCTCCAACATGTAGATCTTGTAGTTTGGTGCGTCTGTTGGTGTATCGCTTCATGTGGAGATACTCAGTCTTGTCATAGTTGATACCAAGACCTTCTTTCATTGCCACCGTTTCCAGCACCTTGGTCGCTAATTGGATATCCTCACTTTTTCCTCCCAACAAAGCCAGATCATCTGCATATCCGATCACTTTATGCCTCCCATTCAATTCCAATCTAACATCTAGTGCTAGAATGCTTCTAATAACATATTCTAAAACCAAGTTAAAGAGCATAGGCAACAGGGCATCCCCCTGTTTTAAACCTGTAATTACAGGGAAAGCTTTTGTCAGCGCGCCTCCTACTCGCACTCTCATGTTATTACTGGTTTTTGTGGCAGTATCGATCAGAAGTTTATTTGGTATGTTGAAAATTCTCAGTATCGCGTACAGGGCGTTCCGGTCAGTACTATACGTATGCTTTAGCGAAGTCCACAAACAATACACGTATGGTCTGTGGACTCTATTTTTACCATCAACTGCTTCAGCAGAAAGATCTGATCCATAGTGCTTCGATTAGGATGGAAGCCGCACAGATACTCACTGAGAAGTTTTTCCGCGTAATGTTGTAGTTTTTTAATCAAGACGTACGATGGGACTTTATTTGCAGTTGGGAGAAGTGCTATTCCACGATAGCTGGAGCACCTCATCTTACAGCCTTTTTTATGGACCGAACAAATTACTCCTGTATTCTCCACTCCAATAGCTGCTTTTCTGCTTCCCATATTATGATAAACAGCAAATACAATTGCGATTGAAATATTCCTCCTCCGTATTTCCACATCTCAGATGGCAATCCATCTATTCCCGGTGCTATGTTGTTTCTGAGTCTCGCAATAGAATTTCAAACCTCATCAAAGGTTATTGTTTCCACCACGGTGTCGTTAAGGTGGTTAGCGTGGGACACAGATTCGTCGAGAGGCGAGCAGTTAAGCAGTTGCTGGAAGAAGCATTACCATTGGGTCTTTATTTCTTCGCAATTCGTTATCAAACGGCCATATTTATATTCAACCATCTGAGGTTTAGCTTTTTTGATGATTTTCTGCGCATCTGCTTTGATTGCCTTGTATTTATCTACCCACAACTCGTCCTGTTCAGATATAATTCTATATTTAGTTCTTTGCTCTATTATGTCTTCACATTTCTGGCTCCACCAATTCTTTCTCTTTTTCGTCTTTTTTCGACCAAATATCTTTACAGCAGCCTCTTTTACAATATGTTTAATATTCTCCCAATCAGTATTAATGCTTTCTTTTACCTGTAGAGCTTTGAAACTGGTGCTTTTATCTACTTGAAATTTTTATTTAAATTCATTTTTTTTAGTATTTTCAACATTAATCCTAATTTATATTATGTTTCAATTTGTCAACTTATATCCTAGTTTTTATTCTTATACCCGATAGATAATGATCGCTTTCGCAATCGGCACCTCTAGATGATATTACATCGTGAATGTTACTTTTATGTCAGTCATCGATAAGAACATGATTTGATTATAACTAGGACTATTTTTTTGGAGACTTCCACGTTCCTAGTTTTGTTGACATCATTGTTCCTACATAGTGCTCTTAATAACCATACCTCATGACGACGCTTAGCTAATGAGACGTAAACCATTATCGTTGGACTAGCTTTCCGAGCTCGGCTCCGTCCGCGCGTATGTCGGTTATCACGCAAAAACATTAACCTCTTTTTGCGCAGTTAGATAAAAACTATTCTATGTTTTTTCCCGGGTCTCAAACTATTTCCATACCACATTTCATTCAAATCGGTCTAGTAGTTTTGGCGTGAGAGCGTAACAGACAGACAGACAGAGTTACTTTCGCATTTATAATATTAGTACTGATTGTGCATGCTTGCTATGTTTACTAATTGTGGGAATGAAATAAAACGTGGTGTAAATTATCTAAAAATACAATTACTTTATTAAGTAAAGTAATTTATAAACAAAGTCGACGTGTGATTCTTTAAGCTTAAAATTGTGTCAATATGCAACCCAAAAAATTTTACTGATCAATCAATCAGTCAATCAATTTTAATGGTTTTCTAAGTAATATATAATTAATACCCCGCACCCGCCGTGGCTGGAGGTCGTATGCTTTCCTCTGCGTATTATTTAATTCTTATATTTGAAAATGTCCGTGAAATCTACCGAATGTGCTATCCGTGATCTCACCAAACCTGTTATAAGCCTTGAAAGTAAAGTTTCATCACTGGAAAATTCTATTTTGGATCTAAAATCTTTGGTTAATCAACTAGTTAATAATATCAATAGTCCGAGTGTGCCGGCAACAAAAACCATTCTCGAGGTGACTGAGGGTAGAAATGTGCCTCAGCAGTCGCAGAGTCCAATGCGTGAAGCTCGGGTTCGTGCTATCTCGGCGCTCTCCGTACCATCTCGGAAAGGTAAAGGAGAACGAAACATATCACCCGTAGCGTCTTCATCTACAGCGAACAACGAGCTAGTCATCGTGTCTACCGAGCCTGCCCGAGTAACAATGACTCACAGCGCGCCTCCCACTCCCACCGCTCCCATTGTTCCGAAGCCGACGCCAACAATGAAACTTGATTTCGCAACCACTGGTGCCTCGACTAGCCTGGGTACGAATGAACCAGGTGTAAATGTCACAAGCGAGTGGACTGAAGTAAAACCTTGGCGTTCTCATCGCTCGGTGCCTTCTAATGCAACTCGCGGTACGGCAGCACCGGGCTCATCTGCTTGTTTATTATCAGCATGAGGAGCGAAAATCTTATCTGCATTTGTATTACGTAAAAATAGGAACTACAATAGAACAAGTTGTTGCTTACTTATATATGTAGTATATGTCCGGAAGACAAATGCACCGCTGAAGCTCTGAAACCGCGAGTCGACTACGCTTCGTTTAAACTAACCGTTCCTACAAAGAATGTAAATAAATACTTATCGCCGGAGAACTGGGCAGAAGACGTGTATATTAAGCCGTGGCGCAGTGGATTTCGTAAATCACTGCAACCCGCTCAGGAAAGCTAAAAGTAAATTTTATACATTGTTCTACCAAAATGTTAGAGGACTCCGCACTAAGCTTGACGCGTGCAAAAAATCTATTTTGTTAGAATCAGCTGATTTGTTTGCGTTCACGGAGACATTCTTAGTGAGCAGTATCGGGGACTCAGAACTATTTCCATCTGGATATACGATTCTGCGCCAGGATCGTGCTGGAGATGCTGGTTGGGGAGGAGTTTTGCTGGCAGTCAGGAACGAGTATCCGGTTAAGCAGATATTAGAGATTGACGGATACACAAATAATATAGAAATCGTTATTGGCTTAGTCACTCTGAAATACAAGAATATAATATGTTGTGTTGTATACATACCACCTAAATCAAACGATGACAAATATTTAGATACTTTTAGTGTCTTAGAGAACTTAGTGAGCAAATTTCCTAAATTAGATGTATTAGTTCTTGGTGATTTTAATTTAAATTCATGTAGTAAAAATTCTTTAATGTTGTATAACTGTATGATAAGTTGTTGCAAATTGAAACAACACAACACGGTTAGTAATGAGCCAGGGGTATTTTAGATCTGGTACTGAGTAATCTGAGCGATGAGTGGATAGATGTTAGCGGTGATACGGAGCCCGTTGTACCCTTGGATAAGTACCATCCCCCCCCTATCTATGTGTATACGTAATTGTCCTCCGTACCAGCGTGAACAAAGGGGTTGTGCAGCCCGCGCGCAGCGTCCACCTTCAAGTCCTGCATGCGACCATTCTCACAGAGAATGGAATTTTCCGCAAAGCCGATTACTATTCGCTGTACACTAGGCTTGCCTCTGCAGATTGGAATGAGTTATATCAATGTTGTGATGTAAATGATGCGGTACACATTCTTTATGAGCTATTAGATTCTTATTTTGAGCGCGAGTTACACCTCTTTACTTTTTTCTTGCTTATACCTCTTTAAATGAAAATACTTGTTTCCAATATTACAAATTATTTCATGGAACGCACCCACGTTCCAGTCAAAAGACCTTACACGTGTAACTCGCGTTATAATTATCCGATTTGGTTTACACATGAAATAATTTGTAATATTGGAAACAAGTATTTTCATTTAAAGAGGTATAAGCAAGAAAAAAGGTTTTTGATAGAGAAATGTTTAAGTTTTATAGACTGCTTACTAAGGAAATGATGGATTCTGCATTTAGTTTGTATATAGAATGGACGGAAAAAAATATAAAACGTGATCCAAAACAATTTTGGACGTTCATAAAGGATCAGAAATCTTTTAGAAAATCTTATAAGGAATTTGAATATTGTGGAAGTACTTTGTCAGGTGTCGATGCTTCCAATGCATTTGCTAATTATTTTAAAACCATGTTCTTATCAAGTAACCCTATTTTATCAACCAGTGACGCTGAACGAGACACGGCTAATCCACTGTGCTCTTCTCGCATTGCTATAGACAATATTAACTCACGTGACTTGTTCTCTGCCATTAAGCGACTAAAGACACATACTTCTGTTGGGCCCGATGGAATACCATCCTTTACTTTAAAGGATTACTACATGTGTTTTAAAGATCCCTTGTTGCACATATTTAATCTAGCTTTACGTAGCGCTATTTATCCATCCAGGTGGAAAATCTCTAAAGTAATTCCTATTCCAAAAAATAGTTGCAGATCACAAGTGGTAAACTATAGACCTATAGCCGTACTGTCGGCATTCGGCAAAGTTTTTGAATCAATTCTTAATTTTCATATCACCACGCAAATCAAAACCCAATTCATTGATGCTCAGCACGGGCTTAGAGCAGGTAGATCTACAACAACAAACCATATAAATTTTTTAGATTACGCCGTCACAGAAATGGATTATAATAAGCAAGTAGACGTCGCGTACTTCGATTTTAGTAAAGCTTTTGATCGTATCCATAATGACCTATTGCTTAGAAAATTTTCTGCGTTCGGATTCACCCCAAACTTGTTAAAATTTTTTGCTAATTACTTTTCCAACCGTATTCAATATGTACAGTTGTTAGGATACCGCTCAAATCCTTATGAGACTAATTCTGGCGTGAGTCAGGGCAGCACGCTCGGACCCACCCAGTTCTTGATCATGATAAATGATTTGCCGACTGTCGTCAAATCTGCTAGATGCCTCATGTTTGCAGATGATCTGAAGCTATTTTTGGGCGTAAAAACTACTGTAGACTGCGAGGCGTTGCAGAGAGATATAGATAGAGTAATTGTAGCGTGGAGTGAATGTAATCAACTGGAATATAATATTTCCAAGTGTAAATGTATCACATTTACTCGTTCTACTACGCCAACTATGTATCAATATAACATTAATAATGTCCCTCTGGAACGTGTGGAGTATATTCGGGATTTGGGGTTAACGCTAGATAGAGAGTTAACGTTTAATACTCATATCACTGATGTATGTGCGCGAGCTTACAAAACCTTGGGTTTTGTCATGAGACAAACTGCCCGATTCTGCAACAGACATACAATTACAGCTTTTTATTATGCGTATGTCAGAAACATATTAGTATATAACTCGATAGTTTGGGATCCTCACGAAAAGAAATATAAGCTTATGTTAGAGAAAGTCCAGAAAAAAATTGGTCGGTACCTATATAAGAAGATGTATGGATATTATCCGTTTAAGTATCCTTCCCTTTTTATAGCAGGTATGGTAGGAATCAAAACATTAGAGCTGAGGCGTAAGTGTGCTATAATGACCCACTACTACCTGCTATTCAATAACAGGATAGATAATCCATCTACTTTGTCACACTGTTCCCTATTTGCCCCAGATCGACTATGTCATCTGCGTGCGGTAAGCGTGCGAGCATTGCTAACGACCCCACCTGAGTGGTTGCTGCGCACGCAGACTGCTCAATATGCGCCCACGGCCCAAGCAGTAACATTAATCAACGCTTTGATTGCTCAGGAACCGGATGTAGATATATTCCACTCAAGTCTAAATGCATTTTTAGATTATTCTATTCGTTTTTTAAGTGTGTAGTGTACTTGTAATGTGTAATAAGTGTGTAAATGTCTTATTGTGTGTCTTGGTAAGAATACTGCAAGCGCAATAAGTAATTGAATAAATAAATAAAATATTTAAGTATATAATCTCCCGTTGCCTTGAAGTCAATAATTGTATTTTTTTAATTATTTTCTGGTGCTATCTAGCCAACTAAATATACTATTTGAGCAAATATTAATGTGACGATGCTATTGTTTTACTACATCATTACATTTAAGAAAGATTGAAGTGTCATCGGCAAATAATGTTCTTTTATGTCCATAGCGAAGGGTAGATCATTTAAGTAGATAAGAAATAGAAAGGGTCCTAAAATGTTCCCTTGAGACTTATAATTATCTGAAGATTGCGAATTTTCATCAAATTTAGTGATCTTTGTTATTTGTGTTCTATTCTTCAAATACGATTTACACCACTGCAGCCATATTACCCGGATTCCATATTTATCCAACTTATTAACAAGATTGGCATGGTCAACAAAATCAAAAGCCTCATTTAAATCAAAAAGTAAAGCCGAACAAATAAGTTGGGAGTTTAAATTGTTAGAAATTTATTTGACCAAGTTATAAGCAGCTAATAGTGTTTACATGCCCTTGACAAAATCATATTGTTCTTTGGCTAAAATATTGTACTTATTTAGAAATAATACTAAACTTTTATAAAAAGTTATTATAAACTAAGTGTTTTAAAAAATGAGGACTATTCGTAAAAAATCCTTACGTATTTAATTAGTGGAGTCACTCGTTTTATCTCAACTTTATTTAAATGCATGAACTATATAGTTTTTGTATATAACAAACTCAGAAGTTTATTCAAAGAGCCAAGTCTTAATATCCTACACTTGGATAATGATTGTATCCTCACGTCAATGTGAGTATGGTGTTACTGTAGGCTCATTATGGTGATGTACCCACCTATTGGCCTAATTTTCCAAGATTATTATCTAGAATTACCTAGAACCTTATCATGCGTCTTTTTTAATTTCTTAAGAAAATGAATACTAAGTGACTGTACAACATTGTTTAGAATATTATGCAAAATATTTATAAACGAGTTTGTTAGTTCTTACAAAGCTAACAGCCCTGCCCCACCTACAATTATGGGGTACTCATACACAAACGAGCTAGTGCATTGAATAGTAAAGTGCTACTACTAAATCAAGGATTCCTCTGTATAAAGGTGTCCAAAATTCACGTCTCTTTATTTTTGTGTTCTTAATTTAAAACCAATATATGCATCAAAACAAACAATATCGTAATATTAACGGATACAGAATTACAAAGGCTGTTAATGCTGTAAAAGCCAGAATTGGTCGAAATCCCATTAGGAAGCAAAAATATTATGATAGAATTATTAAGACCTGAAGTTCGGTCCTTATGGTCGATAAACACGATCAAAATGCCCTAAGGGGAGTAAAATATTATTTTCACTGATGAAAAAACGATTGAAGCCTACAATCAGAAAAATGATAAACTGTACGCTCATAGTTCTAAAGAAGCTGCTCAAGTGGTTGGACAGGTACAACGTGGTCGTAAACCTGCGTCGTGAACATTTGGTGGGGCGTGTCTTATCAAGGCGTCACAAAGCTACATTCTGGCCCTCATCTAGCCTAGTCGTCAACCCACAAAAGCCCACCCACAAGTGTACAAATTAAGGCCAGTTTTTGAGTACATGGCTTAAACTAATTGTTTGTAACAAGTTGTATGTCATTTAATATATTTTGTGTACCAATAAACAATTATTCAATTCTATTCTACAAAATAGTTTATAGATATAGATATTTATATGGAAGAAAAAACAGTATACACCGATAAATGCAAGTAAGCTTATAAAAGGGCTATCATACTATATAACTAGTCTGGCCATATTTACTGTAATATAAAAACTTTTCTATTTTAAACCAAACGTTACGTAACCAAACACGTTTATTATTTTAAAAAATTCTTTCGATTTCACGCCACTTGCATATTATTAATGTTCATTATGAAATTACAATATGGGATTGGGTGTTAAAGAAAATATGATTGCATTGATCGCCTTGCACAAAGTGGGTATGGTGTCGTCGGTCATATTCCAGATACTTCAAAAGCTTGGTATAAGCCGTACGAGTATGTTAGTATATCGTAATATTAACAGATACAACAACACTTCCCCTGTCAAAGACCATCTGTCAAAAGATCAGGGCAGCCGCGTGCATTCTAACAATCAGAAAAATGATAAAACTGTACGCTTATAGTTCTAAAGAAGCTGCTCAAGTGGTTGGACAGGTGCAACGTGGTCGTAAACCTGCGTCAGTGAACATTTGGTGGGGCGTGTCTTATCAAGGCGTCACAAAGCTACATTCTGGCCCTCATCTAGCCTAGTCCTCAACCCACAAAAGCCCACCCACAAGTGTACAAATTAAGGCCAGTTTTAGAGTACATGGCTTATTCTAAATGACACGCTAACTTTGAGCCTCTTATAAAATCTCTGAAGCAAGCAGTGGCGAAATTTCCCATGGAAACAATGCGTTAACCCATATATTTATGGCAAGACAGGTAAAAGTGGCCGTTTCGAATAGACTATTGCTTTTATTTTTTGCTGAGACTTTAATGAATATGTACATGGTAGTTTTAGTAATATTACATAACTTCATAAAAAAATTGCATTTTCATTTGTATCTTATAAGTTACATTTACATTTAAACTAATGGCCAGAATAGGACTATACTAGGTTAGCGGTTAAACATATTATATGGCTTCCAGTCTTGTGTTCGTGGGACCAGAAAATACTTCTTGTGTACGGTACGGCGAGTATGAGGTTCAAATACTTATTGTATTATGTTTTTTTTTTATTTAAGATTACATTTTGAATGCGCGTATTTACCCTTGAAAAACAACCAACTAATTCATATTTGTCACTTAAAAGGATTCTTAGGATTTATATTTGGTACAAAATTATCCAACACACAAGTTCAAGAACTATTACTGCTAAACCAATAAAGTTATCTAAACCGCTATACTTTTCATTTGAAGTTCATGAACTGCACTATCATCATGATTTTTTTAAGATTTTTGAAGCCAGCCGTTTAGCTTTTAGAGGGGGAAGGGGGGGGGGGACTGCTGGAACAAATATTTGCACTTTAAAGTTTAATATTTCGTAAATGAAGCATTTCATCGAAAAACAGACTTAGCTTCCCCACTTCACATGTATGGGAGCTATCCTAAAAAAAAATATTTTTCGAAATTTTATTTAACCAATATGTCGGCGTTGTTGATTTACGTACCCGTACAAAATTTCAGTTTTCTAGCACTTAAGCACTAGTCTCTTAGCAAGACCTCGGACAGACGGACATGACGAAACTATAAGGGTTCCTTGTCAGGACTACGGAACCCTTAAAAGTCATCTGCGGAATGCAAAAAATGTTGAGACATTTAAATAGGTAATATGTATTCAAAACAGGATTTTAGAACTTATTGGTTGATAAATGTCATTTTAACTATGACACACAATTAAATGATACATTTTAATTTTAATGAACAATGATATCTAATTTAATAATTCTATGTTGACAATAATAAAATTTTAATAGGTTTTTTTTCTTTTATGTTAATATATATATATTAATATTGAAATATTAATAAAAGAAAATTTTATTTATATTATCTAACTGTTGCTCCATCCCTAAAATTGCTTGCTAAGGCTGAACATGTTGGAAAGTTAGTTATGAATCCAACACCTCTTTGCATAACTATCACATTATGTATGATCTACCCATGTTTTGTGCAATAAATATACCATTTTTATTATTTAATAACCCGCTAGGACTCGCGTAATATTTACCGTATATTGCTCCGACCAGTTTCGAACTTATTTGAAGTTCTTCGTCTGGGAGTCATGATTGTGCACAGCGTCGAGCGCGGGCCTCAGCACGTAACTGGCGTTGAGACGGTTGCGCCGTAGATGTCAAAGTCAGAATTCCTCCGTCCGAACTGTCACTTCTGTCACAATCACTGAGATTGTCACTGTCGTTTGTATAGGTGTGGGACTGTGGACACACTACATTAGTACTGTCCGCTTTGCGGTTCCACAACCCCGATGCCGTATCACAAATATTGAGGACAGGTATCCAGGCCGGCGGAATGTTCCACCTACGATCTCGATTTAAATTAGGGTGGTGTCTTATTTCAATGGCCTCTCGTAACAAAAAACTTTTTTTACCATTATTTTTATAAAACTGCCATTCTAGACAAAGAACCGGGAACGACGGCCCAACGTGCGCTCTAAAGCACGGAAGTGCTCAGTAGTAAATACCAACTAACGGTCAGCCATCCAAGTCATTACCGCATTGAACGTTGCTTAACCTAGTTAGTCAATTAAGAAGACAAGGCAAGCTCAGCTACAAACGCTTCAAAAGCTAGTTTTGTACCTACGCCCAAATAATTATTTATTAATAGTACATTACTAGTATACATTTACCTTATATAAATTATGTAACTTTCATTAATTTTTTAGTGGTGACGCAGTCAATAGATGGCGTGTTCGTGTTGGATCCACTTGGGCCAATAGTGGCGGTATCGTCCACAACTTCCAAACAATGTTGTTACACCCTAGCTACAACACCCGCACATTAGATAGTGACATAGCTATTATGCGCACTGCAACCCCTATCACTCTAAATAATAACATCAGGGCTGGTAACTTCCCTGGTGTCAACTACAACCTCGGTGATAACCAGGTCGTTTGGGCTGCTGGATGGGGAACTACTAGTGTAAGTAAAATTATTGATTGGATAAGAAATACTGTGATAACTAAAGCTTACTGTATAATGATAATTTCACATCATTCTACTCGTAGTTACAGAAATAATATCGATGCTATTTGTTTGTAAACCCGGAGTACACGGAGAAATTGAACTTTCGAGCGCACTATCAGATGGCGGAATTAAAACTTCAGTTTTAATCGATTGATTCTAATGTCACAAGCCAATAAAGGCTTGAAGGCATAGTTTTCTTGTGTTGAAGTCATGCAATATTAATTCTGCAGTATTGTATAAAAGATAAATAACGAATCATCAAAATTATCATCTTTTTTCACTAATAACGCTTGCTTTATTTTGAAAATGTTTTATATCATGAGTATGAGTTATTTATGATAATATGATACAAGATAATTTTAATTTCAATGCAACAAACCAAATATTTTCAAATGTCACGCAGACAAAGTACCGAGTGCATCCACAAATAAGATAAAACTAATGGATATAATAAATTTTTAGCCTGGAGGAAGTATTTCGCAACAGCTGCGTCACGTTCAGATCTGGACTGTGAACCAGGCTGTTTGCCGGCAACGCTATGCTGAGGTCGGTAGCACCATTACTGATAACATGCTGTGCTCCGGCTGGCTCGACGTCGGTGGTCGCGACCAGTGCCAAGGTGACTCCGGTGGTCCTCTCTACCATAACAACGTTATTGTCGGTGTTTGCTCCTGGGGACGTAGTTGTGGTTTGGCAAGGTTCCCTGGTGTCAATGTTCGCGTTACTCGCTTCATTACTTGGATTCGAAACAATGCTTAAATTTGATTTTATGTACCTATGTTTAAACATAAACTTAATAAAGTTGATTTCTTTAGGCGATTTTTTATTAAACTTGTGCTCCTAAGTATTTATTTTTATTTTTGATCATTTTAATTAGAAGAGATGATATTAACCTATTAACATCACGGAGCCGTGTGAAATTGATTTTGTCTCGTGGCATCGCAGTTGGTGCCAGATATTTGTGGTTGAATGGGTCTTAGGTCATCTTAGGTATTATGGTCTGAATGGCTCACTCAAACACTGTGATTTCAGGTAAATGAAATACCAAGTTTGTGATTTTCTCTTTATGATTTAATTCTATTACCTTAGTAAGTTATAAATATATACATAATGTTTACGTGGTCATATATATTGTGTAATGAATGTATGTAGGTATTATTGTATTGTAATAAAATTATACTTTAATTTAACATTATAATATCTTTATTGAAAAAATATAATAGGAACTTACATTCTAGGTATTCTTAAAACCGATAGGTACACACCGACAGGTATAGGTAGACCTTTCGAACAAGGTAGCAACTACCAAGTGAACCTCAGTACTTAATTATTTATTTCCATGATAATAAACAGTTCATTAGTTATTTATTACGTAATTTATAATAATTAGTTCTAAAAGAATAACCATGAATAAGCACGTAAACAAAATAGGTCAATCATGGTAGGTATAATACCAACTTACGTAGGTTCGTATGCAGAACTAACTACTTAAGTAGACAGATTATCACGGCAATTTTAGCGGATTTAGCTTGGATGGCCACTATCATATTGACAGCATTTAAACATTCCATGAGCCAACTAATGGTTGGTATCATGTATGCGTACTAGATGGCACTTCAGCACACATCACATTCGTGTGTGACAAGATATTTTCTACAAGTTCTACTAGAGAGCGCTCTGAATTTCTAATCAAAATTATATTTTGCCGTTGACTTGCGGAGGTGGCGCCATGTACCCCGTGAACTAATGACGCGAGGAGAAGTGGGGGAATCTAACATCTTTCTCTACAATTCTGTCCCTTAAATTTTATGTTTAAAAACGCAGGACCTTCATTCATTTGCTCACTCCCAATATGACTCAATTTCATAAAACACGTTCTTAGCTGACATATTTTGCTAGTACTTATCTGCCGAATTATAACTTTATAAGTTCAATAGTTTTCAGCTTAAAAATAACTTATTTACATTTTTAAACCACTTTTGTGTACCTTAATTCGTCCCGCTCGTAAAATTCTTAGTGCAGTACTTATTCATTTTATGTTGCTCTACTTATTACTGAACTGCAAACTAGCCCTAAGTCATAAGGAGCCCAAATTAAACTCCCTTTATTCGGACCTGCTTTAGCTTCTTAGGTCACGTTGTTTACAGCTCAAACCTAAAACTTTCACATATTTTACTTCTATTTATGTCCATTAATTCATCTTTATTGTTAAATTATTCAATAATTTTAATACTGAAATTTTGCTTTTAACTTAAATAACATATGACACAAAATCAGAGCCCTAATTTGATCCTTTTCAGTCAGTCCTGTTGCAAAATCCGTTCTTAACTGGTTTTTTTTATCTATAACTACCTACTTGCCCTTTTTAAGTTCATAGGTCATGTAGTTATTTAAAATTTTGTGTTTAGTCAGTGAGTGACCAATAAAGTCACTAACTTCCGTATGTATATATTTTTTTCAATAGCTGAAATTCTAGCCTTTGACCATTATCTCACCATATGGTAAGGGATGATGTGGTCGAAGATGTTGTCCAGGATAACATTAAATTAGCTCACAAGGACGGCTGCCGGAACACACCGTTAGGTGTTTAGCGACAGATGTTCTTCTTGAGGGTAATAGCTAGAGCTAAAGGCATTTGCAAATTGCCCTACCACCATGCTATATTGACTGCCATCTAAGATAGCAACCGGGACCAACGGCTTAACGTGCCCTCCAAAGCATGAAAGCACTCAGTAGTAATTCCACTAACAGTAACTGAACTGATTATTTAAGAACGGCTATAAGCAAACGACGCTAACAAAAACTTAAATTAAAAGCAAATGCAAGTGGCCTGCATTTATCTTCATCCATTTAAAAAATTAACAAAAATTCCTTATAGGCATCAATATAATCAAAACTCGAATAGAATTATGACGTCCCCAAACAAATCCTTAGTAAACGTGCTGTAGCCACCTAATTGAATTCACTTTACTGCTATAAAAAGTGTGACGCGCAGAATTGTACCAAGGATCTTAGTCATTTTGTTTAAGGATCTCCATACGTAAGTTCTTAGGTTATTGTGGGCAGTTACCCAGGAGATGTAGAAAATACTCTCAAGTCGGAGCTTGATCTTTGATTGCAAATCAAATCAAATCAAATCACTTATTTATTTGCTAGAATACATGTCAAAAGGATCTTAATATTAGTCATACAGATACAATGGATTCAGTCTGCAAGCAGACGTACAAATATTTATAAGCTAATTTATTAATTACTATACATGTGCCTAAAAAAACAAAATATATTTACTTACAATAATCTAATAATTCCTTCACACTATAAAAACAATTGCTAAGAAGCCAGTCAGTTAAACATTTCTTAAATTTCCTTTCATTTAATTTCCTTATGTCATTAGGTATGCAATTATAAATTTTTATACACATATTATAAAAATTTATTTTATATAAATCTTTTCGGGCTAGAGGTTCATATAATAACTTACTGAATTTAGACCTTTGTTCACGCGTAAATACATGGGAACGTTTTACAAAAAAATCAGGGTGTTGTTCGGCAAATATACACATTTCTTTGATGTACATGCAAGGTAGAGGAAGTATTTTGCATGATTTAAAAAGAGGTTTACAACTGTCAAGAAACCAGCCTCTATTTATCACCCTAACACACCGTTTCTGTATTTTAAACACTCGTTCAATGTCTACTGAGTTACTCCACAATATCAAGCCGTAACTAAGCAGAGACGAAACATGACCATGATATGCCACTAACGCGGCTTCAGTAGATACAGTGTGTCTGATTTTCTTTAGAGCAAACACAAAGCGCTCAATTTTCCTACATAGTGTATCAATTTGAATTTTCCAGTTAAAGTGTTTGTCAAGAATAAGTCTAAAAGATATAAAAATTGATATTAAGTGGCAGTGGATTAGAATTGTATGATATAAATATAATTAATGTTGTTTTATTGAGATTAATACTCAAGTTATTAACAAATTTTGGTCTTATAAATTATGCAAATATTTAAGTATTTTTGACGATAATAATAACATAGCGACTTAATATGGAGTGCGATGAGAAGCATTCCTTTTTAATATAAATAAATATGTACTGTACTGTATCGGCCGAAATGTAAGAAAGAAAGAAAGAATTAAAATATTGTTAGCGATCTAAGCTGTCTGTGAAGAGTAGTGGGGCGCGATCCTTATAAATACCAGCGCGGGTAGCATAAGTCCCCCAACCCCTCCTATAATAGCGGTACGTTTTCGGCGTCCGCAGGAGACGGAGGTAGAAAGCGCTTTTCGCCTTCTACGCCCGTCTCGGGAGAAGTGCCTTCGGCACTTCTCCCTCCCGGGCTATTGTAGGGCCAGGCCCTCGCCCAAAACCCGGTGGAGCTGGACGACCGCACAGGCGGTAGCCAGCATCTATGTCCTCCCTAAACAAACAAACAGCATAAGTCTCACTTTCTTGTTGACTTCGGTTGCGTGCGGAAGCTCTGTCGGTTTGACGTTCAGTGCTATCAGTGAGTGATATTGTTCAGTTGGTTCTGTTGGTTTGTCTAAAATTGTAAGTAGTTAAGTTTATAATGTTCTCTTTGAAATGATTGTAATTGATTAAGAATAAATTGTATTTTTTTTAATTGATATTTCACTTCTGTTCTAAAATCAGAAGTGGGATCTCAATCCAAGCCCTTTGTTTTGACTGTATCGGCCATAAGCTTAAAATTTTTCGAGTAAACAAACCAAAAGAACTGATCGGGTTTTCCAAGCCTCTACTTGTTATTGATTTGTTTCATCTGTGCTTATTTTGTGTGTTGTGTTTTGTTCTGTTTAAATTATGCCAAAACCATGTAAATCACGCAGCCGATCGCGCCGACGTCACGTCACACGCGACCGGTCGCGTAGTAGGTCGCGTAATGTAGTCTGTGCGAGAGAATCACGGCAGAGCATGCGCACACCACCGTTATCTCGATCGCGAATGCGTTCTCGTGCTCGGGCACGTTTGCGTTCACACTCACGGTCTCAATCACGTTCACGCTTGCATCGCCGCACGAAAACGCGTTCTCGTTCACGGTCACGATCACAATTACAGCGCAATTCACATTTGAAACATAGCGTAGTGGACAGTAATCAACCGTCACATGCAAACCTAGATCTCACACTCGACACGATCTTAACAAGATTAGAATCGATTGAAAATAATTTTGAATCTACCTCCAAAACCAAAAGTATCGATACTTCTGCTACACAAGCATTAGCTGACGCAATACAATCCATAGTTCCGGGCAGCTCTCAAAGTTATTATATTTCTAACTTCGACCCGTCATTGCACGATATCGATTCCTGGTGCGATGAAGTCGATCGCGCTCAGCTGTCTAATCGTTGGGATGACCGAGAATGTTTATCGCGAGTTGCAGGTTGCCTAAAAGGCGATGCAAAGACCTGGCTAAATGAGTGGGTTAGTAGTGATAGATCCTGGAGTAGTTTTAAACGCGAATTCAAGCCACTCTGCCCACGAAAGCTAGATTACGCTAACATTTTATTCGAAATTATGAACACCACATCGGATAAGTACGCATCATACAGTGAATATGCGCGACGTTCACTGCTACGCTTACGTATTATCAAGGGACTGAGTGAAGAGTTGATGACTCTTATCGTTATCCGTGGCATTAATGACGCACAAGTACGTGCGGCCGCTGCTAACGCAAGCTTATCACCCGAGAACCTAGTATCGTTCCTGTCAATTTACGTGAAACCTAGTCTAAGCAACACGTCCAAAACTCAGTCATCATTTCATACTAGGAAACGAAGTAATGATAAAATGACTTCTTCCGGCAGCAAGTGCTTTAATTGCAAGCAGGTAGGTCATAGAAGTTACAACTGCCCAAAGAAGCCTACACTCTCTAATCCACCAGTTAATCCACCATCCACTTGTTCTTTCTGTAAAAAGCGTGGTCATAACGAAGACGACTGTTTTGCAAAAGCAAGGTCCTTAAAACCTTAACTGGGGGCGGGGTTTACAATAAATCTGCGCAAGTGTACATTCCTATCACTGAGACTGAATACTTGGGTAGAATTATTGGTGGAGGTCAGATTTGGCCGAGCCCGCTCAATGTTTTTAACATCTCTAGACACGTAACTGGTCTCAAACGGCGCAGGATGACGGAGACAGTCGCTCATCAGGTGACTCAATGCTCAAAATGCGCAAAACTCAATTTAAATACTAGTCGTTACGTTAGTCAGAACGATGTCCTGTACTAAAAGTTCATTCCTGTCAGTGAATAGCCCAGTATTCTTTGGTTTATCCCTAAGGAACATCAACTTAGCTTACTAACGCATCTTTCACGATGAACATACCCATATCTAATACGAATAGACATTGGGCCTTATTCTTAAACATTTCTGGTTCCCTGGCATGAGGCAATTTATTAACAAGTACACAGGACACTGCTTAGTCTGTTTATCAAATAAAATACAAGTACCTAGAGCTAGATCCCCCATCAAAATATTACTTCCTGGGAAAAATCTGAAGTCCTATTCTGCACATTGCTCATAGACACATCGGACTCCCTTCCCAAATCGAGTGGTTAAAGTTCGTCCTTCTGTTGATCGATGCGTTTACAAAATACACCTTGCTATATCCCATCTATAGACAAGATGTAGATGAAGTAATTAGAGTATTCACGAGCACTATATCCCTCTTTGTGGTCCCTAAATTAATAGTGACAGACAAGGGTTGAATGTTCGAATCTTTCAAATTTACGGGGTTTGTAAATGATATTGGGTCCAAGATTCACTTCATCACTCCAGAAATGCACCACGCGAACGGGCAGGTTGAAAGATATGCCCGAACGGTTCTTAATATGATTCGCGTGGAAGTCAACCATAGAAACGCTGCATGGGCTGACGCACTATGGAAGCTACAGCTGACACTATATGTCACGAGGCAGAAGACTACACAGGCTTCTGCACTGAACCTTTTAATTGGAATCGACGGCACCACCCCGGTGATTCGGTCGCTCATCCGTGACATGGCGCTCGATAGTGCGCAGCCAAATCGGGAAGCGCAACGAGAGTTACGCCGATCTCGAGCCACTGGACTGCTGCAACGAAACCAAGTCCAACAAGACACGTACTCTTAGATCTTGTATTCGTAATTAAGTGTTCACAGTCAACCGGCAAGCTGGACTCAGGCATGCGAGGCCCCTACAGGGTCTTACGTGCGCTGCCGAGCGGTCGTTACGAGCTGCGACTACTAAGTGGCTCATGTGGGAAGACCACACAAGCCGCGGCCCAGTATATGGTCCCCTGGCGAGGAGAGGGCTGTCCGGATACTTGCGCTGCATTCTTTGAGCGTGAGTATTACATAAGACACATGAAGGACGGACTGCGTGGACGATCCTACCGGCAACAGTCTGCGCGATGTTGTCACCCATGTGTATTTGGTGTGTCGAGATGAACTGCGGGGCATCTTGATGAGAATACATGTAAAGGACGGACTGCGCGGACGTTCCTTATGGCAATAGTCTGTGCGATGTTGCCATACATGTATATTTGGTAAGTGTGCCGAGATGAACTACGGGGCATCTCGATGAGAAAACATGTAGAGGACGGACTGCGTGGACGATCCTTTCGGCAATAGTCTGCGTGATATTGCCCTACATGCGTTTCGACTGAGGAGGCAAACTGCGGGGTGCCTACAACATGTAGAGGACGGACTGCGCGGACGATCCTATCGGCAATAGTCTGCGTGATATTGCCCTACATGTTTAGTCATAATGTATGTGTAATGCTTAAAGATGATGAATGAAGAATGATGAAAGCATGAGTCGTTCGGAGTTTGTAGAACTTCATGAAATAATTTTCCATGAACTCTTATGTGTTCTTAGCTGTATAATGTTTGTGGATGGATGTTTGAGGGCCTTAAAAGATGAGTGTGCAAGAGAAATAGGCATGATTAGTTAGTAAAATTTATAATAAGCTTGAAGTTTTATGGTTCACAGATGATGATCTTGATACGGACACTTCTAATGCCAGCGAACAGTCACAGCCTCATCCTCAAGACGATGATGCAACGGCTGGTACTTTCCGGTCTACTGTAGCTGAGGGTGTCACCCCACTTCAAGCGCTCCCCGACATACAACACGCGGTCGAGGGCGACGCATAGTCAGGAGAGGCCGTGTTAGCGATCTAAGCTGTCTGTGAAGAGTAGTGGGGCGCGATCCTTATAAATACCAGCGCGGGTAGCATAAGTCTCACTTTCTTGTTGACTTCGGTTGCGTGCGGAAGCTCTGTCGGTTTGACGTTCGGTGCTATCAGTGAGTGATATTGTTCAGTTGGTTCTGTTGGTTTGTCTAAAATTGTAAGTAGTTAAGTTTATAATGTTCTCTTTGAAATGATTGTAATTGATTAAGAATAAATTGTATTTTTTTTAATTGATATTTCACTTCTGTTCTAAAAATATATTTATTTCGGAGAACACACAACATCAAACATTTACGAACAAAACGAAAAAATAATAATATTACATATAAAAACAAAAAAATCAATCAATAAAAGAACAAACATAAACTGACAAATCCAAAATATATAATATTACATCAATAAAAAATAATTTAGATGTTGCGTGACGTCAGAAAAGAGCCCCGACTCAGCATGTGCTGGGTACATAAATGAACCACAGCGCTGTTTTTCAGTCGGAACTCACGACTAACATCACGAACGCGCATGAACAGGAAATTTAAATAAAAACATAAAATTAAAACACGTTAACAAAACCAACATAAAATAAAAAAAAAACATAATCGTTTGCACAAAACCGCGAACACAGCCATAAACGGACGTAGAGCTTTCACTGTCATGTCCTGTGACAGTTAACACATGCGCTTGCTGTCGCGTACCCACCCATCCGTCATGTCATTCCGTCAATCAAACAAAATATGTCAAATGGTTTTATATTTAGTATTTACACACACCACGTTCTAACACGTCATCAATTTATTTCATATACATCAACCATGCAGAGGTCCTTTAAGATTTAAGGTTCTCTAAGTAACATCTAGGTATAAAAACAGCAGTACAGAAGAAAAAATGGGAAGGAATGATTGACATACCGATATAAATCACCACCGCAAGCACATCGAGTACAACATGAGGTAAGTACTAACCTATAAGATGCAATTAATATTATGTTTATATTTAAAAACACATGTCTAATAATCGTAGGTACCTAAGTAAAACATATAATCATAACATATAACGTCGCTTTGATTTCACATATTCATATATCACAAGCAAAAATTATGCAATCTGCTATGTACAATATATTCATATTGTACCTACAATGTATATTTAAAATGTTGAATAATTATAAATAAAATAATCAATTTAGTAAAAGCAAGTCTTCAGTGTATCATATTTGCAGCTATTTGAGATTGAATCAGGTGCACTCTTAGATGTCTATTAAATGTTTTTACCGTTTGCAGGGCTCGCATAGGCGGGGAAGGTTGTTCCAACAATGACTTGCAGCATAGCGAAAGCTGCCTCGGAAAGCTTGGAAGAAAATGTACACTGCTGCATACAGCCAATCCTATTAAATATTGGCCCATGGAGATTATAAAAAACCTGACAGGGTCAGTTATAATCCCCAAGCTCGGCACGCGTTTCGGGGATCGCAGTGTAAGATAGCAGTTCCTCAAAAGGCGCCGTTGCCCACCTTCTGGTGTTTAACCCTTAGACCGCTCTTACGACTGACACCTACGGGACCTCACGGACCGATTGTATATGTAATCAGTAATAAATTAATCATAATGTACGAATTAAAATATTTCAATGTGATCGTGATTTTATGATGTTTATGTTGAGCACTTAAACAATAATTTTGGCAATTTGCTCCATTGTTTGAATAATGTACAAGTAATTCATTACAATTTTCGCTTAAAAATACAATAATGGTTTTCATTTCATACGTTAAGATAATTTTCACATGGTGTTATAGGATAACAAAACACTCGAGGTAAATTTGTTTTTTTTTTAAAATATTGAACTGTTTATTCCTAAGGAGAAAATAAGCATTGCTTTGTATATATTTTCTAGTACATTTCAAAAATAACAGTATAACTAATCGAATCACAAACCCTACTACGCCCAAAATATGGATCGTCATAAAAGTAATCTGAGTACCAGAATCTACAAAATAAAATATTCCCAGATAATGATCAATTAAATATAATGAAGAGGACAACATCTTTGAGAAAGCCAATCAAAGCAAGGACAAAATCTACGTCATCAGTGTACAATACCATACATAAACCGACACCATCCAAGTCTAAATCTTTATATGTCATCTGCATCGAGTAAGACAATACGTATCAATTTTTGATTCATATTTTTCATCGCACTTGTACGTAAACAGTATCTAAACATACAGGTTAACTTGGCCGTAATGCCCCATATAAAACCTTCGAGCTTTATTTTTGTCCTGGAACTAATTAAGGTATTTTTTTTTATTTATAGCACAACACACAGGTCATGAACCATGCAAGGAGTTTATACGCAATGAAAAATTGTCTTAAAATATTATCTAAACAGGATTTTTTATTGCAATCTCGTTACATGTTACTTCAATACTCAACTAATTTTCTTAAGAGCCATTTCACAAAATCTAGCTACTGACGTTTAGGTAAATGCCAGCGCTTCGCTTACACAAGCGAAAGATGTGTAAGCGAAACTTATTTTGATATTTGCACTCATTAATAAATAAATATAAGTTGTGATATAAACAATTGTGTAATTGATAATTTAGAGTTATGTTAAATATTCTTTCCTGACCAAGAAAACAGATTTACGCCCGGTTTCTCGATGGCTATTCAAATAACAAATTAAGTAATCATGTGTCAAATCTCTTGTTAAGTCGAGTTCGGGTTGCAGGAATACTGATCAAGTACTTTGATTGTAATCTCTGATCAGTTAACACAGCAGTCAAATTTGAACACTAATCTCTAGTTAAATCGTAAGTTGGGTTTCTGAACGAGCAATCAAGCTGAAATGTCATGTCAACCCGCTGTCAAATCATTTGTTAGCTAATCTACCGAGATCGGACGATTAACGTGTAAATTACCAACTTTGCTCCCTATTTTGCTGTTTTCTCAGAACTTTATATAAATATCCACTTCTGTTACTATTAGCGGACTATTTTGACATTCCTGCAAAGTGATTAAAACGGAACCGTGAAAACATATCAGCCAAAAAGATTTCTGTGCACAATACAGAAACAAATAAAACTATACTTGGATTGCTCTTTATAGTGTAGGTGATTGAATCCTCTCTTTCATCTTTGTCATTGACTAGTAGCAGTGAAGATGAGCAACCAGGTCTAGAGTTTATCGCCAAATAATGTATCCCATGGAACATTATAGTGACGAGGAGTTCAGGGCCAGGTACAGGCTATTATACTCAACAGCGAGCATTTCTCGCGTTCCCTGTAATTTTTTCTCCTTGAAGTAGCCATTACAATAGAATTTAAAAATTAAACAATATCAAATAAATTGCACTCGCTTAGGATCAGTTTTGAAAAATTCACCCAATTGCCGCCTTTTAATTTGTCAACATGACACGAAAGTGAATGAACGATAAATCATATTGAAGGGAAAAAGGGAGGTTGCCATATACAAAATTTACTTTCTCTGATCAGTTATCATTGATTTCTAATTAGTTAATTTTATCCTAATCGCCCTTTCAGCAACCCAATTTGATTTGACAGTGCTGTTAACTTAGCAGCTTTGTTAGTTGATCATAGATTTGAATAGCCGTCGAGAAACCGGGCGTTAGTATCACAGTTAATTGAGATTAGATTAATTGAAGAATGCACTTTCTTCTGATATAATATCTGTTTGGAATTACACTTTATTTAACGCAATAAATCGTGTTACAATAATTATATAATTCGTGGAAATTGGCGCAAGGTCTTTAACTTTTATTCCATAATTACGATATTCTAGTACATTAAGTGTCAACAAGATTATATGCCTGATGTATAGATTTTTTTAAAGTTAATTTGATGATTTTTTATACAAGAGATGGCTATGTGTACGTTAATTCGTAAAACAAGGTGCGGGAGATTGGTCACTACAAAATAGTTAAAATAATATGTATTTGTAAATGTGGTACATTAACTGAAAAGGGAACAGATTATTCTATTTTTATCAATTATTCAACAATTTGTAGATATTTCCTATGATAGTAAATTAAGCGCTTAAAATTTTCGATACACGCATCAAAATGTGAAATGCCTCTTAATCTAAAAAGTTTTTTGTATAATAACGTCGTTTTTTTTAGGGTTCCGTAGTCCTGACAAGGAACCCTTATAGTTTCGTCATGTCCGTCTGTCTGTCCGTCTGTCCGAGGTTTTGCTAAGAGACCGTTAGTACTAGGAAGCTGTAATTTCGTATGGATATGTAAATCAATTACGCCGACAAAGTGGTAAAATAAAATTTAGATATTTTTTTTTTTTATGGTACCTCCCAAACTTGTGACATGGGGATAAATTTTTTTTGTCGTCTATCTCTTTGTGAGTGATATGGTTGAATAGGTCTTTTAAAATGACTTAGGGGTTGCAATACTGTTTTTCGATTTAATGCTCCATTTACGAAATATTAAACTTTAAAGTGCAAATTTATGTTCCAGCAGGGCGTCCCCCCCCCCCCCCTCTAAAAGCTAAACTGCTAACTTTAAAAATCTTAAAAAATTCAAACTGATAGTGCGTTTCATAAACTTTGAAGGAAAAGTATAGCGGTTGAGATAACTTTATTAGTTTAGCAGTTATTGTCGTTGAACTTGGGTGTTGGATAATTTTGTACGAAATATAAAATCTATAGAATAAATCCTTTAAAGTGACTAAGATGAAGTAGTTGGTTGTTTATAAGGGGTAAAGACAGGCATTGAAAACTAAAACAAAAAATAAAAAATCTTAAAACAATAACTATGTCATACATAATAGACTAATAATTTACCATCCACGGCTCCACCCGCGGTGCGGTTATGCGGTATATTGCGGTTATCGCGCAAAACCATTCACCTCTTTTTGCGCAGTTGGATAAAAACTATCCTATGTCCTTTCCCAGGTCAAACTATTTCCATGCCAAATTTCATCGAAAACGGTCCAGTAGATTTTAAGTTTATTCGTTGCATACAAAAATACAAATCTTTCCTCTTTATAATATTAGTATACATATACGACCGTGCAAAGGCAATACACTGTAAGTCCAAATAATGCATTTTGAGAAAAGGATCATTAAAACTTTTATTGATTTTATTTGATTATTCTTTTTCGTGATAACTTTAGAGAATTTTTTTTGGTACAGAATTCGCAGTATTTTAAATATCTATCTAGCCATATGGTATTTTCTGTAGTATTTTCAATAGTAAGTAAAATATAAGCAGAAAAGTGTTTTGCCATGTCAAAGTTCTTCTGTTATGTAGCAATTGTTGTGGCAAAACACTGTATGTGGTAATACTGTACTAATCATTGAGTGGTTTACTGTATAATATCATCAATTCATAATACTTACAGCGAACACTCTATGTTATTACCAGCGTTGTGATGAAAAATGGTGGTAATGATGATGAAAGTGAGCAATGCCTTTCTCCATAATTTAAGCTGTGTCCATTCCAAGTTTAAATACTTTTAGCCATTTCGGCTGGACAAACATACACATATATCTTTGGATCCGTAATATAAGTGTGATTAATTAATTAAGTTTTCTATTACTAATTAAAAATAAATTGGTGGTAAAGAAAATAAAAATCAAAAAATCAAAACACTATGAATTTTTTTATTAATAACTTTGCGTTTGATCTCTTACTGAACTTAAGTTTCTTAAGT
This sequence comes from Plagodis dolabraria, assembly GCA_963854805.1. Classification (NCBI taxonomy): domain Eukaryota; kingdom Metazoa; phylum Arthropoda; class Insecta; order Lepidoptera; family Geometridae; genus Plagodis; species Plagodis dolabraria. Next base: position 18,151,797 of record OY978447.1, on the reverse strand, counting down.
TGTGGAATAGATTTACAAAGCAATAAAAGTTCCTTTTGTTAAGCTCACTTATTCCTTTTAATCCGGTTTCTCTTGAAATGGTAGTTAAATATCAACTTGACCAGAATTTATATCCAACTCAAAATATTTTTTTCTTTTTAGATAGTTAACTTTTTCATATTCTCTATTATAATCATTCTTCACAAACATTGAGACTTCACCTATTCGGAATTCAGTGACTAAGATTTTGTATATTGAATAGTCATATAATTATGAATCTTTGACATATAATACAATGCAACTATTTAATTAGCCCTAAGTGATATGAACTCCATAATTGCTGCGCAATGGCTGCGCGTTATATCTCTTATTTCCAAACACCTACCCGCGCGCCCGCGCATTCCCCCAATCACGCGATATCCTTACTAACCATTAATAACTGATCTCCAGCCAAACGCGGGCTACCTTGTGGTGACCGCAGAGCGCGTGTCTAGAAACGTTGGTTTACTTAACACTGTATAATTTTTGCGCGCATCGTTTGATTTGGTAAAACACGGTATGTTTGATTGCCGTGTTTTGGAGTTTCAAACCGTAAAGCTTTGTTGAATACAGTGTTTATTAAGTTGTATTATATCAGTATCGGTAAGTGTTAGTAGATTTTTTTCTATACAGAAGCATAGAACACATTAAAAAAATACGATTGGGCCCTGTTAAACCAAAACACTGTAACTTGACTTACAGTGTTTTGCCTTTGCACGGTAGTATAGGTATGACAGTACAAAGATTCGACTTATATAGGTATAAAGTACTTTTTGGACCTCATCCTCGCCGTACAAAAGAAGTGTTTGCTGTCTGTTCCTGTCGTACCAAGGTCATCGATCACTTCATTTCACACATCATCGTGTAATTTTTTTCATTGGTAAAGAGAATATTTCTGCGCCCTTCACTTGCGTATCGCAACGGAAGGCACTCTATTTAATTTTCAAGATTGATTTAGGGCATGTACTGTATATCGACGATAAGCACCGAGCTTCAGGTCTTGATTTATAATACGCGACATTTTCCTAGCGGGAATCTTAATTTCTCGCAATAAGATTATTGTTGAGTTATCATAATATTTTACTTCCTAATGGGAATTCGACCAATTCTGGCTTTAACAGTATTCATTTGTAGTTCTAACAGCACGCGGCTGCCCTGATCTTTTATGGTCTTCGACAGAAGAAGTGTTGTTGTATCTGTTGATATTACAATATACGAACATACGGCTGATACCAAGCTTTTGAAGTGTCTGGAATATGACCGACGCAACGGCTCAATACCTACTTTGTACGAGGCGAACACTGCTATACTATTTTATTTAACATCTCATTTCGTATTGTTATTTGATAATGAACACGAATTAATATACCTACTAAATGGCACAAAATTGAAAGAAAATTTTAAAGTTAGAAAAGCGTTCCAAATTCTAAATAATTCTTAAGCTGAAAAGTTTTTATATTACAGTATTTATGGCCAGACTAGTTATATAGTATAATAGCCCATTTATAAGCTTACTTGCATATATCGGTATATACTTTTCATTTTTCTTTTATATATATATCAACTATTTTATAATAGAATAATAATTTATGCTACTTACAGCAAATAAATTAAATGACATTCAAATTCTAACAATGTACCAACGGATTCTGAATCGCGCTATCGTTACGTGTTCATTCGAGTATCTACCTAAAGAATTCACAAACGAATTTTGTTTCATTTACGAATTACAATTGAAATAATAACTTGGCGGCAATCGTACTCTTATTTCTTAGATTTAGCAGGAAGAAAGTGAAGGAGAATAAAGAACTACAGAATCGTTCTATATTATGATAACGGGCTTCTACGGAACCCTACATTGTGCGTGGCTCGACACGCATTTGACCATTTATTATACTCTGTCATGGCTTCATACCTATATAAGTATAATTAAATAAGCCCTTAACGTTTTTGAACGAAATATTTGCATAATCTGTGGTGTGGGCAAAAAGCCCGTCATCCACTTAAAAAAAGTTCACGTATTTCGTAATAAATTCCTGGTGTATTAAAGCTATAATTCATAATTATTTACTCGCAAATTCCATGAAAAACGTTGTATGTTTCAGGGGCGGTACGGGAATTACAAACCTCAACTCAGAAAGCCTCGATACTAGAGCTACTACTAGAGCCTCGATCGTAATTTCTTACTTACCGCCTTTAATACACAATGTACCATAATACAGTCTTTTTTTGGTAGATTTACCTGAAAGGTTTCCGGGCAGTTTAAGCATTTGTTTTATAGATCTTGGTGTGCATTTTCCTTACGTCTGCTTTGCCACCTCGTATCTTTACCGCTTGGTAGAGGTTCACTTAAAACAAGGTGGGTCTCGTCTCAACGTGGCATTAATTTTATAATTTTGAAGCGCTCGTAGCCAAGTTTGCTTAACCATTCTGAATTGATCAGCAAAGTTAAGCAACGTCCGCCGCGGTCATAACTTGGATTGGTGACCGCTGGTGACATTACTACTGAGCGCTTCCGTGCTTCGGAGGGCACGTTAAGCCGTCGGTCCCGGTTGTTGTCTTAGGATAGCAGTCGTTATAGCATGGTGGTAGGGCACTTTGCGAGTGCCCGCCTGGCTAGCTACCACCCTCAAGTTGAAAATCTGTCGCCAAACACCTAACGGTGTGTTCCGCCAGCTGTCCTTGAGAGTCAGTAATTCTAGGTTAGTCTGAACAACGTCCTCGACCACATCATCACTTACCATCAGGTGAGATAGTGGTTAAAGGCTAACCTATCAGGCATAAAAAAAAATTAAAAAAAAAAAAAAAATAATTCGACTCTGACTATTCAGACTTGACGAAACCCAATGAGTGTAGCGGACATTTTCAAAACTGAGTGCAGGTTAAAAATACAATTTTGATACCATAATGGATGGTAAGGAAAACTTATTTTATAAATATTTCCTAAAAGATTTATCTTTTAACAACAGAAACTATATAGAATGTACATAAAAGAATAGACTTATAATCAGGATATTTATTTTTGTTCTTGTATAGACAAAATGTATTGTCATTGAAACAAGATGAATTTTGCAGGTTCATGCATGCAGCGATACCTTATCAGCAATTAATTATATGTTGATGAAGTTTTTATCCTAAATGACAAAATAATCAAGAAAGATTACAATTTGAAGAAGTCATCATTTAATCTTCGAATATAAATACAAGAATCTTGATAGCCATTTCAGTGAGCCGTTGTCAAAATAACAAGAAACAATGCGTGCCATCATCGTTCTGGCTTTGTGCTTTGCTGCAGTCGCAGGTGTGTATAATAACATATATTTTACCCACTGGGATCATCTGTATCACTGGCGACATTGACACACATCCACACATCTTGCATCATAATATTAAGGCTAAAAAAAAAACAAATATTTTTTTTTATTAAAGAAATTTATCGATATTGTTTTTTTTTGCGTAATTATATCATGGTACTGGTAGTTAATATTTTTCCATTTTGCACTAAATTGAACTCCTATTCTACATCCCCATAAAATACATACACTTCTAATCTTATATTCCAACCAGCTGCATTAGCTGCAACACAGAGAAGACAATGATGAAAAGTTATGATGATAATTACGATTAAATAGTAGATTGTTTACCGAGTGAGCAAACAACCATTTCAAAGGCGAGAGTGTTTCTTTGAATCTAGAGCGGAACGAAGGGTTCTAGTATCACGAGCGTAGCGAGAGATTTTCAAGTATAATCCTGAGTGCAGCGAGGGATTAAAAGTTAGTCGAGCTTAAAATAGTTGTTGGCTCCAGGAGTGGACAATCTACCTTTTATCACCCTCTACGAGAAAATAAGTAAGTGCAACTTATGAATAAAAGTATATTTATTTATTTACATATAATAAGGAAAAATAAAACATAGCATAGAAATAAAGGCTAATGTCCCTTCCGTTACAGTTGTTGATTTATGTGCAGCTTGATAATAAGAAATAATTTCTAAACACATCGTCTCAGGATGTACTGTTTGAGAAACTATATTATGTTTATGGTTGTAAAAATATATATATTTTTTTTTTTTTATTTTTTTTTATGCTTGATAGGTTAGCCTTTGACCACTATCTCACCTGATGGTAAGTGATGATGTGGTCAAGGATGTGGTTCAGACTAACCTAGAGTTACTGACTCTCAAGGACAGCTGGCGGAACACACCGTTAGGTGTTTGGCGACAGATTTTCAACTTGAGGGTGGTAGCTATCCAGGCGGGCATTTGCTAAGTGCCCTACCACCATGCTGTAACGACTGCTATCCTAAGACAACATCCAGGACCGACGGCTTAACGTGCCCTCCGAAGCACGGAAGCGCTCAGTAGTAATGCCCAACCAGCGGTCACCCATCCAAGTCATGACCGCGGCGGACGTTGCTTAACTTTGCTGATTGATTCAGAATGGCTAAGCAAACTTGGCTACGAGCGCTTCAAATATATAATATATAAATATTTTAATTTAAACAAACCTAAAAAACAAAAAACAGCCTGTAACTTGTTCAGGCAATGTTTGTCATTGATCACTTCGGTGATGGGAACATTTACTAAATATATCAACATTATAAATTTAGGTTTCTCAGAGATTAAAAAGCTATTTCAGTCCCTGTTTACGAAGATTACACTAGCTCTTTTCGAATAGAGGTGATAAAATGTACTTATCTTATGTGTTAATTTAGCACTTACTATCTGTACTCCTATAGTTTCACCCAAATACAAACATACACACACACATTCTCTCTTATAAACTTTTCTATGTACGATATATTATATATTAGTGTGATTCCCTTCTCATTCATCCACTTAACCAACTCGACCAACATGCATCCCGCTACAACAAATCTTAAGCCACCTTTTTTTCTATTAAGGCGATTAGAGTCGCCAATGGCCTTGAGCATCTGGACCTAATCGAGCTTACTTTACTCGCGCATCGCCGCATACGTTCCGCGCTCGCTGCACAAATATAATGGTCAAAGAATATGCAGATGCGCGATGCGCTCCGGTAACATGGCACTTTATATTCCTACCGTACGATTCTAGTGAGTATCCGCAATTGCAACTGCGACTGAGATCAGTCGTCAAATGAAAATGTATAGTGTACCTACCTAGGTTGTTCTGGACGTCTTTATTCCTTTTCTTTATTTTTCAATGTCATCTGCCGAGTGAAGAAAGTTACTCAGATTTGTCTGATACTCGATATTTAGGCTGTGCTGAGAGTCATTATTCCGAATTTGTAATTATTTTTTCAATGTCATCTGCCAAGTGAAGAAAAATGCTACGGTTTGACTGAAAATTGATATCTAGGTTGTTGTAGACGTTATTATTCCATGTTAAGAATTTGTTTTACGTTGACGTCTGCCAAGTGAAAAATGTACTTCGATTTGGCTGAAAATCGATATCTAGGTTGTTTTCAGTTCACACACAGACTCTTTAAAAAATCTGCAAATTTTAGTAATATGCTACATAAACGAGTTTTCCAATTAAAATAACCTGTCATTCGTACAACTTTTGCAAGAAGATTTAGCTCTTTTATTAAAACATATTTATATAATCAAGTCCTGAATTATTCAGTTTATATATCACCATATAGCATCATACATACAAACACGTAAAAAACACAAATTTAGTTAAAATATAAATACCACCTGTGTGGATAATTTATAAAAAAAAATGTATGAAACTGAACAAGATGTTATTTTATGGATAATTTGTAAGTTAAATTTATGTTTATAACTATTTTGCGTGAAAAATTGTACTGAAATCAACTGTGCACTGTACAGCTATCAATTAAGGTCTTAACGATACAAACTTCAACGTCGAAGTGTGAAGACCACCAGCAATACAAGATTTGGAAAAAGTGTTATTGGCTTAAATAAAGATTTATATTATTGTTTATATTATTATTATTATTCTGGACGTTTTTATTCCAAATTTGGAATTTATTTTTCGATGACGTCTGCCTAGTGAGAAAAGTTACTAAGATTTGGCTAAAAATCGATATCTAGGTTTTTCGGGGCGTCCTTATTCCAAATTTGGAATTTACTTTCCGATGACGTCTGCCAAGTGAAAAATTACTTCAATTTGGCTGAAAATCAATATCTAGGTTGTGCTGGGCGTCATTATTCCGAATTAAGATTTATTTTTTTAATGGCGTCTCTCAAGGGAAGAAAGTTACTCCGATATCTAGGTTGTGCTGGGCGTCATTATTCTACATTTGGATTTCATTTTTCAATGACGTTTGCTAAGTAAAGATAGATGACGTATCTTTAAAACGCTAAGATATATCGGATAAGAGTAAGAAAATTATAATAATCAATCGTTTATTCAAATCTCCTTATAAATGAGATTATAGCCGACGCGGGTTTACTCGTTTAAAAACGACGATATAAAAGGAAGATTTGTATAATGGCAAAAATACATTGAAAAATACGAATAGGGACGACTGTGTCGTACGCAAAAATACAAAATGGCCAACGTTTGTGCTATTGGACATGTCGGCCCTTGAGAAGGAAGTATTTACCTTTAGATTTTCCCGCCCATAGGTGGGAAGCAGTCTTCCACCCGCTACTCGCATCAAACAAACACTACTTTCCGGGTACGAGATATGAGATGAATAATTTCTTGTCTAGGAAATAATAATATGGGCAATTTATCTACAGCTATATTGTAAAGATTGGTTCCATCGTGAAAAAGTAACCGATATACTTTCTCATTTATTAGGAGATTTGAATAATTGATTTATAAGTACTTTTCTTTAAACTTTCGTGAACTAAACTCATGTTTCTAAATTACATTAACGAAAACCAAGGGGGGTAGATTTAAATCGCTCCCGCCGCTCCTCAAGACGATGACACCCGCTTCTTCAGTCTACTCGTGACCAAGGTCAATGCAACTTGATCGAAACGTCGAGGTTAGTCAAAATATTATTTTGATGTTAATTCGTGCGTCTTTGATAAGTAATCATAATTTTCCTACTCTTATCGTACTGCGGCGATAGGGAACTGCTAATCATCCCACGGCCAGCAGGTAGGTAGGTAAACTCAGGGAGTAGGTTTGAAAAGTTTATTAGGCCAAGCCTTATCAGGTTGCACAGCCGCACAGTTCTACTGAAGTTACATAGACCGGAGGGAGACACTGGCCTGATAGTACACGTGATCCAGGTCCCAGATGTGGCGGTCTTGGCGTCAGCTGATAGTTCTGGATCTCGGTAGTGAGTGCTCGAAATACCCGTCCTCGGATTAAATCAGTGAAGTGGAATCCTGGAAGGAAGACACCGGCTTAGTAGCTGATATTCCTCAGCCAACTGTTGCCAAGCCGCGCCGACACGATCGTGGTACTGTTACCAGCGACTCACATTTTAAAACTCACAGTCTAGCGCGGTAGGGCAGCACAGCTGTTTACGTTACATAGGTCTTAGTCAGCACTATGAAATAACAATAATAAATAAGGAACTCACCCTAGAGGGATTCACGCACTTCACAACAAGTTAATAACAATTAAGATCGATAGTACGAATAGAAAAGCGTCCAGGAAAACCAAGATAAGTATCGATTTGTAGCCAAATCAAAGTAACTTTTTCCACTTGGCCGACGTCATTGTTAAATAAATTCTAGATTTGGAATTAAGACGTCTAGAACAACCTAGATCGATATCTAGGTTGTTCTAGACGATCGATCTTTTCAGCTAAATCGAAGTTACTTTATCTACTGGGCATACGTCATCGTAAACAAATTCTAAATTTGAAATAATAATGTCTAAAACAACCTAGATATCCATTTTTAGTCAATTCTGAGTATTTTTCTTCACTTGGCAGACGACATAGATAAAATTATTCCAAATTCGGAACAATGACGCACAGCACAACCTAAATATCGATTTTCAGCAAAATCGAAGGAACTTTTTCACTTGGCAGACGTCATCGGAATATAAATTCCTAATTTGGAATAAGGACGTCCAGAAAAACTTAGATATTGATTTTCAGCCAATTCAGAGTAACTTACTTCCCATGGCAGACGTCATCGAAAAATAAATTCCAAATTCGGAATAAAAACGTCCAGAACTACCTAGATTTTGAATGTTAGCCAAATTAGAGTGACTTTCCTCACCTAGCAGTTGTCGAAAAATGTATGCCAAATATTGAACAAAAACGTCCAGAAAAACCTAGATATCGATTTTCAGCCAAATAGGAGTAACTTTTTTCACCTGGCAGACGTCTTCAAAAAATTAATTCTTAATTCAGAATGACGATGTCCAGAACAACCTAGATTTTCAATTTCAGCTAAATCAGAGTTACTTTCTTCACTTGGCAGATGTCGTCGAAAAAATAATTTCAAATTTGGAAAAAAGACGTCCAGAAAAACCTTGATTTCGATTATTAGCCAAATCGGAGCAACTTTTTTTACTTGGCAGACGTCATCGTAAAATACATTCCAAATTCGGAATAAAGACGTCCAGAACTACCTAGATTTTGAATTTCATCCAAATTGGAGTAACTTTCCACATTTGGCAGACGTCATAGAAAAATACGTTCAAAATTCGGAATAAAGACGTCCAGAACTACTTAGAGTTTGAATTTCAGCCAAATCGGAGTACCTTTCTTCACTTGGCAGACGTCATTGAAAAATAAATACCAAATTCGGAATAAAGACGTCTAGAACTACCTAGATTTTGAATTTCAGCCAAATCGGAGTAACTTTCTTCAATTGGCAGACGTCATCGAAAAATAAATACCAAATTCGGAATAAAAACGTCTAGAACTACCTAGATTTTGAATTTCAGCCAAATCTAGGTAACTTTTTTCACTTGGCAGACGTCATCGGAATATACATTCCAAATTCGGAATAATGACGCACAGCACAACCTAGATATCGATTTTCAGCCATATCGGACTAACTTTTTTCACTTGGCAGACGTCATCGAAAAATAAATTCCAAATTTGGAATAAGGACGTCCAGAAAAACCTATATATCGATTTTCAGTACTGTAACTGTAATAGTCAGTTCGGCTGAACACAGCCTCACTTTTTAAGGGGGTATTTGCCATAATCCCCATACTTGGCAGGCGTCTTGGGGATCGCAATGTAAGTTGGCAGTTCTTTAGAAGGCGCTGCTGCCCCCCTTTAAGTAGTTTTCCCTTAGACGCTTCTGACGACACCCACGGGATGATATGGGGAGGTGCAATTCTAACCCGGCACCCCACGTGGCTGCCCACCTTCCAGTAGTTTTCCCTTAATCGCCTCTTACGACACCCACGGGATTATATGGGGAGGTGCAATTCTAACCCGGCACCCCACGGTGCTGATCTCCCTTACCTATCTCTCACTATTTTCGAGATACGTTATCCATCTTCACTTGGCAGACGTTATCTTTATGTAGTATTAATTAACCTATATCAAAACACCTAATACAATTATCAAGAAAAGCTTAGAACTCCAAAAGATGTATGTAGCCCCATACAAACTCTAAATGTAGTAGAGAACCATTTTGTACCCTACAAACTACTAAAGCCGGAAACTATTTACCATAATATAAAAAAATATATTATCTTTAGTTAACCAGTTATAACATGAGAGCGTTATAGACATTACTAATTAATTTTGTACATATATTATAAAACTTTTCATTGATCTTATTGATAAGGCCGCCCATTGTAATTTACCCACAACATTGTCAATTTCAAGTTTTGATTCTTCATATGTGAGACAATTCGAATAAAATTTGTCTACAAAATACCAATAATAAAGCGTCACCGCGCATACTTCACGTCGCAATCAAGTTGGCCCTCTGCAGCGAGCGAATCATTGCACGCACACAGCTACGAATCTCGCGTGTCAATGCACTAATACAAAGACAAGATCGTTATCAGTCGAAAGCGCGAGCGGAGCTACGAGCGACACAGCCTTCCCGTGCCAACGCTTGCGCAACACTGCCGCCCGCGTCCGCGCAGAGCACCTCGGAACCGCAAGCGCTCTGAATCTGAATAATTCGACAATTACTTAGGAAAATATCAATGGATTTACAAATGCTATGTTATAATTGTAGTATAACAATCTAGAAATTTAATGGTACAATTTATTTTTAAAAAATCGTAGCCGTATATGAGGAGTTCGCCATATAAGTCAAGAAATAGTATGTAGTTTGAATTTTTTTTAAGGCAAAAGTAATAGTAATACCGTAAAATCATATGTTGCAAATGTTGTACTTGAATTCATCTATAAAATATATTTTTTTCAAGTCTTCAACTTCAGCGGTTACGGAGGAGTTCGCTTTAGAAAGTACGAATTTGACGTACCCAAGGGCCTTAACATTGTATACCAATGGTCTACGCGACAAAGACCCTTTTATTACATACGCACTAAATTGAAAAAAAAATGGTAAATCATATTCCAAGCCGTATAGTACTAGGATAAGTATATAAGGATTGTTTCGAGACAAATCTTCCCGGGGAGAAGATAAAACCTATAGATATGTGAACTATGGAAGAATGGGCGCGCTGATATATTTGCATAGATATAGATCCTTTTTTATTAATGTCCTCATTAAAGTCCATATTAATATTAAATAAAAGTACCTCACATATATCTATGTTCTTTTTATGCTCAGCTAAACTTTGACTTCTATATATCACCTAATAGTAGGTGACGAAATTGTCATATATGTAACACAGGATTTACTTATACACAAATAATAATACGTAAACGATGTATAATATTTCATTAATAATTTTATACCCAAATCTTGCAACAAGCATAACTACCCCTGTTTAATGTCAGACGTAGATTGTTTCGTAACTCGAAAGTGGATAAAACCCTATTACCCGATAATATCAGGTAATCTGGACGTTAAGAATGTGAAGTGTTGCCATTAATAGAGGTTAATGTATTCTCAGATTTTTATTTTGTTACGAAATTATGCAAGATTTGGGTATAAAATTATTAATGAAATAATATATGAGGTTCACAATTTTAACGTCCTGATTACCCGATAATATTGAGTATACTACTAGCATTCTCAAAGTGAGCAAATTGAACAAAGCCAAATATTTTTTTTTTAATTCCTGTTAGGTTAGTCTTTGACCACTATCTCACCTGATGGTAAGTGATGATTTGGTCGTAGATGTTGTTCAGACTAATCTAGAATTAATTTCACACACATACACATTTCAAAATTAAAACGAGAGCAATAATTATAGTCATTTGCGGGATTCAAACCCGCGCCATCCATCCCTGTAGGCGGGGTATGTTGTATGTAAAAATTAAAATTATGGGTCGCGTCATAGTTAACAAGTTTAAAGCTAATAGTAAAAAAAGTCTTGTTAGTAAGTTGAACTATATAATGTAATATGTCGCTCCCTCCCCATACGATGGTTAAGAATAAAACGACAAGTCAGAGTTTCATAGATATAAATCTAATTCTAGGTTAGCCTGAACATAATCTTCGACCACTTCTTCACTTGCCATAAGGTGTGATTGTGATCAAAGGCTAACCTATCAGTTATTAAAAGAAGTCATACGTCATAATAACATATTGGCTTAGTGGTGAGAGAATACCCCGGCTATAGTGGCATAGCCTGTAAATATATAACCGCGCGGATTTGAACAAGACTATGATTTTACCTTTCGTTGTAATATTTCTTATAATTATGTTAGTTAATAAAGGATGTGAATATGTGACCTAATAATACAATACTGTGTGAATGTCTACTTCTACAGCTATTCCCAGTAACCCACAAAGGATCATCGGTGGGACTGTGACGACCATAGATCGGTACCCAACTATAGCCGCTTTGCAGTTCTTGTGGTCACAAACGGGCACCTTCTCTTTCGGCTGCGGCAGTTCTATTATCAACACCAGGTCGTTCCTCACAGCGGCGCACTGTCCACAGTAAGTACATTTTGTAAATATTCTCTGTGACAATAATCTAAAGGTCCATGATGACGAACTTTCGAGTAGATTTAACGAGTTCTTACAAAACGAGCGGACCTGCCCCACGTAAGTATAAGTGGCATTCTCACATTAACGAGCTAACGCATTGAATAGTAGAGTGCTACTACTAAACCAAGGATCCCTCTGTATGAAGGCTTCTTACATTCACATCACTTAATTTCTGGGTACTTAATTTAAAACTAATTCATACAGTACAACTTACAAGAAGCTTTTTGAATCCCTTTGTTTATAACCTAGCTTTGACCAATATCTCACTAGATGGTAAGTGATAATGTGATCGAAGATGTTATTCAGGCTTACTTAGAGTTACAGGCACTCCAGAACCACTGCTGGAAGACCGTTAGGAGATGCGTGACAAATTTTCTGCCTAAAAGTGGTAGCTAGCCAAGCGGGCATTTGCAAAATGCTCCACCATCATGCTATAACAACTGCTTGGTTGAATCTGTTCTTAAATATTAAGAATTTTTTTAGGGATGTTCAACTAATAAAGAAATCATCTATTAATTAAATTTTTTTTAAAAACAATAACGTACTTATTCAAAGGAGGATTTAAAACTTATTGGTTGATAAATGTTAATATAAGTTAATATCCATGATTTTTAAATGACAAATTTTTATTTTTATTAACAATGACTTAATCAATAATAATAAATCTATGACAAAATCAATATATTCAATAAATTTAATACAATTTTAAAATATGATATAACTTATTTCGATGACATTAGTATTATTATGTTGAGTGCGAAATAATAATTAAAATTTTCTCATAGGTAATTTTTTAGATTTTATTTTATTTGTTCAGCATTGACTTACGATTGCTCCATCTCTAAAACTGTACGTGTACTTAGGCTAAACATGGTGGTACGTTAATTTTGAACCCAACAACTATATGCATAACAATGACATTATGAATGACTTACCCATGTTTTTAGCAATAAATATATCTTTATCATTCTCAGACCGAATAAAAAGTCAAGACAGAATGTTGTGTAAAGAGCAGTGAGGCCGGTAAAACTACGCCTCGCCGTGTACAAACACGATTACACACACATATGTACAACGAAACTACGCCTTGACTCGTCAGTCGAACTATTGCGGCGTGGTGGCATTGGTGTTGCCTTTATTAAGCCTATAAGGTTTACCTTATTATTGGGTGATAATACGCAACGTATTGCTATTAGTTTTTTTTAATAGTTGATCAATATGTTTTAACCGACTTAAAAAAAGAGAAGGTCCTCAATTGGACTGTTTTTTTTAATACAGTTTTTTTAATAAAATCGGTTCAGTGGTTTAATTGCAAATTTAAAAGATGGATTTCATTCATTCAGTCCATTTTCAACCAACTTCAAAAAGGACCAGGTTTTCAATTCAGTTGTATATTTTTTAATTTAATTTATTTGATTAAATCTTTGTTACTTCATAACTCCGTCATTTTATTTTTTGTTGGAAAACTGATACCTTTAATTGGTATTGGATTTTCGGTTTCGAAGATATTGAAGTAGATGATGTTTTTTTCGTTATAAAAAAACATATTTCCATTGTTTTTTTTTGTTTTTTAACGTTGTTGTGTATAGAGTTGAATTATAACCATATTATTATTGATATTACAAAAGCAAATTTAAGTTCCTTCTTAACTGTTCACGCTTACCAGTGTCACTGTTTAATTATTTTTTCATTTTCCGAATTGAGTCCAAAAATTAAACAAAATTGGATCGAAATCATTCGGAAAAGTAAGAAGAAAGTATCATGAGAATATTTTAAAATCGGCGACTTATATTTATTTATACCTATTTCTATCGCCAAGCAGTAATGTTCACATTCCTATGTTCCGGTAAAATTACAGGCACATGAGACTTAACATCTATATGTCTCAAGGTGATGGGCGCAGTGCAGTTTGCCACTTGTGACGAACTGTATCGGCAGAGGTTACAACTTAACATCAGGTGGGCTTTGTGCTTTTTTCCCCGATTGCATAAAAAACCCGTCACTAATTAGTTACAAAAAATAAATGCATGTAAATTAAAAACCCAGTAATATTATTTCTGAAACACTTTTTCCATTCCCTTTCCCTAATTAACTGACACTACTTTTGCAGACACGTTACATCGGAACCCTATTGTTGTATTAATACTAATTACGTTTTTAAATTGGTAACGTTATTTTCATAAGGTAATTTGATTATCATGGCAACACCGACACACGCACACATGTTTGGAAAACCGGCCTCACTTTTCTGTTCACAACATTCTGTCTTGACTTTTTATTTGGTCTGAGTTATCATTATGCTGTTGTAAGAAAATAACCGGAAATGAAAGCTCAACGTGCCCTCTGAAGCACGGAGGTTCTCAGTAAAGTAGTAGTAAACGTTGCTTTACCTAGTTAATCGATTATGAACGACAATACGAGTTCAACCGCTTCAAAAGCTAGTTTAGTACCTACGCCCAAATATTTATATAATAATATAGTAAACAACTATTAGCATTAAATAAATTACGTCATATAATATTTTTTCATTTATTTTTAGTGGCGACGCAGTCAATAGATGGCGTGTTCGTGTTGGATCCACTTGGGCCAATAGTGGCGGTATCGTCCACAACTTCCAAACCATCTTGTTACACCCTAGCTACAATACCCGCACATTAGATAGTGACATAGCTATTATGCGCACGGCCACCACTATCGGTCTAAATAATAACGTCAGGCCTGGTAATTACCCTGGAGTCAACTACAACCTCGGTGATAACCAGGTCGTTTGGGCTGCTGGATGGGGAGCTACTTTTGTAAGTTTCATTATTTATATTATTTATGGGATACAAATTACTGGGATAACTGAACCTAACTGCATTACAGAGACTAGTTACAGATTTAATATCGATGCTATTTGTTTGTACGCCCGGAGCACCCGGAAAAGTTGAATTTCCGAGTGTACTGTCAGGGCTGAAATCAAACTTATCTTTTAATCGATGGATTCTTGTGTCACTAGCCACTTTGGGCTTAAATGCATAGTTTGCTTGTGTTGAAGGCATGTTAAATAAATTCTGCAGTTTTGTATTAAATAAAAATAATATGACATAAAATTTATCATTGATTTTCACTAATTACGCTTGCATTATTACATTTTTGTTTTATATAATGATTATGAGTTATGTTTGATATATATAATGATATTAATTTAAATGCAACAAAACAAAGATTTTCAAGTAGCATGCAGACTAACTTGCGGGTATATTCACAAATCAATTAAAACCAATGGATATAATACACTTTTAGGTTGGAGGACCTATTTCGCCACAACTGCGTCACGTTCAGATCTGGACTGTGAACCAGGCTGTTTGCCGGCAACGCTATGCTGAGGTCGGAAGCACTATTACTGATAACATGCTGTGCTCCGGCTGGCTCGACGTTGGCGGTCGCGACCAGTGCCAAGGGGACTCCGGTGGTCCTCTCTACCACAACAACGTTATTGTCGGCGTTTGCTCCTTTGGACGTAGTTGCGCTTTGGCCAGGTTCCCTGGTGTCAATGTTCGCGTTACCCGCTTCATTACTTGGATTCGAAACAATGCTTAAATTTGATATGTTTTTATTTTTAAATATAAACTTGATACTGATTGTTCAGGCGATTCTTAATTAAATTTGTGCTCTTAAGTAATTGTTTTTATTTATGATTCTAATAACTTAGAAGAGATGTTATCAATCTCATAATACCACATAAGAAATTCATTTTGTCTTGTAGCATCGTAGTTTGTGTCAGATATTTGTAGTTGAATGGATCTTTACCATTGTAGGTATTGTATACTGAATGGTTCACTCAAATTTCGCCCGCTTTGCTTGAGCGATTTTCAAAGTGGATAGATGACACTCGACCGTCGTGTAGTATCTATACGCGGTGCCTGAATAAAGTACGAACCGACTTGATGCGACAATACCAAATTCAAGAAATTTTTTTTTTTTTTTTTTATGCCTGATACGTTAGCCTTTGACCACTATCTCACCTGATGGTAAGTGATGATGTGGTCGAGGATGTTGTTCAGGCTAACCTAGAGTTACTGGCTCTCAAGGACAGCTGCCGGAACACACCGTTAGGTGCTTGGCGACAGATTTTCAACTTGAGGGTGGTAGCTAGCCAGTCGGGCATTCGCAAAGTGCCCTACCACCATGCTGTAACGACTGCTATCCTAAGACAACAACCGGGACCGACGGCTTAACTTACCCTCCGAGACACGGAAGCACTCAGTAGTTATCCACTAGCAGTCACCCAACTAAGCTTATATGATCGCAGCGCACGTTGCTTTACTAAGTAACTACTACCACATTCTAAGCTACGAAAAAAATTTCGGCTATCTTCTTGTGTATTGGAGCACCCTGAAATATCATAGAAACGTCTTTGAAATTTTTTTACGTCTTTTGATCAGATTTATACACAAAAGATCAAAATATCCGGTGTGTAATTTATTCCATTTACGAGCAACAGACCCGTGACAGACGCGAACGTACGGACAAAAAGACAGTGCTCTCGAAACCTTAAAACGTACGAATGAAGAGCGTGCCAATATTAATTATGATTAGAAAGATAACAGGTATAATAAGGATTTTAATAATAATATAATTAACCAAGCGAAACCTAATCAAAACATTTACAATACGATAACACGACTGGTTTTTTCAATATGTATTGCACTGACCCCACCTATGTGAAATGGGTGACGGTAATTTCTGACGTCAATGTAGGTGTATCTAAAGTAGAGGAATTACTTAAGTAGCAATAACTCGGCTTATCATATTTTTACAATATAAGCATACATAAGGAGTATAGAAGTAATCATTTTATGATGCAGTATTAATCCTTACCTATATAGTTAAGTGCAGGTAATACTACTCTTTAAATAGAATATTATATACCTATATAATTATAATATAGAGTATATATGCATATTTATATGTCTAACAATATGTTTGTTATACATTCATGGGCCCTTATGATGAAGTATAATTTATACTTAACGATGGGTATGCTTAATATGTGATTCAGTTTTCAACATATTTTAATTACAAATAAGTAGATAATCATTTTGTTCCAGAACAAAAAGCCTGACCAATTTCGAGCTGGACTCACATATCAATAATTACATTTGAAGAATAAATTTATTATGCAATTTTGATGCTCTTAAAGTTCTTGCCAAGTGTAAACGGAATAAAACGACTGTTTACGGCTAAGTGAATTAAGCATCTTATTGATGACTAGCTGCGCCCCGCGGTTATACCGGCGGGTTGATGGATGGTGATGATAAAACATTTAATATGTGTTAATCCAGCGCCTTATCTACCTCAATACCATTATTTTTTGTAGGTATAAAATTTATATATGGCTTACGCAAATATGATCATGTTTCCGATTTTCGTAACAAGCTCAACTGGCTCCCTATTCGTCGTCACCGGGATGATCATATATTATCTCTCCTTTAGAGTATTCTGTTCAAGCCTTTATCCCCGCGCTACCTCAAGGAACAATTTAAATTTCTTCATTCTACCCATTCTATGTCATTAGAAAACGTAAAGCTATACAGCAGTTATTAATATGTACAATTATTAAGACCATAAGAAACCCCGCCCAATATTTTGATCATATCTATTGTTGATGGATTGTCTGGAAGAGATTGCTCTGAGCGGTAAGACCACCCATTGATACACTCGGTTTTAATTTAGTAATAAGTTTATTATTGGTATTATGGTGTTTTCAATAAAGAGTTATTTATCTCACTATCTATCATTCCCAATTTCTTCAAAATCGGTCCAGTCGTTTGAGGGTGAAAAAGTAATGAACATACAAACACACTCACAAACATTTGCTTTAATAATATAAGTTTGAAAAGGATCAATTTGTTACTACCGAATATGCATAAGAAATAAATTATATTTTTTATATATAAAATTATCAAACTAGGAAAATCTTATCTCAAATTACCCACATTGATGGTAGAATTCAATAAAGTACTTTTTGTTTTTTTTTTACCGGCGGTATACCTTTATCAACAAAATACAACGAACTATATAAAACACTAAAGCTACTAAAATAAAAGCATTTAGACCACCTAAAAGTAATTGCGGACTGACCAAATCCAAATCTCCATCCCAGTACCACTTGGCAGCGTGCCCAGCATGCTGGGAATATTTGATTAGAACCTGTCCAGAAATTATTATTTAGTAACCGGCTAGGACTCGCGTAATATTTACCGGTAAATATTACGCGAGTCCTAGCCGGTTACTAAATAATAATTATGGACAAAACTCGCGACAGTTTTTTAGCTCTGTCCAGAAATATTCCGTTAAATTAATTACTTAGAAAGAAGCAGACAAGACTATCAGACTGAAATCAAAACAAAAGCATGCAATATTATAGATTAATTTCCTCGTAATTAAAGTGAAATTTCGATTGTATAACTTGTGCATAAAACACATTCCAGCCTCTACTTAAATAACACTCAAACGTCTTGGGTAAATGACTTGTTTCATGCGCTTGTTGAACAATTCAACTCTATGGTAATGTTGGATACAGATGATACAGAAGTAACGACCATAAAAAATTCCCTGAAACCTGATTGTGCGGTGGGATGGGACGACATCTCTGCCAATATACTTCGCCAAAATAAAGGAAGTCTAGCTCCAATACTAACGCATTTAATAAATATCTCTATTCGTACCGGATGTTTTCCTAGAGCTTTGAAACATGCCATTATAGTACCAATTCACAAGAAACGGGGATAAAAACATTGTGAACAACTATCGGCCTATTTCTTTATTAACTTCGCTATCTAAGATATTTGAAAAAGTTATAAATAAAACGATTGTCGATTACTTAGAAAATTATAATTTACTATCTCAAAATCAACATGGATTTCGCAGAAATAAATCGACCACAGATGCTGTCCTAAGCCTAACAGATAATTTAGTGAAACATCTAGATTCAAAAAAAAAAGCTTAGCTATATTTATCGATCTGGCTAAAGCTTTTGATTGCGTAAATATTCCCTTATTATTAGATAAGTAAGAAAACATAGGCATTAGAGGCATACAACATAAGCTCCTAAGCGACTATCTCCAAGGTCGAACACAGAGTGTAAAAATAGGTAAACATGTTAGTAGTCCTTTGCCAGTAAACTTTGGTGTTCCGCAGGGAAGTATTCTCGGCCCGACCCTCTTCCTGGTGTATATTAATGAGCTTTGTAAACTTACCATTGACCATGGCCATATAATAACTTATGCTGATGATACAGCCATTATCCTCCAGGGTGAGAGTTGGGAAGAAGTCTTCCAATTAGCCCAGATAACATTTGATTGGATCTCTTCGTGGCTAAGGTGTAACCTACTGTCACTAAATATCGATAAAACAAAGTATATTACTTTTACGTTACGAGGACTTTTACCCGATGATCACCTATCACTTGTGGGGCATAAAGCTACAAAATGCCTGAACCTAACACAATCCCCATGTAACTGCCCTAAATTAGAAAGAGTAAGCACAATCAAATACTTAGGAATCATAATTGATGAAAAACTTAACTTCGCGCCGCACATAAACCAGACGTTAAAACGAGTACGTAATATGACGGCAGTTTTCAAGTCTATCAGAGATAGTGCAGACTGGGACACTATAAAACTTCTTTACTACTCCCTCTGCCAATCAATAATAACTTACTGTATTACATCATGGGGTGGCACTTATAAGACTACACTTTTACCACTGGAACGTGCTCAAAGAGGACTACTTAAATGTGGCACTAATCGTCCCTATAGATATCCCACAGCAATCCTATATAGAGATTGCCAACTTCTCACGGTTAGACAGTTGTATATTCAACAGATTGTACTTTTGCAACACACATATACCACTTATGATCCTAATGTAACAAAAAAAAGAGCATCACATAATATTTGTACCGTGCCTAGTGTAAATACTAAAAAATTCTATCATTTTCTTGGACCATATACCTACAATAAACTAAATAGGATTAAGGACATACATGGTTTAACAGTTTTTGAGGTTAAAAAAATACTATTCAATTGGTTAATCGATATGAATTATGCTGACACAGAAAATATACTCCTTACCCTAGGATGACCATGAAAAATATATAATTACGTGAAAAGATTAACCTTTACCTAAATACATTCATTTCTGAAATCCAATCCAGTTACCCAAACTTATAAAATCCAATAAATTTGTACTACATAAATTGAATATATGATTTTATTTTATTAATGAAAATATTGTTGTTATAAATTATATTGTTAATTATTATATATTATATTCTAATTTAAAATTAAAATAATGCATATAAATATATTGTTAAATAATGTAGAAACAACTAAACACAGATTCATATTGCCTTACTATAGTAATTGTAAGACTGTACTTACTAAATATTGTCTAGTACATGGTATAAATGTGTACCTACATGTTAGAAATTGTTTAACTTTTATTTTATTAATGGAAATATTATTATTGTAAATTATATTGTTAATTATTATTCTAATTGAAATTAAAATATTGCATGTTAATATATAGAAATAATGTTAAATAATGTAGAAACAGCTAAATAATGTAGAAACAGCTAAATAATGTAGAAACAGCTAAATA
Organism: Plagodis dolabraria; assembly: GCA_963854805.1. Classification (NCBI taxonomy): domain Eukaryota; kingdom Metazoa; phylum Arthropoda; class Insecta; order Lepidoptera; family Geometridae; genus Plagodis; species Plagodis dolabraria. The sequence goes on along the minus strand of OY978447.1, from coordinate 18,131,164 downwards.
ATACAGATTTATTTTTTACAGTGATATTTAAGCCTTACTATAATAATGGTACTACTGTACTTACTAAATATTGTTTAGTATATTGTATAAATGTGTACCTACATGTTATAGATTGTGTAACTTTTTGGCAATATCTAGATACCTTTATACACCGACGAAGGAGGCCTGGAACCTATCGCACGGGTCTGTATGGACCTAGTTTAGGAACCAGGAGCTCACTTAACTTGTAATTGTGTAAAATTGCCTGTACCGAAATAAAATTTTATTATTATTATTATTTATTATTATTATTATAATTGACTACTATAAACGACAACTATTTGAGCTGGAACAGAAAATCATCTGTCGCGTTTGATTTAATATAATATATAACACATACGTACACTTTTTGACCGTGCCACTCAAAACTTGACCATAAGTCCTCACCTCCGTCAACGGTCTCCAACTCAAGGTGCCGACGTAGTATTATAGGTCCGCGAGCGGCTAGTAATGTACCTCCACACGGCGTGTTACGATCAGGTCGCAGTATACTCCAGTCACCATTAACTACTTCAGAGTCCACCACGGAGTTATCCAGAAAAGTTTCCGCAGCAGCCACCAAGTTGTATTCCGACAGTATTACGCCTTTCAGTCCACGCACGTTTTGGCAATAAACCTATAATTTGGACCTGCACCCATTCGTTGTCATCACTGGCTACTGATTTTGAGACATTTTTAGAGAAATGCTCAGATACAGATACACTCTAGAAAACAAACTTATATAAGAAGCTAATAATATTAATTATAATGTAGTTAAAAAAAAAAAAATGTTTTATACTTATACTTACCAACCTATCTCATGTTTTTCTTCTCTTTGGTTACTCAAATTACATTTTAAAACTGTGAATTTGAAGAGCAAGCAGAAACCTACAACACAAGTTAATTCTTAGTGTAGGTTCTGCGGACTGAATTAATGTATACCAAACTTGTATTTTAAAGACAACAAATGTTAATATTATATCTTTACTAGGTATAGGTTACTGGTATGTTTTTGGAAATAAACTTTATTATTATTATTATTATTAATTCATATGAGCGGAGTGTGAACCCGCAGTTGGCTCAAAATAGGTGGTAGACTGCTTTATTTCTTCTTTTTTACCTTTCTTATATATATATATATATATATATATATATATATATATATATATATATATATATATATATATATATATATATATACCTGTAACTTTAACGGGCTAACCTTGCCTCTTCATGGAAACCATTCCTTGATGTTAGCTTCAGCCAACACCACCCTTGGCTGATTTGAAGCTGGAGAGCATCAGCTAGTGCATGTGAAGCGCAGGACACTGCAGGGCACTGAGGCTGGACAGTTACTGCACAAGCCAACGCAGATGGCCGCTGCATAAGCCAACGCAGTTGGCTTAGGTATTGGCTGAATCTGTGACTTGGTAGGATCACTGCTGTATGAGAACCGAGCATCCTTCGCTAGAATTGAGGATCGCCATGATTACAACATACGGAACGGCCAGGTTGCGAAATCATCGAGGCTTGTGCATGTAATGGCTCCCTCAGTCTATAATAAACTACCAGAGGCTGTACGAAATTCTAGTACGACGAAATCTTTTAAGAATGGCTTGAGAAAATGGCTTTTAGAACAAGCTCCTTATGAATTCGATTTCAAAGGAGAAATCACTGTACATCTACTTGACATTTAAATATAATTTAATTTATAAATAAGAATAAGAATTATATATATCGAATAAGCATTGCAATTCAACGGGGCAATGCTGCCAGCATGCTGGGCACGCTGCCAACTGCGAGTGGGCTGGAGCATTTGGACTGCCTATGAGTCTGCTATGACTTATAGGTTGTCTAAATGCTTTTATTGTAGTAGCTGTAGTGTTGTATATAGTTCATAGTATTTTGTTTAATAAAGGCATTTAATTTATTGTATTTTCTATTTATATTATCATGATTTTTCAATTAATGAATTTTAATATCTATTTAATTATAATAATGAAGTATATTTTTTTAACATCTTATTCTAATAATTTGATAGCTCTATAGGTAATGGACAATACATATTGTATAATTTATTTTAAGGTATGAAGTTTGACGTTATACGATTGTATACCTGTGCCTATTTCAGTTAAAATGTATTTTGTAATTGTAACCATATATGACATGTAAATCATTTACCAATAAATAACTATGAACTATAAACTATGAGTTTGATGGAAAATGTTGAAAAAAAAGGTGTAGGGATAAACATTTTCGGAGTACAAAATTCAATACTATACATTAGCTAAACATCATCGCTTGTTTCTTAGATCTATTCTTGTACAATAATGTAAACAAAATAATAAAAGATTTTGTTAAATTGCAAATAACAGCAGCGATGCAAAAGAGGCGATATTTAGTTAGTTAACATAATTAAAGTATGATGAAACTGAAAATATGCTCAAAGTAATCGAATAATGTGAATAATGGTACTTTGCCATAAAACTTTATTCCCCCCAAACACACACACACACACCCTCACACACACACACACCCTCACAAATACCTTTATCCTCATATACACCTACACACTCATATAGGATATTTATCTACATAATTTATATGTACATATACTGTATGTATGTATGCATATGTCTTATTTATATATAAAGGATTGTAATGTCATATATATCAAATTCTTGATATTTTGTTTATGAACCTGAAAGCTACATAGACTTACTCTGCATATGAAATGTCTTTCTCACTGTGCATATGAAGGGTACGCAGAAGCTACGACACAAGATTTTCTTAGTGTAGGTTTTGCAAGACAACACTGACTATTTATGATTATTACTGAATGCCTTAATAGCTTAAATAGGATTTGTTCATATCTGTATTGAGTTGCATATTTGTATGATTATTTTGCTGAAAAAGTTATTATTATTATTCTTAAAAATACCCGCGCATTATGACACCAGTGTATGACGATTTGGTGAAATACATTTGCTTATTCCTTGAGGGATAATATACAGCGTAATATTATTTTTGAATAAAATCAAATATGTATGCTGCTGCAGTCGAGGATACAAATAAATGCGGAATTATTGTAATACTTGTATTTTAATTCGTTAAATATAACATTTATTTTACATAACTCAACATTCGATTCGATGTAAGAATTGAGTCCGTTAGAATAGTCCGCAATTTAACAATGTCGATGCGGTGGTTCCACGGTGCACGGTGACCAGCTTCCTGGGCTCCAATTCTCTTCGCTACTGACCAAACGCCACACTTCTGCGATGCATCTTCGATCCAACTGCTCTTAATGTCAAATTCAGTAGTCTGCTAATTCTAGCTCCTAATGCGTTAACGCTGTTATATAGCTTTTTTTGTTTATGTTATAATGACGGAACAAGCTCGAGGCCCTACTAACCTCTGGACTAACCTCTGTCTATAACAGATGCATGTCGTCATAAGTCACGAATTGCACTGCGCCCGTTGCGTGGCGGTTTCATGAACACGAACTACAGAACCGTTCCCATGTGAACCTTTTTTGTGGATATACGTCATCAATTCCTGTAGTAGGTTATCGCATCACATCAAATCAAGCAATATTTACTTTTAAAATAAATCTCAAAACCATAGGCCATTGGTGTAAAATATATATAATTAATTACTTTCTTGCTAACCTGACGAGATTCGTAGTACTATCTACCACCGATACTGATAGTTGAATGGTGGGAAAGATAAGCAAAAGGTTACTCGCACGTACACTTTATGTATCTATTTAGGGAAAACCTAAAAGTCAGATTATATATATATATACAAAAATATATACTGAATTTATTTATGTGTATTTGAGTGTAAGCAATTAATTAATCTTAATCTGCATGAAATCTCTTAGGATTCATGCAGATTAAGATTTCTCTTATACACTCTTTCTCTTATAATTATATCTAATTACCGCCCGCCACTAGCCTTATGCTGCGCATTTTTTTATGTCATTGTGACAGAACAAGCTTGAGGCCCACCTGATGTTAAGCGGACTAAGCTCTGCCTATAACAGATGCATTTCGTCACAAGTCACGAATTGCAGTGCGCCCATCACCTTGAGACATAGTTTTTAAGTCTCATGTGCCTCAAGTGCCTGTAATTTCACTGGCTCTTAAAGACTGCTACCGGAACACACCGTTAGTTGCTTGACGACAAATTTTCTACTTGAAGGTGGTTGCTAGCCAGGAAAATTCGCAAAATGCCCTTCCACCACGCGGTGAAGCTCAAGCCCGTGGCGGGATTCGAACCATGGACCCGCTGCGCGGCAATCCATAGCCAATACCCTTTATTACGCGTTTCTTAAAAAAATATTTGTGTTCTAGTTTAGGAGAAACCACGCTTGCGTTCCTATAGATTTCAAACGCTTGCGTCTAAAGCTTCACCGCTCTCTTTCACTCTGATTATACACGAATGCCATCTCTCTTTTTAATTTTTATCTCCATTCACGGATGAAGATGGTATGCATTTCGAGAGTAATATTTGAGAAGAGTTGTCTGTAATAGATTGCTTTTAGTAATTAGACAACCAATTGAACAGCAATATTTTAAAGTTCAGTAAGTATTAGTAATTTTTGTGTGGATTAAAAAATATCTATGAATTGGTATCTTCTTCACTCGTGTCAAAAACTCTGCTTTAAACAGATGCATTTCGTTACAGGTGATGAAATGCACTGCGCCCGTTGTCCTTATACATACAGTTGCTAAGTCCCATGTGTCTGTAATTTTACTGGCTCTCAAGTACTGTTGCCGGAATACACTGTTTGATGTTGTGCGAGTTGTGGGACAGATTTTCCATATTTCTAAATATTATTACAAGAATTATCACGAAAATAATATTTTACAAATTATTGGAAGACATAATTTTATGCCCCGGCACCGTCCTCCAAAACGGTTAGAGTAATACAATTGAAGCAGAAATTCCGGCAGCTGTCCTTGGGAGCCAGTAATTCTAGATTAGCCTGAACAACATCTTTGACCACATCATCCCTTACCATCAGGTGAGATAGTGGTCAAAGGATAACATAACAGGCAAAAAAAAGCATGAAATTTCGGTTAGAAATAGCATGCCCAGTTGGCCGAGTGGTTTAGGCATCTAGCGCGAAATTTCAAGACGCGGGTTCGGTTCTCGCCCCAATAATTTGTAAAATAGATTTCCCACTTGAGGGTGGTAGCTAGCATGATGTCGGCCGGTGTGTTGTTATGAAAATATTTTTCCGACCCCACACATATAAGTGGGATAGCAATAAGAAGGTTGCTGGTAACATAATATAAAATACTTGCTTTTTTATTTGCTGTTAATGATTGCCAGACAAAGCTGGTGACGGAAGCTATCTGCAATCAGATATAAATTTATGAATAATCCAGCTTAACAGTCATAATAATCCTTTTAGATTGGAAACAGTAGCTAATCTGCTTTTAATCTATTGGTTAGTAATTCTGTACACATATAAATAGGTATGTATTAGAACAAAGTCAGTCAGCCGTTGTCACAAATAGGAAACAATGCGTGCCATTATTGTGCTTGCTGTGTGCCTTGCTGCAGTAGCAGGTATGTAAAATAGAGATATTTTATATATTACACTACACTCTTTCCGTTAGGATTAAGATAGTCGCCAAGCGACTATGTTAACACGTTTACTGCGGCAAGTAAAATCATAACATTTCATTTGGTGCGGCGGCGGGCTAAAATGCGCCCCCAATGATATTTCCGCCAGTGCGTGGCAGGTCTTTCTAGACCCACTGGCACTAGGATAGATTAAATTGCTATAACTTTGTGGAAACATAATGTATACATTTTATTTTATATTGTTAGAATGACCTTGAACCCAACTTCCTTAGGTTTGATTCGCCCCGGGATTTGATAAACAGGAAATGAGAAATAAAGCAGGAAAAGCGGCAGGCCGATATCGACCTGGACCGCACTAGAAAGTATTTTCAGTAGTGATGGGACAGAGAAAAATGAGGGGATATAGAAAATAAAACAGAATTATCGTAAGAGAACTGAAAAATGTTTTTATTTACTTATGCCTGTCTTGGAAACATGTGACGCAAAGGTTTTGGTTGCATTTCCTGCAATATTTTTTTATTTTCTTAACTTTTTTTTTTGCTTGGGTACTATTCAAGGTTTTTCGCAGTCTGTCGTAGCACCCTGCACAATTTCTTCGTTTAGCGCTCATCTCAAGGATATGTTCATTGTCGTTAGGTATTACTTGATTTTCTGAAATGATTTTTTTTTGCTTAATTCCGTGTGATTTATTGACCATTTATGAGTTTTACCACAGAACTCGCGAAACTGAACAACTTTCCCCAGAGAACATAGGTCGAAATATGAAAAAAAAAATTGGCCCTCCCTTACAAAATTGACAACCAGCTGATTGATTTACTATTACTATCGGAGGTCCAAAATTTGTTTTTATACTTCTACCTATGTTCTTTGGGGAAAATTGTTCAGTTTCATGAGCACATTCACCTCCTTCAGGGTTGATACCCCCTTTCCGTTACACGCTGTATAAGGTCATTTTTAATTAAGTGAAAATATTTTAAGGGTGTGTTCTAATCATTAAACTGAACAACTTTCCCCAACAAACATGGGTCGAAATATGAAAAAATATTTTTATCTACTAAATCAGTCAGCTGGTCGGCAATTTTGTATAGGAGGCCCAATTTTTTTTTCATATTTGACCCATGTTCCTTGGGGAAAGGTGTTCAATTTCATGTGTAGAGCACACCCTTAAAATATTTGCACTTAATTTATAATGACCTTATACAACGTGTAATTTCAAATGCACAAAACCTCTCGTGGGGTAACTCAGCCCATGTAACTGAACAACTTTTGGAATTTGGCAAAAAAAATTGGTTTTTCATACAAAATGAGAAATTAATCGGGCCCATCTGTATGAAAAATCATTTTGTTTTTGCGAATTTCCAAAAATCTTGAACAAAAATTGTTCAGTAACATGGACTGAGTTACCCCACGAGAGGTTTTGCGCATTTGGAATTACATATTGTATAGGTGTTAGGGTAATCACCGTTGTCCTTCAAGGAGGTAACTCAGTATCGCTTATACAACAACTTTCCTTATGGGACCCATGTTGAAAGCTTAAAAAAATATTTTGACTTTTCATACAAAAAAATCTGATTCAGATTCAGATAGTTTATTGCACAAATACAATTTTTAATCAGTCAATCGGATTGGTTAGTATGGGAAGCCAACATTTTTTTTTGAGATTACGACATGAGTCCCATAGGGAAAGTTGTTGTATAAACGATACTGAGTTACCTCCTTGAAGGACAACGGTCATAACCCTAACACCCTGTGTATATAGGTATATAATTATGTATATATGGTGTATAATATAGTGGTAACAGGGCCTAATATCTATTTTGTGCAATCAGGTAGACCCCGTAGACCACGTAAAGCGTTATTTTTATGATAAATGCAGCTGACTGACCCGAAATAGGAACTCGCATCATTTGTTAGTGTGTAAGTAAACAGTGCCATAACATACCATAATAGAAGCAGTAGTGCAAAAAACGCCATACATTGCTCGCAGAAAAATAGCGGAGTCAGCACAAAGCTCATGCACGAAGACCATGCGCAGCCACCGTACTGGTAATATGTTCAAAATAATGACAATAGTTACCTGTTGCAGATGTAGAACGTCTGATGATGTTGAAACACGCGAATGTAGGAATCACCTTCAACAATGATCTACATATGCCTACAGTGATGTTACACGTCATTATACTTACTATCAGGGCGTATACTTTTTCCAGTTAATGATTGCATTAATGCCTCTGTAAATTCTTTTTTTGAAACCTTCTTATCATTTTTCATGTTGTATGTGATCCACGCGTTTACTAACGCCATGCCAAACAAATATTCCATACCCACTTTTCTGAACCATTTGAGCCCTCTTTTTAATGTAGAATAGTATGAAGACATTTGGTCGCTGAAGTCAACTCCTTTTTTGTTGTTATTATAAGTTAAGACACATGTAGGCTTTTTTATATCTTCATTCGTCTTCTTATTTTTTTTGCCAGTGTTGACAAGCACATCTTTGTCCTCTTTGAGAGTAGATAGCATTAGAAGTTGCCTTTTGTCAACCCATTTAATAACTTTAACGCCATTTTTATTCATAGCTCCTTTGATTTCGCCCTTCTTCAACTTTAGTGACACTATCTCCTTAGGTAGCCCCCTTCGATTTGATCTTAGGGTACCGCAATAACGGGTTTTGTGAGATAGGAGTTCTTCCGCCAATTCAATTGAAGAGTAGAAATTGTCTGCAATTACTACACGACATTTGTTCTCCAGTCCTTGAATGAGTTTCAGTACGGTAACTTTACCATGATTTTGTTCACGGCCATTTTCTCCCTTTCCAGAATAAATTATTGAATTATATGTATACCCTTCTGGTGTGCATAACTTGTAAATTTTAACACCATACTTGTGTGATTTGTTTTTAATGTATTGTTTGAATTTCAGCCTGCCACGCCATGGTATCATTGATTCATCTATAACAACGAATTTACCGGGCGTTAATACTTCTTGGAATCTGCTGTTGAGCATATTAGCCAAATCATGAATTTTCTTCAACTTATTTGTATTGTGGATGGCTGACGAATCATCACAAAAATGCCAGAATTTTAATAATAGTAGAAATCTATCCCGAGTCATTACAGATACAATATATTCGTTTCGATATATTGATTTTTTTGACCAATAGTCATTTATATGAGGCACTTTGTTCAGACCCATTGCGAGTAGTACCCCCAGAATTTTTTGCATTTCTATATTATTCGTAGCTTTCCATGATAATAACCGAGATTTTGTTTTTATTTCGTTATTATTTTGCTTTTCTGTGATGTATTTTAACGCATATTTATTAGTTTCTGTAACCATTTTATCTATTATTTCATCAGTTACAAATAAGGAAAAACTACCTGCAGGAGATATATCTTCTATAGGAATATTAAAAGTGCTTTCATTTAAAGTACACGCTTCCAACTCAGGGGTCAAATCTGTGATAGCATCCCATTCATTGACACTATTATCCTGTGCATCTCCCTCTTCCTCTAAAACATCATTATCTATATCCGATACAACTTCACTTGCAGAGTATTCATCACTCTCATCATCGCCTGTGTCACCACTTTCCTCCTCTTCATCTTCCTCCTCAGTATTTTCCGTTTCTTCCTCTCTTTCTGCATCTTCATGTTCCTCTTCAGCATTTTCTGTTTCTTCCTCTCTCTCTGCTTCGTCATTAAGTGTTTCTTTCTGTCTTTTATTTTCTTCAAACTGTTTATTACGTTTTTCGTCATAAAAACCATCATTTTCATTGCTTTCAGTTAACTCTTGCGACATACTGTCTTCAAAAGAATAAGTGAATATAAGTTTTGTCTTGTTTTGACTTGTATAAGTTGGATCTTTCCTTTCTATTTTATTTTTCTTTTCTATCATTTTATTTTTGTTTCTTAGATTTATCAAGTCATGATATTCGCTTTCATCTATTTCGATGCCGTGCATAAGCTTAGAAGCTGATAGATTGTTTAGCGAAGGACTGCATCCTCTTGAGCTATACATACTAAATCTGTCCACTGGCGATGAGCGAGGTGAAGACAATCCTTTTGATGTCTGTGGTGTAGGTTTATTTTTAAATTCTGTAATGCAAAAAAAAAGGTAAGTGGAATAAAATTAATGTACACTAATATTATAAATATGAAAGTTTAGATGTATGGATGTTTGCTACTCTTTCACGCAAAAACTACTGAACGGATTTAGATGAAACTTTACAGTAATATAAGTAAAAACGTCTGCTGTTGACAAAAATAAGTTTACTGTGACTACCACATACAACTACAACCACATAAAACCACAACCATACCAACAACAACATATAATCACACCTACAACCACATATAACCACAACCACATTTACACTCGGCTCAGGTGGAACGTGCAGCCGGCGTTCATCGATTTATAAGACGTTATCACGTCAAAAATTATATTGCAAAAACTATTTACTGTAGAACTACTACTAACTATGTACTGTGTGTAGAAGGCTAGTTTTTAAGAGTAATAATTTTCATAAAGGATGGTATCACATAAAAAATCTCTACGTCATTATGAGTCTAAGGCTGATATGTTGATATGTGTAGGTAGTAAATAAAACTTACCGCTTGTGCTTCGTTTTGCGTGCACATTTGTTTCCAAATTAGTTTTATTTTTCTTAGTGGGAAATATTTCTTCACTGCTGTCACTATCACTGTCAATAACTGCAGGGCGAATTAATCTATTTTCCAAAATTTTTATTTTTCTACTTCTACTAAATCTGTCCACTGACGATGAGCGAGGTGAAGACAATCCTTTTGATGTCTGTGGTGTAGGTTTATTTTTAAATTCTGTAATGCAATAAAAAAGGTAAGTGGAATAAAATTAATGTACACTAATATTATAAATGTGAAAGTTTAGATGTATGGATGTTTGCTACTCTTCCACGCAAAAACTACTGAACGGATTTAGATGAAACTGTACAGTAATATAAGTAAAAATTAAATAAAACATGAAATGTGGAGATATGTTGACAGATGCTCGGCAGACTATAGTAAAAGCAAAGAAATCATTTAAATTAAGACATACCGGTTTTAGTTTCATGTGAAAACGAGACTGGTTTGAGAATATTAAATTTGTTTCCACTGGGGCTACTGTAAACGTCCTCTGTTGACAAAAAAAAAGTTTACTGTGACTACCACATACAACTACAACCACATACAACCACAACCATACCAACAACAACATATAACCACACCTACAACCACATATAACCACAGCCACATTTACACTCGGCTCAGGTGGAACGTGCGGCCGGCGTTCATCGATTTATAAGAAGTTATCACGTCAAAAATTATATTGCAAAAACTATTTACTGTAGAACTACTACTAACTATTTACTGTGTGTAGAAGGCTAGTTTTTAAGAATAATAATTTTCATAAAGGATGGTATCACATAAAAAATCTCCACGTCATTATGAGTCTAAGGCTGATATGTTGATATGTTTAGGTAGTAAACAAAACTTACCGCTTGTGCTTCGTTTTGCGTGCACATTTGTTTCCAAATTAGTTTTATTTTTCTTGGAAAATATTTCTTCACTGCTGTCACTATCACTGTCAATAACTGCAGGGCGAATTACTCTATTATTTATTTCTCTTTTATTGCTTGCCATCGTTGATTTTATCGAACGCTACGTCAGATCAGTTAGATAGCACAACACTAAATGGCGGGGCGCGCATTCTGTGCGGTATCGGGTCGCCAGCTGCCTGTTGGGAGGGCGGGCCGAAATAGGCCCACTGCCGCACTCGCGGATGTTTTTTCACCGTCAGTGCGTGGTAGGTCGATAAAAGCCTGCCGTTATGTTTTGATGGGAAGCACCTACAATTTTGACCGCAAGATGAAATATATATTTGTCTCTGTCGAATTTTTACAAACACCTAAGATAATCATTTCGCACAAGCGAGCGGGACATAGTTTTCTTCGTCCGCACCAGCTGAAGTACCGCGGCAGGCCGATATTGGCCTGTTACGCAGTGAACGTGTTAATACCTAAAGGTGGTAGCTAGCCAGGCGGGAATTCGTTAAATGTTCTACCACAATTTTATAATGACAACAACCAGTACCAACAGCTTAAAGAGCTTTCCGAAGCACGAAAGCACTCAGAAAAACATGCAAAAAAAAAAATTCATGTACTTGTAGCATGCCTCTAGCGTTACTCGTCCAAATCATGACCACTGGATGTCACTTAACAAACGTGATCAGCTATGTTCGCGGCGCGCCAATTTAAGTTCTTGTAAGCAATTTTTTATGATAGACTTTTTATTTGAGCGTACCTTAACGGTAGGCACAAAATCAGTACTATCAGTACTAATATTATAAATGCGAAAGTAACTCTGTCTGTCTGTCTGTCTGTTACGCTTTCACGCCAAAACTACTGGACCGATTTGAATGAAATTTGGTATGGAAATAGTTTGAGACCCGGGAAAAAACATAGGATAGTTTTTATCCAACTGTGCAAAAAGAGGTTAATGTTTTTGCGCGATAACCGACATACGCGCGGGCGGAGCCGCGCCCGGAAAGCTAGTCACTTATATATTTAACATAGCCATTAATAAATAGAACTGATCGCCACCTTAAACGCTACCGCGGACGCTACTGATCACGTTGGTTTGCGCGCACCTTAACCAAATTGTCGGTTAAAAAGACTAAGCATACTGCGTTAAGAGTGCTTCAAAACTATTTATCGTGTTTCCGTATTACGCAATATTGCTCCTGTCATACATTCTCTTAAAATTCGTACACGCCTCTGATCATAACATAAATTTCACCTACGTAAAATTTTCAGACTTTTTTTTCTAAAACCATAAGAAGTTTTAATGGAGATTTTTCCTTTTGCGCGGTTTCATTAGAAGTAACTGACAGAAATTTCCGAATGAGCAGTATACCACCATTTACGTTCGATATGAGAATGGTGTGTTGAGCTACATTAGGCACAAAACAGTAGATATACATTCTTAACGACATGTTGACCCAATTGGTTATGGGTATATTGTGACAGTATTCTCAAGGCCTAGTGGCGTCTGACAGATGGCAGGCCATAAAACCGAAGCCAAATCTCGTCAAAACAATGTGATTGTTACCTTGTATGATCCTGTGTGTTATTAGTGAAACAGTTCATTGTACACAGGGTGAAAACGTCCTCGAGTTTCCTTTAAGTCCTCCGCTGCATGTCGGGTTTATACATACTTGAACAGAAATAGAACTTTCTTCCGAGTGATACATAGTGCTTTATACTACAAATACGAGGAAAATAATATCATTGTAAGTTTTCTCTTATTTGTCTCGAGACTTTTCAGAGAGTAGTAGTCTTTACACTTTATGACTTCTTGATCTGTATTTTTTTTATATCTGATGGTGTCATGATTAAATTTCATCGGATGGTAAAATCTTCACTTTCACTATCCGATGACATTTTGGAAAAATATTTACAATAATTAAAAGCGTACTGTTACGTTATCAAATTCGTAATTAAACTAAATTTAACAAAACAACAAATTGACGCGCTTTTTTTCGTAATGCAGAAAAAGGTTCCATATAACTTTTCCTGCCGCACATTTATAAAATTTTGTAAGAATTTTATTCGGAGAAATTATGAACTTTATAACCGGTGTAAGAACGACCAATGAGACACTTTCTGAATGGGTCTGGTTTAAACAAATTTATAAGATGGTCCTGTGTTGTTATACTGTAATAAAATATAACACAAAATTTCTTCAAATATTCTATCTACTTTATCTCGGGTTTTTAAAAACGTTAAGGAAGGTATGTCGTTTCACAAAATACGCATAATAAGCTTACGAGTTTGTGTTTTTTACAGCTGTCCCTAGCAACCCACAAAGGATCGTGGGTGGGTCTGTCACTACTATCGAGCAGTACCCAACGATAGCCGCTTTGCTTTACACTTGGAACCTTAGCGCTTTCTGGCAAGCTTGCGGTGGCACAATCATCAACACCAGGTCCATTCTTACAGCTGCACACTGTCCATTGTGAGTTTTTTTGCAATTTTTCTCTGCAATAATTGATAGCTTTTAATCGGACGGTACGATACATCTTGGATGGTACGAGGAATCTAATGACTGTTTTATATCCTCCCGTAAAGTAAAAGTGTGTTAATTCAATGTGGGTAGGGCGTTGTCCTACTCATTGTAAGCAAGCTCAACCCAAGGCTTAATTCAGTGCTTTATTATAGAATAATAATTTATACAGTAAGGTGGAAAAATATAGAGCTTTGAACACTGGTTTAAACTGTCAAAAATCCCGATTCAGATATGTTGTATATATTTCAATATATGTAAACGCAGTTTCGTTATATTTCGTCAGTGTTCAAACTCGGTAAAAATTTGCATGTATGCCCTTTGAGTTTTATATCTATGCTTCATGCCAGATTTTCGTAAAAAAAATCTAAAATAATTCGAAAAATCGTTTTGTATGAGAATTAGTATTTGAACATTTAGAGATAAAATACATCGAAAAACTGGTAAACCGGGAGCATAGACAGCAATATGCATACAAAATTTCACTAAGTTTGGACACTTGGTATTTGAAATAAGACCAAACTATGTGTGTATGAAAAGTGCTCCATGCACTCTAAACTTATGATGTTTTCTTTGTAAATAGGTAAAGCATTTCATAAGTAGGCCATATTATTTATTATTCTGATATACATTACCTTTGTGGTTAATGTTATGAGACACTGTTTTGATTAACGAATTTTCGCAATTCGAATGAATCAAAGAAGAAAAGAAATACTTGTTCTTGCAATGCACGTGGCCGTACCCTTCATATTATATACGAGTATATATGAGTGGCAATCACGCACAGTAACAAAAACACAAACGTATTAGATAGTGAAGAGCAACTGTATGCAGACTACATCTGTAGGAAAGCTTCTAACTCTTTACTTCTGTGTTCTGAATTAAAAATCAAGCTTACCAGCAACACTTACAAGAAGTTTATATCGAACTTTCTTAATGCATCACTTTCAATTTTTTTTAGTGGTGACGCAGCCAACAGATGGCGAATTCGTGTTGGATCCACTTGGGCCAATAGTGGCGGTGTTGTCCACAACCTTGCCTCATTCCTGCTCCATCCCAGCTACAACAGCCGCACATTAGATAACGACATTGCTATTATGCGCACTGCCACTGTTATCGCTCACAATAACCAGGCCAGGCCCGGTACCATTGCTGGTACAAACTATAACCTAGGCGATAACCAGGTTGTCTGGGCTGCTGGATGGGGAACTACTTCTGTAAGTTATTAACGTTATATTTATTCCAAATCATGTTGTTAACTGAAACCAAATATTTAATAATACTTCGACTGAAGAGCTCATCTTAGGTACATGTATAATATTGATGCTGATTGCTTGTACACAAAGCATCACTTATAAATGTTGACTGTCCGAGCACACGGTCAGAGACAATAATGATATAGAAATTATGTCGAGTGGAAATAGATAACTTCCAGCGGGAATTAAACCCGCAACCCCAGAATACCGTCCTGGTGCATTTCGAATTATGCTATGGAATCTTCTCATTTTTCGTCAGATAATTCAACTTTTCCAGTACCCGCTTCCATAGCGTGAAATACACCAGGACGGTATTCTGAGGTTGCGGGTTCAATACCTGCTGGAAGTTATACTTTTCCATCCGAAATAATTTATGTTTTCACTTAGTATGCCTCAATGCTCTTTCTCTTTATTAAATAATACAATAATTATAGTTAATTTTGATCGATGGAATCTTATTTTTATATTTATAGGCATAGTTATAAGCAATGTAGGATACGTATCTGATTGGGTTGAAGGCATTGTTCAGGACCTAAGAGGTATATTAATTATGCAGCATTACGTAAGCGAAATTATGAAAAAAAAATTGGATTTCAAAGTAACGTTTTTAATATAACATTTTTATATTTCTTCGGTACTTTGATCTCTTGGAATCACAATATAGGTACTAAACAGCTCGCAAACAAAGTAGTGAGTGCATTAATTAATGTATATAATACATTTTTAGGCTGGAGGATCTGCTTCGGAGCAGCTGCGTCACGTTCAGATCTGGACTGTGAACCAGAACACTTGCGCTCAACGCTATGCCACTGTTGGTGACACTATCACCGCTAACATGCTGTGCTCCGGCTGGCTCGACGTCGGCGGTCGCGACCAGTGCCAAGGTGACTCCGGCGGTCCTCTCTACCACAACAACATTGTCGTTGGTGTTTGCTCCTGGGGACGCGGCTGTGCTCAAGCTTTCTTCCCTGGTGTCAATGCTCGCGTTTCTCGCTTCACTACTTGGATTCAGGCCAACGCTTAAATGTAATATGTACCTTTGTTTATAGAATATACTTGTACAAGTGGTCCTGTAATAAACAAGTGAACAAAAGTATATTTTTTTACCCCCACTGCAAAAGAGAGATTTTGCAATGTCTCTTGGTATCGTAGCTACCGGCTTAACCGATTTTGGTGTTGAATTTGAAGGCGATATTTTTTATTAAATTAATTAATTATTGTTTCGATTATGTATATATTTAATTTATTTATTATTAAGATCTTAATTATATATTCTTAAATATTTTTTAGCACAACATTATCCTACCTACCTACTACAGTGGTTATTCTAAAATCCACACTGTGAATCTCCACTAACCGCTCATTGAGTAGGGTTTTCGGGCTCTTTGTCTAAAAGTATGTAGGTTTAACATAATTTGCAGTTACAAATTACTGCAGCACATTTTTTTTGTTCTGGATGAGAACCAAATCCGCGTCCTCTGATTTCGCGCTGGATGCCTAATCCTCTCGGCCGCCGGAACCTTACTCTTTCGAGCCGAAGTTTTGTGTTACAATTGATTACTTTAACCGTAATAACTTAACTTAATAAGGGTCGGTGCTCGGTCATCAACCTGACTACTAGACTACATCAGTAGGAAAATCGTGCTTTTTCAGACACTCAATTCTCGTAATTGATTGATAATATAGATTCTTTATTTTAATTACCAACACTTCCTTATGACATTATAAAAATTATAATTTCTTTGAAAAGTACCAACAGTGAAGATGCAGTACAGCAATTAAAGTTGTGGCATAAGTAGCTCCAGTTAAGAGCTATATTGTTAATATATGGAGCATGGATTTTTGAAGTGTTAAAACTGTTAATTGTAAAACCTTTATATTAGACAAGTAAAGCACAAGTGAGTAGGTACCTACCGACCTGTTGTACTGATACCTTTATTTTTCGATAAATGTATATATAACTGCACTTCTACATAGAAAAAAAGTTCTTTGTTAAAAATCAGTTTGGGTATCGTTTTTTTATTCTTGATACGTAAGCCTTTGACCACAATCTCACCTGATGAGTGTTAACAGGCTTTACCTAGAATTACTGACTCTCAATGATAGCCGCTGGAACACACCGTTAAGTGGTTGGCGACAGATTTTATATTTTTACTATATCAAATATATAAAAAAGCAATGAATATGACTATATTTGATTTCTTAAAAAAGTAATGAACGATGTAGACCGAAAGAAACAAGCAATAGTATTAAGTATATCTAATTATATATTTAATATTTTATATAATTAAGTATATACTGATATATCTAAGGTAAAATCCTTCATGATATATTTCTTAAAACACTATGTTGCGTCCAGCCTACAGGAAACTAGGTGCAGTGAAAGAAAAAGTGAAGAAAGAAAACTTCGTCTGCACTGAACCGGCTCCAAATGGGACGTAACTTGCCTGAGTTTCACTAAAATTATTGTAATTATGCACTCATTCATAAACAACGACGACGCTGTAAAGTTGATCGAGAACACGAATTAATTAAATCTGGATTTACTGACTGTATACTAGACTAGACATACGTACTCACTCAACAACGCCAGCAAGAAATCTTCCGTCTTCTGAATCCTGCGTTTTTTCACGGGATTCACTAAATCGCGGCGGCTATACTAGCCAATCAAATTAAATGTGACACAATCCAATTACTGTTATTATACGCAAATCAATCAATCAACACCACTATTATCAAGACATTCGCACACTCATTCCGTCCATTTTCAAAAGTTAGCACAAATTCACCACTGTTCTCACTCAACAGACAAAAACGCGAGTATTGAAAAACAATTTCCAAAAGGCCGTCTTAGCAAAAATCATAACCTCAACCCAAGCAAAGTATACGCACACTATGTAAAATTGAGGTATATTTATGTTTACCTACATGATTGTATCAACGCACGCATCTACCTGGCGCGCGGGGAGCGACGAGCAGTAATAAACTAGCAAGCAAACTAAGCGGTGTTTTACTTCTCTCAATACATATCAGTGGCGACGTCGTTGGATTACCCACATTTTTTCTAGAAAAAATGGCTTATCTCGGAAATTTACCAGTTTTCAACACTAAAACGAGTGAATGGTCGATATTCAAAAGCAGATTATCGCAGTTTGTAAAGATCAACAGTGTGATTGAAGTGAATAAAAGTGGAGTTCTTCTTACACATCTTTCTGATGAAACATACCGCTTGGTGCGAAACTTAGCTTACCCGGCTGAATTGGAGTCGCTAAGCTTTTCAGAGCTGGTTTTATTATTCGACAACCACTTCAAGCCAAAGCAGTGCTCATTTGTGGACAAGGCGAATTTTTATGGAGCGAATCCAGAATCATTGGGGGACTGGGCGGCGCGACTAAGAGGTTTGGCAAGCTATTGTGACTTCGGCACCGCTCTGGAAACGAATCTAAGGGATCGTATTGTCCTTGGCCTGGGTTCAGGCCCTGAACGCGACAAGTTGTTCGAGCAGAACTCTTCCACCTTGACACTTTCACGGGCTATAGAATTGGCAGAACAGGCGGCTTGTGCCTGGCAAGCGAAGGTAATATTGTCTACCAGAGAAATCGTCAAAGAGGAGCCGGTATATCGGGCGAAATTTCAAGGTCAATCTGGCCGCAGTGAAAATACTCGTCGATGCATTGGCGGTAACAGCGGCGGCGAGGATACTAAACACTCTTCATGTTGCTCCGTTTATGGGATGAAAAATCATCAAACTAATATGTGCCGTTACATATAGGTGCCAAAAGTGTGGGGTAAAAGGTAACTTAAAGAAAGTGTGTGATTCTTTTAAAACAAAAAAGTGCGTTTATCACGTCATCACTCAAAAGGAAGACCAAGCTGACCAGGCTTTGGACACATCTTGTCAGGAATGCCAAAATTTTAACTTAAGGTATGTGACTGAGAATAATAAGCCAATTCATATCAAATTGAAATTAGGAAATCATAAGATGTCAATGGAGCTCGATTCAGGCTCCGGCAGTTGTGTAATTTCAGAGAAATTATATAAGGAAAAATTTAGTATAATGGACATAAAATCTCTCCCTTGGGATATATTAATATCGAAGCAAATTTTAATCAGAAACTGAAAATCATAAGGGTATTTGTGGTAAAAAATGGAGGGCCACCATTACTAGGCAGAGATTTCATGTCAGCATTTAACTTATTTGTAACGACTGATGTTAATGCCTTAAACAGTGACGCGGATTTGCATGACCTGTTGCAAAAGTAGGTTTTGTGGCGTGATGAATTGGGTGCTTTCAATAAATTTAAAGTCAACCTACAATTAAAAGATAACTTAAACAAGAGTTAAATAGATTAGTCAGCTTAGGTATTTTAGTGCCTATTAATTATTCAAAATACGCCACCCCTATAGTACCCGTGTTAAAAGACAATGGCCAAGTTAAAATAGCTGGTGATTACTCCGTTACACTAAATAAAGATCTAATAATCGAAAAATATCCCCTGCCTCGAATTGAAGAGGTGTTTGCTAACATCGGAGGGAGGGAACGGTATACCAAAATCGATTAAAAAAATGCATCAATTTGTTTTAGATGAGTCATCACAAGAACTCACCACACTTTCAACAATCTAAAAAGGCTAGAGGAAGTGCTACGTAGGCTGAGTGATGCAGGGTTGCGTTTACAAAGAGAGAAATGCGAATTTTTTCAAGAAAACGTTACATATTTAGGCTATGTTATCAGTAAAACAGGATTGCAAACTTGTGCGGATAAAATAATCGCTATTATGAAAGCACCAGAGCCAACTAACGTCACCGAAGTAAAACGATTTTAGGAGTTTTAAACTATTACAGGAATTTTATCCCTAACGCTTCATCTTTGCTTAGTCCGCTACACGAGCTATTACGTAAGGACGCTGCATGGGAGTGGGGCGACCGACAGCGGCGCAGCATGGCGGTACGGTCGCCATGCTGCGCCGCGCCGCCAGGAGCTGGCATCCAAACGTGTGCTGGCGCATTTTGAGCCCAGCGCGCAGCTGATACTCGCTGTCGACGCAGGACCAGCCGGTCTCGGTGCGGTACTCTCGCAGCGGGACGATAACGAGCGACCTCTAGCGTTCGCATCTCGTTCTCTCACCGAAAGTGAACGAAATTACAGTCAAATACAGAAAGAGGCAACCGCGATAATCTTTGGGGTGAAACGTTTTCACCAGTATTTGTATGGCCGTGAAAATCCGTTTATATTAAAAACGGACCATAGACCTTTTGTATCGATTTTTAATAACAAAACTGGTGTACCGGTAACTACAGCTCTTCGACTGCAAAGGTATGATATTATATTATCAGCATACAATTACACAGTACAGTAGGTACGTACCCAGCGAAAACAATCTGGTTCCGGATTATTTCTCGCGCGCGCCGGCGCCGTTAAAATGCAATAATAATATACCAGCTGACAATACTGATGTGGATACCTACTACGCACTTAAGTTCCTTGACGTAGCTTCCCCTGCAATTACTAATTGTGAAATTGTACGCGCGACAGAACTCGATAAAACGTTGCAGACAGTCCTTAGGTATATGCGAAAAGGTTGGCCACGAAAAATAAAGTGTAAATCGGTAATGCCATATTTTAATTGCAAAACTGATTTACAATTCGAAAATGGATGCTTATTTAGGGGACATCGAATAGTTGTACCATCGGTGCTCAGAGAGAAAATGCTACAAGAATCTTATCTCTCTCTTATCTTAGCTCTCATTTAGGTATAATAAAAACCAAAAGTAATGCACGAAGCAGGATATGGTGGCCATCAATCGATGAACAAATTGAGCGGTGGATAGGTTCTTGCGAAACGTGTGTTAGTTTACGCGCCGCGCCTCCACGTGACCCGCCCGCGCCCTGGCCCGCCGCCGCCGCGCGGCCCTGGCAGCGCGCGTGCACATCGACTACATGTCCCTAGGGCAAAGGGTATACTTAGTGGTTGTCGATGCGTATAGTAAGTGGTTGGAGTGCATATACATGCATAACGGAACTTCAACTAGCGCCTTGATAGCGAAATTGAAGTAAATTTTTTCTACCTTCGGAATTCCGGAAACCTTGGTATCGGATAATGATGTAAAAATTAATTCTACAGAATTTAAATTATTTTGCACCTCTAATGGCATTCAAAACATGACGTCACCTGTTTATCACCCACCCAGTAACGGCCAGGCAGAAAACGCGGTCAGGACATGTAAAAAGATGTTGAAATGTATCATAAAAGATAACATGCCGTTGTACGAAATGCATGAAAAGCTATTAGGTTATCTGTTTAGTTATAGAAATGCCGTGCATTGTACCACGGGTGAAACTCCGGCTAAGTTAATGTTCGGGATCATCTGCGTTCTCGTCTGGATGTTATATTACCTACAAAGGAAAAAACGGTTGACTTGTCATCAGTTCCGGGAAGAAGACATTTTGAGGTAGGTGATGCAGTTTGGACTCGATGGTACAGTGCACGGAAAGAAATCTGGAAATTTGGTACAATATTGGAGAAGATAGGTAATAAAATGTACAAAATAATTATAAGAGACTTAGACGTTAATTGTATAAGACACGTTGATCAAATTATTAAATATACAGGTAAACACTAAATATACAAGTGACTATAATATGTCGCCACAAAAAAAAGCGTCCAATGAAAGGTATGAGTTCCACTGAAAAAATACATACGAAAAGTGACCACACTTGAAGATTGTGCAAAAAACCTACGTTTCAGTGTTCTGAAGTTTGGTTAGAAAATATTTAGGCAGTCATTTATCGCGCAATTAAAACTGCGCGCCATTACTACTAATTAATGTACCATGGTAAAAAATATCTCTACCCCTAACTTGTCATTATGACAGTGACATATCATGACATTTCTTTGTTTACAAAAAATATCAAGGTTTCTGAATTAGAGTATAACTGCCTATCATGGTCACGTTGCAGCAATATTGCGTATGATATAATAAGGTCGATAAGTGGATTGAATAAACAGACTCGTGTAAAGAGCATTTCATGCGTTTGAAAATATTGACTACCAATTTTATATACCTAATTGAATTAAAAAAAACTATAGCTTCGATGACTATAGCTCAAACAAACGGAAAACGATCGGGGATCGCGGTCCGCGTGTATCCAGCGCGGAGATATAGGACATTTTTTAAAAAGAAATTATTTTTAAAATTTTAACGTCTCTATCCACGCAGGAATTCATATCAAAATAATATTTTGACTAACCTCGACGTTTCGATCATTGTATTGAACGTGGTCACGAGTAGACTGAAAAAACGGTTGACATCGTCTTGAAGAGCAGCAGGAGCGAATGAAATGTACTCTGTTTTCCGTTAATGTCTTTATCACTGTCACTTCGACACACTACACTAACATTATCGGAACTTGCACGTGGCAGCAAAGTACTACTCAAGCACTTTCTTATTATAGGATTCCACGATGTAGACAATTTAAATCCATCCTCCCAATTTTTGTACTTCTTAAGTTCAACCACTTCACGCACAATTCTAGAATAGTAATGCCATTCAGAGGAGAGAACTTTTGGGTGATGATCAATCAATACACTACCGGAGACATCGGCCTAACCACTGCGTTAGGTCTTGACTCAAGTGAGTGCTCAGCTATCACAGATTCATACATATCCCGATTCTTCACAGCTGCAATATGCTCGTCTAGGTCGCCTTGTATTTACTTTATATCCGTTGCGCACTGGCACTTTCTGAACATGGGACAACTCTGTTTGAATGTGCTCAGGGTCACACATGGGCGCGATTAACAGAGAAAATAAAAGTTATTTAAGTAAAAGTGTTATTTATTAAACACGTACAAGTTGAAATTATCTCTTATACGAAGTTGTATGAAATGAGCAAACAATCAGGTATTTACATTAATTTATTTGTATTAATGAACACGATTTTGTTTTCTATCAAAACTTTTTTAAGAACAAAGTAACTCAACCAATAATATTAAAAAAAACTCTCAAACTCACTTGTGAATAAAAACAATGAAAAAATCACAGTTCGATTACAGGTATCATTATACGCCTAACTGCGGTGAAATTAGAGACACTGTATGAGCAAGTGTGTTGAAAAATATATCAAATAAATTGCTTCCTTAGTAACCTGAGGTGATTCGTGGTACTATCTACCACCGATACTGATAAGTGAACGGTGGGAAAGATAAGCAAACGGTAGTTACTCGTACGTATAAATTACTATTATGTAGTCAAAACCTCAACGTCATTATAATATATATATATATATATATAAATATGTAATGAGTTTGTTTATATATATTTTAGGTATGGGAATGTAGGTATATAATCTGCATGAAATCTGTAAGTACCTCGAATTGAAGCCTTGTGCCACACAGCATCACCGCGCCGCTATGGAATCAGCCCTCATTTTTTCTACGCGATTCGTACAAAATTATTTAACACACTATGTTCTTAAAAATGTTTCGATACATAAAAGATCATGTTCAAAAGTACAAATAAATTAATGTACCTAACTACTGTTTGCTCATTTCATACAACTTTGTATTTAAATAAATAAGTCCAACTTTAATAAATACTTAAAACTTTTCCTCAAATAATACTTTGTAATAAAGACAACTTTAAATTCCCCACCTTGTACGTGGCTGAAACGCTATCAACGAAAAGCCAAAAATATAAACCTCATTCTGTAGTCTATGGCCGGTCGCCATGCGTGGGCATAGGAAAACTGTTAAATTTCCCGCCATTGCGAAACATTTTTCAGAACTCTTTTTCCACGTTGAAATTTAATTATTTTTTAGTATTATTTTCTTCACAAGTGTGCTGTAAAACGTCGTATGATATACGTGTATACAAAAATTTACTCGAAAAGGGTATCTAGGACCACTCTCAAAGGACCCCCCTATGGGAGTTGAGAGCATTCCCATTATTTTGGCGTCAAGAAGGTGGCCGGCCATAATACTGATGGAAAAGTTTATACTTATATGTATATGTATACGGGATTGTTACGGAACAAGCACGAAACCCAACTGTAAATGGTAAAATATGCCTATAGCAAATGAACTTCGAAGTGATGAATAGCATTGCACCTGTTATATTGAGGCACACAGTTGTTAAGTCTCATGTGCCTGTAATTTTACTGGCTCTCAAGAACTGCTGCACAAACACACTGTTAGGTGCTTGGTGACAGATTGTCTGCTTGAGGATGGTAGCTAGCCAGGCGAGCATTCGCAGAATGCCCTACCACCATAAAAAACATGCCAATCCACCATGATGATGTATTGTTTTAGAAAACATTCCTCAAACCCCATTTAAATAAGTGTGATAAGATAAAGAAGGTGATGATTGTTGGTAACAATATAAAATACATTTTTACTTGGTGTTAACGATTGCCAGGCACAGCCGGTGGCAGAAGCTTATCTGAAATAAATTATAAATTAATAATCTAGCTTTACCGTTGTAATAATCCTTCTAGATTAGAAACAGTAGCTAATCTGTTTCTAATCTATTGGTTAGTAGTTTTTTACACATATAAATAGGTACAATATGTATTGGAACAAAGTTAGTCACAAATAGGAAACAATGCGTGCCATTATTGTTCTTGCTGTGTGCCTTGCTGCAGTGGCAGGTATGTAAAACAGATTTTATACTGCAATCAATTATATATTAATTATGTAATTTCCAACGTCCCAACTACACTCCCGTATTAGTATTACCCGTGTCACCCCAAACCTATTAACTCGAAATATATTGTTGTATGCTGATTATAGAAACTAACTAAATACTTTATAATGCCGTGGTTAGTAGTTTATCCAATTATTTTTCTTATACTATGATGTAGTCGAAGATGTTGTTCAGGCTTTAGAATTACTGGCTCTCAAGAACAGCTACCGGAACACGCCATGACTGATTTACTTAACAGTGGTATCTAGCAAGGTGGACATTAGCTAAATAATGACTGCCATCTCAAGACAACAACCTGGACCGACAGCTTAAAGTACCCTCCGAAGACTGAGGCGCTCAGTAGTAACACACGAAAATAGTTCTTTATTCATGTACTAACAGTAGTAATGCCACTAGCGTCACCCATCCCAAGTCATGACCGCAGCAGACGGTGCTTCACAACGAAACTGATCGCGTACCGTAACTAAGTTGGTCAGTTAAAAAAAAATTAGCAAGGTTTGTTACTAGCGCTTCAAAACTACAGTGCTTCTGTATTTCGCACTATATCTCTTATCATACATCCTCTAAAAATTCGTACACGTATTTGATTATCATAAATTTCAACAATTTTGTATCATCAGACTTAATTTTTTTTTCTAAAACAATAAAAAGCTGTAGTTACATGGTTTTAAAATATAGGGATTGTTTCTTTTGCTCTGTTTCGTTAAAAGTACCTAACAGAAATAATTTCCGAATGAGCAGCATGCCGTTAGGTAGATGTGAGAAGGGTGTGTTGAGGTACAATAGGCAAACAATATTTAAGGTACTTACGATCTAAACAACATGTTGACCCGAGTGGTAGTGGGTCTATGAAAGAATTGTCGATGCGGAGTGACGTCAGGCAGGTGGCAGGCCGTAAAACCGAAGCCAAATTTTGTTCCCGTTCTTCTCGCAGTGGCTCTATAAATTTTTTTGCTGAACGTAGCAGTACAATCAGTACTAATATTATAAATGTGAAAGTAACTCTGTCTGCCTGTCTGTCTGTCTGTTACGCTTTCACGCCAAAGCTACTGGACCGATTTAAATGAAATTCGGTATGGAAATAGTTTGAGACCCGGGAAAAAACATAGGATAGTTTTATCCAACTGTACAAAAAAAAGTTAATGTTTTTGCGCGATAACCGAAATACGCGCGGGCGGAGTCGCGCCCGGAAAGCTAGTGTTGAATATTCCAATATTAAAATTTGTAATAGACCTTCATAAGAGCATCGTAGACGCTTAAGTTGAATTAATGATTTTGAATTTGAATTTGTTAAAATGATGTCATTGTTACTTTGTATGAACCTGTATCTTATAAGCGAAACCTATTTATAAGATGTTCTTGTGTTGTCATACCATAATAAAATATCACACAACATTTCACATATTCTAACGACTATATCTCGGGTTGGTAAAAATGAAAATGTAAAAAGATATGTCTTTTATAGAATATATTTTATATAAAGACAGTCAGTTTCTGAGTTTGCTTGTTTTTACAGCTGTCCCTAGCAACCCACAAAGGATCGTAGGTGGCTCTGTGACTACTATCGATCAGTACCCAACTATAGCTGCTTTACTTTACACATGGAACCTAAGCGCCTACTGGCAAGCTTGCGGTGGCACAATCCTCAACACCAGGGCCATCCTTACAGCTGCACACTGTCCATTGTGAGTTATTTTGTCATATTTCACTGCGATAATTTACAAATTATAGTTTGATAAATCTTGGATGGTGCAAGGAATCTAATAACTGTTTTATATCCTCGCCTGAGATAAGTGTACCAATCCTTACGTCAATTCAATGTAAGTAGGGAGTTGTCGTACATTGAGCAACCTTAACAAATGAGTTTAGTGCTATAATATATAATTATAATTTAGACAGTAAGCGTAGTGCAATACAGAGCTTTGAATAGTGTTTTAAACTTTCACTGTCATTTACATTATTAATAATTTCACTTACGGGATAAAGTCCGTGATATTGATTTTAAATAAGCTCTCGATTTGTGACGCTGTTGCAAGCGCCATGATCTCGGGACGACTGGAGAATGCGGATAAATAAAAACTAATATATACATATCTTTATACCCAGTTTTTTTTTCTTACTTACCTTACTTACTATTGAAACTCGATTGGTAATCACGACAAAACACACTGCATTGCCACGTTTTTCAAAGTCAAGCGCATTATTCTTTGTTAACACTTGTAGTCAGATCTTATTTATCATGTATTTTTACGCCCGGGGCACCAAAGTGCCCCTTTTTTTAATGTGGATTACTTACAGAATAGAATATAAATATAAAACTGTATGAGTGTTTACCAAATAAGCGTTTATTTATGCTTAGAACCGTAACAAAGAATGTTACGTTTTGACGCAAAATATAAAATAATTCCCAATTTTCTCAAGATTGAGAAAATGGCTAATAAGCTATTGGCATAAACTTATTAGCCATATTCTCAATCATCGGGATAAAGATCTTATATATTCCTAAGCTCCACAGATAGATCTACTGCCCTATTTACAATAAAGTGATTTAGTTTTTAGAGCCAGAAGTTAATATACAACTTTATCACGAACAAGAATTTAACCTACACATATCTAAAGTGCCTAGGGATCAAGTACGTTTTCGTGAAAATCAAGTAAGTTTTAAACCGATCTCATTTGGATCAGGGGCAACCACAATGCTCAGATTTATGCGGAGAGTATTGTTTCATAAGTGATCATCCCTTTGCGAAGCCGTTTGGGTAATTCGTTTCATTTAATGCACGATAATGCACGTCCACATACGGCTATAGTCTTAACTCGTACTCTTGCCTCGCATCAACGTTCTGCCTTGGCCTGCTCAATAGCCAGACCTCAACTCCATTGAACATGCATGGGATATGCTACAAAGAAGAGCCAGACTTGGCAGACCAAGTATGGATGCCGTGCATACCCCACAACAACTTTTTGACTTGTTACAAAGAACGTGGGCAGCCATTCTTCAAAGTGATTTTGTTGAACTGATTTTAAGCATGCCAAATCTCTGTGCTTGTGTGATTAGTGTTAATGGTAGAAACACAGATTAGTAATTAATATAATTTTACAACAAACATGGCAACAAACCTATTCTTTTTCGTTTTTCTGCCAAACAAGTCAGTTATAGTTCAAAATATATATGATCCCTATGCACTTTTGATGTGTGTATATATAATGCGTAAATTTCAATTATTTTTCAGTGGTGACGCAGCCAACAGATGGCGAATTCGTGTTGGATCAACTTGGGCCAATAGTGGCGGTGTTGTCCACAACCTTGCCTCATTCCTGATCCATCCCAGCTACAACAGCCGCACATTAGATAACGACATAGCTATTATGCGCACTGCCACTACCATTGTTCACAATAACCAGGCCAGGCCCGGTAGCATTGCTGGCGCGAACTACAACCTTGGTGATAACCAGGTCGTCTGGGCTGCTGGATGGGGAACTACTTCTGTAAGTTATTAACTTATATATATTCCAAATTCAATCGAAAACTGGGCCATACTACAGTCTCTTCAGCGATGCTAAATTGACTTTAGGTACATCGAAGCGCTAAAGTGTTTTTATAGGAACGCCACCATCCCGATTCGATTAGTGGACAAAAGCACGGAACAATCCCACTGCAACGAGGCTTGAGGCATAACTCACTAAATACATCACTCACCTTTCGTTTCGCCGAAGACATAGACATAATGGCACAATCACTTGAGGAACTCAGTACAATACGCAGCGACCTCAGTAGAGTTTCCCAGCAGATGGGTCTTAAAATGAACATAGTCAAGACGAAAATTATGTCTAGTGTCCATGTTTCACACTGACCTGTAGTTTTTGGGAACGATACGCTCTAAGTTATTGACCATTAATTTATGTTAGACCGACTGTCCAGTTAGGTAGGACCAATTTTGACAAATGAAACGTGGTCCTTAACTGTGTCAAGCTCAGAGTAGCTCAACGAGCTATGGAGAGAGCTATGCTTGGAGTTTCTTAGGACGATAAAATCCGCAACGTTGATAATCACCAAAGAACCAAGGTCACCAACATAGCTTTAGAATTTGCAAGTTGAAATGGCAATGGGCGGGCCACATTGCTCGACAAACTGATAACCGATGGGGAAGAACGGTTCTCGAGTGGTTACCACATTACACCGAAATACATAAAGTTGGTAGAACCCCCACTAGGTGGACTGACGCCATCGTTAAAGTCGCAGATAGCAAATGGTTATAAGCTGCTAATAGCCGTTCTTTGTCGCGTTCTATGGAGGAGGCATTTGTTTAACAGTAGACGTCTTCTGGCTGATGATGATGATATTCCAAATTATGTTGTTAACTGTAAACAAATATTTAATAATAATGCTAACCTCTGAAAACTGTGAGCGAATACTGCTTGAATAGGGAACGTCATGATTAATATAAAATTTTCTGACCAAATCATTTCTCAATTACTCATGTGACAAATAAAACCAATTAGTCACCCCGTGACCACGATCACTGCAAAGTGTATGGAACGTTGTGGAGACAAAAATAATTATAAATATACGCGATTTAAACCGTTTAAAGTTGTTTAATTACTATGTATAATAATCGCGAACACCTTAGACAACATTATTTAATAATACTTCCACCGAAAAGCTCGTCCTTAGTAAAGATATGTATATTGATGTTGTTTTGCAAAAGGCATCACATGGAAAAGTTGACTATCCAAGCGCACGGTCAGAGAAAAAAAATTTGGTTACTTTTGGTCGATCAATTCTATTTTATCTCTAAAGGTATAAATAGTTGTACGCAAAATACGATACGTATCTGCTTGGGTTGAAAGCTTTGTCCAGCACTAGGTATATTGGTTCCGCAGCATTGTTTTAGCGAAATTATGACAAAATATTTATCAAAAATTGTTTTTTTTTAAGTTTTTTAATATCACATTTTCTTATATGGCTTTGGTACTTTGATATCTTGGAATCACAATATACCGAACCAAACCTATCCAAATAGTAAGTAAGTAGATGAAATAGTGACTGCATTAACTGAATAGATATAACTAATGGACATTATGCATATTTAGGCCGGAGGATCTGCTTCGGAGCAGCTTCGTCACGTTCAGATCTGGACAGTGAACCAGAACACCTGCGCTCAACGCTATGCTACTGTTGGTAGCACCATCACCGCTAACATGCTGTGCTCCGGCTGGCTCGATGTCGGCGGTCGCGACCAGTGCCAAGGTGACTCTGGTGGTCCTCTCTACCATAACAACATTGTCGTCGGTGTTTGCTCCTGGGGACGCAGCTGTGCTCTGGCTTTCTTCCCCGGTGTCAATGCTCGCGTTTCTCGCTACACCGCTTGGATTCAGGCCAACGCTTAAATTTAAAATATGTACCTACGTTTACTAAATATACTTGTTCAGGTGCTCCTGTAATAAACTAGTGAACAAAAGTGTTTTTTTACCCCTTCTGCAATAGAGAGAATTTGCATCATAATTGTTTCTTGGTATCGTAGCTACCAGCTTAACCGATTTCGGTGTTAAATTTAATGAATTTGCAGTGAATTAATTTAATATTGCTTTGAAATGCAATTTTATATTTCTAAATATGTTTTAGGCTTAACCTACTCCTAACTACCTACTATATTGGTTATTTTAAAATCCACAATATGAATCTTGCTTTAAAGCATTGACCGCACTAGGCTATTTTCGGCCAATTTGACCAAAAAACCCAAAAAAAAACAAACAAGTTCGGTTTTGGCCCCGAAACTTGGTGATCATAGATGGATAAAATTTTGGTTTCAAGTCAATTTCATTTTTTATCCAGAAATGGTACATCGGCTTTTGTGTAGAAGAATATTTTGGATAGCATCTACAGATACTTGGCTGCTGTGGGTAATTTGACGTCGAGATTGGACCTGGTCAATCCCAAGTTGATAATGTCCTTGAAAATAGTTTGGCAGCTAGTTGTTAACTGCCAAATAGACACGACAATCATCGAAATTATAAAAAAAAATCATTCAAATGTTTAAGTACAAAGAGTACCGAAGACTCGTGGGGTATGTCAGTTAAAGTGGGCAGTAAAAAAGTCTATAATTTGCGTTACCTTCTTTTTTAATGTTATTGTTATGGAACAAGCGCCAGGCCCACCTGATGTTAAGCGTGCTAACCTCTGTCTATAACAGATGCTTTTTGTCACAAGTCACGAATTGCACTGCGCCCGTCATTTTGAAACATAGTTGTGATCTCATGTGTCTGTAATTTCACTGGCTCTCAAGGGAACACACCGGAACACATCGTTATATGCTTGGCGACAAATTTTCTACTTGAAGGCGGGCATTTGCAAAATTCCACCAATGCCACCGAGCCATCACATTCAAAATTATTGCATAACATTTAGTAACAATATAGAATCTTTGCGTCGATAGAAAAAACTTCCCCGATTTAATGAAACGAAGCTAAATCACTCCCATTTTCAAGACGGAGGCCAAATAAATGTAATCTATCCAATTATAGACCGATTTCCCGACCGATATCCGAAAACGACGCTGTCAACGGTGGAACATGCTTGCCTAGCAAGTACCTGTTTATTCTGTACTTGAAGATTTCCAGATAATATCTCTCAGGAAATAGGTAGATAATAATCATAGGAGGTTATGTGAATCGATCGCAAATTTTCCTTAGTGATGCCTGTAAAACACCGATAAACTGGCATTTTTGCGTCTATGCTTGAGGCTTTGGAGTGAAGCCTCTACCAACGCATCACCAATGAGCTCTACAGCGATATATCTAACTCTACAGATAATTGAGCAAAGAAGCTCAATTATCTGTAGAGTACAAGGTGTTGACCAGGTATTTAGCCGAACCTTCCCAGAGATGGCTGCAGTATTCCATACAAGACCGGACTTGAGCTAGATAGACTGTGTAGAGCACCGCACTCAGATTCGTAAACTTTCACATTATGGTATTCGTGGAAAAGCTCTGGATCTTATAAAGTCTTATCTGTCAGACAGGCTACAGAAGGTTGGAATAAATGGCAATACTTCTTCAGAGTCTTTGGTAGAAATAGGAGTACCACAAGGATCAATTTTAGGACCCTTTCTGTTTCTAGCGTATATAAAAGATCTGCCTTGCATGGTTAAAGATTTCTGCGATATAGCTTTATTCGCAGATGATACCTCCCTGATTTTTAAAGTAGATAAGAAAGAAAGTGAACTAATTCATGTAAATAATATGTTATCTATAATCTCTAAGTGGTTCGTGGCTAATAATCTTCTCTTAAATTCAATGAAGACAAAATGTTAAAAGTTTTATTACCAAATGTTACTTATGTTGATTCAAACATAGGGATTGGCCTAGATAAACTCTCTATTGACAATACGACAGTCTTCGTGGGAATCAAAATGGATTCAACTTTACAGTAGAATCCACATATAGTTACATTATCTATTCGGAAGACTTAGTTCTGCTGCATATGCAGTTCGTAAGATAAGACAGCTAACAGACGTAGCTTCTGCTAGGTTCGATTATTTCGCGTACTTCCACAGTATTATATCAATAGCTGTGGGGAGCTGCTGCTGAGATAGAGACAATCTTTATCTCACAAAAGCGTGCAATTCGAGCCATATATGACATGGATCCCTGAAAGATCTTTTTAAAAAAAATTGATATTTTAACTTTACCAAGTCTGTTGTGAGTAACCCCATATCCTAACTATTAAAACTTACATTATTGAATCATATAATTATCGCTAAATTACTATTAAAAGATGTGAGAAATCAAATTAATGAATTAGAAATATTGGACTCAATTTATTTTGTATAAAGTTTTAGTTCAAAATAAAAGAATCCCATAATTTAATACTATTATTAAAGCTTGTGATCGTCTATCGTTATTGTTCTAATATTTTAATTTAATACTTTAAAGTTATACCTATTTTATTTAATCACTATTATAAAAACATAAATCCGCGGATTGTTAAGAACGTAATACCTAAAACTACTTTTCCTGATGTAATCACGAATGTAATATTATTTTAAGTAATGTAAACTTTAACACAATGCTGCTAAAAAAAAATCAAACAAATAGACATAAAACAAAATCCATAAAATATTCACAGTACAGAACTTAGTACTAGCTTAGGCATCTCGCATACGGTTGGCTGAACATGCATCAAACCTTTTTGTATTTCAGGAAGTTCAGGAATCCCTGCTTTTCCCTACTGGTTGGTGTTGGATTTCAGAGTCCTGTAGAGAGAAAAATAAATTCTAACGTGTTCAAAAGAAGTTCCTAACTACCTGAAGCTTTTGTAAAAAAATCAAACAAATATGCTATCCCTCTTTTACGTTATATTTAAATTATAGTTTCACATGATTAAGTAAATTCGTTTAGTTTTCGTAAAGATAAGGTCTCGTCATGTATAGTCAATATGTCATATCTAGAAGTTATAAAAAAAAATGGTTCCACCATAACAAAAGTAAGTATGAACTTATCATTTATGTGTTTTGTTTCATAAAACCTTTTTATTACGCTTCGCTTATACTATTTTACGCTTTTGTATTTTTATATACGCTATGTCTTAATTAACCAAGTTTTGTTAAGCATGTAAATTTGCTACAACTTCGTGCATAAAAGCTTGTAAGCAACCAAGACATATTATTTGCTGTGTGTATGTGTTGATATGTAATCATTTAATTTGTTTCTAAAGTTTGGGTTTGCTGGCATGCATAGCTTTTCTATTAGACAAAACTAATATCCCAGGTGTAAATCCCGCGTTGCAGCGTTTTTGCTATCGCGCTGTAGACTTCATGATGAGCGAATATCGCTAAAGAATGGCCATAAAGGACTTATATTCTTTTCATATAACATAAAAGTTTTAGGATATAGTTTGCCTAGGTCTTCGAGCGGCCGATGCCAGTCTACCAAATGTTCCCTGACAAATAAAATCAAGTGATATAATTACAATATAATATTTACCCTTCGGAGTTATTTTAAAGAATAACTTTAGGGTACGAGCTCGTTTATTGTTATTGTTATTTGAGCTTAAGCCGACGCGTCTACACGTGCGGCTTTGTTCCATAACATCGAGTTGGGTTTATGGTTTAGCTCTGTATTTAATTTATTTTCATTAGAGCTAGATCAAATATAATAATTTGATCTTTAATTTATATATATCAACTGATAATGAGGCATAAAAAAACACTCACTTTGTTCCCTGCCCAAACTATCAATCGATATTATATACTTAAATACGGATAAATTCTCTTTTTGGGAGAGTGGCAACAATGAACACTATACTGACATAAAATGCTGATATTCTTAGTCACCCTAACTCTTGGTGAGTTCAAAGTACCTATCCCAAAAAGGAGAGCATACATAAAATAGATAGCTAAGTCATGTAATGCAACACAATTAGCCAACTCGATCATATGAATATCCTTGTATGCCTTCAGGAATGGCAAGTGTGTTAATGTAAGTAATGTAAGTTAAAGTCCGTGCAATAATATTAAGTTTACGCGTTTGCTCGCCAAATCTTTGCAACAAAAGTTTTTATGAAACTTAACCACATTTTTATGTTTGTAAAAAACAAATAATTATACACTCAAGTTCGTAATGTCAATCTCATCTCAGTCTGTCGTATGAAGTATGTTTTAGCAAAACTTATTGTCTAGTTTTTTTTCTAAACCTTTGCAATGTTATTTACGCTTAAATAAAGATCTTTATTTAATTAGTATAAAATTCAATTATACAGATGAAGCCAATGTTAAGTCAACCTAAAAGTCACACAAAAAACACATCCATTAAAACACAAATCAATAAGTTCGCGCGCGACCGCTCACACGTCAATACGCTGTCCCGTAATTTAATTCTAAAATGGCGCAAAAAGCACTACAAATCGCGGTACGTGAGCTGACTAAGACTGTTACAGACCTAACTACTAAAGTTGAGTCCCTAGACGGTACTGTAATTGAATTAAAATCAGTGATATCAAAACTCGAGCTAGTCATTCAAGAACAGAGGCATGAAATCGCACACTTGAAAATAGCTGACGGTAGACCGCATCCAAAATCACCGAAGCCAACCATCGGACGGGTTCCCACTCCGCCTGCACCACGGAGATCGGGGCGACGAGCTCGCTTGCTCGGTACTGATGATGCTGATACCGTCGCCACCATGTCTACCCTGCCAACGGTACTATATGCCACCGCCACAAAGGAACCCATTACTGAAAAACCACGGACTACACTCATCACGATCGACCCAGAACCCGACCGTACCCAATCGGAAAAAAATACAGTGACTACGGCTCCGTTACAAAGTAGTGCCTCTGCAAGTGGAGGTAACAACAATGAAAGTGACACTGAAGGTATGTGGAAGTTAGCTACTAAACGCCACCATATTCATAAAAATAAGCAGGAAAGGTTGGTATTGATAGGTGTAGCAAAAAATGATGACCTGCAATCCGTAGAAAGAATCAGACACATCCAGGCATGGAACTTTAAAATAGACACGACCCCGGAACAGGTGAAATCTTATTTAAATAAAATAGTAGATGCAGAATATACTGTTAAAAGACGGGATATAAAATCTAAGAGGCATGCGTCATTTCTTATTGGTTTACCGGAAAGTATATACGACCAAGTTACGACGCCAGCTGCATGGCCGCAAGGAATAAGGTTCACAGAGTGGTTTTTTCGCTCACACCCGCAGTCAACCCGCACGCCAGAGTGAGGCCGCGAACCTTGCAATTGCATGAGTCTGCTACGTATGCGCTTAACGAAACGGCGACGGTAGGCAGTGAAGATAGCACGACCGGTTTTTTGCGAATATGTCAACAAAACATTATGTCAATTAAAATAAAGACTAATAGGCTCAAAGTGCTGTTACGTGACCAAATGCAATGTGATATACTCTGCATAACAGAGCACTGGTTGAAGGAATACGAACTTAACTGTATTAATGTAAACAACTTTACGCTAGTATCTTATTATTGTAGGCCAAATGTTGTACACGGAGGCTCATGTATTTACGTTAATAACTGTTCCAATATAGCTCATAAGAGATTAGACTGTTTTTCTGGCCTATCAGTGGAGCAAATATGTGAAATCTCAGCAGTAGAACTATCTGACATGAATGTAATATTAGTATGTATTTATCGTTCTAACTTAACGCAAACCTCGCAGTTTTTTCCAATTTTCGAACGTTTGCTCAACCTGCTATTAGAAAGTGGTAAAAGCTACATTGTAATGGGAGACGTAAATATTGACGCAAGTAAATTATTAAGTAGTGATCAGAAAAAATTAAACAAGCTATTATCTAACAACAACTTAATTAATATAGTTGACTTTCCAACTCGAGTGACTAACTTGACAAGCACTAGCCTCGATCATGTGTATGTAAGCGGTGACCTAGCGCGTGAGTCGCGAGCGATGCCCGTGCACTCCGGCCTTAGTGATCACTACGCGGTGCGTGCACTGGTGCCGTGCGGAGTGCGAGCTGGCTCCGCGCTCACCAGGCTCGGCCGGCCCTACTCTCAGGCCAACAAATGCAAATTTATTGCGGAAATCGAAAGCGTAGACTGGAATGAAATGGAACTTAAACACTCAGGGCCCCCAGAATTCCTTGCTAAAGCGATTGTAAATATAATAAAAAATAAAATTGACGATTGTTTTCCTGTGAAACGAATACTGATGAAGTGTAAAGACGAGTCGTGGGTCACGAGTGACTTAATAAACCTCCATCATTTACTAACTGATATGAAAAACTTAAAAATAAAATTCCCAAATAATATACAACTGACTATAAAAATTGACGAATATCAAGATATATATGACAAAATGTTAAAAGTACAAAAACAAAATTATTATTATGACATGATAAATAAATCCGCTAACGTAATTAAGACCATGTGGGACGTAGTAAACACCGAGACTGGACGGTCGAGAAGGTGTCGGGACTACACTGATCTTATCGTCCAAAATGATGGAACCAAATTCCTCAGCAAAGCGGATGCCGTCGATGCCGTGAACACACACTTCGTAGGCGCGGCTAGTTCCTGTGGTGCGCCAGCTGTTGACGTTGTCGCCGCTGGTAACGCTCTGGCATTAGCGTACGATCCAATGGACCGCTCACTAAGACTTAGACCTTTTTCAGCGATGGAGGTTTATTGTTTCGCTCGATGAGAATTCTGACGGTACCTTCCATGATTATACTTCAGACTGCTCTTTACGCTAGAAACCACCTGGAAGAATATCCCAGACTGGGTGACGGACATGGGTACAACACACGCAATAGACAGAGGCTGCAGGCGGTCCCACGACGACTTACCAAAACATCGAAACTAGTGCATGTCATGGCGCCGGCGGTTTACAACCGGCTACCAGAACACATAAAAAATACAAATTCAAACAATTCGTTTAAGTGCCAACTAAAAAAATGGCTTGTTGAGCAGACATTTTATACATATGACGATTTGTTTAAATGATAATGTTATTGACATATTTATGAATAATGATGTTAAAATGACGAATGAGATTATTATTACGTGAATACCTATTGTATTACGTGTAGAATTTATAATGTACATATGTATCAAAATATTGCAATGTATTACTTTTTGTTTGACGTGTATTTGTAATATCAATAAAAATGACTATGACTATGACTATGACTAAGTTAAAAATTAATCTCTGCAATAGATTTTCATATCTGGTGGGAATCTAACCTGTATCCTCCGATCTCGCTGAATGTCTAATCGTTCAACATTAATTAATCACTTAATATTCAAGATCAATTAACCCCTTTCAAAAGAAATAGCAAATAAATGTTATATAAATCGCGGTTAGCGTTCTAAAATTTATGCCTACTAAATTATTATTAATTACTTAATTAATAATAAAGTATTTAAATATTTATTGAAATAAAAATTTAATTCAAGAGATAATAACTTGATATCTTGTTACCGTCCAAGGAGAATTGATTGTTCTCAAAATGTATACCAATTATCAATAAAATTATAGTAAAAATATTTTATTTAAATTGTGTATTTAATATAAATAATTAAAAGCGTCTTAACCATCAAATAAGTCAATGAATAAGAGATGAATTTTGTAGATTAAATATTTGAGACATCTCTACTAGTTAAATGAAATATATATAATAGTTATTAATATTTAAGTCAAATATTGAATTTATTAAATTGTGTAAAGGAACCATATTTTAGTACGCTAGTCCAAGCACATATTTTAGTACTTAGCTTTTAACTGCACCCCGTAGACGGCAGGCACTGAAGTTAAGAAAAACACACGCGCGGACGACTTTGCCAAAATACATATTTTTAATTTCGAACAGTTTCTCACTATATTAACTATATTTCTAGTAACAATCTTGGCCAGTCAGACGGACGTGGACAACTGAACAAACTCAAGAAACATCCAGTTCTTTTGGAGTAGGGACCACTATCTCCTTTCTCCTTTGTAAAATATAACTATCTGACTTCCTCTCACTAAGCCTTCGCTTCCCGCGTCCAGTAAGTTATTGACGCGCTATCGTCAAAAAAATTACCCATCTCATGTTCACATGCCGGACTGGTTGAGAATTTTTATTGCCCACCTTTGTTTTTACGCACAAAAGTACCCATGACTCTCAAGAATTCAGTCTATTTTGAACGTCAAGTAATTTGCGATTTATGGTTTTGAAACAAAGATAAACCCAACATTTTTGTTTTACCAAATGTTTCTAAGTAATTCCCAAGCACTGTGAACCCTAGTTTTTCGACTGTTCTCAAAACTGCAATGGCAAAAAAAATACACGTCTCCGATATTATTTTCATTTGTAAAATGTAACGTGACAACTTAAGAGAAATTTATTACTTGCATGTGTGTTAAATTTTTTGTATAAACTCCGCTTATCACATTTTTACAATATAAGCATGGATACGGAGCATGAATACGGAGCATTGAATGAATAGTTTTATGATGCGATATGGATTATTCTACATGTTTAATCACTCGTTATTAAAGACCCAGATATTTTTTTAATAATGTCATCTAAAATATAACAATGTTCTTATATCAGTTTTAAGTTTAGGTAAATATATTTTTTTAATTGATACATTACATAAATAGTATAAGTGAATGTAGAAAAGCCTGATCTCAAAATACCCAGTAAATAGTAAAATACAATAAAGTATTTGATTTGAACCTATCCAGAAATATTACTTTATACTGACTTTGAAAGAAGCAGGCATGACTATGAGACTGGAAGTAAAAAAATCCTTAGTATGCCGATGTAAAATTCCGAGTGTATATAAAGCCATTTTAGCTTCTACTTAAATAGCACCCAAACGTCTCTGATAAATTATTTGTTTTGTGCACTTGTTGTATAATCTACTGTTTGAGAGACTTTGCCTCCTTATGTGTGTTCTACCGTCTGTACAACGGAGAGTGTTCTAAAGAATTGTTCGACTTGATGCCCACGGCTACCTTCCACCATCGCAACTCTCGCCATCGACGGGGATTTCAACCTCACACATTGAATCCAGAACGGTTTCGTACTGTGCGGGCTCAAAGAAGCTTTCTTCCGCGGACGCTCTGATTGTGGAATGAGCTCCCCGCCGTGGTTTTCCCAATAGAGTACAGCATGGGGTTCTTCAAAAAAGGCGTGAAGAGATTTTTTCAGGGTCGGCAACGCGCGAGTGATACCCCTGGTGTTGCAAGCGTCCATAGGCTACGGTAACTGCTTACCATCAGGCGGGCCGTACGCTTGTTTGCCACCTTAGTGGTATAAAAAAAAATATTGAAAATCCTCTAATTGGCTCTGACCCTTACCACCGATTCAGCAGCGAAACATTGCCTTATATGGTAACGTTTCGTGTGTAAAGCTTCCGGTGGCTCTCAGGGTGCTACAAATCGAAAGTGCGTCCTGACTTGTGACGAGCCAACCGAAGGGAACACATCTAAAATTTACTTGAATATAACTTAAACTAACTAAATTGTTACTATCTCGTGTTTGCCTTCAACCCCGTTCTAGGGGTTCCAGTAAGCGGCAGATCTCCCAGCTTCACCTCGAACATCGCTAGCTTCCTGCAAGCTGCAAGGTCCAGCATCCCCTGCACCGACCGCTGCCACTTTACGGTCCCAAGGACCCGTCTCTACAGCACCTAGCTGGGACGACCTACCGGCGCGGCCCATAGGCTGGCCTTGAGCGGAGTGCATCACAGCGCCTGTTGCTGAGCACCTACTATTCTACAAATACCGGAGATATGTCCTTGAACAAGGAAGCCTACCACACGCCACCTGTCTGAAATCCACGACCCGTCTCAATACTTATTATATCTATCCTTCTAAATATATCTCTAAACCTGTTCTTCTTTTTTTATTTATGCCCCCTACTACCCTGCTACCTAGCAGGGTAGTAGGGTTTGCTAATACTGTTTTTCGATTTAATGCTCTGTCACTTTCCTAGGTAGGAAGGTGACATTAAATCGAAAAAACAGAAAACATTATTAGCAACCCCTAAGTCATTTTAAAAGACCGTACCGCATAAGAAAAGATAGACGACGAAAAAAAATTTCATACCCACATCATATGTACTGTAAAATGTACCCTAAAATAAAATATTTTTCAAAATTGTATTTTTTCACTTTATCGGCGTAATTGATTTACGTATTAACGTAACGAAATTACAGCTTTCTAGTACTAACGGTCTCTTAGCAAAACCTCGGATAGACGGACAGACAGACGGACATGACGAAACTATAAGGATTCCTTGTCAGGACTACGGAACCCTAAAAAACGTTATTTACGGTTTCTTAGAGATCCAACAGTCCTTGATCAGTTTTATTAGTTTTGTATTATTATCACAGCTAATTTGACATTTAAATGTACTTACGTAAAGGTTCTTTTACAAAGTGCAAAAATTAAAAAGCATTAGCTAAGTGCAAGTGGGCCTTGCATTCCGAGTACCACTGTGGTATAACAAGCTTGCTATTATAGTTCAAAAAATGAGCAAGTGGGCCTTGCATTCCGAGTACCACTGTGGTATAACAAGCTTGGTATTATAGTTCAAAAAATGAATAGACATTTAAAGGAAGGACGGACAGATAGCGTTGTTTTATTTTGTTGTTTTTTTTTTTGTGCCTGATACGTTAGCCTTTGACCACTATCTCACTTGATGGTAAGTGATGATGTGGTCGAAGATGTTGTTCAGGCTAAACTAGAATTACTGGCTCTCAAGGACAGCTGCCGGAACACACCGTTAAGTGCTAAGCGACAGATTTTCAACTTGAGAGTGGTAGCTAGCCAAGCGGGCATTCGCAAAATGCCCTACCACCATGAAAAAACCATGTTTGGGAGTCTTGTGAATTCTTAACTTTTTGTTATTATTATTACCTGCCTGTTAGTTACATATAATTAGTTGCGCCATAATACCATTGGTATTCAATAAATATTTTTACATATAACAGCTATTAAGCTGTACCGTCGCCTGCAATAACAATTATGCATATTGAAATTATTATTTTCATAATTGTGGCAAAAACTTCTGTTTCTGTCAATGAACACAAACGTGTCTAAAATCAATGAAGAGTTTGATTTTTTTTACTCAAGTTTACGTAAACTTCGATAATTAAGAACTTAGTGACATCATATTTATATATACTAAATTACGAAGTGTATACTTGTTAATGCAGGCGACTGTACATGTAGATACATTTTATACTTATAACAAAACTGTAACAGGTCCAATTCTGTACATGGCAGACATTTTGAATAGAAAAAATTTACAGTACTCTGTAGCTGATACTGATGCCGAAACTGTATTTTTTTTATTTTTGTCTGTCTGTCTGTCTGTCTGTCTGTATCCCGGCCGCGCATCACTCCACAACTACTGGATGGATTTCAATGAAACTTAGCATGGTTTGAGTTCATACTACAAGGTAGGATAATTTAGCTTTTTATCCCGAAATTCAGCATGGTTCCCTTGGGAGAGGGGATGAAAGTCAAAATATACATTTAGTTGTAATTTATTAACGCGTAGTCCGATTTCATACGTTCTTTTTAGGGTTCCGTACCCAAAGGGTAAAAACAGTCTGTCCGGCTGTCCGTCCGTCCGTCTGTCCATCCGTCCGTCTGTCTGTCACCAGGCTGTATCTCAAGAACGGTGATAGCTAGTGCTTATTAGTGCTAGTGCTTATGCATTAGTGATCGCGTCAGCTCCTCCAGCCGTTCGTCACCCTGCGAAAGTGCAGGTTTTGACACCTCCATAATTTAGGTGACGGTCGCTGCTGTTGTGTTGGGGCATGGTCTTTGGAGACTTTTGCCACCTCCCTGCGAAGCTCTGCCATCTCACTTTTCATGGACGCCAATTCTCCCTGCAGACGTACATTATCCGCCAACAGCTTGGCGTTCACGTCTATCACGTTCCTCTTCAGGAGGACTTCAGCCACCGCCAATATAGACGAAGCCGAGTCCTTAAGAGCACGCTGAAGTGTGCCCTTTAGGTTTTTGGATTTCGTCGCTACTTCCTGCACTATTGCGACGTCATTCATTATGATGCGGTTGAAGGCTTCGGTCGTTTCGGCGTCTTCGTCCCCGGCAACTTGCAATCTTAGTGCTTCCCTTTGTGACGCGGCTTCCTGAGCCCGGTCTTCGAGCATAAGCTCAGCCTCCTGTTTCCTCTCCTTGAGGAATTCCCTACGCTTTGTTGAAGTCCTCATGCCATCCACAGGGGTGGGTGATTTGAACGCTCCAGAATGAGAAAATTCGCTATCGCTAGACGAAAGCTCAGAAGGCGTCCCTTTCTTTCGTCGTTTCACAGCACTTTTCCTGGTGCTATCAAGAACAGGCAAACCCACTGCTGCCTCCCTCCTGCCTCTGCTTCCACTACTCTCCCTATCCTTACTTCTCTCTCTTTCTATCTCCCCAAAGCATTTCTTGCCCCCCCCAGAATACAAGGGGCAGGATGATGCTTCTGGAGTGTTAGTGGGCACTGCAGAAGCAACACCGAAGGATTCCCCGGTCTCATCGAGCCGGAACCCTCCTGGGGTAGTTTCTTCAGAAGATTTCCATTTTTTTCCTTCTTTTTTGTAAAGGGGGTGAGGTCCCCCAGAGTGCGCTCTCGCGACCGGTTACCCCCCGGCCATTTATACCCTCGGCGAGCACTACCTTGGTATTAGGGTTTTAAAGGGTTTTACAGCGCGTGGTAAGAACCTCAACAAGAAGAACATTTTCTTGATGATGTCCCCACCGCGCACCTCCCATGCTGCCGTTTTCCCGGATATTCTAGGACGCCAGCAGAGCTACCAGCTCTGGCACACGCTACCGCTACTTGGCATAAGGCCAAGACGCCGACTTTGC
This sequence comes from Plagodis dolabraria, assembly GCA_963854805.1. NCBI lineage: Eukaryota > Metazoa > Arthropoda > Insecta > Lepidoptera > Geometridae > Plagodis > Plagodis dolabraria. The sequence goes on along the minus strand of OY978447.1, from coordinate 18,088,141 downwards.
CATGAGGCTAATTAAAGCCGCTCCGTCTTAGACCGCCGCTACCTAGAAAATTTCTAAGATGCTGAACAAGCCCTCATATTTTGCCCGACAGAGTGGCCGATTCGACCGCTCTCTGCCGCACCGCCGGCCTTGCAGGCCCGCCATCCCCCGACCCGGAGTTCCGCTGCAGCTGCAGTAGGGCAGCTGCCCCATGTTTGGCCCAACAGGGTGGCCGGGTTGACCCTCCCTGCCGCGCCACGGGCTATTTAGCCCCTCCTCGGCAGTGACTCCACCAACCTAGCAACTGCCCGCCCCGTCAACTGTGCCCTATGCTTTCTTCATAGGGACACGCAGAGGGACTCAACGCGACAGGATTTTAGCCAACGGCCAACAAGATCCATATAAAGAAGTTATTGACCGTTGCCCAGGGTGCACCGGCCCAAAACGCTGCGGTACCTCCCGGATAAAACGTATCCATAAGGGACCAGCAGCATCCGGGCACGCGAGGAGGTATCCTGAACTAGCACCCCGGGCCAGTAACTCTAGGTTAGCCTGAACAACATTTTCTACCACATCATCCCTTACCATCAGGTGAAATAGGGATCAAATGGTAATCTATAACGCATAAAAAATGTTTATTCGTTGCATACTAAAATACAAATCTTTCCTCTTTATGATATTAGTGTAGATTACTTCCTTACTAACCTGACGTGATTCGTAGAACTTACTATCTACCACCGCTACTGATAGGTAAATGTTTAAAAAGATAAGCAAATGGTGGTTGCTCATACGTATAAATAACTATTATGTAGTTAAAACCTCAATGTCATATTATATACACATAAAAATATATACTTCATGAATTTGTTATGTGTATGTGCAGAATATATGTCTAGTCTGCATAAACTCTGTTAGTATTTCTAATAACCACTCACTACTAGCTCTGTACCAGCAGCACCGCGCCGCTCAGGAAACGGCCCACATTTCGTCTACATGTTTTTTTTTCATTTTCATCATTGTCTGATAGGTTAGTTTTTGACCATTATCTCACCTGATGGTAAGTGATGAAGATGTTTTTTAGGCTTACCTAGAATTACTGGCTCTCGAGGACTGTTGCCGGAACACACCGTTAGGTGCTTGGCGACAGATTTTCTACTTGAGGGTGGTAGCTAGCCAGGCGGGCATTCGCAAAATGCCCTACCACCATGCAAATTTTTATTCGTACATAATTATTTGTTTTCTAGTTTAGGAAACTTTTAAACGACTAAAGACTAAGTTTAAAAGAGAGCGTTGATTCGACGCTCTCGTTTACACACAAATGTCAAATGCCATCTCTTTTCTTAATTCTTAAATGTGGGCCGTTCTCCATACAAGGCTGGGTAGGTACGCATTTTGAGAGCAATATTTGAGAAAAAGTAGTTATTTGGAATGTATTGCTCTTTAGTGATAAGAGCACCAATTGAACAACAATATTTCAAATATTTTCACATCAAAAATATTTTAAAGTTTAATAAGTAGTTCTATAAGTGATTTTTTGTGCAGTTAAAAAATATCTATAAATGGTTATCTCAAAAACTCCCTTTGGGAGTAAGTAAGAGCATTTAGAAGCCTTGGCATCAGGTAGGCGGCCGGCCACAATTCTGAGAAACTTTATATACATAATTATATAACTTTATAAATTTATAGGACTGTTATGGTACAAGCAAGAGGCCCAGCTGTTGCTAAGCGGGAAACTCTGCTTGTACCAGTTGCATTTTGTCACGAGTAAAGAGACTTAGCAAATGCGACAGCGCAGGTTGATGTGTCCATTACACATTTGTGTAACGGACGGTGTAAGTCTTATGTGCCTGTAATTTTACAGATTCATAAGGACGGCTGCCGTATCTCACTGCAAGATGCTTTGCAACAGATTTTCAACTAGAGGGTGGTAGCTAGCCAGGGGAGCATTCGCAATATGCCCATCCACCATGCATGATGTCGTCCTTTGTGTTGTTATCGAAAACGTTTTTCGAACACTCCGAATTAAATAAACCCACTGAAAAAAGTGGAATAAAGATAAGAAGGTGATGATTGTTGGTAACATTATTATAAAATACTTGTTTTTTAATTGGTTAACGATTGCCAGACAAAGCCGGTGGCGAAAGCTTAACTGCAATCATATATAAATTAATGAGTAATCCAGATTAACAGTCATAATAATCCGAATTGATTAGAAACAGTAGCTAATCTGCTTCTAATCTGTTGGTTAGTAGTTCTTTACACATATAAATAGGTACTATATCTATTAGAACAAAGTTAGTCAGCCGTTGTCACAAATAGGAAACAATGCGTGCCATTATTGTTCTTGCCGTGTGCCTAGCTGCAGTAGCAGGTATGTAAAACAGAGATATTTTATGTAATTTAACGTACCCAGTAAATTCCCGTATTATTGCCTGATTTTTTTTTATACTGATTATGGAAATTAATTAAGTATAATCTATAAAATGCCATGCACCGTAAGTGTATTCGTTTTTTTTTCTTATTAAGTTGTAGCCGAATATATTTTTCGGGCCAATCTAGTGTCTCTCATGAATGGCTACCGGAACACATCGTTGGGTGCTAAGTGACAATAGTGATTGATTTAATATTTGAAGGTAGCTAGCCTAAGTAATGCCTCGCGGGCATTCACAAAATGATCTACAATCATTTTATAATAACGAGAACCAAGACCGAGGGCTAAAAGCACTCTCCAAAGCGTGAAAGCGCTAACTAGAAACACACGAAATAAGTTCTTTATTCATGAACTCAGAGTAAAAATGCCACTAGCGTTATCTATCCAAGTCATGACCACAGTGGAAGGATGCGCAAACCATCGTGATAAGCTGCGTCCGCGGTGGCGTCCAGTTACACTCATTGTTTGCTATTTTTAATGATACGCTTTTTATTTGAGCATACGTTAACAATACGCACAAAAAATTTAGAGAATATACATAGAGCTGATCGACATCCTAAGGACTACTGCGGACGCAACTTGGTTTGCACGTAACTAAGTGGATCGGTTAGAAAGACTGAGGTAGGTATACGCTATAGCCCTTCATGCAACTTCTCAAGATGCCGTATTTCGCACTGTTGCTTTCAAATTCAAATTCAAATTCAAATTCAAAATCATTTATTCAATTTAGGCGTCTACGACGCTCTTATGCTGCTTTTATCATACATCTTCTAAAAATTTTATAAATAGCTATGGACTGCCATGCCGCTGGTACATGGCGATCCCCATCGCCGGCTGAAGATTCACCGCGTGGTGGAAGGAAATTTTTCGAATGCTCACCTGGCTAGCTACCACCCTCAAGTAGAAAATCTTTCGCCAAGCACCAAACAGTGTCTTCCAGCAGCTATCCTTGAGAGCCAGTAAAATTACGGGCACATGAAACTCAACAACTGTATGTCTCAGTGTGACGGAAGCAGTGCAATTCGTGACGCAAAATTGTGACGAAAACACTTGTTATACGAGCTTGTTCCGTCACAATAACATAAAAAAACTATTGACTTTATCTCGGATTGATAATATGGTAGAGGTTGGTCTTTTTTGTAAAATAGCTACTGAGTTTGTGTTTATTTTTACAGCTGTCCCTAGCAACCCTCAAAGGATTGTAGGTGGCTCTGTGACTACTATCGACCAGTACCCAACTATAGCTGCTTTGCTATATAGTTGGAACCTAAGCGCCTACTGGCAAGCTTGCGGTGGCACAATCCTCAACACCAGGTCCATCCTTACGGCTGCACACTGCCCATTGTAAGTTTTTTTTGTCATTTTTCACTGCGATAAATTGAAAGCTATTAATCTGACGCTATGTTGAATCTTGGAAGATGATAGGAATCTTATGAATGTTTCATATCCTCGTCTTGGATAAGTGTATCCTCACGTGGAAATGTTGTACTAAATGTTAACTTCCGCTGTCATTTAAATTATAAATCATTTCACTTACGGTCTTTGTTTGTTATTTAAAATGAGCCCTCGATATTTTGACGCTGTTGCAAGCGCCATGATCTCGGCACGACTGGAGAATGCGGTTGGATGTCATTAACCTCTATCGATGGTGGATGCAAAACTAATCATTAAGGGCAGATGTGTACCCTCTTTGGGGGCGTCCATAAATTACGTGAGGTGTTTTTTAAATTTTCTGTCCTTCCCTCCCCCGTTGGTGAGATGTCGTGAGATTTTGTTCAACCCCCTCCCCCATCCCCCAATCTCACGTGAGATTTTTCAGAATGTGGGTTTCTTACGTAAACGCCTTGGGTTGTTATTGAAGAAAGAAGAAGAGTTTCATTTTTCTTTAGAATACAAAGAGAGTATACAAACCAGGTATTTATTAAATACTAAATACGATACCGGTCCGCTTTCAAGTGCTTTGAAGTGGTTGTGCCCGTCACGGGCGCGCGGCAATCGATACTTGTTTTTTGGGCCCGTGGCGGGAAGCTTGGCAACGGAAGGGTTAATCGTATTACGATGACGCTCAAGATTAAATCTTGAGCATGTACATACAATTTGGATTGAATGGACCAAGATAGTATATTTTTTTTTGTTTCAATCAGAACAAAAATTGCGTGATATTTGTCGAGACCCTCCCTCGCCCTAACGTGAGATTATATGAGATTTGACTCGACCCCCTCCCCCCCTAAATCATCTCACGTAATTTATGGACGCCCCCTTTCTTTTTCTCACGTATAATTGAAACTCAAATTGTAATCACAACAAACACACTCACTGTATTGCCACGTTTTTCTAAGTCAGTAGGCCGCGCATTGTTGTATTGGACCGTTCTGGACAAGCTAAATCGAATCTTCAAACGTAACTGAAAATACTAATAATACAGAACTTTTTCTTTTGTTTGAGGAATACCTACAAAGATATCTCATAATAAGATATAATCATTTTTAATTGGTTTGGCAGCACTGAGCTTGTATCTAATTAGGTGATAAAAGTTATTTATTCATAAATTATATTATATACTTCAAAATATAAATAACTTTCAATTATGAAATTATAAAAAAAAACTACTGATTCGATGGTTATGACTTGCAATGTTCCCTAATTCGAAGCAAGTGTAAGGCATTTCTAAGAAATTATTAATTCATAAAGTATTCACGCACAGTAGTAAGAGGCACATTGAATATCAATGTTAAGCTTAAGAGACCCCCTCAGCCAGAGGAGTCAAATTAATAGGACTCTGTTTTGCCGTTTAGGTACCAAACCTTAAGAATTAGGACAACATAAGTATAAAAAAATAATTTAAGTAATTTTTTCCAAGTCCTAGAAATTCAGCAAAATAATAAAAATAAATAAAACGTAAGCATTTTCATCTCAAGCTACATATTGCTTTATGTGATATTAACAAAAAAAAATATTGATATACAATATTTTTATATATGTTACTAGCTGTACCCGCGCCTTCGTTCGCGATTGCCGTAGGTACCTGCAGACTTATTATTCACATTTGTGCACTGTTTATCTCATATTAAGCAAAACACTGTGGTGTGGTCTGCGGTGAAGCACTCTTATAGTAAACCATAGCTCAGAATGGAGCTTTTTACTTTGGATTTCAAAACTCCCGGAATGACTTGTAACAATGGTAACCATTGGTGTAAACAAAGTTATATGTCTAAGATTTTTCGTTGTAAAATACTCTGTTGTTATAAAACAATTAATAATAACTATGTTTGGCAGGGTAGTAACTAAATATAAGGTAAAAAGTGTAGGTTAAAAAAAACCTAACTTAAAATTTCCCTAAATTTCATTGTTTAACTCCTAGTGTATCTTTGTATCTTCTACTCATGTTTATTATTTTTAGTAAATATTTAAATAAAAACTACTTTTACTTTACCCTCCTCATATTTTAAATGAAAAGTAGAGTGTTTAACACGGATGTAAGTCATCGATTCCTACTTGAAGTATAGCCGCATTAATTTTAAATAGTTACTGCTCATGTTATTAAAATCAGAAAAAATAATATAAAAAAACATACTATTTTTATATCGTTATTCCTTATATTAGTAGTGAAAAGCAGAGAGATTCCTATGCGGGCTATAGCCGCCCGTAAATATTCCAAACAAAATTTTACGTAAAATTTCACAAATAGTCAATAATACCTCTTAATAAATTTTTAGTTACTATGTTATTTTTTCAATGAATAATTTTTAGAAAAGCTACTTTTATTACTTTCTTTAAATTCGAAATGAAAAATAGAGAGCTGAAAGCGGGTGAAAGTTATCAATTCCTTTCGACCCTTGTATAACAATCTACTAAAGTTTTGCACGTCCAACTTTAAACGGTTTAAATCACGTATATTTATCATTATTTTTGTCCCGACAGTCACCCCGTGACCAAGATCAGTACAAAGTGTTTGAAACGTCGGGACAAAAATAATGATAAATATACGTGATTTAAACCGTTTAAAGTTGTTTAATTACTAAGTGTAACAATCGCGAACACCTAAGACAACATTGTGCACCACCATTGCGCAGTCTCCGAAATGTATCCGGCAAAAAAAGATATGTAGGTAAAAAAACTGATTGTGGTGAATGTACCACATTTTAGAGTTTTATCGTAGCAAGCTTGCAAAACTAAATAAGGGTGCCGTGCTGCCCGTGGGGTGCCGGGCTGCCCGTGGGATGCCGGTTTGTCCGTGGGGTGTCGGGCATACCGTGGGGTTCCGGGCTCCCTGTGGGCTTAAGATGAGCCGTACGTTCAAGGGTTTCTCAACATTCCGCGGTTCAAGTTATTTAAAACGAAATATTTAGTTTGTGATATCTGTAATTTCTTAACTACAAAACTGAGGACTTTGAAATATTTACGGGAAAATAATTAAATGACCACTATTGTAACAAAAAATGAATGATTGAAATCAGACTACGCGTTAAATTACAACTAAGTGTACATTTTAACTTTCATCCCCTTTTCCAAGATAACCGTACTGAATTTCGTGATAAAAGTATCCTATGTCCTTCTTCGTAGTATGAAATCGAATCGAGCTAAGTTTCATTCAAATCTATTCAGTAGTTTTACAGTGATGCGCGGCTGGGATACAGACAGACAGCCAGAAAAAAAAATCAGTTTTTGCATCAGTATCAGCTACAGATTACTCTCAAAAGATATTTTCAAAATATTGATTTGGACCTGTTACAGTTTTATTATAAGATAAATAGATAATGTAAGCGCGCCACTCGCGCTTCCCTACCCGCCTTCTCCAACCTGTTATAGGTATAGATTAGACTGGTTAGAGCATTGCATGTTATGAATAATATTAGTAGGGAAGTTGTGGTTATCGTAATAAAAAAAACTGTGTTTTATCGTTTGAAAAATCAGTCTTTTGGAGTGGTCCGACTACAGACCTATCTATTATACCTATACGATAAAGCGTGACCACCAGCTTAAGATGAGCCGTACGTTCAAAGGTTTCTGTACATTTTGGGTGTCAAGTTATTTGGAACGTAACATTTACATAGGTTGTGATAGTGCGAGTCGGACTCGCGCGCGAAGGGTTCCGCACCATTAGCTATACAACATTAGACTTCATATTTTAACCTTTTTTGTTTTAACGTGCGCGAGTCCAACTCGCACTTGGCCAACTTTTTGTATTTGTTGTTATAGCGGCAACAGAAATACATCATCTGTGAAAATTTCAACTATCTAGCTATCACCGTTCTTGAGATACAGCCTGGTGACAGACGGACGGACGGACGGATGGACGGACAGACGGACGGACGGACAGCTGGACAGACCGTTTTTACCCTTTGGGTACGGAACCCTAAAAAGAACGTATGAAATCGGACTACGTGTTAATAAATTACAACTAAGTGTATATTTTGACTTTCATCCCCTCTCCCAAGGGAACCATGCTGAATTTCGGGATAAAAAGCTAAATTATCCTACCTTGTAGTATGAACTCAAACCATCCTAAGTTTCATTGAAATCCATCCAGTAGTTGTGGAGTGATGGGATACAGACAGACAGACAAAAATAAAAAAAAATACAGTTTCGGCATCAGTATCAGCTACAGAGTACTGAAATTTTTTTTTTTTTAAATATCTGCCATGTACAGAATTGGACCTGTTACAGTTTTATTATAAGTATAGATAAGTATAGATTCTTGCAAAACTCATCACCCCTCCCCACGTATCTGTGAGTGACAATCACTGAAATAAACGAACTTATGTATATAGTAAATAGCAACAGAAACCTTGTGTAGGAAGACAAAATATTATTATCTACTTAAATCTTTACTTCTGTGTTCTAAATTGAAAATCAAGCTAAGCAGCATAAACGTATATATTGCGTTTTCTAACGTTCAATTGTTTTTATAGTGGTGACACAGCCAACAGATGGCGAATTCGTGTTGGATCTACATGGGCTAATAGTGGCGGTGTTGTCCACAACCTTGCCTCATTCCTGATCCACCCCAGCTATAACAGCCGCACATTAGATAACGATATAGCTATTATGCGCACTGCCACTGTTATCGCTCACAATAACCAGGCCAGGCCCGGTAGCATTGCTGGCGCAAACTACAACCTTGGTGATAACCAGGTCGTCTGGGCTGCTGGATGGGGAACTACTTCTGTAAGTTAATAATATTATATATATTTTAAATTTAGTCGTTAACATTAATCAAAATTTAATAATAATTCCACCGAAAACCTTGTCTTAGGTATATAATTTTGATGCAGTTTGTTTGTACACAATGCCACAGAATAAAAAGAAGCTGAAGGATCTCTCCACAAAGGCGTTTAAATAAATAAGCAACTGCCAAGACGCAAAAAATAACAATTCAGATCGCACGCCACTTAGTACCGTGCTATCTACAGCTATCTATATACCTATAGTACCTATAACTATTAAAGCAATTCAATACATTTCAAACATAAGCTACATATTATAATCAGAATACTATTTTACTATGTACGGTCGCGGTCTGAAAATGTTTACCAGTTTTGAAATTAGATTCTATGTCACACTTTTCGCTCTAAAGCCTAAGATGCCATATCAATTTACTTATTACCTTTCAAAAGTTATTATGCAAAATGACGCATAACAAAGACAATAATAAAATTATTAATCACTTTTTGATGATGAAACTCATTTCTTTATTTGTTGAAATGACATTTATCAGAAATTATTGTTTGAACGTCGTTTGGACAAGAGAAAATTTTTACAAAAGATTTTTTCATAACGAAATAAAATGGCAAGTTTAACCTTGGAGCAAAGGGCTGAAATAATATTTCTCTTTGAAGATGGACATAGCATAAGTGCTATATCACGAGAACTCAACATTTCGCGATTCACTGTGAGGTTTTGGATTAGGCGTCACGGCGAAGAAGGGCAAATAACAGATCATAGAAATAATTCAGGACGACGACCGATACTAACCACCGCGCAAATAACAGAAATGATTCATCGTTACGAAGAGAACGGTTTCACACCAACTAGTTATTGCTGCTTTATATAATGTGAGTGTTCGGACGATCCGACGAGCTTTGCACAGCGCTGGACTACACTACAGACACCATACTATTAAAGTGGAGCTGAAACCTCACCACAAAACAGCCCGGCTTAACTTTGCGCGACAACATCTCGATTTTGATTGGTCAAATACTATATTTACCGATGAAAAAACTTTTAAATCAAGCCAAATCGGAAGATTAAGTTTATGGCGCTATAATCGAACTCGGTATGATGAAGCTCATATCGTGCCTCAAAACGAGTCAGGTCGCATAACCGTAAACTTATGGGGGTGGATGAGCCTCGACGGCGTCGGAGAACTGGCGTCGTTAGAGAATACCACTGCCATTAATTATGTGTCGCTTTTGGAAGAAGTGATGCTGCCTACTGTGCGCGTAGTGTATCCTGCAACAGAATTCCCACACATTACTTACGTTTAAGATAATGCACGGATACACACGGCCCGTGCTACTATGGCGTGGTTCAACCTGCACCGTGACATTCGTCCCATAGAATGGCCCGCTCGGTCTGCTGATTTAAACCCTATTGAAAATTTATGGGGGCTTATGGTTCAACGCTGGGACTGTCAAAATGAAAGAAACCCTCATGGTCTTAGATCACACTGTGCTCGAGTGTGGGATGATATCAGAGGGACTGATCTATGCGCGCGTCTTGTTGCATCTATGCGGGATAGACTACGTGCCGTCATAGCTGCGGAGGGAGGTTATACTAGATATTAAATAAAGATTTTTTAAGTTTCTATTTTATTCTTTCTTCATATTCTTAGTTAAAAAACTAAAATATTGTTTTTTTATGGTTCCGTAGTTGAGTATCGGAACCCTTATAGGTTCGTCATGTCCGTCCGTCTGACCGTCCTCGGCTTACCTTCCAAGCTAAATGGTTGGCTAGAAGTCTGAAAAAAATTATGATTTCAAAGAAGGTTTTCTATACCTATATCAAACCTTGATAGTAGTCAGTCCATCTTTAGAGCGATTGATTGTCATGTCATTAGAAAAAACAATATATGAAATAGACTTTTTCAAACATAATTTAGAACTTGTGACCTAAATGTGTGCATGCAATTGTAATCCTTATGGTGGTAAACATTTTCTGACCGCGACTGTACGTACCTATGTACACGTATAGGCATATAGATAATGTTTGATCGATCTGTTTCGGTACAAGCTTAAATAAGCTGATATTGATCAAAACTTGATCAAATTGATCTTAATTTACTTTTTATTTATTTACAGATGATAGGTAAGAATTTGAACACTGTCTTCATTTTTATTTATAGCTGACTGGCTTTCTTTCGACCACTATCTCACCTGATGGTAAGTGATGATGTGGTCGAAGAGGTTGTTCAGGCTAACCTAAAATTACTGGCTCTTAAGAATAGCTGCCGGGACATACCTTAAGGTGCTTGGTGACCGTTTTCTACTTGATGGTGGTAAAGCAAGGCTAGTAAGGCGAGCATTCGGAAAATGCCCTACCATCATGCTATGCATCATGCTATGCATAGATTCCTATTTTTATCTATATAGGCATAGCTGTACCCAAGCAGATGCTAGTTAAAGATATAGAGTTGAAAGCATTGTTAAGCACCTAATAATTCTGCAGCATTTGATCAAAAATGGTTTTCAAAAGTAACTTTTTTATTATTACAATATTTTTATACATCACTTACGGTATATAAATGTCTAGGGATCACAATATTCTAAAACCTATACAGATAGCACGCAGAGGATTTATTGAGTGCGTTGACTCATGTATATATAATGAATTTTTAGGCTGGAGGATCTGCTTCGGAGCAGCTGCGTCATGTTCAGATTTGGACTGTAAACCAGAATACCTGCGCTCAACGCTATGCCACTGTTGGTGACACTATCACTGCTAACATGCTGTGCTCCGGCTGGCTCGACGTCGGCGGTCGCGACCAGTGCCAAGGTGACTCCGGTGGTCCTCTCTACCACAACGGCATCGTCGTCGGTGTTTGCTCCTGGGGACGCGGCTGTGCTCAGGCTTTCTTCCCCGGTGTCAATGCTCGCGTTTCTCGCTATACTGCTTGGATTCAGGCCAACGCATAAATTTAATATGTGATTTTGTAATAAACTTGTGAACTAGTAAACTTGTATTTCCTTGTATTGTTGACCTCCACGGAAAAATCGAATTTTTGCATTGAATCTGTCTCTTGGCTTGGTAGCTATCGGCTTCGCCCGGTTCGTTATTGATTATTTATTCAATTAATTTCATATGCTAAGATATGTTTGAGTATCTGCCGCTTCCAAATTACATTTTATTTAGAATGGACCGCATCACGCTTGTATAGTGGTAATAACCACTAAAAGCCTCTCTGTGAATCTTAACTAACAAACCATTGAGTGGGTTTTTCACGATATTTTTTCAAAAAGCCCAATTTATTTAAAATAAATCCGCTATAAAATAAATAATAAATGTAAGTTTCATATGACATAAATGACTGGTTTTTGGCCTCGGATCTTGGTGAGCATCTTTGGATTTCATTTTATATGATGGTTTGCCAATTCAGTACTGATATTAAATTTTTATACAGAAGTTATAAAAAATCGGCTATTTCGATGAAAGATATTTTTGGTAGGCATGAGATATTGCTGCTGTTTACACACGTGGTAATTTGACATCAAGATTTGACCTGTTCAACCATAATAGCAAGAGTTTCAGCATTAACCAAGATATGGTTACCAACCGGCATCTGTTGTGAATCTGCTCTTTGTGAACTGATTCTCATTCAATATATTAAGCTCATTAAAATGGGATAGAAGTTGTTTGAACATAATTTTTAGAATACTTTACACAGAATAGATAAGATGGAAATTGATCTATCTTTACCTATTAAAAGAGTCAGATTTGGCCCCGACTTTAAAATTGGAGTGATTTTACTTTGTTTCAGTTTTTCAGAAGTAGAATACAGAAGTTTCGTCTATGGGCACAAAACATTTGTATTGTTACTAAAGATAGTGCAATAATGCCAATAATAGATTCTGCCACTGTAACTGATACACCCCACGAGTCCTCGGCACTCTTTATAAAACTTTTGAATGTCTTTATATCCGTCTCTTGCAAGCCATTTAAACTTCTAGTCGATAGTGGCACATCAATCAATAATTTAAAAATAAATACCATTGAAAACATGCCTGAAATTACAAAACATATTATAACTTTTAGCGGAATATGAACAACAGGCAATCCAATGTGGACATCTGACCACATTCCTATCAACTTTCACTCTATAGACCATCATTTCCATGTTGTAACCAATATAAATTTCCCATGTGATGGATTAATAGGCAATGATTTACTATTTATGTCTAATTCTAAACTTGATTACACTGAATATACTCTCATAATGGACAAAGGGAAATTAACCAAACCCATTTTCACTATACCGCCTAAAAGTGAAACAGTTACCGAATGTCATGACATTCGGTAACTGTTTCACTTTTAGGTTCATTACATGTAATGAACCCTGAAACAAAAGAAGGTCTCGTCCTTGATCAGAATATCATAAAACATATTTAAATAGCAAACTGCATCGTTAAGGTAAAGCCTATTTCGAGAATAAATATATCCGTCGTCAACACTTCAGTCTCCAATAATCATAGATTCAAACCTTAAATTAAAATTGATACCTCTAAATAAAAATGACCTACACAAATTTTTCATACAACTCATTTTGATGTGAACCAAAACAATAACGTTATGAAACGAACATAAGAAGTTGTACCTCTGCTGAGAGCGTCCCATCTAAATTCAGAAGATACAGACGCACTATGCGAACAATTGAAGAAGAAGAACAAGCTCCACAGCCGTCTACTTCTAGTACACGTAACTCCGATCCGAATCCAGTACCAGAGGTTCCTCAGGATCTTCTGGATGACCTCACAGACTTAGGTGGTTTGGACCTAAGTCCACTAGACGAACAACTAATGGATATAGATTTTAGTTCTCCTATTCTTCCCTACCCCAGTACGACTCCTTCTAATGTTAAAAAGAATACAGTTTTAAGAAATTCAGAATTTTTTATATAGAGTTACAGCACGAGTTACAGAGTCACTGAACAACGTGTCCTACATTGTATCAATTGATAATTTTAAGATAAGACTTAATACTGCTTTACATGTATTACAAAGCAATTCATTTACGCTTTCTTTTAAAATTGAAGATTTGGTTAATTCAATGTTATTTGTAAAAAGTAATAATATACAACCATCTATTATTACACCACGTCAGTTGTTCGAGGACATTACCAGTAATCTTAAAATAGTTCTTAAATATAAAGATTTTCCAATCAACCTTGAATTCAATAATATTCATATTCTTATGAAAACTGCAGTATGTTATTGTTTAGATAAAAAGCTAGTATTTATAATCAAAATACCCCTAGTTAATGCGTTAGAGTTTAACCTATATAAGAATGTACCACTACCAACTCCGAATTCTGCCGAAAACCCTAATTCTATTGCCATGATTCTACCTACTGAAGAATATGTAGCTTTAAGTAAAGACAATCCAATTCCCGCCTTGGGCATACAATTTTGTTCTCCAATAATTGTAAAATATGATTTTCGCTTAGCACGCGGTAGTGATTGTAACATCGAGAAACTAACCTCGATAGTGAAATTGACGATCCGGCTAATCTGGTAACTAATGTGTGATATTGCACTCATTCGAAATTTAAAATATTACTTTACCTAGTGAGGTGCTTCCAGTATCGTAATGTGTTGATATTTTTATAACTGATAAGTTTTATTATAAACTAGCTGTACCCGCTACTTCGTTCGCGATTGCCGTAGGTACCTGCAGACTAATTATTCACATTTGTGCACTGTTTATCCCATATTAAGCAAAACACTGTGGTGTGGTCTGCGGTGAAGCACTCTTATATTAAACCATAGCTCAGAATGGAGCTTTTTACTTTGGATTTCAAAACTCCCGGAATGACTTGTAACAATGGTAACCATTGGTGTAAACAAAGTTATATGTCTAAGATTTTTCGTTGTAAAATACTCTGTTGTTATAAAACAATTAATAATAACTATGTTTGGCAGGGTAGTAACTAAATATCTAAATTGTATGTTTAATTAAAATCTAGTACAAAATACCTACCAGTGGGTGTTATCCTTATCACAAAGTCACTATACACATAATTAAAGTGAGATATACAGGTATTGATTGCACACACATTTGTTTCAACATGGAGGCAGTACAACAGTCAATGGCCCAACTCCAGCAGTTATACAACATTAGACTTCATATTTTAACCTTTTTTTGTTTTAACGTGCGCGAGTCCAACTCGCACTTGGCCAACTTTTTGTATTTGTTGTTATAGCGGCAACAGAAATACATCATCTGTGAAAATTTCAACTATCTAGCTATCACCGTTCTTGAGATACAGCCTGGTGACAGACGGACGGACGGACGGATGGACGGACGGACGGATGGACGGACATACGGACGGACGGACAGCTGGTCAGACCGTTTTTACCCTTTGGGTACGGAACCCTAAAAAGAACGTATGAAATCGGACTACGTGTTAATAAATTACAAATAAGTGTATATTTTGACTTTCATCCCCTCTCCCAAGGGAACCATGCTGAATTTCGGGATAAAAAGCTAAATTATCCTACCTTGTAGTATGAACTCAAACCATCCTAAGTTTCATTGAAATCCATCCAGTAGTTGTGGAGTGATGCGCGGCCGGGATACAGACAGACAGACAGACAGACAGACAAAAATAATCAAAAAATACAGTTTCGGCATCAGTATCAGCTACAGAGTACTGTACATTTTTTTTTTCAAAATATCTGCCATGTACGGAATTGGACCTGTTACAGTTTTATTATAAGTATATAGATCATATTGGATATCACAGGTTATTTAGGGAGTTATTGTACCATATTCACTTAATTTTAGTGATGTGAGAGATAGTCCTTACTTTATTTCTTTCCTATATTAAAATTAAAACTTATAAAACGATGTTTGTTAAGCACTCATTTTAACTTTTTTTTTATGCCTGATAGTTTAGCCATTGACCACTATCTCACCTGATGGTGAGTGATGATCTGGTCGAAGATGTTGTTCAGGCTAACCTAGAATTACTGGCTCTCAAAGACAGCTGCCGGAACACACCGTTAGGTGCTTGGCGACAGATTTTCTACTTCGGAGTGGTAGCTAGCCAGGCATTCGCAAAATGCCTTACTACCATGCAACGTATGCGTCTCTATTCTATCTTCAGCGTTAAGTGTGAATACAAAAATAATGGTCGTTAAATGCTTGTCTATGGGAAGTAGGTAGAAAGTAGAATATTTAACCAATGTTGCATACTTCTTAATGAGGAAGATTGTATACGGACCAATTTTTATTGTTTTATGTAATTAAGAACTTGGAAAAACCTTCATTTTAATGCAAAAAAAAATTTGAATTTGAACAAGGTGAAGTTACATATACATATATAAAAGTCGAATTGTTACATCCAAATATTGAATTTAAATATATATACTTTGTGTATACAGGGCTATTGGTAAAATGCTAACAACCTCTTAGGGTTGACTTTTGCTAGTTCTAAACACATTATTTTTTGTATTTTTTATGTATTTTAAAAAGTCTCTTGTGCCTGTAATTATTTTATATTTTTTATTACTTGCTCGATATAAATATTCAAAACTCTATTCAAATGGGCACGGTGCAGTCCAGTGTTGCCGCAGCGGGCGCTCTTGGCTCGGAGTAGGCATTAAAACTCAAAAAAATATTTAAAGAATTATAACAATTTTCAAACAGTAAAAATGTCATCTCAAAATGTTTGTTAGGACTAGCAAAAGTCAACTCTTAGAGGTTGTTAGCATTTTACCAATAACCCTGGGGTAACCCAATAATACAGGGTGATTTTTTTAAGCCGGTACAGTAAGGGCAGGTACCTTAACCCTTATAGTCACAGGAAAACGTTTTTGGAGACTATCAATATTTTTTTACGATATTCTGAACTGCATTTACAGATTTTAGAATAAAAATTACAGGCAGCAAATATTTTACGCAATAACTTTTTTTGATGCCAATCGATCTTGTTTCTAATAAGGGTCAAAAGTCTCTACTGAACCGACTGAGGTTTGAGTACTAGACACGTCATAAATCGCGTAGAACTTTTTCCATACATTTGTATGGAAATACAGGAGGTATAAGATAATTACAGTTTTTATCAAGCTGGCCTCTTGGCTTACTGTACCTAGAACCAAATGCGCCTAGATAAGTAGAAGACATGAGAGACATATATGACTACATCTCTGGATAAGCTTCCATATAGGCTTAAATAGCAATCTACGTGCCTATATCTTTTTAAACGCACCATTTTCTTGGAGGTTTGTAATTACCTTTCCTGGTGGTACTTGTCGATACTTATTGGCGTACCACACCAATGCAGATTCCGTGTTCCTATTATTTATAAAATACGCTTCAATGAAGTCCAAACGTTTGCGATTTAAAGACATTATTTAACAAGAAATACATAAATTACATCTTAGAATCTAGAATTTTTTAGCACAAACATAAGAAATAGTTGAAATAACCCAAAAAATCTAATGGAATTAGAACTTTTTTTTATATACTAAATGTTGCAGCCTGTCTTCTTAATAGCGGATTATACCAGATCTACCCATGACAAAAAGTTTCGTTAATTTAGAAGTTTGACTTTTTTACCGAAATGTATGGAAAAATATATCGCCATTTCTGACATGTCCAGTAGAGACCTTTGATCTCTATAAGAAACAGGATCGATTGGTATCAAAAAAAGTTTTTGTGTAAATTGACCATTTTCTTGCTGACTGTAAATTTTTCCAAAATCTTTGAATATAGTTCAGAATGCCTTAAAAATTTATGGATGGTCTCTTTACAACGTTTCCCTGTAACTATGTAGTAATGGTTAAGGTCACTTAGTGTCCTGTCTCAAAAATTCACCCTGTATATATGTGTGTGTGTGTATGTGTGTGAGGGGGTGTATTTGCATATGTGCGTGTGTATGTAAAGGGGCTGGTGTGAAAAATCTATGTCTAGCTTATGTCATCATAACATTTGACATAAGCTAGACATACTATAGTTTCATTGTAACTACGCTTTTTTTTTTATTTGAAGCGCTCGTAGCCAAGTTTGCATAGCGATTCTGATTCGATCAGCAAAGTTAAGCAACGTTCGCCGCGGTCATGACTTGGATGACCGCGTGTGTCATGACCACTGGTGACATTACTACTGAGCGCTTCCGTGCTTCGGAGGGCACGTTAAGCCGTCGGTCCCCATTGTTGTCTTAGGATAGCAGTCGTTACAGCATGGTGGTAGGGCACTTTGCAAATGCCCGCCTGGCTAGCTACCACCCTCAAGTTGAAAATCTGTCGCCAAGCACCTAACGGTGTGTTCCGGCAGCTGTCCTTGAGAGCCAGTAACTCTAGGTTAGTCTGAACAACATCCTCGACCACATCATCACTTACCATCAGGTGAGATAGTGGTCAAAGGCTAAACTATCAGGCATAAAAAAAAAAAAAAAAAAAACGTGAAAGTGAGTAAAAGATTTTTATCATTAATTTTGCACTTCTGTAGATTCACTACAAATAAAACCAAACTGAATATCAGTAATAATTTGAAATTTAGGTATATAGGTAAGGTTTAAGTCGTCTACATAAAATACGTTCTATTATTTTATACAGTGCTGGTAGTATGGATATAAAGCGATAATCAACTATATAACATATTTCCCCTCCCTTATGAATTGGTTTTTTATAAGTGCTATTTTGAATAAAGTGGGATAGAAGCCTTAACTAAAACTAAAATGACTAATGTGAGTGATATACGGAAAAATGATTTTTTTGGTATATTTTATGTATTTATTTATTGATCTAATAACGTCATAAGACAATTACAATTAAATCACAATTAAACGGAAGATTACAGACATACCAATTAAATATTACACAAAGTCAAAAGATAATACATATTGAATACAAATAATTTAGTCAGAAAATAAAATAAAAATCAAGGCATGTCATCTATCTCAAATGAGTTGTCAGGGCTTTTTACATTTCTATGCCATTGGTCTGGTACATTTTCACAATAATTCCTAATAGCTAATATCATGAATTTCCAATCGTCAAAAAATAAGTCACAATCAGTGCTGGCAGCGAGGAGCTCATTTAGATGGCGCCGTGTGCGGAGCAGCGGTGACATCGAGCGCGCCACAGTGCAAGTCGTATCAACTGCAAACAAGTTGTGCGGCCTACCACGCCTATACGCTGGAGCCCACGGATCGTCAGGCACAAACAGTGTGCAAACTAAATTAAGCAGCTCCATGGAATCAGCCAAGCCTTTGAGTATCTTACAGCACATTGTGAGCTGATCTATCATTCTTCTCAACTCCAGAGAATTATAGCCGAGCTGGCCCAGTAAAAACTTAGTGGGGTAAAGATACGGATAATACCCGTATACTCTTTTGTACAATTACCTTAGAAAAGCTTTTTGGATCTTCTCGAGCATTCGGGTGTAGCTGACATGGTACGGGTTCCAGACGCACGCGCTTGTCTCGAGCTTGCTCCTAACCAAAGTGTTGTACAAAGTTATAATTACCTAGGGATTTTCAAAGTCCTTCGAGTTTCTCAGAACGAAGCCAAGCTATCAACCCAATATATCAACAACGATAGCTTTATGGCTATCGTTGTTGAAGTTGCAAGCTTCTATTTTTAATCTGTTTGGTTTATTTTGTTAGGATATAAATTCATCCATATGAACATAAACTTTACCTATAGAACCTGGTAATTTTTTTAACTTAGTCAAATAATGGCCATGTTCGAGTAGCCACTTTTCCTGTCATGCGTATTTACGCTCGCGAGCGGATTCGGTCCGCATGCGGGTGATAGCATGCTCCAGGCCGTGCGCGTGCTGCCCGAGTGATAGGAAAAACATGTATTATGGGATGCCGGCAGCACACATGCGGGATCCGCACGCGGGTGTCTATCCGCGTGACAGGAAAAGCAGTTTGAGGCTACCGCATCACAAGAGGCCATTAAAGAAAAAAACGTAGTTGGTTTAGATTGCACCATTAAAGCCGATTTCTGTGTCTACACTCTTTTGCAAAAAAAACGGGCATCTAAGGAAATTTACGTTCTAAGGTCGATTTTAGTTAATTAAATGAAATTTATTTCTTTGACGTAGTCTGTATACTTATAATCGTGTAAATTAATGCGCGTGAAGTGAATTCGAGCAATTAAAAGAAAAAAAACTATGGATTTTTTAAAATCGATGTACACGCCCAAACAATAAGAAGTGGTCGGCAATAAAGACAAGTTTTTTTTTTACTTTTTGTAATTAAATAGTTACAAATGTAACAACCTAATAACGAGTGTGAACTCCTCTTGCCAAAATCACAGCTTGATTCCTTCTGGGCATGCTTTCCACGATGTTTTTAATAACGTTTTGAGGAATACGTTCCCACTCTTCTGCAATGACTCTTTTTAGCTCCCTGATGTTTTTTGAAGCAGGTTGCACTGATCTTACCCGTCTCTTTAGAACATCCCACACATGCTCAATTGGATTGAGGTCAGGACTTCGAGCTGGCCAATCTAAACGACGGATCCCAACTTCTTGCATGTACGCTTCCACGTCGCCAGAACGGTGCGGGCGAGCATTATCGTCCATAAAAATGAAATCTTCCCCAAGTGCAGTCAATGTGGGTTATGCATATGGAATTAGGACTTCCATTATGTACCGGTGTGCATTTAATGTTCCATTTTCTATGAAAACTAACTCCGTACGCTCCTTCGAATTAATTGCTTCCCAAAACATAACGGAACCTCCGCCATAAGGAGTGATTTCTTCGAAACACACTTCCGCATAGCGTTCCCGTGGTCTTCGCAGCACTCGCCGGCGTCAGTCCTCTCCACACAAAGAGATTCTAGCTTCATCAGAAAACAATACTTTATTCCAGTCCTCCAGAGTCCATGAAGCACAGTTCCGAGCAAACTGAAGTCGAGCAACACGGTGTTCACGGAGTAATTTAGGGCCCCGAGCTGGGCGGTAACTCTTGATATTGGCAGCCAAAAGCCTCCTCCTGACCGTCCACAAGCTAACTTCTACTCCTCTTACTTCTTCAAGGCTCTTCTTCAGGTCCACACTTGACGCCTTACGATAACGCAACGCCTGACTCACCAAAAAGTGGTCATCTCTTGGTTCTATGCATCGTTTTCTTCCCGAACCGGGTCTTCTTTTGACCGAACCAGTCTCTTGATACCGTTGCCAAGTCCTCTGGACAGTTGAACGACTCACATTTAGTCGCTGAGACACGTAAGTTTGCGAACAACCTTCTTCAAGTAGGGCTATAATTTTACCGGCCCTATCGCTTTAGCACTCATATTAAAAAATTGGTATTTTATGTAAAAAGAAAGATTAAATTGTTTAATATGCAGAAAATATCCAAAAAGTTTTAAAATATCGTTATCAGTTAAAAAACCGTTTCAGCAATTCGCGCCATTAGTAAAGCAATTTTAGAATAATCCACAATGATCATTATTTTTCTTTTATTAATTTCAAATTTTAAATTTGGAACGTAAAGAATCATGCCAGGATGCTTCAAATAACATGCCAATACATCGTCAAATTAACAAAACCTATTTCTTGTTCTTCTTCATTGAAGTAGAGAAAAAAATCTAAAGTGCCCGTTTTTTTTGCAAAAGAGTTTATTTCAAAAACTGTGCTTATAAGGAATTGGGAATATTGGTTTACTTAAATACTTTAGTACTGAGAATGCCGATTTATAACGTGGTTTTAATGGTGTGATCAAAATCAACTACCATTTTTTTCTTGTATGACCTGTTGTGATGCGGTACTCTAAAAGAGCGGTTACTCGCATCTGGCCATTTTTCTTAGAGTTGTTTTATTTATTTATTATTAAAACAATACATCTATCCTTAACTTAGTTAACGTTTGCCGTCGGTGAAAGTTTATGTACAATAGATTATAATTTGGATGACTTTATATCATGTCAAAACAATCCAAACAGATTAAAAACAGAAGCTTATCATGTCTTCGTAGGCATGGTATCATTTTAATCTACAGATTTTCATCATTTAGATTTTCATGACATTTCAGATTTTCAAGATCATTTTAATTCAAGAGGTTTTAGGGAAAAGTCAGTCAGCCGTTTTCACTAACAGTATACAACTATAGAATAAAATGCGTGCTGTTGTCGTGTTTGCTGTATGCGTTGCTGCAGTGGCAGGTATGTAATAAAAATAGCGGTATCTAGTATATTTTTTATTATTTAATCAATTGATACATTTTTGATGATAATATTGCAATATTATTTTTAACTCGCCAATATCACGATTGCATATCGCTCTCTTAGATATACAAAGGCATAATACGAAAAAGAGTTAGGAAGTCGCTTTTCAATATTCTGGATTTTTTCAAGATTCTGGACATTTCATTTTATTGTACTTATAAAATGCTTATTTTTGAAGTTATAAATGTGAAATTCTGTAATCTTCTGTAATATAACGTTTTGATCTGTTATATTATTAGTATACCTATAACTATTTAAATTTGAACCATAGCAATCGATTTAAAAAACATCATATCGATCTATATCACAAAATCGAACCGCAAGGCTGTTATTTGGCAAACAAAAATCACCCAAGTGACGTGAGTTGGAACTCACGTCACTTGGGTGATTTTTTATTTGGCATTCTGGAACAAGTTGCATTTACACTTGCGCCGCACGAGTGATGGCGACATCTTGTGGAACTACACTTGCGTGAAGTGAACTGATTCTTTGAGGATTTTTTTTCTTTTTTTTTATATTATGGTTGACAAACAAGCAGGCAGCCCGTCTGATGGAAAACGGTAACCGCCTTCTATGGACATCTGCAACACTAGCTGCGCTGCCGATGCGTTGCCTGCCCAGAGAGGAATTTGTAGACGCCCCTTTTGAACTGGTACGACATGGACCTTTTCTTCGCGGAAAGACCTCCGGAGGAAGGTCGTTCCACATCCCTATTGCATCATTCGATTGCATTAGTCCGGAACAACTGGTTGCGAAGTTATCATACTACGGATTTTCTGACAAAACGTGTAAATGGTTTGAAACGTACCTTATAGGCAGAGAGCAATATGTGGAAGTTGAAAATCAGGATGGCAATAAATCAATCTCTACCTAGAAGGGACCACGTCACCTCTTATCTCGTAGAAAAAGGAATACTTAATATGAAGTTACGAAGGGAACTCTATCTGGCATGTCTAACACAAAGAGTTCTATGGAACCAGAAACCAGAATATCTTTTTGAAAAACTCACATGGAGTAAAGATATTCATTCCTTGAACACCCGCTCTAAGCTCCAAAATACTCTGGTCATCCCTAAACATAAAACCGCTGGTCTTAAAGGTTGCTTTAAATACAGGGCATCAAAAATTTGGAATGACCTCCCGCCACCTTTCAGAATGAAGACAAGCAGCAACACATTTAAAATAAAATTAAAGAGAGTTCATTTGGATCGCCAAAGGCAAAATTTTGAAGCAACATTTAAAACGCAGAGGAAGACGAAACACAAACACTAAATCATCACTTGCAAAAAATACTTGACCTCAATTATACAAACAGCACATACACATATATGCACCCTCTCACACACACACTCACACACTTACACTTTTCCACCGAATATGGCGTAATATATGTGTACTATATTTTATGATAATATATTTGTATTGTATATAAAGATTGATAGTAATAAGATAAGTCTTATGTTTTAATTGGCCACGAATTTGTGTAATTTAGTTCTATGATTGTAAGTTGTCTCTGTACCTATGTATCTTTTGTTCATTTGAGAAACGCTTTTTTTACCTCCTATGTCTCTCGGCAAACATCCGCCCTAGTAGGGATATGCTGAAAAACAGCGCAGCCCACGCCCTTGTAAGTGAGTGATAGCGCTGCATAATGCTGAGCATAACCCTTTTGCCTTATGACTGTTATTAATTTTTATTATTCCGTACATATTTTTATTTTGTAATAAGGCAATAAATTGATATTTTATTATAATTATTATTTATTATTATGTATTATCCCACAAGTACGCGGTAGAAATGAGCGAGAAAAGCGAACAGCGTGTGATGTCCATACTTCCTGGATGTGGGGGTGGATCTTTTGACGGTGTCAAGATGTGCGGTAGTAAAATTTCGACGCAGGAATAAGGTCAAAAAGCTCGTCAGAACCTTCCCCGAAAAACAAGCGGTAAAAAATACAAAGGGAACCTACATCTCTACGGAGACTGAGAGGATCCAGCTTGTCAGAGAGCTTGGGATTGTCGATAATTCTGGCGGCTCGTCGCTGTAGGGAGTCGAGAGGCTGAAGTTGGTATTTCGGTGCGCCATTCCAAAGGTGGGAGCAGTATTCTACGTGGGGCCGAATTGTGCTTTGTAGAGTAAAAGCCGCTGAGTAGATGTAAAGTACCGCTTCGCCTTGTTAAGCACACCGAGCTTCATTGAAGCGAGTTTCGCCTTAGCCTGCAAATGACCCCTAAACTGAACCTCGCCAGAAACGCTAACACCAAGGATCTCCAAGCTCTTAGAGATGTTCAGGGGAATGTCCTGAAATTGCGGAGCGGCGCCAAAAGGAGCTTTTTTCGCTGTGAACGCGCAGACTTGTGTCTTAGAGGGATTGAATTTGACGAGGTTAAGATTTCCCCACGCTGAGATTTTGACAAGAGAATGTTCAATCTCGGACACAAGTCTGTCTCTGCTTTCCAAAACTTCAGAGAGCGGGGCACTAACGCGACTAGAGTACTGTGCGCTGACCGTACTATCATCTGCATAGCAATGAATGTCACCGACTCGCAACATGTCATTGATATGCAGGATGAATGGCGTAGGCGACAACACAGAACCCTGGGGGACTCCAGCGTTGATGGGCATGGCATCGGAACACGATCCGTCTACAACGACTTTAATAGTACGCCCGGAGAGGAAGCTGGATATCCATGTGCAAAGCCCCGTAGATATGCCATATGACGGTAGTTTCGAAAGAAGTGCCCTGGGCCACACCCGATCGAAGGCCTTGGCAATGTCTAAGCTTACCGCCAGCGCTTCTCTTTTACTCTCAACAGCTTCGGCCCACCGATGCGTAAGATAAGCTAGAAGATCACCGGCTGATCGGCCATGACGAAATCCATATTGACGATCGCTGATCAGGCGGTGTTCCTCCAGGTATCCAAGAAGCTGAGAGTTCACAACTCGTTCCATAACTTTGGAGAGCAGAGAAGTGATTGCAATGGGGCGGTAGTTAGAAGGGTCCGTGCGATCGCCTTTCTTAGGGATCGGGTAGACAAGAACTACTTTCCACGATGATGGCACACATTTTCTATAATAAACGGTATTCGGTGACTAAATATTTCAGTCGTAATTTCAATTCTAGCTAACAAAATAAAAATTAGTATTTTACGCGTGATAATGCGAGTAAAACTTGTGAACATTTCAAAATTAAGATATTTCTTACATTATTTACGGCATAAAACTTGATGTATTTTAAGGTGAATAAAAAAGGCATGTCGCTTCAATAAGAAAAGTAGATCATTCTTGCTTCTGAGCGTTCAACAATTCGTGAGGGGAGAGTAAACACACCTATCACATTAACTGTCATATTTATTCACGAGTATAATATTACTTAAATGGTACGATAACATATTTCAAATTAAATTTTATAAATGAAGCAGGTGGGTTATAAAAATAATGTTCATAACATACAAAACATTGTTATGTAGGACCGATATTTTTTGTCTGTGTATTTTTTATATATATTATATTTAAAACACTTACCTACACATATTACATAAGTGATTTTAGTACCTACAATTACATAACGATAAACTATCTAAAGATACATCATACCTTATTGTAACAGCCAGATCGTTCACTGCTGAACATAGCCTCCCCTATTAAAGGGTATTTGCCATAATCCCCACGCTTGGCAGGCGTCTTGGGAATCGCAGTGTAAGTTGGCAGTTCTTTAGAAGGCGCTGCTGCACACCTTCTAGCATTTTTTTCCTTAGTCGCCTCTTGCGGGGTACACCATACTTTAATTGTTGGGAAATGGAAGGAAACATTTTAATTGATACACCTTTAAATTGGTGAACAGGTCAAAGTGTGTTAAAGTCATCCTCTTGCACCACATTACCACCTTATATTAATTTCATACTTTGCCACTCTCCACAAACTTTCTTCATACTTTCATTTGTCATTAAAATTTTAAAACTATCTAAAATATAATAACTATATATGAGATTTTAAACAATAAATTGAAACTGATACATAACATTAAATTTTATTAATTAGACCAAAAAATAAGAGTAAAGCTACAGAAATTCCCACCAAGCTAAAAATCAGTAAGATTGTTTAAAATATGATTAAAAACTAAAATTTGAAAGTTCCCCATCATTCCCCTGAATAGCAAAAAAATATTCAAGGTCAAAGATCAAAAAAAAAGAGAATTACGCGATTTTCACAAAAACGGTAAGTGTTATCATTAAAATACTTCAGACAAAAATAGAAGATCATAAAATTATCTACGAAAAATGTACCAATACTTTTTTTCTACGAGCCGTAGTTTTTGAGATATAACGATTCAAAAAGTTATAAAAGTTGTTAGCATCATAGTACGTGGAAACATAATTTTTTTTGTAGATAATTTTACGATCTGCAATTTTTGTCTGAAATATTTTTATGGTAAAACTTACCGTTTTGGTGAAAATCGCGAAAATCTCATTTTATCAACATTTGATCTTTTCCATACATCATTCGATGAGAAACTTTCAAATTTTATTTTTAATCATCATTTAAACAATCTTACTGATTTTCAGCTTGGTGGGAATTTATGTAGCTTCTATTGTCTAAATTGACCGGACTAAGGGTAGGATAGAAGGAAATGGTAGCCATTTATTCAAATATGTTCTGACTGTCCGTCCACACCCTTGAGATTGGGGTGGTGTAAATAGGAGCACAAGACCTGCCTGTCATCACAGGCAGCGATAGTAGGGGTCTATCGCTGCTTGTGATTACAAGCAGGTCTTGTACTCATTTTCTCGGTGCTTGGCGGACTCATTGTGCAATAGGGCGGCCTAGGCCCTGTTGCACAATGCCGCCGCTTAGTTAACCAGGGTGATCAGGCAGCACCAGGTGGATCCCCCGCCTACACGGAGAAAGCCCAGTGGACCGATCAGCGACACAAGCCACGGCGGCCGGCGACTCCGCACCTGTTGCTGTATATGTTCTGAGTTTGTGTTTGTTTATACAGCTGTCCCCAGCAACCCACAAAGGATCGTAGGAGGCACTGTGACTACCATCGATCGTTATCCAACCATAGCCGCTTTGCTGTACAGTTCAAACCTGAGCACTTACTGGCAAGCTTGCGGTGGCTCAATTCTCAACACCAGGGCTATCCTTACAGCTGCACACTGTCCAGCGTAAGTTATTAGACATTTACTCACTGCGATAATTGATAGCTTTTAAATCCGACGGTATGATGGTTCTTTGGAAGTGTTAGGAATCTTGAGGGCTTTATGGGAGGATCCTCTTGGATAATATTATTGTATCATCATATCGATGTGAGTAACGTGTTACTGTTAATTAAGGACAGGCACGGGCTATGTACTAACCAGTTGGCCTAAATAAACTGAAACGTTGCATGTATATTATCAACAAGATGTCAAGACCAAGTACCTTGCCTAGTAATCTATCTTACTGTGAGGATTTAGTATTGCCTCAGCTAGGGATGCAACAATGTGATCCTTTGAGCCCGCTTATATTTATTTTGGTCATTCATAGGACCGTAGGTTCTCTGGACCTTTGGTATCTTGATGATGGCACTTTTTGGTGGGCCCCCGGCCGTAGTTAATCCGAGAAGTGAAATCTCTCTTTCCTGCTCTTAAAACACTAGATTTATTAGTTAATAGTGCCAAATATGAACTGAATGGCGTAGAATTTGGAAACCAGATTTTCATTTTTTTTTTTAATTTGATTATATTGCATAGGTAGTTATTGAACAAAAGAGATAGTTTTACCCCTGGCATAGTGCATGTTTGGACCAGCCACGTCAGCAATATTTTAATACGATAAGTGAATAAAAACACACATGTATAACGCTAATTCCGTAATGAATATATTAAAATGAAATATAACTATACGATATAAATAGGTACTGAACTGTACTATACCAGCCATTTCTGATAACAGCCTCCCCTATATAAGGTTATTGGTAAAAGATTCAGACAGTATTAGAAAACCTTATTGTTTTAAGTTTTGAGTCTCGTATTAAATGACAAAGCCTACTCTAATCCAAGAGCGCCCGCCGCCGCAACAACCCTGGACCGCGCCGCGCTCCCTTTGAATACAATTTATGTTTTTATATTTACATCGAGCAAAGTAATAAAAAATATGCAATAATACATTACAGGCACAAGAAACTTTTAACATCAGGTGGTCTTCGTGATTATCCCATCAAAAAAACACACGTAAAAAGACCAGCAGAAGTCAACCCGAAGAGGTTATTAGCATTTTACCAATAACCCTGTATATGTTATACATATAAATAGTATAATAATTAAAAACTACCAGGAAAGGGCAGTTTTTAAACGAATAATTATTTCCAAATAGTAACTACTTCCATTCTATTAATTTATTAACTTTCATTTATTTCTTTAGTGGCGACGCAGTCAATAGATGGCGACTTCGTGTTGGATCCACTTGGGCCAATAGTGGCGGTGCTGTTCACAACTTCGATACATTCGTGATCCACCCCAGCTACAACAGCCGCACAATGGATAACGACGTAGCTGTTATGCGCACTTCCACCGTAATCGCTCACAACAACAACGCTAGGCCCGCTAGTATCGCGGGTGCAAACTACAACCTCGGTGATAACCAGGTCGTCTGGGCTGCTGGATGGGGAACTACTTCTGTAAGTTTTTTTTATATTATACAAATTACTTAGTGTTATGTAACCAAATATTGAATATATATGCCACCGGAGATCTCGTCCTAGTTACATACATAAATATTGATGCTGATTAGTTGTGCACAATGCATCGCCCGGAGAAGTTCATTTTCCGAGCACACGATCAGAAGCACAAATGAAAGTCACTTTGAAATCGATTCTCATGTCAATCAGAGTAAGTACCTATAGCTATATTTACCATTGTAAGTAAAGCTATGGGCATTTACTATGATAGAAGGATTTTTTAAATTAAGTTATGTAAAAATATTAATTACGTATAATAAGAGTTTCTAAATTGACACGGTCATTTAAACTATGGTTAGTATTAGACCCGGCATATTTGCCGTGTTTTTGATTGTTTATGAGCACCCGATATTTTGGCACTGTTGCAAGCGCCGTATAGCAAAAGACCGCTGGATTTATGCAAGAACCGAAGAAGTTTGCAATACTTTACTTTAAACTTTCATGAATTAAACTCATGTTTCTATATTACTGACGGGTCTAAATGTGCTAATTGGGTTAATTCGTGCGTGGATAGACCCGTCAGTAATTTAGAAACCGAAGAAGTGTTACAAATAGTTCACAATCTGATATCATTAGTTTTGCTATATACGAAATTTAAATAGTGGTGTGAGTGACAGTGACAATAAGAGCACCGTCTTGCCGAAAAAAACGTACAAGAAAGAGGATAGACCGATTCGTCTGCTCTTAGTGCCAACTATCAACTTGCATAGACTTCAGTGTACTCGTGATCATGGCGCTTGCAACAGTGCCAAAATATCGAGAGCTCATAAACAATCAAAAACACGGCAAATATCCCGTTCTGATAATATTTATAATTATAATATGTTGATTTTCAGATATAAAGCTTTCATTGTTATTCGATTTTATATTATATCTTATCATCAATATACATTAAACTGTGATCTCAATAAGTAGTACCTAGTAACTGCGTTAACTATATAGATATAAAGTAATGGATATAATGTACTTTTAGGCTGGAGGATCTCCTTCGGAGCAGCTGCGTCACGTTCAGATCTGGACTGTGAACCAGAACACCTGCGCTCAACGCTATGCCACAGTTGGTAGCTCCATCACTGCTAACATGCTTTGCTCCGGCTGGCTCGACGTCGGCGGTCGCGACCAGTGCCAAGGTGACTCCGGCGGTCCTCTCTACCACAACAACATCGTCGTCGGTGTATGCTCCTGGGGTCAAGGCTGTGGTCAGGCTTTCTTCCCCGGTGTCAATGCCCGCGTTTCTCGTTATACTGCTTGGATTCAGTCCCATGCATAAATTAGATATGTGTGTTTAAATATACACTTGTTAAAGTCTAAGTTATTAAACTTGTGAACTAAAGTGTATCGTTTCATTGTGAACCCCCCATGGCAAAGATTACAGTTGTTTGTCGATTGGATCATATCTGTCTCGTGACGTCGTCATAGTTTTCGGCTGAACCGGATTCAACGATAGTGTGTTTTGAACAGACTTCGAAAAAAAGAAGGAGGTTCTTTCTCAATTTCACTTTACGTGTTACTCTACAGGATGTACCAATTTTGATGTTGTTTTTATTCAAAAGCTGGTTGTCATGTGGTCTATTTAATGGAGAATGTTCAAAGGCAGGTCCCCTATACGGCGGAGTGTCCTATTAAAATATTATGTTAAAATCGTTCCGTATTTTTTTACTCTTCTCTCATTAACAGCGTATTTATTTTCACACTAGCATTAAAAGTTTTCTTAAAGAATACTATTTTTATAAATTATTTATTTCCTGTTATTTCAACACTAGCAACCAAAGATAATATGCACTACAATATTGCCGACTTAGAATTGCCAGTTATTTATAGTTCCCATTTTTCCAAAATCTTAGATCGATTAAAAATACATAGCAATAATTGAATTCATTGCTATTTATTTAGTATTCTTTACACGTTGTTAGTTTGGCCCTTAATTGAATATTTATCGGCAGCGCAAAAACAATCCATACCGTAAGTATATTAATTATTTAATGTACTATCGGTACTATTGATAGTGTATGTATGTTTTATCTTTTTTTTATAGCCTTTGACCACTATCTCACCTGATGGTAAGTGATGATGTGGTCGAAGATGTTGTTCAGGCTAACCTAGAATTACTGGCTATCAAGGCCAGCTGCTAGTACACACCGTTAAGTGCTTGGCGACTGGTTTTCTACTTTAAGGTGGTAGCTAGCCTGTCGGGCATTGGCAAAATGACCTACCACTACTATCAAGGCCAGCTGCTGATACACACCGTTAAGTGCTTGGCAACTGATGTTCTACTTGAAGGTGGAAGCTAGCCAGTCGGGCATTCGCGAAATGCCCTACCACCATACTGTAACGACTGCCATCCGAAGACAACAACCGGGACCGACAACTTAACGTGCCCTCCGAAGCGCGGAAGCTTTCAGTAGTAATGTCACTAGCGGTCAAGTATCTAAGTCATGATTTATGACGTTGCTTAACTTAACTGATCGATTAAGATCGGCTAAGCAAACTCAGCTATGAGTGCTTCAAGATGTATATTTATAGGTGCTGCAATACTATTGTTAAAAAAACAGATTTTACTACAGTGGCTTACTGTTAGGTGTGCCGCCGGGCTAGTAGCAAGGTGAACGTTAAAATTCAGTGAGTATAAAATATAATAAAATAACGATTTATAGCAGCCACATGTAAAGGCATCGGTGATGGTATACCGTGGAAGTATGGCTGTCTTAACAAACACTTAGGTCAGGGAAAAATCGATATGGTTGGACTCGATTTAAAAATGTTAACTGGCAGCACTACTGATGTTTACGTGTTACTGTTAAGTGTGTCAGTCAATGTCGGGCTGAAAGCGTAAAAGAAAATAATAGTAGTTAAATATTGGGAATTCTGCCCCACTCCATTCGTGTTCGGTCCATCGCCAGCCCTTGCTGGCGATAGTCCTCCACTCACTTCGTAGGCAGATTCCCAATATTTATTTTGTTAAAACATTATAACTTATTACACCTTGATTTGAAATGATTCGCCAGCCCTGCTGGCGATAGTCCTCCACCTTGGTTCGAAATGATTCGCCAGCCCTGCTGGCGTCAGTCCTCCACCTTGGTTCGAAATGATTCGCCAGCCCTTGCTGGCGATAGTCCTCCACTCACTTCGTAGGCAGATTCCCAATATTTATTTTGTTAAAACATTATAACTTATTACACCTTGGTTCGAAATGATGTCTGTTTTTCGTATGTGATGTAAAGCTAAATTTTAACAATAACTGAGGGCTTATGTCAAGCCTTGAGCATAGCGAATCTTCTGTACACTCCAAAGTCTTGCTAAAATTCAGTTGACATAACACATTTCATACGTAAAAATATCTATACCATAGTTTTAGGTCTGCCTATAGCACAAGATTTTTTAACAATGACTAAGGGCTTCTGTCGGGCCTCAAGTGTAGCGAATCTCGTGTATACTCCAAAGCATTGTTTAAATGAATCAAACAATAACTGAGGGCTTATGTCGAGCCTTGAGCATAGCGAATCTCGTGTACACTCCAAAGTCTTGTTAAAATTAGGTTAACATAATACATCTCATAAGTAAATATATCTATACCATGGTTTAGCACATGATTAAAATTTCGTTTTAACAATGACTAAGGGCTTCTGTCGAGCCTCAAGTGTAGCGAATCTCGTGTACACTCCAAAGTATTGTTAAAATTTATATATTCGTTTCATAACTGTTGGGACATAAAAATCTTTAAAATCGTTATCCGTGTCATCTATACAATGTGATGTAAGTTTGACCTACCAATATTATTTACAAATAACTTTATATTATTAATTTTACGTAACTTAACTGGTTCACCCAAAATCCAATCACGAAATGAATATCTTCTACAGTACTATAACTACTTTATATTAAATGTGGCATCAAATATCGATTCCCACAGTTACCTGATATTTACACAGACTTCTTACTTATTCTGTGTACTTACGCTGCACTTCATAAAGTTGCCTACTTTGCAATCTACAGCTAATGGTTTGTTTATACTGCTTAACTAAATTCAAAAGTATTGACTTGATTTTGAGGGGTTTCTTAAAGTTATGGATACAATTTCACTTTTTGATCTTAAATGTATTTTTTTTTTATTTTAATAATTTATTAGTGAATATAGGCTATCCTTCTATTTACGTCAAAAATGCTAGGTATAAAGTGGTGAACATAATAAACCAAGTATAGAACTATCTTTAAGGTATCGCTGTTAGTACAATTGTTAGGTGCTTGGAAACCAATTTTCTCCTTGAGGACATAGCTTGTAAGCAACTATTTTGTAAATGATCTACCACTTAATCGCATCGTGTGCACGAACCATAAAGTTTTTAGTACAGTCAGGGACAAAATACAAAGTCACATATACCGATGGCATAGT
The DNA here is from genome assembly GCA_963854805.1 of Plagodis dolabraria. Classification (NCBI taxonomy): domain Eukaryota; kingdom Metazoa; phylum Arthropoda; class Insecta; order Lepidoptera; family Geometridae; genus Plagodis; species Plagodis dolabraria. The sequence continues at coordinate 18,055,225 of OY978447.1, read as the reverse complement.
GGTTGCATATGTTCATGTATTAAGTTTGATCCCGCGCGTTGTTAAAATTTTTGCTCATGCGCTTAGCATGCGTTACTGAAAAAATCTAAATGTTAAAATAATGATTGTATATTCAATATATGTTCCAATAGGTTATATAAAAGTATTTTTGTCAACGAACATTTGATAAACTAATTACTTATTTAAGTACTTTAAAACAGCATAAGCTATTCTAATTCCAACAAAATAATAAATTTGTAAGAAAGGATTTCCAACTGCAAAAATGTGTTCCATATACTGATGGTGTAGCGTTTGCATATGTCTTGCAGTAAGTTTGATTGTCCAACATACAGCTGGTCTAAATAGGACACATGAAGGTATATTTGTCTGTGGTATTTTTAAGAAGTACCTACATAAGCACCTACCTCAGTTTTAATATAATTTAAGAAACATATGAGTAAGCTACTGTTATTCCCAAGAAATAATAAACTGGTAGAAGTATTCTAAACAACCAAAATGACTTGCATAGTTTAGCTTATCGCATTATTATGTAAATAAAAGATAAAGTTTTTGTGTACGTGTGAACCTACAAGTATGTTTTTTCTTCACGTTGTAACATTTGAAACAATTTGAATGACATACACAAAGAGTTTCTTTAGCTCCTCGAGTAGCACATATAATAGGTTGACCTGATTTCACGCGGGCGAAACCGCGGACGGAAGCAAGTAAAAAATTAAAAGAAGTCTTTTGTTCGCAAGTGTACTTATTCTTTGCTGTCTTCAGCAGTAGTCATGTTTCAACAAGTATGTACGAGTTCTTTGCTTTCGTCAGCAGTTATCATGTTACAACGCGTGTAGTAGCTAGGGCTGTCAACCATAATGTTAAAATAATATAGGCATTTTAAATTATTTTGATGAAGAACCTTTGCTGTTTTATATAAATAAAGTCTACAAAATACTGTTTTCATCATCATTGGCACAAAAGTTATAATAAAAGTTATTTTATTTTCTGCCTTGAGTACTCGTTTTCACATGCGTAACATTAGGGTAATAAGTATCCAAGGTGTAAGTCGATGGTTCTGTCATTACCAAATTTCATACAAATTAGAGGTTTTTCTTAGATAATATATAATACCACAATACTCTTCCCTTTTTGTTGGTTTAAATGAATACTTCACATTTAAGATCTAATAGGTCAGCCTTTGACCAGTATCTCACCTGTTGGTGAGTGATGACGGTGTGGTTGAAGGTGGTAAACAAGCTAAAACTGAAATAGGAACTCTTTAATTATTTCATAGGTATTTTATTTCTTGTACAAACCGTTGGCAACCCTTGTAGCGTGATATATCTAATTACCTTATTCTGCTAATTTTGCATCTTTAGTGTATAACGTACTAAAGAACAAAATGTAACATGTGCATCATACATTATTTGGAAAATCAATCCTGGATGATATGATAGTTAAGCGTATTATAGACTGATTGCTGATATTGCTGACATGTTTTTTTATTTGCTTTAAAACCTCGGTTTTTTGTCATAAATTTTATATCGATATTAATTTCCACATCAGTGACAAGTTTACTCTGCTGGTTCCTGCTCCGATAAAATGTTAGTAAGTAATATTAAATAATTTTTCCCAACATCATATTCACTCGATTATTTTTCTTGAAATTATTAATTGAAAAATGTGCTCTCCAATCTCCTACATGTTAATGTTATGTAAATTTAGGTATGTGACAAGCCCAGTGCAGCACCGCACAGCATGAAGCTCTGTAATTTTTATGAAGCTGGCAAGAGCAAGAAATATGATGTTTATCATTAGGCTAATAACTTATAATAACTGGTGATAAAAATTTGGTTGTGTAACTAATTAATCCAGGTATTAAATTGTTACTTAAATTTACAGGTCTGACTCCGAATTTGAATCCGCGACCAGTGTAGTACCCACCGTTGCGGCGTCGAAAAGGAAAAAAGCCTGCAAGCCGAAGAGTAACCCAGCACACGAAAGGTAAATATTTTGAAATAAGTGTGTTCAATAGGTTGGTAGGAATATTCTCTAAAAACATTATGACTTAGATACACAAATTATTTGTCTTATTGATTAAAACTACTCATTGAATTAAAGTAAATTAATAAGTAAAACATTTTTGTGTAAAACTTCATACTAGGTACTTTACATAAAATTGCTATGTTCTTCAAATTTATACTTGTGAAATTATATTTTTTGTTACCCAATCAGTAATATTTTTATTTTGTAGAATCGTTACAAATTATTTTTTCAATTCTTCGAGAGCCATTATAAGCTGTATCTTAAGTTTTCTTTTTTTGTCTGCAGTACAAAACCAAAGACAAATCTATTTAAGATCCTAAGAGCTGAAGAAAAGTCGTCTGCAGCAGAATGCAGTTCTTCAACAACCTTCAAGCTAGAGTCATCATTTACTAGCCGGGTATCAACTGGGTCGGCGCGTCGTGCTGCTAATGTGAAGGGTTCGTACTTTGTGGAGCTCAAAGTATTCAACACAGACGACGCGCTGCGAGCTGATCCACGAGAACGGTACAAACAAGCATTGGCAAGTGTAAAGCTTCAATGTAACGAGCATACTCCAACCTGGGAAACACTGCAGGCTTTTATGGGGGAGGCTTACTCTCATTTCGAGAATAGTGAGCCCAAATTTTATTCAAATAAAGTAACTTTTAAATCATTAAGATACCATTAGATATTATTGCAAATACTAAATTGGTTTAGTCAGTGTATCTGATACGTTTTACTTTTATTGGGGAGGCTTATTCTATTATAAGAACTTTCAAATAAGTACATAATGTAAGATTAGATATATTAAAATAAATATTTAATTGGTATGGTCAGTATACCTAATACGTGTTATTAATAAAGAACTTATTTTACCTAATAATATGTCCAATGAAATAGGTAGTTAGGGTAATATCAACGTATTTGCTAATAGAATCGGTAATTAATGTTTCTGAAAATAATACATTGAAATTTTAAACCGTTATTTAAAAGTTAAAATTATAAAACCTTTAAGTTTTTATTTTTAGATTATCCCCTCAACTCCTAATATATATATATATATATATATATATATACATATACTTAACGAATTACTTTTGTTGTTATAATATTCAAATATGCTATAGTTACCATTACCAGGTAGGTACTAGATATATATTTATTAAGCGATTAGCGTTTGCTTACAAATAACTAAGTGGGTATATTAAGAGGTTTTGCATAATGCCGTTTTGCACAGCATGTAGCATACATATACGAAATAAATCATGGGTAGGTCATTTACGGAGTTATTCACACAAAGAAAAAAATAACGCTTGCGCTATTCCACTTAATATCGATGGCGTTCGAGTAATACAATCAGCATTTCGTAATCGCATCGTTTCTTATAGTTTGGAAGCAACGACGGCAGCCACTAAGTCGTGTTTGGATTCGTTTTTTCTATCTTATCGCAATACACTCCAAACTCTTTTACAGAAATCTGTAGATGAGCATACAAGCTGCAAGGTAAATTTTGAGCTCTTTTCAATTTTTTTAAAGATTGCTGACAATAACGAAGTAATAAAATCTTTTGGAACCAAAAATAAAATTTTATATTCCAATTACGATTTTGAGACCCTTTTTACAACAACCATACAAACACTTAAGCACAAAATTGAAGAGTTTGAAACTCAAGACAGTGGTTGGAGTTTTTTAGGCAATGTACGTCTGGAAATAAACATTAATAAATACCAACCATTGGGTGGTTCTAGTTTCCTTGATTTGCCAAAACATATAAAAAATAAAAAAGCATGTGTTAATATAAAGAACAAAGATCAATGCTGCTTTTTGTGGGCCATAACAGCAGCTCTTTATCCAGCGTCTCATCACCCTGAGAGAGTATCTTCTTACCCACACTTTAGCACTGTTTTAAATATTTCAAATGTATCTTTCCCAATAAATTTTACCGATATAAAGATAATAGAAGACAATAATCCTACCCTACAGTTCATAATCTTTGGATTAAAAAACAAAAATATAGTGGGTCCTCTTTATAAATCACAGAAATCGAGCAATAATAACTCTAAAAAAACAATCTATTTACTTTTTATTGAGAAAGACAACACTATGCATTTTTGTCTAATCAAAGATTTGTCTCGTCTTGCCCGAAGTCAACTCACGTCACATCATGGCAAATTATATTTTTGTGACACTTGTTTGGTATTTTTCATTACATCTGAAGAACTTGATAATCATGTTTGCGGAGGTATAGTAACCGTTTTACCTGATAAAGGTTCAGTAATACAATTTAAAAATTTTGAGCGCAAACAAAATGTTCCTTTTGTTATATACGCTGATTTTGAGACCTTGTTAAAGCCTACAGATGATTTGTCTGACACATCTTGTACAACAACTTTGCATCGTCATATACCAGCGGCATTTGCATATTACGTTGTATGCAAGGAGGATAGTAGTTATAACCGTTTACGTATCTATCGTAATCCAGATTGTGTGGATGTTTTTATTAAATGGATTTTCAGAGATGTAAATGAAATTAACAAAATACTAAAAATGAATACAGCAATGGTTTTTGACGAAAATGACAAAAAAAATTTTGATAATGCTACTCGCTGTCACATTTGCAATCATTTTTTGTTTCTCGATCGTGTCCGAGATCATTCCCATTTGACAGGACATTTTAGGGGCGCTTGTCACAAAATATGTAATTTGCAATATAAGCAACCTTCGTTTGTACCTGTATTTTTTCATAACTTAGCAGGCTACGATTGTCACTTGTTCATTACAAAATTAGGTGAATTTCCTGGAGCAGTTAAAATTATTCCAAAAACAAAAGAAAACTACATTTCTTTCACAAAGTTTGTTCCATTGTCAAATGGGGAATATATTCAACTTAGATTCGTAGATTCATTAAAATTTTTGGGTGCTGGGTTAGATAAATTAACGAAGACCATGCAAATTGAAGATTTTCGCATATTGCATGATTTTTTCCCAGACGAGCATCATTTTGATCTTCTTACACGTAAAGGTGTTTATCCCTACGAGTACATGGATCATTTTAAGCGGTATAAAGAGCAATCACTTCCATCAAAGGAAAAATTTTACAGCACCCTCAATAATGCTAATATATCTAATGAAGACTATGAATATGCTCAGTCATTGTGGAATGAATTTAATATTAAAAACTTAGGAGAATACACAGATCTATACTTGAAGACTGACGTTATTTTACTAACAGACATTTTTGAAAAATTCAGAAATACATGCAGAAAGTATTATCAATTAGATCCTGCGTTTTACGTGTCAGCTCCTAGTCTATCGTTCGATGCAATGTTGTTAAAAACAGGTGTGGTGCTAGAATTAATAGACGATTTACCCATGTTGAAAATGATTCAAGATGGAATCCGAGGAGGAGTTTGTATGTGCTCACATAGGCAAGCTAAAGCAAACAACAAATATTTATCGAATTATGATCCAACAAAGCCTGATAAATTTATTGTTTATATTGATTGCAATAACTTGTATGGCTACGCAATGTCTATGACCTTGCCATTGTCTAATTTCAGTTTTTTAAACCACGATGAGATAGAAAAATTGGATGTTACTAAAATTGACGATAATGCTGATTATGGATACATATTAGAAGTGGATTTAGCATATCCAAAAGAATTGCATAATTTGCATAACGACTTCCCATTTTGTCCAGAAAAATGCGTACCACCAGGAAGTAAGAATGAAAAACTTATTCCTAACTTACATGACAAATATATGTATGTCATTCATTACGTTTACCTGAAAACGTGTTTGAAGCATGGTCTAAAATTAAGAAAAATACATCGCGTTATAAAGTTTAAACAAAGTAAATTTCTAAAACAATACATAGACTTAAACACTAAACTGAGACAAGAAGCCAAATCATCTTTCGAACAAGATTTTTTTAAGCTACTTAATAATAGTGTTTTCGGTAAAACTTTAGAAAACAATGAAAAACGAGTAAAAGTACATTTAGTGAACCAATGGAGTGATGATAAAAATATCACAAAGAAACGCAACTCAGCGGGTAAGTTAATAGCTAACCCTAGTTTTCACAGCGTAACAGTTTTTACCGAAAACTTAGCTGCAATACAAATGAAACCCAACCGAATCATTTTAGACAAACCAATTTACATTGGTTTTGCAGTTCTTGAACTATCTAAAAGCCATATGTACGAATTTCATTATTCAGTATTGAAACCGTTTTATAATAAGTGTTTGCAGATGTGTTACACAGATACAGATAGTTTTATATATGAAATTAAAACTAGAGATTTTTACCAGGACCTAAAAATCAATTTTTTGACTTATTTTGATACCAGTAATTATACTTTGGAAAACAATTACGATATACCGCTCATTAGCAAAAAAGTACCAGGTCTTTTCAAAGATGAAATGGGTGGAAAGTTAATCAAAGAGTTTGTAGGTCTCCGTTCTAAGCTGTATTGCGTACAGACTGCGGATAATGTTACTATTAAAAAAGCTAAGAGCGTTAAATCATGTGTAACCCGAGAATTTACTATTTCTGATTATGAAAAAACCTTATTACAAGGCGATGTTGTTCGAAAAGTTAATGTTTTATTTAAAACAATAAAACACAATTTTTACACAATCCGTTAATAAAATAGCTTTGTCAAGCAATGATGACAAGCGTTTAATTTCACAAGATAAAATATCTACCAGGGCGCTGGGACATGTATCTTTATTGAAATACTGATAATACCACAGTTAATTATTTTACATATTGATTTATTTAACCTGTACTATGTATTTAATATTATGTTAAAAATACAATGATTATGTTCGCTAGTTAAGTTAACATGTGTTTAGTAATAATAATAATAATAAGCTTCTGTATAATATATAATGATGGTTTGTAAACGTATGTAATTGTATGTTATTTTAAATAAATAATATGATGAAATTTTTCGTTTCATTCAATATTTTAAATTCAAATCCTATACACATAATTAAAATGATGTGCTGTTGTACAGGTTGCAACATGTTATGCACGTGACTGGATGATGCAATAAATCATTACAGCAAGTAGTTTCGTGTTTGATGGAATGAATTTTGTTAACGTTTCAGTAATACGATACCTTCTACATGCTCAAATTACAAGGCGATCAGTGTCAATAAATTTAATAATAGCTAATATTCATTGACACGAAAGTATTGCAAGGAAGCGGTTGTAATTGAATAATTTTAAAGTTTTCTTTTAAATAATAACAGCAATCTACAAGTACAAGTAAGTATTTCTCTAAAATTATTCTTATTTTATTTAGGTTTAATTTTAAACGCATTATATTTTGACACTAATATTTTATATTTTTTACAGAAAATGACATCGGAGAGTGATCCTATGTGGTTACATTGTGCTCAAGACCCCTTAGCCGGTTGGGATGAGTATGAGAGAAAATTAAGAAAAGAACAACGGATAGCAGCAGCAGCTGCAGCTGAATCAACTGCAAATACCAGTAAACCAACAAAACATATGAAGCGTAAAGTCAAAGATTGCGTCTCATATGTTGTCAGCAAGGCACCAAGGAGAGGACACCGTGTTATCAAAATTCAAGTATTTGATTATAACGAACGATTGGGTGCTAATTGTGAAAGTGCTCGTGTACAATATACCGTAGTAGATCCTATAGATGAGATTGTTAATTTAACTGAAAATGTTATAACGAAAATAACAAAAAAACTGACTGAAAACTTTATCGATTAATTGTGTAATGTGTAATGTTATAATAAAAGTGTAATTTAAATCTTTGACAATAAATGTTTGCCAATACTATTTTGGAGTATTTATTTAAGTAAGATTAGAAAATAAAACAACATATTAAATAAAATAATATAAACATTTATTCCATTTTTACATACTTTATTTTTAATATAAATAAAAGATATCTCACATAAATAAGGTTTTAAAATGTTTTATACAAATAATTAAAACTTAAAGAAGAACATGTTGTTATCCCAATACCATTTCCTTAGTATACTAACATTTTTTAAAGCACAAGATTTTTTATGAAATATACAATTATAATTCATTTTGTCCTGACAGTATTTATTATATAAAACAAAAAAGTTAGGACAACCTTTTTCTCCAAGGTCTATTACAGAACAATTAACACAAAAACTGTTTATCCATTTTATCTTCTCCAATCCTTTCACCAAAACAATTTTATTTTCTAAGAATGGTTTAATTATACGCTTAAATTCACGGATATCTGTATAACCTTCAGACCAAAAGATACCACGTTCCCTTTCTATCCACAAAACCTGTTTCTTTTCTTCATGTGATAAATATGAAAATGCATATGGAGGCTTCACTAAGAACACATGAGTACTGTGTTCGGTTGCCAATGCAAATTCTTTTACAATAAAATCATTCTTGAAATCTTTGAAACCTTGCACGTCTACTATAATATAATCAGGCTTCATGATATTTTTTTCACTACGTTGCTAAGTGGTTTGTATTCTACAATAGAATCGTTAAGTATAAGACAATAGGCTGTGGTATTATCAGGAAACTCTGTGTCAGATTCAAGATCAATGCGTACGTCTATTGAACCTGATTTTAATGTCTCGTTTTGACGCGAACAATCAATAACAAATAAAGGAGCTTTATTTTTAAAATCTTCAAAACTGAGTAAAGGTTCGGGACGATGGCCAAAGTATTTCTGTTGAAATCTGGCATATTCATCGTATATTAATGAATAGTTTCCATCTCCAAACCTCGTGTTATAATTTTCGTAGGGAAAATATGATGAATTTAAAAAAACTTTAACATCGCGCACAAGACAATGATCAAATTGTGACATATCCTTGTCAGCATGACGTTTACGATTAGTTTGAAATCCTATAATTATATATCTAGGTTTTTCCAATTGTGATGAAGTTTTTACTGACCATGTATGTTTTGTTGTCTGTGGAAGTGTTGGATATTCGTATAGATCCCAATTCCTAAATACTATATTAATTGTACGATCTTTTTCCAAGTGTTTAAGTAAATTGATTCTTTCTCGATCTGAAACTTTTATGTGAGGGACGCGCCAAATTATTTTTTTTATATCAATATTGTGCACATATTCCCCATCGTTTAGTTTTAATGCGTTCAAGTTATTACTACTTCTGAGTAAAATTAATTCGTGCTTACAATTTATTATAATTTTGTTATAATCCTCGGCAAACCCTAAAATCTTGTTTAGAGGTATGGACATCGAAAAATAACCTGATAATTTAGTGGTTGTACCATTTATATCCCACCCCCAAGATTTAGACATCTTTGACTCATTTCCGCTCATGGATAAAAGTGATTTGATTGTAGTAGTCACACCAGCGTTTTTAATTTTATCAATTTCCACTCCATTGAGCTCGTATCGAATATCTTGAAAAAAATACATTGCAGGGTTGTTCGTGAAATGCACTTGCTCTACTTTTGTTTTTGTATTCCTATTAAATACATTGACATAACCTTCAAGGTACAAAGTGCTTGCAGAAGGCAATACATACAAGTCCTGTTGATTAATAGGAATGCGTATCTCATCATTTTCATTAAAACTTGTGACATACGGTTTGTATGAATGGAATTCTATGCCTTCAATAGAGTTGTCGTGCACAACAGGATCTACTATATTCAGAATACTCATTTTAGTAGACCAATCAATTTAAGAAATTTTTTATTTTCTTTAGTTAACTTAATTTTAGATGTTTTTTTGATGGTGGCACGTTTCAGAGTGACGAGGTTAATTGCAGATCGCTTGGTTTTATTAAAGTCTATCATTTTTTCTTTTTAATGTGTAAATATAATTGAAACTCTTCTCCTCGTAAATTTACTAAATTATTATTTGAATCCAGTATTCGTATTGAAATAGAATAAATACTTTTTTGGTTTACTGGGAAGTATATAACGTTTTTTGGTATTTCAATAATCCTGTAGCCTGGTGGTACGCTAGGGGCGAACTCATAAATAATATGACTTGGTTTCCCATTTATATAGGAACCGCTAACGACGTCACATTCGATTCTTAGTACGGTGGTTGATATAATACTAACAGGAAAGTGGGATTCGTGTAATATATTAGCTTTTAATATCTCGTTGCCGAATCCCAAGATTTTTGCTAGTGAAGACTCTTTTTCAAAATGTATATCTTTTGAGCAAATAATACTTGTCTTTAGTGTGTTGTTGTTGCAAGTTAACTTAAAAGAAGAATCGCTAATATTTTCTTTTAAATAATCACTGATGTCATGAAGCTCGTATGATCCTTCGGGTATTTCAACAACTCCTTTGTCTCCATAGTAGAATTTGTTGTTTTTGTTATCAATGTTTGGAATGGAATTAAATGTTGAAAAATATAGTAAACCACATTCATAATCACTATCTAGTTGGAAGGCTGGTGAATAATTAGTTATTGATCTCGAGGCAGAACTAGAAATAGACAGTGTGAATGACATCTTGTTACTAATACCATTTTACATCAAGTGTCTCATTATAAACGATTTCTCCAAAAGGATTTTAAATATTTCAGACATAAATGACCACAATTGTTGGTATCAAAATTCTGATATCTAACATAATTGTAAAAAATATCATGTTTTTTTAAATATTTAATCAACTCGATTGGTGGTTTCAAATCACCAAAGCTATCGAAATACTCACAATAGTCATTATCTTTTACATAGGCTACCCAGTGAGTTCCTGCATTTCTATAATCATCTAAATTTAACACACCACATTCAACAGATTTTGGTCTTTTCGGTAATTTGTTTCTCATAAAAACACCTCTGAAGTGTGGAATGTCGCCTGAATGTTCTATTATATCTAAATCGCTTAGAGCGCGGTTGGGTAGCCTCCTTTTCAGTTTTTTGATTTTGTCAAACATAGACCGCCACCACTTTTATATGGTTTAATGTACAGACCTTTCCCTATTGCAATAGATTCCATCATCCTGTTATGACGTTCAGATTCTTGAAGATTTTTTTGTGCTGATTTATAATCATTGACAGCTTTTGCTACGCCCGCTGCACCTCCAGTTAATGCACCCAAAGCTGATAAGCCCGCAAATATAGGTATCAACGGCAAGAAGCCTCCAATTTTTGGAATTGGTATAACACGAGGAATTCGAATATGTTTTTTAGAAAATATTTTTTTTGCTACTGAATACGCAAATTTGATAGCAGACTTGTTGGATTTAGGTTTAAATTTTTTTAATTGAGAACCTATTTTGGCGACAATCGATTTAAATGTTTGTCCACCTGCACCCGTTTTTAATTTAGACTTCATAACTTTGCTTACTAACCAAGACGTAAGTTTTTCACCTTTTCCTGCATTCTTTGATTTCATTCTTTGTTTAGCCATACTTCTAAGTCGCAAATCAGCTTTATGCCGATCTTCTAGATTATAACTATTAGTGTAAGCTATGTCGTGTTGTTTACAAGCTTCGTCTAATTCATTTACTCCTTTGTCACCTCTAATTAACCTTTCTCTTAGTCTTGTACCAGGCCCACAATAGTTGTATCCTGGTAAATGCAACTCAAACGGTATATTGTTTATTATTGTATTGAGAAGTCCTCCTCCTTCCATCAGCAATAAGGAAATGATTATAATTTTAATACATTTTTATTTTATAGATTTATGATCCAAAACATTTATTTTTATCGATCCAAGAATTATGAGTTTGATTAAAACCTAACCATTTTACAAATAATTTATTGCCATTCCTTTTTATCACCTTTTCTATCAAATACATGTCAGGATATTTTGTTTTTTGAAGTTCTTGTTCATAAAATGATCCTAATATGGGTTGTTTGTGTTGATCTTCAACGTGGTAAGTATAAGGGTTAGTTTTATTTACTTTTGTGATTGTAAAAATTTCTGTTGACCAATTTGGCGTGTATCCTTTTTCAAAAACACCTTTATACTTGCTGATACGAACAAAATCCCCTACACGAAATTTGAGTTTATGAAGTATATTTTTTTTATGTGATTTAAATATATTATTCATAACCAATATATTATTTGATGAATTAATATCTATGGGTTTGAATTTTGTAGTACGATGCACTGTGTTGTTATAATCTGCTGTTATATTTCTTAATGGTTTTCCAATCCATTTGTAATTTCCAACATAGTGAAAATGTTTATATATTTTGTTTTTTAATGTTCGTATCAATCTTTCAACGATTGAAGCTTTTTTATCTGAATATGTTGAATAATGGTTTATTTCATACTTTTTCAACAAACACGTTAAACTATCATTATAAAATTCTTTTCCTTGGTCTGTCTGCAAGTGTGATGGTTTTTTTTCCATTGTCTAGCAAACAGTTAAATGCTTTTGTCATTTCAAACTTACATTTTGACTTAAGTGCAACAGTCCATGCAAATTTTGAAAAAGCATCAATAACTACCAATATGTATTTAAAGTTGTTATTAAATTTCTGAAGTTTTTGCATGTCAATTAAGTCAGCTTGCCACAAATCATCTATTCCTTTCAATATAACTGATCGCCGAGAAAAATTTTTTCGAGCTTGCTTATGTATTTCATTAATGATTTCTATTTTATTCATTTTGTTACTTTTTATCAAAATCTAATTAATTATGAATTAATTTCAACTCTGCCTTGGGTGGAAGTTTTGGTTTCAACTGATTAATTATAACTTGCATTTGTGTTTTTATATTTTTTAGCTCTAGGTCCACATCGTGTTTACTATAAAACTCTTTAAGTTTTTGATCAACATATTGTTTATTCACCGCATCATCAGGGAATGACGGAATCTTCACTCCTTTGAGTCTGGTTAATTTTAAATCAATTTCTCCATTTTCTGCACGCAATAAACTTATATCAGACAAATTAGGTAAGCGTAACCTTTTATGTACGTGATGTCCAAATTTGTCAATATTCATATTGCTAACCGTTAAGAAGCATTTACTGAGGATGACTAACCAAATAAATTTAAGCTATTTTATTTTATATTTAATCAATAATGCCACTTTCACGTAATTCCTCTATGATAGATATTATCTCATTATCTAGACCAGTATTGCCAGCATCGCGTGAAGCTAGTAATAACTTCAATCTTTCAACTAATTCATTAGGATCGTCCCAATATACATAATCAATATTTCGTTTTACTTTTTTCATAAGTGTTAGCCCTGAACCAAGTGGTAGGCTTTCAGTGCTTGAACAATGTTTAGTTAATTTAAAAAGTGGCTTTATAACATTCATATATTTAAAACCTTTGTTACTTTTGATTGGTTTTTTGAAATCAAAATTACGCTTATGTGCACTTGTATCTAATAAAATTTGTTTATAATTACTTAAATCATCCTGGGTCACCATAGTCATTGTAGGCGTTTTTTTAAACAGCAATTCAATAAGTCCTTGTGTCTTAATATACATTTTACCACCTATCGAGATTTCTTTTGGCAAAAGATGAACCCGAGATGCTCCTATCTTCATTTTGCCACGTTCCCATCTAACGCCAAAAGGAACTTCTATAAAGGCTTCAGAAGGTTCACGCCACGTACAATCGTTTGAGCTTAACGACTTGAATGATGAGGCACTTGCATTTTGATCGTCATTTTCACTATCAGCTTGCTCATCGCTTAATTCATTAGCCGTATCGAAAAGAGTCTTATTTTGCAAAGATTCGAGAGACTCATCCAAAGAGTCATCATCAGAATGATCATCTACACTTATTTTCTTGTCTCCTGCATCTATTGGTTTAACATCATTACCGTTATTAATATTATCATTAAGTGGTTTGTGCATTGTTGCCATCTTGTTAAGTGGATCTGTAATTGGTTTTAAAACAGATTCCAGTGCATTGTTGGTATCGAGTTTATAATTTTTCATCATATTTACTTTCTTCTTAACTGCATCTACAGATTTTATAATTTGTTTTTTTAATAATCTTTTCTCATCCATTTTGATAGGCAACTAAAAAGTAGTTTGCGTTTTGAAGAGCAAACCATCAATGAAGAAATATTTATATTGGTTTTCATTTTATGCCAATTTTATTCAAATATAACGAACGTATCAAAGTTTTTTCTATAGTATCCTTTATTTCTTTCAGAATCCTTGTTTATAACTAAGAAATTATATGGAACACTCCAAATGTTTGCACACATATTGCGAAACTGATTCCAAGGCATATCAGTGTTGACGTGTTCATCATAAACATGTCTCAGATTAATATCATCTTGTTTAAATAAAACTAAAAGGTTTGCATTGTCTCTGATGAGTTGCTTTGGAATCTTGCTGTAAGTTTGGTTTAAATAAAAACAATCTATATTTTTATGTCGACCCATAGCAAAATAGTCACGTATATTATTTTGTTTTTCACAGGCTACATCATCGAAAATTATAATAGAATTAGATTTAGCTTTTTGAGGACTTAAAACACTATCATTTTCACTATATTTCGAAAACGTAACTCCTGGTACCATTTTTAATACGTGTTCTAAAAATAAATATTTAGGTTGATACAATGTTTTCGAATATATATAAACATTCAAAAATTGCAATCCCTTTTCATGCAAAATAAGACCAACCATCAGATTAGTTTTACCGCAGTTAGAGGGCCCGCAAATGATGCAACGAATAGTGTTGGGTAAAAGTTTTCCATGTTTATTGTCAACATTATTTAATGCGATGCAAAATTTATCCAATTGTAAATCATCAGATTGTTTCACGAATAACATGTTTAAACCGTAAAATGGTTAAAACAGAACTGACATTTTTACTACAGACTTCGTTATTTTATATTATAGAATCATTAAAATGATCTTGACATCGCACACTATTATCATGTTATGCAAATATTGGGATTCTGCCTACGAAGTGAGTGGAGGACTATCGCCAGCAAGGGCTGGCGAATCATTTCGAACCAAGGTGGAGGACTGACGCCAGCAGGGCTGGCGAATCATTTCGAACCAAGGTGGAGGACTATCGCCAGCAGGGCTGGCGAATCATTTCAAATCAAGGTGTAATAAGTTATAATGTTTTAACAAAATAAATATTGGGAATCTGCCTACGAAGTGAGTGGAGGACTATCGCCAGCAAGGGCTGGCGATGGACCGAACACGAATGGAGTGGGGCAGAATTCCCAATATTTAACTACTAATAATCGTTTCTTTTGATTGTTTCCTAAATAGCAGAAGTTGAATATGCCTATTTATCCCACTGCTTAATTCAGCTAAATCCTTTTTAAATAATATGAACTCAATTTGTGCATTAGTGACTGAGATATTGTACTATTACTATTGTAATTGCTTTGTTGCAAATGGGACTATTCTCGGTCTATTGAAATAACAAGCGTGCCATTTGTGAAATGAAAAATAACTACTCCGGCTCGTAATAAAACGACCCTCCTTCTTTCTTGGCGAAGTATTAATTGATCCTTACTATTGGAATCTAATTGAGAGGAATACTTCAATAGAGCATATGGTTGATTGTATAATGGCTTATAGTCTGTTAATGCATTACATCCAATAATACACGATAGGCCAGTTGCGTTCGAGTATCTGGATATCTCTCAGATCAGATTAAATACTGAATACTACTTATCAGAAGTTACTCAGAGGAGAAATATACAAAGAAGACGTGCAATTTTTAAAAAACATTGAGAGCACTGCTCCACATCTGGACAGATTTCCTAGATTAAATGATTTCAGTAGATTTGCATTAGGATCTTATCAATACAAACAGGCAAAATCTTACAACGGGGAGCATGTGCGAGCAAATAGTACCATATTTATTGTTATATTGTGTAGAAAAAAGCAATGAATTAGCAGAGGATTTGGCATTAATATTAGATCTGAATAATGATTAAGGACCAGAATAAAATTGTTGATACTACCTCCTAAACTATCAGGTTGCAGATTTTGATACTTTTAGTATCGTTCGATTAGTCTGAAAAATATTATAGTCTTAATATCTACTTATTACTCCATGACCAGGGTAAAAATATGAAAAATGGCTACTGATCTTAAAATTAGGCGTTTTTATTAACAAAATTAAAAAAATCAGGACACAAAACTTTTCTCAGGGGACCTAAGTCTCCTATTGAAATGGGCATTCTCCTTTGAGCGAGATCTGACGGGTAGTGCATATTTGAGTTATCCCTATTAATGCGTATTTTATGTTTATATTCGCAGGCGACTATAAAAGAGGTTTTTTTTACAAGGTTTTTAAATCCATTCATTTAATAATGACTTAATATATTTTTGAGTAACAACCGTTTACGAATTATGTACAACGTGTCCCGGCAACGGCCGGCGTAGCACCAGAAATATCTATATTTTCGAATTATTGTTTGCCATCATACCATTCTGCAGATCGGTAGTACATAATATGTAACATGTGTCTTACCTACTAACGTGCATCGTATAGACATTATTTAGTAGCGTACCTAATTTCTCGAAGCATCTATCTTTCGAACTTCTTTTCATCACATTAGTAACCAAGGTTACAGCCTAAATAATAAGGTCCGTTGTCAACATCTGTCAGATGAATTTCAGTTAGATGTTTCAGTGATATACCTATCATAATTTTCATTCATAATCAGCTGACAGACGTTCACTGCTGAAAAAACGCCTCCGGCATAGAACGCCACAAAGAACGGCTATTAGCCACTTGTAGCCATTGCTGCCCGCGACTTTCACGATGTGTCAGTCAGTGGGGGCCTACCAACTTTACGTCTTCCTGTGTGGTGTGGTAACCACTCGAGAATCTTTCTTTTCCATCGGTTACAGTTCATCGAGCAATGTGGCCCGCCCGTTGCCACTTCAATTTGCAAATTCTGAGAGCTATGTCGGTGACTTTGGTTCCTTGGCGAATATTCACGTTCCGGATTGTATCGCGCAAAGAAACTCCGAGCATAGCTCTCTCCATTGCTCGTTGAGCGACTGGGTTTATCCATAAGGGCCCCACATAAAGACCACCTCGCAATGCCATAAGTCATCACTGGCAACACACTCTGGTTGAAGACTTTGGTCTTCAGGCTCTGCGGAATGTTGGACGTGAGGTCGCGTAGCTTCCTGAACACTGCCCATTCGAGTCGGAGTTTTTGGGGCGACCTGTGTCTGTGTTGTGGTCACATGCAACCTAACGCTCCTGCTCGCTTCGCTCGTCGTCGCACCTAAATATAACTTTGAGATTTCGTGATCATTTACTTCATTTGGTGATAATTTACTACATTTGGTGTTCGATTATAATTTTTGATTTCCTAGTGTCATCTTGGATCTTTTTATACAATTCCTAGGTAATACATACATTTCACAGGAAATGTGTGTATTAAGGAATCTCTGAAACATTATTTTACACCTTTTCTAAATAGGCTCGGCAGGGTATATATTTTCTAGGAATTGTATACAATTCTTACGTTTCATACATTTCCAGTAACATTTATTTATACTTGGAGGCGGCTCACATTACAACCTAGACTGGCGTATCAGCTATTAAGCTGAACATTTACAATTACGGAAACTTATAAAGAAGATATCGCAGGTGTCTCCCTGACGGCTCGGAATCCCGAATTTCGGTCCCACTAACCAAGGGCATTTGACAAGAAATAAAGTTAACGACGAGACTCTGGTTATATTATGGACTAAACATCTACCGGCAGCTGTTCGAGCGGTATTGGCAGTGTCTGACACAAAGTATCTGGACACTCTTGCAGCGATGGCAGACCAGATATTAGAGACTTCGAAGCCTGCATGCATTAATGAGGTTAGCCAACGACCTTCTTCATCTTCTTCAGATTTGTTGTTGGCTGAACGGGCCAAAATTAACGTGCGGCTTGACAAAATAGTGCGATCTAGGCCCAGTGAAAGATCACAAAGTAGTAATCGGAATCGTTTCCGTTCAAACTCAGACGGAAGAGGCGACCTGGCGATACAGACTGGTTGTGTTTCTACCACTTCCTATATGGTAACAAGGCCGCGAGGTGCGTGAAACCATGTAATTGGAAGAGCAAGCAGGAAAACTAAGTGAGGTGCAAACATTTTCGATGGAGAGCTGCGACCAGTGAACCAACCATCGTCTTACAATATGCGATCGTAAAGTGCTTCCGCGTAGTACAAAAAATTTCAATGAAAGTGAAAGTAAATATGTGCTTTATGCCGCAAACGGCACGTTTATAAAAACATATGGTGAAAAAACTCTAGAATAAGATCTTAATTTAGAAGAAGTTATCGATGGAATTTTAATTTAAAGTATTAAAGACTGATTGTAGACTTAGACGATAAAATTTTAATCGATAAGATTACCGAGTTAAGGTATTGTGGTACTATTGTTGATTATAGGGAACCCTGTATTAAGACGGTTGATGATAGTAATCCTTATCATGACTTACTAAAACAATTTCCAGACATTACGAATCCCATCTCATTTAAGATACTCCACGACACTGCGTGTACCATCAAATAGAAACAACGGGACCGCCGCGCCAGCGCATGTGCGAGTTTCATTAATGTAAGTAACTATTTTTTCAGGTTCTATAATCAAACTAGTTGGCACCACATGCACGTGAAATCTACTAAGTATGGAACCAGATTGCCTCTGTGGCCAATGCGTATTTGTCAATATAAATGAAAGTCAGTTCAATGAGGCCTCTTGATCTCAAGAATGTTAAAATCTTCAGATTGTAAGTAATTGTAGTCAGAAGCAGTCTGAACTTTCTTTAAAGCGCTGCTGTTCGCATCGCGCACTCTTATGTCACCACCGGCGCCGGTGCAGGTGCACTATTTTTGTTGTCTACGTCGTCAAAACCAGCACTGCTGTCGCTCATAATAAGAGACGCGTTCACGCCACACAAAGTGTGTCTTGCGACAAAGTGTTTAATCTCCTATTACGTGTGGTACACACTTTACGTTGCGGCTAAAATTGGGATAACGGCCAGTTGTGATATGAGGAACTCTTCCCTGGCCTCTCTTGCTCTCCCTTGCTAAGACCAAAGTCTTGTCGTACCTAAGGAAATGGCTCGCTTTTTGAGCATGTTCCGCAACCGCGGATCTACCAATGTATATATGTATATATATTTAATACTCCTTAATAGACTCGTTGCTACGTTACGTGTTATGCCTGAGCAGTTTTTCCGAAATCAAAGGGGATCATCTATATACACTCCTGTCACGTTTAACGGCTCCTTGTTTTTAACAAGGGAGAGGTTTTCAATTCGTCTGTTTTTTTAAAATGTTTTTTGACCCCAGAACTTTTTACTGGGTGAACCGATTTCAATAATTATTTATTTATTTGAAAGCTGATGCTTGTCGTTTGGTCCCATTTAAATTTCATCAAAATCGGTCAAGCTGTTTTTGATTTACACTCAAATAACTGAATGAATATATTTTCTATCCTGAAGATATAGTCGTTGAAAGTGAATGACAATCGATCCCGTAAGCGTTTCACCTGTGAACTGTTGCTTGATTTCTACGTTCGTTAAAATTGTCTAAAACTTGCATAAAATGAAAAAGTAAAACCATTTATTCATAGATGGTTTGTTTATCACAACGCAAAGCACTTTATAGAAGCCTATACAATAAAAATATTTTTTTTTTGAAAAATTTATCTGTACTAGGCGATTAAAATAAGAATAGGATGGGCCTAGCGCCATGTTGTGACGTCAAAACTAGAATTTGGTACAGTGTGCAAAAACAAACAAAGGATAAAACAAGTATAAATTTATAAAAAAAATCCGTCTGTAAATTATTTATTTTCGTTAAGCGTTTTATCGTTTCATTGAAATTAAAACTACAATTTATATATATATATATATATATATATATATATGGAATCGTTTTTTAAAGCCTTTTAGTTTGATACTCAACACGATGGTCTTGGAAGAAAAAAGTACTGTTATCCTCGTTATATGGCGTCTAAAGTTCACCAGTTTGTTTCTTTTTTTTATGTACCTAGTGTAACTTGCGCTATCAAGATAAATCTAACGATATCTCATACATTAAAATCGGTTAATCCGTTTAGAAGTTATGGGGAAATAAAGAAACCCACAAAGATACAAACCCTGAAAACATAACACTCCTTTTTGTGGGCAATTGTGTAAAAAAAACGAGTAATCATAGGTAGGTAAACGAAGTTGTAGGTAGACTGTACGTACAGCAAACACAGAAATAATTTAAACTGATTTTATTTGTTAGCAATGTTTTTTACTTAGGTATCATTTGAATCGCTTAGCTCTTCAATGCCGCTCGTGTCCTGATGGCCAAATGAGTCAAACTCATCGTAATCATCGTAACGGGTAACAAAAACATATATAACAATCTACAAAAACAAATTAAACGAGAAGATCAACAAGCACTCAGAAATGTGTCGCGTAGTACCTACACTGACGGAGAAATAAGACCCTGACGCCCACGATGTCATCCTAACCAAGATGGCGTCTGTGCTGTCAACCTTAAAAATATTAATTAAAATCACTACATTTAAATGAGTTCATTTAAAATTACGTATAAAAAATTACGCTGCTCTATTTGTAAGTTTGTTCTGCAGATCGTACTTTTATGAGTGAAGTTAGCCGAGAGTCCGTCCTATTCTTTTTTAATCGCATTGTAGATTTTTTGAGTTGTGAGTCCAATGCCAGCTGGCAGCATGGCATGTGCTATTGTCGTTCTTGCTGTATGCCTCGCTGCAGTGGCAGGTATGTAAAATAGGTGTATCTAGTATATTTTTACGTCCATTCTCCAATTAGGCGTTCTTCGCCTAATTACCATAACTTTTTTTATTATTTTTCTTATTTGTCTTAAACACACCAAAATATGAAACAAAATATAGATACAAATTCAATAATTAATTAGGCATTTAACTAATAATGATTGCATTCTAGTTAATGAGACTTAATTTTTTATCAAGTACATGTTAAATATTAAAAATTATAATATCACGTATTAATTATTTGTATACAAGTATTATTAAACGATGAGAATTAACGATTTACCACAACCAATACCATTTATTAAAAAACTATTTTTCTATAATTTAATGTACTAAAAAAACCTTAAAAAATATAATCAACATATCTACATCTAGTGACAATTCCGCCTAATGTTCCTGTTTGTATTCGACCGCACGATCGAGAAAAGAAAATTTTCGACCATGTGCTCGTCGAGTCAAAACCTGCTGAGGATGCTTCGTGTAGAAACGAAACGCGTTGATAATTTCTCCGCTTTGGCTGCGTGGCCAAACTGATTTTTTTGAGTATTTTTCTAAAATATTAATTTAATGTGTTCTTAAAATATTTGTTATTATTAAATATGGATTTCCGCAACATAACGCCTGAATCTGTTCATTAATTGGTCAGCATATAGTATAGACGTATTGACGGACAATGATAATAATATTCAACGAAAACTGCCGGACAACTTTCCCATGGTACGACGTAGCGGTTCCAGTTCGTAATTGTTAATTTTTCAAACAACGATAATTACAAACATATGGTACCTAATTAGTGTACGGTAATTAGAAAACGATAGATTTTCTTCAACATTTCGAAAACTGGTACACAGTGTAGAAATACCAGCTTATTACAACGTACGGAGGTGAAATCACTGTCTCTATTTACATGATGAACTAGAGTGTAACTTAAAAAATCAAGTTTTAAAAAAGTGCAGCGGTAATTAGAGAAGTTTTTAACCAAGGCTACGATAGTCATATTCTCACGTGCTTCATTGGTGGTACACTAACCTTAGAGACTTGCGACTGCTGATAGACCGTGGTACATGCTGAGGAGACGCATCGCGTACGGTAGTGACGTGTCAAATACTGTTAGGTACTTAGGAATGTGCACCCCAGAACAGTTAATGTCACGGCAGTTATAGCTTTTGTTCGGACATGCGGTTACTTAATGATAGTTATTTACTTATTGATTCTATAGAGGCGATATTTTGATATGCGATACACATTGCTTAATATCGTTGAAAAGATGAATGGATCAAAGAAAATTTGTACGATATAAAAATTATTTGCAATTTTTTACATTAAGTTGGTGTGCGGACACGCCACGGTAATTGTAGAACAGAGGTTCTTTCAACAGATGTTAAAGCTACCGGAACACACCGTTAGGTGCTTGGTGACAGATTTTCTACTTGGGGGTGGTAGCTAGCCAGGCGGGCATTCGCAAAATGCCCCAACACCATGTTGTAACGACTGCCATCGTAAGACAACAACCAGGACCGACGGCCCTCGAAGCACGGAAGCGCTCAGTAGTAATGTCACTAGCGGCCACCCATCCAACTCCTGACCACGGCGGACTAGACAGCTTCACTTAGCTGATAGATTAAGAACGCCTAAGCAAACTCCGCTACTACTTCTACCTATAATTGTTACATTAAATTTATGTTGTACCTTATCTATTTACAATAAATAGTTAATTTATTTTTAAATTTTATTCTTATGAAATGGCTCTATATGTGTATTGATGTTTTATCATGTTCAAGTTTTTCTATGCACATTTTAGGTAGGTATTAGGTACAACGTTGTTTTTTAAAATAAATATATATATTATTATGTTACTAATGAAGTAGGCATCAATTAAGCACATTTTTTTCATATATTCATTACTTACAAGACCTCAATATATATATTTTTTTAATGCTGATAGTTCAGCCTTTGACCACAATCTCACCTGATGGTAAGTGATGATGTGGTCGAAGGTGTTATAACAGGCTTAACCTAGAATTACTGGCTCTCAAGTACAGCTGCCGGAACGCATCGTTATTTATTATTATTATTATCGTTATTATCATTTGAAATAAACAGAATAAATCTTCTATCTTGTAGAGAATTATGCAGACTACTTATTAAAAACATAAAATATGATACAAACAAGATAATATATTGATACATAATATGCTACTAATGCAGTGCTATATATACATAGCTAGTCACCTCTCTCAGCATGGCTATAACTCTATGTAGATTTATTTATGTATATTATATTCGTATTCACAATTTTATATAGACATGCTAACCATACCTCACATTATAGAAATAAGGGTAGGAAAAACGGAAAAGGTAGGTACGCCTTTTATTCAAATAAGCACTGAGTATGTGTTTGTTTTTACAGCTGTCCCCAGCAATCCACAAAGAATTGTAGGTGGTTCTGTGACTACTATCGATCAGTACCCAACCATAGCTGCTTTGCTGTTCAGTTCAAACCTAGCCACCTTCAGGCAAGCTTGCGGTGGCTCAATTCTCAACAACAGGGCCATCCTTACAGCTGCACACTGTCCAGTGTAAGTTATGTGACATTTTTTCACTGCGATAATTGATAGTTTGTAATCCGACGGTATGATGATTCTTTGGAAGTGTTAGGAATCTAAGAACTTCAGAAGAGGATTATCTTGGATAACATGGTATCATCACGTTGATGTAGGTAAAGTGTTGCTGTTAATTAAGGAAAGTACCGGGCTATGTACCAACTAGTTGGCCTAACTAAGGAAACGCACACAGTACTTTGCATCAACATTTATTGTGCAAACCACGAAGGAACTCTCTGGGTTACTTAACTACAGTCTTCTGAAAAATATAAAACAAGAGTTTTCAAATCCAAAATAAAAAGCTCCTTTCTGAGCTTTGTTTTACAAAGAGTGCTCCACCGCAAACCACAGTGTTGCTTTATATGAGATAAACTGTGCTCAAATGTGAATAATTAGTCTGCAGGTACGGCAATCACGAACGAATTCGCGATACAAATAGGTACTGAACTGTACTATACCAGCCGGTTCATCCACTGCTGACCACAGCCTCTCCTATATAATTATATGATACATACCTACCTATAAGCTGTATAACGATTTATACCTTCCTCTTCGAAAATGGGATTATCAATTTACATATTATTTTCATATATAATGAAGCTACATTCCATATGAGGTGCCGGGCTAGAATCCCCAATATCTTCGTATAAGGCGAGAAAGGAAAAAATATCAGAAGAAGGACAGTTTTCAAACGAATAATTATCTCCAAATAGTAACTACTTCCATTCTATACTTAATTTCGTAACTTTTAATTTATTTCTTTAGAGGTGACCCAGCTAACAGATGGCGAATTCGTGTTGGATCCACTTGGGCCAATAGTGGCGGTGTTGTCCACAACGTTGCCTCATTCGTGCTCCATCCAAACTACAACACCCGCACATACGACAACGACATAGCTATTATGCGCCTTGCCACCAATATCGCTCTCAATAACCAGGCCAGGCCCGCTAGCATAGCTGGCGCAAACTACAACCTAGGTGATAACCAGGTCGTCTGGGCTGCTGGATGGGGAACTACTTCTGTAAGTTTTTTTTATATTAAACAAATCACTTAGTGAAATTAAACCAAATATTGAATAATAATGCCACTGGAGAGCTTGTCCTAGTTACTGACATAATATTGATGCTTTTTACTTGTGCACAATGCATCACCCGGAGATGTTGAATTTCCGAGCACACGATCATAAGCACGAATAAATGTCACTTTGAGATCGATTGTCATGTCAATCAAAGTAAGTACCTTTAGCTATATTTATCATTGTAAGTACTTAAAGCTATAGGTACATACTCTTATATTAGGTAATATGTTGATTTCCAGATATAAAGCATTCATTGTTCATCGATGTTATATTATATCATTGTGGTACAATAAATTGTTGGGATCCCAATAGATATACCAAACCAAACTTGTGAATTCCCCGTCCACCCACCAGTGGGAAAGTCTAGTGGGTGGACGGGGCATCGCCCGTCTAAACAGCACGCAGATTAAGTACCAAGTAACTGCTTTTACTAGATAGATTTAAGGTAATGGATAAAATTTCTGTTTTAGTATGGAGGATCTCCTTCTGAGCAGCTGCGTCACGTTCAGGTCTGGACTGTGAACCAGAACACTTGCGCTCAACGCTATGGTACTGTTGGCGTTGGCATCACTGCTAACATGCTTTGCTCCGGCTGGCTCGACGTCGGCGGTCGCGACCAGTGCCAAGGTGACTCCGGTGGTCCTCTCTACCACAACGGCATCGTAGTCGGTGTTACCTCGTTCGGACGTGGCTGTGCTTTTGCTTTCTTCCCCGGTGTCAATGCTCGCGTTTCTCGTTATACTGCTTGGATTCAGGCCAATGCCTAAATTTATATGTATGTTTAACACTTTTTAAAGTTTATTACTTGATATGTTTCTTTATAAAACTCGTGAACTAAAGTTTATCGTTTCATTTTTAACCCCCATGGCAAAGATAACAGCTATTTTTCGATTGGTACGTATCCGTCTCGTGAAGTTGTAGTTATCTGCTGAACCGGTTTCAACGCTAGTGTGTTTTGAACAGACTTCAAAAAAAGGAGGTTCTCAATTTAACTTTTTGTGTTACATCGTTACTCTTTTTTTATGATTTTTATATTCAGAAGCTTGGTGGTGCTTGTCATGTGGTCCCATTTAAATTTGAGTGAGATCTATTTGAGTTATCCCTAATAATGCATATTTTATGTTTATAGTCGCCTGTTTTTTGTTCAAGAATGTTTAATCAATGAATTTAATATTGCTACGATATATTTTTGAGGGACACATGTTTAGCGGGGCTTGCTCACCCCCTCGAGGAACAAGGACGGCTGTTAATTTTTGACTCTCATCCACACACGCTGTGGAGCTAAATCCGGTACGCGCTGACTTAGTAATGAGAGTCTTTATAGTATATATTACTATGAGTCTGTTACGCTCACCGATTAAAACTACAACGAGCGGTGCTTAATAATATGGAAACGGACTCTCTTATAACAAAGTGAAAAATAAAAAATCTATTTAACCATGGTTGCAAGTGCTCTAGTGAAATAAAAGATCTGCGCACTGAGTTAACTCGCATGACATCTCTACTCGGAAAATACACTGAGTCAAATGAAAAAGTGATGACAAAAACACAGGACACTATGATTGAGTCAAAACTCTAGTGGCCGAAATCAAATCTACCAATGAACAAACAACCAACTCATTCCTAGTTCATATTGCTGATATGAAAAGCCAAATTAATGACATACAATCTTCATCGCAGTTTCTGTCATTGGAACACAATAATATAAAAGGTGAACTAGCCTCACTTCAAAATAAACAATCCATAAGCGAAGGTAAATTACAATCGATTGAGAATAATATCGGGATAACTCATAACTCAAATCTTAAATATTTATCAACAACAACCCCCGCTAGATTAGAACTCCAACCACACATAAATAAGCGTCTGATCCGAAACAAGAGCGCAATAAAAGAGAGAAAAACATCATCATGGTAGGCCTCCCGCAACAAACTTCATAAATTGCTGACGAAAGAGCATCTAAAGAAGAGAGCGATGTAATCAACATAACTAGCTTACTTTAATTAGACACTCCAAACCAAATAAAAACAATAAGAATTGGCAAGTACAATGCTGCAAAAAATCCAAGAGTGAAAGTTATATTTTACGACTTGAAATTACCTGCAAAACAACTCCTGCGTAGCAAAAATAAGCTTCCTGAACATATCAGAATCAGAATATACTCAGATCAAAATCTGGCCCAACAAAAATACCTGCAAAATTTAAAAGAGGAACTCAACCGTCGTTTGATTGATGTTGGAATAGGATTAACCATCAAGTACATCAATGGGACACTAACCATCATAGAAGCCATTCCAAGAAAGTAGAATAAGCCAAAAAATTAGAAGACACAACGAACACCTTTAAAAACAGTGTCACTTATCAATTATTAAATGACTACCAAAACCTTCAAACTAAAAAAGCTCGACTCACATTTTTCTACCTACATGCTCGGAGTTTATGTTAAAAAGGAAAATTTGATGAATTAAAATCTATACTGAAATGCCAATTTTTTTTATTTTCTTTATGCCTGATAGGTTAGCCTTCGACCACTATCTTACTGATGGTAAGTGATTATGTGGTCGAAGATGTTCTTCAAGGTCCTAGAATTACTGGCTCTCAAGGACAGCTACGGAACACAGCGTTAGGTGCTTGGTGACAGATTTTCTGCTTGAGGGTGGTAGCTAGCCATGCCGCTAATTCCTGGGTGACTCATTTGCGTCAAATCAATGAAATAAAAATATATGAAAAATCGGTGCCTCATGATTTGACTGATCTGCAGAAAGAAACGCGTGTTGAAACTTGTGTTGCCTAGTTGAAACGATACAGAAATTAAAGAATATTGGATCGAATTTTGAAAAGTGGATTTTTTACTATAACCGTAAGTGAAAAATTCATAAGGTGATCCCATCTTCACCATTATTGCTGAAGTTGAGAGAGCACAGCGGGCAATTTTAAAGGTTGGAGCTTGTTTACCTTTCCGCTATCCTACGGTTGACCTTTACAAAGAATGGGATGTCCTTACTGTCAGGCAGACGTTCATTCTCACACGGTACTCAAACAACACGCACAGTTACAATACGACCCTGAACTTTTGAAATATAGACGAACGAAGGGCACTATATGCCCGCCTCAGTCGCTCAATACTTTTCTGTCACACAATTTTTTCTGTTTTCAAGGTCCATATCTGTACAATAAACTAAATAAGATACTGGACTTATATCCAATTCACACCTACAGTTGCAAGCAAAAAGTCACCACATACCTAAAAACATTAGACTATAATGAAACTGAAAAACTTTTGAGTCCTATAGTATCTTATTTTCCTATATTATATTCCTATATAATCTCTAAACAATTTAACTATAATCCCTTATTTTGAATTAGGTATATTGTAGTTTACCCATGGATATACGCAAGTATATTTCAAACAGACACATAAAAAATTAAATAAATAAATATTCTCTCATATTAAAGTAGGCACTTAAATCTTATTTGTAAATCACAAAACAGTATATAAATACGTTCCAGGTAGTAGATACAGATAGATAAAAACTGATTAATTTACAAAGCATTAAGAAAATACTGAACTCAAGTACTGACTCTCACTATATGACTCGTATTATTACTGCACAAACTAACACACACATGTACACTTTACACACTGCGGTGCGGCGGCAGCGCGTGCGCTGCGTAATCGTATCGCACGCAAACCAGTCTCACACGCACACACTCACACAATCCCTATTGCACTCGGATGTAAACATGTATCCTACCGTCTTCAACGATACACTGTTAAATGACCTGTACGAGGTTTGAAATTCCATTTCATATTCTTTAATTTAAGGTAATTCTTAAGTTCAATTGTTTTGTTTTTATGCATCTTTCACATTAGCACTCTATTATTAATCCTACTACGAGTACAGTGTTAATTTAGTATCACTTGTATTTTTAAAAAACAATATATTGTTATAACTTCTTACCTACAAGTAGTTCGTGGTAGCGTATAACTGTATTTTATATATTGTATAACAAGGTAGGGATGTGCAGAGATTATTTCTATCCGCGGGAGGTGTCCTGGTGACCTGTGATACAGGTTCTTAGAAACCTACTTCAGGCACCAGCCCCTCACAAAGTTAGGTTTAATTTTTGCCACTCTTGCCATTTTCGTTTCATGTATATTTTTTTTTCTTCTTTACGTAAACAACCTTTTGTGAGGAGTAAATAAATATATTTTTGATTTGATTGATTGATTGCTCCATTATAACGTGAGTCATCATACAACACGAGAATCCGTTTTACCTCTACAGGAACTGCAATTTGAAACTATTCCTCACCCTCCGTCTTCGCCGGACTTTGCTCCAACGGACTTCCATTTTTTTCAGGATATGGTCATTTTTCTTCCTGATAAAGTTTTCTTGCCAGGAGGCAGTACAAATCCTTACACACAGTTTGTCGAATCTAGATCACCAGACTTCTATTGCAAAGGCATAAATGACCTTCCTATTAGTTGGCAGCAATGTATAGACAATAATGGTAATTATTTTGATTAAATATATATGTGAAATTTAAAAAAATAAACAATTATTTGGTGCAAATTGGCAATTTTATACTTTATCGCCTAAAATACTTAAAAATACAACGTTTGTTTGATTCGATAGCTAAAAGAACTGAATGGAAATTGTAAAACAAAAACATTGACCTCTATATACTGGACTCGACATCTCAAACTAGCAAAGTCGAATAGGTAGGACAAGCTAGCCGGCATGTACTCACCCAAATTCAGGTGGGCACTCATAGAAATCACACGCGAAAATTGTGTATTCAAAATGCCATCCAGCGTCCTCAGATACTGCAGAAACCAGTCGGGAAAAACAAATAAAAGCGATGGAATCACTTTTCACATGTTAGTTCAGATTTTGGAATTTGTAAATTCACCCGAATACATTATTATTTTGTCGATTTGTAATCGCGAAAGACAATGCTTCACGACACAGCATAGGCAGCCATGTTGACGTAGTGAAATTCATAGATAAAGTGGTCAGATATGACAACTAGCAACATTGAGTAAATTACCTATTTTTTACTCACGATGAAAAAAGTTTGACGTGTCTGTTTATCAACATAACTCCCTAATACCCATCAGTTTCAACTAATGGTTGAAACACTCCAAGGAGCATATTTATTATTCCCTTCATAACTATATAATGTCAATTACTCGTACGTATTCTCTTAAAATAAATTACTAAATAAATACACCAAATTCGGATTTATATTTTTAATTCAAAAATATTAAAAAACTTTAATTAAAAAATCTAATGTGTATTTTATTTTAATATTATTTACTTAAATGTATGTATGCAAAATACGAGTATTAACTTTTTTTAATCTAGATTTTATATTATCATTATATAAAATCTAGATTTAAAAAACTTAGTAACACTTTGTTTCTAGTAAAAAGCCAATTGTACCTTTACTTTCAAAAACTGAATAGCGTAGTTAGTGACCCTCAGTAATACTTAATTTTTAACTTTATTTTACTATTTTTTAACTAATATACTCTTCACAATGTTTCGTAGGTACAAAAGCCATGTCCGTACTGTGTGCTTATAGTTTTTGATATTGAGAAACCATACCTCAGCGTTGTGGCGCTGCGTGTTTGGATATTTGGTTAGACGATATAATTAGTTCTAGACTGCAGTCCGATCTCGTAAAGCGCTGAAGCGCACTTGAGTTTAAAATAAGCAAAAATGGCAGCGACTTTTGTCTCAAATTTCTTCTCTAGTGTAACGTATATCTCGATGAACAAAAATGGCTTTGATAATGGACGAAACTCACCGAAAATCTGCAATCTTACTTGGGAGCATGTCCCGGGACGAAATAAAAGTTCCTGAGGATCACTAGCACTTTGTTTAGCAAATTAGTATAGTTTTCACGTCGCCAAACAAGTATTTAACAGTATTTTCTTAATTTTTGCATAGACCGCGCACACACAGGCTTCTCAAGATGTCGAAGACAGTAGCGCCACCCCGGTATAACGGCGGCGCGCGGTAAACTTCTCTCAACCATAGATAGGTTGAAGCATGGTCTAAGAAAACAGTATGTTATTGTACCATGGGGTGAAGATATTGCTCATTTGGCGGGAAACGGTTCGTTTTCAAAATCAAGCCATATGAAATAAAACCAACAACGTCACAAATCTATATCTATCTGTATACATTTTATTTTATTTAATTGGCACCGACGATTGCATCTTATGATATTTGAAAATGTTCAAAATAAAGTAAAATTGCAGTTTTAAAAATTAAGCAATTTTTTTATTCTCATGAGGCAAATGCGCATACACACACGCAAGTGGTTATGTTGGGCTCGGGTTCAATAGGGATCCCACTACCGACTAAAAGCCTCATGATGTTCCGTCGTTATCGACTAGTGACAGTGGCCGCGGGGTCACTCCCGCAGCAGCCCCTATCGCCGTTGCTGTCCGCTTAAATGGGCCCAGCCTCCCCATAGGTCCTCTGAGCGGAGACGGAGTGCGAGCACGACCAACTCGCCTCCGTGTCCGCGCTCTGCGGAGTGGAACAGAAGAGGATCTCTCTCCCTTTCCCGCTGCTCCGCCTCCCTCTATGAGACAATTGTTTCGCAAAACGAGGCCACCGCCTCCCACAACCTCTCGTCACCGACCATCTTACGATAATGACCGGCAAGGACAAGTCGGACCCCACAACCGCGTTCAGTGATTGCCGCAGTCTTGCTCCTCCTGGGATGTACCTCCAGTGCATGCTGGGCTGAGTCGAGTATTTTCTACATATTTCGGGAGCAAGAATATTTCAATATATAAGCGGAAGCGTGAGGCAGAGCACGTCAATTTAGTTCGAATACAATTCAGCTCGGAGTGTAATACGAGCGAATATTTCATACGACATAGTGTCTTATAGTTTCGTTGCGGCGACACGAGATTTACGTTTACTGTGCAACAACTGGAAATATTACTCCGTCAAATGGATATCAGGAAATTCTTTGAAAGAGGCGAGTCAAAACAAAACACTTAAGTAGGTACCTAATATGATTATTTGATTTAATTCTCTCTTGTAAGTGTATATCTTAAGCATTACTTACAATATTTAAATTTATTAATTACAAGACGTGGTTTTGTTATAATAGCTAAAATAACATTTGTGAATATTTTGTGATTAAAAAGTAAAAAAAAAACATTAAAGGAAAATTCCTTGCAATATCTTGGATTTATTAATAAGTCCATACCGACAACAAAGTCCCTTTTCTCTAACGTCACAACAAGTGTGTTATTTCAAATTACCTAGTTATGTTTATTTGGCGTTCAAACCATATATATTAGAATGTGAAACTTGATCTTTATTTTCGTCTTAT
Organism: Plagodis dolabraria; assembly: GCA_963854805.1. Lineage (NCBI taxonomy): Eukaryota > Metazoa > Arthropoda > Insecta > Lepidoptera > Geometridae > Plagodis > Plagodis dolabraria. The sequence continues at coordinate 18,023,468 of OY978447.1, read as the reverse complement.
ACAACCCGCCTAAACACTGTAAGAGTATTTTTGTGTATCCATTTTTTAGGGAGGACACGCGAAAATAGAAAAAAAGGTCGGGAAAGTAGCAGTGGAAGCGATGAAAATGACAACCATGATAAAAACACTCATGTAATGCCAAGATCATTGCATGCTAACATTGGACAAGCGTCAAATTCTCCTGTAGAACCTGATAATATATCTGTTGCCGACTATTCTTCTCCATCGACATCCCAACAAACTTATGACGTCAACGTCGATCCTGAAATTATAGTGGACGATGGCTGTCATGAAAATGATCTGGGACGTTATGTTGGGTTGGCTACCCAGCTATCGACGGAAAAGAAGAGGGAGTTGTTACAAAATCCTTGGATCCCGCCCAGAAATTACGATTTTGAAAGTGATGCAAGCCATTTAAAAAGAAAATTTAACCATGCTTGGTTGGATCAATATTCACCATGGCTAGTATATTCCAAGCGACTAAAAGGTGCTCTTTGTAAGCATTGTGTTTTGTTCCCTCCGCCCATTAGCACTGTGAGAGGAATTTTGGGATCGTTTATGGTCAGGCCATATATAAAGTTCAAAAATATGCATGAAGACTGCCGAAAGCATGCAACGACCAACCTTCACCAATCGGCGACAAATGCTGCAAAAAATTTTCTTGAAAATGTTCCTGTTGACATCCAACTGCAAAGTGGACACCAAAAAGAAATCGATGAAAACAGACAAATATTGTCATCAATTATTTCTTGTATAGTATTTTGCGGCACACATGATATGCCTCTTAGGGGCAAACAAGCCGATGAGGGTGTTTTATTAGATTTATTGAAGTTGAGAATCAATTCAGGGGACGACAAATTAAAGAGTCACCTGGAAAAGTGCCGTCGCAATGCAGTTTACACATCACCAAAAATACAAAACGAATTGATAAATTTATGTGGCGAAGTTATTAGGGAGAATATAATTAATGAGGTTCAGAAGACCATGGCTTACGCAGTCTTAGCTGATGAAACAGCAGACGTATCTGGGAAAGAACAGCTGTCAATAGGCGTGCGGTTCTACGACGAAAGCAAAAGGAAAATCAGAGAATTTTATTTATTTATTTTATTTTTATTTATTTATTTATTTAACCATTTTCGTTACATTTCATAACATTGGTAAGTCAAATCGGTACAGACGAACATACATAGCATTAAAGCATATCACACAATATAACACAGTGTCACAATACAAGTACAACTTAGCGACTACATTACATTCTCATTTGCAAATCAGAAAATGAACAACTCATGTACTCGTTGATATGATAAAATGGATGGCTTTCAAAGAAATGTTTAAGAATAAACTTGCATTTATTTAGAGGGAGACGTGTTATTTCCAAAGGCAATTTATTGAGAAGAATTTGTAGGGTTCGTTGAACTAAAAGCACAAAATGCTTCTGCAATTGCCGAAGCAATTGACAATTTATTAATTAGTTCTAACCTCTCAACCGAAGATTGCGTAGGTTTTGGATTCGATGGCTATTCTACAATGGCAGGGAAAGAGGGTGGCGTACAAGCCATTTTGAGAAAAAAATATCCTCGTGCTTTATATTTTCATTGCTCAAGTCACAAACTCAACCTTGTTGTGAATGATACGAACGCAGTGCCAGAAATTAGAAATACTGTCGCCACTGTAAAGGATGTTATAACGTTTTTCAGGGAATCGACTACACGTCGAAACTACGCTCCAAACCTATCACGATTATGTGAGACGAGATGGTCAGAAAAATATAAATCAATCAGAAAGTTTTCTCAACATTTTTCAGAGCTTGTGAAATCTCTAGAAACGTTATCCGTAGAAGGAAATTATGCCACCAGAAAATCTGCATATCAGTTGCATTCAGCCGTTACAAAACCAGTGTTTATTGTTACTCTACAAACAATAGCCAAATATTCAGCAGTTTTAGAACCAGTAGTTGACGCACTGCAAGCTAAATCGATCGACATGATCTCGGTAGGGGAACACATCAAAAATATCAAGGACATTCTCAGAAATGACCGCAAGTTTCCTGATAGAATAAGTAATGAAATACTTCAAAAAGCACGAGCTGTTGCAATGGATTTGAACATAGAAATTTCGGTTCCACGTCTTGCTCATAAGCAAACACACAGAAGTAATCCGCCATCAAACAATGATAACGAATATTGGCGGCGTTCCCTGATAATCCCATACATTGATTCACTCATTTCATCACTGAATATTCGATTCTCCCAAGAAAATACTCCGGCGTTTGCTTTAAGCAGGCTACATCCCTTGTATATGACAAAAACCAGCATTACAGACCTACACAAAAACGCAGAATCATTCCAAGAATTTTATGACCTGGATATCACCGGAGAACTGAACCTTTGGCATAATTTATGGGTGACGAAGGCTTTATCAGATGATCAATTAAGGGACATAGAAGTAATTGATCTGTTCAACGGAGCCAACATTCTTTACCCTGCTGTCAGAAAGGCATTAATTATTTTAAGCACTATCGCATGCACCACGGCGACCGTAGAACGGTCCTTCAGTACGCTGCGAAGAGTTAAAACGTGGCTTAGAAGCACCATGGGTGAAGAAAGGCTTACGGGTTTATGTCTGATGAGCGTACATCGCAATTATTTAAAAGACAACAGTGAGTTTATTGAAAAGACTGTCATAGACAAATTTGCGGCAAATCCGAGAAGATTACTGTTAAATTAATATATACATACATAATATAATAATATATATTATACACAATGTATGGTATAATTATGTATAATATTTTGTTTTGTGTCATCATCAAAATTAATGAATAAAAGTCAATTTTCATGATTTTTTGTTTCAATATACCCGACAGACGATCTTTTCGAAACAGGTATAAGCAGCCCCCTGCCCCCTCCTAGCTGAAATCCTGGGTACGCCCTTGGATCGGTTCATGGCTAATGGCTAAGCAAACTTCGCTAATAGCACTTCGTTATTCTCATGTAATGTGTATTTGTACTTATGTTAAGAATAAAATAATTCTATTCTATGTATATTAATGTTCATCGTCAGCGGGGAGACATCCGCTATTGAAAACAAGCCTCCCTTTGTGTGTATATTACATGGAGTTGTTACGAAGGTATTGCAGTTGTTTTGTAAAGGTTTTAGCTGTTTTATATTACTAGTTTTCCGGCCGCGGGTCCGCCCGTGCGTATTTCAGTTATCTCGGAAAACCATTAACCTCTTTTTGCGCAATGGATAAAAACTATCCTATGTCCTGCCTGGGCCTCAATACTATTTCCATACGAAATTTAATCCAAATAGGGCAAGTAGTTTTTAAGTTTATTCGTCGCATACAAAAATACAAATCTTTCCTCTTCATAATATTAGTGTAGATGTAATTTGTATTCTAATGTATATAATATGTAAATTTTATAGAAAATATATTATCCCTGGAGTGTTCGGTTAGTAGTGTCGTATTTTTAAGAAATGAAAGAAGCTGCATCATATATTTTATATATTAAAACAATTTCAACTGTATTTGTTACTTTCTAAGTGTCTATTGCTTATACATAAATAACATGATATGTATAAAATATGGTAATAATTATGTATAATAATTGAATATATTTAGATAATAGATCTAGGTTATATATTGAACTCAGTTTTAACTACAATAACAGAATGTAGCATACTAATTTAATCGCTTAACAACAATGTATATTGCCCGATTTTCTATTGATAATTAGTGATTACTCAATATTTTCTTAATATCTTTGAAAAATTTAACTTCCTCCTGACATATTCTCAATAGCAATTGAACAGCTATTAATTAATATATGAAAAGAGGCAGGAATTTACATTACTACTATTTTATCAAATTTAGTGTACAGTCTTAGTATATCTTTAATTAAAACTTTGCCAGCAACTATTTCCCTGGCTAGAGATACCACCCACAAGTAAAGAATCAGTCGGCAAGTACAAAATGAAATGTTCCGTCAGCTTCTTTAAATAGAATTGACACTCAAAAAAAAATTACTTTTTTTGAGTGTCAATTCTAGTTTTAGCCTATTTAATTAAACACTTCATCCCATACCGATACAAGATATGAGTTTTAAACTGCTTCAAAATAATCTGTTCGATATGACTTCAATTGTTGCGGGCATCGCAATAATGACATTGACAAAAATCTATAAAATACTGCTTCAATTTGCATTTACCTTTTAAAAATTAATTGTAAAGCGCGTATCTGAGCATTGTACAGTCCTAAACAAATTGACTCGTGAGAAGATTAATATAAGAAATCAGACATAGCCTTCCTTGTTCATAAAGGGATATGAAAAATATTTCTTCGTAAATAAGCGGTACATTATTCATACGTAAGAGTGTTATTTGTATGACACATAAAATAAATAATGATTTTCCAAAACTAATTAGGCGTATTAATTGCATTGTTTTATTTCGACATACTCTTTACCTTTGACTAGCTGCGCCCCGTGGCGTTACCCGATGTTTTACATACATTATATCAAATTTGACTGGAATAAGAACATGTGCGCTCGTAGCCAGTTTTAAAACCATACAGTTTTATAACCATTACAACTAACCAGCCAACAATAACCATAACCTATTTTTTGTAAGATTTTTGTATATTGTCTTGTGTGATTGTGGCGGAACATGCCTGAGGCCTACCTGATGTTAAGCGGATAAGCCACTGCCTACAACGCGCGTCACAGTGAAACATACAGTCTCATGTGTGATTTTTCTGGCTTTCAAGGACTGCTGCCGGGCCGGAACACACGGGTAAGTTATTGGTGACAGATTTTCTACTTGAGGGTGGGAGCTAGCCAGGCGGGCATTCGCAACATACCCTTCCACCATGCGGTGAAGCTCAAGCCGGTGCTGGGGATCGAACCAGGGATCTGCGGCACAGGAGTCCATAGCTATAACCGCTAGGCCATCATTGCTTCAAACTTCACTTTTTTACATACCAATTCATTGAAATTTACTCCTTCTTATAAATAATAGGCATACTGATATTGATTATTAAAGATCACTAGTTCTTCCTAGCCATGTTTCGGAGAAAGTACTGAAGCTAGAGCTAGGTATTTTTACACAGTTTTACCGCACTAATGTAAAGCGCTCATGATGATGATAATGGTCTAGAGCCTTTGTGTTAATCTATATTGCTGGTATAAACTATCTGCATACTGAATTAATGAAAATCGGTATTGAGTTAAGATGTAGAGAAACAAACAGAAACTTTCGTCTTAATGATATTTGTAGATGCAGTAGGAAATCTTAGTATCGTCGAATTTTTTTCCTAATTTGCTAAAACTATAGTTTTAGTACAGTTGTGTAAATTAATTGCGTAGAAACCAATGGCGATGAATAGAGCTTGTATTTTCTAGCCCATTTTCTTAAACATCTGATGAAATTTATTCATATTATATAAAGTATCCAGAGCGCTGAAATTAGTCGAGGACTATGAACGGGAGAGCTGGCGAAGCTGACTTATTTAATTGATTTTTGTACCGGGTCGTAGAGAAACAGAAATCACCCAATCATACTCTCTTATACTGCAGTATATCCCGGTAAAACAACATTATGGGAATTATTATTTTCTGCGTAAATAAAAAAGATTTCTGGCTCTCTACACACGCGAGCAAGTCAAGGATACTGGCCGTGAGCGAAGCAGGGAGTGCCCAGGTGGGTGCTGGCTACTTTAAGATCTTGTCCGTCACTTTAATTTATCGTAATAGAAAATACTCTCAGAGCAAATTACAAGCGCTTGAACTGGAATGGCAACTATGGTGATTCTGGGTATCAATACCCTCTATCTTTTGGCTTACGTTCGAAGGAAAGAAGGATTCGTCGCTTATCCCGCGGAAAAACTACATTTTTTACAAATAAAAAGTAGCCTAAGCGTTGTTCACAGTGTTAGCAACCTTCATACCAAATTTCATCAAAATAGGTTTAACCAGGTCTTGGTTAGCTATCTAAAAAATAAACTTCAATTTGTTGTTCATCCCACGGGAACACTATACTTTCAGAAATAAAAGTAGCCTATGTCTTAATCCAGAGTGTGAGCTACCTCCATAAAATTTCATCAAAATATGTAAAGTTGCCTTTTGGTTAACTAGCTATAATAGGTAAACATTTGATGAAATGAAATGAAATGTATTTATTTGTAAGAAACTCGGTAATTACATATTATTCTGGTCAAATTTAAAAAAGTAGTTCAGCGCGCTTCATCATTACTGGCATACAAATGTAAACGGAGCAAAAAATATATATACCTACAATTTCATGGATATCCTCACGATTTTCAAATTAATTGTGAACAAACAAATTATACAATATAAATAAACCACATGACATATAAATACAATATAAACCATATGAGAAATAAAATTAAAATCAGATAAGAAAAAAAAACAGATTCATCAAAATTTAAATACTATTAAATTGCTTACTTAATTAATGTTTAACAATGTCTAAGTAAATGAAAATGTCAATGGTCCTTTATGTCAAAAATTATTTCATGTCATAAAAACAGTGATTCGTATGCCATTGATTAATTGGGCATTTTGCGAATGCCCGCCTGGCTAGCTACCACCCTCAAGTAGAAAATCTGTCGCCAAGCGACAGTTTGTGCGTTTACCGCTAAGATATCCCCCTTTGTCGTATCCCTCCGTTTTGAAGACACTCCCCTTGCCACCTCTACTAGCATCGGAGTACTTGGCGTCGACATATCGAACGTCGTCCAATTTCGCTGTCACTTGGAAGATAAGGCTAAGTTAGCCTCTAAGAAGCTCGGTGTGCTCGGAAAGGCGAGGCGGTACTTCACGTCGGCCCATCGCCTGCAACTTTATAAGGCTCAGGTTCGACCTCACATGGAGTACTGCTCTCACCTCTGGGCGGGAGCTCCCCAGTACCAGCTTCTTCCATTTGACCGCGTTCAACGCAGAGCGATTCGAATCGTTGACGATCAAGTTCTCTCCGGTCGGCTCGACCCTTTGGCTTTGCGTAGAGATGTTGGATCACTCTGCATCTTTTACCGTATATATCACGGGGAGTGTTCTGAGGAACTGTTCGATTTACTACCTGCAGCTCAATTTCGCCACCGGACTTCCCGACAAAGCGTGATGTTTCATCAATTTCATGTCGACGTCTGGAAGTCCACAACCTTGCGATTTTCACGGCATTTTCTACCTCGCACTGCCACATTATGGAACCAGCTGCCAGGTGAAGTATTTCCGAAAGTTACGACTTAGGAACCTTCAAGAAAAGAGCATATTCCCTCCTTAAAGGCCGGCAACGCATCCTCGAGACCTCTGGTGTTGCGGATGTTTGTGGGGCGACGGTGATCACTTACCATTAGGTGAGCCACCTGCTCGTTTGCCCTCCTATCCCATAAAAAAAAAAAAAAAAAAAAGCACCTAACGGTGTGTTCCGACAGTTGTCCTTGAGAGCCAGTAATTCTAGAATAGCCTGAACAACATCTTCGACCACATCATCACTTACCATCAGGTGAGATAGTGGTCAAAGGCTAACATATCAGGCACAAAAAAAAAATAGGGAGATCTCTTATTCTCTTTGGAGTTTTGTTGTATACCCTAATAATCATAATTTGACAGTTCTTGCACCGAAGCGCCGTTTTAAATGTAAGCATTTGTATTTTAATTTATACAATCAGGCATTTTTACATATTTAAATGAGTTTCATCCTATTTTAGTCAAAATTTTAAAGTACAGTTTTTCCCATATCTTCTTTATTGCTATAAAAGTAATAATCAAAAACTCTTGAAGAATGAGCGCCCAAGATACAGGCTTTGCTTAGTTTGGGGTTCATTGAAAACATTGCATAGCTTTTAAAATGTAGGCATCCACCATATGTTAGTACTCGTAATTATTAGATTAGATTTTAAATGTTTTTCTAAAATAAATTATTATGATTATGTTCGAAGCAGGTTTGTATTATGTTTCAAATATCATCGCAACCCTTTAAGTCGTTTTGGAGTGGTAACAGTGACGAAACACGAGTGGTAACAAACTAACATACACATACCAACTTTCGAATTAATAATATTAGTAGGATAGCTTATTGACTCATAATATTTCTAAAACTATAATGGTTATACACAAATATATGTGAAGCCATATATAAGAGAAAAAACATTGTTCGGTATATAGGAACTTGTACATAACGGATGGTTACCCAACATTACAAAATTTTATACAAACAATAAAATAAGGATATCTTTTTTTTTTATGCCTGATAGGTTAGCCTTTGACCACTACCTCACCTGATGGTAAGTGATGATGTGGTCGAAGATGTTGTACAGGCTAACTTAGAATTACTGGCTCTCAAGGACAGCTGCCGGAACACACCGTTAGGTGCTACAGATTTTCAACTTGAGGGTGGTAGCTAGCCAGGCGGGCATGCGCAAAGTGTCCTACCACCATGCTGTAACGACAGCCATCCTAAGACAACAACCGGGACCGACAGCTTAACGTGCCCTCCGAAGCATGGAAGCGCTCAGTAGTAATATCACCAGCAGTCACCCATCCAACTCCTGACCGCGGCGGACTTTGCTGATCGATTCAGAATGGCCAAGCAAACTTCGCTACGAGAATCTCATAAAATAAACAAGTTTAATTAAAACTGAAATGGCAGATATTTAGTAAGAAATTTTACTAAAATATGAGCTGACTGGGCTTTTTGTAATGGTTACAAATCGAATGATAATAATGTTGTTTTTATTTTCATAAATGTGTGGATTGAGTGAGCATATAAAATAATCAATTACTTATATATGTATCACAATAGAGTTTCGTTTAGTATGTTACGAAACACTATTGAACAAATAGCTAAACATGAGTAACATAACGAAGTTAAATTTTATAGTTCATTACAGGGCAATCGGGCCTAGCGAAAATGGAGTATTAAGTGAGCACAATTAACAATTTGTAATTTTTTAAATACGGCACTAGGTGATCTGTTAATACATACTCATACTCTTCACAAGTTTTACTAAAAACTAGTATACAAAGGCACTTGGTAGTGCGGCTTTTGGTAGTGTAATGCGGTGAATTATATGTTTGTATGTTTATGAAGTGTTCACAGCCTCGAAGGGTGCTTCCGAATTTATTTGAAAATGCGGGGACAAAAAAAGTGATTCGCGAGTGGATGCGGCGGTGGTCGAGATGAACCTCTTTTTTTAGCCACACCTGCTCGTGTGCCGCTCGCCGTATGTTCGCGCCATCTATTGGCACTTTCTTTCTACCTCTTACCTTTTCCTACCCTCATTTTCCCACGAAAACGACGACTATCTACGGTTGACATTTCGTCGCCGATGAGTGAACTACTTGTCATTGCAAGTAGTCTGCGGTCGACCCTAGTTGACGGCGGATGCGTCTGTTCCTGTGAGCTCCCTCGAAGCCAAGGAAACCGCCATTTTGTTACTAACCGCGCTCGCGCTGTTTTCTTGTGTGCCCCATCGCACTGGGATATCCGCGATCGTCTCTTTGGAGCTGTGTACTAACAGCTTCCCGCGCTCGCGCCGCGAGTCAACAGCGTTAAATATTCCGAAGAGCCCCTACATCTGGACACCAGCAGGACGCCTTGGAGTGCCGCAGCTGTGCTCGTCAGCCCGAGGATATCCAGGTTAGTCGCTCGTTTTTCGCTTTTTTTCCTATACAGTCCACTTTTCATCACCTTGTTCCGCATTCCTTCGATTTACCAGTTTCGTTTCAACCCGCGCCCGTAGTTCGGCGTGCTCTGCCATATAGCTTGGTGGCCGCGCTAACACCGTATTATATGCATAATCCAATAGCAGTCACAATAAAGTTTCTACTTAACAAAAGAGTATTTAACCAATGGTCCTATTTGGCGCGTCTAATTATACTTATTGTGATAAAAAGTTCCTAAAATGAGTATCTACGTATTAAAAAAAGTATGTCAAAGTTGAGATAGATCCTAAAATGCCGTATAGACGTTACATTTATAGATCATCTGTCAAAGACAGCATTTTTAATAAGGCTAGAGTGCTCAATATAAACGCATTTTCGTCATAATTACAATACCAACTGCTCAAAATCGATTAAATTTAAGGTAGTATATTGGATTTAATTTAAATGTTTTTTAAATACCAATATATTTGTTTCATAAGTCGACTTTTTTGCAATCTAAATTATAACCTTAAATTGGAATTAACTGCATAGCATTTAATATAATCCTAATGATGATGCATCATGGAGATAATATATTATTATCGTGTCTTATCTACACAAAAAATTTCGGAAGCCTATCTTGAGGCTTAAGGCGGGTCAGGTAATGGATTGCAGGTATTTAACAATAAACGCGGTATATATACGAGAAATCGACGCCTAGTGGCACTTGGTATTGATGGCATATTGTAACAGATGCAGTTGATTGACTTTGAGCTCCTTAATTAGATACTAATAGATTCACATTATTTTCATTTTATATATATAAACTTTTTGCATCCTAGCATGTGAGTTACCATCATCTACAACTTATTGAGTAGAACATAAATCATCAGAAAAAAATATTGCACCATCTTTAGGCTCTTTTGATATCACAAATCTGGCTGAGACCAAAATTACATGGAGACTGGCTTGTCCAAATACTTAATTACCTTTCAAAAATTTTGTCATCTCAGATACAGTGGGATAGGTCTCTATACGAGTTAGCACAGAAAAATCTTTTCATTCCTTTTTACAAAACTGGTAACCTTATCCATCCGCTTTTCCTCGCTATTAGTTTACGTTTGGGTGCAATGTGTTGTGTTGCACATCACTGTTAGTATGGTTCTGCAGTTGATAAACTCATTTGCCATGACGTCCCCGGTTCTCAAAATGCTGGTCGAATTTCTCGGCACGTCAGCCTTAACGATATCATTCGACGGGCTTTTACCGGTGCCAATGTTGCAGCTGTTCTCGAACCATATGGTCTAATGCGTGACGATGATAAAAAACCAGACGGATGACTCTGGTTCCGTGGAAGTTAAAGTGACCTTTAGTGTGGGACGCTACATGCGTTGACACTTTAGCGCAGTGTAAAGGTGGCGCCATGCGCCATGACTCCTACGCGGCGGAGCAACTCAAGCGGCCCAAGTACACTAATCTCGGTAGTGGTTACATATTTGAGCCGTTTGGTGTAGAGGTGTTGGGTCCGTAAGGACCGGGAGCTCATCGTATTTTCCGTGTGATCAAAAGCCTGACACCTATTTACACAACGAATAAGCATTGTAATACAACGGGACAATGTTGTTAGCATGCAGAGCATGCTGCTAACTGGTAGGGGTTTTTTTTTGTTATTCCTGATAGGTTAGCCTTGGACCACTATCTCGCCTGACTGTAAGTGATGATGTGGTCGAAGGTGTTGTTCAGGCTAACCTAGAATTACTGGCTCTCAAGGACAGCTGACGGAACACACCTTTAAGTGCTTGGTGAAAGATTTTCAACATGAGCGTGGTAGCTAGCCAGGCGGGCATTCGCAAAATACCCTATCACCATGCTATAACGACTGCCATCATAAGACAACAACCGGTACCGATGGCTTAACGTGCCCACCGAAGCACGGAAGCGCTCAGTAATAATGTCACCAGCGGTCACCCATCCAACTCATGACCGCGACGGACGTTGCTTAACTTTGCTGATCGGTTAAGAACAGCTAATCAAACTTCGCTACGAGCGCTTCAAAAGCTGGGCTGGAGCATATGGACTCCATGTTTGACTGCAATGACTTGTAGATTGTCTAAATACTTTCAATGTAGTGTTGTATATTAGTTTGTAGTATTTTGTTAATAAAGCCAAACTGCTGGTTAAAAAAAACGTAGAAAGTTACATTAGATAACAAATTGTACTTTTAGTTAAGTAAATAAGTCTGCTAATAGGAGTGGGTGTCCCGATTCGGCTGTGTTATTTCATTTGACTTAATGCAAACAACCCGATTAGTTATTTAGCATTCCTGGTAATTTACAGTTATCTGTGCATCAATTAATCACTTCATTGTGTTCAATGAACGTGTAACGAAGTGCAAAATGTACAAATAAATTAAGTTTAAAAGTAAAACTTAAAATAAAACTATTAAATACCGCATGCTAAAATCCTGCGGCTGCGGCTCCCCTAGAATTGTTACATAAAAATTGATAACTTGTGAAAATAGTAGGTCTGTCCATCCAAGTATTTGGACTCATACGATACACAATAGCACGTAAATAATCCGTATAACCGACCTCATGATTGATAACAGTCCACCCATATCATCACATATTTTATTAATCCCTGTTAATTCATTTGATTCTGCTGTATGTATGTAGATATCTCTTATTATATGTCAAATGTAATGTATTATCTTCATTATGTTCATTTCAATCCAATAATTTACAGGCATTTGATCGAATACTAATCCATTTCTTAGCCAATAATACCTCACTGAATAATATTACAAGACTACTAGAATTCAATTAGACAATTTGTTAACTTGGTCATAATTATTCACAACATATCGTAATACTGCATAATATTATACTAAACCAGTATAATTCTATTCGCGCTTAGACAATGTTCATGTGTTACCTAAAGGTAACGCTCGTCAGCTTTTAAGAACCACTAAACTTTCCATGGTCTCCTCAACCATGTTCAGTAGACAGATAATTTGTTATAAGCACAATACCGCTATCTTTTGTAAAATGTTATTTAAGTGCAAAAAATAATTGTTTGACTCAATAAATAAAACCTACGAAAACATAAAAAAATATATCCACTTCTTAAAAATGAACATAAGATAGATTTGTGTGTAAAAAATCAATAAGAGTTTATTTAAATTACGAACATTATTATTTACTGGACGAGAGCAAAATTTTCTAAATGTTTCAAAACTCCTTCAGTTTCCTCTGTTTAGGTAATATTTCTTCGTTTCCGACTAAGAGTCATTAAATAACTTATCTATTCCATAACATTTTATCAAAAGTTCTATCTATATTCTTATAGGAGAGAATATAGGTTTTTCTAGAACTCATAGATGGCGTCGCTAAAACGTCATGTTGTTTTGTTGAACCAACAAACTTTTCTCAGCAGACGCCATTTTGAGCAGTGGTAGTCACCTGTGACACATTTTTATTTATATAAAATTATTTGTGCGTTGTTTTTTTTCTATTTCACGGTGATTATTGGCCTAATATACAGTGAGTTATATGTATCTTATTTGTTTTTGCTTACAATATGTTTTGGTTTAAATATTCACAATATTCACATAGAATTAATTGCCCTACAAAAGTTGTGACATGAGGTAATTCCAAATAAAATGGTAGTCGGTATTGCATCACACAGTATTCAAATGTAGAAAACTAGTGATGTCGATGTGTCGACGTAACTAAAATTGCTTATCATGTTTTTTTTCTATTTCACGGTGATTATTGGCCTAATATACAGTGAGTTATATGTATCTTATTTGTTTTTGCTTACAATATGTTTTGGTTTAAATATTCACAATATTCACATAGTTTTAATTGCCCTACAAAAGTTGTGACATGAGGTACCTAATGCCAAATAAAATGGTAGTCGGTATTGCATCACACAGTATTCAAATGCAGAAAACTAGTGATGTCGATGTGTCGGCGTAACTAAAGTTGCTTATCAACTAATGTGCTTTGCTTGATTTAATATAGTAAAGAATAAAAAAACAACTTAATTATACGTCTGTCAAAAAAAGTGTAAGTAATGTTTTTATGGTTTGTGTATATGTATATGGGTTTATATATTACACCATCCTTCATTTTTAAATGCCTGAATAGTTAAGGATGAAAAGAGTATCGTTAGAAGCCTTGCATCATCCCGTGGGACACAGCTTATTTTTCTTTTGTTTGCAAGCGGATTATCTATTGTGTATAACAATTTATTGTTTTCAGTTCACTATATTTTAATCATATTGTTTAATTGATATACATATGGTCTACTTAGAATACATCACGATCCCGGTCAAAGGCGCTTTGATTGGTATCGTGATACATTTTAGGCAAGATAGACAATTAACGGTACAAATATCATTGTACCTATAAGTTTTACCAACGATTTATAAGTAAATCTGTATTGTTGTGACTTGTTGTGTTTGCTTAATATGTTTACTTCATTTTACTTAAATTGTATTTTCATGAAATTCTAGGGGCATAGTGTGAACATCAAGTTGAGAACGTAACGGGCTGATAATTTACTTAGGAAGTAGTGCATATATGTATATCGATATATCTGCCTGACTTCGATATATCGACTACACACTAGTTGTCTTCTGATTTCCATCACTATGCACTGCCCGAATTACCCCTTGAAATCGTCTTAAGTATTTTTATGGCAAATTGAACCACCGCAGATTAAATTTAGAGTATTAATTTACAACTACAAAATTCTGCATCGTTTATGTCTTAATTTTGCTTTCGTTACGCCCATAGTTACGCTAACAAATTCGTATGGTAGTAGGGCAATTTGCGAATGCCCGCCTGGCTAGCTATCACCCTCAAGTCGAAAATATGTTGCCAAGCACCTAACGGTGTGTTCCGGCAGCTGTCCTTCAGAGCCAGTAATTCTAGGTTAGCCTGAACAACATCTTCGACCACATCATCACTTATCATCAGATGAGATAGTGGTTAAAGGCTATAAACATCAGACATAAAAAAAACATATCCAATGGTCGGATTTTCCCCACAGTGGGTCAATACCGACTATTCATGACTTTTGTTTACTCATTTTAAGGGTATTAATATTTAAATATGTCTAGCTAGTACACAACACACACCCACAAATACTAATCACAACTAACGGTTTTATAACATAAATTCGTCAGTTCTGCGGTACTTCACTAACACAGCAACGTGCAAATGGTCAAACGTTATCTCTGTACTTATATGAGTCGGTAATGCCCCTATAGACCTTATTCTGTTACCAACTTCTGGAGCTACAGTCGACCTAATACTACCTGGTAGGGCTCATTTTTAGCATCTTTAAAAATTACTGCTTATTCAAATAGCTATCATTGTTCTTGATGCAGGTTTTGATTTCCCTGATAAAGAAATAAATAAAGTTGTCACACTTTTATCTGTACTGCTTCTATATCCTGATATTTTTTAAGTCTTTAATGTCTTTGATATGACGATCAGTGTGCTTTTGCAACAATCAACTAGACTCTCTGTACGAATCTGAATTTGTTTTGAGCCAAACTTAGGCCACATAACTTTATAATCTTCCCTGTATATATAAGGTTTTCTGGACAATTTTCTAGTATTGTCAGGTCGTGAATCCTACGACCTGAGGCTGGTAAAAGTAATAAAGCTGTTCGTCTAGCAATTTCAAATAATGAAACTGAATAAGTTGAATTCTTTTGCCAATTAAATAAGATACTTGTGTCCCATATTACTAATTTTTGTGCTCAAAGTTTAGCAAGTGAAATAGCTTTTAAAACATGATACTGAAAAAAATTTAAATGTATGTAAAATTATGGTTTTATGTGTTAATTTATTCAAAAATAATTATCCTAAAAACCTGGCAACCAGCTGGTCTTTTAGACAAGTACTTTTAAAAGCACCAAGTTAAACATCGCTTAATTAGGGCACGTAAGTTGTACGTGTTATCATAATACACTCAGAAAGTTATTGTGACATTGCATTGATTACAATTATTTATTTAAGGTTTATATTATTATCTATAATAATGCATTGTTACACTTAAAATATTTAAAAATAATTATAGCATAAAATAATTAAATTTGTTATGTGTATATTTCTATGTAATCTTTACAAAAGTTCTTCAATTTATGTTTTATAAACACAGTCAATTGACTCGCTGGTGGACAGTAGAGGGGACTGTTCCGCTTTGTAAAAGGGAAACGAATTCAGTCAGTTGTTCGCCCGCAGTTGAGTGGAACAGTCGTCTAAAAAGTGTACCAGCGACTCAGAAGTGTTTGTCATGTAAGTGAAAGTTACCGTTACTGTTTATTTTAATTGGTTTTGTTAACGCTAATTATGTAAATGTAATAAATGGTATTATTGACAATAATGTTTGAATTGTGTGAAATATAATGTAACTACCATCAATGTGTATATTCATTGTAATGACCTTTACCTTAGTATAATGGAAAATAGGTTACAAATCAGAATTGGGTTGTCCCACGTAATAAAATTCAATAACCAAAACCAGAAATTTTAATATGCTTAGAGAGAGCATTTTAGTCTGCTTGAGTTTATCTTTTACAGAATGAAGAGTGAAATCCATTGAAGTAACCTTTGTTGAGCCGCGGACGCATGATGTATCATGTATGCAACGTCGTTGCTACGAGGGCTCTGCGATGCCGTGATAGCCGCGAGGGCTCTGATCACCACTACAGCCACCGAGGGCTTCGACGGTGTGTGAAAGCCGCGTAGGGCTTCGACGATATGTGAAAAGCCGCGGAGGGCTTCGACGATATGTGAAAAGCCGCGAAGGGCTTCAACGATGTGCGAAAAGCCGCGTAGGGCTTCGACGATGTGTGAAGCCACGAAGGGCTTCGACGATGTGTGAAAAGCCGCGAAGGGCTTCGACGATGTGTGAAGCCACGAAGGGCTTCGACGATGTGTGAAAAGCCGCGAAGGGCTTCGACGATGTGCGAAAAGCCGCGTAGTGCTTCGACAATGTGTGAAAAGCCGCGAAGGGCTTCGACGATATGTGAAAATTATCACGCCATGTGAGAACAGCAAAGGATGTAATTCCATACCAAACACCTGGTGTCTACAAGATTGACTGCAGCTGCGGTAGCTCATATTTTGGACAGACTAAACGCACTATTGCAGAAAGGGTCAAAGAGCATATCGCAGCTGTGAAGAATCGTGACACGCATAAATCTGCGATAGCTGAGCACTTACTGGAGTCGGGACCTGACCACTGGATCGAGCTACATGACCCAAAAATTCTCTCCACTGAACGGCATTATTACTCTAGAATTGTACGTGAAGCGGTTGAAATTAAGAAGTACAAAAATTTCAATCGGGAGGATGGATTTAAGTTGTCTACATCGTGGAATCCTGTAATTAGAAAGTGCTCGAGTCGTAATTTGCCGCCGCGTGCAAGTTCTGATACTGTTAGTGTAGTGTGTCGAGGTGACAGTGATAAAGACATTAACGAAAACCTAACGGGCGTAGATTTAAATCGCTCCCACCGCTCCTCAAGACGACGACACCCGCTTCTTCAGTCTACTCGTGACCACGGTCATTGCAACTTGATCGAAACGTCGAGGTTAGTCAAAATATTATTATTTTGATGTTTATTCGTGCGTGGATAGACCCGTCAGTAATTTAGAAACATGAGTATACTTGGTTCACGAAAGTTTAAAGAAAAGATGTGTGAAAAGTCGCGAAAGGCTTCGACGATGTGTTAAAAGCCGCGAGGGCTTTTCCGTGCATCAGAAGCCGCGTAGGGCTTCACCGAGCGTAAAGCCGCGAGGGCTTCTTCATGCGTCAAAAGCCGCGTAGGGCTTCGCCAAGCGTAAAGCCGCGAGGGCTTCTCCATGCGTCAAAAGCCGCGTAGGGCTTCGCCAAGCGTAAAGCCACGAGGGCTTCTCCGTACGTCAAAAGCCGCGTAGGGCTTCGCTGAGCGTAAAACCGTGAGGGCTTCTCCGTGTCTTACCTCAACCACGTGGGCTTTACCGTGCGTCGCTAAAGCCGCCAACAGATGACCAGTGAAAACTACAGCTAATATTTTCTAGCCAACCTAGCGTTGAGGATTCGTTGATGTTTTATTACGAATGAGTAAGTAGCCTTACAAAAAAAGATTCCACATATAATCAAAACGGGCATTTGAGTGCATTATATTTATAATAGAAGATAGTACCCCTTTGTAGTCAAAACCACCCAGCTGATGGAAAACCCCTAGCTAGAAAAAGAGAAGAAACATGCGTTGGTAGTGTTATATCAATTAGGTGCCTTGCTTGATATATAGCTACTGCCCCTGGTCATAACGACTATATAGTCTACGCAGTACTATATCTCATTCAGTAACCGATACATATACAGTTGTACATTTATACGAGTTCTTACTATACGGCCAAATATGAAAACGCCATCTCTCCATTACGAATACAGCAACACTACATTTCATATTTGTATGTGCACTTACACACTAGGTTCGACATGAAATCCTACTAGAGACATAAAAATCAGCCTATTTGCTGGGGTGTCAGAACTTGATGCCTTTTGTTGACTTGCCTATTAGGAGTCAAAGTAAGGAACGATTATATGCTTCATGGTTCTACTTCGTACTGCTTCACGAATAAGTTATAGTGATGTAAAGTGAATACTACAGTGATGAAAAATATCCCGTGAATAAATCCAAGGACCTAGACTGTCTATACTCCAAGATTATTCAATCGGTTTAACCGTTTTAATGTGACGTAGTTACACGCATACTTATATCCCAATATTTCGCATTTTCAATATATGTGTGATTACTGAAGAAAAATCAAGTATATCTGGAATCTGTCTATGTGAAATCTGGAACCCTGTATACGGCAATATCCTCGCCGTATATTACATGGGTTAAAGTCTAAATCTATAATCTCCTTTCGAAAATGTAGGTACATCTTTCAAATAAAAACTGAAATGTCTTACAACTTTCAAATAGTTAATTGTGAAATTCCACGTAAAGTCTCTTAGACGACAAGGAGGTTTTCAATGTAGTTTATAATATGCAAGACTTATGAATATAAACCCAGTTTCATTTATTAAACAACTTAGGTTGTGTCCAAATGGTGGTGTAATTTTATTTTTGAAAAACTCCGGTATGCATAAACTTCAAGCAACTATATTTGCATGCAAAGTAAAATGTGTGAAACATAAGTATCTTAGCATATATAGTTTAAGTGTTGAGTATATGAATTAGTTTTGTGATCCTTTGAAATAAAATACGGATTAAGCTACAAAATTAGGTATTATTTTGAGATGGACTGTTCAATGAAAAATATCAGGTTTAAAATATCATCCTGGAACTTACCACACTATGAATAATCACTAAAATCATGAACTTCGGGACGCACTTACGGTGGTTACATAGTTATGACAAAAATAATGAGTTAAATCATCATAAGCCAACCTAAGTAGGTTAAATTAGAAAATCTATTAAATCCTTGTAGTAGTATTTGCCTCCGAATCGTTAAAGAGTTGTTCTTCATATTTCGTCCAACACCTGATAATGTATTAAATTTAGTGTAATAATAAAGTTAGCGAATATTCTGACATTGTTCCTATATATAGCACTGGAAGCTCACATATGTGTAGTTGAAATTATATAAAAATACACGAAGGCAAAGTAACAGCAGCCACTGAGACGCCATGCTTCGATCAGATTGGTCAGTAGGTGTGAACAAGGATAATTTTGGAAATTAACTGTCAACGTGACATATAGGTACTGGAATATGAAAAAAAAACTTATTCGTTACCTATCTTGCTTCATTTTATACAATTGAATTACCTGAATTTGAAATACAGCCAGAATCACTTTCAAATTTAGAATTGAGCACCGCCCGTCCACAGTCAATTTTGGGGTAGGGTGTGACTTTCTGGAGTTTGGTATTTGACGACACAATTGAGTATATCTGGTCATTTAAGTATACTAGTATATACAGTGTACAACCATGATTTCAGCGATACAGACCTTTCAGCGATAACAATGTGAATACAGATCACTATGGACCACCCATTTGGTGTGAATGGAGAGTCAATTAATATGTATTTTTAGCGTTATTAATAAAACACTACACACTATAAAAAGACAATACAGCTACTGGTGCAAAAACATTAAGGCAATTGCGGGCCACCCGGCGGAGCGGTTCGAATGCTCCAGCACACTGCCAAATGGTGGCGTGCCCAGCACGCTGGCGGTATTGCCCCGTTGGATTGCAATGCTTATTCGCTGAGTAAGGTTCAGTATAAAGATCACCTCTCACATCAACGAAGTCTTCTGATAAGTTTTGGAAAAATACTTACGGTACTAAGATTACAAATCCAATGTCTCTACATCTAAATCAAGGGGCTCAAATATGTAAACACTACAGAGGTAAGTATGCTTGCGTATGCCACTTGAATCGCTCCGTGGAGGTCAGCGCGGCGCCAACCAGCACGATTTTTCAGAGAGATGTGACGGTGCTAAGGTGTCAACGTACGTAGTATCCTATGCTAATGGCCGCCCTAACTTCCACGGAACTTTACATTATCATCATCATCACGCGTTAAGCCATTGGATTCGAAAATATCTGCAACATTTTACGCTACTTGTCGCCAGGGCTCTTGCCCGGGGGATGACATGGTGTGGAGAGGAATTCTACCAGCACCTCCAGAGAAAAAAAGGCCATGGCAAGTTGACTAACTGCAGTACAATACTTTCCACACTAGGAATAGATACCGAAGCGTAAGTTAATAGAGGGACGAAAATCGGATGTATCTATTAGATTACTCATCAGTATTTAAAAATGTCATAGCCTAGACCAGATTGCCACACGAGAATACTAGCACGACCTGCGACGCTGGGTCACGTCTCTAAAAGATGCACGAATCCGTGTACATTTTAGAAGATCCAATCCTGTTGCCTAAGCGGACAATATCTTAGAGAATTCAGTATTTGTACAAAATATATCAAATTTATATGTAAGAACCTAATGCAATCAAATTAATAATATATATTGGCTAATATAGGCGGCTTAAATAATTTCACTACCCTCAAGGTAGTCTAGAACACTAAAAACTATAACTATCATATATGTATTCAATAATAATTTTGCCCGGTGCAGTGTTCCTATTAGAAAATAGTTTTTGAGAGAAGCCCATATACTAAACAGTGACAAATACAAAGAAAAAACAACCGCTAGTGAAAATAAATAATATACTTAATAAGACAAAATATAAAAACAAAGAAAAAGCTCCTGCTAAATTTATGTCTGTCTAATAAAGTTCAAGTTAAAGTGATGTTGTATATAAATATAAATTAGCCAAATACTAAGATCCTATCGTATCACCAAAGTGATGTCAAAATGATAGACATGAAATTGAAGAAACACTAGAAAGTAATTTAAAATACTGGGATTTTATTGTTGATAAAATTTATCCTTGGATGTTATTTAAATCAAACTAAACAATTTCTTATGATGATATTAATGAATAATCATAAGGTTAAGAAGAGAAGGCTTGATCTATTTAATAATTAATTTGTTTGTAATAATTTTATTGTTTTCCTTAAGATTGTTGATGAATAAAGAATTTTGTATTGTATTGTATCGTTGAACATTGTTCTATTAAAGTCATATTTTTTTTTATTATAAAAAATAAGTTTTTGATTACATTTTTGTACTTATATTGTTATATAAGCTTAGGTTTACTTGAACTAATAGGCATAATCGCGAGGACGCGCTTATTTTGTCAGGATGGACGAATGTTATCATAATACACTCAGAAAGTTATTGTGACATTGCATTGATTACAATTATTTATTTAAGGTTTATATTATTATCTATAATAATGCATTGTTACACTTAAAATATTTAAAAATAATTATAGCATAAAATAATTAAATTTGTTATGTGTATATTTCTATGTAATCTTTACAAAAGTTCTTCAATTTATGTTTTATAAACACAGTCAATTGACTCGCTGGTGGACAGTAGAGGGGACTGTTCCGCTTTGTAAAAGGGAAACGAATTCAGTCAGTTGTTCGCCCGCAGTTGAGTGGAACAGTCGTCTAAAAAGTGTACCAGCGACTCAGAAGTGTTTGTCATGTAAGTGAAAGTTACCGTTACTGTTTATTTTAATTGGTTTTGTTAACGCTAATTATGTAAATGTAATAAATGGTATTATTGACAATAATGTTTGAATTGTGTGAAATATAATGTAACTACCATCAATGTGTATATTCATTGTAATGACCTTTACCTTAGTATAATGGAAAATAGGTTACATACGTTACTAACTAGTAGTTACACGTAAGTTGTAATTTAATAACTAGTAACTTACAACTTACGTGCCCTAATTAAGCGATGTTTAACTTGGTGCTTTTACAATTCGACGTCCCCAAACAATACCTCGGTAATGTGCTATTATGGGTTTTTTGCTGTTATGTCAAATTCGGAATCTGTGGAATAGAATACGCATTAGCAATTTTTTTTCAGATTTTTCCTAACGTTAATTAGAAATTTATCTTGCCATACAGAGTTATTGTTAGGAATTTGGACACAAAAATATTGCGACAACAATCCTGTCTAGGTCTTTACAAAATATATTTTTTATTGTATTTTTTTGTAAGTTGCGTTTACCTGGTTATTGACGTAAATAATGTTCATTGAATTTTTGGTACCTATACGTCAGCATGGGTTTTTATTGAACTTATTTCAAAATACGTATATTTATTCTTATTAGAATTAGAACCTTACGGTAGATAAACTTATTAATTACTTTTTCCTTCGACATTCAACGCATTTATCTCCGAGTTTCGTCCGGCCGAATTAGCATAGTTTTATCCAATAAATTATAAAAAATATATCGCGAACGTCAATGGTTGTATATAAGTAGACATGTCGAAGCAGTACCTATTAAACGAATTACCTAAGACCAAAACAACCGCACGCATACTTTGAGCTATTTTTTACATCAAATATAGCATATAGCAATGGAAAAGTTATGGAAGCAGTTGAATGAATTTAAGATATACGATGAAGACATGTTAATAGGCCCAACAAAATGAATACTATGACAAACACTATTGTTATAACACACATTGTATTATTTCTTAATGTGCAATCACACTGTACGGGGCCAACTTCAAATCTAGAATATCTTCAGTATAAAACCGAGAAATGTATTGGTTTTATACAAAGTGGTTAACACAACAAAATTACATAATATTACATTGTTCATCTCTCTTTAATCTCTCTCTCTCTCTCTCTCTCTCTCTCTCTCTCTCTCTTTAATTGCCTAAAACGAGGGAGATTCCATGCATACACGCGTAGAAAAACACGTAAAAAATTAAGTTTTATACACTCATAACCATAATAATAGTAGTAAATTCTAAATTCAAAGATAACTGGCGAAAAATTACGTGTCAAAAAATTAGAGCAGTCCAAAGTTTATGATTTAAAACCACTTGTAGAAGACAAATATTGCTGTTGCGATAATGACGGAAATGTTATCCGCTAGGATGGCGCCACGGAGGTAAGCGTGGTCAATTCAAAGAAAGTAAGTTGTTTTTCAAATATAATTTTGAAGACCAATACTAATAATCAAAGCTTTGCATAGAGATCTTTAGAGTTTATGAAAAAATGGAGCTATTCCTCGAAGTTATCATCCTTTCTATCAATCTTAGTCATGTTTTGAAGCCGGTAACGAACATATTTCTAAAAAAGAATGTTAAAGAAGATTATATAACTCAAGGTTGATCTCAGGATTTTATTTATAATATTATGTACACGTTAAATTGAAACGTTCAATAAATATTACATAAATAATCAAATTATTTAATTTATTTCGTTCATACCTCTAATATTACTTTAAAAATACTTATAGAAGCCGGTATTGAGCGGTAACTGTGACACTGTTATTCTTAAATTCCGTGTTATAATGTTATTTATTAAAACTGTTTCTAAAATTTTTCGGTATTATTATTACCACAATAACTCCGTAGAAACACGTTATGTGTAAGCATTATTTAATGTTGTAGAAGTCCATAATAAAATGTTAAGCAATATTTTATTTCACAAATTTATTGCAATAACCCTGTAAGTAAAATAACTGTAAGTAATATTTTTAGGTATTATTTATTTTCGTTAATTACTGGTTTTTGAATGAAAAGAATTTCATATTATTAACACATTTACATTTCACAAAAAATTAGCTTTCATTTGATACATCAGTGACTTCTGAAAACTGACAGTGCTCCGGGTTTGGACTCTTTTCCGTCGGTACTACTGAAATATGCACAAACTGCCACAGTTGAATCCTTGACATACATTTGTAACTTAATTTTAGCCACAGGCGTGTTCTCTGATTACTGGAAGATTTCACTAGTATCTCCTATACACAAAAATGTATCCTAAAGATGAAGTGGACAACTATCGACCCATTTCATTGCTAGGTATCCTGGCAAAGATATTGGAGAAAATAGTTAACAAGCGCCTGGTTCAGTTTCTAGAAAAGTATAATTTACTCTCAGACCGCCAATTCGGCTTTAGGAAAGGCAAATCAACGGAAGATGCTGCTTCAGCCCACACAGAGAGTGTATCTTCTCATTTAGACCGAGGTAAACGCTGTGTTCCTCGACCTAGCCAGGGCTTTCGACACAGTTTCAACTCCAATGTTATTAAAGAAACTGGAAAGCCTTGGCATCAGAGGCATTGCCCACACATGGTTTAAGAGCTTTCTTAGTAACAGGCGTCAATGTGTTAAAATCGGAGAACACACAAGTGATGAGAGCATTACCTCCTTTGGGGTGCCCCAAGGGGGAATACTCTCACCAACGCTTTTCACAATATATATGAACGATGTTTTCGATATTGACACGCAAGGGGACCTCATCTGTTACGTTGATGACACAGTAGCGATTTTCCATGTGGATGACTGGGAGGGTGCAGTGCAGGCCGCGGAAGAAGGCATGTCAAGCATTGTGAGGTGGCTTGATACAAACCATCTCACGCTAAACGTGAAAAAAAACAAACTTCAATGCCTTCCATATAACAGTTGCCTCAGAACCCAACATAAACCTAATAAAAGTACACTCTGATACCTGTCCTGCAGCAGAGCATCATGTTACAATTAACACAATGTGTACCTTTACTATACCTTTATCAGCTGTGTGGGCAGCTACAAATACCTGGGAATTATAGTGGACCAGAACTTGACGTTCCTGAAGCATATCTCTTTCCTCGCTAAAAAGACTAGAAAGCTCATCCACGTAATGAAACTTTTAAGACCAGCGGCCACTGTAGAAGTTAAAAAACTAGTTTACATGGCATTGTGTCAATCAATACTGCAATACTGTATTGGGGCGGGGGGTGCTGCTAAGACGCATCTTATAGAATTGGAACGTGCTCAGCGGGCTGTTTTGAAGGTAATGCTTGACAAGACGAGACGAGACTCGACTGACAAACTTTTTGAGGAAGTGGGAGTCCTCAGAGTTCGTCAACTTTTGCTATGCGTGCGATAGCCAAAAAACATGCAAACCCACCAGTCCCAAAGTTGAAGCGCTTAAGACCGCGTCCCAAAAGGATACATCTCCCTTATCGAAAATCAGTATTTGCACGTCGTCTTCCGCCGTATGTACTTGCCTTCACATACAATGAATTATGTAAGCTCTGTGACATTAAAGAATATTCTCACAGAAAAGCCAGAGCTAAGGTAAACATATGGTTGCACTCACTTGGTTACGAAGAAACCGAAATATTAATTAAAAACTAGGTTATATTATTAGTTGTTGTGCAGCCCAGAAAACTAAATGGAAACATACTAACAAGTAAGACACACAAATCCCTGAGACAAATATCAGCAATACCAGCCGATACCAGTTTGATTTCGGTTATCTTATAATAAATATGGGCCAATTAATAATATCTTGCATTCACACAGACAGCTACACACACATACTGCTTTTTATATATAGTAATCACACACAATCTACTAAATATATATACATACACATATCCTGCACCCACAAAACATCATCAAATACACTGGTAAACAATATAACATATAAAAGTTTATTTTATTATATTATGGAAATAACACTGACAAAGTATCTTTTTCTTTTTTTCTTTTGCACAGGAGGGTAATTATTATGTATACTTACCTATTTATTGTCAAAAAATAGGTTAGGTGTTATTTATACGTTAGTTTTTCAAATCACTTTTATTTTAACTGCGCGCCATATCTCTTTTGGTAAATCTTGGTTTGATGGGTTATCGTGTAGCTGTGACACTCATGAAATGGATCAGCATAGGACAACTGTCACCGTTTGCACCTTGTCAGCCTCATTTGAATCGCCAAGATACAGGCTTTGCCTTGTTTGGGACTCGCTGTAAATCATAAGTTGGTGTTGTGATTTTCAACTTATGTAAACAATGGTCTTAGTTTTAAAAATATTTATGGTAACACTTGTACTACTTTTCTGGCAAATAAAATTATAATTATTATTACTTCAGTTGTTCCACTGGCTGAAAAGTTATTTGATAAAATCAGTAAATCTTTTTTCCTGTAAAATTTGGATTACCGATTTTTCGGTTACCGAGTTATTGCTTTGGGGCGTCGAATTATATTAATCTAAAAGTACCTGTCTAAAAGACCAGCTGGTTGCCAGGTTTTTAGCATACTTATTATTCGATTATAAACCATACTTTTACATCATTTTACACACATTAACTACTTTTTAATGAGTTTTGTTTATCTATAGACCATTGAGTGACCAGCCCATTTCCAATTTTCCAGGCAAGTAGGGACAACTTGTCCACTTGAAGAGGAGAACTGTCTGTGGTCCAATCGATCTGAACCTTCCGCAGTTCTATATTGGAACTAGTTCTGCTTTGGCTCTCTCAGGTCTGGTATCAATAAACATTTGGTTCACATAGTAAAAAAAATTGGACAGGCCTGGAAAGAGACCAGAACGCACGTGGCCCCGAAGAAAGGTGAGTTCATCTCTCGTTAATTCTGCCGATATCTTCCGAATTCAATTTTGAGATATTTTTTTGTAATCAGATAAAACATTTATTAATATGTTTTACAATATACGTCAATGAGCATATCTATAAAATCTTATATATCATACACTTATCGATTAAACATCGATAAAAGAATAAACAAGTATTCAAATATAAAAAAAAAACAATCTTGAAATAGATTTTTTTGTTATTAAAAATTAGAATAAATGAATACGCAATATATAAACAATAACAATAAATATTGTAATTCAAGTACCTAAATCACAGTTCATATTTTGTATAATAATAAGTACCGTCAGGTACTACGTTCATTATATTATTGTTAAAGTATTCTTCGTAATTATAGAATGCTTTCTTTACAAGCCAGGATTTAAATGCAGTCTTTAATAAGCAAGTTGCTGTTCATCGCCAGCATCATAACATGCGTCAACTAATTAGACCGTTCGAGTCTATTAACTAAAGAGGTGAGTACCATAATGAAAGGGAGCCTATCGCGAAGTTCTGTTTCACTCACTTGCAGGCACTTGCCCTCTTTCGCCTTCAGTTTGACATTTCAATTGAAAAGTCTCATTTTGTTTGAAAAGTCGGAAAGCTCATATGAACTACTTCTGCGAATACCTAATACGACAGTCTCTTTAGAACATAACATGCACTGCCCAGTTTTGCACATATTTTTTTAGTATGTGAAGCCCCACAATCATTTTTAAATCCTAGTAATTTTTTATTGATAACTTGTGATGGGTTCACCATTAATTTCGATAACTTAATTTCTAACAGAGCGATTGTACAAAGAAAAATGCAAGTAATTGGATTTCAAATCGGTCTCTTCAATGGGTGGCCCATTTGCTGTAACCAATGCGTTCAAGTTCCTCAAGAGATTGAGCTTTTATGGTAACTGCTAAGTAATCTGCGTACAATATAATATTCCTAGTGACGCCAGCATAGGGGCTTGCATCAATATAACAACAGCAAAAAGAGAATGTTGGACACCAATTACGCTTGGGTTACATCCATTACAGCTTACAACGATTCACACTTTGTCTCACCAACATCATTGACCAACCAGAATCAGTTCCGCAATATGTCTATCAGCGATGCACAAACAAGTCCGTTCACTTTGTAGAAGCGTAGCTTGTTAGAAAAGATGGCGTAGACTGCGAAGGATTTCGACAAGTCGAAACATATCACAGCGACCTGCTGCTTCCGGTCACATGCGTCATGGCCAAGTGGTGTTACGGATTCAACGGATAATGGACCCTGCACATATGAATCCTGCCAAAACGGATTTTGTCTTTGAGGGTCTAGTCTGTGGGTATATGCATTTGATTAACGAGCTTCGCCGAATTTTAAATTGGAACATGAAAGAAAATATAAATACGCTTCCGTACGTCTATGCGCTTTGCAAAAAATATTCCACACCCTATGTTTCGTGTGTGTCATGTGTGTAATACTTAATAAAATCAGTAAATAGCCAATGAGAGTGTGTGCGGAGCGATAAATTAGCACAGGGAGATGTTTCTTCACCATCACCTTTCTCCCTAAAAACTATGTTAGTTCTCAGGTGTCATATATTTGCGGTTCACTATCGTATACTTCATAACTCAATCATTAACGTTCAGTTTCCAGATCAACTTTTCATGGCTGTTTCAGACTTATATTCATTCCATCGGATTGAACGAATTTAAATCGTAAATCGTACAAATGGAAAACAAATGAAAAACACGCCGAAGGATCAGCGTGCTACTATTCACGACGATAACTTTAGCGTGTGCATTATATTGCATGGTGGAAGGGAATTTGCGAATGCCCGCCTGGCTAGCGACCACCCTCAAGTAGAAAATCTGTCGCCAAGCACCTAATGGTGTGTTCCGGCAGAAGTTCTTGAGAGCCAGAGAAATTGCACATGAGACTTTAACATCTATGTCTCAAGGTGACGGGCAAAGAAATATAGTGGGCACCACCAATGCGAATTACCAAGGAGAGCTGGTGTCGAAAGTGGGCCCTGAAACGAGAGCCATACATTGACAATATACACACCTGGTTTTCGTTTTATGTATTGATTGATTATGATCCCACATATGACAGATGAGTGACAATCGTTTGGACGTCAAAGTCACATCACGTACTCAAAATAGCAGAATCATCCAGTGATAACTCCATCCGCTTATCACAGTTTTTTTTTTACATTAAATGGATTAAGGCAAAGACATACTTAAGTGCAAGAATAAATTATTTACTTTATGACGCGGTATAAATAATTCCTTATCAGGAAATTACCAGGAAAAGTTGGACGAGTATTTTGAATTCTATGTAAGTAGGTTATGTCATATTATAATTTACAATAATTGTATTGGTTGTAAAACAAATATGGGGATATAAGCCGTACGTTATTATTATTACGCAAAGAATATAAGCTGTACATTCTGTCAATATTTATTCGATCTGTATATTCAACATACATGTAACGAAGTGCAATATACACAAACAATTAGGTATGGTTAAAATTTAACATTGCCGTGATTGCTATAATATTGTATCGAACTTTTTTTTCACTGTACTTCCACACAGGCCGCGAAAAGTTAACATGACACGGAGTACAGTATTAGCATGCAATTCCTGATATTGGATCCCCTAGCATTGTATTTACTTATTTGCAAAGCCATTTTCTTTATTATTGATTTTTCAAAACACAGATGTCAAAGTGATGTTTGACAGCAAAATAACATAATAAACAAAGATGGCGTGTTAATGATATAAAATTAGGGTAATTTTAATAATTTGCGTATCTCAAAAGTGTAATGTTTAATTTTTAGGCACGGTAAAAGTAATAAAATGTACTCAATACGTGTAGTTTAAGGTGATTTGAATACAATGTGGGAAAATGACAAAATGCTTATTTTTTATGTATTACTAAAAGTGCTTTACGGGGGCACTTCCTCAGATTTTTTTCCACCCTTATATCCCATTACATATAACTATTATTTATATTATTATTATTTTGCCAACATGTGCACGCTGCCAACTGGTAGTGAGCTGGAGTACTTGGACTACCTGTGAGTCTGCAATGACTCGTAGCTTATCTAAATGCTTTTATTGTAGTAGCTGTAGTGTTGTATATAAATCGTTGTATTTTGTTGACAATGACGGTACCTACATCTGAATTAATAATTAAAATATTAAAAAAGAAAAAACTATTATTCAATGGTTTTCATATTTTTCAGATAATTCTTTTGGGAGTAATAAGTTGCTCTGGAGAACGTGATCACGAGTTATGAGGTCTATACGAAGGAGCAGGAGTCTAGGAGCATACTCTTCAACTAAATATGTTCGTAGACATATTATATAGCGAAGCCAGTCTATCCATAGAATCTCTAGTAAAATATTAAGAAAAAAGAAAATTAAAATTAAGTGGACAGCTTAAGGTTAGGTATATAACAATTATTTTGTTATATTTCAAAAAGTATAGCTCCGATCGCGCTCAATCCAACGGGACACGATCGGGGACCACGGCCCGCGTGTTTTGATGCGTGGAGCTATTTAAAAAGGTTGAAAATTAATTTTAAATCGAAAAAATACAGGAAATTTTGAAAAATGTAAGTCTAAAACGTTGAAAACTTTTTCACTATTGAATCTATAAACCTAAAAACAACGCAGGACGGTCCGCCACCAGCGGCTGCAAATTACCAAACACAAAAACACCACACAATTAGGAAACGAACAAAGACAACACGAATATTAATTAATTAATTATTAGTAATTATGACTATAAATATATTGAGATTTAAGCTATCCTATCTTTCAATTTGGACCAAATTGCACACGGTGTGCAAATTAAACTTAAAATTGGTTAAGTAGTTTAGGAGTCCATCGCGGACAAACAACGTGACACGTAATTTGGATATATAAAGATTTACAACAAGGTGATGTCATGTCATGACATTTACACCGTCCGTCAGGGTTAACCCTGACATTGATTGTATAAAAAACATGTTTATTCTGATGTATTTTACTATTTTGTGGTGCGTGTTATTGCAACAGTTGTTAATGTGGCTTGCAGGAATTAGGATATAGCAGCATAGGTCAGCAGGATCTATGACTGACTGGTATTCCGGTTGTAAAACTGGCTTCGAAATAAGATAATGTACTGTTTCCAGGAATGCTGCTGGAAAATTAATCAAATAACCACAAACGTTATATTATTTTCTTTCTACATATTTTATAATCGCTTTATAGTTCGCTTATACTCAAGTAGGTAGATCGTTGTGTTTCAATAAAGATATTGTTGATAGATGTTTCGAATGTTTTTGTATAATCGCTTAATCCATGCGATTTTTCATGTGACCTTGGTTAGCGAGCTTTATTCATTTAATAAGTCAAAGATAATATTATCTTTATTTTCACGTAGGGTTGTCTCCACTGTTTTTTTATTCAAATTTTTTTGTTAAAGACAATAGTAGAGTTTCTGGTGACCCGTGAATATTTTGAGTAGTATTAGCAATTTTAGTAAATATTGAGACTGCGTTAAAGTTTATTTTATTCAAAAAAACACTTTAAACATAAAATGCGCATTATTAGAGATAGCTCAAATACTACTCGTCAGATCTCACTTAAATTAAAATAGGACTACATGACAAGCCCTTGCTTTCAAATATAAAAAAAAAACTTCAAGTCCGTACACCCTGCAAGGAGTAACGAGGTAACACACAGAAAAATAGTGATCCGCTTTTTTTGACATTGGTAAAAAAGTGCTACTTCTACAAGACTCACTCAGTAATTAAAAATGATATATTTTTGTCAAATACTACAACGAATGCATTGAGGCAACCTGCAAGCCATTGCAGGCTCACAGGAAGTCCAAATGCTCCAGCCTACTGTTGGCAGGTTACCAGTTGACAGCGTGACCAGCAAACTGGCGGTATTATCCTGTTAGATTGAAATGCTTATTCAGTGACCAAATAGGTACCAGTTAGTACTACCAGTATTATAGGATGATGCAACATCATCGACCAGGCGCTGTATCACAATAATCACCCGGCCTCCACGGACACAATGTCTCCACACAAAACGGGTAGTATATACAATCACTACTTGCACTGTATAATGACGTTGCTCCACTAAAAGAGCCGCAGCGGCAGCCCCCACGATTGTATCAGTAAGTCCCACACTAAGGGGTGCCATAACTTCTACTAAACCACAGATATGTTATCAGATCCTTTACTTTCATCATTATCAAAGCCTGGTGGATAATATATACATCATTCAATAATCATTAAAGCTGTTGTGCTGTAAAATCCGACCAGCACCTTGAGAGCACTCTCTTGCTCTGTAGTATATATACCAAAACGTTATTTCTCGCCTTTGAAATGGAGCACCCAAGTACCAGCTTGAGCCTCTTGGATGCTTTACAGCGTAAAACTAACATGATTCTCAACGATTCTAAGCTTTTCAAACACCTAGCTAGAGCCACTCAATATGCGCCAGAGATATTGGATCTCTTTGTATCTTTTAACATTTTTTAAGGGGGAGTTTTCAGAAAAAATATTTAACCTCACCCCGGCGTCTCGGTTTTATCACAGGGCTAATCGCCATCGCTAGAAAGCTCATTCACAT
The DNA here is from genome assembly GCA_963854805.1 of Plagodis dolabraria. Classification (NCBI taxonomy): domain Eukaryota; kingdom Metazoa; phylum Arthropoda; class Insecta; order Lepidoptera; family Geometridae; genus Plagodis; species Plagodis dolabraria. Next base: position 17,991,131 of record OY978447.1, on the reverse strand, counting down.
ATCATAGACGTGGGGAGATCACATACCGTCGAATTCACGTGATTTTCTGCCTTACACCTGCAGAATGTCGAATGAGCTTCCTCCCACGTTATTTCCGATTCAACAAATTCAGCTACAACAAATCTTTCTTACAAATTGTTCATCGAAAGGCAAGTCATCAGAGTTTTTACAGGGTTGGCAACGTATCTGTGATGCCCCGGGTATTACAAATATTCAGAGGCGATGTTAATCGCTTTCCATAAGGTGGCCCGTTTGCTTGTTTGCGTATGGCAAAAAAAATCCTTTTTGAAACCATCAAACTGAATTTCATTTTTGGTCACATATCTATTACATGCATCCATCACCTATAACATTTAACTTGACTTGATATGAAAAATTGAACTTTTTGGAAACGTATTTAAGCAGCTTTAGCACAGCTAGTACATTATTTCTTTGTTGATTTGAATGCACTAGCGTACATTGTTGGATGAAGTAATGCAAGTAAGCCGCATTATATCAAATTAGTTTTATCAGTTTTCAGATAAGGTATAACTATGAATTTGGATTTTGTGACCCATTCCCCCTTCAGCAGCGTGCGCAGTGAATCTTTATTCAATTGTAAGCTATGTTAGAGCAGCGTTTACAGTTTCAAGAGCCACTAGTATTATTCTACCTTGGTCAAAGGTAATAATATTATTGAAATACACATTTCAAAAGTTAATTACATAAATTACACATTCTCACCAAATACCGCGCGAAAAATACGAACTTTGTTTTTGCCCAAAAACATAGCTGATTCTCTATGATATCTAAATATTTTATACCTGTATTATTTAAACGCGCACCTTCACCTTGATTATTTAGGGAATACTATATATACACTAGATACTAGAAAATACTATATATTAGGAAACAGGATCCTGTCACAAACAAATCACGTGAGTGAGTCAGATGGTGTCAACTAGAGTTTCGACTTCATTTTATTTATTCGTCGTCGGAGCTATATATGACTTATTTTCGTGAGTTTCCTACGGGCAAATGTAGAAAGAAAATAATACGCTTATTGACAAGGGTGAAAACCACGTTATTTTATTTCATTAAAAGATTTTTATTTCCATAAACTACATGTTTCCATACTTTTCAATTCTGATGTTTAAGTTATTATATAATACATATACTTGCACCAGAAGACATCGCTCTTGCATGTTTACAGAAAATATAGTTACGTATGTATTAGGTTGGAGCTATCAGACTTATTTACACGTGCTATCACGTGTTATTTAAAAAAAAATTGGTACAAAAAAAATTACCGACTTCAACACCCAAATGTGTAACTTATTAATATAAAAATTAAAATAAAAGTATATAAATCTTGTTGAAGTTATACACTTTTTAGATATCATGATAGTTCAATAGCACCCATTATCAGAATACTGTGGGCATGGTATCGACTTCGACAAGTCATTTCACACTTTTGGGAGTTGTAGTCGGTTCCATTTATTGTTTAAAAATCACTTGAGGAGAAGCGTTATTATTTGAAAAAATATAATCTTTAGTCAAACAAAGAAGCTCTAAGCTTCGGCTGTCCGTCCTTCAATCGTCCGCTCGTACGTTTTTGGGTCAATCTGTCTAACCTTTAGAGGACTGTAATTTTTCAAAAGTATAAGGCTGAAATTTTCTCGGAATGAATATATAGTTGCGGATTATCTCATAAAAAATAATAACAAAAGTTGAAAATAAAAGGAATACAAGAAGAAACTGAGTTATTTTAATGTTCTTTAGTTTTTTTTTTATTACAAGGGTCAAACTTGATAATATTATAGTCCAATATCTGCTGTATCACAAAAAATAATAGAAGGCAGCCATGCGGTGGGCTCCCATTAAGGATATCGAATTGTGAAAATAAGCATTTTAAGGTATTCTGTCTTGGTATGGAACCTTTGGTAAAATATGAGATGGAATATGAATAGGGTATATGTACCTGGGTATGTTTCGAGGATGTAGGTACCTATGATAGTAGCGATAGTGCAAACTATGGAAAACAAGCAGTAAAAATCTACCCCTTGATCCCTTGAAGTGGATCCCTTAGAACTAAAACTGAATTAAATTCGGAATTTGGATATTGTTAGTAAATTTTTAATCACTTAAAATATTAATCAAAAATATTATGTGAACAGGCCCGAGTAACTGAATGAATGATAAAATAAACCACGATTGTTTTAAAAAGAAAAAATGCTCGATACGCATTCATTGCGCTCTCGCCCTTGCCGTAATAATTTATTATAATTTACTATTGCATACCCGCCACTGCAGAAAAGCAGAGAGCAAGAATGATAATAACACGCATTGTGTCCTATTAGTGACAATGGTTGAATGAATGCTCTATTTATATCTGTAGATTAAAATGATTACTTACTCACCTACGCAGATAAGCTTCTGTTATAAATCTTTTTGAATTATTTTGTCGGTTAAGATCCAAATTCATAATTTATTCTTTCTCTTTATTATTCATTTATTTAATTGCAGATAAGCTGCCGCCACTGGCTGTAGCTAATAATAATTTGAGATTCCGCATTGCAATTGCCAATAGAAGAAAAAAACTTGTTTGTGTAGATTAAAGATTCAAAATTATATTGTAAAGGGGCGTTTTTAGTAATTATAGATTAAATAGACACTGGTAGTTATTACACCGAAATTTTAGGTATAAAAATATTTAGTTTTTGATTGAGATTCTTTCAAAAATAATCTAAAATAAAAAATAGTTTTGGAAATTAGTATTTGGATAGGTTATTCAAAATAAAAAATGGCGTTTTCAACATTTTTTGACAGGGATGACTTAAGAGTTTGAAATTAGGGATGAAGCTTTGTATGGAAAAATCATTGTTTTTGAAGTAGTAGTGATGAAAATTGGTGTTTAGATTGACATAACAAAAAGGCCACAGTAATATTTTTTCTAGGGTTGATAAAAAACGGGTGAAAATGGAGATGAAAGTCGGTCACCTGAACCTAAACCACCGACGCTCGGCCTGTTTCATCCGTCTGTCATATTGATGTATCTTTTAAATCGTAATAGGTAGACACTTTATTAAAACAAGTTTTACATAATTAAAAAAAGAAAACTAAAAAAAAACTTACCAATAAAACTTACTTAAATAACTGAATAATAAGAGTATATTGTATGTTTGTACAATGATGTTTGTAAAAAACAGATAATTTTCAAAATCAGTTAGATATTAATCTAAAATAATATCCAAGTTGAAGTGGCAATGGGCGGGCCACGTTGCTCGACGAACTGATAACCAATGGGGAAGAAAGGTACTCGATTGGTTACCACACTACACCGGAAGACGTAGAGTTGGAAGGCCCCCCCACTAAGTGGACTGACGACATCGTGAAAGTCGCGGGTAGCATGTCTACAAGTGGCTAATAGCCGTTCTTTGTGGCGATCTATGGGGGAGACTTTTGTTCAGCAGTGGACATCTTCCGGCTGTTGATGATTTATCTTAAAATACTTTATTATTACAATTTTGTTTTATGAAGCAACTAGGGAACGCTACGCGATGAGCATCAGAATTCCGATGAGACGTCCGTCACGCGTCGAGTATGATAGGCAGAAATCTGAATATTGTGTTGAGAACTACCACGTGGTTCCCCTTTATAATTTAACCTATTCTCACACATCAGTTTGTATTTCATTGTTGATATTTTGTGCGAGAGATAGATTTAACTATTTATTTTTATATCTTGCAGCTTAATATTGTTAAATTTAAAGTTTTTTTTTATCTAGATTGTAAGTTCATAAGATTTATACCTAGTCTAAGAGCCCGTGAACCCCAGACCTTCGTTATTTTATAAAAGCTGAAAGTTTGTCAGCGCATGCTCCCAACACAGGTAAGAACGAAGGCCCCTTATGAAATTTGGGTTGCCCTGGCTTTGGCAGGTAAACAGTACTAAAGGTGTGTAATATATAGAAATCTAGTTTCATCAAATAATCAAGAGAAATTTTTTGGTATTACCTTTAGAATATTATTAAAAATCATATTATTCATTGCCAGACACTTAACATCGTGGCAACCCCTTGCCAGACACCCTTAATGTTCAGGACATAATAATTCTACTCACGTTATAGTGCAATAGCTGATTTTTATACATGATACTTAAATAATGAGTAGATGATGTTTTTTTAGTAACCAGACGTTTTTGATACTTCCAACCCCCTACCAGACAAGCATGTAGGATCGAGCGCGAGGTAGAATATATAATATGTGGGTGCGCGTGAGATGGCGAGTTAGGTCTATTGCGATACTTGAACGCGCAGCTGCCATTTCTATGCGCAGCTATTACACTATAACGAAAGTAGAATTATTAGGTCCTGGACATTAAGGGTGTCTGGCAAGGGGTTGCCACGATGTTAAGTGTTTGGCAATGAATAATATGATTTTTAATAATATTTTAAAGGTTATACCAAAAAATTTCTCTTGATTATTTGATGAAACTAGATTTTTATATTACACACCTTTAGTACTGTTTACCTGCCAAAGCCAGGGCAACCCAAATTTCATAAGGGGCCTTCGTTCTTACCTGTGTTGGGAGCATGCGCTGACAAACTTTCAGCTTTTATAAAATAACGAAGGTCTGGGGTTCACGGGCTCTTGCTCTATTAATTGCTTTTCTACTATTAAAATTATTCGTAGTTGAGATTGTATCATAGGTACCATGTGAATAAAGTTTCACTCAAAAATCTCAAACCATGAAGGTGCTATGTCAATTCAAATTAACTATTACAATAAACGGCAATTACATATATACAACCCCTAGTATAAATTATATTCAGTATTGTTCTATCATTTGTTTTCTTTTTTGTCACTTCCAAAGATATACAGCCTCTAGTCAAAAAAGTGAATATTATCTTCTTTGACATAGTTCCTGTTTCGATAGCTTTCGGTGGGCGACTGAAAAAAAGCAACGCGGGCTTGAATTATGAAAGTATTTTATTTTGATTATATAGTGAGTTTTATATAAAAGTGGCCATAGGAGCCATACTGTAGGCGAATACTATTTATTGTAATTTCATTTACTTTAAGTGTAATAAATTAGTATATTTACAAAAAAAATACTGAAAATAGTGTGGAGTCATGACCGTCTAGATCTAATTGGGTTTAGTACATATATGATGTGAAAATGAAAATACTGTCAATACCGGACTATTTTTGTTACAAGATCTATATCTAAAACTATACATTTTAGGAACTTTAAATTTTGGTATTAAATTTGGTAAATTTTGGTAACCTTCCCACAATATTTTTTAAATCCAGGCAAAACAATTAGAATAAAGAAAATTGCGCATATTTAATATTATAAATACAAATGAAATTCGTGAATATGTAACTTAGGTGACCAAAATGTGCTCGACTGGATAGACATAACCAAAGCCCAAATGTAGAGGTTAAGTACCTAATCCTCTATTATAACAAGTAATACTGAAAAATTACGATTTTTAATTTAGTTTTCAACACACTCACTCGTAACGAGCCTATTTTAGTGTCATAACATTGTATAGTATATTACGCACTCGTGCTTTTTGTTTACTTTACCGCACTAGTGTATTAAATAGAAAAAAAAACAACGTTTTCACACTTCTCACCAAGGAGATTGTAGTTTGTTGCGTTAGTTTTTCATATAAAAACTAACCAAAGAGTTTTTTACCTACAAAAGTAAAACTTTAGAAGATTTAATTATAAACTGTCTTAATCAGATTATCGTTTTTCATATAAAAACAAACCAAAGAGCTTTTTACTTACTGATGTAGAAAAAAGAAGTATTGCTATTAAAAAGATCAAGAAAATATTTTCGTATTCGTTCCTCGCAAGTGTGTTGAAAAACGTCGTATGAACACGTGCGCGTTGTTTATTAGGATCTCTACTCCATTTAGGCCTTCGATCTTCAATCTAGGATTCAGGCCTAAACCCCGTCTCGCTTGCAATAAACAACTTCGCGCACTTGTTGCATAATGTACTATTATAGCTGTGATCTACACCAATAATATTTGTTCTTCTATGGACTGTTGCAATGTGGAACCCTGTGTCGTACCGAGCCAGTTTTGTCTTTACTTGGTGTTTGAATCGCCAGACATAGCCAGGGGCGCAAGCTTATCTGGAATTTATTAAATGATGAATTGAGATTTTACCCGCCAAAATAATCCAAAGAGATAAAAAACAAAAGCTAATCTGCATAGATTAGTATGTAATCATTTTAATCTACAGATATAAATACGAGAGCCATAAGAGCATTCATTCAACCGTTGTCACTAATAAGACACAATGCGTGCTATTATCGTTCTTGCCGTGTGCTTTGCTGCAGTGGCAGGTAAGTACTAGTAGATTGACTTAAAATAGAGCAAAATAATATTATTACGGCAAGGGTACCTTGAATTCAAAGTGGAGCTAAGAACTCCAGAGTAGAATGTGTGTATGGCGATTTTTTTTTACTTTTACGAATTATTTTTTTAAATATATTCACTGCGTGGTTCATTTCATAGTAAAGCCAGTTAGTTGTTAAATAATGTACAGAACCAATATCTTCAGTGATTTAAACTTATAAATAATCCAAATTTCAAATTGAAATCACTTTTAGTCCCAAAGAATACCTAATTTGTTCTCTGTTTACAAAGAAATAAACAGCTATTTTAAAAAACTTGTCAAAAAAAATTTTCCCGTAATTTTTAACGTTACCGTGCGTCCTCACAACGCCCTTACTTCACAACTCCCATACTAGGATTTCCTTCGTTACTCTACTCAAAAACAGATATTTTAGTGCTAATTGCTAATAAAAAAACATATGCTTTTTCCTGTTTTACCGCCAATTCATGTCATTTTTACTTCACATTTTGACATAATATATCTTATCCCTTTTTATTTGTTCTTGTTTATTTAAAAGTAGTAGTTTATATATAGTATAGTTTCTAAATATGAGTTATTCTAAATAGGGCGGTTTGTCTTTTGCGTACGGAATCCTTAATACTAACTTGACCAACACGTACATTTCACCTCTACATTCATTTATATTTTCTCTAATATAATACCAAGATATTCAGTAACCAGTATAAGATTTAAAGTACTCAAAACTATGGTTAATGTTAGGAACACCATGGTAGGAACATCTACAACTGTCAACCTCCATCGAGACCTGAAAATTAATGTCGTGGATATAATAAAAAAGATGCAGAAGCTCACATCCATAGTCTTCACCACCACGTGAACGTTGAGGCTATCCAGATCCTTGACAACGGGAACATAGTGTGAAGACTAGAAGCTAGAATCCGCTGTATCAAGAGATATGATGTGATAATTTTAACCGGCTAACTATTACCATTCAAAAGATACAGCTATATAAAGGTCGGACAGACAGACTGGCAACCAGACGGACAGCCGAAGCTTAGTAATACGTAGGAACCTAAAATAGTACAAATCTAATATGTAAATAGGTACACTTTTAAATAAAGCATGTACCGAGTTTGTTATTGTTTCTACAGCGGTCCCCAGTAACCCACAAAGGATCGTAGGAGGCACTGTGACTACTATCGATCGTTATCCAACCATAGCCGCTTTGCTGTTCAGTTCGAACTTGAGTACCTTCCGGCAAGCTTGCGGCGGTACTATTCTCAACACCAGGTCCATCCTCACAGCTGCTCACTGTCCATTGTAAGTACATGTTGTGATTATTCATGAATTATTATTATCAAACAAGATCTTTAGGATAACTTAAAAGTTGAAACCACGGGCAAATTTGACAAACTTGTTTGATCATTTACGCTAGTTTTTGATGAAAATTTCAAGACTGATAAACTTATTTTTCAAACAAGTTGATTGTTTTACAATCATCTATGGATAAATTTATAAACTCATTAATAAAATACGTTTAAGTGTCGTCTTTTGTGTTGTTATAAGAAACGTATTAGGATTTAACAAAATACTACGAACTATATACAACACTACAGCTACTACAATAAAAGTATTTAGACAACCTAAAAGTCATAGCAGACTCACAGGCAGTCCAAATGCTCCAGCCCACTACCAGTTGGCAGCGTGCCCAGCATGCTGGCAGCATTGCCCCGTTGAATTGCATAGAATAATAAATAATTTAGAATTTTAATGTAATGTATATTATTATGAATATATGAACCCAGCATTAGTAGCGACAACATTAAGAGAGTTAATATTTGAAAAAGCAATGCTTTTGGTCAGATGAAGTTCAATAGTCTGATTGAAGGTCGCGCCATCTCCTATGATAGTTACAATAAATTTGCATCACATTTACAAGTCTGCATGGTACCCGCTGTGTGAACCCAGGAAAGGCGGGTTTGATTCCTTATTGAAATGTTAAATTTTATACATCAACATTTTTTCGTCAACATATCGAATAGACCAGGGAATTGAGTAATATTTTCTGAGATTTCTCCTTATTATGTAATGAGCGTTATTTGATACGCCCCATTTAAGGACTTAACTGCCACAAATTGTACGTCACGTATTATTCGCATGGATCCTTCTAGTAGCCGTAAATAATACATATCTGATAGGATAGCACCGCTCTATTCAATCAGCCGCTAGGTAGTATTAATCCCTTATTGTTACTACTAGCGGCTGATTGAATAAAGCTCCTTCGAAAAATACTTAAATTAGTGAAATGATGTCGTCACGCCCGAGCACATTTAAATATTAGTAGATTTGTTTAACAATGTTTTTATTATAGAATTATCAAATTAAATGTACGCTTCTACATACCACGCCAGTAACATTTTTATGTGTTTAGCCGTACGAATAAATAATTTTATTCGTAGGTTTAGCCAGAAAAGCTCAACTGTTTAGTGGCACTTACCCATAAATATCAGATTAACACAGAATCATCTAAAATGACTATTTAAACCGACTTAACTTATTTACACATTATAGGAAACACCGTTAAATTATATATTAGAATTTATTGAAATGGTTTGTCTTAATTTAAAATGAATAAAATAAATTAAAATAAGAGGTTTAAATATATAATTTAGCCTAAGTGGCAACTGGCACTAACAAAAACTGGCACCAGTTTCGTTAATAGTATAGTATAAGCTAGTATTGTAAATATCTATGAAGGGGTTTCTAAATTGTTTACTCATTAGTCATTACTTCTGTGTTCTAAATTTTTAAACTAAACTAGACGACAAAACCAACATGAAACTAATTTATTACCTACGCTCTGATAAATAATTATTTCATAAAAGGTACATACTAGATTTTATTAATTACTTAACTAATGTATATATTTTTTATGGTGGATCTACGTTTACCAATAGTGGCAATCTTATCAGCAATACTAACAAGAAGTTTAAATAGAACATTCTTATAATGCATCACTTTTAATTATTTTTTAGTGGTGACGCAGCCAACAGATGGCGAATTCGTGTTGGATCCACTTGGGCCAATAGTGGCGGTGTTGTCCACAACCTTGCCTCATTCGTGCTCCATCCCAGCTACAACAGCCGCACATTAGATAACGACGTTGCTGTTATGCGCACTGCCACTGTTATCGCTCACAATAACAACGCTAGGCCCGCTAGTATCGCGGGTGCAAACTACAATCTCGGTGATAACCAGGTCGTCTGGGCTGCTGGATGGGGAACTACTTCTGTAAGTTAACTTATATATTCTTACATAAATACATTCTTTTATGTTAATAACTTTTATTATATCATATGTGAATTGCTGTTTTAACTGAAACCAAATATATACAAATTTTATGATCACAAAAACTTGACCGCAAAAGCATCTTAGGCATAGCCATGATGTTTATTTGTACACAATGCATCCCCCGGAGATGTTGAATCTCCGAGTGCACAATCAGAGGCACTAATGAAAATCAATTTTGATCAATTGTTTCTGATGTCACTATCAGAACTGCTAGGTATAGGGATTCTATTTGGATTGAAGGTATTGTTGATATATACGGCAAATTTCATACCTTTTTACTTATATCGCAGCATTGTTTTAGCGAAACTATGTATATTGATTTTTACGAATATTGCTTTTATCAATACAATATTCATATATTATATGGGCTGGAGCATTTGGACTGCCTATGAGTCTGCTATGACTTGTAGTTTGTCTAAGTGCTTTTATTGTAGTAGCTGTAGTGTTGTATATAGTTCATAGTATTTTGTTTAATAAAGGCATACCGCCGGTAAAACAAAATAAAAAAAAATCGTATACAATATATATTTTACGTCATAATATGTCTATTTTTATTTATATTAAATTTAAATATATTATAACTCTGACCCCTTCAGATCTAAATAGATGTACTTAACCAAACCTGTTTATAGCTCGCAGAGTTACCTAATAAGATATATAACTAATGGATGTAATGTACTTTTAGGCTGGAGGATCTCTTTCTGAGCAACTGCGTCACGTTCAGATCTGGACTGTGAACCAGAACACCTGCGTTCAACGGTATGCTACGGTTGGTAGCACCATCACTGCTAACATGCTGTGCTCCGGCTGGCTCGACGTTGGCGGTCGCGACCAGTGCCAAGGTGACTCCGGTGGTCCTCTCTACCACAACAACATTGTCGTTGGTGTTTGCTCCTGGGGACGCGGCTGTGCTCAGGCTTTCTTCCCCGGTGTTAATGCTCGCGTTTCTCGTTTTACTGCTTGGATTCAGGCCAATGCTTAAATTTGACATGCGTACTAAATATAAACTTGTTAAAGTTGATTACTTAAAGTGGTTCTTTATTAAAATGGTGAAATAATTTGTTTGTTTTTATATAATCCTCAATGCAAAGGAGGGACATTGTATTGTATCTGTCTCGTGGAATAGTTGTTACCGACTCATTGAATGTCGATGCAAAATTGTTATTCGATTAATTTAACAATGCCTCGATATATTAGTCATCAGCTGTCTCCAAAATTTTAAATTTCAAGCAAAGCCAACACACTGCGTCACGGCTGTACACAGATTTTCCAAAACCCATACTGAGAATTTCCACTGACCGCTCATTGTGTGGGGATAGGAAATGAATGGTTTTTTTGGTCAAATTCCCAGAGAATTTTGTCCACAAAAAACACATTAATTTATTACTCGTCGATAATAAAACATGACTTGTTTTTAGCCCCAGATCTCCCATTAGCATCTGGATGGTGAAAGATGTTTACTGCCTAGGTAGCTATTTGAAGTCCAGATGTCATAATTAAAATACGTCGATTTCAAGGTCAGTCTCGACTTATCCGACGTTGTAACTAACGTTGATACGATGTAGTTTTATAACGTAACGACGCCTTAAGAAATGACATTTTCGTGAGTTTCACACATATTATAAAATAACCGCCAAAAACACTATCGTTGGGGATCGAATACATTGACCCGGGTTTCAAGCACATCAGATGTTCATCATCAGGGCGAGTGCGCAGCTGTGTCTAAGAACTCCCGGCGGCTCGCGGCTCGAAATCCGGGTCGACGTATTCGATCATCAACGTGTGTGGTTTCGTATAAAATTTGAAGACGTCTAGGTGTGTAAAAGACTTATATTGCTTTAGCATTTGCCGTTCGCCGCTTCTTTTAAATCAATTGATAATTCAAAGCTTAAACACAAAAAAATATGTCTTATTGTATATAGGTATGTAATATATATTTATTATTATATTTTTTTTTTTAACCGGCGGTATGCCTTTATTAAACAAAATACTATGAACTATATACAACACTACAGCTACTACAATAAAAGCATTTAGACACCTATAAGTCATAGCAGACTCATAGGCAGTCCAAATACTCCAGCCCACTCCCAGTTGGCAGCGTGCCCAGCATGCTGGCAGCATTGCCCCGTTGAATTGCAATGCTTATTCGTTGAGCCAAATATGTGCCAGCATTTTGATCACGCGTCGCATCGACCAAGCGCTCAGATAGGTTTTGGAAAATACGATGAGCTCCCGGTCCCCACGGACCCAACGTCTCTACACCAAACGGCTCAAATATGTAACCCATACCGAGGTTAGCATATTTGCGCCGCTTGAGTTGCTCCGCCGAAGTAGCCGCAGCGCCAGCCCTCACGTTGGTTTCAGAAAGATGTGACGGCGCTAAAGTGTCCACGCACGTAGCGTCCCACACTAAGGGCCGTCCTAACTTCCACGGAACCAGAGTAAGATTATTATATTTATTATTATATTATTATATTATTATTATTTTTTACAGAGTAAGATTATTATTATATTTAATTGTGATTATTATTTGAGTCGTCTAAAAGAAAAACTGCCTAATCTACTTTCTGCCAAAATGACATAATTTCTAAAGCACTCGGGACAGTCACACCCACAGCAAACAGAGCAAGAAGCCTACCCACATTTATAACATCTGATTTATAAACATTTTTATCTAAATACCTTACAAAAGCAAAAACGCAAGAATAGTAAGAAAGAGAGACAAAAACTGAATCAATCTGGTAAAGCATATACGAAGCATGATGGAACTGAGATAGCTTCTAATGAAGTTGTGTGATTGCGAATGCCCGCCTGGCTAGCGACCACCCTCAAGTTGAAAATCTGTCGCCAAGCACCTAACGGTGTGTTCCGGCAGCAGTCCTTGAGAGCCAGTGAAATTACAGGCACAATGAGACTTAACAACTATGTCTCAAGGTGAGGGGCGCAGTGCAATTCGTCACTTGTGACGTAATGCATCTGTTATAGGCAGAGGAAACCGCTTAACATCAGTTGGGCCTCTAGCTTGTTCCGTCACAATAACATAAAAAAAAAAGTTAAACCAAACCCCTGCATAGGAAAAAAGTGTGGTAATGATTGTGGTTCTGTAACAGATGAGAAGCGAAATAGTATACACTAATTTTTTTGGAATTCATCAGTGCATCGCCGTAAATATTGGCTTGTATCTTATTAGTCATAAATCAGACAAGCAAATTGTGATATTAATAGTCCATTAATGTAATTCTAGGTTAGCCAGAACAACATCTTCGACCACATTATCACTTACCATCAGGTGAGATATTGGTCAAAGGCTATCCTATCATGCATAAAAATATAAAACAAACTTGTTACTCTATAAATGTTGTATTTTATTTTTATTTTTGTAAACTAAGATTACGAACATTGATCCCAATTTGATATAGGTAACTATTATTTAAGTTGTAAAAGATCTATGTCTATTTATTGATCTCGCCGAATCTTGTGATATGAGCCTTAATTAATAATTTGTTTTTTAGAATGTGATTCATTTGATAAGCACCTGCCATTTTTTAGTCAATTAAAGATTGAGCTGATTAACTAAATTTATTATTTAGACCTCTCGGGTGAGCCTGAAATGTTTGCTCCTCTAAATATAATTTTAAATAAATAGTAGAACGAAATAAATAATACTCAGTCTAATAATCATAGTTAATATCTCTTAATAAAAAAATACTTAATACGATATTCCATTCAATAAATTTTCATTAGATAGCTTGTTATACAATATTTCCACAATTTTATTTCCTAAAAAAAACACACTTGTGCTATTTTTCTTCAATTTATATGAAACATGAAGTGAAGTTACAATTTTTTTTGCTGGAAGCTAATAATTTTTGTATTTTATTTACGACATTTTTGCTGTTTGTAAAATGAAGACCATTTGGGGTAACCAACATTAACCAATAATTTCAGCCTGAATTTCATAAAAATAACAATGTCAGTCGATACATAGTGTGCTAAAGGCTACAAATACACATTTTCAGCCTTTCGGGAGATTTAAGATTTTTTTTCGTTTATTTTTAACTTTAAATCACTCTCCTGTAAAATTTCTAAAGTGGTGGTTTTTGGAACTCTAAATTTTGGTATGGTAAACTTCCCAAAATATTTTTTTAATCTAGGCAATACAGTTTGGTAAAAAAAAATATACGCATATTTTTTTATATATATGTATGAAATTCGTTGCTACGAAAATTAGGGGATAAAAATGTGCACGACTGGATAGAACTAATCAAAGTCCAAATGAGGTTAAGTACCTAATTCTCTATTATAACAAGTAATACTGAAAAATTACGATTTGTAATATAGTTTTCAACACACTTACTCATAACTAGCCTTTTAATTACTTTATTTTTTTATTTTATTGTGACCGAACAAGCTCGAGGCCCACCTGATGTTAAGCGGTTTCCTCTGCCTATAACAGATGCATTTCGTCACAAGTGACGAATTGCACTGCGCCCGTCTTTTGAGACATATAGTTGTTAAGTCTCATGTGCCTGTAATTTCACTGGAACTCAAGGACTGCTGCCGGAACACACCGTTAGGTGCTTGGTGACAGATTTTCAACTTGAGGGTGGTCGCTAGCCAGGCGGTCATTCGCAAAAAGCCCTTCCACCATGCGGTGAAGCTCAAGCCCGCGGCGGGATTCGAACCATGGACCTGCTGCGCGGCAGTCCATAGCCAATGCCACTGAGCCATCACTGCTTCAAATGCACCGATTTTAGTGTTATAATATAGTATATTACGCACAGGTGCTTATTGTTCACTTTACTGCACTAGTGTTTAAAATAGAAAAAAAAACATCGTCTGCCCACTTCTCACCAAGGAGATTGTACTTTGTTTCGTTCGTTTTTCATATAAAAACAAACCAAAGAGTTTTTTACCTATTGAAGTAGAACATTAGAAGATCTAATTATAAACAACGTTTCCACAAAAACAACAAAAAATGCGGGTAACGCTCAATAAATTGTAATTTAAAATTAGATTACATATGATTTTTCGTATGAATTTATACTCAATAACTGAAGTTTTAAGTGCTGCCCACGGATACAGTATCGGTTATATCGTCAAAAGAAGACTTGTGCGTTTTTCATGTGAATAACGGGAGCCCCGGAATTGCCCACAAATATTAAATCAAGCGATCGAGGCTTTTGGAGTTCACAGTGTTTTGTTGCGCGTTGCGCAGTTCAATGCAGGTGTGATGATTGGTGGGGGCCAGGTGGGAAATCTTTATTTTCCCAAGAAAACCCCATTTATGTTTATTCTCAAACAGCGCCATCTATGCCCAGGGTGGCGTATTACGCTGGCGTGCACGGATAATATTGTGTATGCGCTGATATCTGTCGCGATGGATCTGCATATTTTGTGAGGCACCGGACGGGTCCACCCGGAATTGCGGTACAGCTTTCACTTTATTAGTTCCGGCAATCCAGTACAGGGGCGTTTGCTGTGATATTTAATGTTGTTCGATTTGAATGTGTAAAAGATCTGTATCTACTATTGACTTTTTATCTGATTACTGACGATTCAATCATTTTTAACCGTTAAATTTATATATTTTAATTATTGTATTTTATTATTTTAGTCATTATTAATACCCGGGGGTGTTTTTTTTGTTATGTTATTAATGACTTATAATGTACCTACCTAAACTTATTTGATTACTGTATGGGCGGGGGCCCTTTTCTATCCCCGTAGTCCCACACTTTACACCGAAGTCGTGGCGTATTCGACTGGGTTCCTAGAATGTCACAGGAAGACACAAGCCGATATATAGAACTTACTTACGGTTCGCTGGTCGCTCCGTCACAGGGGGCTTACTACAAAACACCTTAGGCTACTATAACTGCAGTTAAATAGAATTAGAATTATAATTGGAGAAACCTTCCCTTGAGCCCTATGGTGACGTAGTGGCCCGCAGACAGGAATCCGTTGCTCCCCTACTCACTATGAACGCCCGCGTACCTAAAATTAACTTCGGACTACCCCTACCTGGCTTTGTCCTGAGGAAGTCTCCTCATTTGACATTGCCCTAAAAGCGGTGGTGGAATCAGTGCTCAATATCTCGTTTGAGGAACGCCAGTGGGATCAGGCGAGTCTACCGATCCGTAATGGAGGTCTGGGCGTACGTCATGTATGTGATGTAGGCTTGCCAGCTTTTCAGTCGTCTGTAAATGGGGTTGCCGACCTTGTCACGGTTTTAGTTCCGATGGTGGTGACGCCTGTATGCCCATTGTGTCGGATGCTCTATCAGTGGTCTGGCCTCAACTCAAATGCGACAATCTCTGAAAGACACACGTTCAGCAGGCGTGGGATGAATTAAGGGTGGGGTATATCCAGGCGCGATTATTAGAGGGCGCCACGGGAGCTGATATGGCCAGACTGCGGACTGTGTCGCAACCGGAAGCCGGACCATGGTTGCATGCGCTGCCTTCGCCTCAACTGTGTACTTTGCTAGACGATAACTCTTTATGTGTGGCCGTGGCTCTCCGCTTGGGCTGCAAGGTGTGTGAACCACACAAATGCACCTGCGATTCCATGGTGGAGACTGATGGCCATCATGCACTGAGTTGTCGTCACTGTACAGGGAGGTTTCCGCGCCACCATACTCTTAACGACATAGTGCGTAGAGCCCTTATATTTGCGAACGTACCTTGCATGCTTGAGCCTCCGGGTCTATGCAGATCGGATGGTAAGAGGCCGGAGGGGCTGTATCTTGGTGCCTTGTTTGGGACGCTACTTGTGTCAACACTGTTACCGCCAGCCCCCTGAGTCGCATCGTCCACTCTCCGTCGGCCGCCGCTATGGAACCGCTTTACTGCTTTGTGCCGATTGCTGTGGAGACACTGGGTTGTTGGCGCATTAAAGCTAAAGAACTTATAAGAGAAATAGGGAAAAGACTTATAGAAAGTACAGGTGACTTCCTTTCCGGTTCGTTTCTGGTGCAGAGGATGGCCATCGCGATTCAGCGTGGGAATGCGGCGAGTGTGATGGGCACTTTTGCATCGGAAACGTTCAGGGGAGGGTTATTTGATTAGTTTAAGAATATTTTGAGATTGATTTAATTTTGACTGTATATCTCGCCTAATAAAATATCCTATATATTTATTACTTATAATGTCACATTTTGTATCTAAGTATTATGGTGGAGCCACACTACCGTGATATGCCAATAATTATTGCCATAACTTAAACAACAGCTAGGTGTAACCACGATTTATGGCCATAATTTTACAATGCCAATCAATATGGCAAATGGTAGTAGGCAATAGCTCCGGCGGCGGTCTTTTTTCGCACATCAGTAGTGAAGTGCTCGTAGCCAAGTTTGCTTAGCCATTCTGAATCGATCAGCAAAGTTACGCACGTCCGCCGCGGTCATGACTTGGATGGGTGACCGCTGGTGACATTACTAATGAGCGCTTCCGTGCTTCGGAGGGCACGTTAAGCCGTCGGTTCCGGTTGTTGTCTTAGGATAGCAGAGTTACAGCATGGTGGTAGGGCACTTTGCGAATGTCCGCCTGGCTAGCTACCACCCTCAAGTTGAAAATCTGTCGCCAAGCACCTAACGGTGTGTTTCGGCAGCTGTCCTTGATGGCCAGTAACTCTAGGTTAGCCGGAACAACATCCTCGACCACATCATCACTTACCATCAGGTGAGATAGTGGTCAAAGGCTAACCTATCAGGCATAAAAAAAAACAAAGAAAATTACCACAGTAATAAATGCGTTTGTGGCCACACTAACGTTTGTCCAGTGTGCAATATGATCTCACCGGCGACCGACGCACGTATCGACCGACTATAGAGTGGATAAATAAAAAGCGCTCGAGTTTTTGGAATTA
Organism: Plagodis dolabraria; assembly: GCA_963854805.1. Taxonomy (NCBI): domain Eukaryota; kingdom Metazoa; phylum Arthropoda; class Insecta; order Lepidoptera; family Geometridae; genus Plagodis; species Plagodis dolabraria. The sequence goes on along the minus strand of OY978447.1, from coordinate 17,973,546 downwards.
TTCCAATCCGAACCATTTCTTTGAGATACCCGACAGAAGAACCAAAAAATCGCAGTGTACAAAATGATGCCTGGCGATCGGATCAAACAAAATTTATCATTTCCAAGTACGATAGATGAATTGAAAAAGAAAAAAGAATCCTTGATGAATTATTACCGAAACCATCTAAATAAATATAAAAAATAATTACAGTCTGGAGCGGGAACAAGTGAAGTTTATAGTACTAACTGGTATGCATTTGAACTTATGAACAGTTTTCTACGACCAGTTTATGAATCCAACAGCGAATTGAATTCAGAGGTTAGTTTCTATTGTACCTACCTATTCTTATGACATTGTTATCGATTAACATTATTATAATTATTTTTGACATATGAATGTAAACATGTAAGTGATTAATGATCGATTAGAGACTATTTTTTTAAATGTAGTCTATCTATTATTTTTATATTGGAACATGGGGATCGAGTATGTTATGGTCACTATAAAGTTCAATGTAGTGGTGGTGTCGAAGGCCGGTTCGCGAAGTTCCCTCTTATATGGTCGAGCTTTACGATGGCTGACCCATGCGTCAACTCGTGCGTGAACGGGTGCTGCCAGGGGGTACTGGTCTGCTAGATTCTTTTGTGGCTGATTGATTTTCCTTTAAATACACCTATCTACAGTGCGTTTTTATTGATGTTGATAAAATGATCATTATCATAACATGTTTAGCAATATATTTATATTATTATAATTTTCACATTATTTAAGTGTATTTACCCATTTTTTAAGATAAGTATTTTGTAAATTGACGTCATAGCAGAAAATGCTGCAGTAGAGTTTGTTGCGTCGCTTCTTCTCCACTTGCGGTTTGAATGCGACGATAACCTAAGTTTAAAGTAAATTCACGTCAATAAATTATACGTATTATCCCACATTGAATAAATGATTTTAGATATTTTGTGCTCAAGTTTTCAAGTAGCCTACGCTGTCCGTCCGTGCTACCTTTAATATAATGTTTTATCCCACTAATATTATAAATACAGTGACTTCAGAGTTAGTCTCGTAGTGAAAGTTGTTCATTATCACAGCTAGAACACTCATATTTTTTCTCGGGTATTTAAAAAATAGCAGTGTATATATGTAAATGACAAATTTCTTCATGATTAGAATTGAAAGCTATGTTGTACATGTTTACATGTATAACATAGTAGTTATCCAAATATTAATACATATATTAATATTTGGATAACTAAACATTAAAATATTTCAAGTTCCTTCATTGGATGCAAGGGTGGATTCTGAAGCTCAAGAAACTAATCAGGATATAGATTCCCCTACACCAAGTACATCACATGATCAGAATTCGTTAACGCAAGCAATAGAAGGCGCCAAAAGCTTGCGACCTACTAATCAGTTAACAAACAAACAACGCTTTGTTAAGAAAAATATTGCGCCACCAGAAATAATAGCAGCCAAAAGGCAAATGGATGAAGCATTTGATCATATGAAATCTATAACTCAAAAAGCAAATGTTGATGAGTACGACCACTTTGGCTTAATGATAGCAGCCAAAATTAGAAAAATGAAGGATCCTTTCGACAGAGAGTCTTTGATGAATTACATTCAAAATTTAGTATTTCAGTCGATTACGAGAAATCGTACTCCATCTTCGTGTGGTTCATTATAGTCATTGTCGACAAACGTCGGAAAAAGTAGACTCTATTTAGTACCAACGACACAAGTAAGTATTTCATCCTATGACTTGGAAGACCGGCAAAACCCACAAGAAACATTTATTTCTACACAAACTACTTCATCACAGTCACTGCTATTAAACTACGGACAAAATGAACCCTACTCGGAACCAGCACAAACAAATTATTTAGCCTATGATTTGGAAAACCGGCAACACACACAAGATAATTTTTTTCCTAAACAAACTACTCGTACTTCATCACAGTCACTGCTATCAAACGTTGGACAAAACAGAGTACATTTGACACCAGCTTAAAATGCTACTTCAAACTCAGCAAGACGAATTATTATATCTAATACTGGCGTTGTCCAAATACTTGATAACCAATATTCTTAATTAGTTTTACTTACATTAGTCCGATCTCATTTACCTGTTTTTTTGCCTACTTAATTATATTATAAACTTAAATAAAAGACTTTTGATTCTTTTTGTTGTGTTTTATTTTAATATTTATTTCATATTCATTAAATATTCAGAGAATTTATTTCTCATTACAAAGTTACAAATTTACGAGAGAAAAAAATATAGTTATGTGTGGGATTCGAACCCGCGTCCATCCACCCCTTTAGCCGGGGTATGCTAATGTAAGTTGGACGTCGAGCAACTGCACCTAAAGGCCTTAAAGCACCGCTGCGATTTTCAATATCTTGTCTCCAATCTCCTGGTCTTGTTATTTCTCCATTTATTATCTGGTCAACGTAGCCTGGCGGAGCGTAAGTAGGTCCTGAGTTGGGACTTTTTCTCAAAAAGTAATGTAATAAAGCACAGGTCATGACTACTTTTGAAGCTTCATGTGGTTGTTCAGCTATAGGTGCCCTTAGTACTCGAAACCGAGCTGACATTATACCAAATGCATTTTCTACAACGATGCGAACGGAAGATAGTTTCCGATTAAATTTTCGTTGCATACATCCTTCTGAATTGTCACCAGGATAAGGCTTCATTAAATTGGGGTGCAATGGAAACGCATTATCAGCAACAATAACGTAGGACATAGGTACATTATCATTAGAAAGCGCCTCAGGTTGTGGCAAATTAAAGGCGTTACTGTGTAGCTTTTCAAACAAAACACTGTCTCTAAATACACCACCATCGCTAATTCTTCCCTTGCTTCCAACATTACAGAACATAAAACAATAATGCTATCCACCAAGGCCATCAACAAAATACTAAACGAATGTTTGTAATTCAAAAATATTCAGAACCGCTGTGAATTGGTGATATCACCACCACATTTTTCCATCGAGGGCTCCCAAGCAATGGGGAAATCTGTCTCTATAATCGGCTTCCTTCTGTAGACACTCGTCATGAGATGAAGGTAACTTGATTAAGTCTTCCAAAACAGTTATAAGAGCAGCACAACAATCTTTGACGATATTGGAAATAACTTGATGGGACATCTTAAACAAGTAATGTAAACTTCTGAAACTATTTCCAGAAGCTAAATATCGTAATGTGATGGCTAATTGTACTTTGGCTGGAATAGTTTCTCGAAATCTAGTCTCTTGTTTTGCTATAATAGGGCCCACTTTGTTAAGAAGTATTTCGAAATCAGTCGATGACATTCGGACGAATCCAATAATTTGTCCACTTGGTTCAGCTAGCATGTCAGAGAATATATTTTCTTCCATCGTTCTCATGAAATAAATGAATAAAAATATATTTATATATTACTTCACTTTATACAGTGAAGTAGTAAATGAAGTGAAGCTCTTGTGATAAATGAGGAGGTGGAACAATACCTCACTTTTCCACTTTTCAAATTTTCCTACATACAAGTAAAACTAAATCCACGTGTTGAAGTTTGTTACCTATTTTAATGCATTCTCTAATTAGAAAAAGTGGAAAAGTAGGAGTTCTTCACCTCTTCAAACTAAAACCATGATAAACTTAGGAAAAAGTCTAACCTTGTACAGCTTCTGTGCATTTTTATCATCCACCATCTTCTTTTTTTTATCTTCTTTTAGCTTTGTTGAAATTTAAAAGATTCATGTAAAGATAATTGGCACTCATAAAACACAACACCGCTGCAGCTTCAACCTCCATCTTGAAAAGTGATATTTTTACCGCCTAATTTATTGACATATCTTGGTAAACTCTAGTGTAACCACACCAGTTCATGTGGTAATTTAAACGGTAATTTAATGTCATAATTATTGTGGTAACAGCCCGGTAGACGGTAAGGTAGCGTGGCCCCACCATTATAAACTGTCTTAATCAGATTATCTTTTTTCATATAAAAAAACAAACCGAAGAGTTTTTTACCTATTAAAGTAGAACTTTAGAAGAATCAATTATAAACCTTATTAATCAGATTATTATTGCTATCAAAAAGATCAAGAAAATATTTTCGTATCGAAATTTTTGTATTCGTTCCTCGCAAGTGTTTATTACAATCTCTATGTACTCCATTTAGGCCTTCGATCTTCAATCTCAGGCCTAAAACCCATCTCGCTTGTCATAAACTACTTCGCGCGCTTGTTGCATAATTTACTATTATAGCTGTGATCTACACCAACAATATTGTATAACTGACTGTTGCAATGTGGAACCCTGTGTCGTGCCAAGCCAGCTTTGTCTTTATTTGGTGTTTGAATCGCCAGGCACAGCTAGGGGAGCAAGCTTATCAGGAATTTATTATATTATATATATTAATATAGATAAATAGAGTTTTTTCCCGCCAAAATAATCCAATGAGATAAAAAACAAAAGGTAATCTGCGTAGATTAGTATGTAATAATTTTAATCTACAGATATAAATACAAGAGCATTATGAGCATTCATTCAACCGTTGTCACTAATAGGACACAATGCGTGCTATTTTCGTTCTTGCTGTGTGCTTTGCTGCAGTGGCAGGTAAGTACTATTACGGCAAGGGTACAATCTTGAATCCAAAGTGGAGCTAAGAATTCTAGAGTGGAATGTGTGTATATGTTTTTTTTACTTTTTAACCGACTTCCAAAAAAGGAGGAGGTTCTAAATTCGCCTGTATTTTTTTTGTTTGTTACCTCAGAATCTTTGACTGGGTGAACCGATCTATAAAATTCTTTATGTTTGAAAGCTGATGTTTGTCGTTTAGTCCCATTTATATTTCATCAAAATCGGGCAACCTGTTTTTGAGTCACACTCCAATAACTGAAAAATATTTACCTACCTTGATGATATAGTCGTTGACAATGAATTACATGCGATCCCGTAAGTATCAAAGGTCAATAAAAAGCCTGAAAAAAAAATTACCCAAAAATGGAACCGACTTCAACACCCAAAAGTGTGAAATAACTTGTATTCAGTACGTGGTTCATTAGCAACTTTAACTTAACTTTATTAAAAAATAAAGCCAGTTAGTTGTTAAATAATGTACAGAACCAATATCTTCAGTGATTTAAACTTATTAATAATCCAAATTTCAAATTGAAATCACTTTTAGCCCTAAAGGATACCTAATTTGTTCCCGGTTTACAAAGAAATAATCAACTCTTTTACAAAATCAACTTTTTTCTTTTACGTAAATTCTGCGTCCCCACAACGCCCTTGCTTCACGACTCCCATACTAGGATTTCCTTCGTTACTCTACTCAAAAACAGATGCTTTAGTGCTAATTGCTTACTTAAAAAATATGCTTTTTACCTTTTATACCGCAAATTTATGTCATTTTTACTTCACATTTGGACATAATATATCCTATCCCTATTCGTTCTTGTTTATCTAAAAATAGTTTCTAAATAGGAGTTATTCTAAAGAGGGCGGTTTGTCTTTTGCGTACATAATCCTTAATACTAACTTGACCAACACGTACATTTCACCGACATATAATCTTCATTTATATTTTCTCTAATATAAAACCAAGATATTCAGTAACCAGCATAAGATTCAAAGTACTCAAAAATATGGTTCATGAAAATTGACAACCATCAACCTCCATCGAGACCTTAAAATAAAGGACATTTATTTTCAGGTCTCGATGGATATAATAAAAAAAATTTAGAAGCTCACATCCATAGTCTTCACCACCACGTGAACGTTGAGGCTATCCAGAACCTTGACAACAGAGACACAGTGAGAAGACAAAATCTTTTGAGCTAAAATCCGCTGTATCAAGAGATATGCTGTGATAATTTCAATCGTCTAACTATTACCATTCAAAAGATGCAGCCATATAAAGGTCGGACAGACTAACTGGCAGTCAGACGGACAGCCGAAGCTTAGTACGTAGAAACCTAAAAAAGACACATGTAGACAAATGTAATATGTAATGAGATACACGTTATTTATAGCATGTAAGTACCGAGTTTGTTTTTTGTTTTTACAGCGGTCCCCAGTAACCCTCAAAGGATTGTGGGTGGCTCTGTGACTACCATCGATCGTTATCCAACCATAGCCGCTTTGCTGTACAGTTGGAACTTGAGTAACTTCCAGCAACTTTGCGGTGGCACTATTCTCAACACCAGATCCATCCTCACAGCTGCTCACTGTCCAGTGTAAGTACATGTTGTGATTATTCATGAATTATTATCAAACAAAATCTTTACGATAAACTTGAAACCACGGGCAAATTTGACAAACTTGTGTAAAGAACAGAACAGCCCGTCGACTCACATGTTTCCAGCCGAGTGGTTGTCTCAAGAAATGCCCCGCCCTTCACTTCGTGTCAACAGTCAACACTCGTTTTAGCGGGAAATCACCCAGCCAATCACAGAGTGGCGTATGTTTAATCCCGTCAAAATGGTGGCGACACTATAGGATCGGTGTTGCCATTACCACATCCGCTAACTGACAAGTAATAAATATTTATTGCTGTCCAATAATACCATAATACCGAATGTACACATAACATTTGTTTGATCATTTACGCTAGTTCAAACAAGTGCTAAACTTCAAACAAGTTAATTATTTTACAAGCATCTACAGATAAATTTATAAACTCATGAATAATAGTTATTTGTTATACAAGAGTGCAAAGTTGCTTTTTAACCGCGTGTTCAATTTTGATTACCGAGCAAGCGAAGGATTCAAAATTAGAATCCTGAGCGTTAGCGAGGGAATCAAAAGAGCACGAGGTGAAAAATATTTGCACTCGAGTGCAACACGTAACTTTTCATTCCACCTCAGCGAGGAAATGACTAAATGCAAAAAAAAAAAGTAATACTTCTCGCGTGATTGTTGAGGGAGAAAGCTCATTTGCGCATTATTAACAGTTTCAGTCAATTCTGTTGGCGTCAATAGTACATTGTTCACCGAGAGGAGAAAGTGACCGATTACCGTCGAGGGTGTGGTTTGAACCCCGAGCCGTAGGTGAGGGCTTTAAAACACCCGAGATCGGGAATCGCACTTTCTCTCGAGTGACACATAGTGCTTTATACTACACCTACCTTTTATTTTACTTTTCTACGAAAACTGAATCCTCAAACAAGACACAAATTGAAAATGGCGCCAATGGCGTCTGCAATTTTCACATGTTCTTTTTTCAAATTGTTTGACACCATCCAACACACAGCCAGTGTCATTTTGCGAACTTGGAGATAAAAACTCACTGTAAAAACTTTTTGGCTTTTGATATTTAGGTTACCAGCGCATAGTCTTACCCAAAATTAAAAAAGAAAAACCACGTAAGAAATGGATTTTCATACACTTTTCTCTCCCGCTCAGATGCGTTTTCTCCCCACATATTTGTTCGATATGCAATGACGTACTTTCTACCGTAAATTTGATAAAGTATCAAGGTACTTTCCGAGCAGGTGTAGTATAAACAAACTTCCTCGTCGCTAGAATCACTCATTTTAGTTTTTTCACTTGTTTTCAAGTTTCTTGTTTTTAATATAAGGTTTAACAATGACGTGAAGAAATGCCGCGTAAAGAACCGCGCACAAAGCAAATTGAAAAAAGAACACCAAGAAGGTTCCGAGTCTGAGTTTTTAACAAATTTAAAAAAGTTGTATGATATATTCGGCGCCATAGTGGTAGCAGTAAATAGGTTTAATGTTTTTTTAATTCACAAACTTAGTGCACACGACGTTCTAAATTCAATTTACTTTATCCTCTTGAGAATAAAAACGGCTCTTCCACTCAGATAATGAAGATCATAAATACTCTTTCCGAGATGGTGGGATGAAAAATCAATTTTTGTGTCGTCTTTTATGTTTTTATTAGAAACATTTATATAATTTTAGAATTTAACAAAATACTAAGAACTATATACAACACTACAGCTACTAGAATAAAAGCATTTAGACAACCTCTAAGTCATAGCAAAGTCACAGGCAGTCTAAATGCTCCAGCCCACTACCAGTTGGAAGCGTACCCAGCATGCTGGCAGCATTGCCCCGTTGAATTGCATAGAATAATAAATAATTAAGAATTTTAATGTAATGTATATTAATATGTATATATAACGGAACCCAGCATTAGTAGCGACAACATTAAGAGAGTTAATATTTGAAAAAGCAATGCTTTTGGTCAGATGAAGTTCAATAGTCTGATTGAAGGTCGCGCCATCTCCTATGATAGTTACAATAAATTTGCATCACATTTACAAGTCTGCATGGTACCCGCTGTGTGAACCCAGGAAAGGCGGGTTCGATTCCCTATTATGTTAAATTTTGTACATCAACATTTTTTGACAACATATCAAATAGACCAGAGAATTGAGTAATATTTTCTGAGATTTCTCCATATTATGTAATGAGCGAAAATGAGTGAAAAATATTTTGATGAAGAAATCCTACTACACAGTTTGTGATTACTTAAACGGCAAAAATGCTTGGAAAATTCCACCTCTGCCAAGCCATCACATGTCTCCTACGTAATTTAAACAAATATTGTAATAATTGTATTATATTGTTTATAACACATTGTAAAAAGACGTTTAAAAGAATGGCCCCGAGTTTCTTGCCCGTTCTTCTCGCAGTGGCTCTATAAACTTTTTTTGCTGAACGTGGCAGTACAATGTAGAATATTTCAATATTAAAATTTGTAATTGACCTTCATAAGAGCGTCGTAGACGCCTAAATTGAATAAATGATTTTGAATTTGAATTTGAATTGAGCGTTATTTGATACGCCCCATTTAAAGACTTAACTTAGTGAAATTATGTCGTCGCGCCCGAGCACATTCCATAAATAGTATTTTTCTTTACCATTGATTATATTATAAAATTATCAAATTAAATGTGTTAGCTTCATACAGAGTATAGTGTACGCTTGTACATACCACGCCAGTAAGTAACATTTTTATGTGTTTAGCCGTACGAATAAATAATTTATTTGTAGGTTTCGCCAGAAAAGCTCAACTGTTTAGTGGCCCATAAATATCAGATTAACCCAGAATCATCTAAAATTATTAATAAAAACAACTTTACCTGTTTATACATTATAGGAAACACCGTCATGTATTATGAGACTATTGGATGTAGACTATTTTGAAATGGTTTAATTGTCATAATTTAAAATGAAGGTAATGTATAAAATAAATTAAAATAAGAGGTTTAAATTTATAATTTGGTCTGGGTGACAACTGGCACTATCAAAAACTGGCACCCGTGTCGTTAATAGTAGTAGTTAATAGTATAAGCTAGTATTGGTAATCTCTATGAAAGGATTTCTCAATTGTTTTTTCTACAGCATTTTTGTCGTTTAAGTAATCACAAACTGTGTAGTAGGATTTCTTCATCAAAATATTTTTCACTCATTTTCGCTCATTACATAATATGGAGAAATCTCAGAAAATATTACTCAATTCTCTGGTCTATTTGATATGTTGTCAAAAAATGTTGATTTACAAAATTTAACATAATAGGGAATCGAACCCGCCTTTCCTGGGTTCACACAGCGGGTACCATGCAGACTTGTAAATGTGATGCAAATTTATTGTAACTATCATAGGAGATGGCGCGACCTTCAATCAGACTATTGAACTTCATCTGACCAAAAGCATTGCTTTTTCAAATATTAACTCTCTTAATGTTGTCGCTACTAATGCTGGGTTCCGTTATATATACATATTAATATACATTACATTAAAATTCTTAATTATTTATTATTCTATGCAATTCAACGGGGCAATGCTGCCAGCATGCTGGGTACGCTGCCAACTGGTAGTGGGCTGGAGCATTTAGACTGCCTGTGACTTTGCTATGACTTAGAGGTTGTCTAAATGCTTTTATTCTAGTAGCTGTAGTGTTGTATATAGTTCTTAGTATTTTGTTAAATTCTAAAATTATATAAATGTTTCTAATAAAAACATAAAAGACGACACAAAAATTGATTTTTCATCCCACCATCTCGGAAAGAGTATTTATGATCTTCATTATCTGAGTGGAAGAGCCGTTTTTATTCTCAAGAGGATAAAGTAAATTGAATTTAGAACGTCGTGTGCACTAAGTTTGTGAATTAAAAAAACATTAAACCTATTTACTGCTACCACTATGGCGCCGAATATATCATACAACTTTTTTAAATTTGTTAAAAACTCAGACTCGGAACCTTCTTGGTGTTCTTTTTTCAATTTGCTTTGTGCGCGGTTCTTTACGCGGCATTTCTTCACGTCATTGTTAAACCTTATATTAAAAACAAGAAACTTGAAAACAAGTGAAAAAACTAAAATGAGTGATTCTAGCGACGAGGAAGTTTGTTTATACTACACCTGCTCGGAAAGTACCTTGATACTTTATCAAATTTACGGTAGAAAGTACGTCATTGCATATCGAACAAATATGTGGGGAGAAAACGCATCTGAGCGGGAGAGAAAAGTGTATGAAAATCCATTTCTTACGTGGTTTTTCTTTTTTAATTTTGGGTAAGACTATGCGCTGGTAACCTAAATATCAAAAGCCAAAAAGTTTTTACAGTGAGTTTTTATCTCCAAGTTCGCAAAATGACACTGGCTGTGTGTTGGATGGTGTCAAACAATTTGAAAAAAGAACATGTGAAAATTGCAGACGCCATTGGCGCCATTTTCAATTTGTGTCTTGTTTGAGGATTCAGTTTTCGTAGAAAAGTAAAATAAAAGGTAGGTGTAGTATAAAGCACTATGTGTCACTCGAGAGAAAGTGCGATTCCCGATCTCGGGTGTTTTAAAGCCCTCACCTACGGCTCGGGGTTCAAACCACACCCTCGACGGTAATCGGTCACTTTCTCCTCTCGGTGAACAATGTACTATTGACGCCAACAGAATTGACTGAAACTGTTAATAATGCGCAAATGAGCTTTCTCCCTCAACAATCACGCGAGAAGTATTACTTTTTTTTTTTGCATTTAGTCATTTCCTCGCTGAGGTGGAATGAAAAGTTACGTGTTGCACTCGAGTGCAAATATTTTTCACCTCGTGCTCTTTTGATTCCCTCGCTAACGCTCAGGATTCTAATTTTGAATCCTTCGCTTGCTCGGTAATCAAAATTGAACACGCGGTTAAAAAGCAACTTTGCACTCTTGTATAACAAATAACTATTATTCATGAGTTTATAAATTTATCTGTAGATGCTTGTAAAATAATTAACTTGTTTGAAGTTTAGCACTTGTTTGAACTAGCGTAAATGATCAAACAAATGTTATGTGTACATTCGGTATTATGGTATTATTGGACAGCAATAAATATTTATTACTTGTCAGTTAGCGGATGTGGTAATGGCAACACCGATCCTATAGTGTCGCCACCATTTTGACGGGATTAAACATACGCCACTCTGTGATTGGCTGGGTGATTTCCCGCTAAAACGAGTGTTGACTGTTGACACGAAGTGAAGGGCGGGGCATTTCTTGAGACAACCACTCGGCTGGAAACATGTGAGTCGACGGGCTGTTCTGTTCTTTACACAAGTTTGTCAAATTTGCCCGTGGTTTCAAGTTTATCGTAAAGATTTTGTTTGATAATAATTCATGAATAATCACAACATGTACTTACACTGGACAGTGAGCAGCTGTGAGGATGGATCTGGTGTTGAGAATAGTGCCACCGCAAAGTTGCTGGAAGTTACTCAAGTTCCAACTGTACAGCAAAGCGGCTATGGTTGGATAACGATCGATGGTAGTCACAGAGCCACCCACAATCCTTTGAGGGTTACTGGGGACCGCTGTAAAAACAAAAAACAAACTCGGTACTTACATGCTATAAATAACGTGTATCTCATTACATATTACATTTGTCTACATGTGTCTTTTTTAGGTTTCTACGTACTAAGCTTCGGCTGTCCGTCTGACTGCCAGTTAGTCTGTCCGACCTTTATATGGCTGCATCTTTTGAATGGTAATAGTTAGACGATTGAAATTATCACAGCATATCTCTTGATACAGCGGATTTTAGCTCAAAAGATTTTGTCTTCTCACTGTGTCTCTGTTGTCAAGGTTCTGGATAGCCTCAACGTTCACGTGGTGGTGAAGACTATGGATGTGAGCTTCTAAATTTTTTTTATTATATCCATCGAGACCTGAAAATAAATGTCCTTTATTTTAAGGTCTCGATGGAGGTTGATGGTTGTCAATTTTCATGAACCATATTTTTGAGTACTTTGAATCTTATGCTGGTTACTGAATATCTTGGTTTTATATTAGAGAAAATATAAATGAAGATTATATGTCGGTGAAATGTACGTGTTGGTCAAGTTAGTATTAAGGATTATGTACGCAAAAGACAAACCGCCCTCTTTAGAATAACTCCTATTTAGAAACTATTTTTAGATAAACAAGAACGAATAGGGATAGGATATATTATGTCCAAATGTGAAGTAAAAATGACATAAATTTGCGGTATAAAAGGTAAAAAGCATATTTTTTAAGTAAGCAATTAGCACTAAAGCATCTGTTTTTGAGTAGAGTAACGAAGGAAATCCTAGTATGGGAGTCGTGAAGCAAGGGCGTTGTGGGGACGCAGAATTTACGTAAAAGAAAAAAGTTGATTTTGTAAAAGAGTTGATTATTTCTTTGTAAACCGGGAACAAATTAGGTATCCTTTAGGGCTAAAAGTGATTTCAATTTGAAATTTGGATTATTAATAAGTTTAAATCACTGAAGATATTGGTTCTGTACATTATTTAACAACTAACTGGCTTTATTTTTTAATAAAGTTAAGTTAAAGTTGCTAATGAACCACGTACTGAATACAAGTTATTTCACACTTTTGGGTGTTGAAGTCGGTTCCATTTTTGGGTAATTTTTTTTTCAGGCTTTTTATTGACCTTTGATACTTACGGGATCGCATGTAATTCATTGTCAACGACTATATCATCAAGGTAGGTAAATATTTTTCAGTTATTGGAGTGTGACTCAAAAACAGGTTGCCCGATTTTGATGAAATATAAATGGGACTAAACGACAAACATCAGCTTTCAAACATAAAGAATTTTATAGATCGGTTCACCCAGTCAAAGATTCTGAGGTAACAAACAAAAAAAATACAGGCGAATTTAGAACCTCCTCCTTTTTTGGAAGTCGGTTAAAAAGTAAAAAAAACATATACACACATTCCACTCTAGAATTCTTAGCTCCACTTTGGATTCAAGATTGTACCCTTGCCGTAATAGTACTTACCTGCCACTGCAGCAAAGCACACAGCAAGAACGAAAATAGCACGCATTGTGTCCTATTAGTGACAACGGTTGAATGAATGCTCATAATGCTCTTGTATTTATATCTGTAGATTAAAATTATTACATACTAATCTACGCAGATTACCTTTTGTTTTTTATCTCATTGGATTATTTTGGCGGGAAAAAACTCTATTTATCTATATTAATATATATAATATAATAAATTCCTGATAAGCTTGCTCCCCTAGCTGTGCCTGGCGATTCAAACACCAAATAAAGACAAAGCTGGCTTGGCACGACACAGGGTTCCACATTGCAACAGTCAGTTATACAATATTGTTGGTGTAGATCACAGCTATAATAGTAAATTATGCAACAAGCGCGCGAAGTAGTTTATGACAAGCGAGATGGGTTTTAGGCCTGAGATTGAAGATCGAAGGCCTAAATGGAGTACATAGAGATTGTAATAAACACTTGCGAGGAACGAATACAAAAATTTCGATACGAAAATATTTTCTTGATCTTTTTGATAGCAATAATAATCTGATTAATAAGGTTTATAATTGATTCTTCTAAAGTTCTACTTTAATAGGTAAAAAACTCTTCGGTTTGTTTTTTTATATGAAAAAAGATAATCTGATTAAGACAGTTTATAATGGTGGGGCCACGCTACCTTACCGTCTACCGGGCTGTTACCACAATAATTATGACATTAAATTACCGTTTAAATTACCACATGAACTGGTGTGGTTACACTAGAGTTTACCAAGATATGTCAATAAATTAGGCGGTAAAAATATCACTTTTCAAGATGGAGGTTGAAGCTGCAGCGGTGTTGTGTTTTATGAGTGCCAATTATCTTTACATGAATCTTTTAAATTTCAACAAAGCTAAAAGAAGATAAAAAAAAGAAGATGGTGGATGATAAAAATGCACAGAAGCTGTACAAGGTTAGACTTTTTCCTAAGTTTATCATGGTTTTAGTTTGAAGAGGTGAAGAACTCCTACTTTTCCACTTTTTCTAATTAGAGAATGCATTAAAATAGGTAACAAACTTCAACACGTGGATTTAGTTTTACTTGTATGTAGGAAAATTTGAAAAGTGGAAAAGTGAGGTATTGTTCCACCTCCTCATTTATCACAAGAGCTTCACTTCATTTACTACTTCACTGTATAAAGTGAAGTAATATATAAATATATTTTTATTCATTTATTTCATGAGAACGATGGAAGAAAATATATTCTCTGACATGCTAGCTGAACCAAGTGGACAAATTATTGGATTCGTCCGAATGTCATCGACTGATTTCGAAATACTTCTTAACAAAGTGGGCCCTATTATAGCAAAACAAGATACTAGATTTCGAGAAACTATTCCAGCCAAAGTACAATTAGCCATCACATTACGATATTTAGCTTCTGGAAATAGTTTCAGAAGTTTACATTACTTGTTTAAGATGTCCCATCAAGTTATTTCCAATATCGTCAAAGATTGTTGTGCTGCTCTTATAACTGTTTTGGAAGACTTAATCAAGTTACCTTCATCTCATGAGAAGTGTCTACAGAAGGAAGCCGATTATAGAGACAGATTTCCCCATTGCTTGGGAGCCCTCGATGGAAAAATGTGGTGGTGATATCACCAATTCACAGCGGTTCTGAATATTTTTGAATTACAAACATTCGTTTAGTATTTTGTTGATGGCCTTGGTGGATAGCATTATTGTTTTATGTTCTGTAATGTTGGAAGCAAGGGAAGAATTAGCGATGGTGGTGTATTTAGAAACAGTGTTTTGTTTGAAAAGCTACACAGTAACGCCTTTAATTTGCCACAACCTGAGGCGCTTTCTAATGATAATGTACCTATGTCCTACGTTATTGTTGCTGATAATGCGTTTCCATTGCACCCCAATTTAATGAAGCCTTATCCTGGTGACAATTCAGAAGGATGTATGCAACGAAAATTTAATCGGAAACTATCTTCCGTTCGCATCGTTGTAGAAAATGCATTTGGTATAATGTCAGCTCGGTTTCGAGTACTAAGGGCACCTATAGCTGAACAACCACATGAAGCTTCAAAAGTAGTCATGACCTGTGCTTTATTACATTACTTTTTGAGAAAAAGTCCCAACTCAGGACCTACTTACGCTCCGCCAGGCTACGTTGACCAGATAATAAATGGAGAAATAACAAGACCAGGAGATTGGAGACAAGATATTGAAAATCGCAGCGGTGCTTTAAGGCCTTTAGGTGCAGTTGCTCGACGTCCAACTTACATTAGCATACCCCGGCTAAAGGGGTGGATGGACGCGGGTTCGAATCCCGCACATAACTATATTTTTTTCTCTCGTAAATTTGTAACTTTGTAATGAGAAATAAATTCTCTGAATATTTAATGAATATGAAATAAATATTAAAATAAAACACAACAAAAAGAATCAAAAGTCTTTTATTTAAGTTTATAATATAATTAAGTAGGCAAAAAAACAGGTAAATGAGATCGGACTAATGTAAGTAAAACTAATTAAGAATATTGGTTATCAAGTATTTGGACAACGCCAGTATTAGATATAATAATTCGTCTTGCTGAGTTTGAAGTAGCATTTTAAGCTGGTGTCAAATGTACTCTGTTTTGTCCAACGTTTGATAGCAGTGACTGTGATGAAGTACGAGTAGTTTGTTTAGGAAAAAAATTATCTTGTGTGTGTTGCCGGTTTTCCAAATCATAGGCTAAATAATTTGTTTGTGCTGGTTCCGAGTAGGGTTCATTTTGTCCGTAGTTTAATAGCAGTGACTGTGATGAAGTAGTTTGTGTAGAAATAAATGTTTCTTGTGGGTTTTGCCGGTCTTCCAAGTCATAGGATGAAATACTTACTTGTGTCGTTGGTACTAAATAGAGTCTACTTTTTCCGACGTTTGTCGACAATGACTATAATGAACCACACGAAGATGGAGTACGATTTCTCGTAATCGACTGAAATACTAAATTTTGAATGTAATTCATCAAAGACTCTCTGTCGAAAGGATCCTTCATTTTTCTAATTTTGGCTGCTATCATTAAGCCAAAGTGGTCGTACTCATCAACATTTGCTTTTTGAGTTATAGATTTCATATGATCAAATGCTTCATCCATTTGCCTTTTGGCTGCTATTATTTCTGGTGGCGCAATATTTTTCTTAACAAAGCGTTGTTTGTTTGTTAACTGATTAGTAGGTCGCAAGCTTTTGGCGCCTTCTATTGCTTGCGTTAACGAATTCTGATCATGTGATGTACTTGGTGTAGGGGAATCTATATCCTGATTAGTTTCTTGAGCTTCAGAATCCACCCTTGCATCCAATGAAGGAACTTGAAATATTTTAATGTTTAGTTATCCAAATATTAATATATGTATTAATATTTGGATAACTACTATGTTATACATGTAAACATGTACAACATAGCTTTCAATTCTAATCATGAAGAAATTTGTCATTTACATATATACACTGCTATTTTTTAAATACCCGAGAAAAAATATGAGTGTTCTAGCTGTGATAATGAACAACTTTCACTACGAGACTAACTCTGAAGTCACTGTATTTATAATATTAGTGGGATAAAACATTATATTAAAGGTAGCACGGACGGACAGCGTAGGCTACTTGAAAACTTGAGCACAAAATATCTAAAATCATTTATTCAATGTGGGATAATACATATAATTTATTGACGTGAATTTACTGACGTGATGAAGCCTGCATTATTTACCTGCTATTAAAATCGGTCACCTTCATGTTTTTGGCTGTATAGCATACTCTCTTTTGCCTGAACAGAAACATCAGAAATTAGACCCTAAAAGTCAGAGATATATATTTGTGGGGTATTCTGAGACATCAAAGGGATATAGATTAATAGATCCATCTCACCCCAAAAAGGTTGTATTGTCTAGAAATTTAGCTTTTATTGAAAATAAATTTCATAATAATTACAATGAAAATGTCAATAATGAATTAATATTTTATGAATATGATAATAATGTGCATGATACACTGAATTCTAGTATTGTAAATGTACCGAATTCTAGTACTATAAATGTACCGAATTCTAGTACTGTAAATGTACCGAATTCTAGTACTGTAAATGTACCGAATTCTAGTACTGTAAATGTACCGAATTCTAGTATTGTAGATGTACCGAATTCTAGTACTATAAATGTACCGAATTCTAGTAATGTAAATGTACCGAATTCTAGTACTGTAAATGTACCGAATTCTAGTACTGTAGATGTACCAAATTCTAGGCAGAATGATGATGAATATGATAAAAATTCAGTATGTGGTGATGTTACAGGTAACACATTTGTATTTTCAGAATCTGATGAGTGCTGCACAGGCAGCGAGGACGAGTGCATCCCTGCTGAGCTAACAGTGTGTGAGACGTCCACACATGAGGAGTCAGCTCAGGGTGCAGGTGTCACAACACCTCCGGTGAATAATCGTCAGCAACCCGTGCGTAGTACAAGGTCAAAATTACCGGTGAAGTATAATGACTATGAAATAGATTTTTCTATGATAGCACAAGAGTATCCACTTGCTGAACCTCAATGTTTTGAGGAAGCTTTAAATGGGCCTGATAGCTATGAATGGCAGAGTGCAATGAAAAATGAATATAACTCTATGATGTCAAATAATGTATGGAAATTAGTGGATAGGCCACCTAATGAAAATGTAATAAAATGTAAATGGGTTTATAAGAAAAAATATGATGCTAATGGTAATTTTGAAAAATTTAAAGGTGGACTGGTTGCCAGGGGATTTACTCAAATTAAAGGGGTGGATTATAGTGAAACATTCTCACCTGTAGTGCGTCATAGTACCATGAGAATATTATTCTCTGTAGCCAATGAGTTAAATCTTAACATAGATCATATTGATGTAACAACTGCATTGTTAAATGGTGACCTCCAGGAAACCATATATATGGAACAGCCTCCTGGATTTGATAATAATGATAAAACAAAAGTATGTTTATTGCTAAAAGGAATTTATGGCCTAAAACAGGCAAGCCGTGTTTGGAATGTAAAAGTACATAACTTGTTGTCTAGTAATGGTTTTAATCAAAGTAAATGTGAGCCATGTGTGTATTTAAAGAAATCTGTTAAACATTTAACAATAATTGCTCTATATGTATATGACTTTTACATATTTAACAGTACTGAAAATAATGAATTAGTGTCTTTGCTTGAGAAAAATATCAATGTGAGAAACCTAGGTATTCTGAAAAACTGTTTAGGTATGAAAATTGAAAGAGATCGTGCCAAGGGCATTATGAAGCTATGCCAATCTGAGTATATAAAAAGATTGCTAGTACGCGTCGGTATGGAAAACTGTAAAAGTGTAAGGACTCCCATGCCTTTAAATTGTAAGTTGGTTAAAGATGAAACTAACATAAATGATGATGTGTATAATTATAGACAGCTTATGGGTTGTCTTATGTACTTATCTGTATGTACTAGACCTGACATCTCATATGCTTGCAGTCAATTAAGTCAGTTTAACAACTGTTTTAATCTATTACATTGGCAGGCAGCTAAGAGGATATTGCGATATTTAGCAGGGACAATTGATTATTTTTTATATTTTCATAAAGGAGGTCAATTGAATTTAACTGCTTTTGCAGATGCTTCTTGGGGCAATGACCTCACAAATAGGAGATCATATACAGGATTTGTTGTGAAACTAGGAAATAATGTCATCAATTGGGAATCAAGAAAACAGCGCTGTGTAGCGCTTTCTAGTACTGAAGCAGAATATTTGGCAATTACAGATGTGTGTAAAGATATTTGTTTTATAAGAAATTTTCTATCTGAGATAGTGTCTAAGGACTATCAAGTTATAATATTTAATGATAATCAGTCTGCTCAGAAAATGTTAGAGATAAAAGAATATTGTCACAAACGTACTAAACATATCGATATACGATACCATTTTGTAAAGGATCTTGTTCAAAGTAATGTTGTAGTTGTGAAGTACTTACAAACAGATTGTATGATAGCAGATGTACTCACAAAGCCTTTATGTACTACCAAGCATTGTAAATTTGTAAAATATATGAATGTTAAAGTTTAACGTTTTATGCTTGTGTTGCTTATGTAATTAATATTTTTTTAAACGAAGATATTGTAAGGATTATGGGGTAGTGTTGGAAATATTGTACTGTGTAGCTGCTAATCCTTACAACAGTGTGTTATTGACATGGCAACTTTATTGCTTCTGGTTACCCTGTTCTACGATTTGTTCTTTCTCTTTGTCAACCTTTTTTCTACGTAAAGGAAGCGGTAACGTTGCTAAGCCTATTTTATTATATATTTCTAATAGTATATATATCGTATTGAAACCCTGACGTGTATTGTTAAGTTTATTATAGTAATAAACTGGGACAATAATACCATTGTGTTTTACTACGTCCACGATTTAATTTTGAACCCAACACTCTAATCAGGTATTTTAGGTATAATTCGACGTATTATAAGGTTAGTAACATTCTATTTACTTACTAATATAAGTGACAGTTAGGTACCGTTCAATTTTTGACATATTGCTTGATGTTAGATAAATGCAGGTTTATGTACCTAGGTACTTATTTGGTTAAATATTACGAGTACGCTTGTTCATTGGACAAAATTATTTAACTAACATTAAATTCAACCAATTTATCATTAGTTTTTCAACAGTTTTGCAAGTTTAATTGTCAAATGTAGGTGAGTACGTACCTATTCATATAATGTAAGTAATCATGTTCTGTCTTAGAAGTAAATTTGTGTATGTTTGTTGCTAATCGACGTGTAAAACCACTGTAAAACCATAGTTTATCATGTTTCATTGTTATCAAATCTCATTGTTTTCATGTTTATCAGCATTTCTCATTTAGGTAAATACATTTAATTGTTACTAAATCATCGTGTTCTCGTGATCAGGTATTTGATGTTAAATTAATTTCATCATATTAGGTGTTTCTACGTACTTTGTGTCATAATCCTAAGTACATGAGTAAACAAAGACTACCTGTATCAATTCCATGTCAACCGTGCCCGTCTCCCAGAATGACCGAGGAAAAGGATCTAATCAAAAAACGCGGCAGTATCAAAGGTCGTCTTACTGCATTTGCGAGTCATTTAAAATCTATCAATATAGCGAAAATGACTACTTCGAACGCCAGGGAGTTACAATTGCGTATCGGTAAGATCGAAGCTTTATATGACTTATACGATGAGGTACAGTTAAAAATAGAGTGTAGTTCTGAAAACATGGAACTTCAAGCTGACGAGAGAACTGATTTCGAATCGCAATACTATATGTTATGCGCTCATGCTCAGGAAATTTTAGAAAACTACCAAAATGAGCATGATAAGAGTGACAAGGCATCAGTTACGTCGAATTCTCGCACTAATCACAAACTCGTTAAGTTGCCTACTATCCAGTTGCCGAAGTTCGGTGGCTCATACGAACGTGGGTTAGAGTTTCACGACACCTTTTCCAGTTTAATTCACCTCAACGATGATATCGATGAAATAAATAAATTTCACTACTTAAGGTCGTCGTTAGAAGGTTCGGCTGCTGTGGTAATTCAATCCGTTGAATTTTCTGCGACTAATTATTCCGTAGCATGGAAGCTCTTATGTGAACGATTTGATAATAAACGTTTATTGATACAAAATAACGTCGCAGCCTTATTCAATATCGAATCGGTCACAAAAGAGTCTTCCGTCACATTAAAACGAGTGATAGATCAAATAAATAAAAAATGACATCAGAACGACTAACGGCGTTGTTCGAAGATCTTTCAGCAAGGTTGTTCCATTGCTGCCCGAAGATGACGTCTATAGTTGAAAGACGAGCTTTCAACGCGTGGGGGCATGTTCAGGATTCAAATCTTCGCGCCACCCGTTCGATAACATTGTAGTGTTCATAGATTTAATTTTACAAGTCTACTTTCCTACCTTCAATTTTTTTTTGCTTCCTTGCTAACTTTTGAATGGAGATTACACGTATCAGTCGAATTAAACCAAATTTTATTTAAAAAGTATACCTAGCCCCCTACGTGATTACACCTGCAGAACACGTGGCTCTTGTTCAATGAAACGATCCACCATCCATACCTCAGAACATTAACTACATCGTATAAAGTAGGTACATACCTAATAATAAAGTGCCAGTGGTCGACGTTGTGGCGATCTTATTAAAAGGCGAATAACGTACCATTCACAGCTTTCATATGCGAATAAATTAAAAATCGTAAAAAGAACAAGAAAACAATTCGTAAAATCTATGACGTCTACGTCATAGATTTTGCGTGGTGGTTGGGCATTTTGCGAATGCCCGCCTGGCTAGCTACCGCCCTCAAGTAGAAAATCTGTCGCCAAGCACCGAACGGTGTGTTCCGGCAGCTGTCCTTGAGAGCCAGTAATTTTATAGGTTACACTGAGAAAAATGACTTCCGTCCTTCATTACTTATTGACGTGCAGAATAATTAATAATGCTGATGCCTGTAATAATATCAAGAGTATGATGAAATAGCGCGAAGGCAAATATACTTTTGGTTCCATCCACGGATTTAGGAAGGGAGGGGATATGGCGCGAGGCATTTATTCTACTGATCCCTAAGATTTTTTTACCTGTAGATGTGTTGTATAGGCCTCCATATTTACTAGACGAATACAGGGTAATCACCTGAGTCACTACCAGTCTCGCACTTCCAAGCGTCCGGTGAATACATCGCCGCTAATCGTGTTTTTTAGGAATAATCTGTGGACAATATGCCTTTCTTGTGTCTTTAGACTCTGCACCAATTATACAGGCACTGTGAGAGATAAGAAAACTGTTTCATTTCACGCGTAATTATTGCTTTTATTGATGAAATAGAAAGTATCGTCATTTTGTTTTATCTTAGGAACTAATATCAATGAAATGGATGAGCGAGATATGTGTATCGTTTGGTGTGAGAGAGTGAAAGAGATCGCAGCATAATGGTGATCGGAACGTCTCGTGGCGGTTCGGTGGTAACACGAATTGCTTATTTATCTCTTTCTAACAACAGATATGACGCATAATATTTGAACGTTCTTTCCTTGTCATTACAAACTGCATATACATGTGCGTAGGTATGTATATAGGTAAATTCTAGTAAGCTTTTAGAGCAGTGGTGTTCGGATATAACTAATCTAAATATTTCAAATCACTGACTGATCCGCATGTTATTTACTACTGATCCGCATGTTTACTTATCCGCATAGATAATTGAAAAACTGCGTTTTTCAATTATCTATCCCCACTGCGCTTCACGCCTACAAATGAAACAATAAACTCTTAAAGTAATACACTGAACGCAGGGCTCCCATTAGCTACTCACACCAACTCATTACAATGCACACTGACAAATCAATCAATGAAAGCAAAGCGCTCGGACATCACAGTAACAATAAAAATTACTCCACATGCATACATTTACACGTACGCTAGGGCTTGATACTATCGGTAAAGTGGTATCGAAATAAAAACTACATAGTTTAACTGAATAAGTAATAGAGTATAAAATAACATTTCATGTTACATATATTCAAAATTCATGATTTATTTATTTTCATGTCACCTAAAATTTTATGAAAATGTAAGTAAATAATATGAAAAATAATTGAATATAAAATAAAACAGCTTGCACTTGGTTTGAACCGTTTTAGGTTATTATTTATTGGATAAATGATACTTGACAACACATAGTATGTATGTAACTTTATTAGTTTTTATATTTTTTAAATTAATTTCACACGTGCTTCTGTCAAAGCAGTCGTGGTTTCGGGACAATTCGCATTCTTGGGGATTATGTAGCTCCAAAGAACAAGAGTCGACTTTCTCCGATTCCTAAAAGTTATGAATGCAATTGAAAACGCAGTAACTGTAGTCGGCGTACTATAGTCACTACCTGCAGTATGCGATCGGCAAGGAGGGTAAGCGACGCGCTGCGCTAGACGCAGTAAATATTATCTTGCAGATAAGATTTCGTCACCAGATTTCAAGAAGTTCTCGATTGCACTCCTCACCGCTCGCATACCGCAGGTGGTGCCTAGCATTAGTGGGCGGACTATAATAACAAAGATAATAAATTTTGTATTTCATATCATGCATTTATCGTATAAAAAATAAAAGGTATGTACCGAAAATATATGACAAACTTTTATTTTTGGGACTGCCCAATCAAAAAGTCTGCGACTTTTATTCAAGGGTTGAAACATCTCTTCCCTAAAATGGGCTGAACATATTCTGCTATTTTTAAATGGTAGCCAGGTAGATCCCCTGCCTGTCGCTTCAATCCATTTTTCCTTAATATTTGGATCTTTTGGGAAACTGACAGAAAATGTATGTTCTGTTTTAAAAATATCTTCCACTTTACAACAGTCAATTATTATAAGTAGTCTCTTTCCAAATAACGCTTGCAATATTGCTTTAAAGTTTATTAACAACATTTAGCAGGCTCGTTAAAGTATCGATTGATCGTTTTAAAAATATCTTCCACTATACAACAATCAATTATTATAAGTAGTCTCTTACCAAATAACGTTTGCAATATTGCTTTAAAGTTTATTAACAACATTTAGCAGGCTCGTTAAAGTATCGATTGATATAAGTATTTCTATAATGTATCGATCACATCACTAACTCTCGGCCGATAGCAGCGGCCGTACTACGCGACGATGCGCGCTTTCAGAATATCGTTAACGCAATTCTACATTGCGGCATTTGCTTGTTGTGTCGTAAACAATTTTATAACATTAGGAGCAATGGATTTCGATAAGCTATACTTTTGTCACCTTTGGAACATGTTCAACGGCTCTGTTAACTTCGTTTGGAATTATGATGGATTTTAAATAATAACATGTGAATTCTTGTATTTACATGTCAAATGATATTCCATTTATGCTATAATTCACCTTGTCACTTTTGTTCTTGCACGTAATGACAGCACAACTTGGCATTTGGTGGTAATTACACGATGTTTGCACGACCGTGGACAAAGTGCGACTGGCGCGACGATATTTACGATTTTAACTAACCATTGCGTCGCCACAGGTTCGCATATATACGAGTGATTGCCGCGTGCCGCGTATTTTTATCGATTTTCGTAAATTGGGTCCTTTTTTGCGAGATGGAATGTAGCCATAATAGACAATAGAATATAGCTACTCTTCGTTTTGATAACCATTTGCAGAAAAATGTATCTATGAAATAAAAAAGTTCAGTTGTTTGTTTACGTTTTGCGAAACCGGCGGGCCATCGGTATTATTAAACATGTTTTTTTATGGTTTTCTCATGAATATTAAAATGATATTTTGTGATATGCTTGACATTTGTCTTTTCTATATAATTCAATAATAAAACAGTAGTATTTTTCTTAAAATCAATGGAATTTAGTACTTTCGTAGTACACCTCCGAACGTTTAGGTATCATTATGAATACATCATAAATGTTTATATTTCGTATTAATTGTTTATTTAGCTATCTTGTACAAGAATATTTTTCCTTCCAAGGTAAATACTTCAGTCACAAGAGACAATTGTTTACATTCCGGCAAATGCTAATACAACAAAAACTTCGTCTGGTAAAAAGTAGTGAGTGCCGCATGCAACCACGGTTGCAAGTGGCGTCGCAGCGGCTAACAAGTTCTCTGGAACTCGTTGCTGCGACACGTGTCACGCCTCCTCGGCATATCCCCTCCCTTCCTAAATCCGTGGTTCCATCACTACAAGTTTCAATTCAAATAACAACCAGAAGTCATGACAGCCTTTCATTTAAAAATAAAGTAACTAAATATTAAATTATTACGATATACCTGCTCTTTAACAGGAATTTCATAATAAATTGTCAAGTTTGTCGTGAGTAAAATGTAGCACGACATTTAATCAAGAATTAGTGCGAAACCTAAAATAAAATATCAAGACCGAGCATGACAAAAAAACATAATTTTCTACCCACAAAATGTTATTGAATCATGAGTAGTTAACGGGTTTTTACCAATAATTTACTATGATGTAACGTTCTAAATAATTAGTGAAATAATTATTTGTTGGGAAAAAATAAATGATAGTAATGTCATGTTAAATTTTCGTGACCGGCACGACGTCCCTACATGTTGTAGTGCATGACGCGAATGCTCGTCTGGCTGACGACCACCTTCAAGTAGAAAATTTGTCTCTAAGCTAACCTAATGTCTTTTTGTGTTATGTAGGTCACGTAGCCAATATCAATTCTGCCCATTCTAGCTTTAGCCTGTTGGTCAAAAATGTTCAACCAATGAGTCATCATCAGAGATTCATCTTCTTCTTTGTGGTATAGAGTAATTCTATATTAATTGAACTGATTTTATTAAGATACATCTGTTCAGCCATATTCATGTAAAAGAGTTTGAACTGGTGGTTCCTTTTGAACTACCTAGATGGCGCTATCGGTATTTACGCTCTTTCCTATACAAAATGCGTCAGAATGTATGAAATCCTGCATCGCGCAAACGAAATAATCCGACGGTTCCGAAAGATATTCAGCTAACATTTTACTAAATATATTGACATCGGCAGCAATTGGCAACACTCGGCAGTCTAGTGCAGCAGAATCACCAGGAATTACGCATTAAAAGTTATTACAGGTTCACGATAATAAACGAGAAAGCTCTTTTAAGACTGCTATGATGATATCGAAAATATATCAAAACTTTCCCGTAAAGTTGTTAGGAAAATGTATTCTTATTTTGGTGAATTTATCATTTCATTATTGAAACTATACCATTCATTCTTAAATTTTTATGATTCCCTTCACGACTTTTTGTCATTAATGTTAGGGATAATTCCGAGTTCGTCATGATATTTTGTTATGACGCGTACTGACAAAACATGAGTATTCAGCAATAAGAAATCTTGTGCTGTTGCCTGATTATTTATCGTAACATCAATTCATGGTAAATTCTTGTGATTTACATGCAAATTGTAATTAAATACTCTTGGTCCGTTTTTATTGGGAATACGGATATTTATTACAAAATTCCTTTACAATTATCATGAATCATGACAGTAATTTTTCTCAGTGTAGCCTGAACAACATCTTCGACCACATCATCACTTACCATCAGGTGAGATAGTGGTCAAAAGTTAACCTATCATGGATAAAAAAAAATGTGTTACGTGGGCGAGCTAAAAGCTCATTGATGTGATGTTCATTTAGCTTGCTATATAGTAATATGTAGTACGATTTTTTTTTCTCATGATGTACTTAGTATGTCACTATATTACAATCTAGCCAACAATACGGACTAATGAGTAATTATAGCTTGACTTAAACTGCTAAATAGAGTAAAGTTAAGCGTGTGTCCATTAACACCTATCTTATTGTCTTTATTAAGGAGAAGACACTATGTGTTCTTGTGTTCTTTATATGCAGCACTCACTTCACTACTTATCACCGTCACTTAACTACACTAACTCAAAAGGTTTCGTCGTACGATACTTGAAATAATATTGAGAATTAAAGAAAAGTAGCGTCAATTTCACGAAAGTGTTTCTTTAACGCACACGGTGCGTTAAACCGGGAGACTCGAGTTCCATAGAGAAAAACGTAGGACGTGTAGACTTGCGGCACGACAGTCCATTAGATATTACCACTCGGCCATCATTGTTTCAAAAGCATGTATAAGATTTTTGTAACTATTGTTTGTGCAATTTTGTCAAGACGATTTCCATACAGAAAAAAATATCGATAAGTGATAAAACATCCACCGCAACTGTGCCACCTCACTCGTAATTGAACGCATATGGAATAAAATCATGTAAACTTACACGAGACCGAAAGAGAGACGAAGACCAGGAGGATAATTCGCAGAATCGGGATACATGACAGCAATAGATACTATATAGTAAAAATACCCGATTATTTACAAAATATTTCAAATCGTAATACGACAAACGAACATACATAATTTAATCGGAAATCTCCAAGCTACCTTGATATCAAGAACATTTACTTGCTAATGTTTTTTTTACCGAGCACAGTGGAGTCTCTGCGGCCAGTGGGGACCTATTATACTATTATATGTATTATGTACTAGTATTATTATATGTTCTATGGTATAGGTAAACGGTTATTGAAAAATATTAACAACCTCTTAGTCTAATGGGCTTATGTCAAATATAAGAAATAACTTCAGTTATTTCCCTTTAATCGAAACCTAACACATTCGTCTTATAATATAATTATTCTACTAAGTACTGTTTCTAACTCCGTGCTTTGCTTTTAGTTTTTAGTCAGTAAACGAAATATCACCAATGCCTCACGCGAACTGCGTAACAATTATAGTAGGTACATGTACAACAAATATAACGCTAGAATTGTATTTCGATGCATAGGTATATAACAAATCTTACTATACTAACGAACCACAGTATAATGGTCGCTGGTAGTAGTAAGATATGCCTTCTATTTGTTATTGCACTTCTATATTAGGTAGGGCACAAGGCCGAGCGGCATATCATAGCAAATTAATAGTTATTTGTTATACAAGAGTGCAAAGTTGCTTTTTAACCGCGTGTTCAATTTTGATGACCGAGCAAGCGAAGGATTCTAAAATTGAATCACGAGCGCAGCGAGTGATTCAAAATTAGAATCCTGAGCGTTAGCGAGGGAATCAAAAGAGCACGAGGTGAAAAATCTTTGCACTCGAGTGCAACACGTAACTTTTCATTCCACCTTAGCGAGGAAATGAAAGAACCGCGTACAAAGCAAATTGAAAAAAGAACACCAAGAAGGTTCCGAGTCTGAGTTTTCAACACATTAAAAAAAAGTTGTATGATATATTCGGCACCATAGAGGTAGCAGTAAATAGGTTTAATGTTTTTTTTAATTCACAAACTTAGTGCACACGATGTTCTAAATTCAATTTACTTTATCCTCTAGAGAATAAAAACGGCTTTTCCACTCAGATATTGAAGATTAAAAATACTCTTTCCGAGATGGTGGGATGAAAAATAACATTATTGCATAAGGAAAGTTATTGAGCACCAATGCTCATAATTCCCTAAATTAGCCCAAAAACCGTCAAAAATATAAAAAAGTACGTTTACCCGTTTCAAATGTAATCAAATCTATATATCAAAAATATAATAGTTATTTGTTATACAAGAGTGCAAAGTTGCTTTTTAACCGCGTGTTCAATTTTGATGAACGAGCAAGCGAAGGATTCTAAAATTGAATCACGAGCGCAGCGAGTGATTCAAAATTAGAATCCTGAGCGTTAGCGAGGGAATCAAAAGAGCACGAGGTGAAAAATCTTTGCACTCGAGTGCAACACGTAACTTTTCATTCCACCTCAGCGAGGAAATGACTAAATGCCTTCTCGCGTGATTGTTGAGGGAGAAAGCTCATTTGCGCATTATTAACAGTTTCAGTCAATTCTGTTGGCGTCAAACAAACTTCCTCGTCGCTAGAATCACTTTAGAATTCATTTTAGTTTATTCACTTGTTTTAAAGTCTTCTTGTTTTTTTAATATAAGGTTTAACAATGACGTGAAAAAATGCCGCGTAAAGAACCGCGTACAAAGCAAATTGAAAAAAGAACACCAAGAAGGTTCCGAGTCTGAGTTTTTAACAAATAAAAATATAGTTGTATGATATATTCGGCACCATAGAGGTAGCAGTAAATAGGTTTAATGTTTTTTTTAATTCACAAACTTAGTGCACACGATGTTCTAAATTCAATTTACTTTATCCTCTAGAGAATAAAAACGGCTTTTCCACTCAGATATTGAAGATTAAAAATAAACTTTCCGAGATGGTGGGATGAAAAAAATATTTTTAAATACTAGTGGGAAAATCATCAATACAATTATAATAATCCCGGTTCAGTTAACAGCTGTCTGAAGTTTTTAAATCCATTCCTAAACAAATTTTGATAATCAGGAACCAAAATATAGTTTTCCTGAGGTAATAAGGTTTATTTTTTTCAAAAAATGGCCCTGTTTTCATGGTGAAACTTCGGCGGGTAAAACTTTTTTTTTTAAATAAGATACTCATGTTTTTACCTAGTGAAATGAAGCTCATCGTCTCGTTTAATAATATATAGCTCAAAAACATATATTCTCTATCATTGTTGAGAAAAATATTGTTTAATAATTTTCACTCCGGTGATTTTCGGGAAAAATGGCCATCCAAGATTGTCGCCATGCTAATTTCGTTTCAACTGGCTCAAATCCTGGCTTATTGCTAAAGACTTACCGAAATATTAATTATTGAACTTGTACTACGATAGTAGCTTTAGGTTAATTTCACATTGCAAAATCCTTTCACTAAAACGGCACCATGACGCAAGGTTTCTTTCGCGATACTTTCACTAGAACGACAGCTCGGCATTTCACAATAAATTCCTCAAGTTACCGTTATTTAGAGACCACAATCATTATTTCGATCAATTAACACGACACTGACGTTTTTTCATTTGGTATCGGAAAGAAACTGCGGACTGCGGTACATAATATTAATATATATATATATTATATATAATCTATAAATAAGTAAATACCAAAGCCGGCCTCGCAAATCGTAAACAAACAACTGAACTTTTTTTTTCATTTTCTCTTTCACATATATATTTTAACGGCAAATGGATACCTGAAAAAATTACTAAACTAGTGACTCTCCGAGCCATGCATACCTTACATTACAATAATTGAATATAGTTTCAATGCGCATGAAAATGACGCAGAATGGGTCAAAAATTCAAAAAACTAGTTATGTAATGTAATGCAAATAATAAACTTGGACTTTTGTCCAAGAAAATCAATGACACGCGAGCCCCAGCGAAGGCTACTTGAATCAGAAATAGGTAGCTATGTAGTATATATACAATAATTTTACATACTTTTACATACTGGCACATTTGTAAAACATGAAAAATAAATAATTGATTATACGAGAGAGAGAGAGAGAGAGAGCCTATCACTTATAGGCAACTGACGTGCGTATCAGGACATTGCCATTAAATTAAGCGCAGGCATCCATACTTTCAACCGCGGTATAGTTTGCGTTCTGTTGTTTTTGAGCTTGAATTATTACATTTCTTACATATTTATTTTTGAAGCGCTCGTAGCCAAGTTTGCTTAGCCATTCTGAATCGATCAGCAAAGTTAAGCAACGTCCGCCGCGGTCATGACTTGGATGGGTGACCGCTGGTTGGGCATTACTACTGAGCGCTTCCGTGCTTCGGAGGGCACGTTAAGCCGTCGGTCCCGGTTGTTGTCTTAGGATAGCAGTCGTTACAGCATGGTGGTAGGGCACTTTGCAAATGCCCGCCTGGCTAGCTACCACCCTCAAGTTGAAAATCTGTCGCCAAGCACCTAACGGTGTGTTCCGGCAGCTGTCCTTGAGAGCCAGTAACTCTAGGTTAGTCTGAACAACATCCTCGACCACATCATCACTTACCATCAGGTGAGATAGTGGTCAAAGGCTAACTTATCAGAGTTATCAGACATAAAAAAAAAAAAAAAAAAAAAAAAATTATTCGTAGGGTGAGAAAGACAAAAATGTTACAAAATTTCTGTAACTCCAATAAGTACAGTAAAATTTTATGGACAAGATACCGAAGCCCTTGGTGCAATGGATATAAAACGATCACATGTTTATTCTGCTCCTCATGCTTGTGACCAGATCCCAGGCACTTCTACTTCAGCCGATTCACAACCCTGGAATACTTCTAATTAAGTAGGGCCAGGCCCTAATTAGTAAGGATTAATGGATTGATTAAATATAACTTATAGGCAGAGACGGTGAACTTCTTCTTATAACAAATTGCAATAGACAAGCAACTTTCCGCCAAAAAAATATTTTATTCAATCAATTAATCCAAATTTAATATAATATTCAAAGTTCAAACATTTATGAGCGGCCAGGAGCGCTTAACTTTCAGCGTGCTCTATGTAATACCTACTGAGTTTTTGTTTGTTTTTAAGTATAGCAGTCCCCAGAAAAACAATAAAGAAAGCGGGTGGCTCTGTGACTACATTCATTATCCAACTATAGCCTCTTTGCTGTTTAGTTGGAACCTGAGCGCCTACTGGCAAACGTGTGGCAGCACTATTCTAACCACCAGGTCCGTCCTCTCCTCACTACCGCTCCGCTAACTGTCCATTGTAAGTAGGTAGGTACATATGTACATTTTGTGATTATTAATACTTAGGTACTGTGATAATTGATATTCTTTAGCTAAGGCGGACGGTACGATAAATCTTCGCAAGTACACAGTAGGTATCTAACAACTGTTCCGTAATCCTCTCTTGAATGATTGTACTCACAAGTCAACGTCAGTAGAGTTGCATAATAAGTACTATACCTACTACATTAGAGCGTAATACTAATGAAGATTATTGGAGTCATGCCAATTTATATATACTATTATTGAGTCATGCATTTTTTATTCTATGATTAGGGGAACCACAATGCTCTGTGCCATGCTTCTTAACTAATTAATTGAAAAATTGCCAGTATAATACCAATAAAAGCATTATTTACCAAAGCCATTAAGAAAGTTTTAATATGTTTATTTTTTTAATAAGTAATAACGCATGTTCTGCGGATTACAAACATTACAAAATTACAAATTTAGAACAGGAAAAAATTGTACTTATGTGTGGGACTCGCATCATCTACCCCTATAGACGTGGTATTCTCTCACCGACTGAACTAACAAGACAATGACTCATAATCATAACTTTATTTATGCCTCTCGTAGTGCTCGTAGCGTTTTCCATACAAACGTTAGTTTAATCATATTAAATACTAAGTCTTTACGATGTGTGCCAATTCGGTGAAACTTTGCATGTATTAAAGCTTTAACATATTCATACTTCTAATTTTTCCTCTCGTTCTTTCACCATCGTATTGGGTGGGACATCTTTATCACAACTAACGTTGTACTACAAACAAGACTAATTTTGCGATTAGCTTTAAACTATTAATGATGATGACGCAACTCTATAATTTTAATATTTTTATTTTAGGAACCTACGTTATCCACCCTCATAGCCGGAGTATGCTGACCGTCTGAGCTAACATGACAAGACAATGACACGTATATATTATGATACACGACTGGAAGCCTAAAATGGCCTGTGGTCTCGGTGGAAGTATCTATGAACTTCCTCCTATCCTGCGGTCCAGGTGGGTCGACCTAACTGGTCCACAGATATTTTTATTTGTGGTGACTGGTGACGCCATGACACTAAAATGGCAATTCGATTAAAACTTTAGAAATAGTAGCGTTTTACCTGAAATAAAACGCATATTAATTTACTTACCTTATTCGAAGCTTTATTTATTGAGATAGGCTTTACATTTCCCGCCTTACATTTTAGTCAATTTCCGGTTTTTGCCCTTCCTATCGTTTAATGTCACTTCCGCCTGGCAGTGTGGCGCCATTTTGTTTCAGCCACTTCGGTGCTCATTGCGTTTTGTTTTG
Organism: Plagodis dolabraria; assembly: GCA_963854805.1. Taxonomy (NCBI): domain Eukaryota; kingdom Metazoa; phylum Arthropoda; class Insecta; order Lepidoptera; family Geometridae; genus Plagodis; species Plagodis dolabraria. Next base: position 17,940,771 of record OY978447.1, on the reverse strand, counting down.
ATTACCAGGCAGCGATTTATCGTAAGCTTCGAATAAGGTAAGTAAATTAATATGCGTTTTATTTCAGGTAAAACGCTACTATTAATTTGACTGGTACCTTATTCGAAGCTTTATTTATTGAGACGTGTTTATTATCGCCTGGTGGAAGTGATGTTGTTGACGTACCTAAACGCCAATGTGATTGTGATTGCATAGTTAATAATAAATTGTTATTAAATGTAGCTATGTGCCTACTATATGGATTTCAATAATAAAAAACAACGTTATAGTTTACAAATACTAATATTTATTTCAGAACTAAAATCAAAACGACTCCATTAAGAACCATAAGTAAATCATAATATAATCATAAAGTAATTACATATCATTATCATTAATAACCACATTTTTGTGATATATTATTAATCAACAGGATTAAAGAACTGAGTGATAGATGTTTTGCTAGTAGGTGTAACGTGACAACGGTAATATTTACAAAAAGTGTTTTGCGAACGCCAGTTGCCCCTAGCAAGTATCTCTTCGAGCGGATAGTTATCTAGCCAATTTTTTGATGCAACAGCTGACCTAAAACTTCCTGGAGTGGCAGATATACCAGCATCAGCTAATAAAGACTTGATCCAACCTGCAATTAGGGTACGAGATGCAGGTCTAGGTTCTCCTCTTATATTAATAAACAAATTATTAGTTTTAGTAGCTTCTCTACGATTTTTGAGCAAGGAACACGCCTGTTTAACCCAAAAAACGGCATTTAACTGCTCATTTTCATTATTGACTATAAGCTTCCAACCAGACTGTCTATAATTAACAGAATCGGTCTTAGAACCAAACGATGGCCATAATATTACTGAATCATCATCAATTATGCAGTTTCTAGAATCAATATTGAGTAATGTCAGGTCGTGAATACGCCTACCTGAACAGAGAAGTAATAAGGCAGCTGTGTGTCTCTGAACTTGAAAAACATTAGTTTTGTCAATGTTATAAATTTGTAAATAAGAGGCTAACGTATCTATATTCCAAACTGGGGGCTTGCCATGGTTAACAGGATTTTGCAAAACTATTGATTTTAAAATATGTTTAATTAACACGTGTGAGCTAAGATGGCCTGACTTTTCTGGATCACATAGTGTTGCTACCACTGATTTGTGCAACAAAATTGTGTTATATGATAGTTTATAAATCAAATGAAGATCCGATAAGTATCTAGCAACATCACTTGCTGTAGGATTAGAAAAGTTGGTCTTGTGTGATTCACACCAAGACAACCACCTCTTCCATGCGAGACTATACACTTTACGCGTAGATGGACGCCAGGACTCTTGCAGGAACTTTAATTGATTAGCGTCCCATCCACTGAGTGACCCAGACCACCCCCACATTTCCAGACTTCTAATGTCATCTCCAGAACGTTCGGAGGAGGGAGTCCTGTCGTGACGTCTAAAAGGACTTTGTTCAGGTGGCGAATCGTGAATGGGGGAGCTAACGCTCGCGATTTGATGTCCGGACGCCAAAACACCCGCTTCCATCGTGGAACTACCAGTAAGTATGTTCCCTGAGCTTGGTTGAGGTGACTTAGAGCTCTAGGGATTAGGAATGGTGGAGGAAATACCCAGGCTAGGTTGAAATTCCAGAGCTGGGAAAAGCATCGTGGAACATCACTTTTCGGTCGTGAAGATCCAGTGACACATAATTGCTCACTACGTGTGCTCTGCTCGAGGCAAACAGATCGATCACCGGAACTCCCCACTTGGCGAAAATGTTGTCCGTGCAATCCTGCGTCAGATGCCACTCTGGGGGAATACGAAGTCTCGATAGATGATCGGCATGACAGTTGTATATTCCGGGAATGTGAATTACTTTTATGTGAATTTGATAACTGTCTAGAATATTGAAAACCTGGTATGTTAGATTCATGAGGGCTGTAGATTTGGTGCCTCCTTCGTGACGTAACATATTACAGATTGGTTGTCTGATTGTATCAGTAACGTACTGTGACTCAAAAGTTGACAATGGTGTTGCAGTACTCTTAAGATTGCCAACATTTCTTTTTGGTTGCCGTGGAGATCCTTCTCTGCTTCCGCCCATGAACCTGTTAGAGACAGATTGTCTAATCGAGCTCCCCATGCGATGTCTGAGGCATCGGTTGTGAGGAAATGCGAGGGAGGTGGCATGTGAATGGGTGACGAGCGTCTGCAATTTTGCCGCCACCACACCAGTTCGTCGACTGCAGCAGGTGATAGGGCATGCCGCCGGTAAGACGTCCTGGTGTGTTTTTTCATAATCTGGTTCAACCGGCGTAACAGGTATCGATAGTTGAGCCTGCCTTTTGGCACCACAAAACTGGCAAAGTTGAAAAGACCTACTAGACTCTGTAGTTCCTTGAGATTTGTGCATTGTTCCGTCAACATGTGGTTTGTTTTGGTTATAAGAGCAGGTATTTTGTCTTCGGTCAGACTTTTGCAATTTGTCCAAGGATTCCAGAGAATTCCTAAGAACACTAGACTTATTTTGGGACTTGTAATGGATTTTTCGTAATTTATCAACCAGCCCAGCTTCTCGAGTCTTGCACACTATATTTACATGACTTTGAAGAACAGATTCGCTCTGATTTACGATCAAAAAATCGTCCAAGAACACAATTATTCTTATGCCTTGTTGCCGTAGAATTTGCACAATCCAACCTGTGAGTGCAGCAAATGTTTTTGGTGCCGTGCTTAGTCCGAACGGCAAACACGTCATTTCGAGCAGTTCGTTGCGATATAGAAGACGGAGGAACCTCCTGTGGCTGCGAGCCACAGGTAGGTGAAAGTAGGCTTGTGAAATGTCTATTTTGCACAGCCAGTCCTTCGGCTGAAGGAAGTCTGGTATGCGTTGGACATTTATGAGACTGAAATGATTTACTATTATGTACCGATTCAGATTCTTTAAATTGATAATTGGTCGGAATGAGCCGTCGCTTTTGGGAACCAGGAACATTGACGATAGAAAGCTGGGCGAGGTCGCAGCATGTTCTAGAACCCTCTGGTGTTTCATTTTGTTTATGACAGACGTCATTTTGTCTGACTCTGGTACGTGTAGATTGACACTGACGCTGTTGGGGTAGACTAGTGGAGGTCTTTGGCAAAATGGTATGCGATACCCTGTTATCATTTTTAATATATATGTCGGAGCTCCTAGTTGTTCCCAAATGTCTCGAAAGTGCGCAAGACGACCCGCTTTGAACGGGTTCGAGTCACAATTTTCGACGCTTATTCTCTTTGTTTTGGGGTGTAGGTGAGGAAGGACGCTTCCGTCCACGACCCGATTGGTTATGTTGCCTTGCATTTGATCGAAATGAATTTCCCCGAAATGTATTCTGGTAATTATGATTATTCGGTGCGGCCGAATTATGATGAGATACTCTGTCATGATGACAACCACCCTGCGAGGGTAGATAATTGCACGCCTGTAAAAAACCCTGCGAGGGTAGATAGTTGCGATTGCACGCCTGAGAAAAACCCTGCGAGGGTAGATAGTTGCGATTGCACGCCTGAGAAAAACCCTGCGAGGGCCTAATGTTTGAAGCGAGCCCCTGCGAGGGGCCACGTGGCTTCTTTGAAGCTGCCTGCGAGGCAGAAGTCCCGTTGGTTCTTTGTGCTGGCCAAAAGCATTTTTTAACGCCACCTGCGTGGTCCATTGCTTTAGTGAACTTTTCTGCATCAAAAAGATTCGCAGTCGTTGGCGGAATCTTGCGCAGACTCGCCTTAGTCACGGGATCTCTTGCATGCTTGAGAATGCTATCTCGACGCATTTGAATTGTCTCGGCTCGATGGCCGCAGATGATCTGCAATAGGTCTGAAGAGGTTTTGTGGAAATTTCCCGTAGAGAATAAGGTGGTGACCTTCCGATACAAGCTCCCATAGTCGAGAGATTCACAATCCTTAGCCCACGTTAGTAAATCTCGTAATCCATCTTCAACAGACTCTTTTTGTTTAAATACACACATAGTTAAGGCTGCGAAAGTCCTCTCTGTAAGTGTGAGATGTTGTGTTGTTTCATAGCCTTTCATTTCATCATTAATTTCCAGATCAGTGAAAAATTGTATAACTTCTGAGCTTCAATGTACCTTACATCACTCCAATCACTTTTGCCTAAGTGCTGATGGTCACTTAACATTTGCAAATGTGATTGAGACGTTTTTGGAATAGACGGTTCCTTGAGTTTCGTTTCAAGCGACAGTGTGATTCCTGTTTGCTCAGATTTGTCATCGAAATCACAACATTGATCGCAATCAGCAGTAAAAGACGACGCAGTAAGTGATATGGCATCATCGTTGGGTACCTGATATTGTCCAGCTTGGCGAAGAACTTGTTCCCGCAGTGCGCGAACTTCTTCAGCAAGTTTCTTATGGGATGATCGGTGTTTCTTGCTCCTCTTCTTTCTTTGTCTCCGTTTAGCAGCGGCTGACGAGGAACTTGAACTGCTTCCACTGTCACTACTCGAACTCGATGAACTCCGTTCTCGTCTTTTACTGGGTGTTGTCGACGGACCCGGTAAATTTTCACAGTTTTTATCCATACTAAGGAACAAAGAGCAAAAATATTATTCAAAAGAAACGAATGCTTCAAATAAATATAATTTGAAATTAAAACCACGCTAGACCGTTAGTTTTTAAACATTCTATACGAACGGTAAAACCGTTAAATATTTTCAAATAATTTTAGCAATTAATATAAACGTTAAGTTTCACCTGTATATAGTATAGGTGTATACTATATAAATCCAAGTTATAACTATAGTCGATGGCACCACTAGAGTGCGACCGACTCGGCGGGAATCCAAAACGCTAATGAGCACCGAAGTGGCTGAAACAAAATGGCGCCACACTGCCAGGCGGAAGTGACATTAAACGATAGGAAGGGCAAAAACCGGAAATTGACTAAAATGTAAGGCGGGAAATGTAAAGCCTATCTCAATAAATAAAGCTACGAATAAGGTACCAGTCAAATTAATCTCACTATTATTAGGTATACTTACTTTAAATGTGTTCTTTTCAAAATAAATTTAAAAAGTTTTTCCTTAAATAACAGTAAGGTTTTTATTTATCTCTTTCAAGACAGCTTTATAAGAACACCCAAAGCGATTCAAATATTTCATGCATATTACAATCGCCACTGTGTAGGTATTTGTGTCGTGTTTTATTCATGTTACCAGTACTGTTAGTGTGAGTTTTCATAGTTTACGCAACTATAGGTTACGTTTTCCTTTCATATTTTTTTGTTCAGTGTCCCTATCACATACATAAAAGTATTTAAATAATACGTTGTGTATTAAGGGCAATGTAAGGAATTAAGATCGAGGCTTTAGTAGAATGATAGCTTTAATACACAAGTCAGGACAACTATTATTACAACAAAATCTCAGACCAAGTATAGGTAGTCTTAGAACAATATACATGACTAAGCGGATGGGGCCTTTTTGCCCACACCACAGATTATACTAATGTTTCGTTCAGAAACGTTAAAAATGAAAAGCTATGAATGTGTAACAACAAAATAAAAACCGGCCAAATGCGAAGGGGACTCGCCCACGAAGGGTTCCGTACCATTACAAATAAATGGCGGAAACCTCTTTTATTGTATGGGAGCCCCTTAATTATATTTTTTATTTTATTTTAATTAATTATATAAAGAGAACATAAAACGAAATATTCTGTGAATAGTTAAAGCGTCTACCTGTCACCTTTATTAGTATCGAGCAAAAAACGGTAAAAAAATCAAGTTTGTTGTATAGGCCCCCCTTAAAATTTATTTTATTTTATTTTAGTATTTTTTGTTATAGCGGCAATAGAAATACATCATCTGTGAAAATTTCAACTGTCTAGCTGTCCCGTTCTTGAGATATAGCCTGGTTACGAACGGACGGACAGCGAAGTTTCAGTAATAGGCTCCCGTTTTTACCCTTTGGGTACGGAACCCTAAAAAAACAATTTTTTGATACACAAAGCTATCAAAATTGATTATTAAGAACAGTAGTTTGAGTATATAGTAACATGTAGCGAGATTGCAATGAAATTCCTGTTTAGGTAACATTTCAATTGCGGGTAAACTCCTTGCTTGAACTTGACAGGTGTGTAATCTTATTGCGAGAAATGATGATACCCGCAAGAAAAATGTCACGTATTAAAAAACAAGCCCTGAAGGTCGGTGCTTATGGTCGATATACAGTATGCCCTAAATCAATCATTTCAATTAAAGAGAGTGGACTGATCAAAGTTATTTTCTTTACCGATGAAAAAATCTCACGATTGAATTTTTATTGAGCACTACAATAAGCAAAATGATAAAGTGTACGGCTCTCAGTTCTAAAGAAGTTGCTCGAGTGGTTTGAAAGGTACACATTGACGTCACGAACGTCGTTGACAGAAGATTTGCTCCGTGCGTTTATTCATTTTGAAAATTAATATATACGTAAATAAGCGTTGAATAGTCTTTTATGTGTTGCGTAATTGTGTTGTCAGTGTTGTGTGTATGTAAATCGAGTGCTATTAAGGCCAGAAAGGTAAACAAACCCTAAACAAATAAAACACTACGGTAATTTTGTGAAGCAGTTTTATACGTTACCCGCAATATTTATTTATTTTTGCGTAAATTATTTATTGATTTAAGCAAAGTTACAGAAAGACAGTAACGCCTGAAGTTCAGAGCGGATATCTATTCTAAGCGTATACACAAATCTGCTTATCTTACTATTTACTTGATGTAGGTATATGTGCTTTCCAGTTACACTCACGATCCAGCACAAATACTAAGAATCTATGATCCCGTAATATCAGTGTATTACAGTGTAGTATGTACAGAGGGCACAGAAATTGATATTTTAACCTTACCAAGTCTGTATATGCCTACATACTTATTTGAAAATAAAATGTAAGTTCATAAAAAAACGTTTAGGCGAGTCGAATGTAACGATTACGAAGGAAGTCCGTCTAAATCATTCGAGAAAAATAATTCATTTGCATTTCTAAGCTCATTGCATGCAATTAATAGCTATCATTTTCGTCTTGTTGTAAAAAAGATTTTATTACTATTAACTTAATAGTAACCGACTATGACTCGCGTTATATTTAGCGAATCTTCACTTTAAAAACTATCGCGAGTTTTATCCAAATTGACTTATTAGGAACACTCAGTTACGCGCTGAGGCCCGTGCTCGTCGCTTCGCGCAATCGTGACTACCAGACGAAGGACTTCAAAACAGTCCGAAACTGTGGGAATATTTCCGGTAAATATAATGCGGGTCCTAGTCGGTGCCTAATAAGTTAATATGGTTAAAACTCGCGATAGTTTTCAAAGTGAAGGTTTTATAACGTCTTAATCCTCAATTTTCTTTTCGGCCCAAATCCCGCTTTGCTGGACTGTGGGGACCAGACCTATTATAAATTGTTTATGAAATTAAGCCTCGAATCAAGGTCGGAGACACTTTTGTGTTTTGGTAGAGATGCGACTATATATCTACGTAATATTATGGTGTTGAAGTTATACTGAGACGAGTGTTTTGGTAAATATGAGGTGTTTATACTATAAGGTAAGCTTAACATTTTGCGTTATATTACCTAAAGGAAAGGCACCTTTGGTTAATTAGGGTGTTTATATAGCTCTGAATAAGCGCCCAAGGTGCATAAAAATCATATTCAGATCGTCATTAGTAGTAGCTACACATTAGGAGCTTTTACTCGTATATTATTAAATCCATCAGAAAACCTTGGAATAAGTAATACGTCTCAGCTTAAAACATTAAAATTTTGAATTTATCCGTATAGTATATATATATATATATATATATATATATATATATACTATACGGATAAATTCAAAATTAATATAATATAATTATATATATAAGGTGGATATTAATTCATCAAAATTACTGCGGGGGATGGTGTAGAATCGATAACGGAATGTGTTCCACTCATGTTTAATTTTCACATAAGTACAAAAACTCAGTATAACTATTTTCTAAGCGCGGTGCGTTGCCTTTTAGTATGATAGCGAGAACCGCGGTTTACTCCATTCTCACGTACGAACGCTAGCCGATGTCAATTAGACGCTATCACTGGAGCAAAACAGCTGTTTTGCCCTAGTGATAGATGAAGCTGTTTCACGTACCTATTGTGACGAACGCGAAGGCCTTACCGGCTTTGCATAATCGCAAATCGATTAAACTCTTCTAAATGATAAAAAATGTTACTTACCTACATTCTTTTTAATTTCAAGTTTATGTAGGTACGTACTGTATTGTGTTGCAGCTACTTAGGTATGCCGTATTGTGTTAAACCGCTACCGCGTCGCGCGTTCTTTTGTCGCAAGCCGCCAAAGACCGCCTAGGCAGAATAGGTACGCAAAACAGCTGTCTATTGTGCCTGGTATAGCAGTTCATTGACTTCGCGTAGCAATCTTGCGTGTGTGTGTGAATAGAGCAGATACACTGTGTTCGTAGACCGCGGTTGTCCTTTCTATTATTCCCAAAGCCAATGTGCCACAGCTTAAGCAATAGTATAGACTTTTTGTGTATGTAAAAATTAATTAAACATGAGTGGAACACATTTCGTTATCGATTCTACACCACCCCCCGCAGTATTGTTGATGAATTAATATCCACCATATATATATATAGGTATAGATTATCAGTAAAAGATCATTGTTCTAGGGGTAAACAAAAATAGTAAAGTCAAAATTTAATAAGACTAAATTAACTGTGAATAGGTATGATTCAACTTACGGAAACGTATAATTCTCAAACATGGCTCAGTAAAAAAATATTTGAATGAAAATTAAACACCACAATTGATTTAGCCAGTAGCTACGAGATAGAATGACACTCACACAGATAAAGGCTTACATATCTCCTATGCAGTGGGGGTTAAAAATAAAATAAACATTTACATACATCTGTTTATTAAGGAACCGCCTGAATCAATCAACTTTACTAGGAAGTCAAAGAACTAGCTGATGATAGAAAAATATTAAAACAGCCCACCGACAAGAGTGAAACTCTTAATTTGAAAGACGGTAAGTACATATATACAACTTAGCGTTAGATCGAATCCAATTAGTTATTTAGATAAAAATAAAATAAATACTTAAGGGCACAAGTTTATTAAAGAATCAAGAAGCTTATGAAAAATATAAGAACACATCAAATTTAGGCATTGTTTCGAATCCAAGTAGTGAAGCGAGAAACGCGAACATTGACACCGGGGAATCTTGCCAGACCACAACTACGTCCCCAGGAGCAAACACCGACAACGTTGTTGTTGTGGTAGAGAGGACCACCGGAGTCACCTTGGCACTGGTCGCGACCACCGACGTCAAGCCAGCCGGAGCACAGCATGTTATCAGTAATGGTGCTACCGACCTCAGCATAGCGTTGACGGCAGGTGTTCTGGTTTACAGTCCAGATCTGAACGTGACGCAGCTGCTCCGAAGAAGGTCCTCCAGGCTAAAAGTACATTAAATCCATTGGTTATATCTTGATTCGTTAACGTCATCGATTGTGAAGTGTGTGGGTTAGTTTCACGTAGGTTAACATGCTCGCTATACTTCATCTGCATGCTATTTGGATAGATTTGGGTTGCTGTACGTGATTAATATGATAAGTGTATGCATATATATACATATATGTACAAATAATATATGTTATACCATCGTATAAAAAATATTGTCATAATAAAAGCGTTATTTGTAAAAATTAATATTAATTTTGATAATGATTTTGTCATAACTTTCTTATACAATGCTGCTGAATTATTGCAGTATGCTTAACAATGCCTTCAAACCTATAGCTGTATATATAGTAACATCATAATCGATCGTTAAAAAAGTCTTTCATCTTCTCGGGGCGATGCATTGTGCACAAGCAAAACAGCATAGATGTTATGCCTGTCCAGTATAATAAGCTCTCCAGGTAGAGCTATGATTAAATAGTTGGTATGACTTATCGTAGTATTTATAATTTTTATCACCTATTTAATATCAATCAATTAACTTACAGAAGTAGTTCCCCATCCAGCAGCCCAAACGACCTGATTGTCAGCGAGGTTGTAGTTTGCACCAGCGATGTTAGCGGGCCTGGCGTTGTTATTGTGCACGATAGCGGTGGCAGTGCGCATAACACATATGTCACTATCTAATGTGCGGGTGTTGTAGTTGGGATGCAGCACGAATGAGGCGAAGTTATGGACGGCACCGCCACTATTAGCGAAAGTGGATCCAACACGAACTCGCCACCTATTGGCTGCGTCACCACTAAACCAAAAAAGAATGTAATAGAATATACGTAAGTGGGTACTATTATGAACTAGTTTTCGTTAGGACGCAGGTACTAGACTAGACTAAAAAGCGCTTGAAGCGGTGCTTGCCTACTTTGCCTAGTACTGCTAACCGATCAACTAGGTTAAGCAACGTTAGTTTCGGTCATGACTTGGACGGGTGATCACTAGTGGTTACCCATCAAGTTATATATATGAGTACCTACTACAGAGCGCTTCTTAGATTCGGAGGTAGGGCATTTTGTGAATTCCCGTCTGGTTAGCTACCACTTAAAGAAAGCAGAAAATCTGTCACTAAGCAACCAAGGTAAATATAGTCTAACCGTGATCCGGCAGCTGCCTTTAAGAACCAGTTTTTGCTTATCCTGAACAACATCTTCGACCACATTATCACTTACCATCAGGTGAGATAGTGGTGGCTATAAAAGCTTCGTGTTATTTTTCCTGCCTAATTTGGTTTGCAATTCAGAACTCAGAGATCGTACCCATATCCATTATGAGAGGCCTATACAATAGTTATTTTTTAACTACACAAAAGATGACACCAGAATTTTGTTTACATGTGTTTACTAACTATTCAAAAGACGCCACAAGAACATATTAAAAATACTTTGTAATCACTTTTATGGCCAGCCAATTTGTAAATATATAAAGAGGTACTTGGGTATCTTGTTGGTAATAATACTGACAGCCTCACGCTGAATTAGGCCATTAGGTTGGTAGATACATAGCCCGGTTGTGCCCATAATGTACAGCAACACCATAATCACATTGATGTCAGGATACAAGTATCCAAGAGTAAGATATGACAGTCTTTAGATATTTCCCACACATCTCCGTAGATTCTTCATATCATCAGATTATTATCAAATAGAATAATAACAAAATGTACCTACATTGGACAGTGAGCAGCTGTGAGGATGGCCCTGGTATTGAGAATAGTACCACCGCAAGACTGGGAGAAGGTTGCACCAGTCCTTGAGAACAGCAAAGCGGCTATAGTTGGGTACTGGCCGATAGTAGTCACAGAGCCACCCACAATCCTTTGTGGGTTGCTGGGAACAGCTGTAGAAACAGTATTGAATTATTATTATATAACAAGTATTGTTATCCGTGTCTCCTCATGTGGGCTCGTAGGTAGGTACTATATGTTTTCCCTAACAACTCACAGGACAATTCACAATACTGATAATGGCTTTTCTTAATTAAGTTATTAAATCTGTTTTGTAATAATAGCTGTAAGCCCTCCAAATAAAAATAATAAAATAAAATACAAGAAGATCAGGGTATTTTTTTTAATGCCTTCGGTTTTATTGGCCACTGCGTACCTGACTCTCCATCCATTCTTGGGAATTATATTAGTGGGTATACTTATACTCGTAGCATTCCTGAGAAGTATTGGATCTTGTATAGTCAGGGCGTTTTTATTGTATACCAAAAATACATTGAATAGTGTTATAAATAGTAATTTTAAGTAAATGGAAGTACAATGGGCGGTCTTACCGCATATAGCGATTTCTTCCAGACAACCTTTGTACGGACAGTATCACATTTTAAGATACACGGTGGTGAACAAAGAATAGCGATATAAAATAAAATATGGAATAACAATAAAACCTCTAATCAAAAGAAATGAAGTTTGCAAATAAACTATTTTAATTCTTATATTATGATGATCTTACATGACTACATAATTACAAATAGATATATAAGTAAACCAAATATAAATATACATATTAACAAACAAATATAAATACATATAAATATATATACATACTAATATGATACAAATTATATAGATATATATAATATCATTGTAGGCAGCGTTATATTACTTACATTCATGATAAGTAGTGATTTTTGACAATGTTTTAAATATTATGAGAGATTTAGCTAGTGTTAATTGGTAATGCATTCCATAGCCGTAGAGTAAACGAAACACCATAATAATGGGAAATATGGGGAGGTATCGTACCTGTAAATGTAAAGGTATTACATAGTTGAGCGTAGGGACAGGTCGTACGTGAGTAAGATGTCGAAACTGGAAACGCTGTTTCAGACACAGTACATTACACATTAAACAAAATGGAAAAAACAAACTCAAAATGTTTTTTTAGGACTAGCAGAACTCAATCCTAAGAGGTGGTTAGCATTTTACCAATAACTCTGCATACGACAATAGAATAAGATATAAAAAAAATATTATTTATAACTGGAGAAAAATATACATTAATATTCAATATATTAAAGTACCGTAGGATAAGGGTTATATGATAGAATGTAAGTGATTTATATGTATGGCTACTTTACTATAAAGGTTTAGAATAAGTAAAATGTGTTGGTCCTTTTTTTGAAGTCAGTTATACCGTAATAACATTTATTTATTTTTTTTATTAGATACAAAATACGCCCACTATATTGTTGCCACTACGATTTTTATGAGAATTGCCTACCCTAATATTTTGTATTACAGGACTTTTATGACAAAATTTATTAACAAGTAGGGACAACAAATATGTATTATGCACCCGGAAGAGACTACCCACCCACGACACAGGGAATCCTAGTGTGGGGGCTAGTGTGATTAAGATAGTAAGCACCACCTGATAATTATACGTACTCAAACAACAAAATCTAATTAATACAAACAGATACCTATAAAATTTGTTTTAAATTAAGTATAAGCCAATATAAAATAGTGTAAATTGGCACCTATCTATTTATACCTAAGTCTTTTGATTAATAAATATTATAATTATTATTATAACTTGCCGATCGAAAAGTTTTCATAGAATTAATTTTAATCACGTTTCTTTCATCACCTCACTATTTTAATAACCGAATGGATTTCATCTCAACTAATAGTTTTTAACACACAGAATATGCCTAGTATTGCCTAGGTAGGCTTGCCTACTTATTTCTGTACATGGCTACCTGACATGGAGATGTGAACAGGTAAGTAAGTCAATATAGGTAACTACACCGATCTGTTAACCAATCGACATTGATATTATAAGTAAGATATTATTTTAATTACAAAACTAATCGTATACCTAAGCTAGCCTGCAAAAAATCGTACATGAAATAAAAAAATATTAAAATTTATTCAATTATATATAATTATATATATGAAAACTTTTCGATAGGCAAGTTTTCATAGACATGTTTGTTAATAAAATTATATGTAATCAAGAATATGTCTCATCAAGTTATCTGGGTGAAGGTCGATCTTCAGCGGCTCTTAGACCATAGATGACGCCTTTGTAATATAGCCTTTACGAGATTTATAGTATATTATGATATAAGTGAGCTAAGTTGCTCATTACACACGAGGCTGTGGGTTGCAACCCGAGCCGTAGACGAGGGCGGAAATTAGCCGAGCGTATAATGAGCAAGTTGCTCACGAGTTTCTAACGCACTTTATGAACACCCTTGCGAGGAAAAAATAATATTGCGCAAATACGGTACAAACAACATACGAAAATTATGGAAAATATCGCGCAAATTGTATTTTTTTTTGCGCCCGGCAAATATATGGTGGTTGATTTCATATACTTAGCCTTAAACCTCTTTGTTGTTACAAATCTGTATGACCCAGTTAAATTGAAAATGCTCTATTTACTCGCATATAATTTGCAGTTAGGTACTAACTCAACTTTGTAGGGATAATTCTATTACGCACTAGTGTATAATATTATTATGCACGAGGGTGTTTTAGTTAGGTTTATGGCCCTAAGAACGATATAATAAAGCTCACTTTACGAGCAAGGGTGTTGAAATATACTTTATTTAACATACCTGCCACCGCAGCAATGCACACAGCAAGAATGATAATGGCACGCATAGTTTCCTATTTGTGACAACGGCTGATTGACATTGCTCTGAAACCTGTTGTATTTATATTTGTAGATTAAAATGACTAGATAGATAAGCTTCTGTTTTTAATCTTTTTGGATTATTTTGACGGTTAGGATATAATTTGGTCCATTACATAGAATTGATTGCAGATAAGCTTCCGCCGCCGGTTATGCCTGGCAATCGTTAACACCAAGTAAAATCTTGTCAATTTATTATTTAACCGGCATTCATCATTTTTCTGCCCGTATTCCATTTACTTATGGGGCCTTGGTATATTTTTTTATTCTTAAAGAAAAACTAGTGATTTGATATGAAGGGAGATTAAATTCCATACATTTTTGAAGCACTCGTAGTGAAATTGTTTAGCCTTTCTTAACGGAACAGCCAAGTTAAGCCACGTCTGCCGCGGTCATGACTTGATGGGTGACTTCTATCTAGTGACATTAGGTACTAAAGAGCGCTTCCGTGGTTCGGAAGGCAAAGCCATAGGTCCTGGTTGTGTTCTTAGGATGGCAGCCGTTTTAGGGCATTCGCATTTTTTCGAGCAACTAACGGTATGTTCCGGCAGCAGTCCTTGAGAATGAGAGCCAGTGAAATTACAGTCACAAGAGACTTAACAACTACTGTCTTACTGTCTCAAAGTGACGGGCGCAGTGCAATTCGTGACTTGTGACGAAATGCATCTGTTATAAGCAGGGGTTAGTCCGCTTAACATCAGGTGAACCTCGAGCTTTTCCGTCACAAAAAAGTAAAATAAACCTATTAATAAATGTATTAAATTCCTAAGAAAACATAAGTTTATTGTATATGTATATAATGACATGTATTTAAATGGATATAATTAAAGATAATAAAGATATGCAGCCATCCCATCAATCAATTTTTGATGAAGTAGGTATAAATCATTAATTATCAAGATTAGTGTAGGGAATTCCAATTGAAGTAAAAAAATAGGTGATATCACTATAGATAATTCTGCTACTTTACTAAGTAGGTACCAAGGTACCTACAGTTACGTTAAGTAAACTTACATAAACCTCACTGGCCACTACATTCCTCTTCTGAATGTTTCCCTTGACAGGATAAGAAATGACTACCCTTTTGTTCTTTGAGATAGACGGTGGCTTCATCTTGAAGTCTCACCATAGTGTGAGGTAAGATGGGTCGTGAAGTGAATGCTTTGCACTCAACCGACAATTGCAATCACGCCTAAGGTGGTGATATTTTCCCACTCCAGCACAATACAAAAATTTCATAAATTGTACTACACACCTAAGTACATACAACTTTTTTCTCTTAAGGCGAAGGGTAAGGGCAAAACACAAAAGCAAGGCACGTTTCCTCGCGATAATATAGCGCTTTAAACTTTGAAATAAATATATCCTGTAAAACGTAATCTTGAAGCATGCTATCCAAGTTTCAAATACATTTTGTTACTTATAGCAGGATAGAAGTAGCACCCGGAATTTTATGAAAATTTTGATTTGATATTTGTTTTTACTTTTTTGTGTGTGTATCAAATTCTTTTGTAACAAAACTTAAGACAATTATTTTTTAAGTTCGTACATATGTTTTCATGGTCCATTTGTTCGAAGTTTCGAACACTAATTAAAAATAAGGATTTAATGAGTAAAAGCTATTTGTGCCTACTAAAACAAAACTACTAGTTGAGTTGAAAACCAAGTTCGTTTGCTCGCAAATATGATCAGGCAATAATAATAGTAAGGCAGCGTGTGGTTTGATCTATTGAGTATTGACTCGATTCGAACTCATGAACTTTTTGCTAAATAGATGACCCCCGAGCGACCGCCAAATGCATAAAATCACCTTTCGCCTTAAGTTGACAAAGTGAATATTTGAAAATGTTCTTCAAATAAGTTGGATTAAATAAATGTCATTAGTCATAAGTTAACACAAATAAAACGTTAAAGTCATAAATTTATATTTTTGTGCTGGTAGGCACTCTTGACTAATTGGCCATTTACAGTCCTTATTGGAGGAGCGATATAAGGCATAGCTACTCCGTCGTTATTTCACGTTTGGTAATACTGTTTTTGAACTATACATATGTAATTCCAAAAATAATTTATTAACTACTAACGTATATAAGAATAGATAAACATAGGAGTAGCACTACTATGATATGTTTTATTATTATGGCTGCTAATGTTCATGGATTTTCAACGATTGTGAAACCCATTGACCATATTAGTAATATCAGTACTGATATTACTACTATGGTCAATGGTATGACATAATCAGTAAGAGTAATTGCTAAAGATTTCATGTCCTTTAAGGACATAATTGGTAAATATAATTAATGGATATTTAAGTGTAATTAGTTTTCTTTTGTTTAAATGATACAGGTATATTATCCATGTAATAATACAGCATCATTCATGGTTACCATTTGCTATCGGAACAACTTAACTATATGTGTTATGTTATCCTATTCGGGACGAGAAGAGAGCGAATGAGTGAAGTTGGAGCAGCGGAGGCTAGACGCCCGAAGATAAATCTATAAAAGATGAACAAACCTCGTGCCGCGTTCCATAACTACAAAATATGGTTTAATACGAAGGTTCACATTACAATAGTATGAATATTTCCCTGGGCGTAGATTTTGTTAAATCAGTTGTTATTGCATCTTATATTTCAACATACCTTCAGTTTCGGCATAATTACATGTGATGATAGATCATTTCCTTTTTTGAGTAGGTATTAAGTTTTGCTCTCTTGAAACGCCAACAACTTATATAATAATATAGTTCTGATATCTAAGACTCCATCAAAAAAAATAACCAACCCATTTTGTCAGTCGTAGGAATGTATGTGCCCTCCGAACGTCTTTTCTCGTTAGCCAACCACACTTTAAAAGAAGGCTGCAATCGCTTAGATCCAGACTTTAGTTTTACGTACCCTAATGGTAGGGTACGTAAAACTATATAGAACTATATTTTGTACATTGGCCAATCTCTGAATGGTCAAAGATTGGCCAATAAAACAAAATTGTCTAGGTACTAAAATAATTTTGATGACATGAAAGACGGTTTATTTAAAAAAAATATACGATACTGTATAGATCCGAAAAATAATATTAAATCAAAAGGACAGATACTTGGAACGAGAGGTACAGTGTAGTACGAATTACGATCCATTGCAATCGATACAAAGCACCTGAATCGAACATCCCTAGGTCCGCCAGTGGTTAACAGTTAAAATACACTTCTAATGGACGCCTACGGGGAAGCCGTATCGTCAGCAACTGGGTTCATAGTCTTTGGCCCCCGCGAAAAGGTATACCTACCTATCACATGTAAACCGTAATTACGAGTATACATGACCGCGCCACCGCGCCGCCATTTCGTTCACCCTGCTAAGTAGGTAGGTACCTACCATCATAAAAATCATCATCATCATTACCATCGACAGACGGTAGAGGTCGACGGTAGACGTCGACTGTTGAAGAAATCCTGCTCCATAGAACGTCACAATGAATCAGCTACTTGTAACCGTAGGCTACCTGCGACTAATCCTAGTAGTAGTCATCAGTCTACCTAGTAGGTAGGCGGCCTGCCAGAGTGCCAACTCTACATCATCCAGTATAATGTAGTAACCACTCGAGAACCTTTCTTAACCATCGGTTATCCTCCAACAACACGTACGTGAACAGTTTCGGAGAAATAACGTCTCTCTGTCTAACGCCTTGTGGCAGTAGGATTGATTCCGTGCACTTGTGGAATCGATATGGTGGCATTTATATACAAACACTTCGGTGCTTTGATATAGGTACCTACCTGTGGTCGATGTGGCATTGCTGAAGAGACTGCAGTACCACACAAGATTCTATTGAATTGAAGGCTTTTTCATAGTGAACAAACACTAAATATAGTGTCCGATTATGCTCATCAGTCTTCTGTATAAACTGGCGGATTGTATGGATTTGGTGCTAAATCCTTTTCGGAAACTGGCAGCAGGCTGGTAGTCATCAAACCTACGAGCAAGACGATTAGTAATGACTGTGAAGAACAGCTTATAAACATGGCTCAGAGGTAAAATGGGCCTATAGTTCATCAACAAGGTCTTGTCCCCTTTTTTGAAGAACAGTAGGTACCTACCACTACACTGCTGCTACATGCTTTTGGCGTTTACCTTTAAAGATGACGGAATTAAATAATGTGGAAAACAGAGATTACCGGTTTTACAAGCGGTCAAAATCCCCTAGGTACTATATTTGGAAGACTTAATAGGATTAAGATAAAATTAGTTTGATAAAAGGTTTTAGCATTTTGGGGCGATTAATCTCAACAACTCCTGGGCAGTACAGCCTTACCTACTTACAGTATAACTTAGTATTTAATTTTTTGTCACATGTAATGCAGTCATTTAAAAGATATCGTTTAACAAACATACAAAAGCTTATATGTCTGTAAGATAATTTATATAATAGGTAATCTATTTGAAGCGCTTCAACAATTTTTGCGATTATGACTTGCATGAGTGACGGCTAGTGGCAGTCCCACGCTTCGGAGGGAGCATTGCACCATTATGCCCAGTTGTTGTCATACTAGGGCAGGTAGCATGCATGATGGAAGGGCATTTTGCGAATGCCCGCCTTGCTAACTACCACCCTCAAGTAGAAAATCTATCGCCAAGCACCTAACGGTCTGTTCCGGCAGCTGTCCTTGAGAGCCAATAATTATAGGTTAGCCTTTACAAAATCTTCGACCACATGATCAGTTAAAGTCAGATTTAATAGTGGTCTCGAGCTGTGATGAGTGAGCTCGAGTGGTTATCAGCTATAAATACAAAACAATATCAAAAAATATTTTAAGTATGTATAGCATTTATCAATAGATAGGTTACCTACCGCGCAAAGTAATTATATGTACCTATAATCGTTCAGACCATATCTATATTTTCTTCGCATCTTTCGCTTTAACCTCAAGATAGGCTACCGAAATATTTCGCATAGATAAGTCTCAAGATAATATAATCTCCATGATGCATTAGCAAAACATGACGATTACAATAACGACCGTCCAGTTTAATCCAATTTAAAGCAATTTGATAATAAAAAAGGTGACATTCAACACACTCTTAATATATATAAAGATGTTTATTATAGATGTTTATATAATCTCATTCGGTAATATTCTAATTATGAAATGAAATCTATTTATTAATATAGAATTTTATCGGCATATTTTATTTACATACTTCTTTAAGAAAATTCAAATATCAAATTAAAACATTATGTATTCTCGTAACAAAACAATACTATTAACACATTTTTTTAAATTATTAAAGTACAATGTGTCCCGACCAAGGAGGTTTCAATTCAATTTAAGTACACATTTTAACTATGGTGAGCGCGATGCGTGCGAAACGCGCTGGTTCCGAGCGAATAGACCACTAACAGACTTTTTCCATTTTGGCGCTATTTCGTGCATACGAATTTGAGTAATATTTTGTTGGATATAACTTTAGTAGCAAAAATGTCAAGCAACACCGACGATACTGATGAAAATATAACTCCACCTGACATTCTAGAAACAGCTACGAAACTGACGAATAGACTTTTGCGAGCAAAATCAAGAAAAGCGTATAGCCATGAGATTAAACAAAGTGGTGTATGCAACTGCATATAATTAGGTATTAAAACACTCGTGTAATCTTATTTTGAAACTAAAACTAACGAACGAACGAACTTAAACTACACTCATGTTTTAATACCCTCTATTATATGACAGTTGCATAAACTACCTTTAATGAATAAATAATAATATCTTTATGTTAATCTGATGGTACATTGCATGTGCTTAATGTACTACATTACCATCTAAAGCAGCTATTCCCAAAGTGGGCGATTACGCCCCCTTGTGGGCGATGCAGTTCGAAAGGGGGGCAGTAAGAGACCCAGAAAAAAAATGGGGCGGTGTAGATGCTTCGGGGGCGATTAGTAATTTCATCTGGGAGGACCCTTAGACACCGACTGAGCTCTCGACTCTCGACTACCACTTGTGAAAATCAACTTAACACCCGGTAGGAATAATATCGGTAACTTGTACGGAAAGGAGAAAAACTAAACAAAATTTGTATTTATGAATTTATTTTTAATTCTTAAATTTAATATTCAGGGCCTGTTTCACAATGTTCGAGTAAGTTCCGGTTTTACTACCCAGAACATATTTAATAAATAAAACACTATCTTTGCGTTTCACAGTCATCGATTTAGCCTATCTATCGTTTAAAGCTTGAAACGCGCTGCATGTTAACTGTCATTTTTATCATTTAGTTATTTTATGTGTTGCATAGCAACCTGAAACTTTATAAGGACATTCTGAAACGGACCCTTAGGGCCTGTTTCAGAATGTTCGAGTAATTTCCTGTTTTACTACCCAGAATATATTTATTAAACAAAATACTGTCTTTGCATTTCACAGTCATCGATTTAGCCTATACCTACATCGGTTAAAGCTTGAAACGCGCTGCATTTTATCATTCAGTTATTTTATGTGTTGCATAGCAACCCGAAACTTTATCATGACATTCTGAAACGGGCCCTTAGTATATTAACCAATATTAACCATTTTGTATATACCAATAATACACAAAGTACTAATTTAATACAAAGAGTAAAAAGAAGGCCGTAAGAATGAAATTAGTAGTATATTCAGTTTGTATGGTAAGCAACGAAACAACATTTAGGATGGAAGTGAAAATCACATTTTTACAAACAAAGTTAGTATTCTATTTGCAAAGTGTGCATCTGAGCTTCTGCGTCTTTATATTCAATCAAATGATGGAATTTTTCGTATTGAAACATTTCTCTGTAAAGAAACCTGAATTCGAGATGGTCCACACTTCCCATCACTCTTTTACTTCATTTCATTGACGGTAACAGTGTTCAGTTAGTTATTTTGGATGGCGTATTAGTTTGTATAATGGACAAGCAGTTGATTGCCATTATCGTAATGAAATAATTAAAATATTAAAACGGTGGTGGCTGTGTGGGGCCATCTCTAACTCATCTCCATCTCATAATTTCCATCTCCGCATCTCCACCTCCTCTACATCTCCATCTCCTCCTCTCCAACTCGTCATCGCCGGCTCCTTATCTTCATATCCCTATCTCCAACTCCTCATCTTCATCTCCAACTCGTCATCTCTATCTCCTGACCTCCAGATTTTTATATCCATTGTCTCATCTCCCGAGGAGACCCTCGTCTCCATCTCCTCATATCCACCACATCATCTCCAATTCCTCATCTCCACCTCCTCATATCTCTTTTTATGTTTTTTACCTCAGAACTTTTGACTGAGTGAACCGATTTTGATGCTTTTTTTTTTTATTTGATAGTTGATGGTTTGGCATTTGGCCCCATATAAATTTCATCAAAATCGGGTGTGCATTACTCCAGCAAGAAAATCACTTCTGGAATAAATTGAGTTCTACAAATAATTAGAGCGTTATACACTGTAAAGGTACACCAAATAAAAATTTGTGCACTTTGCCGTTTTGTTAAAAAAAAGGAAAAACCAATTCTGCTGGAGTAACGTTGTTCCAGCAGGAAATTTTTTTTATGATGTTCCTTAATCGTTTAAATATAACGATTAATTTCCTTATTCTACCAGTAAGTATTTTAATGTGTTGGTACCAATCCAATCGATGATCGATGATTACGCCAAGAAAAGCGTAATAACGTTACTCCAGCAGAATTAGTTTTTCCTTTTATTTAACAAAACGGCAAAGTGCACAATTTTTTTATTTGGTGCACATTTACAGGGTATAACGCTCTAATTATTCGTAGAACTCTATTTATTCCAGAAGTGATTTTCTTGCTGGGGTAATGCACACCAAAATCGGTCAAGCCATTTTTGAGTTGTACTACAATATCTGAAAAATATTTTTCTATCTTGAAGATATAGGTAGACGTTGACAATGAATGATAATCGATCCAAGTGTCACTAAAAGGAGTTAATTTTTTTTTTTACCAAAATACTTACTTCAACACTCAAAAGTGTGAAATAACTTGTCGAGGTCGGTACCATGCGCACAATATTGTGAAAAAGTATTTTTTTGCTAAGCTGCACAATGATCACCATTGTAAATAAGTAGGTACTTGAATATTGAATACTTACATTTCAAGAGGGCCTATTGTTATCAGAGGTCTAATTAAGGAACCAAGTTTTACTAGTAAATATTTTATTTATGGAACATTTTTCATCATAGACTATAAATTTATAGAACTAACAGGGTTTTCATTATCAAGTGTTACGATTAACATTGATCAGTCCCGATAACAACACGCTGTACTTCACCAAACAATTTATGTTTTTCTCTCTTGTGTACACGTAATTCGTGATTCAGCAACTTCTTTCTGAAAAAAAAAAAGACATTAATAGGGAGATAGATTCCTCTGAAAACAATTGGCGAAATTCCTTTTAGGGTTCCGTACCCAAAAGGTAAATATACGGGACCCTATTACTGAGACTTCGCTGTCCGTCTGTCTGTCACCAGGCTGTATCTCAAGCACGGTGATAGCTAGACAGTTGAAATTTTCACAGATGATGTATTTTTATTGCCGCTATAACAATAAATAAAATAATATTTAAGGGGGGCTCCCATACAACAAACTTGATATTTTTTACCATTTCTTGCTCGATACTAATAACGGTGACAGATAGACGCTTTATTACTATTCACAGAATATTTAATTTTATGTTCCCTTTAAAATGTACCTAATTAATGAAAATAAAATATATAATTAAGGGGGCTGCCATACAATAAAAGAGGTTTTCGCCGTTTGTTTGTAATGGTACGGAACCCTTCGTGCGCGAGTCACACTCGCACTTGGCCGGTTTTTTTAATATCAAGTTTATGCTAAATTTTTTGATGGCGATACAAAGACCAAGAAAAATACTTAAGTAATTTAAGGTAGGATTAGATATAAATTACAATTATTTTTATCGTCTTTAAAAATTTAAAGGCATAGTTTAGTAAATTTTTCCCGATTAGTAGAATTTATGTTTTTACATGACTGCCAAAAAAGGAGCGTTATGTTTTCAACGTTCATGTTTGCGAGTTTCTTTATTCGGTCATAACTTCTATACTGCTTAATCGATTTAAATGTATGAGACATCGTTAGATTCGTCTTGATAACGCAAGTGACACTAGGTACATAAAATAAATTAAATCCATAAAAACGAGTGGATTTTAGAAGGCATATAGTGAGGAAAAAAGAACTTCCGAACCCATCGATTGGGGTATCAAAATAAAGGGCTTTAAAAAGCGATTATGTAAATATGTATATAACTTGCAGTTTTTATTTCAAAGAACGACAATACGCTTGACGAAAATAAGCATACAATGGGTTTTTTTTTTCAAATACAAATTTTTTATTTCAGTAAACTTAATCTAATTTACAGTTTATATGTCTGAGACTCTCTTTTAAGTATTAACATACCTGTGTTAGAGGGTCTCGCTCTTCCGTATTAAGATAATTGTGATTAAGTGATGAATTACAGGTAATTAAAATTTGTATATGAAAAAATGCTAGTTACAATCAAGAATAGTTTATTAAAAATTAAAATAATTAAATTATATATATATATATATAATGCATTAAATATTAGGTTATGTTTTGTATATATATGTAGAGTGTGTAATTGCAAACGGGTATTTTGCTTTTTTAAATTGCCTGTTGTATTATTAACCGTAAAGTTTGTGTCACTATTGACGCACCCGCATGATCCTAAGATCATTAACCCGTCTATTTTTGTTTTTTGTTTGTATGTCACCCAAGTGACTATTTTCATTTCTTTCATCTAAATTCTTATATGCTGCGGTTTGGCTCTCTCTACAAGAAATTTTACCAAGAGTTCTTAGTGGTACTACCGTAGTATCAGATAATCTAGGCAGAATTGTTTTTTTGGAAGTGCTTAGGCTAGAAGAGAACTGTAACAAGTGAAATTACTGGGCCAACGACATGTAACAATTAACGTTTCCAGACCGCAGTGCAGAGGAGAAGGCAATTTTGAGGCGCTCGTAGCGAAGTTTGCTTAGCCGTTCTGAACCGATCAGCAAAGTTAAGCAACCGTTGGTGACATTACTACTGAGCGCTTCCGTGCTTCGGAGGGCACGTTAAGCCGTCGGTCCCGGTTGTTGTCTTAGGATAGCAGTCGTTACAGCATGGTGGTAGGGCACTTTGCAAATGTCCGCCTGGCTAGCTACCACCCTCAAGTTGAGCCAGTAACTCTTAGGTTAGTCTGAACAACATCCTCGACCACATCATCACTTACCATCAGGTGAGATAGTGGTCAAAGGCTATACTATCAGGCATAAAAAAAAAAAAAAAAAAACTCTTCAAAGAATACTTCAGTATTATTGTTTTTATCATGAGGTAAATATTTTGCAACTGCGACAATGGAATCGCCCAATAGAACCCCAGATACCATACAGATTACAGATATAACCATTACGTCACTGTACATCAAAACCGATTTTGAAAGGTTAAAGTAAAAAAGAAATAATTGAAAAATAAAAAAACACGCTTGCCGTGCCAAAAAGTGAACTAAAAAATTACAAACAAGTTACATGATTTTAATGTTGAATGGCTACAATGTAGGTACTAAATAGATTATATTTACTGTGTAATTAAAACACCATTGAACCCAAAAATGGAAAACAGATAACCATTCTATTCATCGAAGTCGGGGGACCTGTAAAGAACTATTCTAAGGAACTGTCCCCCGACTGCAATGAAAAGAATGGTTATCTGTTTTCCATTTTTGGGTTCAATGGTGTTTTAATTACACAGTAAATATAATCTATTTAGTACCTACATTGTAGCCATTCAACATTAAAATCATGTAATTTTTTAGTTCACTTTTTGGCACGGCAGGCGTGTTTTTTAATTTTTCAATTATTTCTTTTTATTTCGTACCTTTTAGTGATAAAACAATATTTTTGCAAACGCACAATGTGCCACGAAACATAAATTATTTTTTTTGGAAATTAATATCATGAAAAATATAAGCGAAATATATTTTTTATGATTTATTAATTGTAAATGATAACTTTGAGGTTTTTCAGTTCTTGCAGATACTTTTTGTCATGGGGCTCGTTGATAAGCTTTCGTGGATCTAAAACACCAATTCTTCTAGCTGTCGAACGCGACTAAGAGCGACATAAACTTTCATCATCATCATCAGCCGCAAGACTTCCACTGTTGAACAAAGGCTCCCCCCATACAACGGCACAAAGAATGGCTATTAGTCGCTTGTAACCATTGGCTACCCGCGACTTTAATGATATCGTCAGTCCATCTTGTGGGGGGGCTACCAACTCTTCGTTTTCCGGTATACCATGGGACCCCCTCGAGAACCTTTCTTCCCCATAGGTTATCAGTTCGTCGAGCAATGTGGCCCGCCCATTGCCACTACAACTTGCAAATTCTGAAAGCTATGTCGGTGACTTTGGTTCTTTGGCGAATATCCACGTTCCGGATTTTATCGCGCAAAGAAACTCCGAGCATAGCTCTCTCCATGGATCGTTCAGTGACTCTGAGCTTGTCCATAAGGACCACAGTTAAGGACCACGTCGTCCACGTCTCGGTGCCATATGTCTTCACTAGGCATACACACTGGTTGACGACTTCTGTCTTCAGGCTCTGCGGGATCTTTGACGAGAAAATGTCGCGTAACTTCCCGAACGCTGCCCATCCGAGTTAGGTTCTTCGGGCGTCCTCTTTTTCGAAGTTGGACCTACCTAACTGGACAGTCTGTCCCAGGTAAAATAACATAAACTTTGCCCCTTGGCAAAAATTTTAGCGCCTAGATCCACGACGGCTCTGTCCAGTGTCGTTCCTTGCAGTTTGTGCACTGTCACAACCCAACATAATATCAGTGGTAGCATGTACCGCTCGACTTTACCTTGACCCCGTAACGCGTCAAATTCGACAGTGCTAGGCTCAATTTTGACACCCAAACTGACTGTTTTGCCACGTATCGTTTTGCCATAGAACTCAACGAAAACGGCTTGCGGTAACTCTCCCGGTTACGACGTAGCGCTGGCCATACGAATTTTCGGATGACCCCCATAGCGCCATTTACCAAGTCGTGTCCAAATTTAATATTTTTCCACAACATTACCCTAGAACCAATAGTAACTTTTAAGAATGGAACAATACCTCCTCTTTTATTGGGATCAGAAAGTATAAATTCGGGTTTTAGCCGCTGCTGACCTTTGATTTTAGCTTCTACGGATGTATCTGATGCTACCTCGTCAAACATCCGGCAAATTTTGGCAAAGTTCGATGGTCATCGTTTTATTTTGATTTGGTGGTTCGAGTCATCTACCTGTCTTGTTGTGGGAAATTTTCGCACACACTCGCCATCTGGTCCAGTAAGTGATACTCTACGATGATTCAGGATTCCAACCCGTTAACTATTCAAAATATCGACAAACGATGTGTCGTCTGCTTGCCTCACATTCTGTGGCAGTTCGCAGAAGCTATATAACGCCCATAAATCTATTTCAGCAATTAAATGTGGCGGTTGTTTAAAGCAGTAGTATGCAATAAATGATTCTGAGTCTGATTCAGTATGTCCCGCTGACGGATTTAGCTACTAGTGAAAGCTGCATCAAGTCACTTAACAGTAAAATGTTAACACTGCCAAAATAATCATTTCTTGTAGTTGTGTATGAAATGCCTTTCTCTCTGAAGGCGTTCTCCGGTCAAAAAACGCATGGTCTCTGTCCTGCCGCATGCCGGTGATTAATTTATTTGTATTACTTGTGTCTACAAGAAGCAAGTGTAGAAACGGATAAGACAATATTTATTACTTTTGATATTAGTGAACCAATGTATATTGAATACTACTATTATATATTTTTGTTATGTACTAAGCAAGCTCTAGACGGTGATAGTAAAATTTGTAAAATTTTCACGAATTTTTTTTTAAATTTATTTTAATTTCATAAACTATGGCCCCCTCTTTTATTTTTTTTTTATTTTCACTAGCCTATGTTACCCGGAATAACTCAATGCTTCTAATGATACCACAAACATCAAAATCGGTTAAGCCGTTACGAAGTTATGGTGGAATAAAGAAACTCACAAACATACATACATACATACATGAACCCTAAAAACATAACTCTCCTTTGGGCAGTCGTGTAAAAATAAGGATTTCTTATCCTTATTTTTTTGTAAAATCTACAAAGGAGCATCAAGCTCATTCATCGTCATCACATAACCCGGAACATTCAAAGTTGAACGATGTCTCCCCCATTTGGAGGATTTGCTATAATCCCCACGCTTAGGTATCTTGGAGATCGCAGTACAAGTCGCCAGTTATCAGAAGGCGATGCTTACCATCTTCTGATATTTTTCCCATAGTCGGCTCCTCGAAACCCACGGAATGAAATGGGGGAGGGGGGGGTGATTTCATTTCGCAAAATGCCCTTCCACCATACGGTGAAGCTCAAGCCCGCGGCGGGATTCGAACCATGGACCTGCAGCGCGGCAGTCCATAGCACCTAAGCCATCACTGCTTCACAATATATGATATTCTAACCCCACGGGCGCAAGCTCATTACGCTCTTGAAATTCAACAAGTAGTTTGTGTTACAAAGATCACTTAAACATACTTTACCTGCTTATAAGATCCGTGCCACATATGGTACATCTGTATCTAATATTCAGATGAGCTGCATCAAAATGGATTTTTAGATTTCTCTCTTCATGAAACAACCTTTTGCATTTACTGCACTGGAAGTATAAAAACATACTTGATATACATTTAGGTTCTTTCATGTGAATATAAGATGTAATTTTTGTCAATACCTCAAATTTCTTTTTGTAGTGTATACGTTGATGTTTGTTCAGATTACTAAGACTAGTAAATTTAAGTGGGCAACTAGAACACAGGTATTGATGTTCCCCAGTATGCACACGCATATGACAAACTAAGTATGATTTCCGCTTCCCTCTATAAGGGCAATGCTCACAGAAGTACTCCTTTGTTTCTACATGCTTGTACCTGAAAATAAGACTTTATTATAAATCCATATGACTATCAATTCCTATATATTACACTGTCGCCGCCAGCCACCTGGGCCGTACTATGCACACTTCGGCTGCGGCAGCGGAAGATGCCGCTACCAAAAAGCAGCTTAAGCACGCAGAGCCCATTATTATTTTGTGCCCATCGCAGTGAAACCATGGGCAGTTGGGGGGTAAGCAAAAGGTCTGGTTGCTGAATTAGGGCGTAGGTTGGCCGAAAGGACGGGTGACTCCCGCTCCGGCTCCTTCCTGGTGGAAAGGATGGCCATTGCTACCCAGCGTGGTAATGCAGCGAGTGTTATGGGCACCTTAGCACCAGGAATGCTAAGGGGCGGGTTATTCGATTGACTCTACATTATACGTAGTGTTTATTTAGTTAATTTTATGTTTTATATTTTTTAATAAGAAACAAATTCCTATTATAATTAAGTATTTTAAATATTTAAAAGCCCACCTTAACAGTTTCTAAGATTTAAGGTGAGAATATTTGATTAAAAGTGTAAGCGACGCCACATAGTTATATAATAGTTCTAGTTAAACCATAGAGTAAGACATAGTTATATTAAAACTAATAGTAATAAAAAACGACAAAATAAAATTAAACTTTGAAGTATAAGATAGTTATTAAATAGATTGTAAGTGCTTCTATGTATTGTCTTATATATACAGGGTGAATTTTTGAGATGGGACAGTTTTTAACCGCTCGTAGTGAAGTTTGCTTAGCCATTCTGAAACGATCAGCAAAATTAAGCAACATCCGCCTCTGTCAGGAGTTGGATGGGTGACATTACTACTGAGCGCTTCCGTGCTTCGGAGGGCACGTTAAGCCGTCGGTCCCGGTTGTTGTCTTAGAATGGCAGTCGTTATAGCATGGTGGTAGGGCACTTTGCGAATGCCCGCCTGGCTAGCTACCACCCTCAAGTAGAAAATCTGTCGCCAAGCACCTAACATTGTGTTCCGACAGCTGTCCTTGAGAGCCAGTAATTCTAGGTTAGCCTGAACAACATCTTCGACCGCATCATTACTTACCATCAGGTGAGAGTGTGGTCAAAGGCTAACCTATCAGGCATGAAAAAAAAGGGTAGGTACCTTAACCGTGATAGTACAGTAATAATAGTAAGTAAGTAATAATAGTTACAGGAAAACATTTTTTGGAGACTATCCATATATTTTGAAGGTATTCTGAACAACAATTACAGATTTTGGAAAAAATTTACAGTTGGCAAGAAAATTGTCGTTTTATGTAAAGACTTTTTTGATGCCAATCGATCCTGTTTCTTATAAGGATCAAAGTCTCAACTAGACCGACTGAGGTTTGAGTACTAGAAACGTCAGAAATCGCGAAAATCTTATTCCATACATTTGTACGGATATATTATTGGCGACTACCGCGCAAAAGTAAAATCACGAGGTGGATCTTCTTATCCGGAAAGAGACAGTAGTCACAAAGGCTGCGATGGTCGGGACACCTGCAAAGGATGGACGACAGCAAGGGTGTCAGGACTCTTTCAGATTGGGCACCACGACAGAAGCGCCTGAAAGGGAGACGGAGGAGGCAAGGGAGTTCTCCCTTAGAAAGAGCTAAATGAAGTGCTTGGAGGAATATCTCAAGACCCTTGAGAAGATCGTCGGCTGGGGGCGAGCTGCCAACGATCGCGCCAAATGGCATAAGGCCAAGACCAACCCAGAGTTGTGAAGTAAGCTACCCAGTGTCGAAAGTTAGCCAGAGGGTTTGGCTACTATTAAGAAAATATCAATATCATGATTGAAAATTTCTGAGAAAAATCTCAATATCATGATTGTACATTTCTGAGAAACATTAGAAAAACTAAGTCCAAATTAAATTTTGTGTCTTGACTCTTGATGTCGTGTTAGATTTGTGTGTAATTGGACTTATATTTATGTCTACACAAATGAAAAATAAATTGCTTTGACCAATTATCAAGATTATACTAATAATATATAGAGATATTAGAAATGCATTGCCAAACAGGCAATGAAGAAGTTCAGTGTGTTCAGTGCTCATTTTTCTCATCATCTTTGGTGATATACAGCCTAAATCAGAAATTAATGCCGTGCATAATAACATGAAAAATAATTCCAGAGACACCTCATGGCTTTTACTATTTGTAGACTACATATATTTTATTAAACTTGAAAATATTTAGCAGTTATTTGTTGTTTTACTCACATATGATTAGCCAATGCTGCTGATGAATAATATATTTTTCCACATTGATGGCAGGTGTATTTGTTTGTTCGAGAATGGATTATTCGTTCATGGTTTACTAGATTAAGCACAAGTTTGCCACACAAAGGACAAGCATGATACACACAGCTCTTCTCTTTTCGATGTTTTTGGAAATCTTCCTGAAATGTTATAGTATAAGCATAACAATACAACTTAAATTAAAAAATCACCCTAACTTAATTGTATTCAATAAATACCTTTGTATCAAATGTTAAATCACAAGGTTTGCATTTATGAACACATTTCCTTCGTGATTTCATCCATGTTTTATTTTTCCCATTACCAATATTAACCTTAACACTTGACTCAATTTTTTTTAAGTTGGAACAATTACTGTCTATTTTTATACCTTTTTTAGTATTTGTGTCAAAACATGGAGATGAACTTCTTTTCTTACTCTTCTTTCTATTTGAAGAAATTTCCTTCACAATTGGAGTAGTAGTATGATTGTTACATTGAAGGGAAAGACTAGGAGTTTCTTCATTGTTTAATTCATCGCATTCATCATTCTTTATCAATACCTCTTGATCAATTCTATTTTGCTTCATTAGTTTGTCTGTGTCATCATGTATCTCCATGGGCATAGGTTGAGAATTTGTTACTAGAATTCATAAAATATCACTGTTTAAAATAAAATAGATTCAATTCATACTACAACATTGTAGTTAAGGGTGAATGGGTCAGTCCATAAAAATGTCGAAGGGTGTTCACTCCTTATTTGAGGATTTAGATTGAGAACTTAGCATCACATTGATTTGTGTCTTCATTACCTAAGCTTGTATTGTTCCAAATGTATAGATAGCTAATTAAATTGAAAGTTATCAGCCACAAAAAAAAAACTCATAACATTCATGTTAATTATCTTTTTACAAATTTGTAATGACAGACAATGAAGAGATTAATCAATATCATGCTTAGTTGTGGACCTAAAACCTCAAATTAGGGAACAGTTACAGTTTGACGTTTGTATGGAGATGGATTGACCAGACCAACGTTAAGTGTTCTTTAGCTTACATCCCTATAAACTATATTTTTTTAACATTTCAAAAATATATTTTTAATTATATATTTACTTCCTTTATTTCAGATATCAGTATATCTTGTGAATGATCTTAACAATACTAAATTTGCTACTGATCATCACTATCTGTTTGCATCTTAGCAAACACCTCCTTCAACCTCTTCAAATCAAATCAATAATTATCATATTTCCCTAATCTCATCGTCACATCCTTTATGTTGTCTTCCCTTTTTCCTTTTTCCATTTCTGGGATACCAAATAATCAGTAAACTATATTAACAAACATTAATTATGAACCTTATTTAAAAATACAAATCCTCAGGTTTCATATCAACAGACAATATACCTACTTATTTGGTAAATTATGTAAGCTTGTGTTTTTTACCATTTCTACTAGCTGTCAAATCCAGTTCACAAGATACAATCAATTATGTATTTGATGAATGGACAGACTGATGGTGTAGGTTTAGTAATAGAATTCTGTATTTTCATAAGGTCAAAGAAAATTACACATTAATTCCATTCTAAGGTTGACTGGAAGAGATAGCTTTAAGCGATAAGTCCGCCCATTGTACTTCAGCTTTAAGAATTCTCTATATGTGTATTGTAAAATTTTTGGTGTACAATAAAGAATTTTTGTATAGTATTAATATTATGAATATTAAATTACCTAGTGCAGTTTCAGAAGATATTAATTTACGGAACAGCAAATCTGATGATTCACATTTCTTTTTAAATTGAAATGCTACTTTCAATTCTCCTTGACATATTTTGCACACATACTTTGGGTAATTATCACCTTCTTGGATCTGAAACAATAACCAAATATGTGAAATAATATAATATCAAAGAGAGACAAATTACTTAGCATTTCATGGATTCACTGTGTGGGTGCAGAGTTCATCACGTTGCAGAGGAAGAGGCTCAAATCCCGTGTACCTGGGACTTACAATCCAGGTAGTAGGTTTAAGGGCCCCCTCCAGCGCTCTAGCCGCTGCCTTGGATACACGTTTTGGGATGGAAGATATGATTGTTCTTGACAGGCCAGTCTTTTCATATGTTATAATGGGATTTCACTGATGAAACCATTGCTTCAAATTCTACAGTATTTAAATGAATTATATGATAACCATTTTCATGGTTACATTTATTTTGGTCTAGCTACTGAAGGTTCCTTCACCCTTATTCACTATTTCGAGGATTCAACCAAGGCAACATGATGAATGACGCCTATCAAGGCGCACCTA
Source organism: Plagodis dolabraria (assembly GCA_963854805.1). NCBI lineage: Eukaryota > Metazoa > Arthropoda > Insecta > Lepidoptera > Geometridae > Plagodis > Plagodis dolabraria. The sequence continues at coordinate 17,908,013 of OY978447.1, read as the reverse complement.
GTATCTTAGCAGTGAGTGCCTTGCTGTAACTAGCACCCACAGAGAGAAACAGCAAGACTTTTTAGCTGCCTTCGCAATAATTTTTCTATTATTATAAGCATAAATATTTACAATTAAGTCGGTACAGGTTATGCTGGCATCATAATTTTGAAGCAGTGATGGTTCAGTGGCATTGGCTATGGACTGCCACACAGCAGGTCATGATTCGAATCCCTCCACGGGCTTGAGCTTCATCGCATGGTGGTAGGGCGTTTTGTGAATGCCCGCCTGGCTAGCAACTACCCTGAAGTAGAAAATCTGTCGCCAAGCATTAACGGTGTGTTCTGCCAGCAATCCTTGAGAGCAAGTGAAATTACATGCACATGAGACTCAATAACTATGTCTCAAGGGCGCAGTGCAATTCGGGATGTGTGATGAAAAGCAACTGTTATAGGCAGAGGTTAGTCCACTTAACATCAGGTGGGCCTTGAGCTTGTTCCGTCACAAAAACATAAAAAAATGAATATTCTCAGATTATAAACATATAATTATGATTGTGGAACAACAAGAGTAGCGGACTTCGGTCTGTATGTATGATGTGATGAGTATTGTGATACTTACAGATATATTAGCCACAGCTCTAAGGGCAGTTATAATCAATATTCCATCAATTTTGTCTGTAAGAGGTATATCAGCAGGATTTGTACAGACTCTACATAACATATCACTGTCAAATATTTCTTGCCTAGAAATAACATTTTTAAATTATAAATTAACAAGGTATTGAGTTAACTAAGAATTTATATAACAAGTCGTTTTGGGTAAATATAGCTATAGTTCTAGTAGGTATTTAAATTTACTGCTGTTTACTTAAATTGAAGCAATTATAAAGGTGTCCTTTTCAAGTTAAACAATATAAATTGCAACTGAATAACCATTTAAACCCACTTGTTATTTGGCTCTTCTTTTATGTTTTCTTCTGATCTTGGTAATGTTTTGTGCTTCATGGATTTCCAAAATAAATATTCAGTCAACTGTGCCGAAGCCATTTCTGTACCTACAAATATTCTTTTACAATGAAAATTTAAAATTTCCTGTAGTACTTTTCTCTCTGATGTGGATATGTGCTTTCCGGTACATTACTTTACTTTCTTCTTCTTCTTCTTCTTTAGATGGCTTTTAAACGCAGCTTGGCGTTTTTCTGCCAGTGTCAGAGTGTGGCCAATGTACGGTTTAAATAAAGAATGCGCGGTTAATTAATAAAAAAATAATTAGGATTATGTAGCTAATAAAGTAAAAATAAAGGTTTAGAAGTATTTAAAAACTAATAATAACATCTATAAACGAATATTATTGGACTTAATAAAATTACATAAAATATTTATAAACGGTGTAAAGACATATGAGAGAAGACATTTGAAGTTAACAGGTCTAGGGATATCAGGACTTAAAACATCATACAGAGAATAAGATAACTTAGGACAGCAAAAGAAAATATGATCTAATGTTCCATCTTCAAGGCCACATTCACAAAGAGAATGGTCCCTGACCCTAATTTTGGAAAGGAAAACTGGTGAGCAAACATGTCCTAGGCGCGATCTGATTATTGTAGAGGTAACCATTTTATTAGACTTCTTATATTTAAAAAACCATGGCTTAGTAGGTATATCTGGCTGAATGTCCCCATAATGTCTACCTTTAATCATTCTTGTCCTATTCCAAATTTCAGACCATTTTTCTCGAAGATTTCTTTCCGCTAAAGAGCGTAGGTCTCTGGAAAATCCTTTTGAATACGTGTCCAGGCCTATTTCAACGGCTTGCTTAGCATAATAATCTGCATTTTCATTACCCTCAATACCACAGTGACCTGGAATCCAGGCAAGGGCTACCTCGATTCCAGAAGAGTGGCATCTGTAAAGGATTTCTCTAATTTTTAGGTTGGTGTGTAAGAGGTCTTTAGATCTAAATGGGAATTTATTGATGTCTTGCAAACAACTTAGAGAGTCTGAAAATATAATAGATTTATTTAATTTACGGGATTCTACATATTTGACGGCTTCTAATAAGGCGATTGATTCACCAGAATATACAGATGAATAAGGAGGACATTTATGACTCAGAACTATCCTGAATTTAGGAATCCAAACCGCAGAACCAGTCGATCCATTATCTGTTAACTTAGATGCATCGGTGAATATAGCCATCCAATTCGGCCATTGACGATTCATAGTATCATGAAAAATTTTATCAGCTCCAGGGGAATCTTTGTCAATACCAAAATGTAAGAGAATATTTGGTCTATATATTAAACAATCGTAGGGAAAACTAAAAAGAGGATGTATAGGAAATTGATATAACGAAAAAGGCATACTTGATAATTTATTAAAAGAATTTAAAAGACAAGAAGAGTCTTTATTACGCCAATAGTCTGAAGACCTAAATAGAATAGAAAGACAGTGAAGTCTATTCAAAATTGGATGAAGAGAAAATTGAGCAGCTTGAAAAAAGAAACGATCACTGAGTAATTGTCGACGAAGATAAAGAGGGGCTTCAACACATTCAACTTGAAGAGCATTTATAGGAGAAGATTTCATAGCACCAGAAATTATACGAAGACATTTGTGTTGGATTGAATCAAAGGATCTTAATGAGATTTTACTGCATGGTTCTAAGAGAAATGAAGCATAATCCAAATGGCTTCTAATGATGGCATTATAAAGAAGTTTTTGACTGTATGGATGTGAATACTTTACTTTAAGATATAAAATTATGTGATTATAAATAAATATATTTTATTTGACATATGTAGCCGAGACGTAAACAATTAACAAAGTTACTGAACGATACCATATACACGAGACCATAGAACATATAATAATACTACGAAGACGAGACTATCTAAATAAAAAACATTTTGTAGGTTTTGTATTTTATAATAGTAAAATTACTTGTTTTTTATGGAAATTGTTTAGATTTTTTTGCCAGCATCATGTCATAAGAGATTTATTAAAAACCATGGAAGTAATAAGTACTACGTACAACACAACTAGTACTTATTACTTCCATGTTAAAAACACATTTCAAACGAATTTTGGGGGTTCTCATCCCTATTGTCAAAAATATTATATAATGCTATTATAAGAAGCTATATCGACTATGATGTGTTCCTTTTAGTACCTTGCAGTAAAGTGTCTTTAAGGTCCTTGGATTCTATTCAATTTCGTTGCCTTCGTATCATTTCAGGTTCTATGAAATCTTCACCCACAAAAGCACTTCAAGTGGAGTGCGTTGATCCTCCACTAAGGCTACGTCGTCAATTCTTAGCTGATCGATTTTTCTTTCAAGCTGCTAAATTTTTTATCATAATATTTTATCTAAGCTGTACTCTTTATCTAATCTGGTTTTTTCTTCAAACTTTTGGCGTCATAAGGACCCACCACTTTTATTAAATTCTTTTAATAAACTTTTTAATTTATCTTACTCTTTATTTCAGAGTTCAGTTCATACTTTATTTAATGTTTCATGTGAAAGTTTAATTTTTCGACCAAACATTCTCTTACATTTTGGTAATAAAAATTCTCCAGGTGCTGATAAAATTTTTCAGGATGATTTAGATCGTCATTGGTCGGATTGGCTACCCATTTATACGGATGCATCAAAGTTAAATGATGACAGTTTCGTTGGTTCAGCTGTTTGGATTCCTAAATATAAGATAATTTTGAATTATCGATGTCCTCCTTGTTCATCCTCGTACTCAGGTGAATCTGTTGCTCTTTTAGAAGCGGGTAAATATGTCGAATCACATAAAATAAATAAATCTATATTATTTTCGGATTCTCTAAGTTGTTTACAAGATATATCTAAATTTCCATTCCGCTCTAAAGACATGCTTTGGACTAACTTCGAAATTAGAAAAATATTATACAAGTGTCATTCTTCTGGAGTACCTAAATGTAGTTTAAGCTTGGATTCCTGGACATTGCGGTATTGAAAGAAATGTAACTGTTGACAATTTGGCTAAGCAAGCCATTATAACTGGCCTTGATGATTACTCGAAATACTTTGCTAGAGATTTACGTATTCAAGCAAAAAAAGTTTTGATAAATAACTGGCAAACTCTTTGGGATAGATCGTACTTTGTAGTAAAGGAACGCGGCACTAATGTAGGTCGCGGGTTACGTATACATATTATCCATAAAGTTATTTATATTTTTAGTTTTGAAGTGGTTATGCCCGTCACGGGCGCGTGGCAATCTATACATGTTTTTTGTGCCCGTGGCGGTTAGTTTTCAACGGTAGGGTTATATAATATCAAAATTTGGTTTAAAACTCTTTCACTCATTGTCGTCATAAATTGATTTTAATGACATAATATTTAACAACAAGAAATACAGTTTCTGTGTTCTTTTATACCTTCTTTTGTTGGGATTATGGAAACACGAGTAACTATTAATTAATATGTGACTGCGAGGCCGTGAACAAATTGAGTGCAATTAGTATAAAAGTTTTGGTAACACTCGTCCGAAGTGTAAATAATAGTTACTACGTACTTAACGTGTATCAAGAGCGCGATTTCTGAAATGGAACGGATGATGGTCGCTATAATCGATAAAATAGCTTTTTGCCTGTATCGATAGGCAGCTTAAATGTTTAAATCATGTAAACTGCTTTGAACTTTCGTGCAATGGGTATATCGTCATGTCCACACAATACGACCAAGTAAAGCTCGCGTCGTCGCTCCGATGTCAAAGTCGGTAATTTCGGTAAGACGATAGGTAGGTACAACATAGCTGGCCCAACCAAGACATTTGTTTGGTCATCTAGCCATTTTTCATCGTGTGGAGGCTAGTAATTGAGCGCTGTCAGCCCAACCGTAATTATCTCTCATACAGTGATGATAACGGTGAATATAACTTGCATTAGGAGTTTATGCTAAAATACCCATAAAAATTAGTAAAAGTCACAAAAAGACTTAAAACATATGCGTTGGTAACTATTTCTTATAATTGATAAAGTGACAAGTATAGTTCGGCCGTTCAGAGAATGCGTTCCTGACACGTCGCGATTGAACTGACGACGTAACTTTGTAATGGCGTTGCAGTTACGATAAAAATATTTTTGCTGGTTGTTTGCCGTTTTAACAATTGATGAGCACTAAAAAAACATTATTATAACTATAATCAATGAATGTTATAATTTTGTGCTAAACTGAGTGTCAAATAACTTGGTAAACAATATTTTTCTAAACCTATACTGCGCTATTACAAGGTTAATGCCAGCACTTTATATTTGTAGTGCTGTGCTAACAATAGCAGGCAATAATAGTATCGTAATCTGTTCTTATACTGTTATACTTTATAAAATAATACGTTTTGTTTTTCATTTTAAGAATTTGAAAATAATGGACTACAAGATAACTTTTATGAAATATAAAAATAAAACTACGACCAAACCGAACGCGCGAAAGAAAGTAGCATTTTTATATTTAGGTTGAAAATGGTAACCCTAAATGGCGTTATGGGCCACTAGAGATGGGTCGTCGACGCATTTAACGTAGACGAAACTAGACCGTCCATTTTCTTCGATCGACTAGTTAAATTCATCGACTAGTTGATTTATACCGACGGCGTTTTCTTTATGGACGATTAGTCGACTCGATCCGTTACGTACGACTATTCAACTAGACTAGACGCATTAGTAGTAGTAATGAATGAGTATTCTAGTTAAATGAAATTTGTATCGTAGTTTTATATGTTACGTATCACAAGCATATTATTGAAAAGTTGGACCTTCCCTACATACTTTTTCCAGGCTAAGGACTGGCTAAATAGAATTTATAATAGTCGATTATTTTCCCTATTTAGGCGTATTTAGAAGATCAACTGATTCTATTTACAATCATTGTTTTTTTTAATGTGTTTTATGTACAATATTTACGACGGCAATGACTTAAAAATAGATATATGCTTCCGTTTTAGATGGCTTTTCAAATTTGCCGCAGTAGATTTATACGCCAATTTTTCATACATATATTTAGCATAGATTGCAAATCGCCTTTCCACTAGATATGTCCTTTTCAAAGTGATGCCATAATTCACTTAAATTTCGTCCTGCCATTTTACTGTTTCCTACACTAAAAAGTTCACTTAGGTATATCACCCTATCTACTATTATTAAAATCAACCATAAAGTTTTGAAAGTTTTTTAAACTATTTACATATAATTTACACTATTCACAATAATAAAATACTCGTAAGTAACAAACATTTAATCAAATTTTGAAACTATAGTACGTAATTTGGTTAAACACGAAATAAGAAAGTTTCTAATAAGTGCATCGTTCGCGTTTCGACTGTAGTCAAGGCGCCCCGCGGGCGGTCTACGTCTATGACGGAGCATCAACACAACACGCTCAATGTTATTATCAACGCGTTGAAATGACCGTCCATGCAGACAAAATTGAACTTTAAATGTAGGAGCTCTGAGTTGATAATAACATTGAGCGTGTTGTGTAACGGACCAATGAATGAATATATTAACCGACTGTGTTCACGAGTCGTCGTCGCGTTGACAGTCGCTATGAACTTTGTATAGACTACAATTTAGCCGTCCTGCCGTCTACAGATTCTACTAGTCCGTTCATCGTCGATGAACTGTCCGTTCGTCTATTGTACGTCGACGGTCGAATTAACTAGTTCGTTCATTCAACGCTCTTCTCTATGGGCCACCATTTTGTGACGCTAAAACAGTCGTCTGTTGTTGTTTCGTGCGCATAGACCACGTTCTTCAAGTGTTTTCGATCTGTTTTTATTTGATTACCCACATCGATTGTGTTTTGCATAGAGATATAAATACTATTTAGAGTGGCAGCCATGTCAGTTTCCTTAGAAAACGAGCGTAGCCAGTTCAACACATGTAAATGATACGTGACATTACATCTTTATTGTTCACTACAGACAATCCGATTCCCTGATTAGTCCCATTATTACCCAATTGAAACGTTTAATAAGCCAATTTATAGCAGTTGAAAATACACCTTATCTAAAGAGTGGTAAGTTTGAATTTCTTGTGAACTTTGTCAAGCTATCGCAAGTTGCCAGTTGACAATATCTGTACAGTAATTGTGCAGTCTCAGCTCAGTCAAGTATGATTTCAATTTTAAAATCGTTCCTTGGTAAAATCTGAGAAAAGACAATTGAAAAATAGTTCACTGACAACTGCACAAAAAATGGTTACGAGAATATAATTATTGGGTTAGCTAGTAAAATTTGATGTTATTTTATTTATTTATTCGGTACAAAAAGTGGTACCCTAGCCAGTGATGTAGTACATTTTATCGATAAACTTTTCCTTCGACCTAAAACGATTTATAGGTGATACGTTGATGTGATGTGCGTTTGTGCTATAATAAGTTTTCATGCGGTTTTATATAATCATTTGAATATGTAGTAATGACAGGCAAGTAAGCGTCTTGACTGAACCATATAGCTCACTAGTATGTCTATGCCAAAAGCTTAAAAGACCGCTGAAAACAGAAGCATGTGGAAGAGCATAGTACATCGAGCGATTAACACTTCTTCAGACCTAGACACGACCTTCAGCAATGAAGATGCTGAATAAGAAAAAGACGATAAAAATAAAATAAAGCTATTACTGCGAAGCACAGCTTAATTTCGATATAATATGTTATAGGCTTGCTTATTTGTAGTAAAATTATTACAAACACATGAAATTCGCGTAAAGGGTGGTATTAGAGATAGGCATAGATAGGGGTTCATAAAAATAAAAGGCGAGGTCAAGGTCGAAGTCGTGGTATATATAACAAGAGGAAAATTGTAGATGAGTTTGTGAGATTTGCCAAGATAGACAGCAGTTATTTAATATCACTTATCCTGGATGTACCTGTACCATACTTACGATTACATTTTTAAATATGTAGACGTGACACGCACGTTTCTCACTAGAATTACTGGCACACGTGGAAAGCTGCCGGAACACAGTATTATGTGCTTAGAGACATATTTTCTACTTGAAAGTGAAATAATCATGCTTGTATAAATTCGACTTGTCGTTGACCATCCGTTAGTTAGTCCCGATTGGTAGTCCGGATAATCGCGAATCCGTATAACTGAGGGCCGGATCATCGAGTTTCTACTGTACCTACCTAAGATATTTAAAATGAGTTTATTCTTCAATCCACAGTTTATGGGGGGTGACCCCCGAAATGGCCTCCATCCACCACCTATAGCCATTCCAATCCTCGCCTTGCAGAACACTCTCTGCACAATCACACTCTATTCCTTTCTGATCATATTCCATTATCACTTTGGCGCGTGTGTCATAACGTATCATGTATGTCGTCTTCAGGTATACTTCTCCAGATGCTGATTTAATCTTTCATTATCATGATGTACACTGACCGCGGTCTTCAATTTCAATGCTAACTAGCATTGACAATCACTGTTTTAACTCTTTAGGTAGGTGTTGCCTCTTCGGCGGCTAGCACTAAGCCACAGTAATATTAACTAAGCTGCCCTTTTGCAATCCTCGTGTGGCTGCCATCTTGGCGTTACATGAGCTCCACTTAGTCCTTCCGTAAACAACTGGGCTTATTTTAAGAGATACATTTGGAATAAATATATACATGTTCTATTTTATCAATCAATTTAAATAAGTAACCTAACAGTATATAGTAATTTTCATAGCTGATTGGCTTGTCTTTGAGCACTGCCTTACCTGATGATGTGGGCAAGTATGTTGTTCTGGCCAACCTTGCTCATTTTCGCTCCCAAAGACAGCTGCCAGAACACACCGTTAGATGCTTAGCGACAGATTTTCACTTGAAGGTGGCATACATTTTCACTTGTCAGGGGTGAATACGTAAAACACCCCACCTCCACACTAAACTATAGGTACCTATAGTTCGGCCGTTCAGAGAATGCGTTACTGACACCTATCTGTTAGTCACGACTAGTGATGGGCACAACATAACACTGAGTTCGTTACCGTTCCTCCAAAATGAACCGCCGCATTATTTTTAAGATTATTTTCGTTTTAAATTGGCGGAATCATTTAAAATGTATATTTTAGTTATTTAAGTGGAAACCAAAAATGGTAATATTAATATAATAAAATTGTTTTATTTATTCTTTGTTACAAAGTTACAATCTGTATTTCTACGCAATTAAGTACATTGAATTGAATGTGCGTACAAAACATTAATCAGACTCCGATTCGCTTGAGGAGGTCTTCATCATCATCTTCGCCTACATGTATAATTATATTATTATCAATAACAGAATCAATCCTGATATCTCGAACAAAATGTTCCAAAATCAGGTTTTTAATCTTCTCAACAACCTTTGCCCAGTCATCTCTTGTGACTTCCCCGCAGGCTTCTTTTAATAGGGTCATCATCTTTTTCGTGCTGAATGGCGGGGAAGTATTGTGGCGGGTGGCGTTACCTTTCATTTGATGCCAGGTTAGCTGAATCGCGTTATATTGGCAATGATACGGTGGAATTCTTAGAACGCGATGACAGTACTCCAGAGCCAGTTCATCGATTTCGTATCGCACATTTGCCGCTTTATTTTCTTTAGCTAATTTAATTAGCTCTGCTTTTAGCATCTGCATATTTGCGTCAATGCCTTTTGCTTGTAACCAAGCCACCATTTCTTCTTTTTTATTAGCTTGGGTAGGTGGTTTCTGTATTTGAACCGAGTGATAAGAGGCATTATCCATGAATATTACAGAAGGCTCTGGTAGGCTGGGCAAAAACACGTTCTGGAACCACTCTTTAAATGTAGTGGTATTCATTTCCTCGTGGTAGTCATTTGTGGTTTTTGGTTGAAATGCCAGTAACTCGCGTTCTCCACAAAGCCGTATTTTACAGAACCTGCGTAGCATATTATCAGACGGGCCCCCTTACCCATTGGTACTTTCGACGTCGACGCTTGTGTATCATCCGTCCAAGTACGGGAAACCGTGTGATTGGCGTTTAGCCATGTCTCGTCAATGAACACGACATTATCCCAGTTATCATGTTTTTTTTGCTTCTCTCAAAAAACTTATCCGTTTTAAAATTATGTCGTATCGTTCTAATAAAAAATTTCTTTTGTCTGTTTTTTTATACGAAAAACCAATATCTTTTATGATTTTGGTTAAAGCAGTTTTACCCCCGCTAAACAGTCCAGCTTCTCTTAACGATGCCAAAAGCTTCTTCCTGTTGAGATATTCATTTCTGGAATAGTAATCATATATATGATTTCTGATTGCATCGGCGTCAAAGGTGTCAATAAATGTCACGGGTTTAGTTAAGTATACGTTACTTCTTCGGAGTACGTAAAATATTTTCTTCCATGCCAATAGAGCCGAACTTTTCTTTAAAATATTTGTTATCGTTCGTTTGCTAACTCCAAGCGGCTGAATTCCGCAATTTTGCCACTCCCGCTCAAAGTAATCTTGCAGCTTGATGATTAACTCACGGGCTCCACTTTTCAATGTTTTTCCATGTTTAGGCATTATTACGCACCAAAAGTAAAAAGAACGCAATACAAAACACCACAGAAAAGAGAAAGCAATAGAAAGGTGAAGGGGGCGTGGCCCGCGAGCCTAACATACTCCTAAACAGGAGTATTTACGTCAACGGACTATAATGCTACTGACAGTCGACCTGCGGTTAACGCGCCGCATGCATCTCCGTATATGTATATGAAACTGCCGCGTTGTGCTGTTATAAATTGCAGATTCAATAGCGATGTCACAAATGTAAAGAAAGTAGGAATATCCTATCACCGGAAAACATAACAAATTGTTCCTAAATGTTGTATATTTCGCTGATTAACATAGTCGGTGCAATCTGACATATAGTGATTGATGATTTTTTTTATCGACAAATTGTTGTCGATAAATTGTTAGTCACTAAATGTCAACTCATTCCAATATCTAATTTGGAACTTTATTGTTAGACCTACAAAAGCAATAACCATCTGTTCCTCTGCTTTTAGTGCATATAGGACTTTTATCAGGACGTAAAAATACACGTAGATCAGAAGGTTAACATCAATTAAATTAACAAATTATTCAAATATTTTCAAGAACAAGCAAATTGTTGTGGCACCTTTGGGCACCACCACAATTTCGCCAATGGCACGTAGTTAGATAGACCATCAAACGAAAGAGATTGTTTAGTTTTAATTAGTTATGTCCGGTGAGAACTGGCCAAAGCAAAATTGGTGCTGAAACATAAGTTATTAGTTCATCTGTCTACTGGACGAACATAAATACACACACCCTCACATATACATCCTCACACACACACCCTCCTACACACTCCCACCCACAAATTTATTATATATAGGGGAAGAGGGGAAATATAGAACACCTGGGAACAACTTTTGGATAAGTTAAAATAGCGGAAACTCCTGATTGGTTGTGGTAAATATGGCGGGAAGTTTCATGAAGAGGCGACAGACACTTGGCGCCAGTCATTGCTATAAAACTAATGTCTCACCGTACTGAGCCTCTCTCTGTCTTGATTCTTCACAAGTGACTTCCGCATCGAGACCTATTGCTGATTAAGTTAATTGTTCTATTATTTATTTATTTAGTGTAACATAACTGCTGTTCACGTGTTGTGTAGGGGTTTAAGTTTGTTAGCTTTGTTCTTCCTAAATAGTTTGCCCATTTGATTATATCGTTGCAAACGGTAACTATAAACTTATACAGAATTAATCCATGTGAACCTAATGTATTATGAATACCAATTCAATTTTGTTGTACCTACACCTGCAAATAAGTTAGTGAAGACGGGAGTTAATACGGAAATTTGATGAAGAGACCGAAAAATAAACTCTTTTAGAAGACGCTTTGTATTGTTGGTTAGTACAAAATCGATCAACTGGACAATCGATATCTGTTCCTCTGCTCTGTGAAAAAGCATTAACACATATAAAAAAGTAGGAGGCGATTAATCTCTTGTGGCAATTAGCGGATGGTTGTACGTATTAAAATTTCGTCATTGATCACGAAATTGAATAAAAGTAACTGACTTGGATTTTGTTTATAATGCTGATGAAACCGGATGAAACACGAAGTCATTCAAAATCTTTACCTTCTAGGCGAGATAATTCAGCCCCAGGATATAAAACTAGCAAAAAGCGAGTAACAACATTAATTTGCGCTAATGCTACCGAGCCCCAAAAAATACCATCGAAAAATCTTAAAACCCAGGGTTGCTAAAACTATCAGCCCTTAATTTATAAAAATTAAAAACATAAGGATGAACTCTGAAATATTAATTGTATGTAAACTAAGAAAATATGTATCAGTAAGTACATAAATAAGTGCATACATCGTATATTGGAAAATGTAATAATTTGTTAATAAACATTGATTTTCTGTCCGTGTAATGTGTTGTTTTCAATAAACACATAATCATGTACGGTATGTAAGGTACATATATAACGCACAAAACTGACTTGTTTCATACATTCGACTATCCGGATTCTCGATTATGCGAATGTCTATCGACAACAATTAGTCCGGTTAATCGAGTTTCTACTGTATGTAAAATTATGTATCTACCATATTATACTACTATATATATACTATTATACTACCCAAATATAATTTTATTGGTTTAATAAGTAGAAGGTAGGTACACACTTATATATTGAAGAGGTACGCATACCTACCACATATTTAACATATCGAGTTTAGACAGAATTAAAGTAATTACAACTTAATAGGAGTACCTACCTACCTTCTAGTATTTAAAACATGGTTTAACATAACTAAGTATTCATTATTTTTACCCAGCATTTTAACTGCGCCTAACTATTAGTGTTTGAACAGTATTAAAGTATGTAGGTACCTACCTACTATGTTATTTATGATTTCAGAAAGAAGTTGATATAATTATACTTACCTTCTATTTTTCTGGTCAGTGCGCAAATGTGTCGCATAGATCAAACGGGTGGTAGGTATAACGATTTCTGATAAACAACTGGTGACGTTTGCCCAGGTGAACATTTTAAGGATTAAATTATAAATAAAAAACCAGGGCGTCCGATAATACCTATACGAGCAATATGTTATAATATTTTTTTAATTTGGATTTCTTTGAGAAACATGATGTGTGTAGTGTTATAATATCAACATTTCTGGGTACAATTATTTTATTTCATCCTCTAAATGTATGTAAATATAAGGTGTTTATTTATTATATATTGTAACTTTTTGTCCTATACTATCCACCAAAATCCAATACTACAAAAATGTATTTTACTAAAGAATTATACCACCTACAAGGTGGGCGGATGACGTTATTAAGACCGCAGGAAGACGCTGGATGCAGGCCGCTTCCAACCGTTCTATTTGGAAATCTATGAGGGAGGCCTATATCCAGCAGTGGACAACAGAAAGAAGAGGACTAGAAATATATGACCTATATATTTCTAGTCCTCTTACGTTGTAGAAATACGATGTATTTCAACACAGAAATAAAAAAATTGTATGCATTTCACTCCCACGCATGTGATTGTATTAATGTAAGAAGAGACAACATTACTTTTACAGCTTTCTAAAATTGCAACAATAACATATGACGTCACTTTGGTCATGCCCATCGGCCAACCCGCAATCTTAGTTTCTGGTTGTAGAGTAGAACTAGAGATGGACATTTAAAATATACATCGATGTTTTTTCTGATGTAATGCATTGATCGGTTGCATCGATGTTAATAAGATGTATTAATACACACATCAATGTTTATAAAACATCCATTGTTTTCGCATTGCCATAAAAAAACTAGGTGTTTTAAAGAAAACTAGGTAAGCACAAGGAAAAATGACAGCTTTATTTTATTTACATGTGGCAATTTGTTTTTGCTATGCAAATTTTATAAATATATGTTAAATGTTTATAAAATGGCAATTGAAGATTACTTATATTATATTTCCACATTTGGTTATAAATCATTTGTTATTTTATTAGTATCACAATTATTATCAGTATTTATTTTTATATATTAAGTAAATTTTCTATAAATAATTGACTTTTATTTATTAATAATTTTTTAAATTAATATTTGATTTCTTAACTGTTGATTAAATTTTAAATTATACTTAAGTTTTATAATTTTCCTTTACTTTTGCCATATTGTTTTCAGTCGATAGTTTTTCTCCTTGAAGAATTGATCTCTCGAATTGTCTTGCTACAATTATTATATTAAAAAAATTGAATATCTCGAAAATAATTATTTAATTGGATCTGAGCGGTCACCTTTTTTAGGGATAGGGTGCACTAAAGCCATCTTCCATGATTTTGGAACAACGCCTGATGAGTAGAAGAGCCGGAAAATGTCTACTACAGTAACAGTGCCTATCTACTTCCTTAACACTGCACTTACCTCGTCACTCCGGAACAATTTGTTATGTCTAGAGCAGTAGTTTTTGCACAATACTAATTTTGGCCAGAATATCTGTCACTGCGGTGGTACCCACCTAGCCTCTTGATTGAGACTACCACCAAGTCGTCACCCATTATAAATTGTATTGTAGAGTTTTATACTCCTGATACCTACTTATTTTTAATTTGGCGCTGCTACGTGAGATCGCACTCTGAGTGCAACTTTTCATACTACAACGTATTTCATAACCATAAGGTAAGCGTTCGGTTGCAAACAACTCGACTGGTCAAACCTCTGAAGCATAGAGAAATGCACTAGATATCTCTAAAAGTTGCAACTGTCTTATTTTAAGGCGCTCAATTTAAATTTACCAGTAATTATTTGTAGTAATGTAATAAACTCAAATTCAAGTCAAAAAAGGTTGAGATTTATGACACAAGTTGATACGCGCCATTCACAATAAACACTGATTATTGTATACTGAGCAGTTTGATTTATAAGTTCAATCCCTTTCATAGATGCATGTATTTAGTATTTTACAAATTACGAGGCGTATCCTTCTTTTCTCACCTTACCGGGGACGATGGCACTTAATTTGTGTCATTTGGCCCGGTAAACATATCACCAGGCCAGTTAAAACTTTTTTTTCCCATGTGGCCCGGCGCCGGGCCAAGTCACTGGGCCAGATGGGATACACTCAAAAGTTGTATGTTTCACACGGGAACAATTTTTTAGGTCTCGTCTGTCTTCAATAGTCTACTTTATGTCTCAAGGTCGTGGGCTCAATGCAGTTCTTCACTTGTTACGAAATGCATCTGTTATGGGCAGAGTAATACGGTATTGCTGTTCCGTAGTTTTATCTCATAAAAATCTGTCACCACCATCTGAGTTTGATTTCACGTTTATGATTTTACTATTTTACGCCAGCTCAGGAATTAAAGTCGGCACTCGCACCAAAAAAACATCGCACAATTGTTGAGCACATTAAAATTGTTCATATACTTAATTCTAAATTCCTATTCAAAATTAAAAGTGATTTTATGCTCGCTTTATAGGTTTGCTATCACGGTAGATACTTATTAGGTATACTATAAGTAAATCGACGAACTTAACTACTAATTTCAGCATTGAATCTCGTATACCTACTTATTTAGCTCAGTGAATGCCCCTTGATGTGTTGCAGCACTTGCGGCAGCTATCCTTGAGGGCCCGTATGGTTACTATCTAATAACTAATAAGTATTTGTAAGTAACGATTTTTGATTGATAGCGTCTTTTGACAATGCTATTCAGCAACCGAGCCCCACTGCAATGGAGACATTGAACTTATGCACGACGCATTGGAGCCCGAAAATTCGAGAACTAAATTGAACATTACGAACTAATGGATGCATTATTAGGTCCATATAAGTTTAATATTGCCTTAAGCAAGCCTTCAGGAAAAATAATAACACAGGGCGGTGTGGTCGTTCAGCGACAAAGCCCTTCAAATAAATAAAAAAAAAAAAAAAATAATAATAATAATTGTGCAACTGAAAATCCAGCGTTCGAGTTATAGAGGTTAGTGAACTGAAATTATTATTGACATTTATTTGATTCTTCTTAGTCGTAACCCGTATATCTCGATGTCGTAACCATGTCCGTCAGTCATGACTGAGGGACGTAATTATGGCGTGCAGCCTGCGCCACCACTGCTCACCAAGCTGACCTGTCCTGTGCCATCTGAATGGCGGCCTGAAGGGTTGATTGTGTTGCACCCTGAGTAGCATCTATGTCCATTGTGATGGCGAGCGTCCTTTACTTCTCTTGCCCTCAACACACTCAGTAATCATAATGGTCCGGGTCTCGCCTGACTGTGTATCCGAAGAACTTCAAAACTCTCTTTTATTTTATTATAATCAACTTATGTGAAAGAGCATAATCGTCCTGCAATTCCCATTCTAGGTCACAGAGTTCATAGTTTTCAACATTTTCGACCACAAAAGGTTATCCAAATAAAAATTACCCATTACTTAAAAAATATATAATTTATTTTAAAACTAATCTCGACATAATAGAGCTGGATCCAAAAATCGTTTCACATCTTGTTCACTGTACATAGATTTTCTATTATCATTGTAATTCATTGCTTCACACAACCGGCACAGATGGAATGACTTTGATCCAAAATATCCATGTTCATTAACAACTTCAAAATGATTTCTCCATTTATGATAGAATAGAAGTTTTTGGTCATCTTTGCTTATTTTAATAATATCATCAGCCAAGTCTTTCATTGTCGCGTAGTTTTCTACATGCAAGTATGAATCGGGTGGTAAAAACGTTTTACATTCTTCCAAAGATGGTCCTTGTATAATAGGGATGGCTCCCCTGTGATATGCATTATAAAACAACTTCTCCGTCATATACTCTTTGCACTTTGAATTTTCTAAAACTAGGTAGAATAAATATTTAGTCATAGGTTTGCAGTCAGATCTGAAGTGGCCAGGACAGCTGGAAATAAAGAAAGAAACTATTAAAGAAATCGGTTTCGTTTGCCATTGTATTCGGCTATTTTGCGTTTCTTGGCCTGGCCATGCCTTCCAGCAGAAAATATGTCGTCAGCTACCACCTCGTAAAAGTTGTTTTGTAAGATGCTGCATAATATGCGCAGAGCAAGATTAATTCCTGTTCTAACGCTCTTAAGGGCCGAAAAATCCTATATCTATCTAATATTATAACTAATATTATACTACCAAAGATTGTAGACGTCAGGCAAGCGACCATAAAAATAATACTTACCGATGTTATTTTTCATTAAATTTGGTTACATATTTGGTTAGCAAAATACCTGTTTTACCGACCCCATCACACATGTCGCATGAAGATGTGAGAACGTTTGAAGCGAATGTGATTAGGTAAGTTAAGATTATCGCTTTGATAAGGTTTTACTTTCTCTTGTTACACACGCTTAAGTTAGACGTTTTCGATAAGAATTATGGGTCCAGCAAATTTAATCTAAATTAGGTCGTTAAATTTATCCTCAGTTTTGTTAAGAGCATAATTATAAAAAAAATAGCCGTGAATTACTAAACCACATATTGATCTATAATTAAGTAAATTTGTTACATAATATACGGTCAAATGCGTGTCGGGCCACGCACAATGTAGGGTTCCGTAGTAGCCCGTTATCATAATATAGAATGATTCTGTAGTTCTTTATTCTCTTCCACACATTTCACGAAGAATATAATGCGCCCGTCACTTTGAGACATAGTTATTAAGTTTCATGTGTCTGTAATTATACTGGCTCTCAAGGACTGCTGCCGGAATACACCGTTAGGTGCTTGGCGACAGATTTTTTACTTAAAGGTGCTTGCTAACCAGGCGAGCATTCGCAAAATGCCCTTCCACCATGCGGTGAAGCTCAAGCCCGCGGCAGGATTCGAACCATGGACCTGATTAGTATTCTTATTTATAGTAATTATTGTGAGAACAACTTCATTGACCACAAATTAAGTAAAAAAAAGGCATAGGTTGAAAGTACAAGTTATTTAACCATTTCAATAAGTCCTATTCATAGATTGCTGTTTTGTCTGTGCCTAGATATAGAAGTGTTTATTCGTAGTTCTTGAACTCGCTTTTATTTCTAGTTAACTTTATTCTCGGCGAACATCTTAGCCCGAGTTCAGGAATTCATCGAAAATCAGTTTATGGTTGCACCTTAATGGAGTCGTCGATCATATTCCAGACACTTCAAAAGCTTGGTATAAGCCGTATGTTAGTATATCGTAATATCAACAGATACAACAACATTTCCCCTGTCAAAGACCATCTGTCAAAAGATCAGGGCAGCCGCGAGCATTCTAACAGAACTACAAAGGCTGTTAATGCTGTTAAAGCCAGAATTGGTCGAAATGCCATTAGGAAGCAAAAATATTATGATAACTCAACAATAATCTTATTGCAAGAAATGAAGATTCCCACTAGGAAAATATCGCGTATTATAAAACAGTACCTGAATTTCGGTCCTTATGGTCGATAAACACGATCAAAATGCCCTCCGTCGCTATACGCAGCTAAAGGGCTGTAAAATATTATTTTCACCGATGAAAAAACGATTGAAGAGATTAAGGCCAGTTTTAGAGTACATGGCTTATTCTTAATGACACGCTGACTTTGAGTCTCTTATAAAATCTCTGAAGCAAGCAGTGGCGAAATTTCCCATGGAAACAGTGCGTTCACCCATAGATTTATGGCAAGACAGGTAAAGGTGGCCGTTTTGAATAGAATATTGCTTTTATTTTTTGCTGAGACTTTAATGAATATGTAGGTGGCAGTTTTAGTAATATTACATAACTTCATTAAAAAATTCAATTTTCATTTGTAACTTATAAGTTATATTTATATTTTTTTTTTAACTAATGGC
Source organism: Plagodis dolabraria (assembly GCA_963854805.1). NCBI lineage: Eukaryota > Metazoa > Arthropoda > Insecta > Lepidoptera > Geometridae > Plagodis > Plagodis dolabraria. The sequence continues at coordinate 17,889,217 of OY978447.1, read as the reverse complement.
CAGACTAGGACTAGACTAGGTCAGCAGTTAAAATTATAATATGGCTTCCAGTATTGTGTTCGTGGGACCAGAAAATACTTCTTGTGTACGGTACGGCGAGTATGAGGTCCAAATACTTATAGTATTAATTTTTTTTATTGAAGACTAGCTTTCCGGGCGTGGCCCCACCCGCGCGTATGTCGGTTATCGCGCAAAAACATTAACCTCTTTTTGCGCAGTTGGATAAAAACTATCCTATGTTTTTTTCCCGGGTCTCAAACTATTTCCATACCAAATTTCATTCAAATCGATCCAGTAGTTTTGGCGTGAAAGCGTAACAGACAGACAGACAGAGTTACTTTCGCATTTATAATATTAGCACTGATTACATTTTAAATGCGAGTAGTGCCTTGTAAAACCACCAACTACTTCATTTTAGTCACTTAAAAGGATTTATTCTTAGGATTTTATATTTGGTACAAAATTATCCAACACCCAAGTTCAACCAAGATTTTTCAAGCCAGCAGTTTAGCTTTTAGAGGGGGAGGGGGGGGGGTCGAAAAAAAACTTTGATTTATGGTATAATTTTGAAACCGATCATAACCAACAAAAATGTATTTCTTTTACGGACTGTTGCATTGCGGAATCCAAAAATAGCAACGCCCAAATCGCACATAATGTAGATAGTTTCTTTTTTTTGCGTGACATCTTCGGCGAGTCCATGATTGGTTGGACTGATGGTCAGTCAGACTGCGCACGCAATATACTTTGTTCTTCATTGTCTTCTTTTCAATCACGCATCAGTTTCCTCGTGATCAATGTCATGGACTGAACTGAAGCCAAACTTGACGTGTAACCTGCGACTAACGTTCTACAATTATTTAAAAAGAATCTAATATAACGTATTGCGCCATAAGTGATTTAAATCAATAGTCAGAAATTGTTCTCCACATCTACTCTCAAAAAGTAAGCTAGGTACTTTTTGAGATACATACATAATAATCTACTATTTTTAATATTTAATGTAATCGACTACATTTGTTTCGGGTTAACATAGTTTTAATATTGTTTGACCATATTAGGGGTAACATAATAAGGAATCATACGTGCATTGGCATTTTAAAATATTGTCAAGATAATGGAATTAATATTATCGATATGCTAACGAATAGCATACTTAATCATGCATATAGAACATCTGCTAAATCAGTTCAGTAAAACTATTTACAATTTGAATTTCACGCCTCTGACGCGAGTTTCCACCTTGATGCATGATTATGTATACTATTATCATATCTTGAATAGATTCAGACGTGACTAGAATACCTGTTTTTCAGCTTCTTGTCTCCACATTTTCCGTGAAAATCGACGTTAATATATTTCTTAAGATCTTTAACGATGTTCATTCTGTACGATACACCACAATTAGAAATCATAACCGCCACAAAGACGTCTTTTCGTTTATCTTTCCAGTTTGGTACTATTTCAGAAATTGGTGGTTCTAGGAATGAAAACTTTGGCTCCTTCAGGGCTACAGTTCGTCCGTAAGGAACAGGAACGTCCGTGCCACTTCTAGAAAAGAAAAACTGTATTAAAATCAAAGTAGATATTATTATAGTTTACACGTACTTATCAAGCTTACCTTACCAAAACCTTACATACGAGTATGGATTAACTACTGAGCGTTGGTTACTTATTAATTATTATTGTTACACATATATATCAATAGCTCTAATTAATATCGGAAAAACATGGTAACTAACTACGTATTCGTTGAATTCATTTTGATGTTGTAAGTAGTGTTGTAAATGGACCAGGCCATCGTTTGTGCCTTATGCGAATTAAGCTTTCCATATTTCTTTAACGTTACAATAACTTAAAGCTGACCTTAAGAAAACCTGAAGGTGTAGATATTAAGATTTTTCTTTAAAAAATTACGTTTTCCAAAATGCGCTATATTTTGAAACTAAACGAAGTACATATTTATTTGAAGCCACACAAAATAAACACCTACCTAGTACAAAACAATAATTTATCCACCTACTAATTCTATCTGAAAACTAAGTTTCAACAGAGAATTGAATAAATTTTGTTAAGGGATAAGATAATGTCTTCTACGTGGTTCCGGCCTTTCCGCTTCGGCGGGGTGGCTCTAGTAACCGTGTAGGATCGTGGGTGGTTCACCACTTCCACGGCCTTAACAGGGCTGCCACCTTTTGATAGCGGACGCGATGGGGTCGCAAGAGAAGAGGAGTGTCGGTATGGCATTTTCCGCTGTCCCTATCCTCTGGAGCCTAACAAGTAGCTAGCGGGCGGGGCTACTCAAATGACCCGCCGCCGTGGGACCTAGGTTTTCCCAGCACGAGGTCGTCTGGCGCTCATACGCGGGCTTCGTTTCCGGGATAGTTGCGGCACCTGATGTGTGGTAGTAGGGGGTCTCCTCTAGGGAAGGGTCCGGAGACGGACAGCGGCGGGCTCGCGGTCGTGTGCGAAAGTTTTCCCGCGTTTCCACTGACCTTCACGGTCAAGCGACTGTAGAATCACTGACATGACGCCGTACACTGCGTACCGGCGCAAATGCGTATGGACTACGGTCGGCGCCAGCCGCCTCAAAAATCACCAATCAAAATCTGATCCTTGTCCTCGTCTGTTGTCACGCGTCAGTCGCTGATCGAGTGAACTCCTTTACACTATACTATATACCTTTACTCTATAGTCTAAGTCTAGATACCCAGACCCGTAGAGACCTTACAGTCACGGTAATGTTCTATAGATAACATTAGAATGGTACAGTGCTCATATGAGTCGCCGAGTGCACAGTATATGTTGTTATTTGTACAGAAATGTATTAAATCTGCTGTGCTGGAGGCGAAACTTCGGCTTTGCCTGAGTTTACCTTCCAGTCCTGTCTCCAGTTTGATCACGGCAAGGTCAGATCATCAGTGCAACAGGTAGTCATTAAAGATGTTTTAAAAGGGCTAGATATTTTATAGTAAAAAATATAAAAAAGTGTTTCTTATAGATAGCCATCGCTTTTGTCACGTCACCAGTTAATTACCAGTAGCGTAATTAAAAGATACATCAACCATATTATAAACCAAAGAAATTACCCATAAGTCATTGACCAGTTGAAAACGTTGTGCAACTCGGAATACTTTGGTTTTCGTTTTGCTAGAGCAAACACATTAAATGGTGATTCATCGTTCAAAAATATCCATCTTTGGCGAGTATTCCTGGTTTCAGTTGAGGGTATCTGGCCACGATGAAGATGGACTACGACTGCATCAACTGAATCCAATTTAGTGTCATCTCCAGTAAATTCACAGTTGGTTACACTGCAGTCGCCTAATGGATCGTGTCTGAAAATATGATACATATAATACACTATAATAAATCATCTGAAATATCCATAGAGATATAAAATACTAGGTTTTCGCGATTGTTAGTTTAAGTCGCGTATATTTTTCATTATTTTATCCCGACGTTTCAAACACTTTGCAGTGATCGTGGTCACGGGGTGACTAATTGATTTTCTCATGTGACAAATAAAATCGTCGTTTGAAACGTAGGGATAAAATAATGAAAAATGTACGCGATTTAAACCGTTTAAAGTTGTTTAATTACTATATACTATTCTTTTCTGTGGAAATATCATAAAAGTTAAAACTGAAATGTCATTTGCATTTCAGTTTTAACTTTTATAAAAGATATAAATAAACTTGTAAGAAACTTTATTCTAAATATAAATATGATTTAACTCGTGTATATGATGTAACTGGGTGCTTTTTGTGCTCCTCGTGGGTTTTTTATTGAGATCATAGCAGCAGTTTACTAGATATACCTCATGCTGCCACTAAGTAACGGATAAAAGCCTGTAAGTATATCCCAAATGAGGTAAAGTAGCTAGCCCTCCTATGATTATATCAATATGCCAAATTAAAACGATTTTACCTTATTTGCAATAATACTATGAAAAACGTCGAATAAGCTATTACCATCAAATAAACTTTAATTACTTACACAAATATCAGACAATAGACCTAATAGTTTGAATTTTGGGCTATGATGGACCAAAAATAATACCACGACAGATATTTGACAGCTGTTATATTATAAAACTCAATTAATTTGAATTAATAACTCGACGACACGACGTTCTGTTAAAACCGACACACTTTATTGTTGGTACTATTATTAATCAAGACAAACCTGAAAGACAGTGAATGTGGATTAAAAATGAACGAGTTACTCATCAAATGTCTTCTCTACGCTGATGACCAAGTGATACTTGCGTCGTCAGTAAAAGAGTTGCAGGAGATGGTAAATGTTATGCACGAGGCTTTAGAAAGAAAGGGAATGAAAGTAAACGTAAATAAGACGAAAGTTATGGTGTTTGAACGAGATGATAGAGTGACCGATTGCAATATTGTGATTGGAGGTGAAAAAGTAGAACAAGTGAAAGAGTTTGTATACTTGGGATCCATGTTTACAAAAGATGGAGAGTGTGAAAGTGATATAGAAAGGAGAGTGAATGCTGGAAACATGGTTAATGGAGCATTGCACGCGTTTATGAACAGTCAGAAGGTGTCTAAGAAGGCTCGTCTGGCTGTTCATGGGGGAGTGTTGGTTCCGACACTAATGTATGGGAGTGAAAGTTGGGTATGGCAGAAAAAGCATGAAAGTAGAATAAATGCAGTGGAGATGAGAGCATTGAGAAGCATGATTGGAGTCAAACGGAGTGACAGGATAAGGAATAGTGTGATAAGGGAACGATGTGGTGTGAATGAGGATGTAGTGACCAAAATCTAGAAAGGTATGTTAAGATGGTTTGGACATGTAGAGAGAATGAATGAAATGAGATTGACTAAACAGGTATACGTGGGACAAGTGAACGGAAGTGTTGGAAGGGGAAGACCTAGGCGAACGTTCCGAAATCAGATTGAAGATGTTCTGAAAAAAGGCCAGGTCAGGAGTACCCTAAACCGACGCTTATGTATGAAAGGATTGATGAGTGTAGATGAAGCGAAAGAGATATGTAAGGATCGTAGCAAGTGGAAATCTGTGGTCTCTGCCTACCCCTATGGGAAAGAGGCGTGATTTTATGTATGTATGTATGTATGTATGTATGTACTATTATTAATGACTCGCTTTCCGGGCGCGGCTCCGTCCACCTCTTTTTGCGAAGTGGGATAAAAACTATCCTATGTTTTTTCCCGGGTCTCAAACTATTTCCATACCAAATTTCATTCAAATCGGTCCAGTAGTTTTGGCGTGAAAGCGTAACAGACAGACAGAGTTACTTTCGCATTTATAATATTACTAGCTTTCCGGGCGCGGCTCCGCCCTCGCGTATGTCGGTTATCGCGCGAAAACATTAACCTCTTTTTGCGCAGTCGGATAAAAACTATCCTATGTTTTTTCCCGGGTCTCAAACTATCTCCATACCAAATTTCATTCAAATCGGTCCAGTAGTTTTGGCGTGAAAGCGTAACAGACAGACAGACAGACAGACAGACAGAGTTACTTTCGCATTTATAATATTACTAGCTTTCCGGGCGCGGCTCCGCCCGCGCGTATGTCGGTTATCGCGCGAAAACATTAACCTCTTTTTGCGCAGTCGGATAAAAACTATCCTATGTTTTTTCCCGGGTCTCAAACTATCTCCATACCAAATTTCATTCAAATCGGTCCAGTAGTTTTGGCGTGAAAGCGTAACAGACAGACAGACAGACAGACAGACAGACAGACAGACAGAGTTACTTTCGCATTTATAATATTAGTACTGATTAGTACTGAAGTACTGATAGTACTGATACTTAATTCTGATGCTATTGCCGTTAATCGGGTACATTATAATACAGTTTCAGTTCAAACTACTATTGAGATTTAATTTTACATTGAACCCAGAACCTAAGTGTATAAATTTGACTCGTAGTCAGGGTACCCATGTTAAAAAAAGGAAATCCGGAGTATATGTATTGAGGGAAATTGACATATACTCTAATATCACGAAATATTAATTTCTTGCACTTCATGCACGAAGCGATGCAATACATGTGGCGCCTTTTATTGACGTGATTATAATCTGCCCTCGTTTGAGTTGGGTGAGAGCCCACTGAAGCCTATTGTGACTGTCCATAAAACATTCAATATAGAGACATGTAGAAACAGTAAGCATAAGATTAAAATAAAAACTGGATTCTAACAGTGATAGGTATTTTACAATCGTCGTCATCACGAAGTAAATAAAACCTATCAGCTGCTAAAGGTACACTTGCTTCTCATACAGTGAAGCACCATCAAATCTGATAAAATCGATACTTCCCAACTGCGCCAACGTGAATAAGAACACTTACGCAGGATTATCTTTATAAATAAAAGTTACATGTCACGTTGTTTGTCCGCGATGGACTCCTAAACTACTGTGCAATTGCAATTTGATCTAACTTGAAAGATAGGATAGCTTACATCTCAATTTATAGTCGCAATATTATTTTATTGCAAATTATTTGTCTATTAGTTGACAGTCACAATTATCTATTAGCTCCAAACGATTTTAACAGATGGCAATATCTGTGGAATGGATTGAGTAAGTATTCAAAAGATGGCGCTATGTTAACAATACAAACGTTTCATATAAGCTACCAACTGCGCAAAAAAGAGGATAATGGTTTTACGTGATAACCGACATAAGCGCGGGCCGGAAAGCTAGTACCTCTATGAAAATTACGTGTCACGTTGTTTGTCCACGATGGACTCCTAAACTACTGAACTGATTAAAATTTAATTTGCACACCGTGTGCAATTTGATCCAAATTGAAAGATAGGATAGCGTTCATCTTAATTTATACTAATGTATAGTCGCAATTACCTGTGCGAAGCCGGGGCGGGCCGATAGTATAATACAGATAATAATTTTGCCTTACTTAATTTGTGTGAAAATTTCGGACACATTAGAATTCCCGTCGCATTCCGAACAAACACAAATTTCCGGCCATTTTCGGAAAATTCCGAACGTATGGCAACCCTACTCATACGTCACTCTACCGAGCCAGATACTCAAACTCAAATCAGATCGAGGTGTTTAGTTAAAAAATAGATTGATATCTAAATAGGCACAATAGAATTGTCGTCGGTGACCTCGTGATAACAAACAAGGTCAAAGCAACCTAGCAAAGTGTCGAAGTATTACTAATTTACCTATGAATATAGGTAAGTAAAACTAATTTGCCTATGAATAGGTAAGTATTACCTAGATACTAACCTACTTTTAGCCACAGTTTATTTATCTGTGGGTAAGGCAGTTATACCTACCTATATGTGCTCCAATACTGCGAAAAGAGTTTTTGACGTTATCAATGCTATTAGTGCGCGGGTTTATCAGATCTGATCGGTATAATATAAAAATCATGTAAACTCCAAATGGATATGACTTATCAATTTTATAATGATCTAAAGCATGAAACATAATGCACATGTACCCTTACTGTTAGAAAAACATAAGTTCTTCTGTTTTCATTTCATAATGCACAAACATCAACCACTCACCGATATCTTTGTTGAAAAAATATGTCGCAAAGCATCTTTTTAAGCAGTTCCTGTTCTAGGTTATCTCGACAGCATCTTCAAACTTATCATATCATCATCACTTACCAACAGGTGCAGTAGTTGTCAAAGTTACAAAAAACTGCATAAGCCTAAAGTCTTTTATCAGGCATCAGCCTGATAAAAGACATGAGATTCCTTTGTACTTGTCAATAAGAACCAAACCGTAAATGATGCCGCGCAGGAAGGGACAGTCAGGAGGTATTTGGTTATATATTTAACCTTATAGATCCGAAATAAAATAAATGCCTTTTCTGAAGTATTTCCCAATGTTTCCAAAACAATATTGTAAAATTTTTCTTAAGCGTTGCTTTAACTTCAGGATATTCTTCATTTTTATAAAGCACTGCCCCCAAATTCGACGTGTTCCATGACTGAAAATTTAAAAAGGGTATATAAGCATCATAAATAATTAAAAATCAATAATAACGTAATTATATTACTTTATTAACTATAGGGGTATGTATGAGAATAGCTTCACCAACATGTTGGTGTAAATTCACTTTCGTGGTCGTGAAGCTCAACCTTTTCGGGATTTGCACTCATCTTTTTAACAGCAATAAAATTCAATGACTCGTATACGGAATAGCAACAAATAGCTCTTCTATATGCTGTTATCACAGTTTATACTGCATTGTATTGTAATAGTATCCACCTACGTACAATATATAAATAGAAATCAGCCAGTGTTATATCGCGATTTTTCAGGAACTACTTAAAAAGTCGGAATATAACGTATGTCATGCCCTTCCTTCTAAAGATTTCAAAATATACACAGCAAAAGTCTTTCAGCTCTTATGGTAAAAGAAAACGCTGACACCCACGTCGTATATACCTAGTTACTTTAGCATCCATAATATTAGCCTAGCCTGAATTAGGGTTTAGGAGCAGTTCCAGACGAGGTTTTCAATATATTATTGGATTATGTGGATTCTTAGTGGATTGTGATAATGATAAGATTACAATAAGGGCGAAGAGTTAATGGCTAACTTGGCAAATATTAAGTTTGAGTCTTAATACCACTGAAACTAAATACTGTGGGCCAATGTGTGACTTCTCATCAGGCATCTGACTTTACCTTTGTGTCGTACTACGGTAAAAGTTTAGGACGTCAATTAGGACTTAAAAGTTATATGGTTGCTTAAAAAATAATTTTAAGGTTTATAACGGTACATGGTTGCAATAGAGGTGAATTTTAAGCATAGAATCGAAGCAATAGAATATTTATACTGCGTAGATACAAATAGATGCTCAAATACAAAGGTGATCCCTTGTATTATATAAATTACAGCATCCCGAAAGAAAAACAAATGGAAAAAAGAAAATATGAGGAAATTTTGATAACCGTCAAACTGAACAGAGATAGTTCCGTGTGCCAACAAAAAGATTGTGATGAGCAAATTTTCTTAATTCTGATAATTTAGGGCATCACAATGGGGTACTTTTTTGGCCAGAAAAGACCTGACCAGAGAGGTTCATAAATAAGTGCTGGGTTAAAAACTTCAGTCGTAACAAAAGTTAATGAAATATACACATTGTACCGTAACTGAATGTAAACTAATACCGTAGGTGTCTATATATAGTTACCTAATATATTTTACAGGTGGATGGTCTCTTCAGCAAGGGACTATCTTGGTGGTTACCACCGCTGGTCAGATATTCTGTTTCGAAACAATAGTGTACAAACACTAAGTACTGTATTTAGGCGTGGAGGGCACTGTAGCAAATGAAATTTCTAGGCGAACGAGACATAAGCACATTGCAGTGTCTAGCAGGACGAGGACGATTACACTGTAACCTGTAATGGATAGTCGAGACGCTTACCATCAGGCGGGTTACTCATAACATTTTAAAATAAAAAGTGGTATCATTCCTAAATGGCCTGCCTACCTTTGACGTTTCTCGTATCAATACAATTTCATCACCTCTGAAAGAAACATAATGTATATTCACAACTCACAAAAAATAAAACCACTCACTTTACGACTTTCATAAAATCGATCCACAATTGTTTTGTGTCGTACAAAACCAAACACGTCCTTTTCGTTTATATTTATGTCAACTTCTGCGCTGTACGTGTTAAATACTATCACTAGAGATAAACTGATCACTACGATAACCATAGTCCTTGAAATACGTAGATTTACTGAAAATAAAGTGATAAGTGACATAGTTAACTGATAGATACTAAGCAGAGGCGAGTTGTACACGTCTAGCTTTGGAAATGGACTAATCAATAATGACTTTTCCACTTTATCTTTGCTGTGTTTATCAACAGTAACAACGTGAAATAAAATAAATTTAGGAAATGACTTGTTTTACAAGTTTTAGAGCTCAAAGTTTTTTTCGGCGGGACTTAAGCCAGTTTCATCCAACTATTATGTCCTGGACGTGTTACCATTTTTGTTTCTGAGGCAAAGGCTTAAATTTTGCGCTAAAATAATTGTTTTATTCTACATTGATGATGGTGGCACCATTGACCTGACTTGGCGCAGAATAGACTAAGTAGGTACATGACTTCTTTTGTAGGTATTTTTATGGTTAAGATATTCGCTAAGCAATCTGTACCTAGTGGTGAAAAATCCTATGATAATAATAAATTCATAAAATAACTCCTAAAGCATCTTATGTTGAAGAAAGTAGTAATTACTTAGAAGTAAAGGACTTAAGTTACAATAACCTAAGCTATGGTAAGAAGGTACCTTCAAGTTCCTGCTTACCTGAAATTTCCTTGGGAACTCAGTAAATCGGGATAGGAAGTATTAGTAATTCCAGGATATACGGCATTTATTTACCTACCGAACTTCATTAAAATACGTTTAGTCGTTACTCGTCACCGAGATGAAAGGTGATATAGACGAACACACATTTTCGCAATGTAGTAGCCGTTATTTTTTCTAATTGACCAAAAAATATTTATATTATAAGCGCTCGTAGCGTTGTCTAGTCGTTCTTAACCGATCAATTAGGTATATTAAGCTAACCACTATGGTCATTACTTCGAAGGGTGGTGGCATAAGTACTGCCGAGCACTTCCGTGCTTCCTAGTCGCTCACGGTTGTTGTCGATGGCTACCGAACACCCTCAAGTAATAAATCTGTTGCCAAGCACCTATACGTCTTACCATCACGTGAAATAGTGGACAATGACTAGCATATCAGCACTAAAAAAAATTAGAAATACGCCTGAAACAGAAAATGAAGTTAAATGGAACGGCAGTGGAGATAAAAACTGAAATTTATGTTTTTCAGTTTTTATTTCTTCTGCGATATGAACATGTTATAAACAGGTATTAAAACGTCGGAATAATCACTTACTTGATAACCATTTAATTGGGTAAAGCAATTTCCTAATTAAACGAATAAAAACGTTATAGCCCATTAAAGCGCTTGCCTGGTGTATGATACCGACTTCATCCAAATCAAGAAATGCACTGGCTTGGTAATATTACAACTATTGCGTTTTAAAATGTTACGGCAAATTTAAAAATCATGTGGAAAGATAATGGGTAGGTATCAAGATTAGTAGTTTAAAATCATAGTTGTTCTGTGAAAGTAGGACGTCAGCTAGAAGATAACTACCGCATGAAATATACCCCGTGGGCATCATGGTGTAACGGATAAGAATAAGATCGTTCGGCTATTGATATCCGATCCGTTAATTACCATATAAAATTAAAAGGTATTTAATTAGGTTGTCGAAGAAATAAGATTTGAGCTGTGGGCACCAGCAGCATCAACACCATCGAGTCGATCGAGTCGAGGTCGAGTGGTAGTGATACGACACTCAGGGGTGAGACAAGGTTGTTTTGCATCATTCTCTTTCTCCTACGCAGTAATTCCGAATAACTACGTTGGCGTAAAAACCAACAATGAAAAGCAGTAAAGGGATTTCTCTAGCTGTAATTGTCTTTCCCTCTTACAAGAATGCCTGCCAAGCGTTGATATAGTTGAACTTTTGCCCCTGCGGCTTTCCTCTGGGAGATCAACTTTTAGTTTTGGATGTAGGTAAGTACTGAAACCGTAAGCACGCATTGCTAGCAAGGTGATAATAAGCAGGATGTCATTGTCAAACCAATATCAAGTTCTGAGATCACTATCTATATTAACATTACTAGGTACTTTTATAATTTAATCAGACACCTCATTAAATACATCCGATTCGTATGCAATTCCATAAGTGCTCAAAGATTCAGCGCCTACATGTATCTCCTGAGGGAATAGGCAAAGTTCCTGTAGGTACACACTACCCCCGTTGGAGGCGTGGAGAAGGGATGATGAGGCTATGCCAGTTAGTCCACGATGGAGCGGCACAGGGGTAGGCTGCGGTGCTATAAGGGTCCGAAACTGAGGCGGGCTGCGGTGTTGTATGGGAGACACCGCAACTGACGGTGAGGGGCCACGGAGAGGGAGAGGAGTGCCGGTACTACGGTGCGCCGCTCTCCCTACCTTCCGTGGCCTCGGCGGATGCGGTGGGGCTGCAGCGGAGAAGAAGCGTCGGTTTAGTGTGGTGTAGTGTACTCTCCATATCCTCTGCGATCGAAGTTGTAGGAGAGTCATCTTATTCGTTGTAGCACACTGGGAATCGGAATTGGGGTTGTCTGGTGCCCAATTGCGGGCTTGGTCCCCGGGTGGAAGCGGCATGCCTTGTGATCTGGTGCGTAGTGAGTGATAGCACCCCAGAAACAACTGACAACCGTGGTGGATTCGTGGTTGTGCGCCTGCGCCTAAGCGTCCCCGCCCTCACACCGAGAAACTATAGAGGTGGAACACGTGTTATTTTTAGTTGGTAGGGGCACTTGCTGCTGTAGTAGTGTGCTGGTGTAAGTAATTAGTGCTGAGGCCGACATATCCTCATCACCTCCTCCAAGGTGATCGGGAATGCGTGCATGTTACTCATCAACAAAACTGTATCTATACGGACGTTTTGGGGTTCGCAATATAAAATGGCAGTACTTCAGAAGGCACTACTGTATATTTTCTTTGGTCACCTCTTACAACACCCACAGGAGGATGTGAGAGGGTGCAATTCTAGCCTGGAACCCCACGGGTGATATAAAACCTTTATGTAAATTAATAATTTAATGTCTGCCTGATAGATAAGGCAGGAAAAAATTCGGTCAAGTGCTGTCGGACTCGCACACTGAGAGTTCCGTAGCAACACACTAGGTACCTATTATGTATTTGTGTAATTTACTGGAAAATTTCAATTTAATTATTTTTACTACACTTTTCACTAAAGTGTGTGTAATGCTAAAGAAAAACTTGAATACTTTTTATCTACACTGGCCTTCAAAACTTACTTAGTACCACACTTTTAATAAAAACAAATAATTCAAAAAATTAAAAAACACGCCTGCCGTATCAAAAGTTGAACTAAAAAATTACAAACAAGTTACAAGATTTTAATATTGAATGGCCACAATGTAGGTACTAAATAGATTATATTTACTGTGCAATTAAAACACCATTGTGCCCAAAAATGTAAAACTCACACCCTGGAATAGTTCTTTACAGGCCACAGTAAAGAACTAGTCCAGGGAACCGTCCCCCGACTGCTATGAAAAGATTCGTTATGAGTTTTCCATTTTTGGGCAAAATGGTGTTTTAATTGCTAAGTAAATATAATATATTTAGTACCTACATTGTGGCCATTCAACATTAAAATCTTGTAACTTGCTTGTAATTTTTTAGTTCACCTTTTGGTACGGCAGGCGTGTTTTTTATTTTTTTGAATTATTTGTTTTTATTTTATACCTTTGAGTGATCAAACGATTATTTGCAAACGCACAATTTGCCACAAAAGATAATTAAATTTTTTTGGAAATCAATGTAGTGCAAAAGATGCAAAAAAAAAACTATTATTTCATGAACCATGGCTCTCACTTTAAGTTTTTTAAAACGTTCACTAGCCTATGTTACCCGGAATAATTCAACGTTTCTAATTATATCTCAAACATCAAAATCGGTTAAGCCGTTACGAAGTTATGGTGGAATAAAGAAACTCACAAACACATATACATACATGAACCCTGAAAACATACCTCTCCTTTTTTGGGCAGTCATGTAAAAATACAAATAACACAAGATGCAAGTATTTAATAAATGAAAAGTATTAAACTTTTTATGTGAAAGCTTTGTATTCGGTAAACTTTTAAGGAATCGCTGAAAAAACTTTAAAAAGCAAAAACTTCGTTTCAAACTACTGTCTTACTTTTAACTTTTTTATTTATTCTAAAATTGTAATTTTTGCAGTAATGCCTGCTGTAAAAAGCGGTATTTAAACCCGCGACCATCTGTCCGTAAATAGCCCGTAATTTTTTGTTTCTATTTTCTCATATATTTCTTGACCGATGCAACTTTACTTATCATGCCTCTTTTACTGGAAGAATGTAAGTACTAAAATCTTGGAACTAGGCGTAGTATTATTATTTATGTTCTATGACTAGGCTTTGAAGGTCGAAGGTACTTCGAAACTGGAAACTATCTGAGGAGACCTTGTAATGGCAGACCCAGGTGCACTTGTATATCCGAGAAGACCGCAAATAGAAGTTTTATCAGAAGTATATAATGGTATATTATGATACGAGTACAAGTGAGCTAAGTTGCTCATTATAGGTACACGAGGCTGTGGGTTGCAGCCCGCGCGTAGGCGAGGGCGTAAATCAGCCGAGTGTTAATGAGCAAGTTGCTCACGAGTTTCATACGTACTTTTTCAACACCCTTGCGAGGAAATAAAAATGTTGCACAAATGAGATACAAACAACATAGGTACGAAAATTATGGAAAATAGCGCGCAAGTTTTTTTTTTGCGCTCCGTAATATTTGTTGTTTGATTACATTATACTTAAACATCTTTATTGTTACAAATCTTAATTACCCGGTTAAATTGAAATTGCTCAGTTTTCTCGCATATATGTAATTTGCAGTTAGGTACTAACTTAACTTTGTAGGGATAAATTACCCAGTTAAATTGAAAATGCTCTGTTTACTCGCGTATAATTTGCAGTTTGGTACTAACTTAACTTTGTAGGGATAATTCTATTACGCACTAGCGTATAATATTATTATGCACGAGGGTATTATAGTTCGGTTTATGGCCCTAAGAACGATATAATAAAGCTCACTTTACGAGCAAGGGTGTTGAAAATATAATTACTAAGCTAATATACATACAACAAGTAGTTACGCTGCTTGAGGTGTATTATGTGTGGCCTTCATTATCAGAAGGAAGGTTTCGAAGCTATTCCGTCAACGATCTAAGTTACTTTTTGATGGACTCGCGCACGAAAGGTTCCGTACCAATCATCTGTAACCTAATCTTGCAAGTTTTATTGTATGTGAGCCCCCTTAATTATTATTTTATTTTTTGTTTTAATTAATTATAATTAAAGAGAACGTAAAACTAAATATTCTGTGAATAGTTAGAGCGTCTACCTGTCACCGTTATTAGTATCGATTAAGGAGGGCACCCATACAACAAACTTGATTTTTTACCGTTTCTTGGTAAATCAGTAAGGTCAAGTCGGTGAAGACCGGCATATTTCCTTTAAAATGTTACAAATTGACTTATTTTGGCTATTCTATAACCTTTAAGTAAAATTTTGTTAAACAGGATAATAAGATATTTAGTTGGTCTGGCAATAGATATATCAAAATCCCATAGAAACCATCGGTCACAGAATAAGAAACATTTTTGAAAACACAGTGCAAATAGACGGATTTGGCGTACATGTCGGATAAGACCGTCTAGTGGCAAATTTAATCAGTTATCGATAGTTTTTGTAGTTATAAATAATGTGTACGAGTGCCAGTTCTTGTAACAACTTAATTTGTGCAGCCTAACCAGGAATAAGATTTTGTATAGCTTATTTCGCGAGATACAGCATTTGTCGGGTAAGACCGGCATACTTCGCACTTCTAGGGGTGCAAAACATATCTTACATTGAATAATAATTAATGATGTTTTATAGTAAAATTTAATTACAAAACTTCCAAGCTAAAACGAGTACTAGGTAAGTACTCGTTTAACTTTTTTCCGGGCGCGGCTCTACCCGCGCGTATGTCGGTTATCGCGCAAAAACATTAACCTCTTTTTGCGCAGTTGGATAAAAACTATCCCATGTTTTTTCCCGGGTCTCAAACTATGTCACCAAATTTCATTCAAATCGGTCCAGTAGTTTGGCGTGAAAGCGTAACAGACAGACAGAGTTACTTTCACATTTATAATATTAGTACCTACTGATTTAATTTGTGTAGCGCGGGATATTCATTTATTTACGTTAAGTACTATAGTTATCTACCCAAACATGTATAGCGGCATTTATGTTGCTATGCAACTGCGCTCGGGTATTGTTCGGTGGGCCGACGCGGCGGCTCGGTAGCGCTCGCGCCGTCCCCTCTCAACCCGCGCACCCGCGCTGGCGCCGGACTCGGCCGGCTAGTTTAGTGAGCCGTGCGACGCGATCGGGAATCCGCGCTCCTTCTGTTATCCTTCGCGGCTCACGTATACTACCTACCAACCTAAGTTGTTACCTCATTGTGCCTAATTTGTTTGTGTTACGCTTGATTGTATTATTTTAATGCTGAATAAACGATTTCTAACAAACTTCAGTGTTAAACTGGCGCCTCAAACGTGCGGCTTGAACCGCTTTGTGTTGAACTGTTTACGTTCGTGTATTGTACCTACATACATCATTTGCCTTGCTGGGTATTAACTCGGACATTCTACTGCACCCGGTTATCGCTGCCCTTAAAAGATGCCGATAACGAGGCAGGGATCGCTCCGCCAGCAACAGGGCGATGGTGACATCACGATCGCACCGTCTGAAGAGGACAGCGCCTGCGCCGGAGAGCCCGGCCGCGTTGACGAACCTGCGGGTGCCACCGGCATGCGACCGGCACAATCACCAGTGTTCCAGCCCCATTCAGAATTATTTCTTTCATCTCTAATAGAGTCTATAACACGTGCACAAGCAGAGGCCAATCGAAACCTCATCAACTCGCTGATGATGCCCGGCAGTGAATTCAGGTCGTCCACACCGGTGATGCCATCGACGAGCACGACCTGCGCCGGAACCAGCGCTACTCCCACGGCCGCTGCTGGTGGCAGCGGAGCTAATTTCATACGATGTACGGCGCGATTCGACGGAACAAACCACGACGCTGAGACCTTGGAGGCGTTTATAGATGCTGTCGAGGTCTTCAAAGAGTGTGCGGCCGTGAGTGACGATCACGCTCTTCGTGGACTCCCCATGCTACTTGAGGGAGAAGCTGCGGTGTGGTGGAGAGGCGTCAAAGCGTCTGTGACTTCGTGGCAAGACGCTCTCGCCCGCCTACGCGGGATTTATGGAGTAAGACAACCATCTTATAAAATATTTCGGCAAATCTTCGCCGCCGAGCAACGTGACGACGAACGGGCCGAAGTGTTTTTGTGTAAGCTACGAGCTCTTATAGCTAAGTTACCGTACAAACTTGATGAAGTTGTGCAATTAGACATTTGTTACGGACTCCTTCACCGTCGTGTTAGGAAAAGAGTGCCGCGTGAAACTATCGCAAGCTTAGATATGCTTTTATGTGAGACGAGAGTCGCGGAGGATACACTCAAAGAGTATACACAGGTAACCACACAACTTACTAACGATAATCGAGATAACTCGCGATTTATATCTAAGGGTCCTACTACCGGTTCGAATCTCACTCGATCGAGTTCCCCTACCACGAGTGCGGCCTCCACCCGCAACAATAATAAACACAAGGATAGGCCCCGCTGTACTTTTTGCCGTGCTTTTGGACATACTAATACGGAGTGCCGTCAGCGCGAAAAAGCGTCTAATAATAATAATAATGCTAGTAGTAAAAGTTATGAGAGCGGGATTACAAATAAAAACATCCGATGTTATGGTTGCGGTAAACAAAATGTTGTGAGGTCGAAGTGTGATGTTTGTAATGTGGGAACAGCGACGTCGAAAAAAGGGGAGACCGGGGTAGCTTTTAACAGTGCGACTTTTGATATTTCCGACTTAGACGGGGTATTAACTTCGAGTGACAGCGACTCTGTCAACTTCGATATTAGCACTTTATACGAACATTCACCGTGTACTATCGCGCACGAAAGTGTTAGCCACCCAATGGTTAATATAAATATTATGGGTCACGATGGGGTGGCCGTAGTTGACACGGGCGCTACACACTGTATCGCAAGCCCGATGTTATACAGGCTTCTTAAAGACACGGGTTTCAAATTTCAAGAGACTAAGCGTCTCATAGGTTTAGCCGACGGATCGAAGTCGCTTAAATTAGTACTGATAACCGAGACACCTGTTACCATCGAGGGCCGTAAGGTAAATTGTGAATTCCTTGTTCTGCCCGACGACGAGACCAAAACTTTATTAGGTATAGAGTTCTTGTCCCAGGCAGGCATGGTGTTGGATGTTGCTCACGGTAAGTGGATGTTCGCGGACGACCCCGAACATCGTTACGACTTTGTGCAGTCATACACCCTCCGCTCAGCTGATACTGAATTAATGCGCGCTGACTGTGCAGAGCTTACCTTGCGCCCTGACGAGGGTTCCAAGTTGACCTTGGATTAGAAAAATATTCTCAACGAGTTCATCAACAGCAGAGCGCTGCAATTTGCGCACGATGGTCCGCCCACAGACTTCGCTGTCCATCGAATCAAGGTAAGTCCCGACCAGGAACCCATTGCTTCTCCTCCATATAGGATGTCCCAGCATAAGAAAGATGCTTTGCAGAAAGAGTTAAACAAACTTTTACAAAGTGACGTCATAGAGGAATGTGAGTCTCCTTGGGCTTCGAACGTCGTACTTGTTGGTAAGAAGGACGGTGGTTTAAGGCTCTGCATAGACTATCGGAAACTCAATGCGGTGACAGAGCCGGACCGGTATCCGCTTCCGCGCATTGAGGACATTTTGCACGCAGCTAAAACAAGTGAGTACATGAGTACCCTTGACCTCCGATCAGGCTACCATCAGGTCAGTGTCTCTGTGGAAGACCAGGACAAGACAGCTTTTATCTCCCCGCTGGGGACTTTCAGATTTAAACGCATGCCAATGGGGTTACGAAATTCGGGGGCTACGTTTCAAAGACTAATGGACCGATTTCGTTCTAATCTGAAGGGGATAGAGCTGCTGTCGTATTTGGATGACATGATTCTCTTGTCTCCAGGTCCTTTTGAGAAGCACCTGGATGATCTAAAGGCCGTCTTTGATCGCCTAGTGATGTTTAATTTGCGTGTCAATAGGGAGAAGAGCCACTTTGCTAGGGAATCAGTCAAATTCTTGGGCCATGTTATCGTGCCAGGCGGAATCCAGGTGGACCCTGACAAGACCGCAGCAGTCGACAACATGGCCGTTCCTCAAAACGTGAAACATTTGAAATGCTTTTTGCAAACGTCAAGTTGGTTTCGACGTTTCATTTCTAACTACGCAGAAGTTGCGAGACCTCTCACGAACCTGCTTAAGAAGACGAGTATTTGGCAATGGGGCGCTGAACAACAGAAAGCGTTCGAGCGTATCAAGTTCCTCCTCGTATCTGCTCCCATCTTACGTCAGGCCGACGAATCTAGACCATTCGTGCTATGCACTGACAGTAGCGGATACTGTCTTGGGGCTGTCCTGATGCAGGGGGAGGGCCACGATGAGAGGCCGATTGAATACGCTAGCCGACTCCTCACCAGCGCCGAACGAAACTATTCCACAACCGAGCGAGAGGCGCTTGCAGTTGTATGGGCACTAGGTAAGTTTCGTGGTTATGTGGAGAGCGCTAAGGTAATAATTAGAACCGACCACCAGCCTTTGCGCTGGCTTATGAGTCAAAGGTCACCTAGCGGTCGGCTGGCCAGGTGGGCTTTGATCTTGCAGGATTTCGATATCAGCATCGAATATACACCGGGGCGTTCCAACGTAGTTGCTGATACACTATCACGCCCGGTATGTACGGAGGATCCAGACTGCGATATATGTCTGACTGTCGTGGATATGCCGAAGAGAAACAGTGGCGACATCCGCGAAAATCAGTTAATGGACCCAGAGGTACGTAAAATTATTGAAGACCTGGAGTCTGACGAACCCTCTAGGGGGAGGCCTTGGTCGGACCGTGGGTACACCATATCAGACGGCATCCTTTATAGGTACAGTCTGGAATCTGACGAGGAAGAAGAGTCGTGTTTGGTTGTACCAGAACACGAACGCAGCAAGGTAATGGCTGACCTTCACGATGCACCTACAGCCGGTCACTTGGGTGTAGAGCGCACGTTAAACCGTGTTAGGTCTCGGTATTATTGGCCTGGCATGCGCAGTTTTGTAACCAATTATATTAAGGAATGCGTACCTTGTCAAAGATACAAGGCTGACAACCGCAAGCCAGCAGGAATGTTGCAGACGCCTGCTGTGTCTCGAAGATTCGAGGTTGTCTCCGTGGATCTGTTCGGACCACTCGTGGAAACGCCTAGGAAAAACAGGTGGGTTCTCATTGTAGAGGACGTGTGTTCGAGGTGGGTGGAGCTATTCCAGCTTGAGAGCGCCACTAGTGTTGAGTGTGCTCAGACACTAGCCAACGAGGTCTTTCTCCGATACGGGGTGCCGCGTCGTCTCATTAGCGACAACGGCGTCCAGTTCGTGAGTGAGGTAATGCAGCAGGTCTGCCACGCTCTGGGGATAAGCCAAGCGCTTACACCTTTCTACCACCCGGAGGCTAATCCCATCGAGCGGAAAAACAGGGACCTTAAACCTCAACTGGCTATTCTTGTAGGGCAAGACCATACAACATGGGACTTACATCTCGCAGCTGTGAGGTTTGCGATGAATTCCGCGGTAACCGCGAGCACTGGATTTTCACCAGCCTATCTTACCTTCGGTAGGGAATTGCGATCTCCCTCTGACTCAGCGACTGATATGCGAGCAATCCTCGAAAATGACAACTTCGTAGCCAGCATCACTCCATATCTAAAGCGAATGGCTGCAACGCTGCACGAAGCTCGAGACACTCATGAGAAAGCGCAGGAGGTACAGAGGAAGAACGCCAATAAAGGACGGAGGGAACCACCAAATTACCAGATAGGAGATCTTGTCCTCCTTAAGACTCAAGGAGCGAACGATGCGGGGCGTGGGCAGACTGCCAAATTTATCCCGCGTCGTGATGGTCCCTACAGGGTCAGTAAAATGGTGAGTCCGTCTACTTATATTCTGGAGAACGTACAGACTGGTAGGGACATGTGCAAGTATCACACTTCGCACCTCACACCTTTTGTCGGCAAAATTGAACCTCCGATCAGGGAAAAAATGAAACGTGGAAGACCACGCAGATACGATTGCTAGCCAAACAGTCGGGGTGCTTTGTTAGGCTAGAGGGGGAGGCTGTAGCGCGGGATATTCATTTATTTACGTGAAGTACTATAGTTATCTACCCAAACATGTATAGCGGCATTTATGTTGCTATGCAACTGCGCTCGGGTATTGTTCGGTGGGCCGACGCGGCGGCTCGGTAGCGCTCGCGCCGTCCCCTCTCAACCCGCGCACCCGCGCTGGCGCCGGACTCGGCTGGCTAGTTTAGTGAGCCGTGCGACGCGATCGGGAATCCGCGCTCCTTCTGTTATCCTTCGCGGCTCACGTATACTACCTACCAACCTAAGTTGTTACCTCATTGTGCCTAATTTGTTTGTGTTACGCTTGATTGTATTATTTTAATGCTGAATAAACGATTTCTAACAAACTTCAGTGTTAAATTTGTTTATTTATTGTGCCAGAAACAAATCTAAGAAATTATCATAGGTACTAGCCCAAAATAGGAGCTAATTACCCTAAATTTAATTATTATCAAGTAAGTATATAATACCTTCAATTCTGTCCGAATTATATATTCAAATTCTAAATTACTTTCACACCTATCTTTCACACACACAGACAATATTCACGTTCACTTCCGCAAATACCATGACACAAATAGGTGCCTACCTCAGTATAGAGAGTTCTGTAGGATAGGCACACAATGTTCTAAAATCAAAATACAAAGGATTGAGTTGATACTTGGGTAGACTAAGGCCGTTTGTCCACCGCCGCCGTCATCATCACGTCAACACTATCTACTCGGCCGCCTGTCTAGTGCAACCTCGTCACCTAAGCGCTGTCATCTCGGCTGGCAAAGTGTCGGGTATTATCGTCGCGATTAATAGAACTTGGACCATCAAACATCTGTGAATTTGACTCCTGAATAAAATTGCTGATGAAAGTTGGTTGCTGGAGGCTGCCAGCCACTAAACAAACTGTCATAATAATAATTTGAAAATATCGACCATACCAAACGATAAATAAGGAGGTTCCCAATCCTCCTGACTAATCAATGGTCACCCACCTCCCCTTCCCCTACTTCACGACACAATTAATATTCATCACTGTTTACTAACTTGCCTAGTGGATGCCAAATCGTCATTTAGTAAGTAGCAAGTATCCAGTAAACTTTTATAGAGAATTGTTGACCCTTATCACACTGTCGACAGTCGGCACAGATATTTGTCGGCCCGAGTTCTAGCAATCTCACTTCGACAGCTGCAATAAAGGCGCTCGGGTGACGTTGGTGCAATGAAAGTAAATTTATATATTGCTACTTCGGCGACATCATCATGTATCGTTGACGTGACGGTGACGGCGGCGGTGGTGAACACACGACCTAAGTGTGTGAGCGATGTCATTGAAAGATAACATTCATTGTGTCAAATGAAAACATTTCGCAATAAAGTCAACAAAACAGTAAGAGTAACTTACCTTCTCGTATTTGTACGAGAGAATACAACTGAGTACCTGGATATGTTAAGTGTGTAATGTCAAACAGACTAATTTGTAAAAAATATTAAAAAAAAGCGATTTTCGTGCAGTGATAAAATATCTCATTAGATAGATCTTGACATGAGTGTCCAGAAATAACTAGGTAAGTTTAGTATGAAGGGATTTGAGCTATGTGACACTTCTTCCTATTCAATCGTTTACTGATTCGACTCAACATAAACCTTGATGAACCACTAACTTGACATTATCGCAGTGAGGCTCTGCGGCTAGTTGAGCGCCTGAACAAAAAAGTTAAAATTCCAAAGCTCCCCGCGGTTACACCCGCGTGGTGATGATGATAAAATGTATGATATCTGTTATTCCAGCGCATCATCTACCTTGTTACGCAAGGCTAGACTATGGAAAGAGCCGCGTAAGCGATGGCCTAGATAGACATCGCACCACGCCAGGCGCACCGTCAGCGGAACGTGTCAGCGATTGACGTCAATCCGAGCCTTCGAGGAAGCACAATTGCAACACGCCGCATTCTTGGTCTTGCATCGATCATTTATCGTACTTTTAGTTTAACTTAGAATTATTTTATATTGTAATTTTTATAATTAAATTTTATTGAAATAAAATCATTTTTTTTGCATCCTCCGATCGCTGCCCACTTAATTGGCGCAGTCGGTAGGATAGTTGTAAAGTAAAGTCATTGAATCGATCACGGCCCCGCAGCTATCACGAACCTACTGGCAGCGGCAATCAGGACGAAATCAAGACATAGATTCGGCGAAAAAAATGATGTAAGTACTCTGAAACTTTCTCAGTCCTTACCTTCCTAGCGATAATCCTTTTATATCGTATTTTACTATTACTTCAACTTTTGTGTTACTGTGTATTTTTAGTGACTTTATTTCTGTGCATTTTTTTTTCTTTTACGTGTGTCCGTTAGCATAAATCTTCCAAAATTTTTCATCCGAGAGAATCGCGGAACGTTAGGTTAGGCAGTAGCAGTAGATCTAGTAATAGTCGACTTAGTGTTATAGACGAACATAGAAACTTAGCTCAGACAATGGCCTCCGATATTGATAGAATTCATAAATCACTTAGGTCACTACCAGAATTCGATGGTAATCCGCACATATTAACGCGATTTATAAATTTATGTGATCAGATAGTACTGACTCACTTTCATACCGAACCAGGGAACGAGTTAGGGAACTTGGCTCTGATAAATGGTATTTTAAATAAAGTTACTGGCCCCGCAGCTAGGTTAATTAACTCGAATGGCATCCCCGACGACTGGCAGGGTATTAGGAGTGCCTTAGTTAATAACTTCGCTGACCATCGAGACGAGACCGCGTTGTACAGTGACTTATTTCTTCAAACTCAAGGCTCTAGCACACCGCAGGAGTTTTATGAACGGTGCCAAAACCTTTTTTAGCACGATAATGACTTTCGTGTCACTACACGAAACTGTTGATACGACCATTGCAGCGAAACGCACTCTCTATGCGAAACTTACACTTCAAGCATATTTGCGAGGTTTAAAAGATCCATTAGGATACAGAATTCGCTGCATGCGCCCCGCGACAATGGAAAAAGCGTTAGAATTTGTACATGAAGAGCTAAATACCTTGTACTTACAACAACGTAACGAAGGTAGCTCTAGTAGAAAAGATTTATAACCAGCCGCGCAGAACCATATTCTGCCTTTGAATAATTTTGTACCGCAGTTAGGTATGGGCGTCCCCGTTAGACAACCATTATTTAATATGCTCAGCCATTACATCCTCAGCATATTCAGGGATGGAGACGACCCTTTCCATCACCAATGCAACCACCACGAGGACCAACGCGTACTCAGCAGATAATGCGCGCGCCCCCGCAGAACTACAACCCTAACCATAATGCATTTAGAATGCCTAGCCAGCCGCAGCAACCTTTCAAATCTGGTGACAATAGGCCCACTCCGATGAGTGGCGTTAGTCATTTTGTACCGCGTACTTTACCACCTACACCGGTTCTGCATGATTGGCGAAAATCTGGAAACCCACCTCCAATTAATTATTTTAAAACTCGCGAAGTAAACTTTAACGAATTTGACGGCGACTATAATTACTATTATGATTACGACTACGACTACTCAGACTATGACCAGCCTTATTACACTTACGAGTATCCTGAATATTATTATCACGAGCCGCATCCTTATTCAGAACCTGCAATCGTAGAAGAGGTACATCAGGCAACCACCAGTGCCACCCCTTCGAATGAGGTAAATTTTCGGAAAAAATTCCGATTCAGAAAAGCCAAAATAGAGGTATTCACATACAGCGACAGCTGGGGTACATTCAAATAACTAACCCCCCATTAAAATTCCTGATTGATACAGGCGCTAATCAGTCTTTTATTAGCCCTGAAGCTGTCGAAAAATATTTCAGTCACATTCCTCTTAACTACGACCCATTCGAAGTAACAAACGTGCACGCTACTACCAAAAATACTTATTCAATCACGATGCCATGCTTCCCTGAGTTTTGTGAACCAGGTGACGTAACATTGTTCGTGTATAAGTTTCATAACTACTTCGACGGACTATTAGGACTTGACTTGTTAGACGTTTGGGGTTCTAATATAGACCTTAGAAACAGATTACTAATGACACGTAACGCGCACGTTCCTATCCATATGTATGACTCACGTAACGCGAACCTTTATGAAGACATCATTCCAGCTAACACATCTAAGCTACTTAGGTTGCCAGTGAATACCCAAGACGGAGATGTGATAGTGGAAACTCAAACTATCTGTAACTGTCTTATAACAGAATGCCTAACAAATATAGTGAATAACCGCGGTTGGGTTGAAGTTACTAACCCTACATCAAATGACGTCATCTTTTCTATGGATAGACCGGTCGAAGCCGAACTTTTTAACATAGAAACTGAACGTACTGAAATTTTATCAGACCGTGCTAGCGAAGTAGTTTCTCGCCTTCGGACTGAACATCTGAATGCGGAAGAACGCGCTAATTTAACACGTCTCTGCGCGAACTATGCTGACGTATTTTACCTTGAAGGTGAACCTTTAACATTCACTAACAAGATAAAACACAAAATAAGAACAACTGATGAAATTCCAGTACATACAAAAACCTATAGATATCCCCACGTTCATCGACAAGAGGTCAGAGATCAAATCGATAAGATGCTTGAACAAAATATTATTAGACCTTCTGATTCAGCATGGAGCATCCAAATCGGGGACGATTTGGATTGTACCCAAAAAGGCGGATGCCTCAGGCAAGATCAAATGGCGCCTTGTCGTTGATTTTAGAAAAGTGAACGAGAAAACTATTGATGACAAGTACCCCATTCCTAATATAACTGACGTACTTGATAAACTGGGTAGGTGTCAGTACTTCTCGACCCTCGATTTAGCCAGTGGATTTTATCAGGTCGAAATGGATCCTGAGGATATACATAAAACCGGGTTCAATGTCGAAAATGGTCATTATGAATTTTTGAGGATGCCCATGGGACTCAAGAATTCTCCATCAACCTTTTAACGTGTGATGGACAACGTTCTCAAAGACCTTCAGAACGAAGTATGCTTAGTATATTTGGATGACATTATCGTCTTCAGCACTTCTCTACAAGAGCATATCTTAAACCTAGAAAAAGTATTGAAAAAATTGCGTGAATCCAACTTCAAAATTCAAATGGATAAGTCCGAGTTTTTGAGGTTGGAAACCGAATTTTTAGGTCATGTAATATGTCGCGATGGTGTTAAACCGAACCCTTATAAAATCCAAGCTATCCAAAACTACCCCTTGCCCAAGAACCCAACTGAAATCAAACGTTTTCTCGGTCTACTTGGCTATTATAGGAAATTTGTCCCAGACTTTGCACGTGTGACTAAACCACTAACACAATGTCTTAAGAAAGGTTCAAAAATCGTTCTAGATAAAAAATACACTGAATGTTTCGAACATTGCAAAACACTGTTAACCAACGATCCTATCTTACAGTACCCGGATTTTACGAAGGAGTTTGTACTCACCACAGACGCGTCTAACGTTGCTATTGGTGCTATATTATCACAAGGCACCGTAGGCTCGGATAAACCGATCGCCTATGCTTCGAGAACTCTAAATTCAAGCGAGTGCAATTATAGTACCATTGAAAAGGAGCTCCTAGCAATCGTTTGGGCCACTAAATATTTTAGGCCTTACCTATTTGGACGTAAATTTAAGATTATCACTGATCATAAGCCATTACAGTGGGTTATGAATCTTAAAGAACCAAACTCGCGACTTACAAGGTGGCGTTTAAAGCTTAGCGAGTATGATTTTACGGTCGTCTATAAGCAAGGTAAATTCAATACCAATGCTGACGCACTGTCAAGGATCGAAGTTAACAACGAGAAGCTTATGTCAATTGTAGTTAATACCTCCGAAAAAGCACTCACACTAGATGATTCTAGGACTCTCACGGCAACAGATGACGATTCTAGAACCGCCACTGTTCATACCAATCAAGAAAATCCTATCTTGGAGGTTCCGATTTCAGACGATCCCCTCAATAGACTAAGCAAAAGCTAATTACTAAGCAACTTATCTTTAACGTTGTTGGCGACATCAAAGGTAGACCAGTTGTTACAAAGCCATTTGAAACTAATACGCGAATATCTGTTCAAATATCGGAAAATAGCTTATAGGAAGATGTCATTAATGCCATTAAGGAATACGTTCACCCCAAAATTAAAACAGGCTTACTAATCAACCCACCTTTAGCTATGTACAATATCATTCCCATCATTCAGAGGGCCTTCAAAAACTCATCTATGAACTTAACACTTACTAAAAAGGAAGTAGAAAATGTCAGAGAATATCTTAGACAGCAGGAAATAATTAACAAATATCACGACGGGAAGACTAATCATAGGGGTATTAATGAATGCTACCTGGCTTTGTCCCATAAATACTATTGGCCGAAAATGAGAGAGAACATCGCTAAATTTATAAATGAATGTACGGTATGCGGACAAGCTAAGTACGATCGTAACCCAATAAAACAGCAATTTAAGATAGTGCCACCTATTACTAAGCCATTCGAATTAATCCATTTGGACTTACTAACTATTCAAAGCGAAAAGTTCATGACAATAGTAGATGCATTTTCTAAGTACGCTCAAGCCTATCACTTGAGAGATGGCACGGCAGTTAGCGTAGTCCAAGCATTACTAAATTTCAGCACTCATCATTCCATACCCATCACTATAGTTACTGACAACGGCACCGAATTTACTAATCAACTAATAGTGGAATTTGTAAGAGTCCATAAAATTATACATCACAGGGTAGCCCCTCATGCACCGAATGAAAACGGGATAGTTGAAAGGTTCCACTCAACCATACTTGAACACCTCCGCATACTGAAGCTCAGTCACAAATCTGAATCAGTCATTAACTTGATGCCTTACGCTCTGCTAGGTTACAACAGCAGCATCCACAGCCTTACTAAATGCAAACCCATTGACCTAGTAACCGGACACTTTGATCCCCGCGATCCGTTTGACATTGATATCTCAGCTCAACTGTTACAACAGTACACGATAAATCATAAAGAGAAGATGACTTTAGCTTATAATGCCATTCATGAACTTTCTAACGCCTCTCGTAAAGACCTTACAAACAATCTAAATAAGAACCGGGAACCCGAGGTTGAGTACTCTCCTGAGCAACAGATTTTCGTTAAAAATCCGTTGGCTTCGCGTCAGAAACTAGCTCCCCGGTATACGCATGATGTTGTAATGGCTGATCTCCCTATTCATATATACACTAAGAAAAAGAGAGGTCCCATTGCCAAAAATAGGCTTAAGAGAGTCCCTAAGTCAGCCACATTGTTGCAGAATGTTCCTGATGCTCCATCTTCTCCTGCAACCAGCTCTCATGCAAGAGATAAGACTTGAGAGTCTAGACGACGGACCTGGAATCTTACCATTTAAATTAGGACCAGCAAAAATCGTCTCCCATTACCATTATTTCTTACAGCACATTAATCTTGTAGATATAAGAGACCGAATCACCTCAGTTAGCTTGCAGTTAGACAGTATTAGCCCTAACCTTCATAATAAAACTAATTCATTATTTGAACCTCACATAAACTACCTCAGAAATAAGCTTGACAGTGTATTAGAGCAGTTAGAGACATTTGAAAGTCATCGTGTTAAAAGAGGACTCGTAGATGGTCTTGGCTCTGTGAAAAAAGCATAACGGGTAACCTTGACTATACCGATGCATTACATTATAATCAAGCGTTGAACTCACTTTATAGTAACGAAGATAAATTGCTTACTGAATTAAACAGTCATGTTAGTCTATCTAAGGATTGGATGAGTCAATACTCAAAGGTAATAGACAACATCGTCGAAAATCAGAATAAAATATTAATACTTGTTAATAAAATTAATGAGAGTGAAGCTACAAGAGATAACGATTTAATAAAATACGCACATCTATTCCAAATACTCATGATATTGAGTGATAATGTGGATTCCATCTCACAATCACAACATATATTAATGATCTGCCTTGCATGGTCAAAGATTTCTGTGATATTGTTTTATTCGCGGATGATACCTCTCTGATTTTTAAAGTAGATAGGAAAGATAGTGAACTCATTCATGTAAATAATGTGTTATCTATGATCTCTGGATGGTTCGCCGCTAATAATCTTCTGTTAAATTCAAAAAAGACCAAATGTTTAAAGTTTTCATTACCAAATGTTCCTTATGTTGAACCAAACATTAAGCTTGGCCTAGATAAAATCTCTATTGACAAAGCGACAGTCTTTCTGGGAATCAAAATGGATTCAACTTTACAGTGGGATCCACATATACATGATCTAGCCGGAAGACTTAGTTCTGCTGCATATGCAGTTTGTAAGATAAGACAGTTAACAGATGTAGCTACTGCACGGCTAGTTTATTTCGCATACTTCCACAGTATTATGTCGTATGGTGTATTGCTGTGGGGAGCTGCTGCTGAGATAGAGACAATCTTTCTCTTACAAAAGCGTGCAATTCGAGCCATATATGAAATGGATCCTAGGGAATCTCTAAGGGATCTTTTTAAAGAAATTGATATATTAACTTTACCGAGTCTGTATATATTTGAAAATATTATGTATGTTCGGAAAAATTTGAGTAAATTTAAATTAAACAGTGACAACCATCATTACAACACTAGGAACAAATATAAATTAACGGTACCATGTTTTAGATTAGCAAAGACAAATAAAAGGTCCTTTTTAGGTAATTGTGTGCGGTTTTATAATAAAATTCCCGAACATATTACAATGCTCACAGAAGGAAAATTCAAATTGCACGTGAAAAATATTTTGATGAAGAAATCCTACTACACAGTTTGTGATTACTTAAACGACAAAAATGCTTGGAAAATTCCACCTCTGCCAAGCCATCACATGTCTCCTACGTAATTTAAACAAATATTGTAATAATTGTATTATATTGTTTATAACACATTGTAAAAAGACGTTTAAAAGAATGGCCCCGAGTTTCTTGCCCGTTCTTCTCGCAGTGGCTCTATAAACTTTTTTTTGCTGAACGTGGCAGTACAATGTAGAATATTTCAATATTAAAATTTGTAATTGACCTTCATAAGAGCGTCGTAGACGCCTAAATTGAATAAATGATTTTGAATTTGAATTTGAATTTGACAGGAATTAGTTAAAATCCAAAATGTTTTAGCATTCATAAGAGCATCCACTACGCATCATTCGGTATTGAACCTGTACGCGATACGCGCTATGATTAATAAGTTAAGCACACTATATGGTAGAGACAGAGTAGTAGACTTAGATACTAGGGAATATTTTGATGTAATAAAACTAGGTTCTTATTATGTAGGTAATGAAATAGTGGTAGTCTATAAATTCCCTATAATCCTATCTTATGTATACGATTTATATAAATTATCTATTGTCCCGAACAAAAACCAGGAAATCATTTCTCCTCCATATCCCTTCCTAGCCCTACACGAGAAAGATTTCAGGTACATAGTGGCAGAATGCCCGAAGACCAGTAAATGGTACCTCTGTGTGGAAGAACAGAGCTTTCAAAGCCGAACGTCCGAAGACTGCATACAACAGCTCATAACCACGCAGCAAAGAAGCGCCGCCTGCAGCCCTACCACAGTATCACTGACTAAACCCGCCTACGAAGAACTTGACGAGAGACATTACACTCTCAGTTTTCCTGCTCCAACAAAGGTCCACCTATCCTGCGGACAAGATCTATACAAAATATTACAAGGAAGCTATCTCGCTGTAATGCCACACCAATGCTATCTTGAAACATTGCATTTTACGATCTCTAACACAAACGATCGTTTAAGAGGACAGGCGATGAAAATAATGGACCTACCTAATGTCACCGCCGCCATTCACCCTACAGTCTCAACTTTGAAGCTGAACACTATTAATCTTAGTAATCTACACACAATCAATACTAAGATTTCTCAGCAACAGCCATTGAATTTAAACGAAGAGGTCGACTACAGCTTTTATCATACTACCATCCCGATGTACGTCATCATATTAAGTGCATGCGCACTAGCCAGTGCCCTGTACTATCGCAAATACCACCAGAAACCAACGAAGAATTCACCAGTAATCTCGGGAGAAGAGCAGCCGGAATTACAGGCAGTCTACGCCTTACCAGAACCGACTACCAGAAGGTTTGATCCCGACCAACCCCCAGCTCAATTTACGACCAAGGTCTTCAATAATCGCTGTTCTTCGGGGGGAGGTGTTACGCAAGGCTAGACTATGGAAAGAGCCGCGTAAGCGATGGCCTAGATAGACATCGCACCACGCCAGGCGCACCGTCAGCGGAACGTGTCAGCGATTGACGTCAACCCGAGCCTTCGAGGAAGCACGATTGCAACACGCCGCATTCTTGGTCTTGCATCGATCATTTATCGTACTTTTAGTTTAACTTAGAATTATTTTATATTGTAATTTTTATAATTAAATTTTATTGAAATAAAATAATTTTTTTGCATCCTCCGATCGCTGCCCACGTAATTACCTCCATACCATATTTTTTTTAAAAATATTTATATACTCTACTACTACTAGGCTTACGTAAATATGATCATGCCTCCGATTATCGTAATAAGCTCAAGTGGCTCCCTATTCGTCGTCGCGTCGCCGGATTGCTCATATATAAGGTGGATATTAATTCATCAACAATACTGCGGGGGCTGGTGTAGAATCGATAACTGAATGTGTTCCACTCATGTTTAATTTTCACATACCAAAAAACAGTATAACTATTTTCTAAGCGCTGCTTGTTGCCTTTTAAAATGATGCAAGAACCGCGGTTTATTCCATTCTCACACGTACCTACGAACGCTACCCGATGTCAATTAGACGCTATCACTAAGGCAAAACAGCTGTTTTTCCCTAGTGATAGATGAAGCTGTTTCACGTACCTATTCTGACGAACGCGAAGGCCATACCGGCCAATCTAGCTAGACTGCCGAATGCTTTGCATAATCGCCAATCGATTAAACTCTTCTAAATGATAAAAAATTGGGTTCGTTGCATACGCACCCAATGTCAACTCCCCCTGTGTCAGTTGCTCACTATTTCAGTTCCCCCAAATAAATTAGATTGAAAGAAATAACTACCATATATTAAATGTACCGTTAGAAAAAAAGAGTTTCTCTTGATATTAATATATTTATTTCAATGTTATATTTCAATATCATAATTGCTAAAATTACATTTAGTCAATTATTTCGAATGGTTTTTATATGTTATCCAAAAATCTTGCGTTTTAATAACACATACAGTTGTGTTATTAAAATGCAAGATTCAAAATTCAAAATGTATGCATACTAGCTAGGTATTATATGGAGGACACCGCAGCAGCCGGTATTATGAATGAAATTCTATTGTTCTCGTAATCTTTCAACCTGACGGGTTTAACTTCAAATCACCAATCAGTCCAGCGCATTTCTTACAAGTTATAAAATTTGGATTACTGATAACAATAGTTGTCATCCAGAAATACAGATGAAAGTGAAAAAAGGATTATTCAAAAACTATACATCAGTGCAAATCATTTTTAATAGACGTATTTGAAATTTTTCAAAATCAATATATAATTGTCGTAAATTGATATTCCAGCATGTTTAAAAACACATTATGTAGAAAGCGTAACAAAGATTTGAAAGTTCCAAGAACAAATTTCAAGGAACCACTTAATATATTAATCCCCGCAAAATATATGCCCCTTGTATTGTTTGATTACATCAAAAATGAAAACACAATTATCGCATTAACCTTATTGTAAGAGAAATAAAAAATATAACCGCAACAGTGTCCTAAAGCAAAGCTTACCAAGGCAATGGTTACTGTTTGGTGATCTCAGCATGGTGTTATTCACAATAGCTTTCTCCGATCTGGCCAAGCAATAACGGCAAATGTCTACCGTACCGAACTCCGAAGATTGATAGCGAAACTAGCAGTGAAACATCCCCGACTCATGAATCGATCTTCACCATTATTATGTTGTCTTAGGTTTTCGCGATTATTACACATAGTAATTAAACAACTTTAAACGGTTTAAATCGCGTATATTTTTCATTATTTTATCCCGTTGTTTCAAAAACTTTGCAGTGATCGTGGTCACGGGCAGCGACTGATCAAGAGTTCAGACCGCCCTAGGATAATGATGAGGGCGCGCCCCCGCCTAAGAAATAGTATATTAGTTTGACTTTTTTTACTAGTGTGAAAAATTAAACATGGTTCATACTACCTATAAAAGTTTTCAGATCGATCTCCAAACGAAACTAACTGTCCATTAATCTGCACGACATTAAACCTAAGGGTGGTAAATATAGTACATTACTGCAGCGGCCAGCAAAGGAGGCATTGATGGACGAACGTGTAAATGTGGACCGAGGCGAAGCCGAGGCACATATACGTAAGTCCATCAGTGCCTAGTTGTGGCCAAGGCTTGTATAGTGCTTTTCTAAAATAATGCGCGGAAATTAAAAGTAGTACCTAGGCAGAATTTTTTATTTGAAGATACAGTTGTTAAATGTACAATTTATGAATTTTAAAGTGGACTTTCCGGGGATTATGTTGGTTTGGGATAATTCTAAAGAGGTGAAAAAAGAGGTGAAGAATTTCAGGTGTCGTTGAATTAAGTTCATCACACTCAATGTCTTCACTTGAACTCATTTTGCCGAAACAATTACTTTTCAAAATCAATGACTATCAACAAACAACAGTAAAATTGCCCGCGTTAAAGTGTTCATTTGTTTTTTTTTCAATAAATAGCGTTCTATTTGCAAGCCAGATCGAAATTTAAATAAAACCTTTGATAAGTTACCTCCTTGGTTGCCATGCTTCGAAGTAAAAGATCGTTCCATTTTTAAATTACACGATAGATATGAGTTTACTATGCAATTTATTTGGCCGCTAGACACGACAGATATAGATTTTCATACATTTTTTGCCGGCCGCTGCGCGCATGTATTTGGCCAGTACAGCAATTTTGATTTATCTCGAAGAAGGTTGTCAAAATAATGCTTACATTTCCAAGCATGATTGAGAAAATATTTTAGCTGACCCTTTACCGTACATACTTAAAGGCAAAGCACCTCACGCATTATACGACCAAAATCATGACAAGTGACTGTAGGCTACCAAGCAGAACACCAAATCCATGTCGTGTTTGGCCGCATGACTTGTATTGGCTTAGTTTCTATAGGACAACTTAGTTGACGCGGCCATTGACAATGAGCGTGGTCATCTAGTGCATGAAGTTGCTTCGACTTAAATATGTACACTTTTGTTGTTATCTTTAAAAAAGACGAGAGGCATCATACAAGTGAACTGTGAAACATTTTTGCAACTGATTTATTTGAAAATTTACATGGGGCACACTAAAAGTTTTGTACTTCTAGCTAATCGTAACTATTTGAATTTCGAATGTTATATTTTTTAAAAGACTTCCAACCCTTGGTAATAAAAAAAAGTTGGCGGGAAATAATTTGTCAGTTGTTTATTTTCACATATCAAAGTTCTACGTACGGAACGAAATGATTTTAGAGCAATGATTTTTTATGATTTTAAAAGTTCTCTCCTCCGCAAGACTGTGTCGTTCGTCTTCAAAATGCTTTTGGGAAAGAAGAGCCTTGTTTGAACACCGTGGGGCGATGGTTTGCTGAATTTGAGAGAGGTCGGGTTTCTTTACATGACAAATTTCGTGAAGGGCGGCCTTCAACTGCAGTCAACGAAAAAATAATATGGCTACTGTTTAGGATCTAATAGAAGAAAACCCGCGGATTGCCTATGAGGCAATTCGAGGACTATTGGGGATTGGTATGAGCCAAATTCAGAAAATTTTACACGAAGAATTAAAAGTTCGGATATTTTGTTGTCGTTGGATCCCTCATGAACTGACAGCAGTGCAGAAGCGGGCTCGTGTGGAATGATGCTCACGGATGCTACTGAAGTACGACCACGGACATTCCAATTCTGTTTATGACATTGTCATAGGAGATAAAATGTGAATTTAATGTTTTGAACACGAAAAAAGAAGCTATCTTGTGAATGGGTGTTTGAAAATGAGAACAGGCCAACAAAAGTTAGGCAGGCGAAAAACGTTGGTAAATAAATGATCGCGTTTTTTTTTCTCAGCTACGGGTCCCATCTGCACAATTCCACTTGAAGATCAAAAGAGTATTAATACCGAGTATTCTATTAGTATTCTAGCATTTGTTTACCCAGGGTGTTAGAAAAAGTTTGCGAAAGACAGCCAAAAAGCCGCGTTCTCCTACATCATGACAACGCTTCTTCACAGACGGCCAACAAAAGTCATTTTTAGCTTCCGAAAAAGTACAACTCGTCACCCATCCTGCACATAGCCCCGACCTAGCACCCTGTCATTTCTGTATCTTCTCGAAAATCAAATATTTGATGAGAGGTTTCACTTTTACCAGCTCCGAAGAGGCATCGATAGCGTTCCATCAGCACGTAGAATACATGTCATAAAATATGTGGTCCTCCTGTTTAAAAAAATGTTTCGATCGTATGGATAAATGTTTTAAATGTATAGGAGTTGTTGTTTTTTTAAGTTACACAAAACTTTTAGTGTGACCTACGTATTAATCGGTCTAGTTGAAATATGTAGGGAAGATGCAACGATGCTAAATTAATAGAGCATGCGAAGACACGATTTCAGCGCGCCCCTCCGATCTTCGCACCCTAGGCTGCAGCCTAATTAGCCTAAGGGTTAATCAGGCCCTGGTCACGGGGTGACTAATTGATTTTATTTGTCACATGAGTTATTAAATGAAATGAAATGAAATTAATTTATTTAAGACAGTGCGTAACATTAAAATTGACATACTTAATTAAAAGAATATGTTTCACAAACAAATAAAGCTAGTAATAAAATATAATTAAAATGCCAACCCAATGCTAAGCTGTCAGAAATAGGACCCATCTCAGCATATCCTGGTTGAGAACCAGGGCTTCAAAACTATGATTGCACTGCTCCCAATCTGGATAATTTCCTAGATTAAATCTTAGTGATTTAAGAAGATTTGCATTAGGATGTTATCAATACAGACAGGCAAAATCTTACAACTGAGAACATGTGCGAGAAAATAGACCCTATTTATTGTTATATTGTGAAGAATTAAGAAATGAAGTAGATTTGCCTTTAATATTTAGGTATAGGTATATGATTATTTAGTTAGGACCAGAATAAAATTGTTGAGACCTACCTTTTAAACCGTCAGGTTGCGGTTTTCGATACCTATGATTATGGTATCATTTGATTTGTCTTATAAGTTTTATGGTCTTAGGCAGTAACATAATATCTGGTTGATTGATAATTTTCGTAACTTCAATAACCAGAATATAAAAATTAAATTACTCTTAAACCAGGGTAAAAATATGGAAAATGGCTACTGATTCTAAAATTATACTGTTTTATCAATAAATTAAGAAAGAAATAATCAGGACACAACACTTTTTTAGGGGGACCTAAGTCTCCTAGTGAAATGGGCATTCTCCTTTAACACATTTTCGAATGAATCTTTTTGGGAAATATATGAGTAATTTAAAGAAATATTCCATAATAATCTCGAGAACATTCACTCGATATCACTGTCCATATGTCGAATTTGGATTAATAATAAGTCCAATGATTATGAATGTAAAATAATAAAAATCTTTAGAACTTTAATGCTTTTATACTGTCACACCGTGAGAATGTTGATATAAGGTAAGTTGTGAGATTATAAAATACTAAAATACTTCTAGATTTTCAACACTACATTTACAAATGTCAATAATTAAATAAATCCTACTTTCCCGCTGACAGATTGAATGAATCTAACTGCGTAGCCAATTTCGACCTGAGCCGTATAATGGAACGGAGTAAGCGCTTAGGTTTAAAAATCAATCCGAAAATTTATACAACTTATCAGTTTCTATTCCTCACATATCTAGATTTTCCATTCTAAGGTTGACTGGAAGAGATTGCTTTAAGCGATGATGTTTAGAAGTAGGAGGTAAAACATCGATGTTTGACCTCTTACATAGACGATCACCGAGCATCCCTAGTCTGTGGGGGATTCCCTAAACAGTTAATGTCAACCACAGATTAATAAGGACTGTAAGCGCCGAGCAAAACAGCATAAAGAATATTTATTTCGCAAAATTTCGTCATACAGAGAATACCTGCCTGCATGTGCCTGTGCTGTTATTTAACAATAAAAGTTAAGAAGTGTTGCAAAGAGATTTGGCATATTAAATCTAATGTGAAATAGGTTGTTTGTGGATGTAATACCTACGAGCGTAACAACAACAACGTTTCTACGGCTATAAGATTAGTTTTAAGTTGTAATATTTCAGTTGACTTTCAATCAACAATAGAAGGTAAGTTTTAAAGATCAGTGTTATTATTTACATAGTGAAGATGTGCCGCATCCGAATTACATTAGAGATTGCTCGCTATTCATACCAACCGCTGATGGTACGTGCTATGTCTAGTGAGTGGTTACTTACTTTTTACATAAGTAATTACGTATCAATGCAATAAAATACTATGTACCTACTTCCCGTGCTTACCTAGGTTTGCCAAACTACAATATCAGCCATGAATTTTTTTACTGAAGTTATGTGAACGAAATAACATGTAAAGATATGCTTAGCTTACATACTTTATATATCATATATATTCCATAATTTTTATAGTATGTATATACTGTTATAAGTAGGTGTAGTAGTATGTACTTAAACACAACCTGCGGGTCCAGCAAACCTGAGCAACTTAATTTTTGCAAAAATCTTTATGATCATGAAATGCGATGGTGCTGAGATTTTAGGTGATCTTTAATGGCACTGTTGGCCATCCTTACTCTTTACGTCAGTCGTTTTCAGGCTTTAGGACTCTGTGGATGAAGATGGTGCTGTTTTTGGGTTGGTCAGATCCCAGGGTAGTACTGTATTTGTGGGATTGTCCACTGCTGAAAACAGCTTCCTCCATTATGGGGTGGTTCGCCATAATCTCCACGCTTGGCAGTCATCTTTGGGGCCACAGTGTGAGATATCAGTCCTCAGAAAGTGCTGCTGCCACTTCTTTAATCATTATGTGATTATATAGAATTAAGTATTTTATTTTAAACTAAATGTTCTAAGTAATATTGTAAGAAACTATCAAGTATTTCTAAACTAAATATTTTAAATTACCAATATTAAACCAAGACATAAAAAAGAATATTGTCTTATGTCTGCTTGTTGTTATGTCCGCTGCAAAGTACAAAATTATGCAATTGATATATGTCGCAACCCTCTTCCCAAGTTCTATGTGAAGTATGTTTTCATTTTCTTCAAATATTTTATTAAAGCATTAACTGTTAGGTACTTCTTCACAGAAGTTTTGAATGACTCTAAGTTTGAATATTCTGAGTCAGCATTTCATCCACAAGAAATCAATCAAACAGTCCGTGATAACCGTAGAAGCAATTTCAGTTGTTTGACTATAGATGAGAATTATTCGTTTACTTCTGTAGATTCTCCATCAATGTCAGTCAACTCAGATTTAATTCCTTCAACATCATCATACCTACCACGAGCATGAGCATGTGCAAAAATTACATCTCGCAGGCATGAGATTGACATGCATTTATGAACCACAAGTGACAATGGAACATAAGTTTTGTGTCATCAAGAGATTGCTAGGTGATAAATGTGATGCTAACCCTACTATGTTACTCCCTGTGGGGTGTAGTGATAGAATGTCACCCCCCACATAGCTACCTGCGGGTGTCATAAGAGGCGGCTAAATGTAAAATACCAGAAGGTGCCCACCTTCTGGTATTTTATATTTAGTAGCAGTGCCTTCTGAGGAACTGATAACTTAAACTGCGATCCCAAGACGTCTGCCAAGTATGGGGATTATGGCAAACCCCCCTTAATGGGGAAGCCATGTTCAGCAGTGGTCAATCTGGCTAATACAACTCTAGGTTAGTCTGAACAACATCCTCGACCACATCATCACTTACCATCAGGTGAGATAGTGGTCAAAGGCTAACCTATCAGGCATAAAAAAAAAAAAAATAATAATAATACAGTAAATATGTAAAAACATTCTATTTTACGGAAATATATACTGTTATATTATCAATAAAAAAAAAACAATTTTACGGTTATATGTTACATTCAGTTTTATTGATAATCTATTATTGTTTTACAATAAAACATATTTTGTTAAGATCACTCTTCTTAATTTCTAAGGTCCATGGACTCCAACATGGAGTTTGAAGGAACATTATCACCTGTGAATGAATCAACTCAGAATTTAATTAGCACAAATGAGCTTGCCGGTAACAATGGTATAGATTGCATGCCAATTGGATTATCGCCAGTGCAAATACAACAAGAATACTTTGAAAACTTGGGAGATGGTGATTGGGTTAAGTAAGTATATTTTACAAGAATGAAGGAAAATGTTTATTTTTCTTGTTTCGAGAGTTTTAGACTTCCCACATACAATTTCAATTCTATTTAACATATTGTGCCCTTTTTTCCTATATAATTAAAAATTAATGGGAATGTTGACTATCCATCTAATTACCCGACGTTTACAGCATACCTA
This sequence comes from Plagodis dolabraria, assembly GCA_963854805.1. Lineage (NCBI taxonomy): Eukaryota > Metazoa > Arthropoda > Insecta > Lepidoptera > Geometridae > Plagodis > Plagodis dolabraria. Next base: position 17,849,634 of record OY978447.1, on the reverse strand, counting down.
AGGCCTTTGGTATGCTGAATAGGTGTGGTACTTAATAATCGATAATTTTAAGAGAGACTACCCTGCATTCAGAAAATGTATTGAATCACTAACAATTTGCAATAATAAAAAATAGAATGTGTACATTAATGATGTAACAAATAATATATCTTCTCCTTTAGTTATATGTCGACATTTGCAGAAAATTCTATATGAATGGATATGAAATTATAATACAATTGATAGAGTATATAAATTTTATTTAAATATAATTGATTTTAAAAAATATTGTGAAAGACTTAAGATAACCACTTATATAGGTACATTCTTATTTGTTTTTCTAGTATAACTATTTGTAGATTTGTAGTGTTGTTAAAATATTAACTAAAAACAAAATAATGAATGTCCTTGTTTACATAAAAATAAATCATATTCAAAATATATTTTTAGTTGAGAGACACTGAGGTTATGAGCGAGAGTCTGACCCGCACTTGGCTGCTTTTTATTATTAGTTGTTTTATGTTTGATATTGAACCATAATCATACCAAATTAAAAACTTAAGCGTATAGTTTTTACGACAGTGCTTAAGTAAAAAAATACATTAAATAAAACACCTTTTTTATATGGAGTTATTTTTTTGTTTCCCTTTTGTTTTTAGTTTTTAGTTATTATATATTTATTAGTTATCAGCTCGACTACCAACATAAAATGTCAAACCTATCTAACATTTTTTGTGAATTTTATTTGAAAGTCAACATTTGCATATTATATTGGAGATAAATATTTGCATTCCTTACATCACTAGTGTACCATAGACCATATAAATTAGTATTATTTATACTTAAATGCAATGATAATGCAAATATGTTATTCTAAGCACAGAATTGATTTTTGCATGTATAATAATTTATACCGTATAATAAGCCTGATGTTGAACGTACCCAGCCATATTTAAATTAACTAATTTAATCTATTTATAAATTATGTATTTTAATTGCAAGCTGATTACTTGTGGATTTTGTCACAAGATTCCATTATGAGTCAGGTGCAGATTTTATAACAAAGCACCTTAAATTGTGTCATATCTATATGGCAAAGCTTACACTGATGAAACCTGTTCAATAACTGTACTCAATTTTTTTTTGCAGATATGAGAAGAGCAATAGAAATTATTTGCTTCAAAATGTTGCATTTGCTTTATTTGGGAGTCCGAGTAGTGAAGGAGATCTAACAGAAGTCATAGGAGACCAGAATGCACACCTAGAGGGATACACATCAAGACAAAAGGAACAAGTCATGAAAGTTTATGAAAAGCTATGTGAACAAAGTATGTTAATCACTAAATATAATAGGTATTTATTACTAAGCTTCCCGTATCCGCCCTTCCGTTCATCTGACCTTCAAGGGCTTGTTTTTTTTTCAACAAAAATTTTTTATAGTCGTTTGTTGAAACTTTGACAAAAATGGTGCTAGAATGGCGGATAGCTTATGAAATAATAATGAATACAATAAATTGAGAAAAAGGGTATCTACATACTTATACAGTAAAAGTTTTATTTTTATTGTAAAAAGTTTATTTTCAATTAAATATCAATAGAATAAGAACAAAAATATACCTATAAAATTGAACTATGGTCAAATATAATTAATCAAATAACCCGCCCCTCACTGTACCCGGTGCAAAGGTGCCCTGCATTGCCTCGTTGAACTGAGTTGGCCAACCTTGGCGCCAGGTAGGTACGAGCCAAAGCGGGAGTCACCGAATTTTTCTCTTATTCTACGCCCTAGTTGTTTCACCAAGCTTTTTATTGTATCTATTCTATTGTAAATGGTAATATGTACTTACAAGCATCAAACTTAACCTAAATAATAAATGGATTAAGTCCGATGCTTGTATGCATCCGGGTGGACAATATTTTCCATACATGAATATTATCTGAGATGCCAAATGATTGTGTTTAGTAATACAAAGCAAAATAATGTTTAACAAGAAATAACGAAAACGCCCGACGGAGTGTTAAACACAGAAAAATATTTAAAAAAATATGTATTTTTGGTATATGCATTTAACAAATATATTGTGTGTTTATCTAGAACCGTCAGAGGCTTATCGAAACACCAAAATCGTGTTATGCTTGAAAAAAAAAATCAATTACGTAAAGAAAAGATCGTGATCACGGGGTGATCACTGCAAAGTGTTTGAAACGTCGGGACAAAAATTATGACAAATATACGCGATTTAAACCGTTTAAAGTTGTTTAATTACTATGTGTAACAATCGCGAAAACCTAAGACATCATAAACTATAGAGGATAATAAGCTATTTTAATGGCTTATTATCCTCTTCAGATTTCTGTATAATAAGGCATAGCGGGTGTGTGGATGCTATATGTTGACGGTGCTAACGCCTTTTCGGAAAATGGCTTATAAAGGATGCTGAAAGTCATCCCTTATAAGCCATTAATAATAAGCCATAATACGGGCAAGACGATTTGTTTTGAAACAGTGATAGCTGAGCGGTAATAGCTATGGACTGCCGCCGTACCGCAGATCCATAGTTCGATACCCACCGTCGGCTTGAGCTTCACGGCATGTTGGAAAGGCATTTTGCGAATGTTCGCCTGACCAGCTACCACCCACAAGTAGTAAATCTGTCGCCAAGCACCTAACAGTGTATTCCGGCAGCAGCCCTTCAGTGCCAGCAAGTAATGAAGATAGCAGGCACGTGAGACTTAACAACTATGTCTTTGGGTTATGGGCGCAGTGCAGTTACATCCGGAATGTTATCCGCACAGTCTCAGGAACGTTAATCTTATTTTGAGCTGCACTAACAACGTGTTCTTGTGTTGAGGTGTATAGCTGTCCATAAAACTCCATCCTCCATTTTGATGAGATGGTTATACTGTCGGCAATTTTTAGTTTCCTTATATCCTTTTTATTCTGTGCTTATATGGCTTTGCTATATATGTAGGTGAATTTTAAGCTAACGCTTAAACAGTTTCGACCAACTCCTTGTTTGTCTCGTCCACTGTTTTGCATTCAGTCAGGCAGTAAAAGCTCTACCTCTATAGTTATTCAATGCGCCCTTAACCATTTGGTTATTGCTACCGGTTGATACCCCAATGATCACAGATACATCATTGAATATTCTATTCTTGGTTATTATGATAAACTCGTTCTAATTTCTGATTGAACTAACGGGACTTAACCACATCCACTTCTCGAAGAAAGAGTTCATCGCGAAGAATCCCTCCTTTTCCATGAAGTCCTCTGGTTCTGCTGCCAAAATTCGAATGGCCCCACTCTCGACTGATTGAAATTCTGTGTGCCTCCTCATAAATATCCATAATCCCCCATAACAATTGTGAAGTATATTTTGGAGGAATGTATCTCATACATAGCCTCTACTTCATCATCTGTGCGTGTCGAGGTCGGCGCATAAACTTGTATGACCTTCAGCAAATATCGTTTTGCTGGTATTATTAGTCTGTAATTTCGGGACAGGTGGTTTCGGGAAACCTAGGTACTGCCTTGAAATCTAAAGAAAAAGCCAGTCGGCGGAATGTTTTTCCTGAATTGAAGATATACCAACGAAAGTTAAAAAAAAATCGGAGAGCATTGGTAAGAAAATCCTTGCGTCTTTTTTGCAAATTAGGGCATTACACAACAGTATAGCTAGAAGGCCAAAGCACGGTTACCTCAGATTGGTCCAAGTGTCCTCACTTTCCACTAAGGTAACAGAAGCGAAAGAAGGCTTCAAATTTAAAACTGATGCGTCATACAGCCCAGACCTTGAACTTATACGTTTTACGAGCCCTGCATCAGCGGTGATTGCATTCCACAAAGCCATTAAAGAGGTCCCCATGGAAGAGTGGCCCAACTATATTTACAGTGGTTACAGCAAATGCAAAAATGTATAAATTGGGATGGCATATACTTTGAAAAACAATAAAACTATCTTAAAGTCTAATATCTGGTCTTATTTATCAGATTTCAGAAGCTCTCAGTATGATCTTAGTATAAGATATGCTACCCTGCTCGACACCTGGATGTTGTTATATGTTGTTAACAAGATACCTCCATGCGAGAAACCCGACACCACCTTACTTATTTTGGTTATAAGTAACATTCATTTACATATTATTGTATTATTCCGAAGTAACTGTTTATTACCTATATACTTAAATGAAATATAACATCAGCATACCAATATAATTTATTGTCTGTTTGCCATTTGGCACTTCTTTCATCTCCCAGTCTAACCTTTCCTGCGCTTCCAGTGTACCAAGTTGTGACTGTTTTGGAGTATGTATCTGGGCCTTTTCTGACGTGACCTGTTCAACTCCATTTTCTAATGCTGAGAGGTTATTAATTTGTAGTATCGAATTTTGTTAGTGCCCAATTCCCATGTCTGACAGCTGTCAATATTGTTACGCTACAGGAGTCAAATACTTTAGGGGGAAACATATTGTATGTCAAATATTTATAATTTTTGTCTTTGCATTTCAGGCAAATATTCATACAACAATGATGACACAGTAATGTCAGTGTTGCTAGTGGTTTGTGCCCGTCCAAAGCCATTGAAATTCTTTCAAATGCAGCCTGCAGACTACTGGGTTGACCTGCATCAAAGGAATGACATAGATTTGTGGTGCACTGCGGTGTTTAGGGTTCGGAAATGCATTCCGACAACAGTTGGTGGTAAGTCATGAAATAAGATTTTGTGTCATTGCCCATATATGTGTAATGTTTTACAATTAATAATTGATTTAATTACTTACTGTTTTAGCGTCATGCTGTAAAGTGTACATAGATGAAAACGCCAGAGTTTATCAGGACTGGGACTCTTATCTGTTAAATAACACACTGCCAAAATGTGTTCTTATTTTGCCTCAAAATGGAGAATACAACGGGACCATCATTGAGGTATTATATATACATATATTTTTATTGCTACTCAGACCAAATAAAAAGTCAAGACAGAATGTTGTGAACAGAGAAGTGAGGCCGGTTTTCCAAACATGTGTGCGTGTGTCGGTGTTGCCATGATAATCAAATTACCTTATGAAAATAACATTACTGGGTATTTAATTTACATACATTTATTTCTTGTAACTAATTAGTGTCAGGTTTTTTATGCAATCGGGGAAATAAGCACAAAGCACACCTGATGTTAAGCTGTAACCTTTGCCGATACAGTTCGTCACAAGTGGCAAACTGCTCTGCGCCCATCACCTTGAAACATAAAGATGTTAAGTCTTGTAGGGACACATGCAACGTGAGCACAATTTGATGATATTGCAAAAGTAGCCACATGCGCTCAGTTGCCCCCTCACGTTTGTACCGAGCGTCCGTACTTCAGCCCACCTTATTAGTATAACCTTTTGTAACTAAATTTGTGTAATTCTGACGGATAATAATTAATGGTGATCACCGAAATGTAGTACTTTTTTTGCCCATCCCAGTAGACAGACAAAACACGAATATGGATGAAATGAGGGCGCACATATAAAACTTCATAGGTGACGTGCGCCACGATTGCTGATAAACATTTCATAAAACCTTACAGTCTCATGTGCCTGTAATTTTACCGGAACATAGGAATGTGAACATTACTGCTTGGCGGTTGGAATAGGTATAAATATATATAAGTCACCGATTTTAAAATAATGCCATGATAGTTCCTTCTTACTTTTCCGAATGATTTCGATCCAATTTTATTTAATTTTTGGACTCAATTCGGAAAATGTAAAATTAATTATAATATGGTTATAATTCAACTCTATACACAACAACGTTAAAAACAAAAAAAAACAATGGAAATATGTTTTTTTATAACGAAAAAAAACATCATCTACTTCAATATCTTCGAAACCGAAAACCCAATACTAATGAAATGAATATGAGTCATAATTAAAGGTATCAACTTTTCTAACAAAAAATAAAATGACGGAGTTATGAAGTAACAAAGATTTAATCAAGTAAATTAAATAAAAAAAAATAGAACTGAATTGAAAATCTGGTCCTTTTTGAAGTCGGTTGAAAATGAACTGAATGAATGAAATCCATCTTTTAAATTTGCAATTAGACCACTGAACCGATTTTGATACGAGATTCTGTACGAGGGGTGATCCAAAAGTAATGATAATCAGGTATTTCTAGACGGTATTAAAATCTAAAAAAAATTTTTTTTTGCTTGCTCATACATCCACAAGGTGCGCGAGAAAAAATCGTATAAATACACCATGATTCCAGGGAGATACATTCATTTGAATACTGACAACCGGAGTGATAACATCAAAATGGAGAAAAACGAAATCAGAGCTGTCATTAAATATCTCTCTCTGAAAAAAATGTCTACCAAAGACATACACAACGACTTGGTGGAAACATTGGGACACTCTGCCTCTCCATATTCCACGGTTGCACGCTGGGCCAAGGAGTTTAAGCTGGGTAGAACATCCACGGAAGATGAACATCGTGAAGGACGCCCATCCACGTCCACCAATGAAGACAATGCCAAAAAGATAGAGGATATCGTGATGGCAGATCGAAGAGTGACCGTCAGGCACGTAGCTGAGATGACAGGGATCTCTTATGGTAGCGTTCAAAGAATTTTGACCAACGAATTGCACATGAAGAAGGTCTCTGCGCGTTGGGTACCGAGAATGTTAACAGGCGAGCAAAAGAAAAAACGAGTTGACATTTCAAAGGTTAATCTCGAGAAGTTCCAAGCTGATAAGAAAATTTTTTGTCACGTTTCGTGACCATGGATGAGACCTGGGTCCACCATTTCGACCCGGAAACCAAAAAGCAGTCGATGTCTTGGAAACGAGCCTCCTCACCGACGCCGAAAAAATTCAAAGTCTCAAGTTCGGCGGGAAAGTTTATGGCGTCCGTTTTTTGGGACGCTGAAGGAATTATTATGGTCGAATACTTGGATAAGGGAGCTACTATTACGGGCTCTTACTACGCAGACCAAATAAGAAGATTACGGGAGGCCATTAAAGAAAAAAGGCGCGGCAAACTGCGAGCTGGGGTGCTGTTTCACCAAGACAACGCACCGGCTCACAAAGCCGCAGTTGCGATGGCTGCCATTCAAGAAACAGGGTTTGAACTGCTCGAACACCCTCCCTATTCGCCAGATCTAGCTCCCAGTGACTTCTATCTCTTTCCTCGGCTCAAAGAACATCTCCGAGGCCAGAAATTTGAAGATGATAGCGAAGTGATGGCAGCTGATGAGGCATTTTGGGAGAGTCAAGATAAAGATTTTTTTTCTAAGGGAATCCTAGGTTTAGAAAAACGTTTAACTAAATGTATTGCCTTAGGAGACTATGTAGAAAAATAAATTATTTTTGTAACATTAACCACCGTGTATTATTTTGATTATCATTACTTTTGGATCACCCCTCGTATTAAAAAAAAATACAGTCCATTGAGAACCTTCCCTTTTTTTTAAGTCGGTTAAAACACATTGTTCAACTATTAAAAAAATAACTAATACCAATACGTTGTGTCTTATCACCCAATAATAGGGTAAACCTTATAGGCTTAATAACGGCAACACCAATGCCACCACGCCGCAATAGTTCGACTGACGAGTCACGGCGTAGTTTCGTTGTACATATGTGTGTGTAATCGTGTTTGTACACGGCGAGGCGTAGTTTTGCCGGCCTCACTGCTCTTTACACAACATTCTGTCTTGACTTTTTATTCGGTCTGCGTATTGCTATATAATTTTACATTGCCATCGCTTCTCTCAATAAACTTGATTTAGTAGCAGTAAAACTCTTTGTGCGAGTTCACATTACTGTGTTCTAGTTTAAGGGTTGAGCTGCCAGTGAAATTACAGGCACATGAAGTCTCATGTGCCTGCTATTTCACCGGCGCCCATCACCGTGAGTCATAAAGATGTTAAGACATTAAAAAAATTAAACATTAATTATTGAAAAAAACATCTTAATGTCTCAGAGTGATGGGCGCAGTGTAGTTTGCCTCAAAATTTTTGTAAAAGTTTGTAAAGTCACAAATAAAATATTTGTGACTTTTGCTAAGAAATAATTCATTAAACAATTTGAGAATTTACATTTGTAAAGATGTTAAGACATTAAAAAAATTAAACATTAATTATTAAAAAAAACGTCTTAATGTCTCAGAGTGATGGGCGCAGTGTAGTTTGCCACAAAATTTTTGTAAAAGTTTGTAAAGTCACAAATAAAACATTTGTGACTTTTGCTAAGAAATAATTAATTAAACAATTTGAGAATTTACATTTGTGATTTGTCTGTAGCAATGCAGCGAAGAACGTGTATGTATTATTTTTAATATGAATTTCGAAAATTATCACATATCTTATAATTTTGATCTTCGTTTTTTAGGGTCAAGAAGCATTTGCCGTGAAACTATCCGTCGTACCATCTCCTTCTCTTGGAGTGAAAGCGCGGGTACTAAGTACCGTAGACACTGCGAGCACTGTGGCCTCGCTAGGAGCCATTGGCGTGTTGGGAGTAGCTGCATTTACGCCAGTAGGCCCTGCGGTATTGGCCGGTGCTGCGGTCGCGACTGTCGCTACTGGCGTATACGGCCTTGTGCGCTCGTCGCTGCATCTACGTGATAGAAGCACGCATCAACAAGTAAGTAATGTTCTATGTGAATTATTGCTAAATTCTTGATTGTTGTGACATTACTCAAGAGGGCTCTGTGGTTTTAAATATACCAGCGTCCATTAAATTTCTCCGGTACTTGCGTACATCTACACTATGTATGCATAATCACGCATCCGTACAGTTATATGAAATTGATTACTTTTTTTTATATGGCTACCCTTTGACCACTTTCTCACTTAATGATGATATGGTCGAAAATTTTGTTGAGGCTAACATAGAATTACTGGCTGTCAAGGGCAGCTGCCGGAACATACCGTTAGGTGGTTAGCGACAGATTTTCTACTTGATGGTGGTAGCTAGCCAGACGGGCATTCGCAAAATGCGCTACCACCATGCTATAGTGACTGCCATCCTAAGACAACAACCGGGACCGACGGGTTTATGTGAAGTCTGAAGCAAGGAAGCGGTCATAGTAATGCCACTAGCAGTTACCCATCCAACTCATGACCGTGGCCGACGTTGCTTAACTTAGCTGATCGGCTAGGCAAATTACTAATAGTTTTTGAAGCGCTACGAGTGCTTCAAAAACTTATAAAATGTTAAGTCTTGTTGGTACCATCGGCCTATTGAGCGTAGTGCCATTCACGCCAGTGGTGTCTTCGGTACAGAAATTCTGTTGTAACTAACACTGTACTAGAGTCTCGTGGCTACTACTATAAATGTATATCAGGTATCTAAGAATCAATGATATTATGTATTTTGATATTAGTTGATTGTAATCAATTAAATGACAAAATTTGAGTTCACTGACTGACCTCTCATAATACTTGTCCGCTGGACTTGCAGTTACACAATATTTTTTTTGCTGATAGGTACGCGTTTTACCACAATCTCAGGTGATGATGTGATCCAAGGTGTTAATAGGCTTAACCTAGAATTACTGGCACTCAAGGGCAGCTGCCGGAACACACCGTTAGGTGGTTGGCGACAGATTATCTACTTGAGGATGGTCGCTAGCCAGGCGGGCTTGCGCAAAATGCCCTTCCACGATGAGGTGTAGCTCAAGCCCGCAGTAGGATTTGAACCATGGACCTGTTGCGCGGCAGTCCATAACCAATGCCACTGAGCCATCACAGCTTCAAAACTATTATCTTTCCTGAAGGCTTAAATATGCCAATGTTAATTATATTATTAAATATTTTTCAGAGTATCAGCCCAACAGACGCGGAAGCCAGAGGCAGTTGGTTGAACATAGCGGCTTCAAGCGTGGGGCTCGCCGCGGGTGCTGCCAGTACTTTGCTCACGCGCTCTGCAGTCGCCGGGACTAATCTTACCAAGGTAATACATTTTCACTTCACAAGAACTCTGAATGCTATAGTTTATCATTCGAAGTCTGCATGAAAATGTGCTGTTAATCCCTAGCGTGGATAAGGCTTTTAAAATTCCAACCTCTATGACAGTACCAGAAAATTAAATTATACTTCTGTATTACCAGCAGTGGTACATTTAATTTTTGATTGGAATAATCACTGGTTTATTATAGTTATTAAGTAGCATTTTCCTTGATGGAGTGAGGTAAAAAAAATAATGTATTGCACTCGGCAGTAAAGTTATGTTGCGTCTCGAACCTTAGACACTTTCGCTTTGCTCAGCATACTGTTTATGAGCCACTCGCTTCGCTCATGGTTCAATCCTAGAGTCCTTCACTGCCTCAGGTTTTAATAAACGCATTCGCGCCATACAACTCTGCGGCCTTGCATATTAAATGACTGTTTATCATAAGACCATTGCTTCTTTTTAGTGTGATGAATAAAATCACGATCATTAAATAAATCCGATTATAATTATTAAACCAGCAAAAGGTATATTTCAAGACTTAGGAACGTTGGGTGAGTCTGTTCATTAGTTAGATAAATATAATTAAAACAACAAATGGTGGTTATTTCAGGACTTGAACCTCAACTGGGTGAGCCTGTTGCTGTTGCCACAGAGCAAGAATCCTGATAGCTACTGACCATACAGTTAGTGCTACTCAGAGGCAATGATAGCCGAGCGGCTATAGCTATGGACTGTGGTGCTGCCGGTCCATGGTTCGATCCCAGCCGCTGGCTTGAGCTTCAACGCATGTTGCGAGTGTTCGCCGGGCTAGCTACTACCCTCAAGTCTGACAAGAAAATCTGTCGCCAAGTACCTAACAGTCTGTTCCGGCAGCAGTCCTTGAGTGCCAGTAAATTGCAGGCATATGATGAGACTTAACAACTATATATCGCAGGGTGACGGGCGCAGTGCAGTTCGTCACTTGTTACTAAATGAATGTGTTTAAGTTGCTGCATTTGTTTGCCAGTTATTTATGTGATCCTGTACATTAGGTAGCATTCTCGGTCCAATACAGTTACTCCGATTTGATTTACCGAAGGTCGTGAGAACGGCCATTTTATTGATTTCTGCTGATGACCTGAAGCTGTACTTAGGCGTTTGTAGCATGAAAGACTTCGAGCAGTGGATACCGCTTAACCTCAGGTGGGCTTCACGCTCGTTCCGTCACAATATCATTAAAAAAAACATTTATTTCTCAGTAAAGTCTAATGCCTGTGTGACCAGGATAAAAAAAACACAGATATATGTTTAACAGGATGGAACCAGAATCACGAGATTCCAATGCGGCGCTTTTGAGCTAGTTGTGTCAGCTTTCAGTATTAAATAGAAGAGCTGTTGTGAACCATTAAAAAAAAACTTTGTATTTTATTATTTCAGACTGGCCAAGCATTGGCAGTGTCAGTTGAGGTTCTCAGACACGCCAACATAGTTACCGGAGGCGCTGGCGTCGTTAACAGTCTTGTACACATCATTCTCAAAGTAAGTTCAAGCAGTTAATCTCTCTATATTAAGAAAATATATATATTATAATACTCTGTCTTTGTCCCTCAGTGTAAGATATTCAGCCTCAAAGCAGCAAACACTAGGTACTGTGTCTTAAGAGAATTATATAGCGCGTACTTCTCCATACAAAAAGAAAAGCTATTTTCTACCTTCAATATGAATATTGCCCGATTTCAGTGATTTTTGTGTTCATGTATTGAACATTTCATTGACTAGGCTTTTTTATTTAATTTCTTTTAGTATGGAGAAGTACGCGCTATATAATCCTCTCAAGCGTGAAGACATTAAGTACATTGCGTTGTCCATATTTTATTGTATGGTAAAGAGCATTGTGGCAAGAGAAATTGGTAGGTGAACAAGATATATACCTGTGCCAGATGTGATATATTTCAATTAGAAAGTACAAAATAATAAGTAAATTTTTTTGTATAACTTATACCTGAAAATTTGTCGTCTTTGAAATCCCTTACATTTAGATATATTTTCAATAGGTATACAAATTATTATATTTTTGTATATTGAAATATTTTCATATTTTGAAATAATTTGTGCCATGGCATTTGTGGACCGTTTATCTCTTAACAAAGTTTTCAGAAATCTTTACGACAGAAATAGTCTTGTATGGTCATCTTCATCGTTGTTATCAAGGTTGATGCGTCAAGGATGAGTAAATAGCCTCTGCTAGACATCATGGAGTCACTACTCCAAGGTTTATCTCTCTTTCTCTGCGTAGCATACACTGAAAACATTCGCTTCACGCAGTCTGTTTTGCTATGTGATGCTTGTGTTGTAGATAGAGACCCAAAGACAAAAGGAAAATTAAGAGGAACATATTTTGCTTGATGATTAAAGATTTTTTATCATTGCCTCACCTAAAACATCTTTTGCTGATCATTAAATAATTAACTTTCAGTTTCGCAAGCACGGTGAGAAGCCGACCAAGTTGGAGCTGTTCCAATTCACGGCCGCCACTTTGTTCTTCTGCAACGCTGTCATCTCGACCAGAACCGCACAGAACATTGTCGAAGATGCACAAGCGAGGACAATCAATGACTACCGTGATACTCTGCGTAGCAATAAACACAGGTGAGTTGTCAGGACTAATGGAAATACTGCTCCGTGAGGTGCTGGGCTAGAATTGGATCTCCTAATATTCTTGTAAACTTAATTTTCACATACACAAAATCAATACTAACTATTTACTAATCTATGGTACGTTGGCTTTGAAAATGAGAGCGACGACAACCGCGCTCTACGAATAATACATGTTAATTCGTTGACCGCGGTATATCTACTCAAACACGCACGAATGCTACGCGAAGTCATCGGCTATCACAGGCACAACAAAACAGCTGTTTCGAGTATCTATTTTGCAACTGGCGACCTTGGGAATATGGAGAAGCCCTCGCCATTTATCGTGATACTTCAAAACCAACAGTTTTTATCACCATAGATCATCCTATCTTATGCGATCCGCTTTCTAAATCAACCAACAACTAAAGGACATCAGGCCGATTTTAAATCGGTTACTTTGTTTATATAGGAAAGCAATTTAATAAATTTGAACGGTACCTAAATAACTTGACCAATTATTATTTTCCCCAGGAAAATGTTCGACAAGATCAGCGCTGAATCCAGACGAGTGCAAGGCGCAGTTCAGGGCAACACCGAAGTCATAAAAGGAATAAAAAACATAATAGACAAAGATCAGTACTTCGCTGACGTGCTCAAAATAAACAAGGACTTAAACCAGCACAAACTGAGGATTTCCATGTCAGCTGACGGCCAAGTGAATTTAAACGCACAACATAGATTCAATCCTTCAGAATTGTACAGTTTAGGAAAAGAGGGTAGATCACAATTGTTTACCTCGCTTGGACCTGCAGCACTTGATTCTGCCAATGTCCCAACTCGCGTAATGCCTTTACCTACAGCCGTTGGTAACTATGTAGACAGAGAAGAAGAGGGAAATATGTTGGTCGGAATACATCCAGGCGAAATCATACGCATCGGCACCTTACTTGTCAGAGTCAGTGCTTCTGGAGCCGAAAACGTTGCTCTTATGCTCGAAAACTTAAGCCAAGACGTTTACGCGAATTTGATGACGGTCTCATTCAATGTACTTTCAAAATTGGTGCCAGAAGACATATCTAGGTTGAGGTTACTCAGCCCTGATGAAGATCTTATCGTTCAGATAGTGAACTATGTGTTCAATTACATGAAGCATCAAAGGCCGATGGGAGAACCTTGCAGGAATACCGACAATGGGATTGTTGTTGTTTTAAAAGAGTTTTTTCAAGAGGGTGTTGTTCGTCAAGATACGATTCTGTACCTGAAAGATCGTTTGCTTGCTTGGATCGAAGAAGAGACTGACCGTAGGCGACTGCTGTTCCCAAATAAGAGGTTAATCATTTGCGAGAAGTGTCATGGCGTCCGATATGGTCAATGATATTTTTTCAAGGCTTTGCTTTGTGCAAAATGTCTGGATTGCCTTTGATTAAACACTAGTATTGACTTATAAACACTTTTTTATCGTTTAATAATAGATAGGCAGAAAACTCGTTATTTGCACACTTGGATCTATACAGTATACAAAAGGCGGCATTATCGCTTTAAACGAATTCTTCCAGACAACTAATATAATATAATGATATCACTGAGCTTGAAACCAAAAATACATATCAAAATGTGTCTAAATAATTATAGAAACTATTCTTTGTAAGTACTTAAAGGTATAGAAGTAAAATAGATGAAAATACTATTTACTAACACGCACCAATATAGATACAAAAATGTGATAGATTTGCACTGTGATATGGTAGTAAATGGTATTATATTTATATGGATAAGCTCAAGAGCCCTTAATTTAGGTACCTATATTATACTTGTTTATATTTATGATATTTCACGTGATTCAGTGCCTTTGCTTCCTAACTTACTGGCGTCATTATATCGTATATACAATTAAGTTATTTAGTAAATAATGAATATTATATAACATATATATATTATACCGGTTATATCGTTCAATTGCCGTCGTACCCTTAACTTGTTCCATTGATGGTCCCACGGCAATTATCATTTGCCGTAATACCTTATATACATATATATTGATTTTCAAAATCACAACTAGACGAAAAATTTTAAATACAATGTGGGTTTTGTAAGTTTTTCATATACTAGTTATAATTTTGTATTGTTAAGCAATGTAATGCAAATATTTCATTACTGGAAAATACTAAAAACTATAAAATGGCCATAAATATTGTCTCTATAAATCTCATTTATTAAATGTGTTGTTGTTATTTAAAACGTTATGTTAAATTATTTGGTCAAACTTATTTTTTACGATAAAACGTTCCTTATGTTTTTTAATCTCATGCAAAGTGATTTATCCATTTGTTTTATTGGTAGTGAAATTTTAAGATTTTGTTGTATTATATCAATAAACAATCGTAAATAGTCGAGTTTTTGTGGATTTACATCTATGTCATTAATTTTAAGACTTAACATGTTGCCGGTTCCAACACAAAAATGATTATCCATATAGTCCAAAACAGTTTTTGTTTGTTTTTTCTCTAACCAATACAAAATAACTTTTATAATACTAGCGGCCCGCCACGTCTTTGCATAATTGCGACTATAAATTGAGATGTAAGCTATCCTATCTTTCAATTTGGATCAAATTGCACACGGTGTGCAAATCAAATTTAAAATCAGTTCAGTATTTTAGGAGTCCATCGCGGACAAACAACGTTACCCGTAATTTATATATATGTACGGATATGACTGATGTTCATATTAATACCATTTTGTTTGGTTATTGAATCCGGTTCACGGACTTATCGAACAGAGTGTAACGTGGGTATTTGCGCTCTATAACATTAGTCTCATCTCTTTACATGGGTAGGTATCTACGTGGGATTAAAGTAGGAAGATGATACGATGATATCGAGAACATATTGCTGTAAATAAATAATTTGCACATTTTTACTCTAAAAAATAAAATATCTAAAAAGTTTGCAAATTGTAACGCTTTACTTTGAATCGAATGAAATAAATTATTGAGCAATTGCTTTGATTTGATTTTCTTTATCAAATTCTTCGGGTGACAGCGGTGGATTATATTCGAAAAATTTTGCTATGAAGTACCTGTAAAAATTAAGTTTATAGGTTAGGTACACCCTCCACATTAATTTTAATTTAAAAAAGTGTAGTAGGCAAGGTGATTTGTCTTAGATGTGACAACAAAGAAGGCAGCGGAAGGTAGTAAAAACCACCGTAACATTGGAATAGCCAATGTACACATGATGGTGCTACCTATTATAACAACCAACCCTGTAAGTGATTTCCTTACTGGTTTTGATGCTGGGAAAAATGTATTACGCATGCTCCCCCATCGGGGGATGGAGGGGGTATGTGGGACTCTCCGGTAGAAGACCGGTATACCCACTAAACAACCCAGCGGCATTCCGGCATCGTCTGTGTGGAGGACTGGGAGACTGGCAGAGCCTTTACGTCACGTCCCCCGCCGACGACAGCCCGCCTTTACAGCGGGGCCTACACGCTCCTCCCAACAGGAGGGGCCCGGGAACGTCCAGGAATGCTCGGTGATTGCCGCCTGACGGAGGTGGTGAGTACGTGCAATGCGAGAGAAGACGCCCCCGCGCCTATCAATCTCGCTACTCACCACCGGGAGGGGGAGGGCGATTATTCAATCGCCTTCTCCTACCCCTTCAACGTCTTCGCAGGAGCGCAGCAAGGGGGTCTTCCTCCCTTGCGCGTTCTGTCGCCTTCTTTTGGTACAGTACGTCTTCGCAAAAGGAGGCGACCCTTTTTTTTAAATTACTGTTTGAAGAAATGGACCACGAAAACATTCGAACTTAAAGAATAACTGACCCTTGTTTGATAGCTAACGAATTTGATAGACGCCTAAAAAAATCTCGGTACTTCATAAATCAAATAGTTCCGGGTGCTAATTCCATCCTACTATAACTAACAAATTGCATTTGAAACTTGGATAGCAAAATATATGATACCTACGCGTTACAGGATTAGGTATTTCTAAGCTTACCATGCTACGTCTTGCCGGGAAACGTGCTTAAAATCACCTCGTTTTTGTATTATAATTACTACAAATTATTATGGCTCAACAGTAATGTACCAGACGAGTATCTCAACAGTGACGAGCAAAGCGGCTGCGGCGGTCTGTGCAGCCATGCGGGTTGGCTCGATGGAGCCCCGCAGTGCGGCTGCCAACATTGCGTCACCGGCGTCAGAAGCTGCTTCCAGGGCTGCAACTAGCAATGCTGGCGCTGCGAGCCATCTTGCGCCGCGACGCCACCAGGACTGCTATACAATAGCAAACATAGGCATCTAGTTATTACGATATATTTAAGTACCTACCTAAAGATGATGCAGGAAGAAGACGAAGAACAATACCTACAGGTAAACGAGCAATATCTAAGTGTATACGTATGTAGAGGTGTTTTGACTGACTTTAAAAAAGAAGGAGGAGCTTTCAATTTGATAACTTATGATTTTATTTTGTATGTTTGTTACGAGATTACTCCGCCAATTATAAAATGATTTTGATGATTATATTTTTGTTTGTTCTATATTAAGCTTCCGATTTTGTACTACATAAGTTTTACCAAAATTGGTTCAGTAGTTCAGTTTTTTCTAATTATCTTCTTACCCTTCTTATACCTATTTTATAATACCTTCTTGAACCCGGCCTCCTACGAATAAGTACAATACTTATTTGTAGCCGGCCTCTGATAGAATTCGATCGTGGCACGTTGTGTTATTATATAATGTGGAGAATTTATTCGTTAAGTGGTGAAAAATCACAAGCTGTGGGAACAATTATAAATTGCTCCGGATCAGTTGTACTACTGAGTAGTTCAAGTGGTACAACGAGATGTTATTTTCTCGATGATCTGGTAGCACAAATGACACAAGCTCGTGGCTCCCATCGCCTATGAACATACTGATAACCCAGTAACGGTGGGCGATGAAAAAATCCATCAAAAAGATCGCTGCACTCAACAATGCTTGGAAAAAGATCGATCCTGTTGATGATTTACTTCCTCGCACACCGCTCATTTTCGTTGTATATCTCTAGTGGATACGCAGCCATAATGTGCTGCGTATCAGATGTTACCGCAACGTTGAAACACGAGCTAATATAACGTAAATTCTACATTACTTTGTTTGATTTTAAACTCGCTGATAACAAGCTGCTGAGTGCTTCTTTTAAGACTCTGACATGCGTATGAAATTGTCATTAAGTACCTTTGACATAACGGCTACGAGCAGCAACAAAGAGGAAGTGGCAGTGATGAAAGCGCTGAGTTTCCCGTAACCCATCACAAGGCGTATCGTAGGTTTTGTTATTCTGAAATACATAATAAACATTTAATGTAACGGTGTGGTGTTTAGGCAGTGGCGTGGTTATCCAGATAGGTACTATTGTATTTAAAAACACCGTTATTAAACATTCACTTAACAGAGTCGAATAGTAGATAAAGGAAGAACTGTTTAATTTCTCACTGCTGCCGGGCAGGTTCTCGTATTGTAGTGGACTCAAGGAATACTATACAATGAGAATATACAATCCCCCAATGTGAGATTTAAAAAAGCATTTTATCTTCGTACATGTAGATATAGGTACCTACAGTCCACATTTCGCTAGATACCTAATAAATATTTGTGGTATGATGTGCCTAATAGGCGACGAGAAAAATGTCATCTATCGAGCAATTTTCAGAATTCAGCCTTGCGTAAGATTGACATAATATAACCTGAAGAAGATAACGTGACGAAGAGGAATGCATGTTGCATATGTTTCCTAGGTATATTTTTTAAGATATATTTTGAACTCATGGACTCAAAAAATCTAATATATTATTATATATTTTTTCCCGTAAACTAACGCTAGAATAACAATTTATTATTCACGCAATAAACGAATCTATGATTTGATCACCGATCTCTATAATATCTATATATATAAATTACGTGTCACGTTGTTTGTCCGCGATAGACTCCTAACCTACTGTACCGATTTGATTTGCACACCTTGTGCAATTTGATCCAAATTGAAAGATAGGATAACTTACATCTCAATTTATAGTCGCAATTACCCGTACGAAGCCGGGGCGGGCCACTAGTGATTATTATATTTTGGACTTAACTATTTTCGTCCAGTATAATAATAAAGATTTGGAGGAACACAAGTCTATCTTACTATGAAGTTTTCTGATAGGTGGATATTATATCTTCACCTTCTAGCAAAACTGACGTTGCTGAGTTTCTGAGCCACATCCTCATCATCCAGCTCGAGCTCGACGGGTTGCGAAGCAAAGGCACATGCGGACATAGACACGCCGAGTAGTGCCACTAACAGAGCGCGAAGTCTCATACGAACTCCTTCCGGAGTCTCGTTAGATTCATTCAGCTGAAAAGTGAGATTGATGTTTATATATCTATTAGTCAATAGCTGCACGGGGTTTCACCCACATATACAATTAACTGATAATAATGATGATGATGACGAAATGCATCTCATGTGGTAATCCAGGCACACTCAAACTTCATCCGTATTGGTTCAGCCGTTTCAGCGTGGAATTCTTTATCAGTGTGAGTATTTTGCTTCTCGATAATTTTCACACCTAAAGCACGACTGACCGGGCTTCTATTGCAGGGTGGGAAAAATATAGTCTACATCAAATCTTTAGTAACAGTTAAGTTAATGGAGATATTTCCAAACCGGTATCTTTATCGGTAAGTAAGAAGGTATACTTAGTCCAGTTGTAAAATACGAGCAGCATTTTACCACATGTTCATAGTAAAAAGAAAATAAAATACTCAAAAGTGATAATAGATGTCAATGGTGACAAATGTCAAATGTAAAGCCATATATACTCTAGCTAGACAGTTAAAAAATATCTTAAAGATGTAACGGATGTTAAAAAAGTCCGTTGATATCGTCTATTTTGTTTTTGTTTTCATATTCTGGTTACAGTTAATATTATCCGTCTTAGTATACAGAGAGACTGTTGAAATCGTATTTTACGGTTCCGATTTCCATGCGTTTTATAGAAATGAATAGTCAAATTGATAAGTTATCACATTTACAAATTTTGAGAGCTGCGAATTTTCCAAATACGAAAATTTACAGTGTGACCTTCAACCAGCCTATTAGCCATAACTCATCTGAACGAAAAGTATTTTTTTAAACACTTAAGTATTTGTAAGCCCCGTGGGGTGCCGAGTTAGAATTGCACCTCCCCATATCATCCCGTGGGTGTCGTAAGAGGCGACGAAGGGAAAAATAGTGGAAGGTGGGCAGCAGCGCCTTCTAAAGAACTGCCAATTTACATTGCGATCCCCAAGACGCCTGCCAAGCGTCGAGATTATGACAAATACCCCCTTAATAGGGGAGGCTGTGTTCAGCAGTGGACGATGCGGCTGTTACAGTAAGTAATTGTACATCTATTGATGATGTCACTAATACATTTATATATAAATCTATATAGATTTTTTTATTGATATCCTGTCATGTAGGTATTTCCAGTTAATATAAGAAGTTAGGTTGTATAGACTACTACATGTGGTAGCTATTATATTTGACATATGTTACCGAGACCGATGGGTTGCCGCTAAAGTCATCCTGTGGAAGTAGTAAGAGGGTGAATAAGGCGGAGAAGGTGCGATACCCATGACGCCTGCCAATGATGTGCGCTACGTTTGACGTCTATAACATTCCAAGTGTATCCATAGCCCTTTTATATACAATCTTGGTTTCGTCATATTTTAAATACAACAAGTGTTCAAACCAGGTGAAGTTTTGTCCTTGTATCTCAAAGCTATGCTACTGGTTTGCCATGAGAGTTCTTGTTTTCAAATTTTGAAATAAGATAATTAAGAAGTGCTAAAAACTATCGCACTGTCCGTGTTAGGTCACTTCATCAGTGCGTAACTGCGTAGTCTGACGACAAAATGTTATAATACACTTCTATTTTTTTTTATTGCTGATGATAGTTAAGCTTTTGACCACTATCTCACCTGATGGTAAGTGATGATGTGGTCAAAGATGTTGTTCAGGCTAACCTAGAATTACTAACTCTCAAGGACTGCTACCGGAACACACCGTTAGGTGCTTGACGACAGATTTTCTACTTGAGGGTGGTCGCTAGCCAGTCGGGCAATTGCAAAATGCCCTTCCACCATGCGGTGAAGCTCAAGACCGCGGCGGGATTCGAACCATGGACCTGCTGCGCGGCGAGAGAGACGGTTTGGAATACAGAGGTTGAGCGAAAAAATGTAGTTTACTGTTAACCATGATCTAGGCGCAGTATATTATTGTATCAAGCTGTTTACATTAATATAGTATAACGAGTCTACATAATAATAAAGAAAGTTTATAAGTATCGAATTATATAAGGTGTTTTACTTCAGAAGTAAAGCGTCGGCGTCAACATTACCTACTTACACGCAGCATTGCTGTCTTTCTGGACGTTCCAATATAAAAGCGGCATCCATTGCCGCCGCAACGTCACTTCATGCACAATATAGTACTTACTGAATTTACGTGATTTTCATGTTTCAGTCGAAGTTGGTTCAGTAAAGAAGTGTTACTTTCAGAGTCCATCATGCCGGACCGTTTGCACACTTTGTTTAGAAAACAAGAACAATAATGGTCGTATCCATGAGCCGCAGTCGAACATATCACGTCTTAAGTTCCTTTCTATGACATATTCATTTGAAATTACTTTATTTTAAACATATTGTTGGTGCGTGAAGCGCGTTATGAGGAGACATAAATGTGACATCCTCAAAAAACTGACAGAAAATGTAAATTCTTTGTAATATATTTCTAAACTGCCAGTAACAAAATAAGGTAAAAGGTTCATCCAAAAAGTTTGTTTCAATTTAAAGATCGCAAATACACAATAGTTGCCTGAAAACGCAGAATTCTTGCATCCAATTAAATGCTGTTAGTACGATAGCAGCAGCTTGGTTTCCAAGTGTTTTTACGCGTGATAGTTTAAATTGACCTAATATTATAATAACTTTAACAATTTTCATTAATATGACTATTAGTTGGCCAGATAGATGTGGTAGAAACAGCGACGGATTTTCCTGAAAATGTTAAAATAAATGCTGTAAAATAATTATATCTAGATTATTTGAGTAAATAAAACCAATCAAGTACGAGCAGGACAATGAAACCGAATATTGGTAAAAAAATAATTCATATTGAATTGATATTCAGGTTGATAAGTAAGGCATTGGCTATGGACTGCCGCGCAGCAGGTCCATGGTTCGAATCCCGCCGCAGGCTTGAGCTTCACCGCATGCTGGAAGGGCATGTTGCGCATGCCCGCCTGGCTAGCGACCACCCTCAAGTAGAAAATCTGTCGCCAAGCACCTAACGGTGTGTTCCGGCAGCAGTCCTTGAGAGCCAGTGAAATTACAGGCACATGAGACTTAAAAACTATGTATCAAGGTGACGGGCGCAGTGCAATTCGTGACTTGTGACTAAATGCAACTGTTACAGGCAGAGGTTATCCACTTAACATCAGGTGGGCCTCGAGCTTGTCCCGTCACAATAACATAAAAAGGGGATATTGAAAGAGGACGATAGATATAATATGTGAAATCTAAAAAAACAACAGCTGTTCGTAAGAATTCACAATTTGAAGTTTTATTTTTTCTATTATACAAATCTCAGCAACAATTAAAGCAGTGACAACCAGGCGTTAAAAGTTATGGACTGCCGCGCCGCAGAAGCATGGTTCGTTCCCTTCCCCCAGCTTGAGCTTCACCGCGTGGCGGAAGGGAATTTTGCGAATGTTCGCCTGGCCCAAGTAGAAAATCTGCCACTTAACAGTATTTTTCGGCGGCGGTCCTTGGTGGGCACAGTGCAGTTCGTCACAACTGACGAAATGCATCTGTTATAGGCAGAGGTTAACTAGGTAGGTAATCAGGTGGGCGTCGTGCGTGTTTTGTCACAATGCATTAAATAAGAAAAGAAACTACTAGTCGTCAGTGAAAGAAAAAAAAATAACACTAAACAATCAATAACACATCCACTATAATTGCTAGTAAACACCTTGATGCAAATCGCAGCTTAAATTTAAATAAGCTAGTGGCTTATTTAAACTAAACCTGAGAACCTAACGAATGTTTGACTGCTTGAGCATAAAGTACTACTTATTAGTTAAGTAGTACTTAAGTATACCTACTACAATAATTATAAACGAAAAAGACTTTCACCGCCCAGGACTAAGTTCTCTCACCTTCTTTCCGAATAGGTGAGCATTTATAACCACGACAGCCGTTTCACATCATTGAATCACCGAGACCAAGATGTACACTCTGTTTACCCTTTTAGGGGGGGAATTACTACCCATTATATATATCTTAACTTCTAGTTCTAGATATGGTCATAGAATAAAATGTAGGTTAATTTAGTAATACTAACAGTATAGCATCCGGCTAAGAGGCATATATATTGCAGCACCCCTAAAGAGGTAGCGATAATCTTGAGATCGTGGATCAACATGAAGTCTTTGGTCAAATTGATAGAGCTGCATCTTACCGTTAAATTTCTACCGGGAAGTTCTCCAAAATGTTGCCATAAATGATGAACGTGTATAAGCTGTAAAAACGAGTAAGTATCATACAATATTATGTGCAATATCTTTACAATTATCTATTTTGCAAGTTGGGTTAGCAAAAACATTTTCTGTCGTTTTATAAATACCTATCAAACAAATCGTTGTAACGACGTCGTCCGTAACTGGCACTTATTTTTATTGTTCAGGTAGTTTAATCGCCTATTTAGTCCTCCTAAGGTCTTAAGTTTCGCTAATCATTTTTTTAACTCAAAATACTTAGGTACCAGAAACAGCTGAAGAAGAAAGTGCTAATAATTAGGAATTAGGTTTTCTATCAGAATGACCTGAGATTAAGGGAATGGTTACTGTGCAGCAAAATCGTTCTCTGAGATAGCAAGGGTACTGAGGATTGAATAAAATATTGTTAAGGACAGAAGGTATGTGAGTATTCCGGTGAAGACGTATAGGGAACCACTTGAGCTTAGAACGGAAATGAGAGACGTAATCGCATTTATGTAAACTAAATACGAAACATATGCAAAAAAAATTATGACGCTCAAGCTTTTTAGCTGTTCCTCCGTGAGATAGATAGCAGGCGTCAGTATAATTCAGAATACGAAGTAGGAGTGATTGAACCGTCGCAATTTTAGTGGTAGGTAGTATAAAGAAAATTAGTAAGAAACCCTGCAGCAGCAGCAAACAACTTATGACTTGTAGTTAGTAACTTTGTTTACCAACTCAAGCTACAGTCGTCAGTCCATAATCACACCCGAAATGTTAACGCATTCACTGTGTGAGATGGACACGCCATCAAACTTAACTGAATTGAGGATAGCCCAGTCCACCCACAACCACCAACCCACCCGGTGTGTTCCGGCAGCTGTCCTTGAGAGCCAGTAACTCTAGGTTAGTCTGAACAACATCCTCGACCACATCATCACTTACCATCAGGTGAGATAGTGGTCAAAGGCTAATCTATCAGACATAAAAAAAAAATGAAACGTAGACTTTCAACTAACATACCTAATTTGAATCTTATTAGGATATATTTTAAGTCCTAAATTTTTTTTCACTAACTAAATGCTACTACATAATTGTATGCCATTTATAGTGTTAAATGCGTTTCTTAACATATTGCTACTTTATTTTAGTAGGTACATACATATGCGAGAGTTTCCAATCAAAGTAAGAGGTAGCGTACAACTTATATAAAAACTAGCTTTCCGGGCGCGGCTCCGCCCGCGCGTATGTCGGTTATCGCGCGAAAACATTAACCTCTTTTTGAGCAGTCGGATAAAAACTATCCTATGTTTTTTCCCGGGTCTCAAACTATCTCCATACCAAATTTCATTCAAATCGGTCCAGTAGTTTTGGCGTGAAAGCGTAACAGACAGACAGACAGACAGAGTTACTTTCGCATTTATAATATTAGTACTGATTAAGAATGCCTGCTTTTACTCCAGCTATCAGTATTATGCAAAAAAAAGTAAATAAAAGTTTTAGCTAAAATCGTTTTGAATTATTTTATGTTCTCAAGCCTTGCAGCAATGTGAAAGATTGCACTGTTGCCTTCGGCTGTATTAGCAGCCTTGACCTATACAGAAGAAACATAAAGAATAATACTTAGTACCTACTATGCCACCCCGTGGGGTGCCGGGCTAGAATGTCACCCCCTCTTTGCTACCTACAGTGGGTGTCGTAAGAGGCGACTAAAGGTAAAATACCGGAAGGTGGGCAGCAGCGCCAAGGAGAGAATTCTTCTTCTGAGGAATTGCGATCCCCAAGACGCCTGCCAAGCGTGGGGATTATGGCAAGTCCCTCCTTAATAGGGGAGGCTGTGTTCAGTAGTGGACAATAAGGTTAATACTATACCGGAAGATATGTTAAAATTTTATCTAAGGCAAATTAAGAATTCGTTAGGTAAATTTATTTTAATATTTAATATATTATACCTAATAAACTGCAATTTTTTTATACATAAAACGTGAGTCCCTTTACGTACATATTAAAATATGGCCATTATATTTAGTAATTACAGTACAAAAAAGGGATTTACGAGTACCTAGGTACATTTTTATGTTTGTTTTTGGACTAAGTAAGTATACATATTTTGCTACAGGAAAAAAGAGCACAGTAAAATATGACAAACTTTATAATAATCTTATATCAACGTTATTAGATGAACATAATCATAACAATCAATAAAACTTACTCAATATAAAAAAATCTAGTCGCTTAAAACTTTTAAATAACTCCGGATAATTTTCAATTAAATCAGCTAAAGGTTTAGGATTTAAATTAATGATGCATTTTAAATACTCCTAATAATAAACCTCATTAAATTCAAGAAATAATCTAAACATTGCTATTGAACAGAAACAAATTAATTATTATTGCATTTGCCAGTCCGTATGAATCCAGCCAGACCATCCTATATATAGACAACTAGCTACATATTATTATTATACTTTAATTATGTACTTACGAAACCAATCGTTCCATAGAAATACGTGTAAAATATGCTTATTGCGAAAGTAGGATGTTGGCAAAATTGTCTAGATTCACCAAAATACGGTTTCAACACTGGATTCAAAAGCAAATTTAATGGAAGTTTCATGTTCTTTTATGAGTGTTTCACGTGCAAATGCTCAATGCTCACGGCACTAGTGTTTTGCATGATTTTGCAGCACCAGATTTATTTTGAATCCATTTATTACGTATAGTTAATTGGATTGTTTCAAATAAAGGAAAATAACTTTAGTACATTATTTATTATTCTTAGGTATACTTTAGTTATATAAGTATATAGTTTTAGTATCTACAATATGTAGTGCTTGGTGTTTGGTACCTACATCATGCGCGGGACGCTTTCCTGAAAAGTCAGATTTTCCGTAATTTTTGATAAATAGCACCCTCTAAACATTGAACCTCAAATGATTGTACGAAGCGCTTCGCTTCCACTTTTCTCGTGCGTACTGCGAAAGAGTGGAACAACTTACCGTGGTCTGTTTTTCCCAATGAATACAACATGGGTGTCTTCAAATCGAGAGTTAAATAGGTTTCTTCTAGGTAAGCGTGCTCCATCTTAGACCACATCAATGCTTAACATCAGGCAAGGTGTGGTCAAACGCGAACCTATTATGAATATTAAAAAAAAAAGATTTATCTAGTGTCGTAGATAACCATTAGATGACAGAACAATAAATTTCATCAAAATCTTGCGAAACCCAATCCCGAGTCCGAGAGAACAAAAAAAAACTTCATTATCACCTCTTTCGTAATACGATTATATTTATGACTAAGTCCAATTGTCAACGATTACATTAAGGCAAAATCAGCGTTGCCGAAAAGGTTACATTTTGCGTAACTATTGACACCCTCGTGTGTGTGTGGTTTGCAGGCTGTTGTCGTAACTTTGCAGAATAATAAGTACATCATAATATATTCCTTTATAATTTATACAATTCTGTATTTTCTTAAATGTAATAAAAAATAATATAGAACCCAGCCTCTGTCTTGGGTTTGTACAAAAAAGCATGATTGGTACTACGTAGAGGAGTATTAGTGCTAACTTTAGTATCAGTATAGATTTTTTGTCGTCAAATTCGCTAATTCATCAATCACTAACACTATACGTATCATCCACTACCATGTCTTTTTTTGTGCCACAGTCGCAGTGAAAGAGTACCTACTGTAAAAGGAGGATGAAAGTAGAATAATATTAAATGTAGTTGATATGAGCGTTTTAAGAAGTTTCTAACTCTGTAAGACAGAGTGAAGAACAGCGACTTAAGAAAATAATGTGGTGTGAATAAGTACATAGCAACTTAATTCGAGAAAGTATCCTGAGATCCTTTGAACATGCGAATAGTAGGTATAGGAAGGACGGAATGACAGTGACAAAATAAATGTATAATGCGTGAAGGAACATTTTACCTAAATGAGATTGCCCTGTTAATACTATGAAAAATAACGAATGGATTTTTAAAAAATGTGTTAATAATATGTTGTGGATATTTTGTCAAATACCTTACCCTGCAGAACTGTTTTGTTAGCAAAACATGTTAAATTTTAGAAATAACAAACCAAACATATATTAATTTTATTTTATTTTCATATACAGTTTTTTTTTATAAGTACAGGTTTTTTTATACAGATTTTTTTATAAATATCTTTAACTAAATTACAATAACTATACTCTAATAAATTGTTTTCGCATATAGCGCTTACATGCTTATTAGGTGACGTGTTGTGCAAGTCAAACTCAGTCAACGCCAAATAATTTATAAATTTTGAAGATCTAATAAAATAAGAATTTTGTCTATAATTTATAGAACTTATAGGGACGTGTAAATAATTATTATGCCTGAAAGATCGGGTAGGTGTCACTAAACCTATTTGAAAAAGAACATCGAGTGAGTCAATTTGACATTGCGCTATTTTAATCAAAGTGCTCATATCTGCAATTTTGCGTCGGATATGAAGAGGTAATATATATTGTCTCTTGCATCTGGCCTCATAATTGTCATCATATTTTCTACATTTATTTTGTAAAAGTCTCGAAAACCTTTTTTGAATATATTCAAGTCTATATATGCGTAAGTAATACCATATTGCACACATGCATAGTAATGCATGTGAGTAAACGTTAGTTCCGGATGCACATATCAGAGCAGTCTTTTGACATAACGGGTTGGCAGAAAAAAACGTAAAGGGGCTCTCTATTTTCGGTATATTACTTTTCTCTATGATTTACAATTTCCGTATATAAAACATTACTCTGTGCATACCATAAAGTAACTCATACCCTCAGAGCAATGAAGTAAGAAAGAGGGAGTCTAAAGTAATGCATTTATGCATATAAATGTATAATATTCAGCCAATTTTATGTAAGAAACAACTCACTCACACAATTGTATCCAAATTCTGCCAATTTTGTCCTCATTCACAATAGACCGTCGCACATTACGCACGACACAAATAACGGAATAAATAAAATAAAAACTGACTTGAGTATTAAAACACGCGTAAATATTGAATATAATATACTTTCTTTAATATTATACAACCCAATTGAGGTTATAATTTCGAATAAAAAAGTAAGCAAAAGTAATGCCAGACATACATTTTAGGTTGTTTCCAAAAGTGTGCAGGTTTTAAAAGTAGGTGTACGTAGCACTATGGTTATATTCTTTAAATAAACCAGCTAATGTTTATTAGAGAAATCTAAGGGGCTATTGTATCTTATAGCGGACATAAATAGTGAGGAATTCTGTAATTGCAAATAAAACCGGTTGTCTACCTAAGTAAGTACGTAAACAGACTATTTTTTGAAGTTGCTATCAGGCCCTAAACTATCATCAAATAAGTCCTTTACAGACCTCAAAATTAATTGGTTTACATACCTACGTACTTCGGTAGATGCCCAGTTTGATGTTTTTCGTTATTTATCACTTATAGGTTTATTTAATTATTTTAAAGTCGGTTTAATTTATTTGAATTACTTTTATTTATCATTAATTAATAGTATTTCTTCGTTATGTTTGAAACTGAAAAAATATTCACAAAACTTCACTGGGTATAAGTTCATTAAATATTCAAACACACTATTTTACTATTGTTACACCTAATTTTTGCATTATAAAGCATGCCTAAAGATCCTTTTATAACATATTACGAGTGATATACCTACCGAATTCCGTTCAAATCCGCCCAGTACGAGTATAGTTGATACAGCGTAGTTGAAACCCTCATTATTTTAAAATAAAATAAAAAACTATATCTTGAATACTACTGAACCGATTACCTACTTATATAATATCATAAAAAAATTGTGAACCATTATATACGAGAAAAAAAAACGTGTGGATTATGCAACATTATTGTTGAGTTTTCTATGAACAGATTTTGCTGTAAGTACTATCCTCAAGGAGCTTCTTAGTAATAAATACAACTGGGTTGAGCTTGTTGTCAGAAAATTTTGCGGAGCCTCTCGTCTGTAACTGACCGCATTGCCTCTGTTATGAGAAAGCTGATAATAATTTAAGGTATACCTACTACTCTGTCAAGAAATTACTGAGAAAAGATAACAATACACTAAATTAATATCAGATATTTATCCAAATTTATCACGTTTGAAGTATGATCCTTCAGAAATGATACACTTATGTCAATGTAAAAAAATCCAATCATCAAAACATTTTTATACTCTTTTTGCGGAATAGAGTTCAGTTCTAGCCGCACATTCCCCTTTTATGTCATCTACCGAATAAATAAGGGTGCCATGAAGTGGTAATTTTTGTTTAGGAAAAAGAAGTCGGCTGGAGGCACAAGGTGGTTTGTTGAGTTTTTGATCTAAAATTCGTTCACAATGATGGCCATGTGCGAAGGCATATTATCGTATTGCAAAATTAAAGAATTTTCATTCCACTAATTTGGCCTTCTTCGAAGGTTTTTTTGCTGTCTTAAACGCACCATTACGCTCAAATAATATTCTTTAAATGCCATTTGACCTTCCGGTAAAAATTGCAAATGCACAACACCGCGATAGTCAAAGAAAACTGTCAACATGACTTTGACGTTTGATCGAATTTGGCGTGGTTTTTTCGGTTTCGCTTCAGTTAGAAGGCGTCACTTCGAAGCTTGCTGACCAGTTTGCATGTCAAACTCGTAAGCCCACGTTCTTCACCAGTAACAGTGCGTTTAATGATGTTGGGTCTGACTTGACTCGTTCTAGCATGTCCTCAGCGAATCTTATGTGATTGGAATTTTGAAGAAAATTCAGGTATTTTGGGACTAACCGAGTGGCAACATGTTTAATACCCAAGTGATTAGGTATTTAAATGTTAATGTTTTTTTTAAGATACTTTTAAAGGTATTTGTTATTATCAGCTACTTATAAATAACTCGGGATCCTTCCGTACCGACAATTAATATTTAACTAACATTTCAAAAATTATAAATTATATAATAGACACATAAAAAAGTAGTTATTGTGCATAGCTATAATAGTTAAGACTAAATAGCACATGAATATATAACCATATGGTTCTTTATTCATGTGCTAATAGTATTACGGACTTTTCAATAGATATTGATGTCTTCTATGAAATTGTAGTATATCACTATGCTCTACTTTCAATAATTTCCGCAGCATAATTATGCGATATAACGATCCCCACCAGTAGGGATATGTGGAACTACCGCGATTTTTTTGGTAATTTTTTCGCACTTTTACATTAGTGAAGTTTTCATAAAGAACTTTTTGAAAATCTTCTATAGCCTATGTTCATCAGTTTTTCAAACCGGTCCTGTTTGTTTCACAGCCTATTCAGTGCAAACAAACAAACAATCAAATCTTTCGTCTTTATTATATTAGTTTAGAAAACTTGTTGTGCTATCAGGAAGCAATATTTTGGAAGGCACAACTAGTCGTGCATAGTGATTGCTCCATAGGAAACTCCTGATTCATTTAGTGCAGTGGGTCCACGGGCCTACTGGTGGTTCCATCAGTGGGAAAAATGTGCTGCGCTATCATGGGCTTTTTATCGTAGACTTATTAATAGTGCTTCGTGTTATGTCAGTTCGATGCGGATAACGGAATCTTAGAGAAAATATTATTTTTAAGTGTTGTTAAATACCAGCTAAACTGATAGAATGCTGATGTATAGAGGAGGTATCAGGGCAGAGTGGTCGGACGGGGCATCGCCCGATTTGAGGTCTATCACCAAAAAAGAAAAAGTTCAGCTAAGACATTTTAATCCTAACACCAACTAGGTGTTCTCTGGTGGTCTGTATTGTCAATGTCTGATACGAACAAAATTCTTTCTATCTCACGTTCAAACTGTGAATCAGTTTGACCATAGAGCAACTCAAGAGCTCCGAACCCGGAACAGAGGTCCGAGTTGCTCTAGGCATATGCTATGGTAGAGGTACCTCCCTAATACAAGTAAAACCAATATTTCCGTTTTCAATACAAATTTTATTCCATTGCAAAATTTAGGGTCCTAATATGAACAAATCAACCTTAGAATCATATTTGACGTAGAACACACTGATTATCAAAAACTAACGTGTTTTTCACTCATTTTAGTAAATAGTACGTTATAACTTAAGTGAAAAAGACAAATAGCCTTGACTATATAGTTCCGTGCTCTTTTTCAGGACGCTCGCATAGAAGTCTCTTTTCGCACTCTAAGTGTGCAGTCAGTTATCCCGCATATTTACATACTAAAACAAACTGATAATGTTTTTTTGAAGTTACACAAATATCGACATTCACAATAAATACTAAATAAAAACTAACTAAAGTAAAATCTAAATAAACAATACAGACAAAATATTACAAAATATAGATGTTATTGCAATAGACATCTTCTTTGAAAACACCCGAACATTGGGTGAAAAGGGCATCCTGAATTGCTAACTTAGGAGGCATGCCAAAGCATCCAGCAGATATTAAATGCGTTAAAAATGGATGGAGTTTTGATGAAGCCGCAATAAACGAGCCTTCCATATCAATTGAGAGCAGATGTGTCTTTGTAGAAGGTGGGGATTTATGCACGTAATAAGGAGAAGCTGGACCACGGATGTGATCTGAAATGATAGAGAAATCGTAAAATAATACTACTTTATGTGCATCAGTACTATTCCTTTTTCCATCAACTTTGTAGTTATGCATTTCTGTAGTATTCAGCAATTCCATTCCTGGATTACTTGTAGTAGGGAAGACTTTGACACTCTCATTTATATCTTTCGTGGAGTTCTCCACGATCAGGTTCAATGAATAATTATCGATATTATAAAAGTTTTTTGCGTCGTAAGTTACATGTACAGGTGTACTTTCGGACTCATTACTTGTCTGCCGTTTACTCCTGTGAGTTCTTATCAAAGGAGGTTTTTCTTCAGAAATGAATGGAAAAGAAAGAGTCCTGTTGAGGAACGCACGAGTTTCATTCAGGAAATTGTTAAACAATCCAGAAAACATTGAAAATATAGCATTCGCTTCATCATTGTCGATTTTGTTAAGGACTTGTGCGTAATCTGCAGCATTTATGCCATCATTATGCTGTTTCAAAATCGCGTCAATGCGCGGATTGGACAATAATTGGTTATGATAGTCATTGTTATAAGTTTTCAAATCAATTCCGACTCCTCCGTTCTGCCATACTGAAAAAACTCGAGCGTAGAATGTTAAATATGCCTGTGGAAGTAATCTCCACTTGTACCTTAGCGGCGTCATTGCCATGTACTTGCTTAAAGGTATTACAGTCACATTAACGTTTCGATATCTCTTTTGAAATTCTTCGAAGGCATTTGTAGCCATTTCAATATGATTGTAATTATATAACCACGATGAGTAGACTGGCACATTTCGTTTTAAGCCACGATGAGAATCTGGGTAATTATCATCTATCAGGAAGTATACATTAAAATGTAGATGGGTATAATGACTCGCCATATTTGCTAAATACTCGGTATATAGGACAAAAGGAATTTGATTTCTCCTTGGTACAATTTGGTGGTAAAACACGTTGCTTGCTGGTCTCGAGTTGTTGCATTTCATGATGATAAATTGTTGATGATGGTACAATCCCATTCCTAAGGCATGGAATATGAGAAACGATACTCCGCAGAGGACAAGAGTCATCCAACAAGCTGATATTATTTCTGGAACAAAAAAAATAATAAAACATCGTATAAATCTACAAGTTATCTCTAAACGTAGACACCTAGTTACTCAAAGTAATTAAACACCTAGTTACTACTTATAAGTTATGATGCATATATTGCAGATAAACTACCTATTATTGATATAAAGCCAAGAAAAATGCACCTGATCAAACTTGATTGCGAAACATTTAACAATTTGATCTAGGTACTTAATAAAAAAGAGCGTCATCGTACTCTTAGTAACAATATAACGAATTTATTTTTTATATATAATAGGCTAACCTTTGACCGCTATCTCACCTGATGGTAAGTGATGATGTGGTCGAAGATGTTGTTCAGGCTAGCTTAGAATTACTGGCTCTCAAGGACAGCTACAGATTTTCTAAGGTTGGCGACAGATTTTCTACTTGAGGGTGGTCGCTAGCCAGGCGGGCATTCGCAGAATGCACTGAACCAACTGCATGATTATTATGTATATTTAATTATAATAGTACTATCGTTAGTGCCGTGGGCTTATAGAGCACACAAAGAGGCACTACATAGCCTCTTCATGAGGCTAAATCTACTACGCTGCATTCGGTTTTAAGAATTATGTAGATTGCTTCAAAGTGACGTTGTTTGACTTACCAGGCCACCTGGTAAATCGCTTGCTTTTGGTGTAGTTTACGCCAGGAGTCATCATGGCCGGAGTAGGCTGTGCATGGCTGACATCCCCGCCGCCGCCGTCAATCTTCAGTAATGGGAATTGCTCGTCAGGCTTTGATTGGGGAGTGAGCTCCCCCATTCTGAGATAGACTAACACTATAAAAAAATAATTACAAGTCTTCGTATTTCACTGGCATTATAGATAAAATTACTTCATTTTAAATTATTTCATTGCATGAATTTCACAGATTACCTATTAATTAAATATAGTATCAAATAAGCAACGACGTACCTGCTAGCTTATTTATTTTTGGATTTTATATAATTAAATTTATTGATATCAAATATGGATTGGAGAACAAAAATACATTTGCTTATATGACATTCTCAGTTTAAATTTTTAGTATTGTCAAAATACGGTTACAAATAATTATTTACCTTTTTGGTGTCCACTTACATATTTTTTCCGGTGTATTACTTTTCTCTATGGGCCTATTTAAAGTTCGGCCATAGTAAAAAGGTAGCAGTAGATCATCAATTTTGTATAAATAAACCAATGCAGTGTACACAGTAGTTATTCTGTCTAAACCGACAGGCCGATGGTAAGCGGTTGTCTTAGGTTTTCACGATTGTTACACATAGTAATTAAACAACTTTAAACGGTTTAAATTGCGTATATTTTTCATTACTTTGTCCCGACGTTTCAAACACTTTGCAGTGATCGTGGTCACGGGGTGACACAGGCACTGCACACGATCACTTTGCTGTGATCTGTTCACTGGAAATGCAAAGTGTTTGAAACGTCGCGTCGGGACAAAATAATGAAAAATATACGCGATATAAACCGTTTAAAGTTGTTTAATTACTACGATGTTAACGAGTGGATTAAAGTGTTATTGTGAAACTGTTGTTCGACCGATTGTAATAATTTGGTTTACGAAAAAAGACATCCTTCGCTATACCACGGTAATATTATCTATACAGTATTTCAATTTCATAGAAACCGACGAAACGCGAGTTATACCTACCTACGCGCCTAGATCTCGGCCTCCGCTCGGTACGCAGACAGTCTCGAGTGCCGCGACTGTGCTGCAGAGACAAGGTTGTTATTTTAACAATAACCACGCGATTTTTTCACCAAAAATAAGTTCAAGTACATATTATATATGACGAGTAAGGTATATTGTGCTGTTTTTGGTTACATGAATTCAAAAACGCATCCAGAGATAACTTTTTTTAGATTACCTTGAAACTGAAAGGTACTAGGTATAACATAATTTTACTTACTAGTAAGTAAAAAAAATATTATATTCTACATAGTTGACGGTACATAATATGTGTATTTTTATTGAACAAGTATTTCCTTTTATGCCCCGAAAAAAAATGTCTCGATTAATAAAAAAGTGAATAGAGTAAAGGAAAATGATTGACACGAGTGAAATAGGTGTTATAAGCTAATTATTAGAATGCGGGTTTTTTATACTTTAAATTTTAATAATAAAGAATTTCGTACGTCTCACTTCTAACATAAAAAATATGAAAGTTCAATGTGATTGATTTAACGACATTAAGCTCACATTTTCAGTCTGATTCTCTTAATTTAACAAATAAAGAAGCATAAGATGCATGGACATACTCCTATATAAAAACACGTCTTTTTGAGAACATTCTTCGTAGTTTGAGCTGCAACTTTATTTCTAGGACTGTTGAGTTGACTAAAAGATGACTCAATAAACAAATCCCTAGAAATCAATTAATTAACGGTTTGTGCGTCATTGATTCTGTGTATGGTCGCGCTTAGTGAGTTTTACATTATGTTAATTTCTTAAAATAAATAATGTATTTTTGAGATAACTCTAAATATTTATTGAAGAAACCTTCTGTGCCGCAACACATACAATACAAACCATTAACCTTAACATATCGGTATCTAATTTGTAACAATACAATCGTAAGTAATTCGTAAAAAATTCATTTATACGCAGACGTAAACAAAGTATTGGCCGCAGTGCAGATCGTCAGTTGTGACGAAATGCATCTGTTTTAGAGGTTACCGCTACAAATGTTTGAAAAATTAACAAAATGAGAAATAAATACCTCTCAAGACGCTAACAAAAGCTGAAATTTTGACACTATCGAACTGAATAGGAGTGAAAGAGATACAGCGATGGTGAAATCGTATCGACGGTGATCAGTATGGTAAAAAACGAAAGAAAGCTTATTAACACAAAACTAGTAACTTAAATCGAAATATTAACTCAATGCTAAACTTAACCCTTCATGACAATGTTTTTACTCTTTTATTGTTATATTTTTAAATAATTAAAATATTCACTAGCATAATTTAGAGTAAATTTAGCAATTTTATACTAACTAGAAAAGGTAGGGTTTCGGAATTTCTTTGGCTCTAAAAATGTTGAATTTTAATTAACATATCATTTTCTTACTGCTGCAAAGTAAATGCACTTTGCAAAAGACATGTCTAGCACTTATCAGCCCTTTAAGGTCTTTTAATTTGTATAACAATTTTACAATTTCGAAAACTTTAGAATCTACTTTTCAGTATATACTGAATAGCACACATACGTATACAGCAACAACCTATATATAGGTACCCACTTCAAAAGAGAATCAAATATTAATTTACGATGTTCCTCTGTTCCGCATCCCAAAATTTTGTGTAATTTCACGTAAACCTTTCTTACTTCTTCATAATTCATAATAAGTTTATATTGCGAAATTTTTATCTTATTCTGCCTTGACACACTCATATGCTTTGTCATCAGAACTTGACAATAAAGAAATGTGTCCGTACGTGAGACTAATCGATGTTGATTCAACAATATTAGAACGTGAAATACAAACGTGCAAATGGTGTACGCTATTAAACACAGGAACAGCATAATCGCACTTTATATCAGTTAAATATACTTCATCGCGTGGAAGGTCGTCGGTACCTATTCATCTTTGTCACATTGAACTAAAATGTGTTATAATATTGTAGGCTAATAAGTCTAACACGAAATAGTTTTCCGAATGTTATTTTGGTTAAAACACGTATAATTTCAAGTGCACAACTTAGACGTACAATGAAAAGAATAGAAAGCTCGTCAAGAAGTAAGTAAGATTTTTTTTATATCATTGTTAATTTTATGTAGGTATATATATATTTCTTATTAGCACTGATACAATATTTCTATATTTCAGTAGACGTAAGGAAGGTAATTTGGAATACCACTTGGTTTTAGGCCAGTATATTTTTTTCTATTGGGTTTAA
This sequence comes from Plagodis dolabraria, assembly GCA_963854805.1. Lineage (NCBI taxonomy): Eukaryota > Metazoa > Arthropoda > Insecta > Lepidoptera > Geometridae > Plagodis > Plagodis dolabraria. The sequence goes on along the minus strand of OY978447.1, from coordinate 17,812,944 downwards.
ATAAACGATAGGAACAGGTATACCAAATTATAGTGTAAACATGTCGCCAGATGGCGTCTATCTTTAATATTTTACGGCAATTGAAACTACATGGCATTACTGGACTGCAGGTAATTTGGAATTCCTATTTTCCTATTCTTAAAAAAAAAAGGAATGCCAAATTACCTGCAGTATTCCGAGTTACTTTCCTTTCCTCTACTTATGAGTGTAAGCAGGTAATGTTTTCTAAGGTTACTCGCTTGTGTCACACACTTAGTAAACAACTAACACCGACACCCTGTGACCATTATCACTGCAAAATGTTTGAAACGTGGAAAAAACAATTGATTAAATAGTAATAAAAGTATTTTATAATTTATTATGGAATAATAAATTATATAAATGCTTAACATCGGCGGATTCAAAAGTGCACGAAATAATAACACGATATTTTGTTACGTTTGACTTAGAATTAGCTTATGGAACACAAAGAAGTAGTGGTTCTGTGTGAAATAATATGTAAAAAAAGCCAAAGCCCAAACTGCCCTAAGAAATCATATCTCTTGTGTCCATGTATTATGTACTAACAAGATTTTTTCAAAATCAAAAATATATTTAGTAATCATCACTATTTTTTTAATACATTTCAAACAGCCTCTATAAAAAAAAATAACCCAACCAATGACTCGAACCTTACGCTTCGAATCTCTTTGCCTGACTTAAACAATAGGAACTATTTCTAAATTTGCAACAAAGGATTTCGGGTGGGTTTTATTGGTTATATTCAGTCAGAGTCACTAATCAAAATTGACGTTTTCATTTACAAGTTTGTAAAAACCACTTTTTGTATAAAACAGGTATGTTTTTACAAAATCTCACTAGCATAATGATATTTTTCTTCACTTTGATATTTTTCTGTTTGTAAAATACGATACTAACCACAATTTAATATAAAGTATACTATAAAATAAAACGATACCAAACTGTAAGAGTTAGAACCAACATGATCTTTGTTTACATATTTATGTGTAAAATGTAACTTGCTCAGTGTTTATGTGTGCACTCTGAAAGGTAAATGTATCTATTATAATTTATAATATAACTTACCTGGGTAGGTACTTAGTTTTTCTTTGTAACGGTCACTCATTCTTAAAGGTGACCCAATACGAGTTTAACAACTGCAAATGACAAAGAAAATAAATATAATGTATCTATAACTATCCTTAGTCAAATAAATAAGTACAGCTGGCTTCACTTGAACCGCGTACCGTGTTGCATCTGAATATCATTGAGTCAATATCATAATAAGTATAACCAGTATTAATTACTAGATTCGTCATCAGTCCTCATAACTATAGCAAAATCGTTTAATCATCACATCATATACAGTGATTTGAAATATATCTTAGATCATATAAGATTTTATTGTCAATACTACTAGAACACGCCTCGAAGACCTCCATCGCCGTAGGGCTCTCTCCATACGAACATAGTGTCGTCATATTTTAAATACCTACCATGTTTTCAAACTCTGAAATTTTGCATGTATACCCCTAAACCTAATATTTGTACTTCTGGTTGGCAGTTTTTCGATTTATCATTTATTTCACTCCTAAATGAGAATATAAGAATTCCCATGCAAAACTATTTTTGCTAATACTTTTTAATTAAAATACTTAAATTTACAGAAAAGTGGCAAATCAGAAGCATAGATATTAGGCTCAAGGACATGCATGCAAAATTTTATCGAATTTGAACACTTAAGTTAATATATTGTGCTAAGAATTTGGATACTTACACGGTTTTTATTAGTGAAACTACCATTGTGTGGAAAGCGCATCAAAGACACTAGCATTTTTTTGCAAGGCCCACAGAACCACTAGTCCTTTTAATAAAATATATATTTTGTAATTCTTAACATAATTATACTAATTTAACATGAAGTAAACCTATTGACACCATATCGCAATTGTCTCAACTTTAGCGGTTAAATTATAATCTTTGTATGAACTCCACAACACGACGCAGTATCAAACTTTGTCTTGACACCCCGCCCCGAGTCAAGTATTACTAATATTGTAAGACGGCGTTACAATGTTTATTTAACTGATCAAAAGTATTTGTGTATCCTCAGAATTGAAACCTATGGCTCAATGAGTGAGCAGTACCCGTTGCTGTGTGACGATTTCTCGGAGGAGGAGCGGTTCAGTCCTCAGTTCCATCGCAGGTTGATGAGCAGGGATCGTGTCAGGAACCACATGAAGGGAGCAGCGGTTATTTTCACACGCTGGCCTGGTAAAACATTTTCTTAGGCAATATAAAGAAGGCTCAGCTATAAATAAAATACATTACTTCATAAGGGTAATGGCGATTTTCCCCATTGGCGTTATCCCTGACAAATTAAATTATATTAAATTCGTTTCTCATTTCCCCTGACTGTTGTAAAGGTGAACATAATCTTTTTGAAATCAGCTGTAAGTAGATACAGACAGCAGGTTTTTACAATTGATTTCAAAAACCTTTTTTTTTAAGTTTTACCAAAACCATGTCACTCGAAAAATAATCTTTAAAGATAGATATCAGACCATACGATTTTATAATCGAAAAACAGCGTCCATGTGAAAAAGTTATTTTGTCAAATTTTCCTACTAGCCTACTAGCAGCTACATTTGGGATAATTATATTTTTATTAATAATTACATATTTGCATCCGAGAAAATAACTTTAGAAAATATCTGTTTTTTTACTATATGCACGTTGTCATATTATTTGTAGTTATGATACCTATATTATGTATGACAAATACAGTTTGTTTACTTAAATTTAATAGGTTTATACACGTTTCTCTATCATAATAACAAATGAGTAAGGAACAAAATGTTTGTGCATGGAAGATACATCTAATAAGAGTGGGCTTTTAATAACGGACATTTACGAGCAAATTTTTTATTTGTAAAAATATTATAACTTATAAATTATATTGCCCATGTTTCCACATTACTCAAAAACAACTTAACTGTTTTACAATCTAATCTGTTGTAGGTTTATAGAAATCACTGTTGTCTAGAATCAATTCCGAAATGTATGCATTAAAGCTAAGTAATTTGCTATTTAGAAGCTAGCTTTTTTTGTATTAGTTTTTTTAAGTAGCTGCCTTTTTTGTATATTTTTTTGTCTCTGAAACATGTCGCAATAATATTAAATTAAAGATCATTCTGACTAGATTTTATAAATATAGCACATCAGGTAGCTAATAATTATGTAATAACGTGGTCTATTTTTTAGAAAATCTACCAAATAAGAATAAAAAGCATTTCCAAACATAACAAATTTCGGCACTTCCAGGTACGATCATATTTTTTTACCTCAAATCATATTTCTCCTTGTATTATTTCCTCGTAAAAGAAATTTCGAAACTACATATCTACATTAAAAAAATGCATGAAAGTGCGTCTTTCGTGAAAAGTCCACACGGCGCGACTGAAATCAGCTGCTCTTCTAGAACATGATGTCACAGTTTTGGACTGGCCCGGCACAATCATTATTAAATCATTATTAATCAAATTAATAAATGTGTTGCACATTTACAACATTACATTTAAGAAGCAATAATTGTGTATAAACAACTTACTATAAGTATCTCAGTGACTTACTATGCTCAATTGGTACTTACCATTATTCCAAAAAGAGATATCCAAATCTATATTTTTTAGGTAAACTAGTGGAATATAAATTACTGATAAGAAAAACAAAAAAAAATCATGTATGAATAAAATATATGTTATTATTAATTTAGTGTCACCCCATTAATAACTTTATTTTCAACAAATTATTATTATCGTCGATTTTCTGTCACAACGCTGGGGATATATTTCAGGGAAGATTTTTTTGCGATATCATGACAAGTTAGACCAAATGTTATTTTTGTTGTTTAAAAGGAAAAAGTATTCTTAAATATAATGCACGTTTAAGTGCATTATATTTAAGTACTTATATTTCAACATTTTATGATATTTATCATTTAATTTTAATTAAAATTGAAGAACCAGCTGCATTTTATTATTATTATAGATAAAATAACTATAAGGCAAATAAAAATATTTCTTATCAAGTTTGATATGAACGCCTGTATATTAGAAAACTTTTTATGCCGATCCGTTGCATGCTTAGATTCAAAACGACTTAAGCCCGTGTTAATAACTGTTTGTGATTGGCTGGTTATAACAGACGCTCCTTACGTCTACCACAGCCGTGAATTACATAATAAAACCCTACAATGCGGGCAAAGCCGCGTCATTTACTAGTAATTTCAGCTATAACCACCAACTCAATATATAAAGTTTTGTCTGAAAGAACATGTCTAGGTATATTGAATACATCTGTTTTATACATTTCTTTACGTGTCTATCCGATCTTAATATCAGTTATTTTATTATTACGTATTAAAATTATTCACTCTAATTTATATAAGTTATTATATATTCATTTGTTACAGAACACTGGACAACTTTACTGAATTACTGGTGGATTGGAGTCGGCATGATTGCATTATCCACGTACATACTCTACAACTGCCTATTTTCATACGCAATGCTTCAACCAACAACCAAACATTACCCTAAGCCTGTTAATATTAAATCAACAAAACTTATGCCTAAGCTATCATCACCACCCAAAGTGTTCATGCACATATTTGTAGATGATAAACAAGAAAAAGACTTGAACGATTATTTGCCTTACATACAAATTATAACCAATAAATACAAACATTTTCATTATGAACTCATCGTAGTTGCAAATGACACAAATGTTGGAAATAAATACTACAGTGAAAAGGAAAACAACGAAATAGCTTTAAATATGCTTTGGACGAATGATTTCATTTTCAAAAAAATATTTTCTAACGATAGTAATTTCAACATTAAATATGTCACTCTAACAAAGTACCTTAATGATTCTCCTTTGAAAAAAATCTGGAAAACTTTACCTCATCAATTTATACAGTTTCTTGTAAGAGCTGCTTCTATTTGGGAGAAAGGTGGTATTTCATTTGATCCAATAATATTGACTCCACAATCTCCACATTCTATTTATATTGATAAAGTGTATAATATTTTTAAGAAATACAAGGCAAAAAAAGAAAAATTACAAACGCCTCAAACAAATCTCAAGCAACGTATTCCGATTAGAAAGAGTAACACTTTGAAAGGTAAACCTAATAATATCCGTGATATTATAAATGCTCTAGAAACAGATGACAGCACTTTATCGTATCAAGATCCACTTTTGGAAGCTGAAACAGCTGATAAAAAGACAATTAGTTTTGGGCGTCAGTTGCGTTCTATCGCTGAATCTAATATTAATCAGGGAGTTAAAACGAAACCAATGAAATTAAAGCAAACAAAAAATAAAATAATAAGCGATGAAACATTACATCATGCAGATTCAGTGCACCAAGACTTAAAACAAGACAGACAACTAGAGACCTCATCTAAACTGAATTTACTACCATTATTTTTGAATTTTATTTTCCACAACAAGCAATCAAAGACTTTAGATGAAACAACTGAAAATTCGGTGATAGAACAGTCAAACAAACAACCAAAAAGTGTTGATGTAGGCAATACGACATTACAAACAACAGATTTCTGGAGAGACGTACTAGATCAAAATGTATATAAACCTGTAATTATTAGCGCCAAAGGAATATTTGAAAAACCTAACAACTTAACAAAATATAGCGAAGTTGAAACTGAAGTTGAACATTTATTTGATGTAACTATTGATTTAAAAGGAAAAATTATCGCTACTGACATGCCTTGCCATGCATTCATAGGAAATATGTTTACTAATGCTGTGCATCATGATACAAATGAAAATATTACAGACTTTGTCATTAAAGAATTGTCTATTTTTTGTAATGGTCTTTTAGCATCCTGTGTAGGTATTGACGTTATATTGTTGTGAAACTTTATTTTAGTTATGTTATTAAAGTTATTTAAGTGTTTACATATTGTGTTCTTTATTCATGGTAAGGCTTTCCTCTTGTGGTGATAGAATTTAATTTATTATTTATTTATGAATACATAAACGAACTTACACACGTAAATTCTGTCGAAAATCGAAACACTGTCCTTGCTTCAGCAATAATGAATATATTCCAGTACATACAGAAACGATTCAAAAATCTCATTAACTAGGACTCTACATAGCTAATACATGACTTGAGCGCTTTTCTGCATCAGCAGTCACATGGCTTTAAGCTTTTACTCGGATACAAACGGCGAGTGTGCCCTGAAATTGCATTGTGTAATAAAACCATGGCCATACCGTATTTCACCAATGTAGGTTATTATTTCAGAACAAAAAAAGTTATCAAACTTGTTTTGTTAATGCGACTTCGTTACCTAGTAAGAAATCTGAACGTACAATGATTTTACTTCTAGTCGTTTTTTGTAGATCATTTGATATTGTGTGATATTTATGCGATACGATTATTTTAAAAATATCATAAGAAATTAACTTTATAAAAGTAAAAAAAACTAGTTGTAATTTTAAAATATTTTATTTGGAATGCACCTTAGCAACTACAAAGTCATGTTCAAAATATTGTTTTATCTATCACTATATTTCGAACACAAGTTATCCCTTTACCTAACCTTATGGCAGCATTATTAATTTCAATAAACGTAATTAGGTAGTCTGTGGTCGACTAGATTTATAACTAAATACTTTTGGAATAAGAAAATCATATCATAATAATTCTACAAATTAAGTCACTCATGAACAAATACAGTGTAAACATTATCGATTTGCAATATCTCCAAATACACTTAAGTTTACTCAAATACAGTGCTTAAATTAGGTATCCTACTTTTACAAAACTATTGTACGAAAAGTAATACACATTATCTATCACAAATTGAATCTTTTTATATCTATTGTTTTCTTTTAGCTTAATGCAATATTTCTTCTTTCTATTGGTATATTCCATCTTCCCGTCCAATCATTAAAAGATCGCTTACAGTCTCTTACATTTTCGATACGTTCACATCTTTTACTAATGGACCAGTATATATATCCATCCGGACATTGATAAACGTGACCTCTAATTTTTCCATATTTATTTTTTTCACATTTTAAAAATCCTTTTGAACATTCACTTTTCTTTTCAAATGGAAAGTATCCAGGTGCTGAACAAGATTTTTTTTCTTTGTCTGCCACAATCTGAAAGCAAGTAAAAACGATATAGGTATATAAACAAAAAAAACATTTTTAAAAGCTTTTCTGAAATGCTTTTACTTTTAAGGGTTCTTTTCTATAATTAAAAGACAAAATGGGGCCCCTATTCATGATGAGACTGCTGTCTGTGTACCTGTCCATCCATCGGTAGGTATGTCACAGGTATCTAGTAAATTAAGTCAGCTAGTCAATAAAATGAGTCACAAACCCGATTTTTTGATAATTTGAGTAAAACGTTGACCCAAAGCTTGGACTAGAAATTCAAATAAATATTTTTTCAGAGCGATCCAAGAAAAGGTAGACAAAAAATATTTTTTTAAGCTAGTTTGTAAGTAAGTACCTTAGCGTGTAAGTTGTTATCGTCTCATTAAATGGAGTACAAAAATATTGTTTTCACTTATCATGCTCGTAATCGCTTCTAGATATATTATGCTAGATATATAAAATATTATGTTATTTGAAATGAATCAGAGGTTCAGTTTCTATCAGCCTGGGACTTTAACAATACAATTTTTCAGGGGTTCATTTTATTGTTGTATCGAAGTTATAATGAAGAGTTGAAGCTGTGGAACATTTTTGCATACATACATCCATTGCAAAGTGGAACCTTAATAGAGCAGATTTGCACAAGGCCAGATTTCTATTAAGTTAATGCGTAGAATAAATATACTTACTGGATCTTTATAGTTTGAGTTTAAGCGCTTGAATCTACGCTTGTTTGCTATTTCTCCATCGCATTTTTTATCAGCTTTGTTTTCCGTCACACATTGTGTTTGGCTTTCATCATAAATTGTGTTATTAGGGCATTTAAACGTAGCTACTTTAGCTTCATATGTATCCTCATCTTCAATACACTGATAGAACATGTTGCAATATTTTGGATGTCTTTTAAATGATGTCGGGCACACCAATACATATTGGTCATCTTCAACTTCTGGGCATGTTTTATCAGATGAAGGTTGTTCTGTGGTAGACGGGTCTTGGGTAGAATCATAATCAGTGCTAGATGCTTGTGTAGTACTTTGATTAGAAGTTTCTGTCGTAGTTGTACCTTCAGTAGCTTGTTCCGTTGTTGTAGAAGATTGTTCGGTAGTTTGTTTATTTGATTGTTCTGTAGTAGTTTGTTCTGTTGTAGTGGGTTGTTGAGTTGTAGTTTGATCATTTGTTGTAGATTGTTCACTTGTGGATGCTTGACTTGAATCGTCAGTAGTTGTTGATTGTTGGGAAGTTGTTTGCTCATTCGTGGTTGATTCCGTAGCTGTAGTAGGTTTTTCACTAATCGTAGACTCTTCTATCGTTGTTTGTTCACTGGTAGGCAGTTGTTGAGTTGTTGTATGTTCACTCGTTGTTGATGCTTGAGAGGTCGTATTCTCATTAGAGGGGGATTCCGTAGTTTGTTCACTTGCTATGGACTCCTGGGTGGTTGTTTTTTCACTTGTGGTTTGCTGAGTTGTAGTTTGCTGAGTTGTAGTTTGCTGACTTGTAGTTTGCTGAGATGTAGTTTGCTGAGTTGTGGTTTGGTCACTAGTTAACGTCTCTTGAGTAGTGGTTTTTTCACTTGCTGTTGTCTGCTGAGAAGTCGTTTGTTCAGTGGTAGTATACTCACTCGTCTCTTGATTAGTTGTATTTTCACTTGAGGATTGTTGCGTAGTAGTTTGTTCATTATTGGATTTTGCAGTTGTTGTCGGTTCATTTGTTGCAAGCTGCTGTGTCGTAGTCTGTTCACTTGTTGTAGATTCTTGAGCAGTTGTTTGTTGACTTATAATAGATTCTGTTGTTGTAGTAGTGGATATAGTTTCTCCCGGTGTAGTTGTTTCACCTCCCACATTTTGAGATTGGCTATGACTGCAGTCTCTTGGTGGATAAACAGAATCTTCATAATTACAAGTATCTAGTGCTGGATCCCAAATAGTACCTTCACCACATTCAAAGTGAAATACTGAAAATCGTTTTCCATCACCATCCCAATCCACACATCTGTAGAATTTTTTACAGTCGTTAGGGTTGGCATAATATCCCGCTTTATCGCAAGTAATATTGTTGTTTTGTGGAGTTTTAGATGATGCTTGCGAACTGCCTGACGTACTTTGACCGCCATTAGTATTTTCTGTTGTGCTTAACGTTGTCTGAGAAGACAAAGAACTTGTAGAAGAGATAGTTGTTGACTGATTTTCACCACTTTCTGGTTCGGAAGTACAAGATGGATTTAAAACATTTTGTGGATGATTACAGTTTGTTATATCTTGATCCCATATAGTCCCATCTCCACAAATAAAGTCATATTTGGTGTATCCTCCTTTTCCATTATCAACACATCTGTAGAATTTTTTACAGTCCTTACTGTCTCCGAAATAGCCCTCATTTTGACATTTATCTTGACTATTTGAGCTTGAAACAGATGACCCCGAAGATGACGAACTTGAAATGGCTTCTGTGGTGCTGGATGAACCTGTCTCAGCTTGATTTTTGTTTGTTGTGGTCTGGTTAATTCCATTATCTTGGTTTGAACTTGTACAGGATTGAACTTGATCCATATGGTTACATGTTTGAAGATCAGAATCCCAAGCAGTTCCTTCACCACAAACAAAATCATATTTTGTGTATCCACCATGTCCATTATCTACACAACGATAAAATTTTCTACAATCTTGTTGATTTCCAAAATATCCTTCTGAAGAGCAGTGGTCAGTATCATCATAAGATGGCTCTTTGGAATTTTCTGGATCATACTCATCATCTTCTCTGTTTGGTGTCATACCTTCAGTGCTTGATATGAAGCTTGCATTAGATGTACTAATTAAATTTTCTTCATTATTTTGAGGCTTCGATGTAGAAGCAGGTTGAGCACTACAGCTAGTTATATCATTGTCATGATCACATGCTTGTATCTCTTGCACCCATATTGTACCATCTCCACATGAAAATTCATATTTAGTGTATCCACCTTTACCATTGTCTACACAGCGAATAAACTTCCTGCAATCTTTAGGATGAGCATAAAACCCTTCAGATGTACATTCTCTACTATTACTTTCCGTTGTCTCAGTTTTGTCAGTGGATTCTTGTTTCTGTGTAGTGTAATGAGAGCTGGTCGTAGTTTCTAAATGAGACACAGTTGCTGGTGCTTGACTTGAAGTGCTACTTAAACAAGTTTTATTAGCTGGTTCATGGTCACATGCTAGAATATCTTGGTTCCAGACACTTCCATCACCACAACTAAATTCATATTTAGTATAACCACCATTACCATTTTCGACACAACGATAAAACTTTTTACAATCCGATGTATTTCCATAAAAACCTTCTGACTCACACGTATTTTCATAAAGCTGTGGTTTTTTAGTCACTTGCGTATTTTGGCCTTCTTCCACCATTACTGATGTAGTGGTTACCGTAGTAAAAGTTGTTTGAGTATTTATGTCATCATTCAAATGAATTGTGTTTTGGTTAGAGTCACCGCAAGGTCTATCAATCGACGTGTGGTCACAACCTTGTATGTCTTGATTCCAAGACGTACCTTCACCACACGTGAACTCATATTTGATAAATCCACCTTGTGAATTATCAACACATCTATAAAACTTTCGACAGTCATTTTTGTTACCATAAAATCCTTCTTGCACACAGTAGTTACCGGAAACTTCATTTTCGTGGTATTTTTCAGTGGTTGTAGTTGTTATTTCAGTAGACTGTAGTAGTTCGTTTTGTGAACTAGAAGAAGATGGCGTTGTACTTTCATTATGTACTTGTGTTGTACTAGACACACTTGTTCCACAGTTTGTAACAGCCCAAGCATGATTACATGCTTCAATACTTCCATCCCAAAGAGTTCCTTCACCACAAGTAAATTCGTATTGGTTGTAACCACCATGACCATTATCTACACATCTATAAAACTTCTTACAATCATTTTTATCCCCTATAAAACCACTTTTGCTGCAATGACTGCTTTCTGCACTTATTTCATTACTTAATGTCGTAGATGTTTGAGGTTTTTCTGTAGTTTCAAAACTCATAGTGGCATATCCACTGTCTTGTTCTTCATCTTGCAGTGGTTTTTGTGAAGTTGTTTGTTGTGTAACATCATGTGATACCTCGCTAGAACCTCCGCATTTTTCTACTGCCCAAGGATGGTTGCAGGCTTCAATTTTAGGATCCCAAACTGTGCCTTCACCACATGCAAACTCATAACGCGTATAGCTTCCGTCGCCATTGTCAACACATCTATAAAACTTTTTGCAATCAGCATCATCACCCATGAAACCACTACTTGAACACTTGACGGCTGTGCTGGGATAAGCTGTTGTGCTACTTAATGGAATAGTATTTGTGGTTTTGATTGGCTTGTCTGTATCTTTGCCTGCTTGTGTTGTAGAAGTGCTACTTTTGTCTTCCTGATTTGTGGAAGATATGACTTGAGAACTAGTTTCCATATTATCATCGATATTATTGCTCCCGCCACATTTTGCCACAGCCCAAATATGATTACATGCTTCTATTTTAGGATCCCAAACAGTACCTTCCCCACATGTAAATTCATATCGAATAAATTTACCATTACCATCGTCTACGCAACGATAAAACTTTTTACAATCATTTTCATCTCCTATAAATCCATTAGATTTACATTCGCTATTATTTTTATGTTCTTGTGGTAGTCTTGTAGTAGTCATTAAAGTAGATGTAATAACATGTTGAGATCCATATCCATTATCATAATCATCACCGTGCATTGGTGTTTCATTAGTAACTTGAGTAAGGGTTACGGTTGTTTGCACGATTGTTTCAGGGGTTGTACTTTCTTGCTTAGTAGTTGTTTTGTCTTTGTCAATATGGCTTGTATTAATACCACCACAATTTTTAACAGCCCATGCGTGATTGCATGCTTCAATACTTTGATCCCATAATGTTCCATCTCCACATTTAAATTCATATTTCGTGAATTTTCCATTCCCATTACTTACACATCTATAAAATACTTGGCAATCATTTGTATCACCTATAAATCCACTAGACATACATATGTTAGTAGCTTGATTAGAATTTTCTGTACTAAAAGTTGTCATAGTAGTTGAAGATGATGTAGAATCTTGATTGTTTTGATTGCCATAACCTATATTGTCTTCATCGTCAATGTCAGGAGTTTTCTTAGTTGTATAATACGTTTGTGTTTTCATAGTAGACTCTGTATGGGTTACTGTTGATTTAGATGTGGTGGTTGTAGTATTAAAGGGTCTTACTAAGGAGGGGTTAGAAGAACCTTTACCCCCGCAATTTTTTACCGCCCATGCATGATTACAAGCCTCTATTTCTGCATCCCATACAGTACCATCACCACAATTATATTCAAATTTTTTGTAACTGCCTTTGCCATTATTAACGCATTGATAGAATTTTTTACAATCGTGATTGTCTCCCATGAATCCAGTTTCAGAACATTCATTACTATCAACATTGTTAGTTTGTTCAGTAAAACTTAGACTTTCCGTAGTATTTTGTATCTGAACTTTATATTGACCTGCATCCTTAGAATTATCAATTTCAAGCTGTGTTTGAACTCCTTTATTTCTATGAACATTTTGAATAGTAGCTTCGTTTTGAATAGCTTGACCTTGGTTAGTTATTTTTGCTGGAGTTGGAGTATTAGTAGACTCGTAGCTTATTTGCATTTGCTGTTGAACCGTCACATTTGATTTATATCCATACCCTCCATTATTGATTATAGAACCTTGTGTATTTAATGTTTCATTGGGAATATTGTCTGTTTTTTGTGATGTATATTTATCGTCATAAGATAAACTCTTACCACATTTACTTCTTTTTACTGCCCAAGGGTGATTACATCCTTGTATATCATCATCCCACACTGTCAATTCACTACAAGAAAATTCATATCTTACATAGCCTCCTCTTTGATTGCCAACACATCTGTAAAATTTACGACAGTTTTCATTATCTCCTATAAATCCGTCAGACTTACAAAGCTCTGTATTTTGCGATTGTGATTGTGTTATTTTGGAAGGTGTTGTAAATTCCACTTGATATTTTGTAGATGCCCATGGATATATAGTGGTAAATCCAGATTTGTTTGTAGTTTTATCTTTACTTGGTGCTAATGTACTTGGTGAATTGTACGAGGTAGATGCCCATTGCAACTTAGTGGGAGTGTTTTGACCTTCAGATGAAAGATTCCATAAGGGTGTAGTCGGATGCTTGAAAGTGGTCTGATCCGTGTAAATTGGTGTTTTGGTGCTTATTGGGCGAGGGATTTCCGATTGCGCTACAATGATCTCGTTAATATTCGTAGTCTGAGTAGGCTCTGAAGTTAATTTCATCATCCCTCCACATTCAGGCCGTCTAGTGTTTCGTGGATGATTACATGTCTCTAAATCAGAATCGTATACTGTTCCGGGTGCACATTGATACTGGAACAGAAAAAATAAATTTATAGCACATATTCTTCGTGACAATACTTTTTTTAGACTTAGTTACGGAAAAATATTAAGAAACATGGAAGCTCAACATAATATTATAATAAAACGTGGTATAAATAGTATTTTGACTATACGAGCAATATACCTTCGGCATTAAGATGCCGGAAGCTTGCAAATATATAAACTGCCGTTGAGAGCAGGCTTTTATAACTCTGACCGTATGTTTAAGGCATTAATATGAATTACCCTGAATACTGTAAATTTTCCGCTTCTTTCTTTCACGCATCTATAGAACACTGCACAGTTGCTAGTATCTGGTTGAAATCCTTCTCCAGGACAGAGAAAAGGCTCAGGTTTAATTCCTGAATACAGTTTCACTATTCTACCGCTCACTCGTGGTTCACGAAACTCTTCTGGGAATATTCCTGAAAATTTTAAATATGATCATATCAATATTTTGATGTAGATAAGTATTGCCTATTTTATATTTATGTATTACTAGTACTAAGACATAAGTCGTTGAACTGTTTTATAGTGAGATAAATACGTTTGATAACCAGGAGTATAAACTGAACCATGGTATTAATATTTTTCGTTGATCACGGGCTGAACATCATTAAGCTGTTATCTGTTATGTTACCAACAGATTTCTCAAACGAATGTTAATTTGTAAAGCAAGATATCTCTAAGTAGATTAATGATAACTTAGTATTTCTATAGACTGTACTTATTGATAGAAGGAGCGCATGACCATGTGGAAGCCCCGTACTTCACCTAGCGTGAGAATCAAGGTCGGCGTACCCGGTAAGGCGATCTTCCCCCTGGGCAGTTCTATAGTAAACAAGACCAACGATCGTCCCCGATTTATCGCGCTCCTTCACTTAGTTACAAGCCACAGAAGTAGGTAAATCTGCTGTCTTAATTGCTTGATTAAATGTATATTTTTTATCAGATGATAGGTCTCTTCAGCAAGTGTCCATCTTAGTGGGTAGATATTCTACCTCAAATCAGTAGTTTGCAAACACTACTGTGTTAAGGCGTGAAAGTGTAGCAAGTGAAATTATTGGACAAACGTGACATAAAAACTAACGTCACGGAGTGACAAGCACCTACAGTGTCGAGGTGTCGATTAGAACAATGACAGACAATGCATTTCACGTCCCTAGGCTTGTGACGCTTTAGGCGAGCAAATTGTCCGTATCGTTACTAATAAACTTATAATAAAGAAAAACAAAAGTATTTGAAGCGCTCGTAACTAAGTTTGCTTATAGTCCAGTCATTTAAGCTTAATTAGGTAAGAATCTCGGAATTCGAGATACCCAGCTGTAAGTCTGTAAATACTTGTATATTGACACCCTGAAAGTTGTCTCAAAACCTACATATAGTAGGGTGTACGCAACTATTAAATTTCAAGGTCAAACGTCACAAAAATCGTTTTTTTTGCGCTTATTTTGTATATATCTCATTTCCTATGGGTTTTTTGAAAAGTCTCGATCATCTTCGTTATGTGCACTACGTCAAGTCTACAAAACCTAATAAACCTGTGCAGTTTTTGATATTCCACCAACAAGTACAGCTGCTCATCAACATTTCTAACATGTATATTATCAAGTTCAAACTTGGTTAGGGCATGATTTGGAACCTAGGGTATGGTGTTGGGCAATGCGAAAAGATTTTCTGGAGCCTATCATGACAATTTTACCACCTGCTCCAGAAGATTTGCTAAATACAATTTTCTGCAACTGCAAGAGTGGTTGTGTTTCGTGATGCGGATGCAGGAAAGCGCGCTTGCAATGCTTTTTAGCTTGTGGCCAATGTGATGGGCAAGCTTGTCTCAATGCTATTTCATATCAGAGCGACATTAAAGAAGATGGAACCTTTGACCCCGAAATCATGAAAGAACTTGAGACAAATGTCGTTGAAGACGACAATGAAGACCAGTTTGAAATTTACCAGCAGCCGAAAGACGACGATGAAAAGGAAGAAGACGATTAAGGTATAAATTGTAGTTTTTGTACCCTATATTCCATTTTTTTCCTTTAATAAAAAGAAATGTATTGAATGATATTTTTTAATAAAAAAATTAATTCATAATATATATGTTTTTTTTCATCATGTAAGTAGTTATAAATATTAATTAGGTTAAAATTCAAATTTAATTCCTATATTTTCATTAACAACTCTGCAATTACATGGGCAGGTAAATCTTGTTAAATAAATAAATGAATAAAAAGTAAGTAGTTTAGGAAAAAAATGATAAATATAATATATAATAATAGTTAATAATAATTGACAAATATTTATAATCATTGATTTATCGATAGTTCATCAATTATATATGGCGCGTTTTCGACCGGAGGCACCGGTTGACCTGAAGTGATCCTGTGACCGCGCGCACTCCGCCCTCTATCTCGAAATCGGTCAACCGTATAGAAAAAATTTAAAAACAAAATTTGTAGAGAATTTTGTATTCTACAATATTGATGAAATACAAATAGCAAAAAACCCATAAGAAATGAGATATATACAAAATAAGTGGAAAAAAACTATTTTTGTGACGTTTGACCTTGAAATTTAATAGTTGCGTACACCCTACCATATGTAGGTTTTGAGACAACTTTTAGGGTGTTAATATACAAGTATTTACAGACTTACAGCTGGGTATCTCGAATTCCGAGGTGAACTTACTATAATGACTGGACTATTAGCTGTTCTGAACCGAGCAACGTCCGCCGTGGTCATGGCTTGGATGGGTCACCGCTAGTAAATTAACTAAGTACTGAGCGCTTCCGTGCTTCGGAGGGGACCTACGTTAAGCCGTCGCGTCGGTCCCGTTTCTTGTCTTAGGATTATAGTCGTTATAGCTTGGCGGCAGGGCATTTTGCGAATGCCCGCCTGGAAAGCTACCACCCTCAAGTAGAAAATCTGTCACCAAGCCCCTAACGGTGCGTTCCAGCTGTGTTTGAGAGCTAGTGCTATGCTAGCCTGAACAACATCTTCGACTACATCATCACTTACAATCAGGTGAGATTGTGGTCAAAGGCTAACCGAACAGGCATAAAAAAATCTCTTCTACCATCTTTGTAGCTATTGCAATTCTTCTATTTTAGTTTTAGCACATGATGTGTGATACTTTTGTATTTATTTTACTTTTAATGTGGTGTATATAAAAATATATATATAAAGAGGACTGACCATCGCTGTTCGCGTTCGTTTGAATCGAAGTAAGCAGTAATAGAGACAGGCAGTATCTTGTCGATAAGATGTCCATGTTTAGAATCTGTAGCTTCTTCTATCTCGGCATTATATGGAGGGACGATCTGAAATAAAATGTTTGTGAATTAATAATACATACACACGTACACTAAATCACGCCTGTATCCCCCGAAGAGGTAGGCAGAGGTATGTAAACGCCCACGCATCGCCAATTGGGTTTTGTTCCCATGTAATAGGGGGCGAGCCTATTGCCACTGACCGGGCACAATGTCAGGGTCATACAAAATGTTTTCTCTAACACACTGGACGAAACACAGGAACATATTACGAATAATATGTTTACGCTAACATGGGTAAATGACAGGAACACAAGAACACATTGTATGAAACCCTGGCACTAAGATGGTATACAGCCCTGTTGTACGTCTAATGCACATAACACCCTACTCACTCTTCCCCTCCCACTTCCTGTGAGAAGTGGGACGCTGCTCATTTGGCGCACTTTCCTTTAGTCGACTCTTACGCCACCCACGTGAATTATGGGGAGGTGACAACCCGGCACCCCCGTATTAAAAAATAGGGTTAGCCTTGACCAATATCTTACCTGTAACATTATTATATGTTCTATGCATGAAGGTAAGTAATATGCCTGAAGGTCGAAGATGTTGTTCAGGCTAACCTAGAATTACCGCTTCTCAAGGACAGCTACTGGAACACATCGTTAGGTTTTTGGCATATGTAAATATATACGCTTTTCT
The DNA here is from genome assembly GCA_963854805.1 of Plagodis dolabraria. Classification (NCBI taxonomy): domain Eukaryota; kingdom Metazoa; phylum Arthropoda; class Insecta; order Lepidoptera; family Geometridae; genus Plagodis; species Plagodis dolabraria. Next base: position 17,795,315 of record OY978447.1, on the reverse strand, counting down.
ATACTGAGAGATATTTATGAAAATAAAAACTGAGTGTAACAAGATTAAAAATATTAATAAAACATTATTATCTGTCGCAAACAATTTAAAATTTAGGGCTGAATCGCGCGTGTCATTCGTGTTGTGACTTGTGAGACAACAGGACTGAAAAAAATACATTACAAGAATGTCAGAGCACTTTCTCACAGTAAATGTTACCAGATTAGTTTGAGAATTAAATTCTTTCAGTGTTTTTATTTATACGACAGAGTACCAAAGCATTAATATAAAGGTATTAACATCTGAACCAGTGTGACTTCTACAGCACTGCGTTTCGATCTGTGTTGGTGTAAATTTAAATTCAAGATTTACGTGATTGTGGTGTTGCATTTTATTTTGGCTAAATTTAACGAAGTCCAACTGACATTATTGATTATACCGTTTTGTTTTTAATTGAGGACTGGTTTTGGACCAGATCAACCCCAAATGCACCGTTAGCCGACAACTTTTCGTTTTAAAGTAATGTAAATTGAGTAATTATTTAAAAATAACAACTTACGTGAATATACTTCGATGAAAGCTCAATATCATTTGATCTGGCGTAAATATATATGGGCAAAATAGGTAAAACTTGACGCCCATTTCTGGCTTGTGTAAAACATTACTTTTCATAGAGATCGGATGGGACAAACAAAACACATAATATTTTTCTTTCACCTTTCAATTTTTTTTTATATACTGTTTTGGGTAGCACTTTACCACTATCTCACCTGATGTTAAGTGATGATGCGATCAATGATGGAGCGCGCTTATCCAGAAGGTATCTATATTCACTTGCGTTTTGAAGACCCCCATATTGTATACTTAACTGGAACCACAGACTCAGGCAAGTTTTCCATTCCCTGGCGGTTCGTATGATAAACAAAGACACAAATCGTTTCGTTCGGGTAAATTAAATATCAACCATATAGCGGTGGCGCATCTGAGTATCCCTGGATGTCCGGTTATAGAATGGGGATGGCTAAATCTTGCGTCGATTAAGTCTGAAAGTCCTAAAAACTAGTGGATTATATTTTTATTCTTCTAGATGAATATATTGTTATGTATAGGATTGAGTAATCGAATCGATCACCGAGTCAGTGCTCAGTCCATAAAGAGGCAAGTAATTTCACGACAATAGCGTATCCTGATTTATGAAGATGACTCTAAAAAAGCTCTAAAACCAAAACTATATTCTCCTGAAATTATACATCGGCCAAATGTGTAAACAGTGGGAATAAAGACTTTTAGTCAAACGAACGATTTAGAAACTATTTATAGCTATACAATTTCATCGAGTTTTTTTTATCACACTTGTAGAGCTTGACTTATTTGACGCTGACTAATAAAACATGTGAGTTGTTCTTAGATTTTTCATGCTTATTTTTCACGGACATAAAAATTATAGGACTTGTGAATAATATATTTTTGTAATTTTTGAAGTACCCGCTTACTGTATTGGACAAAAAATTAATGTACGAATATATAATTTTTTGTTGTAATTAGGCAAAATGATCATCGCAAAATACCTAAAAAGATTCAAAGTAAGTAGTAAAAAGTGTATGGAAATTTTAAAAACAAGAATTAGCGTTGCTGGCTCATTCCTCGGGAATCCTGTACGACTCTAGGCAATTTTCTAAAGGTTATATGTCAACAACCAGGTAAAGTAACCTTCGCAGAGTTCGATTCTCTCTATACTTGATCATATTCAACTCCTAGAATATGAAACATATGTACAGTTGTAACATTTTGTTTACTGTAATATTTTTTCCATCGATGTGCTAACTATTATGTATATAATAGTTTACGGCTTTTAAAGACTGTTTTATTTATCACCCTTGGATTTTGTTACCGATAAATAAGAGAAAAGATGCACCCAATATGAAGCATGCCACTACTCACGTCGACTTGATGTGTTGGTGCTCATTACACGCGCAGGGTCTTAACTGATATAATAACACCCTCATTAATTAAAAGGATTATGTTAAATTAGGTATATGGAAATAGATTTCTAAGGTACTTTAAAACATATTTTCTGTTATATATACGTAGATCGAGTTAGCGTGGCACTCTTATGATAAGGCTGCATTGCACTCAATTTGAATACGATTAAATCTGCGAAATATTTCCATAATAAACATTATTAAAAATTAGAAAAAACATTATGTAGATTTTTTTTCTATCCGAAATATATTTTCTAGACCGGCTTAACAATAAATAACGTTATTGATGTTGTTAGCTGATCAAAGTTTTTGCATCTAAAATCATAAATCTAATGTTAATCACTGAAAAAGTTCCATTGTATATTAGCTGTTCTCATCATCAGATCAGCTTGCTGTCACTAATACATTATGTTGTCATTTTAGAACTTGATAGGCATTTTAAATTTCAGTTCAATTGTTTCGTCTGTTCCTTATTACATGAGTGATCCTTGACTAAGATGTAGCCACTCAAGTATTGAGCTCAACTTTGAAATCACGAGCATAATTTTAATTTAAATTTGATGAATAAGTTCTTTGATTAATTCGAAGCGCCATAAATCAAAAACAATGTTATGCTATGTCTGGCAAGAATTAAATTTAAAAACTCATAAAGAAACGTTCGTGCCTGCATCCTCAGATTCATCGAAATCATCATTATGTTGTATACATGTTGTTTCAATATTTTACTTGTATTATTTCACTACCAAGTGGCTACAACACTGACCAGCCGTAGCCTGATGATCGTAAGGAATAATTACATGAAGATGTTGCAAAAAGGATAAAACGCAAGTCGTAGGATCTGTTTCTGTTTATATCTGGAATGTGGTCTGTTATTACTGGGGTATCTACTCAGTGGTCTGGCTAGTTTGTTTCTGAACGCACTACATTATATGATATTAATTTTGTATATCAACCCTGGCTATCGTGTATAATCAAACCTGTATGTCTCCGTAGGTCACAGAGTAAATAAGTAGGCTAAATTCCCTGAATACCGATATTTCATCAGATTTTTTAGGATCATATATGGAGACGAGCCACTTATCTTGACCATCTAAGCCAGAGTCTTGCAGTGCATACCCACAAGTCCCACAACACACGCCACCACAGTTGGGAAAGAGACAGAGAGAGACTTTAGTTCAAAGTTTATATTGAAATAGATATAAATAATCAAATAAAAATAAAATAAAGTGCTAAAATTTCTAAATCTTTAAGATCTTTGACTAGTTTAGTATAGTACGAGTACATAAGTATATAGAATACTAGCTTTCCGGGCGCGGCCCGCCCGCGCGTATGTCGGCTATCGCTCAAAAGCATTAACCACTTTTTGCGCAGTTGGATAAAAACTATCCTATGTTTTTTTCTCGGGTCTCAAACTATTTCTATACCAAATTTCATTCAAATCGGTCCAGTAGTTTTGGCGTGAAAGCGGAACAGACAGACAAAGTTACTTTCGCATTTATATAATATTAGTACTGATGTACGATTTGTATGTGATTTTGGATGGGCTTAATGCATTATCTACGATGTTTTGCTTTTCTCAAAGACGAACGTAATAAAAAATATCTCATCTTACACTGCAGTTTTTTTCTCATGGAAGGTTTCTATTTTATAAGTATTATTTAGTTATCATCAGCTATTATGATTATTTATATAATTTATTCTTGAGAATAAAACATAACTAGAACTGGTTCTTCATGGAGATTCCCTTTCCAGCTGTTGTGGTCAGGGCTGCATTCTTGCGCCACACGATTGACTCCCGATATCGCTTGGAATAAATTGAATTGCAAGCATTCAATGCCCGATGGTACCAAGACTTTGAAATGTAAGTTGGTGCTGTAGAAGTTAAACATTGAATGATTTATTGATTTAGATATTTATTTATACATTAAGTACGTTGAAATGCTAGGAAAACAATCTTAGTTTAAATTAGGCTTAGTAGTACTACATTCGGTTGTTCGTCGATTTCATTATTCCGTTAGGATAAGTTTAAATATGCAACGTTTTTGGCGAATTTAAATATATTAAAATTTGGTGCAATCTAGTCATAGTATAATAATTCAAAACATGTGTACCTACTGTATTGAATAGCTAAGAATATATTTCTTCTTATTAACTCGTTTATTTATTAGATTAATAAAGATATAATTAGAGTTGGTACAATTTATGTATTTCTATTTATATCAACAAAACAATTAGAATTTTTCTAATCGGACATGGTACAGCTACTAAGAAACACGGCTACTTGGAATGAGCAGTACGCTAATACTTACTAATATTGACTTATACGTAGGGTGTTGATACTTATTATTGGCACACTAAAAGTCTAATAAACAACTTGACAGGTGAAGAGTGTTCACCAGAGAATTCTCAAGAATGGTTGAACAATATCTTTGATAGTGAGATAGTGGCCAAAGAGTAACCTATATAGAGAATACCACAAAATAGTAGAGACCTTTCGAGTCTAAAACGAAAAATACCTTAGACTTTAGTTCAAAGTTTATATTGAAATAGATATAAATAATCAAATAAAAATAAAATAAAGTGCTAAAATTTCTAAATCTTTAAGATCTTTGACTAGTTTAGTATAGTACGAGTACATAAGTATATAGAATACTAGCTTTCCGGGCGCGGCCCGCCCGCGCGTATGTCGGCTATCGCTCAAAAGCATTAACCACTTTTTGCGCAGTTGGATAAAAACTATCCTATGTTTTTTTCTCGGGTCTCAAACTATTTCTATACCAAATTTCATTCAAATCGGTCCAGTAGTTTTGGCGTGAAAGCGGAACAGACAGACAAAGTTACTTTCGCATTTATATAATATTAGTACTGATGTACGATTTGTATGTGATTTTGGATGGGCTTAATGCATTATCTACGATGTTTTGCTTTTCTCAAAGACGAACGTAATAAAAAATATCTCATCTTACACTGCAGTTTTTTTCTCATGGAAGGTTTCTATTTTATAAGTATTATTTAGTTATCATCAGCTATTATGATTATTTATATAATTTATTCTTGAGAATAAAACATAACTAGAACTGGTTCTTCATGGAGATTCCCTTTCCAGCTGTTGTGGTCAGGGCTGCATTCTTGCGCCACACGATTGACTCCCGATATCGCTTGGAATAAATTGAATTGCAAGCATTCAATGCCCGATGGTACCAAGACTTTGAAATGTAAGTTGGTGCTGTAGAAGTTAAACATTGAATGATTTATTGATTTAGATATTTATTTATACATTAAGTACGTTGAAATGCTAGGAAAACAATCTTAGTTTAAATTAGGCTTAGTAGTACTACATTCGGTTGTTCGTCGATTTCATTATTCCGTTAGGATAAGTTTAAATATGCAACGTTTTTGGCGAATTTAAATATATTAAAATTTGGTGCAATCTAGTCATAGTATAATAATTCAAAACATGTGTACCTACTGTATTGAATAGCTAAGAATATATTTCTTCTTATTAACTCGTTTATTTATTAGATTAATAAAGATATAATTAGAGTTGGTACAATTTATGTATTTCTATTTATATCAACAAAACAATTAGAATTTTTCTAATCGGACATGGTACAGCTACTAAGAAACACGGCTACTTGGAATGAGCAGTACGCTAATACTTACTAATATTGACTTATACGTAGGGTGTTGATACTTATTATTGGCACACTAAAAGTCTAATAAACAACTTGACAGGTGAAGAGTGTTCACCAGAGAATTCTCAAGAATGGTTGAACAATATCTTTGATAGTGAGATAGTGGCCAAAGAGTAACCTATATAGAGAATACCACAAAATAGTAGAGACCTTTCGAGTCTAAAACGAAAAATACCTTAACATAATTAAAAAAGGTATAAAATACAATAATGGACGGGGTCCTTGAGGGTTCTCTACTACATACTTAATTACCTTATGTAGTAGTACGCATGGTTAAAGGAAGCCGTAAAAGATACAAATTCAATAAAACATTTTTCCAGTAGTTGAGCAGAAACTTTACATAGCTTTGCGCTAAACGATTTAAATATAATTTCATAATAAGTACATCTCAATCACACAGTCATCGGATTGACCGATATATTTTACAGGACAACTAAATACGATATATTAATTAGAATTCAATAATAATAAAATTCATCTGACTTTTTGGTTTGCTTTTATCTCGCCTTCCAAGCTTGGACGAATGCATTTTAGAACCATTTTAAATTGGTGCAGATCGAGATTCACACCACAATGTAAGTCTGTGTTTATTGTTTATATAACCACAAGATATCTCAGCTAGCATTACGTTTGTGGTCATTCAATAAAAAAGGGAGCGTGCATCAAAGATGTTCTTGATTATTTCCTTATTTCTATCCAAGATACGAATCATCATTCACTGTCAAATCGTTATTGTTATACAAATTAGCGGAACACAAGCGTTTCTGAAATGTGTGTAATTGTAAAGGAAATTCGACGTTTAGCGATTATTTTAGTAACTACTGAAGGAAATTAACCATATTACGTGGTAATTATGATGGAATAGGATGTTCTCGTACCAACTTGTGCTTATGGTATCATACCTCTCAAAAATACCTTTTCAGTCAATTAACCAGTTGATTTCAACCGTATGCTTCGGAATTATGATACATTTTATGTATTTGTTTCTAAGAAATCATTGATTAATGGCACTAAAACAACACCTCAAATTCGTACCATTGAACACGGATATCGTCGTCGCAGCGACACTACTAACTGCAATAGAACTATTGTTACACATCTACAAAGTATTTCCGTGACATACACACTATGTCAAAGTGACAGATGCCATTGCGACAGGTGTCAATTAGATCGCATAACGTCAAGTCACACGACTAACGCATTGACTAGTAAAGCAATGAATGTAAGACTCAATTTACATTCCCGCGGAATGGAATGGAATTGATCGGAATTGTATATATGGATTTATGATGAACTTTACATCATTTATGTAAAGTCCGCCACCACCACCGACACGAACAATAGCTGCAGGAATGCGCGGGAATTGCCTGGAAGACTGGCGGACTTATTTTCTAGTTTATACTTTACAAATTTTCTGATATACAGTTTATTAGACTATGTAAAATTCCGTTCGGTTTTACTTCAACTTAATTGTAACTGTTGAAATAATGTTCCTATTAGATACAATAATGTATTCGGGTTCATATATTATAAGTATTAGAACTACCCACAGACCAGAGAAATACATGTTTCCTGGTCTGAGGAACTACCGTATATTTTTGGAAACTTGACTATGTTTACGTAAACGCCAGACATTCATGACATCACGAAGAAAGTTAAAAAAAAGCGAACCATACTGAATAGTTTTTTTTATATATAAATTTGGTACAACATATAACAATTTAAAGAAACATATATATAAAAACTTGGATTTCAAACGAACATGGTAAATTTGTTAAACTAAATATTGTACACATCTTTGCAGATAATTAAACTAATTTAAAGGTATACAACGTCAAGAATGTAGAATGTTTAGAAGTTCAAATTTGAAGTGACTTTTAAAGTTAAATAATTTTGGATGAAAAATGTCGAGTTCGTTGCATACATCGATGCAGACCTCGTCATAAAATCGACACATACGGTAAAGCGGGTTGTTATGGCCTACATTATTGTTCAATAATAACAACTTTAGGTAGGTAGATAGCTGAGGTGACAATCAGTATTTTCCGGCTTTTTTATGTATTTTATGTAAAGATGATAACAGAATCGACACACTTTTTGCCCAATGCCCATTAGTAATTTATATTACTTATTGTAATACAAGACAAATTGAATGCTGATGTCCTAATAAATAAATAGATAATAATAAATAAAACTCCTAAATAGAATTTGAAAACAGGACAAACATTCCTGTGTTTTGACAGTTTCTTCTGATTAACAGAGTTAACACTGACATATTTTCCAGCAAAGATGAGGTCGATATTGCTATTTAAATTACTAAGGTGCTTAACACAATGGACTTACGTTCCTTTCCTTCCAAGCGGTACGCCATTATTAATTGTTTAAAAATAGTTAGCCCACAAAATTTTATTTTATTAAAACGAACCCTGTTTCACGTGAGTACCTGTATGTGGGTATCAATTCCCACTCGAGATGAAAATTCTGTACCTACTCTAATATTTTTTTTTAATAATATGTTAAATTCACTTAGCAAGTCATAGCAGTGCTTGAAATGTTACATAATATATATTGAAACTTGTAAAGTATCTTCTGATTTTAAAACTGAACGTGTGTCAGATTGATTGTTTTCCTTCTTTCAGGCAACAAATGGTTCCGTAATTATTTGCATTTAGATAGAGAGCTGGACACACATGAGATTACCTTTTTTCATCTGACTTCCTAAGTATAATCAGTTTTGAAGTGAGGGTAGTTCTGCAACTTAAAATCTGACCATAAGAGCAGACACTAGTATCGTCTAATATCAGTGTTGTCTGTGAATAACATAAAAAATACATTGTCATCGCCGCGGTCGCCTGATGCATTAATAATGATAGACATGTCACATTGACGTTCCAGTAAAAAACTGTACGAAAAAGTGTAAGCTCATTGCTTGTTTTTTAATGTCATACAAGCGGTAAGCATAAAATAATCGTTTATGTTCATTATCGATGAAGTTAATAACTGGGACGACCAAGTACGTACTTGATACACAGTCTGGTTTTGCAAGTTCAGGGGCAAGGCTACGCACGCTAGCTGCAGCCTTGCGCAATGTGCCAGCTTGCGTAAAGCCAATAACTGCTGCGAATGCTCAATGATTGTTCCTTATTATCACGATATATACTAGCTACGATATATAGGAAAACGAAAAGATTGTTTTTTTCCAAACGTTCTTGTTGGAAAATCTACTGATAAAATATTGGGGTTGAAATGAAAACGAAGAAGTAATACATAAAAGGCAATTTATATGCGAACTAGCATCTCGCCCCGGATTCGCACGGGTATTTTTAGGTTTTGTAAGTTTTCTATAGCCTAGATAGGCTATAGCATACTTTAAGCATTCATCAGGAATACTGTTAGACAAATAATTTTTCAAAACGGTCCAGTAGTTTTTATAAGTTTATTTTGAATACCAAATTGTTACTAAAATACAAATCTTTCCTCTTTATAACATTAGTGTAGATGGAGACTATTGTAAATATAGATTAAAACCAAAAAATAATTATGAATAGATAATACTTATATATTCCATCACTATTTTTGCCGCCTTTACTAATCGAACAATAAATATGTACCATTTTAATTATCTTTGATTAACACTTGCTGTTGATCATAACCGTTATATATTATGTAATCTTATACCCGTCAGAAGACCTCATAACTCATTTCAGATTTTATACTCTTTGCGGACCTTTAAAACAAAGTGCCTTTGTAAGTATCGCTTAAATGATGAAGATGTACATTGTACTTATTATAACTTGGATGATTCACCCATTTAGACATAAGGGGCCAATATATTTTATTGAGTAGTCTATCTACCTGCGCAGTGTCACCGAACTCAAAAACTGGATACGATATGAAGGGCGAAGCAATACCTTAACCTAAAGTAAGTACCTTAGCTAGTGAGACTTTCATGCTCGATTATTTTAAATGCACTTAGACTCATGAACTAATTAAATAAAAACGAATCTGTCGAAGTTTAAAAGAAGTCCAACAATAAACCGACATAAACACGATTTCCTAATATCCCTATTAATATTTCACCAATTATTATCTCGTATAAGGACTAAATTACTCGTAGTTAATATTCAAGTGTGATTAAGGAAATATTCTTCAAATCTCGACCAAAAACCAGAGACTTAGCTCTATAAGTTAAGTTTAGTTAGTTTTTGGGCTAAGGGCGCCGCGGTTTAAACCCCCTTTTTTAGGGATTGTGACATTTGTGACGGAACAAGTACGAGGACCGCCTGGAGATAAGCGGTAAGTAATTTCTGCCTGTAACAGATGTACAGCACTATCTCACCTGATGGTAAGTGATGATGTGGTCGTAGATGTTGTTCAGGCTAACCTAGACTTCCTGGCTCTCAAGGACAAGCTGCCGGAACACACCGTTAGGTGTTTGGCGACAGGTTTTCTTCTTGAGGCCAGGCGAGCATTCGCAAAATGACCTACCACCATGCTATAACGACTGCCATCTTAAGATAACAACCGGGACCGATGGCTTAACGTGCTCTCCGAAGCACGGAAGCGCTCAGTAGTAATGTCACCAGCGGTCACCCATCCAAGTCATGACCGGACGTTGCTTAACTTTGCTAATCGGTTCAGTACGGCTAAGCAAACTTCGCTACGAGCGCTTCAAAACTTCTGCCTATAACAGATATATATAGCACTGCGACCTGAGACATAATCTCATGTGCCTGTAATTTCACCGAAACCCATGCCCTTTGAGCCGGAACACAATAATATGAACATTACTGCTTGGCGGTAGAATGATGTACTTAGGTGTGGTAGTACTTATTTATTTAGGAACCGGATAAATTCTTCCACAAAGAGTATTTACTGGTACTAAATGTAAAATTACCTATATCATTAATAAATTTATCGTATGACAGCATCTTTATAGCCTAATAAGGGATTTTTTACCATATCGCGGAGGATATGTCTGTCTACCAGTACTAAAACTTTTAATGGCCCAGAGAGTCTATCATCTGTTTAAGCGTCAATTACCTGTATGCTGGCAATGATTTTAAGGTTTAGGGGTGTGTTTTAGTTGTCTATGAATCGACATGAAGATAATAACAAGTACATCTTCATGGAGAATTAATTAAGACAATGTGTAGATGTCTATACTTAGTAACTACTTGCAATCCATTAGATATAATTGTGCCGGAAATGACCCATTTGTGACCAGGACTACTTTATTATCTTTGATGAAATAATTACGCAGGGTAATAATTCTTGTAATGTTAAACTAGTTGCGATATTCCCATGACTTTAATAAAGAGATTTCATCATCACATTTAAGTAAATATAAAGTTCATAATAGGTAGGTACCACAATGGTATGAAATTTTTTATATGCTGGCAGTTTGCAAATCGACACCTTGCTATATACCACCACTTTGGTGGTGTTTGGTGGCACGGAAAGAGTGTCTTTTTGCACCTGACGGTAATTTCTAATTTTTTTACGTCTTTGATATCTTTGATAAAGAAAAAGAATAAAAGAAAATATCTAAGATTTAAAACAAAAGATACTTAATTGCTATTCTAAATAAATGAATCGATTAGTGTAAAATGACGTGAAAAAATAATTTTAGAGTGGTGATGACAGCCATGGAAATGTTATCCTGGTAAATATTGCCAAATATTATAATTACAAGCACTTTCATGTGCTAAGCGAAAATGATTGTACAAATTAATAGAGCACAACACACGGGCATGAGAAGGAAGAAGTTGTGCGTGTGCATCCATAAAAAAACGCATTGGCGTGTGAAGCTTCCTTTCTATTGGAACTCTTTTATGACGACAATAGTATTCGATTGACAATGAAAAAATTAGTTCGAATTAAAACCTTTAATACATACGAAAACTACCGATAGAAATACTAAATGTTCCGGCGGATAAATACATACATTCAAATTTGCTAACCATATAGGCAACTAGCTATTATCGCTTAGTCTCCGGAGAGACTGCATCTCTCTGCGTATTCTACCGCCTGTATTTTTTCCACCTCACTGGAACATTGTCTCAGGAAGCGTTCATAAGATTTTCCATGAGCATCTTCGTGTGAGGAGGATACAAATACAAAAATTTACGCTAGCTCTTATCAACTAATACTGCCAGTAATCAACCCTTCTTTCTATTGGTTTTGGATTAGTGTTTCACAAACTTAGTTTCTTCATATTTTGAATACCAATTGTTCGTACTCGCTGAAATTTTAAATACTCATTATAAAATTAAAATTATTCGTTTAAATCGTTTTGGATGGGATTTTTTTTATTACACTTAGAGATAAAATAAATAATAAACAAAAAAATGACAAACCAGAAGCGTAGACATTAGGCTCAATAACACGAGTTTGAATACATGGTATTAAAAATATGACGAATGTAAAGTTTGTTTGGAAATAAGATAAAATTAAATATATGTACTCGTACTAATACGTACCGTAATAATTCAGAGCCCTACATCTCTTCGATTTCCTTCGTCTTCAGAATAAAAATAAAAATACTTTTTATATTTTTAAGTGCTGTACAATCGTATCCTTATTGACTAGACTTAATCATATCGATCTGAACTATCCCCATTAAGACGACGCAGTGGTAAACAATTAATCTCAAATCGGGTATCGCCCCAAATAAGTGCTATTCACTCCACGTGGGGAGGAGATCACGTAGTAATTCGCACGTGACATAGCTTGTGCTAAAAGGCCGTATGCGCCAAAACAGTAATTACAGTTTAAAATAAAAACTAAAGCAAATTTTTTAAAACCAAATTACAAGATAGAAGGGTGTGTTAAGCCTCTTAAATATCTGGATAGATATTTATTTTTATTTTATTTTCTTCGGAAAACATACTGAGTTTTTTATAACTATCTTAAACTAAATTACAATAACTATACTCCAATAAATTGTTTTCGCATATAGAGCTTAGATGCATATGTGTTTAAAAAAAAGAAACTACTAAAAAAATAAGTTCAACAGGTTTAGAGATCACTCGGGTTCTGAAACTCGTCAAAGTTTTCCGCGCAATCGAACCAACTTTTCGTAAGCAATGTACGAACTTCATTAGGTGATGTGTTGTGCAAGTCAAACTCAGGCAAGTCCAAATCATTTATAAATTTTGAAGATCTAATAAAATAAGAATTTTGTCTATAATTTGTAGAACTTCTAGGGACGTGCAAATAATTATTATGCCTGAAAGATCGGGTAGGCGTCACTAAACCTATTTGAAAAAGAAGATCGGGGGAGTCAATTTGACATTGTGCTATTTTAATCAAAGTAGTTATATCTGTAATTTGGCGTCGGATATGAAGAGGTAATATATGTTGTCTCTTGCATCTGGCCTCATAATTGTCATCATATTTTTTACATTTATATTGTAAATGCCTCATAAATCTTTTTTGAATTGATTCAAGCCTATTGATATGAATACTATATTGTGAATTCCAGATTTGCGAACAATACTCGAGGATACTACGCACGTATGAACAATATAATATTTTGATCACCTTTAAGTTGTTGAAATGACTACTCGACCTGATTACAAAGTCCAACGATTTATTGCCTCTGTTAGCTATATTGTCTATGTGCTTGTCATATAATAATTTTGAATCATGGATTACACCCAAATCGCGAATTTGGTCTACCTTTTCAAGAATTTGCGCCTTAAGCTTGTATGCGAAATCGACTGGTTTAAATTTACGAGTGAGGGTTATAGTATTACATTTTTTTACATTAAGGTCGAGTTTGTTTATGTTACAGTAATCCTCAAATCTTACTAAGTCTTGTTGCAAAAGATAACAGTCTCCAATGTCGAGAATATTTTTGAAAATGTTCATGACATCGGCGTAAAGGGCAAATTTCGAATGATGGAAGCAAGATGCAATATCGTTAACAAATAAGTTAAATAACAGGGGCCCCAGGATGGAACCCTGAGGTACCCCCGAGGGCACTGACATCCATGTTGAGGAGTAACCATTTAAAACTACTGCTTGAGATCTATTTTCGATATAAGAGGTGAACCATCTGTATAAATTTCCATGAATCCCAGCATTATACAATTTTTGTAACAGCACAGTGTGATCAATGCGAGCAAAGCATTTGCTATAGTCCGTAAAGATAGCATCTACCTGCCCACCATTATCCATATGATTGGTTACATAATCTACAAATGTGAGCAAATTAGATGTGGTAGATCGTTTTTTAAGAAAACCGTGTTGCTCGGTAATAAGAGAGGTAGCTAGGCTATTGTATACCTGTCCATATACAATTCGTTCCAGTAATTTAGCGAATATACATAATTTTGATATTGGCCTATAATTTATAATTTCATTCTTCCTTCCACACTTGTATATAGGGGATATGTGAGCAGATTTCCACATTTCCATATCCAGATATTTAAGAGGCTTTAATCCATCTAGGCTTCCTGTACAATGCAAATCTCTGTTTTTATGAGCAGTTTTTGATAGCTTTTTCTCTGTTATGAAAGTTAACCAATGATTGGTAAAGCTATTATCAAAATGATGTCAATAACATGCTAAACGAAATGCGTAAAAATCATTTCCGAATGTTAAGTAATAGCTGCGAAAAATTGAGATCTCTGACGCTATTATTTTCAATTCGTCGTCTTAATATAAAACATGAACAAATAATTTACCAAAATGACAGCCATGCAGCTCCATAATATACTAAAATGATGTTGTTTTTTCTAGTTTTCCAACGGCAAGGCAATAATACAGCGAAGTAATTAAGTATGATCTAACATTACAATTAATGCAGGTATGTGTACATAAACGCAAACAATTTAAATACAAATAGTAACATAATATAGTAATGCTCAGACATTTATGCACAACAGAAGATGTTAATTTAAAATGTAGAACATCATTTGTACGTTTTTGACCCATTAATTCATACGGATCAATGTAAAAACAGTTAAATTATGATTTGAAAAAGGAAGACGCCTCTAAAAGATTTTTAAGTATCTTAAAAAAGTTTCCTGTTTTGAGTACATTGTGTTTACGACTCGCATAATATTCATGAAGTTTTTGTAGCGTTACTGAAACAATTAACAGGATATAACCCATTTGTCTGTATTGAAAAAGTATGATTTGACGTTTCGATGATGCCATGTGGCAAATTTTTCTTTGGTGGTTATTTATATTATAATTGACGTTTAAATGTCGTTGCCGGTTTAGTTAAGATGATTAAGGCAACTACATGGATTTAGTCTCTATTCAGGTCAGTTTAATATATTTTTCCATAGAGTAATTCCCGGTAGCAGATACGAAAGCTCTCATATTAAAATATCCGCATACAAAATTTGGAATACATTCGTTTTGCCTACTTTCTTCATTCGCTAGCCACTTTCCCTCTTAAAACTGTAATCCAACGGGGCAATGCTGCTAAAATGTTGGGCATGCTGTCAACTGATAGTGGGACTGCCCATAGGCCTGTAAATGTTCTTAGGTAGCTCGGTAGCTCAAAGAGTTTTTGGTGTATTTTTCAATTAACGAAAACCGCTGTACGCTGTGAGAAGTTCTAAAATTACATACGTAAATAATGTATTACTGGGACCATTCTTGAATAAGACTAAATGGAAAAAGTAATTTTGACAATAGTCTTCATAATAATTTTTAGCACTGTCTAGCTGGGAATCGCTGGATGATAAAATAGGGATAAGGTACATAAAATAATAATGTTGGCGAAACATTAAGTAAAGCGTGTTATGCTTGTTGATAATCAATTTCTATATATTTTATTTAGCATTTTATCTGGCGTAATGTGTTTTATGATTTTCCTTTTTCGAGAACAGGTGTATTCGCTAGTAAAATGTTATGTTTAGAGCTAAGTATTGCTGAAGTAAATTTGGGCTATGAACATTTATTAATTTCGTGATAAGAAACTTCTTTTGATATTATAATTAGCTAACATTGGATAATTAATTATTTTTATTGATTCGTATTAATTAGATTATTGCTCACTATATATGTACGCACCCGTGGGGTGACATATATAGAGGGTTAGAATTACACCTCCCCATATCATCCCGTGGGTGTCGTAAGAGGCGACTAAGTGAAAAATACTGGAAGGTGGGCAGCAGCGCCATCTAAAGAACTGCCAACTACACTGCGATCCCCAAGATGCCTGCCAAGCGTGGGGATTATGGCAAATAGCCCCTTGATAGGGGAGGCTGTGTTCAGCAGTGGACGATCCGGCTGTTACAGTACAATATATGTACCTAACGCTTCAAAGAGAAAACTCTGATGCTAATGAAATTCCATTATGATTTTATATGATAGGAAATCAGCGTTTTTACATTCTTCCCCACCCCAGCCCCTTTACGTTTAACTGATGAACAAGGAGTTCTGGCAAAAGAAAACCGATATGGCAGATATACGATTTTTTTAAGTTTTTAAATCTCCGTCACTTTGAATAAAAACCTAAAACTGAATCGACAAAAATTCTATGAACAATCAAACCTACTCACACAATTTCACGATTAGAGGAATGCGACATGTAGAGGAGAACAATCGGACATTTTACGATATAGAGAGATATAGCAAATTTCTTTAAGTTGGAGCAGAGACGCTCGATCAATTAAGTAAATATGGTGCAATGACTCCCTAAATAACCTACGCCATGCAAAATATTTTTTATAAAACATAAATAAAACTTAGAGAGACACCAAACCCGAAACCACGACCCTAATGAAAAATGTAGATTACTGAGTAAAGAGAGTATGTATTATTAAATAGATAGTAGGCAATTTAAATAATAGCAAACCCTTATATAATTTATAAGGCCTTCTTAGAAGTACAATACGTTCAGGTGTAAAATAAGTAGGTATCTATGCGTGTTAATTGCTGGTATTTATGTTTTCTGTAATACATATAATTTATTTAATAATACCTAAATGTTAAGTGTATGGTATAGGTACTTTACTAATATGGAAATAAATAATCGAGAATAAGTTGTATGATATCTGTTTAAATCACCTTTTTATCTTTTAGAAGCAGTGATGGCTCAATACCTATATTATAGCTGTTGATTCCGCGCAGAAATTCCATAGTTCGAATCCCGCTGCGGGCTTGAGCTCCAGCAAATGGTGATAGGATATATAAAAATGCCCACATGGCTAGGTACCACCCTCAATTGAAATCTATCGTCAAATCGATACATAAGCAAGCACACATAAAGTAATATTTTTTTTATTTACAATGTGTGCAAAATCACACATTAGTTGCCAGGTGGATCGGGTCGTCCTTTTCACTCTCATGGTTAGTTTCTCGATGGTCCATACCAAATATAATTGTTTCTCCATTACTTTTACGATGATTAAACTAGATAAATAGATGTTTTTGGCAACGAGGAACATCCCAAGCTTTTATCCATAGATTACGATGAAAACTTATGACATGAGATATGTATGAATTAGGTAGCTACGTGTATCCTATTTGTGCAGGTTTTAGCTAGAAAACAAAATAAAATTAAACTTCATCTAATGATGCTTTTAACCTTGAATCGACAAGAACCCACCTTAAGCTGCCTACCAAGCAGCTACCAGGATAAGATAATAGAGTTGCAAGTAGATTTTTCCATAACATCACGATTTTCATTCACGCCGTACCGATCAGATGACTTCACTGCGGACCGGAGATTCCTAGGGTTAATTTCATGTTAATCGATTGTACGTGAACCTAGTACCTATACCGTACCGTACTACATAAATAAACTAAACAGATAAAAATAACTCGCGCTTCCATTTTATGTTAACATTATTACTTTAATATAAAAATATAAATAAGTATAAGTATACATACTTATATTGACTTACCTACTGTCTTATTCTATAATTAGGTTTAAGGCTCAGAAGAATAAAGAAGTTCAGATTGCGCATGAACTGACTATTACATATTTCACATTTCACGGATTCGCCATGTAGGAAGAGACACCATGATAGGAGCGTGGTTTTTTTTGGCTTCACTTCTATCATGCGCCGTGGTACATCTATCTATATATTTGAGCTTTACGGTGTATTTTTTGAACTTTCGATATTTTCGGCACTATTGCAAGAGTCATATACCTACTTACTCTATCTGGGTAGATGCCTGAGGAAGATGAGCGGTGCAAGAGGAAACAATCTACCAATAGGTTCGTTGCGTTCAGCAAGCCCAGGAAAATGAAGCGGTTTTATTGGTTTATTTTTTTCCTTTTACATCGCTCATTTTCTTCGCATATCTTTAGTGTAAACGCAGCCTGAGAGCAGATGATTTTCTTTCTTCGATATTTTTACGGTACGCTGACGATACTGCTATCGCTGATACTTATAACACTACCTGAATCTCAACACACCAACAAGAGTCACAATATCACATCGTAAACATTTCGTGACACTTCCTGGGATCCTGCTTAAATTCCAACTTCTTGAAAATTGGAAAGCATCTTCTCTATTGAAGTTTCGTTATTTAGAAATCTAAAATATTTATGTGTTATATGTAAGATATGTGTACGTTACGTAACCAGATCCAATGGTTAGTGATCAGAAGGTGTTGCGTTATGGCAGTTTTTTTAGGAATCAACCAGCTTAGACGTCAGTGAAGTTGTGATCATTAGCGTAAAAATCATATGTTGTGAACGTTGTGGTTACTACAGGTCCAGATTATGGAGAGTATAAAAAAATCAAATCATCTTTTCCTATATTTCTAAATTGTGTACTACCACTATCGCGTGCTAAGAGATAATTATATGTACAAATTTTAAGAGCAAAAATTTCTCACCTCGTTTGGGAGTCGAACCCAAGTTCCTCGATTTTAGGTACCCGGTGCCTAAAATCGGGGGTAAAAGGGGGGGGGGGTAGTTTGTTATAAAACATTATTATCTCAGTGAATAAGGCATCCGTTGTGTAAAATTGGCGCACGTGGGTTTCGATTCCCACTCGATGTGAAAAATGTAAGTAAGTAAAAACACCATTAATCTGTTTTGGTTCAAAGATACAAGTCTATGAGCTAGTCGGGCGGACGGACAGATTGACAGATGACACAGCTGAGGCTTAGTAATAGGGTCCCATTTTTAATACGGAACCCTAACTACCTCTTGCTGAACTAATTAAAATGAAAATGAGAAATAATTTGTTTTTAAACTATGTCCCGATCTAATAATAAGTTCCTGAGGGTAATGTGCAATACAAACGAATTTCGTCTGATGTACCTATCAAATAACTAAAGAATATTGACACCTACGTAGTATTATTATATTTTCTATGACCATATTATTCATGTCAAAGAAATACTTCGAGTTCTTTACGCGTAAATTTGTACGACCCCAAAAAACCCATATACTGTATTTTTTCCGAAATCTTATGAGATCATAATTTTCAAGTTCACAAGGTTTTTATATATATATAATATATATATATATATATAAAGATAAAACATCAGTACATACAGTATATACCTAACTATCTATATATACAGATTCCGTAGTGACAGCAGCAAAAAAAATTAAACACTAAATAGGCACGTATAATTACAATTGTCAGGAAATTTGATTATTTAGAATTGTAGAATGTCAAATTAGAGATCATAATGATAGTCTCAATCGACCAAGATAGTACTTATACTATTTTATCAAACATTGAATCATTAAATTTGCCCTTAGGCTATGGTAAAATACAACACACTTCCATCATATTATGGTGTATAGGTAACATAGGTGTATAAAAATTACAGACTACCAGTTGATATGATGTAATCCTCTTATTGTGACTGAAACATCTTATATTATTTTATTATTAGACAATTATTGTATCTTAATTATACTCCTGAAGGTACATTTCGTTAACCAAGATACGGGAGTAATATTTTTCTTTACAACACCAATTCTATATTTTTTGATTCAGGCTTTAATTTGCGGAAATCCGTAATTATCACAAATAACATAAAGTGTAGAGTAAGCTAGGCCTGGATGTGCTGAGGTAGAGAAAAAGTTGTTAGGTAGGGATTAAATACATTATACGTAATTTTAGGCTCACAGCCTAATATAGGTTCAGCGATAGACTTTTTTCTCGGCATTGCCAGAGGTGTGGTAATGACAGATTTGGTGGTTAGGCAATTTGCAAATGCCCCGCCTGGCTAGCTACCACCCTCAAGTAGAAAAATCTGTCACCAAGCACCTAACGGTGTGTTCCGGCAGCAGTACTTGAGAGTCAGTAATTCTAGGTTACCCTGAACAACATCTTGACCACATCATCACTTACCATCAGGTGAGATAGTGGTATAATATAACCGTGGTATAAAACCTATAATGCATATAAAAATAAGCGGTCCAGGCAAATTGACGTACCCTCTTGCGGTGATCCCCGAGCCCGTGGTAGCATTCAAAACAGAGTCCACTGGATTAGCAGCATACAATTTTTTTGGGATGTGCGGCAAACAAACAATCTGCCTGCTAGTATATACTTAGTTAGTGGTTACCGTCGCCTATGGACATCTGCAATATATACGGTACTGTCGATGCTTCGTCTACTGTTAAGGATTTTTTTTACAACTGCCATGTTCCAAAACCATCTTTTTATCAAATTTAATACGAGTATATTCAGAGTTTCTTAGTCTAGTGCAGTCCCAATAAATCAATCCGAAGTCCATTTAGCTAAGCAATTGCAGTTCCTTAGAGCACTTTTAAAGATCGTATCTCGATCATCCGGTGATTCTGTACCGAAACTTGTGCAATCGATATCTAGCATCTGGCTACTTTCTTATTGTTTCGTCTTAATTACGTAGGATGCAGATCTAACTCGAATTTAGATCAATGTTAAGTATCTACCTGTTGTAGAGGTCAAGCCTAAGTTGAAAGGTGCACTTCAATAGGGTTGTATGAATTCAATAATTGTATGAGAACTAAGTAAAAAATAGGAAAAATTAGTCTTGTGCGAGTAGGACTAAGCTATCGAAGGTTTAGTAGCAACACATTATATATGTTTTATATTTATATAAGACAAATCGTTGGGTAAGTAATATACTAGTGGCTATTGGAGCTGTAAACCTCGCGAGTCTGCCCTTGCATAGTTTATAACTGATTATAGGTTCACTGCGCACGCTAATAGGGGAATAGGTCACAAAATCCAAAAATCATAGTTATATTCTGAAAACTATTGAAATTAATTTCATCTGACACAAGTAATTTGCGTTTCTTATATCCCCTACCCATTAACAAAACAAAAGAGTTGCATTTCAATAAGGGTAACTAAAAGTTATGTGACATTTTTGAACACTACGTAATGGCTGTTTTTAGGATTATGTATCAAAGGGTAAAAATGGAACCCTATTACTAAGACTCCACTGTTCGTCTGTCTGTCATCAGGCTGTATCTCAGTATTAAGCACCCATATCTCCGTCGTTTTGAAAAAAAAACAAAAACCGACTAGACTAAAATTTTTATATAATTATCTAACCTGCTCACTAAATTTCAAGAGAATCTGTTGAGAATTGCGACCGAAAGAATAGTTCGACACGTAAAAAAACAGCCAAGTCCAAGTCGGACTTGCGCTTAAAGGTTGCCGTACCGAAAGAATTTTTGTGCAAGTTGAAGCAGTGACGCTTCGCTCTCACTTTGTGCTCGCTCGGAATCACATTGTTTGAATGAAAATTTTCGCATCGAATAAATATAAAATATATATAATTAACTGATATATAAAAGCTAACTCAGCACCCCACGGTTGCTTGTGCAACCGTGGGGTGCTGAGTTGTTACGTCATCCGTCACTACATCTCTTCCCTGGGATCTTGTAAGGTAGGGTAAAACACTAGAAGATGGGCAGCAGCGCCTTGTCAGGAACTGCTACTTTACACTGCGATCTCCAAAACGCCTCGTAAGATCCAAGACATAGTACAATACAGTATAAATAAGCGTGGAGAATATGTCGGGGAGGCTGTGTAGAGCAGTGGACTATACGGCTAAATCAGTATGAGTTAGAGCGGCGGATTGCTTCTAAAATGAAGTAATTTATATAAGTAAGGTAAGTGCTCATATAATAAACGTACTGACTGATGTTTTAATTTCAATTTTTCTCTTATCATTAATCGTGTGGACATTTACCTTTTGCTGTCTCTCAAGTATACTGGCTGATCTAATCAAACATACCTTTTAGGTATAATTTATATGTCTTTATCGATACAAACAACAGTCAAGGAATAATTTGACAGCAATCAAATAACTTTTGAATAAATTATTTAATCAAACTACTTGAATTTAACGATCATTATGGGAATAAAGATCCGTTATGAAAATTATTCGCAAATAACCTTAAACTAACCGTAGTAACTATTAGCTATCTGTGATTATAGTTAGATCGACTAACTTTTTTTTTAGCTAAGTTCGTTAATGTCAGTTTTCTATAATCTACCGTATCGATTTTAATAGGAGTTCGAAGACCTTTTGTATAGGTACCTATATCTACTATGTACCTACATTTTAAAATTTATTTTACCATCCACCTGATGGTGATCAAAACAAATTTAACAATGGTCATAAATGCATAAATATTACTTGCCCAAACCACAGATCACAAAAGCAACAAATAAAGTACTTGAACGCTTCATTAAAAAAAATATGGTATACACAAAAAAATACTCATCCAAAGTTAATTGCACCCTCACTCAGAAGCCTTATAAAAATTACTGGCAAATTTTAACTATCGATAGGCGTTACATAATATTGATAAAACAATTGTTAATATCATCAATTACCATCAGGTGATATTGATCAAAGTTTAGTCTATGAGATATGAAATAAAACTACCCAGCTCCCAGTCTCCTATCATCACATTCGAGGTATTCTATATCTGGCTAGATTATTATGAACGTGGGGTGCTTTCTGTGCTTGAATTAGCATACCCCATTCCCGTGAGATTCGTAGGAGCTGACAAGAGGAACAATACCAGAGCCCGTACTTCCCTACTTTTAGTCGTGCGTCTTTTATAAAAATATTAATACCTACATACTACTAGAATAGAACATAATATAATAATACTACGTACTACTAGTATTTCCATATTTTTTTATTATTTTGACGGAACAAGCTCGAGGCCCACCTGATGTTAAGCGGACTAACCTCTGCCTATAACATATACATTTCGTCACCGTCAAGTCACGAATTGCACTGCGCCCGTCACATTGAGAAGTAGTTGTTAAGTCTCATGTGCCTGTAACTTCACTGGCTCTCAAGGACAGCTGCCGGAACACACCCTTAGGTGCTTGGTGACAGATTTTCTACTTGAAGGTGGTCGCTAGCCAGGGGATGTTGTTTGATGTTCATCATCCATCATCCAGGAAACTTATAGTACAGATGAGAGTGAAGCCACCTAATCAAATTAAAGATATATATAAAATGATGTAGAAAGCACCAAAGTACTACTAAATATTCTGCGCAGAGCAGTCATAGTGAAGATGTTGTTAGTCGTTGACAGTGAATGACAACCGATCCCATAAGTAGTAAGGGTCACTTAAAAAAGTGAAATATTTTTTTAACCAATACATGGAAGTTATTTCACACTTTTGAGTATTGAAGTCGGTTAATATATTTTTTTTTGAGTGTTTAAGTCCATTTTTTGCGAAGTAAATTTTTTTAGGAATTAAGTTCTGTTTTGATAATATCTGTCTGCCATATTTGATTAAATAATCGGCCTAATAAATTTTTCAATTCAATTCAATTAATTTATTTCAGACAAAGTATGCCTGGTCCTTTGAAAAATATTAATTTTCAAGAAGCCTACGTACGATATATCGATGAATATTAAACTAAAATGTTTGTTAGTCCAAGGAGTTTCATTTTTTTCATAAAATTGTTGAATTTTTCATATGTAAAATTTGAATCAAAAATTTGTATCTAATACATTCTTTATCTTATAATAGATGATCAAGTTCAACAGCTTTGTTTTATTAAACTATAAAACCAATTAGTAAAAGCGAAGTGTGGGTATTATTGTAATTATGGGTGTTAGGTATAATTTGTGAAAGAATGTTGTAGATTTATTTGGCAAATAAATAATCTGCATAAAACGTTAGGTTCATGCACCGAAGTGTCGTAAACCTAATTATATGACGTCACGCACAACTTGACAAGGACCGTTTTGTTTTTAACACAAATAATATGTGTGATTAATTTATCTTATTCACTCACACATATTCAGTTTTAAATATAGATACGAAAGCGAATAAACTTACAACCATCGAAATATAACGCTATTTCGATACTTACAACGTAAATTAAAAATTTCAACTTTTTAGGATTGAGCTTCTCCGCATGTTCCGTGTGGCGGTAGGGATTTTTTCGAATGCTCGCCTGGATAGCTATTACCTTCAGGAAATCTGTCACCTAGCACCTAAATAAGTATTCCGCCAGCTATCCTTGAGATCCAGTACACCTAATAGGCTTAGCATAAACATATTACGTCGACCACATCATCGCTTATACCATGAAGATCGTAGTAGTGATCACTAACGTAGAATGAGTAAAAAAATCCTAAAATGCACAACTGTACTGTAACAGCCGGAATGTCCACTGCTGAACACAGCCTCCCCTATATAGGCGGTATTTGCCATAATCGCCACGCTTGGCAGGCGTCTTGGGGATCGCAGTGTAAGTTGGCAGTTCTTTAAAAAGCGCTGCTGCCCACATTCCAATATTTTTCCCTTAGTAGCCCTTACGACACCCATGGGATTATCGTATGGGATGATATGGGGAGGTGCAATTCTAACCCGACATGCCACGGGGCAAAATTAAATGCTCTACTACGTAATAATTAGTCGACGAAATATATAATAAAATATTCTTCATAACATCAATCCCAAAGACGAAAGCTAAACATGAAATAGAATGCAAATATGTCGGGTTAAAAAACGTAACACAATGCCGTACACTGCTTATTAAGGGAATAAAAAATATGACTGTTGGACGTTGAATCATCACCTCATCACATATGAAACAAAACATCTCATTAAATAAGCGGTGGTCGATTACAATCTCGACGTACCTACCTCGTACGTAATTATGTTTCTGGATTACGTACCCATTACATACCAAGTTCATTGACTGTCGAAAACAAAGAGTTTTTTTAATAGAAGGGTATTTTATCGAACACTGCATTTAAGAAGACAACAACTGTAAGGTTTCAGAAAATATTATTAGGCTGTTTTTTTATTTTTATAAAAACTAACGTGGTTTTCACTCATTTTAAAAAATAATACGGGATAACTCACGTGAATCGGTCAGATAGCTCCGACTATAGTTTCAACCACATTTGGTGGTCTTTTTCAAGAGAGCTCGGGACGCCCGCGTTGATGTCTCGCTTATCACTCAAACATAGGTTGTTTTTTATAATAGCAGATACAATGAGCTCAGGAGCTGCTAAATTACATACCCAGCAGCTGGTTTTACGAAAATCAAAGAAACATCCTTGCATAGTCTTCTGTGTTGTTTGAGAGGACCCATTTTACTGGCTCAATGTCAGTGGGATAAGGGAGGAAGCTGAATATTATTTAAATAAAAAAATAAAGTAGAATATGTTAATATATTGTATTAATCATTTTAGTATGGTAGATATTCAACTGCTACTCATCTATATACTTACAATATGCACAGTTAAGTTGATGAATAATTCTTTAATTGTATGTATCAATTAATCCTACAAGTTTACTTTATTTTGTATGTTTATGTATGAGCTCCCACTGTTTAACATAATAAGTTAGAATGACCTGTGATATGACTCAATTTCGTATAGTAAAATAAGTCTTCCTTCGCAAACAATTTATAAAGCAATAGTTGAGCTGCCTGCGAACGCAAAGAGCAATTTTTATAGTATATTGACCAATGAGATATTTTGTAGATCAATTCTAGGAGTTAAAATTTTTATAATCTTATAAATATTTAAAAATAAAAAATAAATATTTATAAACTATTTAAGAGGGCGATTCCCCGATTTCGGACATTTTGAAGCGAAAATCCTTTTCAGCGCTATTCCATTGGATTCAGAAAAAATATATATTATGTACGGACGTTTTGGAAATAAATCTGTGCTGAAGGTTTTTTCATAACTGTTTGATTATTATGTAAAAAAATAATTAAAATGCAGGTGTTTTAAAATTATTTTTGGAACTCTTCCTAAACGATAATGAATTTTCACATCTTATTCACGCTTATATGTCGCCAATTCAAATAATTTTGAAAAAAAGATTAACTCAAACAAAACAAACAAAAAATCGTACGTACTACCGCTACTTGCAGCGCGCCTCGAGATTGATCCTTGTCTACCTCAAATTAAAAAAAAAACTATATTTTTCGTTACAAGCTGCATCTGCATCAACCCCTTAAGTAATCTCGAAAATAGTATATTTTATTCCAATTATCGCATCACTTTTTATACTTGAGTATAGGTAAACGATACCGATCACAAAAGTAAAATAAAAGAATATAAAACCAACACTATACAAAATCACATTAGGTGCAGGCGACAGGCCTTTCGAACATTTGCGTCTTGTCGAGTACCACCTTAGTGTCATACATTCTGCCTTCAAGGAGTATACAGAACTGTAGGAACTGTAAAGACGTACGAGACATGAAATCACCTTGAATACTAAGTACATACATATCTCTTGGAGTAACAAGCGCAATGCAGTGCCTTGCAGACAAGTGAACCTAAAACTATAATGGACCGGCGTGACTTATAGCATAAGGCGTGCGAATTTTTCGCCTACTCACATATAAAAAAATATTATGGTTAGTTTTGACATCAGTTTATAGCCAGTCGATCTTCCTTACTTGGAAATTCTCTTTGGGAGTATATCTATCTGCTTGCAGGCAGCTAATGAACGTGTAAAAGGCTGAAAGTTGTCTGCCTCTTTAGAACATCAGCAACATGCTTTTGCTCATGAGGCATATTATATTCGCCTCTTACGAAATCCAGCTGCAAAATCTAGTGCTAAGATGGAAACTGTACAAATATATTCTGTTCCTTAAACTTTCTCACACAATTTTTTGAAAGTACAGTATAAATTACACTTTTGGGGTTTGTGCCCTAATAGACACGAAAGTGTGATTTAAACATATTTCTGAATAAGCACTATGGTATGCTAAGCGAAAGTCCTATTAACAAATTATAAAGCACTAAATTTTTGTCCCGGGCGGGAATTTCAACTGCGTCCTCCGTATTTGCACCGGATGCCTTAACCACTGAGCAAAGTTTTGTGCACTAATAGTTTGTAAATCTAATTTAAACATTCTTGTATTATCTCTTCCGAGTATAAATCCATACTGGAGTATAGGTAGTAGATGAATAATACCTAAATGGCATGTCATGAAAAAGACATTTGCCTCGTGACAAAGTTGACATGTTTTTTTCCACGATCACCACACCTTCCATATTGTCTCGGACTTATAATTCTTTACCGTTATCTTGTACTGTTAGTATTAATTCTTTAACCACAGTTTTACAATATTTCTATAAGTATTAGCTACGTAACTAATGGATTTGGTATCTGGGTGACCAATCTCAGCTCGGTACCGATGTGGAACAAGTTTTCATAAAAATGTGAGCAAGCCTTACTAATTTTAGAGCCGTTTACCCCTATAAACAACTATATACTGTACTATGATGGAAAAAACACGTGGCTCACCTGGAAAAACTCAAGCGGTAACCTCTGGCTATAATAGAAGCGACTCAATACAAGTGGCGATCTGCACTGCGCCCATCACCCTGATACATAAAATTGGTTATACATGTGCTTGTACTTTCACCGATATACCTACCCTTCAAACTGGAATACAATAATGTGAACATAACGGCTTTTCGGTAGAAAAGATTTGGTGGCAGTATTTCCACGGACAAATTCACATAACTAAAAGTTCTACTGCTTAGATATTATGCTGTATTTCATATTTGGAGCCAGCAAAATTTAGAGTAAGTACGTGACTATCATTTTCCTTTACATATCTATTACTCGTTTATAATTAAACGTACATATTATTTTTCTTACAACATAAAGCAAGATGCAAAAACATACCTATTATGAGAATATTTGAAGCAGTGATGGCTCAGTGGCATTGGCTATGGACTGGCACGCAGCAGGTCCATGGTTCGAATCTCGCCGCGGGCTTGAGCTTCACCACGTGGTGGAAGGGCATTTTGCGAACCTGGCTAGCGACTACCCTCAATTTGAAAATATGTCGCCAAGAACCTAACGGTGTGTTCCGGCAGATGTCCTTGAGAGCCAGTAACTCTAGGTTAAGCCTGTTAACACTTACCTGTCGTCACTTACCATTCGGTTTACTCCATTCGGTACTCTGACATGAAATTGGATACGAAGTATTACTGTTCCAATGTTATATCCGTCATATTTATCCATTGACTATTTTACCTTTTACCATAAAAATGCTTTTAATTCATTTGTAACGTAAGTGCAATGTTTTTAATTGAATTATTCTTAATAATAAGTTACCTAAAATTATTTAACGAGCGCTAAGTAACGTTAAAAATTAAGTTATTATTTAATTATTGATAATTAATATATATTAAAATTATATTAATTACATAATATTTGTATTAATTAATATAGCTTAATTCATTCTTAGTTAAGCGATGTTATTTCGAATGATGAAGAAATATGTCCATGTCTTTACTGAATTTGTACAATTTAAACTAAACTTATTTATTAAATTATACTTACGGAATGTTAAGAAATGTTACTTTTGGTATTCTCACCCAATTTTCCTATGAAGTGTTTGTTATTATTATATCCACCTTCTTACTTAGATTTGGCAAGACTTCTACATGATCGGGAATTCCATATTACTTGACATACGGCAAATGTACTAACCGTACGAGTCTAATTTCAAAACAAAAAAGTAACTGACAGATGTCGTGTCGGAGAAGCTCGAGGACCATCCGATGTTAAAAGTCTCTTGTGCCTGTGATGTATTATTTCATATATTTGATTATTTTGCTCGATGTAAATATTCAAAACTTTATTTAAAGGGAACGCGGCGCGGTTCTGTGTTGCTGCGGCGGGCGCTCTTGGCTTGGCGGAGTAGGCATTGTCTTTTACAACGAGACCCAAAATTTTAAACAATAAGTTTTTCTATTAGGTACTGTCTGAAACTTTTAGACTAGCAGAAATCAACCCTAAGAGGTTGTTAGCATTTTACCAATAACCCTGTATATACAATGTTATGAAGTGATTACATGGGCAATTCGCCCGCCTGATGGTGAGCATCACGCCTGTCCATTACAATCGCAGTGTCATCGTCGTCTTCTACTTGACACTGCACTGCACTCGTCACACAAAGACGTTAGACTTTATCATCTCTATGTATTATTGGCTTAGTAATTTCACTTGCTACAGTGCCCTTTACTCCTAAACATCTATGCTTATATCTGCTTAGATTCAGAATGGTAAGAAGCCAGTGCGGTGGTTGCCACCAAGACTATCTCTTGCTACAAAGGCTTAGTTAAAAATGTTCTGCAGTGAAGTGTCTACCTAATACGAACTTTTGATGTACCACTTCACATTTATTCAAAACTAGTAACACTGGAACAACTTAAATAAAACGGTAGGCAAACAGAGCTTAAACTGATTATAACAAATTTGTTCTTACTTGACACCTTATTAGTATATGAGACAAATTGCTTCGTTGTAAAAAACTTTTATAAGAAACAGCTGACAACAAAACTAATGTTGGTCACTGTTATTTTTTAACGACGTATTGGTTTGTGTATATTTAGCAATTAATATGAATAGGATAACTGTACAAATGTTAGAAAAAAAGCAATGTAACTCACTGACCGACTTTTGTTATAAAATTATATTAGGAATGGTAGTGTTGTCTTCTTTCCAATTATGGATCGTAAAATCTGTAATCAAGTATGAATACGTAATCAAATATAGGCATATTTCTAACAGTGAATTTAGGAGGAAAATCTGTAATCAAATAAAACAGTGTATGTTTTCAATGTTATAATTAATATAACATTTTAATACTTGGTTTCTTCTTCAAATTTAAGCAATACTGAGCTTTTTATACCTAGACCTACCTACAAAAATTTAGTTTGGCCAAAAACATCCCTGTTGGTAAGCAATGTAAAAAAAAAATTAAAAAAAATAAACCTTGTGTGGTTGAGCTTTTTGGAGCAATGAAATATATTTACTGCCTATTTTAAGTCTATAACACCCCTGTTTTGTGTATTATAATCTACTACATAATGCTCCTAAGATTCAATCAGTCATGTTGGTTAACTTCTGCCTGACCACTGAGGGTATGTTTGCAGAGCCAAGCTAGAAATATCTTATGTGGACGAAAACATATATTATCTGCCTCCGGGAATCCTTTGCCTTGCACAACGAATTATCACTTATATGTAATGGTTTTATTCTATAATTATTTATGTTCCAAACTCTAACGTAGTTATATTTTATTTCATTATCACGCGTCTTTCGTAAACGCAGTTGAGAATTTTCAGCCATTATTGCTACGAATAAATATGTAAAGAAACGTAAACTCAAAAACAGCAGAACACATACCTCACCGCGGCGGGCGTGGTTTATAAAATGTATACCGTGCGGCGCAACAACATTACCTTGACGTAACCCATTGGATGCGATTATTTCTAAGCGCTAAATCAATTAACCAAATCAATTGAATTTGGAAGATTGTGCGTATTCGATGAGTCCGAAATCAGAGCGGTAACTGTATGAGAGCAAGAGTATTTATATCATTATTCGTTCTATTACTTGAATGAACTGACTTTTAATCAAACATATTGCATAAATATGAAATTAATAAATACGATGCCTGAGACGCACAGAATAGCTAACACAAAAACTCTGCCATATCATTTGACATTGCAGCACAAATGAAACTGGAATATTCTACAACTAAACACAAAACAATACACGAAAACACCTTAACTGGACTGAATCTTGACCTTAAACCACTAACAATAGTCAGTTTAGATAATCTAGCCCGTGCCAAACAGGTAACCTAAATACATGTTATAAA
This sequence comes from Plagodis dolabraria, assembly GCA_963854805.1. Classification (NCBI taxonomy): domain Eukaryota; kingdom Metazoa; phylum Arthropoda; class Insecta; order Lepidoptera; family Geometridae; genus Plagodis; species Plagodis dolabraria. The sequence continues at coordinate 17,764,576 of OY978447.1, read as the reverse complement.
ACAAGATATGTTTGGAATAAACTTTTTCAAATAAAGGAGCAATGGAATCTTGGCATTGAACTTGAGACGATAAGACCTAGTTGGCATTAATCCCAAAAATGTGTACCGATGTATTCACCCGTTGGTACAGATGCTAATCCGGGATGCGATAGCTGTTGGTTATCCATCTAAGGATTTCCCTTTCAATAACGTTAACACGTTTACCTAGTTTAAAATTATTAACTTCTAGGAATATCTGAAATACGACATTGAGTTTTTCTGTAAGTATATAGCTTTGGCTTGCTTGAATTCAAATTTTAATAAATCTTTACTTATTCAGTGCTAAATTTAAAACGAGAAATGCAAAGCAATAATACTCTGTAGCCCGGAAAAGGACATAGAGTAACTACGATTAATCTGGTTTCTTGGTTTATAAATCTTTAACTTCTACCAATATCAGATATACGAAGTGAGCTTTTTTATGTATGATATAACAGTATTACCTTACCTGATAAGTACTACTTTTCGTCTTTATCACTGAATCACTGAAAAAAGAAAAAAATCTGCGTTGCACTTATTAAAGTTCAAACAAGTGCAACGCAGATCGCTTTTTATGTTTCTAATTAATAGCCGGAAAAGGATATAAGAAACCTACTTTTTAGGGTTCCGCACCCAAAAAACTTAACGAAGCCTCTGCTGTCTCTTTATCTGTCCGTCCGCATGTCACGAGTCACTAGCTCGTAAGTGAAATGAGTTATAAACCTGGAATCCTGATATTTTGTGTAAAATTTTTGTACCCTAGTATGAGGGGTGTCATAATTATTAGTGTCTTAGATATAAATGTTTTTCATATATGGTGGGAAACTAAAACTTCAGTTTATAATGAACCATATCCTCTAGATAACTTATAAAATACTCAAAATAAGTACAAATTCAATTTTATGATGTAGTTTTGAGACTGTGAACAAAATCACCAAATATGTTTTTCTTTAGGGCTATTGCAATGTGGAATTCTAAATAAGTGCCGACTCGCACTGGGCCAGTATATTATAACTATTAAAAATATGGTATCTCAAAGATCGTGGAACACCCAAATTTTACAGTTGGCTAGCCAAGAAGGAGCGATAAGTCAGAACATAGTATGTAGTAAAAACCTTGGTTCTATGTAAGAAAATTAGGAATACATCAACATGTATGTGTTTATTACTTAAAAAGGTTGTCTAGATAAGAACATAAAACAGCTGCTTTTTAACAAGTTGGGAAGAGAGAGACACTCGGCAACCATCCCCATCTCATCAAGTAGGTATCCATTATAAATTGGTCATAGTACCTAGTAAAAAAGTTTACTTCGGGTCTACAAATCATAAAAAATTGTCATGACCTTTAAATAAACGTTGAATACGTGTAAAATTATGATAAAACCAAAAGATATTTCGACTAAAGCAGCAGATGCAAATGACAATAGAGAACAAAGAGTAGACGGATAATTTAAATTTGTTTTCCTTTAGAAGCAGAATTGTAATATTCGTTCATTACGTAGACCTCAGTGACGCTGCAAAGATTGATATGATAATATCAAGATCATCTCTTGAATAGTGAATTAGCATATAAGCTGGATACAGTTTACAAAAAGTGTGTTTAACTGCGCGGAGGAATTTGGTTCTAGTTTTTATTCGCATTTTTGTAATGCTAAACAAAAAAAATCAATTTGCTTAACTCTATGTATAAATTCAACTACTTGCGATAAGTATAATATGATGTTAATAATAATTATTTAATTGAACAGTAATAGTTTCTCCTGCAATGTGGAAATCTGCAAAATATAATAAAAAAATTATACCAAATTGGTATCGATACTTTGGCAAAGACTTAAATTCGTGACTTGTCTTTTCACTACTCTCAGTCCGATCCGGTTTATTCTCGAAATTCCCACTTACCATTCCCACTAGTAGGAATTTCAACGAAAAGTTGTCCCGAAATCTCCACTATTATAAAATCTATATTATAAAATAAAATCACTGTGTATTGCTCACATTTCCATAATTTCATCAGTTGGCATGGTAAGAAACATGCAACATATTTACTCAATATTATAGGTATTTTGAATACCAAGTGTCCAAACTCGTTAAAAAAATTACATGCATATCCCTTAACCTAGTCTATGCGCCTGGTTTGCCAGTTTACGTTTGTAAGGAAAGAGCTAAGGCTTGTACGGAAGAAGACACTAACCTTAAACTGATTTTGCAATACTTAATCATACTTAAGTAAATGTAAGCAACAATCAGTGATATTACATTCAAGTTCACTGTTCATAATAGTATGGTATTTACTTAGTCTGTATAAACAGATCTGTGTCTAGTAGATGACAATACGCTTACCGAATATAATATGGGACCAAAACATAGTTGGTGAGTCGTGGGTGCTTACCTTGCTCCTTTGTGTATATTGGATATATCAAGGCATGATGATAAGGTCTCTTTTCACCATACTATATAGTTTCACAATCCTTGAAAAACTGTTAAAAATATCAATCTCGAAAACCTACTTCTTATTGAAAGCTACAGAACAATAACAAACGCGTGACTTAATGTTCAGTTATAGCTGAATAATTTATAAATTTTTACTTCAGTACTACGAGTAATACCTAACGAGGTGACAGGTAACTGAGCATTTTTGTCACCTAAATACAGACTTACAAAACCCAGATAGGTATTTGCATTATCTGTGGATAGATAGACGCTAGTTTAATATTAAGATTTGCAACCTACAAGTATGTTTACTTTGACAGTTATAAAAGTGTGGCACCTAACCAATAATTCCAATATGTCATTGAACTCTGAGAGTAAATTGTATAATGTTTTATTTGTAATAACAAATATTCATTAAAGTCACGTTACAATTTCTCTTCACAGACGTGCATGTTCGAAAAATTTCACGAGAGTTACGGAAGCAAGAGAGGTGTGCAAGTGGAAAACCGTGGTCTCTGCCTACCCCTCTGGGAAAACGGCGTCATATTATGTACTTATGTAAAACAGAACCCTTTGAGATCCAATTGATATAATAGAGAATTTATAATATCATTGAACTATTATGTCAGGGTAATGATAACAGAACCAAAATGTATGTTACTTTAAATAAATATAAACAAATTTGTATGCAACTATCACCAGAAATATCCGTACTTAAAGCATTACTCGAATATCTACTCAAGTTGTATTCATACTAAACATAGCTTAGCACAGAACAAGCTATATACTGCGCTTGAGAGTACAATATATCATCGTAAAATTCTCCGCAAGAAAGTATTTTCTTGCAGATCCTACTCATTGAGCCCTATAGGAAAATTATACTTAATATTGGTTCAAAACTGGCTTGTTAACTTTATACAAAATTGACCACGCTGCGAGGACTCGCCAAGCAAATTGACTAGTATTATTTTACCCAGTGTGAAACAAATAATGAAAAAAGTAACTTGTATAGGTAACTTTATGCAACTATATCCCAATCGCGCCTGTCCACTTGTAAACTGGTATGTTAATCGGGTAAACAGTGGGTTGAAAAATATTGCAAAGCTGTTTATGGTATAAGCCTCTTCAATGATGTAGCTAGGGAGTTTTATACCAGAGCGGTAGAGTATTTTTAGTTTTCAATGCCTACAAATTGGTTTTTATAAAATAGCATTGACGTTATAGCGTCTTCTCTAGATTGCGAGGTTAACGTGGACCAAAATGTTAGGATAAATCTTAGAAAACTTTAAAACTTCGGTGTATTTGTGACATTTTTGGAAGTAGTATAAAATTAACGTTAATTTTTATTCAGTTCGGGATCCTGTGCGCGATTCCAATAGTAGTTTGTGCTATAAATTGGCATAAGAAGGTACTATAAGTTTGAGGTTTGTGTGTATTACCACATAAACGACAGACCAAAAACAAAAAATCGCTTATCTCGACTACATATACTATAATTCGTTTCTTATAATATATGGGATGGCTACCCATAATTCATTACTTTTTCTTTATTTTTATAGATATCCACAGTTATGATTGTCTATATATATATTATGTTTGATTTGTTGAATATGTTTCAAACGATACGGTTATTTACTAAGGACACGTGGAAGGACTTAGGTACTTGTAAGAAAACCTAAAAAAACTGAAGATATAACTTTGATATGCAACAGACCGTACAACAAGAGTGCAAATGAAGATCATCAATAAAACCAAGTTGTATAAATATTGCGTATGAATTGTTGAGACAGAAAATAATTTGAGTAAACTGGTTATCAATAAATTGTTAACTCTAATATATAAGAATGCATCCTAAATAAACGGAGGAAGGTTTCTTGGTTTATCCATGATTGAATAAAGGTAAAGCAAGTTACACAAATAACATGCGTATGTGTTGTAATTTGGGAAAAAATATTACAAGAAAATAAGAAGCTACTTTATGAAATTGCAATTTTAAAATTGGATAAGTTAACAATCATATAAATTTTTATCTTAATTGTCAACAAAATAGTGTTACGGACATCACATTAATTATATAGGCATTCCATGGAATTTTAGCTATTATATTTCGTGGGGAAGTTGTCCATGTTACAAAAAAACTGCAGCAGTATGTTCGAGGAGCGAGCTTAACAAGCACGAGTCGTCGCAGTCTCGTCCTATCGGGGAGCATCTTATTGTACACGACAGGGTATGGGAGAGATCCAATTAGATCGGGTGCGCATCATTAGTTTGTGCAAACTTGTAGAGTAAGTACACGATAGCTAAGATATTTGTACACTTTGATATATGAATATATTTTGTACCATGATTTGGAAGATTTTGTACGGTTTTTTACTACTGATAGCTAATGAGTCAACCAAGTTAATGGGTCGATGGTTTGGTTGAAATTTGATTCAACATGTTCTACCTAGAATGAAAACTCGCTATGAAATACACTTTTGCGCTTGGCTATAGATTTCCTAATTACTCGCTACCCAGGCGACTTTTTGCAAAGTGTACTACCAACAAACTTGCTCCCATCCGCCCCGTCATACGTTGTATGGCTCAAGCCCACGGCAAGATTTACCATGGTCCCGGGACCGTTGCTTGTATATAAACGCAATTGCAATTAACTTAGTGAATTTGTTGCAAAAACATATATTTTACTGTTCTTTTCAGCGCAATATAATGTACCGTTTATGCTTTGTTCAGGGTTTTGTAGAAACTTGACTCACATAGAAAAATCTTAGATGACCCCAGTTAGATTGTTATGAAGTGTGGAAAAGTTTTCATAAATACTAGTAAGCAGTAAATTCAAGAGTAAATTCCGCGTTACGTTGTGTACATCTGTGTTCTACATTTCATATTCGTATCTATGTTCTACACGAGTTGGTGCAGCCCACCTAGGAGAGATACAATCAGATTGGGTACACTGTAAAGTCTGCTCGATATCTAAGCGGCCTTCTGTGTGAACCTTGCTTTTGAGATTATGGGTAGTCACTAATAAACTCGTATTTACAAGAATTTTGAAGAATTTATCGTGTGTAAATAATAAAGTATACTTTTACGTTTCCAAATAAGGATCTGCCTTCTAATAAACAATACTTTTTCGAGTCCTTGCAACCAAAATAATTACGTTTAGATATTATCTTCCTAACGATTGCAATTCAAATCGTAGTAATGTGACAGAGGGTATATCCGCAGGCTTTACTGACTTCATTACAAAGTCCTGCCTCACGATTGCATAATGGACTGAGCTCCTACATGGCTATGCTTTTGTCAATAAATTGCATTTTTATTTTGCACTTGTTGCTTCACGTGTACTTTGATTAGACGTATCTTCAACGATAAAAATGATTTATTTCAAATATGTTTCAGTATTTCCGAGAATAACCAATAATATCTAATGTGTTTATGAAAAAAGGACTTAATGTTATCTTTGGCGTCTAAAACGAGAAGTTCTATTCTAATAATGATATTTTATGTCAAGATAAAAAGACATCAACGCACTCGCAATTCGTACCCGATTTTATTATAATTGTTTTTACTTTTTAAAATATGCCTGTTATTATATCGTATAAGTAAGAATCACACGATGATAAGTTCTTGTCTGCATTTCCTGAAGAATTATGCAAAAATTTCTTAAACATAAAATAAATATAATACATATTTAATTTCGGCTAGCACTAGAGATACTCCAGAGTATGAGTACCTATGCCCTACAAAAGACATCAACGCACTCGTAGTACCATTGGATGGTGGACTAAGTTATATTTTTCCATTATAATGTAAAGTAACACTTGATAAATAAAAACGACTTACCTGTTATTATTGTGGCACTGTTCGCATTAAGTTTCAAAAATATTTTATCACAACACTATTCAGAATCAAGTTCAATACTAGCAACTAATAATGTAAATTTTGCAACTGGCATGAATTTTCTAACTTTTCAAAACTAAAATATTTCAAAAAGAGAACTTTCCCGCGGGCGCGTTCGTTTGAAAATGGCGGGCTGGTTTTCGTAGGGGCTGTGATGTGCGTCCTTGCGAAGCGGACAAGGTCTCGACAAGGCGTTATGTGGACGCGCGGCACGGCTCCTCTGCCTTTATACCTAGTCATCGTAACGTTTAGCTCACGATAGCTAGTACTACCAGAGCCTTACCAGAGGCAACAGAGGTTAACGTAGCCTGTGTGCATACGGCCTATAAATAAAATACGAATTAAGTGCCCTGGACGATGCTATTTGTGCTCTCGACTCGCATGTAGTAATTTATCAACTGCATCTGTGAACTTGAATTATAGGACCTATCTTTGGATAGGTTCAATTTTTAAACAGAAAAATAAATAATTGATGTAAAATATAATAATACGACTGCGGTATATATCTTGAAAGCTTTTTGAAACCTTTATCAACATTCCAATACACAGAGATCATTTATAATTTTTAACTGAAATAGAATACAAATTTTCATTCCTACTGAAGTACTTGTTTGAATATATAAAAAAAATCTTAATTTATACATTGTTTATATAAGTAGGTAATTTATTATTGAGCTAAGTTCTTAACTATATTAGTGAGCGTGTTTAATCATAATACCTTTTGCATGGTGGTAGGGCATTTTGCGAATGCCCGCCTGGCTAGCTACCACCCTCAAGTATCAAGTAGAAAATCTGTCACCAAGCACCTAACGCTGTGTTCCGGCAGCTGTCCTGTAGAGCCAGTAATTATAGGTTAGCCTGAACAACATCTTCGACCACATCACTTACCATCATGTGAGATATTGGTCAAAGGCTAACTTATCACGCGTAAAAAAAAACTTTAATAGATTTTAAGGCAATGATAGAGGCATAATAGCTACGAACTAGCGTTCGATCCCCAATTCCGTCCATAGTTCGATCCCCAATTCCAGCTTGAGCTTCACCGCATCGTGGAAGGGTAATCTGAATGTTCGCCTGGATAGCAACAACCGTCAAGTAGAAAATCAGTCGCTAACACCTGACAGTGCACTCCGGCAGTAGTCCTTGAGAGCCTAAAATTACAGGCACATGAGACTTAATAACTGCATGTCTCAGACGGGCGCAGTGCAGTTCGTCACTTGTGACGAAATGCATCTGTTGTAGGCAGAGGTTACCGCTTCACATCAGTTAGGCCAAAGTATACGTACATACATAAATATACACTAGCGGCCCGGCTTCGCACGCTTTGCACGGGTAATTACGACTATATTAAGATGTATCTTTCAATTGGCACCAAATTGCACACGGTGTGCAAATCAAATTTAAAATTGGTTCAGTAGTTTAGCAGTCCATCGCGGACAAACAACGTGACACATCATTTTTATATATAAAGATATATATTATGTGTGTGTAGGTTAATTGACGATACTCCTAATTTGACTTTTCAAATATGACTTTACCTCTTCTTCGTCATGCGAATTAAGTTATGGCGATTTGACGTAGGTACGTAAACAACAAAATAATTCATCGTCATTTCATGTTAGTTTAATGACCTTATGTCATTTCACATAATGAACCCAGCTCAAATCACTTCAATTTGAAAATTAAGATATAGAAGATAAGTTTAGCATTAACAATGCAACATAAACTTTACTGAACTAACCCCTGGTATATTATTAATAACGATGCTAAGATATTTTTGGTAGGTAGCTAATATAAGTTTCTTCTATTAGATAAAAGTTAACAAGACTACGACGGTTACTTCAATTACAGGCATGACATTTGCAAAAGTAATATTCAGTCACCATGTCAATATGAAACTCTTTTGTTTTACTAACACAGTAATAGACAATTTTGGGGTCCTTTGCTGGTACCATGAATGATCAATCACGGCTTGTCTGGTTGGTGATATTTCTATATAAATTTATATGGTTTGCAGTAATAAGACCGGCACCTCACGGGTCGAGTGACCCGTGAGGTGCCGGACTAGGATATCACCCACCCCACCTCTTCCCGTGGGTGTCGGCGATTACGGGAAAAATTAGTTACCGGAAGGAGGGCGGCAGCGCCTTCCGAGGAACTGCGATCCCCAAGACACCTGCCAAGCGTGGGGATTATATCAAAAGCCTTCCAGCAGTGGCCAACCCGGCTGATACAGTATTAATACAACAAGTAAAGTTTTCAGTTGCTTATCTTGGAAACATACTCGTTCCTACCTATGAAGTTTGAGTGTTTACAGAAACGCTTTCTTTACGTTCGCCATGATGAAGTCTAATATTCCTTCCTATATTATGTATGAAAAAATCAAATAAATAGAAAAAAATGCGCCTTGTTTGTTTATTTGTATTTGTCTGTATACATTTATGTTTATGAAGCAAGATAGCCGAGCGGTACAAACTATGGACTGCCGTACGTCAGGGCCATGGTTCGGTACCCACCAGCAGCTTGGGCTTCGCCACATGGCATTTTGCGAATGCTAGGCTGGCTAATAGCTACCACCGTCAAGTTGACAATCTATCGCCAATCAAGCAGCACCAGTGTGTTCTGGCAGCAACATTTTGCTAAGCGAATAAGGTACAAAATAACGACAAGTTTTTTGTCGCACCGTCCGACTTTTATACTATGAGTCACTACGATAGGTCAGTTGGAAGAGCATGTTCCGACTATAAGGACGGATGATTGCGGATTCGAATCCCACTCGTATTTCGAAATTTTGCCTTTGTTATAATTTTATAAACTTATTCACGTAGCAAGCGTTAATGCAAAAATTACAATGTTAGAAAAATACTCGTAAATAATTCTAAAAGCCTTATAATTTTGTTCATTTAGACGACAAATATGCTTATAAATCTCGTCTATGTCACCCTTTTACATTATTGAACATAAAAATAGAATTGTACGATTATAAAAGTTTTAAGTAATTTTAAATAATTTATGTAAAATATTGAAAAATAAAAAAGGGATGGCGCCAATTTTTCTATGGCATGACAGTATAATGTATAAGTTGGCAAATCTGTTTGTCTACAAAAACTTACGTACACATACCTAATCTATCAAAATGAAAAAAATACCTGAATAAAGAGAAAATAGTGCATTATGGTACAAGTGTGTAATGTTGGTGATTGCCGCTGAGGCGCCATTGAGACCCGAGCCGTTAGGAGAGGGTCTTGAGATCCGAGGACGGTACTCATCAATACACACACTCTGACAAACTAAAAAGTGCTCTGAGTACACACACGTACATACAACACACTTGTGAAGAAAATAATACCTACAAAAAAAAAATTACTAACCTTAGTGGCTATCTGGAGCATCTTTCATAGATTTTTCAATATTGTCAGACGACAAAACCTTTGATTTCTTGCTACTAATCCATTACTTAGAAGATAATTCTTTAAAGTACGCCATGAACACATTTTCTAAAAAACTGCGTATTCTTGTTGTTTTGCCATTGTATGATATTTTGGTACTCTAATACATATTTTTCCTTGGAGTTTTCAGGTAGTAAATTTTCTATAACGTTAAGGGCTTCAAAACGTATATCCGGCGGTGTACAATATATTTTCTTCATAACTTAGTACTTGTAGATATCTTAATTAATTAATAACCATAATTTCAACAGTGAAAACGAGTTGTGATTTTTTTTTTTGCAATGGCGGCAAAAATTAGTCAGTTTTCCTACGCGCGCGCCTGGCAATAGGCCATAGACTAAAGAATGAGGTTTATTTTTTGCTTTTCGCGGAAAGAATTTTAGCCACATACAAAATGGGAAATTTAAAGTTTTCTTTATTACAAAGATGTATTTATTAAACACGTTGAAATTACGATTGAATTTAAATACGTTGTGTGAAATGAGCAATTAATACGTACATTACTTTATTTGTACTAGACACGATCTTTTTTATATCGATACTTTTTTAAGAGCAAAGGAACCCAACCAATGATATAAAAAATCCTCTATAATTCACTTGTGAGAGATCGGATTTTACCCGGAAAAATAGCCAATGTGGAAAAAATAGGGAAAAAACCCGGGGAAAATTACCGAATGGGATAATATTCGGGTTTTTTCATATTTAGCATATGTAACATTTAATTTAGGTAATGTGTAGATACATATACATATATATAATATCAAATAGTTCATACTATTTAAGTACTATTACTACTAATTGGAGCTAATCTAACTTTGTTTATTTTCATAATTCAATAAATACGTTATACATACTGCATTCTATATAGTATGTGTGTGTTCATCCGCTCTTATTGACAAGTAACCCGAAACTACGTACGCGGGTAGGGGGGCGGGGAAGCAAGTAGCGCAGCAGTGGCGTACACGTTGTTGATCTATCTCACTCCTTATTTTGGCTTCGTACTGTGCGCACTTGTGTTAATTTGTTGGTGTAATTGACGACTTGGATTTTGTTGTGTGGACTTTTGATTGCCTATTGATTAAATACGTGATTTACTTTGGATTGATAACTACTGCTACTCTTACGGACTTCGATACCTACTTCTTTTTATGAACGATACCTTACCGTAAGTTTGATCTTTAGAAATTGTTACATTAGACCATTGACCTATATATACTAGACGCGATATCTCAAACGAAAATAGTCGACCGTGCAAGTATACTGGCCGGCATACTCTCCACCACACGTAGCTGGGCACTCGTAAAACTTACACGTACTTTACATTCGAGCGTTGTGTATTATCAATTGTGTATTTTGAATATACAATTTTCGAACGTAAAGCGAGTGTAATCTCTACGAGTGCCCAACTGCGTGTGGGGGAGAGTATGCCGGCCAGCATACTTGCACCGGTCGACTATTTTAGTTTGAGATGTCGCGTCTAGTATATATAGGTCAATGCATTAGACTATAAAAGTTTTAGGTACTATATTTGTGGATTCCTTGCAAACCTTGTACTTTTATTCATAGTAATTGATATATTTTGATTTTCTAAGTCCTGTAGGAGATAGTTATTTTTCAAAAGTTGAAATGAGTCAAGTATAGAGATGGTCATACGCTCGTGCGTTTTAGGCAAATTGGGCAAAGTATAAAATCCTTCTTTTAGCCATTTATACTTATTTCATATTAGTTTCGTAGGTTGACCTACTCTGTTAATATACAATACTTTAGAACAACTCTATGCATTGCTACTGTTTTTACATTTGTTTTTTTTTCCTTAGATCACATCATGCCCAGAAAGTAAAAAACTGATGTATGGGAAAACTATTTTCATTCGGCAACCAGTAAAACAGTAAAATGTTTGTTTTCACTGTGAAAAAGTTGGCAATGTCAGCAAGATGACCAGCCATCTGTTGAAATGTTATAGATGTCCAACTGCTATCAAGAACAAACTACAGAAAATACCTGTTACTAGCACAACTGGCACCAATTTGCCCTTGCAAGATGAATCACATCATGAAATGTCACAGGATAACAATTTCTCGGATACAACTTCTATTATTACGACTTCATCAGAAATTTCAACAGAAAAAAACTTTATCTAGATCTGCTCTTATCAAAGGCAATATTTGTTACCGGTTCTCCTTTATCCATCAATGAACATTCACTGTGGGTATGATTTTTTGACGATTTGCAACCACTTTATAAGTTACCATCCAGAAAAGCTATCTCCACGAGGCCACAACACATTTGGAAACTATTTATAATAAAATAACAGACAAACTGAAGTCTATAAATGATTTGCATTTGCAGTGTGATGGCTGGAGCAATCAGCGCAATGAAGATATCATCAAATTATTGCAAAACCCGAGCCTGTTTTTGTTAAGAGCCTTAATACTCTTACAAACCGACATACAAGCCAATATGTATCTCAAGAGATAATCAAAGTTATAAACGTGTATGGAGGCCAAAAATTCGTAACTCTTATCGGAGATAACGCAAATAATATTCGAAGAGCATTTCTGATGGTTAAAAAATCGTATGTACATAGAATACCGTTGAGTGTACCACATAAACCAGAGTATGAGCGCTTTACTAGCTCAGATTGTAAAAGAAAAAGGTTTAGGTGAAACATTAAAATTGCCAGGGAAAACCCACTGGGGCAGTTACTGCACTGCGTTTAAAAGTTTAAAAAAATCCAAAGTTGCATTACAGACATAAGCTGTTCATGAAGATGCCACTATTCCAGACGAAACAAAATCAAATTAATTGAATTTAAATTTCTAGACCATGGTAGAAAATTTTATAAAACTACTGGGACCTATAACAGATAAAATTTTCGAACCTGAAGGCAATACTTGTAAATGAAGTTTATATGGCCTTCAAAGATATTAAGTCTACATTTAATTTTGCAATTCCGGATATATCCATCTAAATGAGCATCACAAACAAGATACTACAAATGCTGTAATTAAGCGAGTAAATAATTGTTTGGAACCCATTTATTATGCTGCATATTTATTAGATCCAAGATCACAAGGCATTAAATTAGAAGAAGAATACGAAGTGGATGCCATGGAGTTTATACACGAGCGAGCCAATCACTCAATATTGACTTTGGTTTTGATTTAGCCAATTATAGAGCTAAACAGGGTGTATGGAGCAGACGATTTATATAGAAGCATGTCACGGAAGTGGACCCGGTAGTTTGGTGGAGAGGACTCTGCAGGTCCAAATTGCTGAGTAAGGTTGCAATACGTATTCTAACTGCTCCCTGTACTTCAACAGCCACTGAACGATCTTTTAGCACGCATGCGCATATGATGACGAGCCGTTATCTACACCCAGGCAATTACTTAATATAAAAACACAAACACATGCAGCGAAATTTAAATACATATTTTTTAAAGTTAGCTTTACGTATTGGTAGATCTTTATGAGATACTATTCCATATATGAGCAGTAGAGCAATTTTTCAGTTTGTTACGTAGGCGCTTGTTGCATTCTAATGAGGTTCTGAAAGCTTGGCGTACTGAAAATTATAATTCTTGGAGATTTTACGAATATATGAGGTACATTTATACTGAAGATGAGTTTAAGCTATGATTATTTGGATTTAATGCCATAATCAGTATAGCAAACCAATACGATATCTGAGAATTTGTAACGATTTTATCAAGTAGCGGACTGAAAAGAAAGTAAAATCTTTGTAAAATAGACCCATATTTCCTACTTCTGTGAAAGAAATAATCTGATGATCTTTCCCCGAAGTCATATATTTAACATGAGCATAGAACAGGTAATCTTCCCTGAAGGGTTAAAAACATCAATAATTAAACCATTGTATAAACAAGGACACTAAATTATAGACCAATTGCTACTATACCAGTATTTGCAAAAATATTTGAAAAAAATATTCATGAAATTAAATAATTTCCACGAAAATAACCACATGCTTCCAAAGGAACAAAAAGGATTTAGAAAGGGAAAATCGATCAACAAGGCTATATTTGCGTCTCTAAAACTATTTATGCAAAAAGTAGATTGAAGAATACAAATATCTGCAATTTATATGGACATGGGCAAAGCTTTTGACTGTGTTGACTATGACATCTTAATTTACAAATTACAACAGGCATTAGAGGTAATGTTCTTAAACTAATTAAATCTTACTTATCTAATATTTAAAAATACCGAAGTAAATAGATTGAATTTGAAACAGATATGCCAATAAAATATTATATCTAATGCACAGAGGGTTATCTACGGTGTTCCGCAAGGGAGTTTTTTAGGTCCCTTTATCTTTATTTGCTTGATAAACTCCCAAGATGCACTCAACATCCCATGACACTGTTTGCCGACAACAGTACAGTTATTGTTGAAAAACAAAATGAGGAATATTTTGTTAATATCAAGGTTACCTCGTGGAACCTCATCGTATCATTGGTAGCCACGTTCATTCACAAAATGCGTGGGGCATTATGTGAATGATCGTGGCTCATTCACAATGTTCAGAAAAATCAAATTTATAGCATATGCGTCCATTACAGTAATGAGTATATGAGTACCATATTATTAGACTTGCAGCCAATTTTCTAAATTGAAATTATGCAACGGCTACCTAAGTACATAGTACCTATGATGATAATGATTCTTATCATTTTAATTGATAAAAATTATATATATACGTCAGTCAAATAAAAACTGCCATCTATCGCCAATATGCCAAGAACTACGTTAGACAAAACGACTAGACACGTTGAACAAAGGCCTACCCTGGGGGGTTTACCATTATACAAGTATTACCATTATATTATAGTAAACCCCCCAGGGTAGGCCTTTGTTCAACGATAGAGGTCTTGGATGCTGAATTAATATACACATTTTTAAAGATTATTGAATCTAGAAGCACTCAATATGTAAGTACCTATATTTTATTTAGAATACATAAATCCACCTAGTTTTATATAAGCAATGCTATGAGAATTTTCATTACATCACTACATATCCCACGAATTATTGCTCATAAACCTTAAAGTCACTGTAAATAAGTATTAAACAAAATTAAGTGAAAAAAAAACATATTTAAAACAACCATTTATTGTGTTCTTGTTAATAAAAAAAAACTACAAATTTAAAAACCACCACCACTCACTACCCAATCCATCACCAACGGTCAACTCATTAAGGCGAATCAAACTCGACACGGTTGTGTTGCTGAGTTTACTGAGCTTTACTGAGTTCATATAGACCTTCCTGAACCATTATCAGACACTGGTTACCATCTAGCACCAAAGTACTCGTCAAGACGATTAAAACGAGCCCACACTCGATGGGATTATGTCGTTTAATTACTGAGTTTCTATGGTCATCTTCGAGCTCCATTATCAGAACCTGGTTACCATATTCTAGCACCAAAGTATTCGTCAAGACAAATCAAACGAGTCGAAACTCGATGGGGTTGCGTCGTTTTACTACGGAGCTCCTCAGAACACCTTTCAGCTCCATCTTCAGATCAGCACCATGTCTTCATAATGTTGCTTTGTGACGCGATTTACACATGTATGCAACATTTCAGCTCAATCGGTAACCGGAAAGTGGATCAAATTTAATTCGCAAGATTTGATGACAAGCATCGGGACAGGTGAAACTAAATTAAAAGGTTATAATAAAATACGGACATAATTTACCGAGCCGTTATTTGAACTTGCACGATAATATTATCAAAAAAGCGACCTATTTTTAGGTAGTCCTCATGTCTTTTGCTGCTATCTCTAAAGCATTGGCTCAGTTGCACGACCTGCCATGTTTTTAAACATTCTCGAGATTACGAATCGTTTCAAGTCATCGAAAACAGATAGCGCCTTGAGTACTTCTCGACGCATATAAAGATTAACGCTTTATACCAGCAACCGTTATTTCCGCATTTGGCGACAAAAAAGAAGACCCGCTAAAATATCTTCAAAAAAAGTATTATATCTCTTCGTAATTTTACGCAATTTTTCACATGCCTTTTTGATTTATGACCATCAAATTTTTTTAACTCTTTTCGTACTCGAAGGACTTAACAGTGTATGCAAATGTTTCGCTGTTATTAAAAGTTGACAAATTGTGATATTAATATCGATATCTCAAGGCGTTCGCTTGAGTTTTTGTGGGCTTTTTGTTATTTATACGCAGTCAATGAACACAGTTATTTTAATACAATGTCTAATCTAAACATGGATTTAGTTTTAGATAATAGGTACCTTTTCTTGTAATATTGGTATTTTTCCTACATATGACGTAGGTTGTCCATTCTAGAATCTTGTACTATTATTAATCAAGAGTTTGCGCAGAACCATGTTTATGCTATCGTGATGGGACAAGCACGATGACCACCTGTTGTTAAGCGGTAGCCTCTGCCTATAACAAATACAGTTCGTCACAAGTCCCATTTTTCACAATCAACCTCGACTGAGTATTCTTAAAATATACTACTCAATTAACTGGAAAAAGTTTTCTAAACCTAAACCTGGATTATTTAATAATTATCGCAATCCCTGCCGATGATGGTGACTATTAGTATGTGGACGAGTGACACCATCGATCTTGTAAGCAGATCACCATAATTAAGAACAGTGAAAAACATTTTAAAATTATGTACTTAGGTACTTTGTAGTGTAACTGAAGTGGAAATAAACTTATATATTAGGTATGTATGTAGCTTAAAAATTTACTTTTGAAGTGACCAAAAAGTGTAGCTCACTCGTATATTCCACGTCAGATGTGTAAGGTAGGAAATGTTTATCTGGTGTCGTGGCGCAGTCACCTATGAAGGTTTAGGTATATGTGCGCCCTCATTTCTTCCATATTCGTGTTCTTGTCTGTCTACTGGGATGGGTAATAAAAGTACTACATTTCGGTGATCACCATTAATTATTATCCGTCAGAATTACACAAATTTAGTTACAAAAGGTTATACTAATAAGGTGGGCTGAAGTACGGATGCTCGGTACAAACGTGAGGGGGCAACTGAGCGCATGCGGCTACTTTTGCATTATCTCACGTTGCATGTGTCCCTACATATGTAAGAAAGTTGCGTTGAAACCATAAATAAGGGTAATTCAGTCGTGGTAATATTTTTTAGTTATTTATTATATTAAAGAAGTCCCAAAATAAAATAATTAGGTATTTACTTATACATGTAATTATTTTAGTAAATGTTCTCGGGTAAACTTTACTGTTATGAATCAGCCGTATTGTTCACTGCTGAACACAACCTCCCCCATCAAGGGGGTTTTACCATAATCCCCCCACGCTTGGCAGGCGTCTTGGAGATTGCAGTTGAAGATATCAGTTCCTCAGAAGGCGCTGCTGCCCACCTTCCGCTATTTTACCTTTAGTCGCCTTTTACGGTTCCGGCATCCCACAGGAAAACATGAACATACATGATTTATTATGAATTTTAGCATGATTTTTTTTTCCTGAACATACAATGTCTTTGAGAATTAACTTTACTTTATAGTTATAGTGTACATACAAAATTATTCGTAGGTCAGTTTTATTGCCCCCGTGGGGTGCCGGGTTAGAATTGCACCTCCCGATTTCTTCCCAT
This sequence comes from Plagodis dolabraria, assembly GCA_963854805.1. NCBI lineage: Eukaryota > Metazoa > Arthropoda > Insecta > Lepidoptera > Geometridae > Plagodis > Plagodis dolabraria. The sequence goes on along the minus strand of OY978447.1, from coordinate 17,747,150 downwards.
GTAGGTGTCGTAAAAGTCGACTAAGGGGAAAATACTAGAAGGTGGGCAGCAGCGCCTTCTTAAGAACTATGCCATCTTGCACTGCGATCCTCAAGCCGCCTGCCAAGCGTAGGGATTATGGCAAATACCCCCTACATAGGGGAAGCTGTGTTCAGCAGTGGACGATCCGGCTGATACAGTACAGTATGTGTTAGGCCCAATGGGCATATTGAAATCTTTGAGGGCCGATTGGGTGAAAGACGATATTAAAGGATGAAAGGGGCCGAATGAAATATTGTTTGTTATACATTTCTTAATATGAAGACATATTCTGTTAAAATTTCAGCCGGCTACCTGTTACGGTTTTAAAGATAAGTCATGCGGACAGACGGACGTGCTGTGAACGCTCTGCAAGGTCCCGTCGTCTCGTACGGAACCCTAAAAAACGGAGCCAACTTCCAATCCAATCCAGAAAAGTGGAACTAGAGTGGAATGGAAGTCGGTCCATGAAAACGTGAGCTCAGTGTTTCGAATCAGGATTGTACAGACTTCAAAAAAGTATTGCATATTTTTCGGAGTTAGAAGTCTGTTTCGCTTTTGTTTGAATTTTAGTTTATTTTTTTTTTACTCTATGTGTATTTCACAACAGCGAGGTGACGCATGAAGTCGGCAAGCATAATATGCGGTCTGCACATCCTTACCTGTTTGCAAGCAATTCTTATTATGGAATCATCAACCCCTCAGGTATTCATAAAATTTTATAATAACTGAAAAAAGTTTTATGAAAACACTTGGAAACGCTGCATAAAATGTTATGTTACCCTCATTAAACAGCTTTTTAATGGGTTTCTTCGAAAACAGAGAAACCGTAGGGAATTTGAAGGTAGGCAAACGTACCAATTTTTGATGCCTTAGTATTAAAAGGTAAGTGGGACATTCATTGCTTTCCTAAATGTTAATACTCCATAATAACATATTTAGTTATGGGAATTTTCGTTCAAACCTTTTATACACTTGAAAATCGACCGTAAACAGATGATTAAGGGTAATAAATAGGGCTCCTTCTTGGCACTCATCTGTACCCACTACTTAACTAGAAAAGTAGGTAAACCAAGTATATAAAGTGGGTGTGGGATTAAAAACTATTGCTTCAACTACATTGAAAGTGCATACAGGCTACACAAATAAAGTTAATGGAATTTGTAAGGTCAAAGAAATCTATCAATCAAAAAATAAATGTCTCAAATCGGTGAAAATCCTCATTTTGTTTGGTTTGTTGTTTTGATATATTAAAAAATACCTATGTTATGAATTACTCAAATACCTATATTAATAAAACGTTTTCGAGCATCTTTATGGTTCTTAAATAGGTATGTGAACCCCTCACGCCTCAAATTTGTGCTTCGGAAAATCAAAAGCTACTGAGCTGTTTGGATGGTAAGATAATAATAATGTGTTGTCAGTTTTCACATCACACACAGGTCTCAATACTATCGCAATTTTCTTTAAAAATATCTTTGTACGAGTAAGTATGTAGAAAAACATACCGAAAAAGCACTTAACTTACTCGAGATTACAAAGGGACACTTATATATACAGGGTTATTGGAAAAATGCTAACAACCTCTTGGGGTTGACTTCTGTTAGTCCTAACAAAAAAATTGAGATGTTTGTTTTTTTATTAGAAAAAAAAATTGTTAATACTTTTTTGTATTTTTTTTTGGGTTTTTTATAGTTTTTTGACTGAAAAACGAGGACCACCTGATGTGAAAAGGCTGTTGTGCCTGTAATGTATTATTTCATATTTTTTATTACTTTGCTCGATGTAGGTACATATTCAAAACTCTATTCAAAGCACGGCGTGGTCCAGTGATGCCGCAGCGGGCGCTCTTGACTGATTGTATGCACGAAAACAGATAAAGTTTACTAACACTGTCACGGCCGTGAAAGAGTGCGTAAACTAATGCGGACACAAGTCTGGTATCCCCGAAACCTTTAAGAAATATATAAACCTGAAGTATTTCCGAACAGTTACGACTTAGGAACCTTCAAGAAGAGAGCATATTCCCTCCTTAAAGGCCGGCAACGCATCCTCGAGACCTCTGGTGTTGCGGATGTTTGTGGGCGACGGTGATCACTTACCATCAGGTGAGCCGCCTGCTCGTTTGCCCTCCTATCCCATAAAAAAAACCTAAAGGACTTGTGTCAACACGAGGCTTTGAAATGGAACACAATGTGGTTTTTATGTCGGAAGGCGCACTCGCAGCTGTGGAAGCAGTTGGTGCTGAGCGCGATATATCACGCCAAGCAATCCCTGTATTTTCCACACGTACAAAAACATTTTTGTTTTACTAATTAACTATTACTTACAATTTACAGTTTTATGTTCTTGTCACATATACTCTATATGAACCTTTTTAGAAAAAAAACACGATATTTTTTTGCCTACACGCTATGACTTAGGATCGTCGCACGAGTTACGACGCATTTCTTGTCGTAGCTTTGTTATTATGGTACCCTCTAAGATCCGCAAACCATATCAATTTATCCAAGTTTTTTTTATTTCAATGCTTTTTAATTTAATTTTTAGTGTTGAAAGAAAACTTTAACCGGGGCTTACAAAAAAAAAATAGTAAATTAATGTGGTTAGTTAGAAAATGCGAGAAAAGGAATAACCCAGAGTTTGGCAGTGAGTGAGGAGTTTTCTATTTTAAAACCATTGGCATTCGCGTGTGCTATATAGACCATTAATTGATAAAATTACATTGTTCGCGTTATCTCGGATGCCAAAGAATTAATAAAATATACCCATACCTTACAAGACATGTTGACATAATGTCACGAAAACAACACCAAAATATTTTATGATACTTGCAATTATGTCACTTAGGTCCTCTGAAATGCAAAAAAGTCCAAAACAATTCACACGAGTAACTTACTGACCTATATTATGGACAAAAGTCATAACATAACTTAAGGCTGTCACCATGCAACTGTAAAAACAGAACATGTAATTTATCAAGGTGATAAGGCTTCGCCACACAAGCCGGTTGTGTCATTGACCCTTCGTGGGATAGGTATTTTGTGTAGATAATTATAGGTCGGTAGGTATTTATCGAAACCGGCTATTATATGAGTCATGATGATGCTCACGATTTGAATATCTTACCATTGTAAGTATTTAATCATCTTGATCAGCGATCTTGAAACGGTTGCGAAAATATTGATTAAGTGGATACCTACTTGATAGGTACTTACATATTATGATACTTATAAACTTAGGGAACAACTTTTTAAAGTCTTTTAAAAAGCACATTTTTATCTAATGGTAAGTGATCGATTAATTATTCAAAGAAATTAACAAGCTTAACCTAAAATGCAGACCGGGGTCATTCGGGGTTTTGTTTAGTCGGGAAGGGTTGTATTGTAAGTAAAACGAACGTGTGTCGATAATTATCTACCGTGTAATTACAACTAGTTTCAATAGATATAGTGGATTATATTATGGGATGTTATGCATTAAATTAAACTAAAATAAAATATTGTTTATTGTGAATAGAAACGACTTTAAAATCAATTACGTCCCACTTTGAGGCAGGCGTTGAGCTGGCCTACCATCCTTCTCACTTCGAGAGAGTTTACGCCCAAATTCCCCAGTAAAAACTTGGTTGGATACATGTCAAATGGATACTTTTTTGTAAAGAAATCTTAAGAAGGTTTTTGGAACTTTCCGAGCACCCTTGTATAGTTAACATAATGCGGGTTCCAGACGCATGCACTGTATTCCAGCTTCAGACAAATTTTGAAATTATAAAGACATTCAAAAGTTTAAACATAAAGAGTACTGAAGACTTGTGGGGTATGTCAGTTAAAGTGGCAGAGTCTATAATTTGCATTATCGCACCATACTTAGTAACAATATTCAATCTTTGTGTCGATAGAGGAAATTTCCCCGACTTATTGAAACTATATAAAATCACTCCAATTTTGAAGTCGGGGGCTGCATCTGACCCTTGCAATTATAGACCTATTTCCATCTTACCTGTTCTGAGTAAAGTATTCGAAAAAATTATGCTCAAACAACTTTTATCTCATTTTAATGAGCATAATATATTCAATGAGAATCAGTTTGGTTTTACTAAGAGCAGATCCACTACAGATGCAGGTGTTCAATTGATGTCACATATACTTGAAGCCTGGGAGAGTTCACATGATGCTATTGGCGTATTTTGTGATCTTTCCAAGGCATTCGACTGTGTATAACACTGCACTCTGATTCGTAAGCTTTCACACTATGGTATTCGTGGAAAAGCTTTGAATCTAATAGAGTCTTATCTGTCAAACAGGCTACAGATGGTTGGAATAAATGGCAATACTTCTTCCGGGTCTTTGGTAAAAATAGGTGTACCGCAGGGATCAATTTTGGGACCTTTTCTGTTCCTAGCGTATATTAATGATCTGCCTTGCATGGTCAAAGATTTCTGCAATATTGTTTTATTCGCCGATGATACCTCTCTGATTTTTAAAGTAGATAGGAAAGATAGTGAACTCATTCATGTAAATAATGTGTTATCTATGATCTCTGAATGGTTCGCCGCTAATAATCTTCTCTTAAATTCAAAAAAGACCGAATGTTACCGAATGTTCCTTATGTTGAACCAAACATTAAGCTTGGCTTAGATAAACTCTCTATTGACAAAGCGACAGTCTTTCTGGGAATCAAAGTGGACTCAACTTTACAGTGGGATCCACATATACATGATCTAGCCGGAAGACTTAGTTCTGCTGCATATGCAGTTTGTAAGATAAGACAGTTAACAGACGTAGCTACTGCACGGCTAGTTTATTTCGCGTACTTCCACAGTATTATGTCGTATGGTGTATTGCTGTGGGGAGCTGCTGCTGAGATGGAAACAATCTTTATCTTACAAAAGCGTGCAATTCGAGCCATATATGAAATGGATCCTATGGAATCTCTAAGGGATCTTTTTAAAGAAATTGATATATTAACTTTACCGAGTCTGTATATATTTGAAAATATTATGTATGTTCGGAAAAATTTGAGTAAATTTAAATTAAACAGTGACAACCACGATTACAACAATATAAATTAACGGTACCGTGTTTTAGATTAGCAAAGACAAATAAAAGGTCCTTTTTAGGTAATTGTGTGCGGTTTTATAATAAAATTCCCGAACATATTACAATGCTCACAGAAGGAAAATACAAATTACACGTGAAAAACATTTTGATTAAGAAATCCTACTACACAGTTTGTGATTACTTAAACGACAAAAATGCTTGGAAAATTCCACCTCTGCCAAGCCATCACCTGTCTCCTACGTAATTTAAACAAATATTGTAATAATTGTATTATATTGTTTATAACAAATTGTAAACAGATGTTTAAAAGAATGGCCCCGAGTTTCTTGCCCGTTCTTCTCGCAGTGGCTCTATAAATTTTTTTGCTGAACGTGGCAGTACAATGTAGAATATTTCAATATTAAAGTTTGTAATTGACCTTCATAAGAGCGTCGTAGACGCCTAAATTGAATAAATGATTTTGAATTTGAATTTGAATTTGAATTTGAAAATTTGGTCTCAAGGATGGGTGCCGTAACACAACATACAAATTCATAGCTGCAGGTAGCTAGGCAAGGACTTGCGAAATACCCTTGCATGCAGTGAACAAGCTCGAGTCCTACCTGATGTTAAGTGAACTAACTTCCGACTGTAACAGATGCATTTTATCAAAAGTGATGAATTGCACTGCGTCCATCACTCTGAGACATACCTACAGTTGTTAAGTCTCCTATGCCTGTAATTTTACTGGCTCTCAAAGATTGCTACCGCCGTGTACGCAAGCATCAGTGTTTATTTTTTATTAACGGCGGTGTAGGTACCTTATTATAAACAGAACACCACAAACTATATACAAAATTATGGCTACTGCAACGAAAGCATTCAGTACAAGGCCATAACAGGCTCACAGACAAATGGTTCAGCACACTACCAGAAGGCAGCGTGTCCAGCATGCTGGCCGCGTTGCCGCGTTGGATTGCAAAGCTATTTCGTTGAGCCAAATAAGTGCGCATCGAACAAGCGCTCTGATTGGTGAGTTTTGGATAATAAAATGAGATCCCGGTCCACGCTAATCAAATGTCTAATTGTTGGTTTCAGAAAGAAGGGACGGTGAGATAATGTCAACGCACGTAGCTCCCACAGTAATGGCCGCCATATCTTCTATGAATCCAGAGTCATATGCCGTCAGTTCGAGAATAGCTGCAACATTGAATAGAATATAAAGTTTATTCACCATATAATTTTGGACGTTGTACAAGGCAAGTCAAATTACATTATAAATACATTTTAAAACAACTACTTAATAATAATCCTGCTAGGAATATGCAAGTAGATACATTAACATCTTTAAAGTCTGACATAATTTGTATTTTACACTTTAATAGTAGTTTAAGCAACTGTCATATAATAGAGGGTATTTTAATACCCTTTATTATATGAGTGTAGTATTTAACTACACACATGAGTGTAGTTAAATAAAAAAATAAAAAAAAGATTACACGAGTGTTTTACTACCTAATTATATGCAGTTGCATACAATACTTTATTTAATCTCATGGCTATACTTACGCTTTTCTTGATTTTTCTGGCAAAAGACTATTCGTCAGTTTCGTAGCTGTTTCTAGAATGTCAGGTGGAGTTAAATTTTCATCAAGTCGTCGGTGTTGCTTGACATATTTGCTTCTAAAGTTTATCCAACAAAATAAAAACTCAAATTCGTATGTACGAAATGGCGCCACAGTGGAAAAAGTCTGTTATTGGCGTAGAAACTAGAAAGAGTATTATAATAAAAAGATAATTATAAAGAGTCTAAAGTAAACTCTTTCTACGGTTATTGGTATATTGCTACTTGCTAGGAAGATACTTCCTCCTAGCTAGGTATATTGGCTCGGAACCAGCGCGTTGCGCGCGCAGCGCGCTCACTATAGATAATGTATGAATTGAAACCTCCTTGGTCGGGACACATTGTACTTTAATAATTTAAAAAACGTTTTAAAGCATTGCTTTGCTAGGAGAATAAGGCTTTAATTTTATTTTTTATTTTCTTAAAGAAGTAAGTAAATAAAATATGCCAATAAAATTCTGTATTTCATTTCATAATTAGAATATTACCGAATGAGATTATATAAAAGAATAAATGTAATTAAAATAGAGTGAAGATATATAATATAAGGTCGTATTTAGTTCCAATCTTCTTTTGTCACCAATTTAAATATTATTCATAATCGTCATTATAAAACATGGTTTCAGTTAGGCGAATCGTCATAAATTCGTTCAAACTGTAAAATGGGTTAGACAGAAAAAAAATATTTTACGTTTAAAGTTAGTTTGATTAAGTTTTGTAATATTTAAAGGCAGTTTATTGTAGGTACCTTCATAGTTATTCTATTATAAATGCCTTGTTTTTTTCACTTTCACCAGTCTTATCCTGGGCTGATGAAGATTTTCTTTATTGCGTAAGTTGTTGGGCGTACAGTCCATAACTTTAACGTACCTAATTATATTATCATATGAGGCTCTTGAATTTATGTAAAGAAATAACTGTCATGATCTTATTTTCTGCAAAGTGTGATTTTGCAGACATTCTCTTTCGTAAACCATTTAAAATTATGATTGATCTCTTTTGGTATTGAAAAATTTTCTTTTGATACTGCATATTTATACTTTTATCAGCATTTAATGTTATGCCGTTTGTTTCAAACCATTTTGGTGAGATGGCTGTACTGAATTCTGTTTTATGGTCTAAGCTAATCCAATTGAGCCAACATGACAATTATGGTTCATAGAAATTGTCGAAAGGCATGGAAAAAAGTTTGTGCATTTCTATATTCCTGTTTCAGTAAGTATAAATATGTGTGTGTGTGAGGGTGCATGGGTTATTATTATTTATAATGCAGTATGAATATTAATCTTGATAGTGCAATAAGTATGAATGTTAATATTTTTTATTTTTATTGACTGCGAGCACGAAAGTCATACTAAGCGTCTCCGTTTCAGTTCAGGCAACAATGCTTTCGTGCCTATGTCTGTCCGGAGGATTTAAACCGACTGTTCTCCTCTATATGTCAAATTTCTCAACCAATTCTCGTGACATTTTAATAGCAGGTTCGATATTTAGATATATAAAAAAAAATGTTGATTAAGTATTTAAGTAGATATTTTTTAATGGCGGTGATTTGGGGTCTTGCATCGTAATAAAACATATTTCACTCGTTGAAGTCTTCAGATCACAGAGTCAATAGTCTATATATCTAGGTATTAGTAATTATTAGCGAAAACGTAAATATGTCACTAATTATTTCGGAATTATGAGATAAAAAATAGAGAGAAAAAATATGATTTTTTGCAGTACCCAGTTACCCGTAACCCTAGACTAGAATGCCGCCCTGGTGCATTTTCAGTTTTGCTTTGCTAGCTTTTGCTAGCGGTTGCTGCCAGTCTATTTATTAACATTCGTTTAAATGCACGCCTTTTTAACGTTGGCGACATCTATCTTATTAGCATGAGACTATTTACATAATATGCTGGTAGGTTGATATAGGTACGATCAACAAGGAAGGCATTTTTTATATTAACTAGTATTATATAAAGAGCATTGACACAATCATGTTATATCATTTTATAGTTTCTGAGATAAATGCTTTTGAAATATTTTTTTAACGTTTATTTCGTTAACCCCCTCGTAATATGTGTCGTCATTGAAAATGCTGTATCAGGCCGAGCATGATGTATCGAGCGGGCCTGTACCCAGGCTTACTTGTTACTTGTTTAACTTAAATATTATTGCAGAGACCTAACTGGTCAGTAATATAACTCGAGATCATAAACTGTGTTCAAGGTAGCGTTGAATCAACAAAATCAAATCAGTAATCAATCGAATATGAAAAGTTTTTACACCGACTCGATGCCTGTCAAGTTTCATTATCTCTGGTCAAGATTTATCTATCTATTGTGATCTAGGACGATGTATCCATGTAAGTAATAAGTACCTACTACGTACAACAGGAATGAGCTCTACCTGTGCACCATGCAGCTAAAATAAAGAAAATAAAACCTTATACTAAGGTCGTAAGAGTCTTGTTGCGCGCAAAATAAAAATGAAGCCGAGTGAGAAGGCTACCACTGAACCCTGTGTCCCGTTCTAACAGTGACTTAGAATTGCCAGAGTTAAGTTGATTTCAATCCTATCGTTGTTTTTACAAAAAATTGCGATGAATGTATTGTAATGAAGTAAAAACATTTACTTCTAAAATGTTTCTATATATAAATAATAATTTATCACCGACATGTTAAAGCAATATTATTTGTTGCTACGTGTAAAGCCTTACTAACGCAAAATAATTGCGATTGGCGTATAGGTTTTCTTTTATTAGAAATACGGACACCTGACCTGACAACCCCACATGAAATCATCGACTCGACATTATTAGCGGTGTGTTTTTTGATTTCGTAATATATTAAAATTTTGAAGAATTTTAATAAAAATGGGGAGAATTTGTGTCGTGGAGGCTTGCGGAAGCGAGTATTCTCCTGATTATGGTTTACCTTTTCACAGGTAATAGTTTTAAACATAATTTGTTAGTGAAGAATTACTGTGACCATGCATGACTATCTAATCCTTTTTTTATTTTATTGTTATGAGGAAAATGCATTTACGCATACACACCCGCCAGGGAGCAGGTGGTTATGTCGGACTCAGGATCAATAGGGACCCCACTATCGACTTAAGACCAAATCGACTGGCGGCAGGGGCCACGGAGTCACTCGTGCTCTCATCCGCAGCCCCCATCGATGTCGCTGCCCGCTTAAGCGGGCCCAGCCTCTGGGAATAACTCCCGCCCAATGTGCCGCTTTGTGGAATGCCCACGAGGGCATCCTCACCTCATGAGGACCTAACCTTGATACCGGCTGTCCCCACGGCCGACACCCCAAGTTCTCTGAGCGGCGACGGAGTGCGAGTAAGATGGGCTCGCCTCCGTGTCCGCGCTCTGCGGAGCGGGACAGAGAGAGGATCTCTCTCCCTTTCCCGCTCCTCTACCTCCCTCTGTGAGACGATTGTCTCAGAAAACGAGACCACCAGTTCCCACGACCTCTCGTCACCGACCATCTTTACAATGATGGCTGTCAAAGAGAAGTCGGATCACTATCCAATCCTAGTTCAAGAACAAATAACTTAAATACCTATGCATTTTTTATTCCTTTCTCTATAAAAATAATTTTGTTTCAATTTCAGATTTCCTAATGTTATTTTAACTCATAATGCAAATTTTATCCCTCTCTGGCAATGGTGACAATATTGAAGTATGATTTACGGACAATAATTTTATTTCCCTTGGAAAACTATCGCGAGTTTTGTCCATTATGATTAAATAGGCACCCGGCTGGGACTCACGTAATATTTACCGGATAGGTCTACAGCCCTACACGGCACATAACAGTGAAAGTGACAGTGAAGCTAATGACATATCGGACAATTTGACAAGTGCAGCTGAGCCGGGAAAGACAGCGCCATCGTTACGTCAGTTACGTGCAGAGGCCCGCGCTCGCCGCCTCGCGCAACCGTGACTCCCAGACGATGGGCTATAATATAGCTGGTCGGAATCTATCCGGTAAATATTACGTGAGTCCCAGCCGGGTGCCTATTTAATCATAATAATTTTATTATAAAAAATGATTTGTGATCTGACCTCAGCAGATCATTGCTTCAGATGGATTTTAATCGAAGATGCTAATGATGAACTTGCCCTTTGCGGCACTGTACATTTCCTGTTTTTGCTTGCTTTTCACACTCGCGTCATATTGGGAGGTACTTACCTACTGGCACGTTAATGTTATCTATACAGTATCTTATCTCGGCTCTCTCATTGAAATAACTATCTACAACCGCGCTGTACGTAAACATGCGATAGGGCTACCTGCCTCCATTATTTTAATTACATTTGCCTACTTTGTGATTCCATTTAGTTTTTTCTATGTGAAATGAACAGGAAGTGTTCACTAAAAATGCGTGTTGTTTTTTGACTAGTAGGTAGATTTAATTAAAAAACCTACCTATATTTGAATAAAAAATCAGTCTTAAAAATTTGCGACCGAAAAATATTTGTTAGACGTACGAAATGCTTGATCATTAAATTTTAGAGTATAAAAAATCCGCATTCTAATATATAACTTATAACTACCTACTTCACTGACACCTTCCACTCGTGTCAATCACTTTCCTTTAGTCTATTCACTTTTTTATTAATCGAGACATTTTTTTCGGGGGATTAAAGGAAATACATGTCCATTAAAAAGACACACATTATGTACCGTCAACTATGTAGACTATAAAATAATGTTACTTACTAGGTAAGTAAAATTATTTTATAGTATTACCTTTCAGTTTCCAGGTTATCTAAAAAAAGTTATCTCTGGTTGCGTTTTTGACGAATTCATGCAACCAAAAACAGCACAATATATCCTACTAGTCATATTGAATATGTAATGTAAAAAAGGTACATATTATGTACCTTGTACATAAACTTATTTTTAGTGAAAATATCGCGCGTTTATTGTTAAAAAAGTAACACACCATCTAATCGTTACTGCTGCACAGACGCGACTGCCTGCGTACTGAGCGCGGGCCGAGATCGAGGCGCGTAGGTATAACTCGCGTTTCGTCCGTTTCTATGAAGTCGAAATACTGTATAGATAACATTACCGTGCTACTGGTCCTTGTGGTACACGAAATTCAGTTGGACTGAGATAAAATTACGATAAACTACCTATTGTGGTATATTTCATTAATTAGGTAAGAAAAAACAGTTAAGTGTAATTCTAAATCAGATATTGTTAAATAAAACAGTCTTGTGAAGTTTCTGCCGCAGACCCAGCTTATTCCTTATATGTTTCATTGTTTCTAATTTTGCATTATGAGTTAAACTAACATTAGGATCTTTAGGAAATCTGAAATTGAAACAAAGTTATTTTAATAGAGAAAGGAATAAAATATAAATAGGTATTTAATTCATTTATTCTTGAACTATAATTGGATAGTCATGCATGGTCACCGTAATTCCTCACCAACAAATTATGTTTAAAGTATTACCTCCACGACACAAATTCTCCCCATTTTTACTAAAATTCTTCTAAAATGTCACGTAATCAAAAACACTCCGTTATTAACGTCCGAGTCCGCAATTTCATGTGGGGTTGTCAAGTCAGGAATCCGTATTTCATACAAATAAAAGAAAAACTATACGCCAATCGCAAAATTTTTGCATTAGTATGGCTTCACACGTAGCAACAAATAATATTGCTTTAACATGTTGGTACAAAATTATTAATTATGTTTAGAAACATTTTAGAAGTAAATGTTTTTACATTACATCAATCGCACATTTTTCGACAAACAATGAAAGGATTGAAATCGACTTAGCTCTGGCAACTCTAGGTCACTGTTAGAACGAGACACAGGGTTCAGTGGTAGCCTTCTCACTCGGCTTCATTTTTATTTTGCGCGCAACAAGACTCTTATGACCTTAGCATAAGGTTTTATTTTCTTTATTTTAGCTGCATGATGCACAGATAGAGCTCATTCCTGGTACGTAGTACTTATTATTTCCATGATACGCTCATAGCGCTTCTATTACTATACTCTTTCTACGATTCAATTAGTATTTTGATCTGTGCCTCGGTTTTCTATCAGCTGTCACTGTCAGTCAGTTAATCACTCAATCACTGCCAGCTGCCAGTTGACACTTCCTGCCAGTCACCAAAATTATCATACGTCAACGTCTTCGTCGTCGACGCCAAACTTATTTTCGGATTTACAGTTTTGTAGTTTTCTATCAACTAACTGTTTGTTAGAAATTAAAATTGACTGCCATTATTTGTGAAACTATATCCCCTGTCCAATAAATCAATTTAAAATGCCAAGAGGTAACAATATTTCGTAACACGCATCTCCTATTGGTTTTTTCTCAATGTCGTCCAATGTTATGGAAATGTGCTTTTGATTATTTTTATCGTAGTTTCAATAACATTTATAAACCAACATGTATTGTTTAAGATTGTTTGTGCTTAAATGTATAGAATAGGGTTCGGGGTTAAATTATAAAGTGATATGCCAAAAAAATAACCTCAACGAATGTTTTAGGTAAATACACCAATCACAAAGGCCGCAACCGCAAGTTCACCAGCCCTGAAGAGTTAGAAGAGCAGCGGAAACAGGAAGAGCTGAAGAAGAAGTGAGTGCTATGAAACAAAATAATGATTACCAAATTTCTCATGTCCAAACCACTGTATTCACATGTGCTTGATCTTTCTGTAATCCTTTTGCCATAATCTGCTTACTTGATTACTTGAGTAAAAGGTTTATAGCATAAATTTAACTCAAGATATACATACAGGGAAGGAGATACATATACAAAGAAATTACAGACACAAACTATATTCATAATATTAAGCTCAGCTGATGTATGACAATAGCACAATTTAGACATAATAGAAGTCAAGTCAAAAGAATTAAGATCAAATTTTTCAGGTGATGAATTTATTTATGTGAAATCACAGATATCATTATTTTAAATTTATGGGCTGCCTCAGATTAACATCAGGCTGACCACATAAAAATTTCATCACTTGGTAACACTTAATTAATACTATTAATAATCTTTATTACCTAAAAATACATATTTTTACACTAGGAGTACATTTTAAGTGTTGAACAAACAGTATTAAAATTAATTTATTACCAGTGAGACCCAAACTAGGCTTGAGGCGTGTATCTTGGGGCTCTGGAACGATATTATGGAAAAAATACTTCATTTACTTGGTAGGTACTCTTGGGTACTTAGTTCATTATGGCTGGCCTTAGGAAATGTAACTGTCTAAATTAAGTATCATGTTGTCTGTTATGTGTATTGAACTACTGAATACAATACATGGTACATAGGTCTATTACTTTTATGTATAGGTACCTACTGAAAATGGTATTTCTTGAGCTAAAATTTTATATAAGTCACTTTATGTGTCATTTCTTCTGATTTGATATAAAATACCAAACTACAAAAAAGGACATAAAATGGACCCAACACAAAATTTAGTGTGGAGACTGGTAACATGTTAAAAAAAATTTGCATTGTTAGATACTGAAGCACTCGTAGCGAAGGCATTGTGCGAATGCCCGCCTGGCTAGCTACCACCCTCAAGTAGAAAACCTGTCGCCAAATACCTAACGGTGTGTTGCGGCAGCTTGTCCTTGAGAGCCAGTAAGTCTAGATTAGCCTGAACGACATCTTCGACCACATCATCACTTACCATCAGGTGAGATAGTGTTCAAAGGCTAATCAATAAGATATAAAAAAAAACTAGATTTATGCTACATTGCTCTTAATAAACTAGTCTAAATACAGTATGATCAATGGGGCGAAGACTGTCCACAGATAGATATTTTTCTTCAGTTTCCAGACAGATACTGACAAGTAAAGTTTGTCCAATAATAGTATAATAGTAATTTTTCTTACCTGGTGCTGGTAAGGCTGTGTCAGGTGGTGGCACCTTTAACATTTCAGCCCATTTATCATCCATCATCACCCACAACCACCTGTGTGTACTTGGTCTAATTCTAAAGTTGTTTAAATTTTACCCCTGTAACAGTAGCAAAAACTTTATTGGCTTGGCAATTTTTGATTTGCCATTGCATTTGGTACACTTCACAAATGGAAATGTTAATAAAACCAACTTCAGCTAGCTAAGCTGATAGTAGATCTGTTATCGGATTGGTCTAGTCAAATATCAAGATTATATTTTAGTACATTGTTGATTTCTGGATCATTGTACTCAATTCCCTGTATGTTACAAGTACAATAATCAATTCTAACTGAAAAAAATCAAAAAGAAAAACCTAGACCTATTAATATGTAACTCGAGTATTTATTTTCAGGTGACTTTTTTATCATCAAAAACTCCTAAATATTGAGATATATATATTTATAAATTAATTCATTTGTTTAAATATATATAATATAACTATTATATTGCACTATATGCACAATCCAGTATCAAGATTGTATTTGCAATATATATGTTACCCTTGCATGTGTGCCATATGTGAATAGTATGCACAATGTCCCTCGAAATTTGAATAATTACCACCAATAGAGCTGCACATATTTGTAATTTAGTCCATAATATACTCAGAACACTTAGCTTTAAAATGATAACAGGAACTTTTCTGTGGACAAACAATTTCTCTATCACATAGTAACATTATTACAATAAATTACATACATCATAAATGATGGTCTTTGCCATATTTATAATATAAGTACACCTAAGTAAATCAGTGATAAAATATGTCTGTCAGAAGGAAATACTACTAACTCATGTTATGACATGCATTAATACCTGCTAAGTAAATAAGCTTGCATTGTAAGGAATGGAAATATTTTACCCACAAAGGAATGTTAGTTTTGTTGGAATATTTTGACAATGTTATATGTAGTTGTAGGTACCTAATGTATCAATTATTTTATTACATAATATAATATTGTATTCTATTTCTTTCAGGTGGAGAAAAGAGCATGGAGGGGAAAGTTCCAGTGAGGAAGAGTCTGAAGAAGCTAAGTCTGGTTCTGGCAGCAGCGATGAGAGTGACTCAGATGATGATGTAAGCATTATTGGAATTTACTATACTTGAGTAAATGAGTATTCCGCTGATCTCCACTGATTCTTAATGTTTAGCCAAATAAATTTAGATTACATTATCAGTATGACACATTGCTGAACATTAATTTGAAATTTATAGTCACTTCTGATAGTTTGTACCTAATAA
Organism: Plagodis dolabraria; assembly: GCA_963854805.1. Classification (NCBI taxonomy): domain Eukaryota; kingdom Metazoa; phylum Arthropoda; class Insecta; order Lepidoptera; family Geometridae; genus Plagodis; species Plagodis dolabraria. The sequence continues at coordinate 17,731,274 of OY978447.1, read as the reverse complement.
TAAGATTTGTATAGACTTTTCAAAGATATGCTGATTACTAGGTCCATGTCCTCTTGTCAGCAGTTAGCTAAGGACTTGTGTCTCCCTACCTTATACCTATAATATATCTCTGACATCACATTTTTTATTCATCATACATGAATACAAATCAATATTTCTTTCTGATTCAATAAATTCCCTAAATATTTATTAGTTATTATTACTCTTGTGAGCAATACTTTATGATAATTTCAGAATATTCTGTATGCCAAAGGCCTCGAAAGAAGCCTCAATTGCTTCCTGTTGAATCCTTTTTGGGGTATAGAATTACCCAAAGGGCTAGATGGAGCCTATTAGAGAAACTACCCTGTCTGTCAGTCTGTCCATTGATATGTTTCACGTCTCCAAATTGTTAACGGATAGTGTTACTAACCTGTAATGTCTATATTTTTTGTAAAATCTTAATGCATAGATGAAAATTGCATAATAACAAATATTTAAAAAAATATAAAATGAATAATTCACGCATTTCGAATCTACACAAAGCATCATAAGGAGGTCATAGCTCTTTGATCAAGAAACATATGCATAGTTGTGTTTAGGAAAAGCTTTAGCACAGGACGAAAAAGAGTTTTACAAAATAAAAGGAGGCTTTAGCATCAGGGAGTAGCCAGGATAGTATTAGATAGCATTGCTGTTAGAAGCGGCCATTGAATGATAAAGATAAGTTTTAGAAAAGCTTGGTTACTTATTATACTTACATAGATATATCATTGTATTGCATATAGTTTTTGAACTTAAACAAATATGGTCACTTCGCTATAGTTGAAAATACAGACTATTGCTATGTCCAAGCTGTTGTCACATTTTATAGCAGTCCAAACCATGGAGTTTTCTTTTTTTCACTACAAGAATCCAACAAATAAATAATAAATCTCTCACAAATATCATATTTGCCATATTGCGAAAAAGTCATAGACTTTTAGCACTGGTATTTGTCATCCGTAATTGAAAATCATTAAACAATATGAAACCTTAAAAATATTATATTGTGAATGTCCGTAGGCATCTGGAATTCGGTAGCCATGTATGGAATTATTCTGTTCACTCAAGTAGATTGAAGTGGAACTTCTTCAGAAAAAAATACTAAGTATGTTGGTTTTCAATTCAAAACCCCTAAAATAACCTATAACTAATGGTGTTCATGCTTCCATTTTCTACCACTAAAACATCATAGACATATCTCTGACCCGCATTGTCTGATTAAACTGGCCCAGTCAAAAGTTGATTGTCTTGAATTAGTCTCAAAAATGTCATTATATGTTCCATCCCGACATTCCCGACTCCAGACCCGTCAAACCAGAGATTTGCTTCACACTCTGCTCACATGCACCAACTATCAAACTAACTCCGTTCTATTATGCTTCACAACTACTTTTAACAATACACCTGACTACCCTCCTCTGTCCTATTTACAAGTAGTGTGGCGTCACATCTCACTGTTATCTATGAACTGCACCTGCCCTAGACATTAGTATGATTATTAGCTTAGTGTAGATGTGTATTATCAAAGAAAAAATTTAATTTATCTATGGTATTACTTACCTGGTATTTATACAGGGTGTCCGGTAATTAATGAATAACCCCGCGGGTACTCGTGGGGGGCACCGGGTTCAATCAGGAAAAATATTAAAAAAAAACTATCTGAAGCAATCTGGTTTTTTTAAAAATTTTTTTTATATTTTCGAGATTTGATACCTTTTTTCACATTTTTGGGCACCTTGACTACAAATTAAATAATAATGATTTATTTTTTTCTGGGAATAACCGTGAATAGTTGGCGTTTTTATCGCAAGTTACAAAATGTTTCTAGCTGCAACTGTTAACTTTTTTTAAATACTTAAAAATAACAATTGGAGTTTTCCATTTTGTAATGATAAAGTTTGAGGACCTGTGGTAAAAAAAATATGTATGGGGACCTGGGTGGCCAACAGCTTTAAAAACATGCCGACTTCATGAAGTTTCTTAAATGGTATCACACTCAATTTTTTTATTGTCAAATTACTGAGTTATGGCCACTCACGTTTCTTTAGTCTTATTTTTCTCAAAACAAAAATTTAGTAAATAAGAAATTTATTTCAAAAATGTGCGGTAATAAATGGATAACCCCGCGGGTTACTCATGGGGGGTACCGGGGTCAATCAGGAAAAAATAGATCTATTGGATGTAGTTTGGTTTTTTTTAAATTTTTTTTGGTATGTTTGAAATTTGATACCTTTGTTCACATTTTTGGGCACTGTTTGGGCAAGCTGTTGGAGGTGCCCAAAAATGTGAACAAAGGTATCAAATCTCAAACATATCAAAAAAAAAATTAAAAAACCAGACTGCTTCAGATAGTTTTTTTTATATATTTTCCTGATTGACCTCGGTGCCCCCCACGAGTACCCGCGGGGTTATACATTAATTACCGGACACCCTGTATATTGTATACTCGTCATCTATCATCTGTTTTCGTTTGCGGAAGCTTTTACGAGGGGTGATCCAAAAGTAATGATAATCAAAATAATACACGGTGGTTAATGTTACAAAAATAATTTATTTTTCTACATAGTCTTCTAATAAGGCAATACATTTAGTTAAACGTTTTTCTAAACCTAGGATTCCCTTAGAAAAAAAATCTTTATCTTGACTCTCCCAAAATGCCTCAACAGCTGCCATCACTTCGCTATCATCTTCAAATTTCTGGCCTCGGAGATGTTCTTTGAGCCGAGGAAAGAGATAGAAGTCACTGGGAGCTAGATCGGGCGAATAGGGAGGGTGTTCGAGCAGTTCGAACCCTGTTTCTTGAATGGCAGCCATCGCAACTGCGGCTTTGTGAGCCGGTGCGTTGTCTTGGTGAAACAGCACCCCAGCTCGCAGTTTGCCGCGCCTTTTTTCTTTAATGGCCTCCCGTAATCTTCTTATTTGGTCTGCGTAGTAAGAGCCCGTAATAGTAGCTCCCTTATCCAAGTATTCGACCATAATAATTCCTTCAGCGTTCCAAAAAACGGACGCCATAACCTTTCCCGCCGAACTTGAGACTGAATTTTTTGGGCGTCGGTGAGGAGGCTCGTTTCCAAGACATCGACTGCTTTTTGGTTTCCGGGTCGAAATGGTGGACCCAGGTCTCATCCATGGTCACGAAACGTGACAAAAAAATTTCTTTATCGGCTTGGAACTTCTCGAGATTAACCTTTGAAATGTCAACTCGTTTTTTCTTTTGCTCGTCTGTTAACATTCTCGGTACCCAACGCGCAGAGACCTTCTTCATGTGCAATTCGTTGGTTAAAATTCTTTGAACGCTACCATAAGAGACCCCTGTCATCTCAGCTATGTGCCTGACGGTCACTCTTCGATCTGCCATCACGATATCCTCTATCTTTTTGGCATTGTCTTCAGTGGTGGACGTGGATGGGCGTCCTTCACGATGTTCATCTTCCGTGGATGTTCTACCCAGCTTAAACTCCTTGGCCCAGCGTGCAACCGTGGAATATGGAGGGGCAGAGTGCCCCAATGTTTCCACCAAGTCGTTGTGTATGTCTTTGGTAGACATTTTTTTCAGAGAGAGATATTTAATGACAGCTCTGATTTCGTTTTTCTCCATTTTGATGTTATCACTCCGGTTGTCAGTATTCAAATGAATGTATCTCCCTGGAATCATGGTGTATTTATACGATTTTTTCTCGCGCACCTTGTGGATGTATGAGCAAGCAAAAAAATTTTTTTTTAGATTTTAATACGGTCTAGAAATACCTGATTATCATTACTTTTGGATCACCCCTCGTAAGTGGCTTCTTCTTTTGTATATGTATGCTATTTTGTAAAGATACCAAGTTATAAGTCACACAAAAAAATATATATATACTAGGTTTGATGTTCTAGGATACTGCTAAGAAATGCCTGTCACATTTTAAGGCCTTCTAGTATAAAGCTAGCTGGGTGTTAATTAAAACCATAGCCATCTTAGTCTATCTTAGCCTTTGTTGACAACATTGCAATACTGACACGTAACCCAAAACAATGTCAGGAACTTTTACGAGAAGTGGATGAGTTCTGCGCATGGACTAAAAATGATGAATGAATGAGATGAAATTAAATAAATCATCTGAGCTCTATAAACTCTCAGAGTTACGAAAACGCACGTCTTACTAAAATCTCAAGACGATATAGTCGCATCTCTCCCAAAAGACAAAAGTGCCTCCGATCTTGATTCCAGGTTTCAATTCCATGAACAATAAAATTTATGATAGGTGCACAATCCATCCAGCAAAGCGGGTTTTGGTTCGAGAAAGAAAATTGAGAATAAAGACGCCGTAAAATATTTTCTACAACAATACGAAAATGACAGCTATAAAGTGCATACAATAAGCTTGGAAATGCAAAGCGAATGCAAGGCTAGTCATGGGTGAATTTTGTATCCCTCTGGCGTTAAAGTGGCGCATCTTAATATACTATTGGTCACGTCCCTTATTAAAATTCAATCTTAACGCCTTTCAGATGACCCTCCCAGAGCAAAGTAACTTAGTATGATAGGGGAAAGCCACCGAAAAGTCTTGCGGTATTTGTCGGGAGGCCATAGGTACAGCAAGGCACCTATTGGTAGGATGCAAGGTGCTCCTTGATAGGGGTCATTATTCACGTCGTCATCATAGAGTCCTCAAAATCATACGAGAAGCAACGAGCCTCTCGGTAGCTAGAGCAAAAAAGGTTTTTTTTTTATACAAAATGTGACAAACAAGCAGACGGTCCACCTGATGGTAAGTGGTCACCGCCGCCTATGAACACCCGTAATATCCGCAGCACTACTGGTGCGTTGCCTACCATTAAGAGAAAGGACTCTATTTACGCCTCTTTTGAAGTGGTTTAGGTTGTAGACCTGAGGAAAAACCTCGGGGGGAAGAGCATTCCGCAAATTACAGGTACGTGGCAGAAACAGACGATTAAATCGAGTAGTGCGAGACTTCCACGTATCTATAATGTGTGGGTGGCCCTTTTGACGATAGTGGCCAGTTCGGTAATAAAAGCGTGAAGGAGGAATGAGGTCAAAAATCTCTTCAGAACATTCCCCGTTATAGTACCTGTAGAACAGGCATAGCGAGCCAACGTCACGGTTTGACCACGAACAAACGACACGTTGCTTTTTTAAGAAGGGTCATCTACAAAATTTCAATCCAAGCCTTACTACTTCCTTATTATAGGCGCAGCTCCCGATTGGATTCTTTTGATGGACACGTATGAAAAACAACAAAACTCCTGAGGATGTTGGTGTTTCGTCATCCAGACCAGATATATTTATATACTCAAAAATCTAAAACGCATAGCACTTATAGAATTTACTGTGCCATGTGAAACAAACTTACATAAAGACCACACAATAAAAACTAACAAATATTATGACTTAACAAATGAATTAACCAAAAACGGTTATGTGTTTAATTTATATGCTGTAGAAGTCGGAGCACGAGGTATACCAGCGAAATCCCTATATAACCTACTAAAAGATTGGCCTGTCAAGAACAACCGTAACTTCCATCCTAAAACGTGTATCCAAGGCGGCATTAGTAGGATCGTAACAAATTACCGCTTAACAACCGCTCGAGCCTCCTTCCCTGCCCAGTGTATCCAAGGCGGCATTAGTAGGATCGTAACAAATTACCGCTTAACAACCGCTCGAGCCTCCTTCCCTGCCCAACTAGGGCAGGGAAGGAGGCTCGAGCGGTGAAAGGGAGCATTGATGCATCACAAAGGGGCTTTACTCAGTGGGTTACAAGTCCCAGGCACCTGGACTTGGGCCTCTTCCTCTCCAACGTAATGGAACCGGCACACGCACGGTGAATCTATGGAATGCTAAATAATTCGTCTCATAGTGGTATTAGGCCTTAGAAGTTGATTGGCATTAATCCATTGTTCTTTATCATGCGCTCAAAGAATCAAGATTTACTGATGGTGCTTCTAACACGTCCTTGTTATAAAATATGGATTATGCAAAGAAAAGCTTTGAATTTATTAATTATGAAAATTGTACTAAAATTATATTACGTAAGTATCCTCCATTGAAAGACGAGACAAATTACTTAGCATTCCATGGATTCACCGTGCGGGTGCCGGGTCCATAGCGTAGCAGAGGAAGTGGCAAGAGGGGCCTGAGACTTGCAACCCAGGAGTAGGGTTAAGAGGCCTCTTTATGATATATCAATGCTCCCCTTCCCGCTCGAGCCTCCTCCTCTACCTAACCAAATTTGGTAAGATCCTACTAATGTCGCCTTAGATGCACGTTCTAGGATGGAAGTTACGGATGTTCTTGGCAGGCCAAGGTCTTTAAGTAGGTTATATAGGGATTTCGCTGGTATCAATTAATACTGAAATTACCGAGAAAAAAATGTAGTTTTGAAGCTGTGATCAAAAGAGATTTTTACTATGGGCGGTTGCAATGCGGAACCCTAAAAAAGTGAAGACTGACTCGCACTTGGCCGGTTTTTATTCTTAGTTTGCTAAACATATTTTTTCTGTTCCATACTGCTCGATGTCTGTACTTTATATTAGATACTCACATTTCTAACAAAAACGACCCGCAAAGTTGCAAGATAGGTATTACTCGTATGTGCAGTTTGAATAAGACTTAATGAATTTCTGGAACTCTTAACTAAAACTACGTGAAACATTGATAAAATAAAGTTGTTAAAAGCCGTTCCTAACAATTCACTCTCTAGTGTTTTGTCTTTGTTTAACGCGTAGCTTTGTCTCTTTCGTTTTGAAATTAAATTAATCTTGGTATTTATTGCCTTATGTACGCTTATAGAGTAACTTCGTATATACTGAAACGTAGTGTCGGGCTACGAATAAATATGGTGTCGGGCTTAGAATCTTAGGACTGTTTCATATCTTCGCATTAGATGATCGGAAATGGAAATGTAAAAGTTATTGATGCGCTGAATGAGCAGCATGAGTAGATTTTTTTTATTGCTGATAGGTTTTGTCCATTATCTCATCTGATGGTAAGTGATGACTGATGATGTGGTTGAAAAATGTAAGCAGGCTTGCTTACTAAACAAGTAGAAATTACTTGCTTATTTAACAAAGTAATATAGAACAATAGTTACCCAGGTTAGCTTAAAATTAAAAAAAAAACATATTAGAAATTTGTCTGTTTCAAATGAAACAATATTTTGTTATAATTCCGGCTGAAAATCGTGTTCGCATCACGTCAAAATAAAACTAATTTCTGCGTAGCAATTCTTACATGTATTAATTAATATTTTTATTGCTATTTTACAGGCACCAACAAAGGCTAAGGGTGTGTCTGGCCTCATCGAAGTAGAAAATCCCAACCGTGTAGTCAAGAAAAATAAGAAACTAACCAATCTTGATAACTTAGGTGAGGGAGAAAAGCCTCAACTATCAAGGTAAATATTATTTTTTTACTCTATGAATGTAAATTTATTTATTTTGTGGCGATTGGTAAGTTATGTATAGTAGTAGGACATTTTGGGAATCCTCACCTGGCAAGCTACTTTCAGGTTGAAAATATCTTGCTAAGCACTTAATGGCATGTTTCGGCAACTGTCTTTGGGGTCCCGTAATTCCAGATGGAGCCTCTTTACTATCCTAAACCATAATATAATTACTTATCAATAGGTGAGATGGCAGTCAAAAACTACCTTGCATATCAGTAGTAAAGAAAACAAAAAAGATGATTCTGCAAATGCCCATTCTCCTGTAGGCTTAATTACTTCATTGATTTGTGCCTTACTATTAACTGTCTTGTATTTTTTTTTATGGGATTGTGACAGAACAAGCATGAGGACTACCTGATGTAAAGCGTTAACCTCTGCCTATAACAGATGCATTTCGTCACAAGTAACAAATAGCCCTGCAGTCACGCTGCGACTTGTTATGTCTCGTGCGCCTGTAAATTTACTGGCTCTCAAAGACTGCTGCTGGAACTCTGTTAGGTGCTTGGCTACAGATTTTCTACTTGCGGTAGCTAGCCATGCGTAAATTCGTAAAATGCTCTTCCACCATGTGGTGAAGCTCAAGCCCGGTGGAGGTCGAACCTTAGACCTGCGGCACTGCAGTCCATAGCTATTATTGCGCGGCTATCTTTGCTTCAATTATCTGTGATATTTAGCAAAATATGTTTAGTTTCTAGCAGTTAAAATTATATGCTAATCTTGATCATATTCTCTAAGATCAATATATTCCGAAACATGTTTCCTTAATATTTTGTCGATACAATATATTTGCAAACTTGACTCATATATTTGTTTATGATTTTGGCTTTTGAAATCATATTTTATATTGAAGATTACTAGTTCAGTTTTTAGTTATTTTTCGTTTTTCACTCATAGTAATTGCGAATTAATCATCTCTGCCTCTATATTTATCAACATTTTTAATTTTTTAAATTGCTGTATTACTTACTCCACTGAGGCCCAATGAGCTAAGCATTTGCTAAACCAAAGGCCTCTTAGTTATTAAATCTTTTGATAACGTAACATGAGGTTCGCTTTGCACAGAATACTTAATGTTGATTATAAAAAATTAAGCATATAAAGTCTGTCCATCGTGAGAAGACCCCTGGACGTACATGGTGTTTAACTCGATTCTAAGGGCGTAGAATACATTTTTGCAACTAATTTTCTTTGAGAAGAGACTTAATAACAATAAAGGGACAACTGTTTGATACAGACAAAAGGGGACAACTGACCAAATTTTTGATATAGACGATGCAATTCACATCTTGTGTGAACAGCCAGGCCGGCATAGAACATACATCCTTTCTCCTCCTGTTAGTCATAATGATCGAAAAAGCGTATTCCAAAAAAACTGGACTCAAATCTTTTAGAACTACGTCCTGTGTTGTTAACGGAAACAAATTTTCTTTTATAATTGTGTTGTTTAAGAACACATATTGGACCAACTACACATGGATGGGATAAGGATTATCATGAACATTTGTGAACCGATTTGCGTAGAATGTTGGCACAAATTTAAACAACATGAATTAAAAATTAAATATATATTGTGTTGCACAAAATTTTGGGTGTGCAAGCCAACTTGTACTGTTATGTTAAGCTTTTCTTGCTTTACCCATCAAATTAGCCTGCATACATACTATTTGTACATACTGTGTAAGTAACCGTTGAATTATTACTAAATGTAAATAAATAAATTACAGACGTGAACGTGAAGAAATAGAAAGGCAGCGAGCAGCCGCGGCGTATCAGAAAGCGCACGCAGAAGGTAAAACCGATCAAGCTCGTGCTGACCTTGCCAGACTCGCGATCATCCGGCAACAGAGGGAAGAGGCTGCTAAGCGCAGAGAGGCGGAGAAGAAGGCTAAGGAAGAGTCCACCACCAAAAAGAGGTGAGGTTCCAATAATATAGGCGTTTACCAGGTGGTAGATCTTTTTAGCAAGGGTGTCTTGTTAGGATTGCCACAAAAGTATCAGATATTGTGCCTCGAGTGTTTAGGCTGTTACTGTGTAAAAAAAGTAAAAATACTGAGTGAATGAGACAATAAACTCATGTATCAGAGTGTCATGCAAAGTGCAAGTTTCAAGCAGTACGAAAACGGCAGATAAAGCGCAACAAAGGTACCCAAGTGCAGAGCTTGTTATGCTGGAGGACTTTAGTGCCCACCAATTACTTGATAAGAGGGCTGTTTTCCGCACCCAAGCCGTCTACAAGCGGCTTATTGTGCGTGATGCCAGGTGGCGTGCGTTACTCTCTGACGCTGCTCGCTGACGCCGGTGCAGGCTTCCTTGACGGTCCGAGCCGTGCCCCCAGGAATTCTGCCCGTTGGGGCTCCTCGCTCACACACTCAGTGAGTATGTGCGCGGCCGTTTCTTCTGCCCCCATGCACCCTCGGCACAGGGGGCTGTCTGTAACACCCAAAGTAAACAGGTGTTTATTAAGTGATCAGTGTCCTGTAATAATTCCGACGACTCGCCACTCGCGGAGTTGCTCACGTGTTAGGTTGTAGAGTCTTTTGGAGTATCTCGGGGTGAGATCCGGGAAAGCCTCCTTTGACTGCCTGCAATGGGTGATACTTCACCAGTATTCTAGTATCCTGGTGTTTTAATTTGGTTTTGTTTCGAATCCAGGCTCGTATTGACTAAACGGCAAGGGCATCATTGGTTCTTGTCCTAATGGACGTATGTTAGAGCCTCTCCTCGCTAGTTCGTATGCCGCTTCGTTGCCTCTGGATCCACTGTGCCCTTTTATCCATTGGAGAGTAACATGGTTTAGTGCCCACCACAGTGACTGGCTGTTCCCATACAAGAAAACCGACCATGCTGGGAGTGAGTCGCACAGACTTGTCATAACATTAGATCTCTCTCAGATGGTTAGTGAAGCAACCTGAAAGTAAAGGAAACTAAAAAACTATAACATTCAACGTTTACATGTATTAAGTAAAAAATGTATAATAGCGGAACCCCCGCGTGAAACCCCGTTAACCTTGATTTATTGTTCACCTCGTCTATCTCTTCTTTTGCTTCTGCCCATTCAAAGGATGTCTCGAAGACATCGCTTCACAGCAATAGGACCGTCCATTGTACTACCACAAAGTAATCGTTCAATAGTAGGTGTTTAAGTATAGTTTTTTTCTACTATAGAGTTTTTATTGAACTATAAGCGTTAAAAATAAACCTGCTGTACGAAGTGACGTTGCTCGTGTTTGCCAGGACCTATCGCACAATGCAGGTACTTGCAGCTACTACCATCTGACCAAAAAAGTACTAGCTTACTTCTGCCAACCTCCTTAATCTGCGCAGAGATATCCTGATGGGTCACTAGCATCAGTCCGCGCAGCCACCCACAATACCTGGGTGCAGTACCACTATGTCTCAAGTCCGCATTAGACAATATGACGAGCGCTGAAAGCTAGTGTCGCTCAATATTAGGAAATCCACTTGGCTTTGAAGTTTTCCAGCGTTGGTACTTAAAATATGTGCAACAGAGTTGTCCCCAAAACTGACTGGAATTGTGTAAGCGGCTCGGAGTGTGGAAAACGTTTAACCAGTCTCCAAGAAAAACGATCGGTCGAACCCTACCAATACCTACAGCTGTTATCTAAGTTTTGTGAGGTGTTTGAACGGATAATCATACCCATTTTATTCACAACCTAGTAGAAAACTCTATTATTTACGATTAGACAGTATGTTACAAAGAATCATGTCAACATTTGACCTGTCAAACATTTTGACAGTTCATGTCGAGTATATTGATATAGGTTAGATAAAAAGAGTGTTTATTTTTTGTTATTATTTATCACGAACTTAAATCAAAATCGGTAATTTGAATAAAAAGATATTGATTTTTCAACTTTTTACATAAATCTACTTAAGGTGTTAACTAGCCAGGGCAGCATTCGCAAAATCCCCTTCCACCAGTCAGCGCGGCGTTGGAGATTGAACCATGGACCAGCGGCACAACAGTCCATAGCTATATCGCTCGGTCATCATTGCTTCGAATTTCGTACTTGCCTCGATTACCCATTTTATCGATTATCATTTAGTGGATACACTACCACGAAAGCATTCCCAACAAGGGTCACCGTCAGTTAGGGGGCCATTCATAAAATGTAAGACAAAACTTCATACAATTTATTTATTGTTAGTGAAAACATGTTATCTTCTGGTATTGTTGTTGAAGACATTATATTTACCTACCAACCCCGCGTATGTGGGATAAGATTATACAATTAGTGACGTAAAACTTGGTGCATGCACTGTTCTTTTGTAATCTGATATTCTTAAATACTACTTGCTCAGTGATTCTAGGACCGTTTATATCACTTTGAGTTACATAACCTCAAAACTTGTTTTCACTATAACATATCTTACTTATTGACAAATTGAAAAATATCTACACAGGTGTCATAAGAATAACTGAAGTTTAATTTAGAACCATAACCATCGTTATACAAAGCCAACATAAAAATCAGGTCGCAGCATGTATGGGTTGTGGGGCATGATTCTTTACGAGAGGAAAAATTTTAGTCATATGCGGAAAAAAAAATCCTCTCGTAAATTTGTGACTTTGTAATGTAATCCACACAGAGCATGCGTTATTGCAAACATAAAAATATTATAAATATAAATAAACGGTCAAATGCGTGTCAAAACACGCACAATTTAGGGTTCCGTAGAAGCCAGTTATCATAATATAGAACGATTCTGTAGTTCTTTATTCTCCTCCACTTTCTTCCTGCTAAATCTAAGAAATAAGAGTACGATTGCCGCCAAGCTATTGTTTCAATTGTAATTCAAAAATTAAACAAAATTCGTTTATGAATTCTATAAGTAGATACTCGAATGAAAACGTAACGATAGCGCGATTCAAAATCCGTTGGTACATTGTAAGAATTTGAATGTCATTTCATTTATTTGCTGTAGCATAAATAATTATTCTATTATAAAATAGTGGATATATATATGAAAGAAAAATAAAAAGTATACACCGATATATGCAAGTAAGCTTATAAATGGGCTATTATACTATATAACTTTTTGTGAATGCCCGCCTGGCTAGAGACCACCCTCAAGTTGAAAATCTGTCGCCAAGCACCTAACGGTGTGTTCCGGCAGCTGTCCTTGAGAGCCAGTCATTCTAGGTTAAGCCTGTTAACACCTTCGACCACATCATCACTTACCATCACGTGAGATTGTGGTCAAAGGCTTACCTATCAATAATAAAAAAAAAAAAAAAAAAAACTAGTCTGGCCATAAATACTGTAACATAAAAACTTTTCAGCTTTAGAATTATTTAGAATTTGGAACGCGTTTATTACTTCAAAATTTTCTTCCGATGTCGCGCCATTTCATATGTTATTTCGTGTTCATTATCAAATAACAATATGAAATGAAGTGTTAAAGAAAATAGGATAGTACTTAGTATTCGCCTTGTGTAAAGTAGGTATTGAGCCGTCGCGTCGGTCATATTCCAGACACTTCAAAAGCTTGGTATCAGCCGTAGGTATGTTCGTATATCGTAATATCAACAGATACAACAACACTTCCTCTGTCAAAGACCATAAAAGATCAGGGCAGCCGCGTGTCTTAAAACTAAAAATTAATGCTGTTATAGCCAGAATTGGTCAAAATCCCATTAGGAAGTAAAAATATTATGATAACTCAACAATAATATTATTGTTGCAAACGTCCATAGGCGACGGTAACCACTTCCCATCAGGTGGGCCGCCTGCCTGTCTGCCTACTTAAAGGCAATAAATTTTTTTTTAAAAAATAATCTTATTGCGAGGAATGAAGATTCCCGCTAGGAAAATGTCGCGTATTATAAAACAAGTCCTGAAGCTCGGTGCTTATCGTCGATATACAGTACATGCCCTAAATCAATCTTTAAAATTAAATAGAGTGCCTTTCGTTGCGATACGCAAGTGAAGGGCACAGAAATATTCTCTTTACCGATGAAAAAATCAACAATACAATCAGCAAATGGATGATGTGTGAATGAAGTGATCGATGACCTTGGTGCGACAGGTACAGACAGCAAACTCTTCTAGTGTACGGCGAAGATGAGGTCCAAAAAGTACTTTATACTTATATAAGTCGAACCTTTGTACTGCCATATCTATATCTATACTAATGGAAATAGTTTGAGACCCGGGAAAGCTGAAGCTGAAACCCGGGGAAGGGACATAGGATAGTTTTTATTCAACTGCGCAAAAATAAATTAATAGTTTTGCGCGATAACCGGAATACGCGGGGGTGGAGCCGCAGTTGGAAAGCTAGTCTATTATGTATGACATCATCATCATCACCAGCCGGAAGACGTCCACTGCTGAACAAAGGCCTCCCCCATAGATCGCCACAAAGAACGGCTATTAGCCACTTGTAGCCATTGGCTACCCGCGACTTTCACGATATCGTCAGTTCACCTAGTGGTATGACATAGGGCATAGTTATAGTTTTAACATTTTTTATTTTAGATTAAGTTTTCAATGCCAGCCTTTATCCCTTATAGACAACCAACTACTTTATCTTAGTCACTTTAAAGGATTTATTCTATGAGTTTATATTTGGTACAAAATTATCCAACACCCAAGTTCAACGACTATTACTGCTAAACTAATAAAGTTATCTCAACTGCTATACTTTTACTTCAAAGTTCATAAAACGCACTATCCGCTTGAATTTTTTCAGATTTTTCAAGCCCGCGGTTTAGGTTTTAGAGGGGGGGGGGGGGGGGGGGGTTAATATTTCGTAAATGAAGCATTAAATCGAAAAACAGTATTAGCAACCCCTTCTTTCTTCCCCAAAGTAATTTTAGAAGACCTATTCAACCATAACAATCACGAAGAGATGACGAAAAAAAAATTTTATCCCTACACCACATGTATGGGAGGTACCCTAAAAAAAATATTTTTCAAAATTTTATTTTACCACTTTGTCGGCGTAATTGATTTACATATACATACGAAATTACAGCTTCCTAGTACAAACGGTCTCTTAGCAAAACCTCGGACAGACGGACATGACGAAACTATAAGGGTTCCTTGTCAGGACTACGGAACCCTAAAAAGGCAGTATGCCTTTAGGCCGAAGCAGTCGACGTGTGATCTAGTGTATGTCACGCACCATTGGGGTGACGATATAGACAAGCGAGGATAAGCGATGGCTATCAGCTTCGACAAAAAGTTTTCGATCAAGTATGTCATCTCTTATTTTCAAGTTCTCGACATACGGTCTGCCTACTCTCCTCTATGGTTAGCCATAGAGGAGAGTAGGCTGGCTAACTGCGCGAGCGCAGCCTACGTGTCCGATGTGACGGTCGTACATCGAACTCCTTTCAGATCAATGGGAGAGTGCCACAGGGTTTCGTCTTATCATCCAGACTGTTTCTCCTTCGTATCAATTATATAATATGTTACTACTAGGTGAGATTCATTTACATGCGGAAAACAGTACTGTCCGCGAGCTGTACTTTGGACGAACTGGAGCAAGACAGATTGAAGAGAATAGACAGAAATTTATCAAGTGTGTACCTACGTTCTCGGCAGTACATAAAATCTTTAACATTCTTAGTATGGACTTAACCAGCGACACGCATAAGTTTGAGTCCTGAAATATTGGTGTAAACATAGCAGAGAGTTTATTCCCACCCGATTAGTGCTGCCTCCTTTATAAAATTCAGGTTCGCTCTTGTGTTAAATATTGTTGCCATCTCTGGAATAGATACGCCATGTAAGTTATGGATGCTCTTGACAGGCTTCAACCTCGCGCTGTTCGTATTATTGGAAACAAGGAAGTCACTCACCACCTAAAGCAAAACGCAATGTAAGGGACATTGCGTAGAACTAACTTCTCTAAGCGTTTTCTACCGTTTGTTCCATAGTTAATGTTCTGAAAAGCAATTTTATTCCTTCCTTACAATGAAAAGCAATTTTATTCCTTCCTTCCTTACAAGTCCGAAGAAAGCAGTCTGGCCTAGCATGTCATTCATAAACTATTCAGAAGCTCTTACCAAAAAACTTAGCAGTTCTTACCTCTGTCGTGTAATTAAATTGTGGACGCTCCGCCGGCGTACGTTATTCCTTGCAGCTGTAACTATCAGCTGCAACGAGAAAAAACATCTCTGGTTCGCCATTATATTGATGGCGATTAGCGTAGCTTTCGGCTGCATTTATGGTCATCACTTCTTAATTCCATCAGGCGAAGTGGAGTCGATTGGTGAACCACTTTTAAAATAACCTGACTATTTTGGTGAAGATTGTCAACCCCACGGTTCACTTTTGTTAGTAGTCACCCAGCACATTCAGTGACTCGCGTCATAATGGTGACCATGAGCAATAATCGCAATCTTTAAATCGTTTAGAATCTAGCTGTCATAAATAATTTCCATTGACTTAACTATACATAATCATATAACACATCTCGCAGTGTGAGATAATCACAGCTCAGAAAGCGCTGCTGCCCACCTTCTGGTGTGTTACCCTTAGTCGCCTCTTATGACACCCACGGGTATCTTGTATACCTACATCCAACAAAAAGAGAAACAAATTTTTATATGATCTATATCTTTCGATTTTCATATGGCAAAGGATATAGAAGAACCCAGCCTATGATCTTACAGGCTCGATTCTTGTGTCATAATTATTAGCATAGTTTGTCATTTTTCAATTTATTAATATAATGTGACGGACACTTCTTAAAATTAATTACACATAAAGAAGTATTTACATTGATTCAATCATAGATCGCCGATCGCCATATTGGTCCGCTGGCCAGGTAAGCAGTCAGTAGTGTTGTGGTAAACTCGCGTTGAAACTACACTCATGGGCGCACAATCGATGTTTCGCCAACAATCGATGTTCATCGATAACGCGACGTGTCATAGAAATAATTGTTTTTTTGACACTAAAATACTAATTTTATGACAAACGCGCTATAAAATATGGCAAGTTGTGAGGCTGAGTTTTGACAACTTCCACAGCCCACATACTATTTCCAAGTAGAGTGTATTTTTTTCGTTTTTATAGCGTGCAGGTCCTTTCTTTGAGAATCGATTTATGAACAATTCATCTTAGTCCAGTTATGTGTAGAAGAGACTTACGCTTTAATAAGAAAAAACTACAATTGGCAATAATTTATTCAATTTAGTCACACAAATAGTTACATCCCTTAATAACCCTATTCATTTGGTCTCATTGAATGCCGAATGTTGAACCATGAATGCTGAAATATAGATACTTTGTATTCAAGTAAATTATTCAATAGCATTACATAATCAAATACGTTAATGTAAATAGTCAGATATGTTAAGATTATACCTAGTTCAGGCAAATCCCACTGTCAAACATTCAATAAATTATAACCTCAAAATTCGATATGTTTTTTATATTTTTTCATTCTAAGGAAGTGTCCGTGACTAGTTTTAAATTAAGATCACATCAGTGATTATTGTAGAACCCAGGAAGCAAACTCACGGCTCAGTAAGACTCTGGGCTAAAATATAGGGATGTATACCAAGATAGATGATTAATATATTTATTTGTTTCAGGTAGATAGAAGAATGTTGCAGAGTTTCACGGATATATTTCAACTAATTTGCTATTCGCGTGCTCACGTCAAGCTACGGCTTACAAAATCTCAGTTCTCTATATTAAACAATATTTGTGCGTACGGAATTGTCTATCCATGTTTATAATAGATACCTTCCTAATGAAATAGGATTATATTTTCATATATCTAATTGTTATAGAATGTTTCTTAGCTACGACTTACAATAACGTAATAATACTTCAAAAACTCTGTATAAACTACTCCGGCTTAGATCATAATTGAAATTTGTGTATAAAAATAATTACTGACTCAAATATAGATAAACTTGTATATTTTAAGTTTTCTTATATAATATTATTGTCGAGATTTGTCGTCTTGTTGATTATGTATGTTGATATTCTTCACAATATACTATTCTATGTTCAAACACTGATTTGGTATGATATCCAACAATTATTGTATACTATGTATATGGTAAGCATGCAATATTGTTGATATCTCAACGAATTAGCGTTAGAATCAAACAAAAAACGTAGACTGTTACTGCCATAAGGCAAGGCACAACATGGTTTACCCACCGACCGCTCAAACAAAACCTAAATTACTATATGTATACCACACATTGTACATAATAGGACAATTTTAAAGTGTGTGTACTACACATAGATATTTTCTATACACACATTTTAATCGGAGTGGTTGGTTGTATGTACTGCCTTTAGTACTATACATTATTTCTGCCATAAAATATTTGTCTATAGATTTCGTCAGTGTTGTTTTAAAAGTAAATTTCTCTTGAATTTTATAAATTATTCAGTGTCGAGAAGATGAATATACTTCAAGATTTTAGCAATTAAATGTCTATTACGGTGTAATACTAAATAATTATATATGAATAAAATTTTATGAAGGGTAAATTTTGTGGTTTGATTACAATATGTCCTGAACCGTGCCAATTTCTGGTGGTCCTGTGGACCAATCACATTGCATAACTAGTTGTAAATAAATACCTAAATAAACTCTTTTGCAAAAAAAAACGGGCACTTTTGATTTTTTTCTCTACTTCAATGAAGAAGAACAAGAAATAGGTTTTGTTAATTTGACGATGTATTGGCATGTTTTTGAAGCATCCTGGCATGATTCTTTACGTTCCAAATTTGAAATTATTAAAAGAAAAATAATGATTATTGTGGATTATTCTAAAATTGCTTTACTAATGGCGAGAATTGCTGAAACCACAGAAAAGAGAAAGCAATAGAAAGGTGAAGGGGGCGTGGCCCGCGAGCTCACCATACTCCTAAAC
The DNA here is from genome assembly GCA_963854805.1 of Plagodis dolabraria. NCBI lineage: Eukaryota > Metazoa > Arthropoda > Insecta > Lepidoptera > Geometridae > Plagodis > Plagodis dolabraria. Next base: position 17,712,926 of record OY978447.1, on the reverse strand, counting down.
AGGAGTATTTACGTCAACCAACTATAATGCTACTGACAGTCGACCCGCGGTTAACGCGCCGCATGCATCTCCGTCAATTTATATGAAAATGCCGCGTTGTGCTATTATAAGTTGCATATTTAATAGCAATGTCACAAATGTAAAGAAAGTAGGAATATCCTATCACCGGAAAACTTAATAAATTATTCCTAAATGTTTTATATTTCGCTGATGAACAAAGTCGGTGCAATCTGACATTAGTGATTCATGATTTTTTATCGATAAATTGTTAGTAACTAAATGTCACCTCATTCCAATATCTAATTTGGAGCTTTCCTGTTGTACCTACGAAAGCAAGCACCATCTGTCCCACTGCTTTTAGTGCATATAAAACTTTTACCTGGACGTAAAAATACACGTGTAGGTCAGAAGGTAAACATCAATTATATTAACAAATTATTCAAATATTTTCAAGAACACGCAATCTTTCAAGGTTGTGATTTCAACTTCAACTCTTGTTTTGTGGCTTCTGTGGGCACCACCACAATTTCACCAATGTCACGTAGTTAGATGGACCATCAAACGAAGGAGATTGTTTAGTTTTAATGAGTTCTGTCCGGTGAGAACTGCCCAAGCCAAAATTGGTGCTAAAACATTAGATGTTAGTTCATCTAACTACTGGAAGAACACAAATGTATATACACACACAAATTCATTATATAGGGGAAATATAGAACACCTGGGAACAACTTTTGGTTAAGTTATATAATAATATGAACAGTTAATTTACAGCTTTATTTGAATATGGTCTAAATACTAAGGAGAGGATACGTTTGAGGGAGAAAGGGCGAGGGATATCTCTAGGGATAATATTGTAGAGAGAAGAGTTTATTTTGGGACAACAGAAGAATATGTGTTTCACATTTCCTTCGTCCAAACCACATTCACAGAGGGAGTTATAAGTTTGGCCAGGAAGACTGTGTTACACAGGGAGTTGAAATATTTAGAGTTGTTATATCCGAACACCACTGCTCTAAAAGCTTACTAGAATTTACCTATGTACATACCTACGCACATCTATAAGCAGTTTGTAATGACAAGGAAAGACGTTCATATAATAAGCGTCATATCTGTTGTTAGAAAGAGATAATGTAAGCAATTCGTGTTACCACCGAACCGCCACGAGACGTTCCGATCACCATTATGCTGCATCTCTTTCACTCTCTCACACCAAACGATACACATATCTCGCTCATTCATTTCATTGGGAATCGTTCCAAAGATAAAACAAAATAACGATATTTTCTATTTCAACAATAAAAGCAACAATTACGCGTGAAATGAAACAGTTTTCTTATCTCTCACAGTGCCTGTATAATTGGTGCAGAGTCTAAAGACACAAGGAAGGTGTATTGTCCACAGATTATTCCGAAAAAACACGATTAGCGGCCATGTATTCACCGGACGCTCGGAAGTGCTAGACTAGTAGTGACTCAGGCGATTACCCTGGATTCGTCTAGTAAATATGGAGGCCAAACAACTGATCTACAGGTAAAAAAATCTTAGGGGTTACAGGAATAGTTTCGACTCGGACGGCATATTGTAGAGGTGGTCTCTTTATCAGCGTTTTGGAATATTGAGAACCAGAGTTTATTGGGCATCTCAGGTTGAATGTTACCATATAATTTACTTTTTCATATTCTAGAAATTTGCCATTTCTGGTTTCAAGGTTTTTTTAAAGATGGTTTTAAAGTCGAACAGATATCTTGATCTTCAGATTCGTTGCGCACTATACCGGCGTGACCAGGAATCCAGGCAAGGATCACATTTTTGCCGTGAGAGCTACATTCGAAAAGGGCACTTCTTATTTTTAAAACAATTGGGAACCTAGATTTGGACCAAAATGGGTTAGCAAGAATAGATTGGAGGCAGCTTTTGGTTTCTGAAAATATGATAGTTTTGTTCAGATTGTGTGATATTACAAAAAGGATGGCTTCCAGAATTGCGATGGCTTCTCCTGAAAAGACGGAAGTGGTAGAAGGACATTTATAATTGAAAATTATTCTCGTAGATGGGATCCAACCTACAACACCAATTAGACTATCTAGATTTTTAGAAGCATCTGCATGGCAGTCCAGACCTTGTTTTCTGTGAAGAATTTATTTATGAAAACCTTATTAGCTTCTATTGTGTTTTTATCAATACCAAAATCCAAAATGGTGTTAGGTTTGAAAACGAATGATTCGTAGGATGATGAGTACAAAGGCATAACAGGATTCTGAAAGAGGGAATAAGGAAGAAGGGTGAATTGTAAATAGCTGCGGAGGAGACAAAGGAAGTTCTCAGATGAGGCTTTATTGCATGAGTTATATAATGTCAGTAAACAATCTAGTTTTTTTCAAGAACCGTTTGAGTTTTAAGCTAATTTAAAATGGAATTTATCGGAGAGAAACTGTCTGCGAAGACTAAGAGGTGGTTCTACACACTCAACTTGAATGGCATTGATAGGGATTTCAAGCAGTGTTCTTTCACCATGACAGACCAAAGCTACTTTGACAACATCACATGATTTTTTTTTCTTTTTTTCCGTTTGGATTAGTTCATATGTACAGCAGGCTGCGTTGCAGCATCGCGGGGTGTGTTGCAGCAACGTAGACGTGAACGGAACAGAACACGCGAACTTTTAGGTTATGACTTAGTCTATTTTGGAGATTTTCGTTATCATCAATAAGGAGAATATCTCATTGGCTGCCATTCAATTCATTTGTTAAAATGTGTAGTAGAGAAATACACAAATATACAGTTTTTACTAAATAATAATATCTATAAATAGCAATCGCTGATTATGCAATAAGTACAATTCGTTTCAATAGAAATAAAATGATTACCAATTTAATTAGCTGGTAGTTACTATTGTGTCGGTCTCCCTGATTTTCCTGAATCCCTATATAAAACCGCATAAAAACTTATTATAGCTCAAACGCACCGTACATCAAGGCATCGCCTATAAATCGTTTTAAGCCTATGGAAAAGTTTATCGATAAAAATGTACTGCATCACTGGCTACTTTGACAATGGGATACCACTTTTTGTTCCGAATAAATAAATAAAAAAAGGTAAAATTTTACTAGCTATCCCAATAATTATTTTCTCGTAATCATTTTGCGTGGAGTAACTTGTGAACTATTTTTTAATTGTTCAGATAATTGATAGTGTCAATTGCTCAGATTTTACCAAGGAACGATTTTAAAATTGAATTTTACTTGACTGAGAGACTGCACAATTACTGTACAGATATTGTCGACTGGCAAATTTCACCAGATATTAGGGGAATTACCATATATCTATCTCTCTCACTGAAAGGGATAGCTTGACAAAGTTCACAAGAAATTAAATCTTACCACTCTTTAGATAAGGTGTAATTTCAACTGTTATAAATTGGTTTATTAAACGTTTCAATTGGGTAAAAATGGGACTAATCAGGGAATCGGATTGTTTGTAGTGAACAATAAAGATGTAATGTCAAGTATCATTTACATGTGTTGAACTGGCTACGCTCGTTTTCTAAGAAAACTGACATGGCTGCCACTCTAAATAGTATTTTATATCTATCTCTATGGCTGAAACGATTTTTAACTGATTACGATATTTTAAAACTTTTTGGATATATTCTGCAAATTAAACAATTTAATCTTTCTTTTTACATTAAATACCACTTTTTGCTATAAGTGATAAAGCGATAAGGGCCGGTAAAATTATAGCCCTACTTGAAGAAGGTTATTCGCAAACTTAGTGTCTCAGCGGCTAAATATGAGTCGTTCAACTGTCCAGAGGACTTGGCAACGGTATCAAGAGACTGGTTCGGTCAAAAGAAGACCCGGTTCGGGAAGAAAACGATGCACAGAACCAAGAGATGACCGCTTTTTGGTGAGTCAGTCGTTGCGTAATCGTAAGGCGTCAAGTGTGGACCTGAAGAAGAGCCTTGAAGAAGTAATTGGAGTAGAAGTTAGCTTGTGGACGGTCAGAAAGAGGCTTTTGGCTGCCAATATCAAGAGTTACCGCCCAGCTCGGGGCCCAATGGGACTGGAATAAAGTATTGTTTTCTGATGAAGCTAGAATCTCTTTGTGTGGAGAGGACCGACGCCGGCGAGTGCTGCGAAGACCATGGGAACGCTATGCGGAAGTGTGTTTCGAAGAAATCACTCCTTATGGCGGAGGCTCCGTTATGTTTTGGGCAGCAATTAATTCGACGGAGCGTACGTAGTTAGTTTTCATAGAAAATGGAACATTAAATGCACACCGGTACATAATGGAAGTCCTAATTCCATATGCACAACCCACATTGACTGCACTTGGGGAAGATTCCATTTTTATGGACGATAATACTCGCCCGCACCGTTCTGGTGACATGGAAGCGTACATGCAAGAAGTTGGGATCCGTCGTTAAGATTGGCCAGCTCGAAGTCTTGACCTCAATCCAATTGAGCATGTGTGGGATGTTCTAATGAGACGGGTAAGATCAGTGCAACCTGCTCCACAAAACATCAGGGAGCTAAAAAAGAGTCATTGCAGAAGAGTGGAACGTATACCTCAAAACGTTATTAAAAACATCGTGGAAAGCATGCCCAGAATTAAATTATAAAATTAAATTTAATTTGTTTATTGTGAATAGAAACGACTTTACAATCAATTACATCTACCACACAGATTAAAATTAACATACAAATATAAAACAAATAAAAAATCAATAAGGTACATTTAGCAAACAAAGAAGGATTCAAGCTGTGATTTTGGCAAGAGGAGGTCACACTCGTTATTAGGTTTTTACATTAGTAACTTTATTTAATTAAAAAAAGTAAAAAAGACTTGTCTTTATTGCCGACCACTTATTATTAATTTACACGATTATACAGACTACGTCAAAGAAATAAATTTCATTTAATTAACTAAAATAGAACGTAAATTTCCTGAGGTGCCCGTTTTTTTTGAAAAAGAGTGTAGTTTTTCTATATAGGTGTTTGATTTGAACATTTTGTCCCTGTGACACGTCTATATATGGTTGGTTTATGAGTAGGTTTCAAATTCATTGTCTCATGTTGTATCGTCGAGGATTGTAATTAGCTTAACCTAGAATTGGAACTGACTCTCGAGGATAGCTGTCGGAACACAACATCAGGTGCTTGGCGACTGATTTCCTGATTGAAATAGCTGGGCAGGTGAGCATTCGCAAAGGCTCTACCATAATGTAGTTAAGTTATATTGAGGTGGCCAATGCTTGGATGGATCGGACTGAGAAGTTTCGTGCCTTATTAGATGATGTACCTAATCTTCAAAGATAAGTTATTTTTATTTCGATACAAAGCCATTCGATACAAACTAACTTGTCAAAATAATAGGTATGTATAGTTTATAACACTGGCAAGGTAACAGAAACTTGTACGGCGCAATAAAGTACATTAGAGAACAAGTTCAACGTCACGTCATCCTATTGACTCAACATCTAACTCCATATTTCATCAGCCAGCGCCGTATGATATACTGATTGAATTTGATATACTATGATTATATTCTAGGAATTAGATATTATTTTAGTAGTAATTACTTTATTATTATTAGAATAGTTTAAATAATTATATATTATCTACCAAGACTGATTTTCTTAGGCCATTATTTAAGAACTATTTGCGACCTCTATCGGTTTGTTGATTAATTATTTCAGGAAGGTCTACGGGCAGAGTGCTTTTGCGCTATAATTTAGTTTTCTAAGAGCTGAGCAGATGGCGTTGCTCTTGTAATTGTTTTATTAAATTTGAATCATATGTATTATTCATTGTACCTGGCTAAAGCCAGGTTACACTTATTATAAGAGGGAGGACAGAGTTCTGCAACAAATATTGAGGAAAGATGAGTCAATCCCTATCAAGACACTACGTCTGAATACTACTGATTTCTTACTGTCTTTGAACTTTCGTGAACTAAACTCATGTTTCTTAATCGTTACCGGGTCTATTCACGCACCAATTAATATCAAAATAAGTTCAGATAGGTACATACTGTTAGTGTAGTGTGTCGAGGTGACAGTGATAAAGACATTAACGAAAACCAAGTGGGGTAGATTTAAATCGCACTCGCCGCTCCTCAAGACGATGCCACCCGCTTCTTGAGTCTACTCGTGACCACGGTCAATGCAACTTGATCGAAACTTCGAGGGTAGTCAAAATATTTTTATGTTCGTGCGTAAATAGACATTTACGCACGAACTAATATCAAAATAAAGTATATAGTAAAACTAATATAAAAAAAGTCCAGTAACGATTAAGAAATATGTTTTAAGTAGTCATTTAAGCACCCGAAGCCTTTGGCAGTTGTCCAGATTCCATCATCAGAGAAGTTGTACAAAATTACAACTATGTTGATTATCTCATCACACAGGGGCGTTTACTGAATTGTCATTACGTCATATTATAAAGGGTATATTAAACAGTACTTATATTTAGCTCTGCGAAAAGGCTGTTATAATCTCAAAAACTTTAAATCTAATCTAAGTATTAGGTAGGTATATTTATATTGTGCAATAGGTCAAAATCTGTAGAATTTCATTATTGAAGTGACACGTCGAAGAATGCATTGGGAGCCTGCATTCTTCGAATACTATTCTGTACCAAATCCAAACTAGGTAACTAACTCAGATCAAGGCTACTGCGTGCCGCTCTTTTTTGCTTATGATATCCTTGAATCCACATTTTTTTTCTTGGCAGCAAAGCCTATCTATAGGAATCTCTTAGGTATGATATACAAACGCAAGTACATTCGTGTGACTCGATTATGGTCCTACTTTGGTTGCGCAATAGTTTCCAAAATGTAAAGACCTTGTTGTTGCAAACAGGGATTCCGTAATTTGTGAACTAACAGACCACTTCATGCCTAGGGACGTCTGCTAACCCTGCTGCATTGTATCTAGAGGCGTTATTTCAGATCATATACTTAAGTATCTACCTAGTTCAAAGTCAATGCGGTGGTGGTCAGGTTGGTCATACCATACCTATCAGAATATGAAAGTAGTTACCTACCCAAAGTTTGTAAAAAAAGTTATTTTATTAGCGTTTAGATCGCTGGCCCGCTATTGTTATTTATTGGGAAATAGAACGTTCTTACATCGGTAGGCCAACGTTATCCATACCATACCACGACACAAATATTTCGTTGGAAATAAACAACCAAATAGTTATTATTACCTATTATGCTTAACATTATAATGCTGAGGGAAATACAACAAAGACGTCGCTGACTGGCCAACCGTTGAGGTTGTTAAGATTAGGTACGCCTAATGTTATAATTTTGAAGGATATACAACAAAAAAGTTGTTGGCTGAATAAACGTCTGAGCGTTTAGTCGATGCGACGCTTGATCAAAATGCTGGCACCTATTTGGCTCAACGAATTAGCATTGCAATTCAAAGCGGCAATGCTGGCAGCATGCATGCTGGGAACGCTGCCAACTGGTAGCGGGCTGGAACATTTGGACTGCCTGTGAGTCAGCTATCATTTGTAGGTTGTCTAAATGATTTTATTGTAGTAGCTGTAGTGATGTATAGGTACAGTTCGTATTATTTTGTTAAATAAACGTTTTGGTTATTGGCCCGCTATTATTAGTTTGTGGAAAATATTACGTTGTTGTTACATGAGTTAGGCCCACGTTATAGGGGGCTTGATCAGGATACCTCCTCGTGTTCTTGAATGCTGCTGGTCTCTTACGGATGCCTTTTATCCGGGGAGTACAGCAGTGTTTGGGCCGGTGCACCCTGGGCAGCAGTCAATAACTTCTCTATATGGGATCATACCTACAGCACCAATTCCTCGTTGGATAGCCAACGATAAAGTTAGTAGGACCAATGTTTTATTTTTGTGGGATATCCTACAAAAACATAGTTGGTTGATCAAGCGGTGGGGTCGTTCGCCCGCTTTAGTTATTTCGTGGAAAATCTAACGTAGGTTTGCATCGGTTGGCCTACAGATATTGAGCCAACGTTAGATATACCTACGACAAAAAAAAATCCATAGAAGATTCTATGGAAGATTTTTTGTCGTAGGTATAACGTAGGCCCAATATCTGTAGGCCCAAGTTAAAAAATGTGACACAAACCTGGCGTGGTTGGTACAATGTGAGGACTTTATTAGAATGTTTACTACTCATCTCCCAACAAAATTTCCAACTGTTGGCAAGCGTTGTCGAAGAAACCCCAACGGAAAATGCTACAAAGGAGGGGAATAGTTCGTTGGTAAAATCGATGTATACCAATTATAGACTATATAAAATAAATTATATTAATAAAGAAATTTAAACGTTTGATTTCATTTTTTTTAAATAAATTATAATTAAGCCCATTTTATCTTCTACCCACGTAACCTAGTTCGTTGTTGTTTGTATCGCAGACTTAAAGTAAATCGGGATAAAAATCTGTGCACCGGATCTTAGATCGAATTCGCCAAGGGATACCTGTTTAAGCGAAGACAAAAGAAAACAGCATTTTTTGACTGGTCAAAACAGAATTTTCTTGAAGCCCCAGATGTATATTATATATATTTAGCTACAAAGGAACACTATTAGGTATTAGCTCTCAACTTGTATTCACCTTACTATGATTTCACCCTAACCAGGTAACCTTAATGCTAAGTATAACAAAAACTGTTTGACTACCTTAATTTATTGTACCGTATGTGCAATAATCACAGTCCTTCAATCCTTTCCACAGTTTTCTCATAACAATCTGTAGTCAAAGCAAAAACTTCCTTAATGAACTTGTTTTACAGTTTATTCGACTGTCTCGTATCATTGAAGTCCTTGCCTGTATGCACCTCAGCTTTCCAACTCAAATCATACTCGATCTGCAATTAGGTACCTATTTCGCGGCCTTTCTAATGATACTATTTTAGCGTTAACTCTAGTAACTTCATAGCATCGTAGTTTCGTCATATTCGAAATACCAAGCGTTACGATCATTGAAATTTTGCTTGCAAGTCGTTGAGTCTATAATGTATGCTTCTGGTTTATAAGTTTTTGGTTTCGTGAGACGGTTCGTGATGACCTTCGAAAACAGCTTATAAACATGACTCAGAAGCGTGATGGGGCTGTAATTCTTTAGCAAACTTTTATAATTTTTTTTAAAGAACGGCACTTTTGCGCGTTTTATTAGTTCAAAAGACAGTTCTGTACAAGATCCAGGGGGATCCAGCTACAAAAGTGAATTACCTTGATAAATAAATACCTAATCATGCACCTCCCTAATAATCTTCTATGAGTTATTGTTTGGTAATAGGTTCCGAATTATACAATTATAATATGTTTTATATATGATATAAGTATGATCTATACATTCCTACCTACTCAAAAAAATCTTTCACTATAAGAACAAAGCAATGTTAAAAAATACTGACTCCTTCGTTTATTCAAAGAGGGCTCAGCTCCACATTCTCACCACAGGAGAGCTTGTCTGTAATCTTAGCTTCCATATTAACATCATAAATTTCTACCTTCCTACCTAACTGGGTACATATATTCTTACCTAGTTGCATCCGAGCTGAGGCTGGGACGTTATTATAATATGAAACGTTTTATTACTCTCGGACAAAACTCAAATGGATTATTACATACTTAGTAGGTGGTAATAGCTCAGTTGGGACAATAGGGGTGGAAGTTACAACGACAACAAGTTTTCTAAAATGTTACAAACTCCTACAAATAATAATATTTTTTTTTTATTTGTTGAGAAACAATATAACTGAATTTAAAGTGCAAAGGCGAGCATAAACTTAAATTAATTAATAAGTTTATAACCCTATTCGTTTCATCATGCCTCAGGTAGGATGAAACAACTTTTGGGATACTATGGACCGGATAAATAAGTACTTATCTAATATTATCATCGAATAAATAAAAGTTTATACAATATATATACCTGTAGGTATATTAAAAGTTTTATATTAACTCCATCTTCGACCACATCATCACTTACCATAAGTGAGACGGTTTGCCTTTGATCAACCAAAGCCAAACTGTAAAGTTATAAAAAATATACTGTTGCGTGGTGGTACGTTTGGTTACTTTGACTAGGTTAATAATCAAAATATCCGAACTTTGAATTTTAAATTATTTTTAAGATACTTTCTTGACAGGTTAGTTGCGTTGTTTTTTATTTATTTATTTATTAACAAAATCCACAGCTCTTAGAGGTAAACAATAAATCATTATTATTTTGCTGTTATAATAATATATGAATATATCTTCGGACGTCGTATTGTCAGTTACGTTGTCAGTCACGGGACGGGACACGTAGTAATGCTACCTGGGTAGGCACTTAAAGTATTCTTTCCAGAAACGCGGCGCTGAATGTCAAATATATTTACATACAATTTATGTATCCATGTTATTAAATTCCTTTTTGTGTTTTTTTTTGGCACAAGGGGATTATGAAGAGTTTTCCTCTAGGTATTATAAATTTGTCTTGATCTTGTGTGAGTTTAAACCTTAAGTCTTAATGCACTCATGCAGGATTGTAGTCTTAACTAACTCCCAATTTCTTCTTTGCGTTGTAAAGCATTTTTTCACATTTGCTCTCATGTGAGAAAATGCTTTGTCGCCTTGGTATAATTTACTAAGAGGTTGTGTGGTTATCAACAGTCTTTTTTCCTTCACCTTAATCACCTATGGATTGACCCAAATTGAGGGTCTCCAAAAATAAATTCAAAATTTGCATGCAACAAAGTTTTTAACAAACGTTTTGTGGTCCGCTAAACTCCAGAGCAGAGCGTAAACTAAAACTAATTACATTTCCTGAATGCACACGACTGGGAAACTTGTTCCTAATGAATGTTCGGAATTGTTCTACCTACCTACTTGTCTAGCAATGTTTGGCCATGAGGGATAAACAACGTCAAAGGATTCTTATGAAAATAGCTGCCGGAGAGATAATATTGAAAATTAAGGTCATAAAAAAAGCTTTTATGTTCATATTACCTGCTTAGGCACTTATAAGTTGGTTAAAAATCGACAGATCATTTTTATATAAATTTGATTGTAGGCTGGTATATAGTTGAAATTACTGTCTATATCAAAATTAATACGGAAAACGACTTTATACTGACGTATTTGAAGTACTCGTCGCAGAGCTTTGCTTTGTCATTATAACCGAACACCGAGATTAAGCAATGTTCGTTACGTTACTCGGATGGGTGACCGTTAGGGGCATTTAGGTACTATACGCGCAAGTGCTTTGGAGGGACGTTAAGCCTTTGATCCTGGTTGTATCTTAGAATGGCATTGTTAGGCTATGTGAGAAGTTTAGGGTGGCCTGAAAACTTTTATACACTTTGCATGGTTGCAAATGCCCCCCTGGCTAACCCAATAGTGGTTACCCTCAAGTAGAAAATCTGTCGGCAAACACCTAACCATGTGTTTCGGCAGCTGTCCTTAAGTGCCATTGCCCAGTTTTGTTATACCTATTTACCACCTTCGACCACATCATACTTATCATCAAGTGCCTATCTAACTACTGCAATTTTTTGTCAAAGAGGTATTGCCTGGCATATTAGTTGCGAACCAAGAATGAAGACCCTTTAGTCGATAATCCAATTAAGGAATGTACCAACTAAAATAATCAATGGCTAATAAAGAAACTGTCTTAGTCTGCAACGCGCAATAAATAATAGATAAATTAAATGGCCGAGAGCTGCGCCAAACGGAATTAAAAGTTTCCGGGAGGTTTCACCTAAATCACGGCTAGTGATTTATATTTCACGCACCTTCGCCGGTACTCGCCTACAGAGATTTTCGGAATTATGTTGGTGAGTATTATGACCTCATGTGCTCCAATTTCATTAGGGGCTTGTCGAGTTTTGTTTTTCACTCGTTTTAGTGCAAAACGTTGTTTAAATTACACCCACGGGCAATGCAATGTGGTGATTCTGTAATAAGATTAAATTATGTTGGTGGAAGTCCACTCAGTTTTTAACTAGATTTATTAGCTACAGTCCATGCGACAAGTTTTTACATGACTGAGTGTTATGTTTTACTCAAAAAATGAGTGTTATGTTTTAAGGGTTCATGTACTTATGTATGTATGTTTGTGGGTTTCTTTATTCCACCATAACTTCTAAACGGCTAAACCGATTTTAATGTAACATCATTAGATTTGTCTTAATAGCGCAAGTGACACTAGGTGCATAAAAATAAGAATAGTAAAAAACTGGTGTATTTTAGTATTGTGTTGTTTATAATAATACCATGTATGTTGTATGTATGTACTCGTATGTTCATATTGTGAGAAAACAATTTTTTTTCTTCCAAGTTCTTCGAGTGGCAAATCAAAATGATGGGTATTAAAAAACGATTCCTTTAATAATAATAGGTACTTATATAATATATAAATTGCAGTTTTAATTTCAATGGAACGACAAAACGCTTAAAAAAAATAAATAATTTTCAGTCTGTTTTTTTGCTTATTTAATTACTTTATACTTGTTAAAGAAATCATTTGTCTATAATAAATGTATTATATAGTTAAATGCCAGTAGATCTATTACCTAGTACTGATCTTATAAAAGGTTTTCTACATTTGACTAATGTATTTAGAGTAATTTCACGATACACTTAAAAATCGCAATTAGACCATGTAGAAATTCCCATAGCTCTCACAATTTGAACAGAAATGAAATTCCATATCGCTCCATCCTATTTAACGTCAGCCAACTGTCTCATAAAAGTCAACTGGAGCAGCGCAGCTACAAGGACTTTGTATGTCTGCTTTGGTATGGAGTTGAAAACTAATTGAACTTAAGTTTGAGTTCGTCTATCGTTCATTGGTTTGACTATGATTGCATACAGAACACGAGTTAATAATTATTACTTAGTTCAATGACAATTAATATGAAGTTACCTTTACTTACAAAAGATTTCAGTGTTAACCAATTATAAAAAAACAACCTCAATCGCAATATTGTGGTTGTGAAGTCTTCAAAGTAAAAATTACCTTTACTATCACCCATTTAACAGTGTTTTAATTAAAATGTGGGATTTGAATTTATTGTAATGTATTATTCTATTTGCAGTCACAGAATAAGAATCAGTGCAGTGAGATAATAGTATAAGTTTAATCCAAGCAGCACCCGTTTTAAAATAAAATGGCCCGTTACATTTTATTCTGTATGATATTGTGAAGGAACAAGCTCGAGGCCCACCTGATATTAAGCGGTATGCTCTGCCTATAACAGATGCATTTCGTCACAAGTCACAAATAGCACTGCGCTCGTCACCTTGAGACGTACCTACTTGTTATGTCTCATGTGCCTTGTAATTTCACTGGCTCTCAAGGGCAGCTGCCCGAACACACCGTTAGGTGCTTGGCGACACATTTTCTACTTGAGAGTGGTCGCTAGCCAGGCGGGCATTCGCAAAAAGCCCTTCCACCATGCGGTGAAGCTCAAGCCCGCGGCGGTTCGAACCATGGACCTGCTGCGCGGCAGTATAAGTATAAGCTAATCAACTCGTTACTTACCAGTTATAGAGCCGTACTTAGTAAAAAAAAATCGCACCATGTTACCCCGCAACACAAAGTAGGTAACGGAATGTGTCAAAAACAAGCAGTGAGGAGAAGGCGGGGTATTTGGAATCGGACTTATGTTGCCATGACTAAAAAATGGCACGTAATTCAAGGTAGTTTAGGTTGTCTTGAACTAGTCATTATCTTCACATAGGCGGAAATTCCGCTACTTCCGTTTTTTGAGGATGCATTTTATCTATTTAGATTTCTCTAAAAACAATTAAATTAAACTGAAATTCGATTCACGTATGTGAAAATTAAATTACTTTTTCTGACAATAAAACATTAGTACATAAGAAACCAGAATCTGAAACTGTGCTCGGTACATACATGCCAATAGGCTCGCTTCCTATTTATGAGACCTCAACATATTTGACTTTAGTTTGTGATTACCCCTGCCTGTCCATTCGAGCATGTTCATGAATCTTGTCTTACAGTGTTTAGCGAGCCTATAAAGACTAAAAAGCAATAGCAGAAACAAATTCAGATAAACAAAGCCATTGCTGGCGCTTGCCGCTTTCATGATTGCATAATTTCTTTTTCATCCAAGACTGCGGGATTGAAAAAAAAAACACTGGCAGTGGCGAACGCTTATTCAGCCACCATTAGCCGCGCTGAGGCATCGAGTCGACAAGTCAATAAATCATCTTGGCATCGGCATCTTATCGATTCTATTCAATAGAGATTTATTCCCTGGATGCTTAATCGCCGCTTTTCAAATACGAGTAGGCTTTAAGCACTTAATACGTTTGGATATAAAATATCGCCCGTAATCTTGTACGTTGTTGTGTAGATTGTGCTTGGATACGACGGATTTTTCACAATTTATTTTCTTCCATGTAATGAAGTAGGTAACTGTAGCTTAAGCCTGTTTCAAGTATATAAAACATGTTTAGGAAAATAAATTTTGTACCTTGAGATACCAAATATTTATAAGTAGGTAAATTCAGAAAAGGTATAAATATATAGGTCAGGTATAATGGTAAAGATATGGCAAGGGCATTTGGGAAAACAATGTGTTAAGCCCCAGTAACGACGACCAATAAGTAGCTATGAAATTTGCATAATGATGTAGCGAGAAGACACAAGTTCAAATGTACAAAAAAAATACTATACCAGCTTTCTGTTAGCACTGTGAGAAGGTAGTGAGGATATTATAGAAGACGAAGGCCGTTTTCACATAATATATACTATTAAATGTATCACAAAATGGTTCATCGGAGCTTAATGAAAGCTTTATTGTAACATTACAGTTCCAACTGCAGAACATTCCAGATGTAAATCGAAGCTCTGCCGGTGGATTCCCGAACAATGGTCCTTCGTAATTATATTGTAAAGCAATTTTGTCGCAACGTGCCGACGACGCGACGCTCGGGAAATGAAAATTAGTAGAAATTTAAATGATTAATGTTTGTCGCGGTTGAGAACCTAGGTAATCTGAAATATCGTATTTTTACATGTACCTATTCATTTTCCTACCCTAATCCTTTGTAGAACATTTATGACATTTTGGGTTACTTTTAAAATAACATAATTCAGTTTTAGGTTGGATTCTGCTTCCACTTAGATTGTAGTCTGTGGATCTAAAACTGGTGTATACAAACTAGTGGTCTAGGATCAATAGTATCGAAAATAACGCTCTTTTAAGTTTTACAGCTGTCATTCAAAATAAAGATTACAATAAGATCTGTCACTATAGCAAAATCAAGTTGGCCTACGGTTCCTAGGCCAACGATCAATAGTTCACAAGCATTTTTAAATTTGACAGCTGCCATTTGCAATGTGATCTTGATGAGATTAAACACTTATGAATATAAACTAGTGGTCAAGGGCCGATTGTTTCCAAGATAACTATTGACTACAATGTGCATGGTCTCTATTTATTTATTTTATTTCATGTTAATGAGGCCCACTTGATGTTAAGCGGACTAACCTCTGCCTGATGCATTTCGTCACAAGTTACGACATGCACTGCGCCCATCATCTTGAGACATAGATGCTATCATGGCTCTCAAGGACTGCCGCCGAAACACACCTGTAGGTGCTTGCCGACAGATTTTCTACTTGAGGATGGTCGCTAGCCAGCTGGGCATGCGCAAAATGTCCTTGCGGTGAAGCTCAAGCCCGTGGCGGGATTTGAATCATGGACCTGCTGCGCGGCAGTCCATAGCCAATGCCACTCTGCCATCACTGCTTCTTCTCTTCAGCAAGAGGCGGTCTTGGTGGGTACTACTGCAGTGTCAGATATTCTGCCTCAAAGCAATACTGTGTTTAGACGTGAAGGGTGCTCTGGGGTAAGTAAGGTTCATCAGCACTTCTTGAAGTGATGAGCGCAGTGCGGTGTCAAGCAGAACGAGAAGGCACTGTGACTGCGATGAACATGCGTTACTATTATTATCGGGTGGTCGACTTGACAGTTTGATACTCACCACTTTTATCATAAATATGAAGATTAAGCAATCTTTCGTTTGACAGCTGTCATACTGTCATATGTATTTTGTGATATCATACTGTCATATGTATGTCCAATTATGTATTTCTATTATAATTAATATTATAATATTCTAAATATATTCTAAAATATTTGTAGTCCAAACATAATATCAAAATTGAGAAATATGACCCGTATCACTTTGGCCGGTGTGCATATTAAATCTGCTTTATATTTTTCTTATTAAATATATTACGTTACGTTTTTGCATGGTGGAAGGGCATTTTGCGACTGCCCGCCTGGCTAGCGACCACCCTCAAGTATAAAATCTGTCGCCAAGCACCTAGCGGTGTGTCCCCGCAGCAGTCCTTGAGAGCCAGTAATTCTAGGTTAGCCTGAACAACATCTTCGTCCACATCATGCGGTGGTAGGACATTCCATGCAAATTATTGCGTATTTCGGTTATCACGCAAAAACATTAACCTCTAGTAATTAAACAACTTTAAACGGTTTAAATCGCGTATATTTTTCATTATTTTATCCCGACGTTTCAAACACTTTGCAGTGATCGTGGTCACGGGGTGACTCACACCGTCGGTCGGTGTTGGTCGGGATAAAATAATGAAAAATATACGCGATTTAAACCGTTTAAAGTTGTTTAATTACTATGTGTAACAATCGCGAAAACCTAAGACAACATAACATTAACCTCTTTTTGCGCAGTTGGATAAAAAACTATCCTATGTCCTTTCCCGGGTCTTAAACTATTACCATGCCAAATTTCGTCCAAATCGGTCCAGTAGTTTTTAAGTTTGTTCGTTGCATACAAAAATACAAATCTTTCTTCTTTATAATATTGGTATAGTTTAATAGTATTCCTACTTAAGTACTTAACATATTATTATGTTTAACTATAAAAAAAAAGTTCGTTTCACTAAAGATCTTTATTTATTTAATATAATACAAATAATAACGTTATGTACAACTATGATAATTCCATTTTATAATCGCTATTAAACTTAATTTATAAGTATTACATTTTTACACAATAAATCACTTACATTAAGTGATACCGAATACACAATCCCTATTTTAAAACTAATAGTAATTAGTAAATACAGAGATATTGTATATCAGATTTCATTCACTCCGAATATTTACTAGGGTATTATTTTATATACCTATGTATATCAACGGCTCTTCAGCCTCTGAATATTACGGCATGCATGACATGAATTGAAAGTGACTTTGATTTTATATTTCAATAATATCGTAATGGGGATTATTGATGTATGTGGCGAGGCTATTCGTAAAATAAAAACACTTAAAATTTAATAATAATTATTATAATAATGTAACTAAGTATTGTTTAAGATACATTACATGGTCAGACTGCAACATTCACCATTATTAAATTAACTTTATTTACAAATATTTAAAATAACAATTGGCACTAATCTATTAATTAACAATTTCAATAGCATGTTGTTGTACATTACGGTAATGATTTGGTTTTATTAAAGGATTGTTATACTGCATAAATAAATATGCATAAAATAAAAGACTTTTTAGTTTAGTGAAATTTAACGATGGATCTGATTGAGAATCAAAGAATAACTTGCAACACAACAATGGAAACTTTTATTTTATTTTATAATATCTGTATTATAAATTTATAGTATATATATATTGTCGTGAGACAGAAAGATGAAAGTCAATATCTAGTAGGTAGGTTCCCCCCTATTTATGGAGATTGTAAAATAAAAACACAATTTAATCCTCAGAATAGATTTCAGTGATTTAAAAATAGCGGAAATACTTTTCTATAAAAATTTTAAGCCAAAGAATCACTAAACTAAAAAGTCTTAAATTTAAAGTACTTAAATAAATTTTATATTAAACACCTATGTATATACACGGCACATTTGTTAAATTAAAACTACCTATCTAAACATACTAAAACACAAAATATATTTTACGTCAGTGCTCTTTATTATAATAAAAAATACGATTTTTTTGTACCGAGAACAACACACGGTAATCTTATCAGAAAGATAAGTGAAGAAATAATGTTTATTGTACCTAACCAATGTTTCACATTTTTTATTTTAAATTTTGTCGGGCGAGCCATATATATTTGTTACAAAAATACCTGAATACAATTAATTGAATTTTATAATAAAAAATGCATCTGATTCTGAAAATTTCACCTAAATAATCCTGCGCTCGCCCATAGAAACTGCACTTCAAGGTTATTGGCGTGGTCCCAAGCCTTAATTAAAATAATTAAATGGTTTACTTGATATAGGTAGGCATTCCAAAACATTTTGCATAATTTGCAAACGAATCTTCAGTTGAACAAAAGACGGCAATTTGTTTTTCTTTTTATCATATTTGGGAAAAATTTGTACCTTAAATTATAAATTATATACCAATTTATATACTTTGTGATTTAGTAGAATAATTTTAAGTATGTTCATTGTGATTATATTTTTGTGAAATCTTATTGCCTATCTCCAACATTTATCACATTCTTTTTTATTAATTTGAAAGCTAAATCCCTTCAGATTGAAAACTCCTGTTACAACAGAAGTGAGTATCTATATAGTATCAAAAAATTGCATGATTGACACCTAAAAACATACTAACACCGACTTCTAAAGTACGTAAACTGTGCTTTATTTAATTGCGATTTAGGTATCATACCAATTATCCATCTGCATTATTTCTTTGTTATTTTTCGTGTGTTGTTTTGATTTCATCAAAGAATTTGAATGAGATTAATAAGTTTACAATAAAAATCACAACTGAATACTAAGCATCTATATGTTATAAGTGCGCTAGAATGTCAATTTCTGAAGGCGGTTGCGTATGAGTCTCGTTTAATGCAGTGGATCCTGACACTGTGACTATAACGGGCTGTGAGTCAGTGTGTACGATGGTAACCAAGTGTTCGTCTGGGTCCTTTTCTTGGTCGGTCGTAGCTTCGATGTTATCGGTGTATTTGAGTTCGAGAGGGGAGATGGTGGGAAGAGCATCTGAGACTGTGACTGGGGGATCAGCGCGAGGGGCTCGATAAGACGGCGGTCCGCTGTACTCGGAGCCACACCATGTAGCTCCTGTTGTTCCTCTGTAAAATAATTTTGATTGCTTTTATTGAGTTCGATCTGACATGTTTATATCAGATGGGAGACCTTTCTTATCAAAATGAATATTTTTTATTTATCAAATATAAACTTGTGTGTTTCTCACAAAAGTTGGCAGATAACTAACAAGAGGTTCGATTTACTTTGAAAGAGGTTCTTATTTTTTATTTTTAAAGTTAAAACATTAACTAATTTATCATAATTACTATGTACCAAATTAAATTTAATAAAAATTTTAATTTCAATTTATACCTCGGTTTGACTCAATGCTAGCCTTTTATGTATGAAATGGGGATTTATTAATATTTTTGGGGATGTATGAATTAGGGTATTTTACTCAAATTACCATTTGTATCAACATTCGGTACTGGTACGTGTATATAATAGGATTCACTAGCAGGTACAAAGGCTTTTACGTACAAAAATTGAATTGAGAAAATATTTCGAAGCTCCAATACAATTTGGTCTTCGCTTCACATTGTAACCGAGCTTATCCATACTTAAAGCAAATGAAAAACATTGGAGGTCGGGGAGCAATCTCGTAACAATTCGTTTCGCATTGCGATTGTATTGAGTCAGTAATACCGTACCTGACTAGACTGGCGGAGTTAGATCTGTAGGTAGGAGGCGGCGACACAGCGGGCGCACTTCTGTCTAAGAGAAGTAACCTGGAAATAAAATTAGTTGTATTAAAGTTATGTCTATAAGAGCTAAAGGTATATGACATTCAGTAGAATTTACTCTTCAGAAAATAATTAGATATGAAACCTGTATAAACGAACTTATGCGTATTGATTTCATTGAGTCTCTCATTTAATTTAAAATAAACATATGATAACACCTTCAAATCCTCGAAGGATAAGACGGATTTCACCACATATGTTTTTATTATCTAGTCGTACCGTCGCGTCTGTTTGAATCCATTTACATTTTTAATAAGGATATGTATAAAATCAAAGCACTGTTATATTCTATGACGGTAGTTTCCACATTAGATGTTCTTATAAACGACTTCCCGGCTTTATCTCGTTATCCGGCTCGAAAGACCTCGTTGAAAAACATACATATTTTTAATGTTAGACCTGCTTAATGTTAATATATATTAGATTTGTAATGTAATTGCAAGTTAATAAGTATGTAAAATATCGTTGTTAAACAAGCTAAGAGCTCATAAGTATGTACCTAGGGTAGAATGCTGACCTGAGCCGATACTCTTGCATGGAGGCCTGGTAGGTCGGCGGTGGAGGCCTGTAGTGGAACTCTGGGTACAGCATCGCCGCATACGGATGGTGAGGGCGCGCGTAGCTCGGTGGCAGTCGTGGGACAAGCCGCCGGCATGATGAGCGGCGCAGGCCTAAAAGCGCGCAGGGGGCGTCTCGTGCCCCCAACCGCCATGCTAGTCCCGCTGCCGTTACTAGCACCACGCCTATACCTAGAACATAATAAATTATAAACAATTACCCTTTACGTATTAACATTTGCTTTACTATCGCATAATCACGTCCTTTTTTGAAGCGCTCGTAGCCAAGTTTGCTTAGCCATTCTGATTCGATCAGCAAAGTTAAGCAACGTCCGCCGCGGTCATGACTTGGATGGGTGACCGCTGGTGACATTACTACTGAGCGCTTCCGTGCTTCGGAGGGCACGTTAAGCCGTCGGTCCCGGTTGTTGTCTTAAGATAGCAGTCGTTACAGCATGGTGGTAGGGCACTTTGCAAATGCCCGCCTGGCTAGCTACCACCCTCAAGTTGAAAATCTGTCGCCAAGCACCTAACGGTGTGTTCCGGCAGCTGTCCTTGAGAGCCAGTAACTCTAGGTTAGTCTGAACAACATCTTCGACCACATCATCACTTACCATCAGGTGAGATAGTGGTCAAAGGCTAACCTATCAAGCATAAATAAATAAATGAATCACAACGATAATAAGTATAGATGTAGCACCTAAGTACATAATTATCGCACACCATGACCACGAACATCTATGTGAGCCCAATGACAGTAGTTACTAGACAAGATTATTATCAAACAAGTTGTATATTGTATGGTATCGTTCGCGTACCTAATCGGACATAGCAACGGTTCTCATTTTATAGGTTTAGGTTTATAAGATATGATTACAATCAAAAAGCTATTTCGACCTTTGTTCCCAGTTATTTTTATGTGATCAGAGGATAGTTCATTCTATATCAACTATGACATATCTTGAATGCCCAAAGTTAAAACTCTGTCAAATTTTGCATACAAGTTAAGAACTTGCATGCAAAATTAGCCTTAGTCTATGCCCTTAGTTTTCCAGATATTCATTTTAATTTGTCATTAAACATTGTTGCCGAATAATTATGAAAAAATTGTAATTATACAATAAACTGAAAATTTAAATCATAGATATTAATTCTCTATCTAGATATGCAATATATAACAGAGTACTTTTTAAAAAACACATGGTATTTAAAGTACGTTTGTATGGAAAGCTACGCGTAATATGAAAAGTACAAGACATTTCTTATTGGTGTAATATGCAAACATGCTTTTTAGCTTAGTGTCCGTACTGTATATAAACATATCTAGCAATTAAGTCGGACAAGCCTAAAAAGTAACATGGGGATTACCTATAGGTAACTACAAAATGTAATTATGTAGGTGCCTACAATAATGGAGGATAAGGTATCTACAATTAAAGGAAATGAAATCAAAAAATCCCATATTATCACAATGAAATTTAATTTCCGGAATAAAATTTAATCTCTGACCGCATTGTTTCAAAATCACAAATCAGAAATTAACATTTCTCGCTAAGGAAAAATCTCGCAACAATGGTGGCTAATGGGTTCACTGACAACAAATTTTAATTTAACACAGATTATAACAGCAGCGGTTCGCTATTTAGCAACTGTTGTTAATTATTTTTCGTGTTCGCGATCACGAACAATGCGTGCCGGCATAATCCTCCCGTGTGCTACCCGCCTTAATTGCTTCACTGGTGGTTTATTAAAATTCTGTCGAAAACGTCCAGTGTTTAATTAATTACTTTTGCGGAAAACTTGCAGGTTCCCACGTCTACTTAGACTTTTCATTAATATCGTTCAATGAACTGAAATGAAAAATTGCTTATAAGTATGAAAATAAGACATTCTAAGGATTGTTTAACAGGTTGAGCTTTATTAGTACATAGTGGGGTAGTTTTTCGAAGATTGAATTAGAAGCATATGTAGGTGATTGCTAAATAATTGCATGGACATATAGGTATGCAATACGCATTACTGTTTTCAGTGCCATCTAGATTTTTAATGCCCTACAAGATGTCAAGCGCCATATAGCACACATCTACATGCGGGATTGCCATAATCCCCACGCTTGGCAGGCGTCGCAATTCTAACCCTGACCCTCTCGTAGTGCAACTATTAGGCCTTTAGATATAAATTACATGTTTATCTTGCTAAGAAGCCCGTACACCGGAAGAGCAGCGATGTAAGTATCTGCAGTACTGCCAAGGTCTATCAGTCTTTCTTTGGGAGATGTACAAGAACGTAGAGTAGTGGACGTTCTTGCTCATACCTAACAAGCAATGCATAAGTTCTCGTACATATACCAGCAATGAAAGAGGGCTATGTAAAACAGCTGGCCAACACACAGGCACACATCACGCTCATCTGGCGCGCCCAAACAGCGTGGAAGCGTGAAGTTAGCAAGTGAGTGACGCGTACAAATTACCCCATCCACGCAACAATAGATAGCTCGCCTGTAACAACATCATCTGTCCCTAACGCTAATGAAAATCCAATTAATTCCACTCCCAAACTCATTTGAAGTTTAATTGAAAACTTCGGCCGATGAAGGGCGCTATGTGACTGATGTAATGAGATTTCGGCGCAACTTGTTATTGTCATGTGCACGCCGAATAGCAGATGAGCCACCGCATTGTTTCACGGTTAATTACGGCAGCGACCAGCTACGGGACCCATTTCATTTGACTTATGAATATTAGATCGAACGTTCCTACCGCATATACGAATAAGCGGATTTTTCCTAGCGTTTTTGAGCGGCGTTCTCCCGTTCGTTTTGTCGCCTCGCTCAGCGAACCGTATAACTTTAATCGGCTATCGAGAATAAATGTTTGAGCGTGAAATGAGACACGAACTAGTAAATGATCTAAGGTTTTTTTTTGTGATCGTCTAAGTTGCTAATTCAGCGGGTGCCCGAGTTAGTCATCTCAATAAACATAGTTTACAATCTTATCACAGAGTGAAAGCTTACCTTTTCTTAAGTAATATATATAATAAAGAGGAAAGATTTACATTTCTGAATATGCTTACAAGCACTATCGCGTGCTAAGCGAAAATCATATCAAACAAATTATTGGAATGCAAAATATTATGCCCAAGGCGGGAATCGAACCCGCGTCCTCCGATATCGCGCCGGATGCCTAATACCATCTCGGCCACTTGGGACTTGGCATTTCTGCCGAAATTTTTGCCTCCAATCGTGTTACTTCCGTCATAAAAAAATTTTGTACTCCAATAATTTGCTTGATAGGAAAGATTTAATTGTTTATTTGTTTGTATTGAATAAGCTCTGAAACTATTGTACCGATTTGAAAAATTCACCATTAGAATCCTACACTATTCCCGATGAACATAGGCTATAGAAGATTTTCAAAAAGTTAGGGATCCGTATGAAAACTTCGATAAAATAACCTAGTGCGAAAAAGATACCGAAAAAATCGTTATATCGCGCACGCTGCGGAAATTGTTGATAATACAGCCAAGTAATGTCTTAAAATTTTATAGAGATCATCAATATCTACAAAAAAGTCTGCAATACCATAAGTCTAACTATTCCAGTTATGTCACAATATAAAATTTTTGATGTGTTTAGATTTATATTTTTTGATTTTTTTGTTTAATACCCGTGCGAAGCTGGGACGGGCTGCTAGTGTTTTAGATATCTATCTCGCAGAGATTGTGGTATTTGGATGAATTCACACTTTT
This sequence comes from Plagodis dolabraria, assembly GCA_963854805.1. Lineage (NCBI taxonomy): Eukaryota > Metazoa > Arthropoda > Insecta > Lepidoptera > Geometridae > Plagodis > Plagodis dolabraria. Next base: position 17,688,789 of record OY978447.1, on the reverse strand, counting down.
TTTTTATTATTACCACAACAACGCATGCTAGTAAAATGCTTCCATTTTAAAAGCATATTCAAAGAGGATTTTCAAGGAATTAAAGTTTTGGTATTATTTGAAAATGTTGATTGAAAAATGTAAGCTTTTTTATTTAAAATGGACGGGTTTGTAGGAATAATGTACTCACCTATCATTAATAACAATAATGTAAGAGGAGCTCGAGGGTGTGGTCGCAGCGCCCCCAGGACTGCTCCAGCGGCCACCAGACAAGCTCCTACGACGCCCAGGAACAACACGCATAGCCTGAGAGGTGGTCGGCCACAGCATGACTTGGGGGCATTCCCATCGCCTTCGGAACAGGCATACGCTGCTCCTCTACCAGATCTGTAACAAACAAAGTAAAGTTCTTTAAATGTACCTTAAAAGCAAGCAAGTAACTTTCAGCATAATCAAGAACAAAGTATACAAGTTGTTTCTCGTATTTTTCTTGTTTTTTAAGTTGATACCTATAGACTACAAATGTATTTTAAGTATACGATAATTATGTCAAGTTTGGTTAAAAATGGTTTTAAATAAATCAAAAACGCATCTCCCACAGGTGGGCTAGCGAATTATTCGTAGGAAATCTACGATTAACTGGATTATTTTAGGCTACTTTATAAAATTATATTAATTTATATATTTAATAAACATTTACGCGTTCAAACGCATGAAATACAGTAACTGTAAATCATTTCATTTACTTTTAAAAAATGTTTCATAATTATTTTTTTTACCTACAAACAATAAATGAAGCCTTATATTTCACTTTATTTTCAGAACTGGGCTAAAAGGTTCAGGAATTAAGTGGGACAGTTTCTACCTATCTACTATTTTATATTTTTTATGACTAACTTTATATAACAGAAATATATTAATAAGTCTCTAGACAAGTCTCTCTAAATCTTATGTTTGACATGTCACATACATTTGACTAGTTTTTATTTGGAAATTGCTTTATTATATATAAGGGACCGTCCATTAATCACGTGAGGCTTGAAGGGAGGGGGGGGGGGGGGGCAAAAATCACTAAATATCACAAGGGGGAAGGGGGTGTAGTAAGATATCACGTATATTATTTTTTTCGTCAAATGCGCGATTTCTAAACCGAAAAGCGGCGTGTAGTGTGATTTTGACGCGCTGTTGCCAGGCAACGAACGAAGTCCCCGCGAAGAATTCAGAATAAAATTTGATTATACTCTATATTTAAAGATAATATTCTAAAAATTTTAAGATTCGTTGTAGGCACTAAAAATACACGTGATTTTGGGTGGTCTTAACCCTCACCACGTATCACTAAGGAGGAAGGGGGGGGGGGGGGGGGAGTTAAAACATGCTAAAAACATCACATGATTAATGAACGGCCCCTAATATTATCATTAACGTATATGAGTGTGAGCAGTATAACAATAAAAGATAATAAGATAAATTGATAATAATTTCAAAAAATATATACCTATTTATATTTAAAAATACATCATAGGTACAACCCGTGCAAACAGGCTAATGGGAAATTACACACACTAGAATTTACAGCGCTTCACTTTCAGGTTGTTTTTATACTTACTCGTATACCAAAGTGCACGAAATATTGCAGCTTTTAAGTGTAAATACCAAACATGGTTATGGACGCACAGGTTTCGCAAAAACACTCATAACACGTAGAACGTAGCAGGACTTGCCTTTTAATTTTGCATTTTAAGTAAAATGTTACTTTATCCTACCTGTTTAATATTTCCACGTTCTCCTCTCAGATTCAGAGAATCCACAAATATATTGCGAAAGCGAGGAAATTGCAAACGTAAATACAAGTGTTTTCTCGTAAATTAAGAGTCTTTCAACATAATATCGTCGCCACCTCCTATGTTCACAAAGGAGTTTGAATATAAACATAAAACACGGGCTTCAAACAAATATCTTGCCGAGACTTTTCACTTCTATGGCTTGAGCCGAAGTTGATTATCTTTTGAGCGAAGATTGAGAAGGAAATATGATTAATTCAGGCAGTTTCCGTTTCATAAATAAATTTCCTTGTTGTACTAAGCGAGTAACTCAATTAGTGTAATTAAATAATTAGGTGAATTATGCTCTTAATTTTGCTAGGCACTTGGATATTATTAGCATATTTATTAAAAATATGTTTGATAAAATCATGTGCCTATTCAAACTTATCCATATTATTGTATAAAACATGAATAAAGTATAATTACACAACTTATATACATGAATAAATAATAATAATAATTTGTGTATTGTTAAAAAACGTTCATTACAAACAATTACAAATTATCACACAATAAAATTTACATTAATCATTATATAATCCAATGTCAAAAATAATATAATGTTTATATTATATTATAATATAATTTAATGTCAAATTGAATAAAATTACAAATAAACATCATGTCATTATTAGGGCGATCCTCATTGGTCTTTGAGACCCTCACAATATTGTAAAAACACAGAAAAAGTAACCTTCCATTTGTCACACATTATATCAATTTCGGTGTTGGCGTCTAGTAGTGCATTGAAGTGGCGTCGGATTCGAATTAAAGGAATAAAGAATTATTACGCTATTAAATAATGAAATACGCTATTTAAAAAAATGGCCAGTACCTATACAAACTCAAACCCTGCATTACCATCAATAAATCACCATATCGAGTGGTTGGGTTCCAAAGCTACGGATCACGCCGGCCGTACTGCTTTCGATTTTGCTTTGGCGTATGGTCTCTCGCAGTTGGTTAACACACCAACCAGAATACCAGATGTCGAGAACCATACACCTTCTTTATTGGATCTGATGCTGACTTCTCACCCAGATCACTACCAGGTATCAGTAGAAGCTCCTCTAGGTTCTTCTGACCACTGCCTGGTACGATCTAAGGTAGCGATCGTACGCAACCACCGTAATATTCCTCTCGGGAGTCGTACGGTGTGGCACTACCAGTCAACGGATTGGGATGGATTGAGAGAATTTTTCTCGTCCTACCCTTGGAGGCAGGTTTGCTTCTCCTCGGAAGATCCTAACGTGTGTGCAGACTCCATCACTGATGTCGTGCTTCAGGGTATGGAATGCTACATTCCTAAATCTGTTGTGCGCGTTGGTGGTCGGAGCCGTCCATGGTTTAATAAGTCTTGCGCTGACTCATCCGGTCAGAAAAACGCTGCTTATAAAACCTGGACCGAAGCACTTACGCGTAAAGATCCGAATACCGCCGAGTTGAAGAAGAAACTAAATGCTGCCTCCAGATCTAATAAGAGGACAATTGCTAAGGCAAGGTCTGAGCACATCAGCAGAATTGGCGACCAGCTAGCAACATTTCCCTCAGGAAGTCGTGCTTTCTGGTCTCTTGCTAAAGCTGCTGAAGGTAATTTCTGCCAGACCTCCTTACCAGCGTTACGTAAGTCGGATGACTCTCTGGCCCACAGTGCCAAAGAGAAAGCCGACCTTTTAGGTACTCTCTTTGCCTCTAACTCGACTCTCGACGATAGGGACGCGACACCTCCGATAATTCACGGATGTGAGAGTTCCATGCCAAATGTACGTTTCTCGCAGAGAGCGGTACGGAAAGAACTCTCCTCCCTTGATGTGCGAAAGTCGAGTGGGCCAGATTGCATCCCGGCTATTGTCCTCAAGTCATGTGCTCCTGAGCTGACTCCGGTGTTAACGCGCCTTTTCCGGCTCTCCTACTCCAAAGGATGCGTGCCGTCTTCGTGGAAGGTTGCTCTCGTACACCCTATTGCCAAAAAGGGTGACCGTACAGACCCATCCAACTATAGGCCTATAGCAATCACTTCTCTACTCTGCAAGGTGATGGAGCGAATAGTCAACGACCAGCTCCTAGGTTACTTAGAGGATCACCAACTGATCAGTGACCGCCAATACGGTTTCCGTCGTGGCAGATCGGCTGGTGATCTTCTGGTTTACCTCACTCATCGTTGGGCTGACGCAGTCGAGAGTAGAGGGGAAGCTTTAGCTGTCAGCTTAGATATTGCTAAGGCTTTCGATCGGGTCAGGCACAGGGCACTTCTTTCGAAGTTACCATCCTACGGTCTTTCCGAGGGGTTCTGCACCTGGGTCGCCAGTTTTTTATCTGGACGGAGCATTCGTGTCGTTGTCGACGGAGCTTGCTCCGATCCCATGCCGATTAATGCTGGCGTCCCTCAGGGATCAGTGTTATCGCCTACGCTATTTATTCTGCATATCAATGATATGTTACAAGTTTGTAACATGCATTGCTATGCGGACGATAGCACGGGCGATGCGCAATATTCTGGCCGTGTTAGTGCCCCTCGCGACGAAGTAGAAAGAAGCAGAACTGGTATTGTGTCTGAAGTCGAGGGTGCATTGGAACTTGTCTCACATTGGGGACAGCAGAACCTTGTCCAATTCAACCACAAAAAAACTCAGACATGCGTTTTCACCGCGAAAAAGACCCCCTTCATCATCGCTCCGCAATTTCAGGGTGTTCCCCTAGAAATCGCAGAGAGTATTGGAGTTCTTGGCGTCGACATTTCCAAAGATGTCCAGTTCCGCTATCACATCGCGAGTAAGGCTGGGTTGGCATCCAGGAAACTTGGTGTGCTTAACAAGGCAAAGCGGTACTTTACGTCGAGCCAGCGACTTTTGCTTTATAAAGCACAAGTTCGCCCTCACATGGAGTACTGCTCTCACCTCTGGAATGGCGCACCAAAGTACCAACTCCAGTCTCTCGATGCTATTCAGCGTCGAGCGGTCCGAATTGTCGACGACCCCGAGCTCTCTGACCACCTTGAGCCACTGAGCCTCCGTAGAGACATCGGTGCGCTCTGTGTATTCTACAGGCTCTATAACGGAGAATGCTCTCAGGAGCTGTTTGATCTTATACCGGCTTCGCGATTCTATCATCGTACCTCGCGTCACCGGTTGAAAGCTCATCCACACATAATCGAGTCCTGGAAGTCTCACACAGCTCGATTTATGCGTTCCTTCTTACCGCATACTTGCAAAATGTGGAATGATCTTCCAGCTAGCGTTTTCCCGCGGAACTACAATATGGATTCCTTCAAAAAGGGTGTTAAAAGAGTCTTACAGGGTCGGCAACGCATTGGTAACGCCCCTGGTGTTGCAAATGTCCATAGGCGACGGTAACCGCTTACCATCAGGTGGGCCGTCTGCTTGTTTGCCACTCCATCACATAAAAAAAAAAAAAAAAAAAAAAAAAAACATACAAACATCACACAACAATCACAAACATCACACAAAAATCATACAAACATCACACAACAATCACAAACATCACACGAAAATCACAAAAACAACACCAACATTTCTATAACATAGATCTATATAAATTGCCTTTGCTTATCTATATATAAATTACTGATCCGTTTTTTCTTACATAGCTATCCTTAATCTTAACTTTAATGCCTTCAATCGATTAAAAAAAACAACATTGGTATTGGTTCAGTGGTACAACAGTTACGGTGTCATTAGTCAGTATACATACACACATACACAGGGACAAAGGATCAAACTTAGAACACCCTCTTTTATCGGTGGAATTAAAAATAACGATATGAGGAGTTTTTATGTGTTTTTATTGCTGATCGGCTATCATCTAACCACTACCTCACCTGATGGTAAGTGATGATGCGATCGGAGGCATTGCTCAGGCTGACTTAGAATTATTGGCTCTCAAGGACACACCGTTAGGTGATTGGCGATGGCGACAAAATTCTACTTGTTGTGGGTTAGTTAACCTCCCCTAATTTAGACAATAACAAGCGGCACCCACGGCTAACGTGCCCTCCGACGGCGACGAACGGAAGCGCTGATAACATATGACGAAAAATGCCACTAACGTTCCCCATCAAAGTTATTATCGCTACTAAGACTAGTTGATCGGCTAAAAACCAATATTTGTTGTAAAGTTGCTTCAAATCATACTAGAAATTTGAGCAATGAAATGCTAAGCTATGTACAGATATTGACAATAATTATCAATGAGTATCACATGTAGTGTATATGGAAACTTATACCAACTTATTATGTATTACTAATGCTAACAAGGTAATAACCATATTATTAAGGTTGCGGCAGCGGAGTTCCTTATTTGTTGTATAAGCTTATTTACTTATTAATCCTTAGTGTTCGGTTTCATACACCTAATGTGTCCCTAAGTTACTATCACAACGCATATTATACGAGGTTAGGAAAGTTCCCAGAATCTGACACTACATACCGGTAACTCTGCATACAAGTATAATATATAGTCACTAGTTTGCTCCTTATATTGTGGTATTCATACCTTCCTAAATTATTCGTATTACTGCTCAATGCCTGCCTTAATCTGGTCGTTAACGCAGAAAAGTACCATTCGCGCGTCTGTAGTGATGTGCCTCACGTTAGGAATTTTGTAATTTGAGTAGAAAATCAGATATAAAGGTCACATGACTATTTGGAAGCTAAGGTTTTTGAAAATAGATGTTGCATGGTGGTAGGACATTTTGCGAATGCCCTCCTGGTTAGAATCCAACCTCAAGTAAAAAATCTCTCGCCCCGCACCTAACGATGTGTTCCGACAGCAGTCCTTGAGAGACAGTTTCAATTCTAGGTAATGCCTGTTTACCTTCTTTGATCACAACATCACTTACCATCAGGTGGGACTGTGGTCGACTAGCTTATATCAGCAATCAATAAAAATGTAGGAAAACAAAAATAAACCGGGACGGAAAAAGAAAAAAACATTTCATAAATAATAAATCAACATTAGAAAATCGACGTTTCAAATTGGGATGCAGTAATGCGACATCTGTGTAAGTAAGGGCATGGCTGACGTTCAAAGCAACACAAGCAGTGCAATTTGAGCTCAGTGAAGACATTAGATCCGTAGATATGTTTTCAAACATGTTCAAGCGCCTGGTCAACGCGACGCGTGACCAAACTGCTGGCAATTATTTTGGCTAAACAAATTAGCAATCCAATGCAATAACGCCATCAACTTGTAACAAGCGTTCATGCTATACAATTAATTATATAAGTAAGTATATGTATTAGATATATTTCTTCTACAGTTTATCTTATCTGCACCTACAGTGTTAACAGCTACAAGCAATGGCCATTCCTTACAAACGACCTTACTCCACCTAATACTAATCCGGCTAATCCCGTATGCTAAAGTCGATATGGGTCATTTTGTTTTGTTAAAGCGTTTTGGTCATGTGTGCTAAAGATTTTCCTATACATCACTAGGTCAATGTTGGGCAGTTTACTGGTTACGCTACGTCTATAAAGACTTGGGTACAGGAACGTGCATGCATTATGCATGCTTCTAACAGCGACCGTATTGCCACGTAATATGAGCCTGAATCCTTTTCTAAATGCCATTCAGCCGATGAGTGTTCATATAATTATTTTTTATGGGTACAAGCAAATGTGGTAGTTATGGAAGCCCTAGAATAGAATACCTAGGTCATGCTTTTATAGTGGAAGGTAATTTAACTTTTTGGCTGTGAATGACGCACTTATTACTTTACGCACGCTACGTTATGTATAACGTAACTTATTGAGTAGTGTATCACTTTTTTCTCGTTCAGTGGGTGCCAAAAAACCAGCTGAGAAACAGGTAGAGCTGCATAGCTCAAAATTTCTATTCATTAACTCACCGCTACTTCGTTACGATGCCAAATGTGTAAATAATAACTATTAAGATACATTCAACACAAATTATATGTTATATTATGAGAAACTCAAAGAACCTACATACAACGAATATTGACAATGACTCAATTCATAACTGAAATAGACGACATTTACAAATTATTGGAGCCCAAAACTCTTGTCCCGAGTGGATGCCGGATTTGCGCCAAGTGCCCTGGCCTCTAGGCTATCGGAATATATTCGATTAGGTCGAATTTTGTGCTTCAATTCTATTACCATTATAGGGAACGCTGCGGTCATACTTTTTAACTTCATCCAAATATATGAATTAGGAGAACTTTTTTATTTAAGATCAATAGTGTAGCTTCGAATTTTTTCATTATATTCAAATTGTGTATTCAGAGAAAATTCTTAATAAACGTGTTTTAAGCCGAATACAATTGCCTTTCAATTTGGCTTTGATAGAGCTTAAGTGGCAATTGGCATTCGAGACCAATTTTCTTTTCTCTTTCTGGACTCTCGGATCTCTGTTTCAACGATTTAGTTTGTTCTTTGTTGTTTTTATGCGAATGTTTAAATAAAATTATTTATATAAGCTCTTTTAGGTTTACTCAGATCTATATGGTACTAAATAGAATCTAAACACCTAAATTTCACCCACTTCTAATTGTTCTATCATCATAAAACTTGAGATTTCTATGTACATAATGTTAATGATATTATATCATAAAATTATCATCGGGGCCTTCCAACAGATCCAGAGGAATATCTCACGGGAATCAGTTATATAGCTCCGACTATAGTTTAACGCGGGCGTCCCGAGCTCTCCTTGAAAAAGACCACCGAATGTGGTTGAAACTACATTCGGAGCTATCTGACTGATTCATGTGAGTTATACCATATTATTTACTAAAATAACCCAGACGAAAGTAGGCACTGGAACTCCATATCGGTAACAGAGTATTCTAGTTGATTTTAGGCTCTTTGCAATGCCTCAAAGTGCACTCTAACGAAGAAATGTTTAAAGGGTTTGAGCATGTTTATCTAGTTTAAAGTTTTTGCTTTTCTTTACACTAAACACAATGTAATCATTACAAAAATACACTGAGACTGGTCTCTGAAATTAATAAATCTCGCGTGAATATTTTATGAATGAAACGGCACTGAAACCTTGGCCAAAAATGGCTGAAACGCCAGCTGAAAGGTTATAAATATCATATAGAGAACATTACTGCTCAATTTCTTCAAATTTCTGAGATCGATAAATACAAAAAAATATGTAGTAGATCAGAGAGAGAATTTAAAGACTAAAATCCTTAGTGCAGTGAGGGATTTATGCCCGCCTGTTAATGAAGACAGCTTTATCCGCGAGGAGAATAGTCTATTTTCCCATCTACGTCGATCTTATTTCATTCACATTACCAGCTGCTAAGTTTTTGTACTTATTTGGCTTTCGGGAACGTGTGTTGGTATTTAAGTGTTTTTGTACATAGATTAATTATAATCTCTACGGCGTCTGATTACTGATTTAAATAGCCTTTGTTACTGTACACTTTTATTAGAATTTGCAATTTGTTAGTTTAGTTTTATAAAGTAGTAAATTGGTAGGTAATGACTTCTCAATTCTATACACAGAAAAAAATAATATCTTAGGCCAAGAGAGTTTATTTGGTTCAAGATCTTTTAGGTTTTCGATATAAGGAAAGTCGAAAATGTCTTCACCTAAGAAATAAAATGTTTTGTATTATAGTTCTTGGGCCAACAAATATATTCTTAGACCAATATTGTAAAGTTTCTTTTTTTAATTTTTTAAATATATCAATTCAAGACGGAAACTATTTCAAAACAAGAAACTTTTACATTACAATATGGAAGAGCTCTTTTTTTAAAAGGTAAAAAGTTGAACCCAAGAGCCAACCTATTTTATTTTAAATTTTTATTTCGTGTCTCAAAACCGAATAACTATTTTTTGAAAAGCTTTATGTTTTGACCCAAGAGCGAGTATGTCTTACTTGAAATATTCTATTATATCTCTCAAAACTGAAAAGCTCTTTTATTCAAAACTAAATGTATTGACCTAAGAGCGAATTTGTCTTACTTGAAATGTTTTATTTCATCCTTCAAAACAGAAAAGTTCCTATCTTAAAAGCTAAATGTGTTAAACCAAGATCGAGTATATTTCTACTGAAATATTTTATTTCATCATGTAAAAGTGGAAAGTTATTAACCTAAGAACTCAAGTATTTTAATGAAAGTATCAGAATTCTTGTTGTAAAATTGATCAGTTTTGAAGGAAGGATATTATATATTTTGACTAAATGTATTAATTTTTAAAATAAGAAGTTAGAAAATCTTCTATGTAACTTTAATTTTTACGTTAAGAATCCAAATTCTTTGTACTTAGCCATGGAATGATTTGACTTGAGATTTATGTTACTTTTATCGAGATAGTTATATATCTAAACCGAAACTTAATGTTTCAATTCAACAATTGGAATGTATTGATTAGATATTAATGTTACTTGTATCAAAATATTTACTTATTTGATAGATTTAGTTTACCTATATGTATATCGAAAGTAGGTACATAGAATTTTGAATAGTTAACATAGATTAATTTGTCAAAAATTATTCTCATTTGTATACAACTATAATTTATTATTCGGCCATGATGGACAGTGATTTCTCTTTCGTTGTATATTCGTAGGTTTTTTTTCCAAAAAATAGAACTGAGTTCTACACTGAAAAGTGTAAAATAACTTGTCGATGTCGGTTACCATGCGCACAATATAGTAATAATAGGTATTTTTGAACAAGCATAATGTTCCGAATTCAACAAGTTATTTTACACTTATCAGTGTTGAATAGTGTTACATTTTTTGGTAAAAGAACACACAAATACACAACGAAGGAGTAATTACAAGCCCATCATGTAGTCATGACCGAAGAAATAATAAGAACTGTATACAAATGATAATAGTTTTTTACAAATTATTCTATGTTAACTGTTTAAAATTCTATGTACTTACTTTCGATATACACACAGGTAAACTAATTCTATCAAATAAGTAAATATTTTGATACAAGTAACATTAATATCGGTATAACTATTCTAAATTTTATCTACCGTAATGTTACACACTACACGGAATACAGATATAAGACTTATTATTACCTTCGATATACACATAGGTCATTGGATTACAACTAATTGAATTAAAGAAGTGACAAGTTTTGATATCAGTAACTTATGTCTAGTTAAACCATTCCAACAGTTGAATTAAAACATGGGTAGAAGATAAAAATATCTTGATAATAATATAACATAAATCTCAAATACAAATTTACCAAACCTATTTGATAGGGAACAAAGCATAGGCTAGCAATAGAAACTAAATTAAGATCCATATAATTTATTTAATTATTTAAGTAATTATGAACCACTTTTTTAAAAAACATAAAAATAAACCACTTCTTTATAAAAACTTAATACTAAGTGCTGCACCCGCTGAGTAGGGAGTAGGTTCACACGCACGACATGGGCAAATATTGTTAAGTATATGTATTCAATTGACTGTCAATGTTAAATTATATTCTTCTGTTATTTACTTCCGAAGTTCTCCAGAACGTCTGGCGATATATTCCAGACTGATAACAAACGACGTATATTTTCTTCCATCGCAACGCAACGGGATGACAATTTTCATTAGAAACCTTTGTGTATGTATAAACCACTGCAAGAAACTTAATCCAAACACTTCGGTGGGCACTGCTTTTCTTTACACAAGTCAAATCTCTCACAATACTACGTTGTTGTAAATTAACTTATTTCAGTATAACCGCCACGCTGCGCGCCACCGCCACTGGACTCGATTATATACAGTGTTGCCATATGAACTCCAGATCTAGTTGCCAAATATTGAAGCTATAATATAGGAGTCCATATTCAAGTAATTCAAAGCCAATATCTACGAGTTTTGGCTTAGGGTTATTGGGCTGTACAATGTATACATAACTTTATTGTTACACCCTTCGAAAAATATAGTATATTTTATCGAAGGTTACAACACAAGAAGTGCAATATTACGTATGCATGAAATTACTGAACTAAAATTTCTAGCGTAGGAAATTAAACCTTTCTTAATAAGGAGCATTATTGCGTATGAAAATATAATACTTAAAAGGCTTTTGCCTTGTAAGTAGTGTAATTGAATATTGTGAGTGTTTCTTATTGTTATGGGAATAGTTTGATTTCCTGTGGAGTTCAATTGAGCCGGTAAGACCCCCACAATACTTGCAAGTTGATAGTCGCCATGAGTATTTTCTATGGCGTAGTATCGTAGCGTATACGTACAGGAAGGGCGCGGGCACCGATCTCTCGAATCAAGCTGTCGTTAATATACTTTTAAAGACTTGCAAGTATTTGGGGTCGGCACCTGGTTGGCGTACATGCAAGAAAAAACCAGCTTTTAAACCTGTTCGCGTAAATACCCATTTCCCTAGCTAACGTCACGTTAGTACCTGCTATCAATTATTCTGTGCTAACGTTCCGCAATCAAATTTTGGACGTTCTAGAAAAGGGTCAGATCAAGAGTACCCCAAACCGACGCGCATGTATGAAAGGATTGGATTGTGAATGGAGTGAAAGAGGGGTGTCTGGATCGCAGAAAGTGAAAATCTATAGTCATTGCCTACCCCTTTGGGAAAGAGGCGTGATTATATGTATGCCTATGTATGTATATAACAACATTATTTGGTTGTGAAATATCAACACGAGCTGATAGGTATTATACGGGTTAATAATACGCAGTGAATAAAACGAATCCAATTCATAGTATAGGTACCATATTAATTTATGTCCTGTTCGTGCGTTTTCGGCTTTGATGTATGAATTAGAAAACATTTGCACAGGGCTATAATGTACAACCTTTATGTACCACAGCATATTAAAAATGTCAAGAGTTACAAAAAGAATAAATACATCCTTCCTAAATATTTTCACAGAATCTTACTTTCTATTGAAAATTAAAATAAATTAACCGCAATGCACTTGTAATTTTTCCCACGAATCTCGCGGAATCTCAAATTTTATAGCAACACTGACCACTACTGGAATTATCGAGCCAACCAATCATCACTGTTCTCATTAGGCAAGATTCATGTTTCTTCCATCAAGAATCAAAAATCTTGATTTGATTAATTCGATAAATCTGGTTCTTGAATGAAATAACTTTCTTATCGACTTTTGACCGGTATTTACCTACTTCTTAATGTTTCTTCCATCAAGAATCAAAAATATTGACTTGAAAAATTCGATAAATCTGATTCTTGAATGAAAAAACTTTCTAGCTGGCTTTTGACCGGTACTTACCTACTTCTAAAATCATCGCCTAAAAACCTAGATAGCAAATTAGATAATTAATAGTTCAAATAAGTAAATAAGAGCAAATATATTTATGCTTAGTAGTAGCAGTAGGTACACATTTCTAGGTTAGTACAGAATCCTAGTAATATTATAAACGCAAAAGTTTGTATGCATGGATGTTTGTTACTTTTTCATGCTTAAACGGCTGAATGGATTTGGATGAATTTTGGTTGGAAGATAGCTTATACCATGGATTAAAGCATAGGCTACTTCTTTATTATCACCATTTTCATAGTTTTTATCACTACGCGGATAAAACCGTGGGGCGCAGCTAGTACAAAATAATATAAAAAAAAGACAAAATAAATACTGTCTAGGACTGATATTGTTAACATTTTATATTTAGCAATTATATATGTATTATGTGTAGGTATTGTAATGTATGTATACTTATCTATTAATAGTACCTAAGTAAGTACTTAAATATCTAATATTTTTATACAGTTACTACTTTTTATGGATTTTAATCCAACGTATCTATATTGTACTTAAGGTGGTACTATTATGTATACTGTGATTTATTAAGATACGTACTATTTTCAGATATGCTCCCCAACGACACTTGAAGATTTCTCAAAATAAAACGGAATTGATTTCATTCAAACAATTTTCAGTTATTTGAGTATAACTTAAAAACTACTAAACCAATTTTGATAAAATTTTAATGGCACCTCTTCGAAAGTATACCCTATTAAACAAAAAAGAATTTTGCAAATCCTTTACAAATGGATTTTATAAATGACGGAGTTATGCCCGAACATACATTAAAATTAAAAATAAATACAGTAAATTTTAGTAGTGATTTATCGGTTTGTTACAACCTGAAAGTTTGACATATATAGACTAACTTGATATTGTCAAACTTTCAGGCTGTAACAAATCGATAAATCACTACTTACATAGTATAAAACAAAGTCACTTCCCGCTGTCTTTCTGTCCCTATGTATGCTTAGATCTTTAAAACTACGCAAGGGATTATGATTCGGTAATTTTACAAACAGGGAGTTTTAGATGTATACATTCATAATATAATAAACACTGAAATTTTAGATATTTTTAATTGTGATGACGTAAATAAACACATTTTTTGCGCTTATATTGCAAACGCTGGCTGAACCCTACGAGATAGATCAAAATAATGTACTACAGTAACACCTTAAAAAGGGCTACAAAAGAGTTCGCAATGGTATATGTCTATCTCTTAAGAATAACCCACAATTACCATTTTTTTATCCTTTACTTTTTAAAATAAATAATGGCTAATTTCGAAGCGATTTTAAGCAATACAGCATATTTATCCTTATCCAATTAATACCTTAAATACATTGAAGTGAATTTAATATACTAAGATCAATGTGGTCATTTACTGCATGTTATTTAAATGAATATTTTCGAAGATGTTACAGATTATATAGCCCCAGGTAACGGCCTGCTTTACCCAAATTAACGCAAAGTTTGGTTCTTTTTACCAAAGTGACTTGGTCCGGTTTTGTCTGTACTATTCATTTTTATTTTGGGAGGGTATTTTTTATTGCAATTGCAGTATTGTACCCAACTGCAAGTACCTAAGAGTTTCTATATTATTTCAAAATTCTTTTCCCATAAGTACCTAAGCCATTCCGTTTTCATACCAAATAATTTTTTTAATGTTTATCAGTCATGGTCTGATCCTGCCTGTAGGTGCTATTTTGTTACATTGCGCCCATTTATTATTTGTGACTTTTTAGCAGAGTTTCTTTTTTTTATAAAAATACAAATTATAACATGCCTCATGCATCAATATTCTTAGACATTATTCTAAGAATATTGGAAAAACGCTGACAACCTCTTAAAGGAAAAAAATACATTTGTTCTACAGACGCCAAGCATCATTTTACCAAACAACTTTAGTTCTATGACTTTTCTCGCCTGCTTGCCGCCGCTGCCGCCAGGTGAAACGCTACGGAGTCGCGTAGATACTTACGTTGTAATGACGTGCCTGTCGGAAACTACCTAGCTATTCACTCTGATATTAAAGACTTGACAGGAACGACCGAGAATGGAATGATGGATTCCAATCTGGGCCACTGCCATGACTGTAGTTCACTATAGTTCTGATTCTTGGTCGAAACAATCAGCATTTTGTATCAAGTAATAAATGTTATGCTTTAATAAATCCTTAATTCTTCACACCATGTTTCACTGACTGTTGATCGAAAAATATACGAATTAATACCAAGGAATTTAAAGTTTAGCCATAATAAACTTTATTCTTTACTGCATGTTTATCTGATTCTTGGTCGAAATAAATACCATTTTATACCAATTACTTAGATTTTGCCGTAAAAAAATTCTCATACCTCACTGGAGTCTGATTCTTTTCCCAAGTAATAATTATTTTATGACAAGTAACATATGTTTTGCATTAATAAATTATTAATTATTTAATTATATTTACTGCACGTATAATTGAGTCTTGAACGAACTATTTTAGTATTTAGTATCAAGTAACATATTTCTTGCCGCAATAAAATCTTAATTCTTCACTATACGTTTAACTGATTCTTGGTCGAAACAATGGCTATTTTATACCAAGTAACGTGTATTTTGCCATAAAATTGTCCTAGGCCTTTAGTGTATGATTCACAGAATCTTGTGCCAAAATATTTATGTTTTATATCAAGTGGCATGTCTTTTGCTACAATATTTATTAATTCTTCATTGGAAATAAAAACTAAGTATCTAGCCAAATATGTATCTTTTTCGACACAAGAGTTAATTCTCAAGTCAAAACTTCGAAGCTAAGAAAGTGTCGTTTTTAATATAAGAAACCAGTATGTTTTTATTCAAGATATACATTTTGAAATAAGTAATAAAATTCTTATGTCAAGACATAAAATCTTGAAATTGTAGAATGTTTAATATTTGAAACGTTATTGAGATTATCTTACACCAATATATTTATATCTGTGATTAAGAAATATCAGTTGAAACATATTTGATTCTTGGCTCAAAAAAGTCTTTTTTTCTGTGTAGCTATTATACGCGCGGCATTCTACAAAATCTAATTATAAAAATCTGTGTTACCAAGATACAGGCTTGGCCTAGTTTGGAGCTCATTAGTGAATTGTACCTATAATTTTTCTAAAATAAAATTAGTTACCTCATGATTTCAAAGTATGTAACGAATGATAAATAAATGGTTAGTAAATATCATGAAGTTTAACACTTTATTGTATTCTTTTCTGGACTTTGAGGCGGTTACATTCTCAATATTACTACCTCTATGTTGCCACGAACATTACCAGCTCAGTTTAAAACCAAGATGTTTTTGGTGTAGTCTCCACGGTGAAAGCTTTTAAAGGATATTTTTCCAGGATAGCCTGAATACCACCTTCGACCACATCATCACTTACCATCAGGTGGGATAGTGATAAAAGGCTAATCTAATAAAAACGAAATAAAAAATATATATGGAGGTTCCTAACTGGAATCACATTATTGATCAGCGGGGTACTGCAATCCAGTTAGTACAAAACTAGTACTATAACAGCCTGACCTTACGCAATAGTAATGATCATAATCTAATAATGTTATAATGACTTCCGTAAACTTCCGTTAGGTTAGATTTGCATAGTAAAACTTTCAAGCAAATGGTGTCAGTAACCTATGGACCTCAAAATGCGGTCTATCCCTATCTGCCCAATACTCGAGCAACAGGCAGATGTTTGAGTAAAGGCTGCCTGTCAGTGTTAAGTAGTATCAAAATGGTTGGCGTTGGACCAGATGTGCCAGAATAAGTGTTCAGAAGGCCTACTTAAACAAAGAGCTGGAATGACTTGGCTAGACACCAACTGAGATACATAGTCAAAACACGACAGTCAGTGTAGAACATATATAAATGAAAGAAATATATATATTTCATGACATAATAGTAATCATAACATTTTTTACAAGCGAATGCTGATAATGTCTGCCGCTTATAGTTGGATTTAATCCATGCATCTGATTCTACCCCTTAACATTACGTATCCCAATTAAAATATACATACTTTAATTTGTAAAGAATTGATATGATTGGATTATACCAAACAAAAATACAGCTAGGTTAATTCGTAATCATTTTCAATTCCGTCCCAGGTGGTCAGCAGCACGTTATCTACGTAAGAGCACCCTGCATTAACGTGCAGAATGCATGCCATGCTAATGCGGGCAACTAATTAGAGCCGTGCAACACGCGAACCATATCTAATGCACTGTTTCTGTTTACGTCACTCTTGTTCTTCCCGCATCAATCCACTTTTATTCCTACTAACAACCACAACCTATTTTACATCCGAAATTAATTCAGAGAGCGATTCCACTCCGTATTTCCGTGCTCTTCTCTCAAAATGGTTACTTAATTTGCTTATGGTAATCGTATTTAGTACGAATGCACTCTCGACTTTATATACGGTTTTACATTTGAACTTGTCTTTTGTATGCTCAATACGAGTATTAACGAGCTACATTGAGGAGAACGGCTGAATGCACACGAGTTTGTCGACCCCAGATCATGTATGGCCCCTAAAGGAAGAGGGGTTCCTATAACGTTTAATGGTATCGCAGCATATACAGATAAAACTCGCGTTCCCTATTATCTCTGTCACGCTCCACGATCATTGAAACTATTCATCGTACTAGACTCATTATTACTTATTCTTCTGTCGTTGTTCAAGAGCACATTATTCCATTGATGTGAGACAAATGAAGTATCAGAAGTCGTCATTAGTATTCTTGCCATGCTGAAGCTGTAGAAATAAAACTGTGCCGTCAATGGCAAAACATTTTATCTTTCCAGTGCGCCAACGAAGTATCGTCTTAGAATTGTATCTTGAGCGTAAAAAAGCAATAAGACGCGAAGCTTTCGTTGGATGAACGTAAAGCTGGCGCAGCCCGATAGTTGTCCGACGTCGGACATTTTGATAAATTACTATCGGTACAATAACATTCATTTTGTTGCTCGGCTCTTCTGTTTTTAATTTGACCAGTCATCGCCGACCTCAGCGCCAAGAGTTTTGAGAAAAACACGTTTTTCGTTTCTACTTCAGCGGGCGAGGTCTTTCATTAAACTTTTTGTATTAGTAACATTCAAAGTCATGCTGTCAAAGTCGAATCTTTGTGTTCGATTTCTCAATACAAAAATAAATGATATTATACGATCTCAGATTATTGAAATAGCAATTACAGTAATTGGTGATAAAATGCCATCGCGTGCGAGATTCATGCGAGATAGGACATTGAATGTGGAAATACAATAAAATGCATTGAGTTCGTAGCCAGATGCGCCTGTGATCGTGTTTGATAACTGGAGATGAGTCACAACTCACAAGCTTTGTGTCCCTGTAATGACCCGATGACGATAACTGTGCGAAGCGAACCCTCTTTGTGTGAGCATATAACTGATTATGTTAAGGGTACTTAGCTATGTGTAACGATTTGCATTAACTTTCCATTTAAGTTTCCAAAGCACCAGTATTGTAACCATCGCAGTTGAGTACGTAATGAAGTCTCTGTCGTATAACCTTCTTACAATCCCTTTCGTAATGGTTCCGGAGTAAGTAACGTGGAAGCTATAAAGAGGCAGCAGATTAACATTGACGTTTAGGCTCTCGGCCGCAGATAGGTCTCCCCAGACGAGCGTTGAGTGTTATGCGCATATTAAACCCACATCACATCTCGAGTGGTGTGCTTTGGAGCGTGAAATTTATGTCGTTAATAAGGGCTGGGGGGGTTAATTAGCTGATTTATGTTGGCCATATTGTGGCGCGTGGTATTATAGCCCCTGCCATTGACAGTTTAATGGCCTCTTACGGCTATAGGTCGACACGGTGTGTTCTCACTGGTTGTGACGAAAGCGACGATGTTTTTGACGTGTGACGAATGAAGACAGTGAGGAGTAAGCGGTCAGCAGTCGATTGTGAAATTTTATTACGGTGCAACGTAACTTGTATAATCAATGTTTGTGTTTTAATTGCAGTTAACCAATTTAATTCCTGTCATCGAAGATTTTTCGAAATAGTTATACAACGAATTGTACAATTTGATAAATTACATAATTGTCAAAATTGATTTATTTGATTTTTATTACCTATAAGGTCTATCTAAAGGCATCGGTGACCTTTCCCTAGAACAAAGATTTGTTGTTTCTGGACCGAAAATATTTATACACGTAGGCTATACCTATAAATTCTTTTGAATATATAAGAATAGGCATAGCTTACCAAACAAACTCGTCAAAATCACCATCATCCAAGACCGCATGTACTAAAAACTGTCTGTGTCAAGCTTACTCGTATTATGGTACGCTCACACGATCTAAATAAATATAGCGTCTCTGAGCAGCAACGCGACAGCTAGTATGCTAGTAATGGCTGAAAATGATTACGCGCGTGCTATAAAAATGGCAATTCTCTGAGCAAACAAGCGCATCCCCCTCGTGACGCTGCCGCTGGCACGCTCCATCAACCTTAGATACGAGACGCAACCTAATAATCACCGATGTACGGGATCAAACTGGAAGTGTATTGCGAACAAATGTTATAGGAAATTGCTTTGTGGACTTTGCTTTTGAAATTGCTTTTTTTAGTATTTGTGTGTGTAACTATATACTATGATTATAATATACGATTAATGCTCGTTTATCAACACATTCTGTTTGTGCATGCCTAATTATTGTAAATATTGAAATTCTGTTAGTTACGTTATGTGATATTTCGATATATAAAATAAGCACATCAAATATTCAGTTATCATTCCCCACCTAATACTAGGCCTAACCCTAGAATGTTACTATAGTCACGGTAATGTTATCTATAAACATTACCGTGCTATAGTGGTCCTGGAGGCAAAAAACACTGTTGGGGTGCTAACAGTTTTTTTATTTGATATTGAATTATGGAAAATGCAAAGTATTAACAAGACTTAAAATTTCGGCGCACTTATTTAAAGAAATTTAAATATGAGCTTATCTACGAACATTTGGAAGAAATTTTCTCTTATAGGGGATATAAGATAAATGGTTTCCGGGGTCTTAAAAATACCTATTCAGGGTCAAAGGTCAACGGTGGGTGGGATACCATCCTTGGGGGTGGTTTTCGTCCAAGAAATAAAGACCAAGACCAAGTGCAACGAGTGGAAAATTCCAATTTTCTTGGAACACCAATTTAAGGTTTGCCAAAAATGTTCAAATTAATTAAAATAGCAGATTTTTAAGTTGATTTGTGATCTCAGTTCCTAATAAGCACTAATAAGAAACATAGTACGAAAACTTAATTTTAATATAAAATTTAAATTTAAACTTGGGGTTCTCCGAAATTCCTTGTAGCATCATAAGGTTGGTTATATCAGTGTAGGGCTCCAGGCTTAAAACGCTTATTTCTAAGATTATACATAATACAGCAAATACAACTTCAGCAAAATGTTTACAAATCCGATCGGTAAGTATAATAGGTATAGCCAATGTGTCAATAGCAGAAGCGAGGAGTACACGGTATCGCATGACGTCTGTCAGTTACCAGTATCCTGCCTGCTTCTATGTATATAGACCTTCCACACAAACGTATTTTCGTCATAATTATTTAAAATATTAACTGTTCAAACTGTTTCAATTCCAATTTTGCATGCATGTCTTTGAGCCTTGACAGAAGATTTTCTTCTGGTTTGTCAGTTTACCATAAAATTATGTATTTTCAAAATTATTGGGTTTTATCGTTTTGTATGGGAATTATTATTTATACATTATAGATTTGAAGCGCTCGTAGCGAAGTTTGCTTAGCCATTCTGAACCGATCAGCAAAGTTAAGCAACGTCCGCCGCGGTTTTAGAGTTGGATGGGTGACCGCTGGTGACATTACTACTGAGCGCTTACGTGCTTCGGAGGGCACGTTAAGCCGTCGGTCCCGGTTGTTGTCTTAGGATGGCAGTCGTTATAGCATGGTGGAAGGGCATTTTGCGAATGCCCGCCTGGCTAGCTACCACCCTCAAGTAGAAAATCTGTCGCCAAGCATCTAACGACATGTTCAGGCAGCTGTCCTTGAGAGCCAGTAATTCTAGGTTAGCCTGAACAACATCTTCGACCACATCATCACTTACCATCAGCTGAGATAGTAGTCAAAGACTAGCCTACCCAGACATAAAAAAAAGATAAAATAAATATAACGATTAACCGGCATAGACAGCAGGCTCTAAGACATGCACGCAACAATTATATCGAGTTTGATCACTTGCTATTTAAAATATGACTAAACTATGATTGTAAGGAACTACGAAAACGTTTAGTTGAGCAAGTAAAAATATAGTAGATGCAGCTAAAGTGTTTATGTCAAAACTAGCTTTCAGGGCGCGGCTCCACCCGCGCGTTTGTCGGTTATCGCGCTAAAACATTAACCTCTTTTTGCGCAGTTGGATAAAAACTATCCTATGTTTTTTCCCGGGTCACAAACTATTTACATTCCAAATTTCATTCAAATCGGTCCAGTAGTTTTGGCGTGAAAGCGTAACAGACAGACAGTCAGAGAGACAGAGTTACTTTCGCATTTATAATATTAGTACTGATTAAGTATCCGTGTTCGCATTTCTATTTGAAAAAATAATTATATTGAATAATATTTATATTTAAATTTTTTCTTGTTTATTTGTGAAGCTGCATTTAAGTTTCTTTTCCAAGGTGTCCTCTCAAACGTTCGTACTTTCCTACGCATAGCATCCTTCCACGTCGTTCTGAAGAGAAAAGAATATGTAGCAGCCCGTAATGTAGGCTGATGATAATGAATCTAGAGTAAACAGGTCTAGGTGTCACCTTCTCTTATAACAAACTTCTCAACCATCATATAATACGCAACTGAGATAATTGTAATTGATTACTCTCTTTAATCTTAGTACTTCAGCAATCTAATGTTACCAGGAGGGTGTTTGGCAAAAGAAGCACACATGGTTTTCTTGCAGTTCATGATGAGCCTCATAAGTGGTTGGTTGCTTGATGGCTGTACCTTGTCTAACAGTATCTGAAAGTCTTCTTGTGTGATTAAAAAGTGTTGCTCACACGAAATGAACTGGTAATTTATTAACTGCCAATCTATACGCCGCCAATTTATGGGGTGCCTATCGAAGTGAAGAAAGCAAAAATAAATTAAAAACGTGTGGAATTGAACGTAACTTATAGCTTCTATTTCGAAGTATTTCGTAGCTACTAATGAGAAAGGGCTCGATACGTTAATTACTTGGAAGCTCTCTTTATAGAAAAGCGGTACTTTTATTACAGTGTAATTAAACTCGAATTTATTAGTACGACGTCGGAGCCTTTCACAAAGTTGACGTCATGAATGATTCTGGCTTACTATAAGAAGTAGTTTTCTATGTATATATTTTTTTATTGCTGACCATCAGTTGAGATTATTGAGGCTTACCTAGCCTCAATAATCTCAACTGATATAATCTCCACGCTTGGCAGGTGTCTTGGGGATCGCAGTGGAGATATCGGTTTCTCAGAAAGCGCTGCTGCCCAGCTTCTGGTGTGTTACCCATAGTCAACTCTTAGAGATAGGGGGGTGACATTCTAGCTCGGCACATCACCGGCTTTAGTCTTTGTCTGCATGTTGACCTGCAATGTATTTTCAGCTGCCCAAATGTAGTAGTAGTTGTAAATGTAGGTTTCGTATGAATAGTTTGTAGTTATATGTTAATTCAAATTCTGAATTCATCTATAAATTCTGATAGTAAATGGTCATGCTGTAAATTATAAACTAACTTTAAAAAAAGAAAAGGTGCTTTAAGGTTACCACTTTTGTGTATATAACTACAACATTCAATTATCCTATTATTTTTCATACCTAATCATTCAAAAAAAAAAAAGTATACTGACAGGGTTTTGAATTCTTGAGAGAATAAAATATAATAAGAGATGACAAAACATTCTCTTATATTATTTTTCTCGATTGTGCGCTCGTAGTCTAGATCTCCTGAGGATGCTTCGTGTAGAAGCGATACGCGTCAAAAATTCTACGGATTTGGTTGCGTGGTGTTTGTGACATCACGTCGGCTTAACAGGAATATTAGGCGAAAATATCACTACATATATTTTTTATATCTTTCAAGTGTTTTATTTAAATATCAATTCAATGTTTTCTTAAAATATTTAACAAATATTTTTTATTATTCTCTTATATTTGTTTTTTTAATAATTTTATGCGTACCTACTTACGTTTTATGAGTTCATAGAATTAAACTAGAAATGAAAGTTATTTTTCTGAGGTAAGTTACACAAGTTAAAATGTATTCGTCGAAATCATGCTGATAGTATAATATAAAAAACTAACCGCAGGAGTAACGTCCAAAATTGTGCATATACTAAAACTGTATAGCTGTCTAAGAAGAAAATTAACGTATAGTAAAATGCACAACGTATACAATAGAAAACTCGCTTTTCAATGTTAAAAAAAAACAAAGAGCCTTAGGGGTGATTCAAATCACTTGTAAATTATAAATTAAATAAAGTTCTTATCTTCATGAGCGCTGAACGTTGTGGCTACGATATTTTGATTGTCCGAGTAATTTAATTAGACGAATATTAGAGAAAATAATACTTCTCAAATGGATGCGGTCACCTGATTTTAAAATTTTCGTCACGGATGCGTTTAAGATATAGTTTGGTCACATTTTAGCGACAGTTAGATTAGAAAATTTGTTATCGTTGAGCACATCGAAAAAATAATTTAAAAACAGTTCCGATATTTTTTTTATAATCAAGCAATTATTAAAAAACCTTCAGCACAGATTTGTTTCCAGAACGCACGCAAAGTTCACACATAACAGATTTTATCTCAATCCAAATAGTTTTTAATATCTGATTCTTCAGAGTTTGCCCTCTGAAAGTGACCTAAAATCTGGGTATTGCCCCCTTAAAGCAGCTTAACGATATCGCTACTAAAAGGATCGCACAAAATCAATCAGTTAACTTACTTACTTTTATTATTGATATTATTATTATTAGCAAGAGTATCCAACGAACATCCAAAGCTTTATTGAACATTCTTGTTCACGTTGATATAACGATAAAGTGATTGTAAAGCTTGGAGCGTATTGTAACTATTAATTATAATTAGTCGTCAACAAGGTCAGTTCTGGTCTGGCAGCTATTCTTGAGAGCCAGTCCCCGGTGCGTATCTGCTTTTATCTACCACATCAAATTCTAGGTTAGCCTGAACAACATCTTCGACCACATCATCACTTACCATCAGGTGAGATAGTGGTCAAAGGCTAACCTATCAGGCTAAAAAAAAAAATAAAAAAAAAAACATCAATGGCATTATGATTATTTAAATGACAAGTACCAGATTATCACTTTCCATTAGGTTGTCCAATACAAGTCGTTATTAACCGCTTAAGGTCGGCTGTGCGAATTCACACACCGGTTCTACATTTTTTTATTACTGATAGGTTACAATCTCGCTTGATGGTAAGTGATGATGTGTTCGAAGGTGTTAACAGGCTTAACCTAGAATTACTGGCTCTCAAGGACCGAACACACCGTACGGTCCTTGACGACAGATTTTCTACTTGAGGGTGGTCGCTACCCAGGCGGGCATTCGCAAAATATCCTTCCACCATGCAGTGAAACTCAAGCCCGCTGCGGGATTCAAACCATGAACCTGCTACGAGGCATTCCATAGCCAATGCCACTGAGCCAACACTGCTTCAACATCACAACATACATCTAATATCGTACCTACCTATATAGGTAATGGTATAAGCAAAATTGTATTAGCCCAAGGCAGCTTTATATGCTATGTTGATTTAAATAGATAGGTATATATAGTTAAATATTATGTCACATAATATATTTGCTGCAATACGTTGAGCGTTCAAGCATTAGGTATATAATAATCATAACCGTATATTATATTGCGTGTTTATCACATGTCATGCATACGAAGGGCATTTTTTGTGACAATCTGTAGGCGTCATAAGTTATGATATTATTATTATGTACTAGGAAGAGGAACACTAAATCGTGAATAGAAGAGCAACGCTCCTAATGCGTGCGCGCACTATTAGTAACAGACATTTGTCAAGCCATTGAACCTTATAGGATCTAATGGGTTATTGTCACACCATGTTAGCAGGTTCAATAGCATATGGCTAATATGTATTAGGTCTGTAATGTTCACGTTTTTGAAGTATTCCTTTTTTCATCCAACTAAACAAAGGCTTTGCTCGATGAAAAAGTATGGTTTGACTCCGGGCGGTGGCGCTTTCTTTACCCAGCAAATCAAATGTTTTAATGACTCTTTTTTCATGATAGGTTAGCCTTTCACCACTATCTCACCTGATGGAAGTGATGATGTGGTCGAATGTGTTGTTCAAGCTAACCTAGAATTGCTGGCTCTCAAGAACACCGGAACACACCGTTAGGTCCTTGGCGACAGATTTTCTACTTGAGAGTGGTAGCTAGCCATGCGGGCATAAGTGAAATGCCGCGCCACCATGCTATAACAACTGCCATCCTAAGATAACAATCGGAACCGACGGATTAACGTGCCCTCCGAAGCACGGAAGCGCTCAGTAGTAATGTCACTAGCGGTCACCCATCTTGACTTTGCTGATCGGTTAAGAACAGCAAAGCAAAATTCGCTACGAGCGCTTCGAAACTGTTTTGATACTTTAGTTATGCCTTGCATCAAGTGCTTGAAATGGTTTTGGTTGATGCTGGCGGCGGCCGTGTGGAGTCGCCGTCGTCAGGAAATGTGAACTTAATAAATACCTAGTATATGAACACTATTTCAAAAATGCTGAGATTGTGGTCTTTGTATCCTCTTCATCGTTGATGCACTGTACAGGGTAAATTTTTAATCAAATTTGTCAATGAAGTATTTGATAACACGATAGTTTTTAAGCTATTGCATAGCTTCTATCGCGGGCCTTGAGCGTGGAGACCGAATCCAGAAATTCCGTAACGAAAATAACCTAACACCCCCGTCCGGCACAGCGGTGGTACTATATTTGATCAGCACCTCTACAGAACGTAAAAGGAACTAAATTTTGGCAGTTAAAAAGGTTTTGACAAGTAACGTGTCGAGATTTATAATTGCATAAGTTGTTAAAAAATGCTATGTAATAGCTATATCGCGGCAGTCTCCGAGTGCCACACGTCTTTTTTTTTTATGAACTTGTAAAGTATGCTTTGTTATATTATATTATATATTAAAAAGTAAACTTTTGTGGCAATATTTTCACTAAAGTTTACTTTTAATCAGAATATCAATCAATCCTCCAGTTCGGTATTATTATTTTAGAGTTTAGTATTTTTCGGTCAAACAAAATGAATAAGTATGTAAAACAAATATTTTCACAGGCTCGGTAAAGCATATATGACTATGAAACGTCGACTGGAAATCCCGTTGAAATAAATTGAGGGCTGCGATAAGCGTCCCTTTGACGAGCCCTGTCTGCGGATTAGAGCTTGAAAAATGATGGCTTACCTACGCTGCTGGTGTCACGTTAGCTGTGTTTTGTTACATGTCGCGAGATAACGGTCCGTGACATCTCCATTCTAAATAGCCTTTCTTTTTTGCTACACACTTCACACAAAAGCACTAAATCAAGTCAAACCTCAATTTAGACGTACAGGAACTACAGTATATTAACAATATTTCGAAAATGGCGATATTGTTCCGCTGCTTCTTCTTTATAGGTACCTTCTTTATCCATTGATGCACAACACAGAGTTACGAGTATTAAGTTGAGCATTCTTATCCCCAGTGGCAAACGTAACAACGTTTTTCCAATGAAGTGTCAAAGAAGTATTTGATAATACGATAATTTCTTAGATGTGCCTGGTGTTCAGATGAAAAATAATAAAGTAAAGAAAGCTAATGTGAAGTATGTTTTTATATGAAATGTTACGAAATTAAACCGTCTGGGACATTTCAATCTTGAATATCTTCTTATTAACTTACTTATTTGTCACTGAAATACCTTAATTATGATGTCAGTCAACAAATTTTAACAACTCAGAAGAGCTTTGGTTATATTTAGGTCCAATATGACCTCTATATATTTTTTCTTTATATTATCATGATGGCATAAACATGAGGCACGGTGTTAAGCGGTAACCTCTGCCTACAAAAGTTGCAGTTCGTCACCAGTGGCAAACTGCACTTCGTCCTGCGAGGCATAAAGTTGTTCAGTATCGTGCGCCTGTAATTTTATCAGTACTCTTCAAACCGGGACACATTTATGTGAACGTGACTGCTTGGCAGTAAAAATAGGTATGATGGCAGTAGGTACTTCCCCGGACGAATTCACACAAAGGGTTGTGCCGCTACTGAAACTACTTACTACAACTTACTGCAAATTCCTTGCTCTATAACTTTTTCTAGAAACAACCCCATTGTTAAATGTTTATATTACATGTGTTCAATCATCAAAATTATCAATTAAAATGGTTTCATACCATAGATGTACCTTCTAAATAAATTGCATTAGCAGTATTTTGTTATATGACCGGAGAAAAAATATTATTTAGCCGTTAAAAACCTGATTGCCCCAAACCAGGAGATTTTTAGGAGTATTCGAGAGAGTAGGTATTCATCATATACATATATTTATTTAGTACACTACCTAGAATTGTAGTTAGATCTGTCTTCAATGTAGAATTGACACAGTTTGAGATCAAGTGAGCCTGTTTACCGTTCTCGAATACATCATCTGTCACCACCAGATGAAACGGTGACCATGTATGAGTTGTTAAATATATGTATATAAACATTTATATCTTCACATTCGCATATGTGCATTAAAAAGAAAATAAACATAATTACAGTAAACATATTAACAAAACTTCCAAGACGCAACAAAATTTTGTCGGCGAATTTAGTCACGCAAAATACAAAATACTGTAATCAGGATTCCACTTATGAATATATAACATTCAAAATCTAGCCTTGCTTCAAATCTGTCAAGTATTTTGCTCCTTTGTGTCAGCTCATCCTCATGAATCTATACTTTAGTAAACTGGTGCGTTTGACGCATCACAAAAGGATGACGAAACCATCAAACTATCGGAAATATTTATGGAACCGATGTTTTTGTTGAGCGATGTAAAAAAAGTCACCAAACCAAATTGTATCACTCAAAGAGACTAACAATAAAGGTTTGCAATCTGTGCACACATTTGCAATGATTTTTTGCGTCAACACTGGCACTAATAGTTACTCGTACATATTCTGTGGCACGGGTCAGACGTAAATAAAAATACAAAGCCGGCTAAATCTGGGCAGGCCGTACACCTAAATCCCAGGCTCAAAATGGATGTGTGAGGGATAGCTGGCATGTGTCAGATTTCGCAAATTGGGCTTAAAATGTAAATTTGATGGTAATATTTGTACTTAGGTGTACCTTGTTCTGTTTAGAGGAACCAAAGAAAACACTTGGACGAGCTAGAAGTTTATCAATAACATGGCTTTTGGGTGGGTATTTAAAATTTCTCAGCCATGTAGTTCCTATGTATCAGTTTTAGGAGCTGCATCTCATTACATTTACATGTGGTGGGTCTGCTACTATCTTCACCACATTATTACTTTTTATCAAAGTTTTTGCATTGACCATAAACCAAATACTAGTTTCTGTATAGTCTTCAATTAAAAAAGGGATCAATAAATCAGCGAATTGAGGGACCGATAAGTAAAGAGGTATACAATTTTTTGTGATGTGTGATATAACAATATCACACACCACATCAGCTGCCATAACTGCGCTGCAAAAGCATACCCATTCACAAGTGTAGGGATTGAAATACCAGGGGGATTTGAAAGGCGTAGGTGTCTTAGAGATCATAGTGTAAGATGGCAGATCTTTAGAACTTTTGCCCACCTTCTGGGAGATTTTCCCCTTCGTCGCCTCTTACGACTCCTTACTCCTACGCGGGAGCGCAATTCTAGCCCTACACCCTACGGAGGATCCCAATATTAATTACTAGCTTTCCGGGCGCGGCTCCGCCCGCGCGTATGTCGGTTATCGCGCAAACACATTAACCTCCTTTTACGCAGTCGGATGAAAACTATCCTATGTTTTTTCCCGGGTCTCAAACTATCTCCATACCAAATTTCATTCAAATCGGTCCAGTAGTTTTGGCGTGAAAGCGTAACAGACAGACAGACAGAGTTACTTTCACATTTATAATATTAAGTACTGATTATAACTAATAAAGAATTTAAACTATTCTTCCTAATTCTGATGCTTGCACTACGCTCACTGTTAAAGTCACTGTTTACAGGAGTTTTCACTAAAAATTTAATTTTTATGGTAATTAAATTTTTAGTGAAAACTCCTGTGTGTATACTGCCATATTGCTACAAACATTAGAAGATCTACTGGTACTATGCCCGGTAGATGGAAACAGACTCGCTTCTTATTACATGGGGTCAAGATTGTATAATAAAATATAAAGTAAATAATTCTAAAAGATTTCAATAGTTAACTTAGTTACGATATCCACAAAGTAGAGCTGTCAACAGCTAAAATTTTGAAAATCATATTGAGTGTTCCACGACTTTGAGCACTTATAAATCAGCATTGCCAGTAGTGGTTGAGTAAAATATCTTGTAAACACGCCTAATAGATAAATCTAGCGCATCTGTTTTCTCTCGGCGACAGAGACGGTGCACAATTAGTTACAGGATGTTTACGTGTGTTGGCTGCTGTGTATATCAACTGTTGACATCAGTGTACCTACGAGCGATAATAAAAGGCTACGTGCTTATAATAGGTGTAGGTATATACATATAATTACTTATAGAGTCTGTGATCAAAGAAATAAATTGTATATAGTAGGTACCTAGCCATTTTATTCCCAAATAAATGTATTCACCAGAATTATATCAAAAAAGCTATCAGTCAAATTTGTATTATGTTGATTATGGAAAAATAATCAGCCACCAGAAGAGTCCGAATGTTTGCAAATATATACCAATACGAAAAAAAAATTCATTAATAAGTATCAATTGTTCTTGGCCATGTCTTCCGGACTCATGATCATGATCACGGCCCTAGTGGTCACATTTCTGGATTTATATGGCTCTGGTTTACAAATAACACTCAAAATAAGGCAGACCAGGATATAGGTGGGAAGATGGGTAAAACTTTTTGAAGCAACGATGGCTTAGTGGCATTAGCTATGGACTGCCACGCAGCAGGTCCATGGTTCGAACCCCGCCGCGGGCTTGAGCTTCACCGCATGGTGGAAGGGCATTTTGCGAATGCCCGCCTGGCTAGCAACCACCCTCAAGTAGAAATTCTGTCACCAAGCAACTAACGGTGTGTTCCGGCAGCTGTCCTTGAGGGCCAGTAGTTCTAGGTTAAGCCTGTTAACACCTTCGATCACATTATCACTTACCATCAGGTGAGATTGTGGTCAAAGGCTTACATATCCGCAATAAAAAAAAAATGTTGTACCCTTCACTCGTTTTTGGAAAATAATTTGGATTTTTCGGGTGAAATAATTTAGCATCCATTGAGCTATCTTACATAGAGCAGGTATAATTGTATTAACATTTTGATTTCCTTTATTTTGCTTGGTTGGGAGCAACTTATTTTGTTAAGCGTTTAAATTATTAATGAAACTGTATCTTACCCTTAAAATAGGTGAAGACGTTATCATCGAAGATGATAAACAATCTAGTACTAGAATAGGAACTGGATCTCAAGGCTGCTTTGCGACTGTTATGTGAACTTTCGAGTACCTATTTGGAGATTACCCTACTTTCATGGAATGAAGGTCAAGCCCGCCGCTATAAGATTTGAACCATATGAACGGCAGCCACCCTCCGAGCTATTAACGCTAATGATTAGTAAAAGATAATGATAAGAGTTGTTTTATTTGACAACGTGGCTGCATTTTATAATCACATCCATCTTAAAAGTCAATGGTTAGAATGTTAATGCCACCTCAATCTACTACAGAGAATTGTATGAATATATAACTAAGTATAATATGTAAGTAACTGTCTGTGTAATCATTGTTGTGATATCTAATTCATATATTGTATTTATAGAAAAACATTTGTTTACACAATTTAATTCTATTTGATGACCTATTAATAGTATTTTGACATAAAGACAAAGTTCCTTGCATTTTTCATTGAACTAATACAAATTTGTTTAGTTCAAATTAGATTTCGAATTACTACGTCTACCTGGAAAAACCCCACTTTACTCCGTATACCGAGATATAATGCAGAATCAGTTAGCTGGTTAAATTCACGTATGAATGAACCAAGGCTAGTGTAGGTTGTCTGATTTTATAATCATGTTTGTTTTTCCCTGTTATTAAATTTATGTAAATGAAGTGCCGAGAGCTATGGAGATCAGTACTACCCACGCCATTTTATACTAACTTAAAGTACTCCATTTTACATATTTTGTTTATCTCCCAAGGGTAATAAGCACCCATTTTTTTTCAGAACTGTTTAGGTCCCATGAAATAGGGGGCCTGATATGTAACCCAGACAGACTGCTACTGAAAATGTATTTTTTATTAATAAAACTCCACCCGCTTCCAGACCCCGGGACTAATTATATAGGATCTCAAGCTCCAAAGTGACGCTGTGCTTTCACTGACACCTAACTCATTTCTGCTATTGATATTGTAATGCTATTGATATATATATCTAAAATGAAAAGTTGCTCCAAAGAATTGCTTTGATGATTAGGTTCTCATTTATTAATTAGGTATACATGTACTTATAATATAAATATGAAAATATCACAGTGCTCAATTTCAGCAATAAGGACCATACCGACTATTAGTGGTCTAGGTTGTTCAGAACCACAGTGCGTTTCTTGATCACACATAACGTCGCACGAATGCCTCTGACAGCTTTGATAGAAGTGCTGATTTGTCATCCGAGAAACCTTCGATGTTGATCGTAATGACAGTCAGGGCTGGTTCTGAAAAGAACCTTTTAGGTGGTCCTGGAAAGGACCGTTTTGGGAGCCCTGATGAGGGCAGCTTTGGATAGTCGCTCATGTGCCGTGGAGAAAAGATTGGCCAGCCAGAAAGATGGCGCGAGTCTGGCTGCCCAGGGTACGCCGGACGTTGATAATGAAAAACGTCACACGGGGAGGCTCTTTTCGTGCACGTCATATCACAGTGACATATTAATTACATCGATTTTATCAACTTCCACATTGTCGTTAAGTGGGTTGAGCCTTCTTCTACCTCAATCCGTCCATATTACATGTTAAACCTACATGTTTGTCATTGCTCTTCATATCATGCCCATCATTTATTATTTTTTAACTTTTCACGCTTACTAGTACCTTTTCCTAATCTTCGCATCTTTACCACATGTACTCTTCTTTAACGCGCCTCATTCGACGTCCAGCATTATGCGTAATAGACGAGATAATTTAAAATTGTCTATATATCCAGGCAAAAGCAAGATGTTGCGCAAAGGAATATTAGGAATGGCACCTAATATTTATAATAAAGTACCAAAATATATTAGAGACATGAATCATAATTTATTTAAAAGGACATTGAAAAATATACTGACTGCAAAATGCTACTACACAATAAATGACTTTTTAAATGATACATTTTGACATATTATTATTATTATTTTCTATTTTTATTCACTGACACAATATCAATATCCTTTTATTTAATTTAATTACTGTAATTTCCATATGATTGAAGTTAATATTGTATAATATAATTTACTATAATCAAAAATTTGATATGTTGCACACCTTAATGGTATACCACAGCGCTCACCCAATTTATAAGACCTGTATATAACCTGTGTTAATGCAATAAAAATAATTTGAATTTGAATTTGAGCATTCAGATCGTTTTACGACGGATTTTATTTTTTTCCCAAGTTTTGAAGTACATAAATATTAATTTTAATTATGTATGTATATATCCATATTATATATTTTCAACGTGTGACTACATGTTATATGTAAATTGAAGATTGAAATTTCTAAACACAAAGCTGGTAAAGCCACGTATTCACCGAACTTGTAACGTAGAAAAGTTTTCAGCTGATTCTTTATTCATTCTCACCAATTTCCATAAGAAACAGGGTGAAACGCATTTGAATTTCTCACAGCAAAATATTCCTATTGAAACGTATATTTGTTTTCTACTCAATTCACCGATCGGAATCGCTGGGGATGTGTTTTACAAACGACTGTTCGATGATTTATGAGTGCTTTTAACCGGTTGTTGTCAGTGTTCTGTTTAATACCATTTTTTAAATAAGCAACTGTCTCTTTGAAGCTTGGTAGCAATAAAAACATAGTATTAATTGAAATTGTATTAACTTACCAACTATCTAACCAAGAATAAACCTAAATGCTTTTTAACAGGAGTGTATATTGCAATGTGAATGGACGCTAGCTGCTCGGCTTAGTTAGCTGTTTATTCTTATTTCAAGAGAGAAATTAAATAAGAGCTTTCTTGATTCTGGCTATTTTTCTTGATACAAGTTTTTTAAACTACTTATATTTTGGATTTATCTGACCTATTTCCGCGAGTTTTACCATATTCTTAAATAAGACAAAGCTACAAGAATTCCACGGTATATTTTATCGCATTTAAAATATTGCATACCTCGACCAAGTTGCATTGATCATGATCACGAATAAAATGCGATAATCAAAATATAAAAAAATACGTGACACAAATAAGCCCTACCTAATTTGAAATCGATTTACATCATTTTAATGCTGAATAGTTATCCCCTGACGTAGTGTTTCTTATAAATTTAAATACACATTTAAAATAATTATTTGGCTATATATGCGTGTTTTTATCATAACTTAAACAATATATCATAACATAATGAGGTCTTAGATACACTAGTAAGGCCCTCAGGCCTCAAATAAAATCAAATACAACTCATTGTATTTGCCTTTTCCAATATTTCGGAAACCATGATAACATTATAAGTAATATTTTAAATGAATTAACTGTAAGCACTCATCAATGTTTATTAATAGTATCTGCTGATCTGATTTTATTTCGCAACTAAATTGATTTGTATTAAATAACTAAATTGATTTGTATTAAATAACAGGCTTTATCATGCAATGCAGGTAAGCCTTGTTAAATTAACTTTTAACTATTTTTATTGAGCGCTTGGTCGACGCGACGCGTGATCAAAATGCTGGCACCTATTTGGCTCAACGAATACGCACTGCAGTTCAACGGGGCAATGCTGTCAGCATGCTGGGCACGCTGCCATTTGGTAGTGGGCTGGAGCATTTGGACTGCCTGTGGGTCTGCTATGACTTATTGATTGTCTAAATGCTTTTATTGTAGTAGCTGTAGTGTTGTGTATAGTTCGTAATATAGAGATATAGTTTATACTGAATTACTGTGTGTAAATTTTCATCCTCTATTTTTGCTATAGTCCTTAATATGCCCTAGCTCTTATTTGTATCAGAAGATTAAATATCTTATAATATAAATAAGACCTAAGGCATTGATATTCAATCAATTATTATTAGTATTATTCGTAGATCAAAACTGATAACTACTTCCGTTCGTCTGTCTCAATCGGGACCTTGATTACATGATGCTGATGTATATTTTTAGTAACGTAGAAGTGGTGAGAATGATAATATACTCCTACTTATCCACTATTTGTGTAATTGAAAAGTGTGTGTCCCGTTTTTTGGCCGTCCCTTTTAAAAAGGACAGAGTTGGATGTAATTTGTACATATATTAGAACTAATATATTTAATCCTTATTTTATTGAGTAGTGTCTGAAGGAGTATGACAAACACGCGCGGATGAAGCCTCAGGTGAAAACGAGTGAAACGATAATAAAAAAATAGATGAATACTAAGTCTATAACAATGAATAACAAGAGTTTATTCTTCAATGTACGAAAATATATTATTATTTAAATTTACTCGTATATAAGTATGAAACTAGATCAGTCAAAGAAGCGGTTCTAACAAAAACTCAATATCTCTCTACCTACGTTTGTTAATTCAACCCCAAAGGTTCAATTGGGAATCTTTAGGGTTGTTGGGGCGTGGGTGGTTTTTATACGATTTCACGATACGGTCCCAGCTGTTAAACGAACTCAACCAGATGTGGAGATTTGTCCTTTATAGATATGCGTACAAAAGGTAAGTATTTATGTATTTATTATAATATTGGTGAGGATACAGAAGACAAATAACCAACCTACACTGTTTTAAGTTCTTGGTAAATAAGCATGACAATTAAATATTATAAATATACCTTTTTAATATGAAACGTATTAAATTAAACAGATGAAATCATGAAAAATTCGCTACTTTTTCGACCTTCTTCTAAACTTTGTTCTACTTTTTATATCTGTGAAAACGAATTACTTAAGATACAGATAGGCGTTAAAGCGAATATTTTATAAACGTTATCAGTTTGTCTTTTGAGTAGAAAAAAGGACTTCCAAAGTAAATCCGAAGCTATCTGGACAGCCTTCACAGTCGCAAAGTTGTTTACATTAAAACATTTTTATTTTATGCAAGATTAAATAATTAATGAACAAGTTTACTTTAAACTTTTGAGTAAACAGTAAAATTGTTTTATAATTCTGCAAAAACAGACTTTCTGCAAGAAAACATGAAAATTTACTCTGAAAGGAGAATCTCAGGAGAAAACTTTAGTGGAATGGGTTCTGCTGTATATCCCATTTTAGTTATTATTTTCTATTGTTTATATCTTTTTTATTTAATTATTACCTTGTCAAATATACTTAGACCACGGGAGATCCTCACATGAAGCTATTGGCGTATTTTGTGATATTTCCAAGGCATCCGAATGTGTAGATCGAAACTCTAATTTGAAAGCTTTCACAATACGGTGTTTGTGGAAATGACTGAATCTTATAGTCATATTTCTGTTGACCGGTTACAAAATTATACAATACATCTTGAGAGCCTTTGATAAAAAATAGGAGTATAACAAGCATAAATTTGAGGACGTTTTCTGTTTATCTAATCTAATCATATTAATAATTTGACATAGATAGCCAAAGATTTCTGCTACATTGTATTATGCGAAGGTGATCTCTGACTTTTAAAGTTGGAAGAAAACATAGCGAACTAATTAAAGTAATGTTTTTTATAATCTCAAAATGGTTAGCAAATTGTTCGAATCGAACTTCTCTTAAAATAAAAAAAATCAAACTAAATGTTTAAAGTTTTTTACCAAATGTTACTTATGTTGAACTGATCGTTAAGTTTGGTTTAGATAAATTCACTGTCTCTGAGAATGCAACCTTCTGCCCGAGAGAAAAAAAGGTTACAGTTTAACTTTACAGTTGCATCCTCACCTATACGGAAGGCTGGTGCATATGAAATGTATAAGATAAGTCGGTTAACATAATTATGTACAGATTACGGCTAGGCTTCTTTATTTCACGTTACTTCCACAACACTATATATGTGTTATCGTGTATTGCTGTGGGGAGCTGCTGCTGAGATAGAGACAATCTTTATTATTAAAAAAAAACCTGTAATTTGAGCCATATATGACGAGCCGTTAGGGCCGCTCATGCATTACTAGACGACGTCCAAGGTTATTGTCGTGATCAAAAGCCTTAAGAAGATGATTCTTGAGAACAGCAATATATCAGAAGCTGTTTATTAAAGTATATTCGTAGTTCACCTGTTAACAGTACACAAGGTACACTTGGTGAGTTATGCCATGCGAAATAAATGGATTAGAAATAGAGCTAAAACAGAAAATGGAGAAAATATCTCAGAAAACAGGCGAAGGATTTTTTCCGGTGTGTAAACATGTTACGATTTTCTCCGTATTTATTGGGCTATTATAAAAGAAAAAGTATACTGCGGAAAACGGAAAATAAATAACAAAAATAGGTTTCAGAGTCATAATAGTTTTGTGATGCTACGAGTATGTATATATTATACATATTTTACATTTTGGGAATGTATTCCCCGTTGCCGGCTTCAACATGCTCCCTTCTATATCATCATGTGGGAGTTGTAAGAAGTGACGAAGAGATCAACATCAGAAAGTGGACAGTAACGTCTTCTCAAGAAGTGCCATTTTACACTGTAATCCCAAGACGCCTGCCAACCGACGGGTTATGGTAAACCTCTCTAATGAAGGCTTTTGATTAACTGTCAACGGTGCGGTGGGTGGTAAAAATAAAAGTATAAAATCCAAAACAATATATATAAAAAAAAATATGTAAATACATATTTACTAATATGAACTATCTACTGCATGAATAATGAAAGATATATAATATATAGAAATTATGATATAGCATTATAACAGGAACACACCAGAAGGTGGACAGAGCTTTCTGAGGAACTGATATCTCACACTGCGATCCCCAAGACGCCTGCCAAGCGTGGAGATTATGGCAAACCCCTCCATAATGGGGGAGACTGTGTTCAACAGTGGACAATAGGAAGAGGATGCGGCCTCTCCAAAAATTTATATTTAGAGAGAGGTTATCCTATGCATTTATTTTTCTTTTTTGAATTTGAGTTCCACGCACTCCTGTAAACGTTTTTCGACCACGTACTCATTACATTATGCCTAACATTTCGTTGCATATAATAATTAGCTTCATACGCTTTTACTACACTGACTGGATATATAATAGTGAATAGAGGCCTATTAGTGACATCAAATTTGGTTATGTATTCAGTAGACTGAAAAGTTTGTACACGAATGAACAAAAAAAACAAATTATTTAGACAGGATGATCTTAACAAAAATACTTAAAATAATCAATTTACCCTAAGTTACCAGGGTAGTTTTTTTTTAATAAATTTAATTGAATCGATTTCCATAAACATTTGCTTGATTTAGATACTTTTCTTCTTAAATAGATTTCCTATATGTAACATTAACACAAGCTTGATGTTAATGTGTTTGTGTTATGGACACTGCTCTTCACTGCGCACAAGAAAATACTTGATCGTAGAAGCTCCAAGTAGAATAAGTTTTATTTAAATTTTATTCTCTATCGAGCGTCTTGCCTCAATATTGATAATTGCTTAAAGTGTTATAAGTTACTTGAAGGTTATTATAATATTCAGTTCATAAAATATGCTAAGACTATTGTAAGAATAACTCGTATAAACTCTGATAATTACTATCTTTTCATAGTGTTGTTTGGGAGGAAACGCAAATTGAACTGAGATGCATAATCTGAAACGGACAATGATAATTTGTCGAAGTCATGAACAGCACTTTGCTCTATAACACCATGATTACTGAATTGAACGAAATGTTCTACTTAATTTTCGATTATCAAAACTTAGTAGAGCGTAAGAGTTTCATAAATATACTATACATACCAATTTACGATAAGGCTTATAATAAAAACAAGTGCGAGTCGGGCCTCGGTCTATGAGAGACCACCTTCTCGTGTATTAGAGCACCACTAAAAACAATTTCATTAAATTTTAAGTTTACTATTCATCTTTGGGTCAATATTCTACACAAAATATAAAAATTTCAGGTACATTATAACTCATTATGTCTACTAAGGGACCTGTGATTTATAAACGGACGGACGAACGGACAGAAAGACATCGGAGTTACGTTAATAGCGCTCCGTTTTTCCCTTTGGGTAAGGACACCTAAAAAGTGTTTACTTACATTTTCTTTGCTTATTTCAAGTTCTACCGTTTTATGAGCCCCTGGTTCCCATTCCACCTTTCACGTGCCACGGATATCCTATTAACAATTGAATTTGTTACTTCAGGATGATGAAAAATTTCCCTTTCAAATTATGAATTTGATACCGCCGTCACGCGCTTCATCAATTTAATTAAAGGAAATTTTGTTTCTGCCTTTATTAAATTCGTTAGGACACTCTTTCGTCACGTAATTAATAAGGAAAGTTTAATTTTGGAGTTCACGAGGCAGGTGTGGTGTGTGCGTGTCTTAAATTTATATTACGAAATCAAATTTGAACTACGAATTCTTGTAGACAGCGTCTTAGGGATATAATATTTAATTCATAGAAAGATGAATCACTGTTGAGGCGATAGCGAGTTGGACATACACGTTTTGGTTGCTTCACTTTTAAGTTAAAGCTATCGCAACAAGCATGACGCCTGTAAGTCGGTATTGCCCTTTTAAAGACAACGCAAAAACAATCGTTAGAAATATAGGTTACTTGATATGCGTAGAATAAAATTTACTTCATATAACATACGCACTCATATAATCCCGAAGACATACTCTCTCCAGGGAAGGTGGATATTTGACTGACGTGACTACTTGTCATGGCAATACTATAATCTGTGTGCTACTAAAATTTGTCTCTTTCCGATTTAACTACCTAAGAAAGGAGGTTTTAGGATCCCGAGCAGTGTGCCATGTAGATACAGATATTCAAACTAATGGGTAATTGACACAAATATAAGGTACCTGTTGAGGATTTTAAGAGTTTAAAACGGATTTTAGTTACAGAATAAAATCGTCAACCTTCTCCACTACCTAATGTTGAATTTAACAGAACTGAATCGTTAAAAAGTGTAAAATTGTCCACAAAGCTCAACGCCCGTAGATCCAGTGACGAAAGCTAATTGGATTGACACAATTTTTCATAGTTTCTGCACCCAGTTTGCTGACGATTGCTTCAATCAAAATGCAGAGGGGATTATAATCTTACTGGGATAAAATATGTTGAGGTTTCATCGTCTAAAATTTGAGTTCTTATTATTACAAATATTACTTTAATTTAATGAAGTTTTCCCACGCAGGCTGTCTTCACCCGGCATAATAAATAGAATTACTTTTATGTATTTTTCCGAATTGACATTTAGGTAGATATCTTGATCTCGAAGGAGTAGCTAGGCATAATATAATATCAAATACTTAAACAAAAAATAGTTGGAGAGTAAAACAGGGAATAACATTCTTTTAATTTCGAAATAAATTTAAATCACTTGAAAATAGAAGGATTTACGAAACTCATCTTTAGATGGATGAATATAGAGATGTAACCTTAGTTAACATAGAAGACATGAAGGATACCAGCTAATGTAAGAGTAGAATACTCGGTTATTACACTACACTATTCATAAATTAGGCTCCCCTGAATTCTGCAAGGACTGTTACTTAGCTAAGCTTTTTAGCAAAATTGAATAAATAAAATTCATCTGTGGCAACACCAACACAACAAATATTACCTTCGTAAATAATCTGGCAATAATTTATTGTGCACAAAAATCCTACCAATGTACATATTCATTCATTTCCACAACAGCCTCGTAGGAAACAACAATGAACCCGACCTTTAGCTCGATTCGTTCCGTTACTGCCAGCAGTGCCAGCTGAGCCTTTTGCAAATCGTTGCACCATCTGGCCGAGGTACCTTACTCTATAGCCAGCAATTCCGACCCTAACAACATTTGAATAGGATAAGAGACAAACAAGACCAATGAATACCATTACCACAGATATTCATGTTATTGCCCGTCTCCCAAGATAAGGGGGTCGGCATATCATGTTATTTTCTTCCACTCTGTTCTGTTGCTCGTCATCTCGTTGCTCGTCATCTCACTACTCACACCTATCGTGTACATATTCTTCGTAACGCAATACATCCATTGGATATCTTTTTGACCTACCTCTATTTCTATGTCCTCGCACATTCTCACTTAGCATCCTTTTCGTTACACGCTTTCTGTCCCTCCTAATGAAATGACTACACCACGAATATAACAGCTGTTATAGGTACTAGTACCTACCTCAGACGATACATCTTATAAAAAATTGTTTACATATATCGAATTTGTTAGTCTAATCAGATGAAAGTGAACACGACTATGAATAAAAGATACCGCATAAATTATACACAGATCACAGATAGATATGAATTGCCGACTCCAAAACCAGACTACTGTAACCTTTAGGATGGATTATCTTATGACGCAAATATTGCAATAAAATACTCTATTATACTGTTTACATTAAGCCGTCACGGTTAGGTACAAGTGGAAATAATATAAGCTCTATTCTTTTAGATTGAAAGAGTTGTAGAGTTGTACGCCAAGATGGTGGACGTCCGTGGTGTCTGCCTGTCTTAACGCTGGTCCCAGTTAAAAGCGGGCTCACAACACCATTCACGTGCTATAAAATCAGACTAATTTTTGTAATCAAAACGTGGAATAAGTATTATTAACTACTTAAATTATTTTACTATTTCATTAGAATGTTGAGTTGTACGGAAATTTTATCCCAACTTAACCCGTTCGGGTTTTTAGAGCGTAGAATGAAGAGTAAACTGCTTCTTTGAGTAAACTTCTGTAACTTTACCACTAATTTTTTGCATTATATGCAAAAAAAAACTCTATAACTAATGGGAAGTTCTATTTTCCCTTGAATCTTCAGCACCGGATTCGCAGGTGTTGATTTTAAGCTCAGATAAATAAACTATAACTTTTAGCCAAAATAACAAGTAAGTTTAAAATGTAAATGTTCGTGTTCAGTACATAGAAACTGTT
This sequence comes from Plagodis dolabraria, assembly GCA_963854805.1. Classification (NCBI taxonomy): domain Eukaryota; kingdom Metazoa; phylum Arthropoda; class Insecta; order Lepidoptera; family Geometridae; genus Plagodis; species Plagodis dolabraria. The sequence continues at coordinate 17,647,171 of OY978447.1, read as the reverse complement.
ATATTTCGTAACAATACTTGCAATCACACTCTGCAATAGTGCAAATTCTCTGTGAATACAAAAAGGTGCGGAAAAGATATCCATGACGCGCTTCAACCCGTTCGTATACCGCCTATGATGGTGCTTATATCGCTTATAACTTGTATCGGACCGTACTATAATTAATCATCCCAATAGGTATTGACGGCACTAGACGCAAGTCAGTACCTAATCCTGTGGATTACCAACTCAGCCCGCCTTCGATCCTATAACTGGAATTTCCGCCCACGATCCGGGCCTTTTCAGTCGTCAGTCATTGTCAAATTGAAAATCTTTAGAATACCTCTTTCTAGGTAGGTATTTCTCTTTAGAAGAAATTTTTCGGAAGGTACCTTTAATCGGTTTTGGAGACTTAATAGTATCCGAAAAGACATTTAGCTACATCTTTCTTTTATAGTTTTCTTTAGCGGGTAGCTAGAAATAATAATATACTTCTTATAATGACAACAAAACTCTTTACCACTATATATTCTCGAAGGGGTTACCTCGATATAACAATGTTGGCAACAGAGGTCGCAGATCTTCAAGATTTCAAAGCCACGTATAATGCCACTTGCCCAAAAGTAATTATATTATTTACCAATAAAAAGTATATTAATATAAGTACATACTATATACCTACCTGTATAATGTATCCTAAATGCTTAAAGTCCTCGCAACGTAGACATTTTATCAAATATCATATTTATAACAATTACGTTCTCGACACACATTTCAAATGAGCTAATTTATTTATGGCCGTGAAACAGGTGAACATTAAAACAAAACATTACGAATAATTACACGAGATGTGTTGTGTTTAGTCGCAAACAAAACTCATATAAAATGCAAACAAACTCATATTAAATGAGTCGTTCTCATTAGCGTTACTAAAGAGAAAAGATTTTAGGCGCTCCATTAGGAACTGTGTTAAGTGACATTTTAACCTAATGATGTAACTTAGTAACACAACTAATTATACTATATTATTTTTTTTATAAAATGATATAGGTATATTCATAATGTTCTTATATATATTTCCGACAGCACTATTCTTTGCTGACATCATGACCTACCTACAATTGAAGCGTAACGTAAATAATCAAAGACAACTAAATAACTGCTTAAGTGCTTGTATCAACTACTATATAATATAAATAATAATTGAATTAAATATGGAATGATTGACAATATTGTTTTTTGAGCTACAATAGTAAATTAAGTAAGTAGTATGTAAGTATGTAGGTACTCTTAATCTGTGACCACAAACCTGTATTTGTGCCTGATACATATAGTTCCCTGCATACAGGATAGTATCGAACTTTAAGTCTAGGTTTTACTGAAAGGGAATTAAAGGCTATAAGAACTTATTTTTATATTTACATAATGCATATATACATGTTTATGATATTTTGTAATAGCATTCTCTGAAACGGCTCTAACAAATTAGAAAAAGTATTCAGGTATATAGGGGTGTTTGGGGGTGATAAATCTGGGTAGACGCATGAAAATTTGTAATAACATTATACAAATTCTTTACTAAATAGTGGAAAAAAAAGTATGCACAAAAATACAATAAGTTTCGAGTTATTTTTTTTCAGGCATCTGAACTGATGGATCATATTTCTTGGCCGTAACTTTACCAATTCGCGTTTTACAAATTTTTAGACAAAACTATCCAGTTTTCACTATTTTTTACTAATTATATATTTTACGTCTCATGAATCTGAGGAACTGATCCCTCAGTTCAGATGCACACATTTTACATAGGGCACTGAAAACAAGCAGGGCTAACCAATAACACTAGCTACTAATATACCTACTAATAATATTTGGAGGTATCCTGCAGACGCGCGTGTAGCAACTTCGAACCTATAAATATAATTAGCGATTAAACGTAAGCTAATAATTAATAACATTATATCTAAAATAGGTTATTATATTTACAAATAGGATCAAAGTGGAATTCTTTCCGATTCAGCCCGAATCCATACTTACAAGTTTCACCGATGAGTGTACAAAATAATCCGTAAAGTAGTACTTAGTAAGAGATAAAGCTATCACAACAAAACTGCACTTCATCTGCGTTCTGCATCACAATAATCACTTAAAATAAACAAAATTTTGGTTTAGATTTCTGTCTAAATTTACACTACAAACAAGGTTTATTAAAAATTTGCTGGATAAATAGGGATAGAGTTTATAATATACCGACAAGGGCATATTGATGAAAATAAATAACTTGATTAACACCAAATATCCAATATCAGGTTTGTAGCTCATTCCATTTACTAAGTAAGATATCCGTTGCATACGGATGGAACAACAGACTGATGGACAACCGCAACATTTTATCCATTTCGCCCTTTAAGTTTGGAAACCTGCAACAAGTTAGGATTAGGATTTCCTCAAATTGTATTGAATCATCTCAGTAACAACTTGTTAAATTATGGACAAGTATGGCACAGTATACGGGTCACACGGTATAAGCTATGCGAGTCCTAATGATTATGTCGGCATACAGAGGACAAGTCAATCAAACTCACTTTCACAACTGCAACATTAGAGACCTTGCGAACGAGACACAGGTTTTTGTGTTCACCGTTGTCACTATCATAGTTACTAATTACAAAATCTGTAAACAGTTGCCCACCGCAGTTTCTACCCGACTGAGCCATAGCTTAACGTTCTATTAATATGTAAATCCTGGATTAAAGCCACGTCGGATCTACCAGTTCGTATCGATACAGCTATGTTCTGGGTTGAGCACTGATTTTGACTTCCTTTTATCGGTATTTTTTATACAATAGGATTATAAACAGGTATTGTGAGGAAACATATATGAATTTTATTTCAGAATTATAGCGATTGTCAAAAATCGCGGTTGCTGTCTCATAAATATCAACATTTCCGGGATATTTGAGCTCCTACTGCTTTTCAAATATTAAAGCTAGGATTCATATACGTATTTATTTCATTTACAAAAGCACCATGGCAGGTTTTTAATTTGTTAAATTTTGTTCGATGAATAATAATATCAAAAATATCTTTTGCCTTCTACTCTGAACCAATTTGACTTCTTGACTTGATACCTATATTGAAAAATATAACAAATGTAGTACTACAGTTTCGCCAAAACAAAAAAAGGTTTACTCTAACGGTCCTCTTAATTAAAAGATATTGTTTTGGCGCTGTAAACATTTACTTCCAAGCAACTGCAGCGTTGCTAGGGGCGAGCTGTTAGTGCCGCTCGTGCATTACTAGACGACATTCAAGGTCGTTGTCGTGATCTTAGGCCTTAAACGATAAAGATAATTCATACTAACAGGTCTGACAAAACGGTTTATTGGTTTTTCTGACAAGAAATTATATTAGTCCCGATGAAATTGCGTTATACACAGTTAGGTAACCCATTCATATTGCACTACCAAGGGCATAGAAAATATTAATATATATACCGTTTATGTATGTTTGTACTATGCTCCATGCACGGCACCTTATCTTTTCTTTGGAAGTTTTCTATTGACAAAAGGAGCGAATATTTGCAAGGCTTGGCAATCTCCAGGTTTTAAATGTTATCGAATGGAGACAAGGCCAAATTGCACAATAGATGTACTTCCTTCCATTATGATTGCAAAATATTTAACGATGGAATACCCTTGGTTTGTGCAAAAAAAATATGGATTGCATTGCAGAAAGGTTTTAAAGTAAATAAACGTTTGGTTATGAAAGAACAACGGAAGAGGTGGTAGTATCTTCCGTTGCTTAGTGGATACACGTAATGCGGTTGGAAGATGTAAGCAAAGTATACCATATAATGGAAACTGACATATGAGGGCAGCTGCAGCAGATCTGTGCTTGGCAACGCATTTTCTACTTCATATTACAGACCCGGTTGAACGATACGGACGATAAATTAGAATGAAAATTATAGAAGCATAGGACATTATGACGTTGATTTACGAACGCTATACAGTGCTCTGAAAGGTCTTTAATTAGGATAGATTAACAAATCTTCAGGTGGGCCATGTACTCGTAAATTATATAGCATATTATAAGTATTCTTCTAAAAACCGCGCCATAATAATAAAAATAAAAAACAAATTACACAGTGAGATTATACACACCTGAGTAGCGTCCGGCATCATCAAACAAATAGAAGAGGAAACCGAGTTCCCGAGTAAAGTAATAGTATATAGTAGTTGATGTCGCAGCGGTGGCACATCCGTAGTCAGGTGTCGGGAAGTAGCGTCCTAGTTGGTCGTGTGCAATCGTGAGGATGTGGTCATTTCACATTAAAAAAATACTAGTTTCACTCATAGTTTTACCCCTGACAATGGTGAAAATGTATGCTGATGAAAAGTATCCCATGTTTTCTAGGATCTTATCTTATCAATCAAATCGACCGAAACGTCCACCGTAGAACAAGTCCCATATTGGGAGATTTGCCATAATCCCCGGTGGCAAGCGTTTGCTTGTCGTTGTGGCTTGGGGATCGCAGCAAAAATTATCAGTTTTTCATAAGGCGCTGCTGTCCGGTTTCCGATATTTCCCGAAGTTTCCTTTAAGAAATGGGGGAGTGACGTTCTAGCCCGGCACCCACGGGGCAATCTGGGACTTAAACAATCTATATTTTTAGTTTCATTAAAATCGGTTCAGCCGTTTTAGCGTAAAGTAGTAGCAAACATACACACTCACATCATCACAAATTTCGCATTTAGATTATTATTGTGCGTCGCGTCGTCTACAACAACTCTTAGCAAGACTTCTGAATTCTTCTGTCTGGCTACTGAAGTGCTTGATGCTCGACCATGCTATCGTAAGTATATGTGAATTTGGTTAACAAAACAATTTAAAACTCGGTGTCTATTGATATATGTAATCGGTTTAAGGTTTTGAGAGTAAAATCTATGGTATTAGTGTTTTGCCATGCCAAACCATCTTAATTTAGCTTTCTCGACTTAAGTCTATATTTATCCTCCTCACACCATTTCTTCACGCTTTTTTCTCGCTGTTTCCTCACTCTGACACACCCATTTTTCACAATTTATATGTCGTACATTAAAGTCGGCACCAACATTTAAATAGATACAGTTCTGTGATTCAGATTATAAATGGACGCGCCAAATCACGATGAAAATACGTGATATTTCATGATAAAATGATCATATATATAGACGACATATACTGCCGCTATATAATAAAATTATAAATCTTGATATACATTAATATTTCGTGAAAAGTCATAAAAATTGGCTCAGATAGAATGTGCGTGAAATAGATGAGAACATTTGACTGTGTGAAAGAATAAGCTGTGTCTAAAAGATTTGACTACTAAAATTACAAGGTACAGACCTGATTCAAAGAAGGAAACGTGACTTCACTGCGTAGATTAAAGACAAGACGGCAAAAAACTCACTCAAAAATATTTATAACGTAGGTAGTCGTATTTGTACCCTTGGAAAATTAATATTGCGAATATTCCTTACACTTTCCTTACAGCCTTGAAAATAAAATTGTACCTCATAAACCCTAGATATAGTACTGTAAAAATGAACGATCGTTACTTCTAATTTAATTCAATCATGTATTGTACTGATACATTTGAATAAAACTTTTTCTAGAGATCAAACGTAGGTGGATAACTTAATGCGACTGTAGGTTTGAACTCTCACATGGATATCCCTGCTTTCTTTTGCGTCATCTAGAGATTAATGGACTGTAGCCGAATTTCTAGCGCAAAGGTGACGATGTTATTTGTCCAGTAATTAAAGGTAAGTATGAGTACTTGTATATATATCAAGAGAAATCAAAGCTATAATGCTAACGCTTAAGTAGGAACATAGTAGTGGGCGTCCGTATTAATAGAGGTCTCCGGTTTCCATTTACCATGCTTGTGAACAAAATCAGAAGCAGCATTATCATCTTTCATTATGTGAAACGTATCAATTCCCATCTACAAATGGCAGAGATTTTTTCCTATTCATTTGATCTGAATGGTTTCCTTAGGATCGATTTATCCTTGGAGCAGGTACCGGTAATAGTGACCACGCTTTGTCCAAAATTTGGCCCTCAAAGGGAAACAAAAGACAGTCTCGGGGTAACGATCTTGACACCGATCTATTGTCGACTATAACATTGTAAGCTCCATATTGTTCGTCATAGATTTATTGTCTGGAGATGTCGTACCGTCTGATGTAATGGGCGCGGTGGGCCGCGGCTCAAATTCGCTGGTATTGATGGATTGAGGACATTTATCACGGTCTTGAGGAATTATCTAAACTCGCCGAGGAGAAAATGTTTTCTTTTGAACTGTCTACTCAGTTTCATTTTCTTGGAAAAAGCTCAGTTTTTTAGTGTCATTTTTAGACTACACTTACACTACTTTATGTTATGCTATATCTAGTTTAGAAATACATAAATCAGCGTTCTGTGTATTAATAAAAGCCGTGTCTCAAACCGCGATGACAACTTAAGCATATTTTTTTTTATATTATTGTGAAAGAACAAACTCGAGGCCCACCTGATATTAAGCGAACTAACATCTGCCTATAACAGATTCATTTCGTCACAAGTCACGAATTGCACTGCAACCGTCACATTGATACGTAGTTGTTAGGTCTCATGTGCCTTTAATTTCACTGGCTCTCAAAGACTTTTGCCGGAATACACCGTTAGGTGCTCGGCGACAGACCTCTACTTTAGGGTTTTCGCTAGCCAGGAGGACATAGGAAAATGCCCTTCCACCATGAAGTTCAAGCCCGCCACGGCGGGATTCAAATCATTGACCTGCTGCGCGGCATTTCATAGCCAATGCCACTGAGCCATCACTGCTTCATAATAACACATTTTGCTACGAAGATAAAACTTATCCCACTAGTACGCCCTACAGATATATGCCATATAGATAGATACGCCATTGTTAAAATGTTTTATAAAATCGTTTATTATAGATAGATTCGCCATTGTTAAAAATGTTTTATAAAATATCATGTAGCCGGCATATGAAAATCCCTCAGAACAACAGACAATTATGCAAACGTATTCAATGCCGCTCTCCATTTTCATCCAAACAAAAACAACGTGAACGAAAGACGAGTATTATGGTTCCAATGAAAACATTGCTGCGGATCACGGGGCTCGAAGCCCGCCGCAAAAACACGAAAATTGTTTTTGTAAAAACACGACAGTACTTTTCTATTTATAGGAAAGATACTTCATCACAAGCCGACCTTTGTTTTGGTAAGAGATTCCGCCATGGCCAGTGCCATTGACAGTGATCTTGATATTTTTTATTAAATCTTTTTACAACTCGTAATTTGACAAACATTCATTTTTTATCCTGGCAAAAAGGCAATAAGCGAGGTAGCGTTATTGTGTTACATCGTAATGATTCTCCAACAAAAAATGTGAATTATGAACGCCCATTCGTTTAAAATACGGTCCTGGTATTTCAAGAGCTTATTTTTACGGAGCTAGAGCGTTATTATGAAAAAGCAATTTCACGAAGATCAATATTTACATGTCTGAAATTTCATTTAACTTTTCTTTATCTTCTGTGTCAAGGAAATTGAAAATTGTTTATGTATTAACACGATAAAAATCAATAAGGATAAATAACAAAGAAAATTTCTGCCTTATTAAAAATGTTTTAGGCAATTGGTATATATCTTTTAATATATTATTTGTTTTATTAGGTCTTAAGTCAGCTGATTTAAAAAGTAGGCATTGGTACCAAACATCGAGAACTCTCTAAGAGGATTAAGCGTTGGGTCACTAAGTTGATTCAATATGCACGTTAGTTTCATTGTATTGGTTATGATATTTTATTGTATTTATAACGTAAGATATTTAACACATGTTTAATTTGTATTGTAAGAGAAGATATCCTTAAACGACTCCGAATGAATGAGATAAGGGTAGAATAATGATGATTTGATATCATTTAAGACTTACATCAGTTGACAGCCCGAGTATGTATATGTACATATTAAGTTAAATTATTCAATAATGCTTATGTGGAAGTGAAATAATTAAAAACAGTTATGTTGCGTACAACGTAGTTAGTATACATTTGCGCCGCATGAGATGGTCTACCGAAGTTGCAACAGCAGCGTCTGCCTTCCTACGACGCTCGACTAATTTCGTCCCACTATAAAGGCCGGTTTAACGTTTAAAGAAAAAAATCCATCCAACACACTCAACATCTAATGACAACGGAGCACCAGTACAAAGAAGAAAGAGTATCACTCTTTCTACTATGACCAGTACTCGTTTACTCCGTTGTCATTAGATTATGGGCTGGGACAATAGATTACGATCAAGACCACGTGCTCGTTTTGTCAATTTTATATCGTATTATGAGTATACGAAGGGAAAATCCCTGAGGTTTTTGTAACAACTCCGCTTTTCTCGTTAATTTTCCTACCGACTGTTCTAAGACCGTGGGAACAGTAATTTTACTGCATATTCGTTGTCCGTCAGTGGTTTTGTTTAGAGTTGAAAAGACCGTAGACCGTGCGAATGTTACGACCTTGTTATGCCACAATGTCAGATCTATTATTTTCTACGGTTTTCCTTGTCATAAATGAATTATCGCAATTATTTATTCTGGTAAAGCACAATAGGTGATTAAAGAATTGAATTTACCTTTCAAGTTGAATAAAGATTATAAAAATTAACACAGCGGAAATGTTACATCAAACGATGGAAAATCCATTCTAATGGTGTTAAAAGAAATTGGTGTTATATGTTATTTGGAAAAACGATAATTACTTATTAAAAATACTTTGGACTTGATGCGACCGATAACGAGATCTTGTATTTTAAAATATGAAATTAAGCTCCAACTTAAAGAATCCCAGTTTAAGATTTGCAGATATCTGCAAATCTTAAACTGTGATAGCTAGACAGTTGAAATTTTCACAGATGATGTATTTCTATTGCCGCTTTAACAACAAATACAAAAAGTTGGACAAGTGTGAGTCGGACTGAACTCCAGACTCAAAATATGAAGTCAGACTTAAAATATGAAGTCTAATGTTGTATAGCTAATGGTACGGAACCTTTCGTGCGCGAGTCCGACTCGCACTTTACCGATTTTTTTCATGCCGCATTGTCAAATTATTCTGTGCAAACATAACGTAGACATTGTTATAAAATTTTATGCCTGATATAAATTGAAAGTGTTTGTTCTCCTACCACTTATTCATACCATATTTTTATATCAAACTAGCTTTCCGGGCGCGGCTCCACCCGCGCGTATGTCGGTTATCGCGCGAAAACATGAACCTCTTTTTGCGCAGTCGGATAAAAACTATCCTATGTTTTTTCCCGGGTCTCAAACTATCTCCATACCAAATTTAATTCAAATCGGTCCATTACACTGAGAAAAAAATGAAATGTAGCGAAGTCTTTTCACAATGTATGTGTAGTTTTATCTAAAATACGTAATCTACAGCCGTAAAAATGTTGGATAATACAAAATAATGTTGAAGCGTATCAACACGTCACTTAGTTACAACATGTTGTGTACTGATCTTGCCGTTAAATACGTACCCGTCTGTCGGGTCCGTCAACAAGACTCAACATACGTAACCGATATAGGCAGATACATTCTAGGAAGTAGTCCATGGATATGACGTCACAGATAGAACATTACATTATGCTGTCGCATCTTTATAAATGTACTCCAACATTAACAGGATGACACAAACGTCTTGACTAAAAAAAATAATGTTTCAAGTAGTTTGCGTCGTGACTATAAGTAGATCGTCTATTTATTGTAAGTATTTTGGAAACAGACACCTACTGTGAGTAGGCAACAACAAGGTATAAGTAGACAATCTCCTATATGTACGTAGCTTGATGCATGATGTAGGTACGTAGAAAACATTTTTAGTTACATTTAAGTAGACTGCGCTAAGACTCCTTACTGTACGTAGGCCGATGCATGATTTCGTAAGAAAGATCTTTACCACAAGTGAGCAGCTTCAAGGTTGACGTAGAAAAACTATTTACCGTACGTGAATTTATGCGCAATAAATTTACGTAAAATTCATTTAAGTAACCTACTTACTGCGCGTGATGAACGTAGGGAACATCATTATACGTTTTTAGACATACTGCATTTGAACATTATTTAAATGTTACGGGCGCAATAATATACTGTTCCCTCGACATTTTAAAGATTGTTTTACGACAGAAGATCAGTGTGGCCAGATGCCGAATAAAAAAATACGAAAGCAATGTTTCATAAACGCTGATTTTCGACCATTGCTTATTTCAATATTTCTTCATTTACAATCAATTTTGCGCTCGTACTCATGTTCGTATAAAATACAAACAAATCAATTGTTATACGCGTGCAAATAAATAAAAACTAGTTACTCTGCACTGACCCCATATTTCGATTTGGTACTTCTTTAGTTATGTCTATTATGTGCATTTGTACTTTTAGTTTGTGCCTCATTTTTTACATCACATACAACATATATATAACGTTGCTTATATCGGTATCGTTACGTGGTGTTTTCATCATAATAGTTCAATAAGCACAGAAATAATAAAAAGTAATACATTGATGAGATGATTTATAGTATACTATTGACTATATAGAATAAAAAGTTGATATAAGGTTTTTTTTCTGTTATTTTTAAAAATATGTTTGGTATATACCTACTGCATCCCGCAGTATCATTCACGTAGGCAATAATGAAAAGTGATGATGGTCATGATGATTATGATAGTAAGAAGTTTGCGTTGTGTTTATCTAAGACCTAAACTATCTATATTTCTATTTATATTTCAGTTTCATCCAAAGTGGTCCAGCAATTTCAGCGTATATATATATATACAAATATAACAAATATACATTCTCGTCCTTACTTACAAACCTTAGTATTTCTAATAAATCGATTCAGGCGTTACTTTGCGCAAATATAATAATATCAAATATTTTGAAAATATTAAAAAAAACATTAAATTAATATTTTAACAAAACTCTTAAAAACTATTAAAATATAACTAGTGACGATTTCGCCTAATTTTCCTGTTAAGCCGACGTGACGTCACAAATACGTGAGTCGAGAAGGTGCGATCGTGCACTCGTATAGTCAAGACCTCCTGAGGATGCTTCGTGTAGAAGCGACACGCGTCAAACGGTTTGACTGCGTGTTGTTTGTGACGTCACGTCGGCTTAGCAAGAAAATTAGGCGGAATCGACATTGGATATATTTTTATATTTTTAAGTGTTTTATTAAAACTTAGCATTAATAATGTTACTGTTCTTGACCAGGAAAAATTACATATTTTTTTTATTTATAACAGCATTTAGCCACATTCTCACCTGAAGATTTTGGTATTTCCTAATCTAGCCATACTAATTGTAAAACAGAGCTTTTGAGGGTGTAAGGAAGTGTTCAGTTTTTTTTTATAAATATTTAATCTAATACTACTAAACATGGATTGTTTTGTCTACATGGATGAAACCGCGGGGAGCAATTGTTATTATAATAGTTTTTGAAAAGTCTAAGCAATGCATCAATGATATCAAAGTTAATATCTAATTGTATTAATATTTAAATATTTTTATGTGAATACTCGGCTGATTTTGATTTACACGCTGGCAATACTGGCTGGAGCGTAATGCAACAGCTATAATATTAGTTTTCTGCGAGACCGTGGCAATCGCGTCACGCGCGCATGTAAATGTTTTCAACAGTGAATATTTATAAAAAATCTTTTATTACAAAGTTTCCAAAATCAATTTATCACCAATCAAATTTGAATAAACGAAGAAAGGGGTTCAGTCGCCCCAAAGTGGGTCTGTGTGTATAAAGAAAGGCCAAAGACACAGCCTGGCTATCCGGCAACCAGTGAATTCAAATGCTAAACGGCAACATTCACAGGTAAGCGACTTTGTTGTTTTTTTAAAGTCTTTAGTTATAAATGATTTAGTCAAACGTTGAACAAATGCCTCCCTCTATTAAGAAAGGGGGCTATAATTGCAATAATTTTATTTCATTTCATTTGCCATAATGTCCATGCTTGGCAAGCAACTTTGGGAGCTCGTTTGTAAGATGACAGTTCTTCGGAAAAGGCAGCTGTCCAAGTTGTGATATTTTCCCTTTTGTCGCCACTTGCAACTTCCACAGAAAGATATGGATGGTGCAATTTTATCCGGGCATCCCAAGGCCGGTTAAACATAAAACAAATATATTTATGTAAATGAAGTCTACACAATTGTTACAGATGCTGCTGATACTGGTGTTAAAGAAATATTATGAGAATAAAGAACACATCCGACTACCTATGACAATCCAACTCTCCGATAACCCCAAGGTATATTTTGGTATGTTAAATTTTCAAACCTACATGATATTTTACTTTCATAATTCATATTTATGTTTCATATTACTTTCATAGTGGAATTATTCGAATGATCTTAATGTTATTGATTGCAGATTTTACAAGATCTCAACCATATATATCCAAAAAATAATGAGGGGCTTTTCTTATAACTCCAGGGACTAGTGCTAGTGGTAAGTACTTTAAATACCCTTAGAATATACCCGACGACTACAAATAAGCTGGAAACGTAACGCTACAAGTGCAGCACAATTAACTATTGTGGTATAGCGAGTGTAGTCTGACATTAATAAGCTATTGTTTCCTAACTTCTTGGTAATACTTTTTAGGGAGTGTCATTTTTATTTAACAAATTTCATAAAATATTTATTTATTCCAGATGGTGAATCTGAAACTGTAACTGTGCGCCGCACTGCTTTGATCCTCGCATGCATTGTGAAATGAAATGAAATGAAATATATTTATTTACGACATCTTGTAACATCAAATTAGCACACATATTAGAAATAAAACAAAAAAAAGTATTGAACAGTTAACATTAGGTGGACATTAATTTAATGCTACCCGTCATAAATTGGAACCATCTCAGCATAAATGCTAGTTATAAACCAGCGCTGGTCTTCCGATGGACCCAGTGTTGACGTCACCGAAGTATAACGTCTACAACAGTGTTAAAAAATAAAGAGTAAATAAAGACAAATATGCTACAAAATTTCAGTACATATTAAAAATATAAATGACAAATTTAAAATACAATTTAAAAAAAAAGACATACATCAAAAAGATGATACTTATACATGAAAAATCAATAATGATAATGATATAATTCTATAAATAATTTTTTTATTTTAGTGTACACTTTTAAAAATGACTTACGGATTTTTTTAAAAGAAAAATTTATTTAAAATTGTTGATTCCGCATAGAAAAATAAAATGTATATGGAGACCATGTCGAAGATAAATTTTTCAAACTCCGTGAAATGTTGTACGCATGTCTTTTAAGACTGATATCTGAGGTTTGACAGTTTTCCACCACGTCCTTAATAATGTCATGTACCACCTTAGGCTGGCTACGCTCACCTGTCTTTCAACTTAAATTGATAATTGATAATGGACCTAAATATTTATTTTTATTTCAGAACAATTTTGTATATTGTTTTCAATAAATAGATCACAAATCGATGATAATAAATTTTTATTAACCTTATGTATTTATTTATTTAATATGCTTATTTACTGTCTTATTACAGGTGCAGCCTGCATATAGAATAATTACTTAAATCGTGCATCAGCCTTTGTACAGCTAGGTTGTATACGTAAACCTTAGTGCAGTTTACTAATGGTTTGGATCTTTTCTTCGTATAGAATGCATCAATCTATGTAGAGTAGGGTGCACAAATTGTAATCCAATGCGCATAAATAAACCAGGAGCAACCTTCATATAGTAAAGAGGTTTACCTTTGTATACTACAAATGGTGCTCTTAATAACATCTTAAGCGTAATAATGGACCAGGTTTATGTACATATGTAATATCCATACTCTACATAGGCGAATGCATGATAAATATATTAAAAATCCTTACTATTAGTAGGTTGGGCCAAAATTGACGTAGGCAACCTCCTTACTATAATACAGCCGATGCATGATACATATGAGGATCATCCCTACAGTAATTGGGCTGCACCACGATTGACGTACGCAACCTCTTTACTGTACGTAGGACGATGCATTATAAATATAAGGAACATCCTTACTATAAGTAGGCTGCATCAAGATTAACGTACGCAATCTCCTTACCGTATGTAGGCCACTACATGACAAACGTATGGAAAATACTTACCATAAGTAGCCTGCATCAAGATTGGTGTACATAACCTCCTTCCTGTAAGTAGGCTGATACATGAGATACGTAGGGATCATCTTTACTATAAGTAGGCTGCATCAAATTTGACTTACGGTACCTCCTTACTGTACATAGGCCGATACATGACTAACGCAGGGAACATCTTTGCCATAAGTAGGCTGCAACAATATTGACGTAGGCCACCACCTTACTGTACGTAGTTCAATACATGGTAAACGTAGGGAACATCTTTACCATAAATAGGCTGTACCAAAGCTGATGTAGGCAACCTCCTTACAGTACGTAAGCTGACGCATGTTAAACGCCAGAATCACCTTTACCATTAATAGGCTGTAGCAAGTTTGACGTAGACTACCTCCTTATAGTAAACATAATAAACGTAGGAAACATACTTATCGTAAGTAGGCTGTACCAGGATCTACGTAAGTAACATCCTTACTTTGTCAAGATGTTACATACTTATTTGCATGACAGTACATCATTGAATGAATGAATGAACGAATGATTTTCATACATTATTATAATGTACAATGCTCGTTACAGCAAGGCCATTATACGTCATGTTGTCTCATCTTTATGTACGCTAGTCACGTTTTAAACAAGAAATACGTATGTTGAGGCTAAAATTACGTATGTCAAAACATGAAATTTTTCTCAGTGTAGTTTTGGCGTGAAAGCGTAACAGACAGACAGACAGAGTTACTTTCGCATTTATAATATTAGTACTGATGATTTCCAGTTTCATACCAATGAATATTAGTTGCACTTACCACCCTCGGAACATCAAAATAACTTCACTTTACTTTAACACAAAAGAAAGTGTTGGAACAAACTTTTTCAGTAAGTAACTCGTACATTTGCTATTTTCGTCGGAGATTTTCCCCGATCCCACCCATCCCTCGCGTTTTGTAAGTAAAAACTAAAGCCGGATAAAACCCTTTATAAACTGGAGTAAGCTTTTAGTAAAACACTTTATCCATTAATAAGTCACTATTATAAGGTACTCAGTGGAAAAGAGGATTATACTATTCATTAATTGTTATAATTTTACAAAGGTTTGTTTAATAAATTACATACAAAATGTTGTAAGCATAAAATATCAACATAAAAACTCATCATCACGCTAGAGGTATCTTAACATTGCGCCAGACATGTTGTGTTCTAATGTAAAAGGAGGCTAGTCTTATATCACTTACCGTGCAAAGTTCTAAACTTTAACTACTGAACGTTTATGTCAAGAAAAGCACAATGACTGTCCGCCCCGTGATCGAACCCAGGACGTGGAGATACCAAGAACGCGAAGCTTTACGCCACAGCTAACAATTAATAGCTAACATATCGCATAGACATTGCATATACGCATGTTGGTGTGATAATTTGCTTTCGTCTTCGTGCTTGTCTCAGCAAGAGTGTATAAGCAATCCGTACTTATTCTGTTATCTGTGCCTATGGCAAATTCTACCTAGTAATTATCATAAATGTGAAAGCCATGTTAAACGACATAGTAACCGGTTAGATGCTAGTTTTAATATAATTAGTATGAAGCTTCTAACACACGTAAAGAATTTCAAACAAAATATTTGTTACTGAAGCTACGTGTTAATAGCTCATAATAGAATTGTTTGCTGAATCTCATATCGCCCCCTACTGCGCAGTAGTGACCTAGCTAATGTTAACTTTGACCCTGCACACGCACTGCTAACTGCTAAAAGCCCTCAATATTCACGCGAGCACGCTAAACAGGCAACCTTGAACTGAAACATTTTGCACGTAAGTAGCTGTGGAACTGTTAAATCCAGGTTTTATTCACCACATAAACTGACCAGTCATCTACCGCGTTGCCTATTAAAACACGTCCAAAGTCACATAAAGTTTATGTTCACGCATGGCATCGTAAATGCCCTCTAGGTACGGTTTGGATTAAATCCCACACTACCTACATAAAATTCGATTCCAGATTCGAAGTTTTACGGTACGGTAAATCTATCCTTTTTTATTATGTCTAATAGTACCTACAAATAGCCTAGCAATCTTTGTAGTACTTCGCGTAGCATTATTGTTTTCCTATAGTCGTTCTTAGCCGGGCAGTGTTCGCTGCGGTCATTCCTTGAATGGGAGACCGCTACTACTTAGTACTACCATATACTACTGAGTACTACCATGCACTACTGAGTACTACTATGTACTACTGAGTACTACCATGTACTACCGAGAACTACCATGTACTACTGAGTACTATCATGTATAACTGAGCGCTTCATGTCGGTTGTTGTCTTAGAATCATAGATGGCAGGCTGTATCGGAGGTCTTCGGAGGTAGTTGAACGAATGCCCGCTTAGCTACCTCGCCCAAGCAGAAAATCTATCGTCAACTCCAACGCTGTCTTCCTGCAGCTATACTTGACAGCCAGTTTCCATTCTAGGTTAATTCTGTTCACCACATCATCACTTACCATCAGGCGGTTAAAGGCTAACCTGCGGTCAGTAAGAAAAATCTTAAAAATGTCTAACGTAAATTATAATGCAGAATTTTCTAAGTATGTACAAATTGTGCTGTACATATCTAAACGTTACCGATAGATACTGCCACGCTACGTGCCGATGCCAATAAAACTCATTTCGTAAGTGCGGTCGTATTTGGCCTGCTCGCGGCCACAGAGCCTGTTTCCCAATCACTGAATTGGAACAAAGACTGGGTGTTTTCAAACGTGGTTTGTTGCGCTATTGCAAGAAACACCCGATGGGAGGGTTACGACATCAACTGACAGTATGAGTTCGTGACCGCTAACCATGCTTACCGTACCATTTGCGTTGCTGCACCGACACCGATTACTCTTTGTAGATTCGTCTCTTGCAAAGCGATCGGTAATTAACTAGCCAGAGGTTTATCGCTAAACTTGCGAAATTGCTTTTAAAGCTGAGACTAATAAGGATCTAATAAAATTTGCAGGGTCTATGAGCTGACGCGAACGTTTTTTACAGTAGAATATGTAAGATTTTTAACTTACAACCTTATATTTAAGTATAGGCAACAATGTATTATTGATATAGCAGTTCTCAATTAATTTCTATTCAGACATCGAATTTAAAAAATTACTTATTATTTGCGATCATGCAGAAATTTTATTTAATCACCATAAAGCGCTATAGTATGATTATTAAATCCTATTTTAAAGATAAAATATCTAAATAATTACTAAGCCACACCACCACAAGCAAAGCTGAAGAAGATTTTTTTATTGCAGATAGAATGTATCTATATGTTTATGGAAAATTACTGTATCAGCTGGATCATCCACTGCTGAACACAGCCTCCCCTATGTAGGGGGTATTTGCCATAATCCCACGCTTGGCAGGCGGCTTGGGGATCGCAGTGCAAGATATCATAGTTCTTAAGAAGGCGCTGCTGCACACCTTCTAATAGTATTTTTCCCTTAGTCGACTTTTACGACACCCTCACGGGAAGGAATGGGCAGGTGCAATTCTAACCCGGCACCCCACGGGGATTCACAATTATCACAACCAAATAAAAAATTGCACTCACGGCACTTGCTATAAGCTTGCTATTTAATCAGATCTCTATGCGTACCTAAGTATATTCAAAAATATCAAAAAACCTCAAAACAAAGTTCTTACTTTCATTATATTATTTGCCTCTATCAGTCCGAAATTGGCATGTGTACAGTTTATATTATAATTTTCTAGGTTAAACTGAACTTGGTAGGTGATACTGCTTCTCTGTGCCATTGCTAATGGGAAATTCTACCCGTAACCTTGAGAACCATGACGTTTAAGATGTCAAAGTTGATGTTTAGTCCGTATGCCGCATTCAGACCGCAAATTGTGAAAATATAGCTTTTGACATAACACCGGGCCATACTGTTAGACAATCAGTCATCAAGCATAATTCCGCTGAATTGCCGAACCGGGCAATATCTAGCTAATAGCGTTGACAAATCCTCAATGATATGAGATTAAATGTAAGTGCCCTTAATTACGGCACGCAATGAAGTGTTTAGTTTAACCGCATACGTAATGTTGCGTACATTATGCAGTTACAAGGCTGCTTACGATTGCGAGGTTACTTGGAAATCTTGGAATCCAAGTCGATAATAACTTTAAATAAGACGTTGGTACGTAATCTATTTGTTATAAAAATATTTGTCTTTTATCCTACGACTTGTATTATATCCTAATTTGTCTCTTGTTTTCTTTAAAACTCTTAATTCCTCTGATCTGGTATACCTGCATCTACATATTACCGTATCTATCGTGATTCTCACGGTATTTTCTGGCTCGCACTGTCTCAAAGTGGAACCAGCTGCCATGTGAAATATGCCCAAACCGACACGATCTAGGAGCCTTCAAGAAGAGAATATACTCCTCTCCTCCTCAAACCTCAAAGGCTGGCAACGTATCCGCGAGACCTCTGATATGAAGGATATAGGCGACGATGGTCAAGAGCACCAAGTGAGCCACTTCTTATTTGCTCTTCTTATCCTATAAAAAAACCTACTCATTTCCTATCTTATCTATGATAGTTATCACCATTTTCACATTCTCTCTAATCAACATTTTCCATGATCAAATCAATATATAAAGTTATAGGATGGTACAAATTCAATACTTGGCTACCTCCCAAAACAGAAATATGTGTAACAAAATCGTATGTTCGGAACATGATTTCAGGTCCTTCCAAATTATGATGGAAATTAAATTAAAGTTGAAGTCAAATAGAAAGGAGGTAGAAAGTATTACTTTACGGATACAGATATATCTGCGAAGGCGAATTCTTGCGCAACACAAACGGAACAAATTGTTCCACCGAAGTTAGGTGGGTTTAGGCAGGGTTATCACCATTTTAATGTAATAACATTTATCATCACTTGTTCAATTTTAATGACTTTAATTCGCGTAGAAATTTCGTGACCCTTGGTTCTAATCTAGTAAGAATTCTTAGTACCAGAGTCCAGTGTCTGAGACTGAACTGACTGAACCAGAACTGTGCCCTGTAGTTAACAATAGGCACACCGTCTTCTACATGGTACCAAAGGCAAAATGTGGATTTTTACCTCTTCGAGGGTATCTTGGAGTGAAGATATGTTTATATTTTAAACGAAATGATAATTTGGGGGCACGTCAATGCCTCCAACAAATCTCGCTCGCAACATAGGACACAGCAATACCATCGTTTTCTCGAAGTCATTCAAGGCGTTTTACTATCAGCTATCACCAATGATACGTTATGATGACTGAGATGAGAGGGATTTGATGAATTATTTAAAAAATAATATTTGATGTAACCGGGAGAAATAATTAATAAGTAAACGTGATGTTTCACCAGAACCAAATAATAAACCCGAATTATAATCGAAACTAATTTACCTACCTAGCTACTTTTTACTATTAATACCCTATATGAAAAAGTCAGTTACTTGCATACCAAATAGCCGTAATATGACCATATAAAATAATATGATGACTGTTTTTTTTTTAAAAACAATTTCGTAAATCATTTAAATAATATTGCGATGGTAAGAATATGACTAATTACATTAATTACAACTTGGTGTGGTGACAACCCTGGTTACGCGGAAGTTTTACTAGATTGATGTATCACAGATGCTCTTCTTTCATTGTAGGTAGTGTGCATATTAGCGCTAATGTTATTGTAAGTGATGATGTAATACTGTTTATGTTTAATGTACATAATCGTAGCATTGAACAATTGAAAACTAAAACAGCACCTCAATACGTAGGTACTAGGAACAATATTATTATTTATGTACACTATTATTATTAATGAGCGGTAATAGCTATGGACTGCCGTGCCGCAGTTCCCTGGTTCGATTCCC
Organism: Plagodis dolabraria; assembly: GCA_963854805.1. Taxonomy (NCBI): domain Eukaryota; kingdom Metazoa; phylum Arthropoda; class Insecta; order Lepidoptera; family Geometridae; genus Plagodis; species Plagodis dolabraria. The sequence continues at coordinate 17,627,064 of OY978447.1, read as the reverse complement.
AGCCGGCTTCAGCTTCACCGCAATGTGTACCACCCTCAAGTGGAAAATCTGTCGCCAAGCAACTAAAAGGTGTTCCGGCAGCAGTCATTGAGAGCCAGAAAAATTACAGACACATATGAGACTAAACAACTGTATGCCTCAGTGTGACAGGCGCAGTACAATTCGTCACATTACGAAATGCATTTGTTATAGGCAGAGGTTAGTCCACTTAACATTAGGTGGGCCTCATGCTTGTTCCGGCACGATCACATAAAAAAAGATGTAAACATTAAGTACTTATCATATAACGTTTGAAATCTTCCGCTACACACTACGAATAATACATATTAATCCACAAGACTCATCATATGCAATGGGAATTTTGGACGAATGGAATACCTACATAAAGTGTGCTTTTTAGGGTTCCGTACCCAAAGGGTAAAAACGGGACCCTATTATTGAGACTTCGCTGTGCGTCCGTCCGTCCGGAACCCTTCATGCGCGAGTCCGACTCGCACTTAGCCGATTTTTTATTATCTTTCTCAAAGTTACTCACTTCTTTTGTGTCTAAAATTGTCACAATATTAACAACCGCATTATTATTGTTATGCGGGTTTGTACAAGAGGATGATCCTTACTGAATTAAAATAAAATACGCATCTGTTATCAGTACTAATATTATAAATAAATTGATCGACCTTAACCCAACAATGAGTCCGTCCTCAGTCCTTAATTGGATAGAGACTTAGGCAGCATTCTAATGTGATTTGTTACTCGTGGAAATGCAGGGCAAGGTTCTGTGTCTGCTGGCAACGTCGAAACCTTTGTACGACTTAATTATAATCCAATAATTGTACGTTGCAATTTGAGATATCCTAGCCTTTAATTAAGTATTTTTAGTGCGAAAGTTTTTCTTACATATTTTTTTGTAATTTACCTCTTATTGTGATAACAAAAAAAATATGACCAAAAATAGAACCGACATCAACACCTGTTTTTTGGTTAAAAATATTTTTTCACTCTTTTTAGTGACTCTTGCGGGATCGATTGTCAATCATTGTCAACGACTATATTATCACAATAGGTAAATATTTTTCAGTTATTGGAGTATAATTCAAAAACAACTTGACCGGTTTTGATGAAATTTAAATGGGGCCAAACGACAAGCATCAGCTTTCAATCAAAAAAAGGAGTTAACAAACATAAAAATACAGACGAATTAAGAACCTCCTCCTTTTTTGGAAGTCGGTTAAAAAGAAGGCTTATAATATAATAAGATTATCCTCTAAATCACTTACTGCTGAAACTCTATCACGAATTGCGTGTGCACTGTGCGTACGATACTTTATTACAAGTTGCGTATTTATGACACCCTCAGGATATAAATTTCTATATTTTGCGAGTATTTGCTGAACCGCCTGTAAGGTTACTAAAGGGAAATATAGTGGAGCCAGTAACGTATCGAATCTGTGATATAGTTTTGTTCGCGTTCTTATATTATATTTTCGTAATAACTAACCGAGTTCAGAGCTAAAACATGAAAGGAAAATATTAATCCTTTTTTTTTCCATAAAGTTGTTAACCGCCCGGTCAACTCGTAATATTTGTTTGAGAAGGAATATTTTTAATTTCTGTGAACCGTGTAAGGGCAAGAAGGCGATATATAGATGACATGACACTTAATTGACACATTATATACTTTGAAACGTATGACAAAAATAGTATACAATACTTCCATTTTTACAATTGGCGATACTTATTGCTGACCGAGATATTTTACAGACAAAGTTGGATGTTCACTAAAACTGAAAAATAATTAAAAACGAAAATAACAGACTTATAACTACTTCAGCAAACAGAGCGAATTGTCTTTATATAAACATATAACCATAGTGTATCAAAACAAAACATATATGAGGATAATTCTTCTAGATGAACCAAAAGCGTGCTCGATTTTATGAAACCTGTTTGTAATTCCGGCATAATTTTATGATAATTATAGCAGCAGCCGTAGTAATAAGTATTCCATATAAATGTGCCAGTAATTTGAGCATGTTACGAGTACCTTGCGTGACTGTGGGCATTTTAGACCATCCCCGGTTTCCAGAAGTGTCATGTCACGATACAATCGTATGTGCATTACCTGAAACAGATGTAAAACATATTTTATTATTTTTGTTCTGTATTTTATAAACAGAATGATGACAGTATGTGTAAGAATAAATGAAAAAACATTAATAAAACCGTCATGAAATGATGTCCCTATTGAAACCATACTTATACTTTTGAATTGTAAAATACTTATATTCTAGAAAATAATCTAGTCCAGCTAACCATTAAATTACAAACGCGTATAAAGAAGTCTCCGATGACAGTAGGGTAAAAATAGTATGTCAGGAAATGAGACAGTGCCTCAACTCTGACTACACCTCTGCAAATCAAGTGTGACTTATTTTATAGAAATTATGTGATATAAAAGTATTAAGGTGATAAAGGCTTCACATCTGCTTATATTATGCAGGCATCATAACCTTAAAATGTTAATTTCGTCTCAGCCGCTTTGTAACTCAACATGCTACTGGAATCTAGAATTTACACTGTAACAGAACCTTTAGAACTTCACAGTTGGTAAATTGCACGTGCTTCTGGATATCAATGCTTACATGATCAATATAATCCAAACAGTAACCTTGAAGTGATTTTCTGACCAGGAAATTGTATTCTGTAACTTTTACTAGAGGTCTAGTTTTGCCAAGAAAATCTTATAAAATTGTTAATAGAGTGATGAGCACGGAAGTTGCATATTTCGTTGATATCTTTTAAATTTGGATATGAAAACATTTATGATTCATATGAGCGCCAATGATCTTAATTTGCTACGAATATTGATTTTCGTAGCTAATTTGGTACTTTATTAGGAAACGAATTAACAAACACATAATAACTATCGAACCGTTGAACATGGGCTTTGCGAATCAGAATCACACATCAGCCAAATTGAATATGACTAAAGGTAAACATGTATTTAGCAAAATGGTGACTTCTTTGTTGTGGTGAGTTCCGCTTATTGCAACGACAGTTAAATTATTCGAAATTCTATTACTAGTACTTCTAAAGAAATTGTGATCTTGAAAATTTGGGTCAAGGTTAACCATATCTTGGTTAAAATTTATCATCACCGTCACAGGTAGATTTATTGGTATAAGTATCCAGATAATAAACATACAGCATTTCATATCTATATACATAATTTACTTAATGTTTCCGGAGCTCCTGAAGAAATCACACATAAAAAATTCAGTGACGAAGTCGTGTGTAAAATGTAACTATTGTCAAATAAAAGAGAAAGCTGGTTTATTGAATTTCGATGGATTATATGTTCAGCCGGAAGACATCCACTGCCAATATAATTATTCCTTAGGACGCTATACTTACACAACTGTTATGAATTTTCATCCTGAGATTACCGTCTCTCGTATCTCTCGATACGGATTTTCACATTACCAGTTACTGCACGCGTATTAATCACTTCCAAAAGTTACATTTAGCTCGAAGAGGAAAAGAACACGCACTAGTTGAATTACGTTAAAATATCCCAGCATTTTTGAGATTACAAAGATACTGTTGATTGCAAGTAATTTTTTGCACTGTAATGTTGTTTGATTGAATCCACATTTGATGACGCAATGCGCCTAACAGTGCTCTCGGAAATTAAGGCTGAATAGTACACTTGCGACTGAAACCCAGCTGTTTGTTTATTTTTATTGCTATTTTAAGTGTCAGTAACAATTTTACGCCACCACGTTCGAATTATTTATGAAGGGAATCAATCGTAAAACGTTCGTAAAATACAGGTGCACCTCGTACAGTTGATCAAGTACGTTATTGTCTGCTTGGGAGTACTTGTGATAACGAAAATGAATAACCATTATTAATATATTATAAGTTACAACGTTTTATGCACGTTACGCTTAGGGCCTGTTTCAAAATGTTCGAGTAAGTTCCGGTTTTACTACCCAGAACATATTAATTAAACAAAACACTATCTTTGCGTTTCACAGTCATCGATTTAGCCTATCCATCGGTTAAAGCTTGAAACGCTCTGCATGTTAAATGTAATTTTTATCATTCAGTTATTTTATGTGTTGCATAGCAACCCGAAACTTTATTATGACTTTCTGAAACGGGTCCTTAACGTCTTCAAGATAGAAGTTGCTATACACTAAGTTAAAGAAATATATGTTGCTTCGACAAATGCTTTCATCATAGATGACAGACATAATTATATGTATTTGTTGTGTTTTATTGTCGTCTATATATAATAAAATAGAAATCAATTTTTTTGAGGCAAAATTCACCTATGACATGACAAATAATATGGCACTTTTCAAAAACCTAAAAACTTTTGATGATGAATAGATTCAGACGTTACGTTGTGGAAATCCATATTTAGTAATAAAAATTTGATGATTTCTCTTAAGATTTTTAATATATTTGTTATTATTAAAAACTTTTCATAATAATTATTCAAAACTATTCTTCTAACGATGATCTATTCTCAACGACATAAGTCCTTTTGAATTGTTGTTTAAGTATTTCCCATTGTGTCCTTACTGAATTCAATCTAAGATGTTTGTAGTAGAATTTTATGATTTAATTTTTTTTTATTATTAAATAAAAAAATAAGATTTAGTCCATGCATTGCTATATAGTTTTATATACTAGTTTCTTTTCTGTTTACATTATGTACCTTTGGTCATCATGAATGCCCAATGATTTACAAATGGGTTTCAAATTGAACTATAACACTTCAAATTGATCCGACCTTATAATTGATAGGTATGTCAGGCAGGAATGCGAAATGTGTACAAGTTATAGTCTTCCTATGAGACGTACATATGTAGTAGGTATATATCATGAATATATCGCAATGGCAAAACTTGCAGAATCAGTGTCTAGTTCCAAAGCCAAGCTATACCCATTTTAGTAATTGCAGTGTACCGTTTAGACCGTGTGTATAAAGCGCAGACGCCATTTGACCTGGATATGTTCTTTATTACGGCCCGGATATTTTTATAGCCGAAACTCTTTTGACCTTCGTCGCTTTTATGTTTCTTTACAGTAACTAGAGGTATGTTGGTAAGCTTGATTTATTTACGCCGTGCTTTATTGCCCACCAGGAGGCGTTACTCTGCAAATTACTTTCGAGGTTTTGTATAACTAGTTTTGAGAAGGCCTAACTAATTTATAGCGAAGTTTGTCATTCTAGTTTGTGTCACGAGAATGATATAATTAAAATGCTTTTTTATATTTTTTTATAATTATTCCTTAAGCCCAAATTCCAACTGGTCAACTCAATAATTTTTAAAGCACTTATCTACTGCATTTTGTTGGTCCTACTTATATGATACAAAGCGGTGAATATAGTTTTGGTATTTCAAAATATTAAACACATCACAAAATGTAACAATTTTGGTAGACTGCCACGCAGGGATCCATGATCCTGCCGGACTTAAGCTTCATTCTATGTGATTATAGTGCATTTTGCGAATGCTCGCCGGAATATCTACCATGGTCAAGAATTAATTCGTCAAGCACCTAACAATGTTGTGAAAGCTATTCTAGAGAACAAGTAGATAATTCTATAGATTTAGCATTTTAGCACCTTCGACTACATCGTCACTTACAGGTGCCACTGTGGTTATTAATAAAAAAAGGCTTTGTTCTACGTTCAGCATTAAGAGCGAACGATCGTCAATAGATATTCATTTGATTTGTGTTCTAATTACTGCGCTTACGAAGCGAATCAACAGAGTATCATCGTTCATTGTTAATTATTCAACTCATTGCATTGCATGACACGCGTGCGGACGTGTGAAGCGTACATACAACAGTAATTCAACAAGTAATTAAACTCATATACGCATTACCAGACTTTATTAGCAAGGTTAACAACCACTTATCAAACAATAGTGAAGGCTAGCCATTAACACGAAGATGCTTGATAAAATTTGTAGTTCAAGAGATACGGGCTCGAAAATCCATACTAGTTTTAATCGATAGCCCCGGAGCATAATCCATATAAGAAGAGTTTGATCTTTGTATTTTTGACAGTTTGTCAATATTTAGAAATTTCACGAATATCAAATTCATATTCAGTTACTAATACGCACTCATAGACGCTAGAGACAAGGTAATAAAGTATTTATAAACAATTTCGGATGCCAAAATTATACACAAATTTTCTGCTCGATCAAATTTAGTGGATCTAGAGATGTCTTACTGAAAGTAAATTACATTTATCATTATCATCTAGTGCTTCTCTTGCCTAAGTAAACTGTTTCTTATTAAAGAGAAAAAGCAGCTCGACGCTGGCACTGGATGTTCCATAATCTTTACCTTTTCTAATTCCAGAAGCGCGCTTTTTATATATTAGGCTGTAGCAATGTAAAACCGTAATGGAGCGATGCCCTTCTCGCACTTGTCTAGATTTTTTCTAATACGAATGCTTAACGTTTTGGATCAATCTTTTTATGATTATCCAAAATCCAAACTCTCGTGGCTATAGCGGATTGGCATGTTATAGTATAATCATTGTGCCTATATTTACGTATAATTTGCACGACAAACCACTAGAAATGTAACACCTAGCGTATACAGCTGTTTCCCGTAGTAAATTCAGGTCCTCCCCAAATCTAGGTGAGATTTGTGTGCCTGTGTAAATCAAAGCTGCTGGTGCAATAGCGGAGCCGTAATAGGTATTATGGAGAACTGGGTCGCACCGCGTTCCCACGATACATTTCGTAGAGGGATGGTGATGGTACTATGAACATTTGGAAATTCATTTAGGGACAATGAATGCTTAGCGCGTGAAGGCACTTTCCATACAAACGTAGTTTCAACATGTCATATTATATACACAGTGTTCCATCTTGGTCAAAATTTACACAGTCTACCTTGAGATGATTATTTATACTTCTGGTCCAGATTTATGTAAAATTATGTCTTAAATTATTCAATAACTATGGGAATTCTTATGTAAACATATAGAGTAAAATAAATAATGATACAGAATTCGGGCAATCCATGGGCAAAAATATTAGGTTCAAAATGGATGCAAAATTTCATAAGAGTTCAAACATTTACTGCGTAATTTAAAAATAATGCTATTTTTTACATTTCACTTTTCTAGAATATTAAACTATGTAACCGATAATTTTATAGTTCCTACTCTAAGGCCTCGATAAGGTAAGCACCTTCGGATACGTTAAGCGCCTTATTTATTGAGTATCGAATAGGTACATTTAACGTATTGGGTTGTTCCGTTTTATCCTATGATGTCTCTACCTATAATTTTTAAGATTCCTAACTCTACTTACTCTATTTATATTATTAATTTTCTGAACATATCCGATATATGTCCCATATTCATCCCAAAGTAAAAATTAAAAAGAAAAGTAATATCGTCATGCCTGTTTTATCCGAAGGGATGAGTCTAAAAGTAATTTTTTGGCACCACGATACAGGCCTAGATGAATCCCAATGTTTTCCTGCATGGTCATAAGACGTTACGCGAATGCCAGCCAGGTTAGTATTACGTTCAGGTTACCTTCACGTGTGAAACCTATCGCCAAGCACCAAACAGTGTCCGACAGCTGTACTTAAGAGCCAGTAAATTCTAAGCTTAGCCACCATTGACAACATCACCACTTATCAATACAAGTGAAATGGTATTCAAATACTAACCTCTTTATAATCAGTATCAGCAACATTTTCCTGTCCAAAAACCTTTTGAAACCTATTACAGATCCTCTAAAATCGTTCATTTATGAAAAAAACGCTGTAGGGTTGTCTATGCTACAGAGACATGTCATGGAATATAACGAAACGATCCATGTTTCACAATAACGCAGTATTTGCGCTGGAGCCATTGTCTCACCGCAGCGTGACGATCAGAGCCCTTCCCTTAGCATAAACCATTCATTACGAGTCATTCCTGTTCCAATTCGTTCTACTGTGGTTCAACTGTATTCTGTTAATGGAAAATAAAAAAAATTTGTTCGCTCTTTTCTGTAAAGATTTGTTCAATACCTACATGGGTTGGCTGCTATGTTAGGCAAATTAAGTATATCAAATTTAATAAAAAACATTATGATGATATATTGTTAATAATTTGTGTAGGTACTTAAGCCCGGTTTTACAATCATTAAATAGTTACTATTCCTAAGAATACATTTATACAACAATAACAAAATAAACGAATGTCGTTAAAAGCTCATTTGTTTTCAACTTGGTTGGTTAACATTTTATCAGACTTCTGAGAGAACAAGTCCTTGTTGACCGATTAAATTGATTGACCGGCGTTGACCCAAAGACAAAACGTTGCTACTTACTTAGGCTAGAGACTTTAAAAATAAGGATAGTTCTTTTTTATAGCGTACTTAGAGACTATCCAAGAAAATAATTTCCACAATACGGCCCTAAGCAATTCGAAAGGGCGAATCAAAAATTGTGTGGAACATTGTGCTCAAACACATAAGGGTTTGTTATGAAGATATAAAACCATCGCTCAGCAGTTGGTAGTCACCCACCAGACTATCATCAGTTCCATACCAACAATAACAATAAAATTTTACTTAAGTTCTATAAAATATTACTTTATATAAAATTGTACCAAGGAAACTTTTCAGTGTCCACAATTATCAATTTGTTAACGAGTTTTGAGTGCCAGCGCACTTACATTAGCTTGGCAACTAATTACAATGAACATAAAATAGTACTTGTTTAACAAACATTCCAATTAGTAGTTTCAGTCAAGAGTAACTCATCCACTTGGTTATTTACTTCTTTAGTAAAATATTGGCTAGCAACTTCGGTACTTAGCAAGTTAGAAGAAGTTTCACTAACAATACTACCATAACTTGTTACAAAAGAAAACTATTCATTCTCGTATGGTTGTGGAACGTTACTTTAACAATTACTTATGAACATGATTTATACTTTTGTACTGTGAGCTTTTCCAAATTGTATAAGGATCGCAGTGGGAAAGTTTGAGAATATATACTCATGAGTAAGACGTCATAGTAATATCAAGGTTTAATATACTAAGGGGTAGGAAGAGGTAACGTGTACAAGCACCCACGGTTTTCTAGATAAGTCTAGTATTTGGCCCGTGTATTAATAGGATGCAAACTTCTAGCCATTGTTTTATTTATGTTTCGAAGAAAACAATGTTACCGTTACTTCGAAGACTCAAATTTTAACTGCCCTTATTAATAAACTAATTGAATCTACCACTACAAGCATTTGAGGGTAAGACGGTTTTTTGTTTCCTACTACCACCAGCGGTGGCCATATTATGTGGATATGCGAGCTACATCATCCCCCGCATCGTCACTGAAGTCATGATAGATAGCGGTCGAACGTAAAACCATTTCGAAAGTACTCGAGTCCTTTGTATAAAACTATCAATTTAAGTGCTATTAATTAAATATACAGGCTATGCAGTATGCAGTATGCTATTTAGTATTCATATCCAACCAGTCTTCGAGTTGTAAAGATGCTGCTCTGCTAAAACAGTTATATTTTAACTAATATATAAATTTTGAAAAACGTACACATATCATAATCAAATGATTATGTAGGTTACCAGAATATTGGATTTTCCATTTTTTTTTCCATATTAAGCTACTTAATACGTACGACACAAGAGTGTGTTTTAAAGCTGCTGCTATTGTTACGATGAAGGATTAGCACTTAAACTACGTACCAAGCAGAAAGCAAGTAGGTGCTACAGCTGAAATTAATCTATAATATGGTGATATAAGACTTTTATAAAGTTTCACAATAAAACGTGTATTGTCAAATGCATGTGACCACTATAATTTAAGAAATAGAAAGCGATTACGCGAGACGTATATGATGTATAATATATACTCGTTCTTGTGGTTAGAGAGAGCAATTTATGAACAATGGTCTACCTACGCAGCTAAACATAGAGCACCGTAGTAGAGTCCAGCCATCTACTGGCGGTTATCTTTGAGATCTAATGGTCAGGTCACGAATATACGTTGTAAATAACAACACGTACCAAACCATAAGTAGAGCTCTCAAAAAGGTGTTCGAAGATATTATGAAGACAATATGTGTTCTAACAAATTATCTATCCGTGATATGAATAGAAGCTATCGGTTTTTATAGCTCCAAAAGAGGTTACAATACATTTAATTAGTTTAGAAATGTTGTATTGATATAGTTTGATGCAAATACATATGTGACCGTCTTATTTGTTCTATCGTATACATTTTAATCTACAACATCCTTTTAACACGTTGTAATTTATTACCAGCTGAAATATTTAGTGGCAAGACATTACATAGGTATTTATCATGCTGCAATTTAAGATAGATAGATAGCTAACACTTTATTGTACTTTTTTATTACAATATAATATAAGTAACAAAATATTTCATGTTAAGATAAAAAAAAATCGTTTTCGTTTAAACCTATTCCCAATTATTTCATATTTTCTAAACGTGTATCTGTTGTAATAGAAATCTGGTAGGTGACTATTCAGCATGCCCGATTTTCACACATATACGTATGCAAGCACTCGTACAAGTGTTTTTTTAACCTATAGTGTCATAGGTGCTATAATACCTTATAAATATCTAACATACTTTTTAGCGCTTTACCGCTCCTATTGTTTCAAGCGCATCGGCAACGCTTGCGGGACTCGAATTTGTCATATAAGAAAGTTACTTCTGCTTTGTAAAACATCGTGAAAAATAAATATTTAATAAAAAATGACACAGAGGACAAATTTGTAGGTATGTAAAAACATCTGACAATCAAACATTCTTTGAACTAACTTTAAATTGAAATCCACGAAATACGTAAAATGAGTAAATATGATTAGGCTCCTTCAGAAATGTACCTTATATGAATTTAAGTTACCAGTTTATTACAACTTAAAACTTAATAACACAGAGAGCTTCAATTCCAACAAGAAAATATCTTATGTACATCACAAAATAAAAAAGACGTATTATACGAACAAAAGATACTTGTGTTTAATATCTCAACAAAATTTCAATTTGTATCACAATCCGATCGCTCATATACTTACATAATAAAAAATACTAAGACTAAGACTGAACACGTCAGCTTTCAAAGAAAAAGAACCGCGTCAAAATCGGTCCGTTCGTGTAGGAGCTGCGATGCCACAGACGTCAAACTTATAACACGTTAAAAGAACCACACAAAACGGTTTCTTATAAAGTATTCGAACATTTTCCCACAGTGCTAGTTAGTACTAAACTACCACACTATTTAAAACAGTATGTTACAACCTCGCTGCTTCGCCATGACACATATACCTAGTACGGAACCAGACTGGCCGCTCAGCTAGTCCTATCCATTTAGAGTCAACATTAGTTCTTTTGCTTGTTCTTTAATGCATTGCATTGTTTCTTTAATTCATTGCTTGCGGCCATCTGCTTCGTTGACCGGTTAGTGGGCTGTGCTGTTTTGTTTTATGATCCCAACGCTTTGGTACTAAACTAGTTTAATGGAATACACTTTTATTTCTTATTAACGTAACATAGCAAGAATATTGTATTGTACAAAGAACACCATCAATACAATGTAGGTATTACCACAGTGCTTTTACTTACTTTGAGACGAATTATTAAGAATTAAGATTCATTGTGCAGGTGCATTGTACCACGCTTCGCAGTGGAACTCAAATACGAAGGGGTATTCCAAAGTTATCTTTTTTTTTATTATCTGTCCTATGTACATTCGTAAGCGATGTTAAGAGACAGCAAAAGTGGACCTCCCAAGTGGTCAAATGAGACGGATTCAAGTGGAAAGAACGGTTTATATTATATTTGATCGATTTACCTACCATACGAGTATACCGGATTCATTGTGTTACAATAAAATTCGTCTTTATATTTTCAGACTTAAGTACTTAACTATGAATAATATACGAATTAAATCCATTTTTTGTATTAGGTACTCATAGATTCAGTGTGTATGATCTGGATCCCTAGTGCAACGTGTTACGGAACTTACGGATAACCGAATAACTCAAAGTGCCAAAAGTATTTCAAGAATTAGTTCGAAACCTGTTTTTTATTAACATGAATTCATCATGCAGGTCATTAGTATATCTTATTGCAGTGGAATTAAAAATACACAGGCGCATTAAGAAGTTGTCGTTCCATTTTCAATCTTATTTAGGTACCTAAACTTTTATATAGGACATTCTCTACTATATACTCAACTATGTTGTCTACTATGTACTCTACGAGGACGTAACGGAACAGGTTTTATAATAACTAAATTGAAATGTTATTTATAAATAACAGGACTCTTAATACGAAAAATATTATATTGAGTTTGGTCATAATGTTTTTTTATACCTTATAATCCTTATAGTGATGGTAAGTGATGATACGATCGAAGATGTTGTTCCGGCTAACCTAGAATAACTGGCTCTGAAAGACAGCTATCGGAACATACTGTTAGGTGTTTGGCGACATATTTTCTACTTGAGGGCTATCTAGGCGGGCGTTAACAAGATGCCCTACCATACCATCATGTAAACATTTGTATTCCTTGAACACCCATCTTTTCTCTTAAATTATGCAAGATATATGTAGCACTAAAGACTATTTGTAGTTATACCTACGTATAATCTATCAAGCTCTTTGCTCAATTAAAATAGTTTTCCTTCACCAAATAGAATAAAAGATATAAATAACGCAGAGTATTCCGTGTGACTTGAGTTTAAAATAGGGTCACCATGCTTTGTATACTTGTGGATTATTATTATAAAATTTATAAATTATAATCTAAGAATACAGATAAACTCTTAGTAAGCAAGAAGGGATTAAATTATTACAACTATAATGAATACCCTCCCCAATGTTTTTTTTTTCTGTAATGAGATATGAGTTTTGGGATACTATTTATGGGGAAAATATGAATGTTTATATTTTTATTAAAAAAAAATTGTCTTTGGAACATTTTTTAGATATATGACAAAAAAATCTCAATCTATAAATAAGGTATATATTTTTTCTTTAGTAGTAGTAGCTTATAATTAGTAATTTGAAATCAGAGTTCACTAAAAACCTAATAAAAAAAAATCATGACATTTTGAATACCTATTATTCAGACATATTTGCAAATAATGGTACTACCAAAACATTATGAGTTATAAAAAATATTTTTAATAAAATTTTAGTATTAACATATTTTTTAATAAAATTAAGTAATTGTTTTACACATTTATTAATATATTTAGTGTTGTTAATTTTCAACAGCGTGCATATAAGCGTAAGGAATGGAATGGTATCAATAGTTATTGATTATTTATTTTACAAAATAACTAATCGTAACTTTAACACTTATTGCAATATATACTACGCGAAATTATTAAATATATATCTACATTACAAGATCGTCGCTCAACATTGTGCGGAAAAAATATAAGGCCAACAAAGCATTATGTTTAAATAAATTGATATCTCTGAATTCCGAATAATATCACGCTGTTAGAAAGTAGTCCGTAGAAAAATCTCAAGATGGCCACTTGTAAGGAGCGAGGTTCACAGTTAATTACTTTGTATCCGGCTAACGAAGTGCTAACTCGAGATATGTACGCAGTTCGCAAAGCTTTATATCTTCACTTTGAAAAGTATACTTAGGAACTAGCTAATAATAGCCCCTTTTTGATGTTAAATAAAATGGTAATTACTGAACACTTGAAACAGACGTCAATATGGACGTCAAGAATATTCTCTACCCGCTATTCTAGTTGCGTAGGTTTGATACCATATGTAGGTAAATATTTTCCAACACCAGTAGAATACATGAAAACATTAAAAAGTATTATGTGCAATTTATATTTTTTATTAATATTATTACGACCTCTCATTTTAAAAATTTTAGTAATGTGCGAGATACAATTTATCCTCTTGTTTTAATTTTGTAATGTAATGCGCGGAGCATGCGTTATTCTTCAAAAATATAATTTTTTTATTTAATTATTTCGAAACAAAATATCATTATATAATTTATTTAAAATATATATGAATAACGTCTGTACGGTGTTTTGAACCAATTTATAATTTAACTGTATTGAATATTTTCATTTGATGTACTTATTGAAAATCTTATTATTATATTGAGCAAAAACATGACCTCTAAATATTTTACCAGCGGGTGCCCCATGAAGTTTGGTCTCTGCTTTATTGGGTGCCCCCACGTGTGGTATTTGGTTGTAGCTCTCTCTTAGGCATTACTTAGTACATTGCATAAATTTAATTTACCTGGAATAACACTATAAGAGGAGATCTTAATTAAAAATCAGTCACCATGGAGTTCTAACCTCTACACTTATGTATAAACTTTCTTAGATACTCATTACTTATAACCGTCACCATTTACTGTGTAGTCATATCATAGCTCTATAAAAATTGACAATCGTCAATGCACGGCTACTATAGCGTCAAAGTTGGTACCTACTTACCTACTAAAGTTGAGCTTTACTTTAAAGTAGGTATTACCTAACTAACACAGACATTTTACCTAATATAATAAACCTTTAGGTAAGTATTTTATTCATGACCTTAATGTAGTGCAAGAAAAACGCTATACCTGACAAAAACCTACCTTAGTATTTATTATACTTGACTTTTCGACATTATAATTACTCATATTGATGGATACATCCTACGAAGCCGAGTAAATAATTGTTAAAAATCCGAAAACAGCATAACTGCGGCACAACATCGTGTTTAACACTCCATTTACTGTATAAATGATGAGGGCTATTGAATAGAAATTATTAATTTATGGAGCTTAAAGCAAATAAATTGCAGCGAATTTTAAATTACAGAGAATATTTCGGTTTCAGTTACAATATTTGTATTTTTAATGACAGTTCCTGGGACAAATAATATATGAATCAGATAATATATTACCCTAATAATATAACAGTTAATTTATGAATCAATAGTAAGATGTTATACAAGGGTCGAAAGGAATCAACCCATACGAGGTATTTAGACTGCCTGTGAGTCTGCAATGACTTATGGGTTTTTTAGATGCTTTTATTGTAGTAGCTTGTAGTTGTAGTGTTGTATATACAAGTTTAGTATTTTGTTAATAAAGGCATACCGCCGGTTAAAAATAGAAGTTTTTCTAAAATATTTATTCTTTATACAACATGAGTATGTAGTACCTATTTAAAAGAAGTTAGAACAATTCGCAAAATGTATGTGAAATTTTTGTTAGATTTTTTTTACTTTTTATTCAGTTATTAGCCGGCCAAAATATATAATCTTTTTAATTTTTTAATATTCAACACACTATGTCACCTCCACGCCATCACGAGCCATCCCGCCGGTATGCATGTTTATATAGTTGTGAAAAATAACTTCTAAGTTATTTTTTTCTCGAAAGAGTGTTTTCAGCCTGTAAAGCGGGCCTGAATTAATGTTACTTCTTAGTTGATAATTTTGATAACTTTCTTTTAAACGTAGTACTTGGCTATTTCCTAATAGACACGCAGACATACAAATTATGACGATACTATAAGTTTAAGGATACCTTTTTTTGACATGGGAGAAATACACTAACACATAGCCACCCGTCGGGCAGCATGGCATTATGCTATGCTAGGGGTCTATATGGACCCCACTACCGACTAAAAATCTGATCGTTTACCGCCGTCGTTGACTGATGGCACGGGGCATGGGACCACTCGCGCATTTTGCTGCAGCCTCCACCTACATCGATGCTGGCTAAAGCGAGCACAATCTCTGAAGATTGCTCCGTTCTTCCGGCTCGTGGAATGGTCCGGAACACAGGGACATCCACACCTCATGAGGTCCCTGATGGGAGCCACAAACGACACATCATCTGAAGCTGGAGTGTGAGCTCTACTCTATAAATTATTTCGATATCTTCGTTGCCGTCGCCAATCCTCCATTTTAACTAAGCCGAATATATACATTTAGATACATCAAAACAAAATCAATTTCATTACAGAAACTGCAATAAAAGAAAACCTGAGTAAACATCAAAATAATTGATATTATTAATAAAATTCTATTAATTTATTCTTTATCTACAGAATGTAGTCATATAGTCCTGACGGCGAACAAATCAACATTTAAAAGGAAGTTAGAGATAAGAGAATAAAAATAATTTAGAGGATCGTAATATAGTGAACCGATAAAACAGGGTGTCCATAAATTACAAAGAGTGCGGACGCTCCGGTTTATTTTTTTAGGTGGCGTCAAAACGGCGCACGGCGTACACTAAAAATATCCTGGTCGTTAGTCGGCTCTCTGCTATCCCTGATTTTTGAATTAGTAAAAGTTAAATCTTATTGCTCCACTCGAAGCACTTCCTTTGTAACGATATATTAACTTGTACCAATTATTTTTTATTTATAATTAACAGTTTCCTGTGACGCTAATTTGATCATAGAATAAACTAATATATATCGTTTCGTTAGTATAAACAAATATTTAATTTTTTAATAATTATACCAAATGCGAGTCATCGAACTGCATAGAAACCAACAATAATTGCGCATTATCAAATCTAGCGTAACTGTAGACAATGACTCGTATTTAGACGAGCGATTCTGGTCGTAATTACCTGTCCATTACCGTGTTTAACGCCATGCAATAAAAGCAATGAACCGTTGTTAGATAAGCGTAACATTGCAAGTTGGTACTTACCACGATCAACTTAGAGAAGCTCGTATATTTATCCGCTATTTAAACGACAAGAAATCTCGTAGTTTGTGAGAACAATGGATTTATCGCACGTGCAAGTGCGTCCCTAATCAGCACAATGTTATGTTAGAAATTCTCGTGAGCCATGTGCATCGCATTCTCATCTCAATAAAGAGCGGGCAGGTACTTCGATAAAAAAAATTAAAAGGAATGATTCCGGCAAGCGTCTGCCGTCGGCAACTAATAAAAAAACCATTTAGGAATGTCTGATTAAAATAGCTATTCCGGCAACGAAACATTTTAGTTTAGGTCGTGAGACTAGATTAGTTTCGGGCACTGGTTGTTTTTTCCGGTTTAAGTTCGTGCAGTAATCGTTTATCTCGTTGCGCATTTTTGGGGTTTGTCCAGTGCCTATGTTGTGTCAGGTGTGGTCATCACGGCTGTCACACATTTCTTCCCGCGGTTAAAACTTTTGAAATCACCCTTGAGATAGATTCTATTTCTCCCCATTTTATATTATATGTACTATTTTGTACATATAATATAAATGTACGGAGGACGACTGAACATAGGGCTTATTAATTGTTCTTGCCACTTGTCATTTGCATCTATCAGGTCGATTTTATTTTTTATGCATGATAGGTTAGCCTTTGACCACTATCTCACCTGATGTTAAGTGATGATGTGGTCGAAGATGTTGTACAGGCTAACCTAGAATTACTGGCTCTCAAGGACAGCTGCCGGAACACACCGTTAGGTGCTTGGCGACAGATTTTCAACTTGAGGTTGGTAGCTAGCCAGGCGGGCATTTGCAAAGTGCCCTACCACCATGCTATAACGACTGCCATCCTAAGACAACAACCGGGACCGACGGCTTAACGTGCCCTCCGAAGTACGGAAGCGCTCAGTAGTAATGTCACTAGCGGTCACCCATCCAACTCCTGACTGCGGTGGACGTTGCTTAACTTTGCTGATCGATTCAGAATGGCTAAGCAAACTTCGCTACGAGCGCTTAAAAATTTTCTTACTGGGATCAGTCTCATGTCATCCGTCCACTCTGTAGGCCCTTCTTCGTTACCGAACTACATAACGTTCTTTTTTTTTTTTTTTTTTTTTCTTAGGTTATGTACCGATAAAGTGGTCGACAGCCATTGTCGTCAAGTGATCGGGTAGCAATTCATCGTTAAATATTTTTGCAATAATGATATTATGGCATTTTTCAAGCAGGTTGTTACAAATATTGATTTCATTGTAATAAGTATATAAAGTAGATAAAAGGTGAACATTTCTTAAATTCCACAAAGTCGTTGTCCACAACTTTAACATTCAATTTATTGACACAAAACTTTATGCATGAACAAAATATGCATTCCAATAAGATTTCACTTAGCGCCCGTGTTGAATCCACTTCTCAGGATACTTAGCTCAACAGAGCCAGTGTGAAGGAGAAATAGAGCATCACCGCATTAGAGTGCACCCCATTAAAACCACAGGTGCGGCGTCACCTTAACGTCTTCACATCGCACCGCAAGCAATGGATGTTCTCAAATTTTTACATTTTATTTGTAGACGTGTTTATTTTTCAGTTTTTCTACTTTGATGTTATTATGCTTACACAAAAATCTGAAGCGATGTTTTATAATAACTAGCGGTACGCCCGGCTTCGCACGGACATTTAAAAAAATAATGATTGGAACACATAAAAGTAGTTATGGTGACATAACTGTAATAGTTACACATATAGACTTTTTTGTAGATATTGATTGAATATTGATGATCTCTATAAAACTGTACTACATCACTTTGCTCTATAGTCACCAATTTCCGCAGTTTACGCGATATAACGATTTTTTCATACGGATCCCTATTTTTTTTACATATTCTTTAGCCTATGTTCATCAGAGAGAGTGTAAGGTTCTAACGGTGAAAGATATTTTCAAATCGGTCCAGTAGTTTTTGAGTTTATTCGTTACATAGAAAAATAGAAACATAAAAATGTTTCCTCTTTATAATATTAGTGTAGATTAAATTGCTGCAAACCAAAAAATTGGTATGTGATGTGTTTATAACAAATAAATAATATATCATGAATACTCTAATTTTGTTAATTTAATAATATGAATATTTTTTTCCCTTACAATAGACATCAAGATACACAATACATGTTCTTACCACCATTAATAGGTAGGTACTATAACAATATATTATTTCAATTTATATGAGTCGACACTGTCTGCTTACAGCGGGGGTTTATATTATGAACAGCAGCAAAAAGAAAACGCTGTGACGTAGTTACTGCAGTGTCTCGTTTGAAAATATCATGCTTTTGGGTTTTCTCAGCGAAGGACGTTCTTCAGATGTAATTATTTATTAATAGGAAATTAAACGACCGCAGCCATTTTGTATGCAACACTTTATTCTCACACATATCTCTATACACCACACTACAGACTATAACCTCACTAGGGATGTGACTGTAAACTAGTGATGTCCAACATGTGATGGCCTTAGTGACATATTACGTAAAACGTAAAGAGTTCCAATCCCATATGCAGTTTAATTTTTATTTTTATCTGTATTTATCTTTTGGGGTAATATTGTGAAAACTTGTATATCCAACTCAATTCTTCCGTCCTTCTTCCTCTAAACGAGTGTGTTTGATTATTTCATTATGTAGGTATAAGAAAATCACCCGATGGGGTGCCGGGCTATAGAGGATGTCAGTGGTGACAGCCTCTTACAACCACGGGTAGTGATGGTATCATCTCTATCCATGGGCGTCGTAAGTGGCGACTAAGGGTAATACACCAGAAAGTGGGCTGCAGCACTTTCTGAGGAAATGATATCTCACTCTGCGATGCCCAAGACGCCAGCCAAATAAGAGATTATGGTAACCTCCCCCCCTATAATGGGGGAGGCTGTGTTCAGCAGTGGACAATCCGGCTGATAGAGCAAGAAACTCACAGTCTTTGAATTGTAATCTCGAATAAGCTGTTCATTATATAGAAACAAATTTATACAATACTCGAATTTACTATATCGTTTCGTAAGCTTAGAAATTCTGATAATCTGCTCTTTAGTGTATTGTAAGCAGGTATGCAAACACTCGCTCACAAATTTACTCAAGAACAGAATAGCTCAACACTAATATTAATCAATCCGAATAATTTGCAAACAAACATAAATTAACACAAACGTAAAGTTTGAGAAACTCTACGGTTAATTTGTTTACGCTCTCGGCAGTCTCTCGGTAGTCTGTATATTCATCTGTATTTATACTATTTATCTAGGTATAACCGACCTTCTAGAATGATTTTATAATTTGAGATCTGAGAAAGGAACATAAAGGAGGGAGCTACCTTTGGTAGTTTGTAAAGTGATCTTTGTTTCTAAGTGTTTTATCTAATTTCAGACAATACATTGAAAATTATACATGGATACACATAATAAACGCCATGTAGGCTTCATGGCGTTACATACAACCGACCTTCTAGAATGACTTTCTTATTTGAGATCTGAAAAATGAATATACATACGGGAGCTACCATTGGCAGTTTTCTAAATGTTCTTTGTTTTATTTAATTTCAGACAGGACATTGAAAATTATACAGTAACATTGTATCCTGCATGGCGTTAATGATGTCACGGACTTTGGCTTGGCAAGAAAATCAAGCGGAATTGTCACTAAGTATATTGTATTTAATACCGTGATTTCAAAATATTTTCTGAAATTATACTCCTATGAGCAGATAACTCGAGAACACTTTTGCGGTAAGCACAGTCCGTCGTGAGATGGTGTGTTGATCCTTTTGGCATTTGAGCATACTTACTGCGATACATGGAATATCCTATCATGATTATACACTTATACAATTTCGTTATTTTACCATTTCTAAGAGTTATATGTGTCCTCTTATAACTACGGAATCACGATCACCGATGAAGAACGAGTTTTCCCCGAGGTGATGTGATGTCCACGATGCTATAGAAAAATAACTGTTTTAATGCATTAAAAACAAAGTTTAAATTATGTTGGATGAATAAGGTTTCGATATTTGAAGCCGTAAAAATTTACCTTTTGTAAATAATATTGATGTGTTTGGTTTATTCTTTATTTTTATATTTTTGCGTGTGTGTATTAACGGTGTATGTGATTTTTACTTAATTTATTTAAAAACTATAAACAACCAAGTACACCTATTGTTTGATTTGATTGATTTTAATCATTTAAAAAGTTATACTTAAAGGCATGGGCGCAATATCTGTGGAGTAACAAATACATTTTAAAAGAGGACGATTTTTTAGTGGATATTTTCTATATTAGTACACACGACAAAAGCGATATATAAATATTGGTCAGTCAATAGTATAGGATATGCTAATTGCAGTTATAATAGAAACAGAATAACAGTCATGTATTTCTAGTCTATTTCAGCCATATTTAATAATAGAATAATATTTATATGTCAGGATTAGAAATACGACTCTCTATAATGTAGAGAGAGGGGTGTTGTTATAATAAATCACTCGTGGACGCATTTAAGAGGGCTTAAATCTTTAGCATTTATTTATTTTACGATGCAGTTTTAATATATTTGCTTAGCTGAGAGTGAAAACTCAGAAATATATAAATAACTTCGTTTTATTTAATATGTGTATGGATCTTAGATAATCTCAATGTTTGTAGCATCGAAAGAACACACAGTATACATCCTACTATGGTTTTAATAGTTGTATATATAAATAACTGCTGTATAGTTAGTATGTGCGTTAAGTTTTCTAATGACAGTAACGACAGAGAATGGGTAGAATGAAGAAATTTAAATTGTTTCTTGAGGTAGCGCGGGGATAAAGGATTGAACAGAATAAATACTGTAAAGGTGTATATGAGCATTCCGGCGACGACGAATAGGGAGCCACTCGAGCTTATTACGAAAATCGGAGATAATTATGATCACATTTGCGTAAGCCATATATAAATACACTCGAGAGCAATGAATCCGGGTCACTTAAAGAATCCTAAAAATCTCGGAAACTAAAAATGCTAGGTTAATGCAATAAATTGTGCATGCTTGCTTGAATCTTTCCCCTGGTCTTCGATACACTCTGTGTCTTCCATCGTGCTTGTAGAGCATACATTTTGATTCGTCGGAGAACATAACTTTTGACCAATCTTCAATACTCCAATTTACGTGGCTCTGGGCATATCTTAGTCTCGAAATACGATGCCCACGCTCCAGTTTAGGGCCGTTTGCAGGTCTAAGGGGTTTTAAGTTAGATTCAGCAAGCCGACGTCTTACTGTCCATGCACTTGGGTTACTTCCTCCGAGGCGTCGAAACTGATTGGTGAGTTCAGTTCCTGTGAGAAAGCGATTTCGAAGCATGGTGTTCACCAAGTATCGGTCTTCTCGTGCTGTGGTACACCTGGTTCTGCCCTTTCCTGGTCTGCGTAGGTTAGAACCAGTTTCTTCGTAACGTCGGAGAACTCTTTGTACTGTTGACAGCGACACACCGACAGTCCTGGCTGTATCGCGCTGACTCCGGCCGGTTTCCAGCATTGTAAGTATTCTGGTGCATTCTTCAGGCGTAAGCGACATAATTTCCGCTTGAATAATGAATATAGAGCACTATCAACATGGTTTATGTACCCACATAAATGACAGATTACAAACAAAAGCAAAACCAAATGCTGTAATTTCGTAGTTCCATCTTCGAAAGTGGCCCTTTTTCAAAATTGATTTTTTTATGATATAACTTTACAATAACTAAGAAGTTTTAATACCTTCATTTAAGGAGTATTACATTGTCTATTAAATACAATTTATTGCATTAACCTAGCATTTTTAGTTTCCGAGATTTTTAGGATTCTTTAAGTGACCCGGATTCATTGCTCTCGAGTGTATTATAAAAAAAATATGGTAAGGAGGTAGATGAGGCGCTGGATTAACACATTATCATACATTTTATCATCATTATCCATCACCACGTGGGTGTAACCGCGGGGCGCAGCTAGTTAGAAAATATAGAAGATACTAACAGCCCGCCCAAGCTTTTCACGGGTAATTGCGACTATAAATTGAGATGTAAGCTATCCTATCTTTTAATTTGGATCAAATTGCACACGGTGTGCAAATCAAATTTAAAATTGGTTCAGTAGTTAAAGAGTACACCGCGGATAAACAACGTGACACGTAATTTTTATACATACACGGATTAGAAAATATACTACAAAATATATTTGCGTGTTAATAACAAGCATATTAATTAATTAAACATTTAAGAGGTCATAATATGGTAGAGTTACGACATGTAGGTTCGTCATTATATGGCAGAAAAAACCTGCCACGCCTGAAAATACTACTTATACTGACATTGTAGGAAAAGGGTGGCAGAAAATCACAAAAAGGTTTTTGTGGGAAGCGCAGGATAATTGCAGGGACAGGTAAAGAGGACAAGGATTTATCTGGCATGACAATTTAAGCAGGAGACGTAGAAACAAAATGTTTTGATCTTCATAAACAAAGCTCTCCAGTTCGACGAATATTATGTCGAAAAGAACAGACTTGATCCAAATGGCATGATTAGAAACTATGATCTGCCATATATCAAAATAAGCTTATTAACAGTGAGAGAAAAGTTGAAGAGTAATAGATTGCCGTGGTAAGACATCTATAACTGAATAGAATCAAGAAAGATGAATAACCCATTATTATAGCTAAATAGTGGTTTTTTATTCGAAATATTTTTTTATGTACCTACTTACTTTCGCACGCGAGTTTAATAGGTTTCAATACCAACTTTTTGGCTCTAAAATTTTGTAAAAAAATTGATTGTTGATTATGAATGAGGTTTTATTACGTTTTCATATTCCTGGAAGGATATGCAGAATCGACAAGTGCCTACTCACGCTTTGCTAGATATATTTTAATCTTAAGTAATAAGGAGCAAACCAATTGCCATTAAAACGCTATATCAAATCTGCAGTCCAAAATGAAAATCTCAATGGAGCAGTCACAATTTTTACGTATTCCTACGCACTTAAAGTTAACTTAGATTTATATTACAAAATTATAAATTTACTAGAGTAAAAAAATTCAGTCATGTGCAGGATTCGAACCCGCGTCCATCCATGCATTAGCCGGGGTATGCTCTAACTAACCAATGGAGCTAACATGACAATGAGTAATAACTCAATTTTTTCCTATCGTTCTTTTACCATCGTATTGGGATGATTTACAACTAAGAGGAATAAAATTAATTTATTTTATTAATCTCATACAATAACATTAGCTAAAAGTGAATTACCGACAAAAGAGATCATTGGATACTTGTTAATTGTTAACGAAAATATGATTATACAATAAAGTAGCGAGACTAAATAAATACCCGCCATGCAAGTAGATTTAAGTTATTTTAGTTTTACTATATCCAAATATAAACAGGAGAAAATTGCTTCTTCAAGCCATCAAAGGATCTCAATAAAAATCTCTTATTGGAGCGGTGGAAGGAGCGAGACACATCTGCTTTTAATAAAATTCAAAGAAATAAACGTCTCATTCATCATTCCTTATTACTTAGTACATCACATTTACTTTTATATGAAAATGGGTCTTTTCGGCGAATACGTCAAAGTAAATGCAAATTGATTACCTACTTTCGTTGTTACAAGTAACCACAAACGTTTATTGTACTTTATACGATTCTATTTAGAAAAAGAATTGCTTTTATATACGATCTATAGACGAGTTCAATTTTGTTCGACTAAAATTAATATCAAAAATGTTATTTGTCTATTTAATTATCTGAATTTAAATAACGTCGCTTATGATTTAAGTTATGATATGATCATTTCTTACAAGCATATTCTGTATACCTTATGGATACTTAAATTGGTATGATAAAATGGTAGCATTTTATTTACAGACATTGAAATTGGATATTTCAGGCATAGAGTTTATTTCACATAGTATAATACTGATACACCTTGTCGGGTTGTATGGTCACAGGACTCGACCCAATACTGTGGTGGTTAAGGAATAAATATAAAAGTGCCTATACTAAGAATTCAATCAAATTACAATTATTTCAAACAGCTTTTTAAATCTCAATGTCCTTTTGCGCAAAACTCCGTCAAGATCCGTTATGTACGAGTACATTCGGCAACGTGAAGAAGGAGGAAATAAACAGACATAGAAACCCGGATTTACGATTGTTGTTTTTGCTAGGTTTTAAACTTGGCTACTGCGGCTAAGTACTGAATCATTCACTTTACAACATAAATCTAGGACCAGTCTCTAATTGAATATTCTCTTTGCGTAATGCCGTCTTATTTCACCCTTTAGAATAAAATAAAAGCTGAACTCGAAACATGTAAATTTTATCGTGTCTGGAACCGGGCCGCTCGGGACCGACACGGATTTTTTAGCATCCAAAGGTAAAGGAGAAAACTTGGCTCGTATTTTCAGCTAAAAGTTTCCCTGCATTGCTCGTCGAAAAATACTTTTGTGACTTACGGAGCGAGTTATAAAAGAATGGCGGATTGTGTAAGCCGGCCGAACCAACAAATCATTCCAGACGTACCGTCCCAGAGAATTCGGGGGCAGTGGGAATTGTATAGACTGCATCACATGATGTAGTGCAGTAAGTGGTCGTGTGTAGTGTGCATTTTGCTCCAGAAATATACATTCGCTGTCTACTTTTTTCAATACTGGCTAATATGGAAATGATAAAAAATGGCTTAAATAGGAATGGAAGTTGGGCCGCACTTTTTTTGTTTTCGAATTGCAACAATGCGTGTAAGACGAAAATGTTTGTTGGCTTCGATCACAGTTTCAAATTATTAGGAATCGGAATTTTCTTTTTTATTTATTTTAGTTTTTTATTCATGTCATTGTGACGGAACAAGCTTGAGGCCCACCTGATCTTAAGCGGACTAACCTCTGCCTATAACAGATCCATTTCGTCAAAAGTTACGAATTGCATTGCGCCCGTCACCTTGAGATATAATTGTTAAGTCTCATGTGCCTACAATTTCACTAGCTCTCAAGGACTGCTGCCGGAACACACCGTTAGTTAGGTGCTTGGCGACAGATTTTCCTCTTTTTGACTACTTGAGAGTGTTAGTTAGCCAGGCGGGCATTCGCAAAATGCCCTTCCACCATGCGGTGAAGCTCAAGCCCTCGGCGGGATTCGAACTATTTATATACGGAACCCAAACCTTCAAACTAAATATTATATATCAGATTTAGGTTCAGTCAGGCACTCATTTTGATGAGCAATACAAGCATAGGTGCTTCAAAAGATCTGCCTGATATTAAGCCCAATTCCCATCAGTGCGGCTCAGAAGTCAGAACACAAATAGGTTTGAAAATGAGACTAATGTTATTCGTCATATATTTTTCATTCTTATTATTCTTATATAAGCTTTTAATTTTACGACTGACCTTGCCCTGCCATACAATCTAGAACAGTAGAGTACATTCAGTGTAGTACACTCGTGCACAGTCACGAACACTTTAACCGTTAAGTATCTTACACGTTAGCACTCAAAGAAACAAAAGGAAATTACACAATAACAAAGATAGCACATTTCCATTATCTCACCGATCTCAGGTAAAACGTTACTGTCAATGTTTTATTTAGAATAAGTGACAGGTTACGTTCATATGCCAATACTTAAAGCTACCAAAGACCGTATGTAACTGCACTGCGAATCATGAAGTCGCAGTACAGTTTGAAATTCAAATTACTGTAAAGATGTTCGAGGTTAATAAACTACTCTTGACTTAAAATAATATCCATACTTTTTTTTCTACTATATTTTCTTGTGATGGAACAAGCTCAAGGCCCACCTAATATTAAGCGGACTAACCTCTGCCTATAACAGATGGATTTCGCCACGAATTGCACTGCGTCCGTCACTTTGAGACATGGTTGTTAAGTCTAATGTGCATGTAATTTCACTGGCTCTCAAGGACTGCCGAAACACATCGTTAGGTGCTTGGCGACAGATTTTCTACTTGGGTAGTTGCTAGCTAGGCGGGCAGTCGCAAAATGCCCTTCACCATGCGGTGAAGCTCAATCCCGCGGCGGGATTCGAACCATGGACTTGCTGCGGGGCAGTCCATAGACAATGCCACAAAGCCATCACTGCTTCATACTTTTGTACGGACGCCTTCATTGTACCATAAGTAGAACAATGTAACTGTAGTCTAAATTAGTTTTCTTAAAATTTTTCTTGCCAATGGCAATTCCCTAGAGAACGTCCGACAAAGATAAATTTTACTTCCAATTTAAATCTTTCACATTATCCGCGTTCTTTACTTAAAATAACTGAATACTACATTTATTTCAAGCCCGTCGAGTCACGTGCTAGACATTGTCTTCAAACTGTTACTTAAAAGGCCAGCTTTTTTCTCTTTAATGGAACGTCGGACTTCGCGGCATTTGCTCGGGAAATGTCTCATATTATTTTAAGTTACAATAACCCAAACGATAAGCGAGGATTGTAGAATAAATTTTGTTTTTAATTACTTACTAACAAAGTATAATGTAGGTAGGTATTAATGTATGATTGCATTAATAATCAGTACTAATATTACAAATGCGAAAGTAACTCTGTCTGACTGTCTGTCTGTCTGTTACGCTTTCAGGCCAAAACTACCTGGACCGATTTGAATGAAATTTGGTATGGAAATAGTTTGAAACCCGGGAAAAAACATAGAATAGTTTTTGTCCAAATGCGCAAAAAGAGGTTAATGTTTTTGCGCGATAGCCGACATACGCGCGGGCGAAGCCGCGCCCGGAAAGCAAGTAAATTATAAATCTACCTGTTGATTATGAAGCCTGGTGGTGATATAAAATGTAATGATAACTCAAATGTACTCTAATATCGATGTTCTTTGCATTTGTTTTTTATTGCTAGTGGGCTTTTTTTTCTTTGCTTTTGACTAATATTATAACCTCTAACTAACGTTGCAATTATTGCATTAACTCCTGTTAAGCGAATAAGCTTACAAAATCACAATGAAGAAAATATTTACCACAAATAGGATACGAACCCGCGCCCATCCGTCCCTCAGGCTGGGACATGCAAGCTGATGATAAATGATGATGTGGTCGCCGATTTTGTTCAAGCTTATATCGGCTATAGCCTAGAACAGGACCTGACTCTAAAATATAGTGGCCCGAAGATACTGTTAGGGGCTTGGGACAGATTTTGTACATAAATGTGTAAGTAGGGCAAAATGCCCTTATATACGCCATGCAGTGAAGCTCAAGTTAGCGGTAGGATTCAATCTATATAAACCCTGCTAGGCAATCCATAACCAATGCTATTGAGTAATAAGTGTCATAACTGCTTACTATCATACTATTTACGAACTTAATAATGCATTTTACTTAGCAAAGACACAAACCGAGATCCAAAACTCAAAAACTTGTTAAACTAACTCAAAGGAAACACTGCACGTTGGCTTAGAACGTTGAGACAATAACTGATCTCCGTATTACAGAATCCGGTATACTATATTAATGAGTTTAAACTTTGTGATGAGAGTAGTAAAGTTTAAAGTTCTGATGAGTCTGACTAGCGCAGAGAGTCGTGGGCAGTGGTTTGCCTTTCACTTTGCAATATTATTGTATACATATAGATAGTATGTATGTATAGTCAGGTATCAAGTGTGCCGACATGTACGAGTATAGGCGATAGGCGAATCTTTAGCTGCGGTTTTCAGTGTCAGTTGAAACTACATTTGAGATTATTCCTTGCACAATTAATCATTTATGCTTTTATTTTATTCGGATTTTGTAATAATACTCGTAGAGCTATTCTATAATCCTGGAGAGAATGAATGACATGAGAATGACCAAACAGGTTTACATGGAACAAGTGAATGCCAGGTCAGGAGGACCCTATACAAAGGGTTGATGAGTGTAGAATCGAAACGAAAATGATATGTAAGGATCGTAGCAAGTGGAAATCTATAGTCTATGCCCATCACTACGGGAAAGAGGTGTGATTTTATGTATGTATGTATAATCCTATCCGATCTGGCATTACTATTAGATGTAAATGATGAATTTTATGAATCGTCTGTTCAATGTTAGTATTTCCAGTAGTATATAATACGCACAGGAAATTCGATTCCTTCCCACATCCGACATACTAGACAATTACTAACATGTTATTTTTTGTTTTAAATTGGATTCGTATGGTTTGTCATCATTTTACATTCTACAAGTTTATAACATGTTCAATTTAATGAAATTAGATACCATTCAAGTGCAAGTCGTATAGATTCCGTGTTATAAATCATAGTCGAGTCCAAGTCATGTCTAAGTAAATTAGTGGATAAATCACTAATACTTCATAAGGACAAAAGAAGAGAACACGAAACCAACTATTCTTGCCATTCGCCTAAACGCGTTCCAAAAAAATTAAAGGATTTTTAATTTTCCATAATGCAGATATACAAACTTGGGAAAATTTAAGAAAATCGAAGATTTTTTACTTTACCGCCAAAACTAACAGTCATTATATTTACCTATATCAAAAAAATTAATACCTATGCTTATGACAATGAAAATAATACCATTAGTATATAATATGCATATATAAACATTGTTACTATGTAATACATATATTATAAATACATTATTGTAGACTTTTTAACTAATTAGTACAAAGATGTGATCCACTAATACATTGCTCATTCAAGTAACTCCAAACAATCGAATATCTTACTTATTCATCGATAGACATTGATGTATTGCAAATAAACAGGGCGGCTATGCCAGAGGGGAAGTTCTATAATATTGAAAGTAGGACATATCCGTTATAATAAAATACATTTTCTTTCACATTTCGGGTGGTTTCGATGGTCATAAGAGGCAGGCGATTTAAAAAAATCTATGAATGCATGCAAACTAACATATTTTTACAAACGAATTGAAGTCTTCCTTTTGGGAAATATATTATCTTCAATATAAAAAGAGTACTTTCCTACATTATCACTCCGTAGCGTATATACTTTGTTGCGCCCAGAGAATAGTGGTGTTAATTCCAGAGCTTTTATAGATAATGTTTTTGTCTCATAACCATCACACTAGGCCGAATGATCGTATACTTTACCGATTACCAATAATCCAACCTATGTTTAGGTTTCTCTAGGTTAGTCTGAACAACATCCTCGATCACATCATCACTTACCATCAGGTGAGATAGTGGTCAAAGGCTAACCTAACGGGCATAAAGAAAAATGTTTGTTTCGTGATCACTCCACCAATTATAGATGGATTAAATTTATTATTTTTTGTTGGTTAGAATCTTAAAATATATATGTATCTCCAAATTGGTCCCATTGAAGTTACTTATGTTACAGTCTTACTTATTTAAGTTACAGTCAATTAACTGAAAAAAGTACCTGCATACCTGGATGATGTAATGGTAATTGCTAGTCTTGTTAATGGTGAACAGAATTTTAGGCGACTGACAGTGATCTTGTTATCAGTATGAATACATCACTGAAAATATTGATAAATAATAAAAAATGGTTTCGGCTTCTAACACCTAATTCAAACTTATCGATGTTGGATCAGTTCAGTTTTTATTTTCTTATTTTTATGCATCGCAGATTCGGTCGTTTATACAGCATATAACATATTATGCACCTACATAAATGTATTAGACTGAAAGACCGAAATCGCGCGATTTCTCAGTAAGCAAAGTAAAATGTATAATTTTTGAAGCGCTCGTAGCGAAGTTTGCTTAGCCGTTCTGTACCGATCATCAAAGTTAAGCAACGTCCGCCTCGGTCATGAGTTGGATGGGTGACCGCTGGTGACATTAATACTGAGCGCTCCCGTGCTTTGGAGGGAACGTTAAGCCGTCGGTCCCGGTTGTTGTCTTTGGATGGCAGTCGTTATAGTATGGTGGTAGGGCATTTTGCGAATGCCCGCCTGGCTAGCTACCACCCTCAAGTAGAAAATCTGTCGCCAAGCACCTAACGGTATGTTCCGGCAGCTGACATATCAAGCATAAAAAAGGAATAAAACAATCATAACGTGTTGTGGTTTCTTTCAAACGGAAAGACACATCCCGAAATTCGAGGTTTTTACATATATATACATGTAATAGTATGACATGTTACTCTTTATTTGTAACTAATAATTTAAGCAGGATTTACCAGATTAACACATTTTTAAGGCACAAAACTTATGTCTCGAACGGATAAAAGTGCTCTCCTATGTGTAAATGTGATGCTCTTTTAGCATACGGATAGTACTTGAAATCATATTTAGACCAACTTAAACCAGATCGTTTCAAAGGCAGGCCATTTATTTCAATACCATATCTAACTTCGATCAATAAATTAATACAAACTACTTACACAAAACGGAATAAACTAACCAAAAATTCGGAATTTGTGTGTGAATAATTAATAACAATTGTATTATTTTAATTGTTATTAGTATTTTTTATTTGTTATTAATTGTTTTTTTTTAATAACTTTATGATATTTATAACTTATACTTGCATGATATTTTCGGTATAATACTCGTATGAATAGCTTATAAAGAAGAAAAGAAACCTATTAATGATATTATAAGTACAGATGGCTTATTCGGTATAAAAACATGGCAATATGTAATAAAAATTGAAAAATTTAATAAAATAAATAAAAATTTAAAATTAATTGAAAAAAAGATACGATTAATATGTTTTCCATTTGAATATAAAAATGCTTAGTTTTATCATACCGACGTATATTGGTACTTATACTATTAAAACGCCCGTAAATTGAAAACAAGCTCCAAAATAAACAGCTGTTGCCAACAAGCACTAACTCTTTCAATTTGGCTATTACGCAACTTTAAATTTACCGAGACTGTAACCAGAGCTATTAATTATTTTAGGATAGAATTACAGCGATCTAACTAAAGCGCAGGATAATGGAATTGAAATTGGCAACATTTTTACACATAACTTTTTGTCTTTTTTATTTATTTGTTTGACGCAACACAACAGCTTTAATATACTGAGTATAATGCTTTTGGTATTCCAGAAAATGACGCACTTACTGAAATAAGCTTGTGGTAGTTTTATATTAAAACTGGCTGACCCGAAATTGTTTTCCATTCAGGTAAATAAAAATGAAAAAAAAATTTTAATATAGTATTTGAAAAATAATTCACGTCCTATTCTCAGACCTACTGTATACACACAAAAAAAAATCATAGGAATCGGTCAAGCCGTTTCGGAGGAGTTTGGTTACAAACACTGTGACACGAGAATTTCATATATTAGATAATTCTCATTCAAAGAATAAAAAATCATAACTTAAGGTTATAATATAGTAAGTAGTACATTTATTACTCGTACATTAGTTATTTAAGGGTCATTGTTACCATAAAACTTCTGGAATGATGTGATATTTCACATCTTATAAGTTATACCTGGTACAAAGGCCTACAATAAAGTTAATACCTAATCTTCCCACACAAAAAAGTGTACGGTATAAGAAAAATAAAAAAAAAACTCATGAATCTGTCTCCGAATAATGAACGAGCGTTATTACAAGAAGTAATTTTCTTTTCTTTTCAGAGTTCAATAGTCCATAAACGAAAGTACTGAGTCGCAACTGTTCCGTTAAATTGGTTGGCACTATAAAACATTTCGTTGGCAGCGATATACCGGGAATAGAAAAGTAAATGCTATTTTACGACGGTAACTCGTTTATGTGGCCGTTCCCAGTTGTCACTACTTTGGCGTTTTCATGGCGGTACGTATAGGTACATACATTATCGACGTGAAAACACCAACTCTAATAACATGCTTCTATTTCATTAAAGAGATAAAGCTGTAGTGCCGTTTGATCATAAATAGTATAAATAGTATGAGTCATCATCTTCCTGCCCTTACCCCTCACATATGGGGTTGGTGTATTATAGCTTCTCTTATATCACAAAGCACAATATAGTTTAGTTTAGAATAGCACAATGGCATATTTAGAAAATTTTTGACTAGAAACACGCGCAAAAAAGCCAATAACTTTTTACAAGTTGTACAAAGTTTTGGATTCACTTTTATGTTAGGTCGTCTGTCTGACGCCAACATATTTTAAGAATGCTTTCAAAAATGGTATACTATTCAGGTAACCAGGTTTAGACGTTAAGACGCCTTTATGTGTTCAATATGAACAGCAATACTCACATCGACATGAATAGTGTCATGCTGCTCATTAGTTGCGTTTTACTTAGTCGCCTTCTACAGTAAGATATGGAACAAGCTTATAATGTTAATTCTAAAAGTTAAATCGTAATAATGGTTGTAGGGACACATGCAACGTGAGCGAAATTTGATGATATAGCCAAAAGTACCCTCATGCGCTCAGTTGCCCCCCCGTGTTTGTACCGAGCGTCCGTACTTCAGCCCACTTTATTAGTGTAGCCTTTTATGTAACTATAACAGTAATTCTGAGAAATAATAATTAACGCTGATAACCTTAATATAGTACTTTAATTAACCCATCCCAGTAGACAGTCAAGAACACGCATATGTAAGAAATTAGGGCGTGGACATGTAAACCGTAATGCGCGCGCGTAATAACCATGACGTGCGCCACGATTTCAGAAATATATTTCATAGAACATTACAATGTTTTACAAGTGTTGACTATATATCGGAATAAGGTTCGCGTGATGTCCGCGTAAGAAAAATTGTAGCTACATATGTCCAAAAAAATCTTAGTTGAAAAAATGAAAAATGAAAATGCTTATTCATATTTAAGGCATTGTACAGTTTCAATGGCATGGTTGAGCACCTGTTTCCCACACTAGGCTCAAGGCCCGTATTATGAGAAAAGGACTCTTAGCCGTTACAAGCAAATAATTTCGAGCCTTTCATGAAAGTAAATTCATAATAACTATTGCAAATTATTAAATAGCTATGCATGACATTATTATGAGAGAATGAGTGTAAGAATTTTCTATTTAAACTATACATCGATACAATTCAAAAATATCATTAAACATGTATGCTAGCTATTATGTGATAGTATGTAACGCTGTGTGTGTTTGTGTGAGTTTTGCGTGTGTAAGGGTAGGTAGGTGGGTTTATATATGGGTGGTGTTAAAATGTGTGCGTTTAATTTTAATTTTATTGAAGTGGTATTAGATAAAAGGTATGATGAGAGTAATTATTTCCCTGTCCATATTTATTTTATTATATAAAAACGGTCCTATTACTACTATACTAGTTACTTATCCTTTATGGCGATGATGTAAATGACTATAACAAAAAAAGTTGGGACTACAATAAAATATTTTGCAAAACATTGCAGCTGAACGGACATCCAGAACGGATTCCCAGTGGATATGGTACTGAATCTACTTATAAATACAACAGGGACAATTTAGCAAATCCGTTATCCACGCTTGGATACTTCTAATCCGTAACGGGTCTTATTTATGTAAAACAGCTTATTTACCATTGGCCATACGCACAGTATTTCTTGTATACCTATGGAACTCTGAATGGAGAATAATACACAAAAGCATATTTGGAAAGCTGCAGACGATATAATATCTGATACGAGTAGCTCGATTATTTAGTGCAAGTATAATGAATAAACGTCAACAATACTAGCGGGGTATAATGGACTCTACAACCTGGCCGGAAACGTACCGCCAGCTGATCGAATAGAAATTGTAAACAATGTAATAGTATATCCAGTTGATTAAGTGTAAATATAGCTCTGCCACAGAATGTACGATAATATCAGTTTCTTTCTACTAATCGCTAGTAGATATCGATTGTTAGATATATGTCATATTGTTTAATAACATCGTAGTAAGGTAGTGAAGTAGTGATAATTTGCTACGTCGACTATCAGACGGCGTTCGATACCTTGAGATGCCAACAGATGTGGACCCTCCCGATAACGGCGGTAGTACCCGAGCATATTGTGATCTTGGTTAGAAATCTATATGAAGTATGCTACGGCACCGTTAAGCTTGGAAATACCATATCTAATGCTTCTAAATTTCAAATATGACTCCGACAGGGTAGTGTTATTTCTCCCATCTTATATGCCATCTATGGGAAATCCATCATGCGCAAAGCGCTTAATGGATGGAATGGAGGGATAAATTGGAAGCGTGAGTGTATCCAACCTCCTCTACGCTGATGACACTACCCTGTTCGCATCTTCAGAAGAAGAAATGACGACTCTTCTGAGTCGTCTAGGTACGTGGGAATGAGGAGATAGGTCACCAATAATTAGCACTAATAAGACCAAACTTACGTTCGTCGACCAATTTGCATTAATACAGTTGCTCTGATATGTTACAACCTGTGGAAACGTTTGTAACATACTTCCTACCTTGGCTCTCTTATTAACAACAAGGGAAACTGCGAACCCGAAATTCGTAGACGCATAAGAATGGCTACAGCTATGACCCAACTGAGCAAAGTATGGTGGAATAGCTGCATAACAAGAGAACATATAGTTCGAAGTCTCGCCTTTTCCATTTCTCTTTATTGCTAGGAAGCCTTGGATGGAGTTTTCAAGCCACGCGTAGGAAAGGCATAAATGCTTTTGAAATTTGTTGGCGCCGAATGAACAAGCGAACCGATCCTTGAAGAACTGAAGATCGAAAACGTCTATCGGCTATCAAATATCTTCCTTCATCGGATCCTGCAGTATTTCGGTCATATAACATGCAGAAATCTGTAGAATCTAATCGTTGCAGGTAAAAGAGAGGGCAGATGACCTTCATACAAGAGCCTGAAACGTTGTTGAAATTGCGATGGTCCGGCTAAGTGATGCAGCAGCTAGACGCTCAGCGTTACTCTCCACGAAACCAAAGATGGAAAAAAGTGAAGAGAAGCAGTTATAAGACTTCACAAGATCCTTATCTTTGATGAAACGACTGATTAAGAGTTCAATAACTCTTATTAAACGACACGAAGAACAAAAAAAAATTTACAAAAACTGAATAGTAGTAAATATGTGTACCTACATAATATATAGAGACTGCAAATATCACAGATTACCTGTGGCTAATATAGATCAAGGAGAACGAGTTTAACTTTGAAGTAAAAACTGGAAGGTATAGTGTAGTCGGCAATTGCACGTTTACATTTTACAATAACTTATTATCTATGAAACAATCTGACAAAAAAACATTACGTTGTTCAACAGAGTGAATAAATATGCTCTGATTTCAATCATAACACGGCGGGTATGAACATGGTAGGGACAAAGGTATTCAATTTTATCGACCTTATGTTGATGTAGTAAGAGCTAAAACAGCATTTCAACATATTAAACAGGTAATTCAAAATACAAAGGTCGCTTCCGATATGATTCAGACAGCTGTCGATTTCTAAACTATGAGATTATTATGGATTAGAACTATTAAAGTCGTCGTTAAATTATCCGTGGCCCGAAAGTTCTGTCACTATATTAACCTCCATTTCAAAATAATAAAACTTTTAAGCCACAGTGCGTGTAAATACTAAATCACAAAGCTTTTACAAATTAAATTCTCTTCTCGATTTGATTGCGCTCGAAGAGTCAAGTTCGCCTAAGGATGCTGTGTGTAGAAGCGACAGGCTTCGAAATTTTTTCCGGTTTGGCTGCGTGGTGTTTGTGACGTCACGTCGGTTTAGTAGGAAAATGCTGCAGAGTGGTCACTAAATATATTTTTTAATTATTTTTCTAAAATATTAATTTACTGTTTCCTTACAATAATTTAAAAATATTTCTATTTTTAAATATGTATTTTCGCAAAGTAACGCCTGAATCTACTCATTATATTATCATTATTCCACAGATGTGGATATGTACAAAAAAGAAAATCCGATTGTTGGTTTGATGTTCAAAAGGACAAACAAAATGTACTTAATTTTAAACCATAAGCACTCGTACAAAGCCAGCGCAGCGGCATAAGATGCGGGTACTTGAATTTGGGGCAAAAACTTTTAATATATTTTTTTTATTTAAATCCATTCCTTAATATATAATATGAATAAATTTATAATTAGGTATGTATATCATACATTTTAGAGATTATTATTATGTGACGATATATATACGATTAATGTTATGTTATTCTATATTATAATATTATATTGTAATGTTAAGTACGTATATATTTCATTGCAATGTACAGAACTTGATAAAATATTCTACAGAAATCTTCAACGAGTATCAAACTCAACTAAATCTCCATAATTCGGCGATAAAGCGATGCTTACCGCACCGTCGATATCTTTTCTTCGTTTTCCCTTATCGCACGAAAACTTGAGGGAAATTCTGGGACATAAAACGTGTAGTGTGCAGACTTAGCCAGTAGGCGTAGCGTTTACAAGTCGGTGGGATAAATTGGATCCCTTGGGATTTACGAACGCCTTCACGCAAACCCGACCCAACCTCACCAGTTTACGCCCGCGTGTGAAATATTCACATTCCCTGTCGAAAGTACTTTACGTCTCTATAAACCTTACACAGAATGCAAATATCCTCCTTCTAGCCCGCAAAGATCTACATCATGATTTAAGAGTACTACGGGTGCTTCACGACCCCCTGCTCTTACGGGCTCGTTATCGTTATTGACTTCTACAGAATACAAATGACGGTTATTATAATGCACCCTACGTTAATATGCGCCGAGATTATTGCTTGAAATAATTCATACTATACATATTTATAGCATATCATTTTGAATGCTAATTTACGAGTTTCGTAACGCAAACGACGTCTAATTTTCATCTCATGTTAGGGGTATCGGAGTTCGAGAGCCGTCTCAGAAACACGGACTAGTAATTGGCTCGGCCCCCGCAGGGCACCCATTTCAAATCCCTAGCGTGGACCCGGATTGCTTTAATGACGCACATGTTTGGGGTTTTTTTCGCCATTCTTTCTTATCGGATCCGAATAAACAAAAAACCTTGAATTAATCGGTGTTTTCGGATTTTTATCTTCCAAAATAGTAGCAATTATTCAAATTATACCCAATTAAAGCTTACAAAACATACAAGCTAATTAGGATTGCCACATTTACTGCGTGAAGCATCAAGATCTTGACGTCGTTCTTCTATGTGCAGTGTTGACCTGATTTTCGAAAATTGCCTTCGTTTGAGTGCATTCTGGAGCGATTCGACGTGGAGTGGATCGTCAGCAAATGTGACGCGTCCCATTTGCTGACTAAACTGCACGCTTCGAACCGAAGCTGATTCTAACTCCAGCAAAATGTATTTCGTCATTTATTATTCATTCGCTGAAGACTGGAAAGTGGAATAAACCGTCAAATCGTACGTGACTCCGGTTGTCTGCACATCTCATCGTGGAAACCGCTTTTATGCTTATTTCTTATTGTGATCGTTGGCGCTTGCAAACGTGGTTTCGATTTACGTAACGCAAGATTGCGTGCATTGTTTGCTTTATTAACCTCTTTTAAGAAGGGTTTATGTGGTTTAGAGAGTTTTATCGACTTATATTGACACAATTCAGCCATAAATGGCGTTGAAAAACTTCTTACTAAATATGAACAGCAGGTTGTGATAATGCAAATAACATAATATGGAAAACGATTCATACTAAACTTATTAACAAGAGTACATTGTTGAATACTATAACAACGCCTACGGTTATAATAAAGGCCGATCTCTCTGTACTCACTATCACTGCTGTTTTTAGACAAATAATAACTGCTTTGTAGATGCTATTTTTTCTTGATTCCCTGCGTTCATCCGCTTCCTTGTAGATAAGCACCGATGCTAATGTGAGAGATATTAAGCTGTGCACGCTGTATAATGTTATGCAGATTTGTTGCTCACAGTAATTGTTAATAGAGTGCTTTAAAGCTCTACAAATAATGTGATGGGCTTAAAGCACATTAAGCACAGCGTATTAAGCGAACGCCACGTACTTAAATGTTATTTTAAATTTACAAGTAATAGCAGAATTTGTAAATTTTCTCAGTAGGATCAATCTGAGATGTAACTTCAAGTGTCTTGATTCTCTCTACTCATACAAGAAATTAAACAAAACGTTACCTGCTTAGTTTATCGTTCAATTGCTTTCTGAGACTGATTGCTATACGATTATAATGACTATCCTTGTCTTTCTCGAGACTATTAGTAGTTTCAGAGCGAAATATAATTACAACTAGGTTAACAATTAAGTTGTGATTCTTGTGATCATTCAACAAAAGTACAGACAAACAGTCAATTTTACTTTTATTGAAAAATACATTTTCTTTGATAAGTTTCAAGTATACGGATTTTCTGTCTGATAATGGTGAAAAACGAAATTAGGCTTGGTAAATATTTATTATTATAGTAGATATTGTGTACCGGTAGCAAACTATTCACTTACGTAAATATTTCAATGACAAAGCTTTTTAATCTGGCAATTTGTTTGTGAAAGTCTTTAAACGTTGACGACTTTATTTGCCGTAATTCAACAAGCGTTTGTGGCCAACAAGTTCTGTGCTACATCAAGACCTTTTACCGGCCTTGCCATCACAGAGAAAATCTATGCTAACGACAACCATTGTTCATAGACTTGGATGGAATGGAACAGATACTCTCACCGTTTGCACGGTTACTGAACCAACTGATTTGAGATGAGAACCGTTTTAGGTGCGTTGCGTCAACTGTTTAGAAATTAGACGATGCCGTGTTTTCATTTATGTTTGTTGTTCTATATAAACTTTGGACTCCGAGTATTGACTTATCCATTATATTACATTTTATAACAATGAGGTACCTTTCAAACGGTAGCACTGAATTATTTTTTTTATTTCTGCACAAGTACTTCCATTTGTTCTTGTTTTACGCTAAGTGTGGTCGACTCAACGTGTATGCCTGCCACTCTATATGAGCTGTCACATTATTCTACAATATTTTTATCACGAAAATATTTTGGTTTACTTTAAAATTCCGCAATGCAATAGTTTAACTCTTACAAAAGGTTTTATCCTCTTCACTTCAACAGTGGATATAGGTTCATCTATGAACAAAGGCCTCACCCATTAGGGGGGTTGCCATAGTCCTCTAGCTTGGCAGGCATCTTGGGATCGCAGTGTAAGATTGCAGTTTTTGGCTGGATGGCTCTGCTGCTCTGCATTTTCCATTGGTCACCTAATACTACTCCCACAGAAAGATATGAAGGTATAATTAAAGCCCAGCACCCTACGGGGCAGATATTATTTTGTCATTTATCATGTATCAAATTAATCACGCACGCTTGCAAAAAACTTAGTGTATTAACCATAAAAAGTTCCACGTTATTTAGATTCTACAATGTAGAGAAGAAATCATGTTTTGACGCCTCTGTTCCTTCCATTTTTACAGAAAAGTGAACTTACCTGGCGCAGTGTTAGAATTTACTTAAATAACTACCTGTAACAAAAAGAGAAATATAATTAAATAGGGAAGTCATTATTTTCACACATCACATTTAAATGTGCAGTTATTTCCCACTCGTATCCAACTCACAAGCATTGTTAAATGAAGGTTACATTTCAATGAAGAACATTATTGCGATTTATGACGGAACCAGATGGATGCAGCTGCGTCCAAAGAACGCTAAATATACTGCAGCTTTATTACTTAATTAATATATTTCTTGTTCGTTGCTATTCTTAGCTAATAGATTTTTAGTTTTATTTACATTTTCTACCAACTGCTGCATAAAAAAATAAATGGAGTCCACGTCTTTTTTATGTAGGTTTATTTCTTTACGATCCGTGTTTGTCGAATAGATTTTAGTTATATCACGGTTCTTTGGTAAAATTGTGCTAAAATGTCTAATATGTATCTCTAACATGACTATAACATTTAAGTTCTTCTGTGGCTGTAGGAATATTGATAATCATTAAAAACACATATTATAGTGCGGACATGAAGAACTAAGAGACAGAAACAAAACTCATTTAAGTATTTCTTCGAAAATAGGTGGACATTTATTTAAAAAAAATATAAAACAAAGTAGCCGCTTCTTATAATTATAATAATAAAATAGTAAGGATAATATAAGATAAGAGACTAAATAACAAGTTATCATATTTACTGTCTCTTCATACAGTAGATATTATAGTATAGTAGTAACATAGTATAGTAGTCTCCTTATACTGTCATTGTGAATTCACGATATGGGTCTCCCAAATTCACGTTTGTGTGAGCGTTCGTCCCAGGTCATTGATTTTTATTTATCCGATACGTGATTGAATTGAATACTCTCGCTTTTGCCTCGTGCCTATTCGGTATTCGTGACATGACAAAGGCATTTTTATGGAAACTCCTCACGGTTTCTCGGGCGAATATATCGCGCTGTGATACAAATTCAACCCTTTTCCTTTTCGCAAATATAAAAGGTATCAAATGATCCATCCCAATTCTAGTAGGTACATAGGTACTACTTATCTGACAATCTTCTTTAAACAATTATTGCTGCACATTGTAAAAGTTACTCACTTTAGTTAAGAGCTAAGGTGTCTACCTAACCTAGCACTTTCGAATTAATCCTATCGAAGATTGCATTAAAGTTAAACTAGGTTAAGTTGCGATGAAGTTTACAAAGTTTTTAGTCGACCGTAAAAAGATCTTATTGAGTTGAAAACTGCCATTTCATTGGTAGCCAATATATTATGAATCTTCGTTCTTGGTGCCAAGCAGGTTCCGACAACCAATTAATAAAAGTAATTTAACCCGTAGAAGCTACAATGACCTTGGGTAGGTACTATTAAGACACCTTAAATATATGTTAGCTATTATATAGAATCTAATGCCAACTGGCCAATGGTAAACAGTATTTGTTTTTAAACAAGACAAAACCACAGTCACTGTAACAATATCATTCATCATCATCATCATAATATATAAAGCTCGATTACCACTCACTGACTGACTGACTGACTGACTGACTCATTGACATAAATGTTCTCCTAGAAGGAGCAGAGTAGAGTTAAAATGATGTATGGCAAAAATGTAGGGGGGGTTTAGGTGAGTATGAGAAAAATCGAAAATCATAAAAATGACGCCTGCCAAGTAAAGATGTATGACGTATCTCGAAAACGGTAGGAGATAGATAGGGGGTGTTTGAACAAATGTCATAGGGAATCTGGAGAGCAGTCAAATGACATGTGTCAAAAGTGCTCATCTCATTCTTCATACTGCATTTGGAGTATTTTCCTTACATTTTCGACTGTATTTGGAGTTTTTGTGGGATTTTCGACTGATTTTGGAGTTACTGTCATTGATGAAGGTATAGCGAGCCCGAAGGGCGAGCTTCTGGTGAGGCCGAAGGCCGAACTTTCGGTCCGCGAGGCCGAAGGCCGAGCTGATGGTGCGCGAGCCCGAAGGGCGAGCGCTTGGCGAGGCCGCAGGCCGAGCTGTATTAGTGTCTAGCGAGGCCGAAGGCCGAGCCATATTAGTGTCTTGCGAGGCCGAAGGCCGAGCTCCGATCTGACATGCTCCTCTCATACTTCATACTGCATTTGGAGTACTTTTCCTTTATTTTCGACTGTATTAAGAGTTTTTGTGGGATTTTCGACTGAATTTGGAGTAACTGTCCTACATCAAGGTAAAGCGAGCCCGAAGGGCGAGCTTCTGGTGAGGCCGAAGGCCGAACTTTCGGCCCGCGAGGCCGAAGGCCGAGCGCATGGTTGGCGAGCCCGCAGGGCGAGCTTTTGGCGAGGCCGCAGGCCGAGCCGTGTGAGTGTCTTGCGAGGCCGAAGGCCGAGCCCCGAATTCACATGCTCCTCTCATTCTTCATACTGTATTTGGAGTATTTTACGATAGATTACCGACTGTTTTAGGAGTTTTTGTGGGAGTTTTGACTACATTTGGAGTAACTGTCAGAGGCCGAAGGCCGAGCTCCGACTTGAGAGTATTTTCCACATCTCCGACTGGTCTCCATTGTAACTGCCCGCGATAAACAAAGCACCTACGAGTGCGGTTCCTTTACCGAAGTGACTCAGAACCTTGGTACGATTCTGACCGTACCACTTTTTTATGGCAGTAGGGTGAATTTGGTTTGGTGGTTACAGTATGGTACCTTATTGTATTAGGAGTTTGTATGGGACGTCGTATATCTTTTGGATTTCTGAAAAAAAAATTTAATGTATAAGGTGTTTTGATATAATTTAATACTGCATAACGATAAATGCGGGCCGCTTGCGGCCCGCACACTGCCCGAAAAACTAGTTCATCATTCATAATATATAAAGCTCGATTACCACTCACTGACTGACTCACTGACTGACATAAATGTTCTCCTAGAAGGAGACGAGTAGGACGACAATGATGTATGGCAAAAATGTAGGGGAGGTTTAGGTGAGTATGAGAAAAATCGAAAATCATAAAAATGACGCCTGCCAAGTAATGATGGATGACGTATCTCAAAAACGGTAAGAGATAGATGGGGGGTGTTTGAACAAATGTCATAGGGAATCGGGAGAGCAGTCGAATGACACCTGTCAAAAATGCTCCTCTCATGCTTCATACTGCATTTGGAGTATTTTTCTTACATTTTCGACTGTATTTGGAGTTTTTGTGGGATTTTCGACTGAATATAGAGTTACTGTCATACGTGAAGGTATAGCGAGCCCGAAGGGCGAGCTTCTGGTGAGGCCGAAGGCCGAACTTTCGGCCCGCGAGGCCGAAGGCCGAGCGGATGGTGCGCGAGCCCGTAGGGGGAGCGCTTGGCGAGGCCGCAGGCCGAGCCATATTAGTGTCTTGCGAGGCCGAAGGCCGAGCTCCGAATTGACATGCTCCTCTCATTCTTCATACTGCATTTGAGTATTTTACCTTACATTTTCGACTGTATTTGGAGTTTTTGTGGGATTTTTGACTGAATTTGGAATTACTGTCATACATGAAGGTATAGCGAGCCCGAAGGGCGAGCTTCTGGTGAGGCCGAAGGCCGAACTTTCGGCCCGCGAGGCCGAAGGCCGAGCTTAAGATGTGCGAGCCCGCAGGGCGAGCTCATGGCGAGGC
Source organism: Plagodis dolabraria (assembly GCA_963854805.1). Classification (NCBI taxonomy): domain Eukaryota; kingdom Metazoa; phylum Arthropoda; class Insecta; order Lepidoptera; family Geometridae; genus Plagodis; species Plagodis dolabraria. The sequence continues at coordinate 17,583,312 of OY978447.1, read as the reverse complement.
CGTAGGCCGAGCCGTGTAAGTGTCTTGCGAGGCCGAAGGCCGAGCTCCGAATTGACATGCTCCTCTCATTCTTCATACTGTATTTGGAGTATTTCACCATACATTACCGACTGTTTTAGGAGTTTTTGTGGGAGTTTTGACTACATTTGGAGTAACTGTCCGAGGCCTAAGGCCGAGCTCCGACTTGAGGGTATTTTCCACATCTCCGACTGGTCTCCATGGTAACTGCCCGTGATAACCAAAGCACCTACGAGTGGGGTTCCTTAACCGAATTGACTCAGAACCTTGGTACAATTCTGGCCGTACCACTTTTTTTATGGCAGTAGGGTAAATCTGGTTTGGTGGCTACAGTTTAGTTCCTTATTGTATTAAGAGTTTATATGGGATTTCATACTTCTATTGGAGTCTTGAACATAATTTTTTTTAAATGTATAAGGTGCTTTTATGACAGTTCGTACTGACTCAAGATAGATGCGGGCCGCTTGCGGCCCGCACACTGCCCGAAAAACTAGTCATCATAATATATAAAGCTCGATTACCACTCACTGACTGACTCACTGACTGACATAAATGTTCTCCTAGAAGGAGACGAGTAGGACGACTATGATGTATGGCAAAAATGTAGGGGGGGTTTAGGTGAGTATGAGAAAAATCGAAAATCATAAAAATGACGCCTGCCAAGTAAAGATGGATGACGTATCTCGAAAACGGTAAGAGATAGGTGGGGGGTGTTTGAACAAATGTCATAGGGAATCTGGAGAGCAGTCAAATGACATGTGTCAAAAGTGCTCCTCTCATTCTTCATACTGCATTTGGAGTATTTTCCTTACATTTTCGACTGTATTTGGAGTTTTTGTGGGATTTTCGACTGATTTTGGAGTTACTATCATTGATAAAGGTATAGCGAGCCCGAAGGGCGAGCTTCTGGTGAGGCCGAAGGCCGAACTTTCGGTCCGCGAGGCCGAAGGCCGAGCTGATGGTGCGCGAGCCCGAAGGGCGAGCGCTTGGCGAGGCCGCAGGCCGAGCTGTATTAGTGTCTAGCGAGGCCGAAGGCCGAGCCATATTAGTGTCTTGCGAGGCCGAAGGCCGAGCTCCGATCTGACATGCTCCTCTCATGCTTCATACTGCATTTGGAGTACTTTTCCTTAATTTTCGACTGTATTAAGAGTTTTTGTGGGATTTTCGACTGAATTTGGAGTAACTGTCCTACATCAAGGTATAGCGAGCCCGAAGGGCGAGCTTCTGGTGAGGCCGAAGGCCGAACTTTCGGCCCGCGAGGCCGAAGGCCGAGCTTAAGGTGTGCGAGCCCGCAGGGCGAGCTCATGGCGAGTCCGTAGGCCGAGCCGTGTAAGTGTCTTGCGAGGCCAAGGCCGAGCTCCGAATTGACATGCTCCTCTCATTCTTCATACTGTATTTGGAGTATTTCACCATACATTACCGACTGTTTTTGGAGTTTTTGTTGGAGTTTTGACTACATTTGGAGTAACTGTCCGAGGCCGAAGGCCGAGCTCCGACTTGAGAGTATTTTCCACATCTCCGACTGGTCTCCATGGTAACTGCCCGCGATAACCAAAGCACCTACGAGTGGGGTTTCTTTACCGAAGTGACTTAGAACCTTGGTACGATTCTGACCGTACCACTTTTTTATGGCAGTAGGGTGAATCTGGTTTGGTGGCTACAGTATGAATCTCTACTGTATTAAGAGATTGTATTGGAATTCATACTTATATTGGAGTAATTTTTTTTTTTTTTCAAATGTATAAGGTGCTTTTATGACAGTTCGTACTGACTCAAGATAGATGCGGGCCGCTTGCGGCCCGCACACTGCCCGAAAAACTAGTCATCATAATATATAAAGCTCGATTACCACTGACTGACTCACTGACTGACTGACTGACATAAATGTTCTCCTAGAAGGAGGCGAGTAGGACGACAATGATGTATGGCAAAATTGTAGGGGGGGTTTAGGTGAGTATGAGAAAAATCGAAAATCATAAAAATGACGCCTGCCAAGTAATGATGGATGACGTATCTCGAAAACGGTAAGAGATAGATAGGGGGTGTTTGAACAAATGTCATAGGGAATAGGGAGAGCAGTCAAGTGACAGCTGTCAAAAGTGCTCATCTCATTCTTCATAGTGCATTTGGAGTATTTTCCTTACATTTTCGACTGTATTTGGAGTTTTTATGGGATTTTCGACTAATTTTAGAGTTACTGTCATACAAGAAGGTATAGCGAGCCCGAAGGGCGAGCTTCTGGTGAGGCCGAAGGCCGAACTTTCGGCCCGCGAGGCCGAAGGCCGAGCGGATGGTGTGCGAGCCCGAAGGGCGAGCGTTTGGCGAGGCCGCAGGCCGAGCCGTGTTAGTGTCTTGCGAGGCCGAAGGCCGAGCCATATTAGTGTCTTGCGAGGCCGAAGGCCGAGCTCCGAAGTGACATGCCCCTCTCATTCTTCATACTGCATTTGGAGTATTTTACCATACAAAACCGACTGTTTTTGGAGTTTTTGTGGGATTTTCGACTGAATTTGGAGTTACTGTTATACATGAAGGTATAGCGAGCCCGAAGGGCGAGCTTCTGGTGAGGCCGAAGGCCGAACTTTCGGCCCGCGAGGCCGAAGGCCGAGCGTATGGTGGGCGAGCCCGAAGGGCGAGCATTTGGCGAGGCCGCAGGCCGAGCCGTGTGAGTGTCTTGCGAGGCCGAAGGCCGAGCTCCGAATTTACATGCTCCTCTCATTCTTCATACTGTGTTTGGAGTATTTTACCATAGGTTACCGACTGTTTTAGAAGTTTTTGTGGGAGTTTTGACTAAATTTGGAGTAACTGTCCGAGGCCGAAGGCCGAGCTCCGACTTGAGAGTATTTTCCACATCTCCGACTGGTCTCCATGGTAACTGCCCGCGATAACCAAAGCACCTACGAGTGGGATTTCTTTACCAAAGTGTATCACAACCTTGGTACGATTTTGACCGTACCACTTTTTTATGGCAGTAGGGTAAATCTGGTTTGGTGGCTACAGTATGAATCTCTATTGTATTCAGAGTTTATATGAGATTTCATACTTCTATTGGAGTTATAATTATTTTTTTATTTAAATGTTTAAGGTGCTTTTATGACAGTTCGTACTGACTCAAGATAGATGCGGGCCGCTTGCGGCCCGCACACTGCCCGAAAAACTAGTCATCATAATATATAAAGCTCGACGATTACCACTCACTGACTGACTCACTGACTGACATAAATGTTCTCCTAGAAGGAGACGAGTAGGACGACAATGATGTATGGCAAAAATGTAGGGGGGGTTTAGGTGAGTATGAGAAAAATCGAAAATCATAAAAATGACGCCTGCCAAGTAAAGATGTATGACTTATCTCGAAAACGGTAAGAGATAGATAGGGGGTGTTTGAACAAATGTCATAGGGAATCTGGAGTGCAGTCGAATGACACCTGTCAAAAATGCTCCTCTCATGCTTCATACTGCATTTGGAGGATTTTTCTTACATTTTCGACTGTATTTGGTGTTTTTGTGGGATTTTCGACTGATTTTGGAGTTACTGTCATTGATAAAGGTATAGCGAGCCCGAAGGGCGAGCTTCTGGTGAGGCCGAAGGCCGAACTTCCGGTCCGCGAGGCCGAAGGCCGAGCTGATGGTGTTGAGGCCGCAGGCCGAGCTGTATTAGTGTCTAGCGAGGCCGAAGGCCGAGCCATATTAGTGTCTTGCGAGGCCGAAGGCCGAGCTCCGAATTGACATGCTCCTCTCATTCTTCATACTGCATTTGGAGTACTTTACCTTACATTTTCGACTGTATTTGGAGTTTTTGTGGGATTTTCGACTGAATTTGGAGTAACTGTCCCCCATCAGTGTATCGCGAGCCCGAAGGGCGAGCTTCTGGTGAGGCCGAAGGCCGAACTTTCGGCCCACGAGGCCGAAGGCCGAGTGGAAGGTGCGCGAGCCCGAAGGGCGAGCGCTTGGCGAGGCCGCAGCCTGAGCCGTGTAAGTGTCTTGCGAGGCCGTAGGCCGAGCTCTGAATTTACATGCTCCTCTCATTCTTCATACTGTATTTGGAGTATTTCATCATACATTACCGACTGTTTTAGGAGTTTTTGTGGGAGTTTTGACTACGTTTGGAGTAACTGTCCGAGGCCGAAGGCCGAGCTCCGACTTGAGGGTATTTTCCACATCTCCGACTGGTCTCCATGGTAACTGCCCGCGAAAACCAAAGCACCTACGAGTGGGATTTCTTTACCAAAGTGTATCACAACCTTGGCACGATTTTAACCGTACCACTTTTTTATGGCAGTAGGGTAAATCTGGTTGGTGGCTACAGTATGAATCTCTACTGTATTAAGAGTTTGTATTGGATTTGATACTTCTATTGGAGATTTGCTTTTTTTTATTTAAATGTATAAGGTGCTTTTATGACAGTTCGTACTGACTCAAGATAGATGCGGGCCGCTTGCGGCCCGCACACTGCCCGAAAAACTAGTCATCATAATATATAAAGCTCGATTACCACTGACTCACTGACATAAATGTTCTCCTAGAAGGAGCAGAGTAGAGTGAAAATGATGTATGGCGAAAATGTTCGGGGGGTTTTGGTGAGTATGAGAAAAATCGAAAATTATAAAAATGACGCCTGCCAAGTAATGATGGATGATGTATCTCGAAAACGGTAAGAGATAGATAGGGAGTGTTTGAACAAATGTCATAGGGAATCGGGAGAGCAGTCGAATGACACCTGTCAAAAATGCTCCTCTCATTCTTCGTTCTGCATTTGGAGTATTTGCCTTATATTTTTGACTGTATTTGGAGTTTTTGTGGGATTTTCGACTGATTTTGGAGCTACTGTCATTGATAAAGGTATAGCGAGCCCGAAGGGCGAGCTTCTGGTGAGGCCGAAGGCCGAACTTTCGGTCAGCGAGGCCGAAGGCCGAGCTGATGGTGCGCGAGCCCGTAGGGCGAGCGCTTGGCGAGGCCGCAGGCCGAGCTGTATTAGTGTCTAGCGAGGCCGAAGGCCGAGCCATATTAGTGTCTTGCGAGGCCGAAGGCCGAGCTCCGATTTGACATGCTCCTCTCATGCTTCATACTGCATTTGGAGTATTTTACCTTACATTTTCGACTGTATTTGGAGTTTTTGTGGGATTTTCGACTGAATTTGGAGTTACCGTCCTAAATCAGTGTATAGCGAGCCCGAAGGGCGAGCTTCTGGTGAGGCCGAAGGCCGAACTTTCGGCCCGCGAGGCCGAAGGCCGAGCGTATGATGCGCGAGCCCGAAGGGCGAGCGCTTGGCGAGGTGAGCCGGCAGGCTGAGCCGTGGGAGTGTCTTGCGAGGCCGAAGGCCGAGCTCCGAATTTACATGCTCCTCTCATTCTTCATTCTGTATTTGGAGTATTTTACCATATATTATCGACTGTTTTAGGAGTTTAGTGGGAGTTTTGACTACATTTGGAGTAACTGACCGAGGCAGAAGGCCGAGCTCCGACTTGAGAGTATCTTCCACATCTCCGACTGGTCTCCATGGTAACTGCCCGCGATAACCAAAGCACCTACGAGTGGGGTTCCTTTACTGAAGTGACTCAGAACCTTGGTACAACTCTGACCGTACCACTTTTTTATGGCGGTAGGGTGAATTTGGTTTGGTGGTTACAGTATGGTTCCTTATTGTATTAGGAGTTTGTATGGGACGTCGTTAATCTTTTGGATTTTTGAAATATTTTTTTAATGTATAAGGTGTTTTGATATAATTTAATACTGCATAACGATAAATGCGGGCCGCTTGCGGCCCGCACACTGCCCGAAAAACTAGTCATCATAATATATAAAGCTCGATTACCACTGACTCACTGATTGACTGACTGACATAAATGTTCTCCTAGAAGGAGACGAGTAGGACGACAATGATGTATGGCGAAAATGTAGGGGGGGTTTAGGTGAGTATGAGAAAAATCGAAAATCATAAAAATGACGCCTGCCAAGTAAAGATGGATGACGTATCTCGAAAACGGTAAGAGATAGATGGGGGGTGTTTGAACAAATGTCATAGGGAATCTGGAGTGCAGTCGAATGACACTTGTCAAAAGTGCTCCTCTCATTCTTCATACTGCATTTGGAGTATTTTCCTTACATTTTCGACTGTATTTGGAGTTTTTGTGGGATTTTCGACTGATTTTGGAGTTACTGTCATTGATGAAGGTATAGCGAGCCCGAAGGGCGAGCTTCAGGTGAGGCCGAAGGCCGAACTTTCGGTCCGCGAGGCCGAAGGCCGAGCTGATGGTGCGCGAGCCCGAAGGGCGAGCGCTTGGCGAGGCCGCAGGCCGAGCTGTATTAGTGTCTAGCGAGGCCGAAGGCCGAGCCATATTAGTGTCTTGCGAGGCCGAAGGCCGAGCTCCGAATTGACATGCTCCTCTCATGCTTCATACTGCATTTGGAGTACTTTTCCTTAATTTTCGACTGTATTAAGAGTTTTTGTGGGATTTTCGACTGAATTTGGAGTAACTGTCCTACATCAAGGAATAGCGAGCCCGAAGGGCGAGCTTCTGGTGAGGCCGAAGGCCGAACTTTCGGCCCGCGAGGCCGAAGGCCGAGCTTAAGGTGTGCGAGCCCGCAGGGCGAGCTCATGGCGAGGCCGTAGGCCGAGCCGTGTAAGTGTCTTGCGAGGCCGAAGGCCGAGCTCCGAATTGACATGCTCCTCTCATTCTTCATACTGTATTTGGAGTATTTCACCATACATTACCGACTGTTTTTGGAGTTTTTGTTGGAGTTTTGACTACATTTGGAGTAACTGTCCGAGGCCGAAGGCCGAGCTCAGACTTGAGAGTATTTTCCACATCTCAGACTGGTCTCCATGGTAACTGCCCACGATAACCATAGCACCTACGAGTGGGGTTCCTTTACCGAAAAGACTCAGAACCTTGGTACGATTCTGACTGTACCACTTTTTTATGGCAGTAGGGTAAATGTGGTTTGGTGGCTACAATTTAGTTCTTTATTGTATTGGGAGTTTATATGGGATTTCATATTTCTATTGGAGTTTTTTTTTTTTTTTTTTTAAATGTAAAAGTTGCTTTTATGACAGTTCGTACTGACTCAAGATAGATGCGGGCCGCTCGCGGCCCGCACACCACTTACCATCTAGTTCATAATATATAAAGCTCGATTACCACTCACTGACTGACTGACTGACTGACTGACTCATTGACATAAATGTTCTCCTAGAAGGAGCAGAGTAGAGTTAAAATGATGTATGGCAAAAATGTAGGGGGGGTTTAGGTGAGTATGAGAAAAATCGAAAATCATAAAAATGACGCCTGCCAAGTAAAGATGTATGACGTATCTCGAAAACGGTAGGAGATAGATAGGGGGTGTTTGAACAAATGTCATAGGGAATCTGGAGAGCAGTCAAATGACATGTGTCAAAAGTGCTCATCTCATTCTTCATACTGCATTTGGAGTATTTTCCTTACATTTTCGACTGTATTTGGAGTTTTTGTGGGATTTTCGACTGATTTTGGAGTTACTGTCATTGATGAAGGTATAGCGAGCCCGAAGGGCGAGCTTCTGGTGAGGCCGAAGGCCGAACTTTCGGTCCGCGAGGCCGAAGGCCGAGCTGATGGTGCGCGAGCCCGAAGGGCGAGCGCTTGGCGAGGCCGCAGGCCGAGCTGTATTAGTGTCTAGCGAGGCCGAAGGCCGAGCCATATTAGTGTCTTGCGAGGCCGAAGGCCGAGCTCCGATCTGACATGCTCCTCTCATACTTCATACTGCATTTGGAGTACTTTTCCTTTATTTTCGACTGTATTAAGAGTTTTTGTGGGATTTTCGACTGAATTTGGAGTAACTGTCCTACATCAAGGTAAAGCGAGCCCGAAGGGCGAGCTTCTGGTGAGGCCGAAGGCCGAACTTTCGGCCCGCGAGGCCGAAGGCCGAGCGCATGGTTGGCGAGCCCGCAGGGCGAGCTTTTGGCGAGGCCGCAGGCCGAGCCGTGTGAGTGTCTTGCGAGGCCGAAGGCCGAGCCCCGAATTCACATGCTCCTCTCATTCTTCATACTGTATTTGGAGTATTTTACGATAGATTACCGACTGTTTTAGGAGTTTTTGTGGGAGTTTTGACTACATTTGGAGTAACTGTCAGAGGCCGAAGGCCGAGCTCCGACTTGAGAGTATTTTCCACATCTCCGACTGGTCTCCATTGTAACTGCCCGCGATAAACAAAGCACCTACGAGTGCGGTTCCTTTACCGAAGTGACTCAGAACCTTGGTACGATTCTGACCGTACCACTTTTTTATGGCAGTAGGGTGAATTTGGTTTGGTGGTTACAGTATGGTACCTTATTGTATTAGGAGTTTGTATGGGACGTCGTATATCTTTTGGATTTCTGAAAAAAAAATTTAATGTATAAGGTGTTTTGATATAATTTAATACTGCATAACGATAAATGCGGGCCGCTTGCGGCCCGCACACTGCCCGAAAAACTAGTTTACTGATATATAGTTAGGAGTAGGTATGTCAGCGAAAGGTGAAAGGCATTTCGTTTTCACTGTGTCAAGGACGATTGAAGGCCTGCATCCGCTTAGACTCTGTTCAAGTCAATTTAGTTTGAGTAAACAAACATAAAAAAATCTTAATAAAACTTTATAAAACGTAATACATTTTGTGAATTCAGGATTTCGGATTAGAGCTGTGTGGGTGCCTTTAATTTGATTTTATTAAAGCTTTATATGGCTCTGACGAAATATAAACATTTCATAGTTCACCAAATACATCATGTATCATCAACGTTATAGATATATAGAGAACTATATATATGTATATATATGTATACCGAGAACGGTATATTGAAGATTTATATAAAAGGCTAGGTATTACTTTTGATTCCTGACGTCCTGACACATAGCATATTTTTTATCCCGAGTTACTAACGAGCTCCTAAGGGTAGACGATTTAGGTAAGACCAATTTTTACGAGGATGATCTCGGGAAGAAGTGATATATACCTACGGTTCTTTGCAGTAAAATCGTTAACGTAGCAATTATGGAAGAATTATGGTAGATAAATTAATACAACAGCTGTAATAAATTGTTATCAGGGCCACACAAACTGAATAGTCGTTGTCCGAGCAGAGATAAATATGTTTATTTTTGCTCTACTACGAAATGACACTAGCCCTCATGGACCGCACACAATCTATCGACAGTAAAACAAACTTCCGCAAACATAAGTAACCTAAACAGAGCGTGGCAACAAACACAGGGTTGTCACTGCTAGCTGAACGCAAATTTTGAGATTCTTAGAAGGCAGAGAATTAATTCTATAGCTCGCTATCCTCACTGACCCATAACCTCACCAGAGTAGCGCAGCATCGTCGTACAATACATATTAAAAATTGATGGTATGCGGAACCGAGTTGCCACAGAACTTTTGGCAGTGTTCATGATGTAAATGGTACGCTAGTGCTATTAGTTATTCTATGTAATTGGTCTAGATTCTAGTGCTGAGGCGTTACATGTGATATCGTCTAACCTCAACGGCGCCTCAACTATCAAGAACATATTTAATCAAAAACGGACAGAAAACGCTTCTAGTCGAGATACAGGATATATTTTGTAATCAAATTATATCGTAACATTAAAACAATTAAAATTTCAACATGATATGTACTGATATAGGTACTGTACTGTATCAGCCGGTTTGTCCATTGCTGAACACAGCCTACCCCATTATAGGGGTGTTTTCCATAATACCCAAGCTTCGCAGGCGTTTTGGGGATCGCAGTGTGAGGCATCAGTTCCTCAGAAAGCGCTGCTGCCCATCTTCTGTGTGTTACCCTCTTACGAAACCTACGGGTAGAGATGGGAAGGTGACATTCTAGACCGGCACCCTCGGACTGACATAGGTAGGTACTTACGATAAAATAACTAAGGACATGAATTACAATTAAAAGCTTCACAGTAACTCACTGAGTCTGAAGTATCCTATTAACTTCGTTCTGATGGCAACTAATATGATAACGACAATGAAACCTTGTCTAAAACAAAAAATATCTAATAAACGACATCTATCAACCCTAAGCAGAGCTTAGAACAGCGGTTTACTATGAGATTCAATACGTATGCGCACACGCCGCATCCTATAAACCGGTACTTTGTGGTCGATGTTCTTGCACCAGATGTCGCATCGAAAACTACAAATAAAATTATTCGGGGATGAACCTTATGTTTCCTAGTAGGTACTGTACTGTATCAGCCAGATTGTCTATTGCTGAACACAGCCTATGCCTAATTATTATTTAGTAACCGGCTAGGACTCGCGTAATATTTACCGGATATTGCTCCGACCAGTTTCGAACTTATTTGAAGTTCTTCGTCTGGTGGTTCGTCTGGTCAGTGACGTGCTGAGGCCCGCGCTCGACGCTGTGCACAATCGTGACTCCCAGACGAAGAACTTCAAATAAGTTCGAAACTGGACAATAATAGTCGATATTGCTCCGACCGGAGCAATATCCGGTAAATATTACGCGAGTCCTAGCCGGTTACTAAATAATAATTATGGACAAAACTCGCGACAGTTTTTTAGCTCAAACAGCCTATGCCAATGAAGGGGGTGTTTAGGCAGGCGTCCTTGGGATCGCAAATTACCAGTTCTGCAGAAGGCGCTGCTGCCCATTTTTATGACGGAATACGCACTAGGTCCACCTGATGTTAGGCGGTAAACTTTGCCTATATCAGATGCATTTCGTCACAAATGACGCACTGCACTGCGCCCGTCATCCTGAGACATTCAGTTGTTAAGTTTCATGTATCTATAATTTCATAATTACATAGAGCCTTTTAAGGACAGCTGCCGGAATATATTGTTAGGTGTTTGGCGTCAGTTTTCTACTTGAGGGTGGTTGCTACCTAGGCGAGCATTTATAAGGAAGGGCATTAATTATTAATGCCCTTCCACCATGCGGTGAGGCTCAAGCCTGCGCGAGTTCGAAACATAAACCTGCGGCACAGAAGTCCGTTGTTATTACCGCTCCGCTATCAATACTTCACCATCATCATCAGCCGGAAGACGTCCGATGTGGAACAAAAGCCTCCACCATAGGGGGGATTTTCCATAGTCCCCACGTTTGGCAGACGTCTTGGACAATCGCAGTTGTTGGTGTAAATGTCTAAGATGGAGCTGCTGCCCACCTTCCGGCATTTTACCCTTATCGACGCTCACAATACGAAACCTCACAGGTCCTTTCCTAGTACGTATTACAATTTTCAAAATATTTATTATTAGAACAGTGGGTACAGATTTGAAGCGATGAGATAAAGCGCGCAATTTAACCCAACGCACATGACACAGAATTTTTTATTACAACTCGCAAATACTACCTATGGAAAGTTGTATATGTATGTGTATATTATATACCTAGTTCCCTCTTAAACAACAGTACGTATTCCAAACAAAAGCGAATTCACACAACCATGCAGAAACAGTACCGTGCATAGATAGAAAATATGTACTTATAAGGAATAATGACCGGATATACCACAGCTATGGCATGATAGCTGGACGTTATGTATCTCTGCCATAGTCACTGTGTAATATTCTGTGACCCTTGCGTCGAATGGTCTCCATGGTTACCAGCGCGTGGTCGTTCCACAGGGTTGCCCACAGTTATTTATCGAGGTATTACGGCATCAGCCGAGAAAATCATTTACATAATATTACTGACGGCTAACATTTTACGTTCATAGCTACATCATGTTAATAAGGTTATATCTGTTACGTGTAAATGATCTACTTAAATATTCTGATCTTTATGTACTAATTAGTCAAGGCTAGACTGTATAATAGGCAAACAGTGTCGTATATAGTTATATCATAATTATTTGTATTAAAAAGTGTGTGTGAATAATGTTGCGTACCTAAACAAATGAAGCAACTGATATAGGTAGGTATGCCATGATATAGCAAGTGTAAATCCGTTTTCTCTACATACCCCTTAGGGAAATAGGAAACACGTTATGCATATCTATGTATATTTCTTACCACATTTCAAGAATATCTTGCAATGCTTTTTTAATTTCAATTTAATTATATATAAACAAACTTCCAAAAAAGGAGTTTCGATTGACTTCTTGAAAACTTTTTAATTTTACATTTGTTTCTCATAAATATAAGTATATACCTACTTAAGGAAGGTGTTTTCATTGCGGTATCCATACAAACATATTTTAAACACTAGGTACATATGTGTGCAAAATCTGAAATTTGGCAAGCATGTTCTAGAGTATAATATATATGCTTATGGTTTGCCAGTATCGTTTTGTATATGGGAATATTTTTTTTTCCGATTGAGAGATTAATTTATATAATTAATTATATACATTAATAATAAAACAAAAACTGACAAAAGCATTGATGGAACACTTTGTATTAAAAATATAACAATACTCCATTTGAATAGAAGGTGCAATGAATACACATCAACAGTTGCCGTGACGACAATGCTCACAGCAAAATATACGCCATCAGTTAGCCTCTAAGAAGCTTGGTGTGCTCGGAAAGGCGAGGCGGTACTTCACGTCGGCCCATCGCCTGCAACTTTATAAGGCTCAGGTTCGACCTCACATGGAATACTGCTCTCACCTCTGGGCGGGAGCTCCCCAGTACCAGCTTCTTCCATTTGACCGCATTCAACGCAGAGCGACTCGAATCGTCGACGATCAAGTTCTCTCCGGTCGGCTCGACCCTTTGGCTTTGCGTAGAGATGTTGGATCACTCTGCATCTTTTACCGTATATATCACGGGGAGTGTTCTGAGGAACTGTTCGATTTACTACCTGCAGCTCAATTTCGCCACCGGACTTCCCGACAAAGCATGATGTTTCATCAATTTCATGTCGACGTCTGGCAGTCCACAACCTTGCGATTTGCACGGCATTTTTTACCACGCACTGCCATATTATGGAACCAGCTGCCTGGTGAAGTATTTCCAAACAGTTACGACTTAGGAACCTTCAAGAAGAGAGCATATTCCCTCCTTAAAGGCCGGCAACGCATCCTCGAGACCTCTGGTCTGTGGGCGACGGTGATCACTTACCATCAGGTGAGCCGCCTGCCCTCCTATGCCATAAAAAAAAAAACAGTAATTTTATACATATTAATAAAAAAATCACTACCAAAATCTACGAATCAAGTTTAAAACAAAAACCAATAGTACACAGCTGTACTGTACAGCGAAAGGAAGGACACAGATCTTGTTTCCATCGTTTTCCCACGATGTATGGTCCAGTCTGAATAGCCTTCCTTGTCTGGCATTTGATAAAAAAAGAGATGGAAGATAAGTAGCTACAAGTCACATTGGTAAACTACAAGAAAGAAAAGTGTATCCTGGAGGAGCAGGTTTTAACAAAACGAGTATCGGGGTCAAGGCGCCAAGTCAATTCTAAATTCAAAAGTACAACTCGCAAGGAAGTATTAAAAATTCAACGTACAACTTATTACTTTAAAGAGATATCGATATTGCGTTACAATAAAAGCATGTCGACATTAAAAACTTATGCTTAAAACGGTCCTTGGCAATATGACAAGACATTGTAAATGCTAGCTAGGAGCAGGTAGAGAGCCATTGTGTTGTATCGACAAATGTCTCTGGGGGTCAGGGATGCTGTTTATTGTTGTAACTCAAATCTGTGGAACTGATATGAATTTAATTCCGGAGGGATTTGCCCGTTCGGTGCTTTAACTGATATTGGCACTCTATAGAATGTATAATTTAGGAACGGCCGTTTCTGATATATAGTTTACCGTAGGTTACAGTGATAAATGAACGTACGTTATCAAATTGTTAATCTTTGCCACCATTGAGGATAATACTGATCTCGTAAGTATATTATAATATGAAGAGTTGAATAACGAGCTGAATCTACATCTTGTCACCTACCAATTATTGATTCAAAGATTGTCAGAAAGTTAAATTTCGACCTTTTGTAAACATAAAGGTAATATTTACTAGATAGCTAGTAGTTTAAGAGGTTTACGTAGAGATTTTTTAAGCGCTCGTAGCGAAGTTTGCTTTGCCATTCTGAATCGATCAGCAAAGTTAAGCAACGTCCGCCGCGGTCAGGAGTTGGATTGGTGACCGCTCTGGTGACATTACTACTGAGCGCTTCCGGGCTTCGGAGGGCACGTTAAGCCGTCGGTCCCGATTGTTGTCTTAGGATGGCAGTCGTTACAGCATGGTGGTAGGGCACATTGCGATTGCCCGTCTGGCTAGCTACCACCCTCAAGTTGAAAATCTGTCGCCAAACACCTAACGGTGTGTTCCGGCAGCTGTCTTTGAGCCAGTAATTCTAGGTTAGCCTGTACAACATCTTCGACCACATCATCACTTACCATCAGGTGAGATGGTGGTCAAAGGCTAACCTATCAAGCATAAAAAATAAAAAAATAAAATAAAGATGGACCTAGACTCACCAAAACACTCGTACGAGATGTGAAAGAAAACTTCGAGGAAAACCACCGTCAATGATTGAGTCAAAATTGATTGTCACAGTATGTGGTGGTGGTATCATGTACATTTACATGGGATCAGTGAATATTGAGTGAACACGACAAGGTCTAAAACCTTATTTGAAACAAGCATATGTTTAATGACCCGACATATATTATGAGGGGTAATAAGTTTTTTTTTCATGTCAAAGTTTAATCAGTATCAAAACTAAGACTTTTTTTTATAAATCTACACTCCTCAGACTCCAGGGTCTTTGACTTTTAATTATGACATTTTTTATTTATTTAAAACGAAAAGAAATAGGAAACATGCAACATTTCGAGAAGTTTGGGAAAGAGTGATAAAAGAAAAGTTTTTTTTTTCGGTTTTATTCATTAGAACTAGCATCCAGAGCAGACCAGTGTCTAAAATATCTAAACAAAGACATTAATCCTCTCTTCAAAATATCCTATAATATATCCTATGAAACAGTAATCAAACTCAGGAAGGTCTAACCCATCAATATAATATATTGTTAAATAAAGGTTAGTGATACATCGTATGCCTATTCATGTTAACTCAGGAGTACACATTTCTATAGCAGGTAAAGCATCCCTTGTCAAATGACGAACGTTGGCAACGTTCCTTGCTTAACCACACACGTGTGCCTTTATTCAATAAATCACTGTTCACAATGGAGTAAATACCGACATACATATAGAACCACAACCTAAATAAATAAGGCAAATGTACACCTGATGGAACCGACAACGCAAGATGGAATAAATATATTGCGTAGTTTTAATATTACACAGAATTGTTCCAAATTGGACTTGGTCTTACAAATAAACTCTTTACTGCAAATTGGATACTTTATATAAAATCAGAAGTATGAGGTTGAAAGTTTACTGGGTTAATATATGTAATCAAATTAGGGTTGAATACATGTTATGTTTCATAAAAACAATATTCTAAGGCATAACTTATATCTTTGTTAGATAATTTGTATACAAACAAAACAGTGAGCATAAATCCCATGCTGCTCTGAGTCACACTTATCTTTTTATCGGTTCAGAACCAGTTCAACTAAAAAAAAAGATGCTACACGCTGACCCGCGCCACGGCAGCGCAGCGGTGCGATGGTGGCGTCCTCCTGCAAGTTCAACACATTCTGACAACACAGATGTGTGCTAGTACGAGCTGTACGAGTAGTAGTGTCGGTGAATTCTTTGAAACTGGTGAGGTTTACGTTAGTGTGGGTGTAGCGAGTCGTAACCTGTTCAATGTGGCTGAATGAAGAGTGGCTCAGGAGGTAAGCTACTTTCTACCGGTCGCCTTGCAAGCGGGCCACGCGATCATTCTGTTTACCGAATTGTGCGATATATTTTTTTATCCGCATGCAATCAGTGCAGCCTTAAAACTTGGTACACGAGTTCTAGAATGCTTATTTATTTTGCATCTTCTACTTTTACTCAATTGATTATTAAATTTCGTCTACAATAATTGATTTAACAGGCATTGTAAATTTTATTTTTTATTGAAAATATTGTATTACACATAACGAAACTGTAGCATTGATTTAGCTACAATTTCGTTATGAGTAAAGAATAGTTTTATGATGAACTGAAGTTGTTTATTTGTGGGGATATTGTAATTGTTTTAGATAAATTTTAAAAACACCTAAAACTGTTTTATTCGCGTTTAATTATCTGTGGTTATCAGAATCATTTCTATAGTCGTTTATTCACTGCTGCAATAGGTGAGTGGTTTCATTTATTGCATTCGAAAGCTGTTAGATGTAATATGAACAAGGCCAACGTGTATTTGCAGCTGTGACATTTGCACTTTGCAAATTATCAAAATAATAATGTGATATTGGGCTTTAAAACAAAAGTAAAATTTGCAGGCTTAGCTAGAGTTTAAGCCAATTGAAAAATAAATTGAACATATTTAAATTCGTTATATATAAATGTTTATATATGACTCTATCAGAAGGTACGTCTTTAACCCTACCAAGTACCAACCTTACCAAAACAATGCCAAAAAATATAGCTTATAATAAAGCAATTTTTTGGTGCAGCCAATTTTCTTAGTTTATCGAACAGTAGATTGTTTCACATTACATATGAACTTAAGTACAACATCTTATCAACACAACGTCAGAAAATATAGCTTATAGTAAAGCAACTTTTTTGATGCAGCCAATTTGTAGAGATAATCGGACATTAGATAAAAAATATCGAAAGAAAAATAAACATTATTATACACAAAAAAGTCTTTATTGTAAATAACCCCACATTGTACTTGGCTATGAAATATATTATAAAGCGTGTTTTACTAGTACTATATACAATACTGTAGATATAATTAGATTAGATACAATTTCTCCGATATCAATAAATTGAAACGATAAAGCAGGAAGGATGTTAGCAAATTTTTTGGACACCATAAAAACCGGAAGGTGTGAATTCAATAGGGTTGCTTAATTCGAACATTGACGAAATTGGATGCCGAGAGCGAAGGGAGCGGCGAGGGTACAATAGGGTCTGTCCACGCCATTACGGCCCATTGATACGCAATCCCGTGAGATGAAATGTATGTGGGGTGTTTCAAAATAGCGTACTAACCACGAATGCGAAATTTGCTTCAATGAACTTTTACATTCTGTAGTATGTAGTATAAGACAACCCAGAAAAAGATAAGATTCATCAATGAAAAGTACGGACATATTAATTCTTGAAAACTTCTGATTGTTTTAAGAATATCAAGTGAAGGAAGGATTTAAGTAACCTTGGTTACTTAAATTTTAACTTAAACAGTACAGTAGTTAACCCGTTCAGTTTTTTTAATTGATTTGTGACGGAATACTCATGAGGCCCACCTGATGTTAAGTGTTAACCTCTGCCTATAAACAAGTATTTCGTCACAAGTAAAGAACTGCATTGCGCCCATCAACTTGAGACATACAGTTCGTAAGTCACATGTGCCCGTAATTTTATAATTACTTACTGGTTCTCTAGGTCTGCTTCCAGAAAATACTGTTAGATGCTTCACGACAGATTTTCTACTTGAATGTGGTAGCTAGCCAGACAAGCATTCGCAAATTGGCCTTCTACCATTCGGTGATGGAGATTGCGGTGTTTTAACTGACACGTGGACTTTCATAGTTTAATGGCATCTGTCATATAAAAAGAGATATCTACTACACCTATTGTCAAAAAATCACGTTTAATAACAATCTTCTTATTATCTTTAGTAGTGATCATATTGAGTTCTCTGATGAATAAATTTGAGTGTCTGAAAACAATAATAGGCTTTGTACATTGCTTATTTTTATTTAGTTGTTTATTACTTTTATTGTGGATAAAATACTGATATTAGAAACAGCTAAACAAAGGGTAAACTCTTTGTCTACTGACGAAAAAGGTAGTCTTTGCTTTAAAATTGGTGCATAAGTACTAAATTATTATTATTATTCATGACTTCGTATTGGATAGTTCAGATAGTCGATTAAAATTAAAATTGTGTTTGAGACAAGAGAACTGAGTTTAATACCCTGTTTTATTACTCTTATTGTTTACCAGGTTTATTATGACTTATGAGGGTGTTGCAACATAATTAGATAACACACAAACAATAACGGGCGCCGTAAGAGTACCCATGGGAAATAATGGATTCAATAGACACCCCTTGAGCCCTCATTGTTAAAACAATGTAGGGAACAATGGCACTAATATCGATATTCAATAGAAATATTTTCGGTCCCACAATAAAATTAATATGGTCATTAATCATTGGAGAGCGGTGTTTACTTCTTAATAGGGTGGTATATTTGGGAGGCTATCGATATAATGTTGTACCTTTATTTAAATTAAAAATGCATGGCTATAATAATGTTTTATATTGCTGATTACAATCTTAAGTTCTGATCAGAGATAATGTCAAAAGTAGATAGTAGTAGCAGACGTGGGAATACACCGTTAGTCATCATTATCATTTCAGCCACAAGGAGTCCACTGTTCGATATAGCCCTTCCCCATAGATTTCCAAATAGAACAATTGGAAGCGACCTGCATCCAGCGTCTTCCTACGACCTTAGTAATGTCGTCCGTCCGACACGCTACGCTTACTGGTTTGTGGCCTCCATTCGAGATTCTTTCGGCCCCATCGACCTGATCAGTTCTGCGTGCTATGTGCCCTGCCCACTGCCACTTCAACACGCTAATCTGCCGGGCTATCTCCGTGGCTTTCGTTCTTTTACGGATCTCCTCATTCCTGATTCGTACTCGTAGCCAACATCAAGCATGCGGCCCTCTCCATAGCTTGTTTGCGACATTCAGTTTACATATAAGGCCCATAGTTAGAGGCCAAAAATTAAGATTTGTCATCACAGGCGTACCTATATCCAAAATATCCTACCATCATGCTCATCTAACCTACCTACCATCCTAACACAACAACGATACCAAGCCACTGAATAGTAAACACCACAGAAAAGAGAAATTTTATATCTCTATGGTAAACACCACTAGCAGTAACTTTAATTTTACATGTGGAGTGAGTGTTTAACTAAATAGAAGACATAATTTTCCTGTTATATGTATGGAAAATTTTATTAGATATTATCAGGATGAAAAATTCTTAATGCATAATTTAAATAATTTTTTGAATGTAGCTTTTGTAATTAAAAATACATATTTTAGGTATGACGTAACACTTACTCAGTTCATGAATATCAAATTTATCAGCATTCTTTACACTAACCTAATATTTGTATATCTACCTTATCTATGCCTTAATTTTAATAATAAGTATACTGTATAACTGATGCTAGAAAGTTATCATATTATATCAAATTAAATATATCCGTGTCGAAACAATTGCTAAGAAAACCGACATAGCAGTCAAATCGACCAAGTAGCAGTATGTCAAGCATCTATGGCAAGTGGCCCAAATATCATAAAATATATTAAACAAATGGCCAAGCAGACAAGACGTATCATAATGTCAAGGAATGAAATCGGGCCTATGACCAAGGTATTAATAATACCCAGACATAACTCTACCTAGTTTCAAAATGTTGTCTATCAGTCAGTCACTCAGGACAAAGCCTTTTATAAGTATATCGTTTTTTTTAAATAAATTTACGATTCTGTTTTTGTACTAAGTATTCTTACAGCTACATATACATATTATGATTCTGACATTCTGCTACTTTGTGTGGCAGCTGTGTGGACATATTACGATGTTGACATTCTGCAAATCGATTGATTTGTCTACATTATATAGTTTTCCTTAGCAGTTGTTCTGATACCGGTAGAACCAAATAAACTAGGTACTGATATGTTTACGAGTTTCCTCTGTTACCATGCCGTTTGTCGGTATTTATTACATTAATTACGTTAAAATTTGTATTAAATATGTAAACGACACCATTCTTATAGATTTGACAATAATTTATATGGTACACGACGAAAACTGTCAACGCAGCCTAAATGTGAGACCATCTGAAAGTGGTGATTCGAAACAACTTGGGATTGGGGAATATGCCATATGGATGGTGATTGGGCTGTCAACAAAGATCGTTTGCTTCGTTAGTGTGTACCTACTTACTTGGAGCCCCTGACATTAATTTCCCTTCATTCCTTTTGATCCATATTCTTCGATGGCAAATTCAAATATTTACATGAAACTTGTATGTACTTTAGATATGAAATGTATTTTCTAAGTACTTATATTGTTAGACAAATTTATTTTAAACTACAATATTTGTATATTGCTCGAACACCGGTCGGAGATAACGACTAAACACCGTGAGTGCTAGCCGGTAAGTAGTTAATAAGTATGTCAAATGTCAACTCACGTTAGTTTTTATGAAGATACAATATTTGTAAACAGACATCCAAAAATATAAAAAAATCTGTGCTCCAGCGTTTTTTATTAATTTTTGCGTATCTCCGCTCATAACTTGTTATGTTGTTCAGCTTAACCTATTTATTTTTTCAAGAGAATTACGATACTAAATTTTGCAAAATATGGTGTGATAAGTTATTTTTTTTTGGTTATATTTTAATGTTACGTAATACGTAGCTAGTAGCTACCTACCAAACACTAGTAACATTTTGTACCGAGCGGAGATCGTTTCTATTAGTTGCTCTACCTGAAATAAAATGCTTGTAATAAATAAACATAAGTACATAAAGACTTCGACAAAATAATCTATAAAGTGGAAATTCTTGATTATGCATTGGAATACTTTGCAACAAGTAGTAACTATAGACGTTTATAGGATAATCAAATAATCTCCAAGCGACAAAAGACCTTGCGAATTCCCACGTCTGTCTGCTAGACAGCAGACAGTAATAATAGGCTAATTCAAGTTAACAATGCACAAGTGGAGTGCAAACACGTCTTTAATTGAGGATACGTTCTCATGCGATGCTCCGTGTCGATACTGTGATCTAAATGGTACTCAACGGTATAGGAAGTGAAATGGTGACCTGACATAATAATTGTTAGCTTATCACGTGATGGTAACTGTAGAACAAAGCGCAGTCTTTGATGACAACTACCATCAAAGCGTTTTCTTAATATGATTTCAAGCAATATCGCATGCAAATCAAACACCATATATACAGGGCGATGCCACATGGAGGGAAAGTACCTTAAATATTGTAAATGGAACATTTTACTGAAAGAAGACATTATTTAAATACATTCACGGTCTTCCTTTTATTTCTGACACTATATTATTTAGCATAAAATTATCCTTATGATGAAATCTTTCGATCGGTATGATAAGACTACAGGATGATAGCCTCCCCATTAAGAGGCGTTTGCCATAATCCCCACGCTTGGTAGGCGTCTTGGGAATCGCAGTGTAAGATACTAGTTCATTAGAAGATACTGGAAGGTGGAATTTTTCCCTTAGTCGCCATTTAGGACACCCACAGGAAGAGATGGGGTGGTTACATTCTAGCCCGGCACGCCACGGGCTAGAAGCTTATGTCATAAGAAACTACAGTTGTTTCGCCATTCTTTTACCAACCGCCGAATAGTCAACATCTAGCTATTTACTGAAACTTGTGAGATAAATGTAAGTGCGCAGATTAATAGGTCTATCTGTGCTATGCTTTAACTATAGGTTGATGTTTAAATTGGAAGATATTGGCACAGGCCTATACGTGTGCAAGGTGGTCTTATTTTGTGGAATCCATTATAGTCGTGGCACCAAGCCACGTGCTCGCAATCATGATCGTGGTGATGCAAAATGACACCAGTACCCGGAGCAGTATAGTTTTAAGATGACTTCGTGATACATTATAGCGGACGAATAGAATGCTACAACAATGACGAGCTAATCTATCCAGAGATGTCTATGGAATCGATAGTGATTTGAGTGTTCTACAAGAAGTAGATTGGAAAGGCTGTCGGGGATGTTTTTTTACCAGGTCTGGAGTAACCCCTCATAAGCTGGATGGATTAATTTTGTATTCTGATTTGCACGACACCCACATGTTCATACGCCCACATTACTATAGCTCCGGCCCTTTAAACCAAATCTAGAAATGTATTCCGAACATTTTATTTTATGCTAGCTAAGGGTTCACTCTTGTCTCCTGGATTTATACACTGTCTATGCATGTACTACTAAATTTTATCCTAAGCATATGATTATTTAAAGAAATTGGGTACAGACGTTGTTTTGGTCTTGGAATGACACATAAGATATTTTAACCCGTATACTACTATTATGTAGTATTATTATAATATGTTCTATGCTATTAAGTTCCCGAGAGAGCTCGATCGATATGTGACTTCAATTATGATTTTTTTTTAATCACTATTTAATTTAGGGGGCCCGTGCCCTATAAATCATAAGCCATCCTTCCTTTGAAGGGCTGTATCTTTTGAAACGTAATGAAAAGTACCCTATTTAAATCGGTACAACAAACACACACATACTCACATCCTACTCACAAACTCGAATTTATAGTATTAATGTGATGTATAATTATGGTGGATAAGAAATAGAAGCCAACGTATCCGAAATGTGCGAGGAAGGTGAGCCGTGATAAGCAAGGATAAAATCCATGAACAGGATCTCTGCACTCAGCGATGCTAAGACAATGAAGCGACACTTTTGGTTGAATTTTCCTTCGAACACAGCTTATCTTTCTAGCACATTTCTAGTAGATACGCAGCAATATAAATTAAAGATAAAGTAAATTAATGGGAGCAACTAATGCAAGTATATGGAGGGGTAAGTCAGCCAAGAGAATAGCTTTATTTTCCTAGCCTATAGTGATTTATTTTTTAATGCTGCAAAGTTGTTATTTGTTTAGTGTACTTATATTAAAAGGTGAGGCAGCGAAGGAAAGGATTCGTAGCGTATCGAAAGTTTCAAAGGTACGAGATGCAAAATAACTGTGTTGCCCCGTAAAACAACTTTTCTCTATAGACCGCAAATTATTCAATTTATTATATTTCATATAGCAAAAATATAATCCTGCTATTTTTCAACCATAAGCGCACCCCTCGCACTCGCTCCAAAAATCAACATTGCAGCCTTGCCTACCAATACAAATAACTATTTCACCACACAAGATCGGAAAATGAGTTGTTTATGATGTGATGGAAAGTGATTTTTAACCGCTAGCGTGGAAAAGATTTTTGATATTAGACACTCTTTTAAAGTACCTGAAAATGATTTTTTTTTGTAATTTGTAGTATAAATTAACGCAATTTGTTCCACTTAGCAATCCTCTCCCTATAGTGAGGTGAAACATTCTGTGTTTCGCTCAGCAGCAAAGTTATTTTGCGTCTCATACCGTTGAATATTTCAATACGTCCAGGATTTTATATTTTGATAATCTTAAAATCCTTCGCTTTCTTAGGTTTCAATAAAAGTATTTGCGCCAAATAACAATTTTGCATCTTGCATAATAAATAACTTACTCTACTACTACTAGTTCAGTACTGAACCTTTGGTTTGCGAATCTGACTCGCACATTGATATTTGATTTAAATAAATCTCAACATTTATATGTTTCAATTTCATCGCTGACGGATGGGACGAAAATGGGATCAAAGTTGTAATACCGCTTTTATAACCAACGTTTCTACGTCCCATTTGATTCGATTCTGAATAATGTCTTTTGACCCGTTCCACGCAGTTGAATATTTCCCCTTTATGATTTATTTACTTCTGTAGCGCAGTTTACTTTCACAGTCTTTTTATTTCACATCTGCTTTCATATATGATTTAAAAAGTGTTTTATTTTTTCTTTCAAGCCTCGCATACGCCATTGCAAATAGTTGGCTATTTGTGAAGCTAACGGGTTCTCGCTAATGGAGAATATTATTTGTCCTATTTACGTCAGAATATTTTTGTATACTTAACAACATCGTTGGCTAACAAAGGAATGAGTACATTCACTACAAAAATGGCATAGTTGAAATAAGTTCAAAGACATAAATCTTACTCTATTCATCTATTTATTACACTCATAAATTACCATAAATTACATGCATTGTCGGTAAGAGCTGTCGTAATTTCAATTGTGCATTAGATATATTTTATTAATAGATAATGAAACATAATACCAATAATAGGCCTTTCATTTAAAAGTTTTTAGTTTTCGAAACCGAAATAATAACCGCATTTCGTCATAGATTCAAATTGGTCACGATAAAAGCAAAGTGGTGCCGTACCGTTTGTAAGGTGTGGCTGAACATTACTGTGATGAAACAAAGCAATTTCAGCCTTGTGATTATGCTGATATGGATGGAATAACTGCAAATGTTTACTTGCAGGAGAAGTGCAAGCAAATGGCCGCGGCACCGAGGTCACAAAGCTAAAATGCCAAGTGATCAGATCCGTTTCAGTGTCGCGTTGTTGTAGAGTGTAAACTAAAGATTTTTTCTACAAACTTATGAAAACCTCGTCTCTTGTTGATACCACAAACCAGTCTCACGTCTAAAGTGTGGTCTTGAGATAGTCTCTAAGAGATCTTCACATCAATCTTAAGATGCTATTTTTGACAGATGTCATAGATCGATTTCAACTTAGAGGTATTAAAACAAGCATATGCTGATTTTTGAGAACGGCATTTCTAAGATATTGTTGATTTGTTTCCAGTGTTAGGTATAAAGAATGCTGTCCAGGACTTGCTGAAGTTTGTCAGCTAAGATTGCTCTTGAGACCACGACTTTCACCGTTCAAGAAATGGTTCCCACATTAGGTGAGGTTTGTCATAATCACCATGTTTTGCAGTCGCCTTGGATATCACAGTTAAGACGGCAGTTCTTCAGAAGACGCTGCTACCCACTAGTATTTTTCGTTTCCTCTTACGACTCCCACAGGAAGATATTGAGGGGTGTGGGTAGTGCAATTGTAGCTGATCACCCCACTGTAAGATCTGTTTATTATTATTATATTGTGACTACAAGGATCAATTTCTCATTATGTATCTAAATCAAACTAAGAACGATAGAGGCTCATGGTCATGGTCGTGGCAGCGATTTTGGACTGAGTCACCCCGTGACCACGATCACTGCAAAGTGTTTGAAACGTCGGGATAAAATAATGAAAAATATACGCGATTTAAACCGTTTAAAGTTGTTTAATTACTAAGCGATTTTGGAGTCAATAATTAATAAAGTTTGTTCTACCGCATGGTGGAAGGGCATTTTTGCGAATGCCCACCTGGCTACCGACCACCCTCAAGTTGAAAATCTGTCGCCAAGCACCTAACGGTGTGTTCCGGCAGCTGTCCTTGAGAGCCAGTCATTCTGGGTTGAGCCTGTTAACACCTGCGACCACACGTGAGGTTGTGGTCAAAGGCTTACCTATCTATCACCTATAAAAAAGTAAAAATAAGTTTACCTTGGACTCATGTACATTAAAATGTTTACCTGTTGGAACGTGTATCATGTAATACAAAGTTACAAATTTACGATAGGAAAAATAACCGTCATGTGTGGGTTATAATTAATATATATTTACTATACTACTACGGGACTATATTTTTTTCTATCGTAAATATTTAATTTTGTATTGTAAACCGCAGAGCATGTATTATTGCAAAAATAAAAATATTAAAAAAATATCCTGTAAGTTTGTTTATTGTTATTACTTGTATATTACGACCACAAGGATCTATTTCTCATTGTGCATCTAAGTCAAATTAAGAACGGTAAAGGCAGTCGATGCAGCGATTTTGGAGTTTTTTATAAATCATTAACAACGATTTATTTAAATTCATCTACATTTTACGCGTTGGCCATGTATACGGATATTCCATAATACATTCGATATTATGAATGTCACTGTGATCAAAACTCAGATATAATTCAGTAAGTACTTATATGATGACTCTTAGAAACGCGTGACTGCTGACCCATCATTATACTGTTGAACAGTCATGAGCGGTCGTTTACGTAATGACCTTAGAAAATGGCGGTGAAAAGATAACGTCCATTATCGTGCTTTTACATTAATAACTGTACGCGTGTTTAAATTTGGAGTGTTCCCTTAAATTGAACCGTTCCAAATAACGAATGAGTATAGGACTTTATAGATGCGATCGAAGTTCTAGATTTATTTATACATATTTTAAATTAATTTTAAAAGCAAATATTGGTATGCCTACTAGTATACAATAGTATTTTTCAAACTTTAGCTCACAAAATATTTTGTTAAGGAGTAAAGGTTATGTGAATTCAAATCCAATTAAATGTACTTATCTAAAAAAAATTGTATTAACAAAATTTGGTAAAGATACACCCTGTTGTCGATATAATTGGAACAAACTTGGAGGTATATTTTATCCAACATAAAAAGAATCATAAAAATGAATTCGCAATTGGCGAAGAAAACTCGTAGTCAACTTACAAAAAAATACATGCCATCGAATGTTAAATTAGTTTTTTTTTTTTTTTATTTGGTTTTGTTCATTTTCCACAGACTCCGGTTCCATGCCATTTTTTAAGTTAACCGAGAAATTTGTTAAGTGATTACATTACTATGGGGAGCATTCTTACATACTAAATGGAGGAACACAGTTTTAAGGCATATACTACTACTAAATATTAGCAAACAGATTTGCACAGGCAAAGAAAGAGAAATTTATATTAGACAACTTTCTCCTTTTTGTGGAAGCCATTTATTAATTATTTAGCTGAAGCAGTAAACATGGTGACAAAGACGAAAATACATACTATTATACTAATAGTACTAGTATAATAATGGCTATTATACTAATGGTATGTTAATTCTAAATCTATTAGGCATATTAACAGTATGTATTCGTTACTAGGTAAATACTATAAAAATACTACTAATTTTCTGTCGCCAAGCATCTAACGGTGTGTTCCGGCAGCTATCTTTGAGAGCCAGTCATTCTAGGCTAGCCTGAACAACATCTTCGACCACATCATCACTTACCATCAGGTGAGATAGTGGTCAAAGGCTAGCCTATCAAACAACAGTATTGAGTTCATGTTCCAGACAGCCCCATTAAATGTTATCGCGGTTTGTACAGGAAAATTAAATAAATGAATTACTAAGTAGGTACCATATAAGTCCTGGAACAACAAATTAATTCTGAAACATACAAATATTAACAGGAAAAATATTATCAGCCTGTAGGTAAATTTATCGTTCGGTTTATTAAATTAATTCAATAGGAAATAACAACTAAGCCGATACTCCAGTAATTATTTAAAATAAGTATAAAATTAAAAAATATGTTGTTTTCTCCCTATCCTCATTTCGTTTATGAGAGGTTGGTGCAACATGTTTTCCTATAAGAAAACAACAGCAGATTAAAAATTTCTTTGTGTTTCAGCTTCGATTTAATACCCCAGTCCCGATCCCGTGGGGTGCCGGGATAGAATGTCATCCCCCCATTGCTACCTGTGGGTGTCGTAAGAGGCGACTTATAGTAAAATACAGCATAAGGGCAGCAGCATCATCTGAGGAACTGCTATCCTAAACTGCGATTTCCAAGACGCCTGCCAAACTCTAATGTCTCTGTGGTCGTTTGTCTGTACAACGCGTCTGAGGCTAGTAAACGGAATAAGTTGCAAACATTTAATTTACATAGGTATTATGTATCGTAATTTATTTTTTATATTATATCTTGACTTGAAACCAAATAATGAATAAACAATCACTCTAATATAAACGCAAGAGTTTTTGAGTATGTTTGTTACATCCTCTCGCTCAAACGGCTTGAGCAAGTTTGATGAAATTTGGTATGGAGATAGACGAGGCACTGAATTAACACACAGGAAACTTTTCCTTACCATCATCAACATCTAACTAGTACTAAACTAGTAACTAGTATTAATATTTTTTAAAAATATACAACATTTTCTAATACACTGTTACAAATGTATGACTTTTATAATTTAATTTTTCAAAAAACTGTCGTCGTTACTACATTATTTTTGTTTCGGTTACAAGATCAATCTCAAAAAGTAATCTATTCAATATAATCTAATCATATTTGGCTCAACGCTCATTGCAAACTGTCAGCATGCTGGGCACGCTGCCAACTGGTACCGGGCTGGAGCATTTAGACTGCCTATGAGTCTGCTATGACTTATAGGTTGTCTAAATGCTTTTATTGTAGTAGCTGTAGTGTTGTATATAGTTCATAGTATTTTGTTTAATAAAGGCATACAAAAATCTAGTCAATACTCGCAAATTATATCCTTTAATTTTTAAACAAAAATACTTATTATTATAATATTATAAAAGTGTATGAGACTTTATAAGAAGGTACCTAAGTAGAGTTCATATACATTTTCAGGGTTAAAAATAAAATAACGCAACATTTTTGCAGATGTTTTAAGACTACATTTAAACTACTATTACAGAATTGTGCAATTGTATCAAAGCTACTCACGTTATATACCATTAGGAATACCAGCTAATACCTACGTAACACTCCTAAACTTTCCTTGCGTAGGAAGACTTCGTAGTTCTTTGTAATCTTCCTCCGTGTCTCAACAACCTTTTAGTATGTATGTCACGCTCCCTTTAGGTTTCGGCGACCAAGCACTTAGATAACACACGGAAGTGATTTAATGTATTATTGTGTAACACAGGCCTTTTGTACATCTCTTACTGTAATGACGTCAATGCTTATAAGGCCTTTTTGATAATCTATTCTAACAAACCTACTTTAGCCGATTTCTAGATAGTAATCAATTCGACGCATTTACGCGTATTTATGTTTCTTACCAGATATTTCTGAAGGTAATGAACGGATTTTTGGTAATTCTTTCATCAAATTCAGTATGTATGTCAACACATGCTGCTTATCCGCTTGTTTATAACGATGCGACGCGTGATCAAAATGCTGGCACATATTTGGCTCAACGAATAAGCATTGCAATTCAACGGGGCAATGCTGCCAGCATGCTGGGCACGCTGCCAACTGGGAGTGGGCTGGAGCATTTGGACTGCCTATGAGTCTGCTATGACTTATAGGTGTCTAAATGCTTTTATTGTAGTAGCTGTAGTGTTGTATATAGTTCATAGTATTTTGTTTAATAAAGGCATACCGCCGGTAAAAAAAAAAAAATAATAATAACTTGTTATAAACTATGTTACAATTACTTCATCTTGAACTCTTATGACGGAACCTCAGATCGGGAACAAGGGAGACAGGTAATGGAGGCGTGGCACGTAAGAATGCATCTGGCCTAAATCAGGCTTGTTTGTAAGAAAATCATTGCGCGCTTAGTACAAATCAACAAACGAATTAGTTCTTCCGATGACGCAATGGATCAGTGGATTAATAGCTGTATCTGTGAGTGCAACTGACCGTAGCCACAAGCTGAAGCGCAACCCATTTTTGCATGTGTACGATTAGTTAGTGTATTAGTTTGCAGTGGAAATCATTGTGTGCGTGGCACTAGGCGTGGCAAAATATGCGTAAGTATGTCATACCATAGAGAAAATAGTACTTTTCTCTATGGTCATACTAATTGTTTTTATTTATGCGAGAGTGAAATGGGTGGGAGAGACGCGGCGACACTTTAATGTAAACAAACACAGACAGAAGGCAAATCTCTTTATTTCTCTAATCTGTGGACGGAACCATAAATCCAAAATGAATAATTCATTGTCTCTAGATTTGTAAATCGATATGTATCATCATTTAATTCATCATATATCTAGAAATCATATTTATTTTATAATAATAAAATAAAATAAATAAATCTAAATCACCACGTTGCCACGGTAATATTTGATATTACCGTGGCAGTGGCATGTTGCTATTTATTTTTTACTCAGTAAAGCGATACCTAATGGTGCTGTGACAATAACACGAAACAACAGCTAATTAACATTTCATTACCATTGCAACTATAATAATTATTGTAAGACAAGGCAGTCGCACAAGGAGACAATTAATCAAATCATTTGTGCTACCTAAGTATCGTTTTCCGGCGCTAAAAAATAAGAGCAATTAAAGCGTTAATTAGGAAGTATTTTACCGGTTCTAAACCTACATTTTATATTACATTCATTTATTATGTATGCAAACGTCTGAACGACTCAAAAGTATGCCATATATGTAATTAGCCAGTTTAAAAGTTGCTGAAATCCGCGGTTAAAGTAGAGGACAAAAGCTGATATCTCACACAAAACGTTACGCGTCATGTAACAAAACAATATCTATGCGTTTCACGGTGTTTGTTGCGTAGTCAATCTGATAGCATTGTTCATCATAATGGTTTTTAGGGATTCGTTACGAAAGGGCATAAAAGCCCAGTTAATGTCGCTATGATTTATAGGGATCAATAAGTACATACTGAGAAAATAAATCTTTTGTTCCGTAGCATGTGGTCTGTCATAGTCTAGAAGCTCATTGATTTGAGTAAAAATATGTTTCTAAGGGAAATACAAAAAAATGCGGTGTTTCAAAGAGGTCAGGTTAGATCATTTTTGTTGAAGGGTCTATCTCAAAAAAAACAAAACTGAGGAATCTGAAACATGTAGATAAAATTATGTGACTACCATATTTAATTTTTATTTTTTTATTTTATTGCTGATAGGTAAGCCGTTGACCACAATCTCACCTGATGGTAAGCGATGATGTGGTCGAAGGTGTTAAACAGGCTTAACCTAGAATGACTGGCTCTCAAGGACAGCTGCCGGAACGCACCGTTAGGTGCTTGGCGACAGATTTTCTACTTGAGGGTGGTCGCTAGCCAGGCGGGCATTCGCAAAAATGCCCTTCCACCATGCGGTGAAGCTCAAGACGCGGCGGGATTCGAACCATGGACCTGCTGCACGGCAGTCCATAGCCAAAGCCACTGAGCTATCACTGCTTCAAATTAAACAAGAAATACTGAAAATGTTGTCGTTTTTAAGTTGTACATAATCAAAACAAAAATACATTTATTTTCTTTTCGGAAAGGGTGATGAACCCTTACAGAAACTCGAAGTTGAGTGGTATTTATGAATTAATTAAGTATACCCGCTGCTGAGGTGAAATAAAAAAAACATTAAGAAGCTCTATACCAGAAGGAAATGAATAGATTATAAAGAAATTGTCTGTATTATTCGCCTTGAATAGAGATTAGCAACAAACTTACGTAATACAATAATACATAATTTATGTTATGTCATTCACGGAAGGATCGTTATTTTGTGTTATTGTACCTAATGTTATTTTAATAGTTTTTTAATTTATGACATACTAGCTTTCCGGCCGCGGCTCCGCCCGCGCTTATGTAGGTTGTAGCGCAAAACCAATCACCTCTTTTTGCACAGTTGGATAAAAAGTATCCTATGTCATTTCGTGGGTTTGTAACTAAGTATTTAATTTGTCACTTTTAATAATAGAAGGATTGATGATGATGATGATTTTTAACTAATTATTAAAATTGCCACTCTTAATAATAGAAGGAATTAGAACCAAGTATTTAGATTTATTTTAAATAATCTACCCAAATAAAGAACACAAACCAAACCTGGCGGTCAACTTACAAAGCGTTAAACTTCGAAGTTCAAATAACTCTGCATACTTAACCTTTTATTCTTTAGATCAATCAGACTTCCTGCCACAACAAATACCTATACCTAATAACCAGAAAATCGAAACATCAATTGAATAAAATAATGCTTAATGAAAGTCGAACAAAAGGTAGGTAATGAATTAACGGGAAACATAAGGTTCACCGTCAACACGGTTGATTACAATAGTGCATAATTAATATATTTGTTGCGACAACTCATTAGTTATACACGACTAGGGTTACCATATCTCAGGATTTGTCCTGAGATTACAGGAATTTTCGACTTTTCTCAGGATTGCGGCCGGATTTTGCAAATCTCGTGAAATCTCAGGATTTTCAATAAAACACAGGTTACATTTTAAAGATCTCTTTAAATAAAAGTTAAACAAACTAAAATAATCTTCTTTTGCGGCGCCGCTGCCACCCCCCGTCCCGCCGCGCGCCGCTTTGAGTGCGATGTGCAAGTTGCAACGCGTGAGCTAGATCCGCAGTGTATACATACGATAATAATACGTTTTTGAGAGAAAATTCTCAAACTGTATAAAATCTCAGGATTTTCCATGGTAATCAGGCTTTTTCTCCGGTCTTTTGATTTTTACATCTGGTAACCCTATACACGACAGACCTTCCTCATCGTTTGTTTATTAATGTCGGTTAATACAAACATATCGCGTGAGCACTCAACTATCGTATGAGACATTTTCTTGTAACTTTTCTTTGAGTGTAAGTCCCTATTCTAGGAAAGTCTGCTTACCATGTTGGACCACATTTTAACTTACATGTATCATGTGTATGTAGCCAACAACACCCAATTACTAATACAGATTGTCAGCTGTCTGTTCATCTTTCCGTCCAAGCTTTAAACGGAATTTGAGGAAATTATTGGAACGGTATTGGAAAGGTAATTAAGCTTAGCCTAAGTGTATATCTGCTGACATTATTTTATATCAAATTGATACGCATATATAATAATGCTTAGTATATTTTGTAGGCATCTAAATCGCATATATTATTGTACCAAACTGAAGTGGAAAACTCAAATCTAATTAAATAGTTTAAGTTTGAGAGGGAGTTAATATCCCATATCCAATTAGTAAGGTATAATCGCGCTGGATTATATTGAACCTGAGGGAATTATATCGGAAAACGAGATAGGAATCGATACACAATTATATTATAGCCTATATACAAGTATGTACATAGTATCTCATATCTACGTATCGCTACAGGTTAACACACGTGAGTAATTATTTTGTTTCAATGGATGTTCGGCAGAGAACGGCATCTTTCTTCATAGGCTGTAGGACCTCCAAATAAACGCTTTCTTACTTGCTCTATATTAGGCTTTAGGATCACACGAGTAATCATACCTACGTAATTAAAGTTATAAATATTTATTTATATACATCACAAAATTAATTTTTACGCTTTAATTTATCGCAGTATTTAATTTTCATACGCTTATCTTCATCAAAGAAGATTTTCTCGTCTAATCTCAATTTATAGGCTGTCACATTAAGAAAAATCAATCTAGAAAGCAGACTTAGTTTTCAATATAATTATTCATTTAATTTGGCTTAGTTTATATAAAAAGCTATCAAGAAACATCTGACGCTGATTCTAGTAGGTCAAAATCATACTGCTTTTAGGTTTATCCTTTTTATAGCGATAAAAGCAAAGTCAGGATGTATTAGGGTTTTACGCTGGAATAAATTGCAAGCGACTCAACACTTTGCCAGCGAAATATAGAGTTGTGTCCGACAGACTAGTGCATGAGTTACCGCTGAAGATTTTTCACACGTTGGAAATTTTATGTTCGGCATTTTGTTCTTATTTATACAATGTTTATGGGTAACAAAAAATAAGGGATTATATAGGTCAAACGAGCAAGATGCCGCTAATCACTTCGATAGGAGTAGGTGTTGTTGTACATTATACTCATAGCAAATTTTTCACTAACCTAAAGATATCATAATCAGTCATAATATGTCCTATATTTTGATAGAAATCACAGATTGTACCACGTATGAGTGTATATATGTCCCATATATACGTGGGACATAGGTAAGCAGATGATAATCCAATACGAGCAGAATTTACAAGATAGGACTCCATATTATATAGCATAATCTGAAAATCTATAATTCTGAAAATCCACGACACTATTTTCGAAATAAAATAGCCTACTTAGCAACTAAACCTGTTTCAACAAGCAATTAAATTTGAAATTGAAAAATACTTTATATAATTGTATTTTTACATATTGAGTAAATAGTTTAGACTTATCGACTTCATATTTGTACTATGATAGGTAATGGCAATATATAATGACCTGGATTCCTACTCGTAACTTTTCCTATATGTTCTCTTTTGGCAAAAGTCTTGTCCAATAGTCTGTTAGCTAAAGACGTCTCATATAATTATTGCTTGTATTTTAAAAAAGACAACCGATAGTTTATGGGATATATTTAGCATTGTAACCTTACGATCAAACAATAAATG
Organism: Plagodis dolabraria; assembly: GCA_963854805.1. Lineage (NCBI taxonomy): Eukaryota > Metazoa > Arthropoda > Insecta > Lepidoptera > Geometridae > Plagodis > Plagodis dolabraria. The sequence continues at coordinate 17,549,301 of OY978447.1, read as the reverse complement.
GCACGAATTGGTATTCAAACATCAGGGTAGTCGGAGTTTGTCCGTACATATTACAACCTTCTTTTGACCATATAATAGAGGTTGAATTAATGAAGAAATGTTTTAAAATTACTGTTACTTTAACAGAAAGGCAAAAACACCTAAACCGGTTGATTTATGTTGTTTCAGTCTTATATTTTGTATTTTCAATCTCCATATACCCCATACAATTTGTGAACTTACAAAAAGCATGTGCTTCTTTCTTATAAATAATGTTCAAGCCATGCAAATTGTGAACTCCTCCATTTTGTTATCTAACAAATTAACCACACTAAGATAACAACAAAAAGTGATCTAGTCATTGAATTCCATCGCTGAATTCAATTATTTTTTAACAAAGCTTGGACCCGGCTCACTTGCCTTGGCTATTGAACGTAGGTTTCGACACTTGACTGACACTTTCTCTTCGCTGCGTTTGTCTGTCAAATCGACCGTGTACTAGTAAACTGAGTTGATGAAGCCTACTTTGTCGCTAAGGCTTTGAGTACACAGTCTGGGCGTCGATAGCCTCATATGCATGAAGGTAAGGTAACACTGGAAATAGAGAAGCAAAGCTGACTTCGATGATGTGTAATGTGCAAACAATGAATGTTTTAAATCTTTAAAGTAGCGACACATGCATTCATGACGCATTTATACCCTTACTCCGCATAGGTGGGGATGGTAGGTAAGTTCGATATGTTTTAGTTTGTTTTCAAAGTATTAAACTGGACGCATTGTTGCAAAAGTTTTGTTCGCTTCTATTTTTCGAACGATCGCCTTACGTTAATTGCGGTTAATGAGGGCTGTGTAAAGAGCCCTGTCGAGCGCCCCATGTGCAGGAACACACTAAGAATCTTGACGTGGTGAGATATGCTGCTAATTTGGCACTTTCTCACCCATAGTCGGCTTTTACGACATTGTTCTTATATTTTAAGCTCGCACACATTGTAGTAGACATTAGGTAGTAAACACTTGCAGTAGAAATAATGTGAGTTTGGCAACTACATTTACAGGCTATCCTTGAATTGCAAACCCCTATGCGACTCAACAATACACAAACTTTATCGCTGCGACATAGTTTGCTAATCATTGATAGGCAGGACATTATAGATAAATAATTAGCATTTGAATCTTTTATTTTTTTTTACCTACCAAAAATACTTCAACAAAAACAAAATTAAGTTTATTGAGTCATAGTTCACAACAAAATAAAACAAGAGTGAGAAGAGTGCTTACATAAACACTTCATTACACTTCACTTCATTACATTATCATTCGGGGTTAAAATGTGTCATTTCATAGGCATGATACTTCGTTTTACTATTGTTTCTTAGTTCGTGTCATACGGTGGATTTCCCTCAACACATTTTGAGCATACACTTCACAGAATTATAAGTTTTCTGACTGAATAATTTCGGGGCTTCGTCTATCCTTTCCATAGAAATGACAGCCCCTAGCAGCGCCAAACATTTTTCAAGAACGTTCATTGGTCGAGCTTGCAGAAAACCAGGTATAGAATGAAGAAAATTCAGAGTTACAGTCTGTTATTATTACATTTTTATTATACAATTGTGGTCTGTTCATGGTTCAGATGTTGCACGAGATGGTTGCGACTCGGCTCGAGCATTCAGCCAATTACTAGCCGGGCCGATGCTCGCGGCATCCAATCCAATTTGTATAGCACCGTCCGATGAACATCTTAAACCTATTCAGAAATAATTCAGTTTGGTAGCAGATTATTATGTTGGATAAACGGCTTTTTCATTTGCCTTTGGTTTAGACGACTTGGATATTTTTTCGTGACCTATGTTAATATAGCTGTAGAACGTTGTGACTTTTGATTTAAAATCGAACAAAAAGTTAGTTATTAATTGCCTGCTCGTATCATAGTGCCTGTTTTGCAGTCTGTGTGCAGTTGGAGGTGTTTTAATACCTATGTATCGGTTTTGGTCCCCATGTAACAGGAGGCCAACCTGTTGCCATCTACTAGGCTGACCCGGGGATCGGACCCAGTAACTACGGGATTCCAAAGCGGAGGTTTTAGCTGACCCGGGGATCGGACCCAGTAACTACGGGATTCCAAAGCGGAGGTTTTAGCTGACCCGGGGATCGAATCCAGTAACTACGGGATTCCAAAGCGGAGCTTTTACAAACACACCAACGAGCCATTCAATTGCCTGCTCGTAATTTCTAATTCCGTCTTTATTTTAAATTCGTATTCTTCATACCCTCGGGTTTTAATTGTAGTTTTGTTGTTACATATTTCAGATGTTCAAAATTTTTCACTTGTTAATAGTGTAGTTACAAAACAAAGAGGTTATCTAAGTGAAAATTAGCAAACAGCCTATATTGCCAAATAAGGCCTTGATAACGCCATGGTTTCTCTAATTATACAGAGTTATCACGGTTGTTCTACTTACTAGGCTAAAAGATGTGCGAGTGCAAAAAGGATTAAGAAATATTTCTGACGAACTCATATAAAACAAGAAGCAATGATATATATATATATATATATATATATATCTAAAGTAAATATATCTGGAATGTATATGTCAAAAGAATACATACTCGTAACATTTACGGGTTAGTTCCGCTATGGTATGGTCCCGCTATGGCACCTATCAGTTTTTGGGACTGTTAAATAGAAAAGCTCTACAATGTTTTATGAAAATACACACAACATACTCAAACAGTAAATTTAGGAAACCTAGACTTATTATCAATATTTTATTCTAATTCTTAAATGAATATTTAAGAATTTTTATTAGTAAATAAATCATGCCCGGCGATTGTCGAGTGAAGCAAGCAAAAAGAAAGATATATAGAATAAATCCTATTCCGAATATTTAGAACAGACTAATAAAAATATGGCTTAAATGTTTAACGTTGTTTTGTTTATGTCATGAATGTCTTTTATTTTTCTGAGTATTCTTTTGTAGTTCTTATTTGCCGTTAATAAGTTTTCTTTTTCAATTGTTGATTATATGTTATTAATTTTTTTTTTCAGTAGTTGAATATTTCTATTTGTCATAAATAATTTTAAATGAATACAAGACTGATTTAATATCGCAAACAAACTTTTTATTTCTAAGTTAAAAAGTCCAGTAGAGACTAAAAAGTTGTAGGTGCACTTTTTTTCTCAATTGTACCTTCTATTGTTTAGCGTAGAACTAAAAGATGGGTACCATAGCGGGACTTTTTGGTAGGCATTTTGCAAGGGTGCCATACCGGGACCATACCATAGCGGAACTAACCCACATTTACATCTAGGAATGGATCACTTTTAATGACAAGATCATTCGTGGTTACACATATTCCTACCTAAAACGCTTAATTATTTTATTAATTGGATATAAGAATGCGTATGAAACAGAAGCATGAGTACCTATACATTTAATAGTTTATTTAGTGGTATGTAACAGGAAACACTTTTTTTTCTAGTGTACAATCATCTTCTTAGTCAAGTGTCGACACGATAACTCGCGAAATACAAATACATCAATGTATTAGACAGGATAATATTAGGCAGTCAAAAATTCGATTTAAAAAAATACAGACAAGTCCTAACATTTTTTTACCTGTAGATGTGTTGTATGGCCTCCATATTTACTAGACGAATTCAGGGTAATCACCTGAGTCACTACCAGTCTTGCACTTCCAAGCGTCCGGTGAATACATCGCCGCTAATCGTGTTTTTTAGGAATAATCCGTGGACAATATGCCTTTCTTGTGTCTTTAGACTCTGCACCAATTATACAGGCACTTTGAGAGATAAGAAAACTGTTTCATTTCACGCGTAATTATTATTTTTATTGATGAAATAGAAAATATCGTCATTTTGTTTTATCTTAGGAACTAATCCCAATGAAATGGATGAGCGAGATATGTGTATCGTTTGGTGTGAGAGAGTGAAAGAGATCGCAGCATAATGGTGATCGGAACGTCTCGTGGCGGTTCGGTGGTAACACGAATTGCTTATTTATCTCTTTCTAACAACAGATATGACGCATAATATTTGAACGTTCTTTCCTTGTCATTACAAACTGCATATACATGTGCGAAGGTATGTATGTCGGTAAATTCTAGTAAGCTTTTAGAGCAGTGGTGTTCGGATATAACTAATCTATATATTTCAAATCACTGGACAAGTCAGTAAAAAGTTGCGAGCAGCCGCCCGCAGTGCGCGTCAAGCAGCCCTCGAGGCTGCCCGCATTCCTTGAGAATGAACATCATTACTGTTCGAACACCGGTCGGAGATTTCGACTAAACAGCGTGAGTGCTAGCCGGTATATTTAGTTAATAACAACTCACGTTAGTTTTTATGACAGTAAAAAATGGTCCGGGTCTGCACATTCACTCGCAAGATCGTCGTTGGCACTGCACGTGTGCAAAAACGGTCGCAGTCGTATCGCAACGTGTGCACTGGGGCGTGCCAAATGTGCCTCGAACAACACTATTTGATTGCGATAAGGAATAGCCAAGAATTATAGCCATAAATAATGTATAGACATTTTACAGCTTAAAACATAATGATCGTTTTTTGTTTAATATTGTCAAGTTTGCAATAACGCCTGCTAGGCGAATTACATTACACCCATCCCGATACGATGGTTGAAGAACGAGAGCAAGAATTAAAGTTATGAGTCATTGTGTCCTGTTAGCTCAATTGGTTAGTGCATACCCCGGCCAAAGGGGTGTATGGATGCGGGTTCGAATCCCGCACATGACTATAATTTTTTCTCTAGTAAATTTGTAATTTTGTAAAATAATGATTGCTATTAAAACTATCAAAATCTACAGATATTAAGTACTTCTCACCTAGTATTATTATATGTTCCATGCCTTGGAGGAGATTGTCGAATTGGTTGTAAGTATCTTTTATGTTATAATCTCAGACAGAATTTCTTCGTGCACGAAAATACTTTTTTTATTTCAAATGACATACTTTCATATAACTCCCATAGAAACTTCATACTAATCGGTTTAGTTGATCAAATAAATGGAAAACAAGTACTATAAATTTATTAAAAAAGTGAAAACACGATTGCAAATATTTTTTTTAAACGTTTTGTCGTTTGTATGAAATTAAAACTGCAAGTTATATATACATTAATGGTATCGTTCTTTAAAGCCATATAAGCCCTTCATTTTGATGGGATAGGTTGAACCAAACAAAAAAACACATTATGGCGTATAAAGTCCGCCAGTTTTTTTTTATTGTACCTAGCGTCACTTGCTCTATGAAGATGCATCTAATGATATATCTGATATTCAAATTGGTTAAGCCGTTTAGAAGCTATGGTGGAATAAAGAAATACATATAAAAAATATACATAAGTACATAATGAACAAACAATACAAAGCTACCTTCATATGAACCCTGAAAACATAACTCTCCTTTTTTGGACAGTCGTGTAAAAATAGATCAACAAAGTAAACAAAATTGCATAAATTTCAAATTTGTCAGTGTTGGAAGTTGGAAGTCGGTTACTTTTTTATTATATCTTTATGGTGTACTTAGCAAAGGTTCTACTAAACTAAAAAACTAAACTTCGTTAGCGCAGAATTTGGTTAAATTCACTCATTGGTTCTTTGTGACTATCTATATGAAAACACGTCATCAAAGCGATGCTCCATTCTTGCTATGTAAAAGAAAGAAAGAGCAAAAAAACAATATAAGTATCATGTGGGTACACATTGATTTTTATTAGTTCAGGGATTTATCAAAACTTTTTGTGCGCCATGTGAACTGAGTACTTAATAAATTAGTATTAATAAATAGATTCAGGCGTTACTTTGCGGTAATCCATATTTAATAATAACAAATATTTTTAAACTATTTTAAGAAAACACTACCTAAATTAATATTTTAATAAAACACTTAAAAGTATAAAAATATAGTGACAATTCCGCCTAATTTTCCTGTTAAGCCGACGTGACGTCACAAACACCACGCAGCCAAACCAGACGAGTTTCGACGTGTTTCGCTTCTACACGGGGTATCCTCAGGAGACCTTGACTCTACGAGTCCACGATCGAGAATGAATACGGTCCCGATAATTTAAAATTATTTGTTATTATTAAATTAATATTTAATATACAGATAGCTAATGCACTTTTCCCTTCACATAGGTTAAATTAATTTGTAGGGTTCCGTAAGCAAACGGTAAAAACGGTACCCTATTACTGAGACTTCGCTGTCCGTCCGTCCGTCTGTCACCAGGCTGTATCTCAAGAACGGTGATAGCTAGACAGTTGAAATTTTCACAGATGATGTATTTTTGTTGCCGCTATAACAACAAACACAAAAAGTTGTCCAAGTGCGATTCGTACTCGCACTTTAAAACAAAAAAATGTTAAAAAATTAAGTCTAATGTATAGCTAATGGTACGGAAACCTTCGTGCGCGAGTCCGACTCGCACCTGGCCGATTTACCCTAAGTAATTTAAAGAATTGTTTCAGAGCTGGCTATGTTTGTTGTGAGTTTGATTAAGTATAGAATTCATCACATCACTAAGACTTTCTTGTCATTGCTCTTTCTTATGAAAAGCTGCTAAAGTACCCTCAACTTGTTGAAAAGTCCTTTAACGTGAAACAGGCATTCCATGATGCATAGTTTGAGATTGCTCCAAGTTTACGTCCTGCTATTTATGCCAGAGGACAGGATAAGTTTCCAAAGCATGAAAGCTATTTTCAGATATTTATTTGTTGTCAGGAACACTCGTTCCGAGCGAACCACTATGTTATACGGAATTAAAATGCTCTGAGACTTTATTTAGAAGAAAAATATTAAGTAATTATCCTAAATTAAGAAGAACAGTAGTTTGGGTGTACGTATTATACTTAAGCTTCTTCTTAAGTTCTTTTTTCTTACATGCCTTTAAGAAAATATATTAAAGTTTGGACCTACATCATCAGTTAGTATGTAATGATTTAATCACAGTTGGTGCTTAAGAATGGGTATTTTCTCATGAGTGCAGCTGCTAAAACATACATCTATGCGTGCATGGTGACAGATTTTCTACTTGAAGGTGATAACGATCCCGAGCATTCGCAAAGTGCAACGACGCAAAGCTGTTTTGTTTTTAAATTATTTTAGTATTTTATTATCCCCATACGATGGTTTAAGAACGAGAGTAAAATTAGAGTTATGAGTCATAATGTCATGTTAGCTCAGTCGGTTAAATTAAATATTTGTCATGCATGACAAATATTTAATTTAAAATTATTATTAATGTTGCACACCCAGAATAGGGTAGATTGTACAGGTACTTTTGTATACTTTTGTAACACCCTTATATCCTACAATCTGTAACAATAAATATTTCATTTCATTTCGGTCTGAACATACCCCGACTAAAGGGGTGGATGGCCGCGTGTTCAAATCCCGCACATGACTATAATTTTTTCTCTCATAACAAAATTACAAATTTATGTAATTTTGTTATTATTTTTAGTAGTTTAATTTAAAATAGTTAATATTAAATGTATAAGGAGATGTTACCAAGACTGCAAAAGATTAAGTCAATTTACTTTGAGTAACTAGTCCTTAATATTGGAAGATTATCTGGCTTTGGCGCTAGTCCGAACCATTAGGGTGTTGGCTCTCTGCCAACAGTTGTGGAGGGCCGAGAGGTGCAACTATTTATTTGTAAGTTCAACTCAGGAAGTGAAGAATCTTGGAATAGACGCCACGAGGATGGACGACCCCGGAATAGCAAAGGGCTATTTGCTTGAGTGAGTTTATTAGTTGTGGACGTTGTTAGGCCATTACATTAAAGGTGTCGTAATTAGTCAGTTATGATATAGATTGTTAACATCTTGTATTTTTATTTTTAGCTTTAAAGCGCTCGTAGCGAAGTTTGCTTAGCCATTCTAGACCGATCAGCAAAGCTAAGCAACGTCCGCCGCGGTCAAGACTTGGATGGGTGACCGCTGGTGACATTTCTACTGAGCGCTTCCGTGCTTCGGAGGGCACGTTAAGCCGTCGGTCCCGGTTGTTGTCTTAGGATTACAGTCGTTATAGCATGGTGGTAGGGCATTTTGCGAATGCCCGCCTGACGCTACCACCCTCAAGTATCAATCTGTCGCCAAACACCTAACGGTGTGTTCCGGCAGCTGTCCTTGAGAGCCAGTAATTCTAGGTTAGCCTGGACCACATCTTCGACTACATCATCACTTACCATCAGGTGAGAAAGTGGTTAAAGTCTAACCTATCAGGCATAAAAAAAAACGTAAGTATACGTATACCAGCTATGGGAAGATGTTGCTGAGTTTAATCCCACGTAAATCATATGAGAGTCGTCGTCGAACTAGATTGACCATTATGATAACTACCACTATGATAACTAGAAGCAGCTCTAATAAGAACGAATAACAAGCAGCATGATGTAATATCACTAACGTTCATTAAACAACTGATTTGGGAGCACTTAAGTTCACTTAACAATGGTACGCAGTCGTACATACGGCAAATTACTCTAACAAAATAGCGGTATCAATGTGCTGTGCATGTACACTACGAATAATGTATGTAGGATTGAATGTTGCCGTAGTTAACTTTTAAATTGTTGTTTTAAGAGTTACAAGTTGGGCAAGTAATTGAAAACAAGAACTATACTAAGCGACTGATCAAGAGTTCTGACCGCTCTAGGCTAATTATAAAGATGTGCCCCCGCCACGCCAGGTGTGTTACGATCGACTTAAAAATTAGTATATAAGTATTTGTTTTGACTTTGTTTCACAAGTTGAGAATTTTTACATGGTTCATACTACCTAAAAAAGATTTCAGATCACAATCGAACATATTATAATATTATTAGTATAGTCTATACTAATAATATTATAATATGTTAAGAGGAAATGGTCTTTGAAAAATTACAGACTGAGCGCGTAGGATGGAGAGACCACGTTTCGCATGCGAGTGGGCGAAACAGAGCTACGCAATATTTCAATAGAATGAGAGACTTTTAAAAAGTAAATTCATATAAATGTGAGCTTTTTTAATAACGGAAAAATCTTTCAGGTTGGGACTATGCATAATGTATACTATACATATCGACACAAGATTTGATTAACCCAAATTTTAGAGCCACTTCATGATTTTTTTATCGTAAGAAATATAGTACCTATATTAGTCTTGTGTTCGCCTCAGGCATAGAATTTTTATGTTTTATTAATATATGTAAGGCATAGCATCTTTCTAACATGTTCAAAATTTTCCTTTTTGAGACTAACTTCGCCATAGAAGACTGCATGCTTTATGACCAGATTGCTTCTCGAGACAATTGCAACAAACCAATACTCGGTTCGGATTCGTTGTTCTGTTACGGACTACCTTCCGACTCCATAACTAGATCAGTCAGGTGGTGCCATAATATTTTATTATTATCATAACTATACAGAGGATTGCCAAGTTTTTTTTAAGTGGATGTGACCGAACAAGCACGAGGCCCACCCGATGTTAAACGGATTAACCTCTATCTATAACAGATGCATTTCGTCATGTGACGAATTCCACTGCGCCCGTCACATTGAGACATACTGTTGTTAAGTCTCATATGCCTGTAATTTTTCAGGCTCTCAAGGACTGCTACGGAATAAACTGTTAAGTTCTTGGCGACAGATTTTCTACTTAATGTAAGTTAAGTTTAAGTTTTATGATCATGATACTCGTTGTAAATTAAATGGGCTAAATTTTGCAGTAGTTAGATTCCGTTACATATGTACCTATAAATGATTAAACATACATGTAAACATAATCAAAACTTAACAAAACTTAACTCCCTAAAAAACTTCTTGAGAATAGCATTTTTCGAATATACTTTTGGCATAATCGTTTTTTATTCGACAAAACACCATATTTTTTACAACATAGTGCAATACTTCTTCCACTAGGTATATTATTATGTATATTGTATATCTGTAGCGCAAAAGCCAACAATACAACACCATATTTTCTGTTTCTTAATTACATGATGTCCAATTACTGTGTTCACAGGGCCGCATTACTTTTTTCTAAAGCCTATAAACATATATTTTTTTCTGATGGACAGTAAAGTGTGCGTTACGGATGCGCCAGGGCACGGCGCAACACAATTCTCAGCGCGACGCGAGCACGCGGCTTGGTTTCGCAAAACGCGCGATATTGACCGACAAACCATGTTTAGAGGGCAGCGATGTTTACCACATTGAAGTGTAAGCAATTTTACGCTTGTAGGATGTCACAAGCGCAAAATTGCTTACATCTTAAAACCTACCACACCCATAACCTTAAATCCTGAGAAAATTTCAAAGTAAATTTAAAATTCATTTTGCTAAGTTTACGCCAGTATGTACCAACCAGCAGCACATTACTCTATTATTTAACTTACTAGAATTATAAAAGTTAGTTTTGGTGAGTTTGCGAGTATAACAATATTTAACACATAAGTTCAAAACGCATCTTTCAATTAAAGCGTGTCCTATGAAATGTAGGTACCTATTAAGTAATCAAATCGTCTTAGGAGAGTTTCTGTGACATACACATGTCATTTATGTACCCTCCCCTGAAATGTTTGTATTATATTGGCACTCTATTGTAAGTTAATTTTGATATTATTAGTTAATTATGTAATTATATATTATTTTTGTTTTTTGTTTTCAAAGTCTTTCTTAAAAATACTTTAAATACCTTGGTATTTAAGATATTCTTACTTTTTTTTTCACATAAATGTGTTTCATAAGCGATATTGTTATTGCTCACACTTTGTAATTATGTTGTCACTATAGTCGTAGAACCTATAATTAGCTTTATGTTACTATTATTGTTATATATAAGTTACTTCAGCTGTTGGTTTTCCCTGAAATAAATAAATAAATGTTTCAACAGATTTTGATAAAATCCGCCACATCGATTACTTAAGGTTCCTGATTAGGACAAAATACTTTTTTACCGTTTTACTGTGTAGTTGCCGAAAGAGCTTTATTTCCATATTTTTACGTCAATACCGCTGTCGATTGGTAGAATAATATTAAACAGCAACGTTTGACGATTGATTTCAAGGCGGAAGTAACAAAGGGCTCACTCTAGGCCCTAGAGGGAGCCCGTCAGAAGTTCATCTTAGATAGGATTCCCTAGAGCCTAAGGAAATCTTACCTAACGTGAAAGTTACGTTTGCGTGATAAGTCAGCCCTTTAGACTATACATCAAAGCCACACAGGATGCCAGCAAAACAATGAGTACTTAATGTCACATAAAGTTATCACTGCATTGTGTATGTACATTTTTATGTGTACATATATGATTGGAAATGTTAGACTAGTATGTTATAGCACTTTGATAACGTGCGGTATATTTGGCATGTATATAACTTTTGAGTGATATACATGCTTCTATCAGAAAGAGCTCAGCTGATCTTTACTCATTGATTTGGATACTTAACCCAACTGAAATTGAACTGAAAATAATGACCATATTAAAAATACGATAATAATTTTAGAAAAATATATGCACTTATGGTGTATACCGGTTCATCCCATGAAGAGATACCAAATACTGTATTGTATTTTCAGTTATGCTGTTCAAATCCCATTTATTAATTTAAGTGGGATCCTTTTATTTTAAATATTTTACTATTCCGGTCTGAATCAATTTACTCTTTTATACATTTAGGCACTTACTCAAGTACGGTTTGCAAGATAACTTTACCATTTCACACAAGTTTTTTGCATGGTGGTAGGGCATTTTGCGAATGCCCGCCTGGCTAGCTACAACCCTCAAGTAGAAAATCTGTCGCCAAGCACCTAATGGTATCCTTGAGCCAGTAATTTTATGTTAGCCTGACTGAACAACTTCTTCGACCACATCATGACTTACCATGTGTCAAAGGCTAACCTATCGGACATAAAAAAAAGTTTGTATGTTTATATTAAGCAACTAATTTTTACAGTACTAGTGCTTACCTATAATCCCATGGTAATAATTTGAGTACAATACTACGTAAAAATAACTCATATAAGCAGTATGAGTTAGATACTTAACTCTGCCAAAACTAAATCACAGCTCGACAGAAGAGAGCTTATCAGAGTATAGAGTAGGAAGCTGAAAGCTATTTTACCGATACGAATACTGTAAAAAAGTACATGAAGTATAGTCCAGCTGTGGTACCAAATTAAACTGTCACGAATCTAATTTAACTTACACGTGGCAATATCGAATATTGACAACAGCCAGTTGCTAGTACGATATAGATACGGGTCAATTGTCAATACTGCGCATGTAGGGACAAATGCACGGCATGTAGGGTGAAAAGCACGGCGAACAGGCTTGTCTCATGGTTTTTAAAGCGAATAGAGCAAATTGGAACTCTGTAAATGCTTTTTTTATATCTGTACGTTCGTGCAGATATATTATATAAAAGGTTTAAAGCTTTTGGTTAAACTGGTCAGTCACTACTTCACACAAACGTCTAAGGATGATCAAAACCTTAATTTTCACGCGGCCTTGTTTTTCTGGTACAATATTCCCAGTTTATTTAGCACGCGGGGTGCCGAGCTAGAATGTGTATTTATGTCAAAAACTGAGCATTAAATCGTTTTTACTTTATTGTCTAGGCCCGTATCGTATAAAATTTGGTTGCAAAATAGGTACTTAAAATTTAAGAAAGTAAAAAAATTAAGATTTTTTCCTTTTCCATGGAGTTTATTGATTTTACATTTTTGTCTATTATGTACTCACCAACCCATTAGTTGGAACATCACAAAGACGCAAATGGTGATATAATCATTTCTAACCGTTATGTAACATATTCTTAGACGCTTTAATTATCTATAGATAACATAACTCTGTAGCATGTAAAAGTTAGAATATTTTATTTAAATGTCCTTTAGTTAATGTATAATAGCATATATAAACAACTTTCTAAAGATTTAATGAATAATGAATGAATTATTCAATCAATGAGACGATTACAATAGATTATTGATAAAATAAAATAACAGTACATTAATAAAGACACAATGCAAGATAACTGATTCTCCAAAACAAAATAGAATTATTTAAATACTAACTTGACGTGAAAAGGTGACGGGCGCAGTGCAATTCGTCAATTGAACGATGAACTGCATCTGTTATAGGCAGAGGTAACCGCTTAACATCAGGTGGACCTCAAGCTTGTTCCATCACAATAACATAAAAAAAAAAAAAACTTAATAAGGAATACTAATCGATTATCTTGTGCTATCCAAATGGGATGTATCACGCCTGTAGCTAGGTTTGGTAACCATTTTACATGTTCATAGGTAGGTACATATCTTCCAAAAGACTGTTTTGTTTTTAAGGAGTTGAAACAAAAGAATTGTTTAACGAATTGAAGTCTCGATTGTAGAAGGCACTTTGCTGCCTATTTCGGAACCAGATTTTCTACGATACGATTAATCAAAATCGATATGCTTAGTTTTGGACATAATAACCCATAAACTTCTAAACGTTATAACTAGTTAACTACGAACAATATGTATATGTATGTTCGATTTGTTACACTACACTGTACCAGAAAAACAAAGTTTTGTCGTTGGCTATATACATATGGATGGACGGACGTACAGATTTAAATTCATTAAACAATTTATGTTAGTCATGCTGAGCGTGCTTGATGTTGAAGAAGAAAATTGAGTAGCTGTCTAGAGTGTACCTATTCAAGCTAACTTATAATACATACATACCTTTGTTTCGGTGTAATTTTGTAACCATTGTTCATTAAATATAGGCCAACCTTAGACCAGAATCTTGACCAGTTTTACCATGATATGATCAAATAAATTCTACAAGATCTTGCAAGAATAAAATGGCCTACTTTAAACACACAACCCTGGCCACCGTAACATGTTTTCCTCACGATCTGACATTGAAATTTCAATATGAACAAATGTAAGACTCAAAAGAAATCTTTACTTGCTTGACGTTCGCATTATGTACGCTATACATATATGTCATGTTATATTTCTTTTTACTACCTGACCATACTCGTATGTGTCAAATTGTCTATCAATATGTTACCGAATTGTTAAGAGATTGGCAGTTAACAGACCAAACATTTACCTTTGATAGGCACATAATAAGTAATTCTTGCTGAATGTTAATGCATTGTTACATTAGGTATACCTATACGTGTCTAAGAATATTATTTCAAATACCGCTGTAGCACGGTAATGTTATCTACATATATAGATAACATTACCGATACCGTGGCTGTAGTTTCTGAGCAGAATATGTACTTCAATGCATCCTACGCCACATTTCACCATGTGGTTAGCGAAAACCAGTTTCGCTTGAACCAAACACAACTCACTACTTCGTTCGCCTGTTTCGCCGTAGAACATGTATGAACATAATACATATTTTTATATTAATTTTTACTCATTTTCACAGTGATGTAGGCATAAATGTGTCTGTTTGTAATCGTGTTGATATTCGACTACATCAGTATTTCCAAATTAAATATCAATCACTATTGCGTGCTTAGCGAAAATAATAGATGAAGCGCTCTAAATACGTGTAAATTTGATATACGATATAAAAAGCATCCTGTACGTATCACGCATGTTCGGTGCTCACTAAGGGTAACAATCTCCTTTTTTTTATTTATTTAAAGGACTGTCGCTGAACGACCACATCATCGTCCTGTAAGACGTTAACAAAAACCAGCACCACTAAATCTAAATTAAGTCTTAATAATAATATATCCAATTAGAGAATTATGTACCTACTTACACTTAGGCTGAATTAGGTCTTATTTAGACTTAGTTCAGCCAAATTATACAATCTCGGTCTGCCAGAGGGCAGGCTAAAATACAATTAATAAATCCGATAACAAATACTTTGGTCTGACTAAAGTACGACCTTCTATAACTGTTATTCCGCACACATTCCATCAAAATATATTGTACTTACGTCTTCTACTCATTACAATTAGGGGATGTTATTTTTTGCAAAAAAAAACTAAACTTATTTGATGGTATATGAGCGGAGTGAATCCTAAGAGCGGTCACTATTTTTTTGCGACTGAGAATGTTATCTATCCATGGGTATTTTGCGATCTAGGTTGAATAGTGCGGTACCAAATACCTTACTCAAAATTTTGTAACATACCAGGTTAGGCGGATAGAAGCAAAAAGGAGCCGTTTTTTATTTAGTGACCACCACACACATAAAATAACTAATATATTTTAAGATATATGGGTACCTACTTAACATATTTTAGTTTAATAACTGATACAAAGAAGGTATGTATCGTTTGCAAATTAAACTGAAACGAACAAAGGGACAGGCCAGGGTAGACTTTTTTAGACTTTATAAGGAATTTCAGAAAAATATACTTTAATTAGGCATTTAATCGTGACGTTATTTAATAAGGTACATTTAGGTGATATATTTCATTGCAAATAATAACAATACATAGAGTAATAGTAGTTTATGCAACTGTCATATAATAGAGGGTATTAAAACATGAGTGTAGTTTTTCGAAACGAGCCGCAGGCGAGTTTCAAAATAAGATTACACGAGTGTTTTAATACCTAATTATATGCAGTTGCATACACTACTTTATTTAATCTCATGGCTATAGGTACATAGCTAGCTACATTAAACAAAATGCCATATAAAAACAAGCGCGTTGCGCGCGCATCGAGCTCACCACAGATAATGTGTACTTACTTAAATTGAATTGAAACCTCCTTGGTCGGGACACATTGTACTTTAATAATTAAAAAAATGTTTTATGCATTGTTTTGTTAGGAGAATAATGCTTTAATTTAACTTTTTAATTTTCTTAAAGAAGTATGTAAATAAAATATGCCATTAAATGTCTGTATTTCATTTCATAATTAGAATATTACCGAATGAGATTATATAAAATACTATTTTAAACTGATTGCCGCACAAGTTACCTCTTATCGTAGAATTACCCATATACATAAGTATTAATCAAGGAAGTTCTGAAACACTCATATAAAATAGATAACCGACTCTACCATCGGTATGCCTGAGCCGTCAATAAACCATTTAACCACTCACAACTGCCATGATCTTCACGTATACCAACGCATGTATAATGTCTTTGATAGCGCTATAAAGTATGTATCCACACAATTTTTGGTTTGAATGAGTAGATAATTACTATGTCTGTATATAAGAATTATATTCTTAATTTCTTATATTATACACCGCCAAAATTTTGTAATGGCAGACCAGCAATCAGTTTTCGAATGGAAAACAACCAAGTTAAATTTTTTACTATTTTACAAACTTTTATTTATTTATTTAGTTTCACCTGTCCAGATGTTTGTCATCTAATCTTGCAAATTTAATTTGAGCCACTTCCCGGTTTCCGATTGTGCTGAAATTTTGCATACACGTGTAAATCGCGTGACAATGCGATATTATGATGACATGGTGCTCATCTGATGATGGAGCTGGAAGGTGGCCAAAGGAATTTCGCAATGAACGACACAACCTCGTCGAGTTTGTACTCATTTGAATCTTCTTGACGAGTATTTTTTGTCTCTTTTTATTACCAAGAACATAATAAAAGTTTGTTGTTAAAAAGTTTGTTTTTATAGAGAAAAGCTTGTTTAATATATTAATATAATAGCACGTAATGTCTCACTATATGGCTTCCCTCCAGCGGACCTGTACTGTTGTTGGTAACTTTATTCTTCAACAATGTTCTCTTATTAGGCTCAAATTTAGCCTAATTGAATTAGGTATACCTAGGTTAGTAACATAAGCCCCAGCGACCTTGCGAGTGGATATGTGTAAACAATCGAGTTACATAACAAGGCCGCACTAGTTCGCGACTATGTATTACTAAACGTAGCATGACCAAAACAATTACAATCCGAAATAAAAACTATTGCGTGATACAAATGTGTAAACTTTTTTTATACCTTTGCATAGAGGTGGATGTCTTCACATTTATGTATGTTATATGTCACTATTCACTTATGCTTATGTTATGTGTGATGTCGTCGAATGTTTTGCGGTCAAATTGAAATAGCAGGACTCTGAACGGAGATCATAATAAAGCTTTTATAAAAAGTTATGGCATTAAAAATAAACAAGTAATAACTATGCTAATAAGTTAATACATTACTATTATTATAAAGACAGTTATTCTAGGTTAGCCTGAACAACATATTCGACCACATCATCACCTACCATCAGGTGAGATAGTGGTCAAAAGCTAAACTATCAAGCATAAAAAAGACATTCCTTACAGAGATACCATTTAGACGAGTTTAATAAAATTTTACATTTTCAACCTCCTTTTTGGGGCTCATGGGCGATTGGTTTTCCAGGAATTCTATCTGGTAGGTATATTATAATTCATATTCTAGCTAGGATATGAATTTTACTTCATCAAATATTACAAATTTCCATTTTAAGATTTTAGTAGAACATAAATAAAGTACTTGTGCACGATTTAAACGATTATTCGTTGCAATCATCGAGATAATAGGTCAATGGTTGCAGGGAATAATTTTTGAATCTATGAAATAATTTTGAATACGAAATGCTATGAAGCTATTTTATATGTTTGTAGTTATCTAATAACATATTTGAAATAAGTTATTTTATTTTCACAACAACCTTATATTAAGTAATAATACTAAAAGGGACAATACAATTATCATACGCTAGCATGTTGCGCTGACAATGTTAAAAAGCAATAGTCTTTTGATATTTCAGAATGTTGTTAAAATGTGTAGGCATAGCAATTTGCAATTAATTGATGCCTACGTTTGTGGAATTTTATATGTAGGTATATATTATTATACCTATATGAATTTTAGTTTCAAGTCAAATATATTGAAAACGTTGATATATAGAGTTATTTATAAATTAAATTTGTTAATGAACAGAATGCCCTCATAATAGAATGGTTAGTTATACTTAGGTACTGTACGCAAATATTTCAACATTATTGATGTAAACGTAGGCAACCGTTCGGCAGCTTTCGTTCCAAAAGCAGGTAGTGTCGACGCTCGGATTCGCTCCACTTTTCACAGTCGCTGTCTACGCGCACTACCTAACTTTCTGTTTGCTACTTAATGACACGGCAAAGCTTTGATGTTATGACTTTACTCAGGTCGTAGTTCAAAGTAAACTTACATAATAACATATTCATAGATAGTTAACTCCGCTCGTATCAATCTGTACGGTTTCCTGGGATTATTGACTCAAGCACTATTATTAGGTAACGGGAGTTTAATACCCATGTGTTCGAAGGGATCGTTTGATAAATTGTCAACATTGAACTATTATAACTCTGTCTGTTATGTTAATCTTAGTTAATCCATTTCATCCAATTTACTTTAATGGTAGATTAGCCCATACAAAAGACATAAACGCACGCAACGCTATGAACACACACACGAAACCATCGCGCTCGCTACGAGATGTACCTAGTTGCTTTGTTATATTGGAATCCAAGGCTACATTAACATAAAAAATATTCATATGGATGTACTTAAGCAATATTCCGCTGAATATATTAAAAATTAACTAAGTTGCTCTAATTTCATGTGACTAGAATGAATTTGCATGTCGTTTTAATGTGAAGATTTGTCAATTAACATCATGCAGATGAAATAAAAGTGTGTCGCATTGTGCTGTATCATTTTAGTCATTTCAGTGAAGGACTTTTCCTGACTGACTGACCATCACTCATTTGTTAGTAGCTAGGGATTCCAGCTATGAAACCGACAAAGAGAGTCCATTTTACAACACGTAGGAATGATTGTTATTTTTATATAAATGTTTTATTCGTGTATTGGTTTGGAAAGCTGTCATTTATGGCTCAGATGAAAGTTGATTGAATGATAGGTTATTTAGACAGATTTATGCAAGATTAATTAATTGATTATGCTCACCTGAGTGGGATCGGCTGAAAGGGGAATCGATGTGTCGGTGGATGCGGTGCGATGATGGGCGCGGGCGGAGGCGGGTGTACCGGCATCGGCACCTGCACCGGCACAGGCAGTGGCGGCATGAGGTGCGCCGGCGGCAGCGTGCTGTAGGGCGGCGGCGGGCACGGCTCGGGTTCAGGTGGGCGCGGAGGGCGCACGCGCCGCGCACGCCGCCGCCGCGCTGGCTCCTCCGTCTGGCACTCCGCGCTAGCGACGCTGCGCTCGCGCTCTGTCTGCACACCACTGTTCACATTGCAACTCTGAGGCTGCGGTGCATCCTGCACCTGCACTATGTTCACGTTGACACTGGACACGTTTTGTCGACTCGGCTCGCCCGGTACGCGCACCGAGACCGAGTCCGACTTGCGGAGCGGGGCCGGCGCCGGCACTGGCAGCCGCATCTCGTCGCACGATGTGTTGGCGCGGTACGACGCGCGCGCATGACGACCGCCGTTCGGCGACTGGTGCGTGCTCCCCCCGCGCAGGCAGCCATCGGTGCAGGAGCGCGCGAGGGGCGGCGAGCGGCACTCGTACGGCTGCCACAGCAACGCGGAGAGCGCCTCGGCGGCGGACGGCGGCGGCGGCGGCGGCGCGTGCAGCGACACGCTCATCTCGCCGCCGCCACCGCCGCCCTCGCCCGCCACCCACCGCCGCCACCAAAGTACCCTCTACCACCTGCAGACACAACAGAATAACCCTTATTAATAGTACATCTTGTAGAAAGACTTTACAACCCGAATTTTATTGAGGAGTATTTTGGTCTTCAGCCAGCACGTTCAAGGGTATACGCAAAGCGAGTATTTTATTAAAGGACGTTCATCTGGTGGAAAATGCATTGCCATTCTCTCTGTCAGAATCTTCTCTCAGATCTGTTTTTATTTTTTTCTTTTAACGGCAGCTTAACAACAGATGGGTCACGTGCTTATTCACTTAGTGCTAAAATGTACCTAAATTATATTAAAAAAAACTGATAAGACTTATGGTAAACACGCACTGCTAAATAAGTGTAATAATTATAAATAATTACTAATTAGTAATACTACAGAAAAGCTTTACCAGTTTTTGGCTTGAGCTTAGGTAAGTAACTGTTATTTTATATTGTTGTTTAGATCAATTCTTTATCAAATATACAGAAAAATAAAAAAAAACATTATCCACCTCAATTTCTTTAAACCGTTGCGCGTTGGTGAGAAAGCTTCAAAGAATAGAGATTTACCGCGTATTATGCGGCGAGCTCTTACGTAAGAAGAAAGCCCTACATTGCAGAAACTTTATGAAATTTTAATATCGGCTCTATGAAAGTCTGTATTTTATTCGATAAATCTTTGTACAGATGAAATTTCAACTTTGAGTTAGATTGCATCGCCTGGAAATCGAATCTTGCAGCTAATTATATTTTCTATTGGAGGAGTAAATAACCTGTTTTGTTCTAGATTTCTCATAACTTCGAGTTGTAACTTCAACTTTTTCATCACTCATGCTCGGAAAGTAGGTATTCTTGGTAGTATAAAAAGTAATTTGCTGAGGGTAAATTCGATTTCCCACTCACACGCAAGATTACAATTCAGCTTTAGGAGGTAAGTCAATTTGAAAATCGAACGAGGCTCCTTAGTAGGTATTATAATACCTATTTGGTGGCAGTCTATTATCACAGTAGATATCTCTTTGCCATGGATATGGCATCAAAATGTATTTATTCATACCTCTGTATAAAAGAAGGAACGAGATCGACAAGGAAGCCTTATGGAGATGAACTTCAATTTGTAATTTTTCTATGAAAATGATGTCCATAAAGGATTTCAAATTTCAAAATATAGCTCGTTTTCATTACCTTTTAAATTAGACAATAAGGCCCCTGTTCACTCATGAAGGCTCACCTTTTCATCCCCCGCGTCAGTAAATTACTCCCTCGCCTTTGTATGGGGAGGCCTACTCAAACCAGAAGCATTGTCGACACGTTTCGCTTCTACACGAAGCATCCTCAGGAGATCTTGATTCTACGAGCGCATAGGGAAATTAGGTGGAATTGTCACTAGATTTTTTTTTAAATTTTAAGTGTTTCACTAAAGTATTAAGTAATTTGATGTTATTGATCATAATTTAATTTTTTATTGATTTCAGTAAAGTAACGCCTGCGTCTATATAATATTGATCATTTGGGTAAGCACTAAGCAGAAGTAGTTGCAACTTCACTCAAAAGATATGGATTAGTTGCGCCTTTGTGTGAGGAATGGTCAGTATTTAAGTAGGTATATATATAGTACTAATTCAATACCCTGTTTTTTTGATTCTTTTATAATAAATGTGATATTTCGTTTATGGTCTTAATCATGATTGAATTTTGCAATGGAAGTCTCGCATCAGATGCGCATGATCAGTGATGAAGGAAGCTCTGGTGTCGTAAAAGGAGATATTTCCGTTACATCAGTCGGGTAATATCGTTGGGAGATCAGCCAGGGGCAGCAGATCTGTGGTTTCACTACGAACACTTTCTCCAAGGCTGCTGGCGCCACACTGTATATACATAGGTCAGCACCTTAGCTTACACAATTTAGCTCATTCAGCTTCTGCTCGGGCTAGCATCTAGTTATTATTTTTTATATCAGGCGATCTAATGATCCACGCGCCGCCGCCGCCGCGCCGCCTCGCGCCGTGCTGTTACGATATTATGGTCCCCGCTGGAACAATGGAGTTATTTTTCTCTAAGATTTCGGCATTAGAAAAATAAGTTGTGAATAGAAATACATTGGCATCTCTGTAACTTTTTCTATTCATACTGTAATCGTTGTTAAAATAGTATTTAATTGATTATCCATATATGATCTTCGAAGGACAAAACTAACGATTTATTCAGGTTATTGAATATATCCGAAGTGCAAGTCGCCAATCTACTTTCTTCGTCATTTCTACTATCCGCATTTTACTATGATACAATTTCTAGATGGGCAAAAATATTTCCAAGCTGATAACTTTAAAATGACTATATATCGTAGTTATATTGGTTGGTTTAGCTAATTAGCTGATAGTGGTTTACATAATCGGAGTATTTACTGTACCTTCATATCAAACTAAAAACGTCCGGAATTCGCTGCTTTACCTTTTATGCTCTTAATACAATAATACAGTTCGTCAGAAGCTAGATATCTTGAATGAATCAGTCAACTTTACTGGTAGTAGGCTGGAGCATTTGGACTGCCTGTGTTATGACTTATAGGTTATCTAAATGCTTTTAATGTAGTGGGTATAGTGTTGTACCTATATAGTTCGTATTATTTTGTTAAATAAAGGCATACCTACCGCCAGTTAAAAAAAAACAGTCAATAGTAGGTAAGTATCAAATATCATGTTTCCACTGTAAGTATTTAATGAATAAAAAATATTGATTCATTACTTTTTCTTACTTTGTTACCTACTGTTGAACACAGCTCTTAAAAAATACCTATACCTAAAAAAATATATTATTAAGTATCTTTACAATTTTGTTGGAAGTTGCAATACTGATCTGCACTGAATGATCGTCGGCGCCGACTATAACCGTAATATATACAAACAAATACGGATACTGTTATATCATATACTATTATGGTACAAAACTTTCATTTGAAGTTGACACTGCAAATACATTAATCATCTGGCCTAATTGAATACGATTATGAAATATTTACTGTGCCTGTTTTTGTTTCATTATTTATAAAGCGTGTGCATTTGTTTTATTTTATCAGACTACTGAATTATAACAACATTTTAAGTACTGAATTGATATTTTTTCGTACTCATAGACCTATTTAGAGAGTTAGTCCAAATAGTGATATTTCTATACCCCCGTGGGATGCCGGGTTAGAATTGCACCTCCCCATGTCATCCCATGGGTGTCGTAAAAGGCGACTATGGGAAACATACCAGAAGGTGGGCAACGGCGCCTTCTAAAGTACTTTCATCTTATACTGCGATCCCCAAGACGCCTGCCAAGCGTGGGGATTATGGCAAGTACCCCCTTAATAGGCTGTGTTCAGCAGTGTACGATCCGGCTGATACAGTACAGTACAGTGATATTTCTATAGCATATTTGTGCGCGCGTGCAACTAATTTGTAAGTTTTTACAAGGGCGATATTGAAGAGAGAGATCCTAACCCAAAACAGGGCTCTTCAATGACAATCCTCGAGCTTTATGAGCCCAAAGGTAGCGGTTATATTATGGTGTGGTGCCAGATAGTGGCTAGCCTTAAAACCAAATCGAAAACTATTTCCAATATGTTTTTGTAATGTTAGAGAAAACATATGCTTATAACAAATGTAGGTAATTATTTTGTCCTAAGTTTGTACTGAAAACTGACCGTAATGTAATGTGTTACTGGGAGTGAGAACACATAATTTATGTAGGATACTGTATATCAGCCGGATTGTCCACTGCTGAACATAGCCTCCCTCATCATGGGGGGTTTGCCATAATCCTTACGCTTGGCAGGCGTCTTCGAGATCTCAGTGTGAGATATCAAAAAGCACTGCTGGCCACTTTCCTGTGTGTTATACTTAGTCGCTGCTTACTACACCCATGGGTAGAGATGCGGGGCTGACATTCTAGCCCGGCACCCCACGGGCACATGAAAGATAGGGGTTGAAAGATAATTTTGAATTTTCATCATGTTAACGTTTACATCGTAAACTAACTATAGTAACTGCTCTCAAGAACCTAAGTAAGTATCTAGGATGTCATGTTATGAAATTTGACACCTGACAGGCAGAGTCGTATCGTTAACCTCATAGCACTGCCCATAAAATCTGAAACACGATGAAATATTCAATTTTTAAAACGGAAATCGTTATTTCGATCCTCAAGAACAAAGTTAATGTATTATATAGTAATTTATCAAGCAGACGCGCAAACTTCCGCGAAAGCCATCCATTTTCATGAGAGTGATAGCGTTGGTTTCTTTCCTCGTTCGTTTCGTTTGGCATATTATGGTTTTCACAGATTTTTCGGTGTCGTCATAAAACTCAATGTTAATTAATTGTCAATAGAGATATGTGTTGAGCTTCCAAGGTTGCAGAGGCAAGGAAATTGCATGCAGTTGCGATATGCAGCTTATTCCGCTTCAGAACCATGATTGTGGGGTAGACGTGGCGAAAGGAATTTGGATTATAGGGATGAGTTTGTTAGAGGAAGTGTGAAAATAACGTTTGTGACAAAAAATCCGTGAAGTAGCAGACTTAAGTGGTACTGGCAGGTACTTATATAACATTACTATTCATAGGACACATACAAATATAGTAGCATATACAAACTCATATATGCATTTCTTATGAAAAATAATTCTTCTACATAAAACATGACAAAAAATATAATTGACGTCTAACATACGATATATTCTTTGTCAGGCCAGTCGTTGTTTTCATATAAAATAATACAATTTCCATTCAAACATTTTTCTTTTACATTTGTAACAGTTTCACAATTCTAATTTTATATTACAAATTTTCGTACCTATATTCAATCTGAATAAGTTAATGTAAACTTAGTACTAATAACAATGGAATTTTTGGTATAAAAGCCAAGATATAATAACAACACTTTATTTATCTTAGGTAAAATATCAAATTCACTTAACTTTAACTCAAAACACGAAATTTACTTCGGGTACTATTAGGTATTATATTATGAAAACTAGACCACTAAACTGAGAGCTAACCGTGGATTAGTTTTGAAAAATTTTCAAAGCGCCAATTTCACCAAACTAAGATGAACTAAGAGGTTAACTTTAATCTCTATAACCAACAAAATAATATAGAACTATTTTATAAAATAGATGTCCAATGTTACAGACTTTTATGAAATATTACATTAGTCGGCTGTAGAAAAGGAAAAAAGTTATCAAAAATTATGGCGTTAAATTCGCTCCATAAACTAAAATCAAATATGGCCACTTTGCAACAGCTGATAGTAGGTACGTACTATTTTGATGTCTACATTGCTGTCACATGTCATAAAAATCATACAAGGAGATTTTTCCATGACTGAAAGCCAAAAATTCAAGAATTGCCACTAGGTTTGACGTTCTATGGTAGCTAAAGACAATAACATTTTGATGGTATATCTATAGTACAAATTTTCCACGTATTAATCCCTAGGTCGGTGAAATCGGGCTGAAGTAAGTTTGTGGTCTAATTCACTGACGTTAAAGAGATTAAAGAGCCTTTATCATCAGTGTCTCTCGAACAAATAACAAAATTGAACAGGCACACTATTAGCATAATTATGCACATACATCGGTAAACGTAACGCATAACCTCTATTCGGTGTAACTGTTGAAGTAAAGATCTCACGGCCGAGTGTAATTGAGGCGAGATTGTGGGCCGCTCCGCGATTCACCCGTAGTGTCAACTCGAGTTTACATAATGCTTTCTCCAAAACGCAGCCCGTGTTGGGAAATAAAATAGAATGCACTCCCTTTGTGGCACCAACAACAATAGCGGCGCCGGAACTCGGAATAAAAATGAAAGTGGATTCGCCTGTTATTTTTATAAAGCCGCCAATCTTGTTTCGTACCGTTGCGTGCTCATTAGCATATTGTGTCGAGCTGTCGAGATCGCACTGCCCGACTGTCACACAACAAAATACATAACTCAATTTACGCGAACGGCGCAGTTGTGGAAAATGTCGTATAACTTCTCAAAATCAAATTGCCAATCCTGTTATTTTATTTGTGAATGAAAAAGAATTTATTTTTGCTTTTATGAAAGCGTTTTTATGATACTATGCTAGGAACTTTAGAACCGACTACAAAAAAGGCGATTTTCTATGATTCGACGCGTATAAAAGTAGATTTTAATGATGTATTCCAATTTCCTCCGTCCTTCGGACCGATTTAGATGAATATTTCTTAATTCAATTGTATGTCCAGTTTGTTTTTTATGTTTGGAAATTCAACCTCTTAGTTTAAATAATTTGGGGTACAATTGTCAGAAATATAAATAAAGTTGAACCATTCAGAATGGATACTTATATATACTAATGGATACTTATAATCTAATGATTTTATTTTGGTATGTTATAGGGGTTTGTGTTATTAAACTCAAAATATTGAGTATATTATTATGTCAGAATGAAACCAATTACTACAACTAAAAATAATTTGTCGTAGACTACAAAATTACAACGAGAGGAAAATTAAAGTCATTTGTGGGATTCGAACCCCGCGCCATCCACTATACGGATAGTCAGGGTATGCTCTAACCGACAAGACATGACTCTTGACTCTAATTTGTCTTCTCGCTCTTTCCCATCGTATGGGGATGGAGCGACACCTTTCTTACAAACAAGACTAATTTCCTTAATTAGTTTTAAACTCGTTAACGATGACACAACCATATAATTGCAATATTTCAGTCGTAGACTGCTGCTTTATATAGGATTTCGGTTTATATATTATTTATTGGACTTCAGTGATCTATTAATTTATCGTATTGTCCAATGAAGTGGTAAGGAATCACTTTGTCTCATCTACTCGTATGCACGCATCACTTCCCATTATTATTAAAGTCTAATCAACCACAATCAGCGGTACGCAATATCAACCGCAGCACGTATCAAATCATCAAATAGTCTATAATAATAATGACTACAGTGCTATCTGTGACCGCATCATTATTGGATTCATCAGAGCGATTTGATTTATATTTTTCTGCTTTCTGCTTTGATGATATCTTGCTAAGCGCTTTCCCAATTTTATCCTCAGAAATATTTTATCGTGAATTAAAAGATATAAGTAAAGATATAAAAGTTTTATTGGCCCTTTAGTACATTTTTTTACCGGCAAGTCCAAGGTACATTTAAACATATGTATACTACTTAAATATATTAAATTAGATTCAAATTACGTCTATGTAAATAATTGATTAAAATATAAAAATCATAATATTTTACGCTTAAGGCCCTGTTGCAGTTATTTTAAACAATTTTTTAAAATCTGTAACTCAAATAACACTGAAAATTTAGAATAAATAAAATCATTTGCATAAAGTTGAACATACTCTCCAGGAACGTATGAAGCCGAAAAAGTGATTTTGAACAATTTCTTCGATAAACAAATTTATCAAACATGACACCATTTCGGTTTTTAAATGACTAGAACTGAAAGATACTATCATCAAACCATGTGGAAATTATACCAATAGATAGAGCTTGTTATTTATTAGGAACGTATGAAGCCACATTTTCTAATTCTGCTATAGTTTTATAACAAGAAAAAAAAACTACAAATCTAACGATTCAAGCTCTCACGCACTCCGTTTAGTGCCCGCCTAGGCACCATCGAGGTAGGACGCGTGTCGTTTTCTCCAACAAAATTCTGTCGGTCAATTACGTGCTAGAAATAAGTTAAAAAATTAATTAAAAATGCAAAGTACGATGGAGTTGAACAGCCAACAGCGGCAGTCAACATGTATGTTCTCCCTAAATAAAATAAAAAACTTTCTCGATGACATTGTTTTCACGCGCCATAGTAAAAAAGTATAGTATGGTTTTGGAAACAGATTATAGCTGTCTGAATCGGGAGATCACGAGAGCATTAGAAGGCCGCTTGATAAAGGTTACCGCTTGGTTACCCGTATGATAGAATTAACCAATGCAACTACCGATAAGTTTGGGTATTTTCGTAATTTGAAATATTATTTCAATTAATATATCCTATTGTAATATATTATATTATAAAACTTGGCCTGGTTAGATATCACCCTCGAGAAGAAAATCTGTCCCCTAGCACTTATCGGTGTGTACCATTATGTGTCCTTGAGAACCATTAATTTTGCATGGTGGTACGGCATTTTGCGAATGCGCGCCGGGCTAGCTACCACCCTCGAGAAGAAAATCTGTCACCAAGCACTTTTCAGTGTGTACCGCTATGTGTCTTTAAGAACAAGTAATTTTGCATTGTGGCAGGGCATCTTGCGAATGAGCGCCTGGCTATATACCACGCTCGAGTTGAAAATCTGTCGCCAAGCACTTATCAGTGTGTACCGCTATGTGTCCTTGAGAACCAGAAATTTTGTGAAGAAAGTTACTCTGATTTGGCTGAAAATTGATATCAGGGTTGTGCTGGGCGTTATTATTCCCAATATGGTCTTATTTTTACACGAATGCGCAAAAAGGAGAGTTATGTTTTCAGGGTTCATGTTGTATGTTTGTGAGTTTCTTTATTTCACAATAACTTCTAAACGGCTTGACCGATTTTTATGTAAGAGATATCGCTAGATTCCTCATGATAACCCAAGTGTTACTAGGTACATAAAAAAATTAAAAACAAACTGGCGGATTTTAGACCCAATATTGTGAGGTAAAAAAAATTTTCTTCCAAACCCATCCATAAAACAACTTCATAAATATATATATTGCAGTTTTAATTTCAATGTAACGATAAATCGCTTAATGAAAATAAATAACTTGCAGTCGGGTTTTTTTACTTTTTAAATTAATCAATACTTATTTCGATATCATCTGCCAACTGAATAAAGTAACTCCGATTTGGCTGAAAAATGATACCTAGGTTTTTCAGGAAGTCCTTATGCCAAAGTTTGAATTTATTTATCGATGACGTCTGCCAAGTGAAGCAAGTTACTTCGTCGGGCTGAAAATCGATGTCTAGGTTTTTCTGGACGACTTAATTCCAAATTTGGAATTAATTTTTCGATGACGCCTGCCAATTGAAGAAAGTTACTCCGATTTGGCAGAAATTCATAATCAAAGTTGTTCTTGACGTCTTTATTCCGAATTTGGAATTTATTTTTCGATGTCATCTGCCAGGTAAAGAAAGTTACTCCGATTTGGCTGAAAATCGATATCTAGGTTTTTCTGGACGTCTGTATTTTAAATTTGGAATTCATTTTTCGATGACGCCTGCCAAGTGAAGAAAGTTACTCCGATTTGGCTGAAAATTGATATCAAGGTTGTACTGGGCGTCATTATTCCCAAAATGAACTTACATGTTCAATACCATCTGCCAAGTGAATAAAGTTACTCCGATTTGGCTGAAAATCGATATCTAGGTTTTTCTGGACGTCTGTATTCTAAATTTGGAAATAATATTTCGATGACCCCTGCCAAGTGAAGAAAGTTACTCCGATTTGGCTGAAATTCATAATCTAGGTTGATCTTGACGTCTTTATTCCGAATTTGGAATTTATTTATCGATGTCGTCTGCCAAGTGAAGAAAATTACTCTGACTTGGCTGAAATTCATAATCTAGGTTGTTCTTGACGTCTTTATTCCGAATTTGTAATTTATTTTTCGATGTAATCTGCCCAGTGAAGAAAGTTACTCTGATTCGGCTGAAACTTGATATCAAGGTTATGCTGGGCGTCATTATTCCCAATATGATCTTATATTTTCAATACCATCTGCCATGTGAATAAAGTTACTCTGATTTGGCTGAAAATTTATACTTAGGTTTTTCTGGAAGTCCTTATGCCAAAATTGGAATTATTTTTTCGATGACGTCTGCCCAGAGAAGAAAGTTACTCTGATTCGGCTGAAACTTGATATCAAGGTTGTGCTGGGCGTCATTATTCCCAATATAAACTTATTGTTTCAATATCATCTGCCAAGTGAAAAAATTTACTCCGATTTGGCTGAAAATTGATACCTAGGTTTTTCTGGACGTCCTTACTCCAAACTTGGAATTTAAAAACTGCAAATTGTATTTTTTAAATACAATTTGCAGTTATCACGTTTGCACTTGTCCTAAGAACAGAGTTTCTAAAAGCTGCATTGACATATATTCTTTTAATGTGTAGAAGGGATTGTTTTCAAAAAAGTGTTTAAGTTTTAGTTTGAACAAACTGTATTTTAAGGTGGTCAAGCTTTTTGGTAATTTATTATACATAAGTATTTTGGAATAAAGACCTTGTTTCTGGACTTTAGCTAATCTGATTTTTGGTACAACCAGACTTTAATTATTTTTTATGATTCGATTTTCATTATTACGCAGATTGTAAGGTAGGACTTTTTCCTGCTTTTCTGGAATATTCCTATCTTCATGAATTTCTAATAAATAATTATAGATGTATGGAGAGATAAATCTTAACGATGTCACAATGACACAATTCATCTATTCCTAAGGTTATGGAATGATTATATTATCCTTTTTTGCACATATTGACACGAACCTGGCTGAATAAAAATAATGTAAAATTAACACGACTCCGTTTAAGTTTTTTGATTTACATACCTACAAATCATCAAATTACAATTCTTATATTAGAAGAAAACAATCAAAATTAAACATTTGCTTATGCTTTCCGTGCACATTGCTCCCGGGTTCAATTATCATATCAGTCACACTAATATCATAAATTCGAAAGCGAGCGTGGTTTGTTGCCACTCACTTCGAAAACCGCTGAATGGATTTTAATGAAACTTGGTAGGTAGGTAGGTACGTTATGTATTTCGGTACTGGATTGTCCTAACATAGGAAAAGTACTTTTATCCCTATTTATTGAATAATTCTAGACGAACCACAATACTACCTATCTATTCCGATATGCGGATGAAGGTAGCTTCGTCTGGGCGGAAGTTATTATAGATTAAGACTACCTATGTAATAGTGTTTTGACATACTTGCGTCATGGGTATGGGCATATTTGAGCTGGGTTACATATTTAAGCCGTTTGGTGTAGAGACGTTGGGTCCGTGGGGACCGGGAGCTCATCGTATTTTCCAAAACTTATCTGAGCGTTTGGTCGATGCGACGCGCGATCAAAATTCTGGCACATGTTTGGCTCAACAAATAAGCATTGAAATTCAACGGGGCAATGCTGCCCGCATGCTGGGCACGCTGCCAACTGGCACTGGGCTGGAGCATTTAGACTGCCTATGAGTCTGCTATGGCTTATAGGTTGTCTAAATGCTTTTATTGTAGTAGCTGTAGTGTTGTATATAGTTCGTAGTTAAAGGCATACCTTGCGTCATCCTTCACATATTAAACACATATCTCCATATATATCCCATGGTTGCATGGACTTTTAGCCTCTACTACTCTTACTCTTGTCAAAGTTGCGATTTAACGCTATCTATTGGACCAGTGAGGTATAATTATTTTTAAACACAATACAAATAATTATAAGAAGCAATGATGGCCGAGTGGTAATAGCTATTAACTGCAAACAATTTTGATTTGTGATACGAAATAAGCAGTATTATACTATAACTTCCACGAATAGGCATCAAATCGGATGATGCCGTACGCTTCACCAGATTCAATTACCACAAACCGATTACGATCTGTCTAAGCCAAGTTGTACATCTCTATAACTACACATATTAGCAGAGAACTGCATATTGGTAGCATTAATACTAATTCAAATCTATATGCTACGAAACCGTGATTACATAGGTATAGCTTATTGCCTTTCAACTATACATATAATATCAGTACCCATTGGATAGTTTTAGGCGTTAGGTACTTTGCGGAAATCCATATATAAAAAATAAGTATTTAGAATATATTTTAAGAAAACATTAAATTAATATTTTAGATAAACACTTGAAAATATATCTAGTGATAATTCCGCCTAATTTTCCTGTTTACCTCTTAGCACCCGCAGTGGACGATTGTAACAAACACTTTCTAAGCAACCGAGTAGATAATATAAGCTCACAGCTGAAGACATAGTTATGTCTCAAATTGTAAATTCAAAAATCAACTGTAAGCATAGGTCATATAATAATATGCTGTAAGTTCAGTAAATCTTTGCATCCTACTGCTTCAATACCGAATATCTGACAACACCGGTAGTATCCACAAAGATGAAATCTTGCTGAAGAGACATAGCACCTTCTGGTGAGTCTCAAACAGCAAGAGCACCTAATTATGTACGGTACCTATTACTGTACAACTGTGAGTATACGACGATTATAAGTAAGGGCTGAACCACTCGTAACGAGATAGCGCATATATAGATTATATTTATTATAACTATAGCAATATTTCTTTCTTCCAAGTTTCATGAAAATCAGCAGAGGCATTCGAAAGATACAACACACATAATATATAATACAAAAGCTCAGGCGTTACTTGCTATAAATACCTTGCTCGGCTCTGCATTTTATTACAAATATTGCACATATTACCATACCAGTGATGTTGCTAAAATTTAAACACAAATAGCATATAATGAATAAAAAAAATCGTTATGAAATACACATCGCGTCTAGTTAACAGTGATTGATTGCAAAACATTGAACAGATCGAATTAAAAACGTTATGTTTGTAGCAATTTATCAATGTCGAGTCCAGTTTTCCGAATATCGAAATTGATTTTTGATTGTTATACTGCAAAACGACTGCACTCGTTACTAACATATACCCATCGATTGAAATAAAAAAAGAAGATATGCTCTAATGTCACGACAATGTGGAGAAAATATAACACAATCATAGAATGTACACTTCTTTTGTATATCATACATACGTCTAAAGGCAGGATATCAAGCATGTAGTAGATGCACTTATGCACATAACTGGAACTAAATCAGGAGACGTCGCCTGATTTGACATTGCTACGTTCGAGGCACGGGAGCTCTATCGTAAGTTCAATGCATATATTATTTAAATTTTACAATCCCGTAAAAATTCTTTTTCGATCCATGTATAATAATAATAGAATCTGTTTGTGGTGTAGCCCCATGTTTAAAGCAAAACAAAAATGTCAATGTTGTAAGTAAATGCTTTTACAACATGGTTTAATAGAGAAACAAATCTAAGATGGTTCTGCAATTCATTACATACTTGCTCATTGTTGACAGTATACTGTGTTCAACTGAAATGTGATGCTTTGGAGTGCCATCTTCGATTCGTTTCTTTACCGGGTTATACTTCAAATTATAAAACCCTTGGATTCTTCAATAAAAATTGCCGGGTCTTTGGTAAAAAATGGTGTACCGCAGGGATCAATTTTGGGACCTTTTCTGTTCCTAGCGTATATTAATGATCTGCCTTGCATGATCAAAACTTTCTGCTATATTGTTTTATTCGCAGATGATACTTCTCTGATTTTTAAAGTAGATAGGAAAGATAGTGAACTCATTCATGTAAATAATGTGTTATCTATGATCTCTGAATGGTTCACCGCTAATAATCTTCTCTTAAATTCAAAAAAGACCAAATGTTTAAAGTTTTCTTTAGCAAATGTTCCTTATGTTAAACCAAACATTAAGCTTGGCCCAGATAAACTCTCTATTGACAATGCGATAGTCTTCCTGGGAATCAAAATGGATTCAACTTTACAGTGGGATCCACATCTACATGATCTAGCCGGAAGACTTAGTTCTGCTGCATATGCAATTTGTAAGATAAGACAGTTAACAGACATTGCTACTGCACGGCTAGTTTATTTCGCGTACTTCGTCGTATGGTGTATTGCTGTGGGGAGCTGCTGTTCAGATAGAAACAATCTTTATCTAACAAAAGCGTGCAATTCGAGCCATATGTGAAATTGATCCTAGGGATTCTATGAGGGATCTTTTTAAAGAAATTGATATATTAACTTTACTGAGTCTGTATATGAATATTTGAAAATATTATGTATGTTCAGAAAAAAATGAGTAAATTTAAATTAAATAGTGACAGCCACGACTACAACACTAGAAATATATATAAAATAGCGGTACCAGGTTTAAGACTGGCAAAGACAAACAAAAGGTCCTTTATAGGTAATCGTGTGCGGTTTTATAATAAAATTCCCAAACATATTACAATGCTCACAGAAGGAAAATTCAAGGTGCACGTGAAAAACATTTTGATTAAGAAATCCTACTACACAGTTTCTGATTACTTAAACGACAAAAATGCTTAGAAAATTCCGCCTCTGCCAAGCTGTCACCTACGTAATTTAAACAAGTATTGTAATAATTTTATTATATTGTATATAACACATTGTTAAAAGACGTTTAAAAGAATGGCCCCGAGTTTCTTGCCCTTTCTTCTCGCAGTGACTCTATAATTTTTTTTGCTGAACGTGAAAGTACAATGTAGGATATTTCAATATTTAAATTTGTAATTGACCTTCACAAGAGTGTCGTAGACGCCTAAATTGAATAAATGATTTTGAATTCGAATTTGAAAAACAATATGACCATTCTTTCCACACTCAGTTTAGTTGGCAGAAAGTAACATTATACGTACCATATGTAGAATAAGCAACTTTGGTACAGAAAATGGAATAACTTTATGCTAATGAATATATTTAAATAGCTATCTACTATAATTATTAAAATTCAACACTATCGAAAGTTGAACAATCAAATTTAAATTGTGGTCGTTCGAGAAAGTGTTACGATGGTTCCTTCGCTGAGGTCACGAGTTGATTTAAATTTCTAGTTCACTAATAGTTATATTACACAAAATCCTATGCTACTTAAGCTTCTTACTTAAGCGTGTGAAATTTTGTTATAATAATTTGAAATAATTCTCAAAATTTTACACAGTTGGATAGCATTTTATAGAAAATTTCTAAATGATTTAAGCAATGTCAGCTGACTTTAATGTATATTTAAACTGATTCTTCTGATAAATTCAAACTTAGGTATAACATAAATAAATCATTTAATTTATATTATATTATTGTCTATGATCCTACTTGGACAACATACAGAACAGCTACTTACATAACGTCTATTCAAGCTAGAAGACAAAAGAAAATGTAATCATTTTTGATGTTAAGTGCGATCATAAAAGCTCTTGTAATTAAAATCGGGAGACATAATAAGCCAGACAGACAGGTTTGATCTTAAATACAGACTATATGTATAACTAATCTTCATGACGAGTTAAAAGAGAAGCTGAGTCTAAAATAGTCTTTAGATTTCTTAACAAAAGCAACGCATAGTTTGTATATAATAACAGTTTATTGACATTAGGTATATAAAATATAATTTAATATTATTTTCCCAAATTCAAAGAAATAAGCTAAAATGTTGTGTTTGGGCAACTAAAGATATTCTGAAAAGTATAGATATATTTGATCTATATGACAGAAAATCTATAACATCCAGCAAACATTTTCATGAGTATGTTAGGCAATTTTCTATATTTTTAATGTAGTATGCTTGGGTGCTGTATCTTCTCACATCAGAAACAAAATACGTAAGTCTAACAATAAAATAAAAACCATTTGAAGACTATAGACGCAGAACTGGTAAAATATACCTAACTTAAGACTCAACTTAACATTTTTATCCTAACAGTCAATATAAATCGGATTACTGATCCTGGGCCTTTATTTTCTACGACCCCTCAAAATCATAACGTGCTGCTTTACCGTATTTTTGAGGAAAGATCTGGGATGGTATTCTGCAGGACACTTTCAACTTTGACGGCACGTTACCAGCACGTTAACTATGTGTTTTGCATTATATCGTCTACTTCTTCGGTAAGGTCTCTTGCGAGGAAGTGTAAGATGATATGGAGAAAGGCATTGTGAAGGTTAAATAAAAGCATGTTCTATGGTTAAATTACCTTTTCTCAAACATGCTTGGAAATGTGAGCATTATTTTGACAACCTTCTTCGAGATAAATCGAAATTGCTGTACTGGCCAAATACATGCGCGCAGCGGCCGGCAAAAAAATTATGAAAATCTATATCTGTCGTGTCTAGCGGCTAAATAAATTGCATAGTAAACTCATATCTGTCGTGTAATTAAAAAATGGAACGATCTTTTACTTCGAAGCATGGCAACCAAGGAGGTAACTTATCAAAGTTTTTATTTAAATTTCGATCTGGCTTGCAAGTAGAACGCTGTTTATTGAAAAAAAAAAAACAAATGAACACTTTAACGCGGGCAATTTTATTGTTGTTTGTTGATAGTCATTGATTTTGAAAAGTAATTGTTTCGACAAAATGAGTTCAAGTGAAGACAATGAGTGTGATGAATTTAACGCCACCTGAAATTCAAGAGGCGGCAAGAGCCATAATAGAAAACTTGTTACCGCCAAAATCGAAAGAAAAATATTTGAAACCTATGAAAATTTTGATTAATGGAAGAATGAAAGCAAATTGAATTCCTTATCCGAAAACGTTTTTTTGGCTTATTTCGGCGAACTCGCCAAGAAAGTTAAGCCGACAATGCTATGGGTCATCTATTCAATGTTAAAATGCATGCACAGTTTTAATGAAACATAACGTGTATTTAAAACAGTATCCAAATCTGACTTCAATGCAATTAACAACTGTATCTTCAAATAAAAAATTCTGCCTAGGTACTTATGAACTACTTTGTTTTAATTTCCGCGCATTATTTGAGAAAAGCACTATACAAGCCTTGGCCACAACTAGGCATTGATGGACTTAAGTATGTGTGCCTCGGCTTCGCCTCGGCCCACATTTACACGTTCGTGCATCAATGCCTCCTGTGCTGGCCGCTGCAGTAATGTACTATGTGACATAAAAATACCGTTTGGAGATTCCTTATTTATATTATTACAAAATCAAATCAAATCAAATGATTTGATTTGATTTGATTTGATTATTACAAACTTGATGAATTTTACTGCACGTTATGACGTCGCGCGTTATTAGCAAGGAATCTCTTGTCTCATACCAAAAATATACCAATAAGGGCCCATTTCAAGTTGTAAATGTCTTTGAAAGTTTTCTCTCTAACTTGCCATTAGATGTCACAAAGCCATTATACTCTTGTCCCAATGTAAGAGAAGATCTGTTAAAAGATAATGTTCCCTCAATAATATTAATAACGCACTTTTGTTTAGGTGTAAAAGTTCAAAAAAACTCTACACATAAGGAGTATTAAAGACTTGTGGGGTATGCCAGAGTCTGTTATTAAATCTACAACACTGTATAATTATAGTAAATAATTACCTACAATCTTTGTGCCAATTTTTGTGTTGTGTCGATTTTCCCCAATCTAATGAAAATTAGTAAAATTACTCCATTTTTTATGTCACAGATAGGATATTCTGAGGTATATATTGGTCTATATATTCCGGTCTATCAATTATATACCGGTATCCATCTTACCAGCTCTAGCTAAAATATTTGAAAATATAATTTTTAAACAAACTTTTATGTTGCTACTTTATTGAACACAATATATATCACAATAATAAATACAGTTTCATGACGACAGCGGTGTATTTTGTGATCTTTGCACCGCAGACTGATTCGCAGACTTATTTTACGGAATTCATAGAACGGCTTTGAATGTTATAGTCTACGAATAGGTTTTATTCATATTTGTCTGCAGAAAGTTGGGATAAATAGCGTTGCGTCTTATGTTCTGGTGATTATTTAATACTACATCGTATAGGGTCGCATCTAGCGGAATGAAGACATTTCGGTTACTCAAAGTCGCGTGATGACTTCGAAAAGTAAGAATAAATGATTTTAAAATCATATTACACTTGTTTGAGTAATTCTTTTGTAATTGCAGTTATTCTTAAGAAAACTCAGCTAGTCATCCTATATTAACTATCGATGTGATACATTAAATTAGGAACATTTTTGAAAAAATAATTTTTATTTTCTTTCTAGTGCAAATTAACGCTCGATTGCAGTAAACTGCGAAGCCAGTGTACCAACACAAATTCTGTGCATGATTTATGCCTCGAAAAAGTTTGTCGCTCACCTGACCAAGTCTCGGGGCACTGGTGTCCAATAAACCGTGTCTGGGGCCGTCACCCGCAGGCCGGGGTGCATAAATAATTTAGCCGGCCAATCCGACGGTTGTTTGCATCCGGATTATCATATTAAACGGATAGCACCGAGGTAGCCATGCTTCAGTATTTTTTAATGACACCAAGTGGCGATTCTGGTTTTGTAGGAAACTTAATTTAGAACTTATCAAATTAAAATTCATAGAATGAAGTTTTATCAAATAAAGTAAATTATTTCAGTTCTATAAGGTTATTAGTGTGGTGACTAATAATTGTTAAAACGAATAAATATGAATTTCTTCGTAGGGTGTGACGTTTAATGTGTACAATAATTTAAGAGAACATTTCAATGGTCAAGCACTTCATTTTGTTATCGAAAATGTGTATTAATCTAATGCCAAATATGTCAATATGTCTAATGGAAATATGTCCTAAATCAATTTACTCATGTTACGTTACATCCAGCTTTATTTATATGGTTAAGTTTAAATAAATATATTTTTATAAGCTATAAAATGTATTGTTAACTGCAGTTTTAAACGATTATTTTAAAATACAGTAAATATGTACAGGTATGACAATCTGGACACTGGTACAAACAAACTCATATCTAAATATCGGTAAAACATGTCGTTCCACGATAGAAAAATTGATACATGCAATTAAATACGCTGATTACAATTCATTCCTGATAATAGTTCACAATCATGGCGATCCTGTTTATCACGGTGTGGAACGAACGATACGAATGCAAACAATATCATCCAACATTTATTAAGACAAACACTGCGGCCTAGAGGAGGCTGTTGAATAACGACTACATTGATTGAGCTCGGACATTACCTTTAACTTTGATGTTTCATTAACAAATGTATACCTATAATCTATATCTATCTATATTTTTTTTTTACCGGCGGTATGCCTTTATTAAACAAAATACTATGAACTATATACAACACTACAGCTACTACAATAAAAGCATTTAGACACCTATAAGTCATAGATATGTATATATATTATATTATATGTATTTATATATATATATATATATATATATTCTATCTATACTGTTTAAAAATATATAATATTATACTATACTAAATTCCACGTGCTTCACTTGTTTTCTTTTAAAGATTATTTTGTTTTCATGAACGCCGTGCCGGATAATATAATAATAAGTATAGTGCATCAATCGTCCTCCATTGATCCTGTTCCTGTAATTATAATTATATATTCTATATAGCTTTAGACACAGCACTAACTGTACTGAAAACCGGATACACTGTGAAATAACTAATATTATACTGATTAACGACAGTCGGTATATTAACGTTAGTAACATTCGGCGAGTAACATTTTGGGATTAGGAGGTACTAGTAAATTTGGTTATCATGTTATGGATTGAGTACAATTTTTGGAGCGCTCGTAGTCAACTTTGCTTAGCCATTCTGAATCGATCAGCAAAGTTAAGCAACGTCCGCCGCGGTCATGACTTGGATGGGTGACCGCTGGTGACATTACTACTGAGCGCTTCCGTGCTTCGGAGGGCACGTTAAGCCGTCGGTCCCGGTGGTTGTCTTAGGATAGCAGTCGTTACAGCATGGTGGTAGGGCACTTTGCAAATGCCCGCCTGGCTAGCTACCACCCTCAAGTTGAAAATCTGTCGCCAAGCACCTAACGGTGTGTTCCGGCAGCTGTCCTTGAGAGCCTAACTCTAGGTTAGTCTGAACAACATCCTCGACCACATCATCACTTACCATCAGGTGAGATAGTGGTCAAAGGCTAACCTATCAGGCATAAAAAAAAAAAAAAAACTGCTTCTATTTTCCTCAAATAACTCAAGAAATAATTACCTTATGTTGCCGTGGCCACGACCACTGCGAAGTTTTTGAAAACTTCGGGTTAACATAATGATAAATACTAAACGAAATTTAATCAGTTGTTTAAAGTAATATTAACTTATCTATTTATGTTGTCAATTTATTCCATTTGATTCTACAAACATGAGAAAAACCACGTTCACAACAAACCCTGACGTAGATGAAATGAATTAAATTCTTTTTTTCAATTGTTCATCTTCTTAAAACCCTTGTCTCACGTTAAGTGTAGACAGCCAAATATGAGATTTTCCTGCTCTTCTGCCCCGTAACTCATCACCCCACCACTTACCTTTCACTCTAACGTCTTTCTACAAGCAGTCCATCATCCCTTCTTTGACCTGCCCCTAGTCTTATGGCTGTCTATATTAATCTTTAAACCATTATGAATACAGGTTTTTGCCTCTCTAGCTTACACTTTTCAACTTTCCTATCATTGGTGCAATACTTGCAAGTTTTCTTGTCCATTCCAGTTGAACACAATCACAAATACACATTTGCTTAAACATTTTCACCGCTCACAAATGCATTTTATTCATCCGCTTCTTGTAGTTCAACATTCAGATCCATACGGTGTTAAAATTCTTAAAAAAAAGCTTAAGTTTCATGGGCATTGGGCATACGCAGGCCACAAGTGGTCTACGAAAATAAGAGAGCTGTCGCTATATCATCTATCCTGCATTAATCCTGTTCCTTATGATCTGGTCAATGTCAGACATATTTTGTATTATAGTTATTAAAAGAAACTACCTATATATTTACCGTGTTGTCGATTGCTTTTGAGCTCTCGATATCTCACTTTATCTTCATATTGATTAACACTCGGTATCTAAATATCGCGTTACGAATAATAACCGGACCGTGACAGTTTAAAAACTCACATTTTGTATTATTCAGCCATACTACCAAAAAAATTAAACATATTGGATTGGAACTAGAATTAACTAAATATACCACCGTATTGACAAAAAAATTGTTCAGTTTTATTTTTTTTCCACTGATGAATAGTACATTAATATAAGTTAATGTACTATTCTTATATTGATAAAGCCCTTCCACATACATATTGTTATCTGTATCTAAATATTCTATGTAAGTATATAGCATACAGCAAGATGTTCTCTGTGAATAAATACGTATTCTCTCTCAAGCGAAGTAAACTATCTTATCCTAGTAGATATATTTCTTTGTGTTGCAAACGTCTTTAATAAATGTGATCATTTACTGGAATTCAGAGCTCATGTCTCTTTCATGAGTTCAGAGCTCTGTGACATCTAAATTCTAAAGTAGAGATCTCAACAAAGCGTCTAGGAGTCGTTTCATTTTATAAACGGGTTTCCGTTTTCATTCCCCGGATCAGACAACAATGCGCAATGGTAATTACGTTCACAAATAATTTCGGGGACTCGGGGACTTGTAATAAGTAGGAGAAACAAAGCTACAAGAAATTACTTTGTTGCGACGAATCCACGACGGGGCCCGTCGCTTTGCATATTGAAACAACGAAAAGTTTCGTTCATTAAAATAATAAAGAGCAAGTAAAAAATAATTTGGTATTTATTTTTCGCTTGCGGGCGGAGCACTTTTATCCAGATTTCAAATTTGTGGCTAGTTAAGTCCAGAATGTCTCTGATATAGCTTACATCGGGACGTTTCTATGTATAAATCTTCAAATAAAAAGTACAGAGGCCGATTAAGGTCACTAAGGGAATATCATGTGCCAAATGGCATAGGGCATCGCAGTGCATTAGCACAATACGGGTCTAATCACATTGCCATCATTTGTGTCCTTATAGATGCACACGAACACAGATATACATATGATAGTAACAAGAATTACTGTTGTAGATTCCTATAAGAATGAAATGTTTAAAAAATCTTGAGTGTCATTTAGAAGTGAGTTTTCTACCGTGGCTCTTTAATAAAAAACAATTTTATAAACATTAAATAATTGTATATCAAATAACTTGATAATGTAGTCAAAGACTTGCATGATTTATTATTATTTAATTTTTTAAAGTATTTTGTGGAATTAATGTGGTGTTAAAGTCAGGTCTGACTCGCACTTAGCTTATTGCCATAAAGAACTTCATTTAGAAATGAAAAGTGATATTAATTTTTTAAAGATTTGTGTTTTCAGTGAAATCGTCAAGACAATCGTGTTGGGTTTCAACAAAAACTAAGAAATAAGAGACGAAATCACGTTGTATAATCCATACAAAGTATTATAGTTGTGACCGTAGACAAGTCTAATTACCTATTAGTTTGTAGAAACGTATTTTTAGTTTTTTAGACACCACTGTTCCTACCCTTTCGGGTAATACAGGATTGCGATATGTAGTTATGTATGAAATGATAAAAATATTGTATGCAATGTACTCAAAATCTAGTTATTATATGTACTATCTGTATAATTTAAAATTATTAAAAGTGTAAGTGTTAGTTCATATAAAAATTAAACGAGTTACTTCCTTTTTATTTTATAATTAGGTATTATTTAATTTGAATATAAGCGAATTGAAAAAGTACATGCATAGCAGAAATTCTCGAAATTGGGATTACCTAAAGGGCTCAAATTATCACGGTTGGATGAGTAAACGACTCCTTTTGAGGTTTAGAAAAGATCTTGGAACCCTCTTCGATAAATGGCTGCTGATTTTATCTGCCCTTTTGTGGTAAAAACTTCAAAGACACAGATGTCGACTTACCAAGTAAGATTATGTACCAATCCCTCCTTTATGCCACCATTTGATGTTAGACATTGATAAAATATTATGAATCATTTACTTACTATAAGATTTGGGACTGATCCTTAAACATAGCAAATACAAAATATTTTAAAATGTGCGGGCGTTAATTTACAGCTATTTTTTCTTGGCCAAAACATTGATGTATATAGTTATCTACATATCGTTTATCGATAAAAAAAAATATTAATTATCACCCCATAACATAATAAAATCATCACACTTTCCAAAGGAAAGACAGATGTTTCTAAATCTTTGTTTCGTTAGATATGTTTTGGTTATGTAATAGCGGGCGACACTAATGTTATCTACTTAGCTAGCTTCTACTAGATTGTTAGAATGTGCATTCTATTATAAACGGCTTTCCCCCTATATACTGTCGACATATTTGCAACAAAGAATGGATATTCCACTTAAACATTGTACCGAGATCTCAGTCTTCCTATTGGTTATTATCATTATCCTCAACAGCCTTGTCCATTCTTTTAAGAAAGCCTCCCCAATTAGAGACGAAGTGGCATAATCCACACGCTTGTCAGCCTTTGTGAGGATCGCAGTGTAAAATGGAAGTACTTCAGAAGTCACCGCTGCCCACCTTCTGGTATTTTTATTTTTCCCCCTCTTATGGCAACCGCAGGAAGTTATGGGGCCGAATTCTAACTCGGCAACCCATGGGGCCTATTCCGCACATATTCGGCTCAATGGTATCAACCGTCCTTCCGGCCATATCTATGACCTTTCATATATCTTTAATATAAACTTACACTCGTTTTATAGATAAAGTGCCTTCAAGGAAATATCTGCAGGCAAAAGTAGACATTGATAAGATCGAGGTAAAGCTGGAAATATTAGGGTTGTTTACATAACCCTTTTCAAGGGAAACCCTAACCTGTCTGTCGATGTTAAAATACACGTCTGTGATATTTTATTTCTTGAGGAACATCTCTAAGGAATAGCTCTCTGGAATTGACAAGATGGTTATACAGACAGCACGGCGCGGGCGTCAATTTATAGAACGGTGATGAATGATGATGCATAAAGTGAATTTTGAAACGTTTTTTGTTTTCTATGAAAAATCCGTATGTATGTAAATATGTATGCAGGCTTCCAACATCTTTCACTCGTATTTTCAACATATTAATTGACTAGGCACACAAAACAGGACAGTGTCAATAATTTTACATAAATAACCAATATGCACAAGGTTTTCGACAGGACAATGTCCCTAAACTATGTGTACATGACCATATAATTTAGAAAAACAGTTACTTAAAATTGATTAAATGTATAAATAATTATAATGATAACCGTTATAATTACATAGATGATAAGTGTCAAGTCACATCAGACTGCGACTTGGTGTCCTCTCGGTGAAGAGGATAGCCCAAATATATTTTATAAATTTACAATAATCACAATTGAAATTATCCACATCATTGTTGAGATTTTCAAGAATTTCGTTGTATTGGCGACACGTTCTTACGTGAGGGATTGTAATAGGATGTACGAGTATTAGTAGTGTAAACTTGTAAAAAATATATACTCAAATGAGGATACCGTAGGTTTACTATTCAGGCTAATAAGTTCAAGACATTGAGAATTTCCATAATTTAATATACCTATTTAGAAATGTTGCCGTGTCACACGCCTGAGGCTTCTACATTGTTACCTTTTCTTTCTTTCTTTAATTTAAATACGCCTACATATTTGGCTATACAGTATACTACGTTTGTAATAGGGGCCCAGTACTTATTTTTCTGAATATTCTTTCAAATTCTAAAGAATATTGGTCCTTCTTCTTTTAATGCAGGATAAAGTAGGAACGTTCTACAAAAATTCTAAAACACAACTTCAGCATGTGATATAACTTAAAAGCTGTTTGTCCGAGATCGCTTGAACGGAAA
This sequence comes from Plagodis dolabraria, assembly GCA_963854805.1. Taxonomy (NCBI): domain Eukaryota; kingdom Metazoa; phylum Arthropoda; class Insecta; order Lepidoptera; family Geometridae; genus Plagodis; species Plagodis dolabraria. Next base: position 17,505,145 of record OY978447.1, on the reverse strand, counting down.
ACGCAGAGCGCAAACTTTGCCTTGTCTAAAACGTTAGGCGCATACTGCTCAAACTATATCAAACTTCACTTATAGGATTACGCGAGGTAATAAACTAGAAACTGGCTTATACCCCAAAACACTTTACGATATTAAATGTGAACTTATATATAGATACCGTTATTGCGTAGTTATACCGAGCTATAAAAGCTGCATTGCAGTATCAAAGTTACATAGTAAACTAAATTATTTGTTACTGTTATATTAATTAAGTAGGTACGATACGAACAAATCCGGTCTGTTGCAGAAAAGTTAGACCGGCTGAGAAAGGCAAACTTTTTGAGATTTAATTTAGCCAGATTTACTGTCTAGTTTTGTTCTGCTCCAGCGGAGTTTTTAGCACCTGACACGACTTACAAATATTGGCAAGCTTCACGTGCCAACTCCGGACCCAGTTTGAAACTTGAATTAGTGATTGTGCTCACGTAACATAGAAATTTCGGTCTGTACAATGAATTAGGCTCGGAAATTTGGTCTACCTTATAAAAAACTGAGTTCTCAGTTTCTCGATCATAATATTATTTATATCTACGTACCAAACACTATTGCCCAAATAAACTTAGATATATACATACAAAATTAAATAGCCAAACTATTTTGACAATAAATGTTGTTCCTAATGGACTACACCTACAAAGCCCAGCAAAATAAAAAATAAAGTGAAGCAAGTTGAATTCACCAAATATTCTGTTTCGAACACGGAAGTCGAAGGAGTAAAAGCACCAGAGACTTGTAACTTGGCTAACAATTTTTGAAGTTTCCCTCGTCACTACTTACCTCAACATTATCCTTACGAGTAGCTTTCATACGAGAGAAAGGTGCCTCATATTTATTAGACAGGGTCGGGTTTAACAACATTTTAATAGCTGGAAAATGATGAGGGTGTGCACGTTATGGCAAAAAGCGTATAGTCATTCATAACAGTGGGGTTGAAACTATCTAGAAATTCAACATGGTGTTTGCGGTGAATAGGAAGCAATAACGAAGCCACACCTTGCTGGCCTAGTTTATTATGATTTAAATTATGTTGACTGTTCAGAACGGACAAATCGTAAGTCGAAATCGGAATTACATCAATTTAAGTCACAAAATAATAAGTTTTGTATCTGTGCCGTGTGACGAGCTGCCACTTGATTGTTTCTTCAGCGGTCAACGTATTGCATTTTTATTTAGTTAACTAAAAGTGGTGTTTGTAAAGTAAATTATATATATGTGGCCTGAATATTGAAAGATTGCCCCTTCATCACCACGATAACTTGTTTAGCGACCTTTGGCGATCGACGGCGCGTTGGTTATCCCTCGATGTGATTGTGAATAATGTCTCGTATCGAAGGCCATATATGGCCTTTTTTGCGTGTGTCCAACAGTGCCCGCCCCGTTACCACTCTTGGACCAGCACCACCTTGAGCATTATCTGGACTGGCACGTGGCTCCAGTTGTTGCTACGGTGGGGACAAAGTAAGTGTAGTAAAGTCATATTGAGATTGGTTTTCGTACCGCAATCGCGGTCTGTATAAATATAATTCATTTAGCCCCTTATCAAAAATATAACTAGAGGTATGCCGTGTTGGAAATCAATCAAGGAACCCCTAAGCCTAAAAAAGTGCGCCGCAAATCGCATACGTCGGTTAAGAACATGGCTGCTAATAGGAATTATATTCAATCAATATAATTTCCTATTTGCAGCGCCCTCCTATATCTGAGTCTCAACTAGTTCTATTTTCTAGTCGATTGATCGACATTTCAAACTTCACTTCACCCTGCTCGATTTCAGTCGCATCGAACATCTCCAATACCGAGTTCGGTCGAGTTACTGACCTGGACAAGCTTTTGATAGTTGAACTATTAACCGTGCTCATGATTTCCAGACATTTCGTGTTCACAACGTTTTCCCGACTTTTAGTTCTTGAAGAATTTCTTTGATAGAAGTTACTCTGTGGCAAATTTTATTTTCGCTAGAGGTTATTCGTGCGACTGGTAAATTAGGTTTCAAGACAAAAGCGAATTACAGATATCCCTAGAAAACTGTAGTTATCTAGGAAAATCATGCCACACGGCTGAACAACTGTCCTTGAGAGCCAGTTATTCCAGGTAAACTTCAGCAACATCTTCGATATCTTCATTATTAACATCAGATGAGATACTCGTAGTACTTAATGGCTACCCATTAAACTATAAAAAAGTCATCGTTCTTATATATATGTCGAAGTATATAAAAATATATCGGTGTGTATGGAAAAGCGCTACCCTGTAATCACGAAGTCTAGTGTTCAATTCCTGACTCATAAAAGTTATTGGATTTTTCTTACAAATATATTTTCAGTTGCCTTCCAGTCTTGATCTGTGGCCTGTAGACTTTACGCTCTATTTTTTAAGGAACCAAATTATGTGTTATGCTAATTAAAAAATAGGGGTTGGTAGTAGAAGGTAGAAAATGTATGGTTATACGTATTGTTAATGCCAAATAACATAAATGTAAAATTTTTTTTTTTACCAAAAACTGAAAACAATAATTGAGGTCGATAATAATAAAACATATACACACAAAATTTCATAGCAAATGGTTATGTAAGCCGTTTCTGAGGAGTTTTCTTAAAACACTGTGACAAGAGAATTTTATATAATATTAGAGAAAATTATATAATACTTTTCGTTTGTATAAGTGTATATTACACATATATACTAGATATTACACAAATCGTGCGCGGAAATATTGAAATCAAAATCAAAATGGCAGCGGGACGATATGCCACAAAGGTTCCCCTGTAAATACAAGTTTTGAAAACTTGCAAATATTTTTTCTTTCCCGATTTGTTGCCATGCAGGACCCCAATAGACTTGCACTAACCCGTTATTCATTTTTTCCTAAATAAGGTTGGCTATACCTACATACCTACCCACTCATAGTTACCCCAAACTAAACCTACTAAGGTACAATAAAGTAGAACCAACAATAAAACCCTTAGCCAGTTTGTCCGTACGGGAAAAACATCCTCAACGTATAAGAAAGAGGAACTTTCCTTAAACTATTTCCTTTATTCCTTCCCAATGTCGATAAAAGTAATGGTAGTTCTCACATAAAGTGTGCCAGTGAAACAGATAGCCAGACGGCCGGTCGTCGACCACTCGATTGATTAATGTAACAACATGCTCCACCATCCCCTTTGTATCATTCATTAAAGAACTATAGAGAACAATTGGTGAAATACTGTATTGATACAATAGGTTAAGAAGTAACCAGTGCCAAGTTTTATACGCATAATTTTATCATCTCTTCCTACCATTATCCCCTTATTGTGGGGTTGGTACAACAAGATAGACCTTTTTAGGGTACCGCACCCAAATAGTAAAAACGGGACTCTATTACTAAGACTCCAATGCCCATTTGTCTCTCTTTTTTATGTAATTGTGCTCACTTGAAATTTCTTGCTAGAAAACTCGACTGGCGTTTGACCTCTTCACCTGCAGAGTAAAGAGGAGAATTGTTTTTAAATATAAAACATTATGAACTAGTCATTAACTTACTAAAGATGCTAAATTGTACTATAAGTTCAGCCATCTGAAGCGTTTGTACGAATAGGGGACTATGGATCTGGTCTGGAATTGTTATGATGAAAAAAGCACGAGGGTTACCTGATTAATTATAACTCTGCCTATCCTATAACAGACGCATTACGTCACAAATGACGAACTGCACTGCGTCCGTCAACATAAGACATACACTTACGCATCGTGGATAAAAGTAGAAATATTAATAGAAATTGTCGATATCGTCCACTGCGGATGCCAAGAGGTCACGACTCATCTGCCTGTAATCTTACTGGCTCTCAAGATATGCTGCCGGAACACACTTAGGAGCTAGGCCACTGATTTTCTAATTGAAGGTAGTAGCTAGTCACGCGAGCATTAGCAAAATGTCCTTCCACCACGCGGTAAATCTCAACCCGGCTGCGTTAGGGTTCGAACCAAGGACTTGGCGACACGGCAGTCTAGCTATCCCCGCTCAGATATCACTGCTCAATCAAAATTTAAAAATAATAATAAATTGGCATATTTTATTTTATTAAATATTTGTATTACGACATGTTATTTCTAAAAACTGTTCAGGAACCCAAAAAAAGGCATGGGTTCCTGAGGCATTTTCAAGCTTTTAAAGTGAATGTCACTTCTCAGGTTCTTTTTTTACAATTGTACCTACCTACTCTATCTACGTCTGGAAAGGCTTATGATTACTGGCTGTGTTGAGGGCAAGAGAAGTAGAGGACGTTCGCCAACACGATGGACAGATGCTACTCAGGGTGCAACACAGTCAACCCTTCAGGCCGCCATTCAGATGGCACAGGACAGGTCAGCTTGGAGAGCAGTGGTGGCGCAGACTGCACGCCATAATCACGTCCCTCAGTCATGAGGATACGACTAAGAAGAAGAACCTACATACTAATATTGTATACGAAAAAAATTACTATAAATCATAGCTTTCTAGATTCATAAAAGAAATATAAACTTACAATCACAATTGAGCATTTGTAATAATTATGTGGAAGGATTTTCTGTGTAATCAATATAATTGAAATTTTATTTTCACAAAGATCACAGAATAGCTAATAGTATCACAGTAGGTAGAGTGACAAGACTAACGACATTTCTCAAATAGTACCGCTGAAACAATGCCCATCAAGGAACCGGGAGAGATAAAATAGACGGAACTCTCGATAGATTAATGCTGAAGCACGAACGACGTGGGTAACCTTCTATCAATGTTCGAGAAAACTAATGAAGCAAACCACTTTCCCAGATTAAAATCATTTATGTAGAAGTTTTCCTACCGTCAATAACGATAAACTGTAGATTATCATATCATATTACATAAGTTTCAGAAGATACCTTATTCAAATAATTGACATAACTAACTCTTGAGTGAGGATATATTCTTTTGTGACTTTTTGATAGAAGTTGAGAACGTTATTTTTTTGTTCGATCGTCTTGCAAACATATTCAATTTGGTATTGCTATTTCTTTTTAGTATAAAGCTACATATTTTTTTTTATATAGGGCTACATATTTTTTTCTCAAAATAAGAAATAATACGCATTCATTACGGAATATAATACTATCTGCCAACTGTAACTAACAATCACAACTCCATTAAATATAACAATAGAAAGTTCCAGAAACACGGACAGCCTTTATTACCCACAAAAAAAACTAATAAAACAGACCGAAAGTTGCCTAGGCAGCGAGCGAAGCACCTCTCGATTTTCATGATAATTCCGCCCAAGTTTTCCTTTATATCAACTTTTTTATTTTTTTTCAGTTTAATATCATGCAAAATGAAGGCCGGGGCAGGCCAGGGAATGGCCCACAATGGCCCGACGGCTCATAGCAACCGACCGTAAATCTACTAGCGTTGTGCTCATGCCACACTATTGACTAGAACTGCTAGTAGTAGATATTACCTATTCATGCTGACAACTTTAGCTGACAAGCACGTGATCTGAAGACATCTAAAAAGAACTAAAAAAAGATTCCACAAATGGTTTCATAACGCTTTTGTCTCTTCTATAACATCTTCTTTCAGTCTTGCATGTAGTATGCCATTTGCTCGATCTCCACTATGAATCTGTATAGCTGGTGCCGTATAAATGAAAATAAAAAAAAACATTTCCCTGACTGCTAAAGGAACGAAAAATTGCCTAGTAACTATTGACATGGCTTCTGCCTTTTCCACCTTCTTCCTGCCGGCACGGTTATTTTTACGAAACACTATTGACATCGCCGTTCTTTGATCAATATACTTTATTGGTTATTCCCTGATAGCTTACACAATCAATCTAAAAGCTTCCCGTCAAATACGTAGAAAGTAGATACACCACAGATATCTAGCCTATCACTTGCCAACATTTTATTCCCAATGCGGCACTCTTACACCACAGTGTTACAACAGCAGAGTCACTACAAAAATTGTAAAATTTTGTGAAGAAATCTTAAAATTTTTCATAGTAGGTGCACTAGCTGACAAGACAAATGCTCAATGCTGGTTTGCCATATAGGCAAATAAAAATATAAAAAGAAGTTTAATATACCTAAATGAAAAATAGTTTACGTCCTATTCTCAGACCTACTGAATATACACACAAAATGTCATAGGAATCGGTCAAGCCGTTTCGGAAGAGTTTTGTTACAGACACTGTGACACGAGAATTTTATATACAATAGATTTACTTTATACTACTTTCGACTTTTCAAAAACATGCAATTATATGACTATATAAATTATATAAGTCTTTATAAGGTTTTTTTTTCCATATAAGAGAATTTCATAGTTAAATGTCAGAAACAACAATCACACCAATAGACTGCCATGTCGTAGGGCCATGGTTTTTTTTATGCCTGATAGCCTTTGACCACTATCTCACCTGACGGTAAGTGTTGATGTGGTCGAAGATTTTGTTCAGACTTACCTTACTGGCTCTCAAGGACAGCTGCCGGAATACACCGTTAGGTGCTTGGCGACAGATTTTCTACTTGAGGGTGGTAGCTAGCCAGGCGGGCATTCGCAAAATGCCCTTCCACCATGCTATAACGATTGCAATCCTAAGACAACAACCGGGACCGACGGCTTAACGTGCCCTCCGAAGCACGGATGCGCTCAGTGGTAATGTCAGGCAGACCTTGCTTAGCTTTGCTGATGCACACTTCGCTACAAGCGCTTCAAATTTCAAATTGGTGCGGTCCCCCCTTCGGCTTCGGCTTGAACTTCAGCGCATGGTACATGATCATTTTGCGAATGCTCCCCTGGTTAGCTGCCACCTTCATGTAGGTAATTTGACGTCAAGCAGGTTCCGGCAGCAGTCCTTGAGAGCCAGTAAGTAATTATAAATTTATAGGCACGAGAGACTTAATTACTGTATGTCTTAGGATGATGGGCGCAGTGCAGTTCGACACTTGAGACAAAATACATCTGTTATAGGCGGAAGTTACAGCTTAACATTTCGTGCTTGTTACGTAAAAATACTAAAAAAAACACTGATGATATATTGATCTATGGCGAAATACGTATCAGTTCGCCATAGATCAATATATCATCAGTGTTTTTTTAGTATTTTTACGTAACAAGCACCGTGGGAGATATCTATCTTGCGTTTTTAACTGTGGCTGTTGTGTACCTTAGCGCGCGGCGCTACTTAGACTTTTATTGCAACACCTTGAGAGCGTGGAAACGTTTCAACAATGTTTCCGCCCAAGGGAGTTTCCGCCCAAGGGAAGAAAACTCTGCGATGCCATCTTTTGTTATGTAGTTTGGTGACAATGTAGCGTTAATAAAATTTTGCCAGCTTTCATTTTATGACAAGCAACATTTTGTTAAAGCTTATGATATGTGTCTTGTTTCTTTGCGGAAATTGCTTTTATCATCTTTATGCTTTATGTTTATCACTCATAAAAATGAACTACTCGTACTTAGTAGGTATTTTGATAAATTGTTTCATCAGAGTTATGTTCCATCCAGTGTGATAGACAATGTATTCTTATTATGTAATTCTTTTAAGGGAATAATGTAATATAAGGTATTATGTTTAAAGCAAACCAACGAGAATTCTGTTACAGTTTTAAAAGTAAAAACTATGATTATAAAATACGTATGAGAAAATAAACTCTCTTTGAAGCGCTCGTAGCGAAGTTTGCTACGAGCCATTCTGAACCAATCAGCATAGTTAAGCAACGTCCGCCGCGGTCAGGAGTGGATGGGTGACCGCTGGTGACATTACGACTGAGCGCTTACGCACGTTAAGCCTTCGGTCCTGGTTGTTGTCTTAGGATAGCAGTCGTTATAGCATGGTGGTAGGGCATTTTGCGAATGCCCACCTGGCTAGCTAACCACCCAAAAGTAGAAAATCTGTCGCCAAGCACATAACGGTGTGTTCCGGCAGCTGTCCTTGGGAGCCAGTAATTCTAGGTTAGCCTGAACAACATCTTCGACCACATCATCACTTACCATCAGGTGAGATGGTGGTCAAAGGCTAACCTATCAGGCATAAAAAAACTGATTGGGTCCGTAGCTTAATTAATTCTAACATTTTATTACTTTTGACCAACCCAACCCCATTAAGTGTAAGGTAGAACATTTCTGCCTACCTGAAAATAAAACTGTTGGTTATGGTCTCAGCTACAAAGGTACATTATCAATCGGCGGTATCAGTATTTGTTGGTTATATAGAGGATGTGGTACATAATATGGCAAAATTTCAGATAATTTGGTTGAATTTCAGGTCCAATAATGTTTGGGGCAACATTTTACATAAAACAGTGGGGTATCTACTCCATATTAAGAAGCACTATGAAGACCAAAAATCAGCCAAAGGTATCGACATCAAAAATTCTAAACTGAGTAGACGCTCAGACGGTTATATAAGTCAGAAGTCAAAGATACCTACTGGCACCGAAAGACGTCGAAAAGTTTTTGATAGAAGCTTCAGATAGTCAGAACTGACCTTAAAGGTCAGTTGAATTATCTTCATATCTGTACTACTATATTATTGCAGCCTACATCAACACACATATTCCTAACTAAGCCATCATCGTCATCAGCCGGAAGACGTCTACTGCTGAACAAAGCCTCCCCCATATAACGCCACACTGAACGTCTATTAGCCACTTGTAACCATTGGCTTCCCGCGACTTTTACGATGTCTTCAGTCCACCTTTAAGCTTGCTTAACTAAGTATGTACATTTGTTATTCTTTTTCAGGTCGCGTTAATATTTGGCGTTACTAGTAAACGTAGGCATCAGGAACTTAGTAATATTACTACAAATGACAGAAAATCATGGTAAAATGCTTTTATTTAGAAATATTAACACCAAAATCAACATCGACGATCATTTATTATTCAACGATGTGACGACCGCTTTTTTCAAAATTTCCAAATATAAAATGTACGTATCAAGCAAGATTTTAGGATAACCTGATGCTGGTTATTATACTGGGCATAGTTTTAAAAAGAACTTCAGCTACATTACTGGGTGCTTCAGGAGTCAATATATGTTACACACCTTAAAGTGGGTAGAACACAGTCGCAGAATCTTATATTGAAGGTTTGAATCAACACAAAGCAATATAATAAGCGCCAAGATAACACATGCAATCAATTTGGTGCCACAGCCCAAAAACAGTTGCCCTGCTGAACCGCGGCCTACTACTTCCTATAACAACGATGTTTTAGTGCCTCTTACTCCAACTAAAGAACAAATAAAGAACTACAATGCTCTCCAACATTTACGGCTGCTCAAAGTAGTCAAAACAGTGAAATTATCTTTAGTAAAACGAGTTTTATTTTCCTTTTAAACGAAACTTTTTCTTAATGTGATTGTTATTCGCAAGTGTGTTAAAAAATGTATAATAAACCCATCATCTTCGCCTCGGGCTGCCTCGTGTGTAATTAGTAATGCTTATGACCAACAATCCCCCGTGGAGTGCCAGGTTAGAATCTCACCCCCTATCGCTACCTGGGGGTGTCGTAAGAGGCGAGACTAAAGGTAAAATACCGGAAGGTGCAAGAAGCAGCGCCTCCTGAGAAACTGATATCTTAAACTGCGATCCCCAAGACGTCAGCCAAGCATAGGGATTATGGCAATCCCCTCTTAATGGGGGAGGCTGAGTTCAGCAGTGGACAATCCGGCTGATACAGTACAGTAAAGTAATGACCAACATAGTGTTGGTACTTGTATCAAAATATAATGTCAAACTTCGAACTAAAACTCAACCTTGCTATTCGTAAATTTCATACAACAAACAGCTTTGATAAAACCTAAGCACGTTAATTAGTGCTTCTATATCTACTCTAGGTATTTGTATATATAGGTTCGCTGTGACAATAGTTCAGATACCAACAAGTTTCACAGTTCTCAACAATAGATTACTGTTCTTGTTCTTGTATTGTCGCCTGCAGAAGATTAATTCTATTTCCAACCGAGGGACTAATAACAATATAAATGGGAACAATCATTATTTTAACGCTCTGAAGTTGCTGCATGGGCTTCAATTTTGAATACAAAACTTACGTTTATTTTGTATCTATTTTATACATATTATGTGGTATTGATACTCATAATTTCTTCATCACTGTGATCGCCGCAGCCGATCTTGTCAAGTATTTTGGATATACACTATTAAAACCCGCGTCGAACAGGTATTTCGCGATGGTTTGGTTTTATAAGTAGGTGGCAGTGGATGACTGAGCGGTGAGGTAAAAGTATTGTTTATCATTCGAAATCTGCGTGGAAAAGTGCGTTTTATCCGCTAATGTGGAAAAGGTTTTTTTTCGAACCTATATAAAACGTCCAGAAAAATGAATCTACTTTCAATATTACCAGTTATAGTTACTTATTATGCTTCTAATATGTAGTACATTATTTAAGTTTAAACTGGGCAGCAAGGTTATGCAGGTATTTCGTGATGGTTTGGTTTTATAAGTAGGTGGCAGTGGATGACTGAGCGGTGAGGTAAAAGTATTGTTTATCATTCGAAATCTACGTGGAAAAGTGCGTTTTATCCGCTAATGTGGAAAAGGTTTTTTTTCGAACCTATATAAAACGTCCAGAAAAATGAATCTACTTTCAATATTACCAGTTATAGTTACTTATTATGCTTCTAATATGTAGTACATTATTTAAGCCTGCACCGAGGCACCGATACGTAATTGTGGTTCGTTTGATCCCTTGCTGTATCTTTATTTCTTCATTTTGAGTTATGTAATTAATATAGGATTCATTCTATAAATCATACACTTTGGAAATACGATTACTTTCAATATTCTCGATTGGAAAAAAATCCAAAGTTACATCTAAAAAACGAAATAAGCCCTTAGTACGGCGTAAATACATAATGGAGAGTCATACGTATTTGAATAATAAAAAAACAACATGTTTTCTATAACGTATACAGATTACATTTTTCAAATAGGTATTTGTTTTTATTATACGATGGAAATCCTCAAATTCACTCATGTTCCGCCCATTTTAGTCAGAGCCGCGATGCTTTGTCCCTATCCGCTTTAGTAATTCTTTAGCCGTCGGACGGGGACGGATGCTGTTGGCGTGCCTTACTTACGCACACATACGCGACGCGCCTAAAAAGCTCGGTGCGCCCTTAAGTTTAAACTGGGCAGCAAGGTTATGCAGGTATTTCGCGATGGTTTGGTTTTATAAGTAGGTGGCAGTGGATGACTGAGCGGCGAGGTAAAAGTATTGTTTATCATTCGAAATCTGCGTGGAAAAGTGGGTTTTATCCGGTAGTGTGGAAAAGGGTTTTTGAATTTCGAACCTATATAAAACGTCCAGAAAAATGAATCTACTTTCAATATTACCAGTTATAGTTATAATGCTTTTAATATGTTATTGTTATGTGTGTGTTATTTAAGTTTAAACTGGGCAGCAAGTTTATGCGTCTCTTTCCTTTGAAACCTTCGGTACACTCAGGATTCGCTGTGCTTTGGTTCAATCCTAGGATTGCTCGCTTCCTAAGATTTCAACAAAGGTGTAACAACTTTGCAGGGTGCATTGAAATTAACTATTTATTATTTTTGCATAATTGTGGTGAAATGCACCTGTTATAGGCAGAGGCTAGTCCGCTTAACATCAGGAGGGAACCGCGCTTGTTCCGTCATAATTACATACAAAAAATTTATCATCTCCAATTTTGTCGAGGTAAATAATGTACATTTAAGCATTTTTTTACTAACATTCCATGTGCTAAAATCCGATTTTATGTATAATGTTTTAACCACCATAAATATATCCTTACCTTTAGGCTTGGGCACTGTGGCAAATGTAATTACTGGGTAAACGAGACATAAGAACAAACATGTCAGAGTGATGAGCGCAGTGCTATGTCAAGCCAGACGAGGATTGTGACACTGAAATTGTAATGGACAGGTAGGTATTATGCTTGCTTGCCATCAGGCGGCTAACTGATCTGTCTCTGCATAAAATAAAGACATGTTTTATCGCGATTAAGTCTCGCCAAATACGTATTTATCAATCAACCAACCGTACCAATTTCTTCCCCTTGTCCCATTCATACGCTTTTGTACAAGACACTTTGCTTATCATAATTCATGCACAGCTTAAAACAAGTATATACATGTTGTCACCTGTCACGCAAGTGTTGCTCGTAGGAGTTGGCAGAGATGTCTTAGCACCTACATCACGCCAGAGGAATTGAGTGCAAGGATCAGAAAGAAACTGGAATCACCCTATATGCTTAACCGTTCCCTGTAAGCTATCGAGTATGTGTGCAAATGCCCCCGGTTTCAAATATCATTAAAACACGTATATACCATGAAAATCTTAATTAGAGACTTCGCGTATGAATCCGAGTCCCAAAATCCGAATGAGACTTTATTTCGTTCAGTCGCACCAATCACAGCAATTAACGAACAATAAAAGAAAAACCGTAGCCGACCCACCCCTCTCGTGTGAAAGGGAGGGTGTAAACCAAATAACAGTAACTAATTTCAACACTAATTACTCTCTGATGAATAGCTATTACGTTCGATACGTATCGCGTTCTCTGGAGTAGAATGTACAGAAAATCAGAATGCTTAAAGTAGTACCATTGACAAACTGAGCCAACAGGCTGAGGAGTCACCATAGTTGTGAACGCCGGTGATCGTTCATAGCTTTCACAGTTTTGCTTACATTATGGTTTTGTTAGCTTACTTGCTTATCTGACGTGAAAGCAAAAAAATAACAGTACGCATATACACTTTTCAATCTAAGGTGAAGCGAACAATTGTCTTTCTACAAGCAAACCTCGATAATTTTTAAAGAAAATAGTATAAAATCCTTTAATGTGAAGTAACTCAGATCTTTCGAAGTTACTTTTGACGTGTTACATTAGAAAAAAAATACTATGTGATTAAATTACGAATGTGATTAAATTAAATAATAATTACTTTGTAATTAAAATATACTGTGTGAACTGTCAGGTGTTCTGTGACTGTGACAGCAATGCTGTTGTTATAAACTCAATCATTGAAAAAGGAGCTATGGTAAGTATACAATAAAGTAAGTTATGTATACGCAGGCTTACTTAGGACTTATCTTACACAAGTAAACAGAACTACGAGACAAATGCATTCTTATCTGCACTAAAAGGAAGAATGTCGCTTTAGCAGCACCCGTAGCGGAGTTGAAGTGCTCTTAGCGGAGCTAGCATAGTCGTTATTAACCAATATGTTCACTGCTGTAAGCTTAGATGGGTGACAGCTAGTAGAATTTACTACTGAGCATTTCCGTACTTAAGAGTGTATCTGGCCTTGTAGTTAAGCTACGTTAGGAGCCTTTGGGTGGTAACACATACAGCCATAGCGTCCACCGTTGAGCAAATATAAATGCTAATTAACGTAATCCCTACGCTTGGCTGGCGTCTTAAGGATCTTAGTATAACGTGGCTGTTCTTTAGAAATCACTGCTGCCCACCAGTATATTTCCCTTAATAACCTCTTACGGCTCCCACAGGAATAGGGAGATGCAAACCGATCCTGACACCACATGGAGTATTTTTAAAACTTTATAGAATGGTAGGGTATTTTACCCACATATCTAGTTACTTTACCACGCATGAGCAAAAAATATGCCACCAAGCACCTGAACGTGTGTTTCTTATGTGCCAGTTCCCTTTTTAGTTTATGCCTGTTTACCTTCTTCGACCACATCCATCAGCTGCGAACAGGAGAGATGGTGGCCCAAGGCTTACCTAACAGATAAAGGGAAAATATAGATGATCCATACTGCATCAGTATACACTGTTAGGGGGCTACAGTAGATGTAATTGTTATCTGCAGAACTGTGGCGGAGCAGACAATGCATTCTTTATGCAGGACTTAGTGAGATTACCGGGACGCAACGGTGATTATAATCGTATAAAGTATTTTTTTACCCTTTTTTATTTCCACTGATTGCAATTTCCTAAGTGAATTAATTTATACAACCATTTATTCTTCAAGAGGTAGTGAAGTATTGGAGGATCTTTTATTGGATGGGTTAATTTTAACAGTAAAATGAAGTATTAAAATTTTGTAATATTTCAATACCTTTTGTCTGGATATCTATCCTAAACTTTCTTTGATCTCTCAGATAAAGCCTTATCCTGTTGCATGTTGATAAGGCATGTTGCGAATGCCCGCCTGGCTAGCTGCCACCCTCAAGTAGAACATTTGTGTTCGATCATAGGCCTAAACGACATCTTCGACCGCATCATCATTTACATCATATGAGATAGTGGTGAAAGGTTATCCTGTCAGCTATAAAAAATATTTTAACTGCATCTTTTTAATCAAGGTTTTTAATCAAGTTATGTTTTTGTTTTTTTTTTGGTGGAAAATATATCGCCTAATACCTAATGGTGTGTTCCGAATAAACTCCAAGCTGAGCCTGATCATCATCTTTGACTACTTACCATCAGGTAATACTGTAGACAGAGTCTTGCCTAGCAGCAATAAAAAATACAAAAAATAGCCCCTATTCGAAACAGCCTTTTTACGCATTCAAGTCTGTTCTTTATAGTATGTTATTTAGGTCAATTTGTTTACTTATGATTCATGAAGCTATTTCCGTAAGAAATAGATCGGCGCCCTCAAACATCACACTCACCCCAGCCGCTCCACTCGACATAATGCCCCTACTCCCCCAACAAGAGGGGAACCTGAATACAAAACACGCTAATGATAATCATAAAAGATTATTGACAAAACGTAAAGACCAATCCCTCGCTAAAAAGATAATATAATTTCTCGTTCGTTAAGTCAACATTCAAATTGGAACAGTTTATTTAGTCGATTCTAAGAAGAGAAGGTTAATTATCCGCTTACTTTAGAACTGATTTCACAGAATATATATTTGATTTGCTAATTGCTCCCAATTATGTAGGTAAGGTATACCATATATAAAATACCTTTAAAATCATTATATTCACACTAATGTTGTGAATGTGATAGATTGTTAGTGAATGAATTAAGCTGTGAGAGTTTATATTTCTTAGCCCATTTAGGGCAACGTGGATTAGAGATAGTTTAGGTCGTAAGAAAAAGACATATAAGACACTTTTTAAGTTCGTCATAATCACTTTCCATCATTGCCTAGGCTGGTGAAACTGTGAGGCGCAGCTACTATAGAATGAATATTGTATTATCTATTAAGGAATAAATAATTAATTATCTTCAGTATCGTCTAGTGGTAGTGGCAAATCTATGGTAGTATAGGGAGATTCCTACGCGTATGAATGAGAAGTCGGTACGATATGTATCTTTAACAACAAAAAGCATGACACAAGATATCGTTGAAAGTATATTGGTTTCATATTAATGGCCGCCTTCCTGACGCCTACTCTCCCTGGAAATGCTTTTGTTGCCTTTTGCATAATTAGGGCGTTAATATGGTAAATAAGGAGCGCCAAATTTGCAGTATCAACCCATTCACATCATCGCGACTATATTTGAATATTGCTTATTCGACGCATTCTATGTCTTAGTCGCTTTTATAACGTCCGACAGAAGTTTTTTTTATAGGATTGTGATTGATTTGAACATGCACGAGACCCTCTTCATGTTAAGCGGTAACCTCAGCCTATAACAGATGCATTTCGTTACAAGAGACGAACTGCACTGCGCCCGTCGCCCTGAAACATACAGATGTTAAGTCTCATGTGCCTATAATTTTACTGTCTCTCAAGGACTGCTGCCGGAACACAATGATAGGGTATTTGGCGACAGATATTTTACTTCAGGGTGGTAGCTAGCAAGGCGAGCATTTGCAAAATGCCCTTCCTTAGTATGATGAAGCTCAAACTGGCGGTGGGGATAGAACACCGGATCTACAGCACGGCTGGCCATAGCCACTAGCCTCTTGGCTGTCACTGACTCAAAGTGGACAGTCTCAGCTGTCCACGGATCGTTATTTAGACCACAAGAGGTGTGTTTATACAGCTATAAATAAAATAAAATTAATTTTGTCAATAGCAAAAATAGACAAATATTCATATTTTTTCCAATGCCACTTTGATCATGAATCAGAGTAAAAGGAAACGGCTAATAGCCTACGCTCCAGCACTTCAGAAAAACAGAGCACTTTTACATTCAGTGCGAAAATAAACCGAATCCCAAGACATTTTAACCCCGACTTAGTTCGGCTCAAATGAAGTGGAGCCTCTGAATTACGCCTAAAATGTTTGCTTACAGGATTGAACTAGGAAAACGCCGGTTTAATAATATTTTAGTTGCGGGAACGGCGATATTTCTTGATATTGTTTCTTTATTCGTTATGTGTTTTGCTTACAGCTTTATTGCAAATTAATGTTTATCCGCCACGGAAATGTTATTTACTCTATGATATTGTATCGACTCATGTTATTATGAAGTTGAGAGAAAAGGCTATGAACAAAAAACAATATATTCGGGTTTCTGACAAATACTAGCTACGCCTTGCGCTTAGACAATAATGAAATGGGATGATGTTAAAAAGTAGATTATGTGTTTATCCAGGATATTAACTATTTAAGTTATTCTATAGTTATATATTATTATTAACAACTTTTATCCTCGGTTTATCTATTTGAGCGTGAAGGAGTAACAAACATCCTCACATTGGCACTCACTCTCACTCACAAACTTTCGCATTTATAATATGCATGTGATGGACACGTGCTCATACCTAAATAGGAGTTTAGTTTTTTTAGTGTCAACAACATTTTTACAACTTCATTCCTTTCAAAATTTTGAGCCTCTTGAGATCTTTGAGTCCTTTTTAAGTTTCTTGTTTGGAGATAGTAATTAAACAACTTTAAACTGTTTAAATCACGTATATTTATAATTATTTTTGTCCCGACATTTCAGTTACCCCGTGACCACGATCACTGCAAAGTGTTTGAAACGTCGGGACAAAAATTATAATAAATATACGCGATTTAAACCTTTTAAAGTTGATTAATTACTATGTGTTATAATCACGAAAACCTAAGACAACATTCTTGTTTGGAGTATTTATATTTTTCTTGTGAGTCCTTTAAAAACAGGAAAGGTATATATAGTACTTCGGATCTTCCTAATGTTTATATGTAGATGGCGTTGACCAATTAGTGAACGCTTGCCCGTATTGCACTAATATGAATAAATGATTTTGTCTTTGACTTTTGACTATAAAAACATTACATTCAAAAATTGACAATATTTTGTTTTAATTATCAATTTTAACAAGTAAATTAAAGGGTTGTATTATCTTATCAAGTAGTATTAAATCAACAAGTACCGCCAATCCATTCAATGAAGCAGATTAGAGATTAGCATTATCTGTATTGGTTCACAAACAGCTAGAGGCAATCCATTTTCCCCAAAAGCACACAATACATAGCGTGACTGATGTGTTACAAGCGCGGATCACTCCACGTCGCTCGTCGTGCCAACCGCACGGCTTTCAGACGCTAATCGTCGCCTTTCAAACGCGAGACGTAGACAAATTTAATTAAACACGCTTTTACACTTTAGAACGCTCCATTATTAATTAGAGTAGGCACGCGAATACACGGATATTGTAAGTACATAGACGAGCACTCAGGTACAAACTCTATTTACATAATTGATCGGGAAATGATTGTTCAACTTCAGCCTCGGGAGAAGTTTCAGGTTTCAGTGAACTTATTTAATTTGATGTTGTTGTAATTATTTATTTTCCTGAGGGACTTTAGCTTGTTTCTAGTAAGTTTATGCAAAATATCTTAAACAATAAAAAGTTTCAAGTGAGTTTCGACTTCCATTCAATGTTGTCGTAATATTTTAACATCTAGATTAAACCTTAACGTAATGAATGTTATAAACATAATCAACTTGCATCACGCCAATCACGCGTTGCATCGTAGGGGATGAATTCACATCGTATTTGGCATCACTGTATCTGATACTGGGAAAGAGTGTTGGTGCAAAATTATCAGCAAATATTTCGTATTAAAATCAAAGCAATATATAAACTTATTTTATTCTCTGACCTAAATGTATTGGTTTTTGTAAAGGTGAATTCATAAGACCTTAAGTTTATTACCTTTCATATATACCTGTTTTACCATATCGTTTTTAAAATCAAATCACACAAAGTACGTTCGTTATAAAAAAAAAAGATGCTGCAATTGCAAATCAAGATCAAAGCTGGAAAATATAATATTAAGGAAGGCACAAAATATAAAACGAAATGGCACTCGATTAATAATATAAAGCAAACATGATATAACAGACCTATCCCAAAACAGTCCCTAAAGTTAAAACCGCAATTTATTAAAGTTAGCCAATGTTTGGTGCCATCAGATATTTCGCTATTACGGTCACTGAGCATGATTGCAATTAAATCTGATTTCAGTATAATTTATAGCCGAGTTGCTGATCCCAGCGGTCCGTTCATAATCCAAGATGAGCGAGATCACGGCAAACTTTAATGTCTCCAAAATAGGTATATCTTTTATTGAGAAAGTTTGAAGCTGCTCGCAAGACGATTTCTGACTGTAAAAAAGTTTTCATAGTTGAAATTCTATATATACATATATATATTTACTAAATTCAATTTTATAACAAGTTCCAGCATGCTAACAAGCTGTAATTTAAACTTAATAAGTAATGAAAGACAAAATATAACAGCATATGGAATATTGTAACACTTTATTGGCACTTTGAATTGAAGCTGGATTAAACAAAAAAGAAGCACCAACAAATTTGACTTATTTGTATATTATTTCAATATTTAATTCGGTTTTACTCGTAGCAAGGTACAGTAAAGAAAATAAATCTTCAAAAGTACATTCATATGAGTAAGTAGCTGTTTTACGTCATAAATATCTCGTGGTAAGAATTCAACATCAAGCGCTCCTAAGAACTCTCATGCGTTACAAATGCCTTGTATTACATACGACACATGTTTAAGGAAAAAGAATGAAAACGATTTCTTTGTTTGACCCGATTCGTTTGTCTTTTGAGATTTCGCCTACCACCAAGGGTATCCCTTGATCATTAAGTTCGCTTGTTAGAACGTACCTACTCTTATTTTCTGGAACATTTATTTCGGTAAAATACTCTCGAACCATTTTGCAGAACATATTTGGGAGTTCTTAATCTTATTACGACCTTTCTGTATTGCTCTCTGTTTATTACCTTAATTGTTTTTTTTATTTTGTTTTCGAAATAGTCGAAGTTAACAAATGTTAGCTGACAGGCATGACATAAACAAAGTCAGATAAAGTAGTCGATGGAAATTTGATAGTCGTTACATTTTCAAATTAATTGTTGATTAAGAAGAAGTATTTTCTTACTTGATATTTTTGATTTTCAATTTAGGTTTTTTTTTTAAATGCCTGATAGGTTAGCCTTTGACCACTATCTCACCTGATGGTAAGTGATGATGTGGTCGAAGATGTTGTTCAGGCTAACCTAGAATTACTGGCTCTCAAGGACAGCCGCCGGAACACACCGTTAGGTGCTTGGCGACAGATTTTCTACTTGAGGGTGGTAGCTAGCCAGGCGGGCATTAACAAAATGCCCTACCACCATGCTATAACGACTGCCATTCGAAGACCACAACCGGGACCGACGGCTTAACGTGCCCTCCGAAACACGGAAGCGCTCAGTAGTAATGTCACCAGCGGTCACCCATCCAAGTCATGACCGAGGCGGACGTTGCTTAACTTTGCTGATCGTTTCAGAATGGCTAAGCAAACTTCGCTACGAGCGCTTCAAAATCTAAGTCTATTGGGTCTAATATAAAGAAACTAAGCTAAGTATTGAAGCAGTGATAGCAGAGCAATAATAGCTATAGTTTGCAGTGCCGCATATCCATGGTACGATCGCCAGCTAGAGCGTCACCGCTCGATAGAAGGACATTTTGCAAATGCTCGCCTGGCTAGCTACCAGGCGATCAAATATAAAAGCTATCGCCAAGCATCTAACAGTGTTCTGGCAGCAGTCCTTGAGAGCCAGTATGTAATTCATTCTATTACAGGCACTTGAGATTTAAACTCTGTATGCCTCAGAGTTATGGGTGTATTCTACACTTGTGACAAAATACATCTGTTATAGACAGTGGTTACCACTTAACACCAGGTGGGCCTCGCGCCTGTACCGTAAACTAATAATATAATAAAATAAGCGTAAAGGTTTCATGATCTTTTCAGGGAGACAAAATTTTACGCTCATCGTGTTTTCCGAATCAATTCGCATTTCACTCGAGATTAGCATAAAGATCGAAGCCATGGGGTCAAAGTGATATTAAGTAATAAATTCGACACGGGCAGGCTGTAAACGCTTTTGAATTACCGGTCGGCGTAATGGGAAAACTTAATATTCACGGGGGATCGCGAGTCGGTGCCTTTGTACCCATGGTCTGTGTAGCATCTTAAATTTTCGCCTATTATTGTTTTACTGTAAGTTGCATTCATCTTTATTTTACGCGTAAGTCTTAAACTACCTACGTGTATGCTACTATTTTAGATTTGATACTGGAAACTATTGAATTAGAAATCGTAAACCTTGCGAAAGATTACTGACAATTTTCTGCTTCACTTAACGATAATGCTCGAAGGTAAACGGCCACTTCAATAATTCGGATATTATTGATTCACTATTGTATCAAGTTGTTAAAAGTAGTTGCATCATATAGTAAGCATTTTGCGAATGGTCGCCTGGTCAGCTACCGACCTCGAGTAGAAACTCAGTCGCCAATCACCTATCGGTATGTTCTGCCGGCCGTCCTTGAGAGCCGATTCCCAAATACCCATTCTGGTTATCATAGCCTGATCGAAAAACGTCAACTTATTCTGGAATAGCTGGTCTAATATAACAGCTACTCATTGTGCTTTAAAAAGGGCTTCGCGGCTGAGAAGAAGAGAAGGTTGGAGTGGTACCTCCATACCATAAATCGTCTTCACATCACCTAGTGCGACAGTTTCATGAGCATCCACATTAGCTAATTGTTCTCGTATCATAACCGTAATGGCCTTTATTTATATCAGCACGAATTGTTAATAATATGTAATTCGTGTGAGAAGGCCGATACAATTAAATTACGATGTTCAATAAACTACTGTGGTATTCAGTTATTTTTTTGCCTCAAATGTTAGGCAAAATTCAACACTACGTAACGGTATCGTATTATGCTATGTCATCGAGCGAACTAAGATCATTGTAGGAACAAAATCATCAGCGTACTATGTTTTTTTGATCATCGATTTAAAAATCGCATCCGTTTGTTATGTTGCTGGTAGGGTAGCTTTGATCGCATCTTACCTGATGGTAAGATGCGATGCGGTGAGTGAAGATGCGGTCGAAGATGTTGTTCAGGCTAACCTAGAAT
The DNA here is from genome assembly GCA_963854805.1 of Plagodis dolabraria. NCBI lineage: Eukaryota > Metazoa > Arthropoda > Insecta > Lepidoptera > Geometridae > Plagodis > Plagodis dolabraria. The sequence goes on along the minus strand of OY978447.1, from coordinate 17,483,730 downwards.
TGCTGGCTTTCGAAAGCAGTTGACGGAACCTTATTTGGTGATACATTTTTACTTAAGTGTGGTAGCTAGTCATGCCGGCTTTCGCAAATACGAGTAGTTCGCACTGTGTTTACTATGAAGGAACCCCATATTTCTAACATTACGATTTTATCTGATAATATTTTAAATCTTATGAGAGAATTGTATTGATATGCATACAAACGTAGTTTGGTCATATTTTAAATACCAGGTTACCATGTTTTCAAACTTGCCGATATTTTGCATGTGTATCCTTGAGTCTAATATATATAGGGTTATTGGTAATATGCTAACAACCTCTTAGGGTTGTCATCTGCTAGTCCTAACAAACATATGACGTAAATATTCAAAACTCTATTCAAAGGGGTACTCACTTGTTCCTTTGGTGCGGTCCAGTGTTGCCGCGGTGAACGCTCTTAGCTCGGAGTTGGCAATAATACATTACAGGCACAAGAGACTATTAATATTAGCTGGGCCTCGTACTTATTCCGTCAAAAATACATAAAAAACACGAAAAAAAAATGTATAATTTTTTTTTTTCAAACCAAATAAAAAATATCTCAAATCACCTTTGCCAGTGCTGCCAACCGGCTACACCCATTTAAAAAATGCAATCTATCCCGTTAATGGAAATGTTTTATGATTTTACTTAAATTATCAGTTGTACAGGACTGTCGTCTTACGTAGTTAGTTCAATTAGTACTCACTGACTGTGGTTAGGAAATAGGACATTACTGTCTCAAGATAGTTTAAGCATACATATACCTATCAATATAAGTCAAACTTAAACTTGACACAAAAATATATATAATTTTCACTGTATAAATAAGTTGCTGATATTCTCAAACATATAAAACTGGCGTGAATTCTTACTCGATTTTCAGTTATTGCAAAAGCAATTTTAATAATTACCCTTCTAACCAGCCAAGCCCAGCTTCGGTCATCGATTCTCCTCTTCAAGACGATTCACTGACATAGATAACTCACTTCACAAGGTCTGCACAAATTGAAGAAATGTGTGAAGTATCCCAATACAAAATAATTACATTTATATTATACTATATAATCATCTTATATAAGATTAAAACTTTGTCATATTTATACTTCGAGTGGCAATTATCCATTACAATAATTATCCACGGCAAGCCAAAAATTCCATACAAATGGACATTATTTATTTATTTATCTTAGGAAGACCAACAGCAACATATCATTTTAGAAAAAGTATTTAAGAATCACGAAGACCAATTAAAGGTCCTCACGGCTACAAATCCTTGACAACTAATTATCTTCTAGATTAATCCTTAGCCTTTAATGTTACCACTTTTAAAATTTTTACCTTCTTAACAAAAATTAATTCACCTTGCTTGATCTTCAAATTGATTTAGTTCCAATATGAAGTAAAACAGCTTCTCCCTGTGTTTTAAACTAGCACTATGCCAAATGTCATGTGGTTATGAATAATTGTACAAGAATCAATAGTAAGCCAAACATTTGAACGTCAATTTCCCCTTACAGTTTACTTTTCAAAACCTCTCTTCCTTTGCTCAAAAACCGTTACTTACAACCATATATTTATGTGCCTTTTTAGGGTTCCGTAGTCCTGACAAGGTACCCTTATAGTTTCGTCATGTCCGTCTGTCTGTCAGTCTGTCCGAGGTTTTGCTAAGTGACTGTTAGTACTAGGAAGCTGTAATTTCGTATGGATATGTAAATCAATTACGCCGACAAAGTGATAAACAAAATTTTGAAAAATATTTTTTTTATCGTACCTCCCATACATGTGGTGTGGGGATGAAAAATTCATCCCCACACCACATGTATGGTACACCACATGTAGTGGTATTTGTTTTTGTCTATCTCTTCGTGTGTGGCATGGTTGTGAACCCTACATTGCGCGTGGCTCGACACGCATTTGACCGTTTATTAACATCTTATTCACCGCTTTTTATACTGGTAATAAAAAAGTCAATTGTTACGTACTCTTCCGCTACATCCTACTTAACATGTGGTAGGTCTCTTTGGCAAGAGCCTATCTAGCTGGGTACCACAGCAGTTTCAGATATTCTGCATAGTGTTCCTTCAGTACAAAGCAGTAGTGAGCAAACTCAAGGAGTTTAGGCGTGAAGAGTATTGTACCCATTGAAATTACTGGGCAAACCAAATGTCTCGTATGCCCAGAACTGACGTCTCAGAGTAATTAGCGCACCACATTGTTAAGCAGAAAGAAGATGGTCACATTGTATCTGTTATAGACAGGCGTGACTGCTTACCATCAGGTGAGCGAGTTGTCCGTTTCAACACTTCATGACAGAACAAAAAATTCATAGGCTATATCCATGGCACAGTTCATGTATGGTATATGTATGAGGCCCAAGCTCCATGTCTTGGGTATCGCAGTGCAAAATAACTCTCCCGAAGGCGCTGCTGGGAAAAATATCAGAAACCTTCTGACATTTTCCCCTATGTCGTCTCTTACGACTTCCACAGTTTGACAGAGGCGATGTGCATTTCTCGCCCACGAACACCACGGGGTGTACCACACCACATATTTGTCAAAATAAAAAATAAAAATTATACAAGTAAAATAACAAACCTAGTAAACAATGCGCAGCTGTAGGCTATCATTTGTTTAATGAAAACGGATGAAACTCTACCAAATTGCCGCTCTCAATGCATTGTCTGATATAACCAAAATAAATATTTTACTATTTATAAACTAGTTTGTGTAGTTTCTAGAGTCCCGTTGCAAAATGACCCTTTATACTATAGCCTAATCTATCTGTCTGTATTCTACGTTGAATATAAAATCTTCAACGCTGAAATTTTGTAATCATATTATATATTTTCGCACGGGAATAACAGGGAGTGAGGTACGGGAAGGTATTAACAATTGAAAACCTTTTTTGTAACCTACGAGTATAGCTATTGATAATATGATATATGAGGCTGAAAAAAAGAGTTGAATGTGTCGTGGCACACAGAGGCCAGAAAATTTCAGGTAACACATATTGATAGCGCATTGAAAGTCGTGTCCTAATACACCATATTTCTTTGGATATGTTTTGATCTAAAGTAATAGGAAGCAAGCCTATTGCCTGGGCAACGTTCCAGGCTCCAGACTGTTACTGAAAATTTACTTGTCAGAGAATCCCGCAGTAGACCTCGTAAGTAACACATATACAATATAGTACAAAACAAACTGAAATTTAGAGCTTTAAATTTGAAGCTAAAAAGAAAGTGAAGTCACCACGCCTGGAAAATTTCTTAAACTGAATTGAGCCAACACCAACCATTAAAATATTCCCATTTATATGCAAAGTTGAAACATTTAAACGCATTACCCTAAATGTGCTGACATGCCACCAGACGATAATGTAAAATGTTGCTACCCAACCAAAAATTCAGCAAAATCATGCAAATCACTAATCGCGCGGTGAGAAAGCTTTTATCTCAACGCGGGCATCATTAGAGGGATTGTAAACAAATCCCTTACAAAGTTTGAATAAACGAGATGAAAGGGCACTCCTGCAATTAACATTTAAATATTTCCAGCGTAGGTACGTAATTGAAATTAAATTCATGAATTCGCGGCTCGCGGACTGTGAGGTCGGGTAGAAATGTTCTGTTTAGCCTCTGTGCATGCGCCATGTGTTTTCTAACAATAATTTACATATCCTACTAAAACATTTCAAGAATTAACTTGCTATAGGTAAAAAGAATAGACAAACCTGTCAATAACATTTTGATGTTCAATATTTTTGTAGGATTGTATCAAGAGATCAAGTTGTTTGAAACATTTCAAAGACGGATTTACTGAAGCGAACAATCTGATTATCAAAAAATTGGAACTGGGAAATTGAACTCAATAAACTTGAAGGCTGAAAACGATGAAAAAAATATTTATGTAATGATTATAGACTTGTAATTTTTAATAAGTGTTTTGATTACAAAAATGGACCACAAACTACAAAATGCCAAAACAGCAGCTTCCTCAGAAACAATTAACCACTTTTATATTATAAATGCAAAAAATATATAATTTGAAATGCTTATATTCATTTTTTAAAAAGAATCATCGTCTTTCCATTCGTATCCTACAAACTTGAATTTGATTTTCCTCAGTCACCTTATTCGTTAATAAATTAATTGCAGTTAACGAAATAATTAATGTAATTAATATGATTATTACAAAAGTTTGATTGTGAGATATCAGTGCCCCAAGCAAGCAGTCACACACTACGAAGAAGCCAAGCATGCAGAAGGTACACAACTAACACGGGCGGTGGTGAGCGGCGCGCCGCGCCGTGGCGGGTGCTACGGCTACGATCCGCTACGACCATCAAACGAACGATATTTTCATTGCATTCCTTTTGTTATTCGCCTATGAGATCCATTCTCTGTTCCGATCCTACGTATTTCGAATTATTCTCTTTTTCGACTAACGAATCGAATGTTCCAGCTATATTTCAATGTCGATTTCTGATGTCTGAATGGGGGGAGTCTGAGTGTACACATCTACGTGAGTCAATGGTGTAGACAGACATTTTTGCAGCTTTTGAAATACAAAAAACACAGTAGCGTAAATATATTCTTGCTGTATATTTTTTAGGGCGTAAGTACCGCTGAATATTGTATTTGTGCGCGGGTTCCGAATTCATAAATAAATAAAATGCTTATAATAAATTCAGAGCTAACATTTTTAATCAAGCCGGTGGAAGTAAAAACAGAAGTCCGTTTTTGAAACTTTGATAAATATTTGTGGTTCCTACACAATAAATCATGATTATTGTGGCCTAAATAAGTCGACAACAAACCTTCGAAACATTTTCGTTAACATACCTCATTAAGTCAACGAAGGCTGCGTGGCGTGATTCACAGTAAATAAAGTTCATTCCATTATTACAGTCGTATTTTCCCTTTGCCACGCGAGTTCGAAGCGAGTTCACAATATTAATGTCAATTATTAATTAAAACGCAAACAATTATCCTACCCCTTAATTTGGAGACCACGCGGCGCGGCAGTCTCAAATTATTGCGCTAAATACGCAGCCCAATTTATCTCGAATCTCGTCAGGATCGTAGAAATTTAAATTAAAATGTAAATGTTGTCGAGAAGGCCGCCCTCTCTAATTGCGATCTGCGTCCGGCCGTTGTCAAAGTTGTCCTATTTGCGGTCGAATGCAAGATTCTCACATTGGATGACGTTCATTCATGTGATTTAGTTTAACGTTATCAAGGGCCCTGTTTTGAATAGGCCAGTTTCACTTTCATTAATCTGATGGTTCTATCTGCGTTGGTTTTCAAACCTCAACTTACAGAGAGTCTGTCCATATAAATTTATAGATCTGTAGCTAAGTCACATTTTTAACTAAAAGAACTACTTTTGTGACTTTCTCTAGTTGTGTATCTTATATGAAAATTTTAGTTAACTAAATAAGCTTATGTGAGCGTGAATTAAAAAAATACCCTTTAAATGGGATAGCCCCCGAGGGATACGCATTGTGTTCCATCTTTAAAATTTAAAAAAGACTGTATAATTCATGTTTTTTATAACCGGCTGTACTCACGCGTATTGGTCGACATTGTCGACCAAGGTTTCGGGCATATCCGATGTCCTTGATCAATATGCGTGAGTACAGCCGGGTATTTAAAACATGAATATGTCTTAAACTCACGGGAACTTTCAAACAAAAAGACTATATAATTTGGCAGGGCAGTATTAAGTAATAGTAATTATAGGATACTTATAAAAAATCTGACAATTATTTTACATACACTTCACAAATTGTTCTTACTTCTCAATTAATTTTATACAGGGTTATTGTAAAATGCTAACAACCTCTTAGGGTTGACTTCTGCTAGTCCTAACAAACATTTTGAGATTAATTTTTTTTTGTGTGTTTTATACATTTTTGGCGGAATAAGTACGGACTACCTGATGTTAAAAGTCTCTTGTGCTTGTAATGTATTATTTCATATTTATTATTACTTTGCTCAATGTAAATATGCAAAACTCTATTCAAAGGGATCACGGTGCGGTCCAGTGTTGCCGCGGCAAGCGCTCTTCGCTCGGAGTAGGCATTAAAACACAATAATAATAATAATAATTTCAAAACAAAAAAAATCATTATAAAATGTTTGTAATGACTAGCAGAAGTCAACCCTAAGAGGTTGTTAGCATTTTAGCAAAAACCCTGTATATATAACTTCTACTCATGCTATCATTTTCTAGTAAATATTTTAGAAAAACTACTATTTATTACTTTCCTCGTATTTTGAATGAAAAGTAGTGTTAACACGGATGTAAGTTATCTACTCCTATTTGGACTATAGCCGTATACATTTTAAATATAGGAACTACGTACTCGTTTTATTATTATCAATAAATGATTCAAATAAACAATTTTCATTTTCCACATATTCGTATTGAAAAGTGTAGTGTTTAACAATTCCTATTCGGACTATAGCCGCCCGTAAATATTCCAAACAAAATTTAACTTTAAATTTCACAAATATTTCTAACATTTAAATTAATTATAAATAGGTACTACTCATGTTGTATGAATTATTAAGAAAAAATATTATATTCTATTTTCATTATATTCGAAATGAAAAGTAGAGTATTTAACACAAATGGAAGTCATAAATTCTCGGACTAGACAAAATTACCTCGTACGGGAATTCATTCCTTTCGACCCTTGTATAATCTATTATTTCTCTTAAAGTTTGTAAGGTGTCAATTAATATAAGAATTGTTTTTAAATTAAGTTTGTGTTTGCTCTAGACACATAGATATTAGAAAAGGCAAAATATATAATTTGAAAAATACAACGACAAAAAATGAGGTTTTAAAGTTTCTATGAAATTTCTTAGCGTGTGGCTTGATTTCTAATTAATTTTAAAGATTTAAATCCTGGTGAGTAAATAAGAAGACAAGTATTTCTAAAATAATTACAAGCACTATCGCTTGTGCACAACAAGTGTTTCTAAATTTTACAAAACAACTTTTACGACGTGCATAGAAGTCTATCCACAAATTTCCGGATCGGCCCCTCCGATCTCAGGGCCGTCTGAGCTGACGAAACGTACATTCTGCATCGCACTGATAGCCCGGATGCACGACACAGAACGTTGTAAATTATATACGAAGTTTTTTTCTTGAATTTGAAATGATTAAATATTGAATGAGATAAAAAAATGTAACGTAATGTTTCGCCATATATTTTCAATTATCAAATAAAACTTAACTTAGCCCACCTACTACTACTGTCTAACTTTTATAATTGTACTTTATATATAAATGTCATTATAGGGATGTGTAAGGCTACTTAACCTTAGCCTTGTGTGTTGGTTGCCACATGTCTAACATGTCTGAACAGTCTCTGGCAAAGTGAAGTACGTATATTCTACTCTACGTCTTGTATTAGGAGAATATATACTTTTTATCCATATTAACTAAGTAGTTCCTTATGACGCGAGCTATACAAATTTACAAGGGGCTGAAGCTGTGGGTGAAAGCTAGTTATAAACAAAATATGATTTTCTAGTTCGCAAGAGTTATCCTTATCTATCACGCCACTACACTATCACACCGTAGCTAACCAATTGCAATTCCTGCTCATTGAATATCCTATGATAAGGAACACGGGAATGAGCAGTGACCCGATAAGTGCAACCTTATGTGTTCGTTCAAATTGTTCATTCAGGTGTCTTGCTGCCACTAATAATTTATGTGCCAGTATGGATTTATTCGCTTACTAACAATCATAGAGAGAAAATAGTAAAATGTCTAAGGGCAATGGAAATTAGTATGTTGAGAGTCAAAAAGGAACGAAACCAGAAATTCATATAACAACAAAAGTACGTATTGTATTGGTTCTTACATCATATAAAATAGTGCTGGACAGGGCACATGCTTAAATAACTAATAAAGCAATCATGTGACACTATTGTACCCAAGAGATGGAATACAAAAACAGCGACATCAAAAAAAGAGGTAAGATGACGATATTAGCTGGGCTAGAATTGCAGAGGACAGAGCACAATGGAAAGAATTGGAGGAGGCATATGCCAAAAGCAGCCCTCGGACACTTGCTGCTTAGTTTGGGGGTCCCAGTTGGGGCATCTGCATGCAGCTGCAGACGCCTGTATCAGAAATAACCCGGCGTTTGGCTTTGTATAGGGCCCTTATAAAAATCATCGCTCTCATTGTAAAGAATAGGTCTCTCCGCGGAGACCGCAGAGGGTCATAGCGGTGAGAGCATTTAGAGGTTACCGCACGGTCTCATGGTGGCGGCTATCCTACTAGTGGGTGACTTCCCTTGGGAACTCTAGGTGGAAGTGTGGACATAGGAGTACGAGTGCGGCCATGAAGAACAGGGGTGAACATCCCGGCCCCAAAGAGGTTGTGTGAATTAGGGAAGCTACACAAGCCGCCCTGATCCACAGATAGACCGAGGACCTATAGTCCCCAACAACCGGCCTGGTGACGGTGGAGGCAGATCATCCCAGCTAAATCCCTAGCTCTAAAAACGGCATGGCTCTCTTTTGTTCCGAATGATGTAGGTGCTGGACGGACATGGATGCTTCAGTGAGTCCCTGAACTGGGTTACGAAACGCAAGCCAGCGTCCATCTGCTATCAGATCGTAGTTTATTCTTCTAGATTCTAGATTCTATTCATTTCAATGTCAACATCTTCCATCTAGTAGATTTTAAGTTACACTCTACTGAAAAAGGTATCAGCCAATTATAAATAATCAGCAGCAGTTGGAAATAATTGCAACATATGTTGGAAAAAATTGACGGCAGTAAAAAGTATTTTGGGCGAGTGACATAACTGAATAACACCCTACGAGCGACGTTTGCATGAAGAAGTGACCGACCAGTTCACTCTTAAAATACAAAACCGCAATTTAGATGAAATGGATACTTTTTCCGGTTATTTTGATTTCATACAGTTTATTTCCATTTAGTTTCCCAGGGAGTGCATATAACACCTATTTATTATACGAGAACAGACGCGAGTGAAAGTTAGTAAGTACTGAAACAAAATCATAGCCAAATGTGTCAAATAAGTAACAAATAATTAAATAATAATCACTATGGTAAATTTAGAATTACATTTTACGGAGTATTTATTTTTAAATCATTGAATAACGTCACAAAATGTAATTGGACGTATACATTATGCATACATATAGCGTTAATATTCAAAACCTCTAAAATTATCAACGTGAAATTTTGTGGCATTGACTGAAATTTTAAAACAATTTATATCAAACGACAAAATAGATATTTTGTTCACTATATTCCTACGTAATTACAGGGTGGTTACTTAGCAGGCTTATTATTTTCTTTCATTCTTTTAAAACTATCGGAATTAGGAGCCATTTACCGCGAAATTAGGTTTTTATTTCGTAATGTACTTTTTTATATTTATTAAATTTTGAATTCTAAACAAAAGTTGAAACCTTGTAGTCATTTCAGTAGTCTAAACAATGAAGCTTCTAATGAGAATAGCCAAACCACCAGATATGTAAATGCTTAATTTTTGATGTCATTTTTAGATATGGTAAAACCGCAGAAATAGGTCCCTTTACCCCAAACTATGCAAACAACACAATCAGAGTAAAAATTATACCCTACTTATGCCACCGTTACCGCATAGCTCATCGCTCTCAAAGGGTAACTATCCTTGTATCTGGCACAAGTTCTTGTAGCAATTAAACTGATTTACCGCTTGGATTGCCTCGCCCGACTTGTCGACGAATTTTAACTGCAAGCAAACTGTATCAGTTTCAGCTTCGAGCCAAATGGTTTCTACTATCCAGCTTAAGGCTCTTAATTAGTAGATCTGGTAATCTTGAAACTTGAGATTTGTCCTGCAAGGGCTGGTTGAAATACGCGGAATTTAATAGAGGCACGAAAAACTGTGCCAATTTGTCTTTTTAATGGCTAATTGGTGTCATTAAATCTGTGGAACGTGTTTGGTTAAGGGCCTAGATTAACTCCCAAATTAAAATCCAGTACCATATGAGAACATAAAACATGCCGTTTATTCTCAAAAGCTTATATATCCCCGAAGGAGGAAGTGTTTAAAAAGCTAGTTTCACCGATATTCTTTTGGATCCTTATAACAGGGTACCCAGATTCCAAACTGCTCATGTTTTTTTTATTTCAGAAAATCCCATTAGCGTTTCAACCCGGGTATTGAACCTAGAACATTGTTATTTAAAAGTTCTACGCGTAACAGCACTTGATCACAGATTTTTTCAATTTACGTACAAAATAAGGTACCTACGAAAAGTTTTGTATATATATATATTGAATACATATATCTCTATCATTGCTATCACACCACAATAACTTGCCACAATAACTGTGCCTCGTAATAACTGTACCTATTTAAAAATTATTTATGCCTTTAAAACCGTATCATACAACTTTTTGTTCTTTAAGTTGACGGCAGTTTTTTTCAATTGATAAAGTTTGTGGCTAATCTATTGAAATATTGCTATGTTATCGTTTAACAGTCAACATATATCTGAAAATGCGAATATAAATTCTCTTTTCAGTACAATGAAATATAATGTTTTGTAACTTACTTATTATAGTCATTTCAAATCTCACATAAACATTATCCATGCAAGTAAAGTTTCAGTATGTTTATCAACTTTTCCGATGGCACTATTTATCGTCAGTTACTGCACGTTAATGTCACGTTTCATTTGCTTTCGCCCATTTATCGCACCCGCGTTATTGTTCATCGAACTAGATAAGCGGGGTTGACGTGAGTTCGAACGTTCCGTATACCAAAAAGGTTAAGGTCCGGGTACAGAAGACGTCTGGTCCCGCCGCCGCGCGGTGCCACACTGCCAGCTTTTCCTGAAAGCAAGCAACACATGATCCGACACAACCCCCGGCAAAACTCGGTCGAGAGTGCGAAACCTTCACACAGTGACACGAGGGTGAAACATAATAGCAGTTCGTTAGCATAACCCTGCCCTTAGGTAGGCAGTCTGACTGAAAAGCTTAAGTAAAATATTTGCCTTGTTAAATGATTCCAGCCCTTCAGCTTTGACTGTTTTTGCTGAATCCAGCGTTATTTTGCTTCATCGTTTAAATTCGAGATAAAGGGGGAAGGATTATGTTCACTGTTTATGTAACGTTATACCGACAAATATATTTTCATACGAATGTGTCATCGTTCACAATAAAGAATAAAATTTACATATTTTAATGGATATAAAACACAGACTTTTTCAGTAACAGAACTGACTTAAAACTGTTCATCGTCGTCCCCTCATGATTATCTAACAATGACTAAGGATCTCGGTCATTGTTAGATGGTCTGTACTTAAATCAGATAATCTGTCTCCATCAGTTTCTGTTCATCGCATCTCGCACGATGCTGTGGACGGCTGATGAGCCCTTAATCTGATCCGTCCATCTGGTCGGGGATCAACCTTGTGAGCGTTTTCCATCCGTGTTCCCAATCACAATGAGTTTCTCAAGGTTTCCATCGCCCTTCCTTCATTTGATAAATAATTGTATGTAAATTTATAGGTATGCTATATCAATTGAAAATATTTTAGTACGCGCGTTCATGTTACAGTAGTAGGAGTCCTCACCAAGAGTACCTCTTGGGTATTACTGTTGTATCTGAAGCAGTGATGGCTCAGTGGTATTGGTTATGGACATGTCCATGGTTCAAATCCCGCCGCGGGCTTGAGCTTCACTGCATGGTAGAAGGGCATTTTGCGAATGCCCGCCTGGCTCAAGTAGAAAAATCTGTCACCAAGCACCTAACGGTGTATTCCGGCGGCAGTTCTTGAGAGTATGACATTGAAATGACAGGTACATGAGACTCAACAACTATGTCTCAAAGGTGACAGGCGCAGTACAATTCGTGACTTGTGACGAAATGCATCTGTTATAGGCAGAGGTTAGTCCGCTTTAAATCAGGTGGGCCTCGAGCTTGTTCCGTCACAATAACATAAAAGAAATAAAAAATTGCTATATTAAGTAAAATCTTGTGTCATCAATGATATAGTAGTAATATGCAAACAGCATCGTGTTAGGGCCTGAAGGGACATTTAGAAAATCATCCCCCAAGAAAGTAAAACTGATGGGGTTTTAAAGTTTGTACAAAAAATCTTACTAATTTGACACATTAGATTTAATGTCTACATATAAAATTTTATAGAAGGGTAAAAACGAACAATAAGAAACAATTTTTGAAAATTCGCATCCCAATTGGTGGTAAAAAAGTGTTGAAATTTACAAGTAAACCTTCATTTTACCGACACCATTTACGCTAGTCAGTTAGAAATTATTTATGCAGAAAATTTGTACGCCTTCGTAGCGTAGCTTATTTAATCTTTTACGCTCGTTAACTGATCTAAGCTTGTGAACAGATCAACTAAGTGAAGCAAAGTCCGCTGAGGTCATGATTTGGATGGGTGACCGTTAGTGACATAACTAGTGAAGGCTTCCTTGCTTCGGAGGGCACGTAAAGCCTTCGGTCCTGGTTCTTGTCCTAGTATGGTTATGTTGGAATGCCCACGTGGCTAGTTTCCACCCTCACGGAAAATCTGTCACTTAGCAGCCAATGGTGTGTTCCGGCAGCTGTCCTTGCAGAGGAGATTTAGACATCCGACGCGATATCGGAGGAAGTGGGTTTGATTCCCGCCCGGGGCATAAAATTCTGTGCTTCAATAATTTGTGAAATATCCTTAGATGATAATAGTCCTTGAGAGTAATTCTAGTTTATCCTGAACAACTTTTTTGACGACATCATTTGAGATAATGGTCAAAGACTAGCCCATCAGCTGTAAGTAAATAAAAAATGTAGAATCTTGGCAAACATAATGAGGATTTCCGAAAATTATTAAAAAATACGGCAAAGGTCAGTTTTTTCAAGGTTAGGTCAGTAAATTTAAAAGTTTAAGCGAGCGAAGTTGCAAGATTAAAGAAAGTAGTCGAATATGTACTTAACTTTTTTAATATTGTTAAGTTTGCAATAACGCCTGCTAAGCGAATTACATTACAAAATTACAAATTTACGAGAGAAAAAATTATAGTCATGTGCGGGATTCGAACCCGCGTCCATCCACCCCTTTAGCCGGGGTATGCTCTAACCAATTGAGCTAACATGACACAATGACTCATAACTGTAATTCTTTCTCTCGTTCTCCATCCCGATACGATGGTTGAAGAACGAGAGCAAGAATTACAGTTATGAGTCATTGTGTCATGTTAGCTCAATTGGTTAGAGCATACCCCGGCTAAAGGGGTGGATGGACGCGGGTTCGAATCCCGCACATGACTATAATTTTTTCTCTCGTAAATTTGTAATTTTGTAATGTACTTAACTTGCCGGACCAATATCCAACTAGTATCTAATTCCATACATTTTTGGTGTGGTTCCAGATAACCATATATTTTAAAGCACTTCAAAGTTAACCAAAGCTTAGAGAGGCATATTTTTTAAAGTTTAGACAGTATTCAAATCACGGCTCGAGGCGCAGCTAAGTAAATTGTGTACGTGGTTGGCGTGGTGCCGAATAGGTCGCCTCACCGCAAAACGACGCCACCAGGGCTACGTTTTAGCAAGATTTCGGGCAAAGCTTAAATATGTTCTAACAAAGGATTCACGTCCTCCCATGAGTCATAACTCATAATATATCTATTGCACACACGTCCAATTTGATATCGTTTAAAAGTGTTAGCTTGCTTAATCGTTATTAATGTTTTGTGAAGTTCTCTGCGGTCACTACTAATTAAATTTAATTTATAATTTAAAACAAATCAAGTTTGTTGTATGGGAGCCCCATACAACAAACTTGATTTTTTTTACCGTTTCTTGCTCGATACTTATAACGGTGACAGGTAGACGGTTGAACTATTCACAGAATATTTAGTTTTATGTTCTCTTTAAATATATTTAATTAAAATAAAGGGGGCTCCCAAACAATAAAAGAGGTTTTCGCCGTTTATTTGCTAAAAATAATAATAATGATAACAGTTAGAAACTTGAAATATTCACTAAATATTTAGTTGTATATTTACTTTAAAAATATTACAATTAATGAGATCACTATTTAGGGTTCGTACCTACCTAGGATAGGAACATACCTACCCAGCTCAATCGGGCACTGCGAAGTGTCTGTAACTTGCAAGATTAAGTTACAGATAATGGTACGGAACCCTCGGAACTCGAAGTCCCACTCGCACTTGGCCTTTTTTATGTAAATATATGTAATTAATATGTTTAATACATTTTGTTTTATAATTAAGACAAAAAAATTATATTAATATTTTTTTAAATATATAAACAAACTAGCTGTCCGAGCGTGGCTCCGCCCGCGCGTGTGTCGGTTATCGCGCTAAGCCATTAACCTCTTTTTGCGCAGTTGGATAAAAACTATCCTCTGTTTTTTCCCGGGTCTCAAACTATTTCCATACCAAATTTCATTCAAATCGGTCCAGTAGTTTTGTCGTGAAAGCGTAACAGACAGACAGACACAGATAAAATAATCAGTACTAATATTATAAGTAACTACTTATAATATTAGTACTGATTATTTTATCAGAGCCCAATCCTCTTATAAAACTATTTGTTCATACAATTAATGGAAAAGAGTGTTCCCAAAAAAAAATATGAGAAACAAAGCAACAAACAATTAAATAAAATATTTCAACACACTTCTGAAGAAATAATACTAAAAATTCATTGTATATGGTACTTAGGTAAATTGTTTCTCTAATTAAAAAAGTTTATTTACAATCTGTAAATTTGCAGTTAGTAAAATTATAATTAACTGTTTTTGATAGCATAGTGGTCTCATCAGATAGATTATTTACTGAAATACTTCTATTATTATGTTCTATTGTTATTAGAGGTGGATCATTATTCGTGTAGCTAGGTAAAATCCAATCATTGGATGTAGGTACTTGCACGGTGTTTCGCCAGTAGGACGCGACTCAGAATCAATTCTAATTCTTTTTGTGGTTTTTGCACTAATTTCCTTCTTGTTTTGTATGGAATCTTCTACGTATGATTCTGCTACATTGCTAGATCGCCACTCATAATGACGCTTCAAAGTCATTATATCAGCTCTTGAATTAGCCAGCAATGTAGCTGAAGTTCTTCTGCCACTATGTCTAGTGTAGCTCTCAGCATCCGCTAAACCTAAAAACTCAGCGATTTCTTTAGGCATAGAGCCAAATTTGTTTATACCTATAGACTGACATGTACATTTACAATTCTGGTAATTTAGAATGAAACGGTAATTTTTGCTTTTGGTGAACGCAAACTTTTATATTTCTCAATTTCATAGAATGAACCGTGCATGGTGAATGACCGTAATTTTTTATTTTTCGTGATAGGTATCTTCTCTAAAAGCATCTGGCCATGATTATCTTCGTCTTTTACAGTTATATTTGTTAATTCTTGTATCCTTAATTCAACAGTTACACCAAATATTAAATTAACCTAAAAAAGGTAAACAATAATAAAGCTAAAAGGCTAAAGGGGACTTGACTTAAATTTTCCCCTTGTAAATATTTAATTTTGTAGATAATTAAGTACAACACACACACAATACAGGCTGAAGTGTAGATATTTAAAATTAATTTAACTAACCTTAGTAGCCAGATATTGGTTATCTGGGGCATCTTTTATACATTTTTCATGATCGTCAGACGATAAAACATTTGATTTCTTGCTTCTAAATCCATCAGATAGTCTCTTTAGATATGCTGACAAATTCAAGTAAGTATGAGTAAGTACTTATGTATTTTAAGTCCACTCCATTCTTTGTTCGGACTGTACTTTTTAACATTGAGTACACCACAAAGAGCTAGATTTGTACTTAGAAGATAATTCTTAAATGTACGCCATGAACACATTTCATGAAAATAATGATGCGTATAATTATATTCTTTTTTTTATTTTATTTTTTATTCCTGATAGGTTAGCCTTTGACCACTATCTCACCTGATGGTAAGTGATGATGTGGTCGAAGATGTTGTACAGGCCAACCTAGAATTACTGGCTCTCAAGGACAGCTGCTGGAACACACCGTTAGGTGCTTGGCGACAGATTTTTCAACTTGAGGGTGGTAGCTAGCCAGGCAGGCATTCGCAAAGTGCCCTACCACCATGCTGTAACGACTGCCATCCTAAGACAACAACCGGGACCGACGGCTTAACGTGCCCTCCGAAGCACGGAAGCGCTCAGTAGTAATGTCACCAGCGGTCACCCATCCAACTCCTGACCGCGGTGGACGTTGCTTAACTTTGCTGATCGATTCAGAATGGCTAAGCACACTTCGCTACGAGCGCTTCAAATTTCTTGTTGTTTTGCCATTGTATGAAATTTTCATACGCTTATACTTATTTTTCTTTCGAGTTTTCAGGTGGTAAACTTTCCATTACATTACAGGCTTCAAACTTATATCGGGCGGTGTACACCATAAATATATTTTTTTATAACTAGTACTTGTAGACATCATTAATAATGAGCTATAATTTCAACAAAGAAAACGAGTATGTAGTTAAACATTTTTCGCTTTGGCGGGAAAAATGTATCAGTTTTCCTATGCGCGCGCATGGTAATCGGCCATAGACTTAAGAATGAGGTTTCTTTTTTTTTTTGGCTTTTGCCGATAGCGTCTTAGCCACGAACAAAATAGGGAATTTAAAATTTTCCATAGAACAGAGAAAATAAAAGTTAGATTTGAGTAAAAGTTTTTCTTATTAATTCAAGTAGAAATTTCTTATCTATTTAAATACGACGTTGTATGAAATGAGCAAACAATAGGTACATTAAATTATTTATACCACATCCACTCAGAAAGTGTCTAGTTGCTTATTCAAAAACGTCTCATAAAGATTGTCATTTCTCCCTTATAAATGTGCGGCGGAAAAAGTTATATGGAATTTCATTCCTTCCCTCAGTAGCAGTGAAGGAATGTTCTATGAAAATCCATACCTGCCGTGCTAGAGCTCTTTTGTTTTTTAGCTGCTAACAAAAAAATATATAATCGTCAAATCTCAAATAGGGTTTTGTATCAAATAATTCGAAAAAAGACGTGGGATTTTTTCGTACTCAATTTTCAATGAAAGTAGTTTGGCAAACTTTATCTGCACTACGAAAAAAAAGCGCGGTAATTTGTTTTGTTAAATTTTGTTTTTAACTAAATAAATCATTTAACTATACGCTTTCCAAATAGGTAATTTTCCAAAACGCCACCAGAAATAATAAATTCAGGTCCAGAACTTACTTCAAAAAAGGTTTTATATCCAATAATTACTAAAAAGAGGTGGGATGTTTTTCGTACTGGAATTTCAATGCACCTTCAGGCAACCTTTCTCTACACTACGATAAAAAAGCGCGGCAATTTACTAAATACTTGCGGTTTTTTACTAAATT
The DNA here is from genome assembly GCA_963854805.1 of Plagodis dolabraria. Lineage (NCBI taxonomy): Eukaryota > Metazoa > Arthropoda > Insecta > Lepidoptera > Geometridae > Plagodis > Plagodis dolabraria. Next base: position 17,466,271 of record OY978447.1, on the reverse strand, counting down.
CATAATATATAACAGTACGCTGCTATTTTAAATAATTTTACAAAATGTTATCTTATAGTGAAAGTGACGATTTTATAGTGACGGTGCCACCAGAAGTAAAACATACAGCTCAAGAAGTCATAAAGAACTTACTTCCTGGGTATCGGGACAAATACGAGAAAACTTATAGGTACCTAAAGGATTTATTTTCCTCGTAGTTGCAGTATAAGTATGTATCACACGGGTGAAAGCTCTATTTCTGTTCTCGAGTTTCCTTTAAGCCCTCCTTATTTCTTGTAAGGTGAAAAAAAACTATTAAACAACAGATTTTTTCACTCTCTTGACCTTAACTTTGACCCAATATACAACACACCACACGCAGCGCATCTTTAGGCAGTAGATAAGCATCTGTACACAGATTCGCTGGATACACCATTTCTTCTTCTTGCAGCTTCGCATATCTCCGAGCATCTCCAATTTAGTGGAGTGTGGGCCTATAGCTTGCTGAAACGCAGCCCAGGTCTCCACGCAAAGATGTTGAGCACCACAGTGTCACCTTGCGCGCTCATGTCATCAAAATTAAATGTCGTGACGGTGCGGTGTGATACGTGATTTCAAACTTTCGACTATTTTAATATCTTCCGCTGATACTTTTACTAGATTGTTAAATAAGGGAGGTGAGTCTCGGTGTAATAACACCAGCGACGTAAGCACACATGCTACATGGGATGGGTGATTATATTTCGAAGTTATAAATTGATCACCTACATTTGTGTTTTTTTATGATTGATTTTATGGAGCCTTTGACCACTATCTCAACTGATGATAAGTGATGATGTAGTCGAAGATGTTGTTCAGCCTAACCTAGAATTACTGGCACTCAGGGTCAGCTGCCGCAACATACCGTTAGATGCTTGGCGCCAGATTTTCTACTTGAGGGTGGTAACTAGCCATGCGGGTATTCGTAAAATGCCCTACCACCATGCTATAACGACTGCAATCTGACTGGAAGCGTTCAGTAGTAATGTCACCAGCGGTCACCCTTCCAACTGATGACCACGGCGGACGTTTGCGTTGCTTAACTTTGCTGATCGGTTCAGAACGTCTAAGCAAACTTCGCTACGAGCGCTTCAAAAGTGTTGAACACTAGTTTTAGTCACTAATAAGATAAGAGAAGATATTTCACTTTCTTTTCAGTTAGCTACTTGTTAACATACTCGGACTTATAATTTTTTATTAAATATTTCTCATAGGTAGGTAGAGGTATAAAATCTTTTCATGAATTACTTTGCCACTTAGCGTCAAATCCGAATTATCGTTTTTTTAACATTGTAACGTTAATATAATAAGTATGAATGATTACAATGATAGGAAAATTTGTAATTATGAGCGGGATGTAATTTTGCTTTTCGCGTGCGGTTGAGATATCGTATTACGATACGATGCGATGCGGTTACTCTTTATTGCGTATCAACAAAAGTTAAAATTGAACAATACATTTACAAACACAATGAATTACTTATAAAACATACAAAAGTAGTTAATTTTAAGTGTCCAGTAACAAATATACGTTTATATAATTAAATATGTAAAGTGGCAATACAATCGGCGATATCATCGCTAAAGCAATTTCTTACAGACAACCATGGATGGACATATTATAAAACATAATAACACACATTTTTTAAACAAGTTAAGGGATTTCGCCAGCCGAACTGACAAAAGGCAAAGCATTCCACAAACGAGAAGCTTGCAGCGTAAATGATTTTTCCGAAAATATTTAGAGGGTAAAGAAAAACTTCAAAACAAGATATTAAATGGAATGTATGGGTCTACACGAAGTGTCAGAAAGACATTTAAAACGTTTTTAGAGAGAGAGAGAGAGTATTGGCCAGTGCAATAGTGTATTTGACTATTTTTAATTATATCTAGGTACATATTTAGATCACTGAATTGTACGGATTGTATACATTTTCTGAAATGCTATAAACGTTTAAAATCAATCCTTAAATTTATACTTAGCGCTAAAACATATTAATTAAGACCATTTTGTGAGGTCACTTCACAAAGGAAAGAACTTTTCTTCGTGGGTCACTTCGATATTAAACCAGATATTAGTGAGAAATACTTGTATACGTAGGTATGTATACATATATCAAAACGATTAGCTAGCAACTGATATTGTCAAAGTCTATATATTATATATATATATATATATATATATATACTAAATATTTGCAATTTTGACCGATTACGATTTGAACGAATTTGACCGAATGCGAATTTGACCAAACGCAACGTGACGAAAATGATTATGTATTCCAAATAAATGTAGGCTATTTATTATTTTTTCCAGTATGAAGTAGTTTCAGGTATAAACAATAACTATTTCTTAATGACGTGACATATATTTTACACAAGTAGAGAAATGCGACCTGTAGAGGAGAACAACCGACATACGAAAGTATATATGTCGATGTTGAAGCAGAGACGCTTCGCTCGAACTAAGTTCGGTCAATTAATTAACTATTTTAGTTTGTACTTAATGCATTGCTCAACATATTCCTTATTAAGTAATTTTTACTATCGGCTAATAGGTATATTATCTAGATCTCAAGTACACGGTAAATATCCCGTTTCTAATGAAGTTATAAATTCAAGTAATCATTCAAGCATTGCAATGCAACGCGGCCATGCTGCCAGCATGCTGTGCACGCTGCCAACTGGTACTTTTATATAATTTCCGACTATGTCAACTTCAAGAAAGTACACCTACATAACAATTTCAATTCCTGTTTAAACTGCATCACTTAAATTATATGAATATTAATTTAAAATCGGTTATTTACCATAAAGTTGTTTTATTTTTATTTCCAGATAGTTCCGATTTTCAAAGAAAAAATTCAAAGTTATATCACATTAACTTCATCTCTATTACCATTCTAGTTACTCAATAATGTAGGAACTAGGTGATCTACCTTAACGTCACGAATATTTTTCAGAGTAGACAGAGACAACGGATTTCAACTTGCTCGAATCTGGGCATATCTCCAAAGGGTACTCATGACCTGGCCTTTTTCTAGCTAGGACGTCTATGTTCTGATAAGAATACGTTCGCCAAGATCTTCCCCCTTTTACTGTTCCATTCATACTCGCCTCGTTATTTGCTTTAGCAAACTCCTTTCGTCCATCCTTACTACTGTCAAGTCCTAACATTCTCAGCGTACCATTTTCATCAAAACAATCAACTCGGACATTAAATGACATACACGAATTCGCGGAATTCTATACTGAAATATGTTCTGATACAGCTTGTTGATATTTTATCAAAACAAATACGAGTAAATCCATTTTACAATAACAATTAAGAGTAAGAAGTTATTTTTTAACAATAACTTCAAATTAATATTTACTATTCACGTTACCCATATCTCTTATACAACACAAAACATTGCACCGTTGGTCGAGAAGCGTAAAGCTTCGTTATGGAATCTCGATATTCTGGGTTCGTCACTAGGACGAGCTTTATTTTCAGCAGCAGCCTAGAGCCTGGAACTTAAGCCGGTAGATGTAATAGGCTCGCCCACTATCACATGCGATCGAAACAAAAATAAATGTTATAGTTAAAACATCTCCATCTGCCATTTCGGTGATATTAATGCGTGATAAGATGTATCACATCAACAAGGTGATTGGAGTAAGAATCTCGATCGAGACGAAACTTATGTGCTACAAATATTGGTAGATGTGATATAGACTTGAAAGTTACAGTGATGATGTCGTAGACTTTACTTCTTCGGCAAATTTCTTCGTTTTATCTTGCCGGGAATCTTGCAGCATGGCCACAGATTACATAGTTGTCTCCATAGCTCGTTGAGTTGGTTGCTTAGCAACAGGTTTATACTTAAGGGTGGTAGATATCCATGCGGGCATTCGCAACACGCCCTGCCACCAAGTAATATGTAATAGAATGCCTTATGTTAAATACTATCTCTATACTCGTAGAACTCAAGCAGAGATCATAGGTATTTTAGTATACTATTTAGTGCAATATTGGTATGGCAGGGAATTGTTAAAATCAGGGTTCATCCTCTAGGCTTTCATACACTAACTTGAAGGCAACAACAGCTTGTTATATATAAGCTATAATAGTCTTTATATTTTAAGTCCAATTGTTTTAAACGGGTGGTGTATTTCTAAACAACGTTTAATAATGAATTAGGTTCTTTTATAACTCAAATGCCATCAAAAGCTGTCTTTGATCGACATTTCTACATATAATATCTTCGAAATATGAATATTTTGAAGATATTACATTTCATACGATTGATATCTGATCATCTCTCATATATTTTATACTACATATATGCTCCCATATACTTCTGTATGGCAAATTTGCTGAACCAAAGCGTAACAATAAAAACTGTAAATTCTGTTAAAATATAAATACGTCGTTTTACCGTAAGACTCTATTTGTAAGGCAGTAAGTACATGTATGTAGCTAATATATTTCCAGTATTATATTTTAATACTAAATATTATTGAGGCAAGAAACTGAGCGCCGAATAGACAATTCATTTAAAAAAATATACTATGCTACTGTAATTGTTACTTCAGTCGTATATATGTATAAAATTAAAGCTTACACACAAACTCAAAGGTTAAGGTTGATAATAGTCAGTGTTTTACCACGGCGAGAACATTAGACTAAATTAGCTGCTAAATAATTGAGAATCCTGTGGGAAGTGCGGCGGTTTTTCACATTGACGCAGCTTCTGAACCTTTACCCAACTCAAGCCCAGCCATCTCTGGGACGTTTCCGCTAAATACCATCTCGAACCCTTTGTTTCTATAGATAAACACACAAAAAATTGACAATTCGCTTGTAATAATTAAACTCCAAAACATAGCCTCAAAGTTGCCAACTTATAGATATTTTATAGGCATCATTTTGAAGAATGTGATTTTGATTGCATTTAAGGCATTGGAGTAAAAATCGATTTCTTCAACGCATATTTGCTTGTCATGAAAATGCGTCAAATCAAACAGTTTGTCCCGATTTATGAATTGTTCGTCAAATGGTGTCCGAAACTTGCCAGTACGCGCGAGTTTGCACCTTCCGATTATACCTATTTTGTGTCGTCAGTACGCCACTCCAAAAACACGCAAGATGCGCTTTAGCTCGATACATTTTATCCACACGACTGATTTATTAAACACTCTATACCAGCACGCAGCGTATATAATACTGGTAGGTACAATCAAGGTACAGAGTCAATTCATATCTTCTATGAAGACATGTTTTAGCGAAGTGTACATCGAAACTTTCCACCAGGAATGACTGTGGTCAAATAGTTTATTATTATAATAGCGATAGGCCTCTTTAATCAAGGGTCTCCCCTTAAAAAAAGCCATAATATTCGTGGCATATAATAGGCCTTTTCAGTAATTGTTGGTTAATTTGAATATATTTATTTACGCATGCTCTGCGGATTACATTTAAATTTTTTGGAATTTAGGAAACAATATAGTCAGATTTCTAACTAGTTAAGTTTAAGAGACCCCCGTAACAAAAACAATCTAAAATTGACTACATTGACGGCCCCTTACATAAGTTTTTAAGATAAAAAGTGTATTTTGTATATTGATGACATCATTGACATCCTATGTTCAAGGATTAGGGATAAGATTTTTCAAACATTTATGTTTTTGTCCACCTTAATAAGTATTGGAACCTCGCTGAAAGATAATTGAATTTAATTTCTAGTACAATATTAATATTAGGGTCATCGTTCTACACACGCACTAACCACCCAGGGCGGTTAGTCTTATTAATAGTGCTCCGCTTTTTCCTTTGGGCACGGACACCTAAAATATTTGTATCACCTTGGGATCTGGATTTAGGATCTGATGAAACTGATATTATTAGGTTTCGTAATCGTGGGTGAGCGTATTGCCATGCACTGGGTACAGCGAAGTATGATGAGAATTTTCTGTTGGAACAACAATAACAATATCCCATTCATCAATTTTTGTTTTCATGGTTTCGACGTGACGCTCTAGTCCCTGCCCCAACAAGAATATAATAGTCCTTTAAATTTAATAAATCAAGGTATATCCCGAAAAATAACGACGTTAAACTTAGTTCAAAAGTATCTTGTGATATATGAAGATGTAACGAAAACTTATCCATGGAGTTCCAAAATGAATATCACGTAACTTTCCGAAGTAGATAATCTTACGAGTATATCTTGCACAGTATTTAAGGTTCGAACAAAATCACAAAAGAAAACGCAATCTTATGGATGTTATAAATTTAACATCGCCATACCAGCGCATCGCCGCCGGAAATCAACAAACGTTAAGCGCTCGCTGCACAAATATAACGGTCAAAGAATATGCAGATGTGCGATACGCTCCGGTAACATGTCACTTTATATATCTACCGTACGATTCTAGTGAGTATCCGCAGTTGCAACTGCGACTGACATCAGGACGAAAATTCAAACCTACCTAGGTTTTTCTGTACGTCTTTATGGAATTAAATTTTCGACGACGTCATCCAAGTGAATAAAGTTACTCCGATTTGACTGAAATTCAAAATCTAGGTTGTTTTTGACGTCTATATTCCGAATTTAGAATTTATTTTTCGATGACGTCTGCCAAGTGTTAATTTTACTCCGATTTGGCTGAAAATCGACAGCTAGGTTTTTCTGGACGTCTGTATTACAAATTTGGATTTTATTTGTAGTAATTAACATAGTAATTCGCGTATATTTTTCATTATTTTATGGATATCATTTTTCGACAACATCTGCCAGGTGAAGAATGTTACTTCGATTTGGCTGAAAATCGATATCTAGGTTTTTCTGGACGTCTTTCTTCCGAATTTGGAATTTATTTTACGATGTCGTCTGCCAAGTGAAGAAAAGTTAGTTCGATTTGGCTGTAAATCAAAATCTAGGTTGTTCTGGACGTCCTTATCCCGAATTTATAATTTATTTTTCGAAGTCGTCTACCAAATGAAAAGAGTTAGTCCGATTTGGCTGGTTATCGATATCTAGGTTAACCTGGGCGTCATTATTCCCGATTTGCATTTATTTTTCAACGTCGTCTGCAAAGTAAAGAAAAAATCCAACTTGACCGATTCAAATTTAGAATTTAAATTTTTCAGCCAAATTGGAAGACCTTCTTTCACTTGGCAGACGTCTTCGAAAAACGAATTCCAAATTCACAATAAATACGCGCAAAGCAACTTAGAAATCAATATTCAGCCATATTGGAGTAACTTTTTAACTTGGCAGACGTCATTAAAAAATAATTCAAATTTAGAATAATGAAGTCCAGAACAACCAAAATTTTGAATTTCAGCCAAATCGGAGTAACTTTTTTCACTTGGCACATGACATCGAATAATAAATTCCAAATTCAGAATAAGAACGTCTAGAACAACCCAGATACCGATTGGTAGCTAAATAGATGTATCTTTCTTCACTCATCGACGACGTCATCGACGAATAAATTCCAAGTTTCCAAACTAGGAATTTATTCGTCGATGACGTCCAGAAAATCCTAAGGACGTCAAGAAAAACCTTCAAAATTTTCAGCCAAATCCGAGTAAATTTTTTCACTTGGCTTATGATATTGTAACAATAAGTGCATATTGGGAATAATAAGGCCCAGCACCACCTTGATACCAATTGTCAGCCAAATTAGAGTAACTTTCTTCACTTGGCAGATGACATCGGAAAATAAATTCCAAATTCGGAATAAGGACGTCAAGAACAACCTAGATTATGAATTTCAGCCAAATCGGAGTAACTTTCTTCACTTGGCAGGCGTCATCGAAAAATTTATTCCAAATTTGGAATAAAGTCGTCCAGAAAAACCAAGACATCGATTTTCAGCCAAATCAGAGTAACTTTCTTAACAAAACTTCTGGTTCTCAAGGACACATAGCGGTACACACTGATAAGTGCTTGGCGACAGAGTTTCAACATGAGCGTGGTAGATAGCCAGGCGCTCATTCGCAAGATGCCCTGCCACAATGCAAAATTACTGGTTCGGACACATAGCGGTACACACTGAAAAGTGCTTGGCGACAGATTTTCTTCTAGAGGGTGGTAGCTAGCCAGGCGCCCATTCGCAAAATGCCCTATCACCATGCAAAATTAATGGTTATCAAGGACACATAGCGGTAAACACCGATAAGTGCTACCGATATATTATAAACTTTAGTTTATAAAGTTTAGTTTATAATATATATTATAATAGGATATTTTGATTGAAATAATATTTCAAATTACAAAAATACCCAAACTTATCGGTAGTTGCATCGGTTAATTTTATTATATGGGTAACCAAGCGGTAACCTTTATCAAGCGGCCTTCTAATGCTCTCGTGAACTCCCGATTCAGACAGCTATAATCTGTTTCCAAAACCATACTATACTTTTTTACTATGGCGCGTGAAAACAATGCCATCGAGAAAGTTTTTTTTTTATTTAGGGAGAACATACATGTTGACTGCCGCTGTTGGCTGTTCAACTCCATCGTACTTTGCATTTTTAATTAATTGTTTTAACTTATTTCTAGCACGTAATTGACAGGCAGAATTTTGTTGGAGAAAACGACACGCGTCCAACCTCGATGGCGCCTAGGCGGGTACTAAACGGAGGAGTGCGTGAGAGCTTGAATCGTTAGATTTGTAGTTTTTTTTTCTTGTTAAAAAACTATAGCTGAATTAGAAAATGTGGCTTCATACGTTCCTAATAATTAACAAGCTCTATCTTTTGGTATAACTTCCACATGGTTTGATGATAGCATCTTTTAGTTCTAGTCATCATCAAACCGAAATGGTGTCATGTTTGATATTTTTTTTTATCGAAGAAATTATTCAAAATCACGTTTTCGGCTTCATACGTTCCTGGAGAGTATGTTCAACTTTATGTAAATGATTTTATTTATTCTAAATGTTCAATGTTATTTGAGTTACAGATTTAAAAAAATATTTAAAATAACTACAATAGGGCCTTAAGGCCATTGCAGGCCCACAGGTAGTTCAAATGCTGCCCATTTCTAATGCCCACTACTAGTTGGCAGCGTGCCCAGCTAGCTGGCAGCATTGCCCCGTTGGATTGCTTGATCATTGAGCCATATAAATGCCAGCATTTTGATTACGCGTCGCATGGACGAAGCGCTCGGATATGTTTTGAAAAATAATAAATGATCCTGGTCCTAGATCCAATATCTGTACACCAAAACGCTCAAATCTGTAACCACTAGAGTGATGAACTTGCACCGCTTGAGTTGCTCCGCTGAAGTAGCCGCGGCGCCAGCCCTCACTTATGTTTCAGAAAGATGTGACGGTGCTAGAGTGTCAACGCACGTAGCATCTGACACCTGACTTCCATGGAACCAGTCATACAGTCAAGACTTTTATCGTCATCACGCATTAGATCACCCTTCGGTTCAAGAATAGCTGCAACATTGACCCTGGTAAAATCCCTGCGGATGATGTCGTTAAAGCTGGCGTGGTGGGAAATTCCGCCAGCACTTCGAGAACATGAGAGGCCGTGGTGACCGGGTAGATCAACTGCAGTACCACACTGGCAGTGATGTGTGATACATATAACAAGAGTATTTTAAGGAAGGAATGACCTGTAACCAAAGACTATATTCCAACATGGAAACAGCGAGAATTCGAACACGATCTGCGATGGTACACGTATCTAAAAGATCGTTCCGTGCTAGTTTGCAGAGGGGCCAATTCCAGTGTTTCTGAGAGAATACAACCTTAGTTTTAATTTTTTTTATTATTTTATAACGAAACCGACTCCCTACACTGCAAAGTATGAAACAACTTGTTGAAGTCGCAAACAAAATGTTCACATTTGGAAAAAAGTAGCTCTGGGCCATTATGACGAAAATCGTCAATCATCTCATAAAGTGTTCGCATCGCCGGCTAAGAGCTTTCAAATACCAAACATTAAGTTTTGAGTGGAGACGTTGAATTCATCATCCTGTTGACATCGTACAATGATTATTATACATATTACATTATTTTGGTACGTTAATTTTGACGGTTTGCCGGAGCATTGCCAATGAAAAGGGTATTAATATGAAATGTTATCCCTCACTTCAGTCGAAAGAATGCATCTATCTACTGATCTATCTATCTTTATCTATGTATGTTTATAGCATTATTGAGCAGAAAATCTGAAGCACTGACGAAATAATGTATACTGACGTTACAAGAAATAAGTACTTTATGTCGCTAACGAGCGCACTTCGGGGCTGCCTGTTTTGTCACCGTGATACGGTGACAATTTACCTGGAAACTTCTGGCTAGACCGATATCTTCCAATTTTGATAATTTTATAGGAGATCAAATATTGGAGGATTAAGACATGACAAATACTTATCTCACGGCTCTCACGATGACAGACAGTTAGGTAGTAGTCTTATAGCACGACCGAACTCTTGCGGCCACAACGTAAACATTTCAGACCATATTGTATTCGGGCCAAATTTTCTGGGCCACGATATAGACAACCCGAAGAACTTGAACTTAACACTAAGCAGTTGATCTCCAAACATGTTTAGTACTAAACACAAAACAACCGCACTAAGAGAGAAAGATAAAGATATTTAATTTGCGTAAAACATGGTATAAAGTCGTTATTATAAAAAATAAAGTGCTCATGTTTTGCTAGTATTGGCGTAGCATGCAAATTAATACTATCTAAACTAAGTACATGTATCATTAAATTATTTCAGGAAGTCTCATACATTATTATTTTTTTTATCCTACAACCATGTATAAGTTTTCTTTTTAAATTGTGTTATATTAAGATCTTTAAATTCATTGTTATTAATTAGCTAATAACAATGAATTTAGAGATATAACATAATCAATAATCAATATGTTAACACACATAGCTAAGCAGTTTTTAGCGAATATTTAGCTGATTTTGGTATTACATTAAAAACTAGTCTGTACGGCATTATTCAATGTGCAAACAGGCCTCAAATAGAATAGGTACGGTTTCATTATATTTTGGCATTGACCTATATATACTAGACACGACATCTCAAACGAGGATAGTCGACCAGTGCAAATATGCTGGCCGGCATACTCTCCCCCACACGCAGTTGGGCACTCGTAGAGATTACACGCGCTTTACGTTCGAAAATTGTGAATTCAAAATACACAATTGATAATCAGTACTATAATATTATAAATGCGAAAGTAACTCTGTCTGTCTGTCTGTCTGTCTGTTACGCTTTCACGCCAAAACTACTGGACCGATTTGAATGAAATTTGGTATGGAAATAGTTTGAGACCCGGGAAAAAACATAGGATAGTTTTTATCCGACTGCTCAAAAAGAGGTTAATGTTTTCGCGCGATAACCGACATACGCGCGGGCGGAGCCGCGCCCGGAAAGCTAGTACACAATATTCGAACGTAAAGCGCGTGTAATATTTACGTGTGCCCAGCTACGTGTGAGAGAGAGTATGCCGGTCAGCATACTTCCACCGATCGACTATCCTTGTTTGAGATGTCACGTCTAATATATATAGGTCAATGTATTTCGGCTTATTTTCACGTCTATATATAGCGTCCTTCATAAAACAACATAAACAGGAATGCATAAAACAAGGTGCCGTTACTGAAGTTCCAAAAAGAGAAATATCTTAATTTTAAACGAAAGGAATGGCTTTAACAGTAAAACGTAAAATGTCAAAGACGAAAATTACACTTCATAATAAAAGCAAGTCATTAGTAAGACGGAGTGTGATGCTCGACTGGGGTTATTAACAAAGACAATAACGGTTGCGGTGCTCGGTATGAAAATAAAGTTTTTAGGTTTGTCAGCGGAATGGCCCGCTTTATTTCGACGAGAGCGCGAACCGACGACAAGAAGACGTTTTCCTTTTTATAGCGAGACGTTTCATCAAGATTATTTTCTTTTCAAGTCGCTCTCGATGTCTTCGCGGACGCTATCAATTCTCGCGAGAAAACCTTACAAACCACTTTGTCGTCGAATCGTTTCGGCCTCTACGAGATAGCCGTGAGCGCGTAGATAAAACTCGTTTCAATTTATTTGATTTCCAACGTATAGGTACTCACTTTATACTGGTCTGAAAACACGAACAGGTCCATTAGTTTAATTAGAGACGTGTCTAATTGAATTTAAAAGGGTGTCGGGAAAGCTCCACTTAACAATCTGCGAGAGAGCTATAAACAATGAAAACTTTAGACAAGTTTGAATGTATTGTGGGTGCGATTTTGTCAACAGGAAAATGGCGGACCCCGCTGTCGCTTTTGGATATTTATGACCGAGAGTCGACAAATTCTGCATCCTTTTATTTTCAGCGCCGGACTAACGGAACGTAAACGGTAAATACTGTAAAATAAACATTGCAACTCACATCCATTCTAATGTGCACACGGTCGTTTTAGTTCGGTACCTATTAGCACGTAATGTACGCCTATATACGTAACTACCTTTCTATAATAGTAGAATTAAAGTTTTGGTTATATAGGGTTTTTTAATCATTAAATACGAACAAGTTGAGATTTAGGGCCTGTTTCAGAATGTCCGAGTAAGTTCCGGTTATACTACCAAGAACACATTTAATAAATAAAACACTATCATCATAAACAGTCATCGACTTAGCCTATGTATCGGTTAAAGATTGAAACGCGCTGCATGTTAACTGTTTTTTATCTTTGACATTCTGAAATGGTTCTTCAGGGTTCATTTCAGAATATCCTAATAAAGTTTCGGGTTGCTATGCAACACATAAAATAACTTAATGATAAAAATGACGGTTTACATGCGGCGCGTATCAAGGTTTAACCGAAGGGAGGCTAAATCGACGATTGTGAAACGCAAAGATAGTGTTTTGTTTCTTAGATATGTTCTGGGTAGCAAAACCGGAACTTACTCGAACATTCTGAAACAGGCCCTTATAATAATAAACAAATGAATAAGGTAAGTATTAGGTATAACGCGTAGGTTTTCCCACTACGAATTCAAAGCACGTGCTTTACGTAAAACTGAGATAAAAATATTTGTATTCCATGCCTGAATTCGTGTCTGGGAAAGGTGTGGATTCGGAGGCGTGGTGGGCGACGCTTTCGCTGCGCCATTAGGCAAGAAATTGCCAAGGATAATTCCTGACTTAGCGACCTTATACGCCGATAAGCGCCTAGCGATAGGGAAAGGTCGCAGACTCAGCAAAACCATTGTTCAGAAGGTATTTGTTAGGATTTTGATGTAGGTAGCTGTGATGTTTTTATTACTCACGTGAGGTAAAGGGTTGAGCTTTTGCGGTCGTCTGTTAATGAGATTCTTATACTTTACGATCTTATCATCGATGTAAAGATTACGAAATATCCTATTACCTTGTTTACAGTAAGTTTATGTCTCTATACAACATAGTTAAGTATATTATTGTCAGTATAAAACACAGACAGACCTGGCGTGATGACGACTGTAAAAAAAATTGTAGGGTTCCATACATAAAGGGCAAATTAGACCCATGTTACTCTTTTCTCTCAATCTGTCCGTGCCATATATAATCTGGTTTGTAGTTATTTTGATTATGAAATTGCAACAAGAACAAATATATATAAATAGAATAGTTTCCTCTAGGTGAGCGTGTTCCATCGACATAACAATGGGAAAAAATAGTCTTTGATCTCTATCTTACCTAATGGTAAGTGAAGATGTAGTCGAAGATGTTCTTCAGGCGAACCTAGAATTACTGGCTCTTAAGGGCAGCTGGTCCAACACACTGTTAGGTGCTTGGCGACAGATTTTCTACTTGAGGGTGGTACCTAGACGGGCGTTCGCAAAATGCTCTATCACTGGGCTATAACGACTGCGATCCTAAGACAACGACCGGACCGATACGGCTTTACGTGGCCAACGAAGCACGAAAGCGCTCAGTAGTAATGTCATTAGCGGTCACCCATCCAAGTCATGACTGCGCACTGCGTGTTTTGGTGTTTTTGCGATGCGGAACTAATATCAAAATGTAAAGAAACATTAGTTGATACCAGGATAAGCTGTTATTTAAATTTATTGACTGAGTAGATAGAACCTTTATTTGCAGGTACCTACATATACAAAACCATTCATTCTTTACTAAATTTACAGCACACGTAATCGTCAGTAAAGCTTCGTTGCAAACTAACTTCGTTTAAAACAGCGTATTCCCGCAGCAAGTAGGACAAGCGTCACAAGTTTGCATTCCGTCGTGGCAGAGGCAACGTTCGAAAACAATAACACGGTCCAATACACACTGACAAACTTGCTGCCTGCACGGTCCACTTCACAAATATAGCTGGGCCGGCAGCCACCTGAATTTCCTGGTTACCCGTCCTAGCCGCAGGAAGTACATGCAAAGTGCTTTTTGCTTTTTTTACTAACACCAATGTTTACCTTAGCCCGCAAGGGTTCTAAATTTACCGGTTAGCATTCAGTATCCATCATATTACATACCCGTAATACAGGACAGACCTTTTATGTTCATTATGTATCCTTATTTTTCATTTACATTTTCTGACTTTTAGGAACCAATTCTAATACCTACGGAATGTCGTTAAGGCTATTAAGTGGAAAACTTGCCCCATGAGCAGCGTTCCAACAGTTGCGCTCATATGTGAGTAGGGTGTTGCTGCTATATATATATTTGGCGCATAACAAAGCTTACACTAGAGATGTAGCAAGTATGACAGTACATAGCAGACAAAAGGCTGGCCATAAATCCGAAGTTAAAACTTATAATTACGGCCTGGGGTAGTGTTTGTGAGCGGAAGCATATATATGCATATCAGTAGTAGGGCATGTTGTAGTAAAATATGTCGCCAAGCACCTAAATTGATACGTTCCGTCAGCTGACATTGCGTGCCTATAATCTTAGGTTACCCTGAAAAACATCTTAGAACTCAACATCACTTATCATCGGCTGAGATATTAGTCAAACGCTTGACTGTAACTGTAAAAGATGTTTATTTTGTAGGATTTCGTACCTCAAAAGGAAAAAAAAGCCCTTATTGGATCACTTTGTTGTCTGTCTTTCTATCCAGACCGACCCTTTTTCTCAGGAACGCATGGAGGTATAAAACTGAATTCATATTAAATACTAAGGTCTCTGTCTCTTGGACCTGTGAAAAAATCAAACTTCTAAGCCAACGCAATCAAAGGTTCAGCCGTTTATACCGCATATTTTCGAGTTAGCGTACCACTGGCCAGTTTCCTTAGTCCTTAGTTTCACTGATTCACCAGTTTACTCATTAGACAGTTTCGGTAAGTTGACAATTTCGCTAGTTAGGCATTTTCCTGATTCGTGAGTTTCTTCTTTCGCCAGTTTTGCTAGAATGTCAGTTTTTTGAAATTGTCAGTATTGCAATCCGCTAGTTTCTTTATTTATCAGCTTCGCTAATCGAACGGTTTACCTATTCGTCAGTTACGCTAGGTAGACAATTTTACCAGTTTGCTGTTTCGTAATCCTTCAGTTTCCTCGTTCACTAGTCTAATACCAATCGTTCACTAGCCTATGTTCATGAGGGATAGTGCAGAATTCTGATGGTGAAATATTTTTTCAAATCGGTCTAGTAGTTTTTAAGTTTATTTGTTACATACAAAAATACAAATTTTGCCTCTAAAATATTAGCGTAGATACCAAGAAGGAGTAGTAAAACACAATCTGAACTAATTGAAGAACAATAAAACTTGCGAACAGGGAAAGTAATGGGTTGGGAACATGACGAAATAGCAATACTGACAATTTAAACTAACTGACGAACAAGGAATTTTGCAAACAGCGAAAGTGACAGGTTCGGCAAACGACAAAGTAGCAAAACTTGCAATCTAAAATAACTGACGAACAAAGAAAATTCCGAGCCAGGAAACCAACTTCATAGTGAAATTGACAACTTAGTGAAACTGGCAAATAAGGAAATTGGCGAATTCAGAAACTGTCTAATGAGTAAACTGGTGAATCAGTGAAATTGACGACTAAGGAAACTGGCCAGTGGTACGCTAACTCATATTTTCGATACTCGCAAGGGAATCAAAAAGGGTAAGTACCCTGGCGGTCGCAAATAAATTATAACAGAGAGTTGAAATTGTCGCATTTTGATTCCCGTGAACTCAGAATCTTGAAATTTGGTTCGATGCAACGTCTTATAGCACAGATAAAGGAAAAATTGCGTAAAACATACATTTTTATTTACATCATATTGTACAATATTTTTAATAATCTTAAGATGTTATGGATTTGATTTAGCCATAAAAATACTTTTACTTATATCCCTACAGGTTTGTACCAACCCTCGGTGTGCAAGTCTGACTCGCACAAGGCTGGTTTTTTTTACATGTTGTGTATTAAAGAAGACATATGCTTGTACAGAATCTGAATGAATACAATAAATACGAAAATGGTGAAGAACTAAGTAACTTTTTATGAATGGATAGACTTACTTAGATATATTAAAATTTAGTAAAACTAAAGTTAAAAGAACACCATTCCTAAACCATTGAAGCGAACAAGGTCAAAATAACGTACGAAAAAAGTAAAAAATATCATTTTATCATACCTATTCAAGAAGAGTAAGTTGGTTCTTTAATCCCTTGGGACTAATAGTGATTTTAAATTTGCAATATGGATATTGTTTGTAAATGTTCCAATCAACAAATACAAAGATAACGAACATTGTACGAAACAGCAGGTAACGGCTAGCGTATTCACGCACCAAATTAAGAAAAGTTTGTGCATAAATAAACAACGCGCGAAATGCATTCTATCTAGGTACGTAATTTTATACTGAATTTTGTATGAAGACATGCTGATACTTTTTTAACTCCTGAACATATTGTATTGGACGCTAAAAATGTGATACAAAGTCTACTTACAAAATCCCGTGAAGAATCATTCACACACCTTACTGGGTAAATTATTTTCTCAAAGCGGGAGATCAAATAGAGTGTATCACTCGATCGCAAAATTATTTTACCTCGTGTGCCATCCTTTGAATTCTTGGCTCCACTCTAGATTCAAAATAGCACCTTAACAGTTAAAATGTTATTTTATCTACGTAATTGTATTCTGAATTTCGAATGAAGACATGCTGATACTTTTTTAACTCCTGTACATATTGTATTGGACGCTAAAAATATGATACAAAGTCTACTTACAAAATCCCGTGAAGAATCATTCACACACCTTACTGGGTAAATTATTTTCTCAAAGCGGGAGATCAAATAGAGCGTATCACTCGATCGCAAAATTATTTTACCTCGTGTGCCATCCTTTGTATTCTTGGCTCCACTCTAGATTCAAAATAGCACCTTAACAGTTAAAATGCTATTTTATCTACGTAATTGTATACTGAATTTTGTATGAAGACATGCTGATACTTTTTTAACTCCTGTACATATTGTATTGGACGCTAAAAATATGATACAAAGTCTACTTACAAAATCCCGTGAAGAATCATTCACACACCTTACTGGGTAAATTATTTTCTCAAAGCGGGAGATCAAACAGAGTGTATCACTCGATCGCAAAATTACGAGTATTTTCCCTCGTGTGCCATCCTTTGTATTCTTGGCTCCACTCTAGATTCAAAATAGCACCTTAACAGTTAAAATGCTATTTTATCTACGTAATTGTATACTGAATTTTGTATGAAGACATGCTGATACATTTTCAACTCCTGAACATATTGTATTGGACGCTAAAAATGTGATACAAAGTCTACTTAAAAAATCCCGTGAAGAATCATTCACACACCTTACTAAGTAAATTATATTCTCAAAGCGTGAGATAAAAAAAGAGTGTATCACTCTATCGCAAATTATTTTACCTCGTGTGCCATCCTTTGAATTCTTTGCTCCACTCTAGATTCAAAATAGCACCTTAACAGTTAAAATGTTATTTTGTCTACGTAATTGTATACTGAATTTTGTATGAAGACATGCTGATACTTTTTTAACTCCTAAACATATTGTATTGGACGCTAAAAATGTGATTCAAAGTCTACTTACAAAATGCCGTGAAGAATCATTTACACACCTTACTTAATTATTTTCTCAAAGCGGGAGATAAAAATAGAGTGTATCACTCGATCGCAAAATTATTTTACCTCGTGTGCCATCCTTTGAATTCTTGGCTCCACTCTAGATTCAAAATAGCACCTTAGCAGTTAAAATGTTATTTTATTCCCTTGTGATAAAACCTACTATTTCTTTAAAATGTTTCTGTACTATATAATATAGGTCTACTAAATGTAGGCAACAGGCAGCCTTGTAGAACTCTAAATTTCCCTAAGGCAGCATATTTACTAACAATTTAGCAGTGCTTTGTGTAGAGCCTGCGGTAAAGGCTAATTACACGTTCTGTGCTCGGATTTAGGGCGCGGTTTGGTGCAATAGATTTGCACCGCTACCTCCAGCGGGACTGAGACTGCTAGGAAGTGGGAAGAACCGAGTCGGCTTGCAATTTGCGATCATTTGTTTCGAGACTTAACAGTATGTCAATAACTGTTGGGGCTTTGAAGGCTTTAAGATTTCCTGTTTGGACAATTTCAACACAATTCTTTGAACAGGTTTAATAATCAACAACAAAAATACATATGTGTCACGATAAAATGGTTCACAATAAACGAAAATTTCAAAATAATAAAAATGCGCAAATTGGGGCTTTGGAAAAAATTAAAGCAAAATCTTTTTATGGGTTTAGGCCTATTTTCTAGCTAAGCCAACAATCATCAACTCTTTGGATTACGTTAACCTAGGTCAAGCCTGTGTAACACCTTCGACCACATCATCACTTACCATCAAGTGAGATTGTGGTCATAGAATTACCTATCAGCAATAAAAAATAGATAAAAAATATGCCATGCTCACTTCGTTATTTTTTCATAGAGGGTAATTTGATATTTCAAACGCTCCTTCGTGTTTCTTTTGAATCCTCCACGTATCATCAAGGGTGGTTACCGTCAGATTCTTGATTGATTTCCGCTGCGCTTGACGCAATAAATTAATTTATTAAATGATTATTGATGAATTAAATTATTCATGTAAAAAGGTACCTTATTCATATATACAGGGTTATTGGTAACTTACGCATAACCTCTTAAGGGTTATTTCAGTACATCACAAGGAACAAGTTTAGCTCAAATTTTTTTCTGAAAACTTTATAAAAAAAATCATCAAGGTTTTCTTGTACTCTCTAACACATTTTGGATCTGTTTCGTAACGTAACAAACGATATAGCAAAAACGGAGCGCGTGCCGCTACGTAACTTAGAGAGCTACGTACGTAGACACGCACACATGTACACGCACACCCGTAGTCAACCAAGCCAAAGCGCAGCCTACTAAGGTATCTCCACGGTACCTACCTACACCCGACATACTGTCCACCGGATGTTTCATACTTCTTACGTGTATGTACACTGGGTCCACAATACCTTTATACTTAAAAAGTTCTTGAGTAAATTAAATAGCGACAAACCCATAAAATAAATATGAAGTACTTACGTTGCTGAACAAAGTCACATACATATTCACTAGGACTTGTACACGTGCACATTAGCGATGCTGTGTATTTAGCAGCCAGCAGGTAGATAAGTACAAGGCGCATGGACAATGAAGCGACACGACAATGACCTCGCCTCGTGGGCAGCGCGGCGGCGGCGCGGCGCGGCACAGCGATCTCCTGCGCACGTAACCCATACAATACCTACTAGTACTCGTGACACCATACTTTCATTTGTTATTTGGTTCAGTCACATAAGAAGTCAGTAATTTCAATAAAGTTGTACACACTACACACACATACTTCTTCTTCATAAGAATCCTAGCGCCTACCTCGTGATTGCGTCGCTAAACTCTAAATGGGTTCAGGGCACATAAAATGACCGTGATTTCAAATGGTATAGTAATGTGTGTGTATTGAAGCAATGATGACCGAGTGGTAATAGCCATAGCTTGCAATGTCTCAAGTCCCTGGTTCGATCACCACCGCCGCGCCACCGGCTTGAGCAACACCGCACGGTGGAAGGGCACCTTTTTGCATTAGCCCGCTTAGCTACCAGCATCAAGTAGAAAATCTGTCGCCAAGCAAGTTAGCTACTTGTGTTGTTCCGGCAGCAGTCCTTGAGAGCCAGTAAAAATTACAGGCACCTGAGACTATGTCTCACAACTGTATGTCTCAGGGTTACGGGCGCAGTGCAGTTCGTCACTTGTGACACTTGTGACGGTTTGATACCAGGTGCCCCTTCCCGCCATAGTACCTAACCTATCCACCCAGAATGTCGTCTTCATAGGAATCCTATCGCCTAGTGATATCGTTGTTGACCCTAAACAGATTAAAAACTGCATTATTTTAATCAAGATGGTAGTACCCACCCATATGTGTACCTGATGGGAATCCTACCAAGTAAGGGTTGCGTTATTAGACCCTAATTATCAACTCAACTTTTATTTAACATTATAACATCTTAAGAGTTACCTACAGTTTCGGCTCGTTTACGTTAACGGTTACAACCTAAATTAAAATAACGTCAATAAAGGCAGTAAGTAGTACCAACCTATACGTCTGTCTATTAGAAATTCTACCGCATAATGATGGCGTTATTAAACGACAGATTTCCTCACAATCAGAAAATCTGTTGCTAACGACCGAAAATGTTGTTGCCGAACACGATCTTGGATAAAAGTGGCTGTGTTGCCAGCGTGTGACAATGCCAATGCATTGTCACACGGCTTGGTGATGTAGGCATGTTCGAGAATATCCTCAGTATTCTGCCCTCTGTGGTGGCAGGTTTCAAACACATATCATCACACCACACCTCACTGTCACTCGAACTAGTACTCGAAATTAAGCACCTACTGAAATGACATCGTCTTATTATTCGCGAAATCGTGAATAACTATGCCCCAACGCATCTCAATTCGTACCTAACTCGCGAGCAGATGTCGCGCCGAGAGCAGGACAGGCGCAGATAAAAAACGGGTGGGATTTCCCGGACCAAAGCCGCGCCGCCGCTATTCTTTTGACTTTGATCTTCCTTTCGCATGCCGCCGCCGCCGCGCCACCGGCACGCGTGGGGCGGCGCGGGCGGTGCCTCTTATCACTTAACCGGCGGATTTTATTCAATAAAGATCTGTAAAATTCGACTTTACCAGCAGAGTAGACTGATAAGATACTACCTTGCAACATTGTTTTTTGGAGTTTTTCTTTAAAATACAGTAAATAGTAGCAATAGGTACCATAGAATTAATTATAATACTAACTTAGTAATACCGCGGCGCGGCATGCGGCACGCAGATCAAAGTCAAAAGAATAGGTAGCAGCCGCCACGCGCCGCCCGACTCTCGACGCCGGCGCCGCGGCGTCTGGCCTTTCTTTTGGTGAAATTAGTTGTATGATTTTGAACTCGTTTAGGGCTTAATTGGTAAAGTCATTTATTGAATATACACCCTTCGATTTATGTATGTGAAATGATAGACAGCTAAATACTTACCTACTTAGGACTTAGGTAGATACTGTTAAAGTATTTTTAGATTAGAGATAAACAGCGTGAACAATAAGGCTGTAAGATTTAAACCAATAATAGGTAGGTACCTACCTACCTACGTATAGTTTTGTAAAAACATTAAAGTCAAACATAATATTACGATGGATACGATGGATCACGTATGATGTTCATATCATATGTTCTAGCATAGGCAAAGAAGTAATAATTACTTTTTTAATGTAGACATTCCTAAGCCTGGTTTAGTATGAAGTTCTTATAGGTATTAGGTTCACAAGCTTTCTGTATCAGTTACCATTAAAATCTCTTTGTCAGTTACAGACACGTAACACTGACCTAATCTGTGGTACCTACCTACGTATGGTTTTGTAAAAACATAAAAGTCAAACATAATATTACGATGGATACCTATGATGTTCATATCATATGTTCTAGCATAAGCAAAGAAGTAATAATTACTTTTTAATGTAGACATTCCTAAGCCTAGTTTAGTATGAAGTTCTTATAGGTATTAGGTTCACAAGCTTTCTGTACTAGTTACTATTAAAAACTCTTTGTCAGTTACAGACATGTAACACTGGCATAATCTGTGACTACCTCATAGTACCTACCTACGGGGTACGAGAATACGCGGCAGTCACAGTTTAAGACTGAGTTTGGCATGCGGCACGTGTTTGATGTGTCGGTGTCGGTATTTAGAAGAATTAGCAGAGAAAGGGGTGGCGGCTAGGCGAAAGGGGGCGGTCCCTTGTCCTTTGTCTTTGAGCTAGTTAGCCGAGCCGAGCCGACACTCGACAGTCGCGAATTTCGCCGCGCGCGCGCCGGTTGTGACGTATCGCGATCGATGTACATGGCATATCGATATACCTACCTACCAATATTGAATACACCAAAATGGTGCGTGTTTATGCTAGGTGTGGAGACAACGTGTCTGAAGCTTGCCGTGAGTTTGTGTTTGTGTTAGTGTCGCTACTCACGACGCAATCCTAGATTTCTTCGAGGCTTACCCCGCAGCGAACACAAATGATGCAGCTCAACGCTTAGATGTGTCTCAATGGTTCACATGGACAGTGAAGGAAAATATCCGTTCCACCTTCATTGAGTCTAGGAACTGACTGATAGTGACAAACCAGTGCGCGTCATATTCTGCAACATGCTGCTTGCCGAGAGGCCGACTGTTCTGGACCGATGAGACTACTTTTGGGAGAGTGGGACTGTTTAATACTAGAAAGAACATTTGTGGTGTCACGAAAACCCCCATGAACCATTACTGGGTTCAAGAACAATTGTATTTCAGATGTGGACTGTGTGTGGGTTGTACCGGTGATTATTTTGAACAATTTGCACGTGATAGACTTCGTCACCCCGGGACTTGAGTTTGAGGGGTGATAATTAGTAAAATGGTATGAAAATATTTTGTAAATAGTTCAATGATTGTAAATAAGAATGATTCCAATCTTTAAATATGCCTACATTAAAAAATAATAATAATCTACAATTAATTTCTTCGGACTTAGGTTTAAGTTTGAAGCGTTCGTAGCGTAGGTACTAACTTAGCCGTTCTTAACCGATCAACTATGTTAAGCAACGTCCGCTGCGGTCATGAATTGGATGGGTGACCCCTAGTGGCATTTTTATTGATAAAAAAAAAACGTGAGAAGTTTTTATGTACCTAAAAGTACCTACGTAATCGTGCCTGAATGCTACTTACGCGACAGGTAGACAATTAGACATCACATGTGCGACCGCGGGCTTCCTTTGATGCTATTTGTTGCTGAATTACTTGTACCTAATAGATTGTTTGTATTTTTATCAACTTTTATTTTTTAATCTAGCCAGTCAAGTATGAAGGGATTGTGGACCCAGTGTAAATATGGTGTAGGTAGGTAGGCAGAAAGTTATCCATACCATGGAGATGCCGCGTAGATCGCGCTATGTTACAGAATAACTAATAGTATCTACGGTACGTCTTGGTTGACTACGCTTACGTGTGTGCGTGTAGCTACGTTCGTAGCTCTCTGAGTAACGTAGCCACACGTGCTCCGTTGTTGCTTTAACATTTGCGACGAAATAGATTTAAAATTTATTAGAGAGTACAAGTAAATCTTGATGATTTTTTAAATTGAGTTTTCAGAAAAAATAAATATCAAAACTTGTTCCTTGTGATGTACTGATATTGCTCTTAAGAGGTTATGCGTAAGTTACCAGTAACCCTGTATATATATATATTTTAGGTACTAGTTACGCCACAAAATGTAAAGTACGAGTAAGAGTACTCTTTTAAATAGCAATGTACCTTAATGCTAATACTAATACCTACATTCCGATAATAATTTTCCATAATAAGTACTAAGCGAAATAAACCTTTCATTTACCAGAACGTAACTACGTGCCTCATGCTCGTTATTTGTCAATAAAATAGCCTAATATGTTTCTTGGCGATACGATCATGGCAGACAACAAACAACGTTAGATGAGTTATGATGGATACGTTCTTCCCACATAGGTAATGTATTATTCATATGAACGTAATAAATCACGTTTGTACACCCCTGTGGAATTGCGATCATTCCCTTTTCTAAATCCGAAGTCCATTATACAAAATTCAGGCGAAGACGGGCTAGGGCGGAGTCCCTTAGGTGAAGGTGCGAACTCCTGACATAACATAAATGCGATTATCATAATAACATTATGCCCATTTCAGACTTTTCCTCTGAAAACTTGCTCTGTTCCATCTCCACCTCATCTTTTTATACAATTACGTAAAGATAAAGTGCTGTTCTACAACTTAAAACACGATGTGAATAAACTTTTTGAAAATAAAACAAATATTGTGCCAGACGACATAAATTAAACTGGATGGTGGATCGCGTTTCGTTTGAGTCATATTCTCTCTGTTTTAATTTATTTGCTGTGAATTGGTAAAACCTACCTATGTGCAGTGTGTACATTTCATTGTTTTATTGGAATAAGTAGACAATGAAAAAACTTATGAAGTTTCTCTTTAGATCAGGTGGAATATTCCGCTCTTGTTTGTTTAATTATTGCAACCCTTTTCAGGATCTAAATGTGTATATTAATCTTTACAGGTATGTGTTAATCCTTCAAAACTAAGAAATATATCAAATACCTATCATCAAAATGTGTGATAAGATGAGAGAAAAAATATCTATTGACAGATTTCGAAAATTATATTATACAATTGTAGAATTTTTTTATAGCCGATAATGTAACTTTTGATCACAATCTTACCTTATATTGTAAGTTTTGATGTTTTTTTTTTTTTTTTATTGCTGATAGGTAAGCCTTTGACCACAATCTCACCTGATGGTAAGTGACGATGTGGTCGAAGGTGTTAACAGGCTTAACCTAGAATTACTGGCTCTCAAGGACAGCTGCCGGAACACACCGTTAGGTGCTTGGCGACAGATTTTCCCCTTGAGGGTGGTCGCTAGCCAGGCGGGCATTCGCAAAAATGCCCTTCCACCATGCGGTGAAGCTCAAGCCCGCGGCGGGATTCGAACCATGGACCTGCTGCGCGGCAGTCCATAGTCAAAGCCACTGAGCTATCACTGCTTCACACTGAGCTATCACTGCTTCTAATGATGTGGCTTCTACTTGAGGGTGATAGCTAGCCAGGCGGGCATTCGTAAAACGCCCTAGTCACCACCGTGCAAATTGTTGTATTTTTCAGGCCGTCCGATTGCCTCCCGCATAGCTTAACGACTGCCACCCTAAGAAAATATACTTAACAGTGCCCACCGAAGTGAGGAACCGCTCAGTAAGTATGTAGTAAATGTCACTATAGCGGTCACCCATTCAAGTGAACTTTAGTGGCATGATCGCAGCGAACACTACAAACAACAAACCTAGTTGATCGGCTAGCTAGAGGTACTCCTCTACGGCTACTGGATAAATGATTTTAAATTATTTGTTCACAGTATACATCAACATAACTATATTCCTTACAAAATTACAAATTTACGAGAGGAAAAATTTAAGTCATGTGCGGGTTTCGAACCCGCGTCCATCCACCCCTTTAGCCAGGGTATGCTCTAATCCAATTCAGCTAACATGAAAATGAGTCATAACTAAAATTTTTCCTATCGTAAAATTGTAATTTTGTAATGTAATCCGCAGAGCATGCGTTATTGCAAACAAAAAAATATTTAAAAATGACTATGTATACCCACATTATTTATATCACTCAAAATATATTTTCAAATTGCCTGACAGATATGTGTAAATGTATATTCACATGGCTTCGTTACAGGCTAAGTTCGATCCTAAGATTAACACCAGGCTACAAAGTTCACCGAAAGTAACGCGAGAACACGAAACTTTGCGGAGCACTGGAGAATCGAGCAAGGGGAAACAATAAAATTCACGGATGGCTGCAGCGGAAACGGTCCTCGATCGAAACGATAAATTTGGCGGTAAGCCGACCGATCTCAGACACTTCCGATGGTGCAGTTTTGTGCTTCAACTGTGCATGTATGCTGACAGTTTGCTGCATCTTTGTTTACTGTAATGTTGTCTAGTATTTACGCGAGCATTGTTGCAAAGAACAGTTATGAATTATTCTGATGTATAAAATCTACAGTTATAGGTAATTCGTATACATAATACAAAGTACATACGTATACGTACATATAACTTTGCGTCGAACTTATGCTGTTCCATCTCTTGCCGTTCGACGAGGATCATGAGGAGATTGTAATGAGGGAAAAATACTCCTAATAAGCATCATGCTACCATTCTCGTCGATGTGAGTGATCTAGTGTGGAGTGTTCCAGCGGGTATACTACCAATAAGAGCATTTCCAAGAAGGGTTCGCGTCAGTTAGGTTGACAAACAGAAGCCATAACCTTTTACGATTAATTCTTTGTGTTGTCAGCGACGATACATTTTTGATATGTTACGTAGCACTTTACGTCGAAGCTTTCGAATAGGATTTATTATAGAGTTTTGTTAATCGTATGAATGCAAGTATCAAAAGGCGGGTAATTATCAAAAGTCATCGAGCTTATATCACACGAAATCACATATGTACCGCCTTAGAGCAGATTTTGGATTTTGTTAAATCAAATTTTTCATAGGATAATAAATATAAATAAAAAAAAGGTTGTGTTTTAATGATTCTTTATAGACCAGGTTTTTAGGTGCATGAGTTGCACTCTTCAGTGAAGCACCTTGTGATAGACGACATATTTCGTTTTATTCGTATTTTTGAAGCGTTCGTAGCGAAGTTTGCTCATGCAGCCATTCTGAACCGATCAGCAAAGTTAAGCAACGTCCGCCTCGGTCATGATTTGGATGGGTGATTGCTGGTGACATTACTACTGAGCGCTTCCGTGCTTCGGAGCGCACGTTAAGCCGTCGGTCCCGGTTGTTGTCTTAGGATGGCAGTCGTTATAGCATGGTGGTAACATTTTGCGAATGCCCGCCTGGCTAGCTACCACTCTCAAATAGAAAATCTGTCGCCAAGCACCTAACGGTGTGTTCCGGCAGCTGTCCTTGAGAGCCAGTAATTCTAGGTTAGCCTGAACAACATCTACGACATCACATCATCACATCATCACTTACCATCAGGTGAGATAGTGGTCAAAAGATAACTATCCTATCAGGCGAAAAAAAAAATTATTTGGTGCAAGAACAAATAACGCAGATGGTCTTCCTACCCGAGAATATTCATCGAGCTAACCTTCTTGGTAGTTTCTTCACCTGAAATTAAAACACTCTATTTAGGGCCTGTTTCAGAATGTTCGAGTAAGTTCCGGTTTTGCTACCCAGATCATATTTAATAAATTAAACACTATCTTTGCGTTTCACAATCATTGGTTTAGCCTATCCATCGGTAAAAGCTAGAAACGCGCTGCATGTCAACTGTCATTTTTATCATTCTATTATTTTATGTGTTGGTTAGCAACCCGAAACTTTATAAGGACATTCTGAAACGGGCCCTTACAATTTTGTATGAAAAATTTACATCCATATTTTTAGCATAATTATAAAGGGGTGAAGATAAATGATTTCAAATCGATTGCCAGGGAGTTTTAAAGTCAGCCTATTAGCATTTTATCGACTGAACGAGTGAGCAGCGCAAGGGAAGCTTCTCCGTTTCTGCTTGTACATTTTTTTTTAGTATGACTGTCTGGATTCCAGATATGCGGTACTTTTCCTCTACAGATCGCATTTCTCATCCGATTTTCATTAAATTTTCACAAATAAGGTAAGGTTAGCAGGTTTAAAAATTATAAGTATATTTTTTTTAAGTCGATTCAGTTTGAACTCATGGTTTGAAAATGTTAAAAGAATCGAGTCAAAGCTTTCAGCTCACAGAACCTCTAGTTTATTGTACAGCTATAAATTTGTACGTCAGTTCACATAACTTAGGCTTTATAAAAATAAAGGTAGTTGACTGTTTTATCAACATAAGCTACTCTCGGCGATATGTGTTTATAAAGTTTTCTTGAGTGCTGACTCTACAGATAATTATTTATTTAAGCTACTCTACTCTAGTTTCAAGTTTCCACGTAGTTTCTACACTATACTTATATAAAAGTTGCTAGATATTAAACCCGCCAGTGTTTACACCAACAAGAAAACTTTTCAAATAGCTGCATGAATTTTAAGAAGTACTAACTAAAACCTGTGGCGCCTGGAGCACTCAATATTATTTTAAAGTGTTGTTTGTTCAATATAGTACATAGTTTGTGTAGGTACATAAACCGAAGTTCAGTGGTCATAAATTACCTGTATTGTTTAAAATTTGAATTCGTGTTCCTTACCTTATACCCGCGACGTGACGGGTTAGAATGTCAAACCCCTTGTTATCTGTTACCTGTCAGTGTCGTAAGAGGTGACTAAAGGTAAAATACCGGAAGATGAACAGCAGCGCCATCTGAAGACTCCCTTTCCCCCTTTCATTTCATACTTATTTTAATTTAAACTTAATTTTATAGTATGTATTTATTTTTTTCATGAACAAACACAACGGACTTTTTGAAAACCGCACACGATACCCAATATACAGGCTCAGTGCTTAGTTTGGGGCTCGCTGTCAATTTATTACTCAATAAGAGTTTTAAATTATTCTGGAATATAAGTTTAAGATTGTATTTACTTAGAAATCTTTTAGGAAATAAATCAATTATCTTATCTTAAATATCTGTTATTAAAATCTTTCCATATAAAGATTTTAAGGACTTGTCAGCGACTTTACATGACCTGGCTGTGCGTCTGTATGTCTGACCATGAGGGTCTCAAACTAGTATCGTAACCATAATGCGCATTGTGGTAGGGCATTTTGCGAATGCCCGCCTCGCTAGCTCCCACCCTCACGTAGAATATCTGTCGCCAAGCACCTAACGGTATGTTCCAGCAGCTGTCCTTATAAGAGCCAGTTATTCTAGGTTAACCTGAACAACATCATCACTTACAATCAGGTGAGTGTCAAAGGCTAGGTTTAGGCTGTGATTCTTGGTCAAGGGTCTTAAGACACTGATTTGTTGTCACTATCGGACCGCGTTGGAGTGAAAGAGAAGCAGCGATAATGAAATAGCGATCAGTTTGGTAAAATCCGAAAGTAAGCTTAATAACACGAAAATAGTAACATAAAAAGAAAATGTAACTTTTCATGTCCCTCTTGTTAAGGTTTTGCTATTTAGGGTTACGTAACCAAAGGGTAAAAACGGGAACCTATTACTGAGACTTCGCTGTCCGTCCGTCCGTCCGTCTGTCTGTCACCAGGCTGTATCTCAAGAGCGGTGATAGCTGAAATTTTCACAGATGATGTATTTCTGTTGCCGCTATAACGACAAATACAAAAAGCTGGCCTAGTGCGAGTCGTACTCGCGCACGTTAAAACAAAAAAAGGTTAAAATATGAAGTCTAATGTTGTATAGCTAATGGTACGGAACCCTTCGTGCGCAAGTCCGACTCGCACTTGACCGATTTTTTTATTAAGATATTTTCATACACATTCATACGTAAATATTTCAGATAGTTACTTACGTTACAAGCGTAATTTAGAGTAACTTTACAATTTTATTCAATAGAGAAAATTTTAAGCAAACATGTTTCGGGTTTTTCTTTGCTTGAGATGATCAAGATTAACATATAATTTTCTCACACTAAATATATTTATTTGCTAAAAATCTGTTCAAGTAAAGCTATTTTTAGCTTTACTTGAAAAGATTTTTGTCTTGTCAGGGTCACTAAACAAAATTAATCGTTTTTGCACCTTAGCATGAGATGGACTTATTCTAGAACAGTTTTTATATATATTTTGAGAGTGATTTAGTGTTTTTATCTCGCGTGGGCATGTAGATCTTTTAATAAGTTCTACAATTCCAACCCCAATAGGTGAGATTAAATATATACAAACTAATAATAAATATGCGAAAATTTGTGAGTTTTTGAGTGAGGATATGAGTTTGTCTATTTGTAACTAATTTACTTTTCACGATTGTCACGCGGTTGAAACCGCGGGACGTAGAAATTATCAAATAGGATAATATCTCTCATAGTAATTAAACAACTTTAAACGGTTTAAATCGCGTATATTTGTCATTATTTTTGTCCCGACGTTTCAAACACTTTGCAGTGATCGTGGTCACGGGGTGACTAATTGATTTTATTTGTCACATGAGTTATTAAGAAATTATTTGGTCTACCGTCAGAAATTTTTATATTAATCATAACGTTCCCTATTCACGCAGTATTCGCTCACGGTGTCCAGAGGTCTTGCAGATTTGTGTCGGCCATGAGATTTAATTAATTTAATAACAGGATCCCAAGCAGGTGGTACTTGCCAACCATCATCTCTATTGAAATTTGGGTACTTTTTGATTTCAATTGCCTCGCGTAACATTCTTGGCATAAACCGGGTCTCTCTGGCAAGGATTTGTGGGTTGTCGAACCGAATGTAGTGGTTGGGTTTGTCCTGGGCATGTTCACAAACCGCAGACTTGGTCGAGCGTCTGTTCTTCATGTCAGCAATGTGTTCTTTTACCCGGATACCAACGCTCCTCTTTGTTTGCCCAATGTATGACAGCCCACATTCACAATCAAGTTTGTAAACACCTGCATCTTGTAGGGGAATATTGCACTTAACAGGTCTTAAAAATTGGTTGATCTTCTTGTGCGGCTTGAAGTAAGTTTTTATTGAAGCTCGTCTTAAGATATTACCAATTTTGTCTGTGACACCCTTGATGTAAGGTAAGATGGCAGGTTGTCGCTCAACTGTGGCAGGCTTGGGCCGGCTTCTGTGACGCATACGTGGGAGCTTGTGATTATTGCTTCGCAGTACTTGTTTTACATACTGAAGCTCCTCCTTGAGATGGTCAGTGTCGCAGATGCCATGTGCTCTCTGTAACAAAGATTTGCCTACGGTAGCCAACTGACATGGATGGTGATGGGAGTTACCATTGAGATATTTATCTGTATGGGTGGGTTTCCTATACACTGTATGACTTAGGGAGTTGTCAGGATTCCTGATGACTAAAACATCAAGAAAAGCTAAGCATTTATTGACCTCAGGCTCCATTGTAAATTGAATTTTGTTATGTAAAGAGTTTAGATGGTTAAGAAATGCAGAAACTTTATTACTGGGGAGGATGGTAAAAGTATCATCTACGTACCGTTTATAGATCTTCGGCATAGCCACAGCTGTGGAAAGAGCTCTCTCCTCGAAGTCCTCCATGAAAATATCGGCAACAACGGGGGAGACTGGAGAGCCCATAGCTACACCATCAATCTGTATGTAGAACTTATTTTCCCAGAATAGATAGCCAGTAAAAAGCGATCCAACAGCTAAAATGGTAACAAAAACTAAGGAAATAATTTGTAAATACTCCGATACTCTTGGGTTAGACGTCACGGCACTGGTACCTTCGTGTGTGAAACCACCAAAACTGTATGGATTACCAAAAATACACAAGACAGACGTTCCTTTGCGCCCAATCGTAAGCCAAATTGACTCACCAACATACAAACTAGCTCAACACCTTGCTAAGATACTGTCTCCACTTCGCGGTCAAACTAGTGCGCTTGTCAAGGATTCTTACCACTTTGTCAGTCAAATGAAAAATCTACAACTGACTGATGATGAAGTTATGGTCAGCTTTGATGTACAGTCGTTATTCACCAGCCTACCTGTACATGATTGCATTGAAATTGTCAAGAAAAGACTTAGTGAGAATGACCTTCCCATGGAATATGCAGAATTACTGGAACATTGCCTAACATCTGGCTATCTATTCTGGGAAAATAAGTTCTACATACAGATTGATGGTGTAGCTATGGGCTCTCCAGTCTCCCCCGTTGTTGCCGATATTTTCATGGAGGACTTCGAGGAGAGAGCTCTTTCCACAGCTGTGGCTATGCCGAAGATCTATAAACGGTACGTAGATGATACTTTTACCATCCTCCCCAGTAATAAAGTTTCTGCATTTCTTAACCATCTAAACTCTTTACATAACAAAATTCAATTTACAATGGAGCCTGAGGTCAATAAATGCTTAGCTTTTCTTGATGTTTTAGTCATCAGGAATCCTGACAACTCCCTAAGTCATACAGTGTATAGGAAACCCACCCATACAGATAAATATCTCAATGGTAACTCCCATCACCATCCATGTCAGTTGGCTACCGTAGGCAAATCTTTGTTACAGAGAGCACATGGCATCTGCGACACTGACCATCTCAAGGAGGAGCTTCAGTATGTAAAACAAGTACTGCGAAGCAATAATCACAAGCTCCCACGTATGCGTCACAGAAGCCGGCCCAAGCCTGCCACAGTTGAGCGACAACCTGCCATCTTACCTTACATCAAGGGTGTCACAGACAAAATTGGTAATATCTTAAGACGAGCTTCAATAAAAACTTACTTCAAGCCGCACAAGAAGATCAACCAATTTTTAAGACCTGTTAAGTGCAATATTCCCCTACAAGATGCAGGTGTTTACAAACTTGATTGTGAATGTGGGCTGTCATACATTGGGCAAACAAAGAGGAGCGTTGGTATCCGGGTAAAAGAACACATTGCTGACATGAAGAACAGACGCTCGACCAAGTCTGCGGTTTGTGAACATGCCCAGGACAAACCCAACCACTACATTCGGTTCGACAACCCACAAATCCTTGCCAGAGAGACCCGGTTTATGCCAAGAATGTTACGCGAGGCAATTGAAATCAAAAAGTACCCAAATTTCAATAGAGATGATGGTTGGCAAGTACCACCTGCTTGGGATCCTGTTATTAAATTAATTAAATCTCATGGCCGACACAAATCTGCAAGACCTCTGGACACCGTGAGCGAATACTGCGTGAATAGGGAACGTTATGATTAATATAAAAATTTCTGACGGTAGACCAAATAATTTCTTAATAACTCATGTGACAAATAAAATCAATTAGTCACCCCGTGACCACGATCACTGCAAAGTGTTTGAAACGTCGGGACAAAAATAATGACAAATATACGCGATTTAAACCGTTTAAAGTTGTTTAATTACTATGTGTAACAATCGCGAAAACCTAAGACAACATTAATATCTCTCATATTGAATAATATACTCCCCTTACATATTTTATACGTGTAAAGTAAATAAAATGTCAACATACGTTTAAAAACACAACCTAATTTTATGATATTTTGAGTTCATTAACATGAAACTAAAGGGTAAAATGAGTAAAATCATTATATACCCATTTTAATGTACGGATTTCGATTTTGGGTAAAGCAAGAGGCGTATGAAATAGGAGTTAATACAAACATTACGATGGATGAGTGGTGGAAATCATGTCTCAGTGTTATTCATCTTCATTAGCATCACTGTTTGAGGACTTGCTTGCCATCAGGATCTGTGGAATGCTAGAGAAAAAGATTTTACGTAAGGCACGCTGGTCATCCGAGTCGGATTCTTCAGATAACCTCTTTGTCAAAGATACAACTTGGAACTACCTAACTGGACAGTCTGTCTAAAGTAGACATCTACTCTATCACCACTTGTAAAGTATAATTACAAATAACTCTACTCTATCACCATTTGATATAATTACAAATAACTCACATTGCTGTTAGGAAATTGATATTAGACATAAATTTTGTCTTGTCTTTATCGATTATAGTATCTGTCGCGATACTCTTCTTACGAGACTTACTTTAATGATCTTGATATATTATATTTTTGTATAGTCGTATACGGTCATGAAACTAAGATAGAACCAAATAATTTCTGTAGGAATAAGACCGGTTTTGCAGCTACTCTCAGAAATTGTCAATACATCGCCCAGCTCCATTTTATTCTTAAACTTTTTGACAGTAATGCTAAGGCTCACGTGCCAGAAATCTTTTAAGATAGTTTGACTTTTTGTCCCGAGTCGTACTGGTAACGGTATTTCGTGGTGAGGATTACATCTGTTCTTAGAAACTCTCAAGCTCGCAGAATCTTCATCTACACTAATATAATAAAGAGGAAAGATTTGTATTTTTGTATTGGCATACTGGACTAATTTGAAAAATTCTTCCACCATTAGAATCCTACATTATCCCTGTATGAACTGATGAACATAGCCTGTAAATTACTTTCAAAAAAATTGGTTTTTTTTTGTAGTTTTTGTTAAATACCCGTGCGAAACTGGGGCGCTAATTTGTGATAAAGTGTCTTTGTCGTTCGTCATTGGACCTTGCCCTGTAGAGTATTTTTTAGCAAACACGTTGGAACCTTTGTAAAGCTCAATCATATAACCTTAATACGTACTATATTATGAGTGCGGAAGTCATATCGCATTAACTTCGAGGAACATTTATTGAGTTTGCGATATCAGCTAAAACTTGCAGTCTCATCTCATTGCGGCCTTCAATTAACGTAGTGGTTTCGCCAGGTTTTCTTAGATTTATTTTAGAATACTCTTATAGAACTGAGTTACCACCGCATGAACAGTTGTAGGTTGAAGCGGTAATGGCCCAGCGGTAATGGACTAGCCAACCACGCAGCAGGTTTTTGGTTCTAATCCCGTGCGGGCTTGAGCTTCACTACACGGTGAAAGAGTATACAGCGAACACTCGCCTGTAGGTACCTACCACCTTCAAAAAGAAAATCCGACGCCAAGCACCAATCAGGTCTATTCCGGCATAGGTACCTGTTCTTAAACCCCAGTTCCAAATCAAGGTGCATTCAGTCTGTTCTCTAATCACATTATCACTTACCAACAGATGATATAGTACACAAAGGTACCACGTCAGCGGTAAAAAAAGTTTTGACTAGTACATTATTAATCTCGTCCATTGTTCGCATTCGGCTAGAAGAGGTTGCATAGTTAAGATCCCTGCAAACATAAAATTATGAACTTATTTTCCAAAGCCTTTCTAGGGCAAACAACTTCGAATCATCTCAAAGCAAGTTCTCTAGGAGTATCTACTAAGAATATGGTTACCTTATAGAGCTTTTGAAGCTCTCGTAGCGAAGTTTGCTTAGCCGTTCTTAACCGATCAGCTAAGTTAAGCAACGTCCGCCGTGATCATGAATTGTATGGGTGACTACTGACCTTAATACTGAGCGCTTCTGTGCTTGGGAGGGCACGTTAAGCCGTCGTTCCAGGTTGTTGTCTTAGAATGGCAGGATTGGCAGGTATTATAGCCAGGCGGCTAGCTACCATCCTCAAGTAGAAAATCTATCACAAAACACCCAACAGTGTGTTCTTTAGAGCCAGTAATTTTAGGTTAGGCTGAACAACATCTTCGACCACATCATCACTTACCATTAGGTGAGATAATAGTCCAAAAGCAACACAAATCTTCGTCCCGGATTACATAGATAAAACAAAGTATTTACCTAATACGTAAATAAAATTGATAAAATGTACTGTCATCGCGTCAGTAAATTGTGTGAAGAAACTCTCACAGAATTCGTAGCACAAAATATATCCTCGCGTGAAAATGGGTCGTACTCCAATTGACAACGTTTGATTAATGTTACAAACTTCACATAAATCACGAGGATGTTGCGGTATCGAATCTGAGGTATAAGTGTGTTTCTGTGATTTATGAAGAACAGAATCGGAGAAATAATTTGACATCTTGCGAAATAACGTACTTATTACGAAATAGCACGGCATGGAGCTTGGCACGGCACCTATGAATTATACGAGTACGTATTGATTCGTATGTTATTTTATAAATAATTTTATTAAATAGTCATATACCTATTTTTGTTTTTCAATATGAAACTATCACTATATCTAACCCGTGAGGTACCGTGTTAGTATGCCCCCCCCCCCCCCCCCCCCCTCCCATTTCTTCCCATGGGTGTCGTAAGAGGCGCCAAAGGGAAAAATAACAGAAAGTGCAAGACAGCGCCTTCTGAAGAACTGGCAATTTCTACTGCGATCCCAAAGACGCCTGCCAAGCGTGGGGAATATGGCAAATTGCTTCAATGGGACCTTGATCAACGGTGAGCATTCCGGTTGAGTGGTGACTATATTTATTGAAAAGTTAGGCATACTTGTTCAACGAGTATCAGTTTTTTGTACACATATATAGGACAAAGGAAAATTCTGAAACTGTTAAGATTAAAGGGCAGCCCTGAATTTTCGTGCAGTATGACAATATAGTCAAGGCGGACGTCACCCTCAAAAGTTTTGGAGCAAGGAGTGTAAAGTGCTCCTTGAATTTCCATCTGCCATCGAGGACGATGCCCAGGTACCTCATCGTCGACCCAACGCCGATGGAAACTCCACCCACAATCAGATGAGCTCCTATTGGTGGCGCATTTCGAGGCCCGTGAAAACACAAGGCCTCAGACTTGTTGAGGGCCACCTTCAAACCCAATCGTCTGATTTTGCCCACCACGAGGGCGACTCCAGCCGTTGCCTGCAGGCTAGCCTCCCGGTAAGTTCGGCCACGCGCAGTGACCAAAGTGTCATCGGCATAGCACGTGACACGAACATCCCGAAGAGTGCAGCCACGAATGGCCCAGTCGTATCCTATGTTCCACAGGAGCGGTCCAAGGACCGACCCCTGTGGAACGCCACATTCTACCTTCCAGTTACCCCAACCATTTTGGGTGGGGTAGGTTATAGACCTATCCGTTAGGTAAGTCATGACTGTCCGCCGCAAGTATAGGGGCACTCCGTGATATCGGAGCGCTTACTCTATACATACGTGGGGGAGGGTGTTAAAAGCATTGGCGATGTCTAATGACACAGCCAACACCACCCCCCCTTCAGCGACTTCCTCTTCAGCTAGAGCCCTCACCTGCGCAATAGCATCAATGGTGGACCTGCTCCGCCGGAACCCGAATTGATTCTCCGACAGGTTCGGGCCAACGAGATCGAGGTGCCTGGTGAGGCGGGCTGCGATGACGCGCTCAAAGAGCTTACTCGCCTCATCGAGCAACACGATCGGTCGATAGGCTGCCGGAGAATCCATTGGACGCCCTTCCTTCTTCAGCAACACCAACTTGCCCACCTTCCACTTCGCAGGGAAAGTTTGCCCTCTGAAGCTGGCCGTTAGAAGGGCCCTGAACCTATCATCAAGACCATTCCTGAGGGCCAACACCCATATGCGACCAGGGATTCCATCAGGGCCAGGGGCCGTGTTTTTGGCCTGAAGCCTCAACACGGCGGCTCCTAGTTCCCCCACCGATACCTCCGGGATCTCTTCAGTTTCGTCTTCCTCCACGGGCTGATTGAGCATTTGCGGAGCCACATGCTCACTACGGGGAGGGAACAGTGTCCCCACAACGCTCGCCAGCAGCTCTGGTTCCAGTGTAGACGTGAGGGGTGGGGTCCATGGGCGAAGTTTGCTCATAACGAGCCTATACGGCCTACCCCATGGGTCCCTGTCCAGTGAAGCGAGAAGTTCCTCCCACGCCCTCTCCTTGGCCTCACCAATGGCCGTGCGCAGCTCTTTCTTCGCGTCCTGATAGGCGCTATAAAGGCTCCTCTCCTCTTCCTCGTCTCGTCCGCTCAGTCTACGACGTCGATATCTAGTGTACCGACGTCTTGTTGACACGCAGGCTGCACGAAGACGAGCGAGATCCTCAGACCACCAATAAACCTGTCGGCGAGAGGGGAGTCTGGTTACCCGCGGCATAGCAACATCACAAATATGTGACATTGCCTCGCAAAACCAGATTGCCTCACTGTTGACGTCGATGGTATCCGGGCTCGGTGTCCAGCCCTCTACGAGAGATGCCTCGATCACTGCATCCCTATCCAAGCACTTTAGAGCCCAGCGGGGGCCTAAATCTGATGCGGGCCGATTGGGAATATTCGAGCTTGTGGGGGAGGGGGAGATGGAAAACCGGATATACCGGTGATCCGACAGGCTCTCCACACCCTCCAACACTGCCCAGTCCCGAATGCGACACGTCAGGGGTGGGCTAGCGAATGTAACGTCCACTATGGATTCACCCATCCACCGAACGCACGTGCTGGTCGTCCCACGATTTAGAACGTCCAAACCATTTCCCGCTATCCACTCTTCCAAGACTTCACCTGCTGGTGTAGTGACAGGGGAACCCCACGCCGGCGACTTTGCATTCAGGTCCCCAGCCACCAAAATTGGGTGGGACCTGCACCATGCCAACTCGGAGTCCATTTCCGCCAGGAAACTCTCAAATTCTGCGAGAGTGCGATTTGGTGAGAAGTAGGCCCCGATTATCACCATCTCGCCGACCAGAACAGCGACGAAGCCTCGACCCTTATAGTGTCGCCTTATCACGGCAACACTAGGCCGCACCATCACCGCAACCACCCCTGTTTGATCCCCGACCCAGTCATCCCGAGAGGGAACCAAGTAAGGCTCCGTAACAATTGTAATATCAATCAACCACTGCGCCACGCTCTGAACTAAAAGGTCTTGAGCTCTGACGCAGTAGTTGATATTCGCCTGTAGGACGGTGACAGCCATACTAATCACCCGGAATTGTCATCTCCACCTCATTTGTCCTGTTCGGTGGACGGGTGGGCTGCGACCTAGTCTGCGCCGCCTTTCCTCTTCTCGCCACTTTATGGCTGGGAGCCGAACACTTGCTCCCCAGCCCATGGTTTGCAGGCTTCCCCAGCTCAGCACAAAGTGTGCAATGGGGTTTTGCGTTGCAGTTCGAAGCACGGTGGCCGATCTGGCCACACCTGTAGCACTGTTGGCTACGGTCAACCGTAGCGGTGCACCGTGCTTTGACGTGCCCTGTTTCAAGGCATCGGAAGCATCGAAGATCACGCTTCTGCAGGAGCTTCACGCTAGCCGACACCCAGCCTACAAGGAGACGTCCTTCTGCGATCTTTTTTGCGCATGCGGTAGGGCAACTCACCCACACCGCATACATACCCGATTTTTGCTGCCTGGGAGTGCCGACTTTGACCTGATCACTCGAACATCCTCCCTTCTTAGTTATGGCAGCTGCCACCTCGTCGCCAGTGACCGACTCATCCAGGCCGGTCACAATTAGCTCCTCGCATTTGACAGGTCTGGATACCAATATGTCTCCTTCCTGAGCACAGATCTCCTTCAATTTGGATGCCAGAAGATCCGCCTTCGGGCCGCTTGTAGCGCCAGGGACCTCAATAATTGTGGCCCCTGTTACAGCCCGTTTGAATCTGACCGATTCTATATTCAAACAGGTCAGGTCAATGCCCTTTTTGGCCTCCGCAACCTTTCTATACGTTAGTCCCTTCCACCTTTCTATACGTTAGTCCCTTTTCCGCAGCGGCAGGGAGAATGGTAACCACCACTGCTTCAGATTTGGGAATACGCAACTTCAGTTTGGAAGATTTCTCTTTTTGAGACTTCCGCGCTGATTCTGTATTGGCCTTGGAAGCGTTCTTTCTCTGGCCTCTTTTCACGACCGTCGCCATAGTCGCTGACTCTGAGGGCAGCAAACTCGCTTCCTTCACTGCTGGAGCGGATTCTCCAGCACTTTTCTTCTTTTTGGACTTCTTTTTCTTCTTTTTCTTCTTCACGACCGTCTTCTTCGTCTCCGTAGAGGAGAAGAACTCCTTGGACAGGGTCTTGGCCGTTGAATTTATTTATTTTATTTATTTTTTTTATTTATTTATTTCAATTAATACGGATTAACCATTTACATTAATGACACAAAAGTAATAACAATAAGTAATGCAGGAATTGATAAAATTATTTACAATGAATTGGAACAAAAATTAAATCATATACATATTTAACGCTAGAAGAACAAAAAGTTTCATATGTTTTTTGTTCTTCTAGCGTTAAATATGTATTGGGCATGAGCGACCGTGTTGTACGTCGACATATGAAACAATTTGTGTTTTCTAGCGCGACAATAATTGTCAGGGACGTATAATTGGCACAGCTCGTTACTAAGGCAAGGAGCATCTACTTTTCCATGAAGGATTTTGATTATGATGACCAATTGATTATATGACCTTCTGACTACAAGTGAATTATAACCCAAGAAACCTAAGAGAAATTTAGT
Organism: Plagodis dolabraria; assembly: GCA_963854805.1. NCBI lineage: Eukaryota > Metazoa > Arthropoda > Insecta > Lepidoptera > Geometridae > Plagodis > Plagodis dolabraria. Next base: position 17,426,270 of record OY978447.1, on the reverse strand, counting down.
TGGGTACATGTATGGATAAAACCCTTGCATGCGCTTGTAGAGGTATCTTAAAAATGCCTTTTGTACTTTTTCCAATAGAAGTGTATAGTTGCTCTCATGCGGGTGCCACACGCATGCACTGGCCTCCAGCTTGCTGCGCACTAACGCGCTAAAGATGAGCTTGATCACAGTGAAGTAGAAGTCTTCGTTTTGGTCGGTTTCTGAGGCCCCACCTTGCCTTGTTGGGCTGGTGGGCGGTCAGATGTTGACCTGCGCGGAAGTGTCTCCGCTGTTTTTGTCGTGTCCGTCTTGCGGTTTTCATGCGCCAATGAGGGACGGAGGCAAGGCTCCGGGTTCAGACGTGGCTCCAGCCCTTCGATCCGGGCGTTGAGCCTGTCCGAAAGACGACCGAGGATACGAGCCTCCATCTCCTCTAAGTTGTTCTGGGGATGCAACGGTGGTGCAGCAGATTGCTGTCGCATGGCCACCCTCAACTTAGCCATCTCGTTCTTCAGGTCGTCCATCTCGGCTTGGAGACGACTGTTGGCAGCCTGAAGACGCCGAGTCTCATCGTTGAGGCTGTGCTGTGCTAGTTCCTCAGTTGCTCTTTTAATTTCACGGACGGCGCCCTTGAGCGCCGCAACAAACGTCCCCTTGAGATGAGACGACTTTTCCGCCACCATTTCCACAGCTTTTAAGCTGTCCACTATCTTCCTCTCTAGTACCGCTGTGGTCTCCAACTCCGGTTGGAAACCAGGTAGCTCTTGCAGTGAGCCACGTGATTTTGACAGCTCACGAGTCTCTTCGGTGCGGGCCTTCAAATATTGCCTTCAAATCGGGGCGCGGCCACGTTTTGATGCCACCACTTTAGGGGAGGGAGCAGACGGATCGCTCAAAGAGCCGTCGTCGCCCACCTCCCTGGACCTCTTACGAGGTTGCCAAAACCTGGTAGGACAGGTCTCCTCTAGGTTCAGTGAAGCCAGTGACTCCACTGAAGCCATGCTGCAGACGGATGACTCCGCTGCAGCTTCTCCAGTGACAGCTGCAGCAGAGACGGGTCTAGCGCAAGTGCTACGCTCCCGCTCAGCTGTTTTGTCACGATTTGGGGTGGCTGGTTTGGCACAATCATTGCGCTCCATGTGCACTCCATCCCTCGCCTCCGGAGTGATTCGGTGAATGCTCGGAGCACGTTGGAGCACCCCTCGAATCTCCTTACGGCCGACGCTACACTGAGATGGTGGACGTTCTGACGCACCCTCCGCCGACCTTGCGCGGAGCCGTGCAGATTCACGCACTACCGCTACACACGCGTTTTCAATTTCAATCTTATTTTCAATGCGGCGATCAGTGTCCCCCCCAGAATACGAGGGACAGCCTCCCGAAGGAGGGTCGGATTGTCCCGTAAGGGCTTTACCGACCTGGGGTAGTTTATTGTTCTCTTGATAATCGTCCATTGTTAGCTTTCTTTACCATTTTAAAGGCGTAGCGGCCTCAATACCCTCGAGACTGCGCATACTGCAGCCATCCATCCCATCGCCGGGCATCAAAACTTTGGATTAGGATGACGCAGGTGAATATGAGAGAAGCGAAACAAATGGAAGACAAACGAAACGAAATGAAACGAAGTCTCATCTCACACCACAGTTCAGGCTCTCTTTAAAAGAGATACGAAGCAAGGGGAAACGAGAAAAGATGAAAGATAATGGGGTGAAACGAAATGGAACTGATGAATGTGACACTGATGAGATCAGATGACGCGGCGCCTGACGGTGTTCTGTTACGTTTGTTTCAGAAGGAAACAAACCAATAACGGGCAGCACCACGGGAAGGTATCCGTCAGACTTGCCTTAGGGATAATCACGACTTGTGCTCTCCCCTAAGACCGTTGCCTCCTTACCCATCCGGGATGAGTAAGGAAGGCCGGAGTTTATTCAAAACAAGCAGCGCAAGGCAAGCAAGCTAGGCAAAGCAACTATTAATGAATAAACCCAGACCCACCCAAGTAATGTGTCACCTAACCCAAATCTTGCCAAACGTGAACTTGTGTGACATCCCCGAAAAATCACCTACCATTATGTGATATCGTGGTCTACGGTTCTGAGCACTGCCGAATGTAATCTGGGCAATAGCCTGCCGAATATAATGGAATTACGCTCGATTCCTGCCGAAGTGACAGCGGCGGGCAGTTTTACTGAAAAAACAGTTATCGACTTTGCTTCTATAGATACAAAGCACACAATCGCTTGAAAAACTTGCATAAGTTGCAAGCGCGCAGTGCAATTCGTCACATGAAGAAATGTATCTGTTATAGGAGGTTAAACCGCTTAACATCAGGTGGGCCTCGTGCATGTTCCGTTACAATCACATAAAAAAACGTCGTTCTGTAATACAAAAAAAAATTCGGTACCACGCTGGCTCAAAAGTACCTATTATCACAATATTGTGCGCATGGTACCGACTTCGACAAGTTATTTCACAGTTTTGAGTGTTGAAGTCGGTTTCATTTTTGGTTAACATTTTGCAGTCTTTTTAGTGACCATTGCTACTTACGGTATCGATTGTCATTCACTGTCAACGACTATATCATCAAGATGGAAAAATATTTTTCAGTTATTGGAGTGTAACTCAAAAACGGCTTGACCGATTTTAATGAAATTTAAATGGAACCAAACGACAAGCTTTCCAATAAAAAAAATCAAAATCGGTTCACCGAGTCAAAAGTACTGAGGTAACAAACATAAAAAAATACAGACGAATTGAGAAACTCCTCCTTTTTTGAACTCGGTTAAAAATACACTGCAACTTATACGAGCTGATGGCGATAACTGTCTAGCAAACAACTGTTTTGTATAAAATAAAAGTTGAATAGTGAATTTATTAATATCAAAATGGTATGTTATTGCACAGATAATGTATTATAAGTTCAACAGACTGCACTCATAATGCAGATAAACCGAATGGTATTCTAGATATTGCAAAGGCGAGTGTTCGGACGAGTAGGTAGGTACTCAGGCCACAAAACGTTCTTTCACGAGTCCCTCTCTCCGAGCACGCTCCATTGTCCATTGTTCCTCAGAGGAATTCATTCATTTGTGCGAAATGAAGATCGCGATGTGTCGATTTATCATCGGACTATTGTTTTCGAACAAATAACTGAGAAAACATTGTACAATTTATGCTTTAGTTATCTAAACAATGTGCTGGAGTTTGTAGAAGAATAAAAATTTTATGAAATCATTGAATTGAAATTGGATTAAAATATCAAATAAATTATTGTTATCATCGAAATTCGGGACAAATATATATAGGTACTTGAGTTCGTAGTAGGTACTTTAGCTTGGAGAAGATTTAGTGAATTGCGGCGTTAATAAATACAAAATTACTGATTCTGATTGAGGTTATTTTCTCGATGGATTGAGGTCATTTCGTCCATAAGTATAGGTACTATTTGACTTGGATAAAAAAGGTAACTTCTTTCAATATTTGGAACAGATGTAGCATCGATAATAATTTTGATACAATTCAATCAAAATTGATTAGCCTCAATCAAGGTTTGATTAGAAAATCAGCTCATTTGGCTAGAGCAATGCTAGATTTTCGAGTTTTAATTATTTTTTTCTAATAATCGTATGTAGGTATAGCTCCTATCTGATTCGATATTCGGTGGTATTTCGCTTCGAAATTAATTAATTAGGTAAAAAATTAATACGTTCTATTCCAGAGCGGAATAATCAATATTAAATTCTGCTGAGTCGTTACGGAGGTACCCCTTGGGGTGCTGGGTCAAAATGTCGCCCACTATTTCTACCCGTGGCTGTCGTAAGAGGCGACTAAGAGAAAAATAACAGAAGGTGGGAAGCAGCGCCTTCTGAAGAACTGATGAATTCTACGGTGATCCCCAAGACGCTTGTCAGGCGTGGGGATTATGGCAAATAACCCCAAAGGGTGTCACGCTTCCTTCACTTTCATTACATACGTCATATACCTACAACCGTCTGTTACGATACTCCTGTCCAGGTCTTATGGCAGATTCAATTTGGTCAGAATACGTTTGGCGAGATGTTCCTCTTCCAACGTGTACATCCTTTCGTCCATCCTTTCTACCAATTATGATTATTTCAGAATACATCCTCAAATGTAGTCAGCCGTTACTGATGATGGAGGAACAAATCAAGCAAAATATAGTATAATCAACACAGTAGGAAAAATGGGAAAACTTAAGTATATGTAGAGAAGAAATCTCTTTTCTAGAAGGCCCTAACAATAGAATATAGATATGATTTAAATGAAAACTAAGCGATTGCTTTTATAGCTTACTAGGCGGGTATTACGAGTATAATCAGTACATCATCACTACATAGTATAAAACAAAGTCGCTTTCTCTGTCCCTATATCCCTATGTACGCTTAAATCTTTTACACTACGCAAAGGATTTTGATGCGGTTTTTTTAATAGATAGAGTAATCAAAGAGAAAGGTTTATATGTATAATAACATCCACTAAATAGTGGAAAAATACTGTTATTTTTTAGGTTTCTAATGTGATGTCGTAAATAATTACTTTTTTCCGCTTACATTGCAAACGCAGGCTGAACCCCACGAGATTTTTCAAAATAATGTACTAAGTATTGTACACATTGAAAAGGTCTACAGAAAACTCCGCTATGGTATATGTCTATCTCATATAGATATCCCACAATAAAAAAAAATGTCATTTACTTTTTACGACAAATAATGGCTAATTTTCGGCTAACCGCCGCAAACATAAAATAATAAAATTTAAAAGTAAAACAAATTGTTTAAAGAAATTGGTGTAAAACTCATCAAGCATTTTATAGATAACTTTCTATCCATTTCATGCTACGTTTTGATAATGGGCATACGCTTGTGAAACAGATAATTTGGTTCTTTTATTGAAATTGTTTAGCTTGAATGTTATGGGTAACTTTTACCGGATACATTTCGGTACAATGAGCACAAGAGCTGCACGACTTAGTTCCGCCCTTCCCCTATTTCCATCGGACGTCCAAACAAACGGAGAGGCGCCATCCGTACATGGTTGATATTCCCAGGACTCATACGAAGCGCTTCGCTTCCACCTTTCTCGTGCGTGCTGAGAAAGAGTGGGACTACTTACCATGGTCTGTTTTTCCCGATGAATACAACATGGGTGTCTTCAAATTGAGAGTATATAGGTTCTTCTAGGTAAGCGTGCTCCATCTTAGACCACACATCTGGCAAGGTTATGGCAGACATGGCGCGCAATCTCCTGCGCACGATATCACCCAACTGGAATTTTGTTATATCGCTCGGGAAAAGTAAATAGATATATTTTTATCAGTACTAATATTACAAATGCGAAAGAAACTATGTCTGTCTGTCTGCCTGTTACGCTTTCACGCCAAAACTACTGGACCGATTTGAATGAAATTTGGTGTGGAAATAGTTTGAGACCCGGGAAAAAAACATGGGATAGTTTTTATCCAACTGCGCAGATAGAGGATAAGGTTTTTGCGCGATAACCGACATTGGCGCGGGCGGAGCCGCACCCGGAAAGCTAGTAATATAATATGTAAGTATGTCTCGTTATGTAGTTACCAGGGCCTAAAGAATCTGTATTATGTTTTTTTTGCCAATTATCATCAGTGTCCGTTTTGCCGTTACGAAGGAGGTCAGTAACATACATACTCGCAAACATTTGTATACTTTACATATAGTTAGGGCAGGATTTGTATTATTTAAATTATTGGTATTTCAACCAAGCCCGGTTTTTTGTTTACCTATCTAGACTCTTTTATAAACTAAAAAAGGAGGTTCTCAATTCAGTTACTCTTATTGTATTTTGTATGATTGTTGCCTCGTTACTCCGGCCTTTATAAACCTGCTTTCAAATTATTTCATTTTATTGATATTATTTTTAACCTACTTTATGAATGGGTGTCGTAGAAATTTCACCAAAATCGGTTCAATTGTTTGGTTTTTATAACGTGTAAAATTCCAATGTATGCTATTCATGTATGCATGTATATTGAACCAAATTGTGTTTCGTAATCTTCAATTGTGGATGTAATTTATTTTCTATATTCGTTTATTACCTATAATAATAGGGACGCTTACAATACAATTACACTTATTATCAAAACTAAGCCAAACTCATAATAAATTTAAATAATTCATAAATCCTAATAATTCATAAAATAAATTCAAAATGTCAAAGTTGTATAATATAAGTAATAAAATAATCAATAATAATGTCATCTGAGCGCTTGGTCGATGCGACGCGTGATCATAATGTTGGCACATATTTGGCTCAACGAATAAGCATTGCAATTCAACGAGGCAATGCTGCCAGCATGCTGGGCACACTGCCAACTGGTACTGGGCTGGGGGCATTTAGACTGCCTATGAGTCTTCTATGACTTATAGGTTGTCTAAATGCTTTTATTGTAGTAGCTGTAGTGTTGTATATAGATTGTAGTATTATGTTTAATAAAGGCATACCGCCGGTTAACCTATTATAATGTCACAATTACACATATATATGTCAAAGAGGTTTCTATGGTATTAACTCAATCGTCATATATATAAAAATCTTAAAAAGGTACCATGTTTTAACTGCCTTAAAATCCTTGTTGTTGTCAACATTGTAATTAAGATAACATATAATAAAGTCATATTACCAATGCGATAACCGAACCGCACAATTACAATTAATCTTGTATCAATTTATGTTATGAAATTTCCATTTATAAACACCCCTGCAGCTTGTCATCTGTGTTGTGCAACTCATTTATAACAAATAATACGTGACCAATCAAAGCCACGGCTAAATTGCTATAATACTTGATGTCTCTGATTTATTCCATAACTGAATAGGTTTGTACTTATTATTCAAAACCTGTCTATTCGTCACCGTTAGAAAAATACAATTCAAACCATTGGTTTAAAAAAAAGGAAGATAGGATCCGCTCTAATGTCACGAAAATATAATGTGGCGAAAATTTAATACAAGCATATAAAACAGCTACCTTTTCATTGTATATGATACGTTTTAGTGAATGACAAAAGCAGGAATACCTACATAATAATATATGCAATAGATACACACACTACTGAGACTCAATCAGGAGACGTCGCGCGTCGCCTGATTTGACATTGCCATGTTCGAGTAACGGGTGCTGCATCTGCCGTTTTTTTAAACTTCAATGTTTCAAATGATGTTTTTCTTTTCTACATTAACATCTATTGAATTTGCATCATTTTTAAAATCTGATTCTCTGGTAGCAAGCAAGGGCATTCGTATAATGACCTAACAACATGCAACCATCGTTAAGCAATAACCAGGTCTGATGGCTTCAAGTTAATTTAAGGCTCTCCAAAGTACTCGAGTCGAGGCGATCAACCAAGTTATGATTGCGGCGGCCCGTTAATTAACCTAGTTGATCGATTAAGAACGACTAGACTAGATCTACTACAAACGTTATCAAATAAAACTTTTAATCACAAAAGTGGAAAGGTTTATTTAAATAAGCTTGACCCGTCTTATATAAGTCGGACATAATTTCCTATCTCAAAAATATATCATTAAAAACTCAGTATCACAATTGTATAACCGACGAAATACCTGGCTACTAATGAACATTTCAAAGTTTCATCATCAAATGCCAAGTCAAAAAGTTACTCTACGTCATGTTACGTAACACCATGGTAAACAAGAAACAAACCGACATTCGACCTTAATAGAGTCACCTCTCCAAACAGATCATCGTAATAAGTAGTACCAACTCTAAGAGCACAAGGGCAAGCCCGGGTCAATTAGTAATCAGCTCCAGAAACGCTCCTCCGACCGACTAATGACCAATTATGCCAATTAAACTCTTGACCATCATAATTTTCAAACAACCCTTTCGCTTCTGTTCTATACATTATTTCAAATGGCACATTTTGCTGCGTACATTACTCTCGGTGACTCACACTTTCGATTTTATTCATGCCAAACTTGATCGATCGACGTTTTGGCATTCCACTTTAGTAAATAGAAAAGTATTTTTACTATATTAGAGTTCATATGCGAAATTAGCATATTAACTCTACTTGTTCGTTGAGTGCTTTGCACTGTCGTGACTTGGTCATTACCGCTGCTGCCCCATATCCCAAAGTACACATTTCCCAACGTAAGTATACCTCTACGTTTTACCTCCGTCTCCTCCCTTGCTCATTTCCTTAGTTGTTTATTGTAAGTGCATGTATCTTGGTTACATTGGAAAACTTTGAAAGATCTAATCGAAGTCTAAGAGATAGATAATCTTATAAAAACTCATCCTTTCTTCCAAAACTTAACAGAGCGCTTGGTCGATGCGACGCGTGTTAAAAATGCTGGCGCTTATTTGGCTCAGCGAAAAAGCATTGCAATCCAACGGACCAATGCTGCCAGCATACTGGGCACGCTGCCGACTGGTAAAAGATTGGAGTATTTGGACTACCTATGGACCTGCAATGGCCTTTAGGATGCCTAAATACTTTCATTATAGTAGCTAAAGTGTTGAAATATAGATTTTATTTACTTTTTATAACGGTATACCGCCAGTTTTTACTGACGGTATAACAAAGTAAAGATTTATAATACCTATACAAGACTATCCTTGGCACGTTAGTTGTAGTTATACCTGTCAGAGGTAGTAACAAAACAAGCCCTCCGCAGAGATAGCTGTGAACCCGCCTAATCCAGCTGTAGTCATCATTCAGCACATCGGTCGCCGGGAACAAACGGCAAACCAGTTGAAGTAGATAGCTCGTCAACCTGAGCCTGTGTCGGCACTCTGCGCTCTTTCCGCGTACTTCCAGTCATCACGCGCCAGTCACCGGTGAAACGTCTGCGCGTGCGACCGCTGCGCGCGCTTCGTGCATGTCACTACGAAATTCGAATGTAACAATTTCTAAACGTGACTCAAAAGCCAGTGTTGTGCCCATTTGTGACGGAGCATCAATATCACCCTGAGATATATAATTGCAATTACAGTGAGGTGTTGTGGAAATATGTGAATTGATTAGTGGTGCGATATTAGTACAGACAACGGCCTTTATAATTTTATGGTGAGCAATCAATTTTACTACATATTGTATAGGGTTTAAGCCCAACTATATAACAAATCTGTCATACTTAAGTATGAAAGTAAGCTTAAGAAAACCACCACGTTAAAATCCATATTCAAATTAAGTAAAACCCAGAGATAAGTGAAACACTATGTAAATATAAACATCCCAACCACAACAAAAGGAAATCTGCATCTAGACGTTCAACGTGATTAAGTACCCGCAATATACGTGCTTAGCATCTGCTATCCCTAATCGCCAACTATTAAATATTTTTCATTCATGTATTATGCAAGACCAAGTTACGCATAGTAAGGTAAATAGAATGTTTATGTATTACCACAAATAGAATGATTACGATTCTTTTAATTTTTAAATTCGCCGTTTCATACTTTTAATGAATAATCTGTAATGAGGTGATATACGACAGTAAATATTGTATGTAGTAGAATAAACGTCACACACGAATAAAGTGACAACATCGGAACCCGTCTCAGTGTTCGCACATGCCTATTATTGCCTATGCTATTGGCATACGTTCTCGATGCATATTAATGCAAACCACATAACGACTCCTTGCCTCCACAATGTGGTTGCGACACTTCCTGGTACGCTATAGAAACGAGAAACGCGGCAAACGTGTCGTACACAAAACCACGCAAACACTTAACTGTTTTTAAAATTCATAGCTCCAGGCAGTATTACATAAGAGAAAACGTACGTAACAAAATTATTTTCTAGTAACGTTGTATTTTTTCCTATAGAATATGCAACAGTTTGAAGGCCGTACTATGATTTCAGTAATTATTCTACTCATGTTTATAAAGTAATGTAACAGTTGTTGGAACAACTTATGAGCCAAACATGGACACATATGTTTCCAGGCGGTCATGACGGCTTAGTCACACTTGATATTATAATTCCATCATCAATATTCATATACTTAGTCCGTGGCCTTGTAGATGTACTAATTACCTTTGACATTGTATCTCTGCTACATATTTAATGGAAATAACTGGGTAAATGTAAAAATATGCCTTTCATAAAGTCTACGTATGAATATACAAAGTTTCGAAGAAATTTCGGAAGCCAGCCTTTATTCCAAGATGTACCAGCTCAGATGCTGGATTCGATTCTTCCTAATAAACAATTACAAAAGCAGTACATTCTTCGGAATCCCGTGAATCGTTTAATACAAGCCACACTGCCACAATCGAGCCACGAGGCTAACACAAAACAATTGGAAACTCACGATGAAGGTGTCGACCACACTGAAGGTGGATGGCCGCGAGATGTTCATGTCTTAAATGAAGAACACACAACAAGGTATCGACGTCGTGTCATGCACGATGAAAACTACATACATACAGTCTTCAGTGTTGCCCCAGCGATGGAACACTATCTAGATCAAAACAATGCGGTCGAATTATACCAAGCATATTTCGATGGAATGAGTTCTCAGGAACCCGTAGAAAAATGTAGTGTTCGTATAGCTAATGTGTTTCGAGATGAATTCGAACGACCAATTTCATGCGTGGAATGGACGAATGAAAGAAACCCTAAACTTGCCGTAGCATACAGCTACAAAACACCCCTTCCATCAGATTGTTTGGACGATATTCCAAATGACTGTTATTTATGGGATGTAACTATTCAAACTGCACCGATATTGAAAATCGTCCCTGAATTTTCTTGTTGGCAATTGGCGTGTTCTCCGACAGAACCTGAAATAATTATCGGTGGTTTGTCTAATGGAACTGTTAACGTATTTGATATTAGAGCTGGCGAAAATTGTGTGCTAAGCAGTTCAATTTTCACATCTCACCGTGGCCCAATAACATCGCTACTTTACTCTCATTCTCGGACAAATACCGAATTTTTCTCTGGGTCACCAGATGGCCAATGTGTCTGGTGGGATTGTCGAGACCTAACCGAGCCAGTAGATAGACTTATGATGTCAATAAGAAAACCCACAGCGGAGCCTCCAAGTTTTGAAAATTCTGAAGGGGTTAGCTGTTTGGAGTTCGATAACGGGGTACCTACGAAATTTTTGTGCGGCACTGAATCAGGACTGATTATTAATGTCAATAAAATGGGAAGAGAGCATTCTGAAAAGTTAGTTTCATATTGGGATGCTCATGTAGGTCCAGTTCGGTCTGTTCAACGAAGCCCTTGTACTCTCCGCATGTTTCTCAGTTGCGGCGATAGTACTGTTCGTGTGTGGAGTGAAGAAGTCCGTACAGCACCCATAATAGTCACAAAACCATATAATCATGAAGTAATGGATGCGGCTTGGGCTCCGTTACGTTATTCTTGTTATATGTCTATATGTGCGGGTGGCTATTTCTACTTTTGGGATCTTCTTCGTAAATATGAGGGGCCACTAGTGTCGCTTCAAGTATCGAAGCATATACTGACTAGAATGACTCCGTTGGCTGAAGGACACTCTGTAGCTATGGGCGATTATAAGGGATCATTATATCTTATTCAACTATCAGAAACTATGACCGAACCTGGTAGTCGTGACAAAGCACTCATGGCTGGATTATACGAACGCCAGACACGGCGGGAACATATTTTAGACACTCGCCAGAAAGAAATACGTTTGAAAATAAGAAATGAAGAAGAAGCTGCAGCCGCAGCGGCAGCTGCAGCTTTAGTTGAACCAGAAGAAACTCCGGATGAAGATGGAGATTTACAACAAGCAGAAGATGAATACTTTAAAATTGTAAATGCAGACTTGAGCACTATCGAACATCTAACACCAAGCAATGCTTCACTTCTTTAGTATGATTTTCTATATTTAATTTAATTTACCTACATGCAACTTTATAGTTAAGTTACTGTTCCTATGCTTATATTTTTAAAGGAGAATAAAATCCTTTTCCAAAATAAATCACAACACAGCGTGGTTGCCCGAGGGATACAAAAATCCAATTTTTGATTATATAAATAGAATCTAAGCAACAACAGGCATCCCGGATGTAGTGGCAGTCTCGAAACCCGCATCTCTCCCCGTGAGGCTGGGACCATGACCGCCGATTTATCTCACAAAACGACAACTCTAACGTGAGCCAGAATTCAATTCCGATCCCATTCTGTAGAGTGTGTGAGAATTGATGGGGAGGAGAGGAGGGTCTGGTTGAAGTGGTGGCGTAAATTACTCGCGCCCGTGAGTATACTCATAGCGTGGTACAAAAGTGCGTCACCGGCAACTTTCACCGCGAGTACGTCAGAGGTAACTGCACGCACAAGCAATGCTTGCTGCCCTGTTCCCATTAGCATTTAATTCCTGGTTGCACGAATGTACAAACACAATACCAAAACACTATGAAAAACATTGAGATTTATTAACCTGTAAAGGTTGTATGGGTACCTAAGCGATCGCGTACACAGATAAGAGATCGTTCTTTGTTACACTATTGTTCACTGCATTGATTGTTATTTTTTAAAATGTTTCTCTGTCTACTTTATAAAAAAATAAATATTTGCATGTATATGAATTATTATTATTTGACTAGAAAATTAAATTAGAGTTAGTCTGTAGAGTAGAATATCTATATGTCGAGTATATCTATGAGTGAAGTAATTTTTTTTACATAGTAGCTTCTGCTGGATATTGGTTATAATATCTATACATGAACCATAATACCACAATATTACAATATGTATTGTAAAACTGATACTACCTACTCACACAATTATTGTTGGCATTTAAAATACAAGTAAAAAGGATAATAATAATGTGAAGAGGTCAGAGAGATATCTACATTTAAAGCGGTATGTAGTTCGATGTATGTATACAAAAAAAATTGAGCTCTAGTGCATAAACGCCTGATTTTTAAGTATTAGCGCATAAAGAAAATATTTTTTATTTAAAATTATTCTGAGGTTCGGTTTGCGTGGGTCTTTTATAGTACCCATAGATCATGGGTATTATTATAGAACCAGACATACATTTCGTAGAAATATGACACTCAAAACAAAACATTATTCAAATAAGAAAATATTACTGACAATTTCACTATTTCATTTCCTCACATTTTAAGTGAAAAGCTGAGTGTATAACTTGAAACCCGTTTTAGACTCTACTGTCGACAGCGTCTTAGCTCAAATTACTAATATAGAAACGGTAAAAAATTTTTAACAAAAAATGGAACCGACTTCAACACCCAAAAGTGTGAAATAACTTGTTGAAGTCGGTACCATGATGGTTCAAAAGTACCTACTATCACAATATTGTGGGCATGGTACCGACTTCGACAAGTTATTTCACACTTTTGGGTGTTGAAGTCGGTCCCATTTTTTGTTAAAAAATTTTTTCAGTCGTTTTAGTGTAACTCAAAAACGGCTTGACCGATTTTGATGAAATTTAAAATGGGACCAAACGACAAGCATCAGCTTTCAAACAAAAAAAGAATTTTCAAAATCAGTTCACCCAGCCAAGAGATCTGAGGTAACAAACATAAAAAAAAAAAAATAATACAGACGAACTGAGAACCTCCTCCTTTTTTGGAAGTCGGTTAAAAATACATGAGTGGTACTTACTAAAAAGTGGTGTGAAAACGGATGTAGGTACTCGTTTTATGCACTCCTTGTACAATCTGCGTTTTGTAGTTTTTTGTTACTAGTCCGATGGGACTGAACGAGATTATAATGTGCAGCTTATCGAGAGCTGTTGAACTAGACAATTATGTAAGAATCTGTAAAGTTGCTCAAGTAATTTAATTCAATGAATCTAACGAGACGATTTACGAGGAATGTTGCGCTTGCAACAGGTTCGTATATAATCTAGGTTAATGTGACTAGGACAGACAGAAGGTGCTTTAAAAAGGCATACCTGTTTATTATACGGTTAAAAAAATGTCGACCTCGTCATGTCAAGATTTTTATTTACTTACCTAATTTACTATGGTGACCAGGGTAGGTAGGTACAAGGTCTTTATTTTGCTTGAACAAGAATACATTTTGGTGGATACCAACGTATATTCTTATAACCGCCTGATAGTATCTCCAGTGCAAACGCCAAATACTTCTGTTTTTGTTGGGTTGTGTGACTTGTTTGTGAAGAACTGCACTGTGCCCTCACTCTGAGAAATACAGTTCTGAAGTCTCATGTGCCTGTAATTTCATAATTACTTTCTGACTCTGGATAGGGCTGAAAGACTTTACATTACAGCAAATGTAAAACATTATTGTTGAGTTTGGTTCGATTGCATGCAAAATTTGTACAAATGGATGACAAGTGCATTGCAGGACCACGCAGAACTTTTGTCACACTGCAAACACATTTCCGTCTACATCGGGAATTCACTCTATTCGGATATTTTACATGTCGTTTGTGAAAAACGGGGTAAAGGTTAAACACAAAGAATAATTATTTTTCATCATAAATGCTTTTCACTTGTTATAGTCCTACTAAAATTACACTGGTATAATTTAGTTCTTATTACTACTAAAAATCCTACTAAAGTTACAGGATTTAGTTTGATGTATAAAATACTACATGAATACCGCTTTACTGCCTTACTGCACTGCTTCGTCTAAAATAAATTGAAGGTTAAAAGTATCCCTTGAAACAGATACATGAGATTATTATAGTTGGATGTGTGTGTATGGTAAATTAAGTACAGTGCATTAAGTGCATATCTCAATCCGGTCCTACGTAGAAGTACCACATGGCATCAGTTATATAATTAGAATATTTTTTTGTGCGCAGAGCACTGTCGTGTTCATTGTGAGCGAACCAGGTTTCAAGGGGGAACACTGTGATAATGTCACAGAATAAAAAGGCCCAGAAGTATCACTCTGCAGAGCCATTCCAATAAATAAGCGATTCTAGTGTCGAAGCAATAAAGTGCACTTCAGCTTGCAAAGCATGGAGTGCCTAATATTTATATTCACCTACAAGGCGTCTCTTCTATCGCATAGCCACGCATATAATATCGTTCGGGCGGATACTGCGATATACATACCTGTAGCTTTGTACCTAAAGTGCAGAGCTGAGTGAGCCAGGCCTGATAACGTCTATTAGAACGACAATGTCAATTAATATAGTTATAACATTTATAAACCTTACTGCCGATGAAGATTGACAATGTTAGCGAGAATATGTGTTTGTGTATCGCTCACAAAATGACTGAACGGTTTTCACCAAATAATAATGATATCTGGTCCTAATAATAAGTAATGCGGTATTATTATAAAGTAGTACTTAGTTGATAACTATTAAACCATATAGAAATATTGATGCTTTTCCGTGTCTGAAAGAATCTATTTGCGGAAGTGAGTTAAGGGGAAGGAAAAATAATAAGGTATGAAAACAATCACTTTTTTATTATATGGTGAGACAGTGAGGTACAGCCCTACAGTCCTCTCAGAAGTACTCAGAACACATTTTACGTCTTAGCACTAAATTACATTCGCCACAGAGTTACATAACTGTAATTTAACTGCAATCTTATTCCTGAAACCGTGACGTGCCAATGTAACCTATTTACTGATTGGCGGCTGAACTACGAATAAATATGTATATTCATATCGGCTGCTTTACTTAGTGGTAATTCTATAACTTTGGGAATTAAGGGAAGAAGTTTATGTTTCTGCCTCGTTGATCTAGTGGCACAAATCTTCGTTATCTTGAGGTCCCAGATTCAACTCCAAACCAAGGAATTTTCAGTAGCAGTACACTTTGGAATTGTGCCCGATAGAAGATATTATGCTCGCTCTCTATTATATGAGACCAAAACCTATCAAGTGAAACTAGAGTGTTTATTAGTCACATAGGTATGCCTACTTTTTCGGGGACATAAAGGCTTTATGATTTTATTATCATTATTTACTAATATGCTTAATATAAGCTTAGATAATTAACTTTCATATACCTAATCAAAGCATATAAAGTAGGGTAGGAAGTAGGATGTCTCTAAAGTAGAAAAATACATTAACCTCTTGTTACTTAGAGGCTATAAGCTTTCTTTGACCGCAGTCACAACTGGACTTTCAGGTCACTATACAGTCATCAAGTCATCGTTAATAAGCAGAATAAATACCAAGAGAAATAGCCTCGCCACGATTTCAAGTTTCTTGAGTAAATTGTTAGCTTACTTTATTCCATTCAGAAAATGGACTCAGTCCACATTATACCAATATCAAAAATGTGATAATACCATCTGCCAATTTTTTTTACATAGCAGAAATGGGCTCTCATATGCTGCTTTGTTTCTGACCACTAATATCCAACTAGTCAGTGTCAGAATCATCTGACGTAACCACAGAAAAGAGAATAGTATATTATTGCAGCGGCCAGCAAAGGAGGCATTGATAGACGAACGTGTAAACGTGGGCCGAGGCGAAGCCGAGGCACACATACGTAAGTCCATCAATGCCTAGTTGTGGCCAAGGCTTCTATAGTGCTTTTCTCAAATAAGGTAACCTCTCTCACTCCTCTGTGTTATCACATCACTATAGTAAAAAAGATGAGACATCTCCTCTCTGCTCAATCGTTGCCACTGAAGATAAATTTTGTAATGCTGTGTAAACAACTCAATTCCATTGGTTGTTTACATCACGTCTCCTTACATCTTGTCTCCACTTTTTTTGGAGTCTGGGCCTTAGGATGGCAACCGTTACTCTGTCAGGGGCCTGAAGACTTCTTGAGAGCCAATTTCTATTCCAAGTTCAACCTCTTTACCATCTTCTTGATATCCAGAAAGGTAAAATCCCGCTCTTCTCAATTGTCGCATGATAACAAAAATATGTCACAAAAGCCATAGCCATGTCACAATAGAACACTGATCGTTTTGAAAACAAGGATAGCTGCATTGTATAGCTGTCGTCGATGAGTTGAGTTTCAATAAACAAAAGCATTAATATGAACGAGGCGCGTGGCTCGGTAGCTGTAGCGAATGACAATGCCAGATTTGCAAAATCTATACAAATTAGGGCTGCCCCTCATTATAGAGGTAGTTTAAACAACAAAACAAGAGATACACAATACTCTAGTCGAATTAGTTTTATTAATACACCGTTGTTACTATAGCGACATCTACATGTTGCTCTAGTAGATACTTAATTGGCAAGATTTGTAAAGAAGACGCCTACAATCATACCCTTCAATCAAGCCGCCAAAAAACAATCAAGTGACACAACAGAGAACATCCAATTCAGATAGGAGACGTATTTAACACCCTTTAATTGGTTAAATAAAAAAGACTGATTAAATAAAAATTGACAAATTTCGCTTTTAAATCATTTGTGTACGTAGCATGAGTTCAGGCTTTTATTTACAATCAATGAGAGTAAGAATTATTAATATTATCATAATCGATTTCGTGGTAATATTCCAATCGTAATAATTTAACACATACCAGTGATAGTAAACATATGAATGGTCTACCAAGTTGGGAAGGCAAAAGATATGCTCCAATCTAACCTAAGCTTTGACCCAATGACATACAGTATTTGTCCAACTGGCAGCCCTACAAATCCAATACCACCAATACTGTTATCGAGCCAGTCTGACCCACATAAAGTCGTCATCATTAAAACTACTATGGGCACATAATACTACTACATCTGTAAAGGCATTGCTCATTTGTGGCGAGCCTTTTCGGAGCTCCACGGTGGTCGTCGACATCATCAATGTAAGTAAAATCAAGGCTAAAAATAACTCCGTTAAAAATATCCGGTCTTTCCTGCCCGTCTAGGTGCCGTACAGATATTTCAATGTTCCTGTGCTAAGTTAATCAAGGCGCTTGTTGTTTTCCGGTAGATTCTATTTTTAGTTTTCTTATTATTGTTTGTTACTAGGGGTGGATAGAATACGTCTACAGACAAAAACATATTGAATTTATATTTTTCTATAACAACACAAAGGATGTAAAACGCAGGGACATACAAGTACCTAAATGTTTTTTTTTTTTTTTTTTTTATTCCTTATAGGTTAGCCTTTGACCACTATCTCACCTGATGGTAAGTGATGATGTGGTCGAGGATGTTGTTCAGACTAACCTAGAGTTACTGGCTCTCAAGGACAGCTGCCGGAACACACTGTTAGGTGCTTGGCGACAGATTTTCAATTTGAGGGTGGTAGCTAGCCAGGCGGGCATTTGCAAAGTGCCCTACCACCATGCTGTAACGACTGCTATCCTCAGACAACAACCGGGACCGACGGCTTAACGTGCCTTCCGAAGCACGGAAGCGCTCAGTAGTAATGCCCAACCAGCGGTCACCCATCCAAGTCATGACCGCGGCGGACGTTGCTTAACTTTGCTGATCGATTCAGAATGGCTAAGCAAACTTGGCTACGAGCGCTTCAGTAAATGTGAAAAAATGTGTTGGTATTCGTTTTGTGGCCTGGCACAAACCTCCCCGTGGGAATGATTTCACTGATAGTATACTAACTGGATAGCCCCTTGGGGTGTCGGCCTAGAATGTCACCCCCCTCCCCATTGCTACGCTACCTATGTGGGTGTAATAAGAGGCGAATAAAGGTAAAATACCGGAAGGTGGGCATAGCGCCTTCTTTGCAACTGATACCTTAAACTGCGATTCCCAAGATGCCTGCCAGGCGTGGGTAGTATGGCAAACCCCCCTCAATGGGGGAGGCTGTGTTCAACAGTGGACAATCCGGCTAATACAGTATACCAACTGGAGATAATTTTGGTAGCACTAGAGGTATTGTAAATATTGTTGTGAGTATACCTTTGGAGTAATCAGAGCGTTAAGGAGGTAAGGATCACTGACCTTTACCCTATGCACAGTAATATTCCCAGTCGACATAGTATGAATGGTGACATACTGCTCATTAGGCACATTTTTTCCTCTAAGTAGGATGTAAAATGTGATATCCAGCAGAAGGCTATGAAACACTCGTTATATTCTGGGAGGATATCTAAGGAAAAAACCAGAAGGTGGGCAGCAGCGCCTTCTGAAGAACTGCTCTCTGAAGGATCTTTCTGAAGAATCCGGCACCGCGATCCCCAAGCCGCCTGCCAAGCGTGGGGATTATGGAAATCCCTACCTTGGGCTATGTTTAGCAGTGGACTATTATTGGCCGTAGAAATAATTATTTGGAATAGAAGCTAAAACAAAATTATAAGAACCGAAATTGCGAAATAAAATTTATTTAACCCAGATACGGCAGTTCCGTCATCGTTTTTTTACGATGCCATTTTAATATGATTGCCCCATAGCGCCATAAACTTCACAGACATTACTTTTATTTCTTTAAATGGATGTTCAGCATTCCTTTGATGGGTCTACAATAGTTATGTTGAACTGGTTTGCAAGTACTTAAGTGCTTGTCTCATCATAACAAAGCCAGATAATATTATACACGTAATCATAATGGACGTTACATGCCAGATACATAACGGAGAAAGTGGTATATTCTAATGCTTATATTATGTCTACAGATGGTATAGGTGGTGGCATTAGTATGGCACGTGATGAATTAAAATTCTCGTTCTATGCCTGTATACATATGTTAAAATTGTAAAAGGCTTTATACTCGTAGGTACCTATAATATTGATCCAATTGACTTTAAAAAATGGCGTCAACATATTATGTGAAAAACTGCTATGCATCTAAAATCAAACTTTGTTTAAATTGAAAAGCCGAAAATATATCTAAATATCAAACTAACAATATACATAAACATATACATATATTGCTAGCTTCTATCCGCGTCTATGCGGTTAAACCACGTTCTCTCGGGATCTACTCAAAAAATAATATGGACATATACGCAGTTTCAAAACGCACCTATGAAACATAACAAGCAAGTTTCAACAAATTTGAATATACAATATCGAAGTGGCAACAAAACTGTTTTATCCTCAAAACATAGTAACAATTCTCTAAATTAGTATTACTATTCTCATATTGTTTTTATCTCATTGAAATAGTTGCTGTTAAGCTAACAGGGTCTTTAATAGCCATAACTAGTAGAATACTGTGTTAAGGACATGTAATGTTGGAACTAAATAGTATTGTTAAACATATTCCTAGTCTAGGTGTTTTTGTTACGACCAAATAATGACGAACATTATAAAGTAGAAAAGTTGAGTTTATATTGAATTATAATAATTCTTTTTTTTTTTTATTAATATACTTTATTAACAACCTGTTTAATTAATCACCAAAACATTTTATGAGCTAAACAAAAACAATATTATTATAATGATGCCTTTGTAAGATCCGAAGGGAATCATTAACAATCATAACACAGCCTAGCTTGATTTTTGTCGTGACCTGGATCTTAACTAAAAATAGTAATATTAGACATTGCGCACCAATTAATTGCAAAATTTGTACTACTCACTTAATAACCAATAATTAATATAATATAATTTTTAACCAATAATTGATTTAATTAACAACATTCGTTTTTGTTTTCATGTTTCTGTGAATAAATTATTATTTATCTTTTATTTGAACTGGCTACCCGTTTGCTAGTCCGAAAACAAACGAAATAACTTTTGAGGAGAAAATAACTTCTTATTTGTTATTTTTTTATGACACGTTTCGGATCAGAAGAAGATAACCATCGTATCCCACCTCGTTAAGTATACAAGAAAAAGGTCAGGAATCAATATAAAGTCAATGGCAGGAATTCCTCTTCTAGATGTCGTATTATTTGCTCTTTGCCAGTTATTCTTACTTCCAATTGACTTGTCGTTGTGGAACTCACTTATTTTGCTCGAACCTTGTCGTTTACTTTTTTTATGACTACTATTGTTGGCTAGAAAAACTAATAAAATTGCTTTTTAGTATCTTTTTAGTAGCAGATATGGATAAAATTACTTTTAGTATCATTTTAGTAGCATTATTGACACACGCAACACCACTAACTTACTGAAATAATTGTTAAATTTATTTTCTAAGTTGTTAAAAGTTGTATCGATTTCATGTGGCTTAATACCTATGAAAGGCACGGTCGTGGGTACTCTAAGCTGCTACTTGTATATTGTTCTGTTTAAAACTATTATGTCTATTACATGCTGGTAAGAGCATACATGTCGATAACAGTAACCACGATTTGTTGCTTTTATAACATGACCATGACGTCTACGCTGCCAAAGTTTGAGTTTGCCAAGTGTTGTTAGCCCTTAAACTCTACCTCACCCGATGGTAAGTGATGATGCGGTCGAAGATATTGTTCAGGGTAACCTGGAAATACCGGCTCTCTCACACCATTAGGTGGTTAGCGACTAATTTTCTACTTGAGGGTAGCTACTCAGGCACCCGTTCGTGATATGCCCTACCACCAAGCTATAACGACTGCCACCCCAAGATAACAACTGGGACCGACGGCTTAGTGCCCTCTGAAGTGCGAGGTGTGCTCAGTAGTAATGCCACTAGCGCTTACCCATCCAAGCAATGACTGCAGCGGACGTGGCCTTACCTTAGTTTATCGGTTAAGAATGACTAGGCAGGCAAGCTTCACTACGAACGCTTCAAAAATAAGTAAGACACATTTTCCAATATAGCGACTCAGAAGAAGTATGCCACCTATTACATACACATAGAAGTATCGGCGGAAATGAGGGTGTTTTAGTGTGTGGAGTAACTTTAGTATTATAATTCAAAGCAATGTAAATATTTTTTCATGTCACATCGTATACATAGATGATAAACAACATGTTCGGTAATGTGTTGTTTATTATCTAGGTGGTAGGAAATAGTTCTAGTATAGCTTGCGTGAAAAATGTTATAAACGAGAATATGACATTGTCTATCTGTCATTTGTTACTTCTTCACATCTATATCATTGAATAGATTTTGAGATACCCAAAGCCGGATTTATGAAAGTTCTTCAGACATTTTCTCCATTCATAATTCTTTGTTAATCATTCACAGCTATTATAAACTATATTATTCTCACGCTTCTTACCAGCTGGCGAATACTTCATCGGCCGCTTATTTATATAGGAATCCTATAAGTGAGCTTGTCGCACACATACAAGCGTTCGTTGTAAAAAGATACGGGCCCACCAAGCTAGACAAGTATGTGTTGAGATAGGAGTTAGCACCGAGCATTGTTTCATTTAAAATTCAAGGCACGTAAGTGATCTGCTCGCTGTGCCAACTTAGGATTTGTAATTTTTCTCCGCGTACGTTCCAGACTTTAGACCCGAGTCACATATGGCGGTTCTTGAATTAAATTGCCTGTATCTATGCTATTTCTATAGCGAAGGTGGGTGATACCTTTTTAATATTATTTTCATCCCATATATTATTCGAAAAACGGTGATTGCTACTTGAATAAAGTCAAGTAAGTCGTAAAGATACCTTCATATGAATGAGATGAACGACCTTCATATGGGGAGCAATAATAATAAAATAAAACGATTTTAATACCTTATACTATACGTAGGTTATATGAATATTTATACTGTAATGATATAGAACATATGAAAACTTGCGTAAGCAACGTAGGAACTCCACGTTTTGTCTATTTTTCATGAAAGTAGATGAAAAGTAGTTTCATGTCAATTTTACCATTTTTAATCTGTTTTATAATAAGGACTTTCAGATTCATTAAGGCATATAGTGCTTTGTTTAGATCTTCACTTTGAAAACTATCGTGAGTTTTATCCACATTAACTTTTTAGAAACCTTTTTTAGGGGCTGTAAGACCTAGGCATTAACTAATTATATATGATTTTTAGAAGAAATTGTTCAAAATCACGTTTTCGGCTTCATACGTTCCTGGAGAGTATGTTCAACTTTATGTAAATGATTTTATTTATTCTAAATTTTCAATGTTATTTGAGTTACAGATTTAAAAAAATGTTTAAAATAACTACAACAGGGCCTTAACTAAACTGGAGTACTCCCAGACGAGGGACTTCAAAATAGTGCAAAACCGGTCAGAATCTTTCCGGTAAAAATAAAGCGAGTCCTAGCCTTTCCCAATTTATTTAGATCAAGTTTATTTTGATCTGTTTAGATGAAAATGGTCTCAAATAAGGCAGGCCTATTAAAGTTATTATTAATTTATTACCTTCCAGTACCTCATTGTTTCTCCTTGTTTTGCAGTAGCGTGAGGATGGGCAGTGCAGTGCGATGACAGGAGCCGCGCTGGTGGCGCTGGCGCTGATGGTGGCTGCGGGCGCGGTCGGAGCCCAGCTGCCGCCCGCCGACGCACCGCCCGCGCTCAACGACACACGTGAGTGAGTCCATGACTGCTAAACGTTGATCTGGTTGCTTGCTCTTTTCATCGCCTCCAATAGATTCCACATGAGGTATGGAAATTCGACGACATATCAAATCAATATGCATAGTATTCCATCGTACTCCCCCTCGTGTACGATCTCAGTAGGAACACGAGAAAGCACACATAAAAATGGCTAATAACATAAGGTATATGTCCTTATATATTTAAATAGGACAAAGGTCGGAAACGCATCCTCAAGACCTCTGTTATTGCGGATGTTTGTGGGCGACGGTGATCACTTAACACCAGGTGAGTCGCCTGCTCGTTTGCCCTCCTATACTATAAAAAGGTAGCTCATGGCAAGAATTAGTAGGTTGAAGGTACAAGTAAACGAAGTAACTACTTAGCATTAGAATTTGTGACGTGTCTGACCAACACAAATAATGAACTCCTTTATTACGTCACCGAGAGTGAGACATTATTTTCATATAAACATGCAAATAAGTACGAACATAATGCTACAAGTAAGCATCCGACTTCTGAGTAAACTAAACTCATATTCCATTCATCGAAATACCCCAAGACCGGCTGCAATTTATGTAAACAAAGCACGGCTAGGTCCAGCCGGTCCCGTTAATTGAACACCGTCGGACGGCGCACTAATCGCATATTGCGCAGCTTTCCCTTTGGAAAGTAACGAATCACTGCCAAATGAACGGTGAACTGCCTTCAACATTGATTTATCGAGTCATTCTCTTAACTAAAAGTGGGCAAGAGCCACCGAGCAACTCATAGTTTGCTTAACAAAGCAGTTAACTCACAGCTTGGCGTGAAATCGGTAACGCTCAAGACAAATAACGCTCATTTGTATAAGCTACGAGCAAATATGCAACACATGTTGCAACTGTTGCCAGTAGCTGGCTATATTTATGAACTAGGTAAGAAATTAATCTCTCCTAACCTACTTAACACGGTAGAGACCTCGAGCAGTAATTATACTCCTATGCGATTGCTTTCGCTGTTGCACACACATGAGTTTCCCAGTGAAATGTGCGCCGTGTTACACTTGCACAGTATTTGCTTTTTGTGTTGCATAATTGCAAACCAAACTATGCTGTTGAACGTTACACGAGCCGAATGAATTTTAATGATTTTCTGAAATAACAAATATGGTAATCGGAATAAATTATGGGTAGAAATGACCGCGTCGTTCCGCGTCCCCGTAGGTGTGCGGTGAAATTTTACGTGGATGGCTAGCCGTGTTATTGCCTTTAATAAAATGACTCGTGCATTGACATGCATACATTATGCCCAAACATGTTGCCTATTTTATATACAAGTATACCTATTGTTTTTTTTTTACCGGCGGTATGCCTTTATTAAACAAAATTACTACGAACTATACACAACACTACAGCTACTACAATAAAAGCATTTAGACAACCTACAAGTCATAGCAGACTCACAGGCAGTCCAAATGCTCCAGACCAGCATGCTGGCAGCATTGCCCCGTTGAATTGCAATGCTAACCTATTGAATAGATTTCTACTTCGTTTTTTCTAATATGTCCAATGTCTATATGGTATGGACCAACCTAAGTCCATTTCATCGTTGTGTCATATTGTCTTAATGACGCGAAGGGGCTAGAGTGACCTAGCTTAGGATAACATAGATTGCATTCAATTTAGTTTACCACTATTAACGAACAATATCCTGTTTTGAATTATACTAACGCAAAGGTCAAAATCGTGGAGAATGAAATAAGAGTGAGACGAAACCATTGTTGTATAACAATTGTAAATTGATATCAATTTACGCAACGTTATACTTTTTGATTGTTATCTGCGATTAAAACAATGACATGGGTTGGGACTAAGCCTGCTTGATCGAAAAGCAATGAAACTACACTAACACAAAGAAAGAACTAGTTTCATAAACAGGCCTCTCGCAATATCACATGTATTTTCCAGCGAAGTTAATGTTCGCTTCAGGATGTGACACAGAATGCATCTAGTCCCGGTAGCTTGAGGAGTACCTAGTCTCTCATACGATCGTGACCATAAAATGTTATATATCTACTATAGTATTCTTGAATATGTGACTATACATACGCACATACTTGAACTTTTAAAATATATTTAAATTCTGGCTTATTTTATTACATATAATTATGAGCTGTTAAAGAAAATTAGTAAAATTTTCGTGAATTTTAATCAATATTCAACAAAAATCTAAATTATCCACAAACTATAGCCTTATGCTGTACCTACTAAATAGTAACACATTTGGGCTACTTACACAATATTTTAAAACTACGCGAGAGATCTGAAGTTAATGTAGGTATCAGCCGGATGGTCTACTACTACACTACTGAACATAGCCTCCCCCATTCACGCTTGACACGCATCTTAGGGATCGCAGTGTGAGATATCAGTTCCTCAGAAAGCGCTGCTGCCCACCTTCTGATGTGTTAGCATTATTCGCCTCTTACGACGTCCACGGGTAGAGATAGCGAGGTGACATTCTAACCCGCCACCCCACGGGCATGATATGTAATTAATTATATAATAAGTATGTACAAATAAGTTTGTATCAATCTTGTCTTAAGAGAAAATGGAGGTATAACGTTCACCTAAGTTCCGGCCGATTGCTATCTTGCTTTACTCTACACCAAATCCCATCTAGACCGGAACTTTTAATGCTTGTTCAATGTTACCGTAGCACAATTTCGTTCAGAAACTTCGTTCTTAAACTGGCTCTTCTATAACCCCTATCTTTAAAAGGTAAAAACTGACGATCAAACCGACAATTTCAAACTCAGTCCTTTAATTAACAAGCCGAGTTACTGGGTATCTATGTAATCCATCTTCTGTATAAACTATCTAAGTGTATCTGTTAGCTAAATATATGCTCTTTAATACGACTCGCTGTGTCTAGTAAGTTACCTCTAATAAACACAGAAAAATTAACATATAAATGCAAAATTTTCAACTATTTTCTTTTTCAGGATGTGGCACAGAATGTGTCCGGTGCGCGGCAGATGGCTGCGTCAAATGTGCTCGTCTACTAGTGCTACCAGAAGGCACCTGCGCACATGACTGTCCATCGGGCACCAGGGAATCTTGGGCACATGACGACCATCTGATGGGTAGAGTCTGCTATCCTGCTCATACTTACAATGAGGTCAGTGTTCACGGCACTATATTATTTAATCATAATTATAGTACTTTTTTATCCATGATTCGAATCCCGCCGCGGGCTTGAGCTTCACCGCATTGTGGAAGGGCATTTTACGAATGCCTGCCTGGCTAGCGATCACCCTTAAGTAGAAAATCTGTCGCCAAGCACCTGACGGTGTGTTCCGGCAGCAGTCCTGGAGAGCCAGTAATTCTAGGTTAGCCTGAACAACATCTTCGACCACATCATCACCTACCATCAGGTGAGATAGTGGTCAAAGGCTAACCTATCGAGCATAAAAAAAATAGGAATGTTATATCCCTCTCTTAGCGATGTACATTTCAGCAGATAATCTATTTGTATCTTTTTATAAAGGGTTCAGGAAGAGCCAGTGAAATCGGGCAAATGAAGTCTTAAAGTGACGGGCGCAGTGCATTCGTGACTTGTGACGGAATGCATCAGTTATATTCCGTCACAATAATAAAAATCAGTTAGAGGAATATTTTATCCGTTAAAAATTATAATATTCTCCATTTTATAAAACCGTTTTATAACCTGACCTATTATTTTTTCTGGGGACTTACTGATCTTGATTATCTAGAACCACGAACTAAATATAACTACTTATCTAACATGATGATGAGTATACGATTTTCTTGCGTATAACATAATATATTTCATATCTACGATGGAACTCCCCTTTTAATGTAAAGTTCGTTGAAGTATTTTTTTTAGAACTGATTAATGAACCATATGCTAGTCCAGTCGATAAAGGGTTCCGTATGTAACTTAAACATTATCAAATAAAAATTATGTTATTTTCTACGACGACTATTTAGAAAACAACTTTGTCGTAACAGTAATGGCTGATGGTACAAAATTGGTCCAGCACTTATTTCACTCTCTCGTGACCACAATCACTGCAACGTGATTGAAATGTCGTTGGGATAAAAAGAATGAAAGTACATTACTTATATACCTATTTTTTTTGTTATTTACTGTACTGTATCAGCCTAATTTTGTCCACTGCTGAACTTCTTTTGAGGGTTTCTTGGGGATCGCAGTCAGTTCCTCAGAAGGCACTGCAGCCCAATTTCCGATAATTAACCTTAGTCAACTTTTACGATAGCCATAGGTAGCATTTCGGGGCGTGACATTCAAGCTCGGTACAACACAGGGGAACTTTTTTAACTACCATGGTAATAGCGAAAACTTTATAAATGCTTTGTAGAATAGATATCATTAATATGCCCAAGCAGTTTGTCCGACTCACACTTGGCTGGTATCATTTTATCTCTTTTGAATTAAAAAATGTCTTCAGTTTGTTTTTTAAAGAATATTAGGTATGATAATAT
Organism: Plagodis dolabraria; assembly: GCA_963854805.1. Taxonomy (NCBI): domain Eukaryota; kingdom Metazoa; phylum Arthropoda; class Insecta; order Lepidoptera; family Geometridae; genus Plagodis; species Plagodis dolabraria. The sequence continues at coordinate 17,398,502 of OY978447.1, read as the reverse complement.
AAAATCCAAAATAACTTAGAGCATTAACGCAGAGCTAACTTAAACTAAACTAAACTTTACTGATTGTCTCTTGAACACTAGAAACGGCGGCGATGTGTTGCCACAAAGGGCAGTTAAAGGTTTCCATGGCCATGAGCAGTTTGAAGCATTCCGTGGTATGTTAATAACATGCTATCATTGTGTTACCTATATCTATATTCCGCCTAAAAACAATAGGCCCGTTTTAAAGGATTTTTAAGGCCCGTTCCAAGACACAAGAAAGTAATACCTATGCCCTACGTAGACATTGGTGTCCGTCTGTCCGTTCTATCTTTAGAGAGCTGTATCTGCTAAAGGATAGTTGGTTGAAATTACTACAAAATATTATTACGGTTTATTTTAACGGATTGTTTAACTAGTAGTAATAGAAATATTTTTTTTTTAACAAAAAATGGAACCGATTTCAACACCCAAAAGTGTGAAATAACTTGTCAAAGTCGGTACCATGCGCACAATATTGTGATAATAGGTACTTTTGAACCATCATGGTACCGACTTCAACAAGTTATTTCACAGTTTTGGGTGTTGAAGTCGGTTCCATTATTTGTTAAAAAAAATTTTACAATCTCTTTTGTTACAATTTTTTTCAATCTTTTTAGTGTAACTCAAAAATGGCTAGACCGATTTTGATGTAATTTAAAATGGGACCAAACGACAAGCATCGGCTTTCAAATAAAAAAAGAATTTTCAAAATCGGTTCACCCAGTCAAGAGATCTGAGGTAACAAACATAAAAAAAATACAGTCCAATTGAGAACTTTCTCCTTTTTGGAAGTCGGTTAAAAAGTAATAAATTATAAGGGGACCGCATACAGGAAATCTGTTTCTTTTTCGAAGTTTATGGAATTGCTCAATCGCAAACACAGTAAGATAAGCGTCCAACTTGGAGTGATTATAAAAATTTAATTAAACTTTTTTTAAGCGTGGTTTGGACTCACTCTGTTGTCGCCGAACTGAATAACTATTTTATTTGTATTATTGCAGTATACGTAATGATATAGTGTGTTATGTATTTGGACGGGGCGTACGGAACCCTCAATATGGAATTCCGACTCACACTTGGCTGGTATCATTTTATCTCTTTTGAATTAAAAAATTCCTTCAGTAATTTTTTTTAAAGAATATTAGGTATGATAAAAGAAAGCGCAAAATAACTTCAAAGGTGATTTTTTCCGTATTTACGCAGAGCTATTTTAAGGGCAGTCCCCCAAACCTTACAAACGGTGTCAGCTCATCAAAGTGCAATGCCTTGAGACGATGAGGGCAAGTGATGCAACGTCTAGTGACTATTCTCTAAACTGTGGCAAAGTTTTGATGCGCGATGAGGCAATGCTGAAGCCATTAGGAACGTAAATCTGGGCCCGTGTTCCAAACATTCAGTACATGCGGATGCATCTTACGTTTAAAATTATTGCCGGTGTTTGTGTATGAGGTAACACAGCGTTCATGGCGAGAGCATTTGGGTTACTTATCTGCAACTAGGCTAACTAGCAACAAAAAGTCTCTATTTAATACCTTTATCGATTTTTCACCTAAATCCGTTCAGCCACTACGGCAGAGAGTGGTTACTAACGCGCTCGTACAAAACTTTCCCATTTAAGATTAGCAGGAATGAACATAACTTTTCATATCACGATTTTTCCGCACTTTCTTTATGAAAGTTATGTTTGTGGTTGGCTTTTCGTAAGAGTAATCAGCCACTTATAATAATGTTTTCCTGAGTATGACTCGGTTCTTATTGCTTTATAATAATGTAGAGCTACAACGTGACATGGCGTAATATTATAGTGTTATTAACTATTTTTCCTGGCATTCAAAAGTTTGTTTTATCATCTATATATCTTATATTGCTTTATGATAATGTACTATAATACGTTGATAAACATAAAGTAGGTAACTTTTTACGTCGTAAAATACAAATTCATTATGAATGAATTCATCCAAAACAGGGAGGCAGTTTTCCAAATCGTTGCATAGGTACCTATTTATATTTCGATTACGCATGCAATTTGTATTGGATCATCCATTGAAGATTATTTTTTGTTAGGTAGAATGTAATGTTCATACAAATTTCTTTGCACAAACAATTTCGATAACGCTCCATGTATGCCATTGTGCCCGATGCGATGAGTGATAATGCAATTAATGTCGCTATTATGGGCTAATGTCACAATCGATCATGTAGGCATGCATTACTAAAAGATTTTTTTAATGGAACCGACTTATAACTTTGAAAAGTATCTAATAACTTGTAGGAGTCGGGCCATGAAAGTGAGCTCAGTGTTTAGATTATCATAACATTTACGTCTCAATAAGCGCGGACTATGAATATAGAGGTGTATGCATGAAGTTGTAGGTAAATATGTACTAAAAACCCTTTAGAGATCAATATTAAGAGAACTATGAAGAACTAACTTGAAGCAATGATAACCGAGTGGTTATAGTTATGGACTGCGAAGCCGCAGGTCCCTGGTTCGATACCCACCACCGGCTGGAGCTCCCACATCATGGTAGGAGGGCATTTTGCTAATGCTCGCCTGCCTAGCACCTAATAGTGTGTTCCGGCAGCAGTCCTTGAGAGCTAGTAAAATTACAGGCAAATGCATGAGACCTCAACAACTGTATGTACCTATCAGGGTGACGGGCGCAGTGCTGTTCGTCTCTTGTGACGAAATGCATATGTTATAGGCGGAGGTTACTGCTAAACATCAGATGGGCCTCATGCCCGTTCAACAACACTATCAAAACACTAGACATTCCTACAATCTTTATCATATTAGGTAATTTAAATAAAACAGCAAGGTTGTTTTGTGGAAGTGAGTGTGTGTGTGTTTATTACCAGTTACCTCAGAAACAGCTGAAGGAATTTTGTTGCAACTTGGTATCTAGGCACATATTATTAGGATCTAGATTTTTACTTAAAATACTTTTTAACCCGGTTTGCTGATTTGTTCTCTCAGAAGCGTGATAAGTATAACCGATGTCACGTGGGCCAAGCAGTGGGTGGAAACTTGTCTTCGTTATTAACCTTATTTTAGTCGCCACGTTTGCTTCTATTTTCTATAGAGCCTTTTACTAAGTTAGATGCGACAAATACTCTCTGAAACTGATGAGTACCTCATTTATATAATTATATAACCAGTTATCGCTGAAGTTATTACTGATAACAATTCTTAAGATGTTATTAAAACATTATACGAACAATATGCGAATATGCTTAGGTATAATTAGTCAATATGGCACACAAAGTTGGAGAAACATACGCATTGTAATTCATTTTATTACAATCACAAGACAATTAGTATGCGCAAGATTCGAAGAAATACACTGCTTTTGAACATTGATTTAATGGTAACAGTCTCTTAAAGACACTTGGCGAAAAAAAGGAACACAAATCAAGAGCTAGTATGCCCTAACAATTAAATTTAAAGTATACTCGTAGATACCTCACATACATATATTTTTAAACCTACATATCTCATGCTGCTAATGAATTTGTTCATGTTATCCAGCCTGTACCTATCAAACTTCATTTATATGTTGACAGCTGATAGTTGGCGGAGCATGCGGCGCTGTCGCCTGCATTGCGCTGGTAGCTGCAGGTGCAGCGTACGTGAGGTGTCGACACAACGCTCGATCGCACGCGCAGCCGTTGCCACAGGCTAACCACGACGATGACACCAAGCTGCGGGAGTTCCACAAGCAACTGGACTGCTTACGAGTGAGTAGATTCTGTACATAGTACTGGTAACTGCTGGAGTGGCGTACTCGCGGTGTCGACACAACGCTCGATCGGCCAGCCGCTGCCACAGACTGACCTCGACAATGACACCAAGTTACGAGAGTTCCACAAGCAACTGGACTGCTTACGAGTGAGTAGATTCTGTACATAGTACTGGTAACTGCTGGAGTGGCGTACTCGCGGTGTCGACACAACGCTCGATCGGCCAGCCGCTGCCACAGGCTGACCTCGACAATGACACCAAGTTACGAGAGTTCCACAAGCAACCGGCTGCTTACGAGTGAGTAGATTGTGTACATCGTGCTGCTAATTGCTGGAGTGGCATAAGCGCGGTGTCGACACAACGCTCGGTAGCTCGTCCAGCCGCTGCCACAACCTGGACAATCACACCAAGCTACACACTTACGAGTGATTTGATTATGCAAACACTTTTGCGCAAATTTTCAGCTTCATGAGGCTAGCACGTGTAAGTAGCGTTAAATCAATGGAATAATTGTAGTAGTCGGGCACAGGCCAGCTGGCAAAATTATAAGAGACTGTTAAAAAGGTAGTTAAAGGTCTTTTCATATGCTTTAAGCGGTCAGTCGCAACCGCAACCGCAGGCTAACTAAGGAGATGACACCATGCCATGTACTAGAGATGGGCCGAACATGGGTTTCACCGAATACGAACATTCGGCCGAATATTCGGTAAAACTCATACCGAACCGAATATTCGGCCGAATGTTTGGCACAATTTATTTCCTTACTAAAATAATGCGCCGGACACTCCCTCCCGCTCCCCCGTTGTACCGCCGATGTTATTATTGCATCATCTAGTAAACAGTAAAACTTCACCGCGTAAGTTTGTTATGGGAATTTTTATATTTAAAATTTATAAATAAAAATAAAACTTAATGTCTCACAATTAAGATCCAATTATAATAACGTTATTTATTATAAAGGTTTCACAGTTGTGCGGTCCGAGACCGTATTCTAAAGATGATATAAAATGAGAAATAAATCCTTGATTTGCTAGTTGATATAAATGTTTATTTGATATGTAAAATAAATATAGTGATTTAATGATAGTGAGCTGCGTGAGATACAATCAAATCGATGCTAATTACGAACTGGTCATTTACTTAGAACGATGCCAAAAATTATTACGCGGGAGAATATGCGGTTGCACCGTACAGTAGTTTAACCCCAAAACAGCTACATACTTATAAATTGTTTTTAATAACCATATTTTTTATCTGCTGTTATTGGAAATAAAACTACAGTGTCTACATAAAAATACTGCAAATTACTTACCACATAAAAACAAAATATAGGACACATTTAACATTCAATTCATGATCAATCGGTTTAATACCGTATTAACTTTGAGTACCGAATTTATCGAATATTCGGTGATTTGACCGAATATTCGGCCGAATACCGAATATAAAACGAATATTCGGCCCATCCCTACCATGTACCTACTATAAAGGTGCCTATATCAATATTTTCCATTAAAGCTTGGCTTACTTTTATTTTTATTACACATAAAGGTGTAATTAGAATACACCCATACTGTGGCGCTACATCTATACAAACTTACCACGACGAAACCAAGTCATACCAAGAACTTGACTTATTACTTGTACTGTCTACTTTTACGATTTACCTAAGTTAAATGAAATTACTAATAAATTGATAAGTATCTATTATTATCGCTTCCACGCTCGAATGCAAGCAAATCCGTTGAGTAATAGAAAGCATAATATAGCATACCCAATCCAACTGGACAACACTGTTTCACAAAATTCCGATTTTCTAAATATCTTGAACCCATCCCATCACATCATTGATTGGACACGGCAATTTCAAACCCTAAATTCCCAAAACTCCAATCTTCATCAACATCATGCAGATCCATTACGGGGTTATGCTCTTTTGGACCGGTTTTGGGCACGCACGTGCATTCTGACTCATCAATCAGCTAAGTAACTGTTGCCCAATCTGTTACGTAGTGGAACCTAATATTATGGAAACCACTTTTGGGCTGCGGCGGGTGGGTAGTGTGGAACGTGAGGCAATGCTAATGGCTTCTGTTGTGGCTCAGCTGAACAAGAAAGAATGTGACATTATTTGCGATGTAACTAGGTGTCCCCGTGTACTCGTAGGTACTGTTATGTGTGTAACTATTGAAAGGATAAACAATATGCTTGTACAGTTATGATGTCATAGTCTTTAACGTTTGAGATATAAAATACCAATACGATTGTGGTAGATCCGACTAGAAAGTTTAAACGTTGTAGCCTTAGCGGTACAGTGTTACAAGACCATGCATGTCTTTTTCACAAGCTCTGAAAACTGGCACTCATACACGATCACGACATTACCATCTGCCTCCCCGAAGATCTCCCAGCTTGACCAGTCGATATCAAAGACTACCGTCACGTTACCGTAACTTTGGGTGAAGACTGCACTTGCAATCATCACTAGCGGTCACCCATCCAAGTAATAACTACAGTGGACGTTGCTGAATCTAGTTGATTAGTTAAGAACGACTATATATCCTGGAGTTCCGCTAAGAGCATTTCAAAAGATCTGATCCATCTTATAATGTGATTTGTTGTATTTCAGCCTCATGCGTATACACTGCTTGCAATCCTGAACCACACCCGGCACCAAGTTAGAGAACTCTATCAGCTCGGAAACAACGATGCTGCAATGGCATACAGGTAACGTAATTGAGGAATCACTGTATATTATAATTGCACTACTAGACGAACGATGCCGTACTCTAACCTTATTGGAGACATTCTGAATGGAGGAAGGCTAGGTCTTGACTGTGTAAAAAGAAGAGAAAGAACACGATGAGAGTGAGAAATGAATTTACAGAGATTTTCCAAGGTCGAGGCAAGTGGAACTCTATGATATTTGGTACTGATAAATAAAATGCTTTGTAAAAGCGGCAATGGTTGCTTTCTTCGGGACATATTAATTTTAAAAGAACTGCCAAAGTGTAAGTTTAATAGCCCGTAAATAAATAAACGTTTCTTAGTTCTGATCGCGACTTCAAAACTACAATACAAACGGCGTTTTTAGTATTTCTTTGTTTAATTGAGGATATGGGTATATTACAGTTATATTCAAGATTCCTAAATACGAGTAGTTTAGTCTGAGAAACCAAACAAAACATAAACTTAACAATCTTGACGCCCTTTTCTTTAATATTTGTCTAAAACTTATTTAAATTTTAGCTACGATTTATTTAATTTGTAGCTAAAATTTATTTAATTACTTTCAACATTTCAACATTCTCTAATTTTTATCTAAATAATACATAAAATAAATTTGTATTTTATGTATTATATTGAAAAATAAAATGAGCTCTAGACTCCACTAGACGATGACGCTCCACAGGTTAGAGTGCAATATTTTTGGCTACTTTCTCATGTATCGAAGCCAAAAATAATTTAATATAATTTTTAGCCGTATAGTCCTGTATCCTTGGAAATTAAATTAAATATTCTACTCTAAATATCAAGTTTGTAATAAAAACAAATAGAAAACAATTAATTAAAAAAGATAAAAATGTATGTAGTGACCATTACGCCTAGTTTTCTAAAGCTCCTAAGCTGACATGACGCCATAAACGCTCCGTATTCAAACCGGATAAATTTTCGACGCAGTTCGATCTTACATGAAGCATCCTCTAACGATCAAGAATTTCTTGATGTAGTTGTTTTCTTAGAATATTTTTAAAACATTTGTTATTATTAAATACTTATGGAGTTCCGCAAAGTAACCCCTGATTATTATATTATTATCTAGTTTTTATCTCATTACCGATTTACTGGCAGACAGACAACAGCAACAGATTCTCATTTATATGTCTCGATGTGCCCATTACGTAAGGAACCCTAAAAGTCATTATTTTTTACATAAATAAATAGTTAAGGCGGATTTTTTATATATCTGTGGTTAGAATCGAGCCGTGGACTTGATTTTAATTGCATGGTAGTAGAGCATATTGCTAGTTAGCACTCTAAAGTAGATAATCTGTCGCCAAGAATCAACATCATGTTCCAGCAGCTGTCCGTGTTAAACCTGTTTACCATATTTGACCTCATCATCACTCACAGACTGGTGAGATTGTGGTCAACGGTTAACCATGTCAAAAAACGCAACTTCATTATAAATGGCTCAGCTACGAGCATGTGTGATTAATCAAATAAGTAGCACAAATAATACAATAGCACTTTAGGTAACCACTAAATCTGGCATTAAACGGTGAGCTGCCCCAACTGTTAGTGCTCGTATATTGTCTCTATGCAGAAACAAAATGTTTATAATCATTAATCATACATACGAAAGGGGTTAATTGGCGTTAGAGGCAGCGGGAGGCAAATTCATATTTAGTTCTAATAAGAGTTCAGTTTCTCGCTTCTGATTGGTCAGCATTCGTGCTTCTTATAGATTAGAGTAGTAAGGTAAAAGCTTAATTACTAATCAATACTATATAAAACCGTTTAAAGATGTTTAATTACTATCTACGATAGTACTTACAGGTGGGTTCCATATTATGTGAAAAAAACATGCCAAAATCACGTGTCACAACCCGTGATATTACTTTCATGTTTGCGTAGCTGTGGCTTTATTATGAACAAATACTCAGACTTTCGTAATACGCATTAAAATTGTATTTGTTACACTTCGACATCTAGTCCTTTTTTCTGAATCAGCCGAAATATTTAGTCAACCTCCAAATTGGTTTTTGTTCGAGGATATATTTCTGGTAATTGAAACGTTCAATGGCGCATTATAAGAAACCAATCAACCCACTTTTGAAGATAGACAGCGAAAACATGTCGATAACATGTGTGTGTTAGTTTTTGCGTTTGAACAAAAAACCAGGTTGAATATGGAATACATCTCAGAACGACGGCGTTCATGCGTGGCGGGATTGTTTATGTAACATCAAGAAACGGTTACTGAATATATGGTTTCACTTGAAATGGAAGCACCTGATTTAGAAATGAAGCAATATGAACTGCAATATGCGTAAAGAAATATATGTACGCACATGTATCAAGAACGATACCTGATGTACCTATCATTTACGTAGGTACTGTTTTAACGATGTTTTCTAAATATTAATAAATTATAATTTGGTTATTATCATAATATCAATCTTTTTAAAAATCAACGGTGGGTGCACTCATTTTAGAACTGTTTGTCCTTCAAGAAAGATATTTTTTTATCTCTCTCCATACTAAGCCAATGTGGACCAAGCCACACTTTTGACGTCATATTCCCAACGTTTTATTGGTCATCCTTTATTCTTTTCTGGAATACCTTGTATGCCAAAAGGTGTCATTATATTGGTCCATTTCATTTTTTCTACTACTACTCCAAAATAAGTCGTAAAATTTTGTTTTTTGCATGTGTATATATAGATTTAGTTTAGTTCTTACGTTCTCTTATTTTAACTCCAATTGTAATTATGGATACTGTTGGAGACGTTTGACGCTTATGATGTTTATTAAGAGGGGACGAGCCCTGGGAATAATTTGAAGAACTTTCACGAGATCGACGTTTCCTGTCGTATTCCTGTTTTGTCCTCGAAAACTGAGTCGATTCACTATTAATCAAATATTTTCTGGCATTAAAATTTTAAGGAAGAATATACCTTATCTCCATGGAAGTACTACGTACAACTTGTACTTATTACTTCTATGCTTATCTCCCATTATTTTCTTCTATGGTCTATGGTAATCATCTTGTCAAATTTTTCTTTATGTGATTGTGACGGCACGAGGCCCACCTGATGTTTAGCGGACTAACCCCTGCCTATAACGGATGCAATTCGTCCAAACGAATTGCACTGCGCTCGTCACACTGAGACATACAGTTGTTATAATTCTAATAATAATATTAATGGTATTGGATCAAAAAGTTATGTACATTCCTTTTTTTCATTATGAGCTTTTTTTTTAACTTGATTCCTTTTTACTATAATATAACTTTTACTTTGATAAATCAATTCAATCACAATATAATTTTGTGGGTACTTTACGTATTTCAGGACTTTTTAAATATTTGTTCTCCATCTTCAACCTGCGCATTTAGTAATTGATTTGATGTTCAATTCTAAGCCTTTACATTAAATTATTGTATTCTTTTGTTTTTTTTATGCATGATAAGTGAGCCTTACCACTATCTCACCTGATGGTAAGTGATGATGTGGTCGAAGATGTTGTTCAGGCTAACCTAGAATTACTGGCTCTCAAGGACAGCTGCCGGAACACACCGTTAGGTGCTTTGCGACAGATTTTCTACTTGAGAGTGGTAGATAGCCAGGCAGGCATTCGCAAAATGCCCTACCACCATGCAAAAAATTCTAATATGTTTCTTCTGTAATATTTTATTTTATCATTTTACTGAATAGGACCTTAAAATAAAGGAGCGATCACCTATCGAAGTTTATCTACATATTCTTCCCCTTTTTCGTTTTCGACCTGCCAGTTCAAACATAACTTGGCATCGGAATTGACTTCCAAGACCAGCTGCCGCAGCACTTCGTCTCCCTTGTCACGGGAATCGTGTTTGTTTCGAGTACAACTCGTAGATTCACTCCAGGCATAAAGCGGTGTTGAGTTTTTAAAATTATTTTACAGTATAAGTACATACTTTTTATGCCCCCTTAGCTCAACCGCAAAAAACTTGCAGTAACTATAGTTGGTAGATTTATACAGATAAGTAGGTTGCTAAGTATAGGTTACCTTATTGAAATCTAGGATTTATGTTTCAGTTGCATCCTGAGCGATCTAGCAAAGTTGCTGATACTATTGAATAAGCAGCAAGTGCCTGTAGTTCCAGAGGAATGGCCGAGGCTTGCTAGCTGGGCTGATAGGTAAATGGGGATTACCTGTTTTTTTTTTTACTGAATTCAAAAAAGTTTTAACTGTAGAAGAAATTATATTTTATCCTCGAATCACTGGGTTATTATTTTTTGGAAAGGGATTGATTTTATATTATTACTAGCTGATCCGACAAAAGTTATTTTTCCATACCTATAGGCAAATAAAAATGAAAAAAACTTTAATATATCTATTTAAAAATAGTTTACGTCCTATTCTCAGTGCTACTGAATATACTCACAAAATTTCATAGGAATCGGTCAAGCCGTTTCGGAGGAGTTTTGTTACGAAAACTGTGACACGAGAATTTTATATACTCGTATTAGAGATGTTACTGTAAACTTCTGCGAGAACTGAGAAATTTTAATTTCTTATTTATGATGCCACTAACAATAATCGTGGGAAGTGTCAAGGGTGTGGTGCTTGAATATCACAAATAAAGTTTTATCTTGCTGCATCAAATACATTGTTACAAGCCAAGTTTCCAAATTTATTTAAATTAACCAAACTTAATTTTATTCCAGAATCCTCAAGCGGTTCAGCCGTATGAACGTGAATCAGCCTCAAGAGAGCCAATTGGTCAACTTTCTACCAGCCCCACCGAGCCAGGGCTCTGACTCAGAAACGACACAACAATCGTTTTCCACGTTCAAACCACCATCCTACTCCCCCACTTCCTACGACAGCGCCATCATAGACAAGGACAGCGAGTGGAGTGACGTCAGACCCCCTAGCTACTCGCAGATAGAAAGGGAGATAGGTGAGGCCATCGACCTTTCTGATCTTTGGGAGAGGAGGCCGATTGTCAGGCGGGAGAGCGTCTGGCTTGAAGACGAGCTTTTCGAGATGACGAGGCGGCCGCAGGACGAGCTTACTACCGAACTATGAAATAAGATAGAATATAATTATGGATAAGCTTGCATGATACCTGGTCAATGAAATATCTCCTAGAGATAAAGAATCTGATAAATACAGCCACAAGGATGTACACCTACTAAATATGAATGTGTATATTTTTAGCATAAAAAATTACACCATATAAAGGAGTTTATATGAGAAATGTTAAAGGCGAAACGAACGAAGACTACCGAATGTAGCAACGAAAATAATGTAATATATTATTTTTTTAATTGTAGAGTACAAAATAAATACCTTATTGAATATAAAATTAGTGTTAGTAAAAACAGTTTAGGATAAAGAATGAAGCTGATGGAAGAATGGTGCACGTTGCAGAGATGGGAAGGTTAAATGTGCGGGTGAAATAACTCGAATGTAGGTACAAGATTAGGAATGAGTGAGTATACCAGAGGAAGGCTGAAAGCTGAAGATATAGATTGGCGTGGTCTAGTATAGGCGTGTAAGATAATATACATAGCTTAAAAATGTATATAAAGAGTGAGGTAGAACGTATGTACGTACTGTGAGAAGTATTGTGTATAGTCGCCTGCAATAACAAGTATACACTTCGTAATTTTCATAATAATGTGATGTCACTGAATTCTTAATAATCAAAGTTACAATGAGTAATGAAATGGCTGATGAAACCTGTCTAATTAGAAGTATCAAAATGTGCTTCTTTCGACATACAAAAAAAGTGTTATATTAGTACTTCGGCCACCGGATCACTAGGTATACATTATTTATTCGTAGGCAAAAATTTCATAGGTATTATTCTTTGATAAGAAACAGAAGTCTTGCTACAAATTTGAAAATTACAATGTCTATTACTTGTTTTTGTAGGTGACTGTACCTACGTATGAGTGAAAGGTGTGAGTATTGAGATGAATAATTATAGAACATACCAGAAGAATACGTCATGTTGTGCGCCCTCACTTATCGTGGGTAAAGGTCAGGAATGAAAACGAAATCTTAACAGCTGAACATGGGTGGTGCTTCTATAGATCTTACTAATTTATTACGTCTTAGTCTTTCTTCTATAAGTATGTTTACCCTCTCACTATAGTATATTCTATATTTATTATGAGTATTTTCTATCACTTTCACAAAATGTATTTCATTTCTTTTTATTCTCATTATTTTTTAAACAATTTCATTGACTGCCTCTTTAGTGTTATGACGAAAGTATCGCTTGAGGATTTCTAGGTTCTGGATTCTGACAAATATTGGACTGTTTAAAAGATTCAGTAATAGCTCTGAGTCTTAAATCGTTCCCTATATGTGGCAATGGACTCACTCTCTATATAATAAGGAGCCCAAAAATATCTGGCGAGTAATGTTATGTTTGTGTTTTATATTATTTTCTTATTTTCTAAATCAATTTTATAGTTACATTTAATTTAGAAATATTGTCCCTAAGAATGAAATCAGCACAACAGTGTTGGTTCTGATAGTAGTAATTGCTCTGATCGCTACTTTTCTTACAACTATAGGTATAAATTCAACGCAATGCACCTGTAGGTATACATTAATTAAATAAAACACGTCATTTACTTATTAACAAATGGACGTAAGTCATATTTTACAAATTATTGGAGTACAAAATGTTTTGTCCCACCCGGGGCAAAACGTTTTAGTAGGTACTCCAATAATTTTTAAAATATGATTTTCGCTTAGCACGCGGTAGTGCTAAGCGAAAATCAATAATATTTAGAAATGGACGTAAGCTTCACCCTCAAAGGTGTCCAAACGAAAAGAGAAGCAAATACTCTATAAAAGACGAACAGTCTCACACTAGTCTTCGTTTCGTCCAGAGACGGATGACGGTGTCGCAACGTTCCCGTCTACTAGGTATTCCATGCTTCAATCTATAAGCGCAAAATAAATTCACATAAAAAATATATTCAACCTGAGAGATTTGTGGTACATATCATATTTTCAGTACATATTATTTATAGAATATTTGAGAAATTAGAATATTTGAAAAAAAAAAGACTCATTATATAACTGAAAATAAGAATTATAACAATATAAAAAACAAACCAAATATCACTAATTTGTAGAATAATGATTGGTGCCAAGCGCTCCTCTTCAAACGTTGCATTTAATTTTTAATTATTTCAAATTATAACAACTAATTTAATCAGAAACTTGAAATGAAAAAAATCCCATCGAGTAACGATGTGACAGCTGAGAGTTGGGGGAACCAACCTATATTCCTCTACATGTACCGACATGTTTGTTCATCACCCTACTTCCATTTGTTAGTATGTAAATGATAAATAAACTACATTCTATATACAAGACTTTAGAGTGTACATATTTAATATAAATAGAATTTAATATTAATACCAAAGTAGATTTTATACTTATTATCGTTAAAGTTTAATTTATGATTCATAAGTAGTTGTCTAGTCTCATTTTATTTTGTATTACGGGATGTAATGTATGAAGCCCTAATTCCCAAATATAAACTTACAAAAATATCAAGGTACCTCATTATGAGATTCCCGGTGACATAGGTCCTAGCTTAACATAAAAAAGACAAAAATATCGTATATCTTATTGGTCTTATTATAACGCTGCCTGTGGCGCTTTTCAGAGTTCTTTCATCAGTGGAGTGGCGAAAGAATTACTTTGGTATATTGTCCATTCAATTTCCGGATCGTATAGTTATTGGATCGTTCTGAAAAATTAATTCTCCATACCAGTTACCTACGCATTATGTTCGCTCCCTATACATGGCACCAAAACATGGCTGGTTGCTAAACGTGGAAACTCTCGGGGATACAAGCATAACAATATATTATTTTTATGTATTGTTTTACTAAACCCTGTGTATGTATTTTACCTACATATGCTGAAAATTTCATTGCTAATGCCTGCCTGCAGTCCTGCACAAAATACTTTTGTGGCAAAAATACTTTATTGTTAGAATGTAATTTTCACGTTAGTATGTAATCTCTCGATACCTAAGTAATAGTTAATTACAATTGTGCAAATAGGTATATGATATCCCTCTCTTAGCGATGTACATTTCTGCAGATAGTCTTTGTATCCAAGGGTTGATAAGCTTATCACCACTCCAAACAATCACAAGTACTAGGAAATTTCGACCAGCTACGAGAGAAGGTTGCATAATGCATTATTCACTCGAGCTAATCAGTAACTATTCTTTCCGAGCATTATACGTACAGTTCAACCAAGTTCTCTGTGAAGTAGCAGAAAAAGGAACTACGAAATTGCTTACGAAAATTAGAAAAAGAATTTGGTGTTACTCAACCGACAGTAGTGTTCACACATAAGTTGGTCGAACTATACCTAAAAGAAGTCGTATGGGTACGTTCTAGATTTGGTGTTTGCATTTGGGCGGGTCAGCGTACCTACGTAACCCTCATAAGAAAATAAGTATAATTAAGATGGATGAAATAAATACCTTGTAATATTACCTACAGGGTATTTGTTATCTTATAAAATTGTTTCAAAAATGTCTCCTGTTAATCGAGATGCAGAAAATGTATTTATCTTTTATCTGTACTTGTCAACATAAAAAATAGCTAAGACCTGATGATGACCTGAGACCTGATTTTCTCTATTCTCATTTTTCTAAAGCCTTACTAATTTTACCCCGAAGCTAAACTCAATAAGTGTAAAAGAGTGCAACAAGTACCTTAATTAAAAACAAGTATCAATATTTTGAAAGTTTATACTGACAACATATAATTTTTTTAACAAAATCTCATTGAAAAGTAAACATAGACCTGACTGCCATAAAAAAAATAAGTGAAAGAGAGAGAGATGAGGGTAGATCGTTATTTTTCTGCTTTCGTCCCGCACATTAGCCCTACGGTTCAATTCACGCAAATATGCGCTATTTGCACTGTATGCACGCAAACGGTCGGTTCATAACTTGCTAAACAGACACCACGATAGCATAATGACGTCATCTTTGACGTCATCTCCAGCCGCAAACAACCCTCACAGAAAAGTGGTAGTGCAATGTATGCACAAACGTCAAACTCAAATCTTGACAGATAGATGAGGAGATTTATATTGTTGTGGTTAGAATGTTGAACGTACAAACATCTGTTCACAAAATAATGCCTTGAAATGCAATACTTCTATTATCAATTATTGATGTGAAGGTTATTTTTGGTCAATTAGGAAAAAAGCAAATTGACAGCTAGCAGATGTTATAAGTGCGGCTACATATCGGTTCACATCGTTTGCGCGCAAACAGTGCATATTCTCGTATTTCAGTTGTGAACCAAGCTTTTGCAGTGTATGCAGTGACAGCAGTGTTTGCGTGATTTAAACTGTAGTATAGAAATAGGACGTTCGTTTCTAACTTTCTTGCTTTTGTGTTGCAAGCGCAATAACTCCAGCACTGTATTTTAAATACTTAGGAAGAAGGTATAAACTACATTAATAAAGTAAGTAGTTAGTAGGTATATAATAAGATAAGCACGAGTTAGCCTACCTATACCTACTTTAATGATTTGTTTGTTAAAATATACCTAAATTTAATAGAAAAGTTGAACATAAAAAAACTTAGTTTTATTTATTACCTACGTCTAATTATTATTTTTATAATATATTTCTAACGATAAGTAAGTTTTAGATTCTTAGACAGAACACAATTTTAGTATAAAACGTCTACAAAGTACAAAGGCGAGGTTAGCCTCAGAAGAGTTCTCTTCCAGCAAACCATAGACTAGAGAGAAATGTTCTTTGTAGGGTTCCACTTTGTACATAAAATAAATCTTACATATTTATACTCTTTATTTAATCTTTTAACTAAATGTAGTAAATTAATTATAATAACTTTAATTAAATATAGTAAAATATACATACATACAATTTATAATAATGAAATAAAATATCAACATATAATATAAATTGAAACGAAATTTAAACAAAAAATATAACAAAATAAATACAATTTTATATACACAATGCTGCTCAGCTATTTCCGAGATTAGCCTTAGTAGTTAGTACTACGCACTGAGAGCACTATACACATATAAAATATATTTTTACAATACTAATTAAATACCAAATTAAAGTAGGTACTATATCAATCTAGTTTTTAAAATATCCTGGTGACTTGGTTCTAGTCTGAACGCCACGGATCACCAGATAGTCAAACTAAGGTCAAAACAAAGTGTGTCGGCACCAACTACCCCCACAGATACAACAGTTTTAAAACACCTACAGTGTTACAACTCGTCCGAATAAAGATAGATAGATAGATAACTCTTTATTGAACACACCATAGTAACAACAATAAACTTATTACTAAAACATAACTTAAAACCAAGTGTATCAATGGGCGGTCTTATCGCTCAGAGCGATCTCTTCCAGACAACCCATCAATAAGGGATAAAGTAAAAAATATCGGGCGGAGTTTCTTATGGTCTAAATAATTCTATAATAATTGACGTTACCAAGAGATAAAATAATTAACCTTAAAACTACAAAAATAAATGAATACATATATATAAATTTATTATGTAAACATAAATACTTATATTATTTAAAATAAATAAATACAGTATATACATACATATATCATATAAACATATATAATAGAATATATACACATAATTTACTACATGTTAAACATATTTAATTAAAAAGCATGTTTGTACCGTAGTGTCCATTATTATAGTAAGTTAAAGCAAGAGATAATAGTTTTTGACTTGATCCTTGAAAGATTTAATTATGTAGAATTAAAGATAATTAACGGGACGCTATCGCACACGACCGTGAACACAGCGACTGTCCGTCTCCGGACTTATGCTTAGGGGAGACTTTGTAGTATCCCTGTAGATGTATGATTACGACACCCCTATAGCACAGGGTGCCGCAAACATCACGGGGTTCGAACCCAAAAACGGGGCTCCGTACTGTTTACCGATAAGAGCCGCAGAGGATAGCAATAGTAGTCAACGCCGTACCGACACAGCTAAAACGGCCCCATCTCGTCCGCCATCAAAGGTAGATAGAGACATAGTAATTTTACTATGTAAAAGAGAGCTGCACCGTGATATCAGTACTCCATTCCCACCCCGGCCTACAGCCTTGCGGTGCGGATTCGACACCGCCACGGTAATGTTATCTATACAGTAGTGTAACTCGGCTCTGTCTTCGAAATAAGTTAAGTACCTACAGCTGCGCTGTACGTAAACATGCGATAAGGCTGCCCGCCTCCAGCATTTTAATTACATTTGCCTACTTTGTGTTTCTAGGTATTTAGTTTTGTGATTGTAAATATACTTTTTTTATACATACAAATAAAATACTCTGTGAATTGAACAGGAAGTGTTCACTAAAAATGCGTGATGTTTTCTTGACCAGTAGGTAGATTTAAACAAAAAACCATGTTCATGTTTTAATAAAAAATCGTTCTTAAAAATTGGCGACCGAAAAATATTTGTGAGAGTTACGAAATGCTTTATTATTATATTTTAAGGTATTAAAAATCCACATTCTAATAACTACCTGTAATATTATTATAACTTATAACTACTACCTATTTCACTCGTGTCAATCACTTTCCTTCACTCTATTCACTTTTTTTTATTATATGAGACATTTTTTCGCGGGATAAATGGAAATACTTGTCCATTAAAAAGACACACATTATGTACCGTCAACTATATGTAGACTATAAAAAAAATTTACTTACTAGTAAATAAAATTGTTTTATAGTATTAAGTAAAATTATTTTATAGTATTACCTTTCAGTTTCCAGGTTATCAAAAAAGTTATCTCTGGATGCGTTTTTGACGAATTCATGTAACTTAAAACAGCACAATATATCTTACTCGTCATATTTTATATGTAAATATGTACTTGAAATTATTTTTGGTGAAAAAATCGCGAAAACAACAAACCATTCGCTCGTCACTCCGGCGTAGTCATGACACTCGAGACTGTCTGCGGTACGAGCGCCCTTTCCGGTGCCACAAATGCAACTCCACAACATACGGCCGCTTCAACATGGAGTTGAGGAGAAAGCCCAAAGAAGTGGTTTCACCTTGGGTTCTCGTAGCTTCGCCGTGGTATCCAGCCATGGTTATCTAAGTCTCCCTAACTGTAATACTCAAAACCAGGTTGCACTAGATACTTTTTAAAAATTCATAAAATGTAGATATATAAGTTACTTAAATAAATTATACGAATTATAATTTTATTATTTTAAGCATGAAACAATAGCTCATTTTTATGATTGCGCCCCGTGGGGTACCGCTTGAATGTAAACAAAAAACATACAAACATAACTGAAATAAATTATTTTATTATTATACGAATTATTATTTTAAGCATGAAACAAGCGCTCCTTTCTTGTGATGGGGCCACGTGGGAGGTACCGGGCTTGAATGTCATCTTCATCTCTCCATTGCTACCTGTGGGGTGATTTGAAGTCGGTTTCACTTTTTTTTTAAGTCCTTTCAAAAATATTTCTAATAGTACAGCTAAATTTAATGGCTATTCTTTGACCAATAACGCAGTGAATGATAATGCGGTCGAATATTGACCAGGCTTGCCTATAATAATAAAATTACTAGGACGACTCCCGGAGCACTTGTTTTGAAGCCGAGCGGTAATAACTATGGACAGCCGTGCCGCAGATCCATAGTTTGATCTCCACCGGGGTGGAGAGGTGGCAATTCGTCACTTGTGACGAATTGCCTCTTGACATCTGTTATACGGAGAGGTTAATACGCTTAACATCAGGTAGGCGTGGTGCTTGCTCCGTCACCATCTCATAAAAAAAATCAATTGGTAAATAACTATATTAATAATAACAATAATAATTGAATATAATAATTTTAAGTCCAAACAATCGATTGCTGTATGCAGGGTTATCGGTAAAATACTAATAACCTCTTAGGGTTGACTTCTGCTAGTGCTAAAAAACATTTTGAGATGTTTTTTTTGTTTGGTTTTTTTTTGTTTTAATGCCTACTTCGACCCAAGAGCACCCGCCGCGCCATGGCAATATTGGACCGCGCCGAATAGATAAGAGTTGAATAGAGTTTTGAATATTTCCATCGAGCAAAGTAATAAAAAATATGAAATAATACATTACAGGCACAATAGACTTGAAGCACCATGAAAAAACAGAGAAAAAAAAGAACAAACAAATCAAACCGTTTTTAGGACTAGCAGAAGTCAAACCTAAAAGGTTGTTTGCATTTTACCAACAACCCTGTATAATCTCCTTGCGATAAGCCAATGTTTTAGTTTATACTCATTTAAATTATATTAATAGTTGTATTTGTTAAGCGATCAGGTAGTTGGTTATACACTGACGAACTCATCAAATGTGTTAATTTCTTTGACCGTACTAGTCTATGAGGTACTGCTGCAAGTTTGTGTCCACTTCGAGTACAGTTGCGTGTTTCAAACACGTCCAAATTCGTACAGTTGTGTGGACCTATTCAGTTATCTTAAAAATAATTCAATGAAATACATACAATAATTTTTTTAAATAAAATTATGATATATACACCATGACTTACAAATTTCCGCAACTCACTTTTGCTACCTACAGTTTTTTTTTATTATATGTTTCACTCTATTCACTTTTTTTTATTATATGAGACATTTTTTCGCGGGATAAATGGAAATACTTGTCCATTAAAAAGACACACATTATGTACCGTCAACTATATGTAGACTATAAAAAAAATTTACTTACTAGTAAATAAAATTGTTTTATAGTATTAAGTAAAATTATTTTATAGTATTACCTTTCAGTTTCCAGGTTATCAAAAAAGTTATCTCTGGATGCGTTTTTGACGAATTCATGTAACTTAAAACAGCACAATATATCTTACTCGTCATATTTTATATGTAAATATGTACTTGAAATTATTTTTGGTGAAAAAATCGCGAAAACAACAAACCATTCGCTCGTCACTCCGGCGTAGTCATGACACTCGAGACTGTCTGCGGTACGAGCGCCCTTTCCGGTGCCACAAATGCAACTCCACAACATACGGCCGCTTCAACATGGAGTTGAGGAGAAAGCCCAAAGAAGTGGTTTCACCTTGGGTTCTCGTAGCTTCGCCGTGGTATCCAGCCATGGTTATCTAAGTCTCCCTAACTGTAATACTCAAAACCAGGTTGCACTAGATACTTTTTAAAAATTCATAAAATGTAGATATATAAGTTACTTAAATAAATTATACGAATTATAATTTTATTATTTTAAGCATGAAACAATAGCTCATTTTTATGATTGCGCCCCGTGGGGTACCGCTTGAATGTAAACAAAAAACATACAAACATAACTGAAATAAATTATTTTATTATTATACGAATTATTATTTTAAGCATGAAACAAGCGCTCCTTTCTTGTGATGGGGCCACGTGGGAGGTACCGGGCTTGAATGTCATCTTCATCTCTCCATTGCTACCTGTGGGGTGATTTGAAGTCGGTTTCACTTTTTTTTTAAGTCCTTTCAAAAATATTTCTAATAGTACAGCTAAATTTAATGGCTATTCTTTGACCAATAACGCAGTGAATGATAATGCGGTCGAATATTGACCAGGCTTGCCTATAATAATAAAATTACTAGGACGACTCCCGGAGCACTTGTTTTGAAGCCGAGCGGTAATAACTATGGACAGCCGTGCCGCAGATCCATAGTTTGATCTCCACCGGGGTGGAGAGGTGGCAATTCGTCACTTGTGACGAATTGCCTCTTGACATCTGTTATACGGAGAGGTTAATACGCTTAACATCAGGTAGGCGTGGTGCTTGCTCCGTCACCATCTCATAAAAAAAATCAATTGGTAAATAACTATATTAATAATAACAATAATAATTGAATATAATAATTTTAAGTCCAAACAATCGATTGCTGTATGCAGGGTTATCGGTAAAATACTAATAACCTCTTAGGGTTGACTTCTGCTAGTGCTAAAAAACATTTTGAGATGTTTTTTTTGTTTGGTTTTTTTTTGTTTTAATGCCTACTTCGACCCAAGAGCACCCGCCGCGCCATGGCAATATTGGACCGCGCCGAATAGATAAGAGTTGAATAGAGTTTTGAATATTTCCATCGAGCAAAGTAATAAAAAATATGAAATAATACATTACAGGCACAATAGACTTGAAGCACCATGAAAAAACAGAGAAAAAAAAGAACAAACAAATCAAACCGTTTTTAGGACTAGCAGAAGTCAAACCTAAAAGGTTGTTTGCATTTTACCAACAACCCTGTATAATCTCCTTGCGATAAGCCAATGTTTTAGTTTATACTCATTTAAATTATATTAATAGTTGTATTTGTTAAGCGATCAGGTAGTTGGTTATACACTGACGAACTCATCAAATGTGTTAATTTCTTTGACCGTACTAGTCTATGAGGTACTGCTGCAAGTTTGTGTCCACTTCGAGTACAGTTGCGTGTTTCAAACACGTCCAAATTCGTACAGTTGTGTGGACCTATTCAGTTATCTTAAAAATAATTCAATGAAATACATACAATAATTTTTTTAAATAAAATTATGATATATACACCATGACTTACAAATTTCCGCAACTCACTTTTGCTACCTACAGGTAGAAGTTTCACCGTTTAGGTATTTACATAAATATACCTACTACTAACAAAGCGATTTAACATGTCATTTTGCTCATGTGAATCGTGACACCTGACCAATCGCCTTCCGACCTTATAATATTTAAGGACCTATATATATACCTCTGCATCCTAAAAACTTGCAGTATGTACACTGTACTAGACTTCGTTTCCGTATTAGAGAATAGAGTAGGTATACCTATACAGTTGCGAAGTGGGTACCAGATGCAAACCAAACGTGCAGAAACCACACTAGGTACCTAATTTAGCTCATAATTTCTCGATATGTGAGCTCCATGTCATTCATTCAGCAGTACATTTTAAAAGTGAGTACCTAATTAAATCGCTTTTACTTGTTTTTTGCCTACTTAAAAAAGGTGGAGTTTCTCATTCGTCTGTTTTTTTATGTATGTTATTATTTTAACCGATTTCGATGTTACTTTTTTTATATTAAAGCTGATGGTTCTCGTGTGGTCCCATTTATATTTAATCAAAATTGGTCAAGCCGTTTTTGAGTTATACTCCGATAACTGTTTTTTTTTCTTATCTTGATGATATACTCGTAATAGTAAGGGACACTAAAAAGAGTGAAAAATTTTTTTCGGTTCCATTTATAGGTAACAAAAATGTATAGGTATCCCCTTGCCTAAAACCTGTATACTCTCGGTGACTCACCCAGACATGAGATGAAAATGTAAGTATGTGTACAAAATGAATATTTTTGGAAATAATAATTAGGCCATTTAACTCAAACCCTTGCGCAAGCTCGTTAATAGCAATGTTTAAGCGTCGTTCAAGCAGTTTATTAGTCATTGTAGTGATGACGGCTGTCACATCATCGGCGCAATATAAAAATGTCCCCCGTAGTGATAGCACCAGGCAGATCGTTCAGCTATGAAAAATAGGCAATTCATATTGCATACATAAACGATCCTCCTGAGGAAACTATAAAATTTATGAGTTATGTTTACAATAAATGGGTAATTAAATATGTAACATAGGTACCTATGTACCTAATTGTCTAATTTTTTCCCACAATTAACGATAGAAACTAATAGTAATGGGACTGGGATTTGACATATGATTCTTAAAATAAATATTACAGAAGCTAAAGTTATATACACGATTCACAAAATGTTTGAAGTGTTCATCGATATTCGATTCATTCACTTGAACCCATAGGTTTAGAATGTAGGTACGTAGTGAAAAAATCCTAAGTCTATGCTTGAACCGATGTTTTAAAACAGTTCTCCTTACCAATAAAGTGACATGACCAATGTGATCTATTTATTTTGCACTAAGTACTGTACTTAAATTATGGTACTACAGAATAATAAAACTGCAGATTTTCCTAAGCCTAAGCTTAGGTACCAATACCTAAACCCAAACGAGGGTAAAATTATCATTTCCCGTTGTGTTATGTTCTGGTACTTCTTATATCTATCTACAAACAATACTACCATTTCATTTCTTGTAAAAAAACGAAATAGTAGCCCCAATTACACTGATAGAACGAGACAAACAGGACAGGTATGACTCTCTCCCTTGGATCGTTTTCGGTTATGAGCGCAGTTGGAGCCTTAACTCAACGCTATAAGGACTATTAGTGCCTAAACGCCAGGGTAAAATATGTTTGTAAGACTAAGACGTCTAGTTGGGCCGTACTCCACTTGTTGATTCCACGGTCGTTAATTTCGATAATTTTGACCACATTTTGTGTCTATAGTTATATTAAATGTAATAGAATGTATCAATACACAAATGTGGTCAAAATTATCGAAAGTAACGATATTGGCGTCAAGTGGAGGACTTTTGGTACCATCTCGTTGTTTGGTACTCATAAATGCATTTAGCGTGTCTGATCTCATCGTAGGTTTCTCATTGGTCTGTGTTCTATTAAAATTTCATCGGGTCATCCAATCTATATTAATCTATGGTCCGCAGCAGGAGCTGAGCTGATTGTCAGATTTGTCAGTGTCAGTGCATTTCAGGGCAGGGTGACCACATTTAGAGGGATCCTGCGATTTTAGAAGGATTAAACCCTATTTTTAGGCTTAGCAGATTGAGTATAATATGTATAAAATATAAATAAAATCTTAGGCATTACGATACAAAATCTGTATTTTTTGCAGGAGCATATGAAACCGAGTGTAAGAAAAATTTACTTCACATAATTACAAAAAAGCAAATGCTGTTATTTTTAAATCAGTCACAATAAACAAAATCATATTTGGGGACTTATATATCGCCTCTGCTCAACTAATACTAGCAAATAATAGCTAGCTCAAGATTTTCATAGATGATCAAAATTTGTGGAATATTTAGAAGTGTTTGAAAAGAGCACTATTTTCGGTCAAACGAAGTATATCAATCTGGTTGATGCCCATAAGATATGAGGTTACTTGACCATTACATACATCAGAGATTAAATGTATCTGCTTCAAAAAAACGAACACAACTATACCACCAGTGGACTTCAAAATGCTCACACGTTCCCATGCAGCCGTAGCTTATCTTAAAACACAAAAAGTTTACATGTAACGAGTGTATAATTAATTAATTAATTGACTGATGAGGACTCAACGTGCATTCTTAATAACCTTACCAATCACGCACCCTGAAATACAGAGCTGTATGAGATGTGCAAACAACCCTATAATTCTTCTATATTAAATTTTTGTTGTTGCTGATTTTATCTCGGATGCGTTATTGCAATAATGAAAATTTAAAAAATAAAGGGTTGCGTCAGCATTAACAAGTTTAAAGCTAATTGGAAAAATTAGTCTTGTTTGTAGTACAACGTAAGATGAACTACAAACAACACTTGGTGTCACTCCATTTCCATACCATGGTTAAGAACGCGAAGAGTATATTTTGATTTACAACGTTTTCAAAAAAACTGTTTGTTCTGAGGCAGGTGACATCTATTTCAGTTCTGATTCGAGCGGTCCGCATTCCACCATGATTTTATGTTACTTTTAAAATGGGTACCTACATACAGATTTTGTCAAGATTTAGCCGAGCAGTTACCAGAATAGTCGATTTAAGTCTGGTCACCCTGCCTAGGCCTATCGCTTAGCCTAACACAACACATCAACACGACCAAAAGCGCAGAACCACAGACTTATGTAATCTGTGCCACAGACACAGAACAGAACAGACAGAACAATACTCGCAAAACCGAACGTGCCGTCAGCGGATTTTTCTTGGTGGTTAAAAATTCGATTTTATGTGAAATAACGGCATATTTCTTATTTTATTATCAGCATTAAGCTGCGAAGTAACGGTATAGGCGAGAGCTAATAATCTATTTATTGATTTGATACTCACGTTTCTAAAAATTTGTAAATACCTAATAAGTTATTAATTTGATAATCTTCAAAATAGATATAAACCACAAAATCACAAAATGTTTTGAAACGAACATCCGACACAATTAGTGTTAAGCTTTTCATGTAAAAAAAATCAAGACTTAGTACTTGTGTGAAGTTCTGCAAATATTCTTATTTTCAGATAATCCAAACAGTAACAAAAGTAACTTTCGGTTTTTACCAAAATTGTTTTTATCAGGCCAAATGGTGAGTACATATTATCCAGACTACACAAATAAGTACTGTAACAGCCTTTTAATAAAAACTAACTACCTACTTAAAATGTTGCTGATATTGCCTCATTGGTAGAGTGGTCTACAAGCAATGCTTTGGCATCCCAAGGCCCTGCTTTTGATCTCCATGTCATTCTGATGAATAAATTCTCAGTTAAAGTCTGGGACTAGGCCTGATAGATAGCATTAGTCTTGCCCACATCGCATCACCTTCATACATACATCTGTATATTGTCAATCTGTAGGCTTGTGGGATTTAAGATGTATATAATTTAAAATACAGGTAATTTCTTATTTCTCAGTATTAGAATCTGGTTTCTTTTGTTTTTGTTTCATAAGCAATTTAAATGTATTTATTTCATGCAAGAAATCATTATCATATCAGAATTATAGTTCTAATAAAGGTTAATAATATAAATTAACTACGATTAGCACAATAGATATCTAATAGTTTTTTTTATTTATTTGCCATGAGTTCTTGTATTGAAAGTATTAAAACCTGATGAAGAGAAGGATTGTAGGATTTTAGTCAAAGTATAGAAGGTATAAAGTATAGTAGCAAAGGGTGCAATAGTATATGGTACATAATAACTTTGCTGCCGAGTGATATAAACAATTTTCCACAACACTCCAGTGAGAAAATTGCCAGGTGCAAGAAAAACAGTGTCAATATGCATTGTAATAACAAAAAAAACACTAAAATTTGAAGTATGTAAAATAAATAACTGGAACTTTTATAGAGGTTACCATTTCGTAATTTTATCACTATCACTTCAAAAACAATGATCCTTTCATACCAACATTTTCATACATCATCCATATATCCATTCTTATACAAAATTTTTATTTACAGCCCTTGAGTTAGAGTGAATTTACCTTGGTATCAACAATAAACTCCACACTATCTGAACATCATGAAGCAGATGGCAGCATGGTAATTAAGAAACCTATTATACTTGCATGTATTAGATTAATGACAATAATAATTTTATTCTGATAAAGAACAGGTTTTCTTGTTTAAACTATTACTTACAAATCAACTTAATTTTCTTGAATATAATGCAGACATAAAATTATGTAAGAAACAGCTGTAATGCATTGATTTTCCTTATTTAAAAAAAGAAGAAAAACTTAGTTGCTATGAAATTGATAATACACATTAATTAAGTAAAATATATATATACCAATATCTGTAAAATATTAACATCCTTGTATATTATAGAAAAGTGTAGTTTTGTGTCTTCCCTTGTGCTTATTATATTCCTTTCTCAGTTGCTTTCACACAAAAGAACTGATTGCAATGAAATTTGGTTGAATGTTAATTAGTGATAGCTTATTTATATACCAATAGCCATTTAAAGAAATAAAATAGAACATTTATTTATACTTCGATTCAATATATAGTCATGATAACTTTCAACTGTATGTATAGGGCCCGCAAGAATAATACTTGCACTTGATCATCTTTTTTCTATATAGGTATCAGAAAAAAATCAGTTCATATGATAAAAAGGAATGGGAGACCATGGTCGAACAGCTATTGATGCAGGGCAATTACCGTCGGCGCATCGTGGACTTCACCACTCACGGGCGGTCTTACCTCATTGACGTTGATTTGGTCAGAGGTTTGTGCTTTAGCTGAACGCTATAAACCGATACACCTTGGCCTGACTTAGCTCAAACTTTTGCTTGTTTAGATCATGCTCAAATTTTAACTTAACTAAGTTGCCCTAACAAGGCAAGCATCAATTCAACAACAAACAGTTTTGATATCGGTTTTGTTCTAAAGTTTACATTTTATTAGAAAAAAATTTGTATATTTTAATCTAACTCAGAGTTACCTAGGTGTACACAGCTTGGGTATTATTTTTTATAGCCGATAGGCTTGCCTTTGACCACTATCTCACCTGATGGTAAGTGATGATGTGGTCTTAGATGTTGTTCAGGCTAACCTATAATTACTGGCTCTCAAGGACAGCTGCCGGAACGCACCGTTAGGTGCTTAGTGACAGATTTTCTACTTTAGGGTGGTAGCTAGCCATGCGGGCTTTCACAAAATACCCTACCACCAAGCTATAACGACTGCCGTCCTAAGACAACAACCGTGACCGACGGCCTAACGTGCCATCCAAGCTCGGAAGCGCTCGGGTAGTAATGTCACCAGCAGTCACCCATCCAAGTCATGACTGCGGTGGACGTTGCTTAACTTTGCTGATCACTTCAGAACGGTTTAGTAAACTTCACTACGAGCGCTTCAAAAAATCTATAGATTTGAGCCTTATTAAGTGTATGTGTAAATACCAGTACCTACTCTAAAGTTGTGATGGACCTTGATATGGAGCCTTGTGACAAAAGCCCGAATCTATGTCTACATGGTCAAGCGGTATTTAAATTTGATCACTGCATCACTACAAGCATTACAGAAGCGCCGTATTTACTAATTTATACTTTTGAATAAACAGACATGTCAACTACTACGCCATCAATTGAAACGAAGTTCTTAGACTAAGATGTTAACTGATGTCCACAGGATCGTCATTTCCTAAAGCAAAGCCAACACTTGGTATGCGCCGCGTGGTATGGTTTGCGCTCGTACGTTTGTTGTTCCTGCCGGCGCTGTTCCAATGGTGGGCCCAACAAACGTCGCCGGCCTGTGCAAAGTTCCTTCTGTCTCTATGGATCATGCAACTCGCAAACGTCTCCTTGTACTTTGTATCACCAGAAGGTTTGGATGTCGACGTAAGTATTATTTTTGTGGATATTCTGTGGTATTACTTTTTGATTAATAATCTAAATGAAAATCTACCTGTAAAATCCTCTTCGTTGAAAATAGTTATAGGTACCTCGCTAGTAACGATTGCCGTAATTTGGAGAATACATTTTAATTTGACTGAAATAGTAGGTTTCTTGGTTAGCCTGAACAACACTTTCGACCACATCATCATTTGCCATCAGGTGATATAGTGGTCAAAGGCCACTGTCATCAAAATCATGTACGCGATTGACCCTTGAGACAACTTAGGTATGACAGGCTACAACACATTGGAAGTAAGGCATATGGTTAGTCTCAGGAGTACACATTAAATATTTTGGTGGGTTATAAGTTGATACCTTCATTATTAGAAAGAATATGTTTAGCGGTACCAGAAAATTATGTAGTCCAGTGTTCAGTTGCCAACACACAGCTAGGGCACCAGACTCCGCTGTACCGGGCGTTGCGGTTGCTTTATGGTCTTATTTGCCAGCGCCACTCATTAGATTTGTTCCACTGCAGGAATTTCACAGAGCAGCAATAGATTTTTATACCAAATTAAGATAATTACTAAGACACTAAAAAGTAATAATATGTTAATGTTTTTAATCCTAGAAGTATCTTGAATTTTTCTCTAATTTAATATTGTTTAGATTTATATTGTCCACCTTTTATTGTTTTATGTGTGTTGTTCTTATTTTTAATCTTTTTTGAGCCTTGGGTAAGCGAATTGGGTAACTGTAATGCATATCCCAGAGCATGTATATGTAAATAAATAAATAAACAGCCAGTACAAGCTTACGTAATGATAAGATATATTTATGGTTCAATTTTTTTTATGCCTGGCAGGTTATCCTTTGACCATTATCTGACCTGATGGTAAGTGATGATGTGGTCGAAGATGTTGTTCAGGCTAACCTAGAATTAAATGTTTAAAACATGATAACATGATACATAAAATCGGATTTTTAATCCGCGCATTGTAGATATATAAACATTTAGTTTCACCATGTTTTGTCCTACGTAAGCGTAAAATTTTCGAGATGAAGCGACTAAATCAATAAGAAAATTACAAATTATTATTATGAATTTCATTTCAATTTTCTAAATTTATATTATTAAATCAGTATAAGTATAAAATTATTTGCGATATCATCATATATTTATAAGAATGTCATTTACAATAATATTTATATTAAATAAGATAATATATCTAGATACTAGTTACATGCAATAAAATAACACTTTTATGGAACTTAAATGACTATAAAGATTTGTCTTTAAAAAGTCATGGATATTATACTAACATTTAACGACCAGTATTTTTTAAATTTGATTTGAAATATATTAATACTTAACTCCCTCAAGGACTTTGTGATTTTATTATAAATACAGATTGCACTCTTTTGAAGAATATGTTTGTCTTTCTGTGGGATACCTCTCTGCACTCTACCCCATTTAATCTGAAAGCGGCAGTAGAATTCATTAATCTATAATTTTATAATTTATCTCCATAACGGCGTCTTAGGTGTCTATAATACTAAATAAATAAATTTGACTTAGACGCATGGACTATAGATGAAATTATTGTTTATTGTACTTTCTTTTTCAGCATCACAGCTGGCTTGTTCCGCTCGCTTTGATGGTGGTGCTGAGTATCGTGCATTCACAAATAGTAAGCACGACGGAAATGGAAATAGCAAGGGTGCGGCCGCGTACTGCGTTTCGTAGAAAACTGCCCCGATATTTTAGGTAAAACTTAAAATTTAAATTTTACTTTTCCAAAATCTTCACGAAACTGGACTGCGCTTGACACTCCAGATGTTAGTTCTTATGTCTCCTTTGCCCCGTAATTTCACTTCCTATAGCCCTTCACACCTAAACAGCAGTGTTTTTACACTACACTTCGTGGCAGAATATGTGACTATAAACGGATAATTAATTTATTAATGAAGAAATAAGTTTGAAGCAGTGATAGCTCAGTGGCTTTAGGTATGGACTTTAGTGGTGGCTTGTGCCATAGTACGGGCTAGTTACCTAACAGGTTGTAGGCGGCGTTAATGTAAAGTCCGATTCACAAGAGAACACTGTTTATTTTAATCACGAAAGTTTACACGGTATATATTGGACGAGCACAAAGGTAACAAAACGATAAATATAAATACACAAACAATAACAAATAAAAAGTCAACAAATAATAAGTTCGCGCAACGATTGGTGCCGTATAGAGGGACGCGGGCTTCGCGAGTATTGGCCTATTCACGACTGAGGTTTAGTAAAACTCGGCAGCTGATCGCACGCGGCGGCCGGGCGAGCGCGTCACAACATTCCTTAGATAAGGATTTACTCCGGTTGCCGCGCGGCGATGCTCGTATGTGTGAATGTATGTAAATGTATAATGTGTGTTATTTCTATATGTAAATAAATATGATAAATGTAATGTTTTTATTTGTGTGAATAAATATAATAAATAAACTATATAATAATGACTGTAGTAGGGACTCCTACATCACTCCCTTCCAGAGACCGACTAAGGGCGATAATAATCTGGAAAGTGTACCTTCCTCCCAGATCGTGTGGTACGCACAGTTTGATTTTGTAGCGGCGGTGGCTCGGGAGGTTCTGGATCAGGGGAGGGTGGTGCTTCGCGTCGCAGTGGGACTGTATCGGCGGACAGTATATAAGCTGGCTTAAGGCGGTCTATTGATACTGTCACGTCTCTGTTCCGAACGCGGAGTACGAAGGTCTTTGTACCTCTCTTAAGCACCTCGTATGGCCCGGTGTAAGCGGGTTGGAGTGAGCCACGTAGCACTTCTTCCCTAAGGAATACGTGACTACAGGTGGTGAGCTCCTTAAAAACGAAGGTTCTGTGCTTGGAGTGGTGCTGAGGGGGAACTGGACGTACGTTCTCGGCAAAGGACCTCATTCGAGCTGAGAAATCGGTGATGTCGGTGGTGTAGTAAGCGACATCATGGCCAAAAAATTCGCCAGGCAGACGAAGTGGCTCACCGTACACCAGCTCAGCAGAAGAAGTCTGTAGGTCTTCTTTAAAAGCGCTCCTTATGCCGAGAAGTACTAGCGGGAGAGACTCGGTCCAGTTGGCGTCAGCGTGGCAAGTGATTGCTGCCTTCAACTGACGGTGAAAACGTTCAACCAAACCGTTGCATTGTGGGTGGTATGCTGTCGTCCTACGGTGATCGAAACCGATGGACTTGGACAGCTGTTGAAACAGTGCCGATTGGAATTGTCCGCCTCGATCGGTTACGATCTCGGTAGGACAACCGTATCGCGCCACCCAACAAGAAATGAACGCTTTGGCCACTGTTTCGGCGGTGATATCGGTAATAGGCACAGCTTCCGGCCATCGCGTAAAGCGATCGACGGCTGTGAGGCAGTACCGATAGTCACCAGCAGGCGGTAGTGGGCCGATCAGGTCTAAATGGACATGTTTGAAACGCGCCGAAGGTAAATCGTGCTTACCTAAAGGTGATGCAACGTGTCTTGTTACCTTCGAGCGCTGGCAAGTCAAACATGCCTTAGCCCATTCACGGCAGTTCTTGCGCATCAGTGGCCAAACGAAGCGTTGTGCAACGAGTTTGGCTGTTGCGTTGGCGCCAGGGTGGCTAAGTGAGTGAAGACAGTCAAACACTTGCCGGCGCAGTTGTTGTGGGACGAAAGGCCTGGGCGTCGGTGTACTGACGTCGCAGTACAATACAGTACGACTCCCAGGTATGCTCGTCTTGATCAGGCGAAGTGAAGTATCGCCTTTAAGGTGCTCTTCGAGGTCTGGGTCTGATGCTTGGAGCTTGGCCATCACTTCAATGTCGACAGGCATCTGCAGTTCATCCACACGCGATAGTGTATCGGCAACTAAGTTGTCCTTGCCGGCGATGAATACAATGTCAGTGGTGAACTGCGAGATGAAGTCAAGGTGCCTATACTGACGTGGTGAGCAGTTAGTTTTCCGTTCGTGGAATGCGTAACAGAGCGGCTTGTGGTCAGTATAGACTGTGAAGTGAGTGGCTTCCAGCATGTGCCGAAAGTATCTAATGCTCTCGTAAATGGCAAGGAGCTCGCGGTCGTATGGAGAATACTTAGTTTGCGACGGGCTCAACTTGCGAGAGAAAAATGCTAACGGCTGCCAGTCTCCATCCTTGAGCTGCTGTAGGACTCCACCTATCGCCGTATCAGAGGCGTCAGTGACGAGTCCTAGCTTGGTTTGCGAGTCAGGATGAGCTAAAAGTGCAGCGTTGCATAGGCTCTTTTTGCAGTCCTCGAAAGCTTGTAGCGAATCCCCTTCTATGACTACTGGATGAGAAGCCTTAACCGATCCAGTCAGCAAGGCATTCAATGGGGCTTGAATTTGTGCGGCGTTTGGCAAAAATCGCCTGTAAAAATTTACCATTCCTAAAAATCGTCTGAGTTCTCGGACGGTTTTTGGTGGGGGAAATTTGGAAATTGCCTGTACCTTGCTGTCTAGTGGTTTGGTACCCTTTTCAGAGATGTGATACCCGAGGAAAGTAACTTCAGATGCACCGAAGACACACTTTGCAGAGTTGATAAGAACGCCGTAGTTTTTCATACGGGTGAAAAGTTGGCGAAGGTGGTCTTCGTGCTCACGTGCTGACCTGCTGAAAATCAGGAAGTCATCCAAATACGGATAGCAGCAGTCCAGCCCACGTGTCATCTCATCAACAAATCTCTGAAAAGTTTGACCAGCGTTCCTAAGTCCAAAATTCATAAAAGGGAACTCGAATAAGCCGAAAGGGGTTGAAATTGCGGTCTTGCAAATGTCCTCCTCAGCTGTGGGAATCTGATTGTAGGCCTTAACTAAATCGACGACGGAAAATACCGTACAACCAGACAGACAGTGTGAAAAATCGTGTATATGTCGAATGGGGTATTGGTCAGGTATGGTTCGAGAGTTAAGTAGCCTATAGTCTCCACAGGGACGCCACCCATTGTCCTTCTTGGACACGAGGTGAAGGGGGGAGGCCCATGGGCTGTCAGATGGTCGTGCTGTTCCATTTTCCAACATGGCGTCAAATTCTTGCTTCGCAATTTTCAATTTGTCGGGAGCAAGACGTCGTGGTGAGCATGATACAGGAGGGCCTGGTGTAGTGCGAATGTGGTGTGTAGTGTGGTGCTTGACGACAACCGGAGTACCAGCAGGGCGTGTTATCTCCGGAAATTCTGCCAAAATTTTATGATACACACTGTCACCACCAGTCGTTACCTTTACACTAGATATAAGGTTATCACTTAAATCTACACAGGCTACAGTACTAACATTGGTCAAGCTATCTACAAGTTTTTGTTGGCTGACGTCAACAATGAGGCGGTAGTGCGACAAAAAATCTACGCCTATAATAGCTTTGGTGACGTCAGCAACAATAAAGCGCCAAGGGAAATTACGGCGTAAGCCTATATTAAGATTTAGAGGTAAATAACCATATGTGTCAATGATTGAACCATTGGCGGCACTGAGTTGATAGCAAGTTTTAGCACGGCGCTCACTAAGCGCAGACACAGGGTAAACACAAATATCACTACCAGTGTCAATGAGAAACTGTGTGTTGGTACTGCGGTCCGTGATGAAGAGGCGACCTGTAGAGCTCTGGCAGTCATTAGTCGCCATCACTGACTGCCTATCGCATTTCCCGCCTTGTAGTCACATGGTCGCACGCACTTGCGTGCATTAGCGCCATGTTTGCCGTGATACCAGCAGATAGGGTACCTGCGGTAGTTAGACTGCGATCGGCGTGACGACGAGCGGCTGCGTTGGCCTACTGCGCGTTCTCTCGAACGCGGGTTGTGCTGTACCTGCATTGTTAGGGCACTAACTTGCCGCGTCAGCTCCGCTACTTGCCGTGTAAGCTCGTCGATCGGTGATGCCATTGGTGATGATGATGATGATGATGGCATCGCGGCTGCCGCGATCTGATTCGCCGGCGCCGCGATGTCATGGACACGGTCGGCGAGCTCGGCGAGTGCATCCAAAGGCAGAGTCAGCTGCGACGCAATGATCGGCTGCAGTGTGGTAGGTAACCGGCTGGTCCATATCGTCCGCAGGAAGTCTTCTGGGATATCCGGTCCAGCCAGATGTTGCAGGTGGCGCAGGAATTGCGATGGCTTACGAGTACCAAGTTGCTCGTGTGTCAGCAACTGCTTCACCTTATTTCCGCGGGAAGCCGACAATCTTCTAATAAGCTCCTCCTTAAGTCGCTTGTAATTTGGAGGGCCTGTAAGTATGTCCTCAACCTCAGCAGCATACTGGCGGTCAAGTGTAGCCAAGATGTGGTAAAACTTTTCCGTTTCATCCGTCACGCGCATAATTGCAAATTGGCCCTCCACTTGGGCGAACCATATCGCTGGTTTTTCTGGCCAAAACGGAGGTATTCTAATCAATGGCGGTGGCGGTGAGGTCATTGTGCTGGCTGCAGGCGTAACGGGCGAAGCCATTTTCACGTTACGGCGGCGTGGTCGCGCGTTTATTTGTGACTGTGCTGTGTCAGAATTGCTCGATTCCAAGACGTCGTCTTCCAGGTGTTCTTCGGCGTGGGTCACCAGTTTAGTGGTGGCTTGTGCCATAGTACGGGCTAGTTACCTAACAGGTTGTAGGCGGCGTTAATGTAAAGTCCGATTCACAAGAGAACACTGTTTATTTTAATCACGAAAGTTTACACGGTATATATTGGACGAGCACAAAGGTAACAAAACGATAAATATAAATACACAAACAATAACAAATAAAAAGTCAACAAATAATAAGTTCGCGCAACGATTGGTGCCGTATAGAGGGACGCGGGCTTCGCGAGTATATTGGCCTATTCACGACTGAGGTTTAGTAAAACTCGGCAGCTGATCGCACGCGGCGGCCGGGCGAGCGCGTCACAACATTCCTTAGATAAGGATTTACTCCGGTTGCCGCGCGGCGATGCTCGTATGTGTGAATGTATGTAAATGTATAATGTGTGTTATTTCTATATGTAAATAAATATGATAAATGTAATGTTTTTATTTGTGTGAATAAATATAATAAATAAACTATATAATAATGACTGTAGTAGGGACTCCTACATGGACTGCCGCGCAGCAGGTCCAGGGTTCGAATCCCGCCGCGGGCTTGAGCTTCACCGCATGGTGGAAGGGCATTTTTGCGAATGCCCGCCTGGCTAGCGACCACCCTCAAGTTGAAAATCTGTCGCCAAGCACCTAACGGTGTGTTCCGACAGCTATCCTTGAGAGCCAGTCATTCTAGGTTAAGCCTGTTAACACCTTCGACCACATCATCACTTACCATCACGTGAGATTGTGGTCAAAGGCTTACCTATCAGCAATAAAAAAATAAAAATAAAAAAAGGATAAGTCAGAATATGAAAGCAGTCCGATTACTTATTCTTCAGGTCTATTGATTTTATTATACATTTTACCACATATCTCTATGGAGGGGAGTTTTTCAATTAACTTAGCATTTCATGGATTCACCGTGCGGGTGCCGGGTCCATAGCATTGCAGAGGAAGAGGCTAGAGGGGCCTGGCACTGGCAACCCAGGAGCAGGGTTAAGAGGCCTCTTTATGATATATCAATGCTCCCCTTCCCGCTCATGCCTCCTCCTCTACCTAACCAAATTTGGAAGATCCTACTAATGCCGCCTTAGATGCACGTTCTAGGATGGAAGTTACGGTTGCTCTTGGCAGGCCAAGGTCTTTAAGTAGGTTATATAGGGATTTCGCTGGTATACCCCTTGCCCAACTTCTACAGCATATAAATTAACCACATAACCGTTTTTGGTTAATTCATTTGTTAGGTCATAATATTTGTTTGTTTTTATTGTCAAATGAAATAAAAATATACGAGTACCGAATATTGGGTTGCTTGGGATGTGGTGTTTAACTTACATGCTTTTGTTTCTACTGGATTCCATCCGCATATAATTTAATTAAAATAACAGACATGATCCAACTAAAAATCTTTAAAAAATCATTCAAATCTGTGTAGTTGTGACCGTTACATAGGTAAGTAGTAAGAATGGTTAATCCTCTAATCCCATTGACTTCTCATAGAGCTCATAAACATACTACCTCCACACCAACACCATCTTTCGCACCTATAATATTCATAGGATAGTATAATTTGCTACGAAAAAAAAATATACGTGCTTCAGACGTACCCAGTCGGAATGTGATGGCGGAAGCGGCATTGGCTCTGCAGAGAGTGGAGCCACATCTAGTCAAAGCAAGACTCCTTCCACCAAGCCACCTAAATTCAGGCGCAGGCAATCGCGTCCCGAAGTCATTGAAAACGGACTGAGGTAATTTAATCTAAATTCACAACTAGCCAAATGCACCTTTGTTATGATCGTGGTCACAGTTTTCATAACGTTATCAGAAAATTACCTTAAGATTAGCAATGAAGATAATTAAATAAATACCGAAATGTTTGAAGAAGTTCAGATGTGTACATATATAGGCATGGATATAAATGTTTCTGAATCTTAAATTATTTCCAGGAAGCGCAAGAAAGAACATACTAAAGAAAATGTAATAAAAACTCAAGAAGCTCCTATTAAGAAGAAATCATTGGTCAAAGTTAAGGCCAAAGACTCTGATGATGAAGATTACATGGCCTGGAAAAAGCCTGAAAACGCACCTATAGTTACTTTCACCCCACCGCCGGACGAGGCAACGCCAAGCTCGTCTATTCGATACAAACCAAATATACTTACTAAAAAACATCTAGAATCTTTCAATGTTGGGCAAAACCAAAATATTAATGTAGCTAGAGCAATTTTCGCGGATGGTGATGATGGCTTTGAAAGCCTAAATGGTATCGATAACAATTCCAATGGTAGTGATAATGATAATAAAGCGAAGACTGAACAGAATGAGACAGGTGTCGAAGACACCACAAACACGGTAAAAGTTTCTAAAGAGGATCAATTGACTGAGAAATGTAATGTAGCAGATGATGTAAAAACTGATGTGATAAAAGGTAATTTGAAAAAGGACGATGACGAAAAATCAGATCAAGATTCCGAAGGAGCTGTGCCTATGAGTAGTCCAAGTTCAGGCAAAAGAGTTGGTGTTAGATTCAGAGGCAAATGGGCTCAAGATAACACACGGCAAGAATCCAGCGACGAAATATTCGGAAATATAAAAAAGAAAAAGGTAACATGCCCCTCCCGTATTGAACATTGATTAATAGTCATATTAATGCACATGAATTTAAAATACCTACACTTATTAACAATTTAATTTTTAACGTAGGTGATAGAAGGCAAGAATTTACAGCACTTCGAGCAAGGTAGATATCGAACATTGTGAACGTGTTTAACGAACGCATGGTGCTAAAAAATCAAGACGGCGCGGCGGAACAAAATGCTTTCTCATTTTGCTTTTGGAATGCTCTTAAAAAGATTTTTACAGTG
The DNA here is from genome assembly GCA_963854805.1 of Plagodis dolabraria. Lineage (NCBI taxonomy): Eukaryota > Metazoa > Arthropoda > Insecta > Lepidoptera > Geometridae > Plagodis > Plagodis dolabraria. The sequence goes on along the minus strand of OY978447.1, from coordinate 17,360,542 downwards.
AAGTAGTTAGCCAATACTCTATTCAACATCCACATATTTTACACACGTAAATTTCTAAACAATACAACATTATAGGTGGGTGTTGTCTGACTATACTATCGCATTGTACTGAAACTTTGTTTTAACAGAAAAAATGTTTTCTTAAATCATGGTTCGAAATAGCGGAATTGTTGCGCGAACATAATCACTACGTGCTGGTATATTTTATAATAATTTTCTCTGTAGTTCGCTTGTTCTATATACGTTGGTCACAGAAAAACTCTTAATTTGCTTGTCACAATTCACAATGTGTCTAATGCGTAAAATTTCCGTAGAAGATAGAAAACTACCAGACTTCGTCGTCTGACGGTGAATGCTCGGCGTCGGCGCCAAGCATCGCCCTGCCATCGCATCATACCATGTCTGATTGGGTTGGGCAAACTACTAACAGTAAGCATTGTTCAGTTTTACCTGCTACTTGGTAGATGTTGCGTGGGTGCACACTTTCTACTAACGAATGAATCCTCTTTGAAGCTCTGTTCTAAGTTTTACCGTCTTAGACGCAATTCAAACTTATGAACTATCGTTTTGGTATAGGTTACAAATGGACATTGTCGCTTAGTTAATTCCTTTGTAATAATTTCCATACGCGCATAGGCCTTGAATTTGCTAAGTGTGTAAAATCAGATACCCAGTTTCTTGCATAATTAAAAAACACAAAAGACTCAAATTCTGAATAATTGCTAAATAATTCTTAATAATAATATTGCGTTTAAATTTACCAGAAAGAGTATGCCCGCGTAGTGTAGATTACTAATCTAGTACATTAGTCACATATCATTATTCCAGCTATTGCATCATTAGCACGCCTCTAATCGAGTATATTTTGATATTGGTCCAGGCGAAGAAAGCAGCTACTGCTCCCAATCAGAAGGAGGGAATTCTGATGTTGAATTCGCTTATGAGGCTGACAGTTCCTGGGACCCCTTCGCTATACTTGACCCTACTAGTGATACTGGTAAGTCGATGGAGGCTTATAGCCGGCTTACCTTTAGCGTCTATTGATTTGAGAACTGAACCTTACCTAGAGTTGGCCATTGAGCAATTAAATCTCTACATAGTATAAAAAAAAAACTACAAAGTCGCTTCCCGCTGTCTATGCATACTTAGATCTTTAAGTCACTAATTCATTGGATTCTAGTCCCGTCCGATGTAGCAGACGCTCTTTTAAAACACAATTTTCCTTGCACAACACCGGACTTTTCTTTCAGATACACGACAACCTTCGAAATTATAAAGACATTAAAAAGTTTAAACATAAAGAGTACTGAAGCATTGTGGGGTATGTCAGTTAAAGTGGCAGAGTCTATAATTTGCATTTTAAAACCTAATTAGTAACAATATTCAACCGTTGTGTCAATAGAGGAAATTTACCCGCCTTAATGAAACAAAGTAAAATTACTCCAATTTTGAAGTCAGGGGCTACATCTGACCCATGCAATTATATATACCTATTTCCAGCTTACCTGTTCTGAGTAAAGAATTAGAAAATAATATGCTCAAACAACTTCTATCCCATTTAATGAGCATAATATATTGGATGAGAATCAGTTTGCTTTCACAAAGAACAGATGCAAGTGTTCAATTGATGTCACATAATATACTTGAAGCCTGGGAGAGTTCACATGATGCTATTGGCGTATTTTGTTATCTTTCCAAGGCATTCGACTGTGTAGAGCACCACACTCTGATTCGTAAACTTTCACACTATGGTGTTCGTGGAAAAGCTTTGAATCTTATAGTCATATCTGTCAGACAGGGTATAGAAGGTTGGAATAAAAGACAATACCTGTGACTTTGGTAAAAATAGGAGTACCGCAGGGATCAATATTATGACCTTTTCTGTTTCTAGCGTATAATAATGATATGCCTTGCATGGTCAAAGATTTCTGCGATATTGTTTTTTTTTTGCAGATGATATCTGCAAAAAAAAAAGTCTGATTTTTAAAGTACATAGAAAAGATAGTGAACTCATTCATTTAAATTATGTGTTATCTAAGATCTCTAAATGGTTCGCCGCTAACAATCTTCTCTTTAATTTAAATTTAAGAGAAGATTGATTATAATAAAAAAAAAGTGATGATATTCGCTAAATTTCTCTGCGGGTAAAGCTAATAATGTGAAAATTGAAAAATCACTACTGTAAATTATTTACTGATCCAAAATAATACCTCAGTCACAAGTGACAAATGTATCTTTCAAGGTTAATTTCCACAGTAAAATGCACGATGTGGGAACGAGGGTCGACTCTACGTGCCGAACTATCTGCCGTTGACATTAGCTGGTATGTCGTGGCGAGAGCGGAGCGAGCGATGGCGGCTGATGGTGGTTTGTGGGGTGGACTTTTCATGGCTGCGGCGGTGACATTGTTCGCTCCCTTCTTGCGACTGCTTCAGGTGAACAATTAGTTATAATGTTATAAAGGTAATGAGAATAACACCGGGTATGTCGAACCTAGCTAGAGTAATAGGGCCTGACGACAGCGGCGGTGAGGTGCTTTATGGGGTTTTGCTTTTCACGGGTGATGAGATGGCAATGCACTGTTTGCTATTTTCTCACTATCGCTACAGGTAATTAACTACCTAAATATAACTGTGCTAATATATCACTTAGCAAATACAAAAAATTTAATGATTTGGTCCTCAACTGGTGTTGTGGCGGGAGCGAAGCGAGCAATGGCGGTTTGTGAGTGGTAATTTCCATTTCCGTGACAATGCTTATTTTCCGACCGCTTCAGGTCTCCAGGTCTCCTTCAATAATGGAGCGAATAATTGCTGCTGTACCATAACTGACTAATTTCTTAATGATTACTTAAATATCAAACAAGCGTGAATGATATCATTTATACAATTTAATCTAACATATATAGGTTCAATCAATAGATGAGCGAAGCGAGCGATGGTGGAAATCCGACTTGCGGACTGGAGGACTTTTAGCTCGCCTGTGATCGTAGCTCAGATCGCACCTCTTTTATAGCTGGGAAACATCATAAAGTTTCTCCGGCTTACTAGCCTAGCTTAGAATTGGAAAAAATATATAATCTAAAAGTATTATTTTACATCGAAATAACCACAGACATATTACTATACTATTAGACGGTTCACTAACAAAGACCAAAAATGAATCGTTTTTTTTATAATCAATTAATTTGTATATACATTTCTTATGATAACTTAGGGTAAAAATATTGTACTAAAATCTACCTCTGGTGGAGGGAAAAGTGTCCAGAATGCTGGCTGCACTATCTCGCTGTATAATAAATTAATACTCATTATTTTATGTTTTTGCTTGAATGCTTTTTTTTTCTGTGACAGTTGTCACTAGTACAAGACTCACGCACCGAAGAAGACGTGCAAGCTATATCTACACTGACTTATGTGGCTTCAGCTGTGGCAAACTACACACAAGGATCACCTCAAGTTTTCATCTGTGGTGCTTATGGCGACAATATATGGTGAATAAAATTAAATATTATATACTATACAATCACATAGCAAACCACAAATTTATGAGAGGAAAAATTATAGTCATGTGCTGGATTTTAACCCTCGCCATCCATAGACCTGTATGCTATATAACCACTAAGCCAACGTGACATATGACTCATGACCCTAATTAGTCCTATCGGTCTTAACCATCGTACGGGGATGGTGCGACATCTATAGTTATACTTACGTTACACTACATATACATATTTACAGACAGTTTTACAACTATTACAGATGTATATGTTAAAAATAATATTCACTAGCTGGTCTTCAAAGACACTGGCTTTATTTCAGAGCATAGCATTAAATATTGCATGCTGGTGACTTTTTTTAGTGACTGACTACCTTGCAGTGTTCAAACCATCCCAGAGGCTTTATTTTCGCTGAATCAGACAATGTGTTAATGTTCGCCTGGCTAGCGACCCCCAAGTCAGAAATCTGTCGCCAGGCACCTAGTAATCTGTTCCGACAGCTGTCCGCGTGAGCCAGTTCCCCGCTCTAACATCTACCGCTCACATTATCACTTGCCAATGGCACAATGCCATGCTATCAGGGATAAAAAAACCTTACTGCATCTGCTTGTACAATTAGAGTACAGTACAGTTAGGGTGCCTTAAAGTCTAATATCCTAAGGAAAAAAAACAGCGGCCTTTAGCTGTTAATACATTTACCGGAATTTCCAAAAATATTGGCTATGCGTGGGTATACCAGGGTAACTCCAATACGCAATGACGAAAGGCAATATAAATAGTACATTGTAAATCGAGGGGAGATAACGATCTCGAGTTTCCTTTAAGCTCTCCGCTCCGCGTCGGTTAAACATACTCTCGAATAGAAATACAAACTTTCTTTGGAGTGACATATAGTGCTTTATACTGCACCTACGAGGAAAATAAAATCATTACGTACCTATAAGTTTTCTCGTATTTGTCCCGAGACTCGGGAAGTAAGTTCTTTATGACTTCTTGAGCTGTATATATTATTCATAATAATTAAAAACGTACTGTTATATTATTATTGTAGTAAAAACAAATAAATTGCCGCGCTTTTTTATCGTAGTGCAGAGAAAGGTTGCCAACCTCCTTTCATTGAAAATCCAGTACGAAATATCCCACATCTTTTTATAATTATTTGAAAAGCCTTTTTTGAAGTAAGTTCTGGAGCTGTATTTTTTCTTCTGGTGGCGACATCTTTATAAAATCGTCATTTCTACTAGCAAATGACATGTTGGAAAATTACCCTAGTTTCTTGCCCGTTCTTCTCGCAGTAGCTCTATATTTTTTTTGCTAAACGTGGCAGTACAATATAGAATATTTCAATAATAAAATTTGTAATTGACCTTCATAAGAGCATCGTAGACGTTTAAATTGCCTAAATAAATGTTTTAGAATTTGAATTCTACCTATTTGGAATAAACAAAAGCGTATTGTTAAATTATTTATTAAGTAAAAAAACAAAATTTTTTAAACAATTAAATTACCGCGCTTTTTTTCGTGCAGAAAAAGGTTGCCAACCTCCTTTCATTCAAAATCGAGTATAGAAATCCCACCACTTTTTTTCTAATTATTTGATATAAAACCTTTTTGAGATTTAACAAAAGTATGTTTTTGTTAGCAGCTAAAAAAACAAAAGATCGCTAACAGGGCAGGTATGGATTTTCATACAACATTCCTTCACTGCTACGGAGGGAAGGAATTAAATTCCATATAACTTTTCCCACCGCACACTTATAAGGTAGATAAGACAAACTTTATAACACGTTTTTGAATGAGCATTGACACACAGAGAGAGTGGGTGTGGTATAAAATCCTTTATACTACACGTGCTCGGAAAGTACCTTGATACTTTATCAAATTTACGGTAGAAAGTACGTCATTGTATATCGAACAAATATGCGGGGAGAAAACGCATCTGAGCGGGAGAGAAAAGTGTATGAAAATACATTTCTTACGTGGTTTTTCTTTTTTAATTTTGGGTAAGACTATGCGCTGGTAACCTAAATATCAAAAGCCAAAAAGTTTTTACAGTGAGTTTTTATCTCCAAGTTCGCAAAATGACACTGGCCACTAGCTGTGTGGTAATGGTGTCAAACAATTTGAAAAAAGAACATGTGAAAATTGCAGACGCCATTGGCGCCATTTTCAATTTGTGTGTTGTTTGAGGATTCAGTTTTCGTAGAAAAGTAAAATAAAAGGTAGGTGTAGTATAAAGCACTATGTATCACTCGAGAGAAAGTGCGATTCCCGATCTCGGGTGTTTTAAAGCCCTCGCCTGCGGCTCGGGCTTCAAACGACACCCTCGACGGTAATCGGTCACTTTCTCCTCTCGGTGAACAATGTACTATTATACCACACCCGCTCAGAAAATGTATCATTGTTCGTTCATAAACGGGTTATAAAGTAACCTTATAAATGTGCGGCGGGAAAAGTTATATGGAATTTCATTCCTGCCCTGCTAACATTCTTTGGTTCAATGAACATGCTCTCGAACAGAAATAGATTGTTTTATCTCATCGATGTACTATCGTTCCAGTTGATGCTGATGACGGACATTTACCGTATTCTACCTGTCATTATCCCACACTATGTGGGAAACATGTACCATGCTAGTGTAATTACTCTTCGACCTTTCCGCCATTATTGTTTTTGGATCCTAACTTCCTTTGGCCATTCTGCTAAAATTAGCTTTCACATCTCACGTCACATGTCATAATAGATATTTTTAAAAAATGTAGATATATTATTTTTGTATTAAATTTTGCATATTATGTATATTTTCAGGGAGATATCAACGAATGTGCTATCGACAGTGTTACGCTTTGCCCTCAGCGGTCTAGTCTTCTTTCTACTATCGGTCGCGGAGCGTGCTTACAAACAACGGTTTCTATACGCAAAGTTGTTCTCACATCTGACATCGGCACGGCGCGCTAGGAAGTCGGAACTACCACACTTTAGGCTGAACACTGTGAGGAATATCAAGACTTGGTTGTCTACAAGGTCCTACTTACGGGTAAGACGAGTTCGTTATTATTTGCAGATAAAGTACGAGGGTGGATTGAAAAGTTCGCGGCCTAACACATAAATACTTGAACTATTTTAATGTAACTGACCTCATTCGATTTGCTTACTCTCAGGTTGTCACATTGTAAAATTTTATCGCAATAGCATTATCAGTTTTTAAATTAGACTGAATTTGATGAGCCTAAGTGCAGCATTTTTAAAGAATGGAGAAAATTGAGCAACGTGCGGTCATCAAATACCTGTTTGAAAAAAAACTAACTCCAAAAGAGATTCACGAAGACATGTCAACAACATTTGGGGAATCTGCTCCGTCGTATACGACTATGAAAAAGTGGGTTGCTGAATTTAAACGCTGACGAGAGAGTATTGAAGATGACCCTCGCTCCGGCCGGCCTACGACGTCTACGACTGAAGAAAACATCGGGAAAATCTGTGATCTGATATTGGCAGATCGGAGATTGACCATCAGGGAGATTACAGACACTATTGCCATCTCGTATGAACGAACACAAAACATCGTCAATGAACTTGGATTTTCTAAAATTTCTGCGCGGTGGGTACCCAGATTGCTTTCAGTTGAACAAAAACGAATACGGCTCACGATTTTGGAAATGTTTGAGGCTGATCCACAAGATTTTTTGGCCAGATTTGTGACAATGGATGAAACCTGGGTACACCACTACACCCCAGAGTCAAAACCGCAATCCAAGCAGTGGAAAAAACCTGATGAACCGACTCCAAAAAATGCCAAAGCAATTTTGTCAGCTGGCAAGGTGATGGCGTCAGTTTTTTGGGATGCTAAGGGTGTCATCATGGTGGACTACCTTGCAAAAGGTGAAACTATAAACTCGGCTTATTACTGCATCCTTTTACGTCGTTTGCGTGAAACAATTAAAGCGAAAAGGCCAGGATTACTCAGCAAGAATGTGTTGTTTCATCAGGATAATGCACGCGTTCACACGTCTGTTGAATCTATGGCTCAAATTCGCGATAGTGGCTCTGAATTACTGCCGCATCCCGCCTATTCCTCTGATTTGGCACCTTCAGACTTTCATTTATTCCCAAACCTAAAAAAACACCTAGGAGGTCAAAAATTTTCATCAAATGAGGAGGTCGAAGCTGCAGTGGTTGACTTTTTTGAAGGCCTTGAAGAAACTTTTTTTATGACTGGCATACAGGCGTTGGAAACCAGATGGAAGAAGTGCATAGAGTTAAGTGGAGATTACGTGGAAAAATAAAATTAATTTTGTTTTTATTACAAATAGTTTTCTTGCTGAGGCCGCGAACTTTTCAATCCACCCTCGTACAAAGTGCATTAAGTTTATCAGCCGCCAATAAAGAGATGGCTAGCATGCCGTGTTACTCTGAACAAAGCGTGCGTGGCTTCATTTTAGATAACTTTGATTATGGGCAAGAATAAGTCAAGGGCAAAATCATGTATATAATTTCGGCGTCAACGACGCTCTTACGATGGTCAATACAAATTTTAATATTATAATATTCCACAATGTACTGCTACGTTCAACAAAAAAAACAAAGCCACTGCGTGATGAACTAGCAAGAATCTCGGGTACATTATTTTTAAATGTCATTTAACAGTGTGGAATCGGAAACAGAAGAATACAACAATATGTTAAAGTAGGTATATGATTCAGTTCTCTACATGGTAAACATTCATGTTTATATATTCTTACATAAATTGATGGCTTAAACCATTTTGCAATTATTTAAAAACGAGATAGTTACCTACTGCATATTGTAACAAGCATCTATGTATTTGTAAATTAACGCCCGATGCGGATTCGATCCAAGCTCGAAGTAAAAAAATGGCGCTCAAAAATTTGTATTTAATAATCGCTATGCAGGTTCGTATTAGATGGTATATCATAAAAATCTGTTTAGAAGAAAGTATGTAATGTATACTTATTTGATATTACCCGTGGGGTGCCGGGTGTGACCTTCCCATCTCCCGTGGGCGTCGTAAGAGTCCATTAAGGGTAAAATACCAGAAAGTGGGCAACAGTGCATTCTGAGGAACCACTACCATATACTGTGATCCTCAAGGCGCCTGCCAAACTAGGGCATTTTGGCAAACCCATCCTTGAATGTGAGACTGTGTTGAACAGTGGACAATCCGACTGATACAGCACTTATTTGATATTTCAGAGACGAGGACCGCAACGTTCTGTGGATGTGATTGTGTCTGCGGCGTTTATGCTTACCATCACACTTCTGGCCTGCGTCAGTGCACAGCTGTTAAGGGTAAGCACGGAATTGATTACAAATGTTGATGCCTATTATTCTACATTTTGTCTGTAGAAGCCTGAAATACTGTTAAGAAGTAAATACTTAAAGCATCTAACTTAATCGCTAAAACCAATATATTTACTGCATATTGCAGACTCTATATTGGGGTTACGTTCGTACGAAAAAAAATCAGAACTCGCTCAGAATAGCTTGCGTTGCTGTCTGTCTATTTGTCATCGCTTATTTTCTCCAGGTGTACTGGACGAAAAAAGTTGAAATTTGGTACATAATTAGTATTGTTAGTGAACTAATGATTTTGAGAGTCATTGGAGGCATATCAGAAAATTATAAATTATCTACTGATGCATGATCATGAACTAGCCTGGAGCTGTGCTGGTTAAATTGCAATGCATAGGTTCCTTAATACATGGGATCAACAGCATTTCTGGTGAAACGAAAAGTTTAGTTTTACGTTTAGTTGTAGACACCTCGCCCTAAGCACGCTCTTGGAAATAAGTATAATAAATTACGAATTAACGGTAATATCAACAGATTATTTTACAATCAATCAACAAAAAAAATCTCTTAGCAAAATATTCGGTTGCCAGTTTGAGTTAGTTTTACAAGGAACATCTGTATATGCAAGTTTTAAAAACAGTATTACAAGGAACAGTATTAAAGAGAAACTAATAACGCACTGGATAGCTGAAAAACAAGTTTTATTATCGGCTCGAGTCGTCGTTTACAAATCAGTATATTTGCCTCAATTCCGCATTAGTGTTTATGTTATACGTGATCATATTTATATTGTTTAATATATTTCTTAATTAATATATATTTTATTAATAAATATTTTTTTATAAATTTTCAATAACGCATGCTCTGCGTTATTGAACATAACAAATTTACAAATTTACGAGAGCAATTTTATAGTCATGTGCGGGATTCGAACCGCGTCATCCACCCCTTTAGCCGGGGGTATGCTCTTACCGACTGAGCTAACATGACAATGGCTCAAAACTCAAATTTTTCCACTCGTTCTTTAACCATCGTATGGGGATGGAGCGACCTAATCCTCTCGTAAATTTGTAATAGTTAACTTATTTTTGTTATTTTGTGTACCTATGCATTCCATTTGCTTAATGTTTTGTTCTTTGTTAACAAACTCGACTTTTGTACGCATACCGGACAAATCTCTGTGATTTTGGTATGTTTATTTCTTGTTTTGTTTGCAAATAATTAGTATAAAAAAAATATTTTCTTTAGTATTCCCTAACGCTGGAACGGCTGTGGCTCCTCGAGGCCATGGTGTGGTCTCTCTGCCTCGGCATTTACCTGCTGCGTCTGCTGACCCTCGGCAGCGATGTGAACCGCAAGTACCGCGGCTGTCTCTCCGCCATCATCACCGAACAGATCAACTTGCACCTCGCCATGGAGCAGCGGCCGGAGTGCAAGGAACAACTCACGGTCGCTAACAACGTCCTCAAACTGGCCGCCGACTTACTCAAGGTAATTAGACTATAGTCTAGTCTATCTCTATCAGTTACTTTATAGTCTTTGCAACTCTTGCCGATCGTGGACAGTATTATAGGCGAGTGTAAATTGCCGTAGTATATCAAATAAAAGATGTAAATACGCTGCTATCCTGGGCCGCGTCTCTGAAACGTGCTCACTGTTCAAATTTGATTTGATTTAGAGGTAGCTAATTCACTAAGAAAGCTAAAAGTCTTATATCTAAAAACTTAATTAGAAAAGCTTTGGCGCTTTTACCCTTGAGATGATGTTACATATCCACTAAACCTTTGTAAGACCAATCCTAGACTACGGATTTCGAGTCTGGAGCCTTTTTTTTGTTAAAGGCATTGAACTCCTTGAGAAGGTACAACGCAGCTTCACAAAAACACCACAAGCCCTAAAACAACAACCAAATGAGGAACACTTAAAAGTGGTGAAGCTCACTAGTTGAAAAGATTGCAGGGATCGTGAAGATCTAATTTAGACATATAAGATCTTACATGGCCATTATGACCTTCAAGATTTCAAGAAAATGTTTATAAACTGTTTTTTATATATACGCAGTGATAATATCCATCTAAAATGCCACCACATTAAGTTATGTGCCAGATCTTCAAATAACAATGTTCACAAACATATCTTCAGCATCCGAGTAGTCAATGCATGGAACAAACTTCCGGAAGATGTATTTACAGCTCAAACTGTAAATCAGTTCATGAATTGACTGAACAAATATATTATGTGTAACAAGAAAAACAAGTAGAGAGTAGCAGGATACAGGCAACTATCAGTTGTTACAACTGTCTGCCTGATAATAAGTAATAATTCACTCAGCAGGCTTTGATGAAAAATACAATGTTAGGGTCATGGTGATCTTAAACCCTAGCAACTCAATCACTTATACCTGAATAAATAACCACTTTGAAGCGCTCGTAGCGAAGTTTGCTTAGCTATTCTGAACCGATCAGCAAAGTTAAGCAACGTCCGCCTCGGTCATGAGTTGGATGGGTGACTGCTGGTGTATTTGGTGGGCTATTTGAAAAAAAAATGCCTATGTTCATCAGGGATAAGTTAAGATTCTAATGGTGAAAGAATTTTTCAAATCGATCGAGTTTTTAAGGTTACTTGTCACATACAAAAATACAAATCTTTCCTCTTTATACATTAGTGTAGATGTAGATAATGTACGAATATAATCTCTTTACAGACCTTTTCACTGACAATGGTGCGCCTTTAATATTTTATTTAATGTAGTTGCAACTAATACTGCGCGCCCATCGTATTTTACATATAGTTTTGCTGAATGTGCCATTAGTATTTACATCCACTCTAAGATGTAGTGTACAAACGAGGTCTGCCCGTACAAATGTGCATAAATATATTTTAAATGTGCAGAGGCGCGCCTTCGTGAGTTTTCTGTACTCTAGGTGGAATTAATAAATCAAAGCTTTCAACATACTGTTTGTACTGTGAATAATATTAAACTATATTAAACACTTTAACATCTTATCCAGTTCACAGTTTGGCTTCAGGCAAGGCAAATCCACTGAAGATACGATCTCAGCATTAACCACGATTATTATCAACCAGCTGGACAAAAACTTAAAATGCTTGAGTGTTTTCCTCGATCTCAGAAAAGCTTTCGACACCGTGTCTATACCCATTCTTGTACACAAGCTAGAGAACATAGGGATACGAGGTACTTATCTTGCCCTTCTCAAAGACTACCTCACTAACAGAACACAAAGGGTAAAAATTGGGGAAATGACTAGTGCTGATGTAGATGTAACTTTGGGGTCCCGCAGGGAAGTGTGTTAGGCCCAACTTTATTATTAATATACATAAACGAGCTTTGTAAACTTAAGATGGAAAACGGATATACCTTCTCATACGCTGATGACACTGCTATCGTTTTTACTGGGAGTTCTTGGAATGAAGTAAAAAACAAAGCAGAAAAAGGTATGGCCATTGTTTCAGAATGGCTTAGAGAAAATCTGCTTACGTTAAACACTAGTAAGACCAAGTACATGTGCTACTCTATATGTAAAAGATTTCAGCCCCAACAAAATTTCCATATCAAAATTCATGAAAATAATAATACACATGACGATTGTAACTGTCCTACTATTGAAAAGGTATCCACTGTAAGATATCTTGGTATTATGCTGGCCCAACGTTTATCTTGGTACCCACAATTTAATCTCGTCTCAAATCGAATACGGAAACTAGTTTGGGTTTTTAAAGTATATACGGCCCTAGTGCAGTCTATAATAACATACTGCCTTTCGATATGGGGAGGTGCTGCAAAGACAGAATTTCTCATTCTTGAAAGAGCTCAGAGGTCACTCTTAAAAGTGATGAACTTTAAACATTATAGATTTGCAACGTCTCAACTTTATTCTATCAGTAATGTACTTAGTGTAAGAAAGTTATATATATTTCAAGTCATAACCAAAATTCATAAATCGCTCCCTTACGACTCTAGTGTATTTGAAAAAAGAACTAATCGCAATGTCGCAAAATCAACTCAATCTAGAACTTCCTTTGCTGGACGCCAGTTTCCAAAATTGTTATACCTCTATACTGTACATGAATGCAAATATATTGTTCGTAATTGGCTCATGACATTAGATTATGCTGAAGTAGAATCTATGCTGAAATTTTAGTTGTTCACATGACTTACAAAACACCTACTTGTACACCACTGAATAAAATATATCTATATAAGTATAATACGCATTTATAACACATACATTATAGTTATATCATAAATAAAATAAAACAATACAATAAATAAATTCATATTAAAATTCAATTGATGAACGTTCATCACTTGTACCACACACCACACCGCCAACCTATTATACCTGTTTTTTTGTACTCCGCATTATTTGTAAGTATCTTCGCATCTTCGCGTACATTAATTTTGTTTCTTATATTACATGTGCCTATTAAAATTACATGTACCTATTAATTAATGGATAACCCCGCGGGTACTCGTGGGGGGCACCGGGGTCAATCAGGGAAAAATATTAAAAAAAAACTGTCAGTCTGGTTTTTTTATTTTTGTTTTTGATATGTTTGAGATTTGATACCTTTGTTCACATTTTTGGGCACCTCGACAACAAATTCAATAACAATGATTTGTTTTTTTTTTCTGGGAATAACCGTCAATAGTTGGCGTTTTCATCGCAAGTTACAAAGTGTTTCTAGCTGCAACTGTTAATTTTTTTTAAATACTTAAAAATTGCAATTGGAGTTTTCCATTTTGTAATTATAAAGTTTGAGGACCTGTGGTAAAAAAAATATGTATGGAGACCTGAGTGGCCAACAGCTTTAAAAACATGCCGACTTCATGAAGTTTCTTTAATGGTATCACAGTCAATTTTTTTATTGTCAAATTACTGAGTTATGGCCACCTACGTTTCTTTAGTCTTATTTTTCTCAAAACAAAAAAAAATTGTAAATAAGAAATTTATTTCAAACATGTGCGGTAATTAATGAATAACCCCGAGTGTACTCGCGGGGGGTACCGGGGTCAATCAGGAAAAAATATAAAAAAAATCTATTTGAAGTAGCTTGTTTTTTTTTTTTTTTTTTGGTATGTTTGAAATGTGATACCTTTGTTCAAATTTTTGGCCACTGTTTGGGCAAGTTGTTAGCTACCCAGGTCCGCATACGTTTTTTTTTATACCAAAGGCAGGCTATAAATCGTTAATCATGTATAAATCTTAATGTTAAGATAAGGAAGAACGGGTCTACCTGGCACAGGTATTACTATACTTAAAAGGTAGTCCCTACCTCAAAATTGTAAAAATTTTAAGACGATATAAATGATTTATGATTTATAAAAAAAAAATATTATTAAAATTGAAGGGTCACTTATAAAGTCCGGAAAAATAAGAATAATCGCTTAGAATAAAGAACGAACCTGTATACATTTTTCTCAAAAATGGTATGTAATGTTGCTGTAACATCTCTAACAAGTATCCAGAAAGTGAACTCTAACCGGAGACTCATTCACAACTGTCCAGTAAGAAGCGAGATTTAAACTTGGAATCTCCTGCTGTCCAGTAAGTAAGTATGTGATTTACTTACTGGACAGTAGGTCATCCTCTTCAGATATGCTTAGATAAAAAAACATAGTACCAGACACAGATTAGAGTTTAGCCATTATATCATGGTTATAGGAGGGAGGCTCCAAATATATATGTATCTCTCTTTTTGGTATATAAGCGAACCTTACCTGCAGTTCGGTCTGGTTAACTCAAACTTGGCCAGGAAGGCTTACTTACTGAATTCTTGAATGTACTATTGCACGATGGTAAGTCATGTAATCTAGAATATATCTTAATATAAATTGTGTAATTAATAAAATAAATTACGAATATAAAATTGCTTAAGATCGTCTAAAATTTTGATACTATCATGAAGATAACTCGAAAAAATAAACCATATTTTTATTTTATTTCGCAGCTTAAATTATTATATACATATATAAATAATAAGATCAATAAAATAAAATATTATATGTCCTTAAAAGGGAAAATATATACTGTTGTCTATTCTATATACTAAACATGCGTGATTTTAAAAAGATTAATCCACGATGTGGAACATTATATTTTCTCAAACATGCTTGGAAATGTGAGCAACTTATTATTTTGACAACCTTCTTCGAGATAAATCGAAATTGCTGTACTGGCCAAATACATGCGCGCAGCGGCCGCCAAAAAATGTATGAAAATCTATATCTGTCGTGTCTAGCGGCCAAATATATTGCATAGTAAACTCATATCTGTCGTGTAATTTAAAAATGGAACGATCTTTTACTTCGAAGCATGGCAACCAAGGAGGTAACTTATCAAAGGTTTTATTTAAATTTCGATTTGGCTTGCAAATAGAAAGCTGTTTATTGAAAAAAAAACAAATGAACACTTTAACGCGGGCAATTTTATTGTTGTTTGTTGATAGTCATTGATTTTGAAAAGAAATTGTTTCGACAAAATGAGTTCAAGTGAAGACAATGAGTGTGATGAACTTAACTCAACGCCCCCTGAAATTCTTCACCTCTTTAGAATTATCCCAAACCAACATAATCCCCGGAAAGTCCACTTTAAAATTCATAAATTGTACATTTAACAAATGTATCTTCAAATAAAAAATTCTGCCTAGGTACTACTTTGTTTTAATTTCCGCGCATTATTTGAGAAAAGCACTATACAAGCCTTGGCCACAACGCCCACAACTAGGCATTGATGGACTTACGTATGTGTGCCTCGGCTTCGCCTCGGCCCACATTTACACGTTCGTCCATCAATGCCTCCTTTGCTGGCCGCTGCAGTAATGTACTATTTCTAGAAAAAGTTAGACGTGGTTTGACAGTAAAAAGCGTATTACAGCTCTCTAAATGGACATGACTTATAGGATAGAAAGCACAATTAAAAGAGATTGTCTTGTAAAGTTGATTAGTATGACTTAAATAGGTTTATTGATATTTATTAATACCTAAATTTCCTCGCAATATCCTACGGACCGCATAGTTCTAGTTTTTGGAGCAATATTTTATGGCTAACATGTTCGAATGCTTAAATCATGTCCACGTAGAGAGAGCTGTAACACGCTTTTTACTGTGAACAAGACAATTAATAATTAGAATAGAAGATAAACATTGGTCAAACAACAGTGCCTTAAGAAAGTACATTGAACTTTCTATTTTCTGAAAATGTCGACTCATGTATAATCTTTCATTGCAGGAACTTGACGCGCCATTCAAGATCAGCGGCTTCTGGACAAATCATTACGTCTACACGATTACTAAAGTCGTCATCTTATCTGCTTTATCTGGGGTTCTATCAGACATGCTAGGATTTAAGCTAAAGCTGCACAAAATTAAAATCAAATGAATTCCTATGTATAAGTAAAAATAAACTAACAAGCAGAAAAAGCAGTGTTACAAATCAGATTAAGTAGATAACAGCATGTCTGGAAAGGCAGAAAAAAGTTAGGTGATCATGGAAATAAAATGTATTATACACTGATAACAAATGTTATCAAATGATAATAATTATCCTTTATCCTAAGGGTCGATTCCCGCAGGCGTCCTGGAGCGAAACTTTAAAAAATTACGTTGGAAATTAGATCATCTGTTTTCAGCTTAAAGTATAAATTCTAATGCTATAAAAATGTGACGTCACTGAAGCTGAAAACGAACGGGTATTTATGAGTTTTAAAGTATATCGTCTCTCGCAGGTGAATCAGCGAGCACAGGCGCCTGTGGGCCTTAAATCTGTAAGCAGAGTTGTATATAGATATCAAATGAAGTAAAATCTTTTTATCCTTACGGACAAAAAGGGTAGATAGAAAGTCTACAACCAAATTAAATAGTTCAACAGCTGATTATAGGCTAATTTTTAGAAAATCATAGAAGCTTCTTAGTATGTGATATATTAATACAAATAATCTTAGATAATTGTTATAAGTACTTTAAGCTTAAGATCTTTGTATTAAGCCACTAGTTTCAATGTCTAATATTCACATTAATAAATATGAACTAATGAGTTCGATATATATAGTTTATAAACGTAGTTTAGTTTACTCTGATCTCGTTAATCTGTTAAACTAGTTTCCGATGTAATATGATTCCAAGCCCTTGAACTACTTATTCCTCTAATCAATAGTAGAGGTGGCGAAACTAATAAAAATTGATGTTTAGTAAAATTAGTGTTAAGGTTAACGCAGACGTATCGACTCGGAATCGTATCGGAACGGCCTCGCCCATCTCTGTACCAACCCCATGCTGGTTTTATCTGTGCCTTTGCCATTGCTTGACTAATGCGGGTAATACTAATAATAAACCACGATTAACTCAGTATTTATTACCGCGTGCAATCATCTCGCCAACGCGACAGCAGCGCCTCGGAAATCGGCACCACGGCGACAGCAAAATGCAGGGATGACAAGTCGTAAAGCTTCAAGAGCTAGAACTCAATCGAGGCGATGCCGATGCGCTTAACATTAGTATTATTATATATTGCGTTGTAATATCAATGTCGGAGCCAACATACTTTCAATTGCCTAGCCTTATTACTAAACGGCACCTTTTAATTAGCGGCCTGACTGAAAGATTCCAATTTATATTCAATGAAACGACTGAGCATTACTTGGATCAATAACATTTAGTTACTTGCCTAGCCTAGCCTAGTCTTTTAAATTGCGTAGCTTTTTCAGGTGCATCGCGACGACCGCTGTCGCGGCACGCTCGCTTCGCTACCTCACCAGTAACATAATACGCTCGTCATAGTTTCGCTCATCTGCGCGCCTATTCACATTGCCTTACTACTTTTACTTATTACAACTTTTACATCTCTTTGAATCGTTATATCTCAAAAACGGTGGCTCATAGAAAAAAAAATATTGATACATTTTTTGTTGATAATTTTGTGATCTACATTTTTTGTCTGAAGTATTTTTATGATAAAACTTCCGTTTTGGTGAAAATCGCGAAATAATAAATACTCACTGTTTGCCTTTTGACCTTGTTTAATAAAAACCATACTGGGGAAAGATGGGGAACTTTAAAATTTTATTTTTATTCATATTTTAAACAATATTATTGATTTTCAGCTTGGTGGGAATTTAAATATAGCTTTACTCCTAGTTTTGGTCTAATTTGACCGGAATATTAGGCTAATCATTTATTAACGTTCTAGGCATCAGCCAGCCAGATCATTAAATGGTGTATGAGATGTTAAGTTAAATTATAAATGATCGCTTGAATTGAGACAAATCCGATACGAAGCCGAGGGAATCAGTTTGTGCCAACCTGCGATGAAATATAGTATATTTGATTGTAGGTGCCAACCCTTAAACATACGTAGTGTAATATTTGATTATTGCATTTGTAGTTTGTTATTTATAAGTAGAATTCCATTATATATAAACAAACGTTTATAATAATATCAAATAAAAGACAAACCTACTTTTTATATAAGTTTGATTGTATTGTAAAATAGTTTTCAATACATAAAGAATATAAAATCTCATACCTTTCTGCATACGCATAATAAATGTATGAAACGTGTATAATGTATATTAATTAATATAATTTTTTATATTGACGCTTAATTTTTGTGTTTACCCTGGACAATCATCAGTCTTACTGATGATTATTTGGTTCTAGTATTTCACTGTTATGTGCCAACATACCCGTTGCAGCTTCTGCAAAACTTTTGAAAGGTGTTTAGTTTTTGCTTAATATTATGCCAATAAATTGTGTTGGATTCAAAATATATTTAATGTTTAAAGAAGTTACTGTTCAAAATTTATGAATGAAGTTGTTATTATTTACTTGATCTCATTTTAAGGATAAAATACATGCATGAAATTGTACGGTCAGATTAAGAGAAAAACAATGTAGTATACAGGGTGGAAAGTTTGAGCGGGCAGTAAGGGGAAGTACCTACTCGGAAATGGTCTTAGGAGACTATCCATATTTTTTTTATATAATTTTGATCCCTATTCACAGATTTTCAAAAAAAAATACAGTTAGCTAGAAAATAGCCATTTTACACAAAAAGATTTTTTGATGGCAATCGATCCTGTTTCTAATACTGATCATAATCTTCTATGGAACCAACCATCGTTGGAGTACTCAAAAAGTCACAAATAGCAAAAAACTTTTCCCGTACATTTTGTATGAAAATTTTACGCAAAAACTTTTTTAGTGACGGTTGAGATCTTTTTGTGACTTAATAAAAAGATAAGTTAAAACACAATTGAAATTTCGAACTCGTTATTACTAAATGAAAAACAATCTTGAAAGTTTGTTGCGCCAGAAAAGCTCTGAGTGTGTTGTGAATTTTACACTATGTGCATAATTGGACAGCTATCGATAACAGAAAAATAATCTCCAATTTAGAAAGTTTAGATTTTCTCGATCGTGCGCTCGGTAAGTCAAGACCTCCTGAAGATGCTTCGTTTAGAAGCGAAACTAGTCGGGTATTCTTCCGGTTAGGCTGCGTGCTGTTTATGACGTCACGTAGATAACAGGAAAATTAGGTGGAATTGTCACTAGATATATAATTTTATGCTTTTTTAAGTGTTTTATTTAAATATTATTTAATGTTTTTTAGGATACTTTTAAAAGTATTTGTTAATATTAAGTTTAGACTTGCTAGAAGCATACTACGTAAATAATAAAAATACAACATCAGCTTATGTTAGTTGATAAAAAAAAGAAAATTAATATTTTGCCTTCTTTTTGATATGTGTAAAATTGTACGTGATCATTTGTCTTTATTTTAGTTTTTGTATTTCAGTTACACAAATTCTTTACAAAATGTAAGGGAAACGTTTTTTGCTATTTGTGACTTTTTGAGTACTCCAACGATGGTTGGTTCCATAGAAGATTTTGATCAGTATTAGAAACAGGATCGATTGGCATCAAACAATGCTTTTGTGTAAAATGGCAATCTGTGAATGGGGACCAAAATTCCATAAAAAAATATGTATAGTCTCCTAAGACCATTTCCGAGTAGCTACAACGGATAAGGTACTTCCCCTCACTGACCCGTTAAAAGTTTCCACCCTGTATAGATAAAGCATTTTGACACTGGCAACATATCGAACACATCAATTCATCACATTTTGATGAAGCAGCTGTTAATACATAGTGTAATCCATGTACCATCTAGTGTAACGCGTGTAATCTAAGCAGCTTGATGCGTGTACGTTAAAGTTCATTGCAATAATAACTGATTAGGTAAGAAAACGGTAGAACATAACCTTATTATTAGCGTGCACTGCAATGTGGCTGTATAGCGCGAAAATAAAAACAAATGATTCTTCATAGTAGAAAATATGAAATTTTAATGCTTTAGTTGTAGTACAGATTTAATGGATCTTATGTTTTACTCATTACTGTACACCTTAAAAAAATATAATACAATGTCGTTGAGAATTAAACTGTTTTTTTTAGTTTACCCATCAATTCTAATGAGGGAATATCCTATTGTTAATATTAACTTCTGATTTCGCTTCTTATGCAGGGTGAATTGCCGAGATCGCAGCTCCTCCACCTCGCCGATATGTACCATGAAATATATTATAAAAAAATATCTAATATAAACTACAAAATACAGTTTACTAGCTGCGCCCCGCGGTTGTATCCGCGTGGTGAAGGATGATGATAAAAAGTATCATGTGCCTCAATCTACCTCAATACAAAATTTCATCAACATTTTTTGAGCGTGAGAAGCAATACTACATACATACAAACACACTCACACACGTTCGCCTTTATAATATTAGTTTGATAAGGATCACTTTGTTACTTCGAAATATGCATTAGAAATAAATTATAATTTTTTTTAGTATTTATGGTATACTATTTTGGCGATAACTACACATAAAAGATAGATATATGCTGTCGCGGGCTCTTTTGTAGGACTATTGAATTTAAGATAAACATTTTAGTTATATACGTTATGTACTAACAGGTTTTTGCAGGGCACGCCAGAATACAATACCGGCGTTAGGGTAGGGCGAGGTTGGGCGACCGCCCAGGGCGCCAGGTACGAAGGGGCGCCGCAGGCGCCCCTTTATATCCACTCGCTCGAAGTCCTACTTACTCGTAATTTCCCTAAGTCTAGAAACAAAAACCACTAAGGTGGCAACACTAGGGCGGAACGCAGTGTTCCATCGGAGCACTACTGTTAATTTTACCGGGAATCCTCGACGACAGACATAACACATTACCTATCCATATTTTTTCAACATTTTAATGAATTTCCTCTCTCGTCTCCTGCTAATATTTTTCCAAAATTAATAAACAAAAACACGATTTTTTTGGTCAAGACCAAAACCTGGTTTTACGTTTTCCTTGGCTTGCAGAAAGCATTTAAACATTTACGCCTCCGCGTAGGTAGAGCGGGGGTATTTGAATCAACATGAACCAATGAAATGTACTACAGTGGTGTTTCAGAAAGGAAGTTTTTAAGTGCAATAATAATTACGCTGCATATATTGCTGCAATAATTTCATTAGGCACCCGCCTACTGCCTAAACCACTCGGCCACCGGAACATGCTCAGTGAAACCGAAATTTTGTGCTCTAATTGTATAACTTATTAAGACCAGTGTTTCGTATATTAAACCCTTACTTATTACCCTACCCAAATAGATAGTTAATTTTGATTTTATCAAAAAAATTTATTGTATAAGTACTTCATTGTGTTTTCGAATGCATTATCTGCATTATGCGCGTGTTAGTTAGAATAATGAAAGTCAAAGTCAAAACCATTTATTCAATTTAGGCGTCTACGACGCTCTAATGAAATTTTAACATTGAAATGTTCTATCATTACTGCCTCGTTCAGTAAACAAAGTTGTATAGAGCCACTTCGAGATGAACGGGCAAGAAACTCGAGGCCATTCTTTTAAATGTCTTTTAACAATGTGATACTTACTTACTATATACACTTCATTTACACTTATCAACTATTGATTGACATATTCGTCGTTATATAATACGAAAAAAAGAGTATAATAAATTACTTAACTTCACAACATCTTGATTCGGCAGCACTTCGTCGTTAAAGACTATTTCCACACCACTGGAGGTCTGCTCGGCACGGCGGTCCGACAGACACTGAATCGGGCAGCACTTCGTCATTAAAGACTATTTCGATACCACTAGAGGTCCGCTCCGCACGGCGGTCCGACAGACACTGAAGCTACTCGCAGTGAGTGAACAAACAAGGTGACAAAGCGACTACCGTCACAAACACATTACTCTTTATAATTGTAATAAGTATAATAAAATCTTCAATGTTTTTACACATATAAATAAAGCACATAATATAAACTATTTTTTATAAGTATCTCAACAAATGTCACATGACCAGTTAAACTACTTATAAAATATACTTACAGTATTAATAACATCAAATAATGATTCAAGTGATCTATACATATGGCAATAAGTATAATAAAATCTTCAATGTTTTACACATCATAAATAAAGAACATTTTATAAACTATTTTTAATAAGTACTTTACACTGTCACGTGAATAATTTCGCTACTTATAAAATATACTTCCAGTAATATTATCATCAAATAATGATTCAAGTGATCATGATAATCCATATATTATACTTAATCACAGTCTAACAACAAACACAATTAGGTACAGTATTAAATTCACACCACAGATAAAGTAGGTATACACATGGATAGTTAAACCAATACTTATTTTCCTCTTAAAAACCACAGAGTATAATTAAAACGAAATGAGAATGTCACATTAAACCAGTTGTTTAATCTTAAGCTTAAAGCTAATCAAGTGAAGATGAACAAATATTTCATTACATAGTAAGTCAATTATCAAATAATCTATCACGCGTATTCACTATTTAATGAATTTTTCAAGCAGAGGTTTGGATACTAATATTTCAAAGTATTATTTTCAAGACATAAGTTTATAAGTATATTTCAGAAGGTAAATTGATTCAAACCTATAATATGAATATATAAACATAATAAAAAGTTCAATATTTATTTATGAATTTACACGGAGCCAGAAACTGGCTTCGCTACGGACTCAGAGCCTGCCTTCGCTACACTTCAGAAATATGGTAATTATCTTCGCCATGGCCTGCGAATATTATTCGTAGGTCATGGCACTCATTTGAATCGGAAATGCTAACGTGTGATATTGTGTGTTTTATGTCTACCTGAAGGTTTCAGGATTTGATTCATTTATTTTTAGTAATAATTTTACTTAGAGAGAATTCATAAGATGCAGATTGAATTGAATTTGTACATGATCCAAGGCGCAGTATATTATTGTATCATGAATTTGTACTAATTGTTTGATTAGTATAAAATGTCAAAACACGTTGATCCTGTCAAAATAATCCTATCTGGCTCAAAATATAGAAAACAGAGAGCCAAAAGGAAAAGAAGTTGCAAAAAAACTATAGTCTGGCCCATTCATTGAGCAAGTACCTAATATTTTAGTCTCGCCATAAATATTGTTACTTACATAAAAACTTTTTTTTATACTTTTTAGTTATTTCGAATTTGGAACGCGTTTATTATTTTAAAAACTTTTTTCGATTTCGTGCCACGATTAAAGAGCACTACATTAAGGAAAATGATACATTATACGCTCACAGTTAGGAAAATGATACATTATACGCTCACAGTTCTAAACAAGCTGCTCAAGTGATCGGAAAGGTACAACGTGGTCATCATGATACATTATACGCTCACAGTTCTAAACAAGCTGCTCAAGTGATCGGAAAGGTACAACGTGGTCATCATGATACATTATACGCTCACAGTTCTAAACAAGCTGCCCAAGTGATCGGAAAGGTACAACGTGGTCATCATCGTGCGTCAATGATGGTTTGGTGAGGCGTGTCTTATCAAAACGCCTCAAAGCTACATTTTTGTGAAAAAGGAGTGAAAACGTCAGCCAAAGTGTGTATCAAGAGACAGTTTTGGATCGTGTTGTGAAATCTTTCAACAATACATTTTAAAAAAAATTATATACCTACCGTGGATTTTCCAGCAGGACTCTGCGCCTGGTCACAAGGCACGAACTACCCAAGCCTGGCTTGAAACCAACCTTCCGGACTTTATAAAAGCCGGAGACTGATTGAAAGCTGGAGATTTTCCCAGACCATAGTCAACACTTTAAGCTGATCACCTTAGTCAACGCTTTCTTGGAAGTATATAGAGAAAAAAGCTCTAAAAGTGCCATTTTAACTAGTAAGGAGTTCTAAAAAAAGTTCTAAAAATTGAGCCACAACAAGCATTCGTGTAAAACACCAACCTGGTGAAACTATCCGTGATGAGCCAGCAACTTTTGTAAAAGAAATTTTAAGTTGAAAAGACTACCTTAATAGCACTCAATACAAAAAATAAACAGTTAAGTAAATGATTATTCAAAATCTTGGTCTTTTTTTACAATGTAAACAATGCAGGTAATTAAGTACCTAATGTTTTAAAATGTAAAAAAAGATTCCAGAAAAACCAGACCTTCGCAAACTGTAGTGATCTTCAATTGAAATTAACCGTCGACTCTAAATCAGATACAGATGTTGTAGGTATGCCGTGATGAAGTCATATAAGTCTGAAATCTGTTTTACCTGATCAGAATGTCGTTCTTTCGTTATTTTAAATTTTATTAAAGATCGCGTATCTAAATGTATGCACACTCAGCAATTTTGTGAATCGAAAATGAAATTGTGGAAAAATGGACTTTGGTTTCTTCTAAATAAAAGAGCTATGGAATTCTATTTCATAACTTTTTTTCATGAATTTGAGTGGCTATAAGTCACACTCAATCTCGCTGGGGGCGCAGTAACAATTTCGCCCAGGGCATTGGTAGTGCTAAAACCGGCACTGTTGAGGTTAATAAATATAGGTATACATAATTTATCGCGATTAAGTCCCATTAAATACCTACTTATAACATTGATGTTTGTTCCAGTATAGCGATCAAACTGCACCAGGACCACTAGCGGCGTGACATGCGGTCACCTTGCTGCCTACAGCTAATTGCACTAAGTACTTTTTCGAGTCCTTGTGCAACTTTCGTATCTGTTTTTTGCTGCCGTGGGGTTATATTTTTGCGATACGATTTTGGCTATTGGCCTATCCAAGGCCTCCAGTACAGCAATGTTATGGTATCTTACTGCATCATTGCATGGTAGAAATTTCAAGACATTCGTGAAAGCATCCGGATTGGTGATTAAAGTCTTCTCACGAGTCCTGTGAAGCCTCCAATCAACTGTTGTGGATTCTCCCACACTCAAACGATGAAGTTCTTTATAATACGACTGTTGGTCGGATCCTGATTGACTGTGGGCGGTTTTCAAGACGATATTCTTTTTCTCAATCAAGTCAAAGTCAAAATAATTTGTTCAATTTAGGCGTCTACGACGCTCTTATGAAAGTCAATTCTGGGAGAACTTGTCCTTGATCGTTGAGTGTGGATAGTAATATATTTCCATAGAAAGCACCGTCCCAGGTGGATCACAGGTAGAAGCTGTTTAAGGTCTCCTAGCAAGCACAAGCATATTATATATGCTGGAGGAGTACCACCAAATGGCTCCTGTGCTTGCGTTGGTTTAGCTTGCCTGCACTTGCAATGAAATTGCACTTGAAATGGCAGTGTGCAAGTTCCGCCTGTGTATTCGTAGCTGCCTCGCCATGCAATTCTTTGAACCCTCTTTAAATTCCTATGTGCACGCTAAAATTAATTGTACACCTACGTTCACTGCTGCAAGACAAAGCTCTTAAGCCCCAGCTCGTTGCATTACAGACTACTTAGGTATATTAAACATCAGCCATGCGTGGGACGCTTTCCTAAAAAGATTTGCAGTGTTTTTTGTAAATAGCACCTATTAAAAACATCATCTGAAATCTTTCACCTAGTGCTTCAAATAACCATTAGATAGACAGACAAAACTGTAATTATCATATACCCCCTGTATTTCATTATCTTATACCCTGTATTTCCGTACAAACGTGAAAAAAGCTTTGCGCGATTTCTGACGTTTCTAGTACTCGAACCTCAACTCGTTTTATAAGAGACAGGATCGATTGGCATCAAAAAAAGTTTTTGAGTAAAATTACACTTTTCTTGCTGACTGTACATTTTTTCCGAAATCTGTATATGCAGTTCAGAATATTATAACGGTTAAGGTACTGCCCTTACTGTCCCGTCTCAAAAATTCAGTCTGTGTATTTTATACTCACGGGATCCATGTTTCAATCAAAATGTAATAATGAGTATATGTGGGTGAAGTGGAAGACACGCTCTAATTAATTCCTTTAAGTGTAATATGTAACTTGATGTATCTAATCACCATTTTTTATACACGTATCAATGATCAACCTCAGACTTCTTCACTACCCTAGATGGGATGATATTAAATAAAACGTAATGTTCTTATGACTTATTTTATTACAATTTAACAAACGCAATCCACAAAACAAGATCATTTCAAATATATATACCTTCCTAGAACTAATCATTATTTATCAGTTGTGGCGTTTCACAATTCATTGCGAGATATAATATTATCTACATTGCTTTCATGGCCATCAGAAGGGCGATGGCATCAACTCCTATTCTGCAAATAAAACAAAGCAGTGCTCTTTGGTGCCTTCATAGCAAGATCCTTCAGTCTAATAACGAACTCCCCTCCACTATACGTATTTGTAAAAATGTGTGTGCGTGTTACGATTAGTTCAATTTAACTGTAAACTCGACTCGTCCGCGCCTCTGTGAACACGTGGTCCGACGGTTTTGCACTCCGCACCCACCGCCATGACTCAAGAACCAAATGATAATTGAAAAAGACTGCGTGTCTTTTTCAATTTATTATATAAAGTCTTTTTCTGACTATTTTGCATATGGAAAGATATTGAAAGGGGTGTGCATTTTAGACAGAAATATCTATATTTCAACTAAAAAGAGGCTGCGGAAGTATGAAGTTTCGTACAGTCCACAGAATATCACGAAAGACACGAAACTAGGCAATATTGTAGTGGTTAGGTTTTAGGCAATAAAGAGCAATTTTAGAAATTTTGAGCCAAATCGGAATTGCTGACATCACCCTTGTGACAGTCAAATTGCTTTCTTATTATATTATACATACATCAGGTATTCTTAAATCGATAACCTATTCATCCTCAAACAAAATCGTAACATAACAAGTAATGGCCATACTTGAAGAAAGCGAAAACATTTTTTTTAAAGAGAAACCATAGAATATTTTAAAATTTCATTGAATATTACCCCTTACATAAAAATTGTCAAGCTATACAGGATCATCTTTGTATATACACTAAAATTATTCTTCTATTACACTTCATTTGACCTTCGCGCATTCGAGTTGGTCCCTGTCTACTTTTATTATGACATAGATTAATATTTAGGACAGAAATAAATGGTAAGTTAAATAGCTCGATTCAAAATAAACAAAACTTAAACAGCGATAAAATATAAGTTCTACTTTTACGATTAGTCAAATCGTATTTTTAAATACCTAGTCCCGCTTGAAAGAGCGCGGTGAAGAAATATTGCAATTAAAATACAGCTTTTTCTCTTTGGTGTGGTACCGAGAAATCACTTTGAATAATAATGTTAGATATGGCAAGTACCCCGTGAGGTGCCGGGGTAGTATGTCTCCATTGCTACCTGTGGGTGTCGCAAGAGGTTGCTAAGGGTAAAATAAGGGAAGGCGGGCAGCAGCGCCTTCTGAGGAACTGCGATCTCCAAGACGCTTGCCAAGCGTGGGGTTTATGGCAAACCCCCCATTTCGGGGGAGGCCGTGTTCAGCAGTGGACAATCCGGATGATAGAGTAAGGGAAGTAACCCCTATGCTGGTAAGTCATCAATACTTCATCAATGACACTAACACTATTCATCAATGCAAAGAAATAAAAAATCTTACCTACCAATGATTGCAACAACGTTTTAAACATAGATTAAAACCTACAACCTTTGGTTTGTTATTGAAGTTTTATCATCCACATATTTGTCAAGTATTAAACAAGTTTTGCATTCAAATAACTTGAGTCATGTAGAAGTTATATTGATTAGTTACAGTCGTGAGTATGTTCTAGTAAATTGCAAGATTACAGGGGATTTTGCGAATTATTATAAATATATACATATATATATTTAGAAACTATTATGTCATGAGGCCTCATTCTATTTTCAGGTTAACTTATTCTCCCAAGGATTTCCAATCTCCCAAGGGCGGTAAAGCGAATGTTTCTCGTTATTACAAGTTAAACACTTTCCATGCACGAGCGATGAAAAATACTTTAATTGTTTGAATCAAAGGCAATATTCCTAACTATTTCTCAATGTTTATATTCTTTAAGCTGCCACCCATGGTTTAAATTTAATTTTTTAAACACATATAGCACTTAATAAGAGAAAATGATTTAATCACACATTAGAGAACATTTAGACACAACCCCCCTCCGTTGACGCGAACTAGTCATCTACTCATGTAAACCGTACCAAAGAGTGTTTAACGAAATTAAGCTTAGCAGATATTGAGGCATGCAAAATTTACTCCTATTAATGTCCTCCAACACGCTCTGTCAAGCAGATGAAGAGAGGACATCACGGCGTCCATTGCGCTCGCCAAACCGAATCGCATAAATCGCCATATATAGATTTTCTATGAAACTGCGTTCATTGAGAGCCAAGTAGCGCTAATTTGACGTCTGGCATGGAAGGATCGAAATGCGACTTATTTCGGCGCGCTTCGTTCCTGGTGTAGTGACGCCAAGCGTAAGTTGCAGGTAGCGTTTATTCGCGGCGCCGTTCCCTCGAGCCGGATCGGTGCGAGCGACTGCGGCGCGAGTCTCGCTCGCGGTCGCGCTCTCGGCCGCGGGACTCTTCACGTTTACTGCGACTGCGCGATCGGCTCCGTCTGTCAACAACAGTAAAGTCTATATTAAAACATATATATATATTGTGTGTTGTGCGTAGCGTTATCCATGCAAACATTGGTTTGTATCACATTCAATTAAATTCCAAGTCTTCAAGCTCAGCAAAAAAATGTGTACTATCTTGTGAATAAATCTTTCTCGTCACATTCAAGTAAAAGACGAATTTACTTAGTATTCCATGGATTCACCGTGCGGGTGCCGGATCCATAGCATTGCAGAGGAAATAGCCCAAGTCAAGGTGCTTGGGACTTGCACTTGTGAGTAAGATTAAAGGGCCCCTTTATCAATCCCTTTCACCGCTCGAGCCTCCTCCCCTGTCCAACTAAACTTGGTAAGATCCTACTATTTCCGCCTTGGATACACGTTGGGAGTTACGGTTCTTCTTGACATGGCAAGGTCTTTTAGGTTATATAGGGATTTCGCTGGTATACCCCTTGCTCCGACTTCTACAGCATATAAATTAACCACATAAACGTTTTTGGTTAATTCATTTGTTAAGTCATAATATTTGTTAGTTTTTATTGTGTAGTCTTTAGGTATGTTTGTTTCCCACGGCACAGTAAGTTCTGTATATTTTAAGTACAGAAATATACCTGGTCTGGATGACGAAACACCAACATCCTCAGGAATTTAATAGTGTTTTTCATATGTGTCCATCAAAAAAGTCCATTCGGGAGCTGCGCCTAAGATGGAGTAAGGCTTGGATTTCGATTTTGTTGATTACCCTTCTTTTACAAAAGCAACCTGTCGTTAGTTCGTGGTCAAACTTTTTTGCTCCAGTTGCCAAGAAACTCGCTGCTTTTCGTATGATTTCGAGGACTTTATCATGAAGGCGTGAATAATTACCCCTATCAAGGAGCACCTTGCAACCTACCAATAGGTGCCTTACTGTACCTATGGCCTTCCGACAAATACCGCAAGACTTTTTGATGGCTTTCTCCTATCTTACTAAGTTATTTTGGTCTGGGAGGGTCATTTTAAAAGCGTTTAGATAATTTTTTTGGAGCGAGCCCCAACCATGACTTCAATTTTCTAATGACGTTTACATCCGGCTTTGATAAAAGGGATTTAGTAATGTCGTATACTAGAAAAGGCCAAGTCAGACGTGATGTTAAGTAGTTTTCGTATATCCAAGCTTTTTTAATGTTGTTATTGGTTGTTGGTCTACCATACTAAGATCTTTCAGAAAGCTATCGACAACTGCGTCTAGAGATGGTGTTCGTCCTTTGTAATCTTTCTACCAATAAATTTAAATGGTACAGTTTCAGCAATTGTGGAAACACAATCTCCTCCTATCAAGAGTCCCAGAGGTAAATTTGGTATTCCGTCTACCCAGACACAGACAGTGGCATTTACTTGGTTTTGTTCTCAATCCTTTAGTCCATGCACATGCACACAGGTATTTAGTAAATTATTCTGAAAGTTTCATATTGGAATTATTAGTAAGCAAGGCATACAAATTACGCAGAAGGATATGCGTTTGCGAGCGCACAATTTCAGTCTATATAACATCTTCTACATAGAATGTGATAAAACTATGTTTACATGGAAACTGCTACATATACACTATCCTTAATTTTATCATTTTGCTTTAACAAGCGCTGACCAATTAAGACAGTACCGTAGTCTGCGCAGGTCCATATCTAGTGACAATTCCGCCTAATTTTCCTGTTAAGCCGACGTGACGTCAAACGCTACGCAGCCAAACCGGAAGAATTTTCGACGCGTTCTGTTACACCTAATATATTGCTGACCTAGGCCCGAATCCCTCACAAACCTATTTACGCGTTGTCAGCAGTATTTTTCTCTATATAAACGGTGGCTTCCAAAATTAAGTGCTCAGATTTATTGTGATAACTCCAGGAGTCACCAGACTCAGTACCAGTATACCCTTCAGGTGGAACCTCTGCCCAAATTAGTAGTTAAAAGTGAGTTGCGGGAACTTCAAAAGTCAAGTGTATATTAATAATTTTATTTTTTTAATAAAATAAATGTGTGTGTGTCCATAAGTTGTTTTTTTTTAAGACAACTGAATAGGTCCACACCACAGTTCGCTTGACTGCATGACGAACAAGCCAGAAAGCTATTTGGTACATGCAAAAGTGCTCTACTTATATCTGTTTTAGTGATCCTACCTTAGTCATATCTGTACATACTAAAATCTAAATTTCACACTGTCCATCAGATAGATTAGAGTTAATAGAAAGCTAGTTAGAGAAATAGATGCATACCTCCTGTCTCGCTCACTCTTGGCGCGCTCGCCGCGATCACGTTCGCGGTCTCGCTCCTCCTTGTTGCGGTCGCGGTCGCGGTCCCGGTCACGTGCAGTCTCGCGATGCCTGCGCGCGCGCCGATCCAGCTCGCGCCCGCCCACGTAGTGCCGCCGGCCGCCGCTGCGCTCACGCTCTAAGGCGCCGCGCTCTTCGCGACGCTTCTCCACATTTTTCTGAAACCATAGTCATAGATTTCATCGCTATCCGCATATAAACGACAACGCTAACAGCTTTTCTAACTATAATACTGGTGTATACTATAAATAGTAAAAATACACTTTCTGGGCTTTCCCAATATTTTCCACGTTTTAATATATTCCGAGACCATCTTTTAGGGATAGCCACTAACTCATCTGTTGATAAGTTATGATGTGGTCGAAAGTGCTTATTTCTGGTTAAGATTGAATGGGTAATGGCTCTTAAGGATAGTTGCCGGAATAGAGTAAATTGGTTAGCATTAAATTTTCTACCTGAGTGTTTTAGCCAGTCGACTACATACAAAATGACCTACCACTTTGCAGTAAAACTCAAATCAAACCAATATCAAACATGGACATACCAGAGTAGGAGACCATGGTCATAGTGACCACTATGGGGAATTAGAACACCTGCGGAATGTTGTAACACAATCTTATCATTTTTGTAACATAGCATTTTATACTTGTAGCTAATGAAATAAAATATGAGTGTTATTTTTTCCTTGGTATATAACAATTACATTATACATTATTAACATATTATGTATATTCGAATTCAGATTATTTCTCACCAATGTCATTTATTGCCTATGTACAAGAGAGACTATAGTCTCAACCAGGTAATGTCATACCTTCAAATCCGCAAGTTTCTCACGTATAGTGATGAATCCCAAATGTAATTTTCCTCCAAAATGATCAGCAAGTCGTCTATCATTGTCATGTATACCAAGGTAGGCAGAGCATACTTCACACACACGTAACTTCTGTTGTTGGTATGATGATGCCGGCATGGAGTTGCGGTAGTCTTGTTCTGCTACTGCTTTCTTTTTGCGTAGTTCATCAATCTACAAAAAGAAAATCTATAAATAAGGATCCTGTAATCCAACAAGGATAAACAAGAGTTGTCAGAAAATTATATCATCATTGAGCCGACACACACTCAACTCAGTCCACAATTTCCAACTGCATTTGTATATCAAGAAGGCAGGCAATTATACACATTAATTATATAGTCACCTCTCCCATTAGTTTCACACTCTCCTCTACCATTCCATCCTCCCCCAAAGCCTCAGCACGAGCCAGCTTCTGACCAATTTGTTCAGCAAGCTCATGAACAGCATTTGCTTTCTCTGTCACTTCTGCCGATAGCTCCTCTTGGGTTTCAGCAAGTCTCTGCTTAGCAGCAGTGGTGCGGCGGTCACAGTCTGCTATAAACGCCTGTAGATGTTCTGTAGCCTGTATGTTATATATTATTAATTATTATAATGTAGAATTTGCATTAATAAATATTCAGAATATGAAAAAGAAGGGCCACAACTTACATAACGACACCCAGAATTTTTTTCAACTGTACATTTTTTCAAGACATGGCAATATGAGAAAAATAATCAGTAGTTACATGATATAAATTTACACATAGGGCTGAAGGAAAAATGTCATACTATTACGAAGTTATTTAAACTTAATTAAGTATTAATTGACTTAATTTTACTTTTAACTTGTATAAATTTTTCATAAACATACCGCACTGTATAATTAGAAATAAATAACCACTAATTTGGATAAATGGTATTTTTTTGAAATCTGTTAAAAGAAAGTGTACTTTTTGTACTTATTTATATTGTTAGACATGTTATTGGTTAATATTATTAAAAATAAAGTACAAATATTTTATATTATAATAGGCCTGATATATGTCCTTATAGTACAAGTTTATATGAATATATATTATAACAATACTTACATCAATATCGTAGAAATAATCTTTGGTTTTGGATGCTAGCTCAAAATCCGCACGAAGAGCCAGATCATGTATTTTTGGGCACTCACCTAAGTCCATCCGCTGCAATCAAATAAACCAAATAAACAACACATGTTCTGGCGAGATCTATATTAATTTTGTACACCATTATCATCATAATTCATTTGAAAGTCTGTTATCATAACCCGAAAACCAGAATAAAGGTATGAGAGAAAGTAGATATAGAAAGCACTACATGTGATGATTATGAAACATTTTGACTAATATGAACACACTTGGTATATGAATCAAGTGTTGTTATTCAGTGTAAAAAATATTTGAAATGTATTTTAATATTTAATACCTCACACATCTTCAACATACAGCCTCATTTTTGTGCAATCACATTTCTAAATGTTTTTTTTATTAAACTAATCTATAAATACATTTAACTCTACAAGTCCTCGGGAAGCAATCCAATGGATAAATTATTAATAATCTTGAAGTCAATATCTATTTTCATCTTTTTGTTTTACTTTATAAGGAAATTTATTCTATTTGTTTAAATACAAGCAAGCTATTAATGTTATAATAATAACATTCATAGCTTGCCATAAACAAGTAATACATAGATTCAAATTATACTACATCAGCATATTATTTTTTGGCACTTTTTTCATTATAATATTGAATAAAAGATTAAATAACCAATGGTGGGTATTGCCCTTGGTAAAATTATGACTTAGCAACCGGCTAGGACTTGCGTAATATTAAACGGGAATTTCTCTGAACACTTTCTACTCGTCTATGTTTTTGCACAGCGGCGAGCGCCGATCTCAACACGTAACTGGGCGGAGAATTTTTCGATTAATATTAGCATTTCTGAGCCGGTTGCATGATAATTACTTTCAATAAATGGTAAACAACTGTTTATAAATATATATATTAAAAAATATTCTTTATACAAAGTGAAGAAGAGCAGATTATTATAAACATTTTGCAGTTGCTAACTTGGGCAACTTATTTGTAAAAAAAGCCAATTATTGATATAGAATTTAAATCAGGGGTAAGGCTTTGTTTGTTGACAGCATGCTGGAAGAGAATAAACACAGGTTTCATATGAGTGATATGAAGCCTTTTAACATCTTTTATAGTTACAAATATTGTATTTGATGTAGACCATTTAAAGTAAATAATTTCACTATTCCGTATTGAGGATTCCACATAATTGGTAATGGACTATAAATCTTTTATACTATTTGCGGCATGACCAGTGAACACATCAATCTTATTATTATAACTCATTTTACTTTTATTGTGGTTTTCTATGGTTATCAAAATATCCTGATACTTATAATACACATGAAATGCACAGTGCAACAAAGAAATATTACAAATAAGTATATTATTTTAATTTTATAAAAAATAATGATAGAAATACATACTATATCACCAACAGCTCACTCACACGGCCCATTGTCACTCTCCAGTTAAATAATTTATGGTTAATACTTACAAAACCATAGCGGAAACACCCTTGAGAATCTCTCTGCCTAACCACTTAGCTATCCTATATATATAAATTCAAGTCCCATCTTATATAATGTTAAAGGTAAAATCAATTGTGAAAAGAACATTCAAATTATTATCACCCAAAATAAGTTGGTACATAGCTGATTGCTTATATATATTACAAAAAATCAATTTTGTATGTTTGTTCGATCCAGTGTCAGAATGTAGATTTATGTAACTTTTAATATGCTTTCTTTTTGTT
The DNA here is from genome assembly GCA_963854805.1 of Plagodis dolabraria. Taxonomy (NCBI): domain Eukaryota; kingdom Metazoa; phylum Arthropoda; class Insecta; order Lepidoptera; family Geometridae; genus Plagodis; species Plagodis dolabraria. The sequence continues at coordinate 17,325,758 of OY978447.1, read as the reverse complement.
TTGTTAACCAATAGTTTAGAGTAAAATGTTATTTATAATATTTTGTTACAAATAAAAACTATTAAGGAAAACACATATGTATTTAAATTTTTTTTTTGTAATTTGCCTCATTTTTATCCTATATCATAGATGAAATAAAAATAATAGGTAGGCGAACTGTGCTGAATATTCATGCAATGTTTTCCCCATTCATATTGAGATTTAATTACTCGGTACGTACCCAATGTAGTTAGAACGAATAACACCAATAATCACTCACGTGGCTCATGTATTTTCATGTTCCTAAAATTTTTATGTTGTACTCACCGAAGCAGCTTTAGCAACCGTTGAATAATTTATTGAATTATGAGCCTTAACAAATTAATTACTGCATAGCAGTGGTAATACAATCAGCTATCTATAAATGTTTTATACGTACATCTTGGTACTTACAGAACAGCCTAACTCATACAATCTATCCCTCATCTGTTAATTGTGATGAGCAATAAAGACTAGTGTTGGGCATTTTCTGAAAAGCATATTTCACCACAGTTAATGCCACTCCGATGTAACATTGTTCCAGCAATACTACAGTAATTAAGGCAACATACATATTTATTCAAAATATAATCACATACATCTAGGCATTAGATACAATTTGCAGTTATAAAAATGTTAATCAGGTTTAAACATCATTGTTTAAACACTTTACCAGCGAAACACAACCTCAGAATTGCATGGATAATATTATGCAAGGAATATAGTAGCTATGCACATATTGATTCCCACAAGAAGTGATGAGAATTGAGGAGGAAAGATCTTTCAGCAGATTTTTTAAAAATAGAAATTGTTTTTGTATCAATTTATGATGATTGATGAAATTGATAACTAAGATTTTTTTACAGAAATAGAACAATAGAAATGTATTCATACAGCTTATCCGTAGCTGTTAACAAATTTTTAAATATGATTACAAGCACTATCGCGTGCTAAGCGAAAATCAAATCAAACAAATTATTGGAGTACAAAATTTATTTGCCCAAGGCGGGAATCGAACCCGCGTCCTCCGATATCGCGTCGGATGCTTAACACCATCTCAGCCACCTGGACATTGGCATTTCTGCCGAAACTTTGTGCTCCAATTGTATTACTTTAACCATCATAGGGGACGGTGCGCGGCCATCAACCAGACTACTAGACTTCATCTGATCGAAAGAAGTGTTTTATCAAACACTTAACTCTCGGTATGATGTCGCTACCCTTCTATATTTCTAAATATGATTACAAGCACTATCGCGTGCTAAGCGAAAATCATATCAAACAAATTATTGGAGTACAAAATTTTTTATTTTGCACAAAGTTTCGGCAGAAATGCCAATTTCCAGGTGGCTGAGATGGTGTTAAACATCCGACGCGATATCGGAGGCGCGGGTTCGATTCCCGCCTTGGGCAAAAAATTTTGTACTCCAATAATTTCTTTGATATGTTAACAAATTGTTATAATATCTGACCCCTCAAGGTCACAAACACGCAATTTGGATTTTTAGTCCTTGATGACTTTGGATGAAGGTCTGGTGGAAGAAGGTAATTTTGAAGATGCTAATACCAAAACTAATCTAAAAGAAAAGTGCAAATTGGTCACATTAGGTGCTTATTGAGCAGGCAGCGGTAAGCAATTACTTTTGGTTGATATGCAATGGTTGACATCACAGCGATTAAAAAAACAAAAACACAGTATTTATTGTATCTTTATAGCTAAAAATATCTACATACTTTATGAAAAATGTGAATGATCCCAATTCCAAATCGAGTCTTCTTGAACTTAACTTATTTTGAGATTTCTCTCAATTGTGTCAATCTGTAAGTTGCTTGCTAAGCATGGGGATTATAATGTCCCTCTATGCATGAGGCTATGTTGATGAGTGGACAATCTAGCTGATTCAAATTTCTATCATAGTGGTATGCGCTGACACCATACGGAACAAGGTACGACTTTCCATTGACTGCTGTCGAGTTGGGAGTTGATATTTTTTTTTCAGAAAGGTTACATTATTACAAGCGCACACACAAAGTTGTAAAACCATAAAATGGCTAGTTTTTGAGAAAAAAAATATTGAAAATCAATTATTTTCGGACTATTGATGCCAATCTGTAACAAATGACAAATCTGTGGTTGCTCAGATTTAATACAATTCTCACCAATGAATGTTCCGTTTTACGAACGGTGAAGTTGTCATACTCTCAGTAACATTTTATTTTATATAAATTTATGTAAATGTAGAGTATATAAGTAGAGTACTAAAACTCACTTTTTTGTAATACTTCACTAAACAAATTCATTGTTTTGTTGGATGTGTAACAGATTTTTAGCGCTTCGCCGGCCGCTGCCACGGCACGCTTGCTTGGCTCGGCGTTGTTTTGTCGCAGTTTCAACCTAACCTAACCTACTTTTTTATCTGGGGGTTTTTTTATTTAGTATATTTTTAGATGACAACTTAACTCTTCGTAAAATGGAACATTCATTGGCAAGAATTCTATATAATCTGTGCAACCACAGATTTGTCATTTGTTACGGATTGGCATTAATAGTGCAAAAATTATTGATTTTCAACATTTTTTTTCTCAAAAATTAGCCGTTTTATGGTTTACAACTTAGCGTGTGTGCTTGTAATAAAGTAACCTTTCTGTGAAAAAAATATTAACCCCCAACTCGACGGCAGTCAATGGAAAGCTGAGCCCAGAACAAAATTGGCAAACAAGGACTTGGAGACAGTTTTTTACCTACTGTAATGTACTGCTTCACTTTTGACTACTCTTCCAACAATAATTATTTCTAATTATAAAAAGTATATTTTCTATGAAATAATAAAATATTAGAATCTATTACATCTAAAAATAATTATTTAGCTTATTGCTGTCACAAAACTCATGTTTACCAGTATACATGCCATGGTACAAATTTCGCTGTTAAAGTGTTATGTTTAGAATAAATTCTAGTATTAGAATTGTCTTGAATTATATATTCAAACAATATTAGTCTGAGGATTGGATATGAAAATATATATTAATTATAACACAAACTTTGGTATGTAATATTCAAATTATGTCTTAATGCCGAGGTATGTGATTGGAAATATAGCACCGATGCAGTACCCAAAAATAGTAGATCATGTAAGTTATCACTAGAAACAAAATCAATTTAAAAAAATGATATCTTGGAATATTATGAATTACACAATAAGGTAGCTAAGTTATCATCATATCCTTGAGTTTCAATGATTTTTAAATTTAAATGTACATTCAGATAATAAGCAATATATTTTCAAAAGATAAGCATCCAAAGATGAGTAGTGTTTATAGAGTAAAGGATATGATGATATGCTCCAACTAGTTTCATGATATTATATTCCCAGAATTTCAATAACAAGTATGTCTTACCGTAGATGAGAGAATTTCGTGCGGACAACATTGCAATAGAAACGACTTGCACACAGCGTCATCATAAAATTTAACACCGTGTTTGTCGGCTTCACCTAAAAATAATAGAATGAGAATTTGGTGGTTTCAACTGCAACGATTACTTTTAAAAAATTACTTAGGCTTACAGAGAACACAGGCAGCGAACTTTAAAGGCATTGCTGGGAAAACGATGTATAAGTGCAACAATGAACAGAGGCAGGGTAAAATAATTAACATAGGCGAAATACTGCTCAGTAACTAAGCTCCAGAAATTAGATAGGTACATTACCATTTCGAGCTGTGCCCATCAATTGATCCAACATTGCCCTCATTTGCTCGTGTGCAGACATGGTGAAGAATGGCCTCGGACACTAAGTTGCCTTTAAATTTGATTCACCTTCATGCATAAGCGACTAAAACAGTAAACTATATGGAAATAAAGGCTAGCACGATGTCTTCCTGGTTTCTCTGAAATTAAATGCTCGCCAACAACACCAAATAATTGGCTATCTCCAACTCTCTCATCTCACATCTGTGACTCTATGATCTCCAAAATCCAACAATCTTCAAGATGGCGAGCGACGAGAGTTGCCACTTGCCAGACAAAATGGTAATAGCCACTATTTAATTGAGCGAAGGAGGATCTGTGCTCTACGGTGTAGCGTCAAGTCGTGGATTTTTGGTTACATTTTTCAAATTTAATTTTCTTGATAAATTATTCTTATTTTTAGACCAGAGTAGCTGCATTATAGTATATTAGTATAAATATTATTTGTAGATTGGTATCTTAGCTTCATACTCATCAAGATGAATGAACCCCCTGATCCTGGTGGAACATTAGCTATTGTAAAACCTCCTTCTCCAGCCGCGTTTGAATCAATAACAATGTCTGTTGATGATCTACCATATGAAACAGTAATTCGTAAGCGTTCGAAAGCGAAAAAAGCACGAAAGATTAATACAGATCATTCACGTTCCGAGTCAGAGTCGTCCAATGACACACTCATATTAAAATCAGATGTAGTTCTCCAACCTGGTCAACACTCTCTCCCTGATTCAGTTTCCTCTGTCAGAGATCCAAACACCCATATTGACCAACAAATAGCCCCTTCTGTCCCTCTGCCTGATTCCCCTCGAGTTTCTCCACTCCTATCACAAAATTCCTATGTCCCAACTGGTCGCCAGTCATATGGCCCAAATGATCGTGGTCCATTTACGGTACATGTACAGAGAAATGAATCGTCTCCAACTGCTGGCACCTCGTTACATCCGGTAACGTTTGGCAGATTTTTATTTAGTCGTTCCAGAGAGTTTGAAGGAGTTATAGATGGTTCCATCAAAAGCGTCGGTCGAAATAGAATTTCTTTAGATTTTCACTCGGCTGCCTGTGCCAATAAATTTATGGATTCTCCGTCTCTATCTCATAATAAATTTAAAGCTTTCATTCCATCCTTTATTATAACGAGATTAGGCATTGTCCGTGGCATCCCAATCGATATGTCTCCCGAAGAAATTATGACAGAAATGAAGGTTCCCAATGATTGTGGTCCCATAATTAAAGCTCGTCGTCTTAATTTTAAAGTTATCATAGAAGGATCTACACATTGGAAACCTTCTCAAACGGTCGTATTGAGTTTTGATGGCCAAGTCTTTCCCTCACGAGTTTTTTTGGGTTATAACTCAATTCCTGTTGAGTTATACTCTTTACCTACCATACAATGTTATCAATGCTGCCGATATGGCCACACCAAGACTCAATGCCGCTCAAAACCCACCTGTTTTAAATGTGGTCTAAACCATTTAGCAGATTCCTGTGAAAAAGATGTTGATAGTGCAAAATGCATATGGTGCGATGGTAATCATTTCGCTACCAATAAATGTTGTCCGGAATATCAAAGACAAAAAAATATTAAACTTGTCATGTCTGAAAAAGCTATATCGTATGCTGAAGCTTCAAAAATGGTTCCTGTGTCTAAATCATCGTATGCTGAAATTGCCGCACCCTCTGTAACATCTTTTCCTCCGCAAAATCGCTCTATTAAAAATTTGACAATTGAACCAATTGGTTTAAGCAGTATTAAGTGGGCAGCCCGATCATACCCAACACGGGAAGTAGGAGAGACATGTACAGTTTTGGAAACTTTTTTCTTATAATGAACTTTAGTTCATTATAAGGAAACTTTTTTCTTATAATGAACTTTAGTTCATTATAAGAAAAAAGTTTCCAAAACTGTACATGTCTCTCCTACTTCCCGTGTTGGGTATGATCGGGCTGCCCACTTAAACATAATAAGGAATGATTATGATGCTCCCTCCCAAAATGGCTGTGCCCTCCCTAATCCTATAGGTAAAAATTCTGAAATGCCTACTGTTCCTGATATTATAGCAGAGCTCATAAAGCTTTTAAATTTGTTATCAACTGTTATGTGTAATTCTTCTTCCTCTTCCCCAAACGCTTTACCGTCCAACGATGCCTTCAACTTGAATACTCTTTTCTCTCTTTTCCAAAATGGATCCCTCCGACAGGATCCTCCAGTGGAACTGTCGTAGTTTAAACAATAAAAAAACTGATTTAATATTTTTAATTAATAAATACAAACCATGCATCCTGTCTTTCTCTGAGACATGGCTTAGACCTGATTCCCTTTTTAGGTTATCTGGCTATGTTGATGTACGAAGAGATCGACAGGATGGTTGTGGTGGTGTTGCTCTATTTTTAAAAGATAATATGTCATTTTCCCCTATTTCAATTCCTTCTCAGATTGGCTTTGAAGCTGTGGCTGTCCGTACAAAATCTTTTGTAATAATTTCCTTATATATCTGCTCTCCTTCCATATCTATTATCCGTAAGCTTATCCCTATTCTTAACTCCCTTCCTAGACCTCTCCTAGTCCTTGGCGATCTTAATTGCCACCATACTGTTTGGGGCTGTGGTATTTCAGATTCTTCTGGAGTTTTTCTATTAGATTCCCTTGATACTCTCAATCTGTGTATTCTTAATGATGGTTCTCCTACAAGAAGAACCCGCCCAAACGAATTTCCTAGTGCAGTTGATCTATCTCTCTGCTCTCCAGATCTTGCATCTCTTTTGTCATGGCACGTTCTGCTTTCAACTCATGGCAGTGATCATTGTCCTATTATTCTAAATATTTCACTAAAATTGGCTCCAACAATCTATCGAAATTCACCTCTTCTTAAATATATTTTAAATGACAATGCTAACTGGGATAAATTTAATGAAATTGCAGAGATCAATATTTCTAAACTACCCGTGATTAAAATCAGTAACATTAAAATTTGTTCGGAGGGCCTTGCTAAAGCTCTTTTAGATTGTGCTGATATGTCTTTCTATATTAAAAAAAGTAGTTCGAGTAAAATACCTTCTCCTCCATGGTGGGATAAGGAATGCTCGGAGGCAATTAAATTTCGTAATGAAACTGAAACTACCTTTTGCCTCTCCATGACAAAAGAGAACTTCATGCTATTGAACAAAGTGATTGCTCAATCAAAACGTCTCTTCCACACCAAAAAATTCCATGGTTGGAAATCTTTTTGTTGCTCTATAGGCCCGCATACTCCATTATCAATTATTTGGAATAAAATTCACAGATATAGAAGAGCTTGGTGCCCTCCTCATCGTCGTTGTTGCCCGAGTCAGTCTTGGGCTGACTCGTTTATGGACAAATTAGCGCCTCAATATTGTCCTCTACCTGATGAACTTCCTTCTCATTTTACCTATAGTTCTAACGACGTTTTAGATCAGCCTTTTTCTATCGTAGAACTGAAAAACGTATTGAAATCGGTCAAAGATTCTGCTCCAGGTATGGATGGCATTCCTTATTCCTTTTTTTCTAAGGCTAATGACTGTGTCCTGAATTATTATTTATGCCTTGTTAATTCTATCTTTGATTCTGGCTATGTCCCTGATAGCTGGAAATCGCAATTTATTATTCCTATTCTCAAACCTAACAAAGATCCAGATGATCCATATTCTTACCGTCCTATTGCTCTTTCATCTGTTTTAGCTAAAATAGCTGAACACCTTATTAAAAATCGACTCGAGTGGTATGTTGAATATTATGAATTACTTGCTAAATCTCAGTATGGTTTTAGGAAAGGAAAAAGTACCATGGATAGTCTTAGTATATTCACTACAGATATAAGACTTGGTTTCTCTCGTGGTGAATCAATTGTCGGAGCTTTCCTTGATATATCTGCTGCTTACGATAATGTCCAACTTTCAATACTAAAAAGTAAATTAATTAAATTAAAAATTCCTGTTAAATTAAGTAATTTTATTATGAACCTTTTGACGGAGAGATTTATATTTTTCCGCTGTGACAATCCTTCTATTTCACCGAGTAGAGTTATCTGGCGTGGTTTACCCCAAGGATCGGTGCTTAGCCCTCTCTTATACAATATTTATACGTATGATTTAGAGTCATCTGTTGGTCTTTGTCGTATTTTACAATATGCTGATGATATTCTCATTTATAATTCCCATAACAAAATCGATGTGGCAAGTGACTGTCTCTCTGACTCGCTAAAGCAATTGAATGTTTGGCTTAGCGAAAATGGTTTGGAACTCTCTCCTTCTAAAAGTAATATTGTACTCTTTACCCGTAAAAGAAACCCCCCTCCTATCAATATTTTCATTAATAATTGTCAAATCTCAGTTAGAGAATCAATAAAATTTCTAGGTCTTGTTTTAGATAACAAGTTAAATTTTCGTCAGCATTGTGAATACATTATCCAAAAATGTGAAAAAAACATCAACGTTCTAAGATGCTTATCCGGTGTTTGGTGGGGAGCCCATCCTTTTAACTTAAAACTTTTATACAATGCAATTATTCGAAGCGTCTTAGACTATGGATGCTTTCTTTTGGATCCTGCTAACAAACTAAGCCTTAGTAAACTTGATTTGATTCAATCGAAAGCTCTTCGTATTATCACAGGAGCTATGAAGTCTTCTCCAGTCAATGCTCTCCAAGTTGAGTGTGTTGACCCTCCCCTTCACCTTCGTCGTCAATTCCTTGCTAACAGATTCTTTTTCCGATTTATCCAATTCTCTAATCATCCTTTGATTCCAAAATTACAACTGCTTCATCAATATGTCAACTCTACTCGTTTTTGGAGATGTAAACATTTTCCTTTGCTTGTTAAGAGTTACGTTATTTTTAATTCCTTAAAAGACCCTGTTTATCGTTCTCAAAAGCTTCCAATGTTCAATTATGAATTTAATGTAATTATATCTCAACCTCATATAATTTTAGAATTTGATATTTGTAAAGGTGACCTTTATGCAGATGAAAACTTCCGCGAGCTACTTAAAAGAGATTGATGTGATTGGCATACAATATTCACAGACGCTTCAAAACTTTCACCAGTTGGCTGTGTTGGTTATGGCATTTTTCATGCTCAATACGATATCGTTCAAAAAGTCAAATGTCCACCTGAATCATCTGTTTTTACTGGGGAATGTTTTGCTATCCTTGAGGCTATTAAATATATCCTTCTCTTCAAGCTGCATCGGTCTATTATATTTTCTGATTCTCGGAGTTCTCTCCAATCATTACTTTCGAACCCTTTTTCTTCTAATGCTCACAACCCAATTTTATTTCAAATTAAAAGTTCTATTGCTGAATGTTATACTAAGGGTTTTGACGTTATTCTTGCTTGGATACCCAGTCATGTTGGGATTTCTGGCAATGAACGAGTTGATAAAGTTGCTAAAGATGCAGTTGTTTGTGGAGATAAGGTTCCTTTTATTAATTACTGCCATGACTTATTATGTCTTCCAAAATCTTATTTATCAAAATCTTGGTCATTACATTGGAGAACCAGTAGTCGGTCAACTGGATCTGGTTTTGCTAAAATGCAACCTTTGATTCCGAACAAACCGTGGTTTGCCCGGATAAAGTTAAGCAAACGTTTTACATCATCATTAATCCGTATGAGGTTGGGTCATTGTTGTACTCCTACTCATTTAAAAAAGATTCATGTTAAAGATTCTTCTATATGTGAATGTGGTTTGGATGAGGGGGATCTCAATCATATATTCTTTTCATGTCCCCTTTATAACCATGTAGCGTTTTATTTATGCCTTAAATCTTTAAAAGTTTCCTTTCCAACTTACATGCCTGAACTTTTATCGTCTAATAATTTTGATATATATAAAATTTTATCTGACTTCCTCTCTCTCAATAATATTCACTTATAATAAGTTATATTTATATCATGTTAATTTTAATCATTCCTTATTCAATATGTAATACTTTGTACTTCTCCTTATATAAAAATATGTATATGTTAGTTATTTTCTATCCTATATGATATTATATAACCACGTTAGTTATTCTGGTCATCACTTTTTAATAGCAAAATTTTGTCTTTTATTGATTTAATTCTTGACGTGAAACTGGCACAAATGTCAATATGACAATTGCCACATTAAAAAAAAAAAAAAAAAAAATTGAGCGAACAAAATCGTATTCCTCAGGGACATTTTTAGTTCTACAACACGTCTTAGAAAATTGAATATTAACTTGTAGCTGTGTCAAATTTGTATGTTTTTTTATATATTTTTTTTTTACAATATCTCAAGTTTAGCGTTTATGTTATAGTTTATAATATTCAATTCAAAGCATTTGAAACATATTGTTTATGGGGTACTTAATCGATTATATACTATTTAAAATGTATTGTCTTTTCTGCTGCTTTTCATTTTCAATAAATTAAAGCATTACATAAAGTAAGTAACGCACAAGTATTACTTAGAAGCTTACCTCATATAATGTGTAATTGTATAGACATGAAAGTGTTAATATCTTGAGTTTTTTACAAAGTTGTATACAAGAGTCTGTTGTTTGTAAAAATGACTTCACTGAAAAGATAAATATATACATATATATTTATCGAATATAACGATAGTGGCGTAATGTTATCTATCAGTACGGTTTAAATCTCGCAAACACTGCTGTCACTGCATAAATTACAAAAGCTTGGTTCATAACTGAAATATAAGAATATGCACTGTTTGCGCGCATACGATATGTATATGTAGCCGCGCTTATAACATCTGCTAACTGTCAATTTGGTTTTTCGCAATTGACCCAAAATAACCTTCACATCAATCATCAGTACATAAATATATAAACACTCTCAGTAAAATGTCAATACAAAATAGTATTTTTTTTTAAATAATATACATTGAATACTTTTTAAATTACAAATTGGCTAGTATTGGGACCCTATCTCACCTCTTAAGGTGGTGATAAATGGCGCGGGCTAGCGCAAGCCTCGGCTCGTGTTAGACCGGACACGACACTGAGGTGATAAAAGATGCATGATATCGCAGACCGCGCCGCCTGCGGATGCGGTTTTTGTAACCTGCATCTTTATGATTTCATATAGTTCCTTTTCATATAGTTCAATAAAGTCCATAATCATTTAATTCGAGTATATGTGTTTCAAAGAGAAAATAAAACTCCAAATGAGCGTCTTGATCAGTGGAGCGCTCTGCAATCTGGAGGCTCGGCTCGTGCCAGTGGTAAAACACTGCGCGTGCAAGCGCGAGCCGCGCCGAAGGCCGCGCGCGCGCCTTTTATCCGCATCGAAAAACCAACAACCGACGGATTGCGTGGACGGCGGAAAGCAGTCCCGCGCCGCGAGCCGTGCCGCCGGGGTGATAAACGACGCGGGACATGGCGGACGAAAAATTGTTGTAGGAAAAAGTGTAATGTAACAAATCATCACGTCAGGCAGAAAAAGCGACGGAAGAGGAGATAACCATAATCACAACCTCAAAATGGCACTTAGAGACCGAAAAGAAAATGTAGTGGAGGAAATGTTAAAACGGACCCCGGGGTCAGTGGCGGGTCCATCGGGGACCTAACATAATGAAGCACACTAATGTAAATGTTAGTGTATTTAATTGTAACACTATATGTTGTATATAGGATTAGCGTAGTAAGTAATGAAATGAAAACTTTTATTGAATAAGCATGTTTATATTATATTGAATTAGCATAGTAATAATAAAAATATGGCGAAAAAAAAATTGGACTCACTTAAGTTTTTAAGATACAATAAATAACATCGTAGTTGTAAGCCTAAATGTGATGTATGGAGTAGGATATTTAGAACAAAATGTAATTCAGATAAAAAGAAATTAAATCTAAAAATGGCACGGAGCCTGGAGTCTGTTGAGAAATGAAATTTCATTAAAAAAAAAAACAAAAAAAAAACATCACGTCATCGGCTATAGGAGTAGGAACTCAGAAGACGTTCTAAAAGTGTTTGATGTATGTATAGAAAACTTCCATTTCTATATTAAAATGCATTAGAAAAAAACGATGTATAACTTGACATTATATCGATTAAAATCATCGATGTATTTTTTTCGAATTCATATTACTAATACACGAAACCTGTCAAATGGTGATATATGGCACAGATATGCCGTCCAGATTCTGTCGTCATCGCAAAATGTTTCCGAATTATGTATATATAATATGACAAACAATTCCCTATTTCTTTCTACAGACATTATTAAATGAGTTAAAAAAAGATAAGGGGTCATTTAATACTGTTGCGTCGATAACGTGTTTAAGGCGTATTCCACACTTGACGCCATTATCGTTATTTTCTATAATTTTGACCACATTTTGCATCTATGGTTATAACATTTAATATAACCATAGACAAAAAATGTGGTCAAATTATCGAAAATAGCGATAGTGGCGTAATGTAATCTATCACTACGGTTTAAATCACGCAAACACTGCTGTGTCACTGCATACATTACAAAAGCTTGGTTCATAACTGAAATACGAGAATATGTACTTTTTGCGCGCAAATGATGTGAACCGATATGTAGCCGCGCTCATAACATCTGCTAACTGTCAATTTGCTTTTTCGCAATTGATCCAAAATAACCTTCACGTCAATCATCAGTAATTATATTATATTATTATTATTATAAATGAGAAAGTAACTCTGTCTGTCTGCCTGTTACGCTTTCACGCCAAAACTACTGGACCGATTTGAATGAAATTTGGTATGGAAATAGTTTGAGACCCGGGAAAAAACACAGGATAGTTTTTATCCAACTGCGCAAAAAGAGGTAAATGTTTTTGCGCGATAACCGACATACTTGCGGGTGGAGCCGTGCCTGGAAAGCTAGTTATTGATAATAGAAGTATTGCATTTCAAGGCATTCTTTTGTGAACATATGTTGTACGTCCAACATTCTAACCACAACAATAGAAATCTCCTCATCTATCTGTCAAGATTTGAGTTTGACGTTTGTGCACAAATTGCACTACCACTTTTCTGTGAGCGTTGTTTGAAGTCGGAGGTGACGTCATTATGCTATCGTGGTGTCTGTTTAGCAAGCTATGAAACGATCGTTTGCGTGCATACAGTGCAAATAGCGCATATTTACGTGACTTGAACCGCAGGGTATATATATAGATAACATTATCGTGGTGGCTTCAAGTGGAATACGGCCTGATTACTTTGCTCTATGATCAAAGAGGATATAATTCTATGGCAGTGATACCAGATGGGGAGGATTCCTTGCAAATTCGGGGAGTCTTCGGCTTTGGTGGAGGAGGAGGGGGGGAGGGTTATTCGGGGGTAAATGCCCCAGCTACATGAATTTTTGACACACGTTTAAAATTAAAGAAGCGATGCAAAGACTTGTTGGTCAAAGTTTGCAAGGAAATATAAAAGAGACTACCTAACAATATGAAAATCTTGGAAAGTTACAAACCGATAAGCCCAAAAATGCGACAAGCCAAATTAAACCAGATATATAGTTGACCAATACCACTGTAACGAGCCTTATGCGTGCGGTGAGATGTGGGGGAGCATCGGCTGTTGAACTCTGTCAGTCCACCGTCAACGCTCATTGCGGTCGCTTTTGTCTTCCTGGCTAAACTTAGGATTAGGGATAACTCTCTCTGTAAATGTGGTTTGGACGAAGGAAATGTAAATCATATATTCCTCTGTTGTCCCAAAATAAACTCTTCTCTCTACAATATTATCCCTACACATATATCCCTCGTCCTTTCAACCGCATATGTGTCCTCTCCTTAGTATTTACTTCCTGTATATACTCGTATATATATCGTGAATTTATAAAGGAAAATGAAATCAAGCTATAAATATGCTATACTTATATTATATAACTTTACCATTAGTTGTTCCCAGGTGTTCTATATTTCCCCTTACATATATAACTAATTTGTGTGTGTGTGTGAGTGTATATTTGTTACTGTGTTCGTCCGGTGGTTAGATCAATTAAAATCTTATGTTTCAGCACCAATTTCGGCTTGGACAGTTCTCACCGGACATTAAAACTAAACAATCTCCTTCGTTTGATGGTCTGCCTAACGTGCCCACAGAAGCCACTAAACTAGAGTTGAAGTAGAAGTCATTTGTAGCGCACTGTTTATGTCAGAAGCACATGATATAAATATTCAAAGATGGGTCGTGCTTTATCTCGTGCTGTTAAGACCGTCATTATTATCGTGTCCGAATATTTTATAAAAAGAAAAGCAGACAAAGAAAGTTTTGAATTTAAAAGTGATACGAATATTGCTAAAATCGCTGCGGAGGCTACGGGGTACTGCAAAGAACCGTGAGAAATGTGATTGAAGCGCCTATGTGCCTATTTTTAATAAAATATAACTTTATAATATATGACGTTTAGTTAAATTAAATAAAATATATAGGTATTCTTATTTAATTTATTTCCTATTCAATTAATTAATTGAATACGTATAACTGGCGTGTAAAGAACTGGCGTGCCTTAGAATTGTAAATTGGTATGGTAAGATCTATCCGACAGTATCGAACTCATGCTCTTGCCTTCCCGGCCGCCATGCGCCACCTCGCCGCGCCTTCCTCAGGTGCGGTACAGCGGTATCAATCAAACTATAACAACTTTGGCGAAGTCTTGCAAGTCCGTCTGTGGCAACGTCAAGTATGCTGTTCAAGAATGGAATTAACTTCATCGAACTAGGTGGACTTGCACAGATCAAACGGGGGGATTCTGGATTGAGGTTAAGCTCTTGAAAAAAGCAGTTGGTGAACAATGTTACAGGCATGTAGCTTAATTGTATTTAGTCCCTGGCATTTTTGAATGCGATTGTAAAAAGAGCCTTTTTGCAAGTAAATATTATAAAAGACAATTAACTAATCCAATGGCAATAGAAACTGCAGAAGTGGTTCCTAATTTTATTCATTATTCACTGCCAAATGGTTGCATAAAGTTTGTTCTTGTATCGGAAATGTACAAATAACGTGTATTTGTTAAGTCAATATAATGATAACAACGAAATTGAATCTGAAAATAATTGTTTAGATATGGTAAAAGCCGTGGTAGATCCTCTAGTTTGATAAAAAAATTAAGGAATGTTTTTCTTTTTTAATTCTCTCATAAAAATGATTATATCTTTTCAAAATGGATAAATTTCGGGGATGCCTTTGATAAAAATTAGAGAGGAATTCATGGTTATCTGGCAACACTGTTCTATGATATGTCATGTCATATGATAAATCCATCGCTGTCGCTATATCCCGCAGCAAATGACAGGCATATATTATCTGTGGAACCTTGCATAGATAATATAAATGAATGAATGAACCCTGTAAAACTGAGTGCGTGAATGGGCAGCTTTTCATGGTCATAATTATATAAATTTTACTGATAAAATTTAGTTGTGGGAGCATAGAAATATTCCAAACTTACTAACTAATATTTCATTAACAATTCCTTTTGCTTATTTTTTAGTTTCATTTGATTTTTGTCTGAACATATTGTGATCACAGTACAGGATATTAGAATATTAATTAATATTCTAAAAAAACGGCAACATGGGTGCCCGGACTGTCAGAAATATTTGTATGTGTGTATGTACTTCTGTGAAAGTGTTAAGGTTTTTGTCCATGTGTGCTCCTGTGTGGGCAATGTTATGTCTATTTCCCCACAGTACTAGTATAAAATAACCTTTATCGCCATTCACCTTTGTAGAATGCAGGGGTCTTTCAACTGGTTCATTTTTGGTGTGCTGTATGTATAACGCTTTTACGTTCTTACGAAGATATACGTCACGTGACACGGAGTTCTTATTCTTTATGAATTTGGTTATATAAAAAATCTATGTAAATGGCTTTTAAAAGGATAAGGTATAAATTTATACTATGAAATATATAAAAAATATATGATTAGGAGATGTGGTGTGTCTTTCACTCATGTGAAAGAGGAATGAAGCGCTATGAACGTTACATACCTGGTACATAAAAAAATCACACCTCTTTCCCGTAGGATAGGCAGAGACCAAAGATTTCCACTTACTACAATCCTTACATATCTCTTGTCACGTAATAGAATCATAGAGTGACTTAATATATACAGGAAATAGAGTGATGAAAATAAAAGAGGAAAAATAAAGTATATCTATATTGTCATTAAACAAAAGGTTGAGCTCTCGTTATATCTCACTTAAGTAAACGAAGGTATAAAACTAGTCTTCAAACAAATAAAAAAAAAGGAAATAAAAAAAAAGAAAATCTAGCCGTTCGGAAATAATTTGGAGCCAGGAGCGCTTCGCCAGGAACGTAGAGTAGAGAGCAGCAGAGCAGAGGCGGGTGCGCCTCTCTACAGGAGAGTGGAGGCAGGCACACCTCACCAACACTTCGCCAGGAACGTGTGTAGATCGGAGGGCAGCCGTGCAGAGGTAGTAGCGCCTCGCCGCAGGAAAAGTGGAGGCAGGTACACCTCACCAGCACCTGGCCACCTTGATTTGCTGGTCCGCGTATGTGATTGTGGACTGACTCCGGTGAGCTGGTGGGAGAGCAAGGAATTAGGAACGGAGATAAGGGTGGCCGCGCTTGAGGGGCTTCGCCACGTAGCTCCCACCAGCTTCAGGAGCACCGGATGTAGGTAGGGCCGCGTCGAGAGGGCTGCGATAGTCTAGTCTTCCAGTGGTGGACCAGCAATCTTCTGAGATGACTTCAGTTGTTCAGTGAGGGTTTCTTCCTGTACTGTATTTTAATTTTAGACTTTCTTGAAATCCAAGCAAAGAATGATTCGAAGTAGGCGAATGTTCCGTTTATATAGGGCCACCTGGCTTTAAAATCGGAACCAAATAAATAACATTAGCTTTTAATTCTTAGTTGCTAGCAATATTTGACATAAAATCACTAAATTTTGAATGCAACCTCATTAATTTTAGAAGAAATCGTCGTTTGACAACGCAAATTTGACTAGACAGTGTCATTTTTGACATGTTTACATTTGTAGAAAATCAGAATACATATTATGAATATCGGAAAAAAACAAATATACCAACGTATAGAGAAAAATGCGACTGATATAATGTCCAAAATCACAAAAATAAGAAATTTAGGCTATAAAACAGGTAACCGTTGTAATTACCATCATAAAAATACTGTTTCTAGATAGAACAATGCATTCCACACATCACTAGCTAAAAATTTCACAAAATCATTCATTTTTCACACAGAAACATCAACTCGGAAATGTATGATGTTGCTACGAAAACCTATCTAGTTTTCTTGATTTGGCTTGCAAAGCCCTAAGCAAACAAAGGAAAAGTTATCAGCATGTCTAGAACCAAAAATCAGCATAAATCTGCGTCATATTCTATTCATTTTGTAAATTTTCATATAAAAGCTTTAGTATCCAGAATATGTGGACTTATTAAAGTCATAAAGAGCATATAACGAGATGAAATAACGATGAAATACCTACATATATGAAAATCGAAAGTAAAAGAATAGTACCACTCAGTAGCAAAGATATATAATCATTAGAGCTTATTTACGAGAAACAACTAAAATCTACGTGGAAAAACTACCATAAGAACCATCTAGAGCTTAATAAGAATCCCTTTAACTATACATACAACGAAACGTGAGCATTATATGAGTAATATGTACATATTCGAGTGAGGCAGTGCTGAGTATATAATGTACCAAGTTGCAGACAGATACCTACGTCTAGAATGAAATCAAGGATAAAGCATCATCAGATAAATTATGGAAATGAAATGTTAGTACGAACTATATTATTATTACACAAAAGAAAAGCTTAGTGAAAAAATAAAACCCTACACTCTTTCGCTTCATCTATACAGCGTCGGTTTAGGGTAGGTACTCCTGACCTGGCCAGAACGTTCACCTAGGTCTTCCCCTTCCAATACTTCCGTTCACTACAACACACCATGAACGATGATGACATATAAAAACAACAAACACTAAAGATAGAATTCTTGAATTCATTGTCGTTTTATTATCTTACGTATTAAATTTTAAAATATGTCTTTTAGTTATTGGTAGGTATTTTCAATACAAAGACAGCCGTATTTTGTATTGTGTTACTTCTTTCATTCATATATTATTCGGTGAGAAGCATCTAATTTTCAAGTAATATAATTTATATTACTTGAAAATTTGATGCTCCTCACCGAACACATTATATCATATATGTTATTTTCGACATCCGTCGACATTCGTGACCGTATAGATAGTGACATTTGTACAAAAAAAATGTTTAGGCCCTTAACTTTAGTACGTGAGAGTAGGCTTATCTTTCTCAAACTATATATTAATATAGTGTGAGAAAGATAGGAGTTCAGCCTACTCCATGCTGTTTACGGGGTGAGAAGTGATACGGAGAAACGCTTGGCTTGAATAACTGATCAATTATCGACCGCCGAGAGTAGAACATTATTAAAGTACTAATTTGGCTATTAAAAATAGGGGTTGGTGGTAGAAGGGTGAAAATTTAGGGTTGAATGTATTGTTAATGCCAAATCGTAGATAAATTATAATAGTTGTATTTTGTCCGAAAGATAAAAATAATATTTTGGTATGATATATAGTTAACGTTCTTTTCTCAGACCTAGGTACTGAATATACACAAAACATTTCATAGGTTAAGGGTCAAGGGTCAAGCCGTTTCGGAGGAGTTTTGCTAGAAACACTGTGATTCGTGAATTTTATGTCCACATCTACACTACTATTATAAAGAGGAAATATTTGTTTATTTGTATGCAACGAATAAACTTAAAAACTACTGGACTGATTTGATTAATTGAGCGAGAACTTAGTTTTTTTATATATATTATCGTGATGGATCAACCTCGAGGCCCACCTGATGTTAAGCGGACTAACCTCTGCCTTTAACAGATGCATTTCTTCACAAGTCACGAATTGCACTGCGCCCGTCACCTTGAGACGTAGTTGTTAAGTCTCATGTGCCGGTAATTTCACTGGCTTCCAAGGACTGCTGCCGGAACACACCGTTAGTGCTTGGCGACAGATTTTCTACTTGAGGCGGTCGCTAGCCAGGCGGGCATTCGCAAAATGCCCTTCCACCATGGGGTGAAGCTCAAGCCCGCGGCGGGATATGAACCATGGACCTGCTACGCGGCAGTCCATAGCCAATGCCACTGAGCCATCACTTCTTCAAGCAAAGGCACTACTTGAACTTGTTCAAGCGAAGCGTCTCTGCCTGCCTCTGCTACTCTGCTTTAATTTACACAAAAATACTTTCGTATGTCCGGTTGTTCTCCTCCACATGTCGCATTTCTCAACA
Organism: Plagodis dolabraria; assembly: GCA_963854805.1. Lineage (NCBI taxonomy): Eukaryota > Metazoa > Arthropoda > Insecta > Lepidoptera > Geometridae > Plagodis > Plagodis dolabraria. The sequence continues at coordinate 17,306,689 of OY978447.1, read as the reverse complement.
GATTCTCACGAAATTTTGTGAGCAGGTTTGATAAGTACAGAAAATATATATGTCGATTCAGCTTTTGGAAATTTTTCAAAATAATGGAGATATGATTGATATACATTATAATTATATTATTATAGTGTTGAGACTTGAGAGTATAGACGCCTTCGATAAATTTAATAGCAATGTCCTCAAAACGCACGTCGTCAGTTGCCCATAAGCGATAGGCTCTCTCTCTCGTATAATCAATAATTTAATTTCGATGTTTCTGTAGCCAGGATAATTCGAGATAAATAAGGGAGAAAATTAAATCACAAACAGGAAAATAATTTGAAAATTTAAAACATTACCAAGGTGAAATTTGGTTCTTAAGATGCTTTTTTGACTTTGTGGATAGGTATATTCTGATTCATTCAAGTGGCGTTTTTTTTATGCTTGATAAGTTAACCTTTGACCACTATCTCACCTGATGGTAAGCGATGATGGGGTCGAAGATGTTGTTCAAACTAACCTAGAATTACTGGCTCACAAGGACAGCTGCCGGAACACACCGTTAGGTGCTTGGCGACAGATTTTCTACTTGAGGGTGGTAGCTACCACCCTCGGGGTGAGAAAATCGGGGTTTGCGAATGCCCGCCCGCCTTGCTAGCTAGCCAGGCGGGCATTCGCAAAATGCCCTACAACCATGCAAAAATTATTAAAAACATTTTTATTGGTATACACCAACAAAATATTTTTTAATAAATAGGAAGGTATGAAAAACACGGGTGTTTGAGCGTGAACTTACTATGAGTCGATATCGCTATCGACAATGTTTCGGCTTCTACCGGAAGCCTTCCTCAGGATTTTGAGTGTGGTACGTCCGCCGCGGTCGCGTCACGCTTCACACGGTGTGAAGCGTGACGCGACCGCGGCGGACGTACCACACTCAAAATCCTGAGGAAGGCTTCCGGTAGAAGCCGAAACATTGTCGATAGCGATATCGACTCATAGTAAGTTCACGCTCAAACACCCGTGTTTTTCATATATTAAATAGGAAGGTGTTAGAAACTCATATTTTTTTCTAATTTCTAAATATATATAGGAGTCCTGAGGAGGTTTACGTTTTTGTTTTATCGATATCAGTCTATCCAAATAAAAGTAATGAGATTAAAACATTATAGTTATATGCTTATACAAAGATAACAGAATATGGCTAATACTTTAAGTTGCACCATGCTATAACGACTGCCGTCCTAAGACAACAACCGGGACCGACAGCTTAACGCGCCCTCCAAAGCACGGAAGCGCTCAGTAGTATTATCACCAGCGCAGCGGTCACCCATCCAAGTCGTGACCGAGGCGGACGTTGCTTAACTTTGCTGATCTGTTCAGAACGGCTAAGCAAACTTCGCTACGAGCGCTTCAAAAACGTTTGATACACTTAGGCATGATTCCTTTGACACATTCACTAAATTCTTTTGCGGAGTTTTCCGTTATGTTAAAAGTAAGTAAGTCTACCTATTTTAATATTTAATAAGAAAAATCCCTACCTATTCAAAAAAAAAGTATGTTATAAAAAGATCCTGTCTGAATAGAATCATCCTCAGTCCTCACAAGTTATATGTGCCACACCTCCTCAGCGAGAAGCTCCTGAGTCAATGGAGCCGTCCTAGCGTTATCAGCCTCCTTTTTTCCAAGCATTAGGTCTTTGCGAAGCTTAGTGAGAGGCTCTGCCACGTCCAGGTCCATGACTAAACGAGCCACATAGTTTTCTGATTGGCAAGGTCTAGGGCTCGGTGAGTCCGACGAATGGTCTCCTCAAGAGACCTGTGCTGGAAAAGAGCCTACTTACCAATTAATTGAATCTACTTATATTTCTGGTTCTAAGGGTCGTAGAAAGCCAGAAAATACGGTGGAGGACTTCCTATCGTCTAATCTATACTAATGTGCTGAAATTTTTCCATAATTTTGTGACAAATTTTTATATGAAATATTTTGAATGAAAATAGTAAAGAATATAGGAACATTAAATCAATTGCTTGAGTCCCCACAATGTCGCACAAGAAAATCCCAAGTCTCTACGGCCAACGGATCTAAAGATATGAGCCGACGAAGATTTTCAAAATGGCGGATCCAAGATGGCCGCCAAAACTTAAAACGTTCGTGTTCTCGGACCCGATAGTCGCAGTAAAACCGGGTTTTGGGTAAGCCCAAAACCCGGTTTTTCTGCACGACAAAGTCTGTACGACAAAGAGGAGAGCAGGCCATTGACCTTAGTCAATGGCCTGCTCTCTTGCTCTCCTCTTTGTCGTTATTTGTCCAGTTAGTCTGCAAATTTCAAGTTGGGACTAGCCTGATGAGACTTGGCAAATATGATAGGCCCCGTCACAGGGACTTCACCAGAAAAAAACCAAACAAAAACAAAATGGCGGAAATGGATGGCGGCCAGGAGAATCAAACAGACACTGCAGGAAGCCCGGACTTCGAGTTATGTTTAGCCCGGGGCAAGATCTATAGTCCCATATACACGGCCTGGCAGTAAAAATTAGATGTGCACAAAAGTTTTCAGACTATCAAAAATTTCGTAGAGCTGGAAGTAGATGAGGCACTGGATTACCACAGGATATTTTTTTATTATGCCTGATAGGTTTGGATTTGACCACTATCTCACCTGATGGTAAGTGATGATGTGGTCGTAGATGTTGTTCAGGCTAACCTAGAATTACTGGCTCACAAGGACAGCTGCCGGAACACACCGTTAGGTGCTTGGCGACAGATTTTCTACTTGAAGGTGATAGCTAGCCAGGCTGGCATTCACAAAATGCCCTACAACCATGCAAAAATTATTTAAATTATTTAATTTACTATCAGGTGATATGGTGGTCAAAGGCTAGCCTATCAGCTATAATTCACTATACAATATTTTTAAAAATCGTTATTTAAAATCAAATACTATTAAAATAATTATGAAAGAATGACTATAGCTTCTCTCTTCAGCTATAAAACTATTAACAATCAACATTTACTTAGTATAACAGTAAAAAACTTACGGTTGAACGAGAGGCGAGTCACTTTTATTTTTGTATTTGCGTGCGTAACTCTTTCTCATCTGCCAACGTGAAATTAAACAATTCTTTAAAAATCGTTTGTTATAGTAACCCAACCGAATAATGTTTTAGGGTATCAGGCGATTCAATCAAAGAGTATTTACAAGACTTTCGTTCCTATATTGCAATAGTAAGTAGCTAATATCTAAATAATACTGCAAGAGGATCAGGAATGGCCGATGGATAGGTGCCGGCCGGTGGACCGGTTCCCCTACCCTACTTAATCTATGCAAAATCTATGTATAAACCGACTAGAGAAGATAGTCTTGGCTTACACGTGACCCCAATATTTTCATGCATCTTCATTAATTATTAGGGTTTCCATTGAGTTTGGGATACTATTACCCAGAAAGTAGTTTTCCCGTAAAACGACTAATTTTTTTTATTTATCTCACGAAAACCACAGCCCATAATATATTCGACAAGTTTATACTTACCCTACGGAAAATAACGGATTTAAATTCATTTTTATTGTCAGTCCAAGTTTATTGTAGCATTAAAAATACATTTAAACCGTTGTTTAGTTTACTAACAATGGTTTTCATTTTTAATGTTTTTACTCCATACATTTTGTCTATTTAGAACAAGACATGAAAATTGTTGAAGTATATTATTTACTATAGGAAATTAATTCATGACTGTGCTGAAACAGTCAAAATCTGTCACAGTCAGGTCAAAATCATCATCATTACTAGAAGCTTAGGCGACAAGGTAAGTAAAGATTAACTGCATTTCTCACTCGCATGTTGTCTAGAAATTTATTCGAGAATACGCAAATTTTAGTAATAATACAATGGTGCACCATAAAAAGAATCATGTCAACATTTGACCTGTCAAACATTTTGACAGTTCGTGTCGTGTATATTGATAAAGGTTAAGTAAAAAGAATGTTTATTTTTTCGTTATTATATATCACGAACTTAAATCAAAATCGGTAATCTGAATAAAAAGATATTGATATTTTAACTTATTACATAAATCTGTCAGTTACATCACTCAGAACGCAGCCAGTACAATACAAGTTACTAACGTTTCGTTTTCTGCTACAATTAATTGGTTTTCCCATACCGAATTGATTCATTGTTTCGGAAATTACATTCACAATTATTTTACAGACTGAATTAAATATGTTTTGGTTTAACTCAAGTGTTAAATGGGAATTTTCGCATACAATTATCTCATTAGAAGCTGTGTTCACGAAAAATTAAACGTTTTTTTTTGTTGTATGTCAATGTCAGCCGCTGCATCTGTCAAACAAATGGCGTCCTTTTTATTTTCGTTGCAATCAATAATCAAGCATATGACTGTATATTTTCTCTCGCAAGGACGCTGCCGGAACACACTTTTAGGTGCTTCATAGATTTTCTACTTGAAGGTGTTAACTAGCCAGGGCAGCATACGCAAAATGCCCTTCCACCATGCGGTGAAGCTCAAGCCAGCCCATTCATAAAATATAAGACAAAACTTCATACAATTTATTTATTGTTAGTGTAAACTTGTTATCTTCTGGTATTGTCAGTGAAGACATTATATTTACCTACCAACCCCGCGTAAGTGTGATAAGATATGCACTTAGTGACGTAAAACTTGGTTCATGCACTGTTCTTTTGTAATCTGATATTCTCAAATATTACTTGCTCAGTGATTCTAGGACCGTTTATATCATTTTGACAGTTACATAACCTCAAAACTTGTTTTCACTATAACATATTTTCTTTATTGACAAGTTGAAAAATATCTACACAGGTTTTATAAAAATAACTGAAGTTTAATTTAGAACCATAACCATCATCATACAAAGCCAACATAAAAATCAGAATGACAGGTCGCGGCATGTATGGGATGTGGGCATGATTCTTTCCGTCAAAACTTTCGTACTTACCTTAATATATTATGTACATAAGATTTATGTTATTTCTATGTTGCTATTTAAAAAAAAATTAATACCAGATAATTATATGGATTTTGCTTACCGGAGGCAAAAAAAAAAACGTAAACATAACGTACAAAGTACGGAATGCTCGAATATGCTCCGAACATTTTGAATCTCATTGCTTTCGCAAGACAACACATAATGTAACTTATTTTAGAACGGACTCAATTCCAACACTATTTATTCCTATAAGTTCTATACTTCCAGTTTACTGGGTGTTGTTAAGATGACGTGATTGTAATAATTTCCCATATTTAGACTATAATAGGAAAGCCAAAAGGAAAACATATCTTCGGGTGTAAAATTATTTTTACAACTTTAGTTTAAATTCTATAAACAATCATAAAAATCCAAAACCAATACCTTAGGTTTTATAATGAGATTGGCAACAACTTGAGTATGTGATGATAGGTATTCATGTTTATCATAATATAATTAAATTAAATCTGGTGCTGCTTTTTACCCCATCAATATGGTTAAATCTTTCACCTGGCATTTCCATAAACAAAGTCATAAACTATTGCTATCCCTTAGATACGCTCATAGCGCTTCTATTACTATACTCTTTCTACGACAGAGATAGATAGCTGCGGCCTAAATCTATGGAGTTGTTGGCGTGTAATAAACATATTTAACTATTTACTATATAAATTAAATCAAGTAATGCCGAGCGTAGTAGTATTAGTGCAAATTCCTAGGAATGGCACATACAACAAAAATATTTATTCCTGTGTTTCTATCTGGCGCCGACAACGGGTATTATAAAGGATACATTGATTATACAAACCATAATACTACCATATATCTTACGAAATTTAGCGCTGAACTGGATCTGTTACCTGAGACATCTGCAGATAAATTGCAACCGTTTTATGGATACTGTGGAGACAATGCTCCTAAGAAAAAGTTCATAAAATTGCAAAATTATATTGTGCTTAGTACAGATAGAACAAATATAAAACAACTGATCATAGATGGGCAGTCTAAACCAGCAAGGAACATAATTTTAATGCACTATGATTATAAAAAAATAAGGGACTCACAGACTATCACTGATTCTGTGTATACTATTTCGCACTTGCAGAGTTTGATATTAGCAGAAAGTGGTCTGGCACAAAACAAAATAAATACCATGCCAAGCTTAGAAATGCCATACTGGTTAGTTTCCTCAATGTTTCTTCAACATATATGTAATTACATGAATCTGGTGAAATGGCTAGTGAATGGTATGAGAAAGGATAAAAAGGTAATAAGTACAAATTTTTGTTATGTGTTTTTATACAAAAATTATAATATAAAATTAGGAAAAAGGGTTTAAACTATATAAGCTAAGAATATGCAATACTAGAGGTGGGTTGACTATGATAATTTTGCCAAATAGCTAGTTACATAAAGACTTATGAAAGAAGAAGAATGGGCTTCATTTACAAGTGAGTCACTTGCACCTGCTGTGCGCCCTGTGCGGCCTTGTTCTGTTTCAATCATTGTTTTTTTATTTGTATGGCCAGATTATAGCAGTTTGTTTATCATTAAGTGCAAAAATATATATAAAGATTCACTCAGTGTACCTTCTTAAGAGTTGGTAGGTACATTATCTATTCAATATTAACCTTTTTGATATACATTTTTATAGTCATGTCAGCTAAATTTTACTGAGCTGAGGTAGAGTATTGTGTTTGATTTTACATTGCTTCAAGTTCTAACTAGTGGTTACTGTTGGGCTGTATTAAATATTTACTTTCTTGTAAAAAAAATACTACTACCTACTTAAGTTTTAACCACCTATTTATGCTTTTTAGCAGGAATAATATTATTGTTTATTAAACATTATTTATTATATAATATTTAATATTTTTTTCTAGCAAGAATTACTATTGTTATGTTTCTTTACAGATATCTATCAAACAAGGCAATCTTATTCTGGCTGTAATGACTGATATAGTTCTGGGATATTTTTTATTACAAGTTGTAACCCAAGATACAAAATATATAACTTCCAGGCTCATGGAAGTGTTAGAGGTATACTCTAACTTTGTTTTTCTTTGAGATGTGTAGGTGTTATATAATTGAGGATATCAGAAATATATTTTTTAATATAAATAAGGTTTTCTGATGTCCTGAGCATATCCTGGCTAAAGAGGTGGATGAATCCCTCATATGACTTTAATCTTTCCTCTCCTTGTATAATAGGTTGAGCAAGCATTATTTAAAAAATAAAAATATTGTAATTAAAGAGTTGTGTTATTGTTATCTACTAGATGAAAACATAAAAGTAATTCATTAAATCCCATTACATATTGTATATTTGTTATTTCAGAAATTAATAAACAATCTTTACTCCTTACTTACCTGGTTAATGGGAGCTCCCGTGGGACTAAAACTGAACAATGCTTTTAATAAAATGTTGGGGAAATATTTCTCATACCATGTCCAGCTGTGGTGGCTGTTTTTAGGTAAATGTAAAAATAGATTTATAAATCAATGATATTAACTTAAGTTTCTTACCCTTATCCTACACTTTGTAGGGTTTGTACCATACACTTTACAACTCATTATAATGCAAAGGATAACATTATAACTTATTAAAAATAATATAAATTTTCTTATTATTTTTCATTGTAAAATGGTGTAGAATGTAGATGATGTATTTTTACCAACTCACAGAACAAGAGCAATTTGTGTAAAGTTTCCATTTTATTGTATGCTGCCTACTTGAAAACAACCTTACCATCTTAAAATGAGTGGTCAAGAACTATTGTGTTTAGGATTTAACACGCCATTCATATCCTAGTTTAGCAGGTACTCAGTAGATTCCAACACATCTTCTTCATTATGCATATAGAAATACTATGAAATATCTATTTATATATAAACATAGATTCAATTTGATATTGCAGATACATGCAGCACAAAGCTAGATATGATACTAAAAGCATATCACTACATAGGATACCTTGGATTCACTTTCCAAGTAGCTGTGATATCAGACATGATATGTCTGGCCACCTTCCATTCATACTGCATTTATGTTTATGCAGCTAGGTAAGAAACACTTATCATTAATCATAAATAAATAAAAAGTAATTAGTGTTTGCACTAAGAATTTACATGAAAGGTGAGAAAAAAGTATGGCCCATTGAATAAGAATGTTTTATGGCGCAGGGAGTTTCTCTAGTAAAAGTATAACTTAATATACTGCGCCAATATTGTTTTTCAATAGTCTCTATTTCATAATATCTTAAAATAGTTTGCATGGTTGTAGGGTGTTTTGTGCCTCCTGACTGGCTACCACCCTCAAATAGAAAATCTGCTACATAACAATAGATATTACCTATGTTCATCTAGAATTGACATGGCATCCAGTAGGTGTTTTTTAATGTGTGGAAGTGCTTTTTATCCATTAGCATGGAAAAGGTTTTTTTAATTAGAATCTCTATAAAAGTTCCAGTAAATTAATTACTTTAAATATTACTAGTTTACTATATTACAATTAACGGTAACTATACTACATTTAACGCAATTTTACCTAATATTTAAGCATGAAATGCATTAATGCATTTAAATGTTTTTCTAGCATTTATAATTTTCCTCACTGGAGTGAGGTGCAAAATTGTGTGTTGTACCCGGGAGCAAAGTTATTTTGCATCTTGTATCTTTGAAACATTCTATATATATTTATATGCTGTAGATGTTGCAGCAAGGGGGTATGCCAGCAAAATCCCTATATAACCTACTTAAAGACCTGCCAAGAAAAACTGAAACTTCCATCCTAGAATGTGTATCTAAGGCGGCATTAGTAGGATCTTACCAAATTTGGTTAGGTAGGGGAAGAGGCTCGAGCATTGAAGGGGAGCATTGATATATCGTAAAGAGGCCTCTTAAAACTACTCCTGGGTTGCAAGTCTCAGGCCCCTCTCGCCATTTCCTCTGCAATGCTATAGATATGATTACTAAGCATTCCATGGATTCACCGTGCGGCTTCCGGCACCCGCACGTTGAATCCATGGAATGCTTAGTAATTCTCTCTTCAGGTTACAAGTACTCACGCCAAATAACAATTTAACAGCCTTCCATAACAAAAAAATGGGTCTAATCAAAACATGCTTCCATCTAATTGGCACTGTTGAGAAACTCTTTTATTGTCAAAATCTTAAATGGCATCTATATAATATGTAGATATCATACGTTAAATTTATGAAAAACAAATGTATATCATACTAGCTCTTTAGTTCAAATATTATTTCATTTACACCCATGCCATAAATCCTCTATAAAAGTTTCTGAAACAGATATTATGGGTGCATAGTAGGTAGGTACTAGGTATCCAAATATCATTCAAACGAGTGTTATTATGTTCAACATGTCTCAGAACTTTTTATACAGGATTCATATCATGGGTGTAGATAAAGTCTTGTTTGCAACTGTACCTACCTACATAATTAGGTATTAAAACACTGCTGCGCCTCGTGAATATGAACCCACATTCGTGTTTCAATACCCCTTATTATACCAGTTGCATAAATAGCGTATATAATGCATGCTAAGCTAATACCTCACAATATCCCGGTGCGTTATGGAGTGCGCGGCTACGAATTCCGCCGGACGACGAGGTGTGAATTATGTGCTTAAAAATGTTTATTTAAATGAGTTTATCATTTACAGGCTTTTCAATATACAAATATCTGGATTGACGGCTCTACTAAGGCTGTTTGTCGGCCGAAAGTATAATCCTCTTAGAGGAGGCATAGACTCTTGTGAATATACCAATCAGGAACTGTTTGTGGGTACTGTGGCATTTACTATACTTCTACTGTTACTGCCTACTACAGCTATGTATTATATTGTATTTACTATGGTAAGTGTTTCCAAATTGTTGATATGAATATAATTTATTTTTTATGTGATAGTTTGTGTACTTAATAGATTTTGATGAAATTTGATACATACTTGCGGGCCTAGCAACTCTCCGAGCGTGTGCGCACCTTTGTGAATATTTATCCACGTTGGATAAATCCTTTCGCTCTATTAGTATCGTCATACATTACAGTATACAATAAAACTACCTAACAATATTGTCACAACTTTTTGGCACACACCTTGAAAGTTATTGATCTCGTTCCTAAGTTAATTAGATGACGGCTCGTCTTTGGAATCGGTATACACCACAATGTAGCTACCTTCATTATTTTTTTACAGATAGATATACCTAGTTATTTTAAATAATCACACGAGATTTTATCTTCCGGAAATCAATAGTTTTTGAGAAATAAATTATTGAAGTTATAATTTTAACTTGATTGTTCGTGTATTTTTCACTTCTACTATGTACATGGCATAGCCTAATGGATTCAAAATACTCGCCTGACCGCCAATTATTCAGGTGGCTTAGATAAGTTCGAATGGTGTGACAGAACTGAATCGGAGCACCCACGCCACGTTCCAACTAGTCTTGTCTGCCCTACCCCTAGATTTTTTTTATAAGCCGGAGGCGCGGAGGGGGATTGGCGCTGGTCTACTCGCGGCGAAGAACAGCGGAAGCCGGAGCGGCGGAGGCTAGACGCCGAAGGCTAATACCACACGCCGAAGGCGTCCCAAAAGCGAGGGCGTAGCGAGTACGCTGTGACGAGGTAGCGAGCAGACTAAAGTGCCGCGTACCCACAGCGCCGGAGCTGTCATAGAATTACTCCACATCTAATAAAACATTTGTGTCTTATGCCTAACCTTTTTTTGTTGACGTTTTCGTGCTTTTGATTTGTGACTAATTATTTTCATGAAGAAGCTAATTTTCATTAGTATTAAAAAAACTTGGTTTCTTTAAATCCTCCCTTCGGTGGGGAATATTCCGCCCTCTCTCCCCCTAACCACAATACGTAATATGTACTAATATATACCATATCTAACTATAGTCCTTTCAGTGTATGTAGGTATAAACATTTTTTTAATTATTATTATTAAAAAAAAAAACGTTTCCGGCACCCCCCACGCCTCCGGGAGGATGCTACAACCACCCTCTCCCCCTCCACCCCTTCCTATAGTAGATATGTATGTATACCGATTCTAAAGTCCTTCCCTGCGAACATGTTACGAAAGGACAGCCGCACTGCGACACGAGTAAAATTTACTCATGTAATATTTCAATACGCCCTGCCCTGTAGTTGTTATTCGAGAATTTAACTAGAAAAACTAAGCGGAGATCTCGCACTGAAATTTCAAATCATAAGTGGATATGGTAGGTGACAGAATAAATGCACAAGCAATGTTGACATTTACAGTTTATTTTACCAAAATATCCTAAATAATCTTTTCATTTTGTAGTAAGAATATTCTCTATTTTTCAGTTCAGAGTATTATCACTGGCAGTTCAGCACGTTTTAGCTAAGGTGATATACATGGTGCAAACATTGCCACTGTATGTTGGTACATTGTGGTTAACAAAGTCATCTAAAATCGCAGGTAAGTGGAACATTTTGTGTTACCTACATATGACTTACGAGTATAGGTAAAGTTTGCATGTCATGACAAATTCGAAAAAGGCAGTCCTGTTTCTCATTTTCAGTTGAGATGAAGCATTTTGTTGGTCGGCCATTTTGTTTTGGAACTTTTGGACAGCTCTTATAGTAAGCCCTTCTTTTGTAATCCAAGGCATTATTTTTTTATCTATATACATGGATATAGACTTTATGGTCGAATGGACCATTCTCATTTTAATAAGGGTTTAATTAGTTCCAGACTAGATTTGATCATACGCGTTTATGACGACCTGTAAAAGCTAATTATTCTCGTACTGGCCTTAAAGGTACCTGGCTACTTTTGAATTTTGAAGTGCTCGTAGCGAAGTTTGCTTTACTGTTCTTAACCGATTAGCAAAGTTAAGCAACGTCCGCCGCGGTCATGAATTGGATGGGTAACCGCTAGTGACATTACTACTGAGCGCTGACCGGAGACGATATCGATAATTATGGAAATTGAAAAGGATTCCCTAGGATCTAGTCACCTCGTCGCCATGATCACTGAAACGTCTGGACAAAAATAATGATAAATATACGCGATTTAAACCGTTTAAAGTTGTTTAATTACTGTGTAATAATCGCGAAAACCTAAGACAAATTTCTTTATTTTCTACTAAACTTCTTTCCGAAGAAAGTGGCGCAATAAGACTAAAATATCTCAATAGTGCAATAAATCAACTAATTAAATAAGACAAAAAAAATACAATTTTAGCTGATAACTAAGGTAGCTAGCTTTATATCCCGCCTTTGTTAATAAATACCTATACAGTTCCCTATGGAGTGTTTTCTATTTATATAAGTATCGACATAGTCTTCGGTCTTGAACACTTACAGTAAATAACTTATGTAATGTATTTTTATTACAGGAAATATTCTAATAGAAGTTGATCAAGACAAAGAAGCAGCTCCGTTAATCCTCAAAGTAAAACTATTAAGCAAACCTATCTTTGAGTTGATAACAAACTTCAAACCTCCAGTGGAAGTACCTAAACAAGTTGAATGGACTAATCTGATATCTAACATACTCAAAGGAAAACAAATACTATGAAGGGAAATAAATTTACAATAAAACAGAAAAATTGTCTGGACTTATTTTTAATATCGTTCCATATTTCATATTGCGAAAAATAAAAATGATTGGTCACCACATATGTGATTGTACAAATTTTAAAATAGTTACTGGGAGCTGGGGAATTATACAATTCGAGGGTAATTTAAATGAGAGTATAAATTGTTCTAGTTATATTATGCATGACAAGAAAATAATATTCTACATAAATTAAATGACATAGCGACTGTAGACATTTGTGTAATTATTTACCATTGTTATTAGTGCCGATTATGGAAATTTAATATTCTCTAAACTATGGTTCTTCTTATTCTGTTCATACTAAAATCCACATTTGTGTAACACTTCAAATGAAATTCGAAAAATAGGGTCCTTCGACTCAATTGTAAGTAATTTTAATTCACTTTAGAGGGCATCAAGTCATATAACTTGTTGATAAATTTTGAACCACAATTAAACAGAAATGTCAACTTAAATGACTTTAATTCGTAACGAATTTGGATTTTAATGTAAAACAGAATAAAAACTACCTTAAATTAGAGAATTAATATAGAATCGACACCGTTTTAATATTTAATTGTGACATTGCAATAGTGTGAAAAAGCACGCTCTAAAAGTACTGAATGACACATTGTATATGTTATACAATAGGTAATTTATCTGCTAATATTCATAGAATCTTCAATACAAGGTTTGTATTTTTAAATATAGTTTTTTGTCAATAATACGGCATAACTCACTTGAATAAGTCAGACAGCTCCGACTATAGTTTGACCACATCCGGTGATCTTTTTCGAGAAGAGCTCGGGACACCCGCGTTGTCTTTCCGCTTAGCACTCTAAGCATGACGTCAACACAGGTCACACAAGACTTTGGGATGTGGTCTAAACTATAGTCGGAGCTATATGACTTATTCACGTGAGGTATCCTATATTATTAACTGAAATGAGTGATAGCCATGTTAGTTTTTATAATAAAATAGTTTTAGTTTAGATTTTGTGTCTAAACTGACTATGCTGCCAGGCAACATTATTATTCTTGCTATAGACCTTGCGTCTGATAGCAAAATGGGGCAAACAAGATCATGCGAAATGGTAATTTTAGAATGATTTTGTTATATTGTCGAAACAGAAAACTTGACCGACTAGTCTGTTTTTATACTACGAATAAATATGTAAAGAATTGTAAGTCAAGCTCATAAATAGCAAAACGCAAACCTTGCCGCGGCGGGCGTGGTTTAAAGTGTGCCATGCGGTGCAGCTACAACACTGACAGGATTGAATTCGATCATTTATAAGCGCCAAATAAATTAAAAAACACAATTGAGTTTGGAAGACTGGGCTTAATTTCATATTAATTGTGAGCTTGATGAGTCCTCAATCAAACCGGTAACTGTTTGAGTTACACTTCTTTACATATTCATTCGTAGATTTTATAAGATAGGTGACAAAATGTATCAGCATTTATCCACTTCATGCTTTAATAAAGAAATTTCTCACAGTGCAATCATTGAAATAGTTTTAAAAGTAAATACAAAGCTAAACTGGAAAAGTTTATAAAATGTACAAGTTGCAAAAATTGATAAATATTGCTTTATAAAATGATATAGTACACACATGTTTATTGTCTGCTGTGTTGTACCTACAGGTACAAAATAACAATTCCTATTTCGATACATATATTTTATTTTCTTCTGATATACTAACTGGCAAGATAATAATTTCACCAATCTTTCTATATAGATATTTATTAATTCTGTATTATTTACTCCAATTTGAAACTCGACACATAGTCCTACCCAATTTTAACACTAATTCAAAATTAAGTTGAACCTATTAGTATACTCAAAAATTTTTTTTATGTTACAAAATGAGTCCAAAACAGATCTATATTAATGACACAATAGTTAATGCATGCTAGATGTTAGAAACAAACATGCAATAAATTATTCTTCACAATTTCAATGGTTAACCACAAAAAGGGCTGATTAAAATCTGGGTCAGTAAATACTTATTTCATAGCGTACCGGTGATAATTGAAAAATAGATTGCTTTGATATTAGCCGCCTATAATATCTGCAATTTATTTTATATTCATTCTATAATTCACAACAATATAAAATACTAATATGAGCCCATTTTTTATTAATGTTTACTGTGTTTAAATCTATAAAAATATAAGTACCTAACCACACAGACAAAATTCATATGCTCTATGCAAATAATTTTGATAAAATTTATTAATGATAACAATTTCATACGTACCTACTACATATTTACATAAATATCAATCCAAAATATTTTTGTCCACCAATATGCTTATGTTTACGATAATGGTGAGTCTATAAAGCTAAGTAATTATGCAATATTATATGAGATTGACAAATCTGCAAACTCCATTGAAATCAAATGAAAAAGATTTCACTCTCTCATCGTGAGATCGGTGCTACTACATAGTGTTCCGTGCTTAAATCACCGGTGGGTATGCCAAAACACATAGTATTACCAACTATAAAATCTATTTCATTATAATCACAGATTTTAAGTTAAATAGGTAGGAAATGTGATATAGATCACAGTACATTGAGTTACGATCAGCGAAAATGTTTAAGCTAAATTTAGTAGATTCTTTCGATAGTATCACACTATTATAAGCTAGAGCTGCGGCGCGGTCGCAGAAATGTGCTGAACTTGGACGTATTGAAGGTTAGAGTTGTTTAGTTCTTGAGTACACACCTGTAGTCCTTATTGACATCCGAGCTCGAGTTTGGTGAATGCTCTTTAGGTCTAACAGTACCACGACACGAGGCTAATTTCGATTCCAAAGCCTACAATGAAGAAAAGTACACAATAAATGAACGATGTTAATATTAGTAGGTGATTAGAAGATATGAGTTTTGCATGGCCGTCACCAGGTAGATAACACCTAATATTACAGTACATGTTATAGTGCTGGAATGAGGGTACAAAAATAATGTATATTAAAGTTTTATTAATAGCTTTGTGATGTAAGTGATATAATAGGTAACTTAAATACCTTAGCTTTTTTACACAAGAGGGATGTTACCCGATATGTTAAAATTGTATTATTCTATTACAAAATAAAGATTGACGATAAATCAGTACATAAAAAATTACAATGACGAATGAGACACAAAACAAAGTATGAAATATTTCTTGCAGAAATTGATATTATTTAATTTTATGGCCACCGTACATTTAAAACAATTTTTTTCTTTCTTATTGACAATAACAAGTAAATTTTAAATAAATTGGACTAATAAAATACTGTAAAAAAATCAGCAACATCCTTATTGTTTGGTTCAAGATACATATATAAGTTTCTTAAATATAAAAATTATTCACTACAAAATCTCCACGGCATTTGCGATATTTACAATATGTACAATATACAGCACCCACATTTTATTCATACCATAATAATATTTATTTTACACCTCACACAATTCATTTACGACAAAGTGGTAAGGTAAGTAATATTAGCAATATGTACACAAGTGTTACAAAATATATTGTTTTCTTTAACACATCCTAAAATACATCAAAAGTAAAAATTATCAACAAAGTGAAAACAATGCGAAAAATCAAATTGTAAAACTACAATGTTAATAATAGGTAAAGCTAAAAATGCAAACATTTGTATAAATTTATAATCATGCTGAAAATTGTATCACTGTTTTGATATTTGCTTGGTTTTTCCTTGTTCATGCCCCTTTCTTATAGAAGCAAAGCTCAAGAGGTTCTCGAGTCCTTCGCGTGATCGCACAGCGAACGACCTCCTCAATTTGCCATTCTCACCTTGCGGCGACCGAACGAACGGTTGTTCTGAAGCTCTGTTTGTTAAAACAGGCGGTGTTTTTGTATAGTCACTGTTCTCAGGCCCCGAGAACTGGCGAGTGAACGTTTTAGGAGTCCTATACTCTACAGAGTCAGACTTGGTGAGGTTGAAGTTTCGTGTGATAGTTTCGTCAGTGAGGCTCGGCGGCGTAGCGGGTGGGTTAGGTACTGCGGGCGATGGTTCACAGCCGCATTTAACCTTACCACACTCACGGCAAAGAAACCTTTCAAGCTGCAAGCAATAAACACCATGCAAACTACACGACACGCCATGCATCTACACATCTACGGTACTACAATGAATCAACAGAAATATACCAAAATGTATTTTATTTCATTTGAATATTCTACTAAACTGATATCAGTCACCATAATAAACAATAATTGTATACTATATTTCCTTAAATACAGGTACAATATAATTATAGATATAAATACTTTTGCAACGAATATTTTTACAATCTAGGGACATTGAATAAATAGCTATCTTTATCACAGCGTAAGAGCATGTCATAATAAATAAATAAAACGCCTAGAAACTAATGTGTGCAAATATTAGTGCAATTAGCATACCAATAATAATGTACATAAACAACGGAAAGCGTTTTTTAATGAATACTAAGCACCAAAATATTATTATAATATATACGTAATATCATTTACATACACAAATAATTGTAACAAAATATATTATTACATAACATGTATAAATTATATACTTAAAATAAATACTTTAGCTAATGCTAAGTGTCCACTGGCAAGTACCTTCCAAAATTTCGTGCAGAAGTCAATTTACAACTGTTTCCACTGACTGCAGTAACTTTATTATGTGCAAGTCGCTTGTAGAAGTTAACTTCCTGCAAGATCTTGCATGAACGTTTCCACACAATTGCATACAAATCACTTGAGCAAGAGCGGTTTAACAAAATGCCTAGCTGCAGAAAAATAAGAGATAACTCTATTGTGTTGTTGTAAAAAAATAAAAAATGTAGGATGTGACGTTTTTTATTTTTTTACAACAACACAATACAAGATTGGATATTGAGGCGTGATGATATAGGTCTTCAAAGCGATTATTAATTCATGCCCATCGTAGATAATGAGAACAATATAATTTCATTCATCAATGGACGATACGCCACGCGAGTGCCAAGGCTATTCAGCTATTAAAGAACTTCCAGCTTAAAAAATATTAAGCTGCTCTAAAAACTTCCAACTTTTTTGTGCGAACAAAATCAAGACACAAGCGCTTGCTGCAAGTTGAAAACAACCGTACAAATGTGCGACTTGCAGCAATTTCGGCAAGTCACCAAAACTTGCAGAAGTCAACTTGCACGAGCGTTTACACGCTGGAAGTCGCTTGCGCAAGTTAGCTTCCGCAAATCTTATTGCTAGTGGACACTTCACATAACAATAAATACATCATAAAGTGTACAATTCCACAGTGAACACTACAGCCACAAAAACTAATATAATTTTACCTAGAACCAGACATATTTGACTTACCCCGACTTTTCGGAGAAGATCTCCGACTAAGTTGATAGCGGATACTCGAGACGAAGGCGTCATGGCATTACCATTGATTTCACCTGTAATTAAAAGATAAATTGCACTCAATGACTGCGCATGTAGGCCAACTTTATTTATTACTCATGACCATCTCCAGGCTATGCATTAAATGATAAACTGGTTCTTTGACGGTCCTTTTTGTTCTGTGTTCGCAGGTAGAAAGGCTCTGAGCCAGTATGATCATTATTACTTAAGGTGAAAAGAAAAGTCTTGTAATATGTCTGTAAAGACAGGTTTCTGAACGAAGCGTGTAATATGATTTCTTCTAATATTGTACCTAAATCTTACGAATGGATAAATAATACACCAGCGAAAATCTAACAAACTGCCATTAAAATAACGGTCATAACAGCTGCCCAAACGTAACAGAAACGATTTTAAACTACTTTAAAACCTTGAATATCCGAGGTGCTTATTATATCGAGCAAGGCATCCCCACAATGAACCAGCGTATAAGCTTTATTAGTCTAAATGCTATTGAGACCACAGACAGATAGGTCGTTTCTTCATCGCTGGTTGCAGAGATCAGATGCACGATTTAAGTATGTATGCTAGTAATTCCTGTATTATTAATGAAATCCGATAATGTCAGGTGCTGAATTAGTAGGAGACAGGTATTCTACTTCATGAAGTCCGTTTAGTCCCAGTTTTAGTAGTGAAGTGTCTTTGTATGTGAACCTAGGTAGCGTAAGCAACAAAAATCTGAACGATAAGAGGAACGATTTTATAAAAATCGTCATGAATATTAAAAATGTATGAAATTAAGATTTGTCATGAAATAAACAAATATGCAGTTTAATGGTACTTTATCACTTCCTGATAAAAATAGATTCTGATTTGCGGTTGCTGTCATTGGGAATAGATTTTTCTCAATGTTTTTCGATGCAACTATATTATTATGCGGTGCCCCAAGTATTTTCTATCTTGCATTCAATATTGCATGATGATTGATAGGGAGGAAGGCGTAGGACAACAAAACCATTAAGATTTTATACGTGTGATGTGATATGATCTTTGTATTTTTTATGATGTAATAAAGAGCTTATTTTCCATGCTGGCTGTACTCGGTGTAATCATCTGTCGCGAACAGAATAAGCACAAGTGACCCAGACCGCGACACGTCATAATTGAAATGAGCGCACCTGATCTTTACGCACACTAAAATAATGTACATTTTCTGCATGCACAATACCAAACATCGTCAAACGAACTTCATGAAACATACCGTACTAATATTAGCCTTAAGACGCTGAAATTCGATCACTATCCGTTTACGTCGGAGTGAAAGCGGCAGAGATTTGGTCAACGCTAAATCTTTCTCCTACGTAGACCGATAGTGATAAGAAAGCTTATTCACACAAAGTTAGTAGGTAAGCAACTGAATTAAAACATGTGAATCAATTGGTCTCTCTTGATAATTTTATAAAGTTGTTTTATTGTTATATTTGCTAATCACGTTACACAGATTTTATTTTGTAGCAAGCTTAATACATGTTTTGGAACTTAGATAATATGATAAAGATAAACATTATAATTTGTCTGCTGCTACAAACTTAGTAGCAGCTTCTGGTGTGTTATTTTTGTATAGAAATTCATTTGGTATTTGTCTGACAAACATTAAGCTCACGAGAATTACATTTCAAAAAAAATTATAGCTGTTGATGGTAGTACCTATGTCATAAGTCTATCCAAAGAGGTTTACCGCGATTTGTTCAGCCAGAAAAACTAATAGCTTATACTTCGCAGTTGGCCTGAAACTGTTAAGTTTTAGTTCTTATTGCGTTTCCCTTTTTCCTCCGGTGGCAATCCCCGCGGAGGCCACTGGGAATGAATCGGTCTGCCAGACAGACTGATAATACGCCAGACGAATTAAGATAAAAATCTCAGTTCGTACATAAATTGAGAAACGGAGAAGCACCCCAGTAGAATGTTTAGTGCGAGTTCGTCCGCGGAAGTACCTATACTAAGTACCATACCTATTTGTACCGCCAAGCAGTAATGTTCGCATTACTGTATTCCAGTTTGATTGGTATGGGTGCCATTGAAATTACAGACACATGAGACTCAAAACTTTGTCTGAGGGCGATGGGCGCAGTGCAGTTTTCCACTTGTGACAAACTGCATCTGTTACAGGCAGGGGTTACCGCTTAATACCAGGTGGGAAACGTGCCTGTTTCATCACGATAGCATAAAAAGCTGAATACATTTTAAATGATTCCAGGTGTATTGCTATATATGTATATAGCAATTACTAATAAATTCATTTGTTCATTATTTATGCCTAAAATGGCATAATAATAATTTACCACACGAAGCTACTTACCAATATCACAACACATCCAGTATAGTCGCGAATCATCTGTTACGTAAGCTAGTATAATTTGAGAAAATATGCAAATTTTGACCTTCCAAAATATATCATATCGTTATAAAATAAGAATAATGTGAGATAATCAAACATTAAGTTCTTTAATTTGCAATTCATGAGTGCATGACATTGTTATGTTTATATACAAGAAATTGTTATGAAATAAGGCCCAGGGAAATGATTTAATAGCATTAATGGAGAAGGGGCCGCTATCCCGAGTAAGGGAATTTTGTCGATATTTTTATATCTTCCCAACAAATGATACGAAGCAAGAAAATAATTAAAACCAACCCTATCAAATAGACAAATACAAAGAAAATAAAAGACTTAATACTAAAAAAAACATTGTCAATGATGCATGCTGAGTATACAGCATTTATTCGCTATTCCATATGGTTTAATACAGAACGAAGTTGCAGCGGGCGGCAGTATAACTATGAAACCGTTTTCGTCTGTAGTCTCTATCAGCATAAAAGGAACTGGTGGTGGGCCGCGAGACTTTAGCATGGCTTTCAATTGATGACAAAGTCGAAAATGATTTGGCAGTAAAACTACCGGCTGCCACTCAGGCGTTAATAATGGTCAACATCAGCAATATTAATATTTTTTGAAGTGCTCGTAGCGAAGTTTTCTTAGCTGTTCTTAACCGACCAGCTTAGTAAAGCAACGTCCGCCGTGGTCATGGTTAGGATGTGTGACCGCTAGTGACATTACTACAGAGCGCTTCCGTGCTTTCGAGGGCACGTTAACCCGTCGGTCCCGGTTGTTCTCTTAGCCTGAACAACATCTTCGACTACATCATCACTTACCATTAGGTGAGATACTGGTCAAAGGTTAGCCTATCAGCTACAAATAAATAAAAATATATATAAAGACATTTGAATATACTTTTTTCAGATAGTATAACTAAAAAACCAATCAACCAAAGTTGATGAAGTGGAACTTAGAGATTATGTTATGCAACCAATAATGAAAAATCAAGATCAGCTAATCCAGTTCAGTTATGCTTTAGTTTATACTAATATTCTAAAGAGGAAATATTTGTATTTTTGTATGTAACAAATAAAATTAAAAACTACTAGACCGATTTGAAAAACTCTTTCACCGTTAGAATCCTACAGTATCCCTGATGAATATAGGCTATAGAAATAGAACATTTTCTAAAATTTGATATATTTTTGTTATATATGTGCGAAGCCGGGGCGGACCTCTAGTCATAGATAAAAAGAAAGGAAAAAATCACATCATCCTCTTTTTTTCGAAGTCAAACAAAAACATTGCATGCAATTGATGAGCCAATAAAGGTCAGGTCAGGGTGCATTTTTAAATACCAATGTCATGTACAAACTTGGTGAAATTATGCATGCATGTCCTTGGGCATAATATTTATGCATCTGGTTTGGCAGTTTTAACAATTACTTTATTTCATAATGTTAAGTACGAATTCCTATATTATATCCTATATACATACTAAAGATCACATTCGCTCGTAACGGACCTTTAAATGCACCGATTTTAGTGTCATAATATAGTCTACAACGCACTCGTGCTTTTTGTTCACTTTACCGCACTAGTGTTTTAAATAGAAAAAAAAACAAAAACAGTTTTGTTCATTTTTCATATAAAAACAAACCAAAGAGTTTTTTACCTACTGAAATAGAACTTAGAAGATTTAATTATAAACCTTCTTAATCAGATTATTATTGCCATCTAAAAAAGATCAAGTAAATATTTTCGAATCAAAATTTTCGTATTCATTCCTCGCAAGTGTGTTGAAAAACGTATGAAACTCGTGCGCGTTGTTTATTACATTACAATCTCTACTCCATTTAGGCCTTCGATCTCAGGCCGAAAACCCGTCTCGATTGTAATAAACAACTTAGCGCACGTGTTGCAAAATGTACTATTTCCAAATAATTTTGAAAATAAATATATGTTCGTCCTTACGTTTTTGTGGTGATAGCAGCGGCGTTTGTGTTTCAATTTCCACTAGTGTCCGAGAAGTGTTGGACACATGTCCATTGACTACTGGATTTTCATTTGTACTCTCATCTTCTTTTTTGTGCGGCTTTTCTATCACTTTCAGTTCTTGTTTCAGATCTGGAAATTATTAGTATTATAATATTACTACTGGCCAGTGTAGTGATTTTTTTTAGATATTCAACACCTTTTTGAAACTTTTCCAAAAACTGAATGGTTATGTCCATTCAAATTCCATACAATAATCGAACCTTCTCACAAAATGATATGAGACCTGTAGAGGTGAACATGCACAGACAGACATAAGAAAGCATTTTGCCCAAGCAGAAAAAGAGACGGGTCGCTCGCGCACGCACTCGAATTACGTATTTAAAATAAAACGGTTTTTGTGATTATTCATTTTGTATGTCTAGCATTTTAATTAACAAAAGTCACATTGCAAAATTACTTGAGAACATCAATAGATTGCATTTTCAAAACACAATCATTGTTAAATAGCATCGTGGTGGTAGGTCATTTTGCGAATGCAAGTCTGGCATAAAGTTTTAAAGCAGTTACAGCCGAGCAATAACGTATTAGCTATGGACTTCCGTGCCGCCGGTCCATGGTCGATCCCCACCGCCGCGCCGGCTTGAGTTCGCCTGTTTAGACACTTTGCTGCTTTGGCGTTTTTATCCTAATTCCAAACAAACCCCTTTACCTAATTTTATAAAACCACGCACTTGACTTTTTAAATGACTTAAAAATGTCAACCTTATTTCCTTGTAAACCACAACAACCACCTAACAGATTTAGCTTATAAACAAGCTTAAAGAATCTATACAAGCTATTTTCCTACCAAATTTAAAGCAGATCAAATCAGGCTTTCTATAGTTATATTTAAAAACAAATCTCTTCTCTATATTAGTTCATTTTTATTAAAGAAAACATTGAAACTGTATAAACACCTCGAAATATATGTCTGAGGAAAAAAGGCATGTCTCCCAAAAACAATGGTGCCTCTGAGCTTGAGTTATTGAGTCTCAGTGAGGCAAACGGGAAAAACTATAGAATGTAAAGTATTCAGTCCCTGAGGGCTATAAAATGCATTTGGTGTGACATCATCTCAACAACTTGATGATGAAGGGATACACTGTACACGGTAACTTACAATGACTCACAAAACTTTGTTGTTTTAATATTCTGAACACTCCCTTTCATAATTATTATTTCGATAGGTTCTAACTGCGTCTTTGTTCAGGAGGATTTATGTTTACCGCACGAACTATTGAATTATCCTGCAAATGCTATGAGGTTAACCAGAATTTAACACTAAACCCTATATACAAATTTAATATATTTAAAACTGTTCAACCCTTTCAGAGTTAAATGGATACAAGCACACACTACAAATGCAGAAGTTTGTATGTGTTACACATTAATTTTGCATTTTTAATTATAGTAAGAAGGTAAGTAGTATTACTGACCTCTGGCTTCATCTGTCGCTCTTTGGAGTTTAACTCTCAAATTTTCAACTTCATCGACTTCACCTTCTAGGACAGCATTTCTTTCTAATGCTTGATTTAGCAATGATTCTATACACGCAACTGATTCTGATATGACTCTGAAATGTTGCAAAAACTGTTATAGCACATGAAACAACTGACTACATGCAGCCTAATAAAATATTATGAGCAAAATAAGTAAACCCATGAGCAAGCAAGGTTTTCATGGTTTGAGGGTGTATTTAATAATGTACATCGAGTTGATTTCTCTATTTTTTACCACTAATGATAATTAAATAATTTTTAAATAAAATATTTTTTTTTTTGTATTGTATTTGAGGGGTTCGTACATTTATGGATGTAAGTTTTTAATTTTTAACATTAAAAGTAAAATTGTTTACATGTTAACACTTATAGAAACAACCTTCAATCTATTTTCTAATAACATGTAGCATTGATTTCAAATTAACTTATTTCCTTGGAGCGACTTCTAACCTCCCTATGGACAAACATTTGTTTAACTTCCACACTTTGAGATATGATATATCGAAGGTGTAGGGTTAAAACCCAATAAGTCGAAAATGTTTGGAAAATCACTTTTATAGCTCACTACACGTCATTTTTTGTCCTCTTTTAGGTGGTTTATTAAAATAAACCGATTAAAGAATCCATCACAGAAATTGACTCACAAAATAACCCAATAAGTGCAAAAAAATTCAATCATCTCAGTTTAAAATACTATAAAGCGACTTATGGGTAAAATTTTAATTTTTAGTAAGTGACAAAACCCAATAATGTAAACTTATTGGATTTTATCACCAAAATATTTGCCTAATAAATAATCCATGCTCTTGTGATAAAATCACATAACAACACACTTATTGGGTTTTAACAAATACAAATATTCCTAAAATGCAAAGTACTTGTTCTGGTTAAAATCAGCTAGCAATAACTATCAGGCTTTTATTCTACCCTGGCACCCTGACCCAGATATTTAAAATTCATCTTATCTCAATGACAAACAGATGGAGATATCAGAAAGAAGAATGAAGCAAAGAAGATGATTAATTTTACTGTTGTGATGCTATAACAAGTACATACATATTTTTTACTTTCTGGTACCTAGAGATCCTAAGTA
Organism: Plagodis dolabraria; assembly: GCA_963854805.1. Lineage (NCBI taxonomy): Eukaryota > Metazoa > Arthropoda > Insecta > Lepidoptera > Geometridae > Plagodis > Plagodis dolabraria. Next base: position 17,281,708 of record OY978447.1, on the reverse strand, counting down.
GATTTTTTTTTAAATATTTTTATGTTTGCAATAACGCATGCTCTGCAGATTACATTACAAAGCTCCATCCCAATACGATGGTTAAAGAACGATAGGAAACATTTAAGTTATGACTGATTGTCATGTTAGCTCAATTGGAATAGAGCATACCCCAGCTAAGGGCGCGGGTTCGTATCCCGCACATGGCTTAATTTTTTGTCTATTACCCACTAAAACTTGTTTTGTGTCTTTGTACACGTAAATTGGGTAAAAAATAAGCCTAACATCAATCAGCTTCCTGAAGAAGTTTTTTTTATTTATTTGGGAGTGATTATTCGGGTGAGGATCCTACATATGTGCCAGACGTTGATATAATTCTGGAAAAGATTTGGAAATCAGTTAAGGCTTTAAAATGACGTAAAAGAGCTCTCAAACATCAGAGTGGAAGAAAAACAATTGTTGGGCAAGAAGAGTGGAAAGACTATTATGTCACCAAAGGGGTATTAGACCAGAAAGAGTTCCCAAGCCTGTAATGTGTAATAAATGCATTTACTAATGCACTGAAAAGTTCTATATTGAAGAATGTGACATTTTGTGTAAAAGTTTTAATAAAATGGATTTCATAGCTAAGAAAATCTTCATTCTCACTTGCATCAAAGTTAAGCCACTAGAAAAGTGAAATTTTCATAGAGCATCAAATAAGAAAGAATGAATGTCACTAGAGTTGGTAGGCCCCCCACCAGGTGGACTGATGACATCGTTAAAGTCGCGGGTAGCCAATGGTTTCAAGCGGCTAATAGCCGTTCTTTGTGGCGTTCTATGGGGGAGGATTTGTTCAACAGTGGACGTCTTCCGGCTAATGATGACGATGCTGATGATGAATGTCAGTAAAAATATTTTTTTCAAAAAACTATGAAAAATTCTAATTTTAGCAAAAGTTTTTCTTGGTGACGTTGTACATAAGCTTGGATGTAATCACGTATGCTGTCACTAAAACAAATTCATTGGGGTTTAAGCAGCGGGTGACCAACGTGAGAAAAAAGAACCGCCACATAAATCAGAGATAAAGCAACCAGAAAGTAGAATTTAAACTCTTTTTTTTTTGATATGTAAATAAAAGAGTTGAAATTTCATGAAATGATGGATATTAAAAAAATTAAGCACGCTTTTGATGAAAAATAAAATCAGCCATAACCAGTGACCACTTGTATTAGTTTAATATGAAAAGAATACGCTATGTCAAAGGAGAGCTGAAAATATACTTTAACAATGAGATGAGCCAGATTTTTCGATACATTGACGTCTCCCGAGCTCAAAACACCCCTAGCGAAGATCATACCCGCCCTCAGTTGAAAATTAGTGGTCAGAAGAAATTGAAACACTAAATTCACAACAGTTATCCGCATTGCAAAGCAAAAGGATCTAGAGATGATATACAGCAATCAAATAATACCGGAAGAACTTCACGTCTGGATCCAGGGGATGAAGACGGTTGAAAATTGTGAGACAGATGATGAATCCTCATGCTTATAGTTATGGTTTAGGTTAGATTTAGGAATAGTATTTTTCATCTTTATAGAATCAAACATGTAAGAAACTAATTGGAGGGCCGACTTATTGGGTTTTAACTCTACACCCTCGATATATATAAGACTTATTTCGAGTATATGAGTGATGAAAATTAAATTACTGATAATAACAAATATTATAAAAATATATTAAGAAAACATTAAATTAATATTTTAATAAAACACTTATAAATATATCTAGTGACAATTCTGCCTAATTTTCCTGTTAAGCTGTCACAGCCAAACCAGAATAATTTTCGACATGTAAGTAAGGATGCTTTCTACACAAAGCATCCTTTGACCATTGACTCTACGAGCACATGATCGAGAAAACAGAATTAAGGTATATTATTTAAGGCTTTTATTAAAATATGAATTTATTGTTTTCTTAAAATATTTCAAAAGTATTTATATTTATTACATATGGATTTCTGCTAAGTAACACCTGAATCTATTAATTATTCATTAAATTACTGATACCGGTAAAAAACTTTAACAATGACTTTGGCAGCGTTTTTAGGGTCTCTTTGGCAGATCGAAGAATGCTCATTTTCACACACACTCTTTGATCAGGCTTTATTCTCAATTAGTCAATCAGGCTGCCCCAGCTTCCCACTTGGCGCTTATGTCACGCTAGCATCCTACTATGCAGATAATATATCAGTACAATCATCACTTAGTGCTCAATTTGTTTGCCGGTGTCTGTATCATGCAACAGATCATTCACTGATCTCTGTTTAAGTTACCTTTGTCCTCTTTCAAGGTCATCATTCTTTTGTTCTAACTCTCTGATATAGATAGCTTGTTTTTCCTTGTCTTTCTTTAAAGCTTGTAGTTCATCTTCTAAGGCATTCGTTTCTTGTTGACTTCTTTCCAACTTGCTCTGTGAAAAAGTGTTACAATCATAATATAACATTTTATTTAACAATGATGCAGTGAAAAAAAAATGACCCCTATTGCTGACAAAATTGTCAATAAGACATTATTGTTCCGGGGTCTGTATTTCTAAACTCAGTTGTTGGGTTAGCTGGTTGGTATCTGTGTATTGTTTATTTATAACATCACTTGCTTAAGGTTATTTTCTGGAATACAGCTATTGATATAAATCGGTTGATACTTTTCCTTTGTGTTATTCTTTTTTCTAGCTTAGTTAAATTATCTATTTTCTTCTCACTTAAGCGCATTCTCTGTGTTCTTTTGAGTCAAATTGCTTTTTTAGATGGATTATGGATTCACAGTGCGGGTGCCGTGTCCATTGTGTTGCAGAAGAATAAGCCCAAGTCACAGTTGCCTGGGACTTGCGACCGAGGGAGTAGCCGCCCAAGCGTCCTCTCCTGCCTCAGTGCATTTTGCAAATGCCCGCCTGGCTAGTTACCACCATTTGTTGTGTTTCAGCAGATGATCTAGTAATTCTAGGTTACCTGAACAACAACTTCGACCACATCATCACTTTCCATCACGTGAGATAAAGGTTGAATGCTAGCCTATCAGCAATAAATAAAAAAAAATAGAATCGGTAAGATCCTACTAATGTCATCTATGATCATATGCATAAACATCCATACCTTTAAGTTTGTAAACATTACAAACAATATAGTGAGAAAGTGATTTAAGGCTAGCCTAACAGCAATTAATATAAGGTGGCCATCACTGTGAGACATAATTATAGATGTGATGTCTCATGTGCCTGTAATTTACTAGCTCTCAAGGACTGCTGCCAAAACACTGTTAGGTGCTTGGTAACAGATTTCCTACTTGAGGGAGGTAGATAGTCAGGGGAGCATTTACAAAATGCCATTCCACCATGATATGAAGCACCAAAATACGTAAACTACAGCTATTACTGCTTTGCTATCACTTCTTCAAAATATTTTATTCTCTCATTAAATAATATGAGAAAAATATTAATTAGATTAATTCATTGTATTGCATTGATGCAATTTTTGGATCTGTATTTTTAAAATCAGATAAAATTTAGGCATTCCAATCCACAGATAGGAGCAAGACTACCATTTATGTATATCTACAAAATCAGATCAAGCTTAAAAAAAGCACAACCTTTTGTCAAGTTTACTTGACTACGGACTTTAATTGACTTAACTTCAGTAAACTTTGTTCAGTATTTAAGAATAGAAATATGGGAGTAATTACCCTTAACAATTCAATCTCATTTTTTAATCTTTGATTCTGATTTTCCAAGTCTCTGTTCTGTTTTTCTGTTTGCACTAAAGAAGCTTCCAGTTCCTTTTCTAGCTGAGCTGAGTTTTCTGTGTATTCATCCAATTCTTGTTGGATGTCGTTTGCCCTGAAACAATGATTCATGGAACATGATTACTTTAGAAACCAGTTATCAACACTGCAACATGAACTGCTGTCAAAGCAAATATCTAAGGCGGATACTTACTTCTGCTCATAATGTTTAGCTTGTTTCTTCCAGTACTCAAGCGAATCACTGTCAGATTGTTTATGAGATTCCATGACGAAATTGACTCGACGCCTTTCGAACAACGAGATCCCAAGGATGCTTTAGCGAAACATAACAAATTGAGAAATATATTAAAGCCGATATGTGAATTATAGACACATTCGTACTGAAGTCGTTGTGACTATATTTCTAAGGCTAATCAATTTAAATCGGCTGTTCAAATACAAAATGTGACACAACTTCGTCGTTACAAATCCAAAACAAGTTTCTTTTCTTTAGAAAAAGATGGCTGCGACATAGGCATGTCGATATCAATCGATTAATCGGAAAATCGATTTTCCCTAGTAATAAATACATTTTAGGATCAATGTAATATAATGGGATACTATTTTTTTTAAGGAAAACTTTATCATAAAATTTTGTCAAATACAAAAATATATATAAAGAAATATATATTATCAAAATATATCTAGTCACAATTTCACCTAATTTTCTTATTATCCCGGCGACAATGACGCTGAGTCATATTGACACAAGGTGAATTTAATCCTTCGTAAAAATGTTACAACACCCGCGGTGTAATTGACCTTTCATGTAGCTGGAGATACACCCCCACTGTACCTGTAGCAGAGTGTAGCACTGTAGTACTTAGTACGACGTCGCTTGCGCAGCAAGATACACGTGTGTTGCGGCAATACGGGTGAGTATGACCCAGCGTCATCGCTGGCGCGGTATTTTCTTAACATAATTATGTAGGAAGAATCAGCCTCCGATGAAAATGATCGTGATTCATACCCAGGTTCCGACGTCGAAGTCGATGACCATGTATCTGAACGCAGCCAAAGTAGCGATACTGAACAGGATGCAAGCAATACAGATACGGACTCAGAGTCCTCAGATGACATGATATAGGTATGGACTCAGATGATGTCAACCTGTAGATTTTTATAGTCTTATTTTGATAAGTAATAATAATAATATACTTTATTGTGCCAAAACAGTTTCTTACGTTGATTAGACAATATTATGGAATATTACTATAAATGTTAGTTATAAGTTACAGAAGCAGTTACTATAAAATTTTTACCAAAAACACTTATAATCTAAATTATTTCCATTCTATTTACTTTTGACTCATAGTTACTGACTAATTCACACTAGCCCCCACACTAGGATACCCTGTGTTGTGGGTGGTCTAGTTCTCTTCCAAATGTACATAATTTATATAAATGTATGATCAATAGACAAGTATACTTAGTACCTAATAGATAATGGAGTGTTCTAAAAACATACTTTACAATTTGTATTTAATGTACTGTTATTTTTATTAAGGGACTAAGTTTAGTATGACGTTACTTTCTTAAAAAAAAAAAAAGAGAAATACATCTACTTTTAGCATTATTTAAAAGAAATTCCCACAGAAATACCAATATCTTAGTTATAAAATTGCAAACTGCGCAGAATTAAATCTGCAATTTTATAGATTATAACAAAACATACCAAATATATCGTATCAGTCCTGACCGGCGTACGGCGGAAAGGTTGTGATCCTATAGATAGAATTGTTGTTTCACCACACCATTGACGATCCACTTTACAAAAAACATACAGAGGTTTTCACTAAAACACTATGCTTCTTAAAATAACAGAGGATATTTGTATTGCCTATAAATAAGTTGCATTCTAAAAAATACCAGGATTGTGCTACATACATTTTAGAATAAGATTGCAAATGTGGGTACCTTCATTAAAAATATATATTTGCATCCATCCGACCACTGTATTACTGCATTACGTATTTGTTAACTTGCACTGATGATAGAATAGCACACATGGAAACAGTTTGTTTATGTATGTATGGTGAGATAAGTGTAAAAAGTAACTGAGTAAGTGTGAGTTGTGTGTGTACAAGAGACAAGTTTAGGCGATATTGTTTGTAGATATTATGACAGTAACACACGGGGGTTTTTTTTTTTTTTTTTTTCATACTTATTTTATAACTATGTATATTATTTTAGAAGTGTTATATAGCTTTGACGAAATAATAAATAGATAATGAATATATAATTAGTATCATGTTATAAGAACTATTTTTTTATAATACCTAGTTGTTTTGAAGTTATGTATGAAGAATCAATATGTAGTGTAAAAATGTGAAGCATTTTTGGGAATAGATCAGAAATTGCATATATTAAAACAAAAAACACCACATGTAATGCACAAAGAATTACTTAAGAATGAGTAACAGTTTTTCAGTTTCATAATAGTTGAAATTGCATAGCCAGTTCTGGACATTTCTTTTGCAAGTGATTCTCAAATTATTAACAATGTTTAGCTTTTTATGAGCCATGTTATATAGATAAGCACACATAAATGATGGTGATTTTTTGGCAAATTTGGTAGTTAATCTAGGAGTGGGCCAGCTTAAGCACCTTTTAGGTCTTGAATTAGCGCAAATGGAAAATAGGGCTTGTCTATGAAAACGTAAAATGGAACGGGTAATAAAAATATGTCTAACTCTTTGGTGATTATAGTCGCTGTAAAGTTTATCCGTAGGATACCTTAACGGTTTTTTATAGGCAATTTTGAGAATAGCTCTTTGAGCCCTTTCAACTTTAATGAAGATGTCCGCATACGCTGCACCCCAAACTATTACGCAATAAGACAAAATAGGTTGGCACAATGCAGAGTACACTAATCTAGTGACATCATTGTCTGCTACATATCTTAGTTTAGTAAAAATGTATTTGAGTTTTTTAACTCTTGAAGTTACAGCACTAATATGGTTCCTCCAAGATAGTCTATCGTCAAGGTAAACCCCCAAGTATTTAACATTCTGCACATTTTCTAGTACCGCGCAGTTACACGTATTCTTAGAAGGGCAGCCGTAGTTATGGAGGGTAACACAGGGTGGTATTGGAGGAGCTGTTCGCTGAGAAATAGCAAAGGTAAGAAATTTGGTTTTAGACGTATTAAGAGTAAGCAGGTTATTTTGAAGCCACTGGGAAACTTTGCGTAAACCGTTTTCAGCGGCATCACGTGCTATTGACCAAGTTTCACCGTGAAATAAAAGCGCAGTGTCATCTGCAAAAGCAACTGTTACTGCTTGACCAATACTAAGTTGACACAAATCGTTGATATAGATTAAAAATAGCGTAGGTCCTAGCACGCTGCCTTGAGGCACGCCAAAATTCACATCAGCTAGGTCACTATTATGGTCACCTATACAAATTCTCTGAGTCCGATTAGTAAGATAAGACGTGAACCAATCTAAAGCAGTTCCACGGATTCCAAGTTGCTGCATTTTTTTTAATAGTATGGGCCGTGAGACCGTGTCAAATGCCTTGGCTAGGTCAAGGAAGACGCCAATACAGTTCTGGCCAGAGTCTAGAGTAGCAGAGATATGGTCTACCATATATATCACTGCGTCTTCCGTTGACCTACCCGAACGAAATCCAAATTGATTTTTTGCAATTAAATAGTTATTTTCCAGAAATGACAGCAGCCTTTTATTAACAATTTTTTCTAAAACTTTTGAGACTGATGGCAATAATGATATTGGTCTGTAGTTGGAAGCATCATTTGGGTCCCCAGATTTGAATATAGGTATCACATTCGCAATCTTTAGGCAGTCGGGGACGACACCAGAGACTAAACTGAGGTTGCATAGGTACGCTAAAGGGGAAGCCAAGGACAGTTTAGCTTTTTTTAAGAGCTCGTTATTAATGTTGTCATGGCCAGGAGACGATCTTGTCTTTAAAGAATCTATGACATTCAAAATTTCTATTTCAGTGGTGGGGTGGAAGAAAAGGGATTGGCAAGGGGATTCCGGCGTACTAGGTGCTTGTTCTGCTAGTTTATGTTCTGTAGTAGAGTTACTAGAAAGTATTTTTTCTGCTAATTCAAAACCTATAGAGGTGAAAAAGGAATTAACCTTATTAAGAGACTGTTTGGGTGTTATGGCTAGAGATGCATTGACAAGGGAGGATGCTGAGCTCTTATTTATTCCTATGTTACAGATGCTCTTTACAGCTTTCCATGTCTTTTTACAGTCACCTTTACATTCTGTAAGTGATGACCGGTCATGCAAATTTTTTAAATTTTGTAAAGTATTATTACAAACGTTCCGGTATATTTTATACTTGTTCTGTAGTTCGACATTTTTAGGATTTCTCCTGGCTTTCATATGTAAAAGATCTCTTCTTCTTATACACTTCATTAATCCAGGGGTAACCCAATGTCTCCAAATAAATTTTGAATTTGGTACTGTACGAACGGTTTTATTTGTTTCTTTTACATTACTAATTATGCTAATAAATTTATCAAAAGCTGATGAAACATCTGAAGTATTATATAGTACTGACCAGTTTACAGACTCCAAATCAGCCACGATTTGGGAATAGTTGAATTTAGTCAAAGTTCTCAATTCGTTTTCGTTTGCAATATTTAAGTGTTTGTCAATCCCAATAATGACAGAGTCGTGGTCCGTTATGGCTGAGCCACAAATAGCAACCCGCGAAGAAAAACTGGTTTTTATCAGTGCATGGTCCAGGCAAGTTCGACCGTGAGTAGGGAAATAGTGTCCTGGCACAAAGCCATAGTGGGCAGTAAGTTCTAGATAGGTTTCAGCATTCGCATCCTTTGAGTTTTTACTAATATCAATATTAATATCACCCGTCAGAACAACAGATTCCGTTTGTATTGTATCTAATACATTTTCTAGAGAATTTAGAAAATTCTCAGTATTGGATTTGGATGGGGATCTATAGAGACATATAACTGTTAATTTATTTTCTATTTCTACTAAAAGACAGTTTGCATCTTTGAATGGAGGTTCACATATATTAGTTTTAATATTTGATTTTGAATAGATCACGATCCCATCATTTTGATTAAGGTACACTTTTGATTTGTGATAGACATAATTTTCAAGGCATATTTCAGGAGAGTAGTCGTCTAACCAGCACTCAGTTAGTACGATTAGATCAGGAATAAATTTTAGTTGCGATATGAAAAATTCTAAGGAAACAAAATTTTTGCGTATACTGCGTATATTCTGTGATAATATTGTGAATTGATTATTTGACTCACCAATGAATGTTTTACAAGAGTCAGGACTAAATGAGTGTAAGCTTGGAATCAGACTGGTAGAATCAAGATCATCTATAAAATTTACATTATCGAATTTGATTAAATAAAAAAAAATAAAGTGTACCAGAATCTAATAAAGTTGGCGAAAGTTTAACGTAAACTGAGAGTATATACGCTATATATGTACTGCTATTATGGTATAAAAATATTTTAAGAGTATTCCTTAACATCAGTGTGTTGCAATCCTTAAATGGCCACTTTTGCAAGTGTGATTGGTGCATATTGTGACGGTACATTGATTTGTAAACGAAAGAAGGGGACGTACAGATTATTTTAACGCTATTAGAAATTTGTGAGATTGAGAGAGACAAACACATGTCTGACTGCTTTTGGAATGTCAGAACGAATATGGAAGTGGTGATTGAATGATATGTTAGTACAAGTTGATATTTTAGTATATGTGTGCGAAAGATGTGCGTGTAAGTTAAATAGGTAATAGAGTAACAAGCCGGTCGATATTTATCACGTTTCAGTGATTGTTTGGTTTCTAAGCATAATAGAATAACTGAGACACTTTGACTATACTTACTAAACAGTAAATGGGTAGGAAAAATACTTATAAATTTCTGTGATTTAACAATTTGGTTCTCCAGACATAGTCATACTGAGGTCTTAAGGGACTTAAGTTGTTCCTCGCATTTTACTAGTATATATGGCGCTCCTTCACGTTTTCGCAGATACACTTTGCTATTAGATGTCCAGCAGAAGGCGTAGTTGTCAGCTTTCGCCAGCTCTCTGGATAAATAGTACAGTTTTTTCGCTTTAGCAGTAAGGTGCTCAGATATATATATAGTGGACTTACTGCACTGTAGGCCTAAGTGATTCGTGCTAAGTTGGTTGTTCCTGTTGGATTTATTATATTGTTTTGCTGCTGCTAGAGTTTTATTCTTCAGAAGTGTGTTACAGAACTCGACGATAATGGTGGATGAATCATTCGAACTGTGAGTAGGTATTCTGTAAACATCGCGTATCTCAGACGAACCGAAGTCTAAGCTGAGGGACTTAGCAAGGGCAGAAAATAAGGAGAAAAGGTCCTCCTTTTTTTCTCTTTTTTCATTAGCCTTAGGATTAGGGACGTTTCTGATCTCTATACAAGTCTTCCTCATATTGCGTTCCATAGTTTCACATTTATCATCTAGTATCGCGATTTGGGTAATCATTTCTTTACGATTTGTTTCCAATCTTTTAATATTTTCTTGGATGTTAGACAGCTGCTCAGTCACAACATCAACAGCTCTCTCAAGATGAACATTAGAGTCCTGGACGGCTGATATCTTGGAGTCTATAGCAAGTATGCGATTTTCAATCTTATCCATCCTACTATTCTGGTTGGATTGGAAAGATTCAAACAGATCTCGCATTTCAGCTCTCATGGCAGACAAAGTATCAACTTCATCTCCGGACAGGCGTCGTTTCTTTTCCCTGTTTCTTGATCTTTCCTCTCTATTGGATTTGGACGTTTCTGTATCCGAAGAGGAAAGCGGAACATTGGGAGGGGGCGAACGAATCATTTTCGGCATAATTCTTTCTCTAGGCATAAAGTAATTTCAAAATAAAATAAAGTCGACGTGACGAAATGATGTCAATGTATAGCTGCTTGCTTATACCAATTCAGTACGCACACTTCTGCGATTAAGGTGAGGCATTCACACACACTTCATTATATTCTTCAAATCGCAGTGATTGGCGGAATCGTTTCTTAGCCCCCACCAAAGTTGGTTAATGAATGATATCGAGGAGCAGTCAGCGCGTATGAATGAAAAATTGACTCACGCGTATGTCTCCCTGGTAATTGTGCTCGTAGTTATCACGTATTAATTTCACCACAACAGCGTCAACAACATGAATTTTATGCGTTCCTATTATTTTACACGAATATTGTTATCGAAAATGTAATTTATAATATTAAATTTTAAGTAACGTGGACACGTCTATACTGTTTGAGATCCAAGGGGAAGAAGTAGTTTTTGTGATCTCTGTATTAGCATATAAAATTGTTAATTCCTTATAATGTTTAGGTTTACTAAAAATAATATGCAAGTGATGTTATTCAGGTTGATTTGCATGATTTCTTTTTAAAGTCAATTGTTTTTTTTATTTATTTCACTGTATTATATTTTATATTTCTTAGAAAGCCCTCATTTTTGAAGGTTACTAAAAAATGTCAGTTAATTTGAAGATGATGTAAATTTACTGTCTAAAGTTCAGGTATTAATGACCCGACGTCATCGTCCACGTAATATTCTTCACGTCATTTGCACCAACATGACGTCACAAACGCCGTACAGCTGAACAGGAAGAATTTTCAACCATTTTTGCTTCTACACCAAGCATCTTCAGGAGGTCTTGCAATTCGTGCGCACGATCGAGATCACGATTCATTCTCGATCTGAACGGTTTTATGGTTGCCAAGGAATGATTAGCCATAAAATATATAAACTATAAACGTGCCTAGTAGTAGCTAGTAGATTAAATCTAGAATCGATTACAGCAGATTTAAATCGATTCAAGAATATATTTTAGACAGGAATTGACATCCCTACCTGCGACAACTTCATTTGACAATCCAATAATATGAAAATGTCATATAGAGTATGTTTTTTTACATGTAATTCGATTCATATGATTTGTGAATTTCAGACATACAAGCACTGTGTAAGGATTTTACTTTTCAGCATTTTTGTGTATATAATCCGGTATAAAAAGATATTTGCTCAGTGGTCCAGTACATGACAAGTTCTAAAGGCATTTTTGCACATTGGTGTTTAGTATCATGAGGCCGTTCTCGTATTTGACTCATTTCGGACAATTTTGCTTCGTGATTGTAAGAATGTGATACAATGTATTTGTAATTTTATTTATGGTTTGGTTAGTACAACTCTTTATCTTGCATGTAGTGCGAATGTTTTTTTCAATTAACCCCTAAATTAGTGGTAAGTCTACAATATCCTATACACTTTTTCTAAAATATTACGTTCGAGTGAAGTTTGATTATCGATTCAGAAAAAACTACAAGAGATATTGACTATAAAATAATATTAGTTACAACAGCACATAACTTTTTTGCATATGCGTTGACTAATTTTTCAAGTTCCATACAAAATATACCAACAAAAAAAGTTGAAATCACGTTATTCTACGAAACATTTAAGACAAATATGTAGGTATGTATTTTTTAAAAAATTATATGACACTACTTTAAGAAATAACACATTCATCTTCAGTTATTCATTTAATAAAAACCAAATTTCATTTTATGAAAAAGTAATTTTTCAGTATAGAAAATAAATCTCAAAATATACTATAATAATGAGCCGGTGATTTACCACTAATTTAGAAGCTAATTGAAAAAAAACATTCGCGCTACATTGAAGTGTGAAATGTATAGCATAAGTTATAGTTGTTAAGTAAACCGCTTACAGCGCACAATGTCCTAGCTCCTAAGTATATTAGCTGTAGTGACGTGTAGTTTGATGCATTCAATAAACGTATGTAGTACGTAAATGGTGTCTTTATTTTATCTGACTAACCCCATCATTTCATGGCGACCCTGCCACACCACAGGGCTGCGCTAAGGGGCTTTTGCAACTTTGTTGTCTGAAATCATCGTGTAAAGTAATAACTAAAATGTGTCAGTCAAAAGTGGAGAAGGACGAAATATTTTTGAACCAGAACGCGGCTGGCAACAATGAAGCTAATCTGAAGGAAATTGGAGGACACCTGGCCAACATTAGCACCATAACATATGTCATTTTGGGAGTAATAATGGTGTTTCTATGTTACGTGTATGGCGAAACTGTATGTCAATTGTCACCGCCGCCGGATGCAGCAGGAGTTTGCCACACATGCCATGCAGCAAATGCGGGCTTACTTTCGTCGGGACCGGGAAGTAAGGAACGAGTCAGCTTAAGTAAGTGTGGAACGTGTGACAAAATAAGTGTTTGAGTGATGTGAATAAATACTGTGTTATTAAGTAGGTCAATTTATAACGCAGTTATTAAAATCGCTAGATTCGTGCAAGAACACTCAGCGAATTCGACACCGCGCGTGACAAATGATGACTCAGTGCATTTATCGCCGACTTTATGCAAGTTTTTAAGACTTTTAAATTAAATATAAGTTACTTGGAGCTATGAATGATAGATTTAGGAGAAGGCATATAGGAAATTGTATGTGTAAAACTTAATTATTAAATAATAATATGTGAGTATGGTCGATAAGTTGATAGAAAATTATTATGTATTAGTAGGTATTCAGAAATATTTTATAAAAAAAGGACAGAGTAGATATACGTGTAATACGACAGAAAAGAAGCTAAGTGAAACAAAACGTATTTATGAAGATAGCAAGGATATATTTTTGAGTTTAAAATCTAAGGCGCATAATGAGTTAGTGAATGCAGCTATTGATAATTATAAGAAAATTGAGAAGGTATACGGTGAGATACACAAATTGTTTACTCCGTCCAATTCATATTTAAGCAAGATGGAGTTAGACTTAAAATTAGCATGTAATCTGATTCCAGTTATGGACGGTGTCGATGCCACGACCAACTGCATGGTAAATTGCATAGAAATGTATGCGAATATGTTGGACGATAAAGGTAAGACCTTTTTAATTACTTTTGTAATACAAAGTAGACTCTCTGAAAATGCGAAGTTTCGCATTTCTAATAATTATGTGACAGTCGAGGCATTAATAAAGGATCTGAGGCACCACCTGTTGCCTAAAAAATCATTCATGGCAATTCAGACGCAATTGCAAAATTGCAAACAAGGTCAGAGATCTATTGAAGAGTTTGGATCGGAAATAGAGAACTTGTTCGCTGATATGACCATTTCCCAAGCAAACGACGACTCAAACGCATATTCAGTTTTAAAGCCCTTGAATGAAAAAGTTGCAATAAAACGGTTTTCAGATGGACTGCGCAGCTCGAGGTTGGCGACGATCATCACCGCGCGCAACTACAGCAGTCTAAAGGATGCTATCCAAGCTGCCAAGGACGAGGATACATCTAATTCCCAGCTACAGACAACAGGTACCGATAACATCATTCATGCATCTCAGCGTGAACGGTGCTTTTATAACGCTAGGCGCGGGCATGGTTACCAGAATTATAGGGGAAATTTTAATAACAATTATTATGGTCAATATCGTTTAAATTATAATGGAGGACAGATATATAGATCATAGTGACGTAAGATAACAGCATTCCAAACTAGCACAGGTCAATACCAAATGAAACGCCTACCAATGGGACTTAAAATAAGTCCAAGCGCTTTTAGTCGTATGATGTCAGTTGCAATGTCAGGCCTATCTTTTGATAAATTATTAATTTACCAAGACGATCTGATTACTTTTGGGAGAAATTTGAGTAGCCACAACCAAAATTAGATTAGTGTATTAGAAAGACTTAGGAAAGTTAATTTAAAATTAAACCCACATAAATGTAAATTCTTAAGAACAGAAATGTTATATCTTGGTCATGTTGTTTCTGATAAGGGAGTATTACCAGATCCAGAAAAGACAAGTATTTTAAGAGATTATCCAACACCGAAAAATGCAGACGAAACTAAACGCTTTGTAGCTTTTTGTAATTACTATCGTAAATTTATAAGATCGTTTGCAGACATGACGATGCCTTTAAATAAATTATGCAGAAAAAATGAACCATTTGTCTGGACTGAAGAATGTCAAAAATCATTTGAAAATTTTAAAAATAAATTAATATCCCCACCAATTTTACAATATCCGGAATTCTCTGAAAATAACGAATTTATTATACAGACAGACGCCTCAGGTACAGCAATTGGTGCAGTTTTATGTAATATGAACTTACGACCAGTAGCATACGCCAGTAGACCGCTAAATAAAGCTGAGCGGAACTATCCAACGATTCAAAAAGAACTTCTTGCAATCGTTTGGTCTATAAAATATTTTAGGCCCTACGTTTATGGTAGAAATTTTACTATAATGACAGACCATAAACCACTAGTGTATCTTTTCGGTATGAAAGATCCCTCAAGTAGATTATTAAAATTTAGACTAACGTTAGAAGAATATAATTTCAAAATTGTGTATATTAAAGGTAAAGATAACGTACCAGCAGACTTTTTGTCAAGAATAAGTATTACGTCAGAGGAACTGAAAAGTTTGCAAGAACAAACAGTGAATGTGATGACTAGGGCACAAAGAAAGAAGCAAGATGAGTTGTCTGGAAGAAAAAATGATTGTGATGGTATGAATCTTAATAAATCTATCGATAATTGGCCTGATCAACCACGAATTGTAGATATATTAAGAAAACCATGTGAGTTAGTCGAAATGGTTTTTATAGAAGGATGGAAGTTAAAGAAAATCAGAAGTGAAGTTTAATAACCAAGGAATTTCAATGTTTTGCGTTTATATCGAATAAAAATATATTGTATGTTAATCTTGATTTCAAGGCGCATTTTACGCGAGTCGAATTTGTGCAGAAATTAAGTTTATTTTGTAACAAATCATGTATTGAACAAATTTGCATGATAAAAGATAAAGATAATATAGATATTATAAAAAGTTTATGTCACGCACGAAATAAAGTCCTTAAACAATTGGTCCGGACCACGATTATGTATTTTAAGAGGAGTAAAAAGAATTACGAATGATAAAGAGAAAACACTAATATTGAATGACTTCCATTTACTGCCATCTAGTGGCCATGCTGGAGTGCGCAGAATGATAAACACTATTAAGAGACGATACTATTGGCCGAGTATCGAAAAAGACGTCCAAAGTTTTGTTAAGAAGTGTACTCAATGTCAGAAAATGAAATATTTTCGTTATATTAAGGAGCCCATGGAAATAACAACCACGGCTTCTTCGGCATTTGAGAAAATATTTTTAGATGTAGTAGGACCCTTAGATAAGGACGTAGATGAAAATTGCTACATATTGACCTTACAGTGTAAGTTGACAAAATTTGTTCAAGCAATACCTCTTAAAAATAAAGAAACTATATCTATTGCTGATGCATTTGTGAGACATTTTATTCTTAGATTTGGAGTTCCCGAAGTAATTGCAACAGACTGAGGCAGTGAGTTCATCTCTTCGACTAAGGAACAGGTATGTAAAATATTAAAAATTTAAAAACTATCATCAACAGCTTACCATCATCAATCCATTGGCGCTTTCGAAAATGCACACAAGACACTAGGTGCATTTTTAAGAATTCAGTGTGAAAATTATACAGATACATGGAGTTATTGGTTACCGTTTTGGTGCTTTAGCTTCAATAACACGGTTCATACGGAAACAAATTACACGCCTTTCGAACTAGTATTTGGAAAACTTTGCCGTATCCCTTCTCAAATCGTTGACTCAGTAGAACCACTTTACAATTTTGATGATTATCCTTTACAGTTGAAATATAGGTTACAATTAGCTCACTCTGATGCAATCAGAGAATAATTTAGTAGATAAGAAGTATAAGAGGAAAGATGTATACGATAAGTCTGTTAACTCGATTAAGTATAATAAAGATGATTTAATTTTAGTGAAAAACGAAAGTGGTCGTAAACTGGATCCTATATATAAAGGTCCATTTGTAGTGTTAGAAGACTTAGGTTTTAATGTTAAAATAACTAAAAATGATAAAATAGATGTAATTCATAAAAATAGAACTAGGCCTTATGTCGTTTAATTTTTTTTTAAGAAGTTTTGTATTGTTTATTGTTCATAGAAGTTATTATTATGATAACGTTTACTTTATGTTTGAAATGTTGTTAAAATATAATTAAAACAAAAAAAAAAAACATGACCTTATATTTTTTTTATTTTCACCCCCGGAGGTGAAGTTTGAAATGTATAGCATAAGTTATAGTTGTTAAGTAAACCGCTTACAGCGCAAAATGTCGTAGCTCCTAAGTATATTAGCTGTAGTGACGTGTAGTTTGATGCATTCAATAAACGTATATGTAGTACGTAAATGGTGTCTTTATTTTATCTGACAAACCCCATCATTTCAACATGCAAGATAAAGAGTTGTACTAACCAAACCATAAATAAAATTACTAATGTATTGTATCACATTCTTACAATCACGAAGCAAAATTGTCCGAAATGAGTCAAATACGAGAACGGCCTCTTAAACCCGTTAG
Source organism: Plagodis dolabraria (assembly GCA_963854805.1). NCBI lineage: Eukaryota > Metazoa > Arthropoda > Insecta > Lepidoptera > Geometridae > Plagodis > Plagodis dolabraria. The sequence continues at coordinate 17,264,447 of OY978447.1, read as the reverse complement.
GACATCAACTAAATAGTGTTTAGTCTGTAGTATATCAGTTATGTGGCTGAGTTCTATTACATTTACGTCACTATATTCTATTTTATTGCACTTCTCGCACTTCCATCCTTCACCGTCACTCTCAGTATGCCCGGTGCATGCCTCATGGATGGGCATTTGTTTGAAAAAATGCTGTAGGTATGCAAGCGTCTATCAAACAAACAAACGTATGCAGTACGAAACCTTGGTTTTACACGACTGCCCAAAAAACGGAGAGTTATGTTTTTAGGGTTCATGTATGTATGTATGTTTGTGAGTTTTTTATTCCACCATAACTTCGTAACGGCTTAACCGATTTTGATGTTTGTGATATCATTAGAAGCGTTGAGTTATTCCGAGTAACATAGGCTAGTGAATGTTTAAAAAAAATTAAAGAGGGGGCCATAGTTCGTGAAATTAAAAGAAAACCAAAAAAAAATTCGTGAAAATTTTACAAATTTTACTATCACCACTGATATTATGTTGAGCTATGACAATGCACACATGCAAGGAACGACACTGGACAGAGCCGTCGTGGATCTAGGCGCAATTTTTTTTGCCCAGGGGCAAAGTTTATGTAATTAACATGGGACAGACTGTCCAGTTAGGTAGGTCCAACTCCGAAAAAGAGGATGCCCGAAGAACCCAACTCGGATGGGCAGCGTTCGGGAAGTTACGCTACATTTTTCGTCAAAGATCCCGCAGAGCCTGAGGACCAAAGTCGTCAACCAGTGTGTATTCCCAGTATTGACATATGGCACCGAGACGTGGTCCTTAACTGTGGTCCTTATGGACAAGCTCAGAGTCACTGAACGAGCCATGGAGAGAGCTATGCTTGGAGTTTCTTTGCGTGATAAAATCCGGAACGTGGATATTCGCCAAAGAACCAAAATCACCGACATAGCTTTCAGAATTTGCAAGTTGAAGTGGCAATGGGCGGGCCACATTGCTCGACGAACTGATAACCGATGGGGAAGAAAAGTTCTCGAGTGGGTACCATGGTACACCGGAAGACGTAGAGTTGGTAGGCCCCCCACTAGATGGACTGACGATATCATAAAAGTCGCGGGTAGCCAATGGTTACAAGCGGCTAATAGCCATTCTTTGTGGCGTTATATGTTGTAGGCGTTTGTTCAACAGTGGACGTCTTCCGGCTGATGATGATAATGATGAAAGTTAATGTTGCTCTTAGTCGCGTCAGACAGCTAGAAGAATTGGTGTTTTAGATTCACGAAAGCTTATCAACGAGCCCCATAACAAAAAGTCTCTGCAAGAACTGAAAGACCTCAAATTTATCATTAATAATTAATTAATCATAAAAAACATATTTCACGTTATCTTTGGCGTGATATTAATTTCCAAAAAAATAAGTTATCTTTCGTGGCACATTGTGCGTTTGCAAAAATATTGTTTTATCACTAAAAGGTACGAAATAAAAAGAAATAATTTAAAAATTAAAAAACACGCCTGCCGTACCAAAATGTGAACTAAAAATTTACAAACAAGTTACATGATTTTAATGTTGAATGGCCACAATGTAGGTACTAAATAGATTATATTTACAGTGCAATTAAAACACCATTGAACCCAGAAATGGAAAATAGATAACCAATCTTTTCATTAAATAATGGCAAAGTGAAGCAAAGATCTAACCTATTAATTTGTGCACGAACACATAAAATACTATTGTATTCATTTCTAAAGAACCAAAACATATACATTAACATATTCTTCTATTTACAATATCATCTCTGCGTTTTATTTTTCTCACAAAATTGCAAACGCAACTGTTCGCCCATTTTAAATTAACAGCTTGTCCAACGTTTGCGGCAAGAACGATACTGATCTACTTAACACAACAGTTTAACAGTATTGGATACTACGCACACTAAGCAGTGCAGTGGTGAAGCGTGGATATTTAATTAAGGGAAGCTCATCCAAAATATAAAAATGAGGCTCGTAAATATTTGAGATTTCGTCAAGGTAATTCAATGAGAATTGGGTTTTTTGAACGCTTCCTATCTGAAAAGTTACTAAACACTTATTCTAAACAGAGCTACTAAACAGTAACAAAAGAGCAAACAAACTTTAGCGGCAGTTTGCACATTGACTAGTGTTTAGTGTGGGGTGTCGACCCCTAACAGATTTTCCCTGTCGTAGTATAATTGGTCCTTGTTGACCCCTTTATGCCTTTGAATACGACCAAAATTTTAATCAATAAAATTATGAAAGTTTAATTTTTTAATTTTTTTTAATAGTGTTTACTGTATTTTATCTAAATTTATATAAAAACATTTGAAACTCAAGTTTACTTATCAATATAATGAAAATAGTATCGAAAGAAAAAGTTACCTAGTTTAAGTTCAGTTCTATCCCTATACGTTTTATGGCATGTGTTACATTCTCTTATGATATTATAGGTGCGTTCGTTTTGGCTCGATTGCGTTTGTAGCAGTTTCAAAAGTGGCATTAATTGTATCTTAGCGTTCGGAAGTGTACTGGCGATCGCTAATCAGCTGGTGCTCCTCTAGATATTGCAGGAGCTGGTTGTTGATAATGGATTCCATTATCTTGGAGAACAGAGACGTTATGGCTATAGGGCGGTAATTGGACGGATCTGAGCGGTCACCTTTTTTAGGGATCGGGTGCACCAAAGCCGTCTTCCATGTTTTTGGGACAACGCCTGATGAGTAACAGAGCCGGAAAAGACGCGTTAGAACCGGTGTCAACTCTGGAGCACAAGTCCGCAGCACTCGGAGGGATGCCATCAGGCCCACTCGACTTATGAATGTCCAAGGAGAACAGTGCTTTACGTACTGCACATTGCCGGAAAATTATATCCGGCATCGAGGTATCACACCGTTGTATAGTCGGTGATGAGTTCCCTTGGTCATCCAAAGTCGAGTTAGACGCAAAGAGAGAGCCCAGAAGATCGGCCTTCTCCTTTGCGGTGTGGGCCAGTGTGTCATTCTCTCTGTGCAGGGGCGGTAGGGATGACTGACAAAAATTTCCCTGGACAGCCCTAGCAAGAAACCAGAACGCACGTGTTCCCGAAGGAAGGCGGGCTAATCTCTCGCCAATTCTGCCGATATGCTCCGACTTCGCTCTTGCGATTACTCTTTTGAAGTTATATTTCTTTTTGAGATTGCTGGTATTTGAATCCTTAGATGCCACTGAATCAGCCCAAGCTTGGTAACGCTCTCGTTTGTGGCCAGAGGCCATTTTACAAGAGCGACCAAACCAGGGCTGTGACCTGCCACCGATGGGCACTGCAGAATATGGAATAAAGAGTTCCATACCCTGAAGCACTACATCAGCAACATAGTTAGCAGTGACATCTGGATCATCCGGCAAGAAGCAAACTTGCCCCCATGGGTAGGATGCAAAAAAGGACCGCATCCCGTCCCAATCTGCAGACCTATAGTGCCACACGCGACGACAACCCACAAAACGGGGTCGAGTTGGGCGTGTAACCGGCACTGAACTCCGGATCAGGCAGTGGTCCGACGATCCGAGAGGAGCGTTAACGGATACTGTGTAGTTTTCCGGGTGAGAGGTCAGCAGAAGGTCCAACAGGGAAGGTGTATGATCAACCACATCTGGGATTCGCGTAGGCGAGGTGACCAGTTGTGTTAGATCATACGCTAAAGCGAAGTCGTGAACAGATCTCCCCGCATGATCGGTGGTGCGCGAACCAAGCCATTCGGCATGATGGGCGTTGAAATCGCCAAGTATCACGATCTCTGCGGTGGGGATCTGCTCAAGCACGGAATCTGTAGCCATCTGTAGGTGCTCCACGAATTGATCTATTTCGGCATTACCGTTCATATGGGACCTATAAAGGCACGCGTAGATTCGCGGATGGTCATCGCAGTCTACGCGCAACCAAATGTCAGATAGGCCCCGTCCTTCAAGGCTGCTGAGACGACGAGCACAGATATCCTCTCTGACGTAAAGACACACCCCCGCCCGCGGCAAAAAGGAATGTTCCAGTTTGTACCCAGGGTATGTGAGGAATGAGGTGTCTGTCGGAGAGCATATCTGTGTTTCAGTCAAAAAGAGCAAGGCCGGCTTAGCAGTCTCCAGATGGTAATGGACATCGTTCAGGTTAGAACGGAGACCCCGTATGTTGCAAAAGTCCACGGTTAGCGTGGTGTGGGGTGAGGTAAACGAAGCCTCCTGCTTCGTTTACCTCGAGCAGCAGAAATAGGGTTGAGCACGGTTTTGCCCCCTCCAGAATACGCAGGGCAGCCCGAGCATCCACCTTCAGGTTCAGGTCCTGGAGGTGGATGCTCGGAGAGGGATTCTCCAGCGCTTACGCGGCTGGTACCCTCCTGGAGTAATGTCTCGTGAAACTGTGCTGCCATATTCCTTTAGGGGGGGGGGGATTGGGCCTCCGGATCTCCCACAAATCGATCGAAACGCAATGGCAAAGCCACTACTTCACGTCGATATCATGTGGGAGAGTGGTACTTCCCCGGTCGTGCCGGCCCATTCAGCATATTATATTATATTATATTATATTATATTATATTATATTATATTATATTATATTATATTATATTATATTATATTATATTATATTATATTATATTATATTATATTATATTATATTATATTATATTATATTATATTATATTATATTATATTATATTATATTATATTATATCATTCCCATACCCATGGAGCTACAGCGTGGCACTACACTTCCTCATCTCCAACTCCTCAGATCCACCTCCTCATCGCCAACTCCTCAGATCCATCTCCTCATCTCCAACTCCGCATCTCCAACTCCTCAGATCCACCTTCTCATCTCCAACTCCTCATCTCCAACTCCTCAGATCCACCTCCTCATCCCCAACTCCTCAGATCCACCTCCTCATCTCCAACTCCTCAGATCCACCTCCTCATCCCCAACTCCTCAGATCCACCTCCTCATCTCCAACTCCTCAGATCCACCTCCTCATCCCAAACTCCTCAGATCCACCTCCTCATCCCCAACTCCTCAGATCCACCTCCTCATCCCCAACTCCTCAGATCCACCTCTTCATCCCCATTTCCTCAGATCCACCTCCTCAGCTCCAACTCCTCAGATCCACCTCCTCATCCCCAACTCCTCAGATCCACCTCCTCATCCCCAACTCCTCAGATCCACTTTATCATTCTCAACTCCTCAGATCCACCTCCTCATCTCCAACTCCTCAGATCCACCTCTTCATTCCCAACTCCTCAGATCCACCTCCTCATCTCCAACTCCTCAGATCCACCTCATCATTCCCAACTCCTCAGATCCACATCCACATCTCCAACTCCTCAGATCCACCTCCTCTTCCCCAACTCCTCATCTCTAACTCCTCAGATCCTACTCCTCATCTCCAACTCCTCATATCCACCTCCTCATCTTCAACTCCTCAGATCCACCTCCTCATCTTCAACTCCTCAGATCCACCTCCTCATCACCGACTCCTCAGACCCACCTCCTTATACCCAGCTCCTCATCTCCAACTCCTCAGAACCAATTCTTCATCTCCAACTCCTCAGATCCAACTCCTAAACTCCAACTCAAAGGAATTCATCTCCAAAATTCATATACGCAAGTGTATTGACTCTTCTATTGCGCCAAATACAACTTTCAAACAAGCAGTTGTCAAAAAACGATCAACACGATCCCACGGTAAGCCGTGGGTCAAAAATAGCACTTTTCTCTGTCATTTGTAGCGTTTTCAAAGCTATCCGAACGGTGAGCGAAAACGATATAAATGCTCACGAAGTCACAAATCGAATGCCCTGTGTGATCATTTTAGCGTTTGTGAGTGTAATTTTTGGAACTGATAGGCTATCCGAACGCCCTGTATATTTCTCTATGGATGGAAGCGTTTGTCATAACAAGTTTTGACACCTGTGTCTGACACTTAACTGACAGCTGATAAAACAGGTGATCGTAGTTGCAAATTAATGTTTTCTTCAATGAAAACTGTGATAATTTGGGCATTGAAAATTTATTATGAATTTTCTATGCAATATATTTTATAGTAGAAGTGCTCACAAGTCATATTATAAAGAAACTTCATTTTGCAATGCCACTACATCCGTAAACCACATTCCGCAACACTATTGTTTTCGTATGACGTGTAATGTTTCCAACGGTGGACGCTGAAGAATTATCGCAGGTCACGTCATTAGCAGACAAGTCGGGTTCACCCAGCGATGCTCGCAACTCGCCTGATGATATTAGTATTTCTACTCAACGAACCAACAGGGAGTTAACGCTCAACATGTTATTAATAGAAATGTTGTTTTGTATAACCTTCGCTCTTGCAACTTACGGAGTTCTCCACAATCCGTAAGTCGTTTGTTTCCCTTGGTGGAAGCTGAACTTCCTAGTAGGCTACTTTTGATAAATTATTTACAACCAATTCACAGGCCAACAAAAGTGTCAAAACACCCAAAAGCAGTGAAGTTCTTCAATGAGGACTCTGTAGTGACTGACTGGTACAGAGGCCAACTAAGCTATGCTCTGGAATCTGTTAACAATGCCGATGTCTCATTTGTTATGTACTATGCACCCTGGGATGCTGAGTCACGATATGTGCGAGGGGAGTTTGAAAAAGCAGCACTGGTGCTCGGTGATCATGTAAGTTATTTAGACATTTTAGTAACATTCAATAGATATACATGGTCCCAGATCATGCATGACACAATCAATGATAAATAAAAAAGCCAGAAAAGCATTGCAAAAAAACCAGCTCATAACTTAGGAGCTGGTTAAGGTATCTATATTAAATAACATCCAAATTAGGTATTCAGGTTTTGGAGTACTTTGGGACATTCTCCAATGACAATATTATTAAAAAGAGACAACAGCTTAATAAATTTTTCATACCTCTGCTCTCTTTTTAATAATATTGTCATTGGAGAATGTCCCAAAGTACTCCAAACAAAATAGATCATATTATAAACATGAAAAATGGTTTTAATGAATATTATTGAAAATATGGAGCATTCTGGGATTGAATTATAGTTTCTAAAAGTTATGGACTACTCCATATCCTTTATTTCAGGCAAAATATGGTTGTAACAAATCAAGATGTGCTTCGAAGCTCAAAACCATAGAGAAAAGACTAATAAGACTTACTAACACCATACAAGCAACATACGCCGAAAAAGCCCCAAAATCTTGTATTAAATCCAGATGGCACTGACTCATTGCCTATTGCCTGGATGTTTTGAATTTTAAATCTGAAAAATTAAAGAAGGTTGGAGAATTTCCATTAGAGACAACCAACCTTCTTCAGAACCAATATTTTTGTAAACAGCATGTATTGTGATGTTCTGTCAAGATACATTTTGTTACTGATAGTGATAATCTATGGTATGAGAATGAAAAAGGAAATTATAGTGTGTTCATGGTCTAAGAAAACAAGGTCTTCTACTCCCGAAGAATCACAGGCTTGCGTCACTACCAAATTGGCTCTTTATTAAAACATGATTGCAGCAGCATACAAGTTCATGGTTCTTTTTCATGTGAATGTTTTGTTATAAAATATCAATACAATATTTCAAACGTCTAATAGAAAGTCACACATGAATCAATGTTCATCTCAGTAAATGGTATGAATAAAGTTGTCTCCCTATGGTTCCACCATTTTGACAAATATCGCCGTCTCTGTCTCACATACATGATTTGCATCTGTTTTGCTCTCGCTCATGCACATATGCGCAGTGATTCGCAAACTGTGTGTTGTGTTGTTGGGCCGTATGGTGTTCATTTCTGTTAGCTACGAAGCAGTGATAGCTCAGTGGCTTTGGCTATGGACTTCCGCGCAGCAGGTCCATGGTTCGAATCCCGCCGCGGGCTTGAGCTTCACCGCATGGTGGAAGGGCATTTTTGTGAATGCCCGCCTGGCTAGCGACCACCCTCAAGTAGAAAATCTGTCGCCAAGCACCTAACGGTGTGTTCCGGCAGCTGTCCTTGAGAGCCAGTCATTCTAGGTTAAGCCTGTTAACACCTTCGACCACATCGTCACTTAACATCATGTGGTCAAGGGCTTACCTAAAAACAATAAAAAAAAAAAGCTACAAGCTGGTATAATAAAAACATAAAAATGGTTCTTTGTTCTAATCGGAAATGTAAGAGAAGAAGTAGATGAGTAAGTAAATTGCGTTTTTTTAGAGAAAATAGTCTGTATTGTGGACCTCAAACAACTACTAAATATGGTATGTAATGTATGTTTGGTTATATAACGTACCTAACTAGTTGGTTTTAACTTCAGATATTTTTGAGCTTTCATTGAAACTTAACTGAACAATAAAATACAGATAACTGCATTTATTGGCATAGGAAACAATTACTTGATTTCAGTCTGAAAAATTAAGGCCTAGTAGCTTCGACGGTACCCATTATAAGAAAACTATTCGGTGTCAAACACTCTGTACGAACTTGATAACCATAATTCATTCAAGAATCACTAATCTGTGTAATCTAAATAAGTAATTTCACGTGATTTTCTTTATTAAAAAAAAGCTGAAATCTATTTACTGCCCCCGAATTTCCTCAAATTAGGTATAAAGTTTGAGAGCCGTTGATAGAAGTGTTGACAGTATGCTTGACAAGCTTGTGTCCCGGTTACTTGACAACCGGTCTCGGAGTGTAATACCTGGCGTAGTACATTATTGTACCATGAGTGTGTTGAAGTCAGGGGGAAAATAACTATTAGAGGTTATGTACCTTCCTATATTGTCTGCCATAGTATTAAATAGATGGGACTGGTAGGAAGTAATTTATAACTATTGTCTATTTATTATGGTTTTTAGGGCTGTGGTAGTGCTTTATTATCCCCTATTGTGTACAATTTACATAAAGGGTCTGATGCTTGTTTAAATGTATTTTCCAAGTTTTTTATTCTCTAAGTTGTGCCGCTAATTCAGGGAATCCACTTGCTCATTCTCAGCTAGGCTATGCTGGCTTAAGATTTTGTCAGTTGTTGTATTAACACAAAGGAGAGGAATGAAAGAACATTCTTTTGGCTACTTGAGCTTTGTAGTAAGCTTAAGTTATTGTTCTACCTCAAACGAAAATATGATCATTCTTGTGTTACAAAACTACAGTTACTACTGATGAAACTAGTACATCGTAGGTAGGTACTAAATAATTTGTTTACATCAGCTGTAATCGTAATTTTGTAACACAAGATTGATCATACTTAATTTTGTTTTGATTATGGCATTAAACCCTAAAGCTTTAAAAGGCTTTCTATATATTTTAAGTATAAATTAAATACTTAATCTATTATGTCTCTATGTAATCTGTGATCTTGTTGAGTTTGAAATTAAAGTAGTATTGGTATGACAGTTAGCTTTATTTACATATCATTATTCATAGCCGTGAGATTTTCGTTGAGATTTTTGTATGAAATAAACATACAATACTTGATACAGAATATATTTGAAACACCAAATCCTTATACTTACCTTACACTCTCATCTTTGACATCATCTTTGACACCTTGGTCAACTTGGCAACAGTGTGTAAAAATTGCTCTGTACAATTCTTAAAAAATAATAGTGCTAATGTGTTTAGTTCGTAAAAAGTATTACATATGTTTCTTATCTGATCCATAAGCAAAGTGTATATATACACAAAAGCTAAATATATACGAAATTTAACCCAAAACTGAATCAAAACTATCATAACCAGTCCCATTATTGAACAGTGAATGGGTGGATTTCTAGAAAGTTGTTCATTATGTAATGGAATTCCACTATTTTAAAAGTATGTATTTCAAGCATAAGTATGTTTTATTTGATTTATTAATAATGAGATTTTAGGAAAATGCTACTTTTTACTGTGATTATTTAATAGTTTCCACGTTAATTGAAGTTCAATGTGTACTCAGTCCATGAGCAGTTCTATTACGTCACCAAATAAACTTTACTATAAAATAAAACTAGCCTGTGGTATTGATAACAGCATTTATTATTCGAACGTTTATTTTAATCAGTCTCATGATAGAGGTATCACATTTATCTAAACTACTTAAATAAATGTGATTTGGGCCACTAAACAACATTACGTCACTTTTTGGTACTTAGTACTTTACACCAACGTCTTTGATGCGGTTCATACGACCCATAATAATATAATTTATATAAAACATCAAACAGGTGCCTCAAATCCTTTTTTATTTAACTTAGAGTCGCATATTTACCTAGAATTATATAGAATTAATCAATTTAAATAGCACAGCCAAAGTAGGACACGTCACGTTAATGGAATAAGATGTGACGTATAGGAACTATTAAGTTTAGTTTACAACATTAAAATGAAACACTTCTCTTAAATCTCTAAACATTACGAGTATCATATCATCCACTGCTGGACATAGGCCTCCCCTAATGAGCGCCATAGCATCCTGTCTTAGACGAAATATAAAAAGCTAGAAATATTAATATTAAAAAAATCTTAGTAATCTAGGCATATGCATCAAACCAATCACTCTTTTTAAAAAAATCGTTTCTACTATTGTACCAAATTGCATCAGGATCGGTTTAGCAGTTGAACAGAATTAAACATTTCTACCATAAATCATTCTTTTAATATTTTAATCAGCATATATATACGAGAATAAAAACGACAGACGGTATGCAAATTTGTTGTCAATTAAAGAAAACAGTTGGACTATATCAAGTTGAATGAATGCGAAATATTAGCCTGTATATGTACACACTGCCTTTGAATTCCATTACATCACGTTTTGCGACCCCTTATACAATACGTTACGTAATGGAAGTGACGTATGTCTACAGGTCCAGCATCAAATGAAAATTACTCCTAAATTAATGCAAATTTGAATATTCTACTCATATTACATAATTACTAAATAAAACATCTAACATATTAGCTCGCAAAAACAACTTAAAACAGGAATATTACCTTCTAAAACAGTCGTTCGTAATTGAATCACAATTTGTGCCACGTGACGGAGCGACCGTTTTGGTCAGTTTTCCGGCTAGACTGCAGTCAAATATAAAATATGGCAGCTGTCTATGGGCTTAGAATGTTGCCATTTGTTAAAATAAATACTGTTTTTAGTAGTTTTTTCATTCGAACTTGATTAAACACGTAGTGACGTATTGCGGAATTTCCGCGCGAACGGATTTTAGAGACGGCAAATATTGTGTTTTATTTTAATTTTGAACTCTAAATCATCTTTCATTAAGTTTAATTTTATATATTGGACATATTATCTTCTGAAATAACCATCGTATCATTAGAATAGAGAAGAACAACATCACAAATTTTCATTTTGAATCTGCGTAGGGGGTGTGGACACGTGAGATTGAGCTTGTTTTTATTTTTTATTAAATACATTATTAATCTGATTAAGGCTTTGGAGTTATTATAAATGTATTTTTTATTAGTTTATTGTACAAAATTTAAATTTATTCATAAAAACACATGTATTGAAGCAATGCGTCACTAATAAACAAGTTAGAAGTCATAGGACACGGAATTTCCTTGCAAACAACATTTGAGAAATCCACCCGAATACAAGTGCAAACCGTATACATGCAGAGCAAAGTCACGGTTACGTGGATTAGCGACAGGTGATAATCGCGTGCAGTAAAATTGCTGTGTCTCATTGTGACGTCTGTGCCAAAAAATAGTAAATCAGAAAGGACGTTGCCTGCTACTTAAAAAGTTGCTGCATCAGTGAGGGAAGTATTTGATAAATTATTTAACATTTATTATTTGATAAATTTACGAAACAATGAAGTGTGCGGGATGTTTGGAGACGGTGAAGGAAGCGAACGCTATTAAATGTAGTTCCTCTGCTTGCGGAAAAGCTTTCTGTCTTTTGTGCATAAATACGCCTTCTCTCACAGGTGATCGCAAAAATTCCTGGAAGTGTCCGGATTGTTGCGCAATGGAGAAGAAGGGAGGAGATAACAGTCTTACTCCAATACGCACACTTTTGGAGCCTCAAAATGTAACAATGCGTAGAAAAGGTGACTCTGGCTCAGAATGCCAAGAACCTGATATAAAAGAACTCACAGGTGCGATAACTCGGCTAACCAGTGAATTCGCGTCGTTCAAAAACTTGAGGAAGTTACCAACTTGCTTTGTCACTGCCATAGTAGAATGGATGAGCTCGTGAGCAGTTTGTCATCTACAAATTCCCGTTTGATAAACTTAGAGAAGCGCGACCACGAATTTTCAAATCTTCAGGCTACAGTGACACAACTCCAGAACGAGCTAAACGCACAATCGCAAAACAACTTACGAAATGAGTTTGAAATCATTGGCATCCCAGAAGGGCACAGCGAATCCTTGGAGCACATAGTGAAAGTTTCGTTACAAAAAATTGGGGTACCGCTGGAGGAAAAAGACATGGACTGGGTTACGCGAGTAGGCCCTCGCCGTCCACCATTGCTCCCTGGTCGTCCCAATGGTACTAGCAATATGCCGCGACCAATTGTCGTGCGAGTACTTCGTCGTTACAAACGCGACGAGATTCTCAAAGCTGCCAAATCGAGGAAGAACCTTTCTAGTGCTGATTTGGAGTTACCTGGCGCTCCTGTTCGGATATTTTTCAATGAAGACTGACTAAAGAAAATAGGATTCTTTTTCGTGAAGCAAGAGAGAGAGCTAAGAGGCATGGTTATGCTTTTTGCTGGTGTAGTCAGGGGTCTGTCTACATCAGGCAACGCGAGGGCAAATCGGCTACTCACATCCGGTCACTACGTGACTTGGATCGTTTTTTACCAGTTTTGCCGGACTCTGAATGTCCTTAGCTCGTTTTCATTTCTCTTCATGTCTTTCTTTAATATAATCCGTAAAGCCATTTGCATGCAAGTATATTTTATTGTTACTGAACACTTAGAAACTATTTTGTACGTATTCACTTTTCGTGTTTCTTTAGGAGAACAATTGCTACAATTTTATATCAATCACATGGTATATATATATTATATTATTAACTGCCAATACAATGTATTTACAGGCCAAAAACTTCAATGTATCTTTATTTATTTTGTATGTATTATATATTTGTATGGCGTTGTCATTATAAAACATATAACTAAAATAAGTTTATCGGTAATCACAAAATCACTGAAATTGAAAAGCCATTTATGGACTAGTCTTGGACAAAATTACATTAAAAATGATTTTTCCGATTGAATTAGAAAATAATTTTGAGTCAATAAAGATTAACTGTTGTGTCATAAACCAAATTGAACAATGTAAGAACCAGTTCACAAAAGACCACAACTTCAAATTGCTTGCTCTCAATATAAGAAGTATCCGAAAGAACTTTAATAACTTTTTAATTGCCTAAAGCGTCTAGACACTGCTTGCGATGTATTGATTTTTACGGAATGTTGGTTACAAAACGAAGTAAATATTCCACATATACCAGGCTACAACTCAATCGCATCTGACAATAATTATAATCAAAACAGTGGTGTAGTGGTATATGTGAGTGAAAATTGGAAAGCTTCATTCCAAGAGTTTCCCCTCGATGATACAAATATTCTAAACTATTGAAAAAACAATAAAATGAATCGCTGTATATCGCTCGCCGTCAAATAGTAACATAGATAACTTATTGCTCACTCTTGATTCCATTATTGATAACACAGAAAATCTTCCTCTACTCTTTGCTGGTGACATAAACGTTAATATTTTAGATACTGCTGATAACCGATCTCTGGAGTATACTTATTTTATGGCTGAGAACGGTTTGATTCCAGCTATAACTGAACCAACTAGAGGCCGGTCATGTCTTGATCACATATATTTGTCAGACTCTCTCAAAAATCGGGATCCTATAGGTATTGTTTGCCAGACTATTATAACAGATCACTTCCCAATTATGATAGGTTTGAACTTAAGCCAGTTGAAGCCAGTGAAACCTAGTAGACTAATGATAAAGAGAGATTTTGAAGCAATCAAGACAGATCTTTTAGAGGTTGACTGGGGAATTGTAACAGGCGACTGTAATGTGAATGTGGCAACAAAATCTTTCGTGAATATCTTAAATGATATAGTTATTAGACACACTCGTGAAGTACGAATTAACAGAAAGCAACATAACCTAAAACCATGGATAACTCCAGGGCTCATGTGTTGCATGAGGCACAGAGATCAACTACATCTTCAAGCACGTCATGAGCCACAAAACAAAATTCTTCAAATATCTTATTCTAGGTATCATAACTTTTTTGTTAGTCTTCTGCGTAAACTGAAGTCAGAATATGAAAATAAAGAGCTTGTTGAGAATAAAAATAATCCTCGCAAGCTATGGAACTCCATAAAAAACATATGCAATATACCCAGTAACAAAAAGGAGCCCACGGAATTGTTATCACTAAATGGCACGGATGACTCAAAGAAATCTCTAGATTCATGTAATGATTATTTTTCTAATGTCGGTGAACGCCTGGCCAATGAGATTCTTGTTAAAATAGACAAAAATCAAAATGACTTGGCCAAGGAACTAAAACCTCAATTTGCACCAAAAGGCTCTTTCTTTATGAGCCCCACAGATCACGTAGAAGTAGGAAACATTATCTTGGGTCTCCAAAATAACAAAGCGCCAGGCATAGACGGTTTAACTAACTCGCTAATTAAACACGTTAAAGACGCTATTACTGTGCCCCTAACGCATATATTCAACCAGAGCCTAATAAGTGGAATATTCCCAAAAGAATGGAAAGTTGCGTCGGTTAGTCCAGTTCACAAAGGTGGTTCCTAAACATCTATAGAAAACTACAGGCCAATTTCTCTTTTAAGTGCGTTTTCTAAGATATTAGAAAAGTTGGTCAACAAAAGACTTACAAATTTTTTAGGAGCACGCAATATTATTTTCCCTAAACAGTTTGGTTTTAGGAAAGGAAAGAGTACTGAGGATGCAGTATTGCTTTTAACGTCAACAGTGTCATCACAATTGGACAGGAAGCGAAACTGTGTCGGAGTTTTTCTGGATTTAGCTAAGGCTTTCGACACTGTCTCTCTTCCTATCCTTCTGAATAAGCTAGAATACATGGGTATTAGAGGTATATCGTTGCACTGGTTCAGAAGTTATATGACAGAACGGAAGCAGTGTGTTAAGGTTGGTCATGTGCAAAGTGATTTAAAATTGATTAATTTTGGAGTTCCGCAAGGAAGCATATTAGGGCCCACGCGGTTTACAATTTATATAAATGACATACATGACCTACAATTAGAAAATGCTGAAGTTATATGCTACGCTGATGACACTGCCATTATATTTCATGGCTCAACGTAGTTAGATACAAGAAATTACGTAGAGCAAGGTATGAATCGAGTCTCTGTATGGCTTCAAAATAATTTGTTAACAGTCAATACCGAAAAAAACATGTATGTATGTTTCCACAAAACAGCGGTATCAGCCCCAGAAAAAACTCTATCAATAAAAATTCACATACCAACATGTAGCATGCAACTGTGTAATTGTAAATTACTTCAAAGAGTATCTTCTATAAAATATTTAGGAGTAATCATTGATGAAAATTTAAATTTTGGTAAACACATTGAGGCTCTCTCGGCACGGGTGAGACGAGTAATGGGAGTCATGAGACAGTTACGCGATGCAGCATGCTTTGAAACTCTTAGAATGGTATATTTCGCAATATGCCAATCGCTCCTTACATACTGCATTATCTGCTGGGGCAGCACTTATAAAACACTTCTAATACAAGTTGAAAGAGCACAACGTGCGGTTCTAAAAATAATGCTAAGAAAGCCATTCTTGTATCCGACAGAATTTGTGTACAGAGATAATAGAGTCCTTAGCGTTCGGCAACTGTTCATATTAAGGACAACACTAACTGTTCATAAATCAGTTTTAGCCTCGGTTGACTACAGTGAAATGTTAAAACGTAGAGTTTTCCGTCTGCCTACTCCACCTGTACAGTCCATTTATGCGCGTCGATTCGGACATTTTGTAATGGCACGGGTTTACAATTGTGTACTGAATCACTGCAATATTAAAGAGATGAGCGTTTCTAAAGCCAAACAAACCATTAATTGTAAATGGCTTTCCTCCCTTGTTTATGATGGAACTGAAGAAGTTTTAGAAGTTAAATGTTAAAATTTTAATACTTTTATCTTGTTATTCATTATATTTTGTCGTAACTGTATTAATGTATAATGTGCTCATGTATATTTATGTAATAATAAATTAATTCTATAATATATATTTATGTATATGTATGTGTGTGTATGTATATATTTTACATATAGCTATTTATTTAAATGTTGATATAGTTTTATTATCTTTATGTCTTTATTTAAACAATATTTTAGCATTTACTTGTTTATTCAATAGACCTAGGTGTCAATATATTATTTGTGAAACGTATTCAGGTCCTCACGATACAGGCAATGCCTAGTGTGAGGATCATAGTTATCTACATGTTTAATATATGTGATCAGCAAAGTGCACCATAAGGTTATGATAACCTCAATTTTATTATTCGTTGTTGTGGTTTACTTTAAAGCTGTAAATAAATATTTTTTCATTTTTTTTTTCACTCTGTAAAACCTATAGACAATATCAGAGGTATATATGATTGAATAAATTTAAAATGAAAGAGTCATTTTGTTCCTATTATTTAATAGTTGTAAGATGATGGTTATGGGTCTGAATCCCAGTTGTAGTTAAAATATTATTTTTTATTGTGTTCAATAGGTATACCACTTCAGATAAGGGACATGTTTAAGAGGAAGACGTGTAAATCATTAGGTCTCTACATCAAACGCGGCCCTAAGATGGGTTTGTGGTCAAAATCATGCCAGTTGAAACTTTTGCAACTAATTTGTGTCAGCTGGGTTCATGATTAAGACAGATACAGAATTAGGTACGTGAGGCTATACTGCTGAATACTTGTGGCTTGAGCGTTGTGGAGTCTTTTTTTTATGTTATTGTGACGGAACAAGCTCGAGGCCCACCTGATGTTAAGCGAACTAACCTCTGCCTATAACAGATGCATTTCGTCACAAGTCACGAATTGCACTGCGCCCGTCACCTTGAGACATAGTAGTTAAGTCTCATGTGCCTGCAATTTCACTGGCTCTGAAGGACTGCTGCCGGAATACACCGGTAGGCGACAGATTTTCTACTTGAGGGTAGTCGCTAGCCAAGCCCCTTCCACCATGCGTTGAAGCTCAAGCCTGCGGCGGGGTTCGAACCATGGACCTACTGCGTGGACTACCATAGCCAATGCCACTGATCCCTCACTGCTTAAAAATATTATTTTTCCTATTCTGATTGGTCGCACTTGATGCGCGCCAAAGTATACGGGGCTTAGTAATGGTGGATGTACTCAACAAGATGCAAGGTTTTCCCTATTATGTTAATCTGCCGCGCTTGTGTAAATCCAAAACACTCCTCTTGGGCTCCCATACTAAATGTCGCATAACATATATACATCAGAAAGGCTGTAACATTTCACGGTTTTTAGGGAAAATATCTCAATATTTGTTCTGTGTGGACACAGGTTGTTTTGATTTCAATGCATTGACATTGATTGCCGTTTTTGCTTTTTAGGTACATTTTTCTGCTATAAATTGCTGGAACCCAGGTAGTGAATGCAGGCTACAGCACAATAAGATACCATCATGGCCTATTTTGATGGCCTACACAGTTATTTCTAGAGGTGTTCATTATAAAGGTAATTTAAAACATATTGTTTCTTAGCAACATATATATTATTAACTTAGCTTTACATAAGTGTTTTTTACTATTCCAAAGTTCCCATATTGACCTTGGAAGGCCTACTTGTAATGAATAGGATAATGAAACGGATGTGTAAATTAACACTTTCATATTTTTCACCAAAGAACTTGTAGGGTTCTGCCAGTATATTAATGCATAGGAATCTACATATTTTGAGTACATTACCAATAGCTGGCCTGTCTTTGACAAACATCATAGTTGGTTTATTATTTTATTTTCAGGTCCAAAAGACGCTCATAGCATGGTCAACTTCTTAGAATTAATAATGAAACCACTTAAAAGAGTATCTTCAACTGAAGATCTCGTTAATCTGTTGTCTTATTGTGATGTAAGTACAATATTCCGCGCCACGAAAGAAGATTAAACTAAAAAGGATGTTTATATTATTTCTTATTTTTCAGGCAGTCGCAGTAGGCTACACTCCATTAACAGAAACATCAAAATACTATAACACTTGGTACTATGTGTCATTGAAAGCTCGTGAATACGATGTCATTGGAGAGATATGTTTTGCAACAGTGACATCAGAAGAGCTGGCTATAGACCTCGGGGTAGAAATTCTTCCTAATGCCCGTATTATGATGTGGAATGATACAAAGGTATGACACATATTATTATTTAATAAAAAAAGCATGTTCTACAAAAAAAGCAGTACATTTACAAACAAAGAATTAAATTCACATTTAATTCACATTTTTTAATATTATTCAAAATATAATATTGTGTTATAACAAATCCATTAAAATAATCCCATTAACAAAAATAGGCCTTTCCAAATATACTGGGCCGCTACCGCGCCACTCGGCAGTTTGGGCAGGCCTCTATCACTATACCGTACATACAGAGATAAGTTACTTACACATTTGGGCTGCGCGCGCGCAGCAATCGCTCGCCAGTTTAGCCGCTCGTCGATCTGTGACTACAATAGACCTCACGAGCCCTTAAAACCATGCAATAACGGACACTGTCCTCTTTCCCCTGGTTTAGCAAAACCATTTCAGAGTTATGAAACCAACCTATCTATGTTGGAGAGAAAGTCGAAAAGACCTATCCATACTCCTCACCTGACACTCATCCTCAACAATAACCCCACCGTAGGTTATCCCATTCCTTACCAAAACCCTCGCACCCTCCACCCCTTACATGATTGTCAGTCTTCTTATTCTCATTCTAATATGGGGGCGATATGTTCTGCACTGACGTCCCGCTTGCGGTGTTTTGTGCACCGCGTTAGAGAAACATGGACTTTGCATGTTTACAATCTTCTAACATATCCCACACGTTCTGTTGCTCTCCCTCGGCGTGACAACGCAATAATTCCCTTATTTCCATTGCTGATGGTTTGCAAAGGCTCTTTGCATCTTCACTTACTTGTTTTTTTTGCCCCGTTTAGGCCAGAGTATCTGCCATGGTGTTACCCGGGCACATGTTATGTGTTCCTCCTTCGTCCATGTTATCATTACTTTGTAATTGTTTGATATTCTTTGTAGGGCAGTATGGCACTCAGCAATAACTCTAGACCTGGTTACTGGTATTCTGAATGCATATATTACTGCCGCATTATCCGTAGCGAAACGAAGGAACTTACCTTCATGCTCACCAAAAGTAAATTGGGTGTTATATGTAGACATGATAATGCCCTCGCAGCTAACAGTAGACCCATTGCCTTTGATTGCATTACTATTGTCGTTTTATACAGTCCTTCTGAGTCCAAGATTCCAAATTCCAGTGATTAGTAACCGTAGCCTGCACCTCTTTTGTTTTTCGCGCCATCTGTGTAAATATTGTATGATGGTGATATGTCTGCCATAGCGCTATTTTCAGTATACAGCTTGTATGTCTTGTTGTGAAAGTAGGTACTAGCTATTTTGTCAGTGCCTTGCCTCGATTTGCTAATTATTTTTATGGCCTCTCGTATTCGACAAAATTTTGTGATTTGTCCCGTGCCTACCTACTGGTCTGTTGACTTTATCCTTTGGGCTGCCGCCATGCTTCTTTATGAAGGTGTAATGGGGTCAAGCCCAGGATTGCAGATATAGGAATCAAGGGCAACTAACAGTGTACATTTTATACAGCCGTTGATCAATGAGCAAGCCAACCTTTGGGTTTGCTGCAGTTTCTTTATTGTAGTCACCAGACTTGTTTGTGGCCACCACAATACGCAACCAATATGTGAGTACAGATCGTACTATGATTGTGTAGATCCATCGACAGAGCTTCGGGTTAAGACTTTTGTCATTCCCTACTGCTCTTGTGCTCTGCATCAACATTTTTGTAGCTTTTGTTATGACATGTTCAAGTTGTTGTGTTTTCCCTACAAAAGCTTACTGTCTAGCCACATCCCAAAATATTTAACCTCCTTGTTCAAGGTAAATTTTGTTCCAAAAAGCGTGAGAAGTTTAAGATCCTTTGTTTTTGTGTAAGTCAGTCTTGTGAGGGAGATAGACTGTTTTATTATAAAAACTAACGTGGTTTTCACTCATTTTAGTAAATAATACGGGATAACTCACGTGAATCAGTCAGATAGCTCCGACTATAGTTTCAACCACATTCGGTGGTCTTTTTCAAGGAGAGCTCGGGACGCCCGCGTTGACGTCTCTCTTAGCACCGAATGTGGTTGAAACTATAGTCGGAGCTATCTGACTGATTCAACACAGTCTATCTCATTATTTACTAAAATGAGATAGACTGTGTGTACACCATTTCTCAACTACGCGAAATGATGCTGCATATTTTGGTTAAAGTCGCCTCAAATAGTACAGAGACCATTATCTAGGTCATCAAGGCATCCTACGGTGACCATTCCATCTTTGTTTAGGAGTTCAACTTGTTCATTTACTACTACTAGCCATAGTAGAGGTGACAACTACTGGAAAAGGTACTAAACTACTGTACTTTTAAATTTCATACTGGAACTCTAGTGCCGAGTCGATCTTATATACCACATGGAGGAGAGCAGTCTCTGTAGATTTGCCCTATTGATAGTTGTGTTGATTTTTGTGGACAGGGTTTTCCGCTAAAGGTCTACTTAAATATTTATCACTAATTCGCTCTAGGGTTTTCAAACCAAATGAGCTTAGGCTTATCGATTTGTGTAAACTGTTTTACCTGGTTTTGGTATGAACACAACTCAGATTTCCCGGCATGGTTTAAGCATGTATTTCCATGCTATGCATGACCTAAAATGGCCAAGAGTTCAGGCTCCAGTGTAGAATCGCTGGGAAGATTCCATCAGTTCCGGGAGCTTGAAAATGCTGGAAGGTACTTACCGCTCATAAAAGAACTTCTTCCGTCACAATTTTGTCCGCAAAGGCCCAGTCTTGGTTGCCCGACTTCTGCATAGTTTCTGTTTCCCATTTCCGTTCATTGTTTATACGACAATCTAAAAAGTGGGTTTGTAGGAGAAGTTTGAACTGATTACCAGCCTATTTCATCATTCTTCCTCTTCTATCTTTCAAAGAAGAATACTCATCGTACCTATTCTGCTAATATAGTCTACATTAAAAAGCGTCAGGATTATAACCGCTAGCCGCCGAGAGCGTGAGAGGGCAACGTAGAAGCATCTCGCCGTTAGTTCACAAGTTCCAACATCTACAACCATCCTCGGAAGTGTTAAATCCTGCGATTTGTGGATGATAACTGGGTTGAGAGCAGGTGATCTCCCGAGAATGGTCAGCTATAGGCCGCTATAGGCACTGGGTTGTAATACTGGTTTCTAGTACTTTGAACCGCGGCTCACATTTGCCGTCATATTTTGCTATATAATTTAAAATTGTTTTACACCAAGAATGGCTTGAACATTCCTCGTAATAGAGTTAAGTCTTTTGCCATCGTATGATCATTTATTCAGACGGACTATTATGTTACACAAATTAATTGTGAGGAAAACGCCTTAATTCGGTCTAACTCAGAAATGGAACACCTTTTAGTTCAGATATGATGCTTACGACAAAAAATAACGAAGCAGTAAATTAATGATACTTCTTGTTCCTCTTTATAGGAATTCATATCAGAAGAAGGTGCTAAAAATGCATGGAATGAGTCTTCGCTTATGATGTGGGTGCTTGAGAACTTCTCACAACCAGTCGCTAGGATCATACCCATGTGGAAGAAAGCTTTTAATTTCGAGAGATATGTTGATGGTAATCCGATTCTGATGATGTTTACTCCGTTAAATCCGATATATGAACAGCTGCCGAACTATGCTCTGGTAAGATTTTGTCAAAGGAGGTTTTAACCTGACCCTTATTTGTAGCCTGAATTTTACGTGAAGGACATGTATTAACGAAAAAGATTCTTCCAATTATTGTAATTATGTAAAGTAATTTGTAACTATACTTAATTGTTTTAATTGTTAACATATTTGAATGGGGGTAATGTTAATAAATAAATCTGGTTTTAAGAATTTTGACGTATGTACCTACTTATTTACCAGGAGTTTGCCTTTATTAACAAAATACTAAGAACTATATACATCACTATAGCTACTACAATAAAAGCATTTAGACAACCTATAAGTCATTGTAGACTCACAGGCAGGCCAAATGCTCCAGCTACTACCAGTGCCCAGCATGGTGGCAGCTTTGCCCCGTTGAATTGCAATGCTTATTCGTAGAGCCAAATAAGTGCCAGAATTTTGATCACGCGTCGCATCGACCAAGCACTCTGTTAAGTTTTGGAAAATACGATGAGCTCCCGGTCCCCAAGGGCCCAGCATCTCTATACCAAACGGCTCAAGTATTTAACCACTACCAAGGTTAGCATACATGCGCTGCTTGAGTTGCTCCGCCGAAGTAGCTAATACTAATTTTGAATTATATGTCACTAAGACTTTAAAAAACATTAAAAAATATTTTCGTATTCGACAGATACGCGAAATAGCAATGGATTATTACAACTGTAAAAATAATGACAGCAGCCCTTGGATAAATGAGCTCATAAAGCTGCAGCAAGTGCAGAGGTTGCTCTACCAACAGAAGGACTATCTCAGATTCTGCCAAGAGTTCAAGTTCAAAAAACCGCTAATAAAGAAGAATAGTTATAAGAAAGAAGTGGAGTCAAATAGTTTATACCCATGGAATAACAGTTCGCAAAAGACTACGAAATCCAGCGTGTGGAGTAACTTCTTTGTTAAAAGATCTCTGGGTTTTTCGGGGGACAGTGACAGTTCGGATGATCATGCTGATTTCTGGTCCTTGGATTGGTTGCAAGAGTGCAGCAGTAAGACATTCCCAGCTGAGAGGAGTTTTTATGATAAATATGAACAATGTCAGCTTTTCGAACAAAACTTCAATTTTATAGAGGATGATTTGGAAATGAACAATGGGGAGTGAGTATATTTTAGTAATTTCACTCATATTTACAATTTGTAGATGATATACGTCTTCGCATTTACTACACATCGCTGTTTTTTAGAGTTCCGTACCCAAAGGGTAAAACGGGACCCTATTACTGAGACTTCGCTGTCCGTCCGTCCGTCCGTCTATCACCAGGCTGTATCTCAAGAACGGTGATAGCTAGACAGTTGAAATTGTCACAGATAATGTATTTCTGTTGGTGCTACAACAACAAATACAAAAATTTGGCCAAGAGCGAGTCGGACTTGCGCACGTAACAACAAAAATAGGTTACAATATGAAGTCTAATGTTGTATAGCTAATGGTACAGAACCCTTCGTGCGCGAGTCCGACTCGCTTTTGGCCGATTTTTTTATAGCTAACAGGTTAGCTTAGACAACTGACTTCTCTATTGTAATTGAGCCACGGATATCGGGGGGGTCTGCCTTGGGAAGGCGGCATGTGAGAGCGGCATTTATTGCTAGCGTTCATATTGACATTATGAATCTTTGGCCTTAGGTATGTGCAGCACCAATATTATCTGTATCTACTTATATTTCCTGCTAAGTAATAACTATTAGTTTTTTTCTTTAATCATAACCCTATGTACTTTAAACATATTTCTTTTACTTTGAACATTTACGAAATTATAACAACTCGCAAACAAGTGTGATTAAGGCCTCTCAGTATTGTATAAAAAAACGGTATGCACAAATGATTTTGGTATTTTCTAGTTTTTAAATTTTCTGTTTATTTTATCTCAGAATATAAATTCAAATAGAAGAAGCGGAACTGTCGCAGTATGAGGCCACGGTGCTGGCGAAAAGATTTTTCAAACGGTCCAGTAGTTTTGAGTTTATTCGTTACATACAAAAATACAAATCTTACTTCTTTATAATATAAGCGTAGATTATACAGTGTTAATAAATGAAACTGTTTTTTTAGCGTAGAAACAACAATGCTCCCGCTTGAAAACGACCCACTGTCACCAGAGAATCTGATCCATGACAACGTGAAACATTTCTGCAATCTCATGAAGTTCGCACAAGAGTATAGTCCTCAAATATCCCCCTCTAAAGTGGACGAGGAGCACAACTTGACGCATGTGAGCGGGCTAGCTTGCGCGAATAACTTCAGCTTGTACATGATTGCCATAGACAGCGTGCATAACCACCATTTCGCTGAGTCCCTTGGAATTGATGTTTTAAGTAAGAAGGATATGACTGCAGTCGTTATTTTAGATAGTACGGTGAGGCACCTTTTTATTTATTGTTTTATTAGATCAATGGAAATTAGAAGTCTAGTATGAATAGCTGCGTATTATATCGTAGTCAATTCATGTATCTAAAGTCATGCACGAGTTAACATCAAAATTATATTTTGACTAACCTCGAACCATGGTCACGAGTGGCAACTCGAAATTAGTCAAAATATGATTTCGATTAATTCATCGGTGAATACACCCCTCAATCATTTAGAAACATGAGTTTAGTTCACGACAGTTCAAATAACTGGTAGTCAATTCAGTCAAGTCATTAATAAACTTTTTTCTTCAAATGCGCATTGTGATTCACAATTATAAGTAGATTTTGAGTGAAGGCTGGATCATACTTATCAGCCGGGAACGACATTAATTAGTGGAGAACCATCTAACCCTGCTCAGTAATCCACAATCAAATTCACTGGGCCTTCATCGCTTTAAAATTCCCTTAAACTAACTTTTAATAATCACTGTTCACTGAGGAACAAGCAAGAAGGTGCTGCCGCCAACGACAATTTATGCCGAAGCTTGCAAGCAATACTTCTCCAATCATTAATGTCGTTCCCGGCAGATAAGTATGGTCCAGCCTTTACTTCCCCGGGTCGCTGGCCTGCGTAGGCAGCTGTTGACCCCGCTGTTGGTGGCAACCAAAGCATTGAAACGCTTGGAGTTGCCCGTGGACCATGGGTCGTATTTGTCGGTCCATATTATTTTTTGTCTGGACCATACTTATCTGCCGGAAACGACATTAATGTAGTAAAGAAGTATTGCTTCCAAGTTTCACCATAAATCGGCAGTGGCGGCGGCACGTTCTAGCTCGTTCTGCAGTGAACAGTGATTATTAAAAGCAAATTTAAAGGAATTTTAAAGCGATGAAGGCCCAGTGAGTTTGAGCATAGATTACTGAGCAGAGTTACATGGTTCTAATCCTATCGGGGATTCAGTTTGACCGCATTATAGCAAGACATTTTCTAATAGCTTGAAATAAAAAAAAAATTCGCAAAGCAGCTAACGGTGTGTGAAGCAGCTGTTCCTTAAAGTTATTACCCGCATTCCTATAGGCTAAGACTGTCTACCATCATGCGAGATAGTAGACAAAAGCCGTAGTAATAAACGTATACAGTTATGAGTGAATATGTAATATGTCTATAATATAAATATAATATGTCTGTTAGCCCTAATGGTCATTTGTGGAGACAATTAAAAAACGAGACTTCATCATTACTCCAATGACCGCAAACTCTTTTACAATATTTATTTCAACTACTAATAGAGAAGTAATCTCAATGCGCACTGTACTTAATTGTATGAAGTGTGTAAATTTTCTAAAGGGTTAATAATTAAATGGGTCTTGTGATAATACGTGTATTAGAGCATAATATGTAAAACAAAATGTTAATAACTTCACAGGTTCACTGTAAGTATTTATATGTAAGTTAATTATGTAAATGGATCTATACGTATTTTGCTAACTTTGCCAATGTCTCTACATCTTATTCTTCTCACGTCGTTATCACCCTCTAATAAGGGTCGCCTTTACTTGTGTTCTGACTTCTACCTAAAATAAGTTAAATGATATATCATTTCTATCAAATAAGTTACAATTCTTTCCCAAAACTGGACGTTAACAAGCAAATACTTTTGAACTCGTTCACCATTTTATTATATTCCTATACAACGTATTTTTTGTGATTTCAGCATGAAAGCCAATATCTTCTATCGGAGGAGTTGAGTGCCAAATCGCTACGCGATTTTATATATAACTACACGAACAAGAGTTTGAAGCGTTCGTTGCGCACGCACGTCGGCGACGCTGCTCACACGCATTACTTCGGTTCTATGGACAAGACGCCGGCGGCAGTTAGCAATGATACTGTACAAATTATAGATCTCACCACTAGGAGTTTTAGAAGAATCGTTAGGACGCCAGGAACGGTAATCATTCACATAATTAAAATTTTTTGTACTTAGGGCGAACGTTGGCGGACGTTGACGCAGGGAAATTCAAAATTGAAATGCATTTTTGGTTTTCTTGCTTGATTTTTTTATTTTTCTTCTTGTTCTTGATCACGTAAAACTCGTCATTCGGAGAAAATTTGTTACGAGTATGTTTAATGAGTATGTTTTTTTTAATGTTTTTTTTATTAAAATACGGTAAACGTATTTTTTTTTTTAAATATTCTTGACGTTTTAAGGTGTAATTTATGGAATCACGTGAATCAATAATTTGATCAACGTACGAGCGATATTTTAAATTAGGGGATATCATAATAATTTGGAAAGGTAACTGAACTGAGTGTGGGAATTTTAAAAGTTCACTTTACAATTTTGAGTTTCCCACCATAAGCATGAGATTTCACGTTAAGCCCTTAGTTATATTATTTTTTAATATCTCATTGGCTAGCCTTTGACAAATATCTCACCTGATGCTAAGTGATGATATGGTCGAAGATGATGTTCAGGCTAACCTAGAATTACAGGCTCTCAAGGACAGTTGCCAGAAACACACCTTTAGGTGCTTGACGACAGATTTTCTACTTGAGGGTGGTACCTAGCCAGGCGGGCATTTGCAAACCATCATGCTGTAACGATTGCGATCCTAAGGCAACAACCAGGACCGACGGCTTAACGAGCCCTCCGAAACAGGGAAGCGCTCAGTAGTAATGTAACTAGCGGTCACCCATCCAAGTCATAACCGCGGCGGACGATGCTTAACTTAGCTCATCGGTTAAGAACGGCTTAGCAAACTTCGCTACAAGCGCCAAAAGTAATTCGTATTCGTATCGCTTCGTATCGTAAGTTTTGGGTCATTATTTTCGGAACTTTCTTGTTTTCTTAAAGTACTATTACTATCTTTGTATGAAATTTGGTCGTGGCTTTTATACGTACGTTTCGCAAAGAGGGCAACGCGTTACGCGTGCGCTCTCGCCGGCTGCACCGACATACTGCTGTGTGTGTCACCCAGTCGGAAATAGTGTTTGCTCACCACGACTCACAACGCATGCTCGCAATCCAAGGGCGTTCGAAAGTCAAACATAATTTGGTGGCAAACTACCATCATATACACAGTTGTAATCCATGGTTGAGAACTATGGTGGGAGGCTGGTTGCCTCTGGTGCCAATGGTTTAAACGTTAAAACAATAATTGGGTGAGCACTAGCAGTTGCAAGTACACGCAAAAAAATAGAGGTGCCGTCGTGAGTGGAAAGAAATAGTTCTCTACGAGTCCAATATAATGATATCTTCAGGATGTTGTTAGAACTACCTTGTTATTGCAGTGCGTTCGAGATGGTTGCGGAAGCGCGCACCGGTTTTCACGCTATCATTCTCAATTAAATTGCCAGCTTATCCTGGCGCACGCGAGACAGGTCAACGGTATACTGCAGATGATTGAACCGAAAGACTGCCCTATCTAATATAAATGGATAAAAATTGTTACTGGGCAAATCAAATTATATTATAATATTTATTATATTCCACATGATCTCATACCTATTACTATTTGATATTATATTTTTTTAAATACTTTGACTTATTGTACTGTTGCTATTTTACGTTTTTACTAATATTATAATAACCGTTCTAATGTTATGGTATAGTTTTAAGGTATTTTGATATATATATTTTTTTTATATGGTACACATTATGGTTTAATAATTGAAATAAATTATTATTATAAAGTAAATATAATTGAGGTATGTGGTATTGTCAGTTGACGATAGTGAGTGTGTGCGGCGGCGCGTGCAGTGCGCTGACGTCGCGGGCGGTGGGCGGCGCGGCGCGGCTGCTGGCCTCGTGCGGCGTGGCGGCGAGGGCGGCCAGACTAGACGCGCTGCGGCACGACTTGCCGTGGGAGTACACGGTCGATAGATACCCCACGGTCTTCGTGTTCCCGCCTCACAGGTAACTTTTCCTGTATTTACCTGAATATTCATCGATGTCTGGCCGCTTTCGGGACCTGAGTCTGTCACCAAGCACCTTACGGTGTCTTCCGGCAGCTATCCTTCAGAGCCAGTAATTCTAGGTTGAGTCTGTTAACACCTTCCACCCCATGATCACTTACCATCAGTTAAGGTTGTGGTCTAAAGCTTGCATATCAGCAATAAAAAAAGTTAAAAGCCCTTAAACGATCAAATTTATAAGCGTTTGTAAAATTGTATGTTTTTTAAGTTGTCGAATTAATCAGATTTTATTTGTATTAAAAAAATGTATCGAATGATTTGTACTTCTGCGGCTTTATTTGACGTTTTTACTTGTTTGAGGGAAATTTACGTGTTTGCCAAACATGTTTGATAGTGTGTTTTGACGCGTTTGATCTTGTATGAAAATCTAGGTTGCAGAGAGGTATTTCACTCGAACGTCGTTCACAACCTTAGGTCCGTATTAAATTAACCCTAGTTTGGTTCCCAAGACCGATCTCAGCTAGTAAGCTCACATGATCTGATGATTGAGACATCTTACTAAGATGTCGCAATATGTAAGATATATAAGGCAGTGGTTCCACGTCAAGCCAGAAAATTTGGTTTGCATTTTAGCTATAATAATAATCCTATAAATTGATATAATTTTCAGAGCCATAATAGTTTGAACTCCAAGTTTTATTCACTTTAAGTGAACTTTTAAATATAAACTATGAAAAGAACTTACAAAATCACAAAAAAAGGAAAGACTTTTAACAACAAGCGGGTTTTTAAAAGTCCTTTTATTGTAATTTTGCAATGCAACCTTAAGGCTAGAGAAGTCGTGGCGCTTTCATACAAACGTAGTTTCGTCACATTTTAAATACCAAGATGTTCAAACTCGTTAAAACGTTGTATGTTCTTGAGCTTAATATCTATGCTTCTGATTTGCTAGATTTCCGTAAAAGAAATACAAAAAATATTTTTGCGTAGGTATTGTTATTTTGACATTTAGGTTTAAAATAAATAATTAATAGAAAAACTGGCAAACCAGAAGCATATTCGGCAATATGCGAGTTTGATCACTTGATATTTCAAATATGACGAAGTTACGTTTGTACGGAAAGCGCTCAGTGCACTCTACTCTTAAAACAAAAAAGAAATACCAAAAAATTTAACGACTTTAACACTCAAACGTATGAAATAATTTGACTAAGTCGGTACCATGGCACAATATTGTGATAATAGGTACTTTTGAACTACCTATCATTGCCGACTTCAACAAGTTATTTCACACTTTAGAGCGTTGAAGTCGTCATTTTTTGGTAAAAAAGAAGTATTACTTTTTACTGATCTTTGCTACTTACGGGATCGCTTTTCATTCACTGTCATCGACTATATCATCAAGATAGGAAAACATTTTTCATTTATTGGAGTGTAGCTGAAAAACGGCTCGACTGATTTTAAGTGGGAACACACGACAAACATTAGTTTTCAAATAAAAAAAGAAATATCAAAATCGGTTCACCCAGTCAAAATTTCTGAGGTAACAAACATAAAAAAACAAACAAAATTGAGAACTTCCTCCTTTTTTGAAGTTGGTTAAAAATGGTGACGATGTATTTCAGAGAGCGCACGCCTGACAGCCGCGCGTACCCGGCGGGCACGCGCGTGACGGCGGGCGGCGTGGCGGCGCTGGCGCTGCGGTCGCTGGGCGCACCGCATCATCTGCGGCTGAGGCTTGCGCTCTGCAACCATTCGCATGTGAGCACCCGACTTACATCATTCTATACAAAGACTTCATATAACATGTCCTACGTGCTATAATATGAATCATTCAATGAGAGCATTTTTTTATATGTGACTTGCTTTCCGGCCGCGTCTCCGCCCGTGCGCTTATTGGTTATCTTGCTAAACCATTAACCTCTTTTTGCGCAGTTGGTTTAAAACTATCCTATGTCCTTCCCCGGATCTCAAACTACTTCCATACAAAATTTCATCCAAATCGATCAGGTAGTTTTTTTACTACCCCACGGGCACATTCACGGGAAAACTTGCCGATTGCAAGTGCCGTGCGCCTACGCTTTCGCCTTTCCTTTCATTTTTCGTAAGCTACTGTGGCGTTCGTGATTAATTTCATAGATAAACATACAAACACTGGTGCCGCTGTGTCCGACTGCATGCATCGCGGTACTTACACTAGCTGCTTGCAGTTGCAGTCAGCTGCGTCGTTCTTAATAGAACTTAAGACAATCGGGACTGATGGCTGAATGTGCCCTCCGAAGCATAGAAACGCTCAGTAGTTATGCTAATAGCGGTCACCCATCCAAATCATGACCGCAGCGGACGTTGCTTAACTTAGTTGATTGGTTAAGAACGGCTGTTTAGCCGTTTTCGTAGTTCTTGGTTAGCCTGAACAACATCTTCTACCACATCATCACTTACTATCAGGTGAGATAGTGTTCAAAGGCCATCCTATTAGGTATAAAAAATATAATTATTTACTTCAAGTGCATCAGATCTTCATATTCTACAAAATGCTTAAAGTTTTTGAGAAGGGCCTTCCTTTACAAAATCTCCACGCTATGCCACTGCGAGCTGATGTTATAGTAACTGAAGTTTAGTATAATATTGACTAAAAAAAAATTAAGCGCGTAAGAGGCCTTTCAAGTATTACGTAAGCAGGTTTATTACAATTATTTACCCCCCCCCCCCATCTTCCTTGTCAGCAAAAGTAAGCAAAGCTCTTGCATCAGCAAGAAACATTCTTCCCCCAATACTTACGGAAACATTTTTGTATTAATGTATTGTTTTTTTTTATTGAATGAAATTTGGTATTGAAACAGTTTGAGACCCGGGAAAAAACATAGAATACTTTTTATCCAACTGCGCAAAAAGAGGTTAATGATTTTACGCGATAACCGACAAACGCGCAGGTGGAGCCGCGCCCGGAAAGCTAGTATAATATAATTTAAAAAATAAGAAAATTGATTTAGGATAGAGATTAGATTTTACTGATACGGTATTCAACATAGAGTCAGGGACAAAAATATTATAATCTTACGAACATAACAAACTTATTTTATATTTTTAGTGCACATATTACATTCAAATTAACAGTCTTCAGTCCATGAAACCTAAATCCATAATTCTAAGTTTTTGACGACATTGGATCGCTTGAATTGCTGCTCAGTGTTGTGAGCCTGCTCACTTTCATCCGATTTCGGATTGTCTACGTCGTTCTCATCGAGCCATTCAACATCATGGTATTCTAAATTTTGAATGAGCAGCGACTCTTATAGGTCTAACTTTCCTTTCAGTGTGCGTGTTTACTTTTTTATGGTTCTTCTCGACAATTAACTTTCTTCGTGATGATTTAGTGACTTGACGAAAGCATGATAAAAAACAACGTTTTGCAAGTTCGACTTGCACAAGTTAAGCAAGTTAACATTTGTTTCAACGGTAACACAAATGTTAACTTGCTTTGCTATGCTTACAATACGTGTACTCGCTATAGTATCCAAACGAAACAATACACTGACAGAGGAAATTTAGATCAGTGAATAGCGTGCGGTAATTCCCCTACAAGTAATTCCGTTACTAGTTCTAGCAAGTGCCTAAACGTACGCATTATTTGCGGAAATCCCCGAAAATGCGTTTTGTTCTCAAGCTAAGACAAAGTGAGGGTGGCCATTCGTGTAATAATGTAAATAAAAACCGATGACGTAATCATCTTCTAGGACTTCCCTACCCCCCATGTCATCTAAAGTAAGCAAAGCAAAGACCCCCACATTCTCATAGTGCTTACGTAATACTTGAACGGCCCCTAATCAAACGGTCATTAACGTCCTATACAATTAAAATGTAGGTACTTATGCATTTTCAAATAGCCATATTTTTTATTAATAATAAGTCGCGGAAATAAAATAAACATTTTTTAAGATTTTGCTTTTTTCAAATTTTCGACTTTTCAAGTCGTCAATAGAATATACTAATCACTTACTATAACATACTTTTTACTACTAAGTCAATACGATATCTCAGACTTTTTACTAGTTCGTCCCCTTCCCTCAAAGAAATTTTGAAATTGGGACATTTTGAACGTACGTATAACATATCGTCTGGATCTTCGTCACTATCTACAAAGCTCATGTAATGCTTCGTCACTTTCTACAAAGCGAGTTTACAGGAACGTGATGTACGCTTTTGCATGAATGCATCGTCGCCACTGCGCTCTTTTTTTTTGCTGATAGGTTAGCCTTTGACCACAATCTCACGTGATGGTAACATGATGAGGGTGGTCGCTAGCCAGGCGGGCATTCGCAAAAATGCCCTTCCACCATGCGGTGAAGCTCAAGCCCGCGGCGGGATTCGAACCATGGACCTGCTGCGCGGCAGTCCATAGCCAAACCAATGAGCTATCACTGCGCTAACGCAACGATGCAGTTTCGTGGCTGTCTTGACTCTAGTTTTGACGTGAATACCTCTTTAAAATTTCTTCCGTAAGGACGCAATTAAAAAAACGAATGATAAACAAAGTCGGAGGATACAGTTCAGTGTTACAGCTACATATCTATCATCCCCATCAAAATTTCAATTACACTGGATAGCTAAAGAATCAAATAATTTATTATGCTAAGTAAAGACTGTAACACATCGCACGCGGCGGAAATGGGGAGCCCGCCATTTTGAGACGTATTCACGTACAACAAACGACCGTGTCGATAGCACAGCCACAATTTTTTTTTCTTAAATATATTTTTTGATATTTTGTATATCTTTGTTGCAGTCAAATACTGAGAAAAAGACGTGCCTGAAAGACATAAGGGAGCACATCACCACAGTTATAGGTAGAAACCTCAAATACTGGAGGCGGACTGAAAACAGAGAGCTCAGAGACGCTTTGTTCAAGCGACTGCAGCATCTACACCAAGTTTCCTTGGAGCTGAGTCTCCTACACGCAAAAGACTTAACAGAAAATAGTATTAAGCAATCTTCGCTTCAGAATTCCTTAAGTAGTTTAGCAAAAAACTGGGACATTGATATATCGATTTTAAGAAAAAACAACACAAGTGCGCCTTGTCAGCGTAGTTGACATACAGTGATCAATTTTGTAAAAATGTACATAATTCTCATATGATAAAGATATTTAGGTATCTTACTATTTATTTTTGAAGCGTAAAATATTAAAACGGTTAACGAGAAGTACAGCAATTGTTTTATTTAGTATTATGGCATGAACTGAACTATGATATATATGTTACGGCTAGAACCCGAAGCGCGGCTACGTCTAGTTTTAGCCAGTTAGAACTAGGTGTAGCCATTTACTCTTGGTTAAATCTAGTATAAGCCGATTGTTTTCGGAAAGAACTAGGTCTGGCTGTTAAAATTCCGGCTAGAACTAGGTCCAACCAAACTAGTGGCTGATACTAGGTTTAGCCAATATCATGCCGGCTTCAACTAGATCCGACGTAGCCGCGTTTCGGGTTCCAGCCGTATACTCTCGAGCCTGGACGAATAGGTGGTTCGCCGAGTTGGAATTTTCATATCGATTTTTAAGATTTTTTTTATGTTATTGTGACGGAACAAGCTCGTGGCCCACCTGATGTTAAGCGGTTACCTCTGCCTATAACAGATGCATTTCGTCACAAGTTTCGAATTGCACTGCGCCCGTCACCTTGAGACATAGTTGTTAAGTCTCATGTGCCTATAATTTCTCAAGGACTGCTGCCGGAACACACCGTTAGGTGCTTATTGACAGATTTTCAACTTGAGGATGGTCTCTAGCCAGGCGGGCATTTGCAAAAATCCACCATGCAGTGAAGCTCAAGCTCGCGGCGGCATTCGAACCATGGACCTACTGCGCAGCAGTCCATAGCCAATGCCACTGAACCATCACTGCTTCAAAAGATTTACAATAACCTATCTCACTAGGCGGTAGGATTCGTGGCTACGAAGTCGTCTGAATTTACTAGGTTACCTACTTGTTCTTTATCCAGCGTCCAAGCAGCTATTATTTACATTGTGTATAACCTAAGAATAAATGTAATATAACTTTCATTATGGTACCGCTTTGATGTTCACAATGAACAAATCACGCACATCTTTCAAATTCAATTTGATTCATTGGTCAATTTATTTTGCTATTATAATGATCGCATCCGATTGGTCGCATCAAGATAACGTTGTTGCGCCGCACGGTACACTTTTTAAAACACGCCCGCCAAAGTAAGGCTTTCGTTTTGCTGTTTTTGAGCTGACACACATTTCTTTACATATTTATTCGTAGTATATAACACATTTCAAAGACTAACAGTAGAACCACTTAAATTACAATCACTAAAATTAAATCCATGAGATATTTAATTTGATATGCCCTATACTCATATAGAACTTTACTTAAAAGACTGCTTGTATGGACAACAGCTTAAAGTAATGAGAAATAAGCGAGGATCCTGATACCTACATACAGAAATCACTTATGTATGGAGTTTCCGAGTGTTATTCATCACTAAAATCTTTTATTGGAATACGTCTAGGTGTGATAGTTATAGCGACAGTTGATGGCGCATTTTTCGATTTCAATTGTGCAAAATTTGGCTAAGAATAGAATAGGTATATCCTGGTAATCCAAATAATGATCCAGCAGAACAATCTTCTACCGTAGGCCACCTTTAAATAGAGTTTTGACTCGTCTGCGCTAACCTTCCCATCACATTCAACACCTTCCGATCAGCGCTGTCTTGCCATTTATCGGAACTAGAGCCACGGATACTTGATGCGAGGGCCACCGTTAGATAGTAGTACAATATTTGCCATTATATCACAATTATATGCAATATTTATTTATTTATATATTTATTTATTCATTATTCATTACAAATATCCGTCAATCATATCTCATATTACAGAACACGACGCACGTTTTATATACTTACACGGTACCATATGAGAAAAATTCACACCACTATAAGCGTTTTAAAATCACTGTTAGGTGCTTGGCGACAGATTTTCTACTTGATTTTCTACTTATGATTCCAAAATGCTCAACTGCACCAGATTTTTTGGGACCGTCTAGTTAAACCATAAGTGTGAATTAATCATGCTTATGTTATATGAGGGTGATGAATCTATTGAAGCTTTGTTCTCAGCTTGTACCACTTGCATTGGGTTTTTTTAGTATTTTCAGTGGCTATTTGTCAGTGCCTTGCAGGGGTTATTTTTGTGTTACTGTCTGATATCGGTTAATGAAGCGCCTCGTGCCTTAATAGCCACAGGATGTTAGAGCACGAACTAAGACTAAATCACCGAATCAATGGATACTGATCCGTCGACATAATGTCCTTGCATCCTACTATTTAAGAGGTTGCAATGGCGTTGATGATGATTACTACTTGATCCTACTGATCCGGAGAATAACTGTATAGTCTTTGGTGAAACCCCGTATTGCATTATGTAAATGCTTGCGTAGGCAACCTGATAGCATTCGCAAAATGGGCTACAACCACACGGTGAACCGCGACAGTGATTTAGCTGGTTCAAAAGTGATAACGAGAAAATAATTCAAACCAAATACTTTCACATATATAGTGAAGACTTTATTTCATTGTAGGCACCGATGATATTATAAGTAGGCAGGCTACTGCTGACCAGAATATAAGTGCAAAATAAATAAGCGTTACTTTGCAGACCCATATATGTTCAATAACTGAACTAAAACATTATTAATAATATCAATACGCCAACATTTTTTAATAAATTACATACAGACGAGAGCAAGATTGTCAACATTATTGTCTTATGTTGACGATCTTGCGCTCGTCGGTATGTAATTTATTAAAAAATGTTGGCGTATTTAATAATGTTTAGTTCAGTTATTGAACAAATAAGGGTCTGCAAAGTAAGCAAAA
Source organism: Plagodis dolabraria (assembly GCA_963854805.1). Classification (NCBI taxonomy): domain Eukaryota; kingdom Metazoa; phylum Arthropoda; class Insecta; order Lepidoptera; family Geometridae; genus Plagodis; species Plagodis dolabraria. Next base: position 17,228,258 of record OY978447.1, on the reverse strand, counting down.
CAGGAAGAAAATTATTTCGGTAGGGTTTCTAACATCACGCGTAAATTAACCTGAGTTAGAAATGTGAGATATTATCACTAGGTATTTATATTTTAATTCTCTTCCAATATATAGGTTAAAATTAAAACTCGACGTCTCTGCCGAAAAAAGACAGTGTGTTCTGCTTGGTGCTGCTGCGCCATCCGCGTACTATGCTCAGCACGGCTTTGATAGCTTTTTTCGCGTACATATCTGAAGGAGAACAAATGTTATAAAACGATTGCACCTGTACATTTTATTATTATTACTTTAGTGGCCCTTGTCTCACCACTTCCCTTTTTTCTTTTTTATTACTACGATGTCTATGTCATGAATTTTATTCACCAATTAATGACGTCGTTTGTACGTCTATAACTGGTGGAATTTTTAAGCTCGCCTTCGATAATAATTTCATGGTATGATAAATTATGGTAAGGTCGAAGATATAGAGGTAAATTGAACTGGCTCTCAAGTTCAGCAGTCTATTATTCCAGCTCCTATATTAGTTGCATGGCGGTAGATTTTATACTTAACTGTGTTAGTGACCCAGGTAATAGTGATTATACTACTTACAAGATTAATTTTATTTACTATACTTTACTTTTTTATTATTTGTTTTTGTATTAATTTTCGTGTTGTTAAGAGGGCATATTGTACCTACCTACAGACCCGAAATAAGTGCAATATAGGAAGTTAATGCTGTTAGTTAGCCAGGCCTGGTAGCTCGCTAAAAATACCCTGCCACTATTAATTGAAGCTCAAGCCTAAGACGAATAATATGAACCACGGACCTCAAGCCACGTAACCAACACCGCTTCATTAAATAAAAACCGGTACTTTATTCGCCTACAAATGACGTCATTTAGACGTCTGATATAGGTTTGTATTTAATTCGTTTATCATTGACATGGTATAGACGTAAATTATTAGTAGTAAGCGTAAAATAAAAAGCATTTCTCTATTATTCCAGTTGTTTAATTCATTCGTGGCGCAGAACATACACACCGATACCTACCTATATCTCGCTCAGTACCTAATCCAAAAAAATCCTTTAATTCCAAATTGTTGGGTGGTCGTCATCAAGACGTCGGATAGTGACGTAATTGGTACATTACTCCTAATGTAAATGTTGGTTTTAAATTGTTTTGAATTTTCACGACGTCTTAAAAAGATATCGTAACAATATCGTTTACTGCATCGTATATGCGTGACTTTTGAATGTGTTTTCGTACGTCGCGTCGCGTCGACGTTAGTTACGATGTCAACACACCTATAATTATATAGCGTGAAATGACGTCTGATTACCTGGGTACTCCGAATGACAGAAATTTCTAAATAGTAGGTATAATTTTTACTTAATTCATTAAACTCATTACCTACTTAACACACTGACTTAATTTGTCTTTATTTTTTATAGTTCAAGGTTTTATTTACATATATTAATTTAGGTAAGCAGTTTAGCCAGTAGGTACACATATAAAACAAAAGTAAACGATGAATATGAAGTTGAAACTTACGGATTGTGGTGTCTGTGTCGTTAGGAAACATCTGGTGATAAGGCTTGATGATGTAGACGAGGTCAATGCCCACCACTCCGGAGACGTAGTCGCTGAAAGAGCCGGCGACGCGCACGTCACTGCTGCTTTGGTGAACCTGGTCACAGATGACAGAATTTATACAAAATAACCTTCTTACCTGGCTGTAGGAAAAAGAAAGGTAAGGCAAAGGTTTAAGAATCTTCTCGGTTCGTATATACTTAGTTATGATGTAGTCGAATCAGCTTTGTAGACATGTTCGTCATAGATATAGTTTTTCATGAAGATCACTAAGTTTTACTTTGATGCATCATACAATTTTATCGTCACGCATGTAGGTATACCACAAAACGAGCATGCAGTGTCTACTTATCACGATGTCATAAATGGGGCGCGTCGGTAGAGAATGTAGCATAAGTACCTACTTAAGTCTTTCACTAAACATATATTCGACTTGAACACCACAAAATTGCGCCTGGATATTATCTCATATTACATTTATCTAGACTAGACCGGTTATCGTACTGATAGGTACTAAATAATTTTATTGCACATGAAGTTTTTGCATGCAAACTAATTAATCTACTTGTTGCATGACATTATACATTATCATCAGCCGGAAGACTTCCACAGTTGAACAAGGGCATCCCCCATACAGCGCCACAAAGAACGGCTATTAGCCCCTTGTAACCATTGGCTACCAGCGACTTTCACGATGTCGTCAGTCCACCTAGTGGGGGGCCTACCAACTGTACGTCTTCCGATGTAGTGTGGTAACCACTCGAGAACATTTCTTTCCCAACGGTTATCGGTTCGTGGTTGAAGACTTTGGTCTTCAAGCTCTGCGGGATCTTACACGAGAAGATGTCGCGTAGCTTCCCGAACGCTGCCCATCCGAGTTGGATTCTTCGGGCGACCTCTTTGTCGAAGTTGGACCTACCAAACTGGACAGTCTGTCTCAGGTAAATGTAGTGGTCAACAACTTCCCAAAAACTACTGGTACAGGTGCAACATGGACATTAGACATAATTTTCGTCTTGTCCATGTTCATTTTAAGAACCCACCTGCTGGGAAACTCTACTAAGGTCGCTGAGCATTGTAGAGTTCCTCAAGCAACTCTGCCATTATGACTATGTTATCGGCGAAACGAAGGTGAGTCATGTATTCACCATAAATGTTGATGCCGAATCCTTTCCAGTTCAAGAGCTTAAAAACGTCCTTCAACGCATTCGTGAACAGTTTCGGAGAAATAACGTCTCCTTGTCTCATGCCTCGCTGCAGTTAGATTGGTTCTGTACTCTTGTCCTGTAGTTGAATCGACATGGTGGCGTTCCTATTCAAACACTTCAGAGCTTCGATGTACCTATAGTCAATTTGGCATCGCTGAAGAGACTGCAGTAGGTACGGTTTCGATTGAATCGAAGGCTTTTTCATAGTCCACAAACGCTAAACATAATGGCCGATTATACTCCTCAGTCTTCTGTATAATCTGGCGGAGCGTATGTTTGTGGTCTATGGTACTAAAGCGCATTTTCGGAACTCGGCTTGTTCGGGGCATTTTACGGATCATTGACATTATACGGATCAGTAAAAATACTTGTTTATTTTTTGTAAAATTATACCTATGTGCAGGTAGAATATGTTAAAACCATTATGACTGGCGTCCGCCGAAACTCTGGTTTCGTAATCGGCTGAAGGGATTGAAATGGGTAGGTACTAATATTCCTACATAAATATTTTGTGAAAATTTCAACCGGTTACACATTAACTACCTTTTTAAAGGTACAGAGCAATATAGACTGTCAGATAGCCGAGGCTTTAAACAGACCTTTCCAGTCACGAAGGCGCAAAAACACGAACAGGTCTGTAATAGGGATTACAGCTCTGCAAGCGCATTCGTTGGGACCTTTCCCATTTTCTAGAATTTCTAGTAAAGAACCCTAGAAAGTTATTAAAGTTTTTATTTAGTTTTCAAAGTACCTACCAAAAGTACCTACCTACCAAAAGTAAAGCGATAAGTTTTATAAAGACGTTTACTGCTAAACCTCAAATAGTCGCCCATCTGGTAATCTCGTTTGTCTCGCTGCATACTCGCCGATTTCTTGCAGAGTTTTAAAATTGCTCGGTTGGCGCAGAGAATACCGCCAAGGATACAATATGAATTCCTGAAACCAAGTATCTGAAGTTATATGTTTGTAAGAATGTATTGAGAAGCGGGGATAAATAGCTTGTGCCCATGATAAGGGTATCTAACTATCTACACTACCGGGACATGTAAATGATAATGGTAATAATACCATTATTACCATTATCATTTACTAGCCTTGCTTCTTTGCTTTTTTAGAGCGTATCCATAAGGATAGGCTCCAGCCAATTATGGCATTTGTTATTTGTAATGTTTTTGGTCAGCTATCACCTTTATATATCTTTGAAGGTATTGTCGATTACACATTGTATCGAACGCGTAGGAAAGCTTCTTGATGTTTTCACTGACAAAGTAGGTAAGTATATTTCTATGAATCATAAAACAATTTCATACAAAAACACTGCGCCATGCGTTTAGTCCTTGTTTGCTGATTGTCAAGGCCACAAGACCTAGATTCTATTATAGGCCACGCTTTTTATCACCTTAAAAATTCCAATAAGTGAGTATAATAATAATAAAAAAAATATTCTTTATTTGTGGTAAAAGGCAGATACAATGTATAAAAACATAAGTGGTGGAGTACCTGGAACCTAAACTAGGCTCTAGACCCGTAAGGTAGGTTCCAGGTCTCTTTCGTCGGGAAACAAAAATAATTGCCTGTAATTTGATACTTAACTGTAACAGAACAAAAGCGTGTGTACTCGTGATTAAATGTGAGAGAGTTATTATAAGTGTAGTAAGTAAGGGTGTGTTAGCGGCTGAAAAATTAATTAATGTTTTAAGAAGTTGTGAATACCTGCATTGTCCAATTAAAAAAAAATATATAATATATTCGCACTGAATTTCAATTTCATGATATAATAGGCTTGCCGTTTCATTATAGTTAAGGTTGTTTAATTTGTTAAATAATATTTTCTTCACTCATAGTGGTTTAGAGAGTACATTTTTTTATCCTTATTTATATTCTTATAGAGGTAGGGCCAGTAAAATTAAGAAATTTTCGCACAAAACCAGTGTTCACTATTGGCTGTTTACTACACACATTGGGTGAATGACTTTTTTTTAACAATTGCAGGATCCAAAACAGTTTCTGTATGATGATGAAGAATGACATGTTGACATTTTATAAAGTAAAAACCATTAAAACATCATTCTATGTACGTATTGTTTTAAAATTTGTAAATTTCTTATATTTTATTATACCTACTTAAATTTTGTTATTATGAGAAATGTACTGATGTGTATTTAATGAGTAATAAACATGATTATTATTATATTATTATTATTATTATAAATATAAAGTTGCCGTACTGAGATCTTGGCCTAGAACTTGGCATTCTTCGTATATATCAAATGTAGGCTAGTATCTAATAGCTCTTTACTTACTACATTTGATGATGCCTCGTTGGGCTCGCTCTAGAGGCAACATGTGAGTTTTATAAGTGAGTTTTTCACTAAAGTACTTAACATTTTGCAGGCTGTGTCCACTGTTCCTCGGATTAAGCATAAAGAGTGAATTCAGTTTAGTGGACCAAATAAAAAAAAAAAAAAAAAAGGGACTAATAAAGTAGTCGCATAATCTCCCAATCTGCACTATCACGAATAGCTTTAAAAACTGTCATTAGTTTACGAACTCGTTGGGTGAGTATGTGATTCAGCAGGTGCAATGATGGTCAGACAGCCACTTGCTCTTTCCACTACTGAATTTTAAAAAATATCACAAATATAAACACTTTTAAATGTCAGTGCATTAACATTGACTTAAAGGATAATCGCCGTAGTAAATTAACCTTTTTTGGTATGAAACTTGCATGCAAATGTATTGCCAACTGTATTGTGTCCCCGAGCCGGTCAACATAATGACGAATGGCCTGAGCTTCCGCGGTTGAGAACGGTTTCATTCCCGGGTAGAACTGCGAGCACTTTTCTGGGGTCTTATGCACATCATCTGCAAACAGACGCATATAGTTTTCTACTCGTATCTAAAACCATGAAAATGGACCCTTTGTATGTGTAATCAGCTTTTTCTTCACCCTCTTAAAAGCTTACTAGGAACCTAGGTATACGAAACGTTCCATGTTAACTGACTCAATGTTTCAGCGTTTACTATTTTTGTCACAAAGTATATCATGGTATCATAATTTTAGTTGCTCTAGACGTTCACAGGTAGAGGTACCCATAAACTATTGAAAAATATAGTTAGATAATTATAAATAATATGTAGGTTCTATTACCTACTTACAAGACAATTAATCTGGTGCTTTATTTAGAAAAGTATCCACATCTTCTGTAGTAAATGATGTATACTTTACACATTTTAGCCCGATGACCTATCTGATTTCCACTTTAAAAAAGCCAATAATCTGCTGCATGTATTGATTTAAATATTGTAATATTTATTCAATGCTCAGATTAATACCTACAATTATACAGAGAACTTTAATACAGAGCAGCTTAATACATAGGATCCTTAAATTTTTTGTCTCTGATAAACGTTAAAAATAAAGTAAAGGATGGATTCCGGCACAGTCATGATTCCTAATTTTGTTGTATACCATTGAGCAAATTTACCATATGCTTTTTCATGTCTTAGTTTTGATTTTCCTGTAGTAGATAATTAACAATTTCTAAAGCGGCTGTTTTGATAAATTCTGGAGAAGAATCACTATCGCTCAACATTTTTTGTCAACACGACTAAAATAAAATAGGGGCAAGTGAAACCAATGGACACTTTCCAGAATTTGGAATAGGTATAATACAATTTTATCTTTGGACTGGTACTTACTTAATTTTTTAACTAATGGCATGTTTTACGGTATAATCAGCACTTAATCAACTAAAATCTTAGCCTCTATATTTATTATATTTATGTAGATAATCAACTTTTTTAATAACACTATTTTTGTCCATAAGTACAACAGAAGATTGTCCTTTGGGCATATTGTAACTGTTGGTGGTGTTGTAGGTACTTTGGTTAGGTAGGTACTTATCTTACTGCATAAAAACATCATAAAACCTATCTATATTCTAGCAGAAATCACTAAGCGATAATCATAATACAAATACGACTAAATAGACATATTTTAAGTAGTATCGTAATAAAACTCTTTCAAAATAAGTATAAAAAAATAATTTTTGGGCCAACAATCTTTCAAATTCGTCACAACAACTGCTTATAAAAAAAAGGTGATGACGTCACAACTGTCAAGTATTGACAGCATTCTTAGTGTGGGTAGAAAGTTTTATGTCCGCACAAAGAATGGAATTTTAGAGGGCCCAGTTTCGTCAAACGCGGTGTCACAGGTATAAATAAATGTCCATAGCAACAGCACTTGCCCCTAAACCGAAAATAACAGCACCGAACACTGTGTTTTGTTTCACATTATTTATGTTTAAAGTGTTTTCTAGCTTCGACCGCATCATCACATACTATCAAGGTAGAAGGCTTACCGAGGAAAGAGGTATTTATAATGTTAATTAACGCTATTTAATCCGTTAAAGTTGTTTAATTTATATGAGGTAAGTAGTTAAGCATCTTGTCTACATTAATTATGATATCAAGTGCCTTTAAAATTTATCGGTAATATCTTATCTATCAGAATATATAATATTTAGGACAGCTATGTTCAATAAAATACGTCTGACCTTGCCAATGAAAAGCGAAGTTGCGGTTTACGTTTGTGCCAAAACATGCCGTCGTTTCATTTCCCATATCCTTGTCCACATTTTTGTGCCATTGAGCTGGTCGAGTTGATTTTCTTGCCGTAAGATTTTTTGACCACTGCTCGACTCCCAGTGCGGGTAAAGCACTTACGCTTTGGGTGAAGTGGAGACCGTCTGGGTTGCCGGATGGTATCAAATACCTTATATAACAGAAAATGATATTATAATTTTTAAATATAACTTACATATCATATAGTATATACAGGGTTATTGGTAAAATGCTAACCACCTCTCATGGTTGATTTCTGCTAGTCCTAACAAAAAATTTGAGAAGAATTGTTTATTGTTTTTTTTAATGTGTTTTTGACGGTATATGCACGAGGACCACCTCATGTTTGACATTTAAACTTTTAAGGTCTCTTGTGCCTGTAATTTATAATTTTATATATTTTATTACATTTTTAACATTCCTTTTTTGGCAGTCATGTCAAAACATTACTTTCAGCGTGGTTGTGCTAGGAAGTATTCTTTGTATCACGACCATCGGATCTCTAAAATTTAAGGAGTACAATATTGCATTATAATGATACAAAACGGTACAAATTCCAAACGATTTTGAACCATCAGAAGGATATAAGAAAACCATCTTGGTCGTGATATCACGTATATTTTGTTCAATATGCGTGTTCAACACAGTACGCATCATGGTAGGTACGACCATGGAGGTTTTCTTATAATATGCATCATTTTTTTTTCTTTGTTTCAAAAATGTTTTACACCATAAGACATTCACCATGATATGACAACAACATTAGGAAAAATTTTCCGTCACAACCCACTGTGGAAAAATGAGTTTGACGTTTAAACTCCGAAAGAGTTTATATAGCATTTCTTATGAGCAAACACGGTACTGTATCAGCCGGATTGTCCACAGCTGAACACAGACTCCCCCATTAAGGACGTATTTTCCATAATCCCCATGCTTGGCCGGTGGCTTGGGGATTGCAGTGTAGGTGGCAGTTCTTTAGAAAGCGCTGCTGTTGGGCTGCAGTATTTAGAATAGCAGCAGAATTAAAGACAGCCAAGGCAAAATATCAACTGGCAAGTCATCCGATTTTTAGGATGGATAGTAATCATGGCGAACAATCTACCGAAAGGTTTATTTATTTATTATAAATTAAATTCAGCCTACTACTGACCCGTTTACGTCAGGGAAAATGGATTGATGGATGAAGTAAAATGAACATTCACCTGTTTCAAAATTTAAAATAAACAACCTCGGGGGACAGACTTTTAACATATACATAAGGAAAGGTCGACTTCTTCTTTTGTTCAAAATTTCCACTGCATTAAACCTATATATATATATTTTATGCTTGATAGTTTATCCTTTGACCACTATCTCACCTGATGGTAAGTGATGATGTGGTCGAAGATGTTGTTCAGGCTAACCTAGAATTACTCGCTCTCAAGGGCAGCTGCCGGAACATACCGTTAAGTGCTTGGCGACAAATTTTCAACTTGAAGGTGGTAGCTAGCCAGGCGGACATTCGCAGAATGCCCTACCACCATGCTATAACGACTGCCATCCTAAGGCAACAACTGGGACCGATGGCTAAGCGTGCCCTCCGAAGCACGGAAGCGCTCAGTAGTAATGCTATCAGCGGTCACCCATCCAACTCATAACCGCGGCGGACGTTGCTTAACTTTGCTGATCGGTTAAGAACAGCTAAGTAAAGTTCGCTACGTGCGCTTTAAAATATTATAAGACCTTGAGGAATCTTTCCTTAAAATTAAGTTAAAAATATTTTAAGACCTTGACGAATCTTTCCTTAAAATTAAGTTAACACTGGACACTAGATGAAAGATGTGCACAGAACTAGATGGAGACTATGTCGAAAAATATAAACTTTTCTCTATGTATTTCATTTTGTTTTCTGGACGAGGCCGAAAACTTTTCAATCAACAAACATTATCTGCTGATAACACAGCACGTGATGAGTTGAACTGGTTTTGACTGGATATTTATTACACGAACACATTCATATTTTACCATTTATTCATAAAACTAGATACGGGGAATTTTAGGACGGGAAAACCGATATTTTGACCAACCAGCTTTATTTAAAGTTTCTTCAAAGCGATACTAAAGAAGTGCCGGGCATAGGTACACGTATAGAGACGACGGTACCACCAAAATAGGACTAAGTAAGTAAATATATATGCTACAAACTACTTACTTACCCATGGAGGCGGCATTTGGAAAAAGTAAAGAAGGCACCGACTCTTTCCGGAATGCCGCCATATATTTGTATTAGCATATTATATTATTATATTGTGGTAAAGACCAGCCTATCAGCAGTAAAAAAAGTTTTGGTTTTCATAGATATAATGCATCTACTTACCAGTCGTAATCATTGAAGAACGGGGTTTGGTAACTTGAATCGTAAAGAAGCTTCTCTGCCAGTTCTATAATTGTGTTTGGTACAGCCCATGCCATTCCGTTCAAAGCTAAATAAAAACAAATAATATTTCTATATGGACTCATTCGATTTCCAAACAAATGTTCTTTTTGGATATGATATTGTGACGTGTGGTTTGTAAAGCAATTCGCGTAAATATTTTTTCAACGTTGTGTGTAGTCTTGGGCTGGTGTCATATAAATTTTGGTTTTGTTGTTTAGTACCTTTAGAAAAAATAACAAATAAAAAGGTTTGGCATAATCACTCACATATTAATGTGACTAGACCACTAAACTATATTATATAAACTATATAAAAATATATAAGTCGCTTTCCTACTCTACAAACCATTGAACAATAAAATCGTTCTACGCATAAAACGTATCTACGGCTGACACTACCATTGATGCTATTAATGTCCAATTTGTACTCCGAAACATGAAAGCTAACTTTGACGGTATTACGTTTATTTTATATTATTTTAGTTCCGACGTTTAGTTAAACACTTTCCGGTGATCGTAATCACAGGCAGAATAAGGTACCGTGACAAGTGGACTATATGAGCTTTTTTTAATGAATACCTCACACTACAGACTTGTGTCCGTACTCTTTTTTTTAAACATATAATACATTTTTAACTTTGAAATCATTTTCCAACTTATCAATATTCTTTCTGAAGGGAAGTTAGCAAAGTGTTAGTTAAAAAAAATATCTTATAGGTAAAGCTAAAGTGAGTCCATACTTATATATATATTTTATATGTCTAGTATGTTAGTATATTACGTTATTGATTTTGTCGTTGAAGGGCCGGCCACAGATTCCAGCCATGCTCTTGATGTTTTGATTAGAGCCTCTTCAACCATATAAGAAAATAATAACTATAATCATGTACACATTAAAGATACTAAAATGTTTATATATCAATTGACATGATTTTTAGGAAATCATCAATGTCGTTTAGGAAAAGATATGAATTTTGTTTGAACTTAACAAAACTTCGTTTCACAAACAAATTTTTAACTCGACAAGTTTTGGCTCTATCTAGAAAAACTTTGAAAATGTAGTCATGGATCGGATGATTCGCAGTATATATTTTAATACCTTTTGTGCAAATAGATCGTATTTAAAGTAGGGACTGATTCGTATTTGGCTGTTACAAACGCCTTAACATGTTTGAGTTGATGAAAATAATATACGGAAAAGGTAAGTCACGTTTGCTCGCAAAACGCTTGTCTTAGTATCTAATCTTGTGATATAGCCGTATCGTGTGATGGATAAACCATTGATATATGTATGTTATTATAAGATAATCCTATCTAAAGTAGGTAATTATTGCAATTATGATAAAAACTCCTCCCTGCTTTTAGGCTGCTCGTACAGTAAATATCCTGGAAGTCAAATCAACTTTGTAAGAGAATGCATAGGTCACAGTCAATACATTGACTCATTATCAGTGATGCATTATGTTTTTATTCTTATTATATGTATGTTTTGGGATAGCTAAAAAGTTTTCTCTTTTAACAGACAAAGTACGTCAAAATAATAAATTTGTAAGATTTTTCGGCCGCTTGCCTTCCTGACTACAAACCTCCTTGGGAGTATTCTTGTTGGTAGGTAAAATTGTATTTGTCGTTCAAAAACCTTACTAGAGAGACTTAGAAATTGGGTTGCATTTTCAAGTTTCTACGGTATCCTAAGAATATTACCTAACTTAACTTTAAGTAAGGTATCCAATCGCAACATTAGGTACTTTCTTGTTCCTACAATCTTTTCGCATTGCACTTTTTTATTATAAGGTTCTATAGAACTGCCTCGTCGTTCAAGTGTTGACAAGGGTCGCCTTAGGATCTGCAAGTCCTGAGTGCAATCCCCGAGTCGGATTGTACTTAACTAGATTTTTTCAATACAAAAATGTTCATTGGCAATTCGATTCTGGAACTATAACCCTGTACATGGCAATAGTCTCATCCCGTATTACGCGGAACTGGAAGAATATCTGGAAAATGTATGAGCTTAGATACACTGAGAAAAAAGACCTTCCGAAATACGGAAGGTGTTACCGTCCCTTTTGACTCAGCAGGAAATTTACCTTTCTACTTGGACGGATTAAATTAAACATTTTTACCGTCTAAAAATTTCCTTCCAAACAATATCCTTCCAAGTCTACCTTCTGTTTTGGCGGGTTATACGAATCCCAATTTACCTTCTAAATTTTGGTTGGAAATTCCTGCTGAGTCAAAATAGAAGGTAAATAAAGGTCGGAAAATATCAGGTGGTAAGAGAGCCTTGTTTCCTTCTACTATGTTAACCTTCCATATTTTTCCTGCTAAATTAAGACAGAAGGTAATAAACCTTCCAATCTAAAAGGTTAATACAGAAGAAAATTGGATGTAAGAGGAAGGTAATTCCAGTATTTTCCTTCTAACTTATAGACTACCTACCTACGATGGAGGAAAAATCAGTGGGTATATCATCATTATCCTTCCATTTTAAAAGTGTTTACCTTCTGCTAATCTGAAATCCTCCCAATCTAAAAGGTTAATACAGAAGGAAATCAGATGTAATGGGAAGGTAGCTCCAGTATATTCCTTCTAACGTATAGACTACCTACCAACGATGGAGGAAAAAACAGTGGGTATATGAACATTATCCTTCCGATTTAGAAATATTTACCTTCTGCACATTGGATATCACCCCCAGTCAAAAGGTAAATTCAGAAGGTAATCGGATGTAATAGGAAGGTAATTCCAGTATTTTATTTCTTAATTATGAACTCCCTACCTACAGGGAAGGAAAACGCGGTAGGTATATGAGCATTATCCTTCTAATTTAGTAGTGTTTACCTTCTGCTAATCGGAAATCCTCCCAATCTTAAAGGTAAATACAGGAGGAAATCGGATGTAATAGGAAGGTAATCCCAGTATTTTCCTTCTAGCTTATGGACTACCTACCTACGAAGGAGGAAAAAGCAGTGGGTATATCAGCATTATCCTTCCAATTTAGAAGTGTATACCTTCTGCTAATCGGAAATCCGTCCAATCCTAAAGGTAAATATAGAAGGAAATCGGATGTAATAGAAAGGTGATTCCGGTATTTTCCCTCCAACTTATAAACTACCTACTTACGATGGAGGAAAAAGCAGTGGGTATACAGCATTATCCTTCCATTTTAGAAGTGTTTGGAAGGATAAAGGGTGCCTTCGTTCACTGATGACACGTAGCAGCGACAGGCAACACCGTCGTTACTGTGTGTCATCAATGACCGAAGGCAACCTTAATGCTGATAAGACACATTGCATTGTCCTCCGTAGATAGGTATTTCATAAATTAGAAGTAAAATACTGAAATTACCTTTTATTTATAATACCCCATTTACCTTCTATATTCAACTTGCAGATAAAAGAGTTCACTGTGATTCTCAGACGATAGCACATCTTAACTGGAAAGATAATAATGCTGATATAACTACCTCATTTCTTCCGTCATAGTAAGGTAATTCATAAATTGAGACAAAAATCTTCGAATTACCTTCATGAAACACCCAACTTTCTTCGGTATTTACCTTCTATATATGTGATATTATTAACCAGAAAGAAGCAGAGTTCTGACTTCTGAAATGGAAAAAAAGCTTCGGTTATAAGTTTTTATTATTTATATTGATCAACATATTAATTATTATAAATTTCTAATATTATAAAATTAATGGTGATAACAATGCAAGTCTCGTAAACGATTTAATTAAATTATATAATTTACATAACGGATAAAATATAATTTAAATAACTATTCGTCACTTTAAAAACAAGATATAACACAACCAAAGTGAAATTTAAATGACTATCTGGACCTCTAGACTAAATATTGATTATTATATTATCTTGCAAAATCAAATAAACACAGAACAGAGCCTCGCTGCAGCGAGGGTGGCAGCCGGCCGCCCATGGCGTGGCTCTGCACGGCCTTGTTCAGGGACACTTGGGGCGTTGAGCGGCGCGTGTGACGTCACGATGCGCGGGTAATAGAAGCATAATATTATGCTCATGTATGAGAGCGTTCGTTCTGATCTGAAAGGACAAGAGAGGTGATTATATTGTACAGTCTTGGTTTACAAATTATATTGTATTGTAGGCGTATAATGTCGTTAAACTTACATTAGTTGGGCCAATATTAGGGGCATGGATTTATACGATTTAATATAATCCCAGGGTTCCTTTTGTTTCTTTTAATTCTTTCATGAGATAATCATGACTTTTTGTCGATGTGTTGGTATACTGTTCGGCAAATCATAAATTTGACTTTTTATTCCTTCATCAGTTTCTGGAAATAAAAAAATTACATCAAAATTCAAATATCGTTAATTATTTATATATATAAACAAACTATTTAATATGTGTAATGTTACTATGGATGTCCGCAGCGAAATGTATTTTCACAAGTTGTACGTAATTGCGAGCTTCATAAGACGTGAAGATTAAACTTACCCGAATGGTTATTATTTCACATGTTAGAAATATCTGTTATAGTAGCTACATTATTAATTGTCACTATCTAAAAGACTGATTAGACTAATTTTAAATACAGCACTGTTTTTAATTGGTATTTTCAAGGTAAGAGATAAAAATCTAACATTAGAAGTCTCCAGTAAATATACGGCTGCCTGTGTAGAGCGCGTCCCGCGGTACAAACGATTAATGATGACGGCACGGCGTGGATGTTTGGCCGCCGCCGCCAGGTCGACGCCCACTATCGCTAGTATTGCCAGATCTCGTTTCCAAATCCAGGAAATGACAAAAAAAATATAATTCAAACGGATAAATCAAGATATCTATTAAAAGATTCATTGTTATTTAAATTTTGTATACACTTTGGTGTTAAGCTCTGAAATATTTTTTTCATTGACCAACAAAACCACGAAGAAAATTGGTTATATAATCTTACAAAAAATACCAGTAAGATGGACAGTATGTTTTGCAATTATGTTTTTGTGTATATAATATTTTTACATTATTCTTTGAATGCAGTCAGTATAAAAAAGTTAGAAAACAATAATTACCTACCACTACAATGCGTTTGAAACAGGGTAAAAATAAAGTTAATCATACACAATTTCAAATGATTCAATTCCTTTATTTAGTGTTGTAATTAAGTTATACAGGTTAGGGAAAGTTTTGTTAGTTGTAACCTATCGGAGTCTTCCATGGTGGACCCGATTTTCTTATATGTAACGGTTCGTCTGGATTATTATTAATATGTCAGCATTTGGAAGGTGGCGCCGTTTGAGGCTAAAGATAATAACTAGCAATGGGTTATCAAACCTATAATGTATAATTAATCAAACCTATGCATATAATCATAATGATACAAGCAACGAGAGCAATTATAGTAAAATCACTTTAACGTTATCGTCGTGTTAACACTTAATAAAGTGTCAATCTTATGAACATCACACAGCCTACAATTTACTGAAAATTATACCAATTACCTAATGCAACAATACCAAAACGAAATGATGATGAGGCCAGCAGCACCTAAATAGGTAATTTTCGTATTCGCTTAGATTTTTCCTAGAAAATAACAACATTTTCTACTTTTTGCGTCAACATTATCTAGTTCATAAACGGTGCTATGTAAACTTATTACTAACCTTTACAGAATCATATTACCATCTTTGAAGATTTGTTTTTAATATCATGGTATACTAATAATGCACCGAGGCTACGGAACAACACCGTGGCATGCACGATATGTATGACGATTTATAGTAATAACAGACTAAAATATATATATTTTTTTTAATCCACATTAATTTTAACCATACATATCTTTTGTGTTTTCATAAATGGATTAATATCCATATAAAATCATATTGAAATGATTAAATTGAAATTTGTAAGGTTAGGTAAGTAATTGATAAAACCTACGTAGTCCCAAATTATCTATTTTCCTTGTTAGTTTTAATTTTAATCTAGATTATCAGGATGGAAGAAAACGTATACGTTACAAATAGTCAGACTACCGGAAATATGTCCGAAAAGCTGGCAACACTGCGATGCAAGCATAATATTGGAAATCAGAAGGTAAATTCAGAAGGATTTTATCTTTTTCCGTCTAAGTTAATAGAACAAGTTTCAACAGGATCCATCATAGAATTTGACGGCTTAAAAACGGTAATTGGCTGAGCGAAGCGAGGTCTCTCAGTGTAAGGGAACAAATTGTCGTTTGTAAGTATGACTGTATGTAGTACCTACTTAATATTGCATAGAGTGGTATAGGAGTAGGACGATCATGAGCATGATGACGGTATACGTGTACACACTAATAAATTAAGTGGTTCAGTATTATTTTATCAGTACTAATCAGTACTATATAATATTATAAATGCGAAAGTAACTCTGTCTGTCTGTCTGTCTGTCTGTTACGCTTTCACGCCAAAACTACTGGACCGATTTGAATGAAATTTGGTATGGAGATAGTTTGAGACCCGGGAAAAAACATAGGATAGTTTTTATCCGACTGCGCAAAAGGAGGTTAATGTTTTCGCGCGATAACCGACATACGCGCGGGCGGAGCCGCGCCCGGAAAGCTAGTCAGTACTATATAATATTATAAATGCGAAAGTAACTCTGTCTGTCTGTCTGTCTGTCTGTTACGCTTTCACGCCAATACTACTGGACCGATTTGAATGAAATTTGGTATGGAGATAGTTTGAGACCCGGGAAAAAACATAGGATAGTTTTTATCCGACTGCGCAAAATGAGGTTAATGTTTTTGCGCGATAACCGACATACGCGCGGGCGGAGCCGCGCCCGGAAAGCTAGTCAGTACTAATATTATAAATGCGAAAGTAACTCTGTCTGTCTGTCTGTCTGTCTGTTACGCTTTCACGCCAAAACTACTGGACCGATTTGAATGAAATTTGGTATGGAGATAGTTTGAGACCCGGGAAAAAACATAGGATAGTTTTTATCCGACTGCGCAAAAAGAGGTTAATGTTTTCGCGCGATAACCGACATACGCGCGGGCGGAGCCGCGCTCGGAAAGCTAGTATTATATATGCGAAAGTAACTCTGTCTGTCTGTCTGTCTGTCTGTTACGCTTTCACGCCAAAACTACTGGACCGATTTGAATGAAATTTGGTATGGAGATAGTTTGAGACCCGGGAAAAAACATAGGATAGTTTTTATCCGACTGCGCAAAAAGAGGTTAATGTTTTCGCGCGATAACCGACATACGCGCGGGCGGAGCTGCGCCCGGAAAGCTAGTTATAAATGAATGATCTTTATAACACACAAACAAATTAATTGTCTTTATAAAACACTGAAAAATTCCCAAAAAGCTTCATAATGTAAAAATAAAGCGCTTGTATTGTTATTCGTTACGTATCTAAAAGTATTATTGTTTATTTTACGTTTTTACCGAAAACCAATCTTAAGTCAGGATTCTAAGTAACTAGTAGAGATTAGGACGGAATCTGGCATTTTCGGACAATAATTAGCACAATCCACACTTATCTTTTCAAAAAAATATTATGAATACGACTTATGATATTAATTATTCTTTGAATAGAGTATATAAGAAATGAAAAGAGGTACAGTTTATTGATTTTGGAGTAGGGAAACATTTTTCTGATAAAATAAAGTTTATAAATATTTCGTTTGGGAGTACGTTCCCATTGATATTCAGTCCATATATTATACATCTAATTTGAATAGTTTCTCTTATATGCAAGCCTGGCTAATCGTCTGTTTTTGATGGAATAGTGGTGCCCAATTTTTTTGGCACCACTATTTTCAAGGGATAATAATATTATTTGGGAGGACATTATTATTTGACAAATGTTCCTTGTGATGATAGTTCCCCCAAATGTTCAATTTCAATTTCAATTTTTCAATTTTCAATCCCACTAGTTAAGAGAATAAATATCCTTCAATAACGGAGGGTAATTCTGGGCTTTCCTATTGACTTTTTTCTAACGAAAACTTACAATTGAATTGGGGGATATTATAATCTGATTTGGAAGGATGTTCCTTTTGATATTCCTTCTAAATGTGAAATATCTAATTGAGATGATACATAATTTCTTCCAGCAAGCATGTCTGATCCTTTTCTTTCTAATGAAATAGTAGTGCTGCTTTATTTTGTACCAGTTAAGGTGGTGAAAATTCTTCTATATTGAAGGGTTAGTCTACATTTTCCTTCCGTCACTTTTCTTACCGAAAAACTACAATTGATTTGGGAGGATATTATCATCTAACTAGGAATAATCTTCCTAGAAACCTTGCCTCCAAATATGTTACACTTAATTGGGATGGTAATTCCTTCCAGCAACCTGTCTAGTCTTTTCGTTGCTGATGAAATATATTCCCCACCAATTAAGCGGGGAAATATTCTTCAATATTGAAGGGTTATTCTGAGTTTTCCTTTTGACGCTGCTTCTACTGAAAATGTTTTATTGATTTGGAAGGATACTATCATCTATATTGGAAAGATGTTTCTTTGCAATATTCCCTCCAAATGTAACACATTTAATTTGGATGGTAGTACCTTCCAGCTAGCCTGTCTAGTTCCTTCGTTTCTGATGAAATAGTAGTGCCACTTTATTTCTCACTAGTCAAGAGGGTCTTCAATATCAGAGGGTTTTTTTGTTGTGGTCGAAGATGTTATTCAGGCTTACCTAGAATTACTGGCTCTCAAGGACAGCTGCCGGAAAACACCGTTAGGTGCTTGGTGACAGATTTTTTTCTGACAGATTTGCTTAGCTTTTCGGTTAAGAACAGCTTAGCAAAATTCGCTAAAATGGCTTCAAAGGGAGCTGAGCTTTCCATCCTAAGCTTTCCATCTGACATCGTTCCTTCCGAAAAATTACTATTGCTTTGGGAGAATATTGTCATCTCATTTGGAAGGCTGTTACTTGTGATGTTCCCTCCAAATACGGTACATCTAATTTGGATGGTAATTCCCTCTCACCCATCCAACTAATCCTTTTGTTTCCGATGGACTAGTGGTAATATTTTCCCGCTGAATATTTCCCACTATTTTAAAACGATACATTTAAAAAGAATTATTATTATCCATCCATATTTAGTAGGAATATTTACCTCTAAGGAAATTCCTTCTTGGTTATTTCCTTCCAAAAAAATCCTTTCTTTATGTTCTTCTGTTTTAGATGGATTATCCTCTCATTTGGAAGGCTGTTACTTGTGATGTTTCCTCCAAATATGATACATCTAATTGGGATGGTAATTCCTTACAGCAAGCCTGTCTAATCCTTTCATTTTTGATGGAATAGTAGTGCCACTTGATTTCCCACTAGTTGAGAGGGTGAATATTCTTCAATATCGGAGGGTAATTCTGAGCTTTCCTTCCGACACTGTTCCGAACGAAAAATTTCTATTACTTTGGGAGAATATTATCCTCTAATTTGGAAGGATGTTCCTTGTGATGTTCCCTCCAAATGTGATACATCTAATTTCAACGGTAATTCCTTCTCACCCATCCATATAATCCTTTTGTTTCCGGTGGAATAGTGGTTTATATTTTCCTGCTGAATATTTCCCACTATTTTAAAAGGATTCATTTAGGAGGAATTATTAGAATCCATCCATATTTAGTAGGAATATTTAGCTGGAAGAAATTTCCTTCTTGGTAATTTCCCTCCAAAAAAAATCCTTTCTTAATGTTCTTCCGTTTTAGATGGATTAAATCCATTACCTTCTAAATTTCAGAAGGAATTTGGTAGTTTTCCGATTTAAAAGGTAAAGCGAGGAAGGAAAAGACGCAATTTTGGAAGGAAACGGTTTTAGAAGGTAATATTCGGAAGGTATACCAGGAAATTTTTCTCAGTGTACCTATGCCTCCCAAGTGATATAGACAGAAGTATCTAAATGGGTCAAGATAAATTACCCATAGCAAAAATATATATAACATCATGATGTTGTGTTATTTGAATATGAAGAGTTATGTTTTAAAGCAATCGTAGCGGAGCCTATCTAGCCTAGTTGTTCGTAACTGATCAAATATTCGCTGCAGTCCTTACTTGAATGGGTGACCGCTGTGGAATTTACTGTTGAGTTTCCTGCTTTGGAGTGCACGTTAAGTCCCGAATGTCATAGGATGGTAGTCGTAATAGCATAGTGGAAATATTTTAAACTTGGCTGCCTAGCTAGCTACTACCCTCAAATAGAAAATCCGTCGCTAAGCATCTACAACGGGGTGTCCCGGTGTCTTTGAGAGCCAGTTCGGATTCTAGGTAATGCCAACTCAACTCAACTTTGCTTACCAGCTTGCCACACTATCACTTACCATAAGGTTAAATTGTCTAAGGTATCTGCTGTAAAAAAAGGACCTACTTGAAAAATAAAAAATTATGAAGACAGAACAACTGCGGACGTCAATAATAAATTTTATTTACTCTACTTATGTACTTAATAGACCGACTTCACAGCGAGCAACCGACAGTACTAATATTTAAGTGATGATTACAATTTTTATTCTTATCTCAATGCCGCACCCATATCTAAACAATTTGCGATTTGATACAAAAACAATGAATGTACATAGAAATTGATAATAAACACTCGGACACATTCCAAAATTGTAGTAGGTATACTAATCGCATTATCAATAAAAATTAAATAGTAACTAAAGAACGCACTACATTTTTATTCTGAACACAGTATTCACTGACAAGCTACGTCAGTCATCTACGTTGTATTAGCCGAATAGTCCACTGCTGAAACGGGGCCTCCCCCATTAAGGGGGGGGGGGGGGGGGGAGCTTGCCGTACTAGAAAACAAGACCCTATTACGAAGCCAACCAACGTGTTAACACTGTATTAGATAAATGTAATAGCCGGATATTTTCTTAAAATATATGCACATTAGATCTAATCACGTATTAAGCAAGGCGTTTGCCAGACAAACAATAATATTAACAAAAATTCAATAATTAAGTGGGTACCTAACACACAGACATTTTTAACGTACAACTGGCCAAGTGTGTGTCGGGTTCGCGTAAAAGATTTCGAATTGTATGTAACAAAAATATTAATTTTTTGGTACATTATGTAGGCTAGTCTTTGGACCTCTATCTCATCCGATGGTAAATGATATGTGGTCGAAGATGTTGTTCAGGCTAACCTAGAATTACTGGCTCTCAAGGACAGCTGCCGAAATATACCGTTAGGTGCTTGGCGACAGACTTTCTACTTGAGAACTTCCTAAAATCTTGGCTGTCATCGTAAGACAACAACTGGGACCGACCACCGCGACGGCTTAACGTGCCCTGCCAAGCACGGAAGCGCTCAGTAGTAATGTCACTAGCTGTCACCCATCCAAGTCATGACCGCGACCGACGTTGCTTAACTTACTCGTAGCTCATTGGTTTAGAACGGTTAAGCAAACTTCGCTACGAGCGCTTCAAAATAATGAAATATATGGGGTTTAAAAACGAAAAAGAAAAACATATCAGTCCCGAGGTCTTCAGTTCACAGAGCTACTAGTGGTAAATATATTGTATGTAGCTACCTAAGGCTACCTAAGACCCTCACTAACATTTGACTCGGACTTAGACGGATCATACCTCCAACTACGAGAATACCAGGCTTCTTGCTCCGTTTATCGCTCCGCAGCTCCAACGCTACGATGGAACGGTTTTCAGCAGTCGGTGGAGACAGCCGCACAACACTGGCGACTTCAGGATTATCGGTACAAAAACGTTCTACTTTACTCAGCAACGATTCTGGGTTTAAATATTCGAGAACAGAAGCATTCGAGTTTACACTCCTCGCTGTTCTTAGTTTAGCACCAGACCTGAAATCAAACGGTTTCTTATGAATAATAAGTTTACTTGCTTCTCTCATAAATATAGTGTTGATAGTTTTTTTAATTTATTTGTGCCATTGTGTTTAAAACGGGTAGTCATATCATAACCGTCCCGTTGCATTGTGTGTTGATTTATCTTATTTACAAATGAAAGCCGCGTCGCGGCGCGAGGCGTAGCGGTTTCTTCGATTCTCGCATAGTCGGCAAGGAGTTGCTTATTTGGCGACTTAAGGGACAGAATTCTAAAAACATATGTTAGATTTTGTCCCCACTTCTCCTCGCGTATTAACTTCGCGGTGTACATGGCGCCACGTCCGCAAGTCAAAGGTAATATTTTATTTTGTTAAAAATTTAGAGCGCTCTCTAGTAGAACTAGTAGAAACTATCTTGTCACACACGAATGTGATGTGTGCTGAAGCGCCATCTAGTACGCATACATGATACCAACTATTAGTTGATTGTATGCTGTAAATATCATAGTGTGACACAGTTAATAAATTTACCATACCTACAGTAGTACAAGTTTAGTCTTGATTATTACCAACTTGCTTGATTTTTGCAGTTTTTGTGTATGTTCATTTTTAATGAACATGAACTATAGTTTTAATGAACATGAACTATGTACCTACTTTGATGCAAGGCGTAAGCTGTTACAGAAAAGATGGTTTATTTATTACAAAAACAAGTATATCGTGTAAAATTTACACAGAAAATAAAAAAAAAGCTTTTTTACCCCAGATCAAAATATAAATAGCGGGTTATACTATTGGGTATTTTTAACTGACTTCAAAAAAAGGAGGAGGTTCTTAAATCGTCTGTTTTTCTTATATGTTTGTTACCTCAGAACATTTGACTGGGTGAATCGATTTAAAAAAATCTTTTATTGTTTGAAAGCTGATACTTGTTGTTTGGTTCCATTTAAATTTTATCAAAATCGGTCAAGCCGTTTTTGACATATACTCCAATAACTGGAAAATATTTACTTATCTTGATGATAAAGTCGTTGACAATGAATGAAAATCGATCCCGTAAGTAGCGAGGGTCATAAAAAGAAGACTTCATCACCTAAAAGTGTGAATTAACTTGCCGAAGTCCAACACTAGTACCACGTGCACAATATTGTGATAATAGGTACTTTTGAACTATCCTGGTACCGACTTGAACAAGTTATTTCACACTTTTGGGTGTTGGAGTCGGTTCCAAGTATTCTATAGTTATCAAGTAGCGTAGTTTATTCAGATCCTGTCTTGGTTCCGCTAACAATCAAGGGTACCTGCTCGTGTCATTACTACAAGTCGTCGTGTCACTACTATTAAGATTTCACTAACAAAAATCACATGAAGAATGTAGTAGGTAGGTACAGTTATTGTTTCAATTTGTTTGTGGAACAACAAAACTTCTAACAAAATAATACCATTATTGAGATCACCCAAGGAGAAAGATAAGTATTTTGTTTGAAAATTTTATTACGTAATACCACAATATTACATAGCGATTATAAAACCGTGGTATTACTGTTATTACCTGTATTTGTCAAAGATCACGAAAGATACGTTTATGTTTGTAAACGACACCCGTGCCGTCAGTTGATGTATGTACTTGTATAGATAGATTATGTTTCGAAGATGCACCGGAGTGCGACATACAATCAGACATTCTATGAGAGTAGGGCTGCCATCCGACCGGGTTTCCCCGGATTTCCCCTAGTTTAGAGGGCGTCCGGGGGCGTCCGGTAGGGGTTTTTAAACAGTGTCGGGGTAAAATCCGGACACTTGTGTCAGAAGAATCCGGATTGATTGAAGTATAAGCAATTGATTGAAACAAATCTGAGTTTAAAATTCATTCGTAAGCTGCATACAAGTTAACTCCGGCGCTGCGCTGCAAAATCTACAACAACAGACCGTACCCCGCGCCGCGCTGGTCCCACCATAAAAAAACTGCAACCGACACCGATCATTCACTCACTGTGTTGGTGTTTTGGCGCATTTGGTGCTAAGTCTTGAATTTTTCTAGGGTCTTTGGCGCTTTTTTCTCATTACCATAAGCTAAAAAAAAGTGGTTAAATAAAATTTTGTAAAATATTTTTTTTTAGGATAGCTTCCATACATGTGAAGTGGGGATGAAATTCTTTTTTGTCGTCTAACCCGTCGTATGTAGTATCGTTGCATAGGTATTTTAAAATTATTTAGGGGTTGCTAAGATTGTTTTTCGATTAAATGCTCCATTTACGAAATATTACACTTTAAAGTGCACATTTTTGTTCCAGCAGGGCGTCCCCCCCCCCCCCCTCTAAAAGCTAAACTGCTGGCTTGAAAATACTGAAACAATTCATGACGATAGTGCAGTCCATGAACTTTAAAGGAAAAGTATAACGGTTTAGATAACTTTATTGGTTTAGCAGTAATAGTCGTTAAACTTGGGTGTTGGATAATTTTGTACCAAATATAAAATCCTAAGAATAAATCCTTTTAAGTGACTAATATGAAGTAGTTCGTTGTTTTTCAAGGCTAAATACTGGCAATGAAAATGTAATCATAAATAAATTAATACAATAAGGCTTGCCAAGTCGCTTTCAACATTTAAGACTTCAGTAAAGGATTATTATTTATCATTTTCTGCTTGATATTTGTTTATATTTATATATTCGTGTTTAATTTATATATTATATGTATGTATATATATATATATATATATATATATATATATATATATATTTATATATATATGTGTGTGTATTTGTTGATTAGTATTTTGTATATGTATAGTAATAGTGTATTTTTATTGATATTTATGTATTAGAATGTATATTAAAGTACCTACTAGTAAACGTCTTATATATAATTTTAAGTTGCACCAACCGCCTATTCCCTTTTTTGTTTCTGTCCATCCAAAGGTTGTCTGGAAGAAATTGCTTTTATAGCGATAAGACCGCCCATTGTAATACCATTATGTAAGGGTTTTTATTGTTATTATTTAATATATGTAAAATTTGTAAATTGGTTTGCAATAAAGAGTTATTGTATTGTATTGTATTGTATTTAGACCTTATACTCGCCGTACCGTACACAAGAAGTATTTTCTGGTCCCACGAACACAAGACTGGAAGTTATATAATATATTTAACTGCTAAACTAGTCTAGTCCTAGTCCGGCCATTAGTTAAAAATAAATGTAAAAATAAGTTATAAGTTTCAAATGAAAATGCATTTTTTCAATGAAGTTATGTATTATTACTAAAACTGACATGTACATATTCATTAAAGCCTCAGCAAAAAATGAAAGCAATATTCTATTCGAAACGGCCACCTTTACCTGTCTGGCCATAAATCTGTGGGTTAACGCACTGTTTTCATGAGAAATTTTACCACTGCTTGCTTCAGAGATTTTATAAGAGACTCAATGTCAGCGTGTCATTTAGAACAAGCCATGTACTCTAAAACTGGCCTTAATTTGTACACTTGTGGATGGGCTTTTGTGGATTGAGGACTAGGCTAGACGAGGGCCAGGATGTAGCTTTATGACGCCTTGGTAAGATACGCCCCACCAAATGATCACTGACGCAGGATTACGACCACGTTGTACCTGTCCAACCACTTGAGCAGCTTTTTTAGAACTGTGAGCGCACAGTTTAACGTTTCGTTGATTGTAGGTTTCTTCAATCGTTTTTTCATCAGTGAAAATAATATTTTACTGCCCTTCACCTGCGTATTGCGACGGAGGGCATTTTGATCGTGTATATCGACCATAAGGACCAAACTTCAGGTCTTGTTTTATAATACACGATATTTTCCTAGTGGGAATCTTCATTTCTCGCAATAAGATTATTGATGAGTTATCATAATATTTTTGCTTCCTAATGCGATTTCGACCAATTCTGGCTTTAACAGCATTAACAGCCTTTGTAGTTCTATTAGAATGCACGCGGTTGCCCTGATCTTTTGACAGATGGTCTTTGACATGGGAAGTGTTGTTGTATCTGTTGATATTACGATATACGAACATACGGCTGATATTAAGCTTTTGAAGTGTCTGGAATATGACCGACGGCTCCATACCCACTTTGTGCAAGGCGATCAATGCAATCATATTTTCTTTAACACCCCATTCCATAATGTAATTTGATAATAAGCACGAAAAATATGCGAGTGGCGCGAAGTCGAAAGAACTTTTTAAAATAATAAACGCGTTCCTAATTCCAAATAATTGTTTTTGATTAGTTGAAAACAAGAAAAGTTTTTATATTACAGTATATATGGCCAGACTAGTTATATAGTATGATAGCCCTCTTATAAGCTTACTTGCATTTATAGCTGTATACTTTTTATTTTTCTTTCATATATATACATTATATACTATTTTAGAATAGAATTGAATAATTATTTATTGGTACACAAAATAAATTAAATGACATACAACTTGTTACAAACAATATACAACTTATAGCACTTAGTTTGAGTTATGTGCACACCTGTTAAGGTGCAACCATAAACTGATTTTAAGTGAATTCCTGAACTCGGGCTAAGATATTCGCCGAGAATAAAGTTAACTAGAAATAAAAGCGAGTTCAAGTCCTACGAATAAACACTTATATATCAAGACACAGACAAAACGGCAATCTATGAATAGGACTTATTTAAATGGGTAAATAACTTGTACTCTCAACCTATGCCTTACTCACAAAATTTATTTACTAAATTTGTGGTTCTCACAATAATTACTATAAGTAAAAATACTTATCAGGTCCATGGTCCGAATCCTGCCGCGGGTTTGAGCTTCACCGCATGGTGTAAGGGCATTTTGCGAATGCCCGCCTGGCTATCAACCACCTTCAAGTATAAAATCTGTCGCGAAGCACCTAACGATGTGTTCCGGCAGCAGTCCTTGAGAACCAGTATAATTACAGGCACATGAAACTTAATAGCTATGTATCAAAGTGACGGGCGCATCATATTCTTCGTGAAACACGTGGAGGAGAATAAAGAACTACAGAATCATTCTATAATATGATAACGGGCTACTAAGGAACCCTACATTGTGCGTGGCCCGACACGCATTTGACCGTTTATTCTATAGTAGTGCACAGAAGGACGGTGTTTACTCAACATAGCTTAGTAGTAAATTGATAATGTTGTTCTACTGTTATTATTACGCTGTGGCCTGAACAAGTAAGTACCTAGGTAAGGAAAACATGTTCATGTTTTTCTTACCTTTCCATTGTAAAAGACATACTTTTCCGAGATCTACGAAAAAACGTGGTCAGCTAGCTAGATTAGGTAGTACCTATTAAATGTTCACGTTCATTAGATATACTAAACTCTCTAATTATATGAAAACATGGAAACTCGAGATACCTAATAAATTCGCAAGCATTGTAATTGTAAATTGAATACGCGTCAGAAAACTTAATTATACGTAAATATAATACGTATCAAATAAATAGTAATACAAATAAAAAAGTCACCAAAAAGAATCTAAGTATGTGAGATTCGATCCACTGTACTCGAACTTCCGATTCGACTTCAGTAGTTTCACACGATATAGTCATTTAGTAAAGTGTCGAAAATTACACACATATCGTTTATGCCTTACTGTCGGACACATTATATTATTAATGTTTCACGTACATAGGTACGTAAAATTATTATTGTAAGAATTATGTCGTAAAATTAAAATTTGACCAAAAAGAATCTCTTTACGCTAGATTCGATCCACGAGCCTCTTGATTGCAAAGCGATGTTACTGACAATGCGCTATTTGAACGACGATTGATTAGTCGAAAATTATGTACATAAGCTTTGTGCCTTATTGTCAGAAACTGTATAAATGATGATGATGATATCATGATGCATCTAAAATAATTACGATACATTCATTAGGAAAAATTCTGAATGCTGCTTATAATAATTATTTTAGGTAGCTAAAGTTGTACCTACGTGTTGTAAAATGTTTGAAGTGTTTTTTATATTGCGTTAGGGTTCACAATCACATGATAATTTCATTAATAAGAGAAATGTACATACATGGAGTAAGGAAGCCATAGATGCTTGCCTTATTATGGCCATCATGCGTTTTTGACGATTTTTATACATCATTTTTGCACTCCCAAAGCGTTTATTTCTAATTTTACCCATTTTTTATTTTAATTGAGATCGCCGATAAAAGTGACGCAGGTCCGACGCACGACGCGGCTGACCGCGATATGAGCGAGGATGATAGCAATATACGTAGATCGGTGGAGTAAATAGTGCGACATGATGTTAACGCTTCTCGGAATGAAGGGGCGTATGTGACATTTTGTAAACAGGCTCAGTACGCATTAACTGTGTTTTTTTTGGATAAAAATAAATTATGAAATTTATTGTACTTAAAAAATCAATATTTTAGAAAAAAAAAACAAATTTTAATACACTAAAATCTGGCGGAAAAGTAGGAATTCTCTATTTTCAGAGGTGTTTTTGTCATTTTTTTCTATCGAGCCAATTATTAGGAAACATGTTTTGAAATCGATGAAAGTATTACTTATATCCTTGAGTATCGTGTATTTAAATTGCAGTACCATCCGGTACCTGGTTTATGAGATTTTCCATATTTTGTTGGCACTATTTCGTAATTTCCGAGCCTTAAATGAGGTTTTTAACTGCTTAAGATCGTCTATGCGAATTCACACACCTGTTGCACATGTATCTAATACCGTACCTAACGCAACCTTAAGCTCGATTTTGAGAGGTTACGAGGGCGATTTTGTAACAGAAAATAAAAAATAATATGCAATGAACAAAGTTCAATCTAATGCGCGCTGCATACATGTATGATAGAGTTGCCGCGAATAGTTGTTATAGCGAATAGTCGAATACCGACTAATCGCCATTCACTTTGGCGAATATCGATCGTGGTCACGGGGTGACAAAGTGTTTGAAACGTCGGGATAAAATAATGAAAAATATACGCGATTTAAACCGTTTAAAGTTGTTTAATTACTATCGACATTACTATTCGACATAAATAAGGCACATTAAAAATATTTCTAACTTCTAAGGTTGTGAGAAAAGAAAACAATAAGGTCAAAGAAAGCTGTTTCATGTTATACATACCTATATTTATTTAACGTAGTAATTTAATTTTTCATTTAATTATTATTAACTAATTTAATTTCATAAATACGATAGGCACAGGCACATATTACAGATAATAATTAATACTGTGTATTGTTTTATTAAGGAAAGTAATAAAAATTGATTAATTTTAACTCCTTACTTTTTTGTTCGATAAAAGTTTATTTTAGACGACTATTCGCCGAACGCCGAATAATAGCTAAGTATTATTCGGTATTCGACGAATATCAAAAAAATGTCGAGTACTGCCGAATACCGAATAACAGCGAGTATTCGCGGCAACTTTAGTGTATGACCTTTTATTTGTCCATAAAGTGCGAAAATTAGAGCAAATTATACTTTTGACATGGATGCCGTTGTCCGACATCATCAAAATCAGCATAAATAAAATTTTAAGCACGATTTGTTAAGGATTTATTTAAAATATGACCAAGAAGAATACGCAAAGTCTTTATCCCTATTACCAACACAGCAATTTATGTTAAGGCACGATACATCCACGAGAATTCTTAGTATTTCAATGCAATTTTGTTCTACCGCTTGCCTTGCAGCAATGATGTCAAGGCATGTTTTTTTTTTATATTATTGTGACGGAACAAGCTCGAGGTCCACCTGATATTAAGCGGACTAACCTCTGCCTATAACAGATACATTTCGTCACAAGTCACGAATTTCACTGCGCCCGTAACCTTGAGACATAGTTCTCTAGACTCATGTGCCTGTAATTTCACTGGCTCTCAAGTACTGCTGCCGGAACACACCGTTAGGTGCTTGGCGACAGATTTTCTGCTTGGGTGGTCGCTAGCCAGGCGAGCATTCGCAAAATGCCCTTCCACCATGCGGTGAAGCTCAAGCCCGCGGCGTGATTCGAACCATAGACCTGCTGCGCAGCAGTCCATAGCCAATGCCACTGAGCCATCACTGCTTCAAACAACACAAATAATCACATGTAATCTAGTAAAAGTACAATGTTTTCCGTTGTAGGGTTACCTGAAAATAACCGACTATTAATTTCTATTAAAAAAATCCTATTGATGTAACTTTCCTTGAAAAAATACTATTCAGTTTTCCTACTTAATAACCTACGCATAACTATCAGGATGATAAAATATAAAGATAAAGATACTTCATTTGCGTAAAACATGGTATAAAGTTGTTATCATAAAAATTAAAGTGCTCATGTTTTGCTAGTATTGGCGTAGCATGCAAATTAATACTATTTAAAGTTAGTATATTATTAAATTATTGAAATGAAATTCTCGTGAGTTTCACACATATTTAAATATTATAAATTATACCGACAAAAACATTCACGTTGGGGACCGAATACGTCGACCCGGGTTTTGAGCATATCAGATGCTCATCATCAGGGCGAGTGCGCAGCTGCGTCGGCGAGCTCCCGACGGGCACTGTATGCGCTTATAGCTATACTAAATATAAACGCAGTTAATTTTATATTGCTGATTGGCAAGCTATTGAACACTAAATCACCTGTTGGTGATAAGTTTTTAGATTATATGGTCGTATATGCCCCAATGGCAGTAGGTAGGTATATTCTGTTAAGGAACTATAGAACCCGTTTCTAGGATTAGCCAAGTACAATGAATGTTTAAGTTAATATATTAAAAATACTTATAAATACTTAAATAGAACCAATGATTATGTATACCTTCTTTGTTTAAATATTAGGCGAATGTGTAAACTTACTGCACAAAATTTCTCGGAGGAAATAAAAGCATGAAGAGTGCACCAAAAAAATATAAAATCGAGATTAAATAAATTTTTAATTGCAACAGCATTTTTGCTCATAAAATAAACAGTTTTAGTAAAACTTTAGCAACGATTAAAAATAACTGTTTATGAACTACGTAAGAAATCAAATCCTAAAATAAACCACTCAAATAAACCACAAATCGGAAAGAAAATAAACCCAAATAAACTTTTATGTCATTTTTTTATTGTCTGTCAAATGTAAAATGTTGTAAAATTAATGTCACTGACATGTCACCAAAGTATATGTAGTATGTATAATTCTCATGGAAGAAGGGTTACAGATAGTTCAACTAAACAAAAAATCTGTCAAGTGCGAGTTGAACTTGCGCACGAAGGGTTCCGTAACATACAACATTAGACTTCATATTTTAACCTATTTTGTTTTAACGTGCGTGAGTCCGACTCGCACTTGGCCAACTTTTGGTGTTTGTTGTTATAGCGGCAACAGAAATACATCATCTATGAAAATTTCACCTGTCTAGCTATCACCGTTCTTGAGATACAGCCTGGTGACAGACGGACGGACGGACAGCGAAGTCTCAGTAATACGGTCCCGTTTCTACCCTTTGGGTACGGAACCCTAAAAATACAAACGTACAATGACCTCAGATCTTAGTCTGAGTCAATGATCCAGACAATAAAAAAAATACGAAAATAAGCATACTTGCGCTGCTTGAGTTGCTCCGCCAAAGTAGCTGCGGCGCCAGCCCCACGTTGTTTTCAGAAAGATGTGACGTCGCTAAAGTGTCTACGCATGTAGCGTCCCACACTAAGGGCCGCCCTAACTTCCACGGAAACAGAGTCAAGCCGTCAGGTCTCTTACCATCCTCACGCATCAGACCATTCGGTTCGAAAATAACTGCAACTTCGGCTCTGGTAAAGTTGTTTTGGTAGAATATACATGAGATTTTAGGATTGTTTTATTTCTGTAGGTGTTAACGCCTCTAATAACCTCCATTATAACCTACGTGTAGTCTATACACATGGGTGTGTTGACTAGACATACGACTAGACTAGTTTGTGTTATTATGAGACACTGGACAATGGACAATGTCGGAGTTGACGTCATTGGACACTGGGCTCTTAAGCATATGTACTAGATTTTTTAGGATATTAATGTCGTCTAATGCCTAACCAGTCTGCCGATGTGAGAATTTTGCAGGTCTCATAGCTATATAATGGCTATATAATGTATGAATAAGAACTATTTTTGTCTATTGTATTTACAAATTTTTTTTTTTATTTATTTATTTAAAGCGCAAAACAGAACACAATTACAACAGTATAAAATACATACGTTCACTTATTTTTTATGCTGGATTGCGACCCAACTAAATGCGCTTACAGCTATACAAATTATACATAACATAATACGTGTGTGCTCGTAGCTAATAATATTGCTAATTTAATTATACCAATGGAAAAACCGTGATCTTAAATAGCTTTACCGCGGAAGTCTCCGAGTGCCACACGTCTTTTTTTCTTTATGAAATTATAAACCTTTTTTGTACAATGGACAAAAATACGTTTAAAATATGCTTAGATACGTAATACTTTTTGATTTAGTATAGTCATTAGCATGGGGTCAAAAATTAAATAATAATTTGACTATATATCACATAGCTATTGTACAGAAACAAGGTAGCTATTCGAAAATACTGATGTAGGTATAATAAATTACCAAAAAGCTTGACAACCTTAAAACATGTTTGTTCAAAATAAAATTAAGAATTTTTATTGAAAACAATCCCTTCTATACATCAAAAGAATATATATAAATGCAGCTTTTAGAATAATTGTTCTTAGGATAAGTGCAAACGCGATGACTGCAGTACAGAGATTCTTCTCGCAGTGGCTCTATAATTTTTGTTTGCTGAACGTGGCAGTACAATGTAGTATATTACAATATTAAAATTTGTAATTGACCTTCATAAGAGCGTCGTAGACGCCTAAATTGAATAAATGATTTTGACTTTGACTTTGACTTTGACTGCAAATTGTATTTAACTGTATTAAGTGTAAAAATATTATGACTATAAAATTTTAATCAATTATTTACACAGACATAATTAGAATTTAATATATTTAAGTAGTATAGTACGCGGTAGTGCTTGTAATCATAATATTTATATAAGTATAAATATGTATTAAATGTATCTTGGACTTGCCTGTAAAATATTGTGCATAAGGGCTACTAAAACTTCTTTATATCTCTTTATATCTTCAAAAGACTACTCGTATGTTTTGACTTTTTGACCATAAATTTAGTAAAACATGGTAAATGATCGAAGACCAAAACCTTATAGTATTACCACATATCAAAGACTATACGTTTTCTAATCAACCTATTTTAATCATACTAAAATTGCAATCTTCTTTCTTCACTGGAAAAATTCTGGCCACGTTCTTTTTGACATAGTCCAAACGTCAATGTTACCAAATATGATGTCAATTACGAAAATGAGCAATTATCTAACATGAAAATTAGTATATTTTTGATAATAAGTTTTATTAATTTTGCATTTTGCTGCAGCGATCAAAATACTACTACTCATGATCCATATCCCGTATGCCCCGTTAAACGTAAGTTAAAGCACATCACATAAATACAAAGTGTTAAGTATGTTCTAAACGCTCAAGCTAATATCATGGTTGTTATATATTATGCAGTGTTCAGACGGAAGAGGGCTCTAGCAGAGTATACACGATGGCAAGCTAACATAGAGTCTACGCCAGAATTTATCGTAAAAATATTGGACGAAGACATGCCCACACCGAAGATAAAGAAAGTTGTCGCTGTCAATATTCAACCGATAACTAAGGGTGTGGAGAAAATCATAATAGGTGGGGCGGCGGTGACGACACATGCATATAGATCTACGGCTCCTACATTAGCCGAAACATTGAAAGATTACACGCGATTTGTGCCGCCAACTACTGTAGCTACTCGAGTAGAAGGAGATTTTTACCTAGCTCCCATGCACCCAGTGTCACCTCCCGCTCCCATTAAGGGTACAAACAACTTTATGCAGATGGCTCCGCGCCGTGAGTATACCAAATCTTTTGGTTAATTTAATTTCATATTAGTTTCAATGTGGAACCATATTAATTCGATAAGGAGCCTTTTGAATCTACTAGTAATAAAAGTAGTATAGATTGTGAACAGATTCTAACTTTATGTTCAATTGTCAAATAAAATGTATAATATTCATTTAATCAGTAATTAACAACTCTTTGCGTGTGGCGGTGGACCTCATATATGCACCTGCAGTTCCATGGTGGAGGCCGATGGCCATCACGCACTGAGCTGTCGTCTATGCACGGGAAGGTTTCCACGTCAACATTCTCTAAATGACATAATCCGGAGAGCCTTTGTATCGGCGGATGTCCCGTGTATGCTTGAGCCACCCGGCCTCGGCAGGTCCGATGGCAAGAGACCAGATGGTATGACTTTGGTGCCGTGGAAGAATGGCAAGTGTCTCTTGTGGGACGCCACGTGCGTCAACACTGTCACTCCCAGTCACCTTGGTCGTACTGTCCTCTCTGCAGCGGCTTCAGCCGAGGACGCGGCTATTAAAAAGCATCACAAGTATGCGGCTTTAGAGGCGCAATACTTGTTTGTACCATTCGCAGTGGAGACGATGGGCAGCTGGGGCGCAGACGCCAAAAGCTTGGTTTACCAACTAGGGCGCAGATTAAGGGAAAAATCTAGTGACTCCCGCTCCAGCTTGTACCTGGTGCAAAGGTTGGCTATAGCAATCCAACGAGGCAATGCAGCCAGCGTTATGGGCACCTTTGCGCCAGGTACAATGAGGGGCGGGTTATTTGATTAATTAATTATATTTGACCATGCTGATTATGATATGTGATTTGTGTATTAATATCAATAAAACAAAAATAATTCACATTAATTCATACAATAAAAAAAATCTGTAATTTAAAAACAATATAATTTCAATCTCTATCCCCTACTTAACATATAGCTAGATATTAAATAAAAATCGCAAGGGTTGCGACATCATAACAAAACTAAAATGATTTAAAAAGCACTTCTTTTTGTCAGATCAAATCCGGTTGTCGGATCGATGATCGGATAACCACTGACTTAGAATGAACAATGATTTAGAGCATAAGTTGGTATCCGCTTCCAGTATCTTGACGGCTTTAGATTTCTGCACGTGATTAAAATTTGTCATTTAAAAATGTCTTAATGTAATACTTGTTGTTACAAATACGAATAGCAAGAAACCCACAGCGCGATGAAAGTCCTCCAGCTAGGCCACTATTCCTGCCACGCTCTCCGATCCCAGGAGTGCGTCAGTACGCGCCTATAACTCCCGTTGGCTTTACGCGTCGAACCAAGGATGCACCTCTCACTCCACCTGCACCTGCAACTGATATTTACGTAAGCATTTACATTTCATTTCAATCTATATTTTATGAGTAATTTTGAATAAATTTGAAAAATAATCCTTGATCGTAGAGTTATCGAAAATCAAACATTCAAGCTCTACGGACAACACCTTTTGGGGACATAAAAGTGCCAACAAGAACTAAACCAGACAATGAAGAATTTGGCTTTCATCCATTTGACACAGATACACATGACCCAGTAAGCCGAACAACGTTTGAAGCTCAAAATGAACCTCAAAACACTGTCAGCGATTTTGATATAACTACAGAAAAAGAGCCGTCTTTGCCAACCACGGAAAAAACCGATCATTATGATGAAGAAAATAAAGAAGATGATAAATCTATATATGGTTTGACATTTTATAACTATGATGACAGTGAAAGTAGTAAAAAGACAGGAAAAGTGTCAGTTGATGTTTATGAAGATAAATTAAAAGATCGAGAGGATCTCCGCAGAAAAGAAACCGGGGGCTCAAATGCGGTAGATGATGACGTTTCCCGAGCTCATGAGGAACAAAAAGACGAAGATTCCGAGGACTTTACGAAAGAAACAACCACTGATACTATTTCACCTAGTACTATATTTATGGAAAAAGGAACTAAAATGAGTATGAAAGAAACATTAACTGATAAACGTCGTCAGACTTGTAGTATGATAAAATTGAGAGAGCTAAATTTTAATTCGCCAAGGACTTTACCTGAAGTATATCTTTCGATATTTAATTTCTTTAAAGTGTTTATCATACCTAATTATCGTTAATAAATTAATTACGTTTACAGATTGAAGCAAAATTGAAACAATGGGCAGAAGATAGTCCAGTAGCTAAGTGGGTAGATATAACTGACGGGAATTTCACAACCATGGAACGTCCAATTTACATGGTTATTGTTGATGATCCGAGTAGTGGCCAAATTATTACTGCAAAGGAGACTGTCCTGATTGTGGCAGGTACTCAGATAAGCAACTTCACCTTGTATCATAATATACATATGCCGCGTAGACACGTAGGCGTACCTGTCTACGCGGCATACGTATTTTTTTCTCTATGGCAGCTAGTGATGCCATGTCTGCAACGCATAGATTATGTACTATACCACAAATAAATCACAAATGTAAATTCACAATGATAATTGTTTGTAAAATTCAGTAAATGTTTTATGTGTTTACATACGTATATATGTATTTTTATTTATAGTTTTGTTCAAGTTATTCATTGTTTTTGTTATTTTACGTCATGCACGTTCGTGATGTTGGTCGGGAGTGCCGTCTGAAAACCAGCGCTTAGGGTCATTCTTGAACCTGGCACATGCTGAGACCGGACTCTTTCCCAGCATCACGCAACATTGCAATTCATTGTTGTTTAATTGTCTAATTCAATTTAATTGTACGAAGTTTTGTAATGTTGTGTGATGATGGAATAAACTTCATTTCATTTCATTTATATCAGCATACCGTAAAACATTGAAATTTAAATATTCTTAAATTGCAGGTATGGCAGGAAGGGATCATCATGCAGTTGCATCAGCGATGTATGTCCTATACCAATTGATAGAGAGAAGCGAAGCACATACAGATTTGCTTACAAAATACCGTTTCTGGGTCATTCCAGTATTCAACCCGGATGGATATGATTACTCTATGACTTTTCCACATGTACGTTAAGTTCAAATTATTTAAAAAGTATTATTTCATATCAAATTATTTAACAGTTGATTCATAGGCACGAAGAAAGCATGGTAGAAATGAATAAATTAGATTTTTAAAATATTTAATTAGTTTAACGAATAATTTTTATTTACTTGTATATATAGTAATTCAATTTATATTTTACTCCTACCTAATAATGTAATTTCTGACCATCATAAAAAGTCACCTACTTATTCATAGCGTTCATCCCAGACCTAAACGCCTAGAATACATTTTTGTTTGAAACTTAATGCTTCCTTTTGCTGAAGAGACTTTAGAAGTTTCCAATGCAGTTATTTATATATATTTACAATGATAAATATTTTGTTGAAACAGCGACGAGAATGGGCAAAAAATCTACGTCAAAATTGGGATATATGCAGGGGAAGA
Organism: Plagodis dolabraria; assembly: GCA_963854805.1. Taxonomy (NCBI): domain Eukaryota; kingdom Metazoa; phylum Arthropoda; class Insecta; order Lepidoptera; family Geometridae; genus Plagodis; species Plagodis dolabraria. The sequence continues at coordinate 17,191,239 of OY978447.1, read as the reverse complement.
GAGGCTTGTCATTCTTGTGAAGAGTATGGTCTACGTTGTACTATACAACCTTGTTACGGCGTGAATTTAGACAGAAATTTTGAATATCAGTGGATTCCTGGTGAGCTACACAAAAAGTCACTGTAACTTTTTTTTGATACGACGTTTTTAATTAATTGATACACTTACTAACAACAGAAGAAGATTAACATTATTACTTGATTGACTTACTTCTGTTTTATATTTAGGGTGTAGTTAATATTGGTACATATTATACATATGTACAATTTAGTAGATTTATTCTAAAGTTCCTTCGTGGGGTTTCGGACTAGAACCATACCATCTTTTCCTGTGAGAGTCATCAAAATCACCAGAAGATGAGCAGCAGCGCCTTCCAAAGAACTTAAACTGCAATCCACAAGACGCCCGCCAAATTTGGAAATCATGCCAAACCATGGATGCTATTGCTGTTAATGATAATATTGGATGTTATTGCTGTTAATGATGATGATGATGACTCCTACATTGTAATTTTAGCTGAAGAACTTCGCACGGAACACCCCTGTGGGTCGCTATACGCAGGCGAAAGGCAGCTTAGTGAAGTGGAAACTAGTGCATTCACAAAATATTTGTCAAATCAGGAGAGGACGCTCTTTACCTTCATAGCTTTCAAAGAGGGCGATGTTTTAGTAAGTATATTTTTGAATGATAACATGGTAATTATACACGGGTACGACTAGAACTCGCATAATTTCCACGTCAACTGAAAATATTTTGCTGGTAATCGTCGTACAGGCCATAAATAATTTCCCTTTATCGATTATGAATAATATGCACAAATATCATGCAAAGGTGAGGAAAGACGCGATTAGGCAGCTTGAAAATAGTGTTAGTTTTACTGAAAAGAATAGAGAGAAACGTAATAGCTTAGCTCGGTGTGGGCATATGAATTAAGGAAGAAACAGAAAGTTGCGAAAACATTCCCCGCCTATTGAGGTGGTTTAAACCGGTACCGCACCCAATCGGTCGCCACTGTGGCCGCTGCGACCTCCCGACGCCTTGTCTTTGACTAGTTACGCACACATAGCATAGCTGGGCGTGTAGTAGTGTAAGCAGTACAGAATAAAAGTAAGCTTTTATTCTGTACTGTTCTTTATTGATGTGATATGAGCATCTCATGAAAAAGGATGATAAACATATAACCAAAAGAGTGTTGAAAACGATAGAAAGGCTGAAAAAGGCATGATTGGACCGCGTGAAGAATATGTCTATGAATGGTATATGTTGGGGGATGATAATATATTATATAAATACCGTGGAAGAACCACTTATTGTGGATACTAATATTTAACATTTTTATATAATTACAGGGTGTGATGTATCCATATTCTCATACCAGGAAAAAACGAGCATTTGAGCAAATTTATGTAAGTGAACATTAATTTATCTTAACATATAATACTGTAACATCAGCTGACTTTTAAAGTGCAATGTACTTATGTTTTTTTGTTATGGAGTGGAGTTGTGAGCATGTTGCTAAACTGCCTCTGACCATAAGAAAACACCATTCTGAACGGTACCTACTCCACTAAGTTCCATACCTAAGTTTTAAATACATGTCTACATGTATTGGGGATTCAAATTGTAGCCATTCATGTTTTATTTATTATGATCACCTAGCGGATGATTAAGGCTAAGATGCAGCTATACGTTGATATACGAAGGCGGGTCAGAAAGTTCGCGGAAGCAGGGGTTAGGGTGGGGAGGGTAGGGCTTTTTTAGCTGGCACTACTTGGTGACTCAATACAACTGTATATACTAAGTTTTAGCCCGATGGTTGTTCAAAGGAATTGAATGGAATTTCAAAGGTTGATGAACCCCATCAACCTTTGAAATTTTGCCGGGTAAACAAGTTGATCGGGAAGAGAGCTCTGACTTTAGAGAAAATAGAGTTTCGTACCGTGAACTTTTTGACCTCCTCTCGTACTTTACTAAGTATGAGCTATCGCCATATCTCCATTATCTCAATTTATGGACATTACAGACTTTTATGATATTTAACAAAACAATATGCATTCAGAGAAAACGAGCGTCCCGCGCTGCTGCTGCTGCTTACAGCATCAGCGGACGTCCTTATGTAGCTGGACAGACGTCTGAATTCCTACGTAAGTAGCTCAGTACTATAACCGTGGTGTAGCAGTTATTTTATTCATTATTTTTTTATTCTTTCCATTGATTGATTGTTCTGGAATATAAAAAAACACAAGTACTGCATGAAACAAATATTTACAATAATGTTTAAAGCAGTAAAAAGATTAGAACTTATATAAGGCATATTTAACGATAAATGAACTTTGTTTAGATTCTACTCTCAAAAGCTTATCCTTTTAGGTTCGCAATCACAGATCAGTCTATTTTCCGATCGAATTTCGCCTTCAATATACTGTTTTAGTATATCATTACTTAAGTAGTTAGTACCTAGTTTTAGGGCACTTAAAATAGAGTCTTTGGTTAGATCAAATTTTGCCCCAGTACAGTTTTAGTATTAAATTTATCTCATGCACTCAAAGAAACTATGAGTGTAAATGGACAATATTTTTTTTGAGGATACTTGCAAGTAATATATTGTATTGATATATAGTGCCTTGTTGTAGGCTTCATTACCTGAATTATTTTCTGCACAAAAAATCTATGTAGAGGCTCAACTATTGCCCATCATCCACTTACATAGTTCACCTGGGTGCCCCTTGGGTAAGATTTTATTTCCGTGGTCCATCTTAGATATTTTATCTAAGATAGACCACGGGAATAAAAACTGTACTGTGGAGCACGTACTATTTATCTGTGAAGCCAAGAAATAAACAATAATCACAACGGGGCCACGAAAGTCATTCAAACCAACGATATACTTACCGCCAACACATTGGAGCAACTATGTCAGTTACTCAAACTTATTCTCTCCACATTACAAATGGCTTGCGTAGAAGCTGACATATGGCCCTGAAATAAGATTAAGGTTTTACTGAAAATGCTTTCAATTTTCAGCACTGTACGCCGGTGGCATCGAAGACTGGATAGATGGCCATCTTGGCGTTGACAACACCTATACCATTATGATGTTTCGGCCAGCGGATACGTACAACACCAAAATTATGACTGAGGTTAGTCTTTTTTGTATCAAGTTTAGTTTAAAATAAAAGACAAAAGGTCTAATAAAGTTCCAACCGAACTTCCAAGTTCCAACCTAGATACAACGATGTGAAACGCCCGTTACTCATTGTCACACATGAGAACCTACATATCAGAGTGGAATCAATACTACCTCAGAAGTGGGTTTAATGGCAGAAAGGTGATGTTATTGTAACTACTTCGTAGCATGGCGTAGCATGCACCATGTTTTTAGGATTGATATTTTTCAATAACACCAACTTCTTAACGTCCAAATTTTGTACTGCTATTATAATCACTTCTAAATAAGTTAGATATATGAAATTGAAATAACAAACGCACTGTAAATTACAATGAACTGCAGGTCCTCCGTGCAGACCACATTTCTTGAACCTGTGCGTGGCTCTATCGTAGCACGGCGTAACACCTAAGTAAGTACATGTTATCACATCATTCTATCATAATTATCAAGTTATCTTAATAAGACAGTTAGACATATGTGACTTGGAACTAAATTTAAGTACAGTATTAAATAACAGTTATGACAATTTATCGTATATAAATCAATATAGCCGGGGAAAGTGGCCGGGATATGTCGGGCTCTTTACCGTTCTTTACTTTAGCTCTCGACCACGAACCCGCCACGGTTGTCCGTTGCCGGACCCCTCCTGGGATGCTACCTCTCACAACGCACCAGAACACATAGCACGTCGCTACCACCCGAGGACCAAGCCCGCAAATGGGCATCAGACAACCCCGCTTCTGACGCCCGAGGTCCCCCTGCGACGGGTCAGATAAGTAGCCCCGTCACCTGCTACTTCGACCGCAGAGGATAGGGAGAGCGGCGCCTCGCTATACCGACACTCTTGTTCCCCTGCGGCCCCTCCGCGTCCACCATCGAACGGTGGCGGCCCCGCCGTGGCCACGGAAGGTAGGGAGAGCGGCGCACCGTAATACCGGCACTTCTCTCCCGCCCATACAACACCACAGCCCGCCTCAGATGCGGTGTTGCCCATACAGCACCGCAGCCTACCCCTTGCCGCTCCATACTGGACTTAGAGGCAAAGCCCAATGGAGAGGCCCCTCCGGGGCCGGCAGCCCAAGCTGGCACGGCCCCTGGTTCCTCTTCACTTCACTGTGGGTGACCAAGCCACGGCTACTAAGCCCCACCGCCACGACAAGGCGGGAACCGTCGGGGGGTGTAGCATAAGCCTGAGCTATTTAGTATATTATATTGATGAATAATAAAATTAAGCTCAAATACAAAATGTTTGGATATGGACTATATATGAATAAAGATGACAATAAGAACTCGATGCAGCACACAGCATACAACTATGAAGTGGTTGATGGCTCTACGCGATGTGATACACAGATTGTAGCACACCGAAGAGCACATGATTTGGTTGTATTTTTTGTTCAACAGTTTCAATTTAACAGTATCAATTAGATTTAATCTGTTTTTTCTTATTATAAAATTAAATATACTTGTTGTGTAGTTTTGAAAAGGTCGTATTAAGTAAAGTTCTTTTTGTGGTCCCAACTTGGACGGCTGCATTTAACTACTAATGACTGATGTAAAAATCAAGAGATGTGTGCGAAGGACATGAGCAAGGAATATGTGCGAGGCAGCGCTTACTCACTCAACTGAAATTTGTCTGCTACGCATTATCGCACCGTTCAGTTACGCACATTTTTGGCGGATATTTGAGCTTTTATTTCATTTTATTTGTTATAATACATATATATATATACATTATTAGTAATTTTGCTTTTTACTAGAGAATGTGTATAAAAATATTCTCGTCGGGGATAAAGGTAAAAAGTAAAAGAGTAACAATGATAAAACTATAGAGATATATATAACTATACTTCATATTTCTTGGACTATTTAAGTCGGGATTTCAACGATTTTTTTCGTTTTCTGGCCCACAGTAGCGCTCTTGTTTGTGTGATATTTTAGTTCTTAGATTTAATGGCGTCTTTACTATTATCCTAGCCACCGCAATGAAGTGAATCCCACCAGGGTAGAAGTGAGTAAACGTTCTAATGTTATTTATCACAGTTCAGGGTCCTGCACCTTAACCGTACACGAAGCGCAGGGTTTGACTTATAAGTAGGTAATCATCATACAGATGAGGGAAAGAGTCACCAAGCTCCGAGACAGCATCGCTAATGCAGTAGTAGCAGTGTCACGCCATACAAAATGCTGCGTTTACTACACCGATGACATTGGAGGATTCGTCAGGCGTCAACGGAGGCAAACTATAAAAACATAGTCGATCACAACCTAAAAATGGCTATACGAAATAGAAACGAAGACGTCGTGGAGGCTCTATAATCAAAATATCAAGGGCATCGCCGGAATCTGTGGCTGGCCCCTCAATGACAAACTGAATAACGTAATCAGTACTAATCAGTACTAATATTATAAATGCGAAAGTAACTCTGTCTGTCTGTCTGTCTGTCTGTCTGTCTGTCTGTCTGTTACGCTTTCACGCCAAAACTACTGGACCGATTTGAATGAAATTTGGTATGGAAATAGTTTGAGACTCGGGAAAAAACATAGGATAGTTTTTATCCAACTGCGCAAAAAGAGGTTAACGTTATTGCGTGATAACCGACATACGCGCGGGCGGAGCCGCGCCTGGAAAGCTAGTATTATAAATGCGAAAGTAACTCTGTCTGTCTGTCTGTCTGTTACGCTTTCACGCCAAAACTACTGGACCGATTTGAATGAAATTTGGTATGGGGATAGTTTGAGACCCGGGAAAAAACATAGGATAGTTTTTATCCGACTGCGCAAAAAGAGGTTTATGTTTTCACGAGATAACCGACATACGCGCGGGCGGAGCCGCGCCCGGAAAGCTAGTATAAGATATAAGGAGAAAATATATAAGTATGGACTCACTTTAGCTTTAAGATATATTTGTTTAATTAATATTAGGCTAACTTGTTAGAATGATGTAAAATTAAAAAATGCCACTTAAAATCTACATCAGCATGGCTGAACATAGGGATCAATAAATATCTATGGGATGTAGCATCGGGATACCGCCACAGATTTCTTAAAAGTCATAACATATAGCACTAACATTAGGCACAACTAAAGAAGCTGGACAAGGCAATAATAAAATAAATATGATTAATATTCGGACCATTACCATCTAGATAATATTTGCTGTACATATTAATCATATGTATATATAATCTACAATTCCGAATTAACACTTCAGATATTTAGTCGCATTATTCCGGAAATTCTTCTCCCTCCCTCTTGAGAATTTTCAGGTTTTTATAAACAAGATATCGTGTTTACCACAAGGGGAATTTTACGAATCAGACTTCACATCGCTCAGTATTAAAAAAATAACTCGTTTAAACAACCAACCATGTTTAATTATTTTACGTTTGAGCTAAATTTATACCATGAATCACTATAATTTACGACGTGGCTTAAGCTTATTCTACATAATATCTACGAATTGGTGAAATGAACCCTTGCGTTTAAGCTAGATTTTAGCTTATTAAAAGAATTATTAAAACAGTTATAGCTGTTACAAACCTAGCTTGCTGTCTTATAAGTTATACCTTAAGATTACAGGATGATGTTAAACATGTGTTTGTTGGGTGCTACGCCATGCTACGATAGATCTACGCGCCGGTTCAAGGAATGTTGTCTGTAAGGAGAAAATAATTATTATTTTTGAAGCGCTATTGTAGGCAGAGCTACGCATAGATTCGAAATGTTATCGGCAACGAGAAAATAAGAACTCAATAAAAAAAATATTCAGTGCTGTTGTTGTGGGCTACGCACAGATTCATGAAATGTTGTCGGCTAGGAAGAAATAACAACATATTTTTTGTTGATAAGAGGATTCTACCATCGTCGATCCTCAGGTTTGTCATGCTTTTTAGGCTTTGCGCTAAAGACGGATTTTTCACAAGCACTTTGGAACCTTAGTTACGCTCGATTGCGCCCTGTATACTTGTTTGTATTGAATATCAACCGTGTCGTAGTGCCTTCGGGATCCGTCTTTTGAGCTTACCGACATATCAGCTGAAGATTGTAGTCTCAGCTCCTTCCGGTCTTCCACCAACTTGATTTAGAGCTGGGATCCCACCGGTTGGGCAGTTTCCACCAACCCATTGTTTATTGCGTCTACTAATTTGCAATCAGCTAGGAACTGAAACCCTGTGTACTGTGTAGTTCGAGTTGCAAGATTTCGAAATTTTTGGACTTGGAAAACGCTAGTGTAGGGTATGTGTTATATGGGAAATAGACAAGAAAATAACTTTGTCTTATGATTGATTTTATGTCAGCGATGCAACTTGTGGCACGTAACGGACGCAACCTCTCAATCTTAACCAATGTTAAAAGCATAGCTATCTAGTATAGCAATCACCGCATCGTTAAAGGCACATTGAATATCGATATATAATATCAATGTATGATATTTTGTTGAATTTATTTGTTAACAATATTCAATATGTCCATAGTGCGTCGATATGGTAGCGTACTGTTACACCTAATATATTGCTGACCTAGGCCCGAATCCCTCACAAACCTATTTACGCGTTGTCAGCAGTATTTTTCTCTATATAAACGGTGGCTTCCAAAATTAAGTGTTCAGATTTATTGTGATAACTCCAGGAGTCACCAGACTCAGTACCAGTATACCCTTCAGGTGGAACCTCTGCCCAAATTAGTAGCAAAATACAGTTGCAGGAACTTGTAAGTCAAGTGTAAATTAATAATTTTATTTTTTCAAATAAAATATATGTGTGTGTCCATAAGTTGTTTTTTTTTAATACAACTGAATAGGTCCACACAACAGTACCTTATACTCCGGATCACCAAACCATATGCACTGAAGCTCATACAGGTTTACGCAGTGACCTCGACACGCTCAGACGATGAAGTAGAGGCTATGTAGAAGAAATATCTTTCGGCGGCGTTTACTTGTTCTTGTATTTTCCTTATTTAGAGCTGGTCCTGAGCAAATTTTACTTCGGCACTTCTTTTTAACTATAACGCTTATTTGTGAGCGATCGTGTCCTCATTGCACGGATGAGAACAAGTTCAATTGCACATTGAAAAAGGATTGAGAACACAGAGATAACCGACCAAGAAATAGGGAATTATACAAAGGACGGAAATCAAGTAACATCATATCCATTAATTTATTCTAAAAAGTGCTATGAAAGGGGGACTACCTGGTATTTAACATCTAAAATAATAACTATATCTTAATAATGTAGTGATGACACATAAATGTTTCAAATGCTTCTTGTAAATAAATATTTACATATCAAGGTTGTTGGAGATCCCATTTTTAAACTTGATTCTCGGAAACTACTGAGCCAAAAATATCCTTGGCCACCGAAGTAACATGCTGAATACATCCATATTCATAGATATATTTGTTACAGCGAGTGGTGCACGAAGCATACGCAGCTATGGATACTCTAGTCCTACAAAGCGTGGAGCAGCCAGCTGTCGTCATCCCACCAGTCACCATCACTAGGTCTAGAGATAACTCATCATCACTGTCAACACCGTCAACTTTAATGTTATTAGCTTTTGTAACAGTACTCACATGTTTCAGATGATCTCGTTACAAATTATTAGAGATTTTTAACTTGAGTCTTATTTACTAAGCGATTGAAATCGCGTTATAATTGCTATCGATATACCTTTGTATAGCTCAATGTAGGTAAAGCGCGCACTTTATTATATGAAGCAATGATACGAGTAGTTTGTGAAATATGGTGTTTGTTTATTTGTATTTACATATGTTTGGTCTAGATATCAGAAAACTTATAGGTCATTTTTTTCTTTACAAATGTAATATTATGATCGTTCGAAGCTACACGAGTAATGAAAATGTGAATTTATTATCTGATTTAATAAATATGTTTGCTACAAAATAATATGCATTTATTTATTAACCACTATAAGCGATATACCCGGGCTATCGCTATTGGAGATTAGAACGTGAAAATTATCCATGGCTCAACTGGTTTGGCTTTCAGACTCCGGACTGCGACTGAGAATTTTTGTTACGGAAATCGAAATCTAGCCCAGGAATCGAACCCAGGACTTAGAAGTCCATGTTCGGTGACGCGTCCCGCTACTCGATCAGCAATACGTAATGCAGTATCTAGCGCATTCCTTTCTTTTTCTACTCACGAAGTTCTTCTGAAGGTGAATTACAAAATTGTACTAGAAAAAAATTGCCTTCCGGACCCATGACACAACTACAATGCTCAACTGGTTGTGCCATGGGTACCCTTCTAAACAACTGATTGGTATGGCCCAACGTGTGTGTTCGCCCAGCAAAAAGTATCGCCTTTTCAAGAATTGAATGATGCAGATAATTAGTGCTTTATATCGTGCCTTATATTGTTTTGTTATCTTCTTTTACCCAAATTGCTTTATTTACTCAGTAAAAAAAACAGCAATCGGCACATCAAGCTATCAATCTTGATCAGCTATCAAGCTATATAGGTATAGATTTTTCATGCAAAATCATTCATTCATTATGATCTCAAAACGTCACCGATGTGCCTTTGTCTACGGACAATTTATTTTTAATAACACATTACAAATTATTGTGTATTATTAAATATATAACAATTCACATTTTATTTCACGTCCCTTAATTAAGATATTTTCCAACTTAACAATTCTGTACGCATCTGTACCTACTATTTAAATTCCATTACAACGCCATCAAGTGAGGAAGGATAGCTTGAAGTATCGTGCGGCCGCTTTTTAATGTTGACTCGAATTTGGTCGGGTAATCTACCAAAAATATTTCGAATGATTTTTTATCATTATTATCTAAAGTAATGGATATACATACATGATTTATTGCATACGTATTCTTAAAATAGGGCTCATATTATTTGTAGAAGCGTGAAATAAGCCAGCCCACAGAAAACTAGTGTTTTCGTATTCTAAAAATTTCACTCAAGATAACCTCTAAAAAAAAGGCAAAATCGTTAATAGCTCACCAATGATATGTAGTAGGCCGACGAAACTTTACAGGAACATGTGAATATATAACGGGTACCAGTCGGCACTAACGCGAAGTTCTTGGTCTTGTTAGTTGGAGAGCCAGCACATTTTTTCATTTTCTAGGAAATAAAATAATAGCTCCTGAACCATGCTAGTCATGTTAATGAAAATTCCGCCACAAATATGCACAAATTTACTGTATTCTGTGTACAAAAAAATCATGACTGTGCGTTCAACCGTTTCCGATATATAGGAATTGCAAAAACGTTCACCCAGCAAAAAACTAAATATCTCTGAAATCTTAAGAGGCACAAATTTGACTTTCACGGCACATTTATGCTCATATTTAAGCTATCTTTTTGCATATTAAATAGATAGCTAGATCCACTAATTAAAAAAGTTTTGCGGGCCGAACGTTCATGCAGCAGATTCCGTTTTTCTTAAATAACTCTGAAGCCGTTGGATGCACAAATATTAAATTTCGGGCACATTTACACGATATAAGGCACTAATTATCTACATCATTCAATTCTTGAAAAGGCGATACTTTTTGCTGGGCGAACACACCCTGGCCGACGAAAACTCGAATTGAGTTAAACAGTACCATCATGTAAAAGGACTTGAGAAGTAACCAAGTAAAATTAATTTTATCAAATGAAACCATCGATCAGAAATACCTAGATATAGGGTCAGCGCAAAAAATATGTCTCGATAAATAACAGCGCACTTGCGGCGTGAGCTCTTATTTTGATTAGTCTGCTTGAAACTCAGCCAACGTACACTCGTTATTCACAATGCCTCAATGCGTATTTAAAAGTTGTAAGAATAATGCCCGAAAAAACAATTTATTGGCCGGAGTGTCTTATTTTCGGTGAGTACATGTGGAATAAGTTATATTTTAAACTTTAAATAAACCAATAATATTATTTTTAACAAAATTACTGTTTTTTGACCACTACCGCTGAGAATGTTTGGCCAAGGCTAAACACGCGCCATGGCGAATGTTTGGCCAACGTTTAGTAAACAGAACAATAGATGGATGGAGTAGATTAGTATTGGAATAATTTTTACTGAGACTTGACTGAGACTTCGCTGTCCATCCGTCCGTCCGTCCGTCTATCACCAGGCTGTATCTCAAAAACGGTGATAGCTAGACAATTAAAATTTTCACAGATGATGTATTTCTGTTGCCGCTATAACGACAAATACTAAAAATAAAATAAATATTTAAGGGGGCTCCCTTACAACAAACTTGATTTCTTTAACGTTTCTTGCTCGATATTAATAACGGTGACAGGTAGACACTTTAACTATTCACACAATATTTAGTTGAATGTTCTCTTTAAATATAATTATTGAAAATAAAATATATAATTAAAGGGGCTCCCATAAAATAAAAAAGGTTATCGCCGTTTATTTGCTAAAAATGATAATGATGAAAACAGGTAGAAATTTAAAATATTCACCGAATATTATTTACTTTAAAAATAAACTATTTTTTTATGCCTGATTTGTTAGCCTTTGACCACTATCTCACCTGATGGTAAGTAATGATGCGGTCGAAGATGTTGTTCAGGCTAATCTAGAATTACTGGCTCTCAAGGACAGCTGTCGGAACACACTGTTAGGTGCTTGGCGACAGATTTTCTACTTGAGAGTGGTAGCTAGCCAGGCGGGCATTTGAAAAATGCACTACCACCATTTAGGGTTCATACCTACCTAGGATAGGAACGTACCTACCCAGCTCAATCGGACACTACGAAAAGTATCTGTACCTTGCAAGATTAGGTTACAGATAAAAATACAGAACTCTTCGTGCACGAGTCCCACTCGCACTTGGCCGGTTTCTTTTAATTAATTGGCTACTATTTTATGCTTGATAGGTTAGTTAGCCTTTGTCCAATATTTCACTTGATGGTAAGTGATGATGTCGTCGAAGATTTTGTTCAGACTAACATAGAATTACTGGTTCTCAAGGACAGCTGCCGGAACACATCGTTGGGTGCTTGGCGACAGATTTTTCAATGTTGACAGTAAGTAGCAAAGTCATACTGCCGCGTTCAGCAATGAAACATTGCGAGAAAAACAGGCAAGAAATTGGGGGCCATTCTTTTTATATATCTTTAATCTTTTACAATTTGTAACAAAGTCCATTGTTATACACACAGAAAAGAGAAAGCAATAGAAAGGTGAAGGGGGCGTGGCCCGCGAGCCTAGCATACTCCTAAACAGGAGTATTTACGTCAACGGACTATAATGCTACTTACAGTCGACCCGCGGCTAACGCACCGCATGCATCTCCGTCAATTTATATTAAAATGCTGCGTTGTGCTGTTATAAGTTGCAGATTTAATAGCGATGTCACGAATGTAAAGAAAGTAGGAATATCCTATCACCGGAAAACTTAATAAATTGTTCCTAAATGTTTTATATTTCGCTAATGAACTAAGTCGGTGCAATCTGACATATAGTGATACATGATTTTTTTTATCGTCAAATTTTATCGATAAATTGTTAGTCGCTAAATGTCACCGCATTCCATTATCTGATTTGGAGCTTTCCTGTTAGACCTACGAAAGCAAGCACCATCTGTCCCACTGCTTTTATCGCATATAGAACTTTTATCTGGACGTAAAAATGTCCGTGTAGGTCAGAAGGTTAACATCAATTAAATTAACAAATTATGCAAATATTTTCAAGAACACGCAATTTTTAAAGATTTCAACTCTTGTTTTGTGGCTTCTGTGGGCACCACCACAATTTCACCAATGTCACGTAGTTATATGGACCATCAAACGAAGTGGATTTTTAGTTTTAATGAGTTAAGTCCGGTGAGAACTGTCTAAGCCAAATTTGGTGCTGAAACATTAGATGTTAGTTCATCTATCTACTGGACGAACACACACACACACACACAAATTCTTTATATATAGGGGAAATATAGAACACCTGGGAACAACTTTTGGTTAAGTTATTTAGTATAAGAACAGTTAATTGACAGCTTTCTTTGAATATGGACTAAATACTAAGAACAGGATACATTTGAGGGAGAAAGGACGAGGGATATCTTAGGGATAATATTGTAGAGAGAAGAGTTTATTTTGGGACAACACAAGAATATGTGTTTCACATTTCCTTCGTCCAAACCACATTCACAGAGGGAGTTATAAGTTTGGCCAGGAAGACTGGGTTACAGGAATAGTTTTGACTCGGCCGGCATATTGTAGAGGTTGTCACTTTATCAGCGTTTTGGAATATTGAGAACCAGAGTTTATTGGGCATCTCAGGTTGAATGTTACCATAGAATTTACCTTTTAATATTCTAGAAATTGGCCATTTCTGGTTCCAAGTTTTTTTAAGGATGGTTTTAGACCATCCTTTTTCCATTTAGACCATAGATAGTTTTAGTTAGAAAGTCGAACAGATATCTTGATCTTGAGATTCTTTGCCCACTATACCGGCGTGACCAGGAATCCAGGCTAGGATCACATTTATGCCGTGAGAGCTTGAAAAGGGCATTTCTTATTTTTAAAGCAATTGGGAACCTTGATTTGGACCGAAAAGGGTTAGCAAGAATAGATTGGAAGCAGCTTTTGAAGTCTGAAAATATGATAGTTTTGTTCAGATTGTGTGATATTACAAAAAGAATGGCTTTCAGAATTGCGATAGCTTCTCCTGAAAAGACGGAAGTGGTAGGAAGACATTTATAATTGAAAATTATTCTCGTAGATGGGATCCAAACTACAACACCAAATGGACTATCTGGATTTTTAGAAGCATCTGCATGGCAGTCCAGCCCTTGTATTCTGTGAAGAATTTATTTATGAAAACCTTATTAGCTTCTACTGTGTTTTTATCAATACCAAAATCCAAAATAATGTTAGGTTTGAAAACGAATGCTTCGTAAGATGATGAGTACAAAGGCATAACAGGATTCTGAAGGGGAGAATAATTAAGAAGGGTGAATTGTAAATAGCTGCGGAGCAGACAAGGGAAGTCCTCAGATGAGGCTTTATTGCATGAGTCATATAATGTCAGTAAACAATCTAGTTTTTCACGAACAGGGTGATTTGAGTTTTGACTTAATTTAAAAAGGAATTTATCGGAGAGAAACTGTCTGCGAAGGCTAAGAAGAGGTTCTACACACTCAACTTGCATGGCATTGATAGGGATTTCAGCAGTGTTCATTCACCATGACAGACCAAAGCTACTTTGACAACATCACATGATTTTTTTTCCTTTTCTTCCGTTTGGATTAGGACATATGTACAGCAGGCGGCATTGCAGCATCGCGGGGTGTGTTGCAGCAACGCAGGCGCGAACGGAACCGAACACGCGAACTTTTAGGTTATGAGTTAGTCTATTTTGGATATTTTCGTTATCATCAGTAAGGATAATATCTCATTGGCTGCCATTCAATTCATTTGATAAAATGTGTAATAGAGAAATACACAAACATACTGTTTTAATATTTTGCTAAATAATAATATCTAGAAATAGCATTCGCCGATTATGCAATAAGTATAATTCTTTTCAATGGAAATAAAATGATTACCAATTTAATTAGCTGGTAGTTACTATTGTGTCGGTCTCCTTGATTTTCATTCATGTATACAAATCGGAATCCCGGTTGGCGGACGATATACAGATTTATAGAATCACCCTGAGACTTGCGTAATCTGATTCTCATAATCAGGTTTTTGAAAGCATTGGCTAACTAGAATAAAAATGTATTTCTCTACTATAACGGAAATTATTTATAACCAAAAAATTAATCTAACATACTTTAAATATCTTATCTGTTAAATTTATTTTAACACTTTTTTCCTATACACATGAAATTGTTATTTCACTTGGTTTCAGATTTCATAAAAAGATTTAAATCTCACATATGAATTTCATGTGTTTGTAATAATTTTACTAGAAATAAGCAAGCCTATAACATATTATATCGAAATTAAGCTGTGCTTCGTAGTAATAGCTTTATTTTATTTTTATCGTAATTTTCTTATTCAGCATCTTCACTGCTGAAGGTTGTGTCTATAAATCGTTTTTAGTCGATAGAAAAACTTATCGATAAACATGTACTGCATCACTGGCTAGGATACCACTTTTTGTTCCGAATAAATAAATAAAAAAGGCTAAAATTTACCAGCTATCACAATAAATCTTTTCCCGTAATCATTTTTCGTGCTGTTATTTGTAAACTATTTTTCAATTGTCTATGCTCAGATTTTACCAAGGAACGATTTTAAAATTGAATATTACTTGACTGAGAGACTGCACAATTACTGTACCGATATTGTCGACTGGCAACTTTCAACAGATATTAGGGGAATCACCATATATCTGTCTCGCTGACTGAAAGAGATAGCTTGACAAAGTTCACAAGAAATTCAATCTTACCACTCTTTAGATAAGGTGTATTTTCAACTGTTATAAATTGGCTTATTAAACGTTTCAATTGGGTAAAAATGGGACTAATCAGGGAATCGGATTGTTTGTAGTGAACAATAAAGATGTAATGTCAAGTATGATTTATATGTGTTGAACTGGCTACGCTCGTTTTCTAAGAAAACTGACATGGCTGCCACTCTAAATAGTATTTTATATCTCTATGGTTATACATATTACAATATATATTACATCCCTTGTAATATATATTGTAATTAAACCTACGGTTCTTTTGCGAATGGCCCAAGAATTTTCGTTTTCGAAATGTATCATATGTTCTTTTAATTATTTTTTTACATGCAACATGAAATTTATTTTTTTATGAGAATTATTACAACTTAAGGAGTGTTATTATAAAATTGTAAACTTTATGAATCTCAGAAGGACTTTTTATCCGTCTTTGCTAATCTATAACTTGGACAACGATGTGATGACAACCTTACGTTAGGCGGTAACCACTACCTATAACATACAACATAAGCATTTCGAGGCAAGTGTTGAACTGCACTGCGCCCATCACCCTGAGACATACAAATGCTAAAACTCATGTGCCTGTAATTTCATGGCTCTTAGGGACTGCTTCTGTAATCAAAATAACCTAGGAGGGATATGATAAGGCTAGGGCAAGGGTATATAGGATAGCGCAACTTGATGCCAGTAGGCCTAATAATGTAACACCTACATTTTCTTTATGAGATTACAACGAGCATGAGTGACATCTGTTGTTAAGCGGTACACAAACTCTGCCTCTAAAAGATTTCTTTTTCACAAAGCATTTCATCAAAAGTGACGAACTGCACTGGCGCGCCGTTACCTGAAGACATACAGTTGTTAAGGCCTGTAATTTTAGTGGCTCTCAAGGAGTGCTGCCGGAACACACTGTTAGGTGCTTGGTGACAGATTTTATACTTGAGAGTGGTGGCTAGCCAGACGAGCATTCGCAGTCCATACCGGTTGGATATCACTGGTTTAGTTGTATTGTAATAGTCGTTGTCATCTTATAATTTAAATTTAACTGAATCATTTCATGCATATAATATTCTTAAGAAAATCAAGACTCGGTAAAGTAAATACAGTGTAAACTTTATATAACGACACTGAAGGAACTGCTTATTTTATGGCGTTATAGAGAGTTACCGTAAAAAGGAGAGAAGAAAAAAGTTTGTGATCAAGTAAGAACATGATAATGTATAGATAATTCATGACTCCTACTTATTTGTCATGGTAAACAACAATCTTCACGTGTAAGCAATCACAATTTGTAAACAAAAGAACGAATTTCTTAGAAAGTTCGGTATGCATGATATTATGGGCTAGTCTAGTTTGTTATGGGCTAGGATAATGAAGGGACAAAAGAACGTAGACAGCTGCGCAGTTTTCACTAATTTTGGCATAAAAGGTACTTTTTATTACTTAATTATTGTCGTTATTGAGATTGGGTATAATGCTATATAAAGTGTATCACTGTATGGAAAACAAGCTAAACCATATAAAGCCAAGTGATTTCAACGCTTTAGGGAGTGTGTCGTTTAATCGAGTGACGTTACGTGGAGTTTACACTGTATGTTGATTTCTTAAAAACATCACTCAGTTATTTGCTATAAACCTTTCCATATAGCCCACTTTTGCAACACCAACGTGGTCGCTAACTGTTGCGAACTTACGATACATAATATGAAAATGTGCGAAATATGCCGAGTTTTTATTATTAATTCTGAGATATACATGATGTAGCCAGTGCCTGATGGTATTCGCCAGGTCTGTCTATTAAAGTTACAGTGTCACCATAGTGTGTGACAATGCACTGCGCTTGACACTTCGAGACATTCGTAAGTCTCGATGGTCCAGTAATTTTACTTGCTACAGTGCCCTTCAATCCTAAACACAAGTAGTGTTTGCACACTGGTACTTGGAATTAGAATATCCGACACTGCGGTGTCGGATATTCTTCTCTGTCGGCCACTTGCTTGATAGGCCTATCCCCTATTAAAATCAACTGCCTTATGATCGGCATATGCAGCAGAATGTAGACAGAATTTACAACTTTTGGTCCGGCCCGATTCATTAAATACCTTTTTAATATTGTTGGCCTTACACACACATTGTTTTGTTACTCAGTAAGCCAGACTAACCATCAACCTACCGGCCAGCGAGGGCGCAGTCCGTGCCCACATCAGTCAACAAAAAGCGGCCGCGACGTGCTATCGCCATCCATCGCCGCAGTCGGCACACAACCCAGTCCGGTTATCCCGGTGTCAGTACATTCTCAACTCTGTAACGCGGCAACTCGGTTCTAATACTACCCTTCATCATTACCGGACGACCGATCATTATTATGAGGACCTCATTTGAAATTTTAATACATTTTTATTCCCAAGAAGAGCTTTGTTTTATCAATTGCAAGATAATAATAATAATAATCATTTATTTCAGATAAAATCCATATCACTTACATAGCATAATAAAATGTTACTCACAGAAAGAAAAAAGAAAAGATCTAAAATTACACAAATATTATTAATGTCACTAGAGACGTCAATATCTTTTTTTTTAAACAACCGAAATTTTTTTATGTAAAGGTTGAGAAAATATATACATTATAAAAATAACTATATAAATCGTAAAGTTAAGTAAAAAGTACATAATTAATCATAATAATATAATAATAAACTTGATCAAATACATGTTTCGATCTTCAAACTAACATTTAATAGGTAAGTAAAAATTTAAAGATTTCGTCTTTTGTGACTTTAATAATAAATTATTAGCGATGAACCATTTAGAGCTAATCGATAACACATTATCTACTTGTACTAGTTTGTTATCTCACCTATCTATTTAAAAATCAGAAAGGCGTCGTCTGCGAATAAAGCAATCTGCAAAATATATCTTTGACTATTTATATAAGGTGCATCAAGGTAAGTTCGGATAATATAAATAACTTCTAAACATTTTTGCGGGCATTTTTTTCCTAGCGATAGCCCCACGTGAAGCCCCATTTTGTTTTGCCCTATCAAATCCGAGACTATAGCAGTGATAAGCTGGTTGTGACACAAATTAAAAATATAACTTTCGAGCACTTTCATGGAAAATCCGATTTTTCCCCTGGCTTTGTTTCTTTCTTTTTCTGGTGTATATTGATCTTTTTAAATAGACAGGTTGCTGACACATAATTTGAATAAAATCAAGATTGGATCAGAATCAGGAAGAGCGTTAAGCAATGGAAGGGAGTATAGGGATAGTTTTTATTGCTAAAATATTCCTTTGTTGTTCACTAGTCAGATTAAACATATTATAATTAGAACAAAGAACCAATATCCTATTAATATTAAACCGCATCGATTACCTATCATTCAAGCTAAAGAAATCAGAAATTAAATAAGTTACCTCAGGAAAACATTATCAGCAATCACATTCAGTCGGTTTAAACTAGCAAAAAGCTCAGCTTCGTCGCGTTTATTTTACAACCTGATTCAAGTATTAAGTAGATTAACTACGAAATAATTAAGTATTGAGTTCAGTTCTGTTGCAGTGATGTTAACTCTTTGGTTTTCTAACAGATGGCGTTAGTATTACAATAACATTCTATTCAATGAATACAAAATTGTTAATGTTAAATTTTTATGCTTATAAAATCACATTGTTTTTACAGATGACAAATCTAGATATTAAGTTTAATTACTATGTTAAAGCTCAAATCTATATGCGTGATAGTTTTTCAGTAAAAAGGGGCCACAAAATGTTCAAGTTGTGGGATAGTAATAGGACTTGGTTTGCACGCTCTAACGAGTTCCAATTTCTGAGACAAGAGGTGCTACATTTAAGTTATACCATTACCAGCGAAGGCATTGAGCCTCAATAAGAATAAAATTGATGCAGTTGTGGAATATCCTTTATTAAAAACTAGCTTTCCGTGTCGATTATCGCGCTAAAAACATTAACCTCTTTTTGCGCAGTTGGATAAAAACTATTCTTTGTTTTTTCCCGGGTCTCAAACTATTTCCATACCAAATTTCATTCAAAGCGGTCCAGTAGTTTTGGCGTGGAAGCGTAACAGACAGACAGAGTTACTTTCGCATTTATAATATTAGTACTGATTGCGTCACAAAGAAAAAAAAATAAGAACTTTCTACAAGACTTCGCAAAGATAACAAGATCTTTAACAGTGTGTTTATAAAAGGGCCGCAAATAGTCATTGACGATGGCTTACTTTTACGGCTACTTTCTGATTTTAGTAAAAGTTTTCACAGGAGATTGAAGCTAAGTACATTTCTATTGAAAAACATCTTTTAGCTTTTATATAATCTCATTCGGTAATATTCTAATTATGAAATTAAATACAGACTTTTATTGGCAAATTTTATGTACATACTTCTTTAAGAAAATTAAAAAGTTAAATTAAAGCATTGTTCTCCTAACAAAACAATGCTCTAAAACAATTTTTTAATTATTAAAGTACAATGTGTCTCGACCAAAGAGGTTAGAATTCAATTTAAGTACACATTATCTATGGTGAGCGAGATGCGCGCGCAACGCGCTGCGCTGGTTCCGAACCAATAGACCAATAACAGACTTTTTCCATTTTGGCGCTATTTCGTACATACGAATTTGAGTAATATTTTGTTGGATAAAACTTTGGTAGCAAAAATGTCAAGCAACACCCACGATACTGATGATTTAACTCCACCTGACATTCTAGAAACAGCTACGAAACTGACGAATAGTTTTTTGCCAGAAAAATCAAGAAAAGCGTATAGCCACAGAGAGTTGAAATACAGGTAAAAAAATGTTTAATGTAGCCATGAGATTAAATAAAGTAGTGTATGCAACTGCATATAATTAGGTATTAAAACACTCGTGTAATCTTATTTTGAAACTCGCCTGCGGCTCGTTTCAAAAAACTACACTCATGTTTTAATACCCTCTATTATATGACAGTTGCATAAACTACTATTATATGGCCAGTGAAACATTTCAGGCCATACCTTTTAGATAATTCCCTAATTGCAATTAAAATTGGATGATACAATAAAAATGTATGCGTGATCATAAACAATAACTTTATTCAGAAGTCACGAAGTAGCAAAAGGCGCTTCTCCAATTATTAGTTTTCAACTGCAAAAGTCACTCCATTCTAAAAGTAAATAAACAAAATTTCTTAATCTACAAGACGTCCACTGGCCCCACCCATAGCTATACTTACTACATTATTCGTTGTGTGACTCTTGAACTTGCTCAAAAGCAGAATGGTTGATATTACACCTCTGGCAATAAATTATCACTGGAAATACTACTCAGCTCTGGAAGACGTAAGATATGGTATAGCTATTGTTTATACTATTAATTTTCACCGACTGGGCCCACAGGGAACCAAATTCCCAAGCCGGCCGGCCCAGACGGTGAAAGGACGAGCTTGACGCGTTTTATTCAAGAGAGTTTGGCAAACCCAATCAAGAAGCTGTATTGAAATGAGGGAAAGGAGGCTTTTCCTATCAGCGGACGATAAGGGCTAAACACAAATAATAACAAATTGGTAATACCTTAATTGTCGGTTGGCGATATTATGATGAAATCGTCGAAGATGTTGCGTGTTTTCTTAAAAATATCTAGTCTAGACTAATTACTTACCTATCTTTGATTCGCAGAGAAGTGAGCAATATTTTGATCAATTACGTAAATACATACTTTACAGGATTACTAATAAAAAAAAATATTCACCTACGTAAATACATAGATTACAGGGGGACTCCCCAGATAAGTCTTTATATAAAATCAGAGGTAGGTACACAAAACATTGCATAATGCATTCTAATAGTGTTCCGTCCACCGATATACTTCGGCCGATTTAGATAAATACAATTATTGAATAATTGTCTTCCTATCCCCAACTATGAACTATAACCATTAGGGTTTTAGTTTGAGTTACTTATAAACAAACGTAACCATTGTGTAGTTTTGAGATCATTGTGCCATCAGCGTCACATTTCTTAATCTTGTGACTTGGTTAACTACCAGTCGATACCTATATATAATTGAAAACGAATCAGTGTTTTGCTGAAACTAAACAGTATTTATTCTCCAAAGTTAAGTTATACCTACACTCAAACTAAGTATGTACCTACCTACTATAATTTTGTTAAAACTCAATATTACCTATGAATAATTATTTTGTTACGATCAACAAAGACTTAGTAAGGTTATCTTGCCAATTTATGTTGGAAAATCTAGAAGTAATAAGTGTTAACAATTGTAACTTTTCAACTGTTCAAGGCATGCTCGTATGTATAACTGGAACAATTAATAATTGGCAAGCTAATCATTTCACTTTTACCTTTCATACCACTCTTGAACGAGGCGCCAAAGCCACTTTTGACCTATTTTATGTGACAATACTGACAATCGTAATCTGTTGACTCAAGATTTTCTTAAATATTTGTAGATCAACTTAGTATATACATAGTTATAGATTCAAGATTTATATATGCTTAGAAACATCGTACAAAAAACAATATAAGTTTATATGTACTATATAGGTACTATGTGTACGGCTTAGATCGTGTGATACCTTTTACGGCTAAACTTGTAACTGTGGAGGTAGAATCTCGACTGCTTTAGCGCGCTTTCAGTGCACGTTCTAACATTCGGACCTAAATTTGCGGGCGTGGCTTTATTTCACTTAAAAGAATTTCATGGTGCCATCGTTGTTACAGAACTTAAGCTTTGTGTAGAACGTAGATCCCAAGACATTGGACTAGAAAGCTATGTTCAGAGCTCACTGAGTAGTTACATTAGCCTTTTTATGTTATGTAATAAACAAATGGAGGTTACTAAAGTTGTATAATGTTTCACAGAGTCTACCTCAAAATCTAAGCTAGGAATCTGAAGTTTGGGTATCTTATGTCACCTACAAATACTAAAAATTTCAGTCTAGTCTAGATCATCCATTCTTATACTCGTATTCAAGACCTTCTAATGATGCTTCGTGTAGAAAATCGTCGAATATTCGTCAGTTGATTTACGTGTCATTAATGAAGTCAAGCCGACTTAGCAGTAAAACTAGGAGGAATTAATAGTAAAACAAAAACAAGTTTTTATAAAATAGCTCCCCCCCCCCCCCCCCAATGCCACTTCCTGGGATGCAATATAGGCATGGTTTTTTTAAACTTCCATATATCATTCCGACCTGTGCCGCCACGCCGTGCACACCTGTCTACAGCTCCGCCAGTATCTCCCAGTGAGACCGCAATAGTCCCCGCACTATTGCCGTCTCACTCGGGTCATCGTTCCGACGCTAGTTGCAGACCAGTGCCTTGGAATACGCAGTCCTGACGAAGTTTTGTTTTGTGTGCAGAAGCTGAGCAGCCGCCGAACGCCGTGCAACGTGAGCTACGAGCTCGCCGTGCCGTCGCGCAGAGGCGCTCTAAGACGTCAGGCATTACCACCTTCCCAAGTCCCTTGTTTCGGAACAACATAATATCGGGCTGGTGGTCTTGTTTTGACCGCACTTTTCAGTGCGCATTTCACAACTTTACTACTCGACACAACATTGTAACAGTGCGCGTAACAACACACTTTGTGCTGTTAAGCGACGTCGTTCAGGCGTGGGGTAGCGTCAGCCAAACCCGTCTGAACGATCAAATCCGCCATTTGCTGCGGTCGCAGTGTGACACCCTACGGTGACAACGGCCACTGTTGTTGTTTTGGTTTAACCTTGCACCGTGGCCTTTCCCGCTTCACGGGTCAGCCGAAGCAAGCTGGGCTCCGGGACAACTGACCTTGGGGTCGCCCCTAGTCAACCCCGGAGTAGCATTAGGAGCACCCCTCTCCGCCGAGAAAAAAGCTCGGAGAGGGTACACAACTAGGGCACACCATAGGTACTCACTCCCTCTCACACAAGTGAGCTCACGAGTTGCGAGAGGGAGACAGAACCCGTTAGGCCATCCTGAGTATTCCCCTCAGGATGCAACGTCCCTCTAACGGTGAGGTGGAGGTCCTTCAGACATTCGCCCTCCGCCACCCCGATCTGTATGTTGCTCATATGCAACTCCTCGAAGAGGAAGCGAGTGCCCGCCTCACGGACACTCTTATTGCTCCCTCCGGGACTTCAATCCCGGAGGCCAACGTCCCTCCTCTGACCCGGTCCTTCTCAGAGGACAGTCCGACTTCGCCCGCTCCGGGCCCAGACTACAGACGCACGGTGGCAGCCCCTCCCCGTGAGAGGTCTCGCTCGCGCTCACCGATCGGGAGGCCAGCGAGCACCCGTCCCTCCTTCGCCGTTGTCGAGCCCACTTCGGACTCAGAAGCGGAGATGGAGGTAGATCCGAGTCGCGCCTTACGCACCGACTCGGACTCAGACAACGACGGCTATACCGTCGTAGATAGGAAACGCAAGCGTGCTCCTAAAGCCGCTAGTTGCGCAACTTCCGCCCCTCCCGCCAAGGCACCCGCTAAGGCCCCCGCCTCCGGCAAGAAGCCGACCCCCGCCCCGCGCCCCGCGTCTCCTCCCTCCGCTCCGGCCACCACTGCCGCGTCCCCTCAGGACGCGAGCGCGCGCCGCGAAAAACCGCCTCCGCCCCTGTTCATTCAGGACAAAACCAAATGGGACATGCTGTCCCGTTTAGTTTCGGATCGTGGGATCCATTATACTAATGCCCGCTCCACGCAGCAGGGCATTAAAGTCCAAGTGTCCACCATTAGCGACCACAGAGCGCTAACAAAGCTCCTCCGTAAAGAGAGCATAAGTTTTCACACTTATGCGCTCGAAGAGGAGAAAGTCCTCCGCGTTGTCATCCGCGGAGTGCCCAAGGAGGTACATACCGATTCGGTATGTGCCGACCTGAAGGCACAAGACTTCCCCGTACATGCAGTTCACCGCATGTACAGCGGGAAGGACCGCAGTCCCTACGATCTAGTACTCGTAGTACTAGATCGTACACCTGAAGGCAAGGCCATTTTTAACTTAAAAAAGGTCTGTGGCCTCTCAGGACTCGATGTCCAAGCCCCATACAAGAATGGGAGTCCCTCGCAGTGCCATAACTGCCAACTATACGGGCACGCCTCCCGTTTCTGCTTCGCTCGCGCTAGGTGCGTTAAGTGCCTAGGCGATCACGCGACAGCAGCGTGCACTCGCACCCGGGACTCGCCGGACCCACCTAGTTGTGTCCTATGCGGTGCTCAAGGGCATACCGTGAATTACCGTGGTTGCCCTAAAGCACCACGAGTGAACCACAGGGTGGCAAGGCATAGGCCGACCCGTCCCTCTTATGACCGCTACCAACGGGTAAGCCCTAAACTAACGGTAGTACCTGCCTCACAGGTAATACCCGCGCCGCTCCCAGCCCGTAACGCATGGTCTAAACCACCCAGTATGGTTAAGACCGTCGCTACCGCCCGCGCCCCGGCCCGCGCGCCCGCACCCGCGCCCGCACCCGCACCCGCCCGCGCCGCGGCCCCTGCCCGCGCACCGGCCCCGGCTCGCCCCGCGCTCCCGGCACCCGCTGCCAACACCGTTCGCGCCCCTCCCCGCGCCGCTTCCCGGCCACAAGCTCCCCCTATGCCATTGATGGCTGCCCCTCTTCAAGAGGCAATCAACCTAGTCAGCGATCTGGCTATGTCGGTTGACATCAATGAGGTACAAGAGCTATTCCACAAGATGCAATACGCTCAATCCCCAGCGGACGTGATCCAATACACATTGGAACACGCAAACTTACTAAGCGCCCTTAAGCGCTTCGTCCCCCAGGCCCCTCCCCAGTACAACCACTATGGGTAGTACAACCGAACGCACGAAACCGTACTCAGTTTCGTTAGCGTCATTTAACGCTGACGGCCTCTTCAAACAACGTGACCTCGTCCACGACTTTTGTTGTACCCACCTTATCGATATCTTATGCGTGCAGGAAACCTTTCTAAAACCGGGGAAGGCGAACCCTAGGTTTGCCAATTACAGAACGGTACGTAATGATAGAGTGAACTCCCGTGGGGGAGGCACTCTTATCTATTACAAAAGGTCCCTGCACTGCATTCCCCTACCTACCCCGACTCTTGTTAATATGGAAGCATCTTGTTGCCTCCTAGCTATGACTGGTCATCAACCTATAGTCATAGCGTCCTGTTACCAAGCTTGCTCCAAGCCGATCGTCCGAGCTGACCTAGAAGCCTTGTTCTCATTAGGAAGCGCCGTCCTTCTGATTGGCGACTTCAACAGTAAGCACATCCTATGGAATTGTAACGTCAACAATCCCAAAGGTATTGCACTTGAAAACCTAATCGCAGAACTTAACTTTGACATAATTGCGCCCACTGAGCCCACTCACTACCCTTATATGGAAGACCATCGATCTGACTTGCTTGACATGGCACTACTCAGAGGCGTAACACTCCGGTTACGCTCCATAGAAGTGGTTCACGAGCTTCACTCTGACCACCGACCCATTATACTGCGACTAGGTCCCGACCCAACGACTGACCTCCCCCGCCCCACTAAGACGATAGTGAACTGGAAGCAAGTAGGCGATGCCCTAAAGGCTATCAGTTCACCGGACCTTGACAAGATCCCTGACGACATCCTGACAAAAGATGACGTAACCCTTGCGATCGATTCGTTCACCAATCACCTCTCCACCGTAGTAGGTGCATCCGCAAAGGAGGTCATAGTGCCGGACGACCGGCGCCTTGTCATTCCAGCGGATGTGAGACGATTGGTGACGGAGAGTAAAGCAGTGACCCGACATTACGACTCTTACCCCAGTAAAGAGAACAAAACTAAGAAACGCCACTTTGAACGCATGGTTCAAAGTCGCATGTCTGAGTTGCGTGATCAACAATGGGGCGATAAACTTTCAAACCTCGTGCCAAGCCACCATGCTTACTGGGACTTGGCGCGAGGCTTGAAAGGAAGTAACCATAACGACATGCCTCCCTTATACAGACCAGTCCCACTAGTCCCAGCGTTCTTTGACGAAGACAAAGCTGAGTGCCTAGCTGATAGCCTAGAGGCTCAGTGTTCCCCTAACGTAGATCACGTTGACCAAGCTCACCTCGATTCGGTGGATGCTGAAGTCGAACGTAAAAGCTCTGTGGTCACCTCTGAACTCCCACCAATCACCTTAGCGACTTACGCTGAGGTGGAGAGACAGATCAAGGCCCTCCGACCGCGCAAATCCCCCGGTGCCGATGGCATCTCCAACAGGGTTCTTAAAACCCTCTCTCCTCCTCTCATCCATCTCTTAGTCAGCATCTTCAATGCTGCTATGAGCCACTGCTTATTCCCAGACACCTGGAAATGTGCAAATGTCATTGGCATTCACAAACCAGGCAAAAGCTCATCTGACCCCACCAGTTACCGCCCCATCAGCCTCCTCAGTGCCTTAGGCAAACTTTACGAGCGGTTACTTGCAAACCGTCTCCAGTCCCATGCTAAGGAACACCACCTTATCCCAGATGAGCAGTTTGGCTTCAGACCCGGACACTCATGCGTCCAACAGGTGCACCGCCTCACGGAGCACATCATTGAGGGCTTCAATAAGTACTCCAAACCCCAGACTACGCTAGCAGTCTTCCTCGACGTAGCGAAAGCTTTTGACAAAGTCTGGCACAACGGCTTGATCTACAAGCTATACCAATTTGGCGTGCCAGAACGTCTTGTGCTCATCCTACAAGACTTCCTTAAAGCCAGAAGCTTTCGCTATCGCGTGGAAGGCACCCTCTCCTCCCCCCACCCAGTCAGAGCCGGAGTCCCTCAGGGCTCCGTGCTATCACCTATTCTTTTTGCACTGTATACCAGTGACATCCCACGCTCTCAGCCCAAAGTATTCCTAGCCCAATATGCGGACGATACCGCCATTTACACCACTGGGTGGCATATCAACAGACAGTCCTATTTCGTCATGCAACGGGCCATCACCGAGATCGGTGACTGGTTCCGAAAATGGCGCATCGCGGTCAACCCAGCTAAAAGCACAGCTATGTGCTTTACTGAGAAGACACGCTCCCCTTACCCGAAACCGCTTATTTTGTTCGACGAACCCATTCCCTGGGTTCCTAGAACAAAATACCTCGGAGTCACCCTTGATCGTCATCTCACCTTTAACGATCACATAACAACCGTCCGTAACAGAGCGGCCTTCATAATGGGTCGCCTTGGTCCCCTACTTCGCAAAGAGAGTAAAATGTCTCTTAGTAATAAGAAGACACTTTACACTGCCTGCATCCGCCCCATCATGACTTACGCATCAGTAGTGTTTAGTCATGCTAGTGAGGCCCACCTTCATAAACTTCAAGTCATCCAAAACCGTTTTCTTCGTAATGCAACCGGCGCCCCGTGGTATATCCGGAACACCGAGTTGCATTGCGACTTAAACCTTCCCTCTTTAGCGCAGTTCAATAAGGACTGCGCCCGCCGATACTTTGATCGAGCGCCCCACCACCCGAACCCATTGGTTGTCCAGGCATCGAACTACTCGACTGCCTCTTCTATCCCATTTTTCAAACCCCCCCGTCGCCGACCACGGCAGGTATTAGACGACCCGGATGACCCCATCGCAGCCATTACATTGGCAGCTTTAGCGTTATCCGCAAGTCGTCGAGGTAAAATCCCCAGGTGTGAGGTAATTAGAGGTCACACAATCAAACACCGAGCCCGCCGGCGAGCTCGAGGCAAAAACAAGGTCACGATAAATTGCTCTCCAAATAGTCAAAGAGTATTATTCAGTAGGGCCCAATTGTGCAACACTGCAGTTGCACAGAGGCATTTTGCTCCGATCCCCCCCATGTCTCTCGACAGCGAGACAAGCCGAGGTCCGAACCACAGTGGTGCCCTTGAGCTCGCTATCAACCCCTCCTATAGTAGCGGCACGTTTTCGGCGTCCGCAGGAGACGGAGGTAGAAAGCGCTTTTCGCCTTCTACGCCCGTCTCGGGAGAAGTGCCTTCGGCACTTCTCCCTCCCGGGCTATTGTAGGGCCAGGCCCTCGCCCAAAACCCGGTGGAGCTGGACGACCGCACAGGCGGTAGCCAGCATCTATGTCCTCCCTAAACAAACAAACAAACAACTTCCATATATCACTATAATGCAGATAGTCACTATTCATATGAACAAAATAGTAAGTATACACGAGCAATATAACAAGTACGAATGTTAGTTGTTTTAAAAGAAAAGTTCATTTGTTTTATTTGGCCGGTTAACTTTTTATTAAAGCGATGTTTTTTTCTCATGATTGTTATCTCATGATTGATAAATCGTGTCTAAGTAAAACCTGCAGTATTGCTATTCTGTTGCACATCGATTAAGACAGATAAGATAAATTAAACCTAAAATAATCGTTAATCAACACGTCAATTAGTTTTGACTAAGTTGTAGTGTTTTTGTACTACGTACTAGATTTCACGATGCATTTGCTATTTGACTGAAAGTTATTGATTCCATGCCTCTAACTTTGGTTGAGCTTCTACACTTTTATACAATGTGGGCGTGTATAGAGCGGCATTAAAAATCGAGAATTCAAATCAACGTGAACCTTGACGTAAAATGCAATAGTCAAGTAGGTATGTTAAATTTAATGTTGTTCTCGTTGTGTGAAATGGAGAGCTGCGTGTGAAGCATAGGTAATAGATAGTTATGTTCCTCTTTTTAAAAGGTTATAAAACTTCCTGTGCCTTTACTTTATATTTTTAAGATCGGTGTATTAGTCAATAAAACTCTACATTATTTGCTAAGTTTTGTATCGTAACAGCACTAATCTAATACATATAAACAAATTGTACATATACCGTCGCCACAGTAATTTATCCAAAAGTATTTTAGCCTATTAACTAATTTATTAATTAAACTTTTAATTTATTATTGAACAAATATTTATTTGGGATGCCAGTCTTGAATTGCATAGTAAGATATTGGGGATCTTCCTGTGGAAGTCGAAAGAGGCGACGAAGGGAAAAGTACCAGAAGATTTTGAAACGATGATAGCCGACCGGTAATAGCAATGGACTGCCGCAGGTCCATGGTTTGATCCCCGCTGCTGGCTTGAGCTTCACGGCATTGTGGAAAGGCATTTAGTGAATTCTAGCCTAGCTAGGTTCCATCATTAAGTAGAAAATATATCACAATGCACCTAACAGTGTATTCCGGCAGCAATCCTTGAGACCCAGTATAAAATATCAGGCACAACTATATATATAGGTATACGTTTCAGGATGTTGGGTGCATCTGTTACAGGGCTAACATCATTGGGTTAGTTGTGGTACATGAACTCACCTATTTTACTACGCCATTGGCTCCTGCAATGGCATTCAAAGTGTGAGTGTAGAGCAGACTGATATTTTAAAAAAGGATTTTTTATTGGCCATACGAATTTGTTCATTCTGCGGGTGTAGTTCTCTTGTTGGGTTTATTTTCCTGCACACGCACTATAATTACACTAATTGTAGAATTCTATAATTATTGAGTTTTGACAGCTTGTTTGGGATAGACGCAGCGAGTAAAGCGTTATCTTCCGCAAAGAGCTCTATTCGTATTATGTTTGGCCTTTCCACGCATTATGTTATGTTTTTCAGTGTGGGTACATCGTTTATGTACAAGATAACTATAAGATAACCTATTGAATAACTATTTGCAGAATCGCAATATCAGCCCCAGTATACCCGTGGTATTGGAATATTCGGAAGTATTAAAATTTATTTGAACATTTCAATATTCACTACAAAAATTTGCTTTAATTGAATGAGAGTCCACACTTCACTTCCTTAGAAGTACATTTTGACACCATTTATTAAGAATAGCAATGGAGTCAGGCTAAGAACAACGTTTTTGTGGGCCATTTTTACTACAAAAGTTATTTTCTGCCATACCATGAATATAGTTTTTTTTTTCAACGGATGTGGTATATCATATTAACACAACCCTTTTATATTATGGAAATAATTAAATAGTAATTAGATAGTAAAGTAATTCTAGGTTAGCCTGAACAACATCTTCGACCACATCATCACTTACCATCAGGTGAGATAGTGGTCAAAGGCTAACCTTATCAGGCATAAAAAAAAAAAAAATGGATAGAGAGAAAGCTGAGATATAACAATTGTAAAGACCACCCTTACATAAAAACTTATCTTCTGTAATTTTTTGGGTGGTTGCTGTTCCAAATATTTACTCTATTCTACAAAGCATCAGCAGCAGTCCAGTTTTAATTAAATAGAAGCAGTCATCCCGCTTAGTGACACTGCACAAGCGATCGGTTGTTTTCGGCTAATATTGAAAAACCCAAACGGTCGATTGCTGCTTTGTTTTGCCAACGTATATATATCTAATATACATATTATCTATATGCTACCATTATCATGCTACGTCTCCTGAAACTCTGTCCTACATCAACCTATACCTACATCAAGTACGACCATGACGCCCTTTAGTTCAATCTGGCAAGCTGGGCACTGCATCATGCGGGCTGTTAGTAACGGTATCAAAAAAAATCTCTATTGAATTGTGAGGAATCCATAGTGAGCACAGCTTTATACACCCAAATGTTTGTGTTTGATTTATTATTTCAAGAAATTGATATATTAACTTTACCGAGTCTGTATATATTTGAAAAATATTATGTATGTTCTGAAAAAATCGAGTAAATTTAAATTATATAGTGACAACCACGACTACAACACTTTTATATAAAATAGCGGTACCATGCTTTAGACTAGTAAAGACAAATAAAAGGTCCTCTTTAGGTAATTGTGTGCGGTTTTATGATAAAACTCTTAAACATATTACAATGCTCACAGAAGGAAAATTCAAGTTGCACGTGAAAAACATTTTGATTAAGAAATCCTACAATACAGTTTGTGATTACTTAAACGAAAAAATGCTTTGAAAATTCCGCCCCTGTCAAGCTATTACCTGTCACCTACGTAATTTAAACAAATATTGTAATAATTGTATTACACATTGTTAAAAGACGTTGTTTAAAAGAATGGCCCCGAGTTTCTTGCCCGTTCTTCTCGCAGTGGGTCTATAATTTTTTTTGCTGAACGTGGCAGTATAACGTAGAATATTTCAATATTAACATTTGTAATTGACCTTCATAAGAGCGTCATAGACGCCTAAATTGAATAAATGATTTTGAATTAGAATTTTGAATTTGATATCTGTCACATGCCTAAGTCTAAAGATGCCCGAATCTCATGTAAGGCCATTTATCTGTATGTTTCGTTCGATCGCAATATGACCCACAGCATCAATGTTTTTGTTGTTCGCACCTTACTGGTCCATGCTCCTTGCCCTGGTTATACAGAGGGACCGATGCTATAGGTACAGTACGAACAAAATTACAAATGTTTGTTGAATGGGCGAAATAAGGCCTTAATTATTAATCCTATTACGATGAGAATATTATATAGATAATACTCCCAAATTTACTGATTAAAATTATTGTATAAATTCCAATGATATAACATAATATTTTGATAAATTGTTGAAGATAACCATCTATAAGAATTTTAGGTCAACGCAAAAGCCAGTACAATATTTTTTTCAAAGAAATATGGCATTCAAGTCCCTATAGTGCTTCATTAGGGTACCTTTAGAACTCAGGTGAGATCTTTACTTGATCTACTCATTGACCAAAAACTAAAAATGAAAAATCTCTATACAAAGACCTAATAAATCATCAATGTATTGTATGATGTTTATGGGAGATATAAACTAATGTGAGAGTGTTCTAGAATAGAAGGGTAGTGACATCATAAAAGTGTTCAAAAAACACTACTTTCGTTCAGATGAAGTCTAGTTTCTAGTTAAGTCAATCGAGAGATGCGGATTCGGCTACGGCACGAGATGCAAAATTGTGCCCTAAAAATTGCAAATGCGAGTCTTAGTTAAACAAATTATTAATGTTGAGACTTACTTAGTTTGGACATTGAGTACTATTGAACAAACAGTGAAAGCAAACCAAACAATGTACATACTTTGTTTTATCAATGTAGTGTTTGTTTAATTGAAATGCTTAAGTACCTCCTAATAAATCGTTTATAAAGAACTTATCTTATTACAAGGAAAGTTCAAAGGCTGATTGCAATATTGCTTTAGTGTAAACCAATAAAATTCTTTTGTATCAAAATCTAAGTAAATTGTAACATAAGCAGTTTAATCAATTATAAGCCACCAATGAATTGTGTTTTGTGGACCAAACGCAAAGGTATTGTAGACATATAATGAGTACTTTGTCAGGTACAGATTACAGGGAATCCTCGGGCGTCGATTGATAAGTTTTTGTATAAAGTTGGTGAGATACACACGCGCTAAGCCATTTGAGTAGTGGTACTGCTTGTAATAGTGTTTCTGGCCCTATTTCTATTATTACTGATGTCATTTGATGACTATTGTAAGTGGTGTTTTGATTTAAAGAAAAGCGTGCGTTTATGACACAATAATGGTGAGTAGATTTGATAATATTTTTTTGTGATGCTTGGATTTTTATCTCGTAGTATTATAACTGGGTATACTATTATAAAAGTAGGTTCTACTATTATAACTAGGTAGTTATATTGTTGTATAATTGTTAAGTTACAGATTCTGTTGTTTTAATTAGTTTACCAGCGAAAGTTGAATGTGATTTAACTTTTGTTGTTTATATCAAAAGTATTTTTGCTCGGCGTAATAGGTTTTTTTGTGTAGTCATGTTTCTCATATCGTTAATTAGTTTTGACTGTGATTAGGGATGATTTATCGAGTGACACAGACACATCTGTTTTATATTTTCAAGAAGAGACTCTGTTAGTCTTTAAAATTTTCAATAACACGTAGAGTTAGGCTGAGTATATTTGCGCTACTAAATCGTATTAGTAGAAAATTCACTAAAAACCCAAAATCATCAACTATGAGCTATCTCTTAGAATTTGCAAGTTCAACTAGCAATGGCAAGGCCAGATCACTTCGTGAACCAATAACTATGGGTTTATTTCCCATACTTATTGGTTATCGCGTCGACCACCAACTGGTAGCCAAAAAGAAGATTCTCTCAGAAAGAAAAGAAAGGTCTTCACTTTACCACGATTCTCATCTTAATTCTCAAAATCACGTTACGGAGAGCCAATGGATGTAAATAGCAAACAGTCATTATTCATTGGAGTACCTAATGAATGAAATATAAGAAATAATTTTGCGTAGTTAACGATAACATCTTATTTTCGTTGCTTAGAAATGTCTTGTGATAAATGTTTGGTTAGTTGTATTTGTTTTACACTAAATCAGCCGTTATGTGACGTGTCATAACATACTTTAATTTTAAAAAACTTTGTGAGAAGTACTGTTAGGGGTAGGTGGATGTGAGATTACATTTTTCAGGTAGATATGAGATCCAATTTATTTTCTTATCCAATATCTGTGAACACAGTGGAGTACAGTGAACGCAAAGAATATTAAAGAGGTATAATATATATTTAAACACATGTTTCGAAGGATCCATGTTTGTTAAGGGCTCAATTAGACTTTAAGCATGCCGCCTGCTCGCTTTTTTTCATTTCTTTATCTTATTGAAGTAAAGAAAGTCAAGAAAGTCTATCCTTTCTATATCTATAATTTAACAATGTCGGAAAGTTTGAAACTTCTATTTCTCAACGCTACGATGCCCGTAGAATTGTTATTGAAAAAATGCTATATTAAATCAAAACATTCATGATACTTTCCTAATCACATTTAATTTACGCTTTAACAGTTGTCATATCTTTGTTTATCAGCATTACTGATTTTGTACCTGATTTTATCCAGTGACTATATCTGTGGATTGATATTTACCTAAAGAGTCGTAATTGCCTACTGATATTGAAGTTCAATACTCTGAAATTGTTTCAATAAAATAACATTGTTTTACAATTTATGATACTTAGAGTACCAGTGGCGATAACCCGGCGTTCGACATATCTACTGAAGGAACTGCCGCAGATCAACCGGAGCCATTTTCAGGGAAAAATAGAACCAAGGAACAAGAAGACTTTGAAAACCCAAAACGATCTGCGATACCAGCTTTGGTTACAGTGCCGCAAAAATTTTCACCCGAAGATAGAAGTAACAAACCGAATGTGTGTACACAAACATTTTATTTCGTATAGAAACAGCGTTTATTTTCTTAAAGCTAACCACTATCTTACCTCTTGGTAAGTAATGATGTGGTTGAGAATGGTAGACAGGCTTAATCTAGAAAGGTAACAGTAACAGGGTCAAGGACAGCTATTGGAACACATCTTTACGTTAACATTCGTCATACTTGTCATATCACACTTGTGCGCATTTCAATAATTATAGATTAATAATATAAGGAGTTCTATATTTACCTTTTGGCATGCAATTAACAAGAAATATAACATTTTCTAATTCTGATTTACATCAAAGATTTTACTAAGCTTATTAAGTATCTATTGATTTTAATGGAAACGTTCGACTGGGATTTAACGATAATTTAAATTTATTAAGTATGCCACAATTACAGGTTTTATGTAAAAAAATTAGATTAATTATAAGTCATTTTGAGGAACATTTTTCGGGATCACTTTAGTTTAAAATAGTTTTGATCGTCATGATAATTTCACGTTGATAAAATTTGTCCTTTAGAGTGAGTTGTTGGTTTAAAAGTGTATGACTTAATATAAGTGTCGCAAACGCGCTTTCAATGCAGGGCGTGATCGATTAATTTTAATAAAACTAAACAAGCTTCTCTCATTTGCTATTATTACTTATCTATCACTATATTGTTCCATCTCCCCAATTAGATGACATAAAGGTAGAAAAGCGAAAATATTGCGCCAAATGAGCAATATTATGTATTAGTAGCACATTAATAAAAAAAATCGTCAATAATACTACTCACAAGACTTATATGGCAATAAAACTTAGCCTGACGTAAATTAAAGTCAACATTTTATAACATGTGCACGATATGTTGTTTAAGAATAAAATATCACTCTAAAATAATTATAAACCCGAAAGTAACGTGTTGTGTATGTGTCTTTGTTGCCTGATACAAAACTGCTTACTCATATCTAATACTTTCAGCAAGTAAAGCACACAATTATTTTCTTTGATAAACTCTTATCATCGGAGAGATTAGAATAATAATAATTGAGTGGCTGTATAGTTTACATTACGTAGAAAGCATACAGCCGCAAAATATAAACAAAACACCTCACGATTGTTTGTTTTCATCTGAAGCTCGTTGTTTCAAGACGCCAAAACATCTTCTTGATATCAGTCATATTATTTTTAAATTGTTCTTATTAACTATATGCAATCAGCGGCTAAAATCTATTAGGGTGTTTTCATTCACAAGCAGCATTTATCTTTTCAGGGTGCTCAGAATGAAGATATTGAGAGAGATAAGCTTAAAGAAATGGAGGATGCGTTACCAGAGCGGCCAGTGTGGGGAAGTCAAATTGAGTTCCTCATGTCGTGCATCGCAACTTCTGTGGGTCTAGGCAATGTGTGGCGATTCCCCTTCGTGGCGTACCAGAATGGTGGAGGCGCTTTCCTGATCCCTTACATTATTGTATTATTCCTCGTAGGAAAACCTATGTATTATCTCGAATGTATTCTGGGGCAGTTCAGTTCCAGAAATTCAGTAAAAATATGGTCGTTATCACCAGCAATGAGAGGTACCTATATTATACTTTAATGTTTAAATAGAAAGCTAAAACTAAACAGCATGTAAAAGGTTCCTATGTATTTCAGGCACGGGTTATGCTCAGGCACTTAGTTGTGGGTACATCCTCTCATATTACGTAGTAGTCGTGGCCCTGTGCATGTTCTACTTGGCCATGAGTTTTCAATCGACGGTTCCATGGGCGGAATGCAACCCAGAATGGACAATCAGTTGTGTACCATCAGATCCTTCATTGCAAGTTGGACCCGTACCAGTTAACGCTACTAGTAGCGCCGAGCTTTATTTTATGTAAGAAAATGTACTGTCGCATATTCTTTTGTTGTAAGTATATTAACAGTCATATTATTAAAAGTATTTGTTAATTACAGAAAAACGGTACTGCAACAGAGTGATGGTATAGAAGGGGGTTTAGGTAAACCATTTGCATCATAAACTTGTAATATGTTTGAAAAAAAACTAAGTACTAAAAATCACTTCTCTCTCAGGAACACCAGTGTGGTACCTAACTGTTACTTTGCTGACGGCTTGGATTATAATCTTTCTGATCGTTGCACGAGGTGTCAAGAGCTCTGGGAAAGCTGCATACTTTCTTGCAATCTTTCCATATGTCGTAATGATCGCTCTGCTTATCACGTAAGTAATTTTCGTAGCGTGCTCTTTGCTCCAATTATACATAAGTGATTTTATACCAATATTTAAATTATTATTAACGGTAAATATTAATTCAAACTTAGCCGGAACAACATCGTCCACCGCATCATCACTTACCATCAGATGTTATCTGTCAAATTCAAGCCTATCAGCAATAAAAAATACCGACCTGCAATTAAATATGTATATCACAAAATACCACAAGGTCGTAGACGGGTGACACCATGTATCTAGCACATAATATTGTACATGTAGCTATTGATTGATTTCATCCGAAATGTGGTCAGGGTTATTATCATTTTACTTTTCTTTAAACTTTCGTGAACTAAACTATTATCATTTTGCTATCATTAATATTTCCATTGGTATTTGACTGTAATATTACCTATATAATAGATAATATAAATGTCTACCTATAGACTTTGATCAGATAAGATTGATGATGGAAATGTATTACAAGCACAAACATAATTATTTTCTTTAATACAAATTGGTTTCGGATTACATAGTTAGCTAATTAATCCTATTATCACACTTTGATTAAAAATGCGAAAATTTGTGAGTGAGAGTACGATGATGTGTGTGTTTGTTACTCCACGCTGATACTGCTGAACCGATTTGGATGAATATCTGAAGTTAAATAGTTTAGGTCCTGGATAAAGGATACTCTCATCATTATCATCTTCCCTTTTTATAATTCCCTACGCGGGTGAACCGGGCGCAGCTAGTTTTACAAAAATATGTTTAGTATGTAGTTATTACAAAAATTAGCGTTATATTTTCGTGACTTCAATCATATATAAGTAGGTTATTTTATAGCAAAGTATTCCTTGAATATTGAAAAGGTATTAAAAACAGCAAACTTAATATCTACATATTATGACGCATTAACAAATACTCACGTTTCAAGTTGGGTAGCAGCTAGTCTAGTATCTTTGGTATATAATATGGATTGATCAGTATCGTACGTATGTTGATTAGTTTAGTCCAGAACATTTCGGTCAGGGTTAAATACCTATTATCGTTTCTTTATCATAAATATTGAAAATCAGCAACGAAATAAGCAATTTAATTAATTGTACCACTATTATTTGTGATAGTTATTTAACATTTCTCAGGCAATCAATATTTATATGGCAGCAATCAATATTATCAGGCAATCAATATTTATATGGATGTCTATAAGCATCTGACATCAAAGGTCATAGATGATGGATATTTCTTATTTATCCGTACCTACATATATATTTTTCCACTTAGTCAAACTAGCGACAAATTCCTGTATTTTAGTCTTAAAACCCTTTCCAAAAGTTTCTTACGGCCAAACATCCAATTTTATAATTTGACAATATATTACAGAACGGTCATTCTTCCTGGAGCTGGTGACGGCATATTATTCTTCATAACCCCGCAATGGGATAAGCTTCTTGAACTTGACGTAAGTTTCCCTTCTTACTTCTGTACTAATATTATAAATGCGAAAGTAACTCTGTCTGTCTGTCTGTCTGTCAGTCTGTTACGCTTTCACGCCAAAACTACTGGACCCATTTGAATGAAATTTGGTATGGAAATAGATTGAGACCCGGGAAAAAACATAGGATAGTTTTTATCCAACTGCGCATAAGAGGTTAATGTTTTTGCGCGATAACCGACATACGCGCGGACGGAGCCGCGCCCGGAAAACTAGTAGCCTACTTATATAATATTTCTGCATCGTTAAATATTTATAACAGAGTTTGTCGTTTTGTAGGTGTGGTACGCGGCGGTTACTCAGGTGTTTTTCTCACTATCTGTATGCACTGGTGCCATCATCATGTTTGCCTCATACAATGGCTTCAGACAAAATATATACAGGTATGTTTATAAACAAATACTACTACGCGACAGTACCAGTGATTGAGATATCCTAGGTAGTCGAAAATTAGAGATACATTTTGTGAAGTATCTATAAGTGATTTGTCCTTATAAAGTTTTGATTTAAATTGAACTAATAATAACAAATATTATATAATATTTAAAAAAAAACATCCAATTAATATTTTAATGAAACACTCAAAAATATATCTAGCGACAATGCCGCCTAATTAATAAGGCGTAAAAGAATAGGCGGAATTGTTGGTAAATATATTTTATATTTTTTAAGAGTTTTATTAAAATATTAATTTATTATATAAGTAGCTTAACTTATTATATATGGATATCCGCAAAGTAACGTCTGAATCCGTTCATTATCTTAATTTGAACCGTTTGTGTTCACAATATTTGTCAAATTCAAAATATTTTTCAGGGACGCGATGATAGTAACGACCTTGGATACATTTACGAGTCTTCTGTCTGGATTTACGATATTTGGTGTTCTTGGCAACTTGGCATACGAGTTGAATACGGATGTCGCAAATGTAGTCGGTTCCGCTGGAACTGGACTCGCGTTCGTCTCTTATCCTGACGCTATTGCTAAGACATTTATGCCCCAGGTCAGCATTTCAACTCTAACTACTTTTAACTTAACAATTACTGATACTTACTCACAGATGTACCTGGATGAAAGCTAGCATTGTCGTGGTAAAACACTTTTTCTTAGGTGATAGTTAAAATATTTTATAACAATGAAACTAGTTTATTTTTATTTTTGATATGTACTAGCCTTTGACCACAATCTCACCTGATGGTAAGTGATGATGTGGCCGGTGTTAAACAGGCTTTACCTAGAATCACTGGCTCTCAAGAACAGCTGTGCAACACACCGTAAAGTGCCTGGCGATAGATTTGCTTGAGGGTGGTAGCTAGCCACGCGAGTATTCGCAAAATGCATTTTTACCATGCGGTGTAGCTCAAGCCCGCGACGGAATTCGAACCATATACTGCTGCGCGGCAGTCCATAGCCAATGCCACTGAGCCATCACTGCTCCCAAATGATTACTCCCAAATTCTAGATGGTAAATGATGACGTGGTCAATTGTGAAAGTAGGCTAGAATGAGAGATTATACTTAAGCACCTATCTGGAACTCCATTCCATTTCCATTGGATTCCATGGACATACTTTTAATTTTTGTTACTGATATTTATTAACTTAAATTACTAGGCAGGAAACAATACATGTATACACTAAGTATAAGCACGGTAATGTTATATAGATAACATTACCGTGGTATAAGCATTGTAATCCAACGGAACAACGCATGTAACTCAGGAGTCTGTCAACTGGCAGTGGGCTGGAGCAGTGGACTGTTTGGCTTATAATTTCCTCAATGCTTTGGTTGTAGTTGCTATAGTATTGTATAATAAAGTTTGTAGCGGTTTGTGAATGAAAGCATACGCACCGTTAAAAAACTTATACCTATACATTGCACGAGAAAGTTCTGATAAGCTTAATTTACTGGAAAAAATAGACAAGATAAATTAAGCAATCAGGTTTAATAATTTGGTTAATACACTTTATATTGTAGGAGTAGGATTAATACTTATCTATTCGTTATTTAAATTCCTAGGTTATCTTTTTGAACGACAAAATAAAACATTTGCTGTACTGCGCTCGTAACTCGTTCACGCAGTAATTTCCTTTGATGGAGTGCCATTACAATACTATGGTGCCATCATACTGCTATGATGAGGGAGCCGGAAAGTGGGTAATAATGATATCTTTAAGTGATTTACTGAACTTATTATAATAATATTATGATTATATCTCCCAAAGCATCGCCACCAACCATTTCATACGATGATTTTTAGTAGCGGTAGAATTGTTTGTGGACGAGAATGTCCGGGGAAATACTACTACCATAACCATTTCCACCGTCAAGCAGTTATGCTCGCATTACTATTTACTGGTTTGAAGGGTATGAAATTACAGACGACTCAAAAGGCTTAACAACTTTATACCTCTGAGTAATGAGGAGCACATTGCAGTTCTTCCCTTGTAACGAATGGCATCTGTTGTATAGCAAAGATAATCGCCTAACACCTAGTGATTGTTTTTTTTTTATTACTTATAGGTAAGCCTTTGACCACAATCTCACCTGATGGTAAGTGATGATGTGGTCGAAAGTGATAACAGGCTTAAACTAGAATTACTGGCTCTCAAGGACAGCTGCCGGAACACACCGTTAGGTGCTTGGCGACTTGGAGATTTTCTACTTGAGGGTGGTCGCTTTACAGGCGGGCATTCGGAAAAATGCCCATCCACCATGCGGTGAAGCTCAAGCCCGGTGGGGGATTCGAACCATGGACCTGCTGACAGTCCATAGCCAAAGCCACTGAGCTATCACTGCTTCATAATATAATAGGATAATATAAGACTAGGTTTTTTGTGTTAGCTTTTCTTATGACGATGATCTATGATTATTTTTTTCTTTTGTTTCTTCTAGCTATTCGCTGTCCTGTTCTTCGTGATGATGTCAGTACTCGGCATTGGTTCATCGGTTGCTCTCTTGTCTACTATCAACACTGTATTTCTGGACGCATTCCCTAAAGTGCGAACAATTTTCATATCGGCTACTTGTTGCGTCGTAGGCTTTGGCTTAGGACTTATCTATGTTACACCTGTAAGTACCCATTCTATACTTATTATGAAAATATTATATTTTTTCTTTGCTCATATAGGTTAGCCATTGACCACTATCTCAAGCTTTGAAGTATTGTTCGAAAGATGTAACGGAAGGTTAAATGTACAGAGCTTTCTAGGGTGTATTCCGAACGGAATACATGGTGTTTGTCGACATATTTTCTACGTGGATTTGTGGATGGTAGTTAGACGCTGGGTAACTATTCGCAAACTGCCCCAACACCATGTAGTGAAGCTCCAGTTCGCAGCATGATTCAAACTGTGTACATCGGGCGTGGCCGTTCAAACTCATTGCCACAGTATCATTCATTATTGCTTAAAAGTAATAGATTAGTATATTTTGTTCTTGCTAAGAATAGTCTCCATTTCCTCCACTGAGAAGTTTCAAAATATTCCGATATTGAAACGATCTGTCTAACCTATGCACTTGACTTTCTTACACAGCGATTACAATTTTTGTTAGTTTAGTAATTGTTGTTTACGTTGTAGCCCAGTAATATTTTACCAATTCTTGTTGTGAATGTGATATAGTGGCCCACTTGTTAAACCTTTCGATACGGTGGCCTGAAGTTTTTCTTTTATTTGAAAGGGCCATTGACTGTTACGTCAAGAAATAAAACTTAAATAGTTTTATTTCTTGACATATCAAAAATAATTATGTACTTGATCTAATTGCAAAACTTAGTATTAGAATGGGCTATTGCTTAGATCTTAACTAATGTGAGTGTATTTTCAGGGAGGTCAGTTCATTTTAGAATTGGTCGACTACTATGGTGGAACCTTTTTGGTGCTGTTCTGCGCTATTTCTGAAATTATTGGTGTCTTCTTCATTTACGGTAATTTTATTAAGTTTTCTATTTTAATTCTTTCCACTTTCCGAAAAGCTTGGTTCTTCTGTAAGACAGTGAAGTGTTCAAAACACATTTAGCAATGCCTAATGCAGTTGTATTTAGACGATGTCTGCTTGCTTTAGCGGTATTTTTTTGCTGATGGGCTAGTCTGTGATCACAATCTCATCTGATGGTAGGTACTGATGTGGTCAGAGATGGTTTACAGACTTGACCTAGCATGGAACTGGCTTCCAAGGACATTCAAGACAGAACACATCGATGTACGTATGTAATAAATACCTATGCGTTTGTGAACTCTTTAGGGCACAAATATACATATTTCCATATACAATGCTGATTGTAGAGTAGATAGTCATTGTATTGTAATTTGATATTGAATGATGGAGATTAAATCAACTAAATACCAATCAAAAATGG
Organism: Plagodis dolabraria; assembly: GCA_963854805.1. Taxonomy (NCBI): domain Eukaryota; kingdom Metazoa; phylum Arthropoda; class Insecta; order Lepidoptera; family Geometridae; genus Plagodis; species Plagodis dolabraria. The sequence continues at coordinate 17,148,493 of OY978447.1, read as the reverse complement.
TTTCGGTTTCCTTTTGTAAACTGTCTTCTATTAGTATACTTATAGGAACTCAAAATTGTGTTAGTAGGAAACTTTCAGGCAGTTATGTTTCTTTAGAACCATCCATGCATCTATCAGTTAGTGTGCCAATGCGAGCTTGGCCGTCAAATAGTAGCTACCTTTTTCTTCTTCAGTTCTAGTGTAATATAGAAGTCGATTTTCCTTTGCAATGGTGGTCAGTAGCTAAAGAGTACAGAGAAAATTACGAAAAAAAATATCCTTAGTCACAATCCCAAATTCCTCCAATGAATATACATACTACGCGATTAAGTCCCGATTTTCATAATATTTGGAAACTAAGTTTATCAATTGCTGCAAGTTACAAGTACGTATACTATCGCGCACCTGATCGTCCAAAATATACCTATACATTTTCTAATGGAGATCGATATTTGCTTCAAACTCTCATCTTCTTACATTTTAAGGACATCTGTTTGAGAGCAATGACAATATTGCACGATAAACAGTATAGGATTACCTACTCTCTTGTATTTTTTTATCTTATCAAGATATATTTAAAAGTTCAAATTATTTTTGACAGGCTTAGAAAAGCTATGCCTTGACATAGAGTTTATGCTGGGAAGGGGTAAGACGTCCATCTACTGGCGGTTCTGCTGGGGTCTGATCACGCCAGCTATGATGATTGTAGTGTTCATCTATGCACTGTTATCTTTTGAAGCTCTCGTCTTTGGTGGATGGTACCACTACCCTACTCTTGGATATGGTAAGTTTTATATTAAGTTGCGACAAGTTGGTTCCTAGTTCCCAGAGATATTTCTTGTTTTGTTTAAGATGATATTTGTAAATTACAACGAAAGGATTTTTTTGAACTACGAGCGGCAGGCTTATTAGCTATCTCTTGGTGAACTTCAAGACGAAGGCAATTGGGGTGCGATTCAGGGGAATTATCTATCATTTTTACTGACGATGGAAGTTGAATGAACTAATAAAAGTGAAATAGATTGGGTCTTTTGTGCGTTTCGTTTATGCTTTCGTGAAATTTCTGGCCCTATCTCAGGGCCATTTGGCACTACATGGAATTGTAAGGCGCAAAATGGTAATTATATTGTAATTATATAATTATTTAAATAGGAAGTAAAATCATTTAATTATATATCATTAGAGTACATAATATAACTCGCACAATCTTAGATACGCTGTTAATGATGTATCTCCTAAAATAATATCGAAACGCAAGATATATTTAGTTTTTTTTTGTTAACATCAGTCAATGTTTCGCGCAATAAACAAAAACATTCGTGAAGTGGATGCGGGTCACGAATGTGAGCTACCGTGATACCATAGCAAGTACCTCAAACTGGCAGAACTTATCCGATCCCTGAGTCGTTTGGTCGCGGTTTTAAATCTCTCTCGTAGACATTTTTCGTTTCCTTGTAATTTTGGTAACTTACTCCTACGAACAATAGACTTATTCGCTAGCGTTAGTGCACAAATTACATAAAATATCAGAGTGATAGTTGTTTCTTTATAAAACTCTAAACCAATTTAGTGACATTTAAATTATCTGTTAGAATGTTTATATATTTAATAAAACTACAACTGCGCTTTTTTGCTATTTTATAATAGCAAAAAAGCGCAGTTGTAGTTTTATCAGGTACCTATTTATAATAAAACCTACTTTAGGGATAAAACTATTATATTTATTATTTAGTTCCTGACTAAGGAATCTATTAAAATTTCATCAACATACTATCAGTTCAGTATTAAGGTTGGAGGTACGTGATAATTTAGTACGGTATATGTACATGTACTTATAGACATAGTTAAAGAAAAAACTTGAACGTCTGTGGCTTATGACAATTTATCAGCATTTTTTTTCTACTACATACACATCTTGCTGTCCCCTTAGTAGAGCCAGAATGTAAATTCAAAGTCAGATTTAATTTTAGCGTCTACGACTCTCTGACAAACGTCAATAAAAAAATTTTAGTAGTACATACTCGTAATATATTCTAATGCCGCGTTCAGCAAAAATGATATAGAACTACTTCGAGAAAAGGTAGGCTATGTATTTACATGCTGGAATAAAGTTTTTAAACCGAGTTTGAACTTGTTGCAACACTTGCAACTACTCGTACCTCGAGATGCACTCTGACAATATAAGGCTGTTCATTTTTGATTTTACTAAACTTATTACTACTTTATGTTACATACCTTATCTTATATTTGCAGTGTCCGGCTACTTAATGCTGTTCCTCGGAATTCTCTTAGTCCCCATTGTTATGTTTTTAACTTTCTACAAGAACCGAACTGGGAACCTGAAAGAGGTGAGGAATTTACTAGAAATATAGATCCCCACACAATTACTTTCTAAAAAATTATTTAACTAATCTATAAACCAATTCAATCCATAGAGACCGACTGTACAAGTAGATCAATGATTTTTTATTTTCTCTGGTTTACCCCCCTTATCAACCTATTGATGATACGGGGAGTATCAATACTAATGACATATTTAAAAAATTAAAAACATATACCTATTTGATGCAGTGGCCCCAATGCAATGACTTTTTTTTATTTCTAGCTCATAGACCAGAAGTGATAATGTTGTTCTAGCTTACCTAGAATATTATATGATTGGCGGCGCTTTCCACTTGAAGGTGGAAGTCAGCCACGTTCGTGGTTCGAATCCCATCGCAGCGTATGGTAGAACGGCATTTTGGGATTACTAGCCCTAACTCTAAGTTAAACCTGTTCTTACCACAATCCCACAACCTACGACCGCATTATCAATTACGCTGGTAATTGATAAAGCTGAGTAATCCCAAAATGCCGTTCTACCACGCGGTGGAACTTAATCCTGCGATGAGATTCGAACCATGAACGTGAGCAGAGAAAGTGATCAAATGCTTACCTATGAGCTGTAAAGTAATTTACAATAACGGGAAATTTTGTATACATAATTATGCATTTGTTATATTTTTGCCCATAATTTTTCAGACTATCAAGAAATCATTCCGAGCTAAAGCCTCCTGGGGACCTCGCTCTCCCATTGAGTACAGGGATTGGGTGCTGTTCAAGGGCAAAGCTAAGACTGAGCAGAATAGGTTTAGGACATCTAGAGTGCAACATATATGGATGAGTTTAACGGGGGCGTATCGGAGAAATCGTTATTAAATCAATATTCAGAGATAATTAGTAAAGTATATAAAAAAAATATAAGATTAACACTCTACATCAAATATTAAGTGTACTTATTATTATAGTTAGTTTGATGATCTCTGTTATGTGTTGTTTAAGTTTTCACTTGAAATTGAAATGTACTCGCAAACTGTTTAGTTTATATTACTTACATTAAAAAATAAAACATGTTTTATAAGTAGCTAATTTTATCTAATTAGGATATAATTAAAGTAATTCTAAGCAAACAATAAATAATGTAAACAATAAATATGTAAATATTTTATTTTTATTATTTTTCTATTTAAAAGCTATCTCAACAACTGCCATAACATAAGCCCCCCCCCAATATGGGTTTGTTATAATCCCCACCCTTTGGCAGGCGTCTAACACTACGGTTTAAATCACGCAAACGCTGCTGTCACTGCATACATTACGAAAGCTTGGTTCATAACTGAAATACAAGAATATGCACTGTTTGCGAGCAAACGATGTGAACCGATATGTAGCCGCGCTTATAACATCTGCTAACTGTCAATTTGCTTTTTGCCAATTGAGCCAAAATAACCTTTACGTCGATTATTGATAATAGAAGTATTGCATTTCGAGGCATTCTTTTGTGAACAGATGTTTGTACGATCAACATTCTAACCACAACAATAAAAATCTCCCCATCTATCTGTCAAGATTTGAGTTTGACGTTTGTGCATACATTGCACTACCACTTTTCTGTGAGCGTTGTTTGCGGCCGGAGATAACGTCATTATGCTATCACGGTGTCCGTTTAGCAAGTTATGAACCGACCGTTTGCGTGCACACAGTGCAAATAGCGCATATTTGCGTGACTTGAACCACAGGGTAAGAGATCGCACAGTAAGGCTGTGTTCCGACGACGCGATGCCGCGCCGCGTTCCCACCTCAGTAGTGGCGGTGCAGTGCGCAGTGCGCACACGCCACGCAGTTCAGATTTAGGCGTGCGCGCGGCTCGACTCGTTCCGGACTGCAGTCCGATCTCGTAAAGCGCTGAAGCGCATTTAAGACGAGAAGGAAGTGTCGAATTTTCATACAAAAAGAGAAAATGTTTCTACCCCCCTAAACAATCACCGATTTTGATGATTTTTGGAGAGGTTACAGATATTATCAATATTGATGTTTGTAAGTTTTGCTTTTTATCATTATATCATAGGAATTTGAATTAATGGGTATTTAAATACCGAATTTTTCTCAAAAAAATTATCTATAGTTTGTGAATTGTTTATATGAAAAATAATGATAAATAAAGAAAAAGGAAAACCTATAAACATCGTTTGTTCAGTCTGTTATAAAATAAGACCAATTTTTTTAGATTTGATTAATGTTTACTATAGGAGAAAAGTTTTCTCCCAGAACTCAAATTATGCGGACATTCTAAGTCAAAACTTGAAGAAGCTGCCATTGTCCTTATCGCACAATTCTGTTCGGGGGGCAGGGTAGCTGCACAGAATAAATCATAGTAGTTAGGTAGAGGTACTTGCATTAGTGATGTCTACACTCGAGAGCACAGAAATCGCACACCCCCTACATTTTCACTTTGACCTTAAATATTTTTATAATTGTATGTTAGTTGCAAATATAACTTAAATTATATTAAAGTACACACTGTTAGCTTTCTAAAAACACATAATGCATAGCCATGACCTCCAAAACCATTACACTAGCAACAAAACAATAGAATTACCTGAAATCGCTCATTTCAGGTAGCGCGGTTTCTGCGACTATGGGAAGGTATAAAAGGGTATTAAAACAACCAAATTGATAAAATTGTTTAATTAATAAAAGGTATTGCCGCCCCTAGCTTTAATAACAGCTTCCATTCGATGTTTCATCGAAGATATCAATGTTTTAACAAAGTCCTGCGGTATGCCATCCCATTCTTCCATAATAGCGGTTTGAAGTTCTCTAAGATTCGTAGGCGACGTGTTTCTGGCTCGAACTCGTCTCTTCAGCTGGTCCCATAAATGCTCAATGGGATTGAGGTCTGGGCTCCGAGCCGGCCACGCCATTACTGGTACGTCAACCTCCTCCAAGTACTGGCGCACTATAGCAGCGGTGTGTGGTTTTGCGTTATCTTGCATGAAAATAAAATTTTCGCCGATAAATCCCGAATAAGGCACCACATGTTCTTCAAGGATCTCTTCGATGTAACGTCGGGCAGTCAATCCACGTGATCGACGCTCGGTATTGGGTCCTGTGACGAAAGCAAGATCGGTTTTCGCTTCCAGTGATATGCCTCCCCAGAACATGCACGAACCACCGCCGTACGAGACACGTTCAGAGATGCAGCATTGAGCGAAACGCTCACCGGGTCTTCGGTAGACTCTACCCCGTCCGTCGTTACCATGAAGACACATCCTGCACTCGTCAGAGAACAGTACTGCCTTCCACTGATCCATAGTCCAATTCACGTGATCTCGAGCAAACTGAAGGCGTGCTTGTCGGTGGGCAGGGGTCAATTTCGGGCCAGTTGCTGGTCTGTGCGCTGTCAGGCCTCCTTCAGCTAGTCTTCTTCTAACCGTCCACCGACTAACTTCCACTTCTCTAACTTCCTGGAGTTGCTGTCCGAGTTGAACTGCATTCAAATGGCGATTTCTTGAGATGTTGTGACAAGAAACCGGTCATCGCGCTGTGTGGTAGCCCGTTGTCGGCCAGTTCCTCGTCGCCGTGTATAGCCACCAGTCTGTTGATATCGCTAGTATACACGTCGAACAGCATATCGGCTTAAATTTAACTGCCGTGCCACTTGACTTTGGTTCTGTCCAGCTTCAATTAGTGCAACCACTTGAGACGCTGCTTCCGGGGTGGTATCCATTTTCTTGTTCAGAATGATTACGTATTCAATAAAGGACCTTTCAGAGTGCGAGTTGGTATGCAAATGATAAGGTTACAATCATCCCTTAACGTTTTATACCTTCTCATAGTCGCGGAAACCGCGCTACCTGAAAAGAGCGATTTCGGGTAATTCTATTGTTTTGTTGCTAGTGTAATGATTTTGGAGGTCATGACTATGCATTATGTGTTTTTAGAAAGCTAACAGTGTGTACTTTAATATAATTTAAGTTATATTTGCAACCAATATATAATTAAAAAAATATTTAAGGTCAAAGTGAAAATGTAGGGGGTGTGCGATTTCTGTGCTCTCGAGTGTATATGCATTTTCGATATGTTGGATGGTGAGTGATGGGAAAAAATCGATGGTGTAGATATTTCGATTCTACGAATATTATTGTTTTCTGAATATTACATTTGAATTATCGAAACTAAGAAATATATATTATAGACGTACATAACCCAATATACAAATATAAAAACATGTTCACAGATCAGTTTTTACCTATTAATAAATTTCATATTTTTACCTATCCTTCTAAGTATACCTTTGTCGTGAAATCTTAGCTTCTAAAGCTTACATTATGACGAACATTGATTGAGCCGATGTTGTAGATATTCTATAATGTAAATTAAATGTCACAGCACATTTTGTAGCAAATTTAGTAAAGTCTCTAAAGTAAGTAGGTATAGGATATTTGTTCTTCGATACACATAAAACATGTTTTTTTATAAAATGGATTCATCACACAATAAAAAACGAACAAAAATTAAACCGACTTCTATATAATAACTAGTCAAAGTCGATACCATGACAGTTTGAAAAGTATGATCTCCATATTGTGGTCATGGTGACTTCGACAAATTATTTTTCATTTTTTAGGTTTCATTATAGGTATTATGTTAAAAAAAATGTTAGCCCTGCCACTTCGGGAACGATTTGTGTATTCCGGTCTGAAACCACAATCGGATCCCACACCGTTCATTTACAATATAAAATTGCAATTCAATACAAATATAAATCAAATATAAATTTTTCGTTCCGGTCTGATCCCACTTACACATTGTTTCATGGCCCTGACTTGATAATAGTTACAGCTTGGGTACGTTATCAATAAAGGAAGAAATTTATGAAACTATGCTTAACACGACAACACACATTGGTACACATACCAATATAAGAATTCGCAAGTTACCAGGAGAGCAGAAGTTCATAGGAGTTTCATACTGTAAATTTTGTTACAGAAAAACATTTATAAAATTAATTATTAGCTTAAGTTGTGATTACAAATTATGAAACTCACGCAGAGAGCTCACTTAAATTATATTAACTTAAGTTCATCAGTAAATAATCAGTATATGTACATATATAAATGTGGCTCAATCGATAACTAAAACATAAAAATCATTATCTGCTATTTTTCCTTAAAAAATACTTTGAGTTACTCCTATTTTTATTTTTAAATGTACTTACATAAGAATAAAACAAGCTGCTTTAAAACGATATCACTTTTTACTGTAAAAATTCAACTAAGATATCGAAACTTACATTCAACATTAGGAAAATAATTATATACAAACAATATGGGTATATTTTTATAACCATTTACGCATGCTTAGCGAGAATATGAAAATAATGTTTGATGGAAAAAATATAATTAGGACTGGGATCGGATCCCACAATCACAGGTACCTGTAGTTGCAGGCTCGAATCTTGCCAGTAGCTAATGCTTTTTCCATCTAACAGTATAAAACAATATTATATATAAATTGGTCATACAGTTGGCTGTATATCCGCAGGTCATACCTATATAATTTTTAAGACCTTCAGCCAATTTGCCTTAAAGAAAGCATATAATTAACAAACAAGCAATTTTATGTAAAATTTGTTATAAAATATATAAACAGTATAGATATTATAGAGCATGCCATATAGTAGATTATATCTACGAAATATTATTTAAAGATGTCAATAGCTTCAACAAAAAACAATAAAACGAGTTTACCTAAGAGTAACAATTCAGACTACAAAGTCAGACAATAAGTAATCAACAAAGTTAAAATATGCAAAACTTTTCCAAAAAAACCAACTGTGATTTTAGCTTTTTGCAGTTGATCTGTAACATGGTAAATTCATTTATTTCTTCAAATTATTTTGTGAAACTACGCTTAAGTGATTATTGCCTTGTTTTATATTGATTAATAAGTAATATATTTAAGTTGGCATCTTTTTCTAAATATTTTAACAAAACTGGTATTTATTGTGGTGCATTTTAATAATGTTACTATTTAATTTAAAATGCCAGCATTCCATAAAATGTTCGGCGATGTTCCTTATATAGTACACAATATGTTTACATAAATTTAGTCTTCTAGCCATTGAGTCACCATGTAGTCGTTAAAGTCTTGTACTTCTGCAGATTCTGGTAAGTCATCGATACTATAACAGCAGTCTTCTCCAATGCGACCTTTTTCAAGGTACAGGTTTTTTATGCTTTCAATTTAGTATTGTTGATAAGTACTTCATATACGTTAGTAGCTTGTTAAGCGTAATCATTACAGCACGATTGTAAAAAGCAAATGATCACCTTCGTCTTTATTTTTTTTCTAAGGACCAACAAACAGTTTCACAGTATTTTCTTAATGTAAAAGTATTATTATTTATAATAATAATCGTGAGACCAACATCGTTTGTTCAGTTTGGTTTATTCAGTTGATAAACTAAAAAGACGAGAACCATAAGTTTATTTTCTAGCATGTTTACAAAGAAGAAAAAACAAAAGAAATCACATGTATACAGCGTAGTAGATATGATTTCTTTAAACTTCTGCCCTGCTGGTACTTTGTAAATTAGTTAAATAATATAAACATGTGTATAATGGTAAATTTATCTTTCAAACCGTACCTGAGGAAGTGCCTAAATGTATTTAAGTGTTGGTGGGATCAGACTCTAATAGTAAATGAATTAAAAATAAACGGATCCCACTTTAAATAATAAGTGGGATCAGAACGGAAAATATTAATAATAGAAAATATAACTAATAACATGTGGTATCTTTTCATGGGATCGGACCGGAAGACACCGATTCCCCAATCCGGCACCGTCAGCAGTGAAATTATCAAGATAGGTAGTCGTTACACTGCTCGGTTGAGAGTAACTAAAAAAACCGCTGAACTATAATAATGTTAACGAAATCTGGAAGGTGGATGGATAGTAACTCTTGCCCTATCAAGTACTCAGGTAAGTACATTAAATGACGTGCGAATGACATTAGTCTATGTATTTTTTTAATATATTATACTCTGGGACCATAATTCAATTATATTTGTGATCAATAAAAACATGATAACATTATGTGTTTATTATGAATTGTTAAGGTTTCATGTCGAAAGGAAGGCAAATAAAGCAATGAAATAATAGTACACTAAAAAAAATTAAAAACTAAGTCCCACCGAAATACAATAACCGACTTCCAAAAAAATTTATTACCAAAAAATGGAACCGACTTCAACACCCAACAGTGTGAAATAACTTGTTGAAGTCGGTATCATGATAGTTCAAAAGTACCTATTATCACAAAATTGTGCACATGGTACCGACTTCGACAAGTTATTTCACACTTTTGGGTGTTGAAGTCGGTTCCATTTTTTGGTAAAAAATATTTTTTCACTCTTTTTAGTGACCCTTGCTACTTACGGGATCGATTCTGATTCATTGACAACGACTATATCATCAAGGTAAAACAGCTTGACCGATTTTGATGAAATTTAAAATAAAATGCCAAACGGCAAGCATCAGCTTTCAAACATAAAAGAATTTTCTAAATTGGTTCACTCAGTCAAAAGTTCTGAGGTAACATAAAAAAAAACAAATAAAAAACAGATACATTAAGAAACTCCTCCTTTTTTGGAAGTCGGTTAAAAAGGGAGGAGGTTCTCAATTCGTCTGTATTTATTTTATGTTTGTTACCTCAGAAATTTTGACTGGGTTAACCGCTTGTCGTTTGGTCCCATTTAAATTTCATCAAAATCGGTTAAGCCGTTTTTGAGTTACATTCCAGTTACTGAAAAATATTTACCTATCTTGATGATATAGTCGTTGACAATGAATGAAAATCGATCCCATATGTAATCTAGCAAGGATCACTAAAAAGACAGTTTTTTTTTAAAATCTAATAATGGAACTGAATTCAACACCTAAATGTGTGAAATAACTTGTTGAAGTCGGTACCATGCGAACAATATTGCTATTGATAATTGAACTGGTACTTTTCAAGTATCATGGTACCGACTTCAACAAAATATTTCACACTTTTGGGTCTTGAAGTGGGGTCCAGTTTTTGGTCAAAAAATGTAACTCTAGTCGACGAGAAGTAACCAGCAGCGCGCGGAGCGGCGGCGCGGCGGTGCAGCGTGGAGCGGCGGCGGCGTGGAGCGGCGCGGCGAGGCGCGGATGCAAAGAGAATTCAATAATGACTCGACTGGACGACTCTGTACTGTAGTACCTATACATATTATATGTTTATGGGATTTGACGACGGTGCGGGGCGCGGAGCGCGAGGCCGGCGTTTAGCGGCGAGACAGCATCATTTTGTTAAAATACCTATTTTTCTGTGGGAGCTTCTCTTCAGTGGCCTCTTAAGTTCAAAATTAGCAAAAATGGCAGAGACTTTTTGTCTCAAATGTCTTCTCTAGTGTAACGTATATCTCGATGGTGTACATTCAGTTGAGTCTTCGACTACCGTCGAAAAATTCGTGCGTCGAAAAATATTGCTTGTAACGAATCAATACTAAAGTTGCAACTATTGAATTAGGGAAGCAAAACAAAGATAGTTTTGAAAAAATGTTGTTGCTAAGTTAACAAAACGTCTCGTCATACGTTTGCCATATATCACTATGAGCTCAATCCAATTGAACTCGTTTGGTCTCAAGTGAAGGGCTATGACAGGAAATAATAAAAGTTATAAAATGTATGAAGTCTGAACTGTTTTGTTACAAGGACTAACTAAAGTGGATAGATTAAAATGGTGGTCATGCCTCAATCATGTGATAACCAAGATAGAAACAAAAATTTACGGAGTCGACAATAATGTACAAAATATGTTGGAGCAATTTATTATTGACGTATCTACAGAGAGTTCATCAGAAGGATGACGATAACTTTTAAGATAACAAGAATTGTTTGATTTAAATGTTCTAGTGCATAATATAATTATTTACTATTACTATATTGTTTTATATCATAAACGCGAACAGAAAATTTTGTTACGAATATATTATGTATGCATGTTTAAATTTTAGAAGTATACAATATGAACAGGCCTTAACAATTTCAAAACAAGAACAAAGGCATTGACCAACGACGGCAATGACCCATCTCACTCTGTCAATATCGGAAATGTGCGAGAGACATAACTCGTTTGTTAAAAAAACAGACTATAGTTTCTAATTTTTAACTCGGTACGTTTAAAATGTAACTCATCCCACATTATTTAATCGTTAAAATGTAGCTAATATTGTCATGAAATATTAGGTGTTAAAATCTGAAATTGCCGTATTGTACTGAAAAATTGAAATAAGTTTTTTTTTAATTTAACATATTTATCTAATCAAAATAATTACCACCATTATCTATACATTGCTGTCATCTAATTGGAAGGTCATTTATGCCTTTGCAATAAAAGTCTGGTGATAGATTCGATAAACTGTGTGAAAGTATCCGCATCCTGGGAAGAAAACTTTTTATCACGTAGAAAATTGTCCAAATCACGAAAAATATGGTAGTCCTTTGGAGCAAGGTCTGGCGAATACGGAGGTACCGGTAGTTTATCTACTACATTTCGGAAAATTAGGGCGTTAAGAAAATGGGCTTGGGTAAGAGTAAAAATGGAACCTACTTCAACACTCAAAGTGTGAAATAACTTGTTGAAGTCTATACCATGATAGTTCAAAAGTACCTAGTACCACAATATTGTGCGCATGGTATCGACTTTCAAGTCATTTCACACTTTTGGGTGTTGAATTCGGTTCCATATTTAGGACAATTATTTTTTTTCACTCTTTTTAGTGACCCTTACTATTTACGGGATTGATTGTCATTCATTGTCAAGGACTATATCATCAAGATCAGGGCTGCCATCCGTCCTGGTTTCCCCGGAATTGCTCAGTTTCTAAACTGTTTCTAAACTTTCACCCGGACACTATCAGAAAACCCCTACCGGACGCCCCCCGGACGCCCTAGAGGGCGAAACCCGGACATTTATGTGTCGGGGGAATCCGGATTGATTGAAATACAAGCAATTCAGTGAAACAAATCTGAGTTGAAAATTCATTCGTAAGCTGCATACAATTTAACTCCGGCGGTGCAAAATCTACAACAACAGAACTTCCCCCGCGCCAGCCCCCACCATAAAGAAATGCCGCCGACCCTGATCATTCACTCACAGTTTTGCCGTTTTGGCGCATTTGGCGCTAGATCTAGAGCATTTCTAGGGTTTTTAGCGCATTTTTCTCATTACCTTGCGCTAAAAACATCTATTAAAAAGTGGCGAAAAACATGATAATTTTGATATTAGTTGGCAACTCATGTTACATTGTGAGTTTATTCGCTAGTCTCGTGGCAATGGACAAAGGAGAAAAACAAGCACACAATTTCTTCTCTGATCAAAATAAAGTATAATATTTAGGACCTGAGCTGCATTGACTTTTCCAAATTCCTGTTGGAAAAGAAAGATCACTTTGGCAAAAATGTGAACATCTGAAAAATACCGAAATAAGTAAAACGATTTTAATATTTTTATGTTTGCAGTAACGCATGCTTTGCGGATTACATTACAAAATTACAAATACACGAGAGGAAAAATTATAGTCATGTGCGAGATTCGAACCCGCGTCATCCATCCCTTTAGCCGGGGTATGCTCTGACCGACTGAGCTAACATAACAATGTTAATGAAAATTGTCACAATGCTAATTGAGGAGCAAACATTCAAACAGAGATTTGTCACATTTAAGACAACCTCGTACTGGCAACATCATATTCCGCAGATGGCAAAATACTATGTATTTGCTTTGTAATTTTCGTGCAAAACGTGTTTCATTCCGTAATTATTTAATACTAAAATGTAGGTTTCAAACTGACAGTGATTTCTCTAAACGTTTGTTTCGTTCATTATTTTATTTGTCCATGGGCCGGTAGGCCGGTAAAGGTAGTCTCAAAATCTCCTAAAGATTTTGCAAAATACTGACTTTCAGGAAAAAACCTTTTGCGCTTCTTGATAGATGGCTGCGTTGCACAAAATAAAAATAATATAGTTTGCGAACTGAAATTATAATAGAAATCCAATGTCTTACAGACAGTTTTTTATTATCTGAACGAAGAATGAGTATTATAATATTATATTCAGATATAGGAGATGTAAAAAATGTGGCGTTGACTGGGAAATAAAAGACACAAAAAGTTAGCAAAAATATTGAAACTATTAGGCTATGATAAACGAGATGAAGCAGATTTTATCAGTCGACTAGAAGAGGTAGGCAATGTTACGTCAAGGTGAAAGGATTGCAGAACTTTATTTTTTAATTAGGTGAAGAGTTTTTGCCTTTAACAAAACGGAACATAAATAATAGTCGACTACATTATGATGTGTCAATAGAACATGCAAGAAGAAAGCTGACACCAACAAGCTTCTATGTACAATGTTTGGTGATGGGTGGCAGGATATAGGCGACTACCATCTGGACTGGTACATCAAAATGTTGTTTTCAATGCCAACTGCTACTCAAGCACAAGAAGAAACTTGCGACTGCTTAGAGGAGGAAGTTGTAATTAGGATTTAAGAGCTTTTCTATAATTCATGTCCATTTTTCATTAAGTTTTTTTATAAATAGTTTTAAAAAGTATTTATTTCAAGTTTTCTTTATTATGATATATATACCAATTGATCACTTTTTGTGTAAAATTTCCATAAAATATTGATGTCATCAAATACTTATACACTGTAGTTTTTATTCATATTGAGTTTAGTCCAGGGCCTGAACATTCAAAATGTGTTTTGTCCAAACTATTATTAAAAAATAAGTACTTTAGAGCCAGTGAGTCAGATATTTTAATGTTAAAGTGTATATATAAAGCATTCTTAAAGAACATGAAACTATTTAGAGTGTTACTAGAAAGTCATTGGTAGTTGTAACCATTTTCCCATTTACCCAACATTTTGAGCCGGAGGACAAATCACTGTTTAAATGTTTGCTCCTCAATTGTGTTTCGGGTTCGAATCCCGAACATGACTATAATTTTTCATTTCGTATATTTGTAATTTTGTAAATTAAAAATATTTTTAGTTCGTCAAAATTTAACTTGCTACTTACTTTTAATTTACATTAAAAAAAGTTTTACGGTGTTGGGTACTTAATCTACGTAGCCAAACAAGTGCTATAATGTAGCTTGTAGTTTCTAACTAATAGTTATTTAATCATTTATAAAACCAAAAATTATAATTTATTTCTAATTTGATGCCAAATAACACTGCGCCCATCGAGATATACGTTACACTAGAGAAGACATTTGAGACAAAAGTTTCTGCCATTTTTGCTAATTTTAAACTTAAGTGCGCTTCAGCGCTTTACGAGATCGGACTGCAGTCTAGAACTAATTATATCGTCTAACCAAATATCCAAACATGCAGCGCCACAACGCTTGTAGGTTAATGTTTTCTACAAAAAGATTCGCTTATAGCGCTTAAGCTAATTGCATCATCGAACCAAACTATTCAAACATGCAGCGCTAGACTACTTTTGAGGTATGGTTTCTCAATATCAAAGACTATCAGCACACAGAACGGACATGGCTTTTGTACCTACGAAACACTGTGAAGAGTATATGAGTTAAAAAATTGTAAAATAAGGTTAAAAAAAATAAGTATCACTGAAGGTCACTAACTACGCTATTCAGTTTTTGAAAGTAAAGGTACAATTGGCTTTTTACTAGAAACAAAGTGTTACTAACTTTTTTAAATCTAGATTTTATATTGTGATAATATAAAAACTTGATTATTATTTAAGCCCCTCGTGACTATTATTTTAGCTATGGCTATATTTAGCTGCGGCCTTGGATCATGGACTTAAGCAGTCGGTAAGTAAAATAGCATTTAATTTTTTTAAGCATTTAAACGTAATGATAACTGTCTAAATTGCAAAATCTCCGATCTCCGAACCGATTTTAATAAAACTAACACCTGTAGCATCTCAGAGTTTTAGACAATATATTTCAAAAATATTCATCAAAATCCGTTAAGTGGATTTTAGTGTTTAATGTTTTCGTTTAGTAGAAGTTTGTGTGTGATGTGAATACAAACAGACAGACAAGAAAATAAATTAAAAGATTTTGATTTCTATTACATTTAAGTATAGGTTACTAAAAAAACCTATTTTCTCCTAAGCACAGACACGACCTTGCTTACAGTTTCATTGTAGATATGATATCATTGATGACGAGTGGCATATAAGCAGCACAGTTGGCGATTGAAAAATGAACCCTGTACGCAGCATACATCAATCAAATGTGATAAAGAACGAACCTATGTCCCAACATTGTAAAACGTTAATCACATAGTTTAAGGACAATAAATATAATAAGATAAGTAATTTCACATTTTTTCAAGTAAAGTGTTAAAACTGTTAACAGTTTTTAACACTTTCAAGTTGGGTAAGTTTATTTTTTTTTGTTTAGATCGTCTTATACTGCGTGAACTTACTATAATATGCATAATATGTTGTAGCTGGCATCTGGCACAACATTTGTAAGTTTATCCCTTTTTACAAGCTTTTATTTAGTTTCACCTGTCCTTAGGTTTGTCATCAAATCTTGCGAATTAATTTTGAGCCACTTCCCGGTTACCGATTGAGCTGAAATTGCATGCATGTGTAAATCACGTGACAATGCAATATTATGATGACATGGTACTGATCTGATGATGGAGCTGGGTGGTGGTCAAAGGAACTTCGCCATGAAACGACACAACCTCATCGAGTTTGAGCTCATTTGAATCGTCTTGACGAGTTTTTTTTGTTATTTTTACTAACAAGAACATAATAAAAGCTTGTCTTTAAAACGTTATATATTTTAATAGAGAAAAGCTTATCAAATTACTAGTGGGTGGCTGGCACGAATTATTTCATGATCATGTGCCAGATAACTATTTTAAAAATGGTAGTGGTAAGTGATAAGAATCAACTTTAAAGGCGTGTAATCGTACATTTCCTAACCGCAACAGAAAAAAAATAATTTATTAATTTTACAGCTATCATAGAGACTTATTGATATATTTACACATTACTCTTTTGCCTGATATGACAGATGTCAAAATAATAAATAAATCTGTCAGTTTTATTAATAATATCGTCATATCCATCCGGTCTAACGTTCGTTTGATTTCGACATATTGTAGATTTATTTAATACAAGTAGAAAGTTTACAGTACTAACACCAAAACACTTACTACCTAACTTAATTATTATGTAGTATTGGATGTAGTCTATGTCAGCATAACAAGATCAAAAGTGTAATATATTCTAGCTACTTAATAAAGTTACAAACTGATAATTTCCTGCCGTACATTACATTGCAAGCGTCTATAAGCCATACGCACTATCATCAAAAGCGTATTAAACGCTTGAATTCGCCTATTTGAAAGTCGAAACTGAGCTACAACAAGACTAAGGCATCTCAGACTTATGCAAGAAACGATTGAAGGTTACGACTACTACATAACACACACTATAAGTACTTTAAGTGCTAAGTAAATATTGCAAGTAGCGGATAGTTAATATTAGACGCAAATGTCAGTGTCGCTTGTTACACTGACACCTGACGCTAGTTCGGGAAACTATGGATTCAGGTATTTATACCAGCGGCCCGCCCTGGCATCGAAAAAAACAACATTATTTTTAATATATTCCGTAGCCTATGCTCATCAGGGATAATGTAGGATCCCAATAGTGAAATATTTTTTCAAATCGGTCCAGTAGTTTTTAAGTTTGTTCGTTGCATACAAAAATACAAATCTTTCCTCTTTATAATATACTAGCGGGCCGGCCCGGCTTAGCACGGGTAATTACGAATATGAATTGAGATGTAAGCTATCCTATCTTTCAATTTGGATCAAATTGCACACGGTGTGCAAATCAAATTTAAATTTGGTTCAGTAGTTTAGCGAACAAACAACGTGACACGTAATTTTTATATATAAAGATCCCCGGGTCTCAAACTATTTCCATACCAAATTTCATCCAAATCGGTCCAGCAGTTTTAAGTTTATTCTTTGCATACAAAAATACAAATTTTCCTCTTTATAATATTAGTATAGATATAGAAGTGTAGATGTATCTATATAGCTCGAGTCAATAAAAACTATTTGTACCTAAGTTTGCACTGCTGCCCACTTTCTGGTATTTTTCCTTCCATCGGCTCTTACGACTCATACAGGAAAATAAATTAAAAATACAGCATAATTTTTTTGCAGGCATTATTAAACTCAACTGTTTTCAAACTACAATTTGATATATCTTCTTACTAAAATAAATTAAAATTAGGTAGGTATATTTATACATTCTATACTCACATAGCTGCCAGCCCGCCCTATTAAAAGATACAGTGTGGTTCATGTTCCTGTAAGTATGGTACCTAAAAACATAGCTATTATATGTCATTATTGTCTTTTGTTTCTTTCCTGGACTGGGTTTATTATTTTTTTACGTATTTCTTTAGAGAGAATCTATCTCATCTAATGGTAAGTGATGATGAGGTCGAAAGATTTGTTCAGGCTAACCTAGAATTACTTAAAGCAACTCTTTCGTGAAAACAAATACGAAATGCGTGGCAGAACGAGTTATCTAATGTTGTATGCTATATTAGTTTCGGGGAATTCACTAAAAATAAAGATTTTATGGAATTCCGGGCAATTAATAAATAGGCTTTAACCGAATTGTTATTAGTTCTAAATAAATTCGGTCCTTACCCATGACACTTACAAGCCATATTACGAGTTCTAAGAAATCATATAATCTTTAAAATTAAAGATGTATGAAAATATCCCCTTAAAATTGTTTCTTATAAAAACCATAAGAAAATGTATTCAATTCTGAGAAAAAAATAGTTACCTATTAAAATAAAGTAGCGTGCTAAGCAATTGCAACTTATTAATTTATGAATTGGGTCCGTACTAGGTTTTCATTATACAATTTTAATTATGGCACAAATATCCTATCATTTATTATACGCCGCGCCGCATCGCTCTTGAATTGCATGTTTTGTTTGTAACCTATCGTAAGAACATTTTTTTTCAAACAAATAACTTACCTACGTTTGCAAGCGTCAGATGTGTATATAGTGTGATCCATAAATATATAGTAAAAAAAAAAATAGGACTAATATATAGATTAAAAACCGTACAGAACTTAACGTATTTTTTTTTTGTATAGAACTATTGGTACACGTGTCTGAATTTTTTTGTACATAACTTCTGTTGTAAGAAGTTATAATTATAAGCATACCAAGTTCCAAAAAATATTGTTCCTTTTTAGTCTAGTAGGTTTAGCTTGATGCTGTAGCGATCAAATTATCATAAGGATAATAAGAAAAATCGACCAAGTGCGAGTAAGAAGGGTTCCATACCATTATCTATACAATATTAGACACTATATATTGTATAGATAACCTTTTATTTAGCTTATGAAGGGTACGGAACCCTTCGTGTATCGCACTTGGCCTCGGGCTTGTTCCGTCACAATCTCATACAAATATAATTCTTTCTAGTTTCGATGTAAACGCAGAGGAAAATAAATCTAAATATTTTAGGAGAATATAAGTATCTTTTATTAGTCTTGCTTGATGTTGTTAAAACCGCCAACGGTATGGTACCTATGCGTGGCGCGCCCGAGCGGAGTAAAAAAAAACTGAGTACTCTCTAATATTCTGTCTTCTGTGATTTCTTCATATTAAGTTGAATAGGTGCGAAATTTATTCATAAAAAATACACAGAGGCCAATGATCTAAAGATTACTTGAAGGTGGCATAATATCATATTACATCCATATAATTTATAGGCGATGGACGCAGCAAAGACTGACGCAGGTATAGTCAACAGGACAATTAACTGAAGAACTCTTTTTCGTTATTGATTTATTGGTGGCCCGTGATATAAATCTAAGTTATTAAACTTATCACGCCAACTTATCATTAATTGCAAACTTGCTTATTTATTTTTGTGTTAATTGTGATATAACCTTCAGTCTAGAGCTACTGTTTCTTACTGCAGAGAGAATGGCATTAAGTGTTCGTAACTTGCAACGATGGCCGTGTCAGTTTCCTCTGAGATTTTAATATAATGTGCACAATTCCTTTGGTGTGAAAATGTTTGTGACCTCCTATTCTAAGACCGGACAAACTTCGTTTCCATGGGAATTGGTATGAATATTTTATCAGTATTTTTATTTTTGGATTGTCTATTAAGATTTTAATAAGCTAATCAGAAAAATATTCTGAAAATTGTAAACAGATCTCCTACCATAAATCATTTAATAATATTAACTGAAATCGGTGCCATGTTGATGCAAACCACAAGAGTTTTTATACGTTTACATCAATTATCTATTATATGTTATTTCTTTTAGTATAATTTTGTTTATGAGAAAAAACGTACGTAGTACACATTTTTGAACATCAGCATTTATAAGATTATTCAATTCATCAGCATGATAGAAATTGCAGTGGCATTTATTTTCTTCTATAAAACTGTTTGAGTGATTGTTGGATTAAATTATTATTATATTTTACACCCATGGTACACTAAGGTATATTAACTGTTGAAAAACAAAAAAGGTAAAATTTTGTTCTGTTTGGGATCCTTTACCTGATTTTGACTAACCTTCCGCTGGGTTTCATTATTCTATATTATACTCGTACATAAAATATTGTGTTACGTCAGTTTTGACGTTTTTATGTGTAATGTGAATGATACAAATATGTCGAAAAAACAGGTTCCTGCACTAGATCGTGCTTTGACCTCCGGCGATTATAGGTAATTGATGGCATCCTAAAATATAAAGAAAACAAAACAGTCTGGTTGAAGTTGGTACCTACAACTGATTTAAATTATCATGGTACTTTCACGACTGACTTCTACAAGTAATTTCATACGTTTCAGTGTTAAAATTCGGTTCCTTTTTTTTATATATTTTTATTTTTTTATCGATGGGAACTGCTTACAATACCATTCACGAGCCTAAAATACTATTCACCATCGACAAGAGCGATGACCATTAGGTCATATAGTTATGCAAATATATTTTCAACAGATTGACTATAGCTTAAAACCTATTCAACCGATTTTGACGAAAAAACCATTGGAATGACACAAAAGACCCAAAACATTCGTATTGCGAACCTCCGCTTTTTTGGAAGACGGTTAAAAGTAGTCAACGTATTTAGTCGTACTACTTTTTTGTTTTATTGTGTGGTCCTTTTAGGTATGTTTATTGTCCACGGTACAATTACTTTAATAAGTACCTAAGTACTACTATCTAGTAATTGTATGTATTAGTAATAAGAGTATACATGTATATAGGTATGGGTGATCAAACATCAAGATTCTTAGGAAAACTATAAAAAGTTTTTCAGACGTGTCTATCAAGAGAATCCAACCGTACCTAAGCTGTGATCTTTATTCCGGCGGTATGCATTTGTCAATAAAACACTACAAACTATATACAACACTACGGTTACTACACCTAAAGCATTTAGGTAACACAGAAGTCATTGCAGGCCCACATAAACTCAAAATTCTCCAGCCCACTATTAGTTGGTAGCGTGCCAAGCATGCTGGCCTATCGCCCTATTGGTTTGCAAAGCTTATTCGATGACCCAAATAAGTGCCAGTATTTTGATCACGCATCGCTTCGACCAAGGCGGGCGTTCTGATAAGTTTTGGAAAATAAGATGAGCGGGTGCTCATCCCGGCCCCCAGGGACCCAATATCTTGTCGTCCGTTATATTAGAACATTATATTTGTTATATTTGTCATATTGTATTAGTTCATATATCAATGATGTCGTATAGACCGACTTACACGCCAAGGCCCAAATGCCACATTACAGCAGCCGAAAATCTTATCACATTCCAAATATTCGTGGAGTTGTATATTGTCTTCATCTGAGCACCATGGCTCCGGTACTCGATCCAGGGGCGAGCCTAGATGAATATATGTCCTATTAATTTTTATTTTTTTATGCCTTAAGCCTTTGACCACTATCTCACCTGATGGTAAGTGATGATGTGGTCGAGGATGTTGTTCAGGCTAACCTAGAGTTACTGGCTCTCAAGGACAGCTGCCGGAACACACCGTTAGGTGCTTGGCGACAGATTTTCAACTTGAGGGTGGTAGCTAGCCAGGCGGGCATTCCCAAAGTGCCCTACCAACATGCTGTAACGACTGCTATCCTAAGACTACAACCGGGACCGACGGCTTAACGTGCCCTCCGAAGCACGGAAGCGCTCAGTAGTAATGTCACCAGCGGTCACCCATCCAAGTCATGACCGCGGCGGACGTTGCTTAACTTTGCTGATCGATTCAGAATGGCAGCAAAATTCGCTACGAGCGCTTCAAAAAATATATTCCTAGACGATAAATGTCGCGACGCATCACATAATTCACATGTGACAAAAATGCCTTTCCACCATGCGGTTAAGCTCAAGCTGGCAGTGGGTATCGAACTATGGACCTGCGGCCCGGCAGTCCACAGCTATTACCACTCGGCTATCACTGCACCAAAATATAGAACTTTAATCTTTACTTAAATGTATAGTACTATATCAAGCTGGATATGAGGAGTACGATGGATTTAGCTCTTCAACGATATAATCCAATCATGCACGCGAACGTAATGGCCAACACAGTTTGAAACTTACTCAGTTTGAAGTTACTTAATGTAATGAGTAATAAAATAAACTGAAAGTAGTCAACGAAGCATATATAAAAGCAGGCTAAACACAAATAAAATCAAAAACATATGTAGATAATTAATAAAACCGTGGTTACCTGAATGCACCCATGCGAAACTTTTTGTAACTATACGCGGTGACTAAGTCTAACCTCTACAATTTTGATAATTTAGCAAAAAATGGCGTAATCTGACTTTGATGTATGTATCATGATAATGGGGAAGCTAACTGTGAAATTAGTTCCACTCAGATGGAGGTAAATATTGGTTAAATACCCCCCTCGTCCTAGTATAAATTCCCGCACATATTTCGTAAAAAAAGGGAAATTTGTATAGAATTAATTTTAAACTTTACAGATTTTACCAAAAAGGTTTAATAAAATAAGGGTTGCTATGTAGTGTTTTGATGACGAGAAACATCAGATAACAATTTCCTCAATAATTTGGTAATTATTTTAGATGGAAAATAAAACTTCCAGCGGTGTTTGAACGCGCAACCCAGAATACCGCCCTGGTAATAATTTCTGTTTCGCATGCGTTAATGCTCTCTTATAATATGTAATAATAATTAAAAAAAAATTTAGTTTAAGTGGCCATCGACGCCTACGAACACGTCCTGTAATATCAACAGCATTACTGGTGAGTTACCTACCATTCAGAGAAAGCACTCTATTCACGCCTCTTTTGAAGTGCTTTAGATGGTAGTGCTGAGGAAAACCTCAGGTGGAAGAACATTCCACAACTTACAGGATTAGTAGGTACGAGATTTCCACGTATCTGCAATGTGAGGGTGGCTCTTCTGGCCATGGCGGCCAGTTTGGTAATGAGCTTTCATTGAGGATGAGATTTTTGCTTTGATTGAGGTATGAGGTCTAAAATCTCTTGAAATCGCTTCATTTATATTGATCGTAAATCAACCAGCTTAAGTAAATTAGTCTTTTGCTATTTAGATAAATGTCACCAACGGCAAAAAGACGTGCATTCAAACGAATAAATAAATATCGTTTCAAGGACCTAGATCCATAGCATAATTGGAAATACACCAGGACAGTATTCTGGCCCTGGGTTTGCAACTTTGAGTCCCACTGGAAGTAATATTTTGTCGTCCAAAATAAGTTATATGTTTTCGCTTACAATGCGTAATGCCCTTTAAAATTATTCTGAAATTCTGATGTCCGCAATACTGTTGTTTACTAATTCTTTAATAGTTCTAAAGATAGTATCGTATTTACACATTTCTCAAGTATCAGCTTTTAAATTTTTATCTTGAATTTTTCCATCAAGCCTGCTAACCGAATACAAATTTACAACGAAAATAACTCAGCCCCCTTAATATTCGACTAAGTGTGGATCATCCGAAAAAAATTAACAAATTACTTATTATTATTTAAAATAATATTTGGTTGCGAAGATACTACCATTTGGCCTTATTACAAAAAATTTCCTCATAGGTACCTGTTTTAATAAATATGCAAGCTAGACACTTGCCATGTTTTTTTCTCTGATATTGTCATTATTGTTTTGGCTTTTACGTCAGCTAAGCAAAAAAGCTTACTAAATAACTAGGATACTTTTTTATTACTTCATTAATTTTTAGGTAATTATATGTTATGTTATCCCAGACTGGTGTGTTATATTTATACCTAACAGTCATATGCTATGGTGTATTACAGATATACCTATAGTTTATTCCTATTCCTATCGCATTAGGGATTCCGGGAATATTAATTCCAGAAATTCACACTATTATGAAAATTAAAGATGGATGAAAAAATCACTGTACATACACACAAATTTACAATGTAAGTTAAGGGGATTCGTCCGTAGGGCTTACCAACTTTTCCTAGATCCACCCTACACGTGTCCCCTGGGTGGTGCCAAACTAGTAACAACGCCGAGCCACAGAAGCTGGTTAATTATCCTGTTCTAATAGCGATTGCATATCAAGAGGCATTAAATTCTCTCTTATAGAGTGACACTGCTGCCTTGAGAGGTGCCAGGAGTATGTCCCTAGAGAGAAAAAAAACCCAGAACAAAAATAAATAACCATGAAAGCAAAACAAAAAGAGAATCTACGTGGTAGGACTGTAGGTGGGTACCAGTTACACTGCAGAATCCTTCTCTGTGCCTCCTTGCCAGCAAACCTTTCACAGATGGATGTCTACAAAACACGCTAGAAATCCATGAGCCACAACAACTACGCAAGGTTTGGCACATGACTAGGTACCCAAGGGATAATGCCACTTTCGCAGAAGTATCGCAGAAACTAAAAACCCTTAGCAGGCATAATGCATGAATAATGATAAACTACAGGAATATCTAAGTAAACTTACCCCATATAGTAACACAGACTATTCACTGCGCAAAGTGGCATCAAAGCTTGAGCGCCCGTAAATGAAGATAGTACCAATAAAAACCGAAACAAGAACATTGGCCCGGTCTGACCAAGAAAAGCAAAAACATTCACAACTCCTCATCACATTACAATGTTTTCAACCTTTGTCTAGCATGCATTAATTTAATTATCTATTAAATAAGAAATATCTTATTTAATAGCTGTAGTGTTGTATATAGTTCGTAGTATTTCGTTTAATAAAGGCATACCGCCGGTTAAAAAAAGAAATATTAGCTCTGATTCTGCTTAGATCAGCCATATCCAAATGTGCCTTCTCCTTAACGGTGTCTCACCAAGGGAACAATCTGCAACCTCTAAGACAGCAAAGCATGTACATATTAATATGTACCTTTTAAATTAAAAAAAATTACTTTTTAATATCAGTTTTTTTCCATGATAATGTAGCTACATTATCATTTTATATTATATTATTTTAATTAAAACGAGATCAGGTAAAAGTTGGAGAGACGCCATACTTTTTGTATATGGAAAAAAACTGTTATTGCTACCTTATTAATACATTATAAAAGCTACCTTAGACTGCGATCCCCAAGACGCTTGCCAAGTGAGGGGATTATGGCAAACCCCACTTATAGGGGAGGTTGTGTTCAGCAGCAGGCAATCAGGCTGATACAGTAATTATTATTGTAATTAAATTTTAGGTATGATTAAGTAATACTTACCTATATTTATCTATGTTATTAGCTAATAATAAGCTACTCAATCGATGTTTAATTAATAATCTTTAATCAAGTTATCATAAGGTTACAAGTATCTATACAAACAAGTCAAAACACTTAGGTACCTATTCTCTTTGATAAGAAACTTTATCATAATGATTGGTGGTATTGATGTATCCATGGCCAGCAAAGTGATGACGTTACAAAGTCAAAAAAAAACTGACAAAGGCGAGCCGGGCTTCCCTCTAGAACACACATTCCGACCTGTGCCGCCACGCCGTGCACACCTGTCTACAGCTCCGCCAGTATCTCCCAGTGAGACCGCAATAGTCCCCGCACTATTGCCGTCTCACTCGGGTCATCGTTCCGACGCTAGTTGCAGACCAGTGCCTTGGAATACGCAGTCCTGACGAAGTTTTTGTTTTGTGTGCAGAAGCTGAGCAGCCGCCGAACGCCGAGCAACGCGAGCTACGAGCTCGCCGTGCCGTCGCGCAGAGGCGCTCTAAGACGTCAGGCATTACCACCTACCCAAGTCCCTTGTTTCGGACGAACAACATCATATCGGGCTGGTGGTCTTGTTTTGACCGCACTTTTCGGTGCGCATTTCACCACTTTACTACCCGACACAACATAGTAACAGTCGCGTAACAACACACTTTGTGCTGTTAAGCGACGTCGTTCAGGCGTGGGGTAGCGTCAGCCAAACCCGTCTGAACGATCAAATCCGCCATTTGCTGCGGTCGCAGTGTGACACCCTACGGTGACAACGGCCACTGTTGTTGTTTTGGTTTAACCTTGCA
Organism: Plagodis dolabraria; assembly: GCA_963854805.1. Taxonomy (NCBI): domain Eukaryota; kingdom Metazoa; phylum Arthropoda; class Insecta; order Lepidoptera; family Geometridae; genus Plagodis; species Plagodis dolabraria. Next base: position 17,122,578 of record OY978447.1, on the reverse strand, counting down.
CCGTGGCCTTTCCCGCTTCACGGGTCAGCCGAAGCAAGCTGGGCTCCGGGATTACTGGCCTTGGGGTCGCCCCTAGTCAACCCCGGAGTAGCGCTTAGGAGCACCCCTCTCCGCCGAGAAAAAAGCTCGGAGAGGGTACACAACTAGGGCACACCTTAGGTACACACTCCCTCTCACACAGTGAGCTCACAAGGTGTGTGAGGGAATTCAAACCCTTGATAGGGCGTCCTGAGTATTCCCCTCAGGATGCAGTCCCGTCCCTCTAACGGTGAGGTGCAGGTCCTTCAGACCTTCGCCCTCCGCCACCCCGATCTGTATGTTGCTCATATGCAACTCCTAGAAGAGGAAGCGAGTGCCCGCCTCACGGACACTCTTATTGCTCCCTCCGGGACTTCAATCCCGGAGGCCAACGTCCCTCCTCTGACCCGGTCCTTCTCAGAGGACAGCCCGCTTTCGCCCGCCCCGGGCCCGGACAATAGACGCACGGTGGCAGCCCCTCCCCGTGAGAGGTCTCGCTCGCGCTCACCGATCGGGAGGCCAGCGAGCACCCGTCCCTCCATCGCCGTTGTCGAGCCCACTTCGGACTCCGAAACGGAGATGGAAGTAGATCCGAGTCGCGCCTTACGCACTGACTCGGACTCCGATAACGACGGCTATACCGTCGTTGACCGCAAACGCAAGCGTGCTCCTAAAGCCGCTAGTTGCGCAACTTCCGCCCCTCCCGCCAAGGCACCCGCTAAGGCCCCCGCCTCCGGCAAGAAGCCGACCCCCGCCCCGCGCCCCGCGTCTCCTCCCTCCGCTCCGGCCACTACTGCCGCGTCCCCTCAGGACGCGAGCGCGCGCCGCGAAAAACCGCCTCCACCCCTGTTCATTCAGGACAAAACCAAATGGGACATGCTGTCCCGTTTAGTTTCGGATCGTGGGATCCATTACACTAATGCCCGCTCCACGCAGCAGGGCATTAAAGTCCAAGTGCCCACCAGTAGCGACCACAGAGCGCTAACAAAGCTCCTCCGTAAAGAGAGCATAAGTTTTCATACTTATGCGCTCGAAGAGGAGAAAGTCCTCCGAGTGGTCATCCGCGGTGTGCCCAAGGAGGTACATACCGATTCGGTATGTGCCGACCTGAAGGCACAAGACTTCCCCGTACATGCAGTTCACCGCATGTACAGCGGGAAGGACCGCAGTCCCTACGATCTAGTACTCGTAGTACTAGATCGTACACCTGAAGGCAAGGCCATTTTTAATTTAAAAAAGGTCTGTGGCCTCTCAGGACTCGATGTCCAAGCCCCATACAAAAATGGGAGTCCCTCGCAGTGCCATAACTGCCAACTATACGGGCACGCCTCCCGTTTCTGTTTCGCTCGCGCTAGGTGCGTTAAGTGCCTAGGCGATCACGCGACAGCAGCGTGCACTCGCACCCGGGATTCACCGGACCCACCCAGCTGTGTTTTATGCGGTGCTCAAGGGCATACCGCGAATTACCGTGGTTGCCCTAAAGCACCACGAGTGAACCACAGGGTGGCAAGGCATAGGCCGACCCGTCCCTCTTACGACCGTTACCAACGGGTAAGCCCTAAACTAACGGTAGTACCTGCCTCACAGGTAATACCCGCGCCGCTCCCAGCCCGTAACGCATGGTCTAAACCACCCAGTATGGTTAAGACCGTCGCTACCGCCCGCGCCCCGGCCCGCGCGCCCGCACCCGCGCCCGCACCCGCACCCGCCCGCGCCGCGGCCCCTGCCCGCGCACCGGCCCCGGCTCGCCCCGCGCTCCCGGCACCCGTCGCCAACACCATTCGCGCGCCTCCCCGCGCCGCTTCCCGGCCACAAGCTCCACCTATGCCATTGATGGCTGCCCCTCTTCAAGAGGCAATCAACCTAGTCAGCGATCTGGCTATGTCGGTTGACATCAATGAGGTACAAGAGCTATTCCACAAGATGCAATACGCTCAATCCCCAGCGGACGTGATCCAATACACATTGGAACACGCGAATTTACTTAGCGCCCTTAAGCGCTTCGTTCCCCAGGCCCCTCCCCAGTACAACCACTATGGGTAGTACAACCGAACGCACGAAACCGTACTCAGTTTCGTTAGCGTCATTTAACGCTGACGGCCTCTTCAGACAACGTGACCTCGTCCACGACTTTTGTTGTACCCACCTTATCGATATCATATGCGTGCAGGAAACCTTTCTAAAACCGGGGAAGGCGAACCCTAGGTTTGCCAATTACAGAACGGTACGTGATGATAGAGTGAACTCCCGTGGGGGAGGCACTCTTATCTATTACAAAAGGTCCCTGCACTGCATTCCCCTACCTACCCCGACTCTTGTTAATATGGAAGCATCTTGTTGCCTCCTAGCTATGACTGGTCATCAACCTATAGTCATAGCATCCTGTTACCAAGCTTGCAAAAAGCCGATCGTCCGAGCTGACTTAGAAGCCCTATTCTCATTAGGAAGCGCCGTCATTCTGATTGGCGACTTCAACAGTAAGCACATCCTATGGAATTGTAACGTCAACAATCCCAGAGGTATTGCACTTGAAAACCTAATCGCAGAACTTAACTTTGACATAATTGCGCCCACTGAGCCCACTCACTACCCTTATATGGAAGACCACCGATCTGACTTGCTTGACATGGCACTATTCAGAGGCGTAACACTCCGGTTACGCTCCATAGAAGTGGTTCACGAGCTTCACTCTGACCACCGACCCATTATACTGCGACTAGGTCCCGACCCAACGACTGACCTCCCCCGCCCCACTAAGACGATAGTGAACTGGAAGCAAGTAGGCGATGCCCTAAAGGCTATCAGTTCACCGGACCTAGACAATATCCCTGACGACATCCTGACAAAAGATGACGTAACCCTTGCGATCGATTCGTTCACCAATCACCTCTCCACCGTAATAGGTGCATCCGCAAAGGAGGTCATAGTGCCGGACGACCGGCGCCTTGTCATTCCAGCGGATGTGAGACGATTGGTGACGGAGAGTAAAGCAGTGACCCGACATTACGACTCTTACCCCAGTAAAGAGAACAAAACTAAGAAACGCCACTTTGAACGCATGGTTCAAAGTCGCATGTCTGAGTTGCGTGATCAACAATGGGGCGATAAACTTTCAAACCTCGTGCCAAGCCACCATGCTTACTGGGACTTGGCGCGAGGCTTGAAAGGAAGTAACCATAACGACATGCCTCCCTTATACAGACCAGTCCCACTAGTCCCAGCGTTCTTTGACGAAGACAAAGCTGAGTGCCTAGCTGATAGCCTAGAGGCTCAGTGTTCCCCTAACGTAGATCACGTTGACCAAGCTCACCTCGATTCGGTGGATGCTGAAGTCGAACGTAAAAACTCTGTGGTCACCTCTGAACTCCCACCAATCACCTTAGCGACTTACGCTGAGGTGGAGAGACTGATCAAGGCCCTCCGACCGCGCAAATCCCCCGGTGCCGATGGCATCTCCAACAGGGTTCTTAAAACCCTCTCTCCTCCTCTCATCCATCTCTTAGTCAGCATCTTCAATGCTGCTATGAGCCACTGCTTATTCCCAGACACCTGGAAATGTGCAAATGTCATTGGCATTCACAAACCAGGCAAAAGCTCATCTGACCCCACCAGTTACCGCCCCATCAGCCTCCTCAGTGCCTTAGGCAAACTTTACGAGCGGTTACTTGCAAACCGTCTCCAGTCACATGCTAAGGAACACCACCTTATCCCAGATGAGCAGTTTGGCTTCAGACCCGGACACTCATGCGTCCAACAGGTGCACCGCCTCACGGAGCACATCATTGAGGGCTTCAATAAGTACCCCAAACCCCAGACTACGCTAGCAGTCTTCCTCGACGTAGCGAAAGCTTTTGACAAAGTCTGGCACAACGGCTTGATCTACAAGCTATACCAATTTGGCGTGCCAGAACGTCTTGTGCTCATCCTACAAGACTTCCTTAAAGCCAGAAGCTTTCGCTATCGCGTGGAAGGCACCCTCTCCTCCCCCCACCCAGTCAGAGCCGGAGTCCCTCAGGGCTCCGTGCTATCACCTATTCTCTTTGCACTGTATACCAGTGACATCCCACGCTCTCAGCCCAAAGTATTCCTAGCCCAATATGCGGATGATACCGCCATTTACACCACTGGGTGGCATATCAAAAGACAGTCCTATTTCGTCATGCAACGGGCCATCACCGAGATCGGTGACTGGTTCCGAAAATGGCGCATCGCGGTCAACTCAGCTAAAAGCACAGCTATGTGCTTTACTGAGAAGACACGCTCCCCTTACCCGAAACCGCTTATTTTGTTCGACGAACCCATTCCCTGGGTTCCTAGAACAAAATACCTCGGAGTCACCCTTGATCATCATCTCACCTTTAACGATCACATAACAACCGTCCGTAACAGAGCGGCCTTCATAATGGGTCGCCTTGGTCCCCTACTTCGCAAAGAGAGTAAAATGTCTCTTAGTAATAAGAAGACACTTTACACTGCCTGCATCCGCCCCATCATGACTTACGCATCAGTAGTGTTTAGTCATGCTAGTGAGGCCCACCTTCATAAACTTCAAGTCATCCAAAACCGTTTTCTTCGTAATGCAACCGGCGCCCCGTGGTATATCCGGAACACCGAGTTGCATTGCGACTTAAACCTTCCCTCTCTAGCGCAGTTCAATAAGGACTGCGCCCGCCGATACTTTGATCGAGCGCCCCACCACCCGAACCCATTGGTTGTCCAGGCATCGAACTACTCGACTGCCTCTTCTATCCCATTTTTCAAACCCCCCCGTCGCCGACCACGGCAGGTATTAGACGACCCGGATGACCCCATCGCAGCCATTACGTTGGCAGCTTTAGCGTTATCCGCAAGTCGTCGAGGTAAAATCCCCAGGTGTGAGGTAATCAGAGGTCACACAATCAAACACCGAGCTCGCCGGCGAGCTCGAGGCAAAAACAAGGTCACGATAAATTGCTCTCCAAATAGTCAAAGAGTATTATTCAGTAGGGCCCAATTGTGCAACACTGCAGTTGCACAGAGGCATTTTGCTCCGATCCCCCCCATGTCTCTCGACAGCGAGACAAGCCGAGGTCCGAACCACAGTGGTGCCCTTGAGCTCGCTGTCAACCCCTCCTATAGTAGCGGTACGTTTTCGGCGTCCGCAGGAGACGGAGGTAGAAAGCGCTTTTCGCCTTCTACGCCCGTCTCGGGAGAAGTGCCTTCGGCACTTCTCCCTCCCGGGCTATTGTAGGGCCAGGCCCTCGCCCAAAACCCGGTGGAGCTGGACGACCGCACAGGCGGTAGCCAGCATCTATGTCCTCCCTAAATAAATAAATAATAATCCCTCTAGAACATTCCGACCTGTGCCGCCACGCCGTGCACACCTGTCTACAGCTCCGCCAGTATCTCCCAGTGAGACCGCAATAGTCCCCGCACTATTGCCGTCTCACTCGGGTCATCGTTCCGACGCTAGTTGCAGACCAGTGCCTTGGAATACGCAGTCCTGACGAAGTTTTTGTTTTGTGTGCAGAAGCTGAGCAGCCGCCGAACGCCGAGCAACGCGAGCTACGAGCTCGCCGTGCCGTCGCGCAGAGGCGCTCTAAGACGTCAGGCATTACCACCTACCCAAGTCCCTTGTTTCGGACGAACAACATCATATCGGGCTGGTGGTCTTGTTTTGACCGCACTTTTCGGTGCGCATTTCACCACTTTACTACCCGACACAACATAGTAACAGTCGCGTAACAACACACTTTGTGCTGTTAAGCGACGTCGTTCAGGCGTGGGGTAGCGTCAGCCAAACCCGTCTGAACGATCAAATCCGCCATTTGCTGCGGTCGCAGTGTGACACCCTACGGTGACAACGGCCACTGTTGTTGTTTTGGTTTAACCTTGCACCGTGGCCTTTCCCGCTTCACGGGTCAGCCGAAGCAAGCTGGGCTCCGGGATTACTGGCCTTGGGGTCGCCCCTAGTCAACCCCGGAGTAGCGCTTAGGAGCACCCCTCTCCGCCGAGAAAAAAGCTCGGAGAGGGTACACAACTAGGGCACACCTTAGGTACACACTCCCTCTCACACAGTGAGCTCACAAGGTGTGTGAGGGAATTCAAACCCTTGATAGGGCGTCCTGAGTATTCCCCTCAGGATGCAGTCCCGTCCCTCTAACGGTGAGGTGCAGGTCCTTCAGACCTTCGCCCTCCGCCACCCCGATCTGTATGTTGCTCATATGCAACTCCTAGAAGAGGAAGCGAGTGCCCGCCTCACGGACACTCTTATTGCTCCCTCCGGGACTTCAATCCCGGAGGCCAACGTCCCTCCTCTGACCCGGTCCTTCTCAGAGGACAGCCCGCTTTCGCCCGCCCCGGGCCCGGACAATAGACGCACGGTGGCAGCCCCTCCCCGTGAGAGGTCTCGCTCGCGCTCACCGATCGGGAGGCCAGCGAGCACCCGTCCCTCCATCGCCGTTGTCGAGCCCACTTCGGACTCCGAAACGGAGATGGAAGTAGATCCGAGTCGCGCCTTACGCACTGACTCGGACTCCGATAACGACGGCTATACCGTCGTTGACCGCAAACGCAAGCGTGCTCCTAAAGCCGCTAGTTGCGCAACTTCCGCCCCTCCCGCCAAGGCACCCGCTAAGGCCCCCGCCTCCGGCAAGAAGCCGACCCCCGCCCCGCGCCCCGCGTCTCCTCCCTCCGCTCCGGCCACTACTGCCGCGTCCCCTCAGGACGCGAGCGCGCGCCGCGAAAAACCGCCTCCACCCCTGTTCATTCAGGACAAAACCAAATGGGACATGCTGTCCCGTTTAGTTTCGGATCGTGGGATCCATTACACTAATGCCCGCTCCACGCAGCAGGGCATTAAAGTCCAAGTGCCCACCAGTAGCGACCACAGAGCGCTAACAAAGCTCCTCCGTAAAGAGAGCATAAGTTTTCATACTTATGCGCTCGAAGAGGAGAAAGTCCTCCGAGTGGTCATCCGCGGTGTGCCCAAGGAGGTACATACCGATTCGGTATGTGCCGACCTGAAGGCACAAGACTTCCCCGTACATGCAGTTCACCGCATGTACAGCGGGAAGGACCGCAGTCCCTACGATCTAGTACTCGTAGTACTAGATCGTACACCTGAAGGCAAGGCCATTTTTAATTTAAAAAAGGTCTGTGGCCTCTCAGGACTCGATGTCCAAGCCCCATACAAAAATGGGAGTCCCTCGCAGTGCCATAACTGCCAACTATACGGGCACGCCTCCCGTTTCTGTTTCGCTCGCGCTAGGTGCGTTAAGTGCCTAGGCGATCACGCGACAGCAGCGTGCACTCGCACCCGGGATTCACCGGACCCACCCAGCTGTGTTTTATGCGGTGCTCAAGGGCATACCGCGAATTACCGTGGTTGCCCTAAAGCACCACGAGTGAACCACAGGGTGGCAAGGCATAGGCCGACCCGTCCCTCTTACGACCGTTACCAACGGGTAAGCCCTAAACTAACGGTAGTACCTGCCTCACAGGTAATACCCGCGCCGCTCCCAGCCCGTAACGCATGGTCTAAACCACCCAGTATGGTTAAGACCGTCGCTACCGCCCGCGCCCCGGCCCGCGCGCCCGCACCCGCGCCCGCACCCGCACCCGCCCGCGCCGCGGCCCCTGCCCACGCACCGGCCCCGGCTCGCCCCGCGCTCCCGGCACCCGTCGCCAACACCATTCGCGCGCCTCCCCGCGCCGCTTCCCGGCCACAAGCTCCACCTATGCCATTGATGGCTGCCCCTCTTCAAGAGGCAATCAACCTAGTCAGCGATCTGGCTATGTCGGTTGACATCAATGAGGTACAAGAGCTATTCCACAAGATGCAATACGCTCAATCCCCAGCGGACGTGATCCAATACACATTGGAACACGCGAATTTACTTAGCGCCCTTAAGCGCTTCGTTCCCCAGGCCCCTCCCCAGTACAACCACTATGGGTAGTACAACCGAACGCACGAAACCGTACTCAGTTTCGTTAGCGTCATTTAACGCTGACGGCCTCTTCAGACAACGTGACCTCGTCCACGACTTTTGTTGTACCCACCTTATCGATATCATATGCGTGCAGGAAACCTTTCTAAAACCGGGGAAGGCGAACCCTAGGTTTGCCAATTACAGAACGGTACGTGATGATAGAGTGAACTCCCGTGGGGGAGGCACTCTTATCTATTACAAAAGGTCCCTGCACTGCATTCCCCTACCTACCCCGACTCTTGTTAATATGGAAGCATCTTGTTGCCTCCTAGCTATGACTGGTCATCAACCTATAGTCATAGCATCCTGTTACCAAGCTTGCAAAAAGCCGATCGTCCGAGCTGACTTAGAAGCCCTATTCTCATTAGGAAGCGCCGTCATTCTGATTGGCGACTTCAACAGTAAGCACATCCTATGGAATTGTAACGTCAACAATCCCAGAGGTATTGCACTTGAAAACCTAATCGCAGAACTTAACTTTGACATAATTGCACCCACTGAGCCCACTCACTACCCTTATATGGAAAACCACCGATCTGACTTGCTTGACATGGCACTATTCAGAGGCGTAACACTCCGGTTACGCTCCATAGAAGTGGTTCACGAGCTTCACTCTGACCACCGACCCACTTTACTGCGACTAGGTCCCGACCCAACGACTGACCTCCCCCGCCCCACTAAGACGATAGTGAACTGGAAGCAAGTAGGCGATGCCCTAAAGGCTATCAGTTCACCGGACCTAGACAAGATCCCTGACGACATCCTGACAAAAGATGACGTAACCCTTGCGATCGATTCGTTCACCAATCACCTCTCCACCGTAGTAGGTGCATCCGCAAAGGAGGTCATAGTGCCGGACGACCGGCGCCTTGTCATTCCAGCGGATGTGAGGCGATTGGTGACGGAGAGTAAAGCAGTAACCCGACATTACGACTCTTACCCCAGTAAAGAGAACAAAACTAAGAAACGCCACTTTGAACGCATGGTTCAAAGTCGCATGTCTGAGTTGCGTGATCAACAATGGGGCGATAAACTTTCAAACCTCGTGCCAAGCCACCATGCTTACTGGGACTTGGCGCGAGGCTTGAAAGGAAGTAACCATAACGACATGCCTCCCTTATACAGACCAGTCCCACTAGTCCCAGCGTTCTTTGACGAAGACAAAGCTGAGTGCCTAGCTGATAGCCTAGAGGCTCAGTGTTCCCCTAACGTAGATCACGTTGACCAAGCTCACCTCGATTCGGTGGATGCTGAAGTCGAACGTAAAAGCTCTGTGGTCACCTCTGAACTCCCACCAATCACCTTAGCGACTTACGCTGAGGTGGAGAGACTGATCAAGGCCCTCCGACCGCGCAAATCCCCCGGTGCCGATGGCATCTCCAACAGGGTTCTTAAAACCCTCTCTCCTCCTCTCATCCATCTCTTAGTCAGCATCTTCAATGCTGCTATGAGCCACTGCTTATTCCCAGACACCTGGAAATGTGCAAATGTCATTGGCATTCACAAACCAGGCAAAAGCTCATCTGACCCCACCAGTTACCGCCCCATCAGCCTCCTCAGTGCCTTAGGCAAACTTTACGAGCGGTTACTCGCAAACCGTCTCCAGTCCCATGCTAAGGAACACCACCTTATCCCAGATGAGCAGTTTGGCTTCAGACCCGGACACTCATGCGTCCAACAGGTGCACCGCCTCACGGAGCACATCATTGAGGGCTTCAATAAGTACCCCAAACCCCAGACTACGCTAGCAGTCTTCCTCGACGTAGCGAAAGCTTTTGACAAAGTCTGGCACAACGGCTTGATCTACAAGCTATACCAATTTGGCGTGCCAGAACGTCTTGTGCTCATCCTACAAGACTTCCTTAAAGCCAGAAGCTTTCGCTATCGCGTGGAAGGCACCCTCTCCTCCCCCCACCCAGTCAGAGCCGGAGTCCCTCAGGGCTCCGTGCTATCACCTATTCTCTTTGCACTGTATACCAGTGACATCCCACGCTCTCAGCCCAAAGTATTCCTAGCCCAATATGCGGATGATACCGCCATTTACACCACTGGGTGGCATATCAACAGACAGTCCTATTTCGTCATGCAACGGGCCATCACCGAGATCGGTGACTGGTTCCGAAAATGGCGCATCGCGGTCAACCCAGCTAAAAGCACAGCTATGTGCTTTACTGAGAAGACACGCTCCCCTTACCCGAAACCGCTTATTTTGTTCGACGAACCCATTCCCTGGGTTCCTAGAACAAAATACCTCGGAGTCACCCTTGATCGTCATCTCACCTTTAACGATCACATAACAACCGTCCGTAACAGAGCGGCCTTCATAATGGGTCGCCTTGGTCCCCTACTTCGCAAAGAGAGTAAAATGTCTCTTAGTAATAAGAAGACACTTTACACTGCCTGCATCCGCCCCATCATGACTTACGCATCAGTAGTGTTTAGTCATGCTAGTGAGGCCCACCTTCATAAACTTCAAGTCATCCAAAACCGTTTTCTTCGTAATGCAACCGGCGCCCCGTGGTATATCCGGAACACCGAGTTGCATTGCGACTTAAACCTTCCCTCTCTAGCGCAGTTCAATAAGGACTGCGCCCGCCGATACTTTGATCGAGCGCCCCACCACCCGAACCCATTGGTTGTCCAGGCATTGAACTACTCGACTGCCTCTTCTATCCCATTTTTCAAACCCCCCCGTCGCCGACCACGGCAGGTATTAGACGACCCGGATGACCCCATCGCAGCCATTACGTTGGCAGCTTTAGCGTTATCCGCAAGTCGTCGAGGTAAAATCCCCAGGTGTGAGGTAATCAGAGGTCACACAATCAAACACCGAGCTCGCCGGCGAGCTCGAGGCAAAAACAAGGTCACGATAAATTGCTCTCCAAATAGTCAAAGAGTATTATTCAGTAGGGCCCAATTGTGCAACACTGCAGTTGCACAGAGGCATTTTGCTCCGATCCCCCCCATGTCTCTCGACAGCGAGACAAGCCGAGGTCCGAACCACAGTGGTGCCCTTGAGCTCGCTGTCAACCCCTCCTATAGTAGCGGTACGTTTTCGGCGTCCGCAGGAGACGGAGGTAGAAAGCGCTTTTCGCCTTCTACGCCCGTCTCGGGAGAAGTGCCTTCGGCACTTCTCCCTCCCGGGCTATTGTAGGGCCAGGCCCTCGCCCAAAACCCGGTGGAGCTGGACGACCGCACAGGCGGTAGCCAGCATCTATGTCCTCCCTAAACAAACAAACAATCCCTCTAGAAGGCTCCGTAACAACACACAATATATAATTGTGTTGTGAATTTGCATTGACCAAAAATCGTTACATTTTCGACTGGCATTTGAGTGGTTTTTATAAATGGTTTGATGGCAAGGTTTGATGATTTACTGTTTGTACGATACTAGGTACAAAAGAAAACTATGTTGTAAAAACATGTTTACTATGCGAAGTCCCACCACATTTTGTTACACTTGTTAATATTTGTCAGCATATCCGTTATAATAACAAACGTTCTAGAAAAAAATAAACCGGATGTTCTGTTTTTGGACGGAAAACATAGGCCTAGCAATATAGGCACTCATTTTCTTGTACGATCCGTGAAAACCAAGGTGAAGAAAGCAGTTCACTGCTTCCGCTATTACATAAACAAGAAAATGAATGATGAAGAGAAAATAGGTAGAGATAGCGAAATTAAGAAGTCCGCGTGGACAAGAAAAGAAATACCTTCATATTTTATGTGAGTCAGATATTTATTGTCTAATTTAGGGCTTTACATCTGGACATAGAAAGGATGGTGATCAATAAAATGAGAAATTATTTTGGAAATATAATAAAGGGCCAAATTTATAGGCCAATAATTTAAATAAAATGAGAAATTATTTTGGAAATATAATAAAGGGCTAAATATATCCTATGCTCATGTATAAATTTATATATATACATGAGCATAGGACATGCAAATGTACTAACATACGCTGTAGAATATACCAGTAACTATGTAGAAATAAGTTGTTTCAATTTCACTAGGATTCCTCAAAGCCACGTCAGATAATTGTCTGATAAGTCTAGATACATGTCTAGGTATACTAATTTTTATTTTATTATAAATTTAACATATTATGATAAAGACTTACAGGTAGTTGTAACATTAAATTGTACTTCAGATAGTGAATTTAATTATACATAAAAGTTTATTGTTCAGTTGTGTGCATTTAGGAGCCTTTCAATTTAATTTATGTTAAAACAGTAGAGGTCAGTTTGTAACCAGTTTACCCAAAAAATAATAAAGGTAATCATTTTCCGCAAAAAAAAACAGGTCGGTACCAACAATGCGATAACCTTGAAATGGACCTCACGAATAAATCCGGCTTAGTGCGTGTTGGATGAGCATACTGAGGGTCTCGTTCGACCCACCAATTGCACCAGCACATGGCCAGGTTTTTTGAATTTTTGTTCTAACATTTTCACTGCGCATGAAACATTAGCGGTGCATTTTGATTTTCTTGAATAAGGCTACGAGTACGTGTATGCCACATGGTAGGGCATGGCGTTTACACGTAAGGGTACACAAAAAAACTTGTTAAATTAGAGTTTGTACTTATAATCATATCAGGGTAGACGCTTGTTGAATTAGTGTTTACCATTAACAAAGATACGTCTTTATACAAGAAAACCCTTAACTTTTACATTTTATTTATATTCCATAATATATTACTCTGAAAGCTAACGCGGGTTTTATATACATAATCATTGTTTTTTTACCACAGTAACTTATCCAGATATTCTAGGGAATTTTAAGTTGATACCTTTTATGATTTAAGTATAAGGAACAACCAAAGGCACGGTACGACGGATGGACGTAAGTACAGCACGGCTTAGGGTCGTTTTATCGTACGGCATCATAAAGGCAGTTAAGAATTGTTCTGATTTTTTATGTTTTTGTCTGTGGTACAGAATTATTACGGAACTACCGTATTTCATGTAAGTATAATAAATAGGGGTGTCTCCTTAATTTGTTTACTCTTTGTTTTTATTACTCTTTTTTAGGCTATTCGCCATATTAACACATAATATTTCGTTCCTATATAAATCCTTCTTTTCTAATAGTTCCCGTTTTATCGAAAAAATATTACTACACTTAGTTGCTATACCCAGATATAAATGTATTCAAATTGTAAAAAATATGTAGGTGCTTACAGAAATTTGATTTATAATCAGATTTTGTTTAACAGGAAAACTGTTTCGAAGCTTGGGTACATAGGTGTTTAAAAACTGCATTCTTTGGAACATAGGTAATTGTATGAGTTAGTAATCATCTCGACCGCGAAAAAATCGATCATGTGACCATGGAATTGCCACATATGTCACGAATGCCCGCCTGGCTAGCTACCACCCTCAAGTTGAAAATCTGTCGCCAAGCACCTAACGGTGTGTTCCGGCAGCTGTCCTTGAGAGCCAGTAATTCTAGGTTAGCCTGAACAACATCTTAGACCACATCATCACTTACCATCAGGTGAGATAGTGGTCAAAGGCTAACCTATAAAGCATAAAAAAAAAAAATATTATTATACTATTTTATGGTAGTTAACTCGACCATTAGAGGAAATTAGTACAGTCAGATATAAAATTAATAATTTTGTCATAACTTTTATTTAAGAAAAGACACAGTCATTTGAGACATTGTTGAAAAAATATCCGTTCGTGTGTTCCTGTCTAACTACGGTTAAAATGCTAATGGGGATGAACTTCATTATGACATATGAACTTTTTCAATGCGATTTTCTTAAGCGACCCGTATAGAAAATTTACAAATTATTATACAAACATTCGTTGGGTATATTTATTATGCATACATTCTTCTTAATTTACATACTCGTATACATATACGTTTCGTTACATATGTTTAGGTACATTTGTTGTACGAGCTTGACTCCTTTCATAGTCTACATAAACCATAGAGTAAAGTAGTTGCAAGGAAGGAAGGAAGGACTTTTGCTCAACATTGGGACAGTTCCGGCTGATGATAATAATACGTTCGTTCTCCAAGTCCATTACCACGAAATTCCTTCACATTCTCAGATTCTTCCAATTCATAAATCAAATCAAATCAAATCAATCATTTATTTGCAATAATACAATACTTTCATAATATTTACAATAAGCTCTTATTTTTGTATCGCCTATTGTATTCTACCTGCAAGCAGGCGTGCAAATAATAGGTTAGTTTATACATACTAACACGAATATAAAATAAAAAAAGTTAAAATACAAATTAAAAAAAAAAAAAAGTAAATAAAGTCAAGTCAGGTTTTCAAATATTCAGACACGGTATAAAAGCATTTGTCTAACAGCCAATATGTCAATTTAGTTTTAAATACATTGCCCTGCAGAAGTTTTAAATCATTTGGTAATTTGTTATACGCTATGATACACATGTTGTAAACATTATTTTCATAGATCCTTTTATGACATGGAGGATGATATAAGAGGTTTTCATATATAGCCCTTTTCTGTCGTGTGAAGACCTCACTGCGTTTTTTGTAAGTTGAATGTATTTTAGCAAAAAGACACAATTCACGAATATAGGTACATACATGGTAGTGTAAGTATTTTACATTTTTTAAATAAAGGCTTACAAGTGTCTAAAAACCATGCCTTGTTTATAACTCGGATGCATCTCTTTTAATTCATAAGTCAAATACTCTCAGGAACTTTTTCCAGTAAATTTCATGAGAGTCCTATTCAGTTTCTAAATAATAATTGAGGAATCTATATTAGTACTAATTCAACAACAACATGGTACTAACTAAAATACTTAACCTAAAATCAATTACCTAGATATTAATACTTTAATTAAAAGAAACATTGGATAGGTTTTTTGTTAGTATAGTAAATAAACAAGCTTTATTATTTATATATATATATAAATGTAGAGTAAAATAAACACGCTTCCCTTCGTGAAATGATGTGGCAATAACTTTAGATAGCTTCGTGTACCTACTACTTGTAGGTATATCTAATTATATTTATCATCAGATTTATATAATTTATCTCATTTCACAAAGATTATTAGATTGTAATCAAACAATGAATCAAATAATGAAACTATCCACGTATAATATATTGCACTAGCTTACCGGCCACGGTTCCGCCCGCGTGTATGGTGGTTATAGCGCAAATACATTAACCTCTTTTTGCGCAGTTGGATAAAAAACTATTCTATATCCTTCCCCGAATCTCAAACTATTTCCATACCAAATGTTATCCAAAGTTTTGGCGTGAAAGCGAGACAGACAGATAGAATGGATTATTCCGAAACCTGCAAAATTTTGCAGTAATCGTGGCCATATAAACATAATGTTATATATAATTCATCTGCTGAATTTCTATTAATTTCGAAAACCAGACAAATTAAACCACATTGTTTATGGCAAATTTCAAAGATAAAGGAGGAAAGTTCTCAAGTTAACTTTTATTTTTTTGCTTGCGTGAAAGTGATGATTGTTGATCATGAAATGGTGTTGACCATGATAATTATTTTTTGCTAGGTGTATACCTCTAAGTTAGTTTTATTTAAATTTCATTAACGAATAACAAAAAGTATTTGTCATTATGCCCTTATAATAAGGGTATAATAATCATAACTTCATAATTGCATTTATTGCCGATGATAACCGTTATTGTTAGTGAGTTGACCGACTGACAATCTCGCTTCGATCGATTTATTAATGAAAAGAAACGGAACCAAAATTGATGTTGGACTAGACATTTTTATAAAGCCCGTGGTATCGACCTGCGACATGTTATTTCATAAATTTTCTGTGTAAAATTTAGTTCGTGTATTATAAGCCCCGTCTTTTTAAAAGTTATAATTATTTACAGCACTTTTACACAATAACAATATACACTGTTATTAATTGTGTTCTAGGATTTTATTTTACTTACTCGTATATTATTGGTAATGTATAATACTATAATTAACCTTCCGGATAACAATACCTTAAGAAAAACGAGTATACATGTACTACCAATTAGAAAATATATTTAGAAAAATATATAAAAAATATACGCCTACTAAATAAACGGGTTGTATTATTAGAATTTGAAAATGACTCATAATTATTGTTTACTCTTCGATAGGTACTGATAGGTATCATTTTTTCCTAAGGTTAATAGTTGTTTGCTACACGATTTCTTCAACACCACTGAAACGGTTTCTAGTCTTTAGTACTTTGTAGTTTTATCAACTGATTAAAATGATCCTTATTGTAAGTCCATAGATTTGTACCCATAATAAAGATTACAGAGGCATCTTCGGGGACGTCACATCATACGTTTTTATATAAAACCGACCAGTTACTTTTTATTTGAGCAGTGTGACTGCAGCCACAGTGTTTGAGTGGCTGCATCTTTTTTTCCTTAAACGAGTGCCTTGAAGGTATCAATCACACTCTTTAAGACTAGTATATGTGGATGTCTTAATAAAGTGCTGTTTTAATATCAGAGCCTAACGTGCTTCTTGGGTATTACAATGGTGAGCAGATTGGCAATTTTTTTTAAGACGCTTTTAATAAGTTGACTAATTGTCTTGTAGGTATTGTCTAGGTAAATAGAAGCAGCAGCTGCTCACAGCTGCTCAGTGAATTCTTTGATTAGTAACTTTACTAGTATTTTGTTTTGTTTGGAAATTAACGTGAGTATAACACATTTTAATAAAAAATAGTCTCATGTGACGTCATGCCGAGCGCGCTGCGGCTCGCAATCAGCGCTGTGATCTATCTTCGGGAGCCGTAAACTCATCTGATGAAGGCCATCGCACATGCTCGATACTAAGATCAAAAATTTCGAATTTTCATTAGTTTTTCGGTTTAAGTTACATTGACATGTGACTAACCATTTCAGTTACTGTGGTCGTAGGGCGTCCCGAGCAAAGGTGATCTTTGGTGTACGTCATTCTACAAGTACGTTTAAATTCGTCGCACCTACGTTTAACTGTAGCATACGGCGGAGCATTTACCCGTGGGTAATGTCGTATTTGGCAGTTAAATTTGAAGCACATATTAGTGAATAACCGCGTGTACCTAGTTTGTTTTAATTTCTTCATTACTAATATATCGTAAAAATACGCTACAAACAATAGTAAGCACATGACTTTTATATTTTATAAACAAAAGATTGAGAGAAGCATTGTTTTGCTATCGAACGTATAATCTAGCTTTTCAATTATACAAATAGTTTTAACCTCATTCGAACTATTTATTGTGGGTCCTAGTTAATTGGAGTCAAGTGTGAGTTAGTATAAAAGCAAAATGGAAGGCCACTATACCGCAGCTATTGCTTATTATATATACATAGGGGTTGAAATATGAAATTGCCTTGTTTAAATGAAAAATTACAAATTATTTTTGTTGGATGAAAAAAGTACTGACCGTCGTTGTTTATACAATCTGATATCTAATTAAAAGATCATGTAAACCTTTATGATAAAACGTTGAGGAGATGGACACAAAATGTTTGAAGGCATTTTGTACTGCTTCCTCAGAAAAAAATGATTTCCGTGGAAATAGTTGTCCAAATTGCGGAAAAAGTCTATCATTCATTCGGATCTTTCACATCACATCCAGTGTTCTACACAGCCTTCTGTTAAAAGTACAAAATTAAATGGTGATTTGAACGTTTTTTGTTGTTATACTCTAGACAAAGGCCATTGCAGACTTTGTCTAGAGTATATAAACAAAAAACGTTCAACTACTTAGATGCTTCTTCCTATTCCAACTGTTCCTCGCACTGTTTTCGTATACCTATTTTCTTTGTCTACCTTTCATCCATCCCTGCGACATGTATAGGGACTAAGTCTTAGTTATATCCTAATTCACCCCACATAACTTTTATAGCCCGCTGTTTCCTGCTCTTTTAAAGGCCATTCTTCTCAAAGCTCTCATCGTAATGCATATTTGAATTTGATCGTCCATCTGACATACCTAATATCGGTACTGAATAACACTCTTTATTGCACTGCCAACTGTGACTTGTGCCCTTTTAGTCCTTTCGACCGTACACGAAAACTCTGAATACACATTTATTTTCTTACCTGCATTTATCTCCTTGCCCTCATGCTTTCCATTCCTCATTAAATAAGTTTCCAGATAATTATCCTACAAACTCTTTCCCTGTTCAAGTTTTATTCTATTAATACCTACTTTTTTATGCCTTTGACCGCTATCTCATCTCATGGTAAGTGACGATGTGGTCGAAGATGTTGTTCAGGCTAACCTAGAATTACTGGCTCTCAATACTACCATAATGCATCCTTTTCAAAATATTTTTTTGGCTATATGTATACGTTATATAACGTTTATAAATTATTAGGGCACAAAATAATTCTGCCCTAATAATTGTAAATGTGATTTTTGCTTAGCACGCGATAGTGCTTGTAATCATATTTAGTGTAATTATAATTAACCGACATTTTACTTACTTTAGAGGGCTGAAAAAACAAATTGTTGCATTGAGGGCCATTAACGTATAAAGTAGCTCTAACTTATATATACGATAGGTTGGTATTTCATAATTTAGCACTGCGATGTTGAATAAACGAAATCAAATTATAGAAATCAAACTAAACAAAACTAAGACAGGTACATAAAACTATATTTCTAATATTCCGATGGTATATAGGTACTATTACATATACTTCATTAGGTATATAGGTAACACATTTTTATAAAAAGTTGGTATCAATTACGGTGTAGTGACGTTTGTGTCCAAACTATTATACATAGGTTAGTTATTTCCGTCATTGATAAAAGTTTAATCCCAAAACAATCGCATATATAATAAAATCGTACGTGTGCCGTTATCGTATCATTTTATAGTCTTGATATATAATAATATAGTTATATCAACGACTGGGAAAGATAGTCAATTACTACTATACTACTTTAATCTTCAGAATTTAGTTATTTGTTTACCTATTCAGGAACAAAAAATAGACAGGAAAATAACTGTTAAATAGGTATATCAAATCATGATATGAATGAATGCTCAACGAACAACATTACATCTTTAAGATGGCTCAGTGAAGTGTCAGAAGCGTAACTATTTTTTTTTCCACCTCTAGTGATCGTCACTTGACAGAAATGATTCAAATAAAAACGTAGTAACCGTAGAATAGTATTTCAGAATTACACATATACAACGTGCTGGAATGTGTTTAAACGCTAAACGTTAAGTACATCTTAAATTAGGTTTTTGAATAAAATCATCGCAAGTTGAAGTCTTAATTGTGGAAGTATTGGTGGCACGAAGAAACTCTAATATATTACAATGTTTTTGTAATTGTCTGTATTCTTATACAATCAAGTCAGATTTGTATTAGGTTTTCAATTATCTGGTGCTTGAAAAATTTTAATGCATTTTGATTCAATCAAGTTCTTTGGTTCTTCATCGAAATCTTGGAGACAGAAACTATAAAATATATAAAGGCGTGTTTAGCCGTTGGTCGTTTAGTCTCGATCGTGCGCTCGGTAAGTCAAGACCTCCTGAAGATGCTTCGTTTAGAAGCGAAACTAGTCGGGTATTCTTCCCGTTAGGCTGCGTGATGTTTGTCACGTCACGTAGATAACAGGAAAATTAGGCGGAATTGTCACTAGATATATAATTTTATGCTTTTTTAAGTGTTTTATTTAAATATTATTTAATAATTTTTTTTAGGATACTTTTAAAAGTATTTGTTATTATTAAATATGGATTTCCGCAAAGTAACGCCTGAATCTATCCATTACAGAAACTATAATTTGTGTACAGATACTCAATTTTCTATTTTTTATTTAATTTATTTTCAAAACTTACTATGGGTCCTATTTTACCAAACTATGATAAAACTATACGAGGATAATTTAATTAGACTTTTGTCACAGTATTTTAAAATTTGTCATGGTATTGGCTTCTATGAAATTTGACCGTATCCAAATGGCTGAAGCAAAGGAAAGAATCTTTAACCAGGATTCAAAAATTATACCGTTGAATTTGGTGATATAGCTTCATTTAATAAAAACAAATAATGGCCTCTTTGCTTCAGCTGATAGTACTATTTCAATGTCCACGCTGCTGTCACGTGTCATAAAAGTCAATTCCAATCAGTTCAATTTTTGAAATAATAAATCAACAACTACGGCAACGTATGCAGGCTATGTGAATCACTTAACAATAAGAGGTGATCATCATCTTTATTTCTCGCCATGTCAAGAGTTTTTGATTGCGTTGTGCTTGCCATTTAGTAAAAGCAGCTCGATCGTCTCGGTATCCGTATCGCATAGCCTATAACTTGTTTTGGTCATAGTTTACAGATAAGAGTCAAGCTCTTGGTCAAATTCGATGAATCTTCAAAATCAATTGAAAGTTTTCAATGACGTAAGCAAAACGTGGTTTTGGAAGTGCCGCAGGGAATCATTTTGGGCCCACTTCTGTTGATTATTTTCTAACTGCGCCTCCCGGTTACACCCACGTGGTGATGGATGATGATGATGATGATAAAAACGAAAGGTATCCTATGTGTTAATAAAATGCCTCATCTGCCTCTAAACTAACTTTCATCAAAATTGGTCTAGCCGTTTGATCGTGAAGAAGTAACAAACATACAAACACACTCACAAACTTTCGCCTTTATATTAGTGTAATGTGATAATGTGATATATATATTATATACTTTATTTAGTATGATTTTAATTAACTACCATCTGTCTATCAACAAACCTTTCAAAAACTAAACTGACCGATGTAATTTCACAATTATATATTTACACTAATGCCAATGGCTGTATAAATAAACAGTCTTGAGGTCAGTGTTTTTGTCACAATGGATTTTATGGTGCTATTCCTAAAAACAAATTTAAACTGGTCACAATTTTCATATAGATAAAGTCAACAAAAGAATTTCAAGTTCAAAGTCATTATTTGTTATCAGTGCTGTTTGCTCTAGCACCGGCTGATGTCACTAAATGTGCATATTATGGAGACATCTACCGACGTTTTTAAAATACTACGAACCATATACTACTATAGCTACAAGCATTTAAACAACCTACAAGTAATTGTAGATTCACAGGCAGTCCGAATACTCCACCCACTACCACTTTTGCTTATCACATGATTGACGTAGATCTTTTATAATGTATATTATTTTCTAAACACGTCCTGATAACATTTTAATATTTTGCTTGAAATTGAGGCATTCGTACACTTCAACATCAAGGTACTTTATATGATTAACTTATAAGACTTAATGATGATTCCTTGTATCTATTTTTCTTGAAATATATGATTTTCATAATGACATTTGGTCTTTTATTGACCGAGCGAGCACGTAGTGGTGAGCGAAGCGTCTCTGCTTGAACTTACACAAAAATTTGAAGCGCTCGTAGCGAAGTTTGCTTGGCCATTCTGAATCGATCAGCAAAGTTAAGCAACGTCCGCCGCGGTCAGGAGTTGGATGGGTGACCGCTGGTGACATTACTACTGAGCGCTTCCGTGCTTCGGAGGGCACGTTAAGCCGTCGGTCCCGGTTGTTGTCTTAGGATGGCAGTCGTTACAGCATGGTGGTAGGGCACTTTGCGAATGCCCGCCTGGCTAGCTACCACCCTCAAGTTGAAAATCTGTCGCCAAGCACCTAACGGTGTGTTCCGGCAGCTGTCCTTGAGAGCCAGTAATTCTAGGTTAGCCTGTACAACATCTTCGACCACATCATCACTTACCATCAGGTGAGATAGTGGTCAAAGGCTAACCTATCAGGTATAAAAAAAAAAAAAAAATGCTTTTGTATGTCCGGTTGTTCTCTTCTACAGGTCGCATTTCTCTACCGATTCTCGTTAAATTTTGTGAGCAGGTTTGATAATTGTTATTTAGTAGCCGGTAAGGACTCGCGTAATATTGCTTCGACCAGTTTCGAACTTATTTGTTCTTCGTCTGGGAGTCACGATTGTGCACATGCAGCGTCGAGCGCGGGCCTCAGCGCCAGGTACGTAACTGGCGTTGAGGCGGTTGCGCCGTAGCTGTCAAAGTCACAATCCTCCGTCAGAAATGTCACTTCTGTCACTATGTCTGTTATTGTCACGGTCGTTTTGACAATACCGGAAACCATTGTTTAAAATAATAAAGTATAGAGATACATAAATAAATGTTATAAATTATTAATATTATTATTATTGAAAATCTACTTCATATAAGGAAACTGATTATGACCTTTATTGCAACAATATCAGGCCGACTTGTATATTCAGTTGTCAGTAAATATTTCTGATTATCATTCTTATTAAACATACAATTTTTCACCTCTTATTCTTCCTACTAACCAAAAGGCTTACTCCATAAAGCCACCCAAATAAATAAGTGACTCTAACTACGATCCAATAAAAATCACTTCGCCCAGCACACCTACTATATTATTCTCCTATTGTGACCTATTAACAAAACACTTTTTTTGCAATTATTTAAACATTATTTTTGGTATATTAAAACAACTAATAAATACCAACATTTCCTATCGGTAATTATCATTTCCTTATCTTCCAATGTCTGTCGAAAGTAAGGAAATACATGCGCAGCCGAATGCAATATGGTGTTATTATGGCTTAATTTTAACGAATGTACTAACTATATATCTAGTTACATATACTAATAAAAAAGACGACACGGTTCTAGAACCTATTTCCTTTTTTTATAAATATTTGCTAATTAAATATGAAATCCATATTGCAAAATATTAGTTTAAGTGTCACTTTGACCTCTATCGCATATTTTATTACATATTTTCTAGTATTTTTCGAAAGAAGAGAAAGAAAATAATCCAAATTGAAAAATATGAAATCAAAATAACGATATTTATGCAAAATTAAAAACGAGCATTAAATATCACATTTGACAGCTGTCACATCAACATCTGCCATATCTTTATACAATCATATAAGGTTACGTAAAATTTATTTTTTACTGCTCTTTCTCGTATGAACTACATAAGGAAAATGAGGAGAGATTTTAGTTTGACGATTCAATGGTTAATACAAAAAAAGCACGTTAATACAAAAAAAGGTTAAAATCAGTACTAATATTATAAATGCGAAAGTAACTCTGTCTGTCTGTCTGTATGTCAGTTACGCTTTCACGCCAAAATTACTGGACCGATTTAAATGACATTTGGTATGGAAATAGTTTGAGACCCGGAAAAAAACTTAGGATAGTTTTTATATAACTGCGCAAAAAGAGGTTAATGTTTTTGCGCGATAACCGACATACGCCCTGAAAGCTAGTATGAAGTATTGTATAGCTAATTGTAAGGAAGCCTTCGTCCGACTCACACTTGGCATTTTTATTTCATGTTAATATAAAAAAAATATACTTACAACAGTTTGGCATCTTTAAAAACAATATAAAACAAAGAAAAAGAAACACCAACTACGTCACTGGTTTTATTATGGTTTTACAATCCAATATAATCGTCCGCGTCGTATTGATTTCTGGCACACTTTAATTTTTTCCCCTGACTGAGCTGGTTCAAACTTATTTTGTAGCCGAGCCTGCACCGTTGCAACTTCCGCGCTTTTTTGTGACAAGTTACACACGCATAGCTGGGAATGTAGTACTGAAGTTTCCTTCTGTACGGTTCTTTAATCATGTGCCTAAAGTGCGGAGTGCGCCAGGCTTAATTGCTCTAAGTTGGAAGTTGGTGAGTGAATCAAAGCTCAAAATGATCTCTCGCTCCATCCCCTTAAGACGGTAGGTAAACTGTAGGAACAAATGGATAAATTTTATATTACTATGATTCACTGAACTGTTCATTATACGGGATACGCTCTGCCAATAGAGCTATCATGTAGCTCAATTGGCAGAGGCGTATCCCTGACACTAGGGACGGATAGATGAGGGTTTGAATGTCGCTCATGGTTGTATTTTTTTCTTTCGGTGTGATTCTGTAAGCTTTTTATCTTAGCAGGCATTCATACAAACATTACATTGTTAGAAAATATAATGTTATTCTTAACTTTTTTGAAAGTAATGACAGAGTGTTGGTATGTGCATGTTATGAATCTGGATGAAAAACATATTATAACAAGTAATGGAACAGAGAGGAAAAATTATACACTTTGCGCCAATCCACATACGACGAAGGTGTGATAAGGACATGTGGAGAACAAGTAAACAATTATTGCATTTTATGCAAGCGTGTGAAGGACATTGTTTTTTCATTATCCGTTTTGAATGCAAACCGCTGGAAATAATCTTTAATCGGAAATGTTATTTAATTAAATAATACTAACTTATTAATAATATACTTTTTTTACTTTTAGAGTACGAGTGGAGATAACCCAGCCTTCGATTTATCCCCTGAAAGTGCTGCTTCATCTCCTACTGAACAGCCGCCAGAACGAAATGTAAATAATTCCAACGATCAATTGTACGGATCTCCAAAACCAAAACGATCTACGAAACCAGACTTGGCTCCGGTGCCGCTGAAAGTTCCTTTTGAAGATTCAAATGGCACAAAGAAAGTAAGTGATGCTATGTTTTTTTTATAATCGTTTCATTAATTTAAGATAAGTATAGGTATAGAATTTAGATATCAAACGTCAGTACTGCGCAAAAGTATACCTGATACCAAAGGTAGGTCCTACCTAATCACTCACATTGCTACTTAGAAGGGTATATTTATAGTGAATCAAAATGTCTACAAAATTTATTATGGCAAATTTAATATATACCTACTAGTATATATATATATATATATATATATATATATAAAAATATATATATTGCAATTACTCATAACAGTTTTAATAATTATATTCCTTAAATATGTAAGTCCTCCCAAGATATTTCTGCTGATATAGATTGAGGCAGTAAATATAATTGTGTGTGCATTTTATGATGTCTTATATTGTAAACTAAAAGAAAGAAGTATGAAACAATTTTATTTTGTTATTTCAGGCAATTCAAAATGAAGATATCGAAAAAGAAAAGCTTGAAAAGGACGACTCTACACCGGAACGAGCAATGTGGGGAAATCAATTGGAGTTCCTTATGTCATGCATTGCCACTTCAGTGGGTCTCGGTAACGTTTGGCGGTTTCCCTTCGTGGCGTACCAAAATGGCGGTGGGGCTTTCCTCATCCCATACGTGATTGTCCTGTTCCTCATAGGAAAACCTATGTACTATCTGGAGTGCGTGCTGGGACAGCTCAGTTCAAAGAACTCGGTCAGAGTTTGGGCGCTGTCACCTGCTATGAAAGGTAAATTTCGTCATTGGACGGATTTCTATGTAATCGTATTCTATTGTATTTGAGCGCAAGTTTTCACTACAAAATCTTTCAGGTACGGGCTACGCCCAAGCGTTGAGTAGTGGGTATATCCTGTCTTACTACGTGGTGATTATAGCACTGTGTTTGTACTATTTGGCAATGAGCTTCCAGTCGACTCTACCGTGGGCTGTGTGTCTTCCCGAGTGGGAAAACTGTTTGCCGTCTGATCCTGCTTCACAAACAAATGTCGTATCAGAAAATGCGACCAGTAGCGCTGAATTGTATTTTACGTAAGTACCTACCAACATAAAATATATATTTATATATTGCTGATAGGTAAGCCTTTGACCTCAATCTCACCTGATGGTAGGTGATGATGTGGTTGAAGGTGTTAACAGGCTTAACTTACTGGTTGTAAACTGTTTGTAATGTAGAGTAATTGCTGAAATATATTGTAATATTTTTGCTTTGTCATCGATGTTTTGGAATTACGATACGGAATATAAATATGTGTGTATAATCGCCTGTCAAGGATTTATTAAAGGTCATATTATGGACTCGTAAAATTTAAGAAAGTTCTCGTTATAATCGCATTACATATATCTTCTTATAACATTAATGTAAAACCATACTTCAGAAATGTATTTGTTGTCTTCAGGAAAACTGTACTGCAGCTGAGTGATGGCATTGAAGGAGGCCTTGGTAAGATTTTACAGAATTAATCCTTGAAATTATTTGTCTTATACAAATTAATGAGTTAATTTGTTCTTGCAATTGTGCATTATTATAGTATCATATCCGTTCACGCTAATATTACATATTATTATGCAATGCATCCATTCAGTATACATCTAGAAAATGTGGATATTTTTATATCTTTACAGGTGCACCAATATGGTATTTGACTCTTTGTCTACTGGCATCATGGTTTGTCATCTTCCTGATTGTGGCTCGAGGAGTGAAGAGTTCAGGCAAAGCTGCATACTTCCTCGCTCTCTTCCCTTATGTTGTGATGATAACTCTCCTTATCACGTAAGTACATGAAATCTGGAAAAGAACATTACAGGTCATTAAAATTTTCAGTGATAGTCTAAGTTCCAGTTCTCACAATTTGATACAATAATTTATCAAATCTATAGCTAAATAACTAATAATTGGAGTTATTCATGGAACATTAATGGCAAACCCGGTTACCATATCCATTTTGTACTCGCGTAGCATTTACCGGAAATTTCTGTCACCAATGTTGTACTTACTTATTTACCTAAGAACCTCACGTTATTTTTTATGTTGTTGTGACGGAACAAACACGAGCCCCACCTGATGTTCAGCGATAACCGTTGCCTATATTTGCAGTTCGTCACGTGTGACCAAATGACCCAAAGACATTCAGTTGTTAAATCTCATGTACCTATAATGTTTCTTGCTCTCAAGGACTGCTACCGGAACACACTGTTGTGCTTGCTTGCTTGTGACATATTTTCTACTTGAGTGTGGTAGCTAGCTAGTTGATCATACGCAAAGTGAAAATCCTTCCACACTAAGTGAAAATCAAGCCGGTGGTGGGTATTGAACCATGTCCTGCGGCACGGCAGTCTAGAGGAATTACCGCTCGGCTGTCATTGCTTAAAAAAATTGTCATGAAGAAGTTATGAAAAACTTACAAGTAGTTTGAAACTAGTCAGAAAAAATCCAGTAACTATTACTTGAGTCCTAGTCGTTTACTGAAAAAGGAGAAGAATCTGTTGTTTCTTATCCGTATCATGGAAAATAAAAAACTGTAACGATATGTATAATGTATATATTATTGTAATAATTCGGGAAGGGTGCTCATAATTTTCAAATATTGTTATTTATTGACTGTAAATAGACGTCGACGTAGTTATACAGACATCCGGTATTGTAAAAAATTTCATTGATTGACGGTAGGTTTCGTTGACAGATTGAAACGCAGAGAGATATAGGTAACTACTAGGGTAAATTGATTATTCATTAAGACGCTGTCAAATGCTGAAATTTTGTTGCTATCGGACTGCGTTAAAGTGAAAGAGAGGCACCCACTGTGAAATCGCGATCAGTTTCGGTAAAAACTAAAAAAAAGCTTAATAACACAAAACTAGTAACGTAATCGAAAATGTAACTTTTCTTGTCCCTCATGATAAGGTTTTGCTATTTTATTAATATACACGCTTTTGCAAAAAAACGGGCACCTAAGGAAATTTACGTTCTAAGGTCGATTTTAGTTAATTAAATGAAATTTATTTCTTTGACGTAGTCTGTATACTTATAATCGTGTAAATTAATGCGCGTGAAGTGAATTCGAGCAATTAAAAGAAAAAAAAACGATGGATTCTTTAAAATCGATGTACACGCCCAAACAATAAGAAGTGGTCGGCAATAAAGACAAGTTTTTTTTTACTTTTTTTAATTAAATAAAGTTACAAATGTAAAAACGTAATAACGAGTGTGGACTCCTCTTGCCAAAATCACAGCTTGAATCTTTCTGGGCATGTTTTCCACGATGTTTTTAATAACGTTTTGAGGAATACGTTCCCACTCTTCTGCAATGACTCTTTTTAGCTCCCTGATGTTTTGTGGAGCAGGTTGCACTGACCTTACCCGTCTCTGATGACGGATCCGAACTTCTTGCATGTACGCTTCCACGTCGCCAGAACGGTGCGGGCGAGCATTATCGTCCATAAAAATGGAATCTTCCCCAAGTGCAGTCAATGTGGGTTGTGCATATGGAATTAGGACCATTATGTACCGGTGTGCATTTAATGTTCCATTTTCTATGAAAACTAACTCCGTACGCTCCGTCGAATTAATTGCTGCCCAAAACATAACGTAGCCTCCGCCATAAGGAGTGATTTCTTCGAAATACACTTTCGCATAGCGTTCCCGTGGTCCTCGCAGCACTCGCCGGCGTCGGTCCTCTCCACACAAAGAGATTCTAGCTTCATCAGAAAACAATACTTTATTCCAGTCCTCCAGAGTCCATGAACCACAGTTTCGAGCAAACTGAAGTCGAGCAACACGGTGCTCACGGAGTAATTTAGGGCCCCGAGCTGGGCGTTTGCGATTTAATTGCAATTTGCAGAAAATATCCAAAAAGTTTTAAAATATCGTAATCAGTTAAAAATCAATTCAGCAATTCGCGCCATTAGTAAAGCAATTTTAGAATAAACCACAATAATCATTATTTTTCTTTTAATAATATCAAATTTTAAATTTGGAACGTAAACAATCATGCCAGGATGCTTCAAAAAACATGCTTATACATTGTCAAATTAACAAAACCTATTTCTTGTTCTTCTTCATTGAAGTAGAGAAAAAAATCTAAAGTGCCCGTTTTTTTTTTGCCAGAGTTTATTTTCATTGAAGTAAATAATTACGATATTTACGTTACAAGTCATTTAGAGTCAACTTTGCAATTTTATACTATCGAGATAATTTTAAGAAAATGTATTTCGGACTTTTCTTGGCCTTAGATATCAAGATTAGAATAAGATCAAGATTAGAATATTATTTTTTACCGCTAAAAACTAAATTCGTTTTGCTAAAAATCTGTTCAAGTAAAGCTATTTAGCATTTTTCAGCGACTTAATTGCCTACTTCATTTGATTAGTAATATCAAATAAAGAATAGCGTCAAATTACATTTATAGTATAATCGATTATTTCAATATTATTTTGCAGGACGGTTATACTCCCAGGAGCTGGCGACGGGATCCTGTTTTTCATAACTCCACAATGGAGTAAACTTATTGAATTAGATGCAAGTATTGATTTTCTTACAAGGACAAAGTCAGTAGTAAAGATTTCTTCTAGTTTAATGACACCTGTATATTTTCTAGGTGTGGTACGCGGCGGTCACTCAGGTATTTTTCTCACTCTCTGTTTGCACTGGTGCCATCATCATGTTCTCTTCCTACAACCGATTCAATCAAAACGTATACAGGTAAATTATTGTTATTATAATTATCACCACTTACAGTATACAATCATTCATTATCTATTTTATATATTTGCCTATGGGATAGAATAAATAGCACTCTCCTGTCTCCCCTTCAGTAGCGTCCTGAAAACTGACTATGAGAAAATCTACAATGCTATCTCCTCGACCATCCAAACGTGGCTTTTCAGGAATCACAACTTCGGCAAAAAATAATTATTGTTCAGTAGTGAGATACCCAGTTAAAACAATAGTAATCGCACCGACAAAAATACAATCAACTTCCTTGAAGAGAGAACAGCATCGTAAACCTTTTTTTCTGTTTGGATTCTGTGATGTTTTCAAGTAGGTGTCTAGTGCATTTTAGCAATTACATTAATTTGTATTGTTAAAATGTGTAGCTATGATATGGGCCACTGCTGAACCAAGGCATCCCCCATATATATACATATGTTTTGTTTTTTTTTTGTTCAGCAGTGGACGACGTCCGGGTGATGATGATGATATTTTTTTTGTTATAGACGTAGTAACTTCACTTAGAAAACTATCGCGAGTTTTGTCCATTATGACTAAATAGGCACCCGGCTGGGACTCGCGTTATATTTACCGGATAGATTCCGACCAGTTTCGGGCTATATTGTAGCCCTTCGTCTGGGAGTCACGGTTGCGCGAGGCGGCGAGCGCGGGCCTCAGCACGTAACTGACGTAACGATGGCGCTGTCTTTCCTTCTTTTTCTTTCTTGTCAGTTACGTGCTGTGGCCCGCGCTCGCCGCCTCGCGCAACCGTGACTCCCAGACGAAGGGCTACAATATAGCCCGAAACTGGTCGGAATCTATCCGGTAAATATAACGCGAGTCCCAGCCGGGTGCCTATTTAGTCATTATAGACGTAGTGTTACTAATAGCAACTATTAATTTTCTTGTCTATTTCAGAGACGCTATGATAGTGACTACCTTGGATACATTCACGAGCCTTCTCTCTGGATTCACAATATTCGGTATTTTGGGCAACTTGGCTTACGAACTGAATACAGATGTTGAGAATGTAGTTGGTTCTGGAGGAACCGGTCTTGCTTTTGTTTCTTATCCTGACGCCATTGCTAAGACATTTATGCCTCAGGTGAGTTTATAACATTTTTAACTACAAAGTTGTATATACCTTCCTCAACAGTAATTCCTCAATTAACTTAGTGTATCTATTTTCTTTGCTTTGGAGGTTAGATAATAATCATAATGACTCTGACCTTCAAATACAACTTATCTACCTCGATACGAGTAGGTCTAATATATAACAACGAAGAGTAGTAGTTATTCTTGAAATTGCAATATTTTTTATAGCCTTAAGACCACAACCGAGACAGACGGCTTAACGTGTTGACCGAAGCACGGAAGCGCTCAGTAGTAATGTCATTTTATATCTCTATGGTATCTTATTTTTGAAGTATTAAATTTGTATTATTTTATGCGGTCCATATCGGTGCCACCGCTGCCCGCTAGGAAAACTGTGTCTTGCGGTTTGACATCGGTACAGATCCTATATCTTCAAGTTCTGTACCCAAAGGGTCGGGATGACGGGACCCTATTACTAAGACTCCACTGTCCGTCTGTTTATCTGTCATGAACCGTTATAGCTAGACAGTTGAAGTTTTCACAGACAAAAAATACTAAAAATCAGCCAAGTGCGAGTCGGACTCACGCACGAAGGGTTCCGCACCCTTCACGAAAACAAAAAGCTTATAATATAATGGCTAACATAGAGATGTAAAATACTATAGCGACAACAGAAATACATCATCTGAGAATTCAACCTCTTCTGTGGTGTCTAATGTTGTATGGTACTAAAGGGTACGGAGCCCTTATGGGAGCCGCGAATGGTGTTCAGTTTGAACACGTGAATATTGATTAACTAGCTAGTTTTTACCACTGGTATTCATATGTTAACAAATCACTACAAAGAATAGGGCGGTCATTAATATGGGACGTTACGTGCGTTGACACTTGACACTTAGTGCGGTCACATTTACAGTCTTTCTAAAATAATGTGAGGACTGGCTCCGCAGCTACTTCAGCGCAGTGACTCAAGCGGTGCAAGTATATGATAATCACGGTAATGGTTATATGCTTGAGCCGTTTGGTGCTATGCACGCTGCCTGCCTACTAGTAGGGGGCTGGAGCATTTGGTCTTCCTGTAGGCCCGCAATGGTCTTAAAGGGCCTAAATGCTTTCTTTATAGTAATAGTTGTGTTGTATAGTTTATAACACATTTGCTCCTAAAGGGTCTACTCTTATTTCACCAATTTCAATATCGTAATGTATCTCATTACGCACTTGTGTGTTATTGTGAAGTAAAACGTACGGTTAATCAAGATGCTCCGTCTAAAAAGAACGGAACTTTTTTAAATCTTAGCAAAAAGTTTTTATGTCAGAAAAGTGGTCAACATTTTATGAATAAAATTAACGTTGGGAAATAAAATACATATTATATGTAATAAATATTTCGTTCTCTGATTTAATAAATTTTGATTTATGACCATAAATTACAATTATCTGTAACAAAACACAAAAATATTCATTTGATTTATTCGTTAAAGTAAGTCCGAGTTTTATTTATTTCCTCGCACCTATGTCATAAAACGTCGTATGACATAAAGTGCGCTATTATAATTACAGCCTCTGCTTTCTTGTAGCCCTCGCCTACGCCTATGGCTCTGGCTAGCAATATCGCTACGGCTGTAATTTTCAACTTACCGCACTTATATCATAATGTACTATTATATTTTTTTTATAAACACGCTTAGATGCAAAAGTATATCTTTATATATAAAAATTACGTGTCACGTTGTTTGTTCGCGTTGGACTCCTAAACTACTCAACCGATTTTAAATTTGATTTGCACACCGACCACACCGAGTGCAATTTTATCCAAATTGAAAGATAGGATAGCTTACATCTCAATTTATAGTCTCAATTACCCATGGGAAGCCGGGGCGGGCCGCTAATTATCTTATATGTTTCATTTAAATTAAAGCCAAGAAGAAATATAACTTTCTATACGCAATTGGTAGATACATAGATATGGTCGTACGCTAGATATCTAGCCTGGGACAGCTGCTTTATCATTATTTTCATTGACGTGTAATCTTGGCAAGTATTTACGTATATTAGGTAATATATCGATCCATTCCGAGAGATTATTGGATTATAACATATTATCAGTATCCGCGTTTCATTAGTTTGCCACGTGACCTTACCAGTTGATGGGTATTAATTAGATATGCAATCAAAGTAGATGAAGTTGTATCATAATATCGTTAGATATCTGGTATCTTAAGAATCAGATTGATTTTTTAGGAATTTCATTATCCAAGGTCTTCTTCTAATGGCGTGTATTTAATTAACCTGTGCAATATAGTAGAGCTTCAACAACAACAAATACAAAATCCTCAAACTCTATAGTTAGTCAATACTCGTTTGATTTTTGTATATTGGTTACTTATGCTAACAATATTTCCAGCTGTTCGCTGTCCTGTTCTTCATAATGATGTTAGTTCTGGGAGTGGGTTCAGCAGTAGCGCTTCTGTCTACCATCAACACTATACTTCTGGATACTTTTCCAAAAGTGCGCACTGTTTACATATCAGCCATATGCTGTACAGGAGGCTTCGGTGTGGGACTTGTTTATGTTACACCTGTAAGTATGAAATTAAATTAAGAATTTTAGAAAAGAACAACATTATTATAGTCATTTTTAGTAATACATTCACAAAATTATTTGTGGGACTTATGAGGCTTTTACAATAATATATTCGTAATTTAAAACACTGTCAGAAAATTCAACTTCTAAAACATGCAACTGAAAAAATCTCAATAGGTATATTATTACAATATTCTTAAACGTATTTTATATACTAATCTATGTGGGATACACAAAATATGTTCTATTTAAAATATTTTTTATAAATTTAGGGTGGCCAGTATATTTTGGAGTTGGTCGACTACTACGGTGGAACTTTCTTAGCGTTGTTCTGCGCTATATCTGAAATAATCGGCGTTGTCTGGATCTACGGTAAATATTTTTTTTTTACATTATTCCTTATATATCATCGTAGTCATAGTCTTCGTATTATATTAAAACCTATCTCACAGTATAAAACAACGACACTAAAACCACTAGAATGCGCACATGCAGTAGATCTACCACCTATTTTATTTGCCAACTTGCTAAAGTAAACCAATTTACTTCGAATTCAATATTGGACGGAACACGGCTAAATAAAAATAATTTTAATGTCTAATAAAATAATCGAAACATCCAGCGTATTCCTTAGGATTCTGCATGATTCTATAGCGTATTTAATATTTTCTAGGCTTGGAGAAACTCTGCCTCGATATAGAGTTCATGTTGGGTAAGGGCAGAACGTCCATGTACTGGCGATTCTGCTGGAGCATTATCACGCCTGCTATGATGGTCGTGGTCTTCATCTACGCATTACTATCCTTCGAAGCTCTAGTTTATGGTGACTACTACTATTACCCCACATTAGGATATGGTAAGTTTAACTGTCTATAGAATGAGTTTTAGAATTACGAGTATTATCATTGTTATATCAAAAGCTTTTTAACAGATACTTGATTATTATAATGTCTACTATCTTCGCTCAACTTTTGTATTGCTAAAATGTAGTCAAAAAGTCAAGTATAAGTTGTTTGTATTTTTATTTCTAATAGGTTAGCCTTCGATGACTATCTCAACATATGGTAAGTGATGATGTGGTCGAAGATGTTGTTCTGGCTACCCTAGAAATACTGGCCCTCAAGGCTAGCTGCCGGAACACACCGTTAGATGCTTGGCGACAGATTTTCTACTTGAGGGTGGTAGCTAGCCAGGCGAGCATTCGCAAAATGCTCTACCACCATGCTATAACGACTGCCATCCTAAGACGACATCCGAGCCCGACGGCTTAACGTGCCCTCCGAAGCATGGATATAGTATGAGAGGGTAAGCTAGCTCTCGATGACAGCTGTTTATTTTTACCTATATTTTCTGTAACGTGGTTCTGGTTAGGTGTGCAATTTTCAATCATATTAACCTCAGGCTAATGATAGGTAAATTCCATTTTTTGGTACACGCACCGATAGGTGCCTGCTGAGCTACTAGGCAAGCTCCACTACGATTGCTTCAAAACGGTAATGTTTTTTTTTTCTGAAACTGCTGGTTTTTCATGCTCACTATTTTTGTTTCAGTATCAGGATACCTCATTCTTTTCGCCGGCATCTCCTTAGTGCCCATCTTCATAGGAATCACACTGTACAAAAATCGAACAGGAAACTTTTGGGAGGTGAGCAATTTGACAGACTTCTGTTTTCTTCTGAATTATATTATTATTAATTATAAAACCATCTTACGTAGGTACTAGTAATCAAACGTTAAATTGGATGAACTTATTTCGTTAGTCCTTAGTGGATTCGTTGGGTTGAAAAATCTTTTGAGAAGTCATTAAACAACTTTACACGGTTTCAATCGCGTATATTTATCATTATTTTTGTCCCGACTGACACTATCACTGCAAAGTGTTTTAAACGTAGGGACAAAAAAGATAAATATACGCGATTGAAACCATTTAAAGTTGTTTAATTACATTGTGTAATACTCACAAAAACCTAAGACAAAATCTTTTTGAGGTCTAAATAAACCCCAAACGCCCTGAGCTAGGATGTAATAGTTAAGGACAGTGCTGTTGTTCGAGGCAGCAATAACTATGGTAGAACGAAGTATTATAAGGAGCTAAAGTAATGTGTACTGTGCTAGGGAAGACGGTCGATTAACACCTTTGTGCAGAAACAGTTAAGAAGTTAAGGCAGCGTGCGGTTCTTCACAGAAATTAATCCTCTAAATTAAAGCCTCTAAGCGGCTCTTGTTTGGCTAGTTAATCAACTTATGTGGTACTCACCGGCGCGACGCGGGCGGTGAGCGGGAAGAGAGTAGAAGTACAACATGAAATTGATTTTATTTAAGAGCGGCTAGCATCGCTTGTAATTAAAATCATAGGTTTGAGAATTTTAGCCACAAGTAAGTTTCAAAGTAACTACTTACTATTTGATGGAAATCGATGAATGTCGGCCATTGTGCTGATAATTTGTTGAAATTCAAAAGTTGCTGACATTCCAAACTGTGGAATACGCTCTGTTGATTTAATTTATTTTTTTAAACGTATATTACCAGTATCTACTGACTATGTCTTATATATTGACAAATATCGATATATTTAATAAACTTACGAAATTCGAGGCAATGCGTTCATAGTATATACTGTGATCCTTCAGATCCCTAACTCTTGCTTATGATTGTGCTGGATCGACCTCCACTCCATCAGTGAGTGCGGGAACAAAATAAATTATTATGAGAACGCAATATTTAAAAATATATACCATTAAATATCTATAACAGTTAATATGTTATTTCTATTTCTACAGACTGTCAAGAAATCTTTCCGTGCCAAGTCGACCTGGGGTCCACGCTCGCCTGCAATTCGTAGACAATGGGCGCTATTCAAATCCGAAGCTAAGGCTGAACAACAAAAGCTACGGACCTCCAGATTACAACACATGTGGATGAGCTTGACGGGAGGATACAGGAAATATCGTTAATTTTTTTTTATGAATAGCCTTTCTGCTTCACTCGCGTGGATAATTATGAAAAGAAATGATGATGAAAGTATCCTGTGTCAATCTAGAACCTAAACCATCTATATTCTAAGATTCATCCGACTCGCGTTAGACGTTTCAGCGTGAAACAGCTACAAACATGCACACTCACTCATAAACTTACGTATTTATATATAAGTGTGAAGAAATACGATGTGATAGACTAGCTTGTATCACCAACTCACCTGTGGATAAGTGATAATGCGGTCAAAAATGTTGTTTCGACCCTACAACATTTAACAACCCTAGAAAGGAAACTGGACATGCCTACTGCCTAAGCCTGGACCTTCAAGGATTGCTCCTGGAACCTCGCTGAAATATACTTACTAGTATATAAGCGTATGACTCCTGATTTTCCACTTGAGTGTGGGTAGGTCGCCAGTCGAGCATTAGCAAAATGCCGTACCACCATGTGATGAAGCCCAAAGCTCGATTCTATTAAGTTCATTGTCATTGTATCTGAGCTATAATTGCTTCAAAATATATTTTACATTACATACTATTGTCGCTTGCAGAGGTCTACTAAGAAACTGGTGTACAGTTTCAACAATCACGAAATATAATATTTGTAATTCAAAGATTCGCCAGTTCATTTCTTAAGATAAATTATGTGCTTACTTATAGAGAAATACTTATTTCTCTATAAGTAAGAACATAAGTTCTTTCTCAAACAGTACTTAACACAATCAGATTAATTATTGCGACAGTACGAAAATTTTTTTTTTTTTAATTTTATTGTGACGGAACAAGCTTGAGGTCCACCTGATGTTAAGCGGTTACCTCTGCCTATAACAAATGCATTACGTCACAAGTGACGAATTGCACTGCGCCCGTCACATTGAGACATAGTAGTTTAGTCTCATGTGCCTGTAATTTCACTGGCTCTCAAGGACTGCTGCCGGAACACACCGTTAGGTGCTTGGCGACAGATTTTCAACTTGAGGGTGGTCGCTAGCCAGGCGGGCATTCGCAAAAAGCCCTTCCACCATGCGGTGAAGCTCAAGCCCGCGGCGGGATTCGAACCATGGACCTGCTGCGCGGCAGTCCATAGGTAATGCCACTGAGCCATCACTGCTTCAGAATATTCATGATATTATATATGTTATACTTATATTCCTGTCGAACTTCTATGCCTCACAGTGGGGCTGTGAAAATATACCCCATCAAACAATTATGTGATCTCCTTTTAAATCAAAATAAATAGCAACTAATCATTATTTACCCTTATAGTAGTATATATGTTGTGTATGTATAATCGGTCATTACTTTATATAGGTATATGTCATTAATTTTAATACTGCGCAAATGAATTGGTTCTACTCAAAATATTTGATAAGTTATGGAATTACATCGTAAGTAAGGGGGTGTTGTTATAGATTATATATAAAAATGTAAAATAAAAAGATCTTTATAAATGTAGACTAAGTTGTATATAGTATTCTTTCTACACGAAAGTAATTTTAAGTTTCTAAATGAATTAATAATGAATTTAAGTACATATTATCGTTTTAATTAATTCCACCCTATCTAAATTCCTTTTAATCGAAGTCCTATGTATTAAAACGATTAATACTATACGACGAAGCAATGTTATCACAACATATAGGTAGGTATTTTACTCGTACATAAACATAGATTAGCCCACACGCTAGCTTAGCTTTTCGATTGAACTTACCTACTTATTAATACGATTTAATTTTTATTGCTGATAAGTTAAATTACCACTATTTCACCTGTAATAAGAAGTGTCGATGTGCTCGGATATGTTTAATAAGATAAATTTATAATGGGCACTGAGTCTCAGGGATCTCTGCTGGAACATTGTCAGGCGTGATGACTGATTT
Source organism: Plagodis dolabraria (assembly GCA_963854805.1). Lineage (NCBI taxonomy): Eukaryota > Metazoa > Arthropoda > Insecta > Lepidoptera > Geometridae > Plagodis > Plagodis dolabraria. Next base: position 17,084,810 of record OY978447.1, on the reverse strand, counting down.
TCTACTTGAGTATTCACTCTACTCTGATATGCACATATATACACCACTCGCGCATGTCTTCCTTACATCCTTAGCTCCCATCCTTAGCTGGCACCCTTAGCTCACAACCCTCCAATAAAAAACATAGCTTCATTGAACCCGTTTCGTTAAGCTAGTTATATAATCAAGTTAAAATCAAGCAATCCTTATTGTAGGTATGACATACATCTGTAGCTTATGCAACGTATACGCACATATCTGGTGGAAGGGCAGCCTAACTCTTGGCGGTCATCGCTTCAGAAGAGTTGAGGACAGTAGGTTTCGTTTCTATTCAGTGAACAGCAAAAATATCTTCATGGACTTTTTCAAATGTATGCCTATGTTCATCAAGGATAGTGATTCTAATGGTGAAAGGATTTTTCAAATCGGTCCAGTAGTTTCAGAGCCTATTCTGTGCAAACAAATAAACAATCAAAACTTTCCTCTTCATTATATTAGTATAGATAAAATTAATGCCCTTTAACATTTTATTCTCTGCCTTTAATTTGATACTCACCAAAAGTGATAAGGTAAGTACTCCCATAATCATAATAATACATTTTAGGATATTTTTGGTAGGTACTTAAAATTCGAACTTTGTTTTATAGCCCTAACAATCCTAACATATAGACTACTTAATTAAAAATATATATAAGTTACTTTGTCACTACTCTACATGAAGATCAGGCATTCGTAAGTTACGTTTGAAGAATTATTACACATACATGTTCAGGCCTCCAACTTGATACAATGACCTTGCGTCGCTCGGTCAAATATACCAGTGAATGTCGCTTGGTATGCAAATGTAATTGCCAGTCTACTGACTTGGGTCATGTTTATAAGATTCTTTGTATGCGGAAGAACCTTCCGCATGGCTTCCGCTAAAATGCAGTTCTCACCATATGTTTTGTACGTTCCTACTCGTTAAAAAGGTATAAACTGTAGGCACCTGATATTAGGTACATCAAAATTAAAATTGATGAATTTTCGCTATTTTCACAAAATAAATATTGCTATTATGATAATTATAACTGTGAGCAACTTTAGAATCATAATAACCTTAATGCTTAAAAAAACAGCAACACAACAAACGCTGAGAGTGACAATCTATCATGGGCAACACTTTTATGGCAGTTCCATATGATTACAATATTCAAGGTAGGTAATATTGAGGTGCAACAATTTATTTAGGTTGTCACATGAATGAAGCATCGATTTTGAGGAGCGGGTGTAAATACAACGACTGATTGGCTTGGTACTTTACTTGCGGAGAGTAGGTTACCTAGTTAGTAAAAGTTAGTTGCCTCACCTTGTTGCCACGACGGAAAAGTAATTATGCCTCATATTTTTCCAATTAAGAATCAACATTGCTTAACTATGATGGTCGCGTGTTTTTAAAGTTTAACTGAATATTAACGGCGAAAGCCAGATAAATATTAATGAAGTTAATTGCTCCGAAGTAGTGATAATTTGTGAAATATAAAACCTATGTATGTTGCAAATATTTTAAGTAAATTAATATTGCTATTATTGGCCAATGTATATTGCTACTATTTCAAGTTAATGAATATTGCAATTTATATTATAAATTAACTTTGGAGGCGATGCGAATACTGCATTGGATATGTAAGTAATTTGCGAGTAGGTATTTATGTCGATTTTAGTCATATTGTCAAGAAAACTTTTAATGTTCCAAATACGTACTTTTTGCTTATTATTATAGATGTCCGGATAAACTTCTCGATTATGGAAAATCTCTTCGATTATAGAAAAACTCAGTTCCTTGCGCTTAGTACTGAGTACAAAATTGATAGACAATTAATGTTCGCTTCGTCTTTTGGGTTCATTGAGTCTTGACGAATCATTTTCACCTTTTGTTTAGATGTGCATGTAGCGTATAATTTAAAATTTAGGCCCATACAACTTTACTTTAACTAAATTTTCATTTTGAGATGTTGTAAGCTATGAAAACACAGTGAGTTTCTTTTAGATTACACCACGGCATATCTTGCTCTCGAATGCTGGTGGAAATTCACCACGCCAGCCTTGCCGATATTATAGGACTTTTACCATCGCCTCGTTGCAATTATTCTCGAACCGAGTGGTCTAATGCGTGACGATGGTAAAAGACCTGATGTTTGACTCTGGTTCCATGGAAGTTAGGACGGCTCTAAGCCTACTCGTATGTATCAATGTTCGCGTTCGTCAAAGTGTGTGTCACTAATGGTTTTTATTCTCAACGTCAATGACATTTTGTCAATGCATTGTTATGCGGATAATAGTGCTGACGATCCAAAATACACCGATCGTATAAATATTCCTCGCGCCATTGTCGATGAAATTAGGAAGAAACTGGTGTTTAAGGTCGAGACTTCTCTTAAACATGTTTGGAATTGGCGGAAACTTAATTTGGTACAGTTTAACCCTGCACAAACACAGGCTTGTAGGTTCACCACCGAATAAATACATTTGTTGCGGTTCCTCAAAACACTCTCTTCAAGGTATCGGAGAGCAATGGAATCCTGGGAATTGACACTCTGTACAGTTGAGCAACCATATATCATCTAAAGATCAGCTATTGTCTAAGAAGCTAGGGGTGCTTAATAAGATATAGCGCTACTTCACTTCAAGCCAAAGGCTTATGCTTTATTAAGAACACGTCCAGCCTCACGTAGAATATTGATTTCACCTTTGGTGCGGAGTATCCAAGTATCAGCTAGAACCTCTTGAATCGTTACAGCGTAAAGCTATCGAGTTGCCAGTAATTCAAGCTTTCAGAACACCTTCTTCTAAGTCGATACACTTTTGGCAGAGCGGTCGTGGTCGTCATGTAGTAGTGGTAGAGGGGGCAGACAGTACACGCTTCACAATGCCCCGCCATTTCTCTCTGCTTGAGGTCATCCTGGCGCACTCATTTATGGGGGTACATACAATTTTATTTATCTGGTCGGTCCATCGAGTGGGTGACCTTCCGCACGGTCTTCCACTTTGCCCTGTACGACTAGGCGCTCTATGGACAGATTATCACGTCTTGAGACATGGCCAAAAAGGGTAAGTATGCGAGACTGTACTGTTGTAAATATAGATGCTGCTTTATGCCGAGTTCTTGGAGTATGGATAACTATGTCCGGAACTCAGTCCAGGAAACTCCAAGCATCCTTCTCCAGCACCACATCTCCAGAGGGTCTATTTTCTTCCTTTCCACATCTCGCAAAGTCCATGTTTCAGAAGCGTAAAGAAGTATGGGGAAGATGAGTGTTCGCACGAGCCTGATTTTCGTGGTATTGGTGATGCTTCTATTCCTCCATACTTTCTTCATCTTCAGAACACTCTATATGCCACTATAGAGTGTTTCGCAGAGATATTGGATTTCTTTCTATATTTTATCGCATTTATAAGGTTGAGTCTTCTTAGAATTATTAAACCTCATACCAGCGTCACAGTTTTATCACCGCACTAGCTGTCGTCGTCGGAAATCTAATCCACATGTTATAAACGCGTGGAGATCACATAATGTGCAACTCACGCGACATCTTCTGCTTTACTCCTGCAGAATGTGAAAAGAGCTTCCTACCTAGGTATTTCCGAGCAGCTATACATCATGGGGTTCCTCTAAAGGCGAGTCAACTGAGTCCTTAAACACTGGGCAACGTATTTATAATATGCAGGGTGTTACAAATATTCGTAAGCGACGGTGATCGCTTTCCATCAGTCGACCTATTTGCTTGTTTGCCACCTACGGCATAAAAAAACTTTACAAAAAAATTATGTGTGCATTCTATATTGAAAACAATATACCAATGTTTTTATTTGAATCACTTATCCTCCGTCTTTCTACTTACACCAGGCACAAGAATTCTTATTGTCATTCGATAATTACTAGGTATTATTTATTATTAGCATATTTATCAATACAAATACTGCAAAATCTAATCTAGATATTGGTTCATTAACTTAATTATATGACATAAAGACCTTGTGTTATCGGTAGAACAGAAAATCAAGGACATTTGATACCTAAACGAGTACTACCAATCACACTGGCATACAACAATGACTTATTTCTTGTATACGATTAGATCCAGAGCAATATGGGCAATCTATTAAAATAATGTTGTCTTAGGTTTTCGCGATTGTTACACATAGTAATTTAAACGGTAAAAATAATGATAAATATACGCGATTTAAACCGTTTAAAGTTGTTTAATTACAATCTATTAAAAATGTAGAGTCGGTTTGGTTCAAGCCACATCATGGGGTACTTTTTTTTCCTACATATTCCAATTTCCAGCCCACCTACATACTCTGATTATACACCATTGGGTGACTAAAGCGCTCGTAGCGAAGTTTGCTTAGCCTTTCTTAACCGATCAGGTAAGTTAAGAAAAGTCCGCCGCGGCTATGAGTTGGACGGGTGACCGCTAGTGATGCATTTTGCGAATGCCCTCTTGGCTAGCTCAACCTACCTACCCTCAAGTAGAAAATCCACCACCGAGCACCTAACGGTTTGTTCTGGCAGCTGCCCCTGAGAGCCAGGAATTCTAGGTTAGCCTGAACAATATCTTCGATCACATTATCACTTACCATCAGGGGGCCAAGTCTACTAATTACAAGTTATTATTCAGCATAGATTCATTCCGAGTCGATTGCGATTAGAATCGGTAGTCTGCTAACCCCATATGAATATGAATGTATGGTGAATCTAGGCTGGATTTAACACCCCCCCCCCCCCTCCCACCCCGACGGTTGTCGTGGCGGTGGGGCTTAGTAGCCGTGGCTTGGTCACCCACGGTGAAGCGAAGAGGAACCAGGGGCCGTGCCGACTTGGGACATCGGCCGGCCCCGGAGGGGCCACTCCAATGGGCTTTGCCTCTAAGTCCAGTATGGAGCGGCAAGGGGTAGGTTGCGGTGCTGTATGGACAGTACCGCATCTGACGGTGAGGGGCCACGGCGGGAGAGGAGTGCTGGTATTACGGTGCCGCCACCGTTCGATGGCGGACGCGGAGGGGCCGCAGGGGAAGAGGAGTGTCGGTATAGCCAGGCGCCGCTTTCCCTATCCTCTGCGGCCGAAGTAGCAGGCGACGGGGCTACTTATCTGACCCGTCGTAGGGGGACCTCGGGCGTCAGGAGCGGGGGTTGTCTGACGCCCATTTGCGGGCTTGGTCCCCGGGTGGTAGCGACGTGCCATGTGTTCTGGTGCGTCGTGAGGGGTAGCACCCCAGGAGGGGTCCGGCAACGGACAACCGTGGCGGGTTCGTGGTCGAGAGCTAAAGCGTCCCTGCGGCCCGCCGAGAAGCGGTATAGTTGGAACACCGTGTGTTATTTAGTCGGTAGGGGCACTTGCTGCTGTGGGAGTAGTTTGTTTCGAGCCCGACATATCCCGGTCACTTTCCCCGAGGTGGACGGGAATGCGTAAATGCATGTTTCACACGTAAATAAAAAAAAAGGCTGGATTTAACGATTTAAGACAGTGTATTCAGAAAACAATTTCTATAGATAAATACACTTATTTTAAGATTACAGCAAACTGTTAAAACCACATTTTTTAATATATATTAAAATAATTGTATAGATGTATATATATACACATCTAAAAAAATCATTTTATAAAACTGAAATATTAAATTTGGTAATTTCAATGGTACTGCCATTGCCATTGAAACTATCAAATTTAAAATTTCAGTTTTATAAAATGATTGTTTATAAAACTGAAAAAAAAGAGACGTATTGCATTTGCCAATATAAACAATGAACGACAGCTGACGTCAGCTGATCGAAATTACTTGCAGGATTATTTTTCTTCATATAGTAACTTTGTTTATATGTAGGTACTGATTTGTTGGATATCTTAAAACTGAGCGAGTAATACTAGATACTTATATTATAAAAATTGCCTAATAATTGATATGATATGTACCTACAATATTTTTTTCAAGCTTTCGCTATATCTAATTATGTGCACCGTCTGAGAGCTCACGAAATAAGTTTTGAAGAATGCTATCAAACTTATTTTCCGTGCCCACTTACAGGAATGGACCTTTTGCTGGAACAAATTCAAGATATAATTGATAACTCAACATGTTCGCTAACGATACTTGGAGTATGCACAACACCTTTGATTTTACTTATGATTGACTGATGTGACTACATTTCATACAGTAAGCATAACTTCATTATGTATTGATAGAGTATGAAATGCCCTCAGTAGAAGTACGTTAGATATAACTCAACAGATTATCGGTATCACTTCAGTAATTCTGCGATCTTTATCTATTTAGGTATGTTGCCTTGAAAAAAATATTAATGACATCCAATAAAATATAAGGGAAATCAAACTGTAAGAAGGTAAGGTAAAGCTAAAACGTTTAATCATGGTCTAAGAATTCTACTTTATCGTTTTTCGATCATCGTCATTCATCATTCGTCAAGGTCTTCTACTCCCGAAGAAACACAAGCTGCGTCACTACCAAATTGGCTCTTTATTATAACATGATTGTAGCAGCATACAAGTTCATGGTCCTTTTTCCTGTGAATGTTTTGTATTAAAATATCAATACATTATTTCAAACGTCTAATCGGATGTCACACATGAATCAATGTTCATCACAGAAAATGGTATGAAAAAAGTTGTCTCCCTATGGTTCCACCATTTTGACAAATATCGCCGTCTCTGTCGCACGTTTATGATATGCATCTATTTCGTTCTCGCTCATGCACAATGCGCAGAGATTCGCAAACTGTGTGTTGTGTGGTCGGGCCGTCTAGTGTTCATTTCTGTTAGCTACTAGTAGGTATAATAAAATAACAAACTAACTTACCCTTATCTAAAACAGACTTAACCATTATAAGAAGACAATTCAATAAAAAAAGGTTTAATTTGAATTGCATAGCTAATATCCAAAAATTACATTATTATACATGATGTATTGCGATGGCTGTCACAACTAACAGATATAACATTTTTACCATCTTTACCCATCAACGTGGAATGGACAAAATTTTAGTGGCATTCTTAGCGTTCTAAGCCGAAACAGAACAGGGGAGAAAACAGTTACAAACGATCACACAAATCACAATTGCTGCAAAAGAAACGCAAAATGTGGACGAAATTATCGAAAATAACGAAAGTTGCATGATGTGGACACAGCGCACAGTGTGGGATTTGACCTAAGTTGCGGTCGTCCTCATGTTATTAGTCTTTTGAAAAGCTTAAATGTAGTCAAAATGTCTATTAAAACTCTCATTGCTTTATCTATTATACTTTTAGAGATATTGACAAAATCGAGTAAAATCCATAGACACGTATTTTGTCCTTTCCCGATGGCGAGATTTCAAAAATTATTTTATGATAGTTATCTACTAAAAGCACCAATAAATGTACAAAAACTTAAATTATCATAGCCCATTTAGATGATAAAAAATATTTTCTATGTTTTTGTAATTATTTATTTTCGTGTGAATCTCTGCATGGTCGCATTTTATTTCAATACGTATATGATAATGACGGTATTAAAAATTATTATCGAAGATATTCAAATTTAAAATTTTGGGTCAGGGTTGCCTCTTAATCAGTTGGTGTAGGCCACTTGATTATTATTAAGACACTTTGAAACATTCAAAATTTCAGACATAATGATTTCGTAAGCGTTTTAGAAGACAGCTCATCAAGGTACTATTTTCTGACTCAAGTTGTTATTGTGACGGAACAAGCTCGAGGACAACCTGATGTTAAGTGGTTTCCTCTGCCTATAACAGATGCATTTCGTCACAGGTGAAGAATTGCACTGCGCCCGTCACCTTGAGACATAGTTGTGATTTCTCATGTGCCTGTAATTTCACTGGCTCTCAAGGACTGCTGCCGGAACACACCGTTAGGTGCTTGGCGACAGATTTTCAACTTGAGGGTGGTCGCTAGCCAGGCGGGCATTCGCAAAAAGCCCTTCCACCATGCGGTGAAGCTCAAGCCCGCGGCGGGATTCGAACCATGGACCTGCTGCGCGGCAGTCCATAGCCAATGCCACTGAGCTATCACTGCTTCAGAACATAAAAATATTTATGCTGAGAGTCCACCTTAAATTTTATATTTTGTAAGTGAACCTCTGAGTTGTCCACTATTTCATGCGTGGTGTAAATATACTAACTAAAAACTACCAATGCGTTAAAAGTTTATGCAATATAGCACGTTATTTTCCTTTAATCTTCAGCTTATGTAGAATTGGGAAGGTCAGATGCCCTCGTTAGGCAAATACTAAAACCCAATTCCTTTGCATAATATTTGGAGAATCGGAGGTGAGGTGTCATAGAGACGTCAAAAACCCATGGCTTTGCTTTTGCAGACACTAACCTAATGTTTGATATTAAAATACCAATATCGAATATTGGAAATCATCTTATCACAGAAAAACAAATTGAAGAACTGGATGATGCATAAATATTTTCAAAATAATCCTACGACTGTTGTTTTCTTCCCAAAAAAGCCTCCAAGACTCCAAATACATGGTCGTATATATATTACTCTAAAACATGGTTGGCATATTTTAGAATCCTTCACCATTGCCAATTTGGTATGTTGTCCGAGCAGGCAGGTGAGTATTATAGTGCTTGTTCCTAGAAACGAGTACTATAGTTATGATCGACAGCATCATACACGAAAATGGGACCGAAGAAGGCCATCATAGACTTCGTTCATAGAGTACTATAATCGTCTGATCCTTATTTATTCTCATTGACACATAAAGCAAGTATAAACAAAAAACCAGTACATTAAAAATAATAATGAGATTTATTTGTTCAGAATATTGGTTCTATAAAAAAAAAATGCCTATACCTAATAAATTACTTCGACCACTAAAGCGCCATCAGATGTCCATTTTATATTATATGAACATTATCTGTTTTACATACACACTGGAATCTAATAAGCTGACAAGTAACGCAATCAACAGGTGAAATATTGGTAATTCGATTATGAATATAATAATAAGCTATTAGCATATATTTTACCAATCTATTTTAATAATACAAAAATAAGTAAAATTGCCTTGGTATTCTTGTAATCCATTTTGCAACAACCCTATTTCCATAGAAATTGGAAAAAAACTAAGAAACGCATTTTCTCGGAGATCCTGTAAAATATTTTTTTTTACATTTTAACACTTTAAAGATACAATATATTAGTATGTTTTGTTTGTAAAAAAATGCGACTATCAAGAGACTAATTTTTTATGAATTATTTTATGAAATTTACAAATTGATTTTTTTATCACTAATTTTTAAAGTTAGAGGCTTGCAATTTTTATACCTAATAAGTTTGCAACTGATAATAAATTGGAATTTTTTCAATCATAAGTTGCTCTTTTTTCGGGAAATATAAATGAAAATATTTTTCATAAAGGTCTATGAAAAATAAAAATATAAAATATAAATAATAAAATATAAATAATACCTTACACCAAAATAACTGTATCTCGAAAACTAAGTACAATTTCTAAATAGATGTTTTTAGTACGCTTTATTTTGATTTAACCCATTGGAATCAAACATAAAATGAGGATGACCGCAACTAAGGGAAAATCCCACACTGTGCGGCGGCACAACATACTTACTGCCCCCGAATTTCCTCATATTAGGCATAAAGTTTGAGAACAGTTGATTGAAGTGATGACGATGCCTGTGTCTGGGTTACGTGACATCCGGTCTCGGAGTGTAATACCTGGCGTAGTATATTATTGTACCATGCGTTTAATAAAAACGGCATATCTCGAAGAATAGGATGTCACTATGACTTACGGCACTTATCCGTAAGTCATAGTGACATCCTACTCTGTGACATCTGCTCGGAAGTAAGGAGTCCTAGAGAAGATGAGGCGTATTTTACGCCGGAATAACTTCAAAGTAGGAGCAATTATCTCTACTACTATAATTTCTGATTTGTACCTAAGATGTCATAATGAAAAGGAAACTGAAGTTATTGGTAAGGTAACGTTAAACTATGCCGCTAATTTCTGGGTAGTTTGGCTCGGATCGGCTTCCACCATCTCTTTCGATTCATTGTTATTCACCTGTGTGGGCGGTCATCCACGTGGCTCGTTCTTCAAATCAAAGTTTCCATCACGAAAGCGTTTAAACCAAATCGCACGGTGTGTTCATTAACAGTGCCCTCCCCAAACGCAAATATTGATATTACGAGCTGTTTCTGCCGCGTTAGATCCGCGTCGGATTGGAACGCGTATTCAAAAATCACTCGAATTTTCAAAGTATCCATCTTTCTTGTCTAAGCTGAATAATAAAAACAACTGAAAGTCGATAATCGAATGATGCATATTTTTTAAAAGAAGAACCTCATAGGTACCATGTGAGTTTCACTAAAAAATCTTAAACCATGAAGGTTCTGTGTCAATTCAAAGTACCTATTACAATAAAACGACAATTTCTTACTTGAACCCCTACATATTACAAACGAGTTTCATATAACCAAACGAAACTCAAACCATACACGATAACCAAATCATCTATTATAATTATATAATAGATGATTTGGTTACCTATGATATAAGTATTTAATGTTCTTAATGATTTACACTATTGATTCATAAATTTCTTTCTAATTATTTGTTAATGCTCGCAGAATACTAAAGATACCTATTAGTTATTTGGATATTATTTTTAAATCTTCCTTTAAACTGTAATATTAGCAGATAGTTTGCTACGAGAATAGCAAAACTATGACTTACCGACGTAAATCATATTTAGAAATAACCTTTAGAATTCATTGAGTCTGGTGGTAGGGCATTTTGGGAATACCCAACTGGCTAGCTACCACCCTCAAGTAGAAAATCTGTCGCCAAGTGCCTAACGGTGTGTTCTCAGCTGTCCTTGAGAGCCAGTAATTCTAGGTTAGCCTGAACAACATCTTCGACCACATCATCACTTACCATCAGGTGAGATAGTGGTCAAAGGCTAACTATCAAGCATAAAAAAGTCAATAGATTCTAGTCCCCATATTCTGTAATCTGTAGTGTGAGTAAAGTCACGGACAGAAGCTAGTACATATCTATTTCAAAATATATTGTGATATATTGCGAAGTCGATGAAAGCACAATATATGAAAAAATAAGGAAAATACTACATAGTGGTTTCACAAAGTTACTTTATGGTGGTTTCGTTTCCGATTTTCCGGATGATTGAGAACTTTCTTCAACATATGACAACATCCCATAAATATTTAGTCTTTGACATTATTCTATCTGTCCTGTCTTGTTCCTGTCAATAAATGTTTAATCAAAGAAAGCTGCCAATTTTTATTTTCTTTGTGTGGTTTTCTAATTTTATATTATTTATATTTTACATATGACCGTTTCTTTTTTCAATATAGTAATTAGTTTATTGAAATTAAAATAATATTTGAACTAATATGTCAGATAAAAAGGAGAAGAAGGAACCCAAACAGAGTTCTCGCCCCCATGAACTGAGTGGGATCCACTTACCCATGTTGGCACCCCCTAAAGTGCTAGAAGAAACATATCGAAGATGGTATCGAATTGCTTCAGATATTTCACAATTACAAGCGGCCTACTTTGTTAGTACCTACAACATATATAGTTCATTAAAACTTTGTTATTTATATGTACTCCCATCGAATTATGTCTAACCGTTTCAAACAACATGACTTGTATACCTATTTATATCACCAATACGCAAAGTACCTATACCTAGGTAACAGTCAGTCATCCTCTAAGCTGAACCTTTTATATATTTTCTGTGCCGATTAGAAATCATAATACCTTTCTGATCCCATACACAGAAAAGCCAGGTTCATCCATACTGATACCGAATTAACTTTAAATTACAACAATAATCACCTATAAATTCTCATAATCTTACATTCTAATGTACACTAATTCCTGTTCATTCTGTTAAAAAGTTGTATCTTTTATTAGTAATATACATTATCACTCCGAATTATCATACGTTATCTGGCATTGTAATATATGTTGCCACCACTCTGTTGGAAAGTCGTATTCAAAACGGATGGAGAAATTCTACTGTCCATCCGCTTCCGTACCATAATTTGAAATGCACCATGCAGGACGGTATTTTGAGGTTGTCGTGGTCATGTATTTTTCATTATATCATCTCTTTTCAGCTATGTCCTGATAATGTGGGGTAACTCGGTTGAGGTAGACAGAGTATTTATGGCGCAGAAACGTTGTGTGAGGGTAATCAATGGGGCTTCGTTTAAAGACAGCTGTAAGCCTCTTTTAAAAAAATGCAACATACTTCCTTTACCATATTTGTATATTAAAAATATTTGTGTTTTTGCTAAACAAAACCTTGACTATTTTCTGAAACGCAGTGAAGGATATACCCGTCAAATAAGATCTAAGTTTGTAAATCTTTTATTCGAACCTCCTGCCCTAAAGGATTTTTACAAGCAAAACGCTTATTATATATAGCTATCAATTTATAACTGCTTACCACAGGGTAGGTAATCTGTGCTGCATACCCAATAGCATAAAAATATTATCTGGAAATAAATTTGAAAAAGAATTGACTACATGGCTGCTAAATAATTCTTTTTATAGTATTAAGGAATTTAAAGAATATAAATGTATGAATAAATGTAAATAATAAATCTTATTATGTAAAATATAAGACTAATTTAAATTTCGATGTAGCTGCATGAAATATTTGCACGTCTGCTTGCAGACAGAGTACAACTGTGTGTAAACATATTTTTAAGATCTTCTTTACTTGTATTCTTGCAAATAAACTATTTGATTTGATTTGCGTGTCCAAATCTCACTGGAAGCTTTTTCCATCTGAAAAAATATTAAATTATTTTAATATGGTACCGTGGCCGCGAAAATAAGAACGTTTCAATCTTCCAATCATTGTGGCACTTTTATTTAATTGCAACTTATAATTTATCGCCTTCTTCTTTATCCTCAGAAGAACACTTTTTTTTAATTTCTTGGCGTGACATAATTATCCACTTAGGTATTTGATTTATTTCCAAATGTCTTAATTCAAATTTGAATTTTAAGGACGATGACGATGATGAGCCTGCTGCGTCGAGGCCTCCTCGGAAAGCACGTGTAAAATGGGGAAACCAAGTAGAATTCCTCATGTCATGCATAGCTACTTCAGTGGGGCTTGGAAATGTGTGGCGTTTCTCGTTCGTGGCTTACCAGAACGGTGGGGGCGCCTTCCTCATACCTTATATCATCGTACTAATTCTCATAGGAAAGCCGATGTACTATCTTGAGTGTGCCCTGGGACAGTTCAGTTCCAGAAATTCTGTCAGAGTATGGTCTATGTGCCCTGCAATGATGGGTAAGTTTTATTATTTGTCACCCATAAGTAGGTAACCTTTTCGTAAAATACATACATGGCTTATACATGTAGCTACTCATTTAAGGAGTTTTATTATTTGTCACCCATAAGTAGGTAACCTTTTCGTAAAATACATGGCTTATACATGTAGCTACTCATTTAAGGTGAACGTGTCCAGTCACTTCTCCATGCAATTGTCATGGGGTGAACACTTCCTTATTTGAGGTTTTACGTGAAAAACTAAGAATGATATTGATTTTTCTTTCTCTAGGCTTGTATCGTAACAAATTTGTAAAAAGATAATTGACTTAAAAATTATCAGCGTGGATACATTATACAGACATAACTTTCAAATTAAGTATCTATTGACAAATTTCTATATAGATTAATGCCTAGATAATGAAGAGACAAATCATGCTTAGTTCTGGACCTAAACACCCCAATAAGAGTGATCACCCTACGACATTTCTATGGAGAAGTAACCGGTTCACCCTTAACTGTTGACTGTCGATTGTAGCCAATACTCACTGCTATACTGTTGATCACAATTTAAAGTCCCAGGACTAATATTTACTCTTACACAATACTTTTATACTGTGTTCTGGCAGCTATCTTTGAAAGATAGCTCTAATCTTTGAGAGCTAGCTCTAGAAGATCACTTCTGGCCTCATCCTACCGTCATGTGAGATTGTAGTCAAAGACTAGCTTATCCGAGTCATTTGCATATTTTTAAAACTACAAGTAGGGTACCTACATACAACGTTCTTACACCTTAACAAAAGTAATATTGGAGTCATTATGTTGAACTTTTCAGATTGTATTACACGTTAACATCAGTAAGCTAAATTGCCCACTAAAAATCGAACCGACTTCAATATTCAAAAGTATGAAATAACTTGGCGAAGTCAGTACCATACGCACGATATTGTTATAATAGGTACTTTGAACTATCATGGTAATTTTTAAAACTACAAGTAGGGTACCTACATACAACGTTCTTACACCTTAACAAAAGTAATATTGGAGTCATTATGTTGAACTTTTCAGATTGTATTACACGTTAACATCAGTTAGCTAAATTGCCCACTAAAAATCGAACCGACTTCAATATTCAAAAGTATGAAATAACTTGGCGAAGTCAGTACCATACGCACGATATTGTTATAATAGGTACTTTGAACTATCATGGTACCGACTTCAACAAGTTATTTCACACTTTTGACTGTTGAAGTCGGTTCCATTTATAGGTACTTTATTTTTTTTTTATTTAGGAGTGATGTAAATATTTAATTACCTTTCAGGGGTGGGTTACGCGCAGGCTCTAAGTGTAGGGTACATCGTATCTTACTACGTGGTGATCGTGGCACTTTGCATGTACTACTTTTTGATGAGCTTCCAGTCTACTTTGCCGTGGAGCACGTGTCAGACAGAGAGCACGCATCCTGAATGGAAGAGCTGCGTGCCGTCGGATCGGTCGCACGCAGTACCCGGCGCGCCACTTCCTGAGAACGCGACCAGCAGCGCCGAGCTTTACTTCAAGTACTGAGTTTTATACCAAAGTCAAATTGACTGTCAATTTGCTGAGCGTAGTTATTGAGATGAACCCAAAAACAGTAACCAAATAAAAAAATCAGAGATAGTCTGACCAACCTTCCTACCAAGCCCGGCAGGAAATTTGATGTACACGAGTTATAAATATATATAGCTATATACAATTCTTAGCCAATGACTCGGATTGTCACTTGGAGGACTTTTGGCTTTTGTGTGCATATACCTGCACGCATTGCGAAGTAGTGGCTTGAAATTATTAGCTTTTATCAGTACGATGTTGAGGAAAACGACGTAAATGGGACGTAAATGCTAACATAAATTCACGGTGACGAATGTTTGGATGTAACTTTCCGACTAGCCCTAAACCTATACGAAGGGATTAGTAACGTTCTCAATGATGATTAATATCCATGATTTGTTTAGAATATTCAAGATCACTGTGTTTTCATTAATTTTATGTGTGTACCTCTGGGTTTTATATGCGTGGTATTTAATGCTTTCTGGCTTGTACTGGCTTGTAGCCTGAATAAAAGCATTTATTCAGGCTACAAGCCAGTATTGCAATCGAACGGGGCAATACTGCCAGCATGCTGGGTACGCGGGCGCGAGCATTTGGACCGTTCGATTGCAATACTTATTTGTTACGCCAAATGGGTGCCAGTCAGCATTATGATCAAGCGTTGCATCGGGCAAGCGCTCTGATAACTTTTGTAATGTTTCATGTTATCTTCACAGACATACTGTTTTGCAACAAAGTGATGGAATCGAAAATGGCTTGGGTAAGTATAAAAGTATAAGGAGGACTTAATACTGTGTAGCATTTTCTAGTCATCCTGGATGTACAAGAAAAATGGTAGCGAAATACCTGGTATCTTTTCCGAGATAACCAATAAACGGAGCACTACACATGTGTGATCCTAGACGTCAATGCTAACCTGGGCCCCTACTCTGATTCGTCGAAGTTTCGGTCTTCGGGTCCGAAAGAAAGGTATATGCAAAACACGTACTTACTATTGTTTAACTTCGTTCGTAGCATAGACTTGCAAGCATTTAGCCAATTGTAGATTCTGAATATATTTTTTTTAAATCCAATTCGTACTTTTTGAACATCTTCCAAATATGAAATAATAATTTATTCGTTTGATTATAAGCAGTCAAAATTGAGTTCTACATATGCAGAAAGAACACAAATGCTCATGAGGATATAAACACCTATGGAAAACAAAGATATTAACGTGAATTCTAAATATCTAACCTGTATTTTCTAGAACAGTAGCGACACCTCTCACTGATCCATAATTATTACTCTCAGACTCCTACCATATGAAAATGTTATTTAATTTCTATCGCAAAACAGCTTCTCAGAATAGTATGGGAGATTCCGTAACTGGCAACATTTGTGATGGATGATACGGTCCGATCATAGACTATATCAAACAACGAACTTAGTAGCGCAAATTAAATTTTCGTTGTCTAAGGTGTCGCTCGAAACACGAAAAATGAAACTTCGTCGAATTTTAGTAGCGTACCCTAGAGTACGTAAGGAACGTCCTGGAAAGCAATATCAACTGGAGATGTCTGGGGTCAATGTATACGGTAGGCTAGTGCAATTAAAAGTAAACGCTCGTTCCACTACGATCCCCTATTTCAGTCCCCCAGGGGACTGTACAACACTCACTATTCCACTAGAGTCCCCCAGGGGACTGTACAGCACTCACTATTCCACTACAGTCCCCCATAGGAACACTGCTTACCAATTGATTTCGTATTTAGGTTATTTAAAAAAAAAATAGGTTTAAAATGTGACAGGTGTCAAAGTGACAGTTGATGTCTATATTATGAACTCAATTACTTTTCGTTTTCGTGACATCTGTCAATCTTTTATAGACCTCGTAGAGATCTTTATTTCAGATGACAGCTGTCAAACTAAAATAGTGTTTATCTCGGAAATTATTGATCCTGGAATACTAGTTTCTTCACAGATATGATAGATCTCATAGAGATCTTCATTTCAGATGACAGCTGTCAAATTAAAACAAGATTTATCTTGGAAACTATTGGTCCTAGACTACTAGTTTCTTCACAGATATGATAGATCTCATAGAGATCTTCATTTCAGATGACAGCTGTCAAACTAAAATAGTGTTTATCTCGGAAATTTTTGATCCTAGAATACTAGTTTCTTCACAGATATGATAGATCTCATAGAGATCTTCATTTCAGATGACAGCTGTCAAATTAAAACAAGATTTATCTTGGAAACTATTGATCCTAGACTACTAGTTTCTTCACAGATATGATAGATCTCATAGAGATCTTCATTTCAGATGACAGCTGTCAAACTAAAAAGTGTTTATCTCGGAAACTATTGATCCTAGACTACTAGCTTCTTCACAGATATGATAGATCTCATAGAGATCTCCATTTCAGATGTATGAAAAGTAATTGAATGCTAATAATTAAACATCAACTTTGACAGCTGTCACATCTTACACTTGTCTTGATATTATTTATCAGGTAGTTTAAGAAGATCAAAACCAGTAACTAAACTGAAAACTGAAAAAATCACTTAGACAGCTGTAATATCTAAGGTAGTCTTCAAAGTGAATCAAGTAGCAATAGTCTTTAGCGTGCAAGGTTGCAAACTTGTTATTTGGCGCGAGCACTTGTATTGAAACCTGAGGCAGCGAAGATTTTCGGATTTGAACCACAAGCGTAGCGAGCGGCAAAAGCACGAAACGCAAAATAATTAAAACAGCTTTAATAATATAGCAAAGAAGTGTTTATTTATAATAAAAATTAAAACAATTGTTAATATATAAACTAAAATGTAATGTTGCAAAGAAAAAAATACTTTTACATTCTCATTCTCGGAAAGATTTGTTTGTTTGATCCGTGTAGCGGGTGGGAGACGCTCCTTCCCACCTAAGGGCGGGAAAAACTCATAGTAAATGCTTCCTTCTCTAGGGCCGGAATGACTTGTAAACATGGTAAATGACTTGTAAACAAAGTTATACATATGTCTCAGATATTTCGTTGTTAAATACTCTGTTGTTATAAAACTATTAATAATAACTACGTTTGGTAGGGTAGTTACTAAATATATGGTAATTATTTTAAAAACTAACTAAAAATTTCCCTAAATTTCATTGTTTTAACTCCTAGTGTATCTCTGTATCTTCTACTCATGTTTATTATTTTAGGTAAATATTTAGGAAAACTACTATTTTTTACCCTCTCCATACTTTAAATGTCAAGTCACTCTACTTTAACACGGATGTAAGTCATCGATTCCTACTTGGACTATAGCCGCATTAATTATTAATAGGTACTGCTCATGTTATTATAATCAAAATAAATAATAAAAAAACTTACTATTTTTATACAGGTATTCCTTATATTAGTAGTGAAAAGCAGAGCGGAAGTAATCAATTGCTATTCGGGCTATAGCCGCCCGTAAATATTCAAAATAAAATTTTACGTTAAAATTTCACTAGCCCAGTCATTTGGTCGAAAAAATAGAGGTTACCTGGAAAGCTTTCCGGAAGTTTTGAAAATTGGCAATTTTATAGATTTTGATATGCTCTTTCCAAATTTCAACTTTGCCACCTCGTATGTTTGCCGCTCGCGCCGCTATATTGATAAAATGGCGCCCAAAAGCAGTTTTTTGGTAATAACTCCAAAAACATATCTAAACAAAATAGAAGTTGAAAAAATTTCCTACAATTGATCTTTTCTTTCCTAAAATCAATAGTTTCTGCGTACGAGCGCCGTAAACCATTATACATCCACACCAACGTGTATTATTTACTTTAAACTGCTCATATTGTGATTTGTAAGTTACAAAAATTATACGAAGGTTAAATATTGTTCCATAGAATGAAACCCAGCTAACTATAGTCTTTCATGTCTCCGCAGGTATAAAGAAATGCGTCCCTTCTATGTCAAACCCCTTCTTCCCCTTCTAAGAAACATCTGGACCCAGCTGAGCTGGGCAATCGTAGAGATTACATGCGCTTTACGTTCGAAAATTGTGTATTCAAAATACACAATTGATAATACACAATATTCGAACTATCTCTACGAGTGCCCAGCTACGTGTGGGTGAGAGTATGCCGGCCAGCATATTTGCACCGGTATCCTTGTTTGAGATGTCGGGCTTAGTATATATAGGTCAATGAATGGTATGGAAACGAACAGATAGCAGAACAAATGGAAAAAAAGACAAGAACGGGCTCATTCCAGTTACCACATTCGATCCCCCAGCTCCGGAAAGCTTACTGAAACTTATTTCTTGCAAATGCAAGAAAGGTTGTCAAAAAGCTTGTGGATGGAGAAATTCCCTATTTCATCGGAGTGGTGTCCTACGGGGATGCGTTAACTGTTAATTGCTAGTCTCTTTGTAGTAGATCTGTATCTGTAATATATTATGTTCTATTATGTTATCATATCTATTTCTGTTAATATAACTACTTGGACAAAACTATTTCATATTATTTATTTATTTTTTAATTTAAGTTTTATATAATTTCTTTTCAACCATTTAAAAAAATGCAAGTCTTTAAAATTGCACATGGAAAAAATAGGTAGAAACGTAACGGGTTATTCCTGTAGTCGCCACTTTTTGCCCCCAGTGGGGGACAAAAGGATTTTTATACTAATGTGGCATATACAATAATTGCCAGGCCAAATTTTATGAGATTCAACTTTCATTTAGATTCATCTAATTGAACAAAACTGTTAAAAACAAAACATATTCTATTTATAAATATGTTACTGTCACAGATGTAAAATTTCAAAAATAGGTCATAGTGCCGTATATATTTCCACATTATCTTGACAAATGTTTATGGCGGCACAGGTCATCGTGATCGTCTAAGTTTAGGTTTATGTTATACTGAGAAGGTGATTATTTGATTCAGAGATACAATATAGTAGGAGAGCTTTATTACTCTCATGTCTCACATAAGCTTTATGTCCGTATATTAGGCTGACCACAAAATAATCACTTTTATATTCCTCCTGACTTGCTTTAATTAAGAGAGGTGAAGAAGTAAATTAGGTAAAATAATTAGACGATACTTTATATTACAATTATACTAATGTGTGTGTTGGATTCATAAGGTATACAGACCAGATTTGTCTTTATTTAGATCTTTCCTATACAAGTGACAGAATTCAATATAAGAATGCAGTGTTCTATGTAAGTGGACAAATGCCTAAACACTATTTTAGTTTGACAGCTGTCATCTGAAATGAAGATCTCTATGAGATCTATCATATCTGTGAAGAAACTAGTAGTCTAGGATCAATAGTTTCCGAGATCAACCCTATTTTAGTTTGACAGCTGTCATCTGAAATGAAGATCTCTATGAGATCTATCATATCTGTGAAGAAACTAGTATTCTAGGATCAATAATTTCCGGGATAAACACTATTTTAGATTAACAGCTGTCATCTGAAATGAAGATCTCTATGAGATCTATAATATCTGTGAAGAAACTAGTAGTCTAGGACCAATAGTTTCCAAGATAAATCTTGTTTTAATTTGACAGCTGTCATCTGAAAGAAGATCTCTATGAGATCTATCATATCTGTGAAGAAACTAGTATTCTAGGATCAATAGTTTCCGAGATAAACACTATTTTAGTTTGACAGCTGTCATCTGAAATGAAGATCTCTATGAGATCTATCATATCTGTGAAGAAACTAGTATTCTAGGATCAATAATTTCCGGGATAAACACTATTTTAGATTAACAGCTGTCATCTGAAATGAAGATCTCTATGAGATCTATAATATCTGTGAAGAAACTAGTAGTCTAGGACCAATAGTTTCCAAGATAAATCTTGTTTTAATTTGACAGCTGTCATCTGAAATGAAGATCTCTATGAGATCTATCATATCTGTGAAGAAACTAGTATTCTAGGATCAATAGTTTCCGAGATAAACACTATTTTAGTTTGACAGCTGTCATCTGAAATGAAGATCTCTATGAGATTTATCATATCTGTGAAGAAACTAGTAGTCTAGGATCAATAGTTTCCGAGATAAACACTATTTTAGTTTGACAGCTGTCATCTGAAATAACATCTCTCATGAAATCTATAAAAGTTTGACAGATGTCACGAAAACGAAAAGTAATTGAGTACATAAAATACGACATCAACTGTCACTTTGACAGATGTCAGAAATAAGATGTATTTAGAGGATTTTTCTGAGAGAGATTACACTCGCCGTTTTACAGTAATGGAATTGCATTTTCTATTACTAGTTAAATCCGGAGCATAGAAGAAAGCATAGGGGATCGAAGTGGAATTGCATTTGTTAGTACCTGTTGAGTCCCCTCAATAGGGGACTGTAGTGGAATAGTGGGTGTTGTACAGTCCCCTGGGGGACTGAAATAGGGGATCGTAGTGGAACGAGCGAAAGTAAACGACCACACACAGTGCAGCGGTCTCCGATATATCTAACATTTGTCAAGGGGAACGAACTAAATTGGTCGTAGAACTACTATGACATGAGAATGAAATTTTGATCACCTAGACAGCAGACTGTTTGTGACAGTTTATTCGCTTACAAAAGGACAGAAATAGGTTTAGCGACCAAGAGTGCACGCGATTTCTTTTGACTGTGGTAAGTCATACATCGGAAAAACTCAGCGGAATATGTTAACCAGACTTACTGAACCCACAAGGAGTGTAAAAATGGATACAGTACGATCGGTTGTTGCAAAACACGATGACATCTCGTATTCCTGTGATTTCGTGCGTTTCGTTTGATAAAGCGCGACATCCTCGCTAGGAAGATGTTACTCGTTCCTATATACGGTGCGAGTACGGGATTGTCGTCATCTCAACATCAACCGAGAATGTGGGTAGAATAAAAGCAATGACTGTGACAGCGACAGTCATGCAAGTGATAGATCTAATGCTGATATGATTAATAGAGTTAAATCGAGAAAGATAGCACCTTTGCACAACGTGCTGCGGCCCGTGTTCGTCGCTTCTCACAATAGTAATTTCTACTTAGTTAATAAGATAATCTCGTCTCCAGTTATTTCTGTTAGTTCTATACCAAATATTATTAAGACTAGTAAAAAGATTAAGGCGTGAAGAAGTGTTAAATAGGCATACATAGTACAAAATTATTTTTGGAACTAATTGAAAGGATTACAAAACCTCAGATCAGAAATGACTTCCGTGATAGGTATACTATCAAAGTGAATATTGGCATAGTAAATATGGTTAAGGTTAGTAATATATAACTCCATATCATGTTTACAGGGGCTCCAATATGGTACCTCACACTTTGCCTGCTAACAGCTTGGGTGATCATATTCCTGATCGTCGCCCAAGGGGTCAAGAGCTCAGGCAAAGCAGCTTATTTCCTTGCCCTGTTTCCATACCTTGTGATGTTAATACTGCTCGCTACGTAAGTTTTGTTTGGACTTCTTGACGTTAGTAAAATTAGCATTTCAAATAAGTATACTTTATGTGCATGTACACATCTTTCAGAACGTGTACACTGCCAGGTGCCGGAACTGGTATTCTGTTCTTCATAACCCCACAATGGGACAGACTTATTGAACTAGAGGTAAAGCTTCATAATAATGATTGTAATATATTATGTTTTTTTATGTTACTGTAACGGAACAAGCAAGATGCCCACCTGATGTTAAGCGGTGAACTCTGTCTATAACAGAAACATTTCGTCACAAGTGACGAACTGCACTGCGCCCGTCACCCTGATTATATACAGTTGATGAGTCTCATGTGTCCGTAATATTACTGGCTCTCAAGGACTGCTGCCGGAACAGTGTTAGTTGCTTAGCGACATATTTCTATTTGACGGTGGTAGCTAGCCAGGCGAGCATTCTCAAAATTCCGCCCCACCACACAGTGCTTTGTGTTTTCATTGTTTAGTTCTGATCGATTCTTTTTGGCAAAAAGGTTTGTCAAAAATAAGTTTGTTTGTGACAAAGTTGAGTTAGTAGCCCAGTCGTTAAATTGAAATCCTCAATCCACTTAGATCTTACTGACTTGATCCACCAGTTGATTGAGTAGTGCTCTGGAGTACACTCTGATACATGACTATTGGTCTATGTGGATTCTGTAACACTACTATCCCATTAGGATACAGTACAATTCAATATCCATTTTGATCCTTTATGTCCAGTTTAAAGTACCTGCCAAGTTTTGAGTACCATGTTTCTAGGATTAATTCAACAGACTGTCTCAGCGGCATTTACTGACATAAACTTAAGTGATTTACTTCCATGAAGGGGTAATTCAAATAAAGTTAAATCTGATGAACTTATTTATAATTAGCAAATATCATATCTCACTTTTTCACTGGTGTGCTGGTTGGACAGACAGTTACCATTAGTTTCCAGAGGAGTTCTATTCAGGTTTAGAGTAATTTTTTATGCAAAGCTTCAAAGTTGACAATTAGCGCGAGTAGTATTATTGAAGCCTGAGAAAGCGAAGGATTATTATATTGAACCAATTCAAATTTTAAAAAACTTTACTACGCTGATTTCTAATTATAAACAACAAGTTTTCAAGTTTGTGATATGAAAATAAATGTATTTTGTGTAATTCTATCAGCATTAAATTGATTTCTTCGGTTTTGGATGTGTGTGGAGTTTTATTTTGTGTGTTCATGCCTCTCTCACGATACAGGAAATCCAAATGTGTTAATTGGTCTGCGCTTCGAACTAATGAAAATGACCTTGTTGAAACTCTTTTTAATGTTAATTTTTTAGGTGATATTTTTCAGTGTCCTCGTAACCAAAGTATCGACAAACGTCTCTCTTTTTCTCTCTCTCTCTCTCTTTCTACTTCCTATGTACATAAAATTTTTCAATCCGTTGAATTAAGCGTATATTATATACCATTGTAATCATCATCAAACATTTTTACGTTTATCGTAATTAATTAGAACATCTTACACTCGCCTATAGTGTAATAATTACCTAACAGTAAATAGGTATGGAAATACAATTAAGTGTATGAGTATTATATATATCCCACAGCTCTTTGTCTGTGGTCACATT
Source organism: Plagodis dolabraria (assembly GCA_963854805.1). Classification (NCBI taxonomy): domain Eukaryota; kingdom Metazoa; phylum Arthropoda; class Insecta; order Lepidoptera; family Geometridae; genus Plagodis; species Plagodis dolabraria. The sequence goes on along the minus strand of OY978447.1, from coordinate 17,060,848 downwards.
ATGTTATTAAGACAAGGAGCTGATTGTATAATTTCTATTGTTTGGTATTATTGACGGCTTCGTTACTTGTCTATATTATAGTTGAAATACAAAACACTTTGTTTCAGGTGTGGTATGCAGCTGTGACACAAGTATTCTTCTCGCTTACCGTAGGTACCGGACCCATCGTTATGTTCTCCTCTTACAATGCCTTTACATCAAACGTGTACAGGTTTGTATTGAATTACAATATTAGGTATAGTATACTTTTCACTTGATCGTGCATGTATACAAACGACGACGACGTGACAACAGTACACAATAAACCGACAGGGACATTAAACCATATGCAAACAAATATCGACACGTCGTGTCGCTCGGCTGTATCTTAAATATTCACGAATAATCATTTTCAATTCTCTCGATCAATATTTTACTATATTTTACTGCCAAATAAAGGAGAGTTTATATGTTCAGGGTTCATGTATGTTTGTAAGTTTCTTTATTCCACCATAACTTCTAAATAGCTTAACCGATTTCAATGTAAGAGATATCGTTAGATTCGTCTTGATAGCGCAAGTGATACTAGTTACATATAAAAAACGGACTAGCGGATTTTAGACAACATATCGTGAAAGTAACCATAAGTAAACTCTGAGTCTATGTAGGTAATTAAAGCTTAAAGAATGGCGTTAATAGGACATCACGTAGAGAGATCAAGTTTTGTATTATAAGACTGGAATAATTCTGAATAGAAGGATATACGAGTATATATGTTCGTATAAAGTGTAAAATGTAAAAAGTATCAATGACAGTCGTTATCAGCATAGCATGGTGTATGGTGGTAAGCAACCGTGGCAACACGCCTGGGCAACAGAGGGGCGTAACGACGTGAAGGGGAAGTAGATAATTAATGGCGGCTTTTTGGACTCGGTTAAAGAAAATTCCTTTATGTTATTATTTATTCTTATGGTAATGCCCGGTTTCTGAGGTTCCTAGTTATCTGCATACTAGCTATTAATTCATCAAATAATTATAGGTAACTGAAGGTTATATTCCTGTAGAGGACCTGTAGAGGAGAGATCCGGAAATCCGGGCAGACAGACTTATGAAAGCATTTTTGCCAAAGCTTAAAATAAGGCACTGCGCGTGCGATCCATAATATTATAACTTGTAACAAATGTAATCCAAATAAGGATTTAAAAAATCTTTGATTAGATAAAATATTCTCTGATTTGCGACTACCTTCGCATACTCTTTGGGGAAATAAAATAAAATTTCTAGTTCTATTTCATCTTTGGGGCAACGTTGATAAAATAGCAGAATTTTAGGTTTATAATTCGTTCTGTTTACGAGTTAGACTGCTAGCTAGATTGCAGCTAGACTCGTGCGTAAGTGAATCGGACGGACGGACAGACAGACAGTTTGCTGAGACTCATTTAATAAGGCTACGTTTTGCACTCGCCATTTTTTTTTGCAGCACGTAAAAATTCTAATGGAGCAGAACAAATTTGAATATAACACGGTTTTTTATATTTTCTATCGGATCGCCTGACGTGTTTACAAGTCAGAGTAGTAAAGAAGTTCAGAAATACGGCGCACGATACAAGTGAAGCCAAAAAACCATGCTCCCATTATACTGTCCCTTAAAGCTCCACGGGTTTACCATACGACTCAAATTAGCAGCTTGTTGCCGGTCAATACAAAAATCAAACCAAATGGCGTTGAAATTAAGCTCATATCAGCTTACGCTGCAACGTGACTGTTAACGTAATCCCTCAGTCCGGAATACAAGAAAATTTTAGAAAATAATACTTTACACATAAACGCCATTCTTCGATTTCAAAATCGTATGTACAAATTAAAGATATTAAGTTTACATATCGACTGACATGTTTTTGAAGAAAATTGGTTTGATTTATCGTTCAGGATGAGATATCTACGAATTTTGTTCAAAAAAATAACAAAAATTCGTTCTACAAAATTTTTTTTATCTCGTCGAGTTTTGGCGCTACATACAAAGTATACGTTGAAATTGTGGTCAATGATCTAACAATCTGAGGTATATTTTTTTCACAATTTGCAATTCATTCTGTGAAAGTAGATCGCATTTAAAGTCAGGTCCTATTCGTATATGACTCATAATTACGCCTTCTGTTTTAGAGACTCCATAATAGTAACTACATTGGACACATTTACGAGTTTGATCTCTGGCTTTACGATATTCGGTATCCTTGGCAACTTGGCTTACGAGCTGAAGGAGGAGGTTCCGGATGTGGTTGGCTCCGGGGGAACTGGACTAGCATTTGTATCTTACCCTGACGCTATCGCTAAAACTTTCATGCCTCAGGTACTCTATACTTTTCTTTGACATTCACCTAATAGTTATTTGTTATACAAGAGTGCAAAGTTGCTTTTTAACCGCGTGTTCAATTTTGATGACCGAGCAAACGAAGGATTCTAAAATTGAATCACGAGCGCAACGAGTGATTCAAAATTAGAGTCCTGAGCGTTAGCGAGGTGAAAAATCTTTGCACTCGAGTGCAACACGTAACTTTTCATTCCACCTCAGCGAGGAAATGACTTTAATATAAGGTTTAACAATGACGAGAAAAAATGCCGCGTAAAGAACCGCGTACAAAGCAAATTGAAAAAAGAACACCAAGAAGGTTCCGAGTCTGAGTTTTTAACAAATTAAAAAAAAGTTGTATGATATATTCGGCATCATAGAGGTAGCAGTAAATGGGTTTAATGTTTTTTTTAATTCACAAACTTAGTGCACACGATGTTCTAAATTAAATTTACTTTATCCTCTAGAGAATAAAAACGGCTTTTCCACTCAGATATTGAAGATTAAAAATACTCTTTCCGAGATGGTGGGATGAAAATAGTTATTTGTTATACAAGAGTGCAAAGTTGCTTTTTAACCGCGTGTTCAATTTTGATGACCGAGCAAGCGAAGGATTCTATAATTGAATCACGAGCGCAGCGAGTAATTCAAAATAAGAATCCTGAGCGTTAGCGAGGGAATCAAAAGAGCACGAGGTGAAAAATCTTTGCACTCGAGTGCAACACGTAACTTTTCATTCCACCTCAGCGAGGAAACAAAAAATGCCGCGTAGAGAACCGCGTACAAAGCAAATTGAAAAAAGAACACCAAGAAGGTTCCGAGTCTGATTTTTTAACAAATTAAAAAAAGTTGTATGATATATTCGGCACCATAGAGGTAGCAGTAAATAGGTTTAATGTTTTTTTTTAATTCACAAACTTAGTACACACGATGTTCTAAATTCAATTTACTTTATCCTCTAGAGAATAAAAACGGCTTTTCCACTCAGATATTGAAGATTAAAAATACTCTTTCCGAGATGGTGGGATGAAAAATATATTCTGCTTTATATATCGTTGAATTTATCTCTTGTAACTCATTTATTGGTTTGCGCGGGCGTGCATTTTATTCTTTACCAGTTTTTTAGACAAAATAAATCGTAGAATATATTACACTTATTCAATTTGGCAACACCCCTTCTTTTACTTGAATGATACACTTACTGTATCAGCTGCATGGCCAACTGCTGAACAAAACCTCTCCCATCAAGAGGAGAATTGCCATAATCCCCACGCTTAGCAGATTTATTGGGAATCGCAGTGTATAAGATAGCAGTTCCTCAGAAGGCCCTCTGGTATTTCACCCTTAGTTGCCTCTTACGACACCCACGGCAAGGGCATACTTACCTACTTGGAAAAAACGAAATTTTGGCAGAAATAGCCGAGCCCAGGTGGCCGAGCGGTTTAGGCATCCGGCGTGAAATCGGAGGTCGCGTATTCAATTCCCGCCCGAGGCATAAAATTTTGTGCTTCAATAATTTGTAAAATATGATTTTCACTTAGGTAATGTTTGTAATCATATTTGGAAAAATAGATATCTTTATATAGTACATACTTTAGCTTACTGTATCTACGAAAACGGTATCTTCTGAAAATATATAAGCGGTAGGTTCATAATCCCCATTGGAGTTTCCTCGGTGCTAGTTTGTACACACCCACGGGAAGAGATACCTTATACCCCACAGGCAATGTTTATTTATATACCACACACACTCAGTGTCAAGTGTCTCATTCCTCGTTCAAAAACTTGGTATAAAGTTCGTCATTATTCCCTTATACCTAAATGAGCGGCGGGAAAAGTTATATATTCATTCCTTCCTTCCGTAGCAGTGAAGGAATGTTTTATGAAAATCCATACCAGCCCTGCTAGCGGTCTTTTGTTTTTTAGCTGCGAACATAAAAAAATACAATCAAATAACTAGCGAAAAGAGGTAGATTTTTTTTGTACTTGAATTTCAAAGAAAAGAGTTTGAAATCCCTTTTCTACACTACGAAAAAAACCCGGCAATTTATTTGTTTTTTAAAATTTAGCTTTTTTACTAATAAATAATTAAACTTAAAACGCTTTTAATTATATACCAAATAATTTTCCAAAATATCATCTGATAGTGAAAGAGACTGTTTTACAATTTAGACGCCACCAGAAATAAAATATACAGCTCCAAAACTTATAAAGAACTTCAATTATACACGTTTTATATCAAATAATTAGAAAAAAAAGGTAGGATTTTATTCGTACTCGATTTTCAATTAATGGAATGGCAACCTTTCTCTGCACTGCGAAAAAAAAAGCGCTGCAATTTGTTTTATTAAATTTAGTTTTTTTATGAAATTGAACCTTACGCGCTTAATTATTCCAAAATGTAATATAATAGTGAGAGTGGCGAATTTTTAATGATAACGCAATCAGAAATAAAAAATATATGTCAAGAAATCAAAAATAACATACTTCTAAATAGGGAAGTCTCGGGACAAATACGAGAAAACTTGTAATAGTATATATATGTATATAATATGTAGTATAAAGCACTATGTATCACTCGGGAGAAAGTTCTATTTCCGTTCTCGAGATTCCTTTAAGCCCTCCGCTGCGCGTCCGGCTTAAACATACTCTCGCACTGACATAGATCGTTTTCTCCCCTCAATGTACAATGTAGGTACTGCCTAGCCATACTCTAATCTTCTTATAATAATTTCAGCTCTTTTCCGTTCTTTTCTTCACGATGATGGTAGTGCTAGGAGTTGGCTCGGCAGTCGCCTTCCTTTCAACAATCAACACTGTCTTATTGGACAGGTTTCCAAACGTTCGCACCATTTATGTTTCTCTTTTCACCTGCTGCCTTGGCTTCGCTTCAGGACTGGTATACGTTACTCCTGTAAGTAACCCTTGTTAAAATTTGTGTAAAAGTTTAGTAACTTATTTTTACCCAGTTGTCGCTACTATATTTTTTTAAAGCGCTCATAGCGAAATTTTCTTAGCTGTTATTCACCGATCAGCAAAGTTAAGCAACGTCTACTAGTATCAGGGTGACCGCTAGTGATATTACTACTGAGCGCTTCCTTGCTTCGGAGAACACGTTAAGCCGTCTCGGTCCCGGTTGTTATCTTAGGATGGCAGTCGTTACAATATAGTGGTAGGGCATTTTGGGAACCCTCGCCTGGATAGCTACCACGCTCGAGTAGAAAATCTGCCTCCAAGCACCTGACGGTGTGTTCCGGCAGCTGTCCTTGAGAGCCAGTAATTGTAGGTTAACCTGAACAATATCTTGGACCACATCATCACCAACCATCAGGTGAGATATTGGTCAAAGGCTAACCTATCAGGCATAAAAAATATATGTATATAATAAATGTTTACAACAATATGTTCTAAACCTTGAGTTTTACTTAATCATGACGATGATAATGATATACATAAATATTTACGCATACTAATATTAAGTATAAAATTATATATAGTTTGTTTTGTGTTTTTCATAACTCACTTCCAAATCCGCTGACAGATTTTATTCAAATTTGGTGCTTACTTAAAATCCATGGGACATATACCGAGTTACATAATTTGGTAACACAATTTCATATCGCATAGGTCTTGAATATTCCTATTTATGTGGATGCTGGCTGCAACATAGGGTATGTATGCTATTGATGGAGTATCCTACAATAACGGTATACCTACTTCATTAGTTCAAGCTTTAGGTTAGATACAGCTGCGTGCATTGAAAGCGTTGTTCTGCGCCTTACAATATTATAGGATATAAACACTCAGAGCAATAAGCATTGAAATGGGCAGGCACATATCTGTTCAAAATAGATATACTAGCATATATAATAGGTTACATACTTACGTAGTAACGCGTTGTTACAAGGAATATATTACTGACCTAGGCTCAAATCCTTACTAAACCTATTTACATGCTGCCAGCAGTATATAGGGCAACCCCTAAATAAACGGTAATTTTCATATTTCAAAATTAAGGCGCTCATTCATACTGATAACTCAGTATGAATGAGCAATAGTAGTCAGTCCTCGGGTCAGAACACCCTTCAGGTAGAACCTCTGCCCATATTAGTAGTTAAAAGTGAGTTGTGAGAACTTCACTAAGTCGTATAAATTATTTAATAATATTTTTCAAATAAAATAAATCTGTATTTTTTTATGTTATTGTGACGGAACAACCTCTTCCTATAACAAATGCATTTCGTCACAAGCCACGAATTGCACTGCGCCCGTCACATTGAGACATAGTTGTTAAGTCTCATGTGTCTGCAATTTCACTGGCTCTCAAGGACTGCTGCCGGAACACACCGTTAAGTGCTTGACGACAGATTTTCTACTTGAGGGTGGTCGCTATCCAGACGGGTATTCGCAAAATGCCCTTCCACCATGCGGTGAAGCTCAAGCTCGCGGCAGGATTCGAACCATGGACCTGCTGAGCGGCAGTCCATAGCCAATGCCACTGAGCCATCACTGTATTTGTCCATAAGTTTATTTTTGTATGACAACTGAATAGGTCCACACTTCGCAACAGTATCTACGTGTACCTGTACCTGGTGTATAATATATTCTATGCCTATACTTAGTTTCTTATACTGCTACGAGTAGAACAGAACAAGTAGAGAAATCTTTCTATAAAACGTCCAATTAATTGATTTATTTATTTTATAGGGTGGTCAATACGTACTCGAACTGGTTGATTACTATGGTGCGACATTTTTAGCATTGTTCTGTGCAATTTGCGAAATCATTGGCATTGCCTGGATTTACGGTAAGTACCTATTCATATAACCTTCTATTTACCATTTTTATTAAAATCCCTTTTGTGTACGATATGTGCACGTAATAGGTATAGTGGTAATTCATCCATATAGTTATTACAAATGTTTGCCATTATCTTTATAATCTTTGGAATTTCTCGGAGATACCTACTAAATCTTTTTAAGGTTATGTAATATCATTATTTTCAATTAGGATTATCTATTGCTTTCTGTTTTCTTATATCGAAAACCCATAGGTACCTTTAATTTTTTTTCTCAATCTTTCCATCTTAGAAAGCCTCAACCTGTGTCCTTGTTTTAGGACTTTCAAAGCGTAGTTCTTGAAAGCTTTAATGGAAATTCAACCATGTTATGTATATTATGTTTAACGATTTTTTATTTTCTCATAAATAACAAAGTACTCAACTTATAATGAGATACATTTAATTATTTAAATTAAAAACTAATTAATCTAATTAGCCAAGTTATTATATGATATGCTAGTCCAGCGATCTTACAATATGTTATCAAATATATATATTTTTTTAGGTTTTTTTTAAATGAATTAATTTGACAGTCTTTGAGATCTTTAGGTAACTCGTTATAGAACTGTGCTCATTCATACAGTATGTTCGGATTACCGTACATTTTGATTCTTGGAACTCTTGTCCTTAATTTGTTTGAATTTCTTAAGTTATAAGTAAATGAACATTAACTTATAACTTAAGAAATTCTGTTTAGTAAATTGTATTTCTGTACGTATTTTTGTGATAGATTTTTTTTATTAATATGGAAATTGTCAACCATGTTATGTATGATAAATTGATCTAACTCTCGAAATTTGAACGATTTTTTATTCATTTTTGTCTTATTTAGTGATAGAAAAGGTGCCGTTTGCCTTTTTTTATCATTTTCCTTTAAAAATATTGTTAATACGGTTCTGATTAAAATACCACAAACATCAGACACATTTTTGAACTTTTTGAATATAACCAAAGTTCATTTTTTCAATGTATCGTCTTTTTGCCACAAAAGTATATGTGCACGCTATACTTGCAAGTTTAGCAGCTTTTTCCCTATTACAACAGCAACAAGTGCAAAGAGAAACTGATACAAATCCGACGACAGTCGAAACACGAAATTTGCCGAGTGCATTAAGAAAATAGAAGCTATATATACTCGTACCCGAAGTATTAACCCTAAAAATACTTTTCTTTTTCATTAATGTACTTCGGGTTACGTATCATGAGTTTGACCAGCACTAGAATTTTATTATTTTTTGTTTCACCTGTGTGCTTGTGCAAAAAACTAATAAATATGTACGTATATATTTATGTATGTAGTGCATGCCGTTTTACCGAAAGAGCAAAACCAAAAAACTTAAGCTAATTAATAATGGGTTTCTTGTACCTCCCAATTCATTTTGTACCTTATTTTATTTTGGTACTGTTATTTTCTGCTGAGCAATCAGCCATAATAATAGATCTGTAAAAAATTAAATTCGCTACATAATACGGTTCAAAAGAAACGAACCTAAGAAAAGGACGGACAACGTATAGGCTAGTATTTAAAAGATCTCATTTTCTTGTACAAAGCCCTAAAAAGTCACGTAAACAATCAAATCAATTTTGCGATTTATAAATAATTAATAATCATTTATTGTTTATTGGGTTATTTGATTGAACATTGCTCTTTCGGTACCTAATAAAATTTAATATTATTTTTACATTGTGTTTATTACTGTTTTGTTATGTAATTCACTATTATTTTTAATAAATTTAGATATGTGGGTACAACATAAATAATAATAAATAAATATTAGCTCCGTCGTTTTTATAAATACTTATTTCGTTTTACTGTTAAGTATTTAGGTTGGTAGTAGATGGATTTCAACTCTGTCGTCCACTTTTCCAAAGAGACAATATTTATTTTATATTTTACACTTTACTTGCTTCTTTATAACTGCTTCTTACTGTTGAAATATTGTTGCAGGCTTGGAAAACCTCTGCTTAGACTTAGAGTTCATGTTGAGCCGGAAAACGTCTATTTACTGGCGCGTTTGTTGGGGCATTGTCACACCGACCATAATGATCACTGTGTTCACCTATGCCCTTATGAAGTTTGAGGCGCACACCTTTGGAAATAACTACCGCTACCCCACAATAGCTTATAGTAACTATTACATTCATTTTTCAATAATTCTACATATAGGCTATTATTATTCTCAGATAATTCTAATGTACATAGTTGTATGTCCTTATTTCATTTAATGTTCCCTACTTCTTATTACATCTTCAGAAGGCACTGTGGTAAGATGGCGTTGAAATGTGAAAATAAACGCCGATGAAAGACTCTAGTTGCCAGCGATCCTAATATCGGCGAAAAACCACAAAGTGATGTACAGGATAGCAGTTTTGCACCCGTATACCTACGGGGCCTACTATGAGTTTTACTCGAGTTTGAATGACAATATGCCTGATTCTTTTACGTGTCGCGCAAGGGGTGCTATGCTTTTGCTATGCAAAATCGCGTTGATACTCTCTCGCAGCGTGTCACGAGTAAAACACACCAGGCACACAGCTCATAACAATCATTTTGAAAATCCCTAAGTTAATATAACAGATAATATTTTTCTATAACTTATCGTGTGGTGTATTAAAAGAATGGGAAAACCAAGGCCAAAACATAGGTCAATGGGCCAAAACCAAGTTTTTGCTTGAAAGCACTTTTAGATTTATTAACATTTCATTTAACTTTTATTTAATAGGTACACAATACCTTTACAGAGTTTTCTTTCATACAATGAAGATGACGTCATAACTCTTCCCTCCTAAGGGAAATATTTTGAAAAGTGCGGATCATAATTATTGTTTTGAACTCAAGTACACGTGTGCCAAAGGAATGTCCTTTATCCCCATCGCTTTGCATTTTTTTTATGCGTAAACCCTGTAATTTCTGTCTATATGATTTTTACTAAAATTGCACTTATCATACCCATGGGCCTTAGCCTTACCCATAATTTTGCTACCATGATGAATACTACACATACTACATATAAAAAAATACAAAAAATCTTACAAATCAAAAATAGTAGTTCACTGCGAACTTTGCACTGTACCTGATGATTTTATAAATTTTTGGCTTACCTATATAATCAAAATACTATGATGTCCATTATAGTGCGGGACCCATTTGTAAAAAAGTCTTCAAATAACGATTTTCGTGGGACTTACCTCCCCTAGGAAGTGACTACCGCACTTTTTGTGTTCAGGAAAATATGCCGAATATGTACATACCAGTAGTCCGTATGGCGGAGGTAAGTCCCACGGAAATTAATTTGATTCTCATTGGGTCCTCTACTATTATAAACTTTCGTTACTCCTACATGACAGTCAGTCTCATTTTGTCACCTTAATATTTAAATTTGGTGTAGTAGGTACCTTCATCTCAACAAACGACTAAAGATTACTAGATTTGCTGTTTAAAAGTTATCGTCTACAATAACACAATTCTGAAAATAATGCACTATCTTACACACGTTATAAATACAAACATAGAAATACTTATACCAATGTTTAGGCCCCCCACTTTGCTAACAGCTATGGCTCGCTAAATATTTATCTATGCCTTATTCATCAAGCTTAGCGCAGACTTCTACGACGAAATTATTATATCACGCTGAGCGCAAAACATATATTTTTTTTCCAAATTGATATAATGTAAATTAATATTACTTATACTTTTTGTAAACATACTTATTCTTCAAGCCTCACCTTTGGCCCTTCTCTGCCCCAATATCCATTAACGTCTCTACTTAACAGTAAAACGTAAAATTACCTCGGCTTCGGATTAGAAGTGATTTTCATGAACAAGAAATGGAGAAGTTAATGCTACTTTCCAGGTAGATACCTACATCTTTTTCTGTTAGTACTGAACTTCTTTCTCTAGACTTGATCTTACATCTTATTCATTTTTCACAAAGGTGTATTGCATCTCACTCTTTTCTCCTCGTGACAATATCACCTTCTCCCAAATCTTCATACATATTGCAAAACATTTATTGCGTGGTATTCGTTACAGTCTTTTACCAAATAATCTTGCAATAACTTACTAAAAGTGCAATGCCACTTCCATCGGTTTGCTTCCAAAAACATATGTAGCCTTGGGCATCGGTCTAATGTTTTCTCCATTGTAGAGGCCTTGCATAGCTTCTTTTATTTCATACGCTCTTATTTATTGAACCACACAATAAATTATTTTTTGGGTTATTTACATCCGGTCTACCAATGATCAATTTCATTTATACGAACATAAAGTGAATCTCAAAGAGACAAATTTTAAACTTGTTTTTTAGAAACACTCTTTACAGATATGAATTATAGTACCTACATCAAGTGTGTAATGTTGGTGATTACCGCTGAGGCGACATTGAGACCCGAGCCGTTAGGTGAGGGTCCTAAGAGAGCCGAGGACGTTAATCATCAATACATACGTGTATCATACGACGTTTTTCAACGTTTTTTGTGAAGAAAATAAAACTGTGAAAACGAGTTGTGTACAGTTTTTCGCAATGGCGGGAAAAATATCAGTTTTCCTATGCGTGTTCTTATGGCCGTAGACTAAAGAATGAGGTTTAATTTTTTTGGCTTTTCACGGATAGCGTTTTAGCCACGTACAAAATGGGGAATTGAAAGTTTTGTTCATTACAGAGAAAAGAAATGGTTGTATTTGAGTATTTTTTTATTTATTAAATACGTAAAAGTTGAAATTATCTGCTTAAATACGAAGTTGTATGAAATGAGCAAACAATATAGGCATATTAATTTATTTGTACTATTGAACACGATCTAATTTGTATCGAAACGTTTTAAAGAACAAAGGAACTCAACCACTAATATAAAAAAAAATTCTATACTTAACTCCCTTGTGAATAATAGCAATGAAAATGTCACTGTTTGATTACAGGTGTCATTATGTGCATAATTACGGTGAAATTAGAGCCACTTTATGAGCAAGTGTGTTGAAAAATAGTTTAATTTAAACAGTGAAAACGAGTTATGAAAATTTTTTTCGCAATGGCGGGAAAAATTAATCTGTTTTCATTGCCGCGCGCGCATCTATTTAAATACGAAGTTGTATGAAATGAGCAAACAATAGGACGTACATTAATTTATTTTTACTACATATTGAACACGATCATTTTTGAATCGAAACTTTTTTAAGAACAAAGGAACTTAACCAATAACATAAAAATAGTTTTTTTTTATGTTATTGGTTTGGTACTTGTAAATAATAGCAATGGCAAAGTCACAGTTTGATTACATGCGTCATTAGGAATTATTTAGGCACATGCCTAAATGCGGTTGCTAAGAGAATTTCCGCATTCATTATTTGTCTTTGTAAAAAAATATATATAGTCATAGCATAGTAAAAGTAGTTAAGCCAAAATGTTTATAAAATTTATTAAAACGCCGCAACCGCGGTGTTCTTTTTGATTACCAATTTATATAACAACTAGCTACAATATATAAATGCTATGCAACATATTAGAAAAATCTTGATGTTTATGTTACAGCTATAATTACTAATCCCACATCCTCACAGATCACCCTAATGTACTTATTAACTTAGAAATGCATCTTTTCAGTTGCTGGATATTGTATACTTTTTGCCGGTATCGTGTTTGTTCCCATATACATCTTTAAAAGATTGTATAGAGAAAGAACTGGCAAATGTAGTGAGGTACGATCAAAGAACCTTATCACGTGTAGTGTATCTGTAGTATAATTATTATGTACTATAAAATATTATTTGTCATTCGTCAGTAGCATAAAATATTAAAGAAATGCCTGATAAAAAAGTGTGTTTCTTAAATTTGACAAGTTAAGTTGTTTGTTATTATTTTATCACAGTGTATATATCTCTATTAATATTTAATTATTTTTTATTAATTAGGATTGCCGAATATATTTAAGTTATTTTTTTGTAGACTGTTAAAAAGGCTTTTCAACCAAAGCCTACGTGGGGTCCAAGAGATATGACGGACCGCAAGCTTTGGCGGCGTTTCAAGAAAGCTGGAGTAAGGCATCAGAATGAAGTAACATCTTCCAAAATGCGACATATTTGTCTCAGTTTGACGGGCGGCTACAGAAAGAACTTTTAGAACTAAGTATCGAATTGTAAAAATTTTGCTCCTATTGGAAGTTGAAAATATCACGACAATGCAAGTTTTCGAAATAAATTTCAAAGGCTACGAGAAAGAAGGGATAAATAATGCTCTGAGCCTGTTTTCACTCTGAGAGGACTCATCTATGTGATTGTGATCAAGTAAGTTGCCTAGTTTATAATAATACATGCCTATATAATATTCATTACTCGAGTAATAGCAGTATTTTGTCTATTGTAATAATAATATAGGTAATATCAATAACTTCAGTAACATTCAATGTCATCCATTTATGAGAAAGTCACAGAAAGCGGCGTTGCCGAGAGCGTTGATGGCTGAAGGTGAAGTTAATCTAGTTTTTTAGGTTAGCCTTTGACCACTATCTCACCTGATGGTAAGTGATGATGTGGTCGAAGATGTTGTTCAGGCTAACCTAGAAATACTGGCTCTCAAGGACAGCTGTCGGAACACACCGTTAGGTGCTTGGCTACAGATTTTCAACTTGAGGGTGGTAGCTAGCCAGGCGGGCATTCGCAAAGTGCCCTACCACCATGCTGTAACTACTGCCATCCTAAGACAACAACCGGGACCGACGGCTTAACCGACCCTCCGAAGCACGGAAGCGCTCAGTAGTAATGTCACCAGCGGTCACACATCCAAGTCATGACCGCGGCGGACGTTGCTTAACTTTGCTGATCGATTCAGAATGGTTAAGCAAACTTTGCTACGAGCGCTTCATAAGTTTACTCATAACTGAGTCGAACAATTATAGAGCTTACTTTATTAAATTTTTTTCTTGGCGGTTTAGTCTACTTTTCTGGGTCAATCGCCATATTTTTTATGAAATGGAAGTAAACACATGTACCTAGAATATTGCCTACGAATTCATTTTCTGTTTTAAAGTAAACCGGTCTGGGTCAACTTTTATGGGTTGATAGATTGGGACCTGGTATTCATTCTATCGATTAAATATTTTTAAGATAATCTTAGGAAATATAATTAACTAGCGGCCCTAACAAATACATTAAAATTATTCCAGTTTTTTTTTGGGTAGACTAGCAATTTTCTTTAATGACTCTCCTTAATTATGGAAATTGTTTCTTAAATCCTTCAGTTGCTGAAGGCCCTAGAGATAAGGTCTTAGTACCTGCAACTAATATAAATAATTATAACTTTGATGTTTATCAGAATGCTGCAGATGTACGTACTATATTAACCGGATCGTCCACTGCTGAACGTAACCTCACCCATACCCGCCTGCCAAGCGTGGGGATTACGGAAAACCTCCTTGGTTTGCCATAATCCTCACGCTTGGCAGGTGTATTGGGTATCGCAGTGTAAGATTGCGGTTCTTCAGCGGGCACACCTGCCCACTTTTGGAGTGCAATTCTAGCCCGGCACCCCATGGGTAACCTTCGCATACTACCACAATTTAGTACAATTATTTTTTTATTGACAAATTTTGTATATGTTTACTGATATCTATAAGAACATTCAACACCTCTATTTTGTAACATTTGACAAACACGGCAAATGATAAAGTAGGACTGTTCAAAATGATCAATATTGCATGCATGTGTTGTAGACAATCACTGCTGCATTTCAGCAGTGATTGAAATAATTGAGGTTGCCTACCTATCACCCTCATCTGGACCCATGATACACACTTGACGACATGATCAAATTGCAAAAAAATTACAAAATCGGAGTTGAATTTCACAACGGTCATTCGCTTGTTCATATTGTTTTCAAGTATGCTTATAGTGTATACATTTATATATATATAGAGTTTACTTAGTAGATTGCACAACGAATGCATAAAACAAGTAAAATGAATGAAAACCTTTTGAAACATATAATTTATATATTTAGAATCTAAATAAAAAATATATATTTACTTCACATGGCAGCTGGTTCCACATTGTGGTAGTGCGAGGCGGAATATGCGGCGAGAATTGCATGGTTATGGATTTCCATAGACGTCGATACTAAATTTATGAAACACCGTGCTTTTGCCGCGACGTTCGATGGCGAGATTCAGTTACAGGTCTAAAATTGAAAGGTTCCTCGTAACACTGTTCGTGATAGATACGGTAAAAGGTGCAGAGTGATCCATTATCTCTACGAAATGCCAAAGGGTCGAACCAATCACTGAGAGCTTGATCGTCGACGATTCTAGTGAATCGTCGGTGAATGCTTTCAAATGGAAAAAGCTGGTACTGGGAAGCTCTCGCCTATAAGTAAGAGCAGTACTCCATGTGAGGCTAAACCTGAGCCTTATAAAATTGAAGGCGATGGGCCGATGTCGAGTACCGTCTCGCCATTCCAAGCACACCAAGGTTCTTAGAGGCTGACTTAGCCTTATCTTCTACGTGATAGCGTCATTGAAACATACTCGAAGACGCCATAGGACGGTGCGTTGGGAAGGCGATGGTTGCGACACCAAAAGCCATCCATGATTACCCTTAAAATGGCGATCAAAGATCAAAACAGCGCGGTAATGGAGGCCCTGTTAAAATGTGACGTGGGAGAATGACAAAAAAATATACAAATTTCTGTAGGTATATTATTTTATTGTAGTCCCAAATTATCAATTTATGTCATAATTGTAATCGTTGGCACGGGTATCCGGAGCCGTCATGCTCACAGAAAGGCGTTGTCTAACGGCGGTGTAATGTGTCGCGTGACGCGACGGGTCGCCATCTTCCCTCAAAAACGGTTGAGGAAGGCGATGGCTGGCAGTTGGCACATGCGTCAACTCTTGAACGGGTGCTGCTAGAGGACACTGGTCTACTCTGAATGCTAATGCTAATGAAATTACAAAAAAAACTTTCCTCTTACATTGTTCTCCCTTGGAATGTTGCACGTTTCGTATTTCTTATTTCTTGTTTTAAATAAAACATGTCATAATTAAAAAAAAGTCACGGAACCTGGAGTCTGGAGAGTATCTTTATAAAAAAAACTCGTTTTATGTATGCCGAGTAATTCGATACTGGCTGTTATGGCAAGGGTAGGTCTTCAAAACGGAGGGATATGACAAAGGGAGATAGTTTAGCGGCACCCGCACAAACTTATCTTCTTTAGGGTTAAATTGGACTAGTCAGTCAAATTAGGCCACTTCAAGACATTTGACAACAGGCTCTCAACAGACACAGGTTTATCACTCAATTTTTTCGAACTCGAAATGTTTATAATAATTTATAATTCACAGTTTTGTACAAATTCTTCAAATTTAGCACTGGTACTTAGTTTGTAACCTGAAAACTGTCAGTCACGAGTCTGAAGTTTATTAATGCGATGAAAGCTAAATTATCAACCTTTTGGATTTTGGACATCTAAATAGCTTTGTCATTCAAATTATCCGATAAAATTAACTCATTTGATAAATGAATTAAATACATTGTACCTATCGTGTCTGGATATTATACACAGGCACTCATTAATGCCATGATGAAATACATCCTGTTCTGTTTTTTTTTAGTTTCAACATACAGTGTAAAAAAATTACTTGTGCTTATATTAAAGGACTACGCTAAGAATTATACTACCTATACAGGAATAGTAGAAGCTAAACCAAAGCCTATACAGTACCAAAAGCAGTGTCCAATTCATCATAATGGTACATTCGCTACTGCAAACAGATTCAGTTAATAACGTGGTAATCTAGAGTATAGTTACCATCTCAATTATTACGGAACAAGTAGTTTTACCATCCAAATTGCAAGTCATGAAAGCCAAGCATTAATTTTTCCTTAAAAGGATAGGCTGTGTGCCAAAATCAAATAAGTTCTCCCTTTTGCAGAATCACTTGACTGTCCAGTCATATCATTAAAAGTACAAAAAGCAATTCCTAAATACGATTATCAGCACTATAGCATGCTGAGCGACATAGCACTTCTTTCGATCAAATAAACTCTAGTAGTCTGGTTGATGACCGCGCACCGGTCCCCTATTACGGTCAAAGTGTTACAATTGGAGCACAATATTATCTACATTTATTTTTCCTTAGAGGTTGAGAGGTTCTATGGACAGCCATACACTTCGGTCGCTAAACCCGATACCAGCTTGGTCAAAGACCCAAGAACCAAGCTGACCCGACACTATACCGAAGATATCCCGGACGTCAGCCTGTACGAGATTAGGATGGCCTTGAAACAGCTAAAGGACAACAAGGCACCTGGTGATAACGGAATCACATCTGAGCTTCTGAGAACGGGTAGAACACCGGTACTCAAAGTCCTCCAGAAGCTCTTCAATTCCGTTCTTATTGGAGGTACAACGCCAGAAGCATGGAACAGAGGAGCGGTGGTGCTGTTCTTTAAAAAAGGTGATAACACTTTGCTGAAGAACTACAGACCTATCACGCTTCTGAGTCATGTTTATAAACTGTTTTCAAGGGGCATCACGAACCGTCTCAGTCACAGGTTTGATGAATTCCAGCCTCCCGAACAAGCCGGTTTCCGAAAAGGTTATAGTACCATAGACCACATCCATACGCTGCGGCAAGTTATACAGAAGACCGAGGAGTATAACTTGCCACTATGCTTAGCGTTTGTGGACTATGAGAAAGCCTTCGATTCGATCGAAACGTGGGCGGTGCTTGAGTCTCTCCCACGATGCCGCATTGGCTATCGGTACATTGAAGTGCTAAAATGCTTGTACGAGTACAATAACGCCACCATGTCGGTCCGAGTACAGGAGCAGAGTTCGAAGGCGATACCATTACAAAGAGGCGTGAGACAGGGAGATGTCATATCACCTAAACTGTTCACTGTCGCATTGGAAGATTTTTATTTATTTTATTTATTTATTCAATTAGAACGGCTTTAGGCCAATTACACTAATGATAAAAAAATTAATATTAATACAACATCAAAATCAATACATTGTTATAAAATTTAAGATACAATATCAATGTCAAACAAACTTAAATCATAATATATAAAATGTCAATTAATTATCATATAAAAAAATAACTGTATTACTTAATTAGATTAATATATAAAATGTCATGCAGAATGTAAAATGTATGTCAAAAATAATTATAATAATAGTACATGTCCAAAATAAAATCTACCCTATACACTCACAGAGAAACAAACATTCCTACATAATGTCCTTCCATTTGCCAGCAAAGACGTCACAATCCTGTTTAGCGTTAAGTAATGCGTTGAGCGCAGTAAGGGAACGCGGTATCGGGGATGTCGCACGTGCAATTGTTCTACAGTTCGGGACGGCAAACAGTTCATGTTTTCTGCCCTGAAGGTACCGGTCAGGGACAAACAGACGGCACAACTCGCTACAGAGATCAGGCGCATCTATCTTCACACGAAGGATTTTGCACATTGTAGCCAATTGGTCATGCTCGCCTGACCTCCAGAGAATTATACCCTAAGGAACCAAGCAAAAATCTCGTTGGGTACATGAATGGGTAGTACCCATACACGCGCTTATATAAATACCTTAAGAAAGCCTTCTGTACCTTCTCCAACAAGAGGGTATACTTCTCCTCGTGTGGATGCCACACACAGGCACTAGCTTCAAGTTTGCACCGTACTAACGCACTAAAGACAAGCTTGACGGCATCAATATTGCGCATATCCCTGGAGTTCCTCAACACGAAGCCCAGCCGCTGATAGGACTCCTTAGCAACCGTAACAATATGGTCATTGAAGGTAAGCTCACGGTCTAATGTTACGCCCAGATCTTTAACCGAAGTAGCTCGTGTTATAACATGTTGGCCTAATTTGTATGAAAATTCGATTGGGCGTCGCATTCGACCGAAAGTCATGACAAAACACTTTGAACAGTTGACCTCCATCTCATTTTTTTTACTTCATCCATAAGTGGAATCTATGTCCTCCTGCAATTTCAAACAGTCCTCTACGGATGTAATGACGCTAAATAATTTCAAATCACCCGCGTAAAGGAGACACTTTGAGTGTTCAATAACTGCAGGAAGATCATTGATCATCAAGTTAAAGAGCAAGGGGCCCATTACTGATCCTTGGCTCACACCGGAAGGCGTGTGATAGGTTCCAGATTCATACAGACCATGACGAACATACTGCTGTCGATGGCGGAGGTAATCAGCGAAGAACTTGAGAAGATCCTTATTTAAATATTATAAATAAAACCGGCAAAAAACACTCACGTTGGGGATCGAATACGTCGACCCGGGTTTCAAGCATATCAGATACTCATCATCAGGGCGAGTGCACAGCTGCGTCTGCGAGCTCCCGACGGGCACTGATTTATAATATTTAAATATGTGTGAAACTCACGAGAATTTCATTGAGAAGATGCCTTCAAACTTCTGGAGGACTCGGCATAAATATATATGGCGAGTACATCACTCACCTCCGATGTGCAGACGATATTGTGGTAATCGCGGTATTTATGGAAGACTTAAGCACAATGCTCGAAAGCCTCAATCGAGTTTCTCAACGGGTAGGCCTTAAGATGAACTTGGACAAGACAAAGGTAATGTTGAATGTCCATGTTGTGCCTGTACCGGTATCAATGGGGAACTGGGTACTCGAAATTGTTGCCAAATATGTTTACTTAGGACAAACAGTCCAGCTAGGCAAGTCCAACTTTGTGGAGGAGGTCAATCGTCGAATTCAACTCGGCTGGGCAGCGTTCCGGAAACTTCACGGAGTCTTTTCGTCCAAAATACCTCAGTGCCTTAAGATGAAAGTCTTCAACCAGTGTGTGTTACCAGTGATGACATATGGAACCGAAACGTGGCCTCTAACTGTGGGCCATATATGTAAGCTCAAAGTCGCACAACGAGCTATGGAGAGGGCTATGCTCGGTGTTTCTCTACGAGATCGAATCAGATATGAGGAGATCCGTAGACGAACGAAAGTTACCGACATAGCCCGGCGGACTAGCGAGTCGAAGTGGCAATGGGCAGGGTACATAGCTCGCAGAACTGATGGTCAGTGGGGCTGAAAGGTTCTCGAATGGAGGCCACAAACTAGCAAGCGCAGCGTCGGTAGACCACCTACAAGGTGGGCAGATGACGTTATTAAGGCCGCAGGAAGACGCTGGATGCAGGCCGCTTCCAACCATTCTCTTTGGAAATCTATGGGGGAGGCCTATATCCAGCAGTGGACTTCTTGCGGCTGAAATGATGAATGATGATGATGATTATCTACATAATGTTTTTAAAATATCCACTACGTGACTTGTGCATGATTCCAAATCGAATAAATAGTGCCCCTTAGCATTTGTAACGGCATCTAGTTTTAATCATAACGTAGAAATATAATATGACATGTCTTGATAGTTGGCAACTTGGGAAGTGTCGATCGCAAGAGTCACTTGAGATCTTTGAGGACCGCTGTATAAAAAAAAAAAAAAAAACATTTTGCTAATACATATATAAAGTTATGAACAACCTGTAATATCGTTTTAATATCTTGAAAATTATTATTAATTTTGATTAAGGAGTAGGTAGTTCACATTGTATTAAAGCGTCAATAGTTAAAATATAAAAGCATGCCAACTCATGATAAAACATAGGTACATTGTTGAATTGATTAATTGATAAAAATTTCAATAAGTCATTCATAATCACTAATTACGTGCTAATTTATTTAGCAAGTCTCGCTGATGTCTGGGTACATAAAATTTAACAACACGTTTTAGATATATTTCCATTAGTGTTTATCCTTTCATACAAGGTGTCTCTGCTGCTCATACATACTCTACTTAGTTCCAATAAAGAAATGTGTTTATGACTTACTATAATTTTATTATAACCAATTACATGAAATGACCAAAATATATAAACCAAGAAAATTCAATATCAATTTTCAGTACAACAGTAGTTACATCCAGTTACCAATTTAAATCATTCTTGATAGTCTCTAAATTTTGAGACGAAAGAACTGTTTAAGGACCTTATAATCTTGACATTACCTTGCCAGTTTATACTGCAAGTTGTATCTTTCGTCAGAAAAAAGCCTTGAACTGTTCTCCCGTGGGCTGACTTCCACGACTACCTTCCGAGCGTGTGACAAATCGAATAAGCTAAGATTGACTTCATGGATGTTAAGATTTACAACACAATATCTAAGAACATCATTGTTGCGCCAAGCACTGACTGGGCCGTTTATTGCCAAGCTTAATCTGCTGCTGCTCGCTAAAGCCTAGGTACTGACACAGATGAGTACCTGACAGGTCAAACGATAGCTCCTGATATACATTCCATCAGTAATTAATACAAATTGTGTTGCATTTTTTCATTCATTTCATTGCCATACTGCATATGGAGTATTCATTATATTTATATTTTTGCGTATTGAAATGTTTCCGAATATGATATGTAAACAAGTTTGTTTTAACAATCAATAATTGATTGATAAACATAATAAATCGTTCAGCAACTTTCAAGTTGGTGAGTTTAAGCTGCATTATTTTTGGTCCTAATTTAGATCATCATACCTAAGATGGCTATCAATCTCTTTGTTTTCTGGAAGTTTTAGTTTAACTGTGAGCTAGGTTTATAACAGAATTAAAACTGCCTGTTAAATTGTTTAACATTTTTGCACATAAAAACGAGCATACAATTCATAAAATTGAAGCTACTGCCAGTAGATCGCTCAGGAGTTAAATAAAATTAATTAACCTGTGTCTTGAAAATAATGATACGGGGCAGTTCCATGGACGTCTAACAGGGGCAACGACCCAATTATTTTTTAATTTGACTACCTGGACCCGGGGTTAAATTTTCTTGTAACTATTTATTTGAAAAATCATTCTCAATTAACTCGAATCTAAACAAAAATGTTGTAACATTTTATGTTCCTTAACATTACAAATATTTAAAAAGGCAGACCAATATTACGAATTAAGAAAATAATATGAAATCTGATATTATTGTTTGATATGTACAAATAAAAATTGCGGTAAAATGGTACAGTGATGATATATTAATTTTAAAAAAGGCTAACATATTCACCATTAGGCAATAAAAAAAGTTCTTGATCATCAGGCTGTTAATAGAATGATTACCTATATTCACATAATGTTTTAGGATTTGATGGCAAGATATTGTCGTTAAATCTTTGTTCTATGTGTGCCAGGAGCGTGCTAACCAGATTGCGGAAAAGATCCGCACGCGGGTGAAAATACGCATAACAGGAAAAGAGCCCCAAATATTGGTCTCTGAGTTTAAGAGATTTCTGTTTTATTATTGATTTTATCTCTAATTGTAATATAAGAATTTCTCCACAAATCGGTTTTTCGAAAAATAGGAAAAAGTGTTTGCAGTCAAAAATCTGACATATTTATATACCTGCATTTATTTCACATTTGATTAATACATTTTGTGAAATCCGATCTCTTTAAAATTCAGGTCTGATTCTAGGAGTCTTAGTGCAGTTTTCCTGAATTATTCTTTTGTTATGCTGAATAGTGAAAATGCAAAGCGGTCTAGGTTTTCAAATTTTGCAATATGGGCCTTCCAGTATTGATCTAATACAATTCCTAAACATAATGTTTATACTTTATTGCTTGCATACTCATCTCTAAGATTCTTCTCGGATACATATTGTATGGTGTATTTTGTTTCAATTGAATTAATTTTGTTTTATAATTCGGTTCTGGGACAGATTTGACCCACAGTGGTCTATCTATTCGACTATCGATGAGGCATGGTACGAATTAGTAATTTTTTTCCTATCATTAAACAGTAACCATGGCACAGAGCGATATCGATAGTATAATTATAATGCACACAGTTCTACACAACGTTATTTTTTCAATTAACTTTGTACTTGTTTACGTTTGTACAACCCAACATAACATATTGTAATTTTTAATTTTAACAAAGCTAGCTCTTCCTAGTGAGCTCTACTAAATAAGTATTAAGATTATACATATAATGAAGTTCTGGCCCAGACCCAAACTTTCATATCCGTTGCCCATTCTTTGATTTCCTATATTGTGTACAAACTTCCAGGAGCCGAGAAGAGATATTTATGCTTAACACATGTATCCGGTAAAAAATCGAATTCGGGACCCGGCTTGCATGAATTACTAAATACACACTCATTTACTCCCAAGTGAGAATTGGGTTAGCCACTACAAATATATTTCCTAGTGGCTCGGTACTCTACATATGCGGAAATTTTCCATCGCCCAATTATTAGTTTTTTTTTTCTGTGTCATATTACTCGTAGATAGAGACAAATAGGGGGTACAATTATATTTTGTAAAATTATAACGTTAGGAAAATTTAATTTATTTAAAATGGTGGCAATTGAATTCGGAATCCTTATTATTACTATCGATATAATTTATTCGGTATATACTCAGAGGAGCTCAGAATCTAATAGTTTTACATTGTTTTCTAGTAGTTTTGGACACGGAATATTAATACAAATATTTTTTTGTTAATTCATACAAATATACACAACATTCACAATAATTATTCTTAGTTCTCTCCTTGTTTTCTACTTATCTACGTACCTACCTATTGCTTAAAACCTATTATAGTATCAGTAATTTTAATTGCTCCTGTGTTGTATTATATTTGATGTTATCAAGGAATTTTGAGATAATCCTCCGTATCAAGATAGTATATCTTATTGATATTTTTAATAGTCAAAAAGACCAGAATTGTACCTCACTTCCACAGCACATGCGCGTTGCGCACGTTGCTTAATACAACCAATAAAAAACAACAATGGTAATTATTTATAAATCATACTATTTTATAATTTAAATGTTGACTAGACAGATACGCGTTTAGAACGTGTTTAAATAGAAGCAATTAAACATATAAAGCTTATTATTTTATGAAGTCTAGCAAATTATTGCCATGCATCGTATGTTGCCACCATTTTAAATACCATGTTGATAAATTATGTTTCGTTTAATACTTTCTAGGAGTCCAACGGAGTTAATGTAGCAGAAAATGGCGATCGGGTAAACGTTGCATTTGATCCTTCTCCAGAAAATGTAATTACAGACAAAGCCGTAGAAGTAAACGGCAAACCTGGACCGATCAATGAAGCAAAAAAGGTAAGTTTAGCTATCGAACGATCACATAGGTAGTATTTGGTCTACAATCTGCACATGCCGACTAAAATGGTCAGCTGTTACCCCATATGATTTATTGATGACATTAGATTAAGAAAGATGGGCGTTATCATATCACTTGCTTTATATAATCTTATTTATCATGTTGCATACATTCTATTTTCGACGCTACTAACCAGTAACACGTTTGAATGAGTTGATACCTACACACTGTTAATAAACGGAAGTAAAATATTCATGCTGAATGACATTTGCCATTAGTTGACTTAATTTTTTATATATTAGCAAAATAATCATAAATAGTAAAATCATAGAGCGGGAGTGGTTGAGGTCATCTTTCACAGTTCGATGCCTGAGGTTATTCTACTTACCTACTATCTTACACTGAACATGTCCGCAAGCGGCTTTCTTTTAGTGACATTTACCTAGTTCAGCTAAAAGCAAATTTTAATATTATTGAAAATAAAGCTTTAATTCAATAATTATTTTTTTTATGATTGATATGTTTTGTAATAAGAAGATGATTGCAAGCCATTCCATTACGCTCAATATTAAATATTACGGCTAACCGGCTCCGCTTGCATACTACTTCGTGATCCGTAATTGTCTTTTTCCCGATTGCCACACATTCCAAATAATTACATTCCATATGATAATCAACAAATCGTTACGTACTCGTAACGATTTTGGTGATATTTTTTCAATACCTCAAAAATAGTGTTAAGCTCGTCGAAAAGTTGACCTTTCAGTTATTAAATGGAATATATTAAAATATTCCATATCTTTTCCGCCTATGCTAACGTTTATTTTGATCTTATTCAAACAATACGGCTAATTAAATATTTCTTTATCAGAACTCTCTATGTTGCGATATTAGAACACCCGTTTTTATAATATACTGATGACCAAAAACGGCACAGAGTATGATTCCAGTTCAAAAGGAAACTACTCCAGTCCGTGTAAAAAAAATGTGCTCTCCAAGTAGGTCCATGTGAAACCCCCACGCTCCCTAAAGGGAAAGACACTTTTATCCAAAGTGGACGGAGATAACTGATGGAAATTAAAAGCCCTGTTAATGTTTGGAAGTAAAGCCTTTTTTTGCTGATACGTATTTCGTACGTTATAAGTAAAACGTGAGATAAAATAATTAATAACTATTACTTACAAGGACGCTGTATACCTAGATAGGGATTTATTTTGTTATCGAGCATAAGTTTTTAGTTAATTAAGAGAATAGTGACGCCTTGTATGGGTACTGTGTGAACTATGTATATTGTAGTTATGACAATATAATATACTAGCTTTCCGGGCGCGGCTCCGCCCGCGCGTATGTCGGTTATCGCGCGAAAACATTAACCTCTTTTTGCGCAATCGGATAAAAACTATCCTATGTTTTTTCCCGGGTCTCAAACTATCTCCATACCAAATTTCATTCAAATCGGTCCAGTAGTTTTGGCGTGAAAGCGTAACAGACAGACAGACAGACAGACAGACAGACAGACAGAGTTACTTTCGCATTTATAATATTAGTACTGATTTATACAGTCAAACCACTATAGATTGTCACCACGGATTTAGGTCCTAAATCCGTGATTTTCACGAATCAGAAACTAGACAACACGTCCGCAGGTTTACATAACCTACAATAATCACGCGTTCACTATATCAGTTTATTAACCAATAATAACAAAATATATTAATTATCTGTTGTTGTTTGCAGGCAGTTCTTTATCTATGTTATGGTTTTATTAATATAAATGGCGACAAATACCATATTAGTGAATAATTAATATACTCGTATATATTTCAATATATTATGTTATCATCAATGTTGTATTAAATTTTAAACCTACTTTGTTCATAATAATAGTCTTGGTCCGTTTTAATGACGATAATTCACTATCACTTAATAATGCATTATTGCAGGTATTAGCTCCGTTCAATTGTCAATTACTTTCCTGTTGATAAATATGATTAAAATTATGATATTTTTTATGAAGTTCTTTCAAATATGATGGATGGATAATGATAACAGTGTTGACCAATGATCTAATAAAATTAAGATCCGGTCTCGAGTAAATTATTTTCATGAATATAGCTACGAGGTACGAGATATGTTATCACAAACCATCAAATACTTCCTGCTTCAGAATCACTGAATTATTATTAATTTAGCTTCACTAAGTAGATAAGTATAGGTGTCGCACGACTTTTTGAGTTTTAAAAGTATCGTGGGAATTATTTTCAATTCCAGCAAATACCTCCCTTAGATTGGAAAATTCTCCATTTTGATGTTCTTCTTCAACGAGTATTTCGCGCTACCAAATCGCATTGATTACATACTTAAGCGGAGTATTTCAAATGTTTTCTAGTTAATGGTTGACTCGACGTTTTCACAGAAGGATATAATTCCGGAGCGACCAAAATGGGACAATCAAAGAGAGTTCATCATGTCATGCATAGCCACTTCAGTGGGTCTGGGCAACGTGTGGCGGTTCCCTTTCGTGGCATACCAGAATGGGGGCGGAGCTTTCCTCATACCCTACATCATTGTGCTGTTGGTCATTGGCAAACCTATGTACTACCTAGAAACAGTGTTGGGACAGTTTAGCAGCAGCAATTGTGTGAAAATATGGGCTTTATCTCCGGCAATGAAAGGTGCGTTTTACAACAACAACTCTATCTTAAAGTTTCTGAAAAAGTGAACTCAAGTAATAAAAGTAAAAGTAAAAAGGATACAATTCTGGAATACTATTGTAGAAACAATAGTTCAAATTAAAATATAACACCTAAAATATTAAATCACAATTCCATTAAACATATCAGCGATAAAGTGCAGTATGCCTTCGTCAGATATTCATTATGTTCAATGAAACTGTTATTTGAGATTTGTGTATTAATTGAATATTCGTCTAATATAAGTATAATCCTTAACAATGTAGACTAATGAAAAGATTTATATAAACGATATGTATGAAATTTAGGTTCACTGCCTAATTTAATAAGTTAAAAGCGTTGCTTTATAACCTAAAAGTTCTGGGTCGATCTTCGAGTCAAACACTGCTAATGGGTATCTCTTATAAAGAGGTAATCTAGAGACTAGAACAGACTCATGCTCCCATTCATGGAACTTAGAAACATTACTGGCCAAATGTCTTTGCCATTCCCTGGTGGAGAGAATATACAGTCGTCAAATAGTATAAAAATATAGTAAGCAATTATATGGATATAACCAGTATAAATGCAATATCATTTGTTTATCTAAGTTACTTAAGGATAAAAATATTTGAAAGGTATAAAAGGTCGAATGATATCATGTTATACTTATAGGTACTGGTTACGCCCAAGCTCTCGGCGCCAGCTACGTGCTTTCGTACTACGTGTCCATCATCGCCCTATGTCTCTACTATCTGGCAGTGAGCTTCACTTCGACGTTGCCATGGTCTGTCTGCAGGGATGAATGGAGTAACTGCGTGCCCTCTGGCATCTCGTCTAATGCAACTAACATTACAGGACAGGCGGTCAGCAGCGCAGAACTTTATTTCACGTAAGTATTCATTGATCTAATAGAGGTATGGAGTTAGGCTAGGTCCAAACCAGAGGTGGATTCGATTACCGGGTCAGATATGTATATTATTAAATAAAAATAAAGGTATTATTAAATAAAATTAAAATAAACAAGTCTTTTTAGTACTGCTTATTTACAATTTCGTATACTATTTCTGAAACTGAAACTTAATTATCTTGACACTGGTAAGTATTCAAGTCATTATATAATTATTTATTTATTTGTAGTAGTCGCCTCAATAGCGTAGGCATCCCCTCGAGTTTTCCAAGCTGTCCCTTCCATTGCCTTTGACATCCAATCTAGTCCACATCTTTGAGTGAATATATCTTTCCACCTTTTTATCTGCTTTCCCACGGGATCCACCCTGTCACAATCTTCGTCCATCTGTAATTGTCTAACCTCCAATACTATTATTGCTCTTTGTCTGAAATGTTAATACTTAACATGCTTTTTTAAATTTTTTTTGGCACACAGCCTTTCTCTCTTCGTCTTCTTTCCATAGTTACTGTTTTTTAATATCCTTGGTTTTATTCATATTAGGAAGTAGGTTAGGGGGTGTTGGCCTGACTCCTCCATGGTGACCGGCCGGCTTGGAGTAGGTGCGGGGGAGACGCTATTTAGTTATTTTGCCATCGCGACTTGTCGAGGCCTGGTCGTTTAAGCTCAGTTGTGAAGGTCGTAAGAAGTTAATGATATTTTGTGATTTGTTTTTCTGTGAAATTTGTTTTACGATTTTCTCGTTAATGCTATCCTTAATGACCTCGGGCGATTCAGACATAAACCTCTTGTTGGAATGCTGATATTGGATCGAGACTGATGGTAGATTTGTTATGTTAAATGTTACCATTTTGTCGTAGCGTAGAGACACCTTTTTTCCAGCCTCTCTGTCCCGTTTCAAACCTTCTTGAAGCTTCTCTA
Organism: Plagodis dolabraria; assembly: GCA_963854805.1. NCBI lineage: Eukaryota > Metazoa > Arthropoda > Insecta > Lepidoptera > Geometridae > Plagodis > Plagodis dolabraria. The sequence continues at coordinate 17,032,016 of OY978447.1, read as the reverse complement.
CGTTTCTGCAGCAGGGGAAAAATCTCCTTTGATATAAATGCCTGTATTGTCTAAAGACTTTTTCTTTCTGAGGAGCTCGAGTTTTGGTAACCGTTGTTGGGATTATTGTGTTTGTTACCACTACTAGTCTGATTTTTTCATTTCTTTTGCCCATTTTTATCCCAGTTTGAATTTCGAATTTCCTACCCCCATTTTCGTATATATGATTTCTATGATCAAGTTTACTAACTCATCATAGTTTTTCTGTTTCTTTTACTCAAAAAGAACACTAGATTTTTTTTCTTAATTGGTCAATAAAAAATATAAAAAAAATATAATTTATACTTGTCAATAAATGACAGTATTATCAGGATTTCTTTAAACCGTAAGCTTGCTGAGATAATATCGTAGAGAGAAATTCTAGTGATGGTTCACGTCAGTAAAGAGCCCAGCAATAATACTAAAGCCCAAAGGTATGTGAAGGTTGGATCGCTTGTAAATTACGCCTGTAATGCTTTATTTTATCTTAATAATCTTTTTGGAACATCAAAATCTAACGTTGACAGTACCATCATGATAACATTGCGAAATGTATTAAAATTCTATCAGTGTCATACGCGAAGCGATTAGTATATCTTGAACTATAAAATAAGATTAGATAACAATGTGTTTAATACGAATTATCTGCATAAAAAGATAAAAATCACTATCAATAATTTTATCAAGTAAAATCGACGCAATTTGTTTACCTATACCTATTTATGGCTACCTGGGTTGTTTTAAAAGGTTACGGTAATTCGGTATTCCAATTAGGTATATTTATAAGAAAATATAATTTGCACATTAAGATAGTGTATTCCGATCTGGTACCACAATCGGATCTCACGACGTTTATTTATAAAATATAAAAAACCGGTCTGATCCAGATTATTTTCTATTCTGGTCTGATCCCACTCCTTGTTTTATGGCCCTCATTTAATAATAGTTACTGATCGATAGAGCAAATCTTTTATGGCCTATACCACGATCATAACCAAATATTTTTCAATTAGCTAATCTAAGACATTTCTGGTATAATTATAATGATTTAATCAGCACTTATCTTGCTATAATTCCCTTATTATTGTACGATACTTTCCAAATTATACTCTCCTTGTCTTGCTTATTTTAATTCTTGGAGTAAAATACTTGTGATTTGCAATATTTTTTTCTATTGGTATCTACTGTAAAATCTGTTTGTTTTCAGAAAAACCGTGCTACGGCAATCAGACGGAATTGAAGAAGGAATAGGTAAGTTTATTTTTGCTAATAAGACTTGTCATTACATTCATGTTTAAATTGAGAGACTACAATAATTTATGAAACATTTCAATTATGTGTCATGAAAACATGCTGAGTAGTAAAATATCATCATAAGATCATCTTCTAGGAGCAGCTGTATACAATGATTATACTTTAGTGTGACAATATGTTTGCTCCCTATTACATTAAATCTAAAACTTTTGACGAAATTTTGGTGTTACATCTTCGCTTACCCATTCGGAGAAATACAGAAGTATTGGTATTTATTTCTTTTTGTTAAATTGTGCATTGATCTTATATGAAAACTACGGTTATCCGCACTACGGTGTGTACTGGGCAATGCCAGTTCACGAAAAGTGTCTGCTATGATTGTTCGATTAATAACACTCGAATATGAGTATATATTATTATAATGCCGTACATAATATTTACGTGTTCTGAACATCACGCACTAGGCATAGACAGGGAAACCAACATCAGGTGGCCACTTGTTCAATTAGTCATAATATGACATAAAAAGCTATAAGTTCCGTATACCACCACAAAATATAATTGTGTACCGACGCAATAAAAATAAAAATTACCTCTCAGGGCATAGTCATTTTAATAAGTAATTATATTTATGTTGTGAGTTTCAAGGTAAATCAGTCACAGCGTATTCTTTTTTCTTGTAATTTCTATAAGCAACTTATTTTACTTTTTACAAAAATTACAAAAAAATATGAACATGGTATATATATATATATATATAATAATTAATAATTTGATGATTGATTTTTATAAATTCAGAAATTTAGAGGTTCTGGGTAGGGTATATGTAAACCATTATATCTCGACGCTACTAAAGATACTTAATTTGGGCCATTACTAGAATTGGTAGTGTTGATATTTGTTTGTTTCCTTAGGAGCTCCAATTTGGGATTTGACTCTATGCCTGCTTGCTTCTTGGATAGTCATCTTCGTCATCGTAGCTCGCGGCGTGAAGAGTTCTGGAAAAGCGGCCTACTTCCTTGCCCTGTTTCCATACATTGTCTTGTTCATCTTACTCATCAGGTATGTTAAGAAATTGTGGTTCATCTTGTTATAAACTTACATTTATCCATGTAGTGGTCATTAGTTTCGTCAAAATCTCTCTTCTGGAAACTAAACTATAGCGGGAAATTCAAAATTTAATCATTTTATTTTTTATTACGACTTTATTGCGATTGTAGCTAGGTTTGGTAACCAATCTAAATGATCACAAAATTTGCGAAAAAATAGTTCTCGTATAATCTTGATAACTTATTGAACACCAATACACGTATTAACAAATTATTAGCGCACGATATTCTTGTCTTGTGAGCAGGAATAGCACCCACGTTCCGCACATTCGCATCGTGTGCCCTGACCGTTAGGCTATCGAAACGCACTCGACTGAAACGAATTTGTGCCCTAATATTATTATTTTTAACCGTCACACGGGGATGGTGCGTCCATCATTCAGACTACTTGAATTATTCTGATCGAAATACATGCTTTTTCAAAACTTACTTCTCAGAATGATGTCGCTACCCTCATGTATAATCTATAAATGATTACAAGCACTAAGCTAAGCGAAAAACCCCATTTACAAATTATTGGATCACATAATGCTTTTCCTGATCGGGGATAAAACCCGCCTCCCCCTGATTCGCACCGAGCGCCTTGACCTTTAAGTTGTCGGAACATGCTCGACTAAACTAATTTAATGTTAAATCTAATTTTGTAAATTTAATGTGCTCTAATTTTATGTTAAATGTGATTACATTATATACAGGCGACTTTATATAATCTCAAGGCTTTTCTTGATTTTTCTGGCAAAAGACTATTCTGTTATTCGTCTATTGGCTCGGAACCAGCGCGTTGCGCGCGCAGCGCGCTCTCCACAGATAATGTGTAATCAAATTGAATTGAAACCTCTTTTTCTTAAAGATACTTCTTTAAGAAAAAGAGGTTCCAATTCAATATAAAATATGCCAATAAAAGTCTGTATTTCATTTCATAATTAGAATATTACCGAATGAGATTATATAAATTATATTATAGATCATACAAAGTAGTCTATAGATCATGTATATAAAGTACTCACAATAGATAAAAGACCTAACAACTTAACTAAAAAACGCCTGCAATATACCTATGCAAGTTGAAACGTTTATTTTTTTTAATACCTTGTGTATAACACTTGCTGAGCTACATTATTTTTCTTAAGGATTTTAAAAATAAAGCTCAAGAAAAAAGTAATTTAAGGTGCTCAAATTAAAAAAAATATTTGTTATGATATTTTTCAGAGCCGTTACGTTACCCGGAGCTGGAAGAGGAATTTTGTTCTTTATCACACCAAACTGGGACAAAATTTTGGAAATCAGAGTACGTATACTTTTAAATTAAAATCGAATATTTTGTACAAATTTCATCCGTCAAGGAACCGAATATCACACAAAACACCACAGTCCAAATTTCATTCAATCCCTTTGAAAATCACACCAGGTACATTTCAGTAAGGTCTAACTAAATCGAATAAATATATATTAGCAGCAGATATATCGTATAATTTCTTTTAAAATGAGAGTTATAAGAAATAGTAGATTGTTACACAAAGGTCGAAAGGGATCAACTCTCATACGATGTATTAAGACTATAGTCTGGGTAGGAATTCATGACTTTCACCCGCTTTAAACACTCTCATTTTCATTTCAAATATAAGGAAAGTAAAAAATAGTACTTGTCTAAATTTAATAAAACATGACTATTTAAAATCAATTGACAGGTTAGGACAAATTGTGAAATTGGAAGTTATACTTCGGTTTAGAATATATACGGGCGGCTATTAGTCCAATTAGAAATCCATGACTTTAATCCATGTTAAACACTCTTCTTTTCATTTAAAACACGAGAACATCCTAGTTTTTCTAGAATATTTACTGAATATAATAACATGAGTAGAACATACAATATATAAAATTAATTGAGGAGTTAGATCAATAATTTGTGAAATTTAAGTACAATTTGTGTTAGATTTTTTTTACTATTGCCTTATATATATTTATTATTCCACCAAATTATATAGACTTTTTTTTTAAATTTTAAACATGGAACTCATTGCGTTTCCGCGGAGTCGATTCCGCTATAGGAATATTTTTATTGCAAACTATTATTATTGTGACTAAAGTTTTCATATAATATACACTTATTTGAGAAAGTCACATTAATTCTATTATAAACTAGTTCTTAGGTATATATAGAATCAGCGTTTTCCACCCACTACTCGGAACATAAAAACACTACTCTCCGAGTATGAAGATCCGATAAGAAAGATAATTTCATGAATCTTATCACCATGCATCGTCCTATAATCACATTCTTGTGATTCATCATCATCATTAATATAAGCCGCCCCAGATTTTGCTTTAGAATGCTGCGTTTCGCTCTGATTTCAAAATACTGCCCTCGAGGAATAAAATATTAGTATGGCCTCTAATAGTACAACAAGCATCATAGCAAGGAATGAAATATACACCGCCCGAGAACAAAATATTTTGGCCCTATTTTATCACTAACATTAGAAAACAGATTACACTCGAAACTCGTATGTATAGGTAGGCAATATTATTAATTAATAAAATTGATATGTAAACATCGTTTCAATTAATTTTTACGAACGCGGACCAATCAGAACAGAGTCTAACTTCAATAGGAACACGTTAGAATTTTGTTCCCACTAAAGCCAGTTATCGTTTTCAATAGGTTTCATGAAAATTAATAAATTGATCGTGATAACAGCTCAGTATTCATGGAAATACATTCGCACCCTACGAAATGATCAATACGAAATCAAAATTATTGGGTTTATTTAAATTTATTTTCATAAATTGTTGATATTTCATTTATATGTGAGATGAATTACTTAGTATTCCATGGATTCACCGTGCAGGTAACGGATCGGTGGTGTTGCAGAAGAAGAGAGGCCTGGAAATTTATTAATATGATAAGTCTTCTATAATTTGTAATATTTAAGCGTCATAAGTTTGCCAGATAATATATAATCAGCAATAAATATACAGTATAATCTTGATACGTAATTTATAATTTTTTTATCTCTATCCGCCATAACTTTATCAGATAAAATAAAATCAGTCGCGAACACATGGCAGATTAACCTTGAATTTGCAATATTAATGCGCATCAAATAAAATATGTGATTGATTAACGGTGATCAGCCGTAGTACAGTTCCCGGTTTAAAATTTTAAGAACTGTTCCACAATTCTCCCATTGTCAAAGGTTATATTTGGTTTCAAGACTTGCTTTGCTTGCCCAAATATCTCTAAAGAACAAAGAGATTAAGTACTGCTAGTATTCTCTACAATCCAATATTTATTAATTGATTTCAACATTAAACATCTTAACTCTTGTATAAATTTTATAATTATTTCGATAACAATAAACAGTCTAAATGTCAAAATATTTTACATCTTAACTTGAAAATTAATAATGTTATTATTGTTTATATTTTTATAGTTACAATTATTCTTTCTGGAATAATATAACTTAAGAATATTGAATTCATGAATAGCAAGCTATAACTTAGTAGATATAAATTGGAATTGTATACATATATATATATATTGGAAGAATGACATATTTTGATACTGAATTTTCCAGAATGGTAGATATTGTGAGACTGTTGTTAGGCTTATTTTGTTTGTTTCTTTGTACTTATCATATTTTTACACAAGAAAATTTTCAAGATATATTGGTAATGGATATAGTAGGGCTGGACGTTTACCCGACATGTAGACGTTCTCAGAAGGCACGAAACTTTATTTTCAGGCTCATATTATATTAAACAGTGCACATATCTTATTATTATCAGCTTGTAGTATACTACTGCTGGGCAAAGGCCTCCCTTTCCTCCATCCAAACATCTATGGGGCCTAAATAGAGTTTATGAAAGGTGAAATCCCCCAATGTCTTATACGCAAACTTATGGACGTAAATCTCTCCATCCTCACATATGGTGCGCAAACTTGGTCTTTGACGTGAGAGCAGGGGATCGCTCGCGTGTTACGCCAACGTGGATGGAGCTCTCGATCCTAGAATTCAAAGAAACTTACCGGATAGGAATGCAATATTGCGCTCAAAATCGTTGATGATTGTTGTTTATTACCCATAATGTAGCTCAGCTTAAATGGGACTAGGCGCCAATGCATTGTTGTGTGCAGATTTTAGGCTTTAAATTAACACAAACATGATCTTACCTGTTACAAGAAGTTACTTTCTAGTGCAATATTCTACTATTTGTATCTATACAAAGATTAGAGCAAGCGAAATCAAAAATATAAAAGAAAACCTCGGCATGATGCGGATATCGTTTAAACTATATTTTATTTTGCTTGCAATAGTAGCTTACGTCTTACGTTATGCGTTTAACGTTTCTAATCACCGCTTTCGATATGTGAGGCTACTTTTTAAAATCCCAATTTCAAATCATTGCATGTTTGCAAAATAACCACAAGTTTTTTCTTATTTTTATAACATGATGTCGTGATATACATGATAATCTTTATTTATGTCTAAAATTAAATTCCTTTTTTCTGCGCAAATTCCCATTTATCGAATACTGCATTTAAATTTTTTGTAAAGAATTAATTTGTAGTCGTCTAGAAGCTCCAATATCCAAGGAGCTTCAAAGGGATCTCATGAATGGAGATTTATAATGTTGACAGCCAATGTTTTCTGAGCTGGGTCCTTATCATAGTTTGTAAGATTTCTCACGTGCGTAGTATCGGAATACTCGGTATAAATAATATTTGTCTATTGTATACCCATTTTATAAATTTAATGACTATAAGTATAATCTACATATTTTACGGCCTTGCTCCAAAGGAATCTAAGCATATAATATAGCAGCCATCTCGAATTTACTATTTTTCACACGTGTCATTTGAGTGCTCTCCAGATTCCCCCCGATATTTTTTAAATATTCTAATACTATACCCATCCTATATCGTTTTTCAGACTACGCGGTGTCTCTTTACCAAATTTGCATAATATCAATTCAGTGGTTTAGAAATGAAGAAGTGCCACTCAGACACGAAACGTAACATCTGCTTTTATAACATTCAAAATCGGGATTTATTTATTGATTACCAGATATTATGTGCACTCGTTTTAAAGCTTTTGAAGTCAGTTAAGTATATGGTCAAACGCATGTTTGACGCCAACCCGGAATTGGTATAATTTATTGCGCCTAATATGCTGCAACACCCTTATACTTACTTTTTTACTGTAAACGCATTTGGCACTTCTTTTCTTTTAGTCGCCTTGGCCCTCATGGGAGGGTCTGTATAGTTCTGTACGAGTATCTTTACACCGTGAAAATATATATATATAGGCTTTTTAATTTGCAAAATACAATTGAAATATTTTTTTCAGGTATGGTATGCGGCGGTGACTCAAGTGTTCTTTTCCTTGTCGGTATGCTCTGGTGCTCTAATCATGTTTGCTTCCTACAACAATTTTACTCAAAACGTGTACAGGTTTGTTTTAAATTATATCACAGATTTTATTTTGAAATAGCTTTTGCCCTCGCGTCACGGTGTGATTAGGGTAAGGTAGGGTGCTACTATTGGACTGCTTAAGTTTGAAACGACATAAAACTGAAGCTGTATATATATATATATATATATAGCTATAAGGAATAAAAGGTTAAGTTTAATTAATAGGTCTCATAATCAAGTACCAGCAGCTATCATTTCAGATTTTTTGCGTCAAGTATATTGGGATGAAATATAAAAAAAACATGTTTTACAATGGTTGCTTTCGTCGGACCACTGTTACGGTGGATTGAAAAGTTCGCGGCCTCAGCAAAAAAACTATTTGTAATATAAACAAAAGTAATTTTATTTTTCCACGTTACCTCCACTTAACTCAATGCACTTCTTCCATCTGGTTTCCAACGCCTGTATGCCAGTCATAAAAAAAGTTTCTTCAATGCCATCTAAAAAGTCACCCACTGCAGCTTCGACCTCCTCATTTGATGACAATTTTTGACGTCCAAGGTGTTTTTTTAGGTTTGGGAATAAATGAAAGTCTGAAGGTGCCAAATCAGGGCTATAGGCAGGATGCGGCAGTAATTCAAAGCCACAATCGCGAATTTGAGCCATAGATTCAACAGACGTGTGAACGCGTGCATTAACCTGATGAAACAACACTTTCTTGCTGAGTAGTCCTGGCCTTTTCGCTTTAATTGTTTCACGCAAACGACGTAAAAGGATGCAGTAATTAGCCAAGTTTATAGTTTCACCTTTTGCAAGGTAGTCCACCATGATGACACCCTTAGCATCCCAAAAAACTGACGCCATCACCTTGCCAGCTGACAAAATTGCTTTGGCTTTTTTTGGAGTCGATTCATCAGGTTTTTTCCACTGCTTGGATTGCTGTTTTGACTCTGGGGTGAAGTGGTGTACCCAGGTTTCATCCATTGTCACAAATCTGGCCAAAAAATCTTGTGGATCAGCCTCAAACATTTCCAAACAGTCGCGAGAAATCGTGAGCCGTATTCGTTTTTGTTCAACTGAAAGCAATCTGGGTACCCACCGCGCAGAAACCTTAGAAAATCCAAGTTCATTAACTGTGATGTTTTGTGTTCGTTCATACGAGATGCCAATAGTGTCTGTAATCTCCCTGATGGTCAATCTCCGATCTGCCAATATCAGATCACAGATTTTCCCGATGTTTTCTTTAGTCTTAGACGTCGTAGGCCGGCCGGAGCGAGGGTCATCTTCAATACTCTCTCGTCCGCGTTTAAATTCAGCTACCCACTTCTTCACAGTCGTATACGACGGAGCAGATGCCCCCAATGTTGTTGACATGTCTTTGTGAATCTCTTTTTGGAGTTAGTTTTCTTTTAAACAGGTATTTGATGACCAATTTTCTCCAATCTTTAAAAATGCTGCACTTGGGCTCACAAAATTCAGTCTAATTTAGAAACTGATAATGCTATTGCATGCGATAAAATTTTACAATGTGACAACCAGAGAGTAAACAAATCGAATGAGGTCAGTTACATTAATATCGTTCAAGTATTTATGTGTTAGGCCGCGAACTTTTCAATCCACCCTCGTATGATTGGACCTCTGAGTTGCTATAATTGGACTTAGGTCATTATAGCTAACCGGTCCATTCAAAGTGCCTGTGAGAAAGCCAAGCTTCTTACGTCTTTTGGTGTTATTCCATATACACAACGTTCTAATTCTAAAATATATCGCACTAAATTTTCTTCTAATTCTGGATTTAAATCACCTATTGAACCAACTATAATTTGCTTTACGGCTTTTACATTTGTGTCAACAAATCTTCGTTTAAGTTTTCGTTTAGGTAGGTACACCATATATATTCATTAATTCCAACCTGTTTCTCGCGTAAAGAATTTAACGCCAATTTCTTGCTCGATTCATTCTTTGTATAATTTTGCCCTCTTTCTGCCATGGCAAAACAAAAATATACGTACTAAGACCAACAATTTAAAAAGTCGGCATCATTGGACTGGTTCAATCCAAGCAACTCTTCCGGGTCCATTGATGGCAATTGTCTGCTATATTACTAAAATAATTATAATAAATTTGTTTGAAATATTTTGCCACACATTATATTTGCCAAAGCCATAAAATGTGTCTATGGTACCAAAAAGAAAAATGATAAAACATTGAACATAATTCTACTTACATGGTATATGTCACGCAATTTTACATCGGGAGACTGATAAACACAGCAATACGCATCTCTTCTGAATTAAGCGTTTGGCAACACTGGCTGTAAAGTGGCCGGGAGAGGGGCCATTAAGCTAGCGTTTACCAAGTACAAACGATTTTTAGTGCTAACCGTTTCCGAGATGTGGCCCAGTAAAAGCGCTAGTCCAATGGTCGCAACCTTACCCTACATGGAAATGGGTTATTCGCACTCATACATTTTTAGCGAGCGATATTATCTATTTTCGATTGATACCAAATTCAATCCAAAACACGGCAAAAAGAGTAAAATATATATTTGGCGACATCAATAAAATTTATATGAGTACCTAGGCTAATGCGCCCAAGTTAATTCATATATTATAAATTAACAATACAATACAATACAATACAAAAATTCTTTATTGTACACCAATAATTTTACAAAACACATATAGAGAATTCTTAAAGCTAAAGTACAATGTGCGGACTTATCGCTTAAAGCGATCTCTTCCAGTCAACCTTAGAATGGAAAATATATATATATGTGATGAATAAAAATAGATAGGTGGTGTACATTTGTAGAAATTAATAGTAATTAGTTAAAGATAAAATAATAATATATACAGCAAATATATATATGTATATTTAATACCCAAATATATTATTATATAATACCTATATATATATAAATACATATCTATATAAATAATATACAAAACATATAAATATTAGTTAATATTAATAATAAAGAAACAAAGTACGTCAATTTAAGAGCCATAACAAAAGTTTAAATAATCATCGTGCAAGATAAAAAGATCTGAGTTGGTTTTTAAATGAATTTAATGTTTGGGCCTTTCTTATGGTTACTGGGAGTGAATTCCATAAACGTGCGGCTTCAACACTAAATGAACCGCTATAAAAAGATGTCTTAGAGGCGGTTGATGATATTTTCTGATGACCTAAGACTGTAGTTTGAGTTATTCAGGAATTCAAACCCTTCCTTCAGGTATAAGGGAGTAAGGGGATTAAATAAAATATTATACAAGAGAGAGAGGATATGCGTATTCCGGCGAAGGCGAATGGGCAGCCACTTGAGCTTTGTACGAAACTGGGAAACGTGGTCGTATTTTCGAAGACCAAAAATAAACCTTATGCAATAATTTTGGAGCCGCTCAAGCTTATTCAGCTGGTCCTCCGTGAGATCTAAGTAGCAGGCATCTGCATAGTCAAGAACCGGAAGGAGAAGAGATTGCGCTAGCGTAACTTTAGTTGTCGTAGGAAGAAAGTTCCGTAGTCTTTTAAGCGACGCTCCAGAAGCAAACACCTTCCGACTAACGGATGATAGTTGGGGACCCCATGAGAAATTTTTGTCAAATATAACTCCCAAATTTTTTACTTCCGAGCTGTATGGAATAGTAACACCATCAAAACAAATGTTGGGAATGCTTGCTTCATCAATTCTAGCAGTCATTCTGGAGCTCCCGATAATGATGGCTTGTGTTTTTTTCGGATTGATTTTTAAACCAAAGCGCTCCATTCCACTATGCGGCTCAGGTCAGAATTGGCCACGCAGATAGCTTCGCTTAATCTGTCAGGGGGTGCCTGCGAGTAAATCTGGAGATAAGGAAGGAAGAATAAAGTAGGAAGAAATAAGTGAATATGATATAGAATTGATAAATATAGCGAAGAGAAGAGGAGATAGTACGCCGCCTTGAGGAACACCAGCACTCGTGTCACACCAAGAGGAGTAAGTATCCTTAATGCGAACCCGCTGCCGGCGTCCATATAAATAATTGCGAAACCAGTCAGTCGCTGAAGGAGATATGTCAATAGAGCTGAGCGTAGCCAAAAAGATATCAAGATCAACAGTATTGAATGCGTTACTAAAATCAAGGAGCGTAAGAACAGTAAGTAGGCCATTATCCATTCCTAGTCGTATGTCATCAGTAATTTTGACGAGACTTGTGATGGTACTATGACCAGGGCGAAAACCAGACTGGTATGGGTTCAATAGGCTATTGGATGAAAGAAAAGAGTTGAGTTGATTATAAACTAAACGTTCAAGGACTTTAGACAGGAATGGTAGTATAGAAATGGGACGGTATTCAGATTAAGAGACGGGATTTGATTTTTTAGGTATAGGGACAATTATGCCTCCTTCCAGATAGAGGGAAAGGTACAACTGGATATGGAGTTATTGAGGATATGGCAAATAATTGGCAGGAGTTCATCTAAAATAGTAACAATCATCTATCGACTGATATTGTCCCCACCCATAGCGTTGGATTGAATGGATAAAATACTTTTTTTAACATCACTAGCAGCGAACTGACTAAAGAAAAATTTAGAGTAATCTGGAGTTTGGGCACATGAAAGATAATTTATAGTATTAACTTTGTAATTAGGATCAAGGTTAGAAATAGCGGAAGAAAAATGCTAGTTTAGGGAATCAATGTCTAAATTGTTAGAAACGGTTTCTTGGCGAGGTTTGCCCACTCCAAGTGATTTCAAAAATTTCCAGACTCTTGCTGGGTCTTCGTTTTCAACGGATTCATGGACATGGCGGCGAAATGCGTCCCTACACACGCTATTGCAGTGATTACGAGATAACACATATTTTTCCTTATAGAGATCTGTAGGACAACATTTATATTTGGCTTTGGCAACGAATTTTTTATGCATCAGTGATTTGATCTCGTTAGTCAACCAAGGAGCTGGAAGATGCTTCATTTTAACAGTTCTGACAGGGGCGTGTTTATCATATAATATATTAATTTGAGAAGAAGAAGATTGAGTGACAGATACGTCAAAAGTGTAACACAAAAATGAAGCCGTTACTGTCATGATGCAGTACGTTTAGATGTCACTAACATGGATTATAATACACGAAAAAAAAGAAATTTTAACTGTTATCTAGTGGGTACTAAACATAAAAATGCATGCTGAAGGTATCCGGAAGACTATAGTTTTCTACCCGACCGAACCGTGTGTTTATATTTGGAAATGAGTTATATATGAATGAATGAATTTAGAATAAAACTATAAAATGGTAAAACTTAGATGAAGTTACTTCTTGGAAGCTTTGGCTGCGGCTCGTCGCGTATTTACTGGCGCCGCCGGCTCCTTCACGACGTTGGTGGCAGAGACGGCCACAAGTTTTGTGGTAACCGAATTCGGTGGGCTAATTTTCTGGAGCTCTCCCATGCTGCATACTCGATGGCGAATGCCGTTAGGACCCAGGATGTGAATGTGCCCATCTCTCGTCCAGCATTTATTCACACCAAAAACTTGCCTTGCTGCCATGAAGGTGTCATGTCGCGGTTTCGTCAGGAACTCTGAGATAGTGATCCCAGTACCTCGCAGATTTGTTTTTGCAAAATCAAACACGCACTGCTAAATCACGAAACTTAACCAACAGAGGCCGGAGCTTATCCTGCATAGCACGCCCCATTCTGTGACTCCGGCTTATATGATCAGCATTGAAGTCTGTAATCTTGAGGAGGTCAATGATGGTCTTAGCGACTGTGGCTGCACTATCTTCTTGCTTGTTTGGCTGTGGCACACCATGTATGAGCAAGAATTTTCGACGAGCTCGCATTTCTTGCACATCAAAATTGTGTGTAAGGGCACCAAGTTGCTGTTGAAAGGCACGGAAAACTCCCATGGTAAATTCCTTGAAAGTGAAGAAGTCAGCTGACAGTGTCTCATTAGTGCTGGATGGTGTTGAATTCTGTAGATCACTTTCAAATTGACACATTCTTTTGTTCAGTGCTTGTTTGATGTGGCCATGCTTGCAATTTCAATGATGTGGTTTAGGTGACAAGTGAAGAGGATATGGTACACAAGCAGGTGAAATATGCTTCCTAATAAATACTTTTACACATTTATTTACTTTACTTTATGATTGTAAATATTTTTAAAATGGATATTAAACAGGAGCTACTTTTGAAAACTGTTTCATCACCTACCCACCAAAGGGGAAAAAAAAGCTTAACTTGAAGGATCAAGCTCCTTATGTGCCTCTTGGGTTATTTTGTTTTCCCCTAGCATTCAAATCAATCATAAACCTTCTGAACCATGATATTCCAAAAACTTCATAAGGTTTGAGTACTGTTAGTGTCACATAAATCATTCTGGTTTCCTTTATGTATTTTAAGAACACAATGTAACTTACAAATTAAGTTGAAGAAACTCAAAGCAAACTAAATTACCTGCAACTGAAATCTGCATATATATCTTATCATACAAATATATATACCTATTAGCATATTTCATGATATTCCAAATTCTTCAGTATGACCCCAGTTCTTCAATATGACTAGGTAAGTCGTAAAAGGCAATTTCATTTCGTCGCCTTTTAAATTAAATACTGGAAGCAACACCTTCTAAAGAACTGCCATCTTACACTGCGATCCCCAAGACACCTGCCAAGCGGGGGAATTATGGGAAATACCCCCTTATTAGGATTGTAGTAGCTTATCTATCCCATCATATTCCAAGAACTTCATCAGGATAAAGTTGAGCTCTAGTACCACATGGGTGATTATGGTTTTCTCTAGTACCTTGCCAGAACCATAATGATTTTTATAACTTAAGTCCTGATAACTATCTATGTAAGAAAGTCTGTAAGTGGTATGGTAGCGGCAGATAAACCTAGAATGGGAACTAGCCTTTAAGAATAGCTGCTCGATAACACCCTTGGGTGCTTGGCGACAGATTTTCTAATGATAGCTGGTATCTACTCAGGCTAACATTCACAAAATGTCGTCAAATCGTCCTAAATGAAATACTAAGATGATAAAAATAACTTATTTCTAAATTTCCAGAGACTCCATGATCGTAACAACTCTAGATACTTTCACAAGTTTGATCTCCGGGTTCACGATATTCGGTATTCTGGGCAATCTGGCATATCAGCTGGGTGTCGATGACGTCGGCCAAGTCATTCAAGGCGGAGGCACTAGCCTTGCTTTTATCTCCTATCCTGATGCCATCGCGCAGTCACCTTTCGTACCTCAGGTTCGTATTAATGTGTTTTCTATTACTGTTTGGCTGAAGGAACAAAATTTGTAAACTGTGTCCTAAATTGATATTTGTGGCGGTAATCATATTTTTAAATCGATTTTATTAAATCAATCACCATATAGGGTACCAAAATGCATTTGAATACACTTACAATTAATACTTTTCATTTTCGCGATATTATTGGAAACTGAACAGAGCAACCGCTATTTTGTTTATAGTCAGTGCATGAGGCGAAGATGTTACTACAATAGAATGGACAAGATTAGTAACTTAATCTTTGTAAGAAAAACAGAAGAAGCTTAAAAGTAGCACTATATAGTATAAAAGTTGATAGATATAGGAGCAGAGGAAGAAGTTAAGGACTGCGTATAGAAAGATACACATACAACCATGTGATCCATAGCTTAACGTGCGACTGAGCACTTCCCTCCGACGCGGACGCAGGGAAGTGCTCAGCAATAATTATTTACTTCAGCCATCGAAGTACTCACCGCAGCGAATACTTATTACTTAACCTCCGACAAGAACCACTGCGAGCTGCAGCTTCTTGAAATATTTTTTTTACCTAATAATTGTGCGCTTTGTACCGACTTCGACAAGTTATTTCACCATATGTTGGCATATGTTATGTTTTGAATGTCGGAGTCGATCATCATACACTGTCAATGACTAAATCATCAAGATAGGAAAACACTTTCAGTTATAAGAGTGTAACTCAAAAAAGCTTGACACATTTTGATGAATTTTAAAGCATAAGCTTTCAAATAAAAAAAAATATCAAAATCGGTTCACCCAGTCCAAAGTTCTGAGGTAACAAACATAAAAAAAATACAGGCGATTTGAGTACCTCCTCCTTTAAAAGCTAAAGCATATCCCCTTCAGGTTGTGTGTCCACCAGGAAGATGAGCGGCCAATAGATCGCTTAATTTTCCTAGGGTTGCTGGATCTTTTCTGTCGAATTGGAGCAACATTGAGCTAGAACCCACCATCTTACGCTCAGAAATAATTTCTGCTTTAGCATCGCTCAAAATTAGGAAAGCACCAGGTCCTGACTACATAACGGCTAAGATACTTAAGTCCTTAGGTGATCTGGGAATCGACACGTTGCATACCATCTGTAATGAAGTATGGAAGAATGGTCATTGGCCTAGGGATTGGATCGACTCCATAATCCTTCCACTACACAAGAAAGGGTCTACGAGAAAATGTGATAACTACCGTACCCTAGCCGTTATCTCCCATGCCAGCAAAATAATGCTTCATGTTTTAAATCGCCGTATCCGTCATTATCTGGATTGGCAAATCCCACAGGAGCAGGCGGGGTTTGTTAAGGGCAAAGGTACGCGTGAACAAATTATGAATATCAGGCAGATAATCGAAAAGGCGTACGAATACAACACCCCAGTTATACTCTGTTTCGTGGACTATAGCAAAGCGTTTGACTGTATCAACTGGCGTCATTTATGGAGGGTCCTATCCGACTTGGGAGTCCCCGGTCATCTCTCGAAAGTCTATACATTAACAGCCAAGCGAAAGTGAAGGTGGATGGAATTACTTCGGAGCCCTTCTATTTCGAAAAAGGTGTGCGACAGGCCTGCATATTGTCGCCCATTCTATTTAATATATACGGCGAATATATCATGAGGCGTACTTGCGATGAATGGGATGGAGGCGTGAGCATTGGGGGAGTGAAAATCACAAACCTGCGTTATGCGGACGACACGACTCTCTTAGCTGCAAATGAAGCCGAAATGACCAATTTGCTGAATAGAGTGGAGGCAAATAGCAACGCTATGGGACTCTTCATAAATCGATCCAAGACTAAGCTTATGGTTGTGGATCGTGCACAAAAATTGGAGTTTACTGGGACACTCAATCTAGAATTTGTAAATAACTTCACATACCTAGGCTCCAATATTACTAATAATGGCTCGTGCGAATCTGACGTGCGGAGGCGCATAGGGATGGCAAAGAACGCCATGTCGCAGCTGCATAAGACTTGGAAAGACCGTAAGATCTCATTAAGGACAAAAAAAAGCTGGTACACACACTAATTTTCTCCATCTTCTTATACGGTGCTGAGACATGGACCCTTAAAGCATCAGACCGTAAACGCATTGACGCATTCGAGATGTGGTGCTGGAGAAGGATGCTGCGAATACCCTGGACTGCGCATCGGACCAACACCTCCATCCTTAAGCAACAGCAAGTCAGAACCAGACTTTCATCGACAAGCCTAAAGAGATGTCTCGAGTACTTCGGTCACATAGCCAGAAAAGATGGTGACAATCTGGACAGGCTGATGGTCACTGGCAAAATAGAAGGAAAAAGATCTCGAGGTCGCAGTCCAATGCGTTGGTCCGGCCAGATACGCTCCACACTTGAAATTCCAGTGCATGAGGCACTAAAAATTGCATCCAACAGATCGAGATGGCGCTCACTTATCAAGGAGCGAATACTTGATGGAGGGGGTCACGACCCTCAATAATGAGGATAACGAATAACGGAGGAGGCTGGATCTTTTGGTGGATTTTTTACCCTCGCAGCGTTCATTTTCCGCGTAGATCTCTGAATGGACACCTTCGCAGCCTTAGCGTAATAAGGACAGACAATAGAAATGATTTTTACTTTTCTTTTTAAAAGTAAATGGAACGAATACCCCTAGGTTTAAAAAATTAGTTCCACAGTCTAAGACCCTAACTAGACTATGGAACTGTTTTTCACACAACACTTTCATTACTACATTCAATCACTACATTTTCCAAGAAATTTGGAATTATTTGATAATAATAATGATGATAGCCAGACATTTTCTAGTTTCAATAGTCCACATTTTTTTAAACGGAAATGATAAGATTTATATTGGTATTGATATCGTTATCATAATAATTTTCTTAGATACCTAATGAACTAAATATTCTATTCATTTTTATTTTATTTATTGGACAAAATCCACAGCCCTTAATATATATACAACAATACTAACTTATCATACAGCCAATAACGGATTTAATTTTTTTACAATATAAATACGAGTACAAAGACAAAGTGTAAAAAGTACGCTTAATTTACAATTAGGTGTTTCCATAGTTATATAAAATAACAACACATTATTAAATTAAATATACAAATATACCAATAAAAAATTAAGTGTTAGTAGTGCATTTAATTTACGCGATCATCCTCCATAATTTTAATTATCTCTTTCTTGAAAGATTCTTCATTATTGAAAAATATATCACATGAGTTGAACACCTCATTATAAACCTTGTGAAATCTATTCACAATAGAAAACTGTGCATAATTTGTAGATGAGTGCGAGACAGCAAACAACTTGGTATGCCTTGTACGAGTCCTGGGTGTACAAAATGACAAAATTCTACTAATTAGTTCAGGACAGTCTGGATGACCATTACATAGACTTCCAGGACAGTTTATATGACCATTACAAAGTGGGCATTTCTAAGCACTAGAAATGCCTACTTTGAGCAAAATCAATATATAAAAATATTAAAAATGCTTTTGTAACACGAGGTTACCCATGTTTCTATTTAAAGAGTGAGGTACATACTCGTATCTAAAATTAAAAAAAATCTTTTCTTCATAATTTAAGTTTTAAAGGAATCACTTACGCATTTCGTTCGTTATTTTCTTTTATATACCTACCTTCTTATATTCTCATAAACCAATTATAACTAATTAAACGTAGTTTTGACACTAATCTACATAATTATTCTTGTTAAGTTTATTTTTGTAATTTATTCTTTAGTTAATTATTTTCAAATAATGATTTTAAAATAACGATTCCAAAAAAATTGGTGGGCTATCAAAATTTAGGAAAGACACACCCCATCAAGTGAGGTGAATAAAATAAAAAACCATTAGCAATAATCATAAAACATATTTTGCATCAGAACTTTGACGGTACCTAGTAACGACCCAATTGTCGTCAGCGGATATTAACATTACGGACCGCTCGCTGTAAGCGAGTGCTTTCACCTCGCTGTTGGATTTATATGAGGCGGTGCATGTTCATTTCAAGTACTTTTGTCTCTGTAATATTTTGTATAGTCCCAGTATGTAGTCATGTCTAGAGCTGTTAGATAAAAGCGTACTCGGGCCCCAAAACACCGGCCTCGCGCTTAGTTTGGGATTCGCAGTAAATTTACTTTGACTATAATTTGTGTTTATTAAAAGAATGTTTTTCAAATTCATTTCGATCAATTACCGTTTTTCTCCGTTATATTCAATATTGAATTTGTCTGTCATTACTCATTATTTATTATTTTCCCCGTCTATTCTTTACGTACCTATATGTACTTACTTTAAAAATACTTGATTTTGTATGTTTATTTGATGTTTTTTTTTAGTTGTATTATATCTGTGTGTACACAGCTGTTTGCCGTGCTGTTCTTCCTGATGATGGCCGTGCTGGGCTTCGGGTCAGGCGTGGCGCTCCTCTCCACTGTGAACACCATCTTCTTGGACGCGTTCCCCAGGGTGCCCGTTTTTTACATGTCCATGTGCACTTGCACCGCCGGATTCCTCGTTGGCCTTATTTACGTCACACCGGTAAGTATAAACACACAAATATTATATAACAAGCAATTAAGTACATATCAAAGTACCTACTTAGTACATAGGTTTCTTGTAATAACTTTTACAACATCGAATAAAAACACCGATATATTGATAGATATCGCACATAACTTATAAAGGATTATGTCCAGTTGTATGGATCTTTATGTCCCCTTTTGGCTTGCCATGGACAGCCACAAAAATTATAAATATGACATAGGTTTTATAGTTTTTACCTTTTAGAAAGAATATATACTTATATCAGAATTATTTTGTATCACGACAATCCATATTTACGTATTTATTATTATAATTACATAATTATTTCAAATAAATAGTCGTTGAGGTATATTTGAAACACAACAAAAAATTACACTTACCTCTTCAGATATGTTGTTTATCACTTAAATTAACTATGGTGACCATGGCTTAAGTTGATATAAGTTAACTTTTTTAAACTATACCTACCTATATAATTCTATTTTCAATGAAATACATGTTTAAGTTAACAAAGATTTCTTAACTGTATTATGTTAAAATCACGGACGTCATATAAGATAAAATAGTAATAATTTCTACTTTTTATTACTTTTATCATTCATTTCATGAATAATTATATTTATTGAGCTGATTGTTTACTTCTGAGCATCTTGTTCACGCAAAGCCTGATAATAGATAGTACTCTTTATGATTAGTTTAGAAAACGGTTACATACAGGTAACTCCTATGTAACCAACGTATGTACTGACTTCTTGCAATTTTGAGCATATAACACATTTTTTGCAACAAAGGCATT
Source organism: Plagodis dolabraria (assembly GCA_963854805.1). Taxonomy (NCBI): domain Eukaryota; kingdom Metazoa; phylum Arthropoda; class Insecta; order Lepidoptera; family Geometridae; genus Plagodis; species Plagodis dolabraria. The sequence goes on along the minus strand of OY978447.1, from coordinate 17,011,585 downwards.
TTATATGTCCTATTTTGAGGCGTCGAGTCTAAAGTTAGTTTTATGCACGAGTTATACACCCAGATCTTCAATTTCATTTCGAGGATATGAAACAAAGAATATATAAATTATGATTCTACCTAATATTAGAACAATGTTGTTCTGAGCGTCATTGTTTCGACAAAAATATGTCTGGGTCTCCGCTTTGAAACTTCCCATATGAAATATATTATTGACTGTACCTTCTTGAACTATTTCTTTTTGTACCTTTTTAAACAAGACCATTTTTATGCTTAAAAACAGGCATTTATGTACACACAACCGTAATACAATTTCAGGTATGGAGTTGCATTGCGATTACGAAACAATTATGAAACAAGTTTATTAATGAAGTTTATGATCGAAATCCTCTTCAATTTCAATTTTATAATACTTCTTAAGCACACATGGGAGTAGAGAGTAATAAATAAGAGTTTGACTTCTAAAGTCATAGATACAGTTATACGAGCGGATCTATCATAAGTACTTTATTCGTTCCAGGGTGGCCAATACATCCTTGAGTTGGTGGACTACTACGGAGGAACTTTCATGAGACTGTTTGCTGCTATTGTTGAAACAATTGGTGTTTTCTGGATCTATGGTACGAGTTAGAATTTATAAATCTATATTATTTCCAATATTGAATGGATAAAAAAAATCCTTCCTTGTATTTCAAAATTTGATTCTCTGCCTCTTTGAAAATGGATGCATTGTGTCTAGATTTTTAGTCTTTATTATCATAACATAATATCAACTAGTTACGACACTTACGACTAAGACGAACGATTAACTAGTTTTAGTAATTTTTATCTTATGTCTAAAAGTTCTCTGAAATTCCCAGTTTAAAATATTCCTTTGTAATAACAAGAAGAACCCGGCCCCCAAATGTCCACAAAGGTTAAATAAAAAATCCAAGGTTGCATCCAAGGCTAATTTGTCTCATATCTTTTTCTATAATATACCGTTAACAGTAAACTTTATTAACAGGCTTGGAAAACATTTGCATCGACATCGAGTTTATGTTGGGCAAGAAGACAGGCTTCTACTGGCGCATTTGCTGGGGTATAATAACGCCCGTTCTGATGATAGTAGTGTTTATGTACGCCATGATCACCACTGAGGCTCTGGTGTTCGGAGACGATTATATTTATCCGACAGAGGCATACAGTAAGTTTTATCAGTTTTACATGTATATATATTGAACTTACAACATATTCATAATCTACAAGCGCACACCAGTTCTTTAAACTTTGTATAACACTGCTTTTAAGGTAGATAAGTATTGTAATAATTATTATAGACAAATTATCCCCCAATTCTTTTTAGACTGCACTTAAAACTTTCATTCATACAAAATCTTCATGTATGGTCATGGTTTGTGTCATACCCATAATTTGGGTGAGGTGGTTAGAGCCTATTGACTAGTTCTATGTTAACTACAGACCTACATATGATTATACATTATATGATTGAATAAAATTATGTAATGGAATTAAATAATATAATAATGTAAATGGACAATACTGTAATATTGTATTCTAGGAATGTAACCAAATAATTAGTCATTTATATTTATATTGTATTGAATCCATAATTTGCACGCCTTGAAGGTTCAGATATAGAGTAACACATCCTTTTACCATAAGACCTGTTTAATGTGCCTATAATCTAGCAAATAAATACAATTTTAATTTACACTGACTTAAACGTACCTAAGTATCTTATCGAATTTCAAAGGGTGAATGTGGTCACTGACTTGGACGATCTGCCTGCTAACCCATTATAGCATGGAATATGGTAAATTAATTAAACTATTTTTAAATATAATAAAGGTAATTGCCTTCATGTCTCACCGCTCAGGTGTATTTTTGAAATTGTGGCTCACATTGTGTTCTCCCGAATTGACTAACTAATGAAAATCAAATCATAATTATGATGGTTTTTATGACCATATTTTTGTCAATTTTTTTTGTGTCTAGGCACGTATTTGTACCCGAATATGGGTGCGTTGAAAATTAAGTACCTGCGTTAATTTTTAGTTATCATAACTACCAAAGTTTGAAAATTGTAAGAGTACCTAATTAATTTTTTTGAAATAAATTGACAAACGAGTGTGATTTACATTAGTGATCTTAGCATTATATAATATTGACATACCTAAGCAGGTCAACATAATAACTTTTACCAGTCCGAAAGAAAGGCCTAAAATCTAGTAGAAAGTTTGCTTAGCCGTTCTTAACCGATCAGCTAAGTAAGCAACGTCCGCCGCGGTCATGACTTGGATGGGTGACCGCTAGTGACATTACTACTGTGCGCTTCCGAATTCTTCGGAGGACACGTTGTGCCGTTGGTCCCGTTTGTTGTCTTACGATGGCAATCGATATAGCATGGTGATAGGGCATTTTGCGAATGCCCGCCCTAACTAGCTACCACTATCAAGTAGAAAATCTGTCCTTGAGAGCAAGTAATTCTAGTTAAGCCTGAACAACACCTTCGACCACATCATCACTTACCATCAGGTGAGATAGTGGTCAAAGGCTAGCCTATCAGCAATGAAAAAAAGCTAGGTAGCATGATTTGACCTGACATTTGTGTTGTTATATTTCAGTTGCCGGAAACATGTTGCAATACATTGGAATTGCGTTGATTCCTTTGTTCATCATCGTGGCATTGGTTAAATACAGATCGTCCGATTTCATCGAGGTAAGTTTAGAACCTTCTTTAATACGATTTATACTATGTATTAGGTACTACTAAGAGAGAGATTTTTAAAGGGATACTCAAGAATGTTAAAGTGTAAGTTTCTTACATTTTAGTGCGAGCATGGTAGGTACCATTTAATACTCGTATACGCGTTGTAGGTCCTCCTCCTCCTTGCGTCGTATACCTCAATGCTGAGGGTCGTGACCACCCTTCTGTACTACTTTCTCTCGCACGATCTTTCTCCATCTGTTTCTATCTCTGGCGGTGTGAAGGGCGTTGTGGACTGAGGAATCAAGAGCGGTGCGGATCTGGTCGGACCATCGCAATGGGCTGCGTCCACGCGGTCTTTTCCCATCCACTTTACCGGTCACGATAAGCCTCTCCAGGTTGTTTCCATCTTTCCTTGCAATGTGACCGAAGTATTCAAGGACTCTGCGTAAACACTCAGACGACAGCCGCAAGGAGATTTTGAGCTCCCGTAATATTGAGATGTTAGTCCGAAATGCTGTCCACGGAATACGTAGCAGGTAACAGGTGACATATTATCAGAATAAAATCACCACGCGTGGCAGGTAAGTCTTTAAAATATATAGTTTTGGTGACAATCGTTGATTGAAATAAAAAAAGAGGAAGATAGGATACGCTCTTATATCACGACAATATATTGTGGAGAGACGTCCGCGTCGCCTGATTTTACGTTGCCAAGATCGAGGTACGGGCGTTGTTTTAACTTGAATTGTGACTAATATCATTATAGAAACTTATAACTTTTTTGAGGAACTGTCGCGCAAACATCTGTGATACATGAACAGTCGTATACAAAATTTGAAAATTTCGTTTAAACAGTTAATTGTTGGTAGAATGTGCTTCGGAGGGCATGTTAAGCCGTCGGTCCCGGTTGTTGTCTTAGGATGGCAGTCGTTACAGCATGGTGGTGGTAGGGCACTTTGCGAATGCCCGCCTGGCTAGCTACCACCCTCAAGTTGAAAATCTGTCGCCAAGCACCTAACGGTGTGTTCCGGCAGCTGTCCTTGAGAGCCAGTAATTCTAGGTTAGCCTGAACAACATCTTCGACCACATCATCACTTACCATCAGGTGAGATAGTGGTCAAAGGCTAACTTAACAAGCATAAAAAAAAAAAAAAAAGAATTTTCGCGACTCTTTTTTTTTGACTTGGACGTCTATTAGCCAAATTGTCAGGTTAGTTATATAGGGCTCTAGCTGCCTGATTTCATGCAAGTACTGGCCACAACTTATGTCTCAAGGTTACAGGACTGTCTTACTTACCAGTAAACTTACCATCTTCCCAAATTTACTACAAGCCTTTATGTAAAATGTCATCAAGATAGTATCAGCATTGGTCCTAGTGCGAGTTTTTCTCGCGGAAAGAACTTCTTAGGTTAACAACATTTTTATTTATTATTTCCAGACTGTGAAGCGTGCTTTCCGGAAGAAGCCTACCTATGGTCCAGCAAACGAGCAGCAACGCGAAGAGTGGCGCTTATTCAGACGAGACGTCAAGTACAACCGCGAACTGAAAAGAAAGAATTGGTTCCATCACATCCTTCTCAGTTTGTTTGGTGGCTACCGGTGAAAATTTTGAAAAACATTTATCTCGATAAATTTAAATTAGGTTACAACTCAATGGATGTAAGTTTTGGTCTTTGATTAGTGTTATGGTTTCTATTTGAAGACTGTAATTATTTTTATAATAAATGATATTAATTTATTGTACTCACCTTGTACTTCTTTCTTATTTAAGTATTCACCCTGGTATCATAAAGCCTTTTAAGTTGGTTTATGTTGCTTTCGCTTGTGATGTGACTGTATTGGCCAATTGGGATCTGTTACAGACCTCACCACCCACAAAGTCCATACATCTTGAGTGTAGTTGCAACTATTCCTGCGTAGTACCCAAGCCATCATATTTTTAACCGACTTAAAAAGGAGGAGGTCCTCAATTCGTCTGTTTTTTATTTTGTATGTTTGTTACCTCAGAACTTTTGACCGGGTGAGCTGCTTTTCATAATATTTTTTTTTTTATTTGAAAGCTGATTTTTGTCGTTTGGTCCCATTTAAATTTCCGTCAAAATAGGTCAAGCCGTTTTTGAGTTACTCCAATAACGGAAAAATATTTTTCTATCTTAATTACATAGTCGTTGACAGTGAATGACAATCGATCCCGTTAATAGCAAGGGTCACTAAAATGAGTGAAAAAGAATGTTTAACCAATATATGGAACAGACTTCAACACTCAAAAGTGTGAAATAACTAGTCGAAGTCGTTACCAAGTTTTACAATTTATTGTTTTACAAAGTGTATTTCTTTAATTTTTAATTTAGGACAAAAGTAATATAAACATATTTGTAGGCAAAATAATTTGCTACAAATAATGTCCATACAATTTTTTTGTAAGACGCATAGTATCCGACATATCACGAAGTGTTTTCACCCCTTTTTCCAAGATGGCGGCGGGGGGCAAGGGTGGCGACCCTACAAACTTGAGGTTAAGCTTCTATTGACCCCCCACAGATGTCTCAAAAATAAAATTGCGTCCTCTAAGAAATGCAATATTCGGTCCTTAAATTGTAAACATTTCAATGGACTAATGTATATCATTATCATTATTATGACTGATTGTCTGTGGTTTCCAGTCAACCAGATATTACAAGTCCAAAGTACTTACTTGTCGTGATAAATATTAAAAAACTTAATGTTTTGTTTAGTTGGTTATTATGTAAAAGGGTGCCAGATGGACATGCCAAGGAAATAAAAATAGAGGATTTACGATTAACAGCATAGAACATAATTATAATAATACTCGTAACAGTTTATAGATACTTACCTATCCTTAAGGGTTACACGGAGTCACGTCAGTGGCAAGACACAAGGCTTTTGTGCACAAGAGCCTCTTGCCATTGCGTTAAATCTAAACATTACCTATTCCTATCAGATACTTTGGGAAATCGGACCAGGGCGTTGTGATGAATGATACTACCTACTTTATAAGTTGGTATTGCAGTCTAATTCTGTCTCAAAGAAACACAAGTAATAGGTACCTACTAACTAGAGATTGGCCGGAAGGGCATGTTAGTTTTAAATTATTTTAGACCAATAGTCAGAACATAATTATTGGCAAGCTTACTAGTTAAATTACGCGCTTTAATTAGCTTTAATTTGTTTTCACCACTGACCAAATATAGTTGTGTTGTGACACATAGTTGTTATCTATACAGTATCTTAACTCGGCTCTGTCGTCGAAATAACTACCTACAGCCGCGCAGTACGTAAACATGCGATAGGGCTACCCGCCTCCAGTATTTTAATTACATTTGCCTACTTTGTGTTTCCATTTAGTTTTGTGATTGTAAATATACTTTATTTTTATATAAACTAATAAAATTCTTTGTGAAATGAACAGGAAGTGTTCACTAAAAATGCGTGTTGTTTTTGAATAATAGGTAGATTTAATTAAAAAAACCATGTTTATGTTCGAATAAATAATCGTTCTTAAAAATTTGCGACCGAAAAATATTTGTGAGACGTACGAAATGTTTTATTATTATATTTTAAAGTATTAAAAATCCGCATTCTAATTTATAGCTTATAACTACCTATTTCACTCGTGTCAATCACTTTCCTTTACTCTATTCACTGTTTTTATTAATCGACACATTTTTTTTGGGGATTAAAGGAAATACTTGTCCATTAAAAGACACACATTATGTACCGTCTACAATGTAGACTATAAAATAATTTTATTTACTAGTAAGTAAAATTATTTTATAGTATTACCTTTCAGTTTCCAGGTTATCTAAAAAAAGTTACTCGTATCTCTGGATGCGTTTTTGACGAATTCATGCAACCTAAAACGGCACAATATATCCTACTCGTCGTATTAAATATGTAATATGCAGAAACTTATTTTTAGTGAAAATATCGCGCGTTTATTGTTAAAAAAATAACACACCGTCCATTCGTCACTGCAGCATAGACGCGACTGCCTGAGTACCGAGCGCAGGCCGAGATCGAGGCGCGTAGGTATAACTCGCGTTGCGTCCGTTTCTATGAAGTTGAAATACTGTATAGATAACATTACCGTGGTTGTGATGTTCGTTCAGATATGTAAGTACTGACTGCAACACGAATCCATACGTGCTGAGAAACTTTAAGTATCCTAGTTTATGATTATTATCATTTCAAGAGCTGCGACGCAGTGTTATTAGGTTAAGGGCCTATTTCAGAATGTTCGTGTAAGTTCCGGTTTTACTACCCAGAACATATTTATTAAACAAAACACTATCTTTGCTTACACAGTCTTCGATTTAGCCTATCCATCGGTTAAAGCTTGAAACGCGCTGCATGTTAACTGTCGTTTTTATCATTCAGTTATTTTATGTGTTGCATAGCAACTCGAAACTTTATTAGGATATTCTGAAACGGGCCCTAAATTAACAAAAATATAATTCCTTCGTAGTTCCGCGCGACTCTTATGCATTTTATCGTGGCAAATATATCATACAATCAATTGAACTTAATCGGGTGATAATGTAGTACATTATCACCCGATTAAGTTCAATTGATTGTAATAGTGTATTTTTTTATAAATAACACTACATAATATCTTATAACAGTTAAAAAATAAGAAGCAGTTTCTTATAGACCTGCCCGTATGCACAACTAGTTGTATTGTAAGGAATAAAATATTCAATATTGAGGTCGTGCAACTTAGTTTCGAAGCGACAGGGCCTTCTAAAGAACTTCCATGATATCTTACACGGTCATCCTCAAGACTCCTGCCAAGCGAAGGGGTTAATGCGATACGGATTAAAGGTTAGAATGGCGGCCCCCCATACCTCACTGGGGAAGTAGTTACGTCGCCAAAGGGAAAAAAACCCAGAATGTTGGCAGCCCAGTGGGAGTTCTGCGACAAGTCTAGGTGCGCGTTCATCTTTAGTCAGAGTTCTGCTCGACATAGCTTAGGTAAGGCGGGTGTCCTGTTCCAATCCGATAATAAGGTTTTTTTTTTTTTATGCTTGATAGGTTAGCCTTTGACCACTATCTCACCTGATGGTAAGTGATGATGTGGTCGAAGATATTGTTCAGGCTAACCTAGAATAACTGGCTCTCAAGGACAGCTGCCGGAACACACCGTTAGGTGCTTGGCTGTCACCTTCCTGAACGGTGAACAAATATTACTTAATTTACTACTAGCGCCATCTAACAATTTATCTACCATTAGGAGCAGAATAGAATATCTATCCGTTCTCAAAGAGATCTCAATACAATTGTGAACGCCTTGCTCGCTGAAGTAGTACATCAATGATCCGAGAGAGGTCGCCTATTCTTAAACCAAAAATCTGGTGATGTGTTGCAATAAGTAAAATAATATTTTCATATTAAGTATATCTTGCTAAATAAATAATAATAATATCTTAAAATAAATAACGAATTTTAATAGGTCTAAATTACAATAAAATAACTATAGGTCCATATATAGTAACTGACAGAACTGGCTTGTTACAACTGTCAAGTGTCAACATGGCCACCGTTATAGTTTTTACTTCCGATTTTCTAATGCAGAAGCACGTTGTAATTTTAAATTAGTAAAATAAAAGTGAAGCCATTGGTGGATTCAATTCTAAACGGTCTAGTCACCACTAGCATTACCATATTTGGTAATGGATTACGGAGCAAACTTCCGGGGGTTGAGTGGCTAGGCGCCAAAACGGCAAACTAGCTTCACTTTACATGAGACCTCCAGAAGATAAACTTAACTGAGATCTTTACAATTTGTTGAGCTCAGACTTTATTATACCAGTTCTAAATAATTTAAACCTCAATCCAAGCTATAAGAAACCCCATTTAACGGGTAAGTGAATATGTGCTTAACCAATAATTACCACAAAACTAACCTCTAACTTGTGTATTTAATTCTTGCTATGTTATCCCATTGTATTTACTGTGTTTCCCTATGTTCTAACCTTGCTAATAGCTATTCGAGCTATAAGCATATATCATCTTGTGTAACCTATCTCTATTTATCTATGTTTTTCTGTATTTTCTTGGTTGCTTCACAACACACAATTTTACTTAAGCCCTTCAGGCATCTGTTGTTTGCTGGCGGGTCACATCCTTGAGACCTCTGCGTTCCTAGCCATGCTCAGTAGCAGAGGAACAATGGACCCACCAGCTCAACACCTTCACTGATAGGATTCTGACCTGAGCACATCCTTTCAGGGTTCTTCCAGTACCGGGTTTCCAACTCCAGGCTTCCTGTACCAGGCTTCCACTACCAGGCCCAGTACCTAACGAGGCTGATCCCCTGACTCCGGCCGTCCCCTGAACTCCTGCGCAGACCGCTGCCAAACTCCACGTCTCTACAGCGCCTAGCTGGGACAGCCTACCGGCGCGGCAGTGTTGGAGCTGAGCCACTGCACGGCAGACCTGCTGCTGAGCATTAACTCAGTTGCTAGCGGACCGGAGATAAGTTCTCAAACAAGGAAGCTCGCTATTGCCACACCTGTCTGTAATCCACGACCCTTTTCTCTACCCAATATAATTCTAAATCTTTCCTTCTTGTTTTCTTTTATGCTCCCTTCTACCAACCGTAGGTAGGTAGGTGACATTGGCGCCCATACTAAATAGGATCAGACAGGTTGGTGTGGCAAACTTTCTTGGGTGTGGCTCTGCCACATATTTTCTGTACTCTCTAAACTGTATTTTATTGTGTTCTTCTTGTGTGTGTGTTAATTATAAGTTGGCAAGCCCTGTGTAGGCTCGGGGTACTATTTAGAATAGGCCTGCTGCAGAGCTGCATGTCGTAAGAGGCGACTAATAGCCAACGGGTAACACCCTCTGGCGGCATAGAACCAGCCATATCGTCTTCAACGAGAAATTTTAAATATTTTTTTTCTAAAATTAAATTTTAGTTTTTTTTAATATATTTTATCTTACACATATCTCCTTCTAATTTAATAACTTGCACTTAATATAATTGAATCTGTAAAACAGCTTATAAATAGCACACATACCATATTTCTATGTACCCACATTTTTTTCTGAAATATTTTGTACTTACTAACTAACCTTCATTGACCTTGTATGACACTGTTGTCATTGGGTATAGGTCAAGTACATATTCACTCCAATAATCATGGGTCTGCACATTTACTTTCTATCTATGCAAAAAGCTGAATTTGCATATGAAGTGGCACTATCTTATAACTTGAAATTTTCTAAAAACTTGCAACGGAGAATACTATACTCAAATGTTCAACTGAACTGTAAATTTTGTAAATGTCGTTATAAATCTAAACTCTTACTTGCTGTCTCTGAACTTATTGATATACATAGATTATACTTATGACATATCAAAGTTTCTTAGTTAATACTTATCTCAGTATTTAACTTCTTTTATTTTAACGACTGACTAAATACAAAATTTTACTAAGTAATGTCTCAAATGCAATCTAAATTGACATAAATATATTGAATAAAACTACAGTCATACTATGACTTTCTATCACAGTTATATAGATAATAGCTATTCTAATAAATTTAACTAAATACAATGTGTTGCAAATAAACTAAATTTTCTCTTTTTGGTTTCTGAATTGACTGATATGCAAGACAATAAACTTAGGTTCTTGGCATATCAGGGATGATAATAAATACATATTCTAGTAATTACTTCACCTTACTTAACAATTATTATATGCAAATCTTTCTACTGAATAGATTGTTGATAACCTAAAATTTAAATAAATCTCAAATAAAACCAAATTCATACTTTGAATTAATTTAATAAAACTTTACTTATACAACCTTACAACTAAAATACATATTCTGAATATCATAAATAACTAAATTATGGTAGGTAAATAAAACCAAACTCATAGAATATTTTTATAGAATAAGAAAAAACGTGCAGGCGTCTGACCTGATAGTAAGTGATCACCGTAGCCCACTTATAGAATAAACTGTTTTAATAAATTCTAATATAACCTTATCTTGATAGGAAAAATAAATCCTTATATAAAACTGATCAGGCGGCTCACCTGATAGTAAGTCATCACCTTAGCCCACTTATAGAATAAATTGTTTTAATAAATTCTAATATTATAACCTTAACTATATAGGATAAATAAATCCTTATATACTACTGATCTACTATGTAACAGTATCTTATATACTTCTGAAATTCAAATAACTTGTGATCTTTTCTTAAATTGATCCTTGTTTATAGTTATATCTTATATACAACTGTAATGGCATAAGATATATTATAACTTAACTCAAGTGCCTATAATGTACTACAAACTAAACATCTTAACTTATATACTAAATTAATTGTAACTTCCTTAAATACTCTTAGTCACTATCCAGTTTGAATGGAATAGTGTTGTAACATTGCTAAATTCATTCTTTCACATACCATATGGTAATTCTTCCATTGAGAGCGGTTGTTCAAACTCTTTAAATTAAGCCTTATTGTTCAGAGCGGTTGTTCAAACTCTTTAACTTAGCCTTATTGTCCTGAGCGGTACATAACTCAAAAAATAAGCCATTATGTATTTCCTTTTGATTAACTTCTATCTGTCATAATATTTTATTTAACTTAGGCAATCATGGAACCTATAATAAAATTAATTCCATGAATGCTTACTTTATGTACTTAAATTAACTATTGTTCTAGTGTGTTCTTTATACCTATAATGTAGCTAGGCTGTTTTTCAGCCCTACAATCTTCCATTTCTCCCAATATTGCTGTCAATAATCGTTTCTTGGGATGTCTGAATCCAAACGATGGGGAGGAATTCTAGGGAGTTCTTATATATGTATATGCACATCGCTATGGCGGCTAGACAATGTTAATACTTAAGACCATATGCTGGAGCTTCTATAGTGTATATATGTAACTCAAGTAATGTCTTAAGTGAGGTATTTTTCTTAGATCTGCTTGAGGCTAGTGAATTTTTTGTTTCTAGTAAAACAAAAAATTCTTCTCGCCGAAAGGGGATATGTCACCTTCCTGAACGGTGAACAAATATTACTTAATTTACTACTAGCGCCATCTAACAATTTATCTACCATTAGGAGCAGAATAGAATATCTATCCGTTCTCAAAGAGATCTCAATACAATTGTGAACGCCTTGCTCGCTGAAGTAGTACATCAATGATCCGAGAGAGGTCGCCTATTCTTAAACCAAAAATCTGGTGATGTGTTGCAATAAGTAAAATAATATTTTCATATTAAGTATATCTTGCTAAATAAATAATAATAATATCTTAAAATAAATAACGAATTTTAATAGGTCTAAATTACAATAAAATAACTATAGGTCCATATATAGTAACTGACAGAACTGGCTTGTTACAACTGTCAAGTGTCAACATGGCCACCGTTATAGTTTTTACTTCCGATTTTCTAATGCAGAAGCACGTTGTAATTTTAAATTAGTAAAATAAAAGTGAAGCCATTGGTGGATTCAATTCTAAACGGTCTAGTCACCACTAGCATTACCATATTTGGTAATGGATTACGGAGCAAACTTCCGGGGGTTGAGTGGCTAGGCGCCAAAACGGCAAACTAGCTTCACTTTACATGAGACCTCCAGAAGATAAACTTAACTGAGATCTTTACAATTTGTTGAGCTCAGACTTTATTATACCAGTTCTAAATAATTTAAACCTCAATCCAAGCTATAAGAAACCCCATTTAACGGGTAAGTGAATATGTGCTTAACCAATAATTACCACAAAACTAACCTCTAACTTGTGTATTTAATTCTTGCTATGTTATCCCATTGTATTTACTGTGTTTCCCTATGTTCTAACCTTGCTAATAGCTATTCGAGCTATAAGCATATATCATCTTGTGTAACCTATCTCTATTTATCTATGTTTTTCTGTATTTTCTTGGTTGCTTCACAACACACAATTTTACTTAAGCCCTTCAGGCATCTGTTGTTTGCTGGCGGGTCACATCCTTGAGACCTCTGCGTTCCTAGCCATGCTCAGTAGCAGAGGAACAATGGACCCACCAGCTCAACACCTTCACTGATAGGATTCTGACCTGAGCACATCCTTTCAGGGTTCTTCCAGTACCGGGTTTCCAACTCCAGGCTTCCTGTACCAGGCTTCCACTACCAGGCCCAGTACCTAACGAGGCTGATCCCCTGACTCCGGCCGTCCCCTGAACTCCTGCGCAGACCGCTGCCAAACTCCACGTCTCTACAGCGCCTAGCTGGGACAGCCTACCGGCGCGGCAGTGTTGGAGCTGAGCCACTGCACGGCAGACCTGCTGCTGAGCATTAACTCAGTTGCTAGCGGACCGGAGATAAGTTCTCAAACAAGGAAGCTCGCTATTGCCACACCTGTCTGTAATCCACGACCCTTTTCTCTACCCAATATAATTCTAAATCTTTCCTTCTTGTTTTCTTTTATGCTCCCTTCTACCAACCGTAGGTAGGTAGGTGACATGGCGACAGATTTTCAACTTGAGGGTGGTAGCTAGCCAGGCGGGCATTCGCAAAGTGCCCTACCACCATGCTGTAACGACTGCCATCCTAAGACAACAACCGGGACCGACGGCTTAACGTGCCCTCCGAAGCACGGAAGCGCTCAGTAGTAATGTCACCAGCGGTCACCCATCCAACTCATGACCGCGGCGGACGTTGCTTAACTTTGCTGATCGATTCAGAATGGTTAAGTGGGGGCAGTCAAAAATAATTCCCACGCTAGCTCCGCCCATGCGGCGCAACGATCCCCGCTGCACCGAACGAGGCGATGTGCAGCAGCGGCGCACGCGTCTCGCTTATAAACATATTTGTATACTTGATATTAGATTCGCGAACACAGATACCATTGAGACGATTTCAACTTTTTTTATAATCTTATTCACGTGACGAATTTCGATATATAAAGTAACTTTGTATATACTGCAATTGATGTCACGTTTTTATTTTTATCAACATTACTAATATTTCTTAGTAAGAAATTGATTATTTGATTTACTTTTCAAAATTATTCTTACGGTCGACAGACTTATTACTTATTACCATATGTTCATGTCTGCTCGACTTTATTGGTATATATTATTGGTATATCATATTATACATATTTAACTGACTTCCCAATAGAAAGAGGGTTCTTAAATTGACTTGTCTATTATTTATTTTATGTTTGACCACACATAACTTTTTTACTGAACCTTACAATATAGAAGATTATTTTTTTGCTAGTACAGTTTAACTCTTTATTGGTTTCATTTTAATTTCATCAACACCGGCGAACGGTTTGCCAGTTACAGTCAACTTACTAAAAGTAATTTGCCAAAATGCCTTGACGATCGCAGTGCTTCTAGCAACTAATGTAAGTGGCAACTATGAATATAGATGAAAGTTATTGTTCAATAGTGATAAAAACACAAATTTGAGATCATATTGAACCGATATCAACCAGTTATTTCAGACTGTTTAATTTAAAAAATTGTTTTCATGTCTTTTTTTTTTTAAGTTTCTTTGCTATGTTGTTGCGTCGCAGTCTCCGTGTTTATAGAAAAAAACATACTGCACCAAACCAACATAAGTGAGACAAGGGTCGGAATATGATGGTGGTACATAACAGCCCAAACGGCACGATATATATTGATAAATGGGGTGTTTTTAAATTCTCCGTAGTAACGAAAGTAATGTTACTTGGCATCCGCGTGAACGATAATTTATGAATGAATCAACATTGTTCTCAGTATCTTGGAATGTGATTAATCAGATTACATGTTACACATCATTAGAATAAAGTAAAATACCATCAAATTGAATGAGCAAAATATTATATTATATTCGGTGAATATGGGTACAATTGACCTGAAATAAATGGATTTGATTTGATTTGATTAAATGTTAGTTGTGGGCAATATGTTTTACCACGACTCGTCATACAAATATGAATTATAGTTTTTCATAACTGTGCTACTGTACACGTTCCCATAATAATATAATGCAGGTTGTTTTTTTTTATTGCTATCATATAATTTTTGACTATTAATTACTTATGTTGAAAATATGTTCGTAATTCGTATACATCCTATTTCGTTTAATTTTTCAGTTACAGTGGTTAACAGAAAGGTGTTATTTTACTACCACTCTGCTTTCATATACCAACTATGGTAAAAATTAGACCAACCAGATATATATCTAGCCACTTCTTAACAGCAGGATAAGATTTTTTTTTACCAAACTTGCAGAAGAGTCTACATACGCAATTGTAAGGGCCTTAAACTTTGGGATATTTTATGAAAAAAATACACAGCTGCAGAAACATTGTAGGGAACATGTTATACAGGCTTTTTTAATGAAACATGGCAGACAAGTGAGAGGTACTGGAACAGGTGACTAAATTAGACTTTAAAATAAAAATAGTGGATTCTTAGATTGTTAGTAAGTGGTATAGTCTACAGAGGTTATCGACAAATTAAGTTAAGATGTATATAAATTAACAAAAAATCATTTATAAAATAAAAAATATATTGTTTTCAATTTATACAGTTTTAATGATATGCAAAAGTGTGCGTGAGAAATAACGAGTATCAGAAACGGAAAGTCAAGTTTTTTTTCAAGTTTGCAGTCCCCGTGACCACGATCACTGCAAAGTGTTTGAAACGTCAGGACAAAAATAATGATAAATATACGAGATTTAAACCGTTTAATGTTGTTTAATTACTATGTGTAACAATCGCGAAAACCTAAGACAACATTAAGTTAAGAGCCCTTATTCCAGCAAAGCCATTTTACAGCCCTTTTCTCAAGGCTGGTGCGGCTAAAGTATAAAAGTTTTTGTTTTTTAAATGATGCAGGAAGAAAGTTTATTGTTTTTGTAATTGAGTGCATTAGCCAAAACAATCTCTCGGTATGATGTCGCTACCCTTCTATATTTCTAAATATGATTACAAGCACTATCGCGTGCTAAGCGAAATCATATCAAACAAATTATTGGAGTACAAAATTTTATGCCCAAGGCGGGAATCGAACCCGCGTCCTCCGATATCGCGTTCGATTCCCGCCTTGGACATAAAATTTTGTACTCCAATAATTTGTTTGATATGATTTCGCTTAGCACGCGATAGTGCTTGTAATCATATTTAGAAATATAGAAGGGTAGCAACATCATACCAAGAGTTAAGTGTTTGAAAAAACACTTCTTTCGATCAGATGAAGTCTTGTAGTCTGGTTGATGGCCGCGCACCGTCCCCTATGATGGTTAAAGTAATACAATTGGAGCACAAAGTTTCGGCAGAAATGCCAATGTCCAGGTGGCTGAGATGGTGTTAAGCATCCGACGCGATATCGGAGGACGCGGGTTCGATTCCCGCCTTGGGCATAAAATTTTGTACTCCAATAATTTGTTTGATATGTATCTATCTATCTAAAGCCGTTCCGCCAACAGGGCAGTTATACAAATATAATGAACCAAGGTATGCATGCACAAAGCAGGTATACAAACTACAAAACTAAGTTATTTGCCTATATGTATACAATTATGGTTAGAAGGACATAATCAAATATTATAGTAGTCCATTTAAATGTTACAATTTAAGGACCGAATATTGCAATTCCTAGAGGGCGCAATTTTACTTTTGAGACAAATCTAAGTTTGTGGGGTCGCCACCCTTGTGCCCCGGCCACCATCTTGATAAAAGGGGTGAAAACACTTATTTCGCGATATCTCGGAAACGATGTGTCCTACAAAAAATTCCACTGCACATAATTTGTAGCAAATTATTTTTCCTACAAATATGTTATTATAACTTTTTGCCCTAAATTAAAAATTTAAGAAGTTATAAGCAAAAAAGTGAGAAAATTTTCATATTTTTTTCTTGCTCTATAACTTTTTTTTCTTATTTTACAAAATAATACCTCAGACCAACATTTTTGATTATCTTTTGAGGATTTTTTTATTTTATTTTAATTCATTTAACACACTGTTACAGCGCTCCAAAGTTGACCAGGTTCGTCAATGCTCATGAGAATCCGGTCAAAAAGAAATGTTTAACTTATTATATTTTTTATTGTAAATACAAGCTGTTGTTTTGTATCCCCGCCATATTTGTAGAATAAATTGTAATGGGCATAGTCAATCACCTAGTAATACATTTTAAATCCTACCTTTAATTAGTAGCCGAAAATTAAATTAAAACATTTTACGATGAATCAGAATTAGCCCCACGTACATATCAGAATAGGCCCCACGAGCACGGCCGCCACGGCACACACACGCGCACGCGCAGTGTCAACGTACTATCGCATACTAGGTAGATAGGTACTTACCTACTTGTTATGAAATTACGAATGAGACGCGTACGGTGAGCTTACAAAGTAACTATTACCTACTTAGTCTGCGGCGTAGCTACTACTACTAGCCAACTAGGTACTTACTAGTGGTCAGTCAACACGACGTGGATAACATCAGTTAGGTTGTTTGGGTATTCCTAAGATTTTTAGATGCACTGGATTTTATTCAAAAACAAATTACGATTCCAAATTTCCCTTCCTACTTGACCGGGCTTAGGACCGTTAAAAATACCTAATTTGTCTTACTGGAATTAAACTAAGAAAGTAGGTAGGTACGCAGGTTATGTATTACGTAAGGTATACTTCCGAAATGACTTCTGTAACTTTCTACAGTTTAATAATTACACTTTGTACCTATCTTCAAATTATTTTAAGTTAAAAAACACAAATTGGGTATTTTCAGCGTAGTTAAAAATTTGGAATCAGCTTATTTACAGTTTGATTAGAATTTACAACTTTAGGTACATACAAAGCTACGTTACCCTAAGGTACTGCTCAGTGTCCTCCTTCGTTTTCTATGCACAAGTGAACCCGACGCCGTAGGTTTCGTGATAGTTTTTTTAGGACATTTACGTTGAGCCTAACGCGATCAAATGCTGCGATGATTTTCTCTTTTATGCAATTAAAGCACTTATTACTTCGTCCGAGTATGCTTCCCCGAGCACGAGCATGACGAGGAACCTGGAATTGTACATAATCCCTCAGTGCCTGCGTGGCACCCAGCATCACGTCACGTGTTGGAGTCCGGCTGTTTGGGAACTGTTCTCTAAACATTTGCACGGCCTGCGTCAAACTGTTTCCGTAGATGGCGTACAAGTGTACCATCTCTACCAGTTCTACATTCGAAAACATTTGTGTCCCTAGTTCACTAATAAGCGCGCGTAACTCTCAATCACAAGCGAAGTGTGGCGCGGCGTGCGAGTGACTGGATGTTTTGGAACATCGATCGATGCGCTGCGCGAGCGGCGGGGAGCGGGCCGCGCGCGGCTAGTCGTTTGATCGAAACACGTGTGTGGCGGCCGCGAGGCTTTGAGCTTTGCCGAAAGACGCGCTTTGTTTGTGTGCGCCGTCGTTCCTCACGGGGTGATTCGAAACTAAACCGAACACACATACGGTTTTCTTTTAAAATGATACTATTTCTTAAACTTGTAATTTTTTGGTCATTATTTTTTCTGTGATTCGTGTTCTGTAAGTGGAATATACCTACCTCTATAAATATGGCGGGGATGCAAAACAACAGCTTGTATATTCTTAAAAAAAATTTTTGAATTCGTACAACTTTACTTCTTCATTCCTGTTTTCCTTACCATAGAACTTACTAAATTTAACTTACGGAAGGATAAGCAGGTAGAAAAGGTCTGAGTAACCGTTTGGGTTCAAAGGAACATCTGCCTGCTACGACTATTATTATTATACGTAGGCTTAGCTGTTTCTTCTATCTCATTTTATTCTCTTAGTTGTGCTACATTTTTT
This sequence comes from Plagodis dolabraria, assembly GCA_963854805.1. Taxonomy (NCBI): domain Eukaryota; kingdom Metazoa; phylum Arthropoda; class Insecta; order Lepidoptera; family Geometridae; genus Plagodis; species Plagodis dolabraria. The sequence goes on along the minus strand of OY978447.1, from coordinate 16,993,035 downwards.
GCAACGTGTAAACGTATTGAAAATTGTGGATATTATTTTCAGTTTTATCAATTAACCTGCGAGTTTCGTAAAAAAATCCTGAGCAGATCATCTACGACATTGTTCTAGGGTATTTTTTTTGTAAAATGTATAAAAAAGTTATAGAGCAAAAAAATTTATTATTGCTTATAAATTCTTTAATATTTAATTTAGGGCAAAAAGTTATATAGATATGTTTGTGGGCAACACAATTTGCTACAAATTATGTTCTTACAATTTTTTTATAAAACGCATAGTTTCTGAGATATTGCAAAATACGTGTTTTTGTGCCGCATTGCCACGTTGTATGGCAATGCTTATCCTTTGTCCAAAGTATATGCCAGCATTTTGGTCACAAGTAGCGTCGACCAGACGTTTTGAGACGTCTTTGAATAATAGTTTGGCGCTCGGTCCCCACGGTCCCAGCGTTTCGACCCCAAAAGGCACAAACATGTAACAACTACTGAGATTACTATATTTGCGCCTTTTGAGGCCTTCTGCTAGTTCAGCCGCCGCACCGGCCACTTTTTGGGTAGCAGGAATATGAGAAGGTGCTAAGGTATCGACACAGGTAGCGTCCCATACCAGAGGCCTTCCCATCCTCCACGGAACCAAAGTCATGCCGTCCGGCCTTTTACCATCGCCACGTACAAGGCCTAAGCATTTAGTTATATTACAAATGTGCATTTAGCCTTCAGTTTGATTATATCAATCAAATTTTTGATTGATATATATACCTGCAAAATACATTTTACAGACAATCCGTTACCTGAAGCCTTCAGAAAAGCAACTGTACATTTCTGTTTGTCCGACAATCAATTTCGCACAATTTGTTAGAATGTGTAGATAGAATTTGTTAAAAGGTAGAAGTAAGGATAAATGCCGGGAGAGCAGTCGAATGACACCTGTCAAAAATTAAAATGGCGATTTCAAGACGGCCACCATACAAACTGCTCCGCCCCTGCTGAAGCTCGGCCTTCAGAAAGGGGGTGTAGTGAATATGAATAAATGAATTTAAATACATAAATTCAGATAATTTCACGTCAGATTTTTTGCACGTCAAGAGTAAAACATCGCTCTTTACCATCTATCTAATACCCTAACTAATAACCGAAAAGGGGGCAAAGGCGAGTATAATACATATCAACGATGGCATACGCAAAGGCATATTGCTTCAGATAGGAGGCCGGCCATAAAATTTAAGTCTTACTCCGCACAATTATGTCAATGCGTTGTCTTTTGTGAAGGTACTCAGAAAAAGTATATTGTTTATACCGACCCTACAGAGGTGTGACAAGTGCAGGGCGATAATAATGTAAAGTTTTTTTTTTTCAGTGTAAAAAGCATGATAGCTCGGTGGCTTTGGCTATGGACTGCCGCGCAGCAGGTCCATGGTTCGAATCCCGCCGCTGGCTTGAGCTTCACCGCATGGTGGAAGGGCATTTTAGCGAATGCCCGCCTGGCTAGCGACCACCCTCAAGTGGAAAATCTGTCGCCAAGCACCTAACGGTGTGTTCCGGCAGCTGTCCTTGAGAGCCAGTAATTCTAGGTTAAGCCTGTTAACACCTTCGATCATATCATCACTTACCATCAGGTGAGATTGTGGTTAAAGGCTTACCTATCAGCAATAAAAAAAAAATGTATATACACATTTATACGTTTTTGTTATTTAAGTTTACCTGCTGCTCTGCTATGGATAGGTCAAAATATTTTTTTGCCTAATATAGGTATTATAATATTTAAATAATATATTAAATATTATTTCGTAAACGAAATAATATTTAATATATTTCGTTTACGAAATTTCCTGTGAATAAAATGTGCAAATTTAGTAATACTTTATTCAAAGATTACTCACTTATTTTCATATAGTGGAAGAACACAGTCTAAATTTATTATATGAGATGGCGACTCCGACAGTTCTCCCTGTTCCGAGTGATCTCGGACTTTGACTGATTTATTATTTTTTTTCCTGAGAAAGAAGGTGCATTTTATGAGCACAGTCTATTTTATTATATATATGTACAGAATCTATTTATTCCACTCTATTATATTTGTATAAATCGTTACTTATATGTACATGTCTAAGTGATAAAATGTATATTTAAAAGTACCTATGCAGGTGACTTTGTAGATAATCTCTTGAATATATACCTACTTGCCTGATTCTGAATATTCTTTCATTTATATAAATCTACATTTAGTCTTGAGGGACATGAACAATGTTCGATGTTTTATTGCGATATACCCACCAAACCAAATGCTTTGATTTGCTACGCTTGTGTTATTATTATTACGCAACACTCAACTCCATTTACGGTGGAACGTCAGCTGTACTTTAGAGCCAGATAATTTTAGTTATCACCTGTTTGGTACCTTCTACCACATCACTTATCATCAGGTGAGACCATAACTATACATTACCAGATATTATTATAGTATCCAACTAATCGTACTTAGATTAGTACGACATTTAGTTATTTTATAGCTCCATTACAGTACTATAGGAACCTAGTAGGTATAGAATCTCTTAGTTCGATAGAGATAATATGTTTCATGAATAGAATAAACACCGAAACACAAACGAATATTAAATTTGCATAGGTAAAAATAAACTGAAATATTATACGCTCTCTCATAATTCTTGCAAAGTCTTTGTTTCGACTCTTCTGCTTCGTTTTTTATTTTTTAGTTATCTTTATTTCCCATATTGATTGATATACCTACCAAGATACGTATTTATACTGCACAGCACAGGTGATAGCGCGCGAGCGATAGGTCCACGTCCAACGGCGCACAGCGCGGCACTGAAGGACAGCTCTTACGCATTGATTTTATTTCGTAATCCTAAGCTAATAAGGTTGAATATCGAATCTTCCGATTGACCGTAATCCTGCACAGAACTAAAGGTCGTAAGTCTAAAACACTATTTAATTTATTATGACAATACTAATTACTCTAGGTAAATTTTACTTATACAGCGGATAATAAACTACATTTCCTTTCTATGTGTGTTTATTATTAATATGTAACTGATGTAGTTTCCAAGAAAACTCCAATAATATAAAGAAAAGGCTTCATTTTGAAAAATTAAAACTATCGAGTAAATTTCTTTCAAATGTGTTTCTGACTGTACAACTGATAGAAAAAGGTTTGAAATATCAAATATTTAAGTTTTCGTGTTGATTGCATATTTCAGTTGCTTAAAAAAACTAGTCGAATGAGAGTATTTTTTCCGCAGCCTCGTCTTAAGCAAACTTCGCTACGAGCGCTTCAAAATAGGTATTGGGTGTCACGGCATGTTGGCATTTAGCGAATTTGACTACCACTCCAATTGAATGTATCTGGTCGCCAATACCCTAATGGTACTATGTTCCGGAAGCTTTCTTTGAGAGGCAGCACATTTTGGGGCTAAGTTCCAAAACCCCCTTTAAAGGGCATATTTAAATATCTAATAAAGTAAATTATAGGAGAACAGCATCAAAAATGAATGGCTTGCATGCATTAACAGATAATGCTTGTTGCCAAATCAGACGCTCTCACGTGGAATACTTCCACCCGATGACTATAATATCAACTTATCCAGGTCGAAAAAATACAGGTACGTCACCACAGCAGCGGAAACACCAGCTACAGTTAGGTTTAGAACCTCCAAATTCAGTGTTTAATTTAATACCTCCGAGTAGAGCTAAAAAAACAAGATTTCAATGTGAAGTGTAACGAGTAAAACTTCTGGTATTTTGGGAACCCACTATGGTCTATGGAAAAGAAGAAAATATTTCTTAATACATTATTTCATCGAGCCGTTGCAGTACGGCTTATTCCGCTTGTAAAACACATTACAGGTCATAACCGAACAATTCCTTCACTTGGGTGGAAAACTGGTTTTTTTAATGTCTTGATAATTGTTATAGAGAAAAAATGTACTATTCAGATTTTTACGCACCAGGATGCACGAGCGCATTGATAATAAAACAAACTTACAAGTGTTTGAAATTCAGTAAAAATTTGGAGCTGGATATTTCACGGCGGTGATATTACATGGCCATGTTTGCATTATTAATTACGTAACGTACGTAAGAAACGTAAAAAATATATGTTCATCTTCTCATGGTCAGTTTATGGCTCTACCTACTCATCACATCACAGAAATAATACTAATGCAAAATGATATACAAAAGTTAGTTCATATATTTTATTGATTATAATCATGTTCCAGAAACACATACGCTTTTTAACAGCTTTACATAATTAGAGCTAGTCTATTCAAATCTACATTTAATATGTACTTAGAAACTCAAACATTCTTCGAACTAGAGAAATAAAGGTAAACATTTTACAGTTCTAAGTAGGTAAATCATGACTAAATAGTTAGGAAATAAAAGAAAACGAACTCTCACCCTCATGAATTAAAAATAAACAAGTCTTTACTTATGCTTAGACTTTTTAGACTTCTTCTTGCTAGATTTTTTCTTATGCTTGCGCTTTTTCTTTTTCTTCTTGTGGTCATCAGAACTTGAGTCTGAATCACTGTCGCTGTCGCTTGCAGCGCGTTTTTTCTTTTTCTTGCTACGCTTCTTCTTTTTCTTGCTCCGTTTTCGTGCATCATCAGATGACGATGACGAAGAATTGTCAGAATCACTAGTGGACTCAGTTTCAGTATCTGGTTTCTTTTTTACATTCGCAAGGTCTAATTTAATAGTTTCGTTCTCAATTTTTACTTTCTTTATTTCATTGCCCACAGGAGACGCTGAGCGCTCGCGTTTTTTCAAGGGACCTTCTTTCATTTCATTGTCTGAATCTACAGTTTCATCATAATCTGGCTCAAAGTGTGATTCGTCTAACATAGATTTTTTTCTTTCACGGTCCGTGTTGATATTTGCGGTGGAAGATACAGCTTTGTCATGATTTCGGTCTTTCTCATATCCGATGATTTTCTTATCATCTTTTTGTGGTTTATCAGCATCTTTTTTATCGCGAGGGCTACGGGCACGCTGCTTTCCGTGTGATTTTGCTCCTTCGGATAGTAAACGACGATCAATCTTCGAGGATTCCGGACGTCCACCAAGATCTTGTTTTCGTCCTCTTTCTTTTTCTACAGTTACTCTGCGGTACGGTTGATCTTTCTTCGGTGTTTTAGATCTTGACTTCACACGTTCTACAGTACTTTGTACTAATCTGGGTTCCCTTCCTCGTTTTGGATCTTCTATTTTGCCGCCAAGACGTTCTTTAACGGATAACCTTGGTGGTGGAGTTTTAGAAAATCGTTTTTTCTTTTCATTGATTTCTATAGATCTCTGATCATTGTCAGTGACTGGAACCGTTATTTGAATATTATTCAGTGAAGCTTTGCCACCATCGTCAGTATAAAGTTTAAGACGATCACTACTTATCTTCTTTATCTCAATGGGCCGAAGTGAGTTAATAGCTTTTGCAAAAATTGCATTTTCTGCTCGTTTTATTACATCGGATGTAACTTTTCCACTATCTTCATCTTCTTCAGGCGAAGTAATTTCACCTGGTTCTTTTGTTTTCTCTGTATTGTCATCATCCACTTCCCATTTCGATAACTCCGGTAATGGCGCCAACATTTCTTTATTAACAATCTCAGGCTCTGGTTTAAGATCTAATTCTTCGACATTAGCTTGCAGTTCAATACCATCGAAAGGCTCTTCTTTAGAAATATCGTCAATTTTATCCTCTGCGGGATTGTTATCTTCAGATTTGATATAATTTTGGAGAATTTCTTTATCGACTGCTTCAGTTTCATCTCCATACAAGTCATCATGAGGTTTACTTTCGGGTTCAGTTTTTGGAGTTTCCTCCTTTTCTACAATGGCTCTTTCAGTGTCAGGCAATTCCTTTTCCTGAGGGATTAGTTTTTCAAGTTTCACTTGATTTTGATCACTTTCTTCTTCTTTTTCATCTTCATTTTTATCATCATTCTCTTCGTCCTCTTTTTTAATAATTTCTTTGTCTTTTTTCTCTTTTTTGTCGCGTTTCTTTTTCTTTTCGCCATCTTTTTCCTTTTCTCTCTTTTTCTTCTTCCTCTCTTTTAACTTCTTTTCTTTTTCTTTGTGTTCTTTACTTCTCTCTGCTGACGATTTATCACGATTTCTTTCATCTCTCTTATCTTTTCTGCCATCACGATCACGTTCACGAGATCTACCTCTAGATTCACTGCGTCTTTTATCACGCCCTTCTTTACTTCGCTTAGGAGAACTTCTGCTTTTTTTGTCAGGGGTAATTCTATCCTGTTCTTTTTCTTTATCCACTTCACGATTTCTCTCGTACTCACGTGGACGTCCTTCACGTCCTCTCTTATCAGGATCTCTACTTCTTTCTGTTCTTTCTGTTTCTCGGGCTTCATTGTACCTTTCACGTTCATGAGCTTCCCTTTCTCTATGTCTATCGTTTTCCACAGGATTGCGTCTTGGGCCACCTCGATTACGAATCCCAGGCCTGTAACCTGGCCTACCGTGCTCTCTGGGAACTCCATCATCTCTAAAGCCATCGCGAAAGTTAGGGTCATGATAGTTTGGCGGAAGTGGGTCCCTCGGATCTCTTGGATCAGTACTGGGTGGTCTGAAAGGAGGACCATCACGAAAACTATTGTGTGGTGGAGCTTCACGAAAGCCAGGTTCACGGAAAGGTACATTTCTATAAGGGCCATCGCGGAATGGAGGTGGAGCGCCTCTATAATTAGGATCTCGATAAGGTCCCTGAGGGCCTGGATCTCTGAAAGGTTGTCCCTCCCTGAATTGCGGGGGTGGACCTTCTCGGTACGTCGGTGGTCCTGGGCGATAATTTTCTCTAAAGCGTGGAGGCTCTCCTATTTGAACCGGAATTTCATTCGATAAAGAGGGTATTGGCATTTCTCTAAATGCACCCGGGGCATCACTGTACGGAGGTCGTGACCCATAAGGATCTCTATAGTTTGGAGGCGGCAAGCGATCGCGATCCATCGTCCCCGGCGGTCCAAAAGGTGGCTTATCAAATGGTGGTGGTTCAAAACCAGGAACAGGAGGTTCAACACCAGGCGGAATATCTTCAAAAGGTGTTGGCCCGTCATAACGGCCCCGGTAACCAGGTGCTTGATCTGGCGGGATACTCATTAATGGAGGAATAACTTTTGGTCCCATGGGAGGGTAATTGGTAGCAGGAACGTTATTCCTAGGTCCATATCTGAAAATTGAAAAATTAATTCATGAACCTGATCATAACAAGAGCAGCATTTTATTACAAGAAATTGAAATTGCATCGCGAATAGAACCCATCTTTAATTTTTCCTTTGATGTCTTTAAAACTGCACTGCTTTGTAACGACGTTACAAGTCTCAACTTTATCGTGGTATTTTTATTCCGCATTAATTTAAACAGCAATTTAGGATGATCAGTACTTATATACATATTTTGTACGTGTCCAATCATTTTAAGTATTTATTTAATGTTTTTAGGTTGTGTACATGGACAGGGAACTCTGTGTAAGAGTTGCTATTAATTTTATTTTCGAACATAGTGAGAGATAGTGTAGAAAGCACTAGTCTATCAAATGTACTGTAAGGACTTATAAGTAAAAAATAGCAGTGTGATTGGCTTCAGTAACGTAAAATATAGCTTAGAATACCCTGTAGTAGTATCCTGTAGGAACCAAGAGAGACATGGACCATCTGAAATGAGTGATCTAGAATTCATTATGTAGCTATTAATAAATAGGCAGACCAACCTAAGGAGAAATAAATGGTAGTCAACTTGGACAGCAGTTTTAGTTTTTTTTAAGGTCCAAGTCAACTAATGAACCAAATAGTAAAAATGCTTATACCTGATTCCATTTCCGTAGCTTGTAAGATTTATATTTGTGTCGCATTTTCGACGTTATCTTCAGCTGAAAATCAACACTGTTAAACATTACACAAACAATAAATTGATATACAATTTTACAATAAAATATTACGCTGTTTAATATACGATATTTATATTATATTCATTTTAGTATAACATATATGTTATATGAGTGACATTAAATGAACAGTCACATACTTATCGAATAATATTTTATCTGTTATTATGTATATGTTATTATGTATGTAACAACATAACTGATACATTTCTATTCTAATAAATACGCCGTAACGTAATCGAAACGTTACCTTAACAATTGAAAAGCACGTTCATAATGGTTCGTTAAGGAATACTAACTATTAAACAAGTATCTACTTGTCTGTGATCGTAATCAGTCAGTCATATCTTTATATACAGAAGACGGTTTGTATTCAAAGGAACTGTTGATTTACATAGATTTTGAAGACAGTACAGTACTTACATATATGAAACCAAAACATCATGTACATACTATGAGTACTTAATTAAACAATACAAACAGAAAAACTTTTAACGGGCCACGGACGCTGAAATTTACATGATTGCTTACAAAAAAAATGTGGTACTAACCGTCACCCGTTAAAAGTTGTTGAATTTAAACAATAATTAGTAATACCATATAGCCCTTACTCATAATCATTCCAGTCAATACTCAATACACACGTGTTTTTTTTGCGCAGTATGTTTTTTTAAAGTAGGTACCTACCTTGAAGAATAAAACACAAGATAAAGATCTTGATTCGCCTATACTCCAGTTTTATTTTCTTCATTTTATTAGTCATTCACGAGGCCTTTTTTATCTTGTAATAACTTATATTATATTTAACAGACCTCCAAAAAATAAAAGAGGTTGTAAATTCTACTGTATGTTTTTTGATACTCCGCCAATAATGAACTGATTTTGATAATTTTTTTGATAGATATTTTTTATAGATATAGATTTTTTTTAAAGTTGTACCCATTTCAATTTTATTAAAATCTGTCGAGTAGTTTTTAAATTACAGTCAATTACCTGAAAAATGTATTTGCATACCTGGATGATTTAATAATAATTGCAACTCCTGTCGATGGTGAACAGTATTTAATACGAATTAATATTCCTTTAAAAAGTATGCATCAATATAAAAAGTGAAACTTTAAATAAATTGAAACGACTGGAAGTCGAAATATGAGAATGTACGGCCAGTGTTTTGAATCAACATGGTACCGACTTCAGCATGTTATTTCATACTTATTAGATGCATTTTTTAAGTAACATTTGGCCGTAATTAATTGAATCGCGATTCATCGGAAACTACTCGATGAGTCGGGATAAAAACTATGCCCCAATTCAGAACATAAGGAATATATGTATATACAAATAATAAATAAATAAATAATACAATACCTACAATGATCTAAAAATCAGTACAGCGATTTTGGAGTTGAACAGTGTACACTTATTATGAGGTTTAGCTTCTGCCCACGGTTAAGCTCGTGTAGCCGCCGCGCCGGTAAGATATATATATATATACATATTTCTTTAAATTATATTTGACCTACATACTTTACTTTTTCTTTTTTATATAAATATTATATAACACATAAGCTGTATATATTTTGGGGTTATCCATTGTTATGGAAAATTGCACATTAATATGTTGTCATTTTTGAATTCTGCCATTTTCTATATTTCTGAACGTGATAGAAGATATATGGCAATAGAATTATTGCCTATAATATTTTGATAATATATAAAGCATGTTTAATTAAATAAAACGTTCACCTTTGAAAAAACCTAACATTAAACTTGGGCTATGGAAAAGGCTGACAAAACTGTAATGGCTGCGAACCAAGCACCTTCGAAAAAACAGCATCAAATTTTAGGCGATGAAGCTGTCAATATTCCTGTCACTCGGAACTCACTCACAATAATTATTTTCACTTGTTGGTAAAGCATACAAAGTTACACATTTATAATAAGATTTTAATATATGAAGTAAAAAAATTACATGTATTGAACATATCTCAACTCCTTTTTTGCCCCTTTATGAATTTGTCCTTCAATTGCATTTTATATACTTACTTATTATTTTGAAAGCAAAATATATCTTGTATCAAAAAATTGCTCTTTGTAACAAAAAAAAATCACCTAAATCTGATGGTAAGTTTATGTTGTTTTTGTTTGTTACAATACTCGTATCACCTCACCATCAATTTAACAAATAAATTCAACAATTTACGTAGTCGTTCTACCTCAGTTTTTACTTAATTAAATAAAGTAACCTTTTATGTTCAGACTGCCTCAGTTGACAATGATAATGCAATGTTTTTTAAATAATCGTTTTGATGTTTTTAATTACCCCCATTGCCCTGGGTATAAGAGCCTATCCAACAAAAAAACCTCCACAAATATATCAGTGCTGATTCACTGACATATTTGTGGAGGTTTTTATTCACTTTTTCACGACTTTGGGTGTTATATTTTGTATAAATTTTATAAAAGGGTGTTATAAAGTACTCCTTTAGAGAAATAGATCATGCATATAATAGTTATTTGTGCAACAAGAGAACAAAGTAGTTTTTTGTTACGAGTGCTGATTTTGAATCCTGTCCTGAGTGTGGCGAGGGATCCAAAGGCACGAACTCGTGTAACCCAAATAACTTTTCACTTCAGCAGCGAGAATACTTTAGGAGATAAAATAATAAACAGGAAAATCTCCGAATTTTTATTCCCTCTCTTTTATTTAAATTAAGGCGTGTTCGGAAATAGCACCCATGATGTTTTATTATTCAATATATATTACCTACGTAACATTTTTGAAACTAGAATTAAATATATACAGGTTAAATATCAGTTTAATTTCCAGTAAATACTTATTTTCGTTTAAATACAACTAGAACTTAAAAATTCAATAAATTACATTAAAAGACTTTTTTGTAACATTTCTTTAGTTAGTACGAAATTCGGAAAGTGTTTGTCTTTGAGGTCGAATTCAAGATCGGAACTTCGAAAGGGCTGGTCTTTGTCTCTCTCTTTCTAATGGCGGAAAAGAGATAGAGTGTGAACGTTTCGAATTGTATGATTAACCCAAAGCTGAATAAGATATCCGCGGCTATCTGAAAAAAATAATTAAAATGTTACTTTGTCTCACTCAGTGAGCAAAGTCGCATTTTGCTCAATGATTTCAGGCAGCAAAAAACCTACATGTTGGAGCTACTGAAGTGAAAATATTATTTTATTCAAATTTGAAGATATTTGTTAAAATAAAAATGCGAGGGCTGTGCCGAAGTGAGGCATAGTGTTTTTCCGGTATTTCCAGGGTCTCATCGGGCTGGAAGAACTAGGCACGTGCCTCACGTGCATTTAGGGTAGTAAAAACTGGACCTGTACTTAGCTATTTTAACTGAATTCTAAAAAAAGGAGAAAGGTTCTCAATTATTTATACCTTTGTATTTTCTTACGCATAACCACGCATAGCATTTTGCTAAATTATCAATTCTTGTTGACTCCTAGTTTTATTAAGTAGCATAGTTCCAAGTTGATCCTATTAAAAATTTCATAAACTTCGTTCGCGAACTATTTAAGCTACACTTAATTAAGTAATTAAAAAGTATTCGGCAATATGCATGGACATGAATGAGAATTAAGCCTGCACCTAGGCAGCGATACGTAATTGTGCTTCGTTTGATCCCTTGCTGTATCTTTATTTCTTAATTTTGAGTTATGCAAATAATATATATTATATTTAAGGATTCATTCTATAAATCATACACTTCGGAAACAATATTATTTTATATTAAAGTTTCCTCTATAGAAAAAAATCTAGTGATAAAAATAGAAAAAAAAATTAAAACACTAAAAATAGAAAGTTATGAGTATTTCAATAGGTATTAGAAAAACGTGTTGTCTATAACGCATTTTTCAAATTGTTATTTGTTTTTATTATACGAAGGTAATACTTAAATTCACGCACGTTCCGCCCATTTTAGCAAGAGTCGCGATGCTTAGTCCCTATGCGCAGTAATTCTTCGGCCGTCGCCGTCGGACGGGGACGGATGCTGTTGGCGTGCCTCATACGCAGCGCGCCTAAAAAGCTCGGTGCGCTCTTAAGATTTCACCCGTTGTCCCATGACACGAGGTAAGTTTTTCGTATAATTTCATAACTTTCTGCAGTTTATGGTGCTACTAATATTGACAAGGTAGTTTGTGTTATAAAAGAAGAAAATCTTTCAAGAAGTGTTCTTACATAGGCATTATTTATAGTAGGCACTATGCACACATGTAAGGATTAGCGTAGTAGTAAGGAGTATGTAGATACATCCATCAGTCGCTGTGACCTGGTCTAGGCTTGTTTGATTGCTGATTTTGATTGCCTTTAAACACATTCTCATGACATAGTAAGTAATTATATGGCAGACAGTTTTAACAATAAGTACATTAAATACATAAATTTATTACTATTTAATTTATTACTCTGAAAACATCTAAAAATAGAGTATCATGCTAATATCTGACAGTGCAACACATTTTAAGCGCTGTTTGTGAATGTTTTTGATTTTGTAGCTAGTTCGTGTAACTTTTTGTATATTTTGTGAATGTGACACACGAGATCTGAATAATTTTCTATACAATTAACATTTTTGATATATATGTAACTGCTATTGTTTCTGCGGGTAAACAGCATGGTTTATGTTTTTAATATTTGAGACAATTTTAGGGGTAGCGTGAATTTTTATTATGCTCACTAACGTTCAATAACTTTTATATTATTATGTGCAATAGTATCGCAATATGGTTGATACTATGATCGTGAACAATAGTTACCAAATCTAGCTACACGCGCGAAAAAACTTATTGTTTACTAGCTTTCCTGCCGCCGCGGCTCCGCCCGCGCTTATGTCGGTTATCACGCAAAACAATTAACCTCTTTTTGCGCAGTTGGATAAAAAGTATCCTATGTCCTCCCCCGGGTCTCAAACTATTTCCATATCAAATTTCATACAAATCGGTCCAGTAGTTTTTACGTTTATTCGTTGCATACAAAAAATACAAATCTTTCCTCTTTAAACTATTAGTATAGATGAATTTATCGCCGCAAACGTGATTTCCGCCTTAAGGTGTACTTGTAAATAAATGATTACATATTATTTATTCAGTGTAAGTTCCTACGCCGCGCCGGCAGCGGTGTCACCCGACATCAAAGGTGTTTTACAACTGCAAGGAGTAGGGAGGATATTGTAATACGATATTACTGTCACAACTGTCACTCAGAACACTCTTTAAATTTGACAGTTCTTCGACTCCTGTATAGGTAAACCATTGGTTTCTTAATAACTAGGTCTGTAAGTGACCATGTCAGTTGAATTGAAACTACTAGCCTTCATCTGACCGAAAAAAAAAGCACTTCGCTTTTTCAAACATTAAACTCTCGTAACGATGTCGCTACCCACCTATATTTCTAAACAAGATTTTAAGCTCTAACATATGCTAAGTGAATAAATTATTAGAGCACATTTTCTATATATATTACTATTTTCTTTTTAATAAGTTTACTTTTGATTTTATTCTCGAAAACAGATCGCGATTTCATTTTTCACTCCGCACTTACGTTGTCTGATTCTGATGGAATTTCAGCATTTGTAAGCGTCTTAACGCCGGAAGGATGGTCACGGGGACGGATACTGTTGGCGTGCCTTACTTACGCACACATACGCGGCGTGCCTAAAAAGCTCGGTGCGCCCTTAATAATTACCGTGGAGTTTGTTAACTACTTTAAGATTTATTTAATTTAACTGTAATTTTTTTCCTATTCCTGAAACTTTCGAGTTGGTCTCTCTCGTATGCTACGTCGTCAGTGCCAAAGCCGTTCCTTCTTGTCAGTCATGGAGTTATCCTAAAAGAGTATATTAAATGTAAATTTGCATGAACAAACCTTACATTATATTACGATGATACATTTCAAGAACATCAGGAACAAAAGCTTTTGTAAACCAACGTTATGTTGGATCAATAATATGTAAGACATCCGAATGGTTCATATATAAGTACACATGCATACAGGATACAATAAAAAAAAACAGCTAATACTGTATAATTTATTGTGAATTATTACACAACCATAACCAATGTTAAAATATTGTAAATATTACAACAAATAATAATAATAATGACAAGATTTTTCACGTGTGACATAAATTTACCATTTGACACCATGGAAAACTGTCTAGGAACTCTGTTTACATTAGTTTCATGAAAACATAATACATTATTATATATCACAGAATAGAATAAAGAGAACCATGCCCAATTGTTACATAAATTAAGATTTGCTTTATCACGCTCATCTACAAAAGCATTAGCTTCTAAGACACATTGTTCTATAGACTAAATGAAACATTTTGGGGATCCCTTGATTCATTCAAGAACTGCTCTTTAATATAACATTTATTTCCGGAAATTCTACAACAGTTCTACATTAACATTCACAAAATTCTTGACATAGGTAGTAATAAAACAACCAAGACTAAAAATTATATAAATGTTAGTATTAAAAAAACAACATAGTTCACGATAAAGTATGGAAAAGTTGTTAAGTCAACAGCAAAAGCTTTTATTTTTTATGTTATGAACCCTCTAGTCACGAGAGGGACCAGCCGCACGGCTGATGGCTAGCGGCACTAGTCACTACTGTCCATTATAGTTACCATCCTTGTTCTGCTTGACACTGCACTTATTACTACGTGACGTTAATAATAATCTTGTTTGAGATTTCTAGTAGAGATTTTTTACTAGATGCTGCCCAACTGGGAAGGAATTGATGTGTTTGATTAGATTTATGTGCAGAAATTTGGCGATTACTTCACTGTAAACAAGGAAAAAAATAACAACAGAAAAAAATTTTGACAATCGAAGATATCATAACTCTAGAAAACATCATAACGGAGACGGAGAGAACACATTAGAGGTTGTATATCAACAATTAAGACGAACTCGATGAAAAGTATAATAAAATACAAGCCGTAAATGCTAATAAATAAAAAACCAGAATATCAAAGTCTAAGATAACAAGTATTACAGTATATACAAACGGCAAAAGGGTGTTATAGATGTGGGAACCTTGGACGTGACGTAAAACTGCAAAAAGCAGACAAATAATGCCACATTTGCGAAGAAATAGTATCTACATTATTGATAAAATGCTAACAACCTCTTAGGGTTCACTTCTGCTAGTCCTAACAAACATTTTGAGATGATTTTAAAAAATGTTTTTCAAAACAAAAAAAATGATCTCTAAATGTTTGTTAGGACTAGCATACGTCAACCCTAAGAGGTTGTTAGCATTTTTCCAATAAACCAAGACAAAATGAAAAGAAGAGTATAAGATCAGGAATAACAACAAAGTAGTAGTAGCTGAATACATGTTCAAAGTGAACAATGATGCAACAACAGTGTTAAGGACTAGGTGTTTAAATAAATATGTTGGGCGTCTCTGGTTGCAAACTGATCTTGATCACCGATAAAACCTGGGAGATTTTAATGAGCCAGAAGTTGTGACTTTCGATCAAGTTGTTGAACCAATGAAAACATTACTAACCTATGGTAGAAAAATGTCATTAGATTTCAAAGACTCATTTGATATCAACATTAAATCAAATGATCAATCTGAACGTTCATGTGATAACGTAACGATAAAGAAACTAAGGGGATACAGCGATACGTTTTTACTAGGCCTTGGCATAGACCAAATTTTCAATTTTGATTTTTGCTGTTATAACCATACTATTTCGTTATCAACAAAGGTGCTTTCATCCCGCCTATTCGAAAAACAATGATTGGTTCGTCTATTAGCGCGAGTCAAGTAGTTCTGTGTAGTTTTATAGGAGGCGGAGAAGAGTAAAACTTACAAAATATATGAGAAGTTCTTATACGTAAATAATATTAAAAATCGTAAACTACAAGTTTTACATCCATTATTTTAATTTTAGTGGGAGTATTTTGATTTGGTAAGGTATAGGATTAAAATATATCTTTGTACTAAAATTTTAATGCAAATAATAGTAGTTAGTAATCATCATCAGCCGGAAGAAGTCCACTGTTGACCAAAGGTAACCCCCATCAAATAACGCCACAAAGAACGGCTACTAGCCGCTTGTAACCATTGGCAAACCCGTGACTTTGACGATGTCGTCAGTAATGTGGTAACCAATCGAGAAACTTTCTTCCCTATCGGTTATCGGTTCGTCGAGCAATGTGGCGTGCCCTATTCTAAAAGCTCTTCAGCTTTTTCTTGCTTTGGGTCTTCGGCGGTTCCAAATTTTATCGCGCAGACAAACTCCGAGCATAGGTCTATCCATACCACGTTAAGTGACTCTGAGCTTGTCCATAAGGGCCACACAGTTAGGGACTATGTCTCAATGCTATAAATCATTACTGGCAACACATATTGGTTGGTCTTCAAGCTCTGCGGGATGTTAGACGAGAAGATAACTTCCCGAACGCTGCCCGTCCGAGTGGGATTCTTCGGGAGACCTCTTTGTCGAAGTTGGACCTACCTAATTGGACAGTCTATCCCAATGATAATGATCGCCAACTTGACTGCTAACTACTGGCAACATGGACATTAGACATAATTAAATAATAATAAAAACTTTAATAATACCTACTTTCACTCATAACATGTGATTGCTGAATATTATTTTTTAAAACATGATAATATGACACCTTTGACACCTTTGCGACATTTTTTTTAATTACACTACCTCAAAGGTAGCCTGTAAACGTATATATATATTTTTTATGCCTGATAGGTTAGCCTTTGACAACCATCTCACCTGATGGTATGTGATGATGTGGTCGAAGATGTTGTTCAGGCTAACCTAGAATTACTGGCTATCAAGGACAGCTGCCGGAACACACCGCTAGGTGCTTGGCGACAGAATTTCTACTTGTGGGTGGTAGCTAGCCAGGCTAGCATTCGCAAAATGCCCTACCACCATGCTATAACGACTACCATACTAAGACAACAACCAGGACCGACGGCTTATCGTGCCCTCCGAAGCACCGAAGCGCTCAGTAGTAATGTCACCAGCGGTCACCCATCCAAGTCATGACCGCGGCGGACGTAGCTTAACTTTGCTGATCGATTCAGAACAGCTAAGCAAACTTCGCTACGAGCGCTTCAAAATAATATTGTTATATTATGGCTATCACAACTCTTTCAACTTTTTGAATTTATATCGTTAATTCAGAAAGGCTAAGCAAACTTCGCTACGAGCGCTTCAAAATAATATTGTTATATTATGGCTATCACAACTCTTTCAACTTTTTGAATTTATATCGTTCATTCAGAATGGCTAAGCAAACTTAGCTACGAGAGCTTCAAAATAATATTGTTATATTATGGCTATTACAGATTTATATATTATACTCTTTCAACTTTTTGAATTTATGTCGTTAAGTATATCTTAAAAACGGTGGCTCTTAGGAAAAAAGTATTTAACATTTTTTATACATAATTTAATTATCTGATCAACAATTTTTGTCCAGGCTAATTTTATACTAAAACAAACTGTTATGCTGCAAAACCGCGAAAACCCGTTGTTGTGACCTTTGATCCCGAGAAAAATTGTTGCCAGGTGTCGGATCGATGAGGACTTTTTAGATTAAATTTATAATGTTGTTTTGTACAATCCTGTAAATTTTCAGCTGGCTGCGAATGTTCGTACCTCGGATGTCTAAATTAACGGAACTAATATCAGTTTGCTATAGTCTTTCATCAAAAAGATGTAAGTGATCTTGGTTTCATTTATTTTAAATGTGATGATCTAAAATATTCTTAAAAAATTATGTGTGACAACTTTCCAGATATAAAGTTTATAGATTTCCATTACTGACAAGTCAAGCGACAATATTCAAGCTGGCTTCAGAGCTTCAGGATTCATTCCCCTTGATCGAGAGCAATTTCTTAAAATTCTTCCACGGCAAAGCTCTGAAGGAAAAATCGGCAATTCCCAAGAATATGTGTCCAGTTTTAAAGAGATTCTGCAAGAATCTCGAAACAATGCTTAATCAAGGCTAAGTTTGCCACCTGGGAAAGGCATCGATAAGTCAATGCTGATGAGACAAGCCCACAACCAGGTAAGTAGAAAGGTAAAAGGACATAAACAGAAGATAAAAGAGATGAAGTCTGAATCTGATGATAGCACAATCACGAATCGGTTGACGGCGGTGATTTGTTACAGTTTCTGGCAAGTGATCATGTTTTGCCTATTTAAGCGTACACATTTCAAAGAGAAAGTAATTCTCATCTCTCAACATTAATTTAATCCAACAGTGAAATTCTCATAGATTATTTTACATAAATAGTCTAATGTGGTTGTGCTTCAATGTCAAAGAATATCGTAATTATTATGTCAAGCTTGAAGGGATTAGAAAGATTAGACTATGTCATTAGATTATTATCAGTAAAAAAATCGTTAACCTTATCCTTAATAATATATATATATGAATATATATTATTAAGTCTTAAGACTTATTAAGACTTAATAATATATATATGAATATAGATTATTAAGTCTCTGAGGAAATTTCACTGAATTTTTTTTGCTGATAAGTATTAAATTTTAAATTCTTGTTATTAAACCATTTGCTTGTTGAACTCAACGTATTTTTCATGTTAGTTTCATAATCGTCTCATTTTGGCAAGCAATGGTCACGGTGCTATCATCAGCGACTAGTTAATAATTCGATGTTTAATAGTTAATAATTGGATGTTTGGTCATTTTTGCCAAGTCATTAATAAATAATGAAAAGGAGTGGCCCCAGGCCGCTACCCTGAGGTACTCCAAACTTAACAATACACAGGAGGTGTAAGTTTCTGCCTATTATGCGTTATTGTTATGTCTGGTTAGATTGGTTACTTGTATTCTATTTTCCGAATTCTGAGGTGGAAGAAAATATATTTACTAATATAAAAATTCCAGAAAACTGATGAAAATGTGAAGACCACTTCAGAGAGAGCATTAATCTAATAGCTAGCTTATTTAAATATTTTTCGAACTGTGGCAACATTTGAAGATCTCATAACATTTTTAAAAACTTTTTTAAACATTCTTCACACAAACTCGCCGGAGTTCAGCGATCTCCTCCGACCACCAGTAGACTTGGCGTCTAGGCTGTGGGGCCCGAACGCGTGGCATTGCTGCGTCACAGACGCGCGACAATGCCTTACACAGCCCATCCGCCTCCATGTCAACGTCCAATGGGACCTCCACGCCTCGACGAGGGCCGCCTCCTGCAGCACTTCAGCATTGACGCGCTTCAGGGCCCATCGTGGACCAATCTCACGCGATTCTCCTCGCACTGCGTGCGTGAGAGCGTCTCCTCGTCCACCAACACTTGCCAGTCGCGAATACGGCAGGCGAGATGTGTAGTGGCGAACGTCAAATCGACAATCGATCCACGCCATTGACGGACACAGGTATTTGCCGTTACGCGGTTTATCACACAAAGGCCTACCCTGCGGGTCTGTCGGTGGGCAACCCCACACCGGGGATTTGGCATTGAAATCCTCAAGGACGACCAGGGGGCGGGTCGGACCAATGAAGCTTCCGACCTCACTGAGGACGGCCTCGAATTCGAGTAGGGGTCAGTAATGGGAATGATAGATCCACATAACGATAATGTGACCCACTGTAGCTGTCACGTATCCCCTGCCCCTCGTCACTCCTTCGAGGTGAGGGGTGTGGGCCGGCGATTTGGGTGGTGATTGCCGCCAAGCCATCCAGGTCCCCCACCCAGTCAGATCTGGGCGGGATCCTGTACAGCTCGGCGATCACCGCCACCTTTATCAATCGCTCCGCCTTGCACTGCAGGAGAAGATTCTGAGCACCAGGGCAGTGATTGACATTCGCCTGGAGGAAGGTTAGGGCCATACTAACCTACCTCCATGATGACTGCTTGCCCTTTACCAAGAAGAGACGGTCGCGGCTGGGTCGCGGCTGGGCCTCAGCCTCAGTCGCGACGGTTTTTCGCCGAGCCCCTGACTTTGACAGTGGCTTGGCGCATGCCTTGCCCCCGGAGAGGTGGTCCGCCGGCTTACCCGCAGCCGCACAGAGTGAGCAGCGGGGGGCAGCTCAACAGTCCCTAGCCTTGTGAGCCTTTTGACCGCAGCGATAGCACTCGTCGCTGCGGTCCGTCTCGGCCTTGCATTGGGCCGCTACGTGGCCCAAAGAGAGACAGCGGAAGCAGCGACGCGTTCTGGGGTCGCGAATGCCGACTCGCGCCGCCACCCAGCCCACCAGAACGCGCCCGCTGGCCGCTTGCTGCGGAGAAGGGACAGCGCACAAACGCCCCGCTGGTACCCGTCGTATGGTCCCGACGGCTACTGCTTCCGTGGGACACTCGCCCAGGGCCGCCAGCGCGTTCGCCAACTCTTCTGGGGTGGCCGAGTCATCCGGTGTCTACGTAGTTCAGATAATAAGTCCAAAATCGACTGATGTTATGTGCGGATAAACCTTATCAAAGCTATCAAAATTGACCTTGGGCAGAGCGTCAAAGTTCAAAACTGTATCAAGTTACCCCGTTGACGGTAACGTTAATATGACAAAAAAATCACATTGCTCAATCATTCAAGTCAAATAATGCACATAGATTATGTTTTTATTGAATGTTCTAAAACAATCAGGTGCACTTCTAGTCTAAAAAATTCTAGCTCCTTAAATAAGTAATATTTGTGGCAAATTTTATATTCCTACACGGAGAAACTAACCTCCAGAGAGGAATTGAGTTCCGTTCAATCTGGCAAATACAGTCAGGCCATTTTAATAGGTAACATTTGACGTCCGTCAGTTTTATCTTCATAGTGAGGAGACCTGCTTAAAAACATCGATTAAAGTGAATGAATCGATACGGACTTGAAACATATGTGAATTTTAAAATTATCAGGCGAATCCCTGTACCATTATTATTTTTTATTTCGTAAATGCAAAATAAGACAAGTACATAATTTAACAAAAAATGTATTTATTTAACTGTTATTAGTATTGTCATCTTCATCACTGTAATATAGTACATCTCATTCAAAATCTGTGACCTATTAAAATGGCCTGATTTTAATGTGTGATCGCACTTATTCGAAATTTAAAATATTATTTTTCTCAGTGTTGTGCTTAAAGAATTTCATAACGATTGACGAATGAAAATTTTCAATACCTATTTTCCTTCATACTCAATAATCTCAATTTTTCATTATTTACGCACATTACAATTTACTCTAAGTTATAAGTATTTAACGGGACTTAATCGCGATAAAAACATATATATTTTTATTTATTTACCTCGACGTTTCGACCAAGTTACATTGGTCGTGGTCACGAGCGGACTGAAGAGGCGGGTGTCAGCGTCTTGAAGGGCGGGTATTTTCTCCAACTACCCGCATTTGATTTAGAAATGTATCGTCTCGACACAACACTGACAACATCCACAGGTCTTAATGAAGGTACGTTAAAGAAGGTAAATACTTATAACTATGTGTTCAAGTCGCGAAAGTCTTAAAGTTACTAATACTCTTAAGTTTATATCAAAAATCATATTAGATGTCAGAGGTTACCTAGGGCGTCATTGCACCATATTTATTTAATTTGGTTTGGTGCTAGTCATAGTTCTTAATTTATTTGCTAACTATATTTAATGTAAAACGATTTTTGCTAAGCACTCATTCTAACTTCATTAATATTTTCCGGTGTTTTATTCAATGATGCGTTCAAGATAGTTTGCAAAGAATATGACAACATTTTATTTTTATCACTCTTTTTGATTCAGATCCTTATTAGCCACAGCAAATAGGAGAAGGGCTTGGTGAAATATTGAAGAGGCTTAAGACAAGCTCTGCGTTACTGAGTGACCTGTGACCTGTGAACCTGCCAATTACTGAGTGAGGCGTTAAAATATGAATATTATGAATATTATTAAATAATCCCAGACTTTCTTTGAAGTGGCTTTTTTGCAATAAAATAAACTTTAAGGAGATATAATATGAATAAAATACCAACAATATAATACAATATCGATGAAGAAATGGACGAGAATAACTATAAAGAGATAGCGTACCACTGGTCAGTTTCCTTACTCGACAATTTCAATAATTCACCAGTTTACTCATTAGACTGTTTCTGAATTCGTCAATTTCCTTATTTGCCAGTTTCACTAAGTTGTCAATTTCTTTATTAAGTTGATTTCCTAGCTCGCAAGTTTCCTTGTTCGTCAGTTAGTTAAGATTGTCGGTTTTGCTGTTTCGTCATGTTCCTAAGCCATTACTTTCCTTATTCGCCAGTTTTCTTGTTCTTCCGTTAGTTTAGATTGTGTATTACTACTCCGTCGTGTCAGTCATATAATTAATGTAAATACCTATAACATCCCTTATTACGTCACTACCTGATTACATAAGTATAGAAAACTAATTCCTACGTCTTTTTTTTACTATAATACGTCTGATATATTTAACTACCTTGGTCGTTCCAATTTTTTTATCTGTGACTGTGACAAATGGACTAAATGGTATATATATTTTTAAATAAAATCAAACAAATTTTCTTTTCTACTTTTTATTTACTTAATAATATTCTATCGAAATTAGTAGAAACTCAGAATATTATTAGGTAATTTCCTACGAGTAAGGACGAATTCAAGAATTCGTTTCTACCTATCTACTGACGAAAAAGTAAAATAGAACACAAGAAAATAGCGAATTAACGAAACTAATACATATATAAAAAGATTTCGTAAACAGCAAACTCGCAAAATTGTCTACATAGTGTAACTGACGCATAGGTATTGCGTCCGATTAGCGAAGTTTACAAATAACGAAATTAGCGGATCGTAAAACTGGCAATTTCACAAAACTGACATCCTCGCAAAACTAGCGAAGAAGGAAACTGAAAAATCAGGAAAATGCCTAACTAGCGAAATTGACAAACTACCGAAACAGTCTACTAAATAAACTGGTGAATTAGCGAAATTGACGAGTAAGGAAACTCGCCAGTGATACGCTAACTCACTATAATATTAGACATAAATATATACATGACAAGAAAACTTTAGTGAATACGCAAATAAGAGGAGTATAGCACAACGACTGTAATCTGAACGAAAGTGATACTTAGAGCATATTATGTAAAAGAAAGTGAAACCTTACCTCGAATTATAATCCAACTCCGCATTACGTAGAAAGATCTCAAGGTGGAGATATAACGGTAATAAACTAGGAGACAGGACAAAAGCAAATACATTCCACGAGGATCAACATCGACAGGATTCATTTAAAGTTAAGAAAATATTGATTAAATTATTGATTGTGCTAGGAGACAGGACAAAAGCAAATACATTCCACGAGGATAAACATCGACAGGATTCATTTAAAGTTAAGAAAGTATTGATTAAATTATTGATTGTGCAGATGTTTTAGTAATAAAAAGTAGATAAGGATGACATGTATAGAACAACACAGTCTCAGAAATACAAGTAGCACGGGGTAGATATGTGAGACATGGGCAAGACGAGACTTGTCACCCGCGTACCTTGTATGTTGTTGAGTCTATGAACTCTAGGTGCCTATCATCGATCTACGAACACTATAGAAGTTTTGGCTACTCTTTATGATTACAAGTTACCTTCCATCCCAAACTTTTTTAATATGGTAGAGCTAGTAAGAAAAACAAAATATTAGATAATTCATCAAAACATTTTTTCCGTGGAACAAAAGTTTCTGGATACAAGCTGAATTACTATGAATCCTTTACTTTAAACCTTTTTTAGTACACTGCTAAGCAGAAAAGTAATATATATAAGATCATTGGTAAAAATGGCAAAGTTGTCTACTTACATGGTTAAAATTAAACTTAGCAAAGTTATGTCACACCAGATTCCTTTACAATAGTTATTTCTTATAAAAAGCTCTTAATCTAATATGTAAAAATCACATCCAACTTAATCAAATCACATGCTGAATAACATTAATAATAATTTTACATTGTTATATTTATAACATAAATAGTTCTTAATTTAACAAATAACTTTTGCCTTATACATTCTATAAGTAAACAACAAAAAGTGTATGATAACAAAATAACTAACTTTGCATATGCAAATAAAATAAACAGATTGATAGTTCAATATTCACATTTTTAAAGCAGTCAAATAAATATACATTATTATTTATTTGCCTTGCACTTTGAACAGCGTCCTTATTTGTAAGAGTTGCAAGAAAATGTATGTCTGGATCTTTAAAAATATTAGGTTTTACGTCTGAAACTGGCGATTTGTCATACTGGTCACTTTGAATCTCAAATATCTGGTAAGGAATTCAAATTTATTTCAAATTTAGGCTTGTGTATTTGTTTTCAATTTAGCGAATCGTTTGTTTTCGACATCGTTTTGTTCACAATATAGAAAACTTAAAATATCGGGTTATTTACGAATACGAGCTCCATCGTGGTACCAGCGCCGCAGGCTGGCAATAGCTCGAAAGATTAATTATGTGTATAAAGCTACTGTAAAGAAAACACGACACGTTTTTGGTTCCAACGTTTGATTTTTTTGGTTCTGGAAATATTGACTACAGAACAAAACAAACCCCGTGGACGGCTGGAGACCTTAATTGACAATAATCGTGAAAGCGGATTCATTGCAAACCACTTCAGAATTAACAGTGACAGGGTTCGGTGTGAGTGATAAAACATTTTAATTCACTTGAAACAAAATGGAAAGTGAAAAAACTCGAAAATTTGGGTACATGAAAATTATTATCCGGGTCAGTTTAAACCCATATTGATGATGATATTTTAGAAAATACAATAATACACTAATTTATACGCGGAAATATTATCTGATAGTAAGTGTACATTTTAACCCCTAAGATAACAGCTAAATGAATAAATTTTAATGTAAATATTTTCACCATACTAATACGCGAGAGAAGGCAAAGAATAAGGTATCTGTAATGTTAATAAATATGTATAACAATACTATATAGATCACAGGTTGTTTCTAGTCTATTCATAATAAAATTAAATATGACATATAGTAGCAAATCATTACAAAAATATATTATAAAAAGCAATTAAATAAAATTTAAAAGACAGAATGTTTATAAAACTATTTTGATGATTTTTGTGGCGAATACACCAGTGCGATTCCACTTGCGTTAGAAACATGAACAAATTACCAGACTGATACGTTATATGTTTGCGTAATATGCGCTATCAGTAAGGTGTCAATACTTGTCGCACACAAATAAAAATTATATTAAGTAAAATTGACTATGTCTGTTGGACTCTGATGAACATTTTCATCAGAGTCAAACAGGCATAGTCAATTTATACAATATATTTATATATAAAACGCACGCATTAGCGCATGCACACTATGCGTAGGGTCTTCATCTGTACGCTTGCTTGCTATACTTCGACGGTGCATAGACTCATAGCAAGCTGAAAGTGCAAGCTCGAAGAGCTCCAGTGTAATTACACCACAGGGTACAGTAGTTGATAGCAATAAACAAATAGTTGATGAGTCCATAAGATGTGTTAATATCGGGACCAACGCCAACCTAAGGCTCGTTAACAACACACACCAGAAATTTTAGGTATTAAACGTCCAGCCGTCCTCGGATTGATCCGAACACAGCACGCTGTAGCTCGGACACAAGCTACCATCGCGAGGACTCAACATTTAAGTCGCATCATATGATGTAACTTGATTATCTTTTATACGAAGTTTGCGATGGTCCCGATATTATACACACTTTGTGGGCTCATTTACTTTTATGAAATGTTGGTACAAAAATATACCTACAGAAAATAAAAAGCAAAAAGATATGGTAGGAAAATTGTAGTAGTTTCTATGGTTTTGCGAGAATTCTTTAACGCGTTAAAGAACGTGGAGAGACTACCCGTGAGTAGATCATTGAAAAATGTTTGAAACATCGGAATAAATACAACAAAAGATAAACGAGATTTAATCTGTAAAAGTCGTTCATTAATTTACAACCAGTAATATATAATTTTGTATATAGATATACAAAATATCAAAATGCAGCTGCAAGGTTTGGATCTAGTGTCTACGGACGGCACGATCTGGCTCATGATTAGTATAGAATCGGGATAGTGTTTTCTCTCTTCACACATATATTTTGCGTCCAACAACGAACCTTGTGGAAGTCCAGCTTGTGGGATCAAAGTGTGTACACCTATGAAACGAAGGCATATCTATAAAAAACACCGAAAATGGTGGCATTGCCTTGACAATTGCTTTAACATTGCGTAGAGAGAAATAAAAGAAAAGATTCGGGTATAACTACTGCTGGGAAATAAAATGTCACCCATGTATATTGGGTGTTTAATTTATTTCCCATCCATAATTTATTTTCATCTTCTCTTAAGCAGGACAAGACTGCAACTGGCACAAAATCGTTATGATCTGTCTTCACGCGCCAATCTGTAGGGTCCGTCTGTGGAGTTCGGAGTCCGGGCAACCCAACCGCCTACAAATCGACCCGCCAACTTACTTGTTCACTTATTGGACGGTTGGTACCGATATGTCTTTTTAGACGCGAGCCGAATTGTGCCGTTCGGAGACTTTAATTAGATTATCAACAATCACGTGTTTATAGATCTCCTCCGATAAAACACAATGCTAATACATTATGAGATAACGATAACCAATAGTATTTAGATTGTATTAGGTATGTGATTATTAGATCATGTATGTTAGAAGCAACGTAAGTTTGCGATAAACACAACGATTCCGGATAAAAGTAATTACTACCCAGCAGATTAATCAATACAATCTTAAGTAGATATACATGACAGATATTTAAAAGTTATAGTAGTTAAATAAAAAATGGAGGAAAATATTTAAGGGCACTTTAAATAGAACAAGTGTACATGAATTAACCATATACCAACCAAATTTTGTTAATCCTATCAATATTAATCGCACATCAAAATATACTGATTTCACATCAAAAGTACATCAAGGTATTTTAGGTATTGTTTTTTTGATCAAACTACGGCAAAGTTGTATCAATATAGATGTAAGGTATCTTGAACAAGAGTTTGTTTTTGCACTACATGAGTGTCAGAGGTCCAATTTTTATAGATATTATTTACATATATCTTTGTTACAAAATTACAAATTTACGAGAGAAAAAATTTAAGTCATGTGCGGGATTCGAACCCGCGTCCATCCACCCCTTTAATTCGCCTAGCTGGCGTCATTGCAAACTTAACAATATTAAAAATATATCTTTGTGTAATTTCCTGGCAAATCAAGTAAAAATTTTAGTGTGGAAACACTCAAGCATACACCAATTTTAGCCTGGACTTAATTATTAGCCTTTGGAATTAGCTTGGGCTGTTAAACGTCTCAGCTAAAATGACTTTAAACTCGTACCAGCTACTACTACTTTTCATTAATTGTCTAGTTTTTTGAGGTGTAACGTAAAAGAATAATATTTAAAGTAGAATTTCGTGTTGTTTTAGTATTTTTGATGTTTCGTATTTTTTTAGTGTTTCTTTTTGTAAATTAATGTATCATTTAGTTTTAAATGATGTGCATTCAGTATTGTTTGATTTGCAATCAGTATTGTTTCATGTGCAATCGGTTTTTTGATTGCTTAAACAGGATTTGATTGATATGAAGTTAAATTCTACCCAAAAATATATAGCTACTTTGATATACATTAGCTATAAATTTTTTGTTAGTATGTACATACTTACTAACAAAAAATGTATAGCTAATGTATATCAAAGTAGCTATATATTGTTGGGTAGAATTTACACATTGTACTTAAAATGACAAGTGAAAATGTTTTTAAATTCTAAGGAAAACAAAATAACTATTTCGCTGATTTTCTTAACAAAATGAATACACTTGATATGATTACAAAAGTTATTATTTCTATACTAAGCCTCGGCAATCTTCGTATTTCGAGTATTAGCAATTCAGTTTTTGTTTGGAAATTGGTTTGTTGTATAATTCACCACGGAATTATTTGTAAAGAAAATGGCCGAAACGTATGAGTTTGTGCAGTTTGTGTCTTTTACACACTTTCACAACTGACAAACTAACCTTTTTTAAATAACAGCAATGTTTCGTGATTCATATACATACGTATGGTTCAACAATTCAGTTTGCCCAATACAGGATCTCGGCCCATTATTCCAGAACTACGCAAAGTTCGAAACATACGTCACCTTTGCAAATAGCAAACCACTTACATGCTTCTGTGTCCCTAGTAGGTCCTCAAATGTACACAATTATTTAAGATTAAGTGTATTTCTCGAAAACGAGCCGCAGTCTTATTAAACAGTTATTCAACAGTACATCTCAAACTTAATACTATCAAGTATTTTTCGAAAAATAATTCAATTATATAAAACAAATTATTAATGTAATTCATAATGAATGTTCATTTTTATATCGCCGCTTAAAACGATGAAAAGCACAAATAGCACATTACAGTGGTATATTTTCTCGACACATCGCTCATAGTGGATTTTAACTCAAAATAATTGAATGGTAGAGAAAATATACGTTTTACGTCCACTTAGAGTGGGGAGCAAGAAGAAGCACTGATTTGACAACAGAGTATTACATACTATGTATTAATTTATTCAGAAATATTAAAATATACAAATGGTTTTTCGAGGATACTCATTTTCCAAGAGATTACAGGTAATACAATTTTATATACAAAATATCTCTTAAGGCCATAAAACATAATACTATCACATACTACATATCACAGATTGAATCAGCCTTATTCAAACATATGTTATGAAACTTATGGTAAAATAACAACTTATCCAAATAAATATTTAAACAGGTATAGGTGGGTATAAGATTTCTTCTTCAGGATTGATGTTACGTCGTCTCTGCAGCGTGACCCGATGCTCGTACTGTTTAATATTACGTAGGATCTCTGCTCCATACTCACCGTTATCGCAAAAATACTCACGTTTATTTTATCTTTGCGAACGAAATGTTGCAACAGACGATATTTCTATCGTTTGTCGTATTGCAACAGACCTAGCACAAGTAACACTACCTAAATAAAATCGTAACGTATAATTAAACGCAATAACACCGCGATCGGTGTGATCCGAGATTTTAAACACAGGTTCGATTCGCGAAGCAATTTCATCATTAGGGGGAGGGAGCGCATTCGATACCGAGTAGGCAATGCATAGTCTCGTTCACTATTTAGAGTTTTACATTCGTACCTGGGTCCGTATGGCGGCTCAACAATACGTCTTGGCGGCGACAACAATTCGTCGTACACTCCGGCAAACCTGCAACCAATCAAATAAAAAAAACTGTATTAAAGGGAAACTGATAGTTTCGATTCGTATCAAGGTATACTATGTAAAATGACTTCCCTGCTACCTGAAAATCAAATTATATAAAGGAAAATTAAAAATCCTTCTATAGTCTGTTTTTTTAACAAACGAAGGCATTGACCAATGACGGCAATGACCTATCTCACTCTGTCAATATCGGAAATTCGCGAGAGACGTACTCAGTACTCGAATTTTTTTACTTGTAAAAATTACTACAGAAAAAAATTACGTTACTATTGTATGATTTAAATACATACATGGTATATTCGTAACAAAATTTACTATTCGCGTTTATAATATAAAACAATATTGTAATAGTATATAATTATATTATGCACTAGAACGTATAAATCAAATAATTCTACTACAATTCTTGTAATCTTAAAAATTATCGTCCTACTTCTGATGAACATTCTGCAGATACGTCAATAATAAATAATTTATATATTATAGCAATTATTGCTCTAACATATTTTGTACATGATTGTCGACTCCGTACATTTTTGTTTCTATCTTGGTTATCACATGATTGAGACATGACCACCATTTTTATTTATCCACTTCTACTCTACGTAACAAAAGAGTTCAGACTTCATAAATTTTATAACTTTTGTCATTTCCTGCTATAGCTCTTCACTTGAGATCAAATGAGTTCAATTGGATTGAGCTCACAGTGATACGTCGGCAAACGTATGACGAGACGATTTGTTAACTTAGCTACAACAATTTTTCAAAACTATCTTTGTTTTGCTTACCCTAATTCAACAGTTGCAATTTAAGTATTGATTCGTTACAAACAATATTTATCGACGCGCAGGTAGTCGAAGACTTAAGAGCCATTTCACAAAATCACGCTACTGACGTTTAGGTAAATGCCAGCGCATCGCTTATACAAGCGAAAGAAGTGACGACGGAATAGCGTGACTGTGAGTAACTTATTTTGATATTTGCATTCATTAATAAATGAATATAAGTTGTTATATAAAAAATTGTGTATTTGGCATGAGTAAACAATGATTATTTAGAAAAAACGAAATCAGAGCTGTCATTAAATATCTCTCTCTGAAAAAAATGTCTACCAAAGACATACACAACGACTTGGTGGAAACATTGGGGCACTCTGCCCCTCCATATTCCACGGTTGCACGCTGGGCCAAGGAGTTTAAGCTGGGTAGAACATCCACGGAAGATGAACATCGTGAAGGACGCCCATCCACGTCCACCACTGAAGACAATGCCAAAAAGATAGAGGATATCGTGATGGCAGATCTAAGAGTGGCCGTCAGGCACGTAGCTGAGATGACAGGGATCTCTTATGGTAGCGTTCAAAGAATTTTAACCAACGAATTGCACATGAAGAAGGTCTCTGCGCGTTGGGTACCGAGAATGTTAACAGACGAGCAAAAGAAAAAACGAGTTGACATTTCAAAGGTTAATCTCGAGAAGTTCCAAGCCGATAAAGAAAATTTTTTGTCACGTTTCGTGACCATGGATGAGACCTGGGTCCACCATTTCGACCCGGAAACCAAAAAGCAGTCGATGTCTTGGAAACGAGCCTCCTCACCGACGCCGAAAAAATTCAAAGTCTCAAGTTCGGCGGGAAAGGTTATGGCGTCCGTTTTTTGGGACACTGAAGGAATTATTATGGTCGAATACTTGGATAAGGGAGCTACTATTACGGGCTCTTACTACGCAGACCAAATAAGAAGATTACGGGAGGCCATTAAAGAAAAAAGGCGCGGCAAACTGCGAGCTGGGGTGCTGTTTCACCAAGACAACGCACCGGCTCACAAAGCCGCAGTTGCGATGGCTGCCATTCAAGAAACAGGGTTCGAACTGCTCGAACACCCTCCCTATTCGCCAGATCTAGCTCCCAGTGACTTCTATCTCTTTCCTCGGCTCAAAGAACATCTCCGAGGCCAGAAATTTGAAGATGATAGCGAAGTGATGGCAGCTGTTGAGGCATTTTGGGAGAGTCAAGATAAAGATTTTTTTTCTAAGGGAATCCTAGGTTTAGAAAAACGTTTAACTAAATATATTGCCTTATTAGGAGGCTATGTAGAAAAATAAAATTATTTTTGTAACATTAACCACCGTGTATTATTTTGATTATCATTAATTAGTTCTTGTGGAACGGACTTTATGTTGATTAAGTTGGCCAATAGCAACGCAATAACATTTTCAGTACTCGTTTGTAAAAAAAAAAAAAGACTAGAAGTTCTCATTACTTTTTTGACGAACCTCATACATGCAGATCGTAATCAATAGTCTAGATGAAAAATGTATGAAGTGGAAGGCAAGTGTTGTTAAACTTTCTTTCATTTTTGGGAAAAGTATTAGCAATTACAAGCCTCAACCAGTAAGAAAGCCTTCCTGGCCTCGTATATAATCGGACCCCACCTACGCTCGGTCCGGTCAACTCATACTTGGCCAGGAAGGCTTACTTACTGTATTCTGCAATAATGTACTACTATCAATGTGTGGATTATTACTGTTACCATGTTCAATGTGTAAATTTTTCGTATGTGTAAAATAATGTATGTGACACATTTTGAAGGTGCATGAGCAAAAGTGGATGATTGTTTGACTGTGAGTATGCATGAGTCTATATGTAACGGTGCGCGCTTAAATAAGTTCTTCTGTCTTATTGTAACATTACTGGAGAAGTAATTCCATTAAAATCATTTTGCTAGCAAATGTGGATAGTGTTTAGATGTCACAGGCTTCAGATACTTTATTATAAGTACAAGGGATGAGAGAAAGTGCGACTGCGTCTAGCCAGAAGGCTAAGAAAGTAAAAAAGTAAAAAGTATAAAAGCTAAGCTTGTATATAGGAGCGGTAATATGAACACTTATATTTATTTAAAATATATAATGTGGTTTTCAAGTATTCTTTATCAAAAATAAATTATTTTGTAACAAACGTACTGCATTTTTTTTTAAATAAGAATTTTGTATAATTTATTCATAAGTTCAATACCTACTCATAAAAAGTAGATGTGATAACAATTTAGTATTAAAATATATAATTTAAATGAGGAACGTTCCGAAACAAAATATTAAATTAAATATGGTAAAATAATTTCCAAAACAACAACGTTTTATGAATTCGTGATTCATGATTTGCATACGATACCAACACATTTGGTGTTATATTTTAGAACTAGCTTTCCGGGCGCGCGTATATCGGTTATCGCGCAAAATCATTACTTAACCTCTTTTTGTGCAGTTGGATAAAAACTATCCTATGTTTTTTCTTGGGTCTCAAACTATTTCCATGCCAAATTTCATTCAAATCGGTCCAGTAGTTTTGGCGTGAAAGCGTAACAGACATACAGAGTTACTTTCGCATTTATAATATTACTAGCTTTCCGGGCGCGGTTCCGCCCGCGAGTATGTCGGTTATCGCTCAAAACATTAACCTCTTTTTGCGCAGTTGAATAAAAACTATCCTATGTTTTTTCCCGGGTCTCAAACTATTTCCATACCAAATTTCATTCAAATCGGTCCAGTAGTTTTGGCGTGAAAGCGTAACAGACAGAGTTACTTTCGCATTTACAATATTAGTACTGATGATATGATCAAAACGGGTTTTGATCCTGCATGGTGGGGTTAGTGACGGCTGGGAGTAACCCTTGTGTTGCTATAACACACATGTATTGAGAGACCTGATTAATTGATTATCGAAGAAGTATGTAGCATGAATCTATATTTACATCACTGGTGATTATAATACAAATTATCTTTTTAAATTATTTAAGGTCGATTCCCGAGAAGTTTTAATGGTTCTAAAATAATATCAAAATTAATTAATATTAATTAAAATAGTATTATGTAGCGCTTTTAGCGAAGTTTGCTTAGCCGTTCTTAACCGATAAGCTAAGTTAAGCAACGACTACACATCTATGACCTATTTCCTAGTAATGTCTAGAATATTTGCAATCACAAATTTGAAATCTAAATTGAAAACTATGACTACAAGTGCCACTTTGCCATCAGTCACATCGAAGCCGTATTTCCTAGCTTTTATATATAAAAGCTCTGAGTCCCTGGTTTCTCATCAACCGTTTTTACTATATTAAAGAACTTTGTAAAATGTAATATTTACTTAATACATACCCATAAAATGCGATTCAAATAAGAATAGGACGGGCTTTCGGGTAACTTCACTCATTTAAGTACGATCAGCAGAACAAACTTAAAAAATAGAGCAGTGCCATTTATTTATACGTAATTTTAAATGGGACCTGAAATTGTAAATTTTAATAAATTCATATTTTAGGGTTGACAGCACAGACTCCATCTTGATTTAATGACATCGCGGGCGACAGGGCCTTATTTCTCCGTCAGTGTGGTCAGTGTACTTGTTGATATTCTTGTTTAATTTGTTCTTGTTGACTATTTAATTATTTTTTTTGATTGATATATTTTTTTTGTTACCCGTTACTACGAGTAAGACTCAGTTGGCCATCAGGACATGAGCGGCATCGAAGGGCTAAGCGATTCCAATTAAGATACCTAAGTACATAATATTGCTAACAAATAATATCAGTTCAAATTATTTCTGCGTTTGCTGTACAGTCACCTTCGTTTACCAACCTATGATTACTTGTTTTTTTTACACGACTGACCACAAAAACAAAAAGAATATGTTTGTATACGAGTTATTTATTCTACCACAACTTCTAAACGGCTAAACCGATTTTAATTCATGAGATATTGTTACATTTATCTTGATAGCGCATATGACACTGGGTACATAAAAAAAACAAACCCGTGGATTTTAGACGCCATAGTGAGAATACATTTTTTTATTCAATTAAAAACATTTATTGAATAATTTTTATAGTCCTTTCATTTTTATACCCGTACAAATGGATTTGGAAGAAAAAAATGTATTCTCACTATATGGCGTCTTAAATCCACCGGTTTGTTTTTTTTATGTACCTAGTGTTATATGCGCTATCAAGATAAATAATAATTTTTTTATTGTAACAATAATAAATTTTTTAACTCATAATATGAAATTAAAAAGAGCATTATGACATTTATCACATCAAGTATCATATTTGACAGCTATCAATCTGACATATCTTATTATTATATTAAAACATATTAAGTTACGTAAAAATTACTCTTTATTGTTCTTTCTTCATATGATCTACACAAACAAAACGAAGCGAATATTTAGTCTAACGATTCAATGGTTCCATGGTTAATAGAAAACAGCAGAAGCCGCGGTACCTTCATAGGAACCATATAATGGTACCACGACAAATGAACGAAAGTTCTTACAGACGGACAGACCAATGGTTAGGATTAGTAAGAAGGTTCTGTTTTCTAGTACATACCCTAAAATAAATCTTTTTGGCTTCCCTATTATTATTTGAACAAAGCATACTGACAACAGTTTGGCATCCATAAGAACAATATGAAATCAAAAAAATAATCACTAACTACATGTTTGGTTTTACAATTCATAAAATTGTTCACTCAAAGAATAATCCAAAAGCAGGTGTAGAGTGCGTGAGCTGGAGCCTAAGCAAATCCTTCAGAAATGTGTTCAGTATGCACAGAGGGTAAACATACTAAAAATCCCCACCTCTAGGGGTGGGGGATGGGGGTTAAAGTGCCCACTTCTGGGTTTTAACCTAATATCTTTAAAACGGTGCGTCGTAGACAAAAAGTGTTCACTACTTAATGAAATCTAATAAAATTTTCTACAACTTTTGTCCTATACACTTTTTCGAATTCCAATCTATTTTTGAAGTACACGTTCAGGAAAAGTGAAATTTTCGAAAAAATAAACCGATTTATCAAACATTACCTCTTGCCTGCTACTTCAATCGTGTTATTTCGGGATAAAAAATAGCCGGCATGTTAAACCAAGACTTAATTTACCTACATACCAAATTTCATACAAATCTGTTCAGCCATACAGCTATAGAAACATTTTTCCTTTTTTTAATTTTATTTTATATCTTAATCCGTTTAGGTTGTGAAGGTAAAAGGTTCCTTCTGCCAAAACACCCTCATATTCAGTGAATGGTTCTTGGTGGAGAAACTCTTCACCAACATCACCATTGTCTTCATCTTCACCATCATCTTCGTCAAGAGACACGCCGTAGAGACATTTCCCTTGGCAGTGGAGGCATGCCGCAAAACATAATATTGCTTTGCGACATCCACATTTCCCACTACCACAACCCTTAGCGCATCGGCAAAATATTGTTTTTAATACCCTCACTAACCACCACCCGGTGCCGACAAATCATCAATTATTATTGGCACCAGGCTGCCTCCTACATGTTTCCATCCCCACTCTTGGGGAGGCAGCTCATTCCTAAACCACAGTTGCACTTGGTGATAGGTTCGCCATGAATACTGTTTAGCTTTCTTTTGGTGGTGGGAGGAAGCCGAGGTGAGGCTTATCTTTGCCAAAGATCTCATGAACAACTGAAAGCGATACTGGTTGAGGGAAGCCAGTCTTGTTGGCGCCCCATACCATTGAAGAAAACACATCTTCCCAGCCTCATCAACTTCATTGTCCGTGGAGGCGGGGTTATAAAAGATCGCTGCTGCTTCTTTGATGATATCTGCATTCAAGTACAGTATTTGGAAACCCACTTTGCTTCTTCTGAAAATTGCAGATGTTCTATCGCACCATATAAATTGATAGGTGTAGTAACAGTCTTTGTGGTATACTGCTCCCTCAGCCACAATATCGTTAATCGAAACAAGCGACTGGCGTGCGCCCTTCCTCATAGAACACACCTCCCTGATACGATATTGAAGAGAAAGAGTTGCAACTTCATGTACTATTAATTTTCTGTAATGTTTTTTTTATGGTATGCAAATAAAGTGTTTCTATCAATCTATCTATCTATCAAAGTCAAAGTCAAAATAATTTATTCAATTTAGGCGCTACGACGCTCTTATGAAGGTCAATTACAAATTAAATATTGTAATATTCTACAATGTACTGCCACATTCAGCAAAAAAATTTATAGACCCACTGCGAGAAGAACGGGCAAAAACTCGGGGCCAATCTTTTAAACGTTTTTTAACAATGTGTTACCTACTTCACCTTTTGGTATACCTAAGGCGTTTTAGTTTTTTTTTGTACACAAATACTCTTGAAATCGAATTGGAGAGCTGAAGACCTAAGCTGAGACGGCCCTGCTTTTTCTTGAGGTGTGGAGGCGTTCCTTACATCCTCATACATTGTTTTAGCTCGGGTATAATTTTTACGGCGTGTGTATTAAAAGGGATTTCAAACCACGGAAAATTTAGTGCTTTACATCTTTCCGTTCTTGACCAGCTTTTATAAGGCCCAGTATTCCCTTTTCTTTCATCTCAGTGACGTCCTTACTCCTTTTAACGACGTCCTCGTCACACACATGACACTTATTATTACTCATAACGGACTAACCGATTCGTAACTAATAACGTTTTTAGATCAAATAATCTTTTCGGCCTTGTGGCTGCTCCCCTGCGTTACCGGGTAGGCTACTGCCAAACAGGTCAAAATGAGATGAGAGACGATGACAACATAAGCCTGAAGTCATAGATGATAATGAGAATGGGAGTTTTAGCCAGCAAGATCGCGTTTTCTGTGACAGTGGGCATCGGAGATATGGAATCAAAAGTGGTGACCCACCTTCGCTTCATTACCCGCTTTTGGTAGAGAACGCGATCTCCGGGTCCTAACAGTACTCCCACCTTAAGCTATCAATAAAATATCTAATTTTTAGTTTTCAACATTAGATTATGCCTGTCACGCTGAAAAACTCGGGGCGTGATACTCAAAAACTTATTAGAATTTCGAAAAAGTGTATAGAACTAAAGTTGTAGGAAATTTTATTAGCTTTCATCCTGTAGAAGACACTTTAATCTCTACAACGCACCGTTTAAAACATATTAGCAAAAAACTTAAAAGTGGGAACTTTAACCCCCTCCCCCTACCGCAGCGCCCCCCCTACCGGCGGGGATTTTTAGTACGTTTACTCTCTGAGCATCCTGAACACATTTCTGAAGAAACTGATTAGGTTCCAGGTCACGCACTCTACACCTGCTTTGATAAGTGGACTAGTAGGTATTGAGCGTGTACCTTCACAATGCCGTACAACATTTTAAAAAAGAATATGTGTATATGTAAAAGTGTATAGTTACCGATGCGGCGAGATGGGATGGGGCGGCGGGGAGCGCGGCGGGGGGCGGTGAGGGTCGCGGAGCGGCGGCGAGCGCGGCGGCAGCGGTGAGCGCGGCGGCGGCAGCGGCGAGCGCGGCGCGACGCGCGGCGGCGACCGCAGCGGCGACCGGTACCGCAGCGGGGAGCGGTGCCGACGCCGCGGGGACGGCGACCTGCGAGAAATATAACACTTACACCATATCATCTACACTACACAACACGTCCACTGCTCAATTTTAGCACATGGACAAAGAAAGAAACAGAATGAAAGCTACGATAACTTTGCCCGCTCACTAAGCTGGTTCACACCAGTTCCGCACCTGAGCGAGCGCCGCTGTAATGCTGCAACCCTCTCGCGCCTTGTTAGTGACTGGCTACGCACACGTAGCTGTGCGTGTAGTAGTGAAGCTTTCATTCTGTCCGTAATGTAAGAGAAAAATATCTACAAATAGGATCACTTCATTTTCCTAGCATGGCTGGCGCAGCTCTGGTGAAACAAAAAAGCGAGATATGTGTGCGAAGGATGTGATCGAGGAATCGAATGAACGAACATTTGCAACACCAGAGGTCTCGAGGATGCGTTGCCGGCCTTTGAGGAGGGAGTATGCTCTCTTCTTGAAGGCCCCTAAGTCGTATCTGATCGTAAATACTTCACCTGGCAGCTAGTTTCCATATTGTGGCAGTGTGAGGTAGAATATGCC
The DNA here is from genome assembly GCA_963854805.1 of Plagodis dolabraria. NCBI lineage: Eukaryota > Metazoa > Arthropoda > Insecta > Lepidoptera > Geometridae > Plagodis > Plagodis dolabraria. The sequence continues at coordinate 16,954,864 of OY978447.1, read as the reverse complement.
GTGAAAATCGCAAGGTTGTGGACTTCCAGACAAAAAACATAATGCTTTGTCGGGATTTCCGTTGGCGGAATTCAACTGCAGGTAGTAATTCAAACAGTTCCTCAGAACACTCCCCGTGGTAGATTCGGTAAAAGATGCAGAGTGATCCGACATCTCTACGCAGTGCCAAAACGTCGATCCGACCAGAGAGAACTTGATCGTCGACGATTCGAGTCGCTATGCATTGAATGCGGTCAAATGGAAGAAAGGTACTGTCTACTCTCAAGAGCAACCCTTTTGCATAATGGGGAGACATGAGAACGATCCAACTGGGTTCATATAAATTCACTCTACAACATTTAATCATTGTCACAACTCCCAACACTTGTATGGTACCGAGTGAACATCGTTTTGCTGAAGCTACTATGACCCAAGCAAGAAAAATTTACTATCGAGAACAGATTTTATAAGAGAATTGGCTCAATTTATATTTTATATCTTACCAACCAAATATATTTGTCTTGGGGTTAGTTTCTCGATTGATGTGAATAAAATGAAATATGATAATAATGACCTTGTTAGCGAGAGCGTTCGCTCCCTGGTGCGGCGGCGGCGCGGCGACCACAGTGGCGGCGGCGAGCGGCGCACGCGGCCGCGGGATGCAGACCGCGATCTAAAATATGGATAATAGCTTGTTACAACGAGTGTTTGACAACGCTAGGTATGAAATGTGTTATGGTTATTATTATTATTATGGCAGTATAATGTACATGCGATACATTATCAGCGTTTATGTAATAGTACTTACGTTCTCATGCAAACATTTTATTTAACATTGTTAAGTAGTATTACCCGAGCCACCTGCCAAGCGTGAAGATTATGGAGAACTGTATGTGTTCAGTAGTGGACGATCAGGCTGATACAGTAAGTAGTATTACAAAAAATCAATCCATGATTTAGAAGCTTGTTTTACAACACAGATTTTACATAATAATGTAAAAAATATATCTAGAAATGGATAGTATTATAAGAGCCACAACCTAATATATACGTATAATGCAACAATATACAGAACGACATGCGACTACGACAACGAAACACAAGCGGAAATTAAAGAAGCAACAAAATTTACATGCGTAATCGATAACATAAATAGCTATAGAGAAGACCGTCTGTAACAGACGAAATTAAAATACAAAAAGCGTGATAATGGGAAAGAAGGATATCAACGAACCTAGAGTATCGGATGCGGCTGGAGGCGCGACTGCGAGGTCTCGCCCGCGGGGAGCGCGGGGAGCGAGGCGATCGCGGGGAGCGAACGACGCGCGGTGAGCGAGGCGAGCGCGGCGGGCGCGGGGAGCGAGGCGAGCGAGGCGAGCGTGAACGCGGCGGGCGCGGCGAGCGCGGCGAGCGTGGAGAACGGGAGCGTGGGCTGCGCGATCCAGACTGCACGCGGCGCCTCTCCTCCTCCCGCCGCTTGGCTCTCATCTCCTTCTCGCGTATCATCCGATTGAACGCCTCAAGGGGGTCCTCGCTGCGCCTACGACAATACAGCGCCCATTTAAAAACGTCATCTTTAGTAGATCTTCTCTAACATCGGAAAGCCGACAAACGACTACAAACGATCCAAAACGAATTCATAGTATAAATCAACACTGACCCAAAATCCTCATTGATATGAGCTAATGTGAAGTCGCGTTTCTCAATACTTTCACAAGATGCCAAGTAAGAATTGTTCAATGAAATTTGAAGACAGATAAAAAAATATACCCACAAATATAGATTTTGATTTCAGATATCTAATTAGAAACTTTACTGGAAGATTTTTTGTGAGGTATGCAGAGTTACCCTGTTTGGTAGATATAATATAATATAATATTAAAGTTACAAAATTACAAATTTACGAGAGAAAAAAATTAAGTCATGTGCGGGATTCGAACCCGCGGTATCGAATCCCGCACATGACTTAAATTTTTCCTCTCGTAAATTTGTAATTTTATAATGTAATCCGTAGAGCATGTGTTATTGCAAACATAAAAATATTAAAGTTTCTATACCCATTAGGTGAGTCCTTGATGCCGGGCGGAGGAGGCTGATAAGGTTCGCGAGGAAAACGTTCACTGAATGGATGGCCGCGGCCACCAACTCCCGGCGGCGGCCTCCCAAATGGAGGAGCGCTAGAACATAGAACCATATATGAAACTTACGATACTTAACATTATCAGTCTGATGTTTTTATTAAAAAAATATATGCAAAGCTCTGTAATTTGTGTATGAAATGCTATAAATTTCACGTAATCAAGTTTTGTGTCAATTAAATCGTATCAATTCACATTTTATTTCCAATTACTATATAGCAACCATGTGATGAAAGTAGCTAAAAGGTTATGTATGTTTTGAAAAATCTCACTTTGATATGAATTTATATAAAAGATCATACGTCAGTTTAAAATTTCCTAGTTGTTTCGCTCAGTCGCATGCGACACGAGGTATCTAAGTTCTTCGCCCTCAGACTGTCATATTTAAAAATCATCATTTCGTCTTAATTTCCATGCTATATAACTTTAATTCGACCACTAATAAGCACAACCAAAACAATGTCAAAAGAAACCACGTAGATAACTAGCCTACTACAATTAGGCAAACAAATCGCGCCTAATATTTAAAGTCAATATTTCGTTTGTACGCTTTAGGACAGATTCGTTGTATGGCAGACTCTGGCTAGGACACATTATTTTCAAGACAGATTCCTGTTAAGGCAGAAGTACAATAAAAAGAGAATCCACAAACTTATAGTTTAAGCTACGGTTAATGATAAGAAAATGAGTGTATTCATCATCAGAGTTTTATTTATATTTAATTATTGACATTACATAAATCAAACTTTAATTGTAGCAAAATGTATCCGCCTATTTCTAAAATACTATATCAGGCAGATCGTTAAGGGGGTATTTGCCATAATCCCCACGCTTGGCAGGCGGCTTGGGGATCGCAGTCTAAGATAGTAGTTATTTAGAAGGCGCTGCTGCCCACCTCCTAGTATAATTATTCTTTTAGTCGCCTTTTAGGACCGTCTATTACCAACCGACCAACCACGCTGTCCACCTAGTTGGACTGTTAGTATATATTTTTCTTAACCGACAACCTGGTTTGTCAGTTAATATATTTTTTTCTTAACCGACAACCTGGTTTGTCAGTTAATATATTTTATTCTTAACCGACAACCTGGTTTGTCAGTTAATATATTTTATTCTTAACCAACAACCTGGTATGTCGGTTGATATATTTTATTCTTAACCATCGACCTGGTAAGTCAGTCGATATATTTTAATCTTAACCAACAACCTGGTTTGTCGGTTGATATATTTTATTCTTAACCGACGATCTAGTTTTTCGGCTTATATTTGTTTTCCTAGCCAACACCTCTTAGCTCGGTTGCAGCTTTTAACACAGTTACAATTCAATTCTAATCACATAAGTCCTGAAAGAGCCAACTGACTACTTGAATAGATAGAAGGAAAATTACATAACATAATGTAAATACGTCCTACTGTATTTCTCAAGAAACACACTTATGATTTTAATTCTTAACTGGGAGCACTTATGTACATAGATTGATTACTAATATCTGTTAATAATTTCCTCCTTTCATCGTACCCATATCCGACCTCTTTGGAATAACTTTGAATAGTTAAAAAATATTGACATACCTGCTATTTTAAGTTTGGAATATTATTTTTCGTTCCTATTTGTTTTTGTGGCTTGTCAAGTCATTAATTCTCATCAGTTTCATAGCATTTTGGCTTTTTAATATGAGTGAATTACAATTACAATATATTTCTAGAAATGGTGGCACAGTATTGCTTTCTGATGGTTATCAGTTCTATAAACAAAAGGTATATAAAAACCAAAGTGTGTTTTGGATTTGTTCCCAACGAAAAAAAATCAAATGCATGGGAAGTATTACAACTTTGGTAAGTTAGGTATTAATTTTAGGTTTGTTAGCGTATTATCTATACTGATATTTTAAAGAGGTAAGAATTGATTGTTTGCATTCAATAGGCCTCGAAACCGTTGGGAAGTTACTCTTTCCCCGGTTGACATATATTTATTACTTGCGATGCACCCCGGCTTCACACGGGTGTAATGTAGAAAAAAGGACGTGAAAAATATGATCTCACCGCCCTTGATTTTTCCCACTCATGGAAAGCCGGGTGGGTCATTAGTTTTTAATAAGTGATGAGTCCACAATTACGGTAAGCATCCTCTCTGATCTCCAGGCACTCATATCGTTGAAGATGGCTAAGAGTGTAGTCTGAGGCATGTCCAATCATTACAGTTGCATATTATGGCAACTGTAATGTAATTTTATATTTTATTTTTAAGTAAGTACCTATGGATACTAATACCTAAAAACATTTCATACCAGAATGATATCATCACAAAGAAGAATGCACATACGTGTCTTCAAGATTTCAACAAGAATGAGTTAGATTTACAGTTAGATCTCTGTGTAAAGAAAAGCAAGCAATCAGACGATGTTCCTATACCTCAAATCTATCAAAATGCCGTTGGTTCTCTTCAAGATAAAGGAATAAGCCTAATATGCAATATCCCTGCATTCCGTAATATAAAGACACGTATGTATTATAACAGGAACAAAGAAGCCGGAGTAGCTAAAATTGTATACAAAGAAGTAATTGACGTGGAAGTGCCTAATAAATTTAAGTCTTTCTTATTGGCCGATTACGAGGACAAGGGACATCGCATATTAATTTTTTGTTCAGAAGAATCAAGACGTCATATGGAAAAAATCACCTCTTATTTAAGTGATGGCACCTTTAAGAGCTGCCCTCAACCCTTTTCACAACTATATGTATTACATGGTGACCTGGGGAGTACAGAACATTCTACAAATATAATCCCGCTTGCTTACGCATTGCTATCTGACAAGACGAAACATACATATGAAATATTTTTTCACTTGATGAAAAGTACAGTACCAAATTGGAAACCCGTGAAGTACAAAACAGATTACGAGGAAGCTGCCATGCAGGCTTTATTAAAAGTTTTCCCGGAAATCGATTTGCATGGTTGCTATTATCATTATAATAAGTGCATATGGCGAAAATCTAAAGAATTAGGCCTTACATCGGGAAAGCTTACTCGACGAATTATTGCTCTGTGTACAGCGCTACCTTTGCTTCCCCATAACAAAATACTGGATGGCTGGGAATATGTTAGAAGAGAATCAGTGGAGTTAGAGGACGAAAACCGCTTGGATAAATTCTTCAGTTATTTTGAAAGTTATTGGCTTCGAAACGAGGAGTTTATCAAAATTTGGACAGTCTTTGGTGAACGTCACCGAACGACTAATTTCCTCGAGGGCTGGAATTTTAAGCTAAATAATAATTTAGGAAAGAAAAGAGTGAACATTATTCAATTATTAAATTTTTTGCAAAAGGATACGGCATTTTATGCTGTATGTAGCAAGCAAATTAATAATAATACAGCACCGACTAAGAGACATGTATCAGATATAAAAAATGATGCGTACATATTAAGATGCCAAACGCAACTTTTAAATGGTGAGATTTGTGTGGGTCATTTTTTACACAAAGTTAAATAAATAATTAATACATTGATGGCTTTCTATATACTATACATTTTTTTTCTTATATATAAACTGCACTAGTGCAGAGCAGTAAAACGGTTGGGATGGGAACTTCTGAACTATAAAATGGTTTGTCAGTTGGTAATTGAAGTTTATCAACCAACAACCCATCAATTCTTCTTTAGACAGTTTGTCGGTTAGGATTAAAAATGGAGATTACTAACAAACAAACTAAATAGGTTGTCGGTTAAGACAAATAATTACTATCAGTCTAACTAGGTGGTCATCGTAATTTGTCGGTTGGTACAGCTTGTCGGTTAGGATTAAAAATGTAGATTACTAACGGACAAACTAGGATAGTTTGTCGGTTAAGAAAAATATATACTAACCGTCCAACTAGGTGGACAGCGTGGTTGGTCGGTTGGTAATAGACGTTTAGGACACCCGCAGGATGATATGGGAAGGTGCAATTCTAACCCGGCACCACATTTCCGAAATACGTGATACAATTTCACACGTTTATCATAAATGGCCAATACGCACGAAAAATATTATAATTTATCACCAACAAAAATATTTCCTTATAATTTCCTGCATTTTTTGCAGTTATTTTAATGTTCTAGATAGGCTACTAATCTTGCATTAGTACAAAAGTCAGGAAACACATCAGGATGTGACTGTACAATTTCTGCCATAACATGAATCTGCTTTAAAAAGAATCTGTCTGAAGCAGACAGTCGAAAAACAATTCTGTCCTTACGCAAACAAGCGCAACATTTTATGCGATTAATACAATATATAATTTTCTAAAAACGTATGTCTGGCCTTGTTACATCGTCGACATCGAAAGGAGGCGTCTGGAGTGGTACAACCACAATTTTTGCAACCTGTGTGACGTAAATGAATGGCGTAGGTAAATACTACAATATGTAAACTTCCTAAATAAATCAAGTTGTAGGTTATCTCGGCAGTTATTAAAAAAATAGTATTGTTATTTTACTATTTCATAATAAAAATACTTGCTGCAATCGAGCCTTGACTGATTTAGCGATCACTAAAGTAGCGTTTCTTAGGTTCTTTAACATTGTTTAGTGCGGGAGGCCTGTTTATACAAACAGGGGCCAGCACAAAAAGAAGGCTATATATATATCGATAATACACGGTAAACAGTACACGCGCTCAATCAAACAAAGTAAATCTCTCAGACAGGATGTATGCGTATATGTGGTCACAATTAATTGTAGGTAGGGTTGTAATTAAATTAATCCGTATATTATCGGTAAAGGAAAGTTCTACTCACTTGTTATAAGGTCGTGAAGTTGGCGGCGCTCCTGGTATGTATCCTGGTGGTGGCCCACGGTTATACACCGGCTAAAACATAATATTATCACAACATAGTATAAAACAAAGTCCCACCCCGCTGGCTGTCCCTATGTATGCTTAGGTATTTAAAACTAAGCAACGGATTTTAATGTTTTTTTTTTAAATAAAATGTGATTTAAGGGGAAGGTTTATATATATAATATATGCATAATATATGTATACGTTGAATATAAGGACATTCTGTAGTATATTTTGTATCAGCATTACACCCGTGCGAAGCCGGTGCGGGTCGTTAGGTAGGTAATATAACGTTCCCTTTAAGGTGGCGGAGCTAGATTTGCAATCCCTCCCCCCCCCCCTTTCCTATCCATAACCTTGTCTATTATCCTATACTAACAGGTGGGCGGTAGCGCCTTCTGGGATATTGATACCATACACATTGATATCTTTAACTGCGATCCCCAAGACACCTGCCAAGCGTCAGAAGATATCATGGCTATTGATGCATATTGATTTGATTACATTATGATGAACAGACGTTATTTCAATTTATAGAAACAATTATTATATACTTTTACCACTCTAATTATAGTAAGCTACTTATGAAACATATAGCACATTCTGTCTGAGCACATAAGACCGGAGAGGACCAAAGTGAGTATAGTGCTTGTTACCTGTGAAATGGGATCACGCCTCTCGTCTACAGTTGGCGTGCTAGCTCTTTGTTCGTCGATCCTCGGTGGCATCTGTAAGAATCATTATGAACAATAAACTATTTCCAATGTGTTAAAATTGGTTTAACTAGAAAAATTACTACTTACACTGATTGGTACGTTTGGCGGGCCGTCTAAGCCCGGATGTTTCATGCTGTGCGGTGGGCCTAAGACAAAGAAAAATAACATCTTACATTTATACAATATTTTTAACATTTTATAAAACGTAGCCTTCTTGAACTGATTTACCATTATCGAACTACTGTGAATAACATGCATGTGCAATTAAAATGAGCGCAACTTAATCGTGTTCACCAGGGATTCTCAAACTGGGTACGTACACGAACCTAGCAATTATCAGTAAGGCCCGCCGTACACGGACTGCTCGAGCACCCCGTTATCAGCATACACGGACCGCTTTTGCAGTCAGATAACTGCTCGCGCGTTAGTCATCAAGTTTATAATTCCATAAAAGTTCCTTGTGATTTTATTGCGCTTATAAGCGCGTCAAAATCGATGTCGTCGACCATAGTTCTCAATAAACCAACGAAGCGTGCAGGCGGGAAGCGTGCGCGACGAGGAATGAAGAGCGCGGGTGGAGGTAATAGAGAGCACTTGACAGCTCGAGCAGCCAGTGTATGACTGGCGACTGCGTGACTGCACGATGAAATTTACCGTGCTGCCAACCGCCCGAAGCAGTTGCAACTGCTCGAGCGGTTCCTGTATGTACGTACGTAGAAGTCTGAAGTTCACTATGCAGTCGCAGCTTGAAGCAGTTGATTCTGGCTGCTTCAAGCTGCCTGTGTACGGCCGGCCTAAGGCTCTTTGGAAGACAAAGATTTTTAAAATAAATCTTTAAAACAAATAAGTATGTTTTCAAATTTAGAAACTGATAAATAATTTAAATTACTAATAAGTACGATGATAAATGCGAAAAAGCAGCTTGCATTTCTATGGTAAAAGAATTTTATTGCTATGGCTTCTTGAAAGAAAAGGCTTAATTAGAAATAATAAATACTTTATCAACTATAAATAATACTTGTGACACTCAAAATTGAGTCAATAATTTGCCTCATTATTTTCGAAAACGTTGGGCAAGAAACTTGTTATATTTACATCCGAGACCGAATTGTCATTTTATTTAAAAAGTACTAGTAAAAGACATATTGAGACAATATTGAGACCCTGGTCAACACACAATCTTGAAAAAACTATTTATAGCAGAAACAAACAATATTGCATGCGCCAACTGAATGCACAAAACCCCTGCATGAATAAAAAATGGCGCAACTTAGTCAAAACAAGAATCTGGCTGCTTACAAAATATACTTTTATTGTACGATAACACTTTTAGAATATAATATTAACAGTTCAATAAACTTTTACAAGAATCTGTTTGTAACAGACTAGCACAGTAAACAAATTATATCAAAGCATCAATCACCATCAATTAGTTACGATAAAACGCTTCCATTTCTACGTACGCATAATACAAAGTATTCTTTATTCCTACTATATTATACAAGCTTTCCAGCCGCGCCCGTCGTATTCGGTTATCGCGCAAAAACATTAACCCTTTTTTTTTTAAATGGAACGATCTTTTACTTCGAAGCATTGTAACCAAGGAGGTAACTTATCAAAGGTTTCATTTAAATTTCGATCTGGCTTGCAAATAGAACGCTGTTTATTAAAAAAACAAATAAACACTTTAACGCGGGCAATTTTATTGTTGTTTGTTGATAGTCATTGATTTTGAAAAGTAATTGTTTCGACTAAATGAGTTCAAGTGAAGACAATGAGTGTGATGAACTTAATTCAACGCCACCTGAAATTCAAGAGGCGGCAAGAGCCATAATAGAAAACTTATTACCGCCAAAATCGAAAGAAAAATATTTGAAAACCTATGAAAATTTTGTTCAATGGAAGAATGAAAGAAAATTGAAATTCTTGTCCGAAAACGTTTTTTTGGCTTATTTCGGCGAGCTCGCCAAGAAAGTTAAGCCGAAAACTCTATGGGTCATCTATTCAAAGCTAAAATGCACAGTTTTAATGAAACATAACGTGAATTTAAAACAGTATCCAAATCTGACTTCAATGCAATTGTACATTTAACAACTGTAACTTCAAATAAAAAATTCTGACTAGGTACTACTTTGTTTTAATTTCCGCGCATTATTTGTGAGAAGCACTATACAAGCCTTGGCCACAACTAGGCATTTATGGACTTACGTATGAGTGCCTCGGCTTCGCCTCGGCCCACATTTACACGTTCCTCCATCAATGCCTCCTTTGCTGGCCGCTGCAGTAATGTACTATATCTTCTGGACGCCTAAGGGCTTCACGTAACTAGTATATTCTTGCAAAATTGTAGGGTACATATAGCGCACGTATACCCTACATTGCATATCCACCAACAGATATACTATTGTTATAACATTTCTATTTAAACTGTGTGACAGTGTCAGCATTTATCCTAAAACAATAAGGTTCTCAAAAATATTAACTAAAGCACATGAATATAGAAAGTAAAAGAATGATAGCTACTAAAACTTTGCCCGCTTACTGAGCTGGTTTAAACCGGGTATTATCTATATAATATTACCGTACCGCTGTGTAGTAGTGAAGCTTTCATATTGTAAAGTTCTTTATTCATTTGTCTCAAGTTTTATTGAATGCAGGGAGTAAAAGAAATCATTGCTTGCACTGGCAACGTTCGCCCGGTGATTTATATCGACGAAAATCCGCAAATCGATGTTCAAGATGAAGTTTGGCACTCATGTACTTATGGTCAAAACAATCATTTTAACCTATAGTTCTGAAAAATATGTCCCTAATACGTATTACTGATGCTACTGAGTGTTAGCTCGCCCGAACGAAATCCATGGTTATATAACAGAACCCAAAATTTACGGCTAAAGTAAGCATGGAAAGTAAATGATATCGTAAAAATAGAAACTATTAGTCAGATTTTAAAAATAGTAAACTAACGTTAACAGTAATAAGCATTCGAAGTAATAAAATATCAAACACAATTTTATCAGAGTTTTTTAAATTATGTATCCCCATCGGCTTGAGCTTCAAAGTATGGTGGAATGGCATTTTGCGAATGCTCGTTTGTCACTATCAAGGAAAAATCTGTCACCAAGCACGTTTCAATGTATTCCGGCAGCAGTCCTTGAGAGTTAGTAAAATTACAGGCACATAAGACTTACCAACTGTATGTCTCAGGGTGACGGGCACAGTGCAGTTCGTCACTTAAGACGAAATGCATCTGTTATAGGCAGAGGTTACAGCGGTAACAGTGTGCCCGTCAACATAAGGTGCACCAAACTTATTCCGCAGCAATCTCATTAAAAAAAATTGGTTTATCACTCTTAGGCCTCCTTGCATTAGCTTGGGTGTTTACTAAGAGCTAATTGATATTTATAGATTACAATAACATTTCTTGCACTACCATGAGTTGAAGCTTAACTTACACAAATTAGAATCTTTAAATAATCAACCCCACAACATAGGAAGATTAAGAGCCAACTCCTGATTAGTGTCAATATTGATGTTTTAAGTGTTTTATAAAAGCGAAATAATAAGTTTATACTTTGTGTATGAATGTATTGCTAAGAACAAGGGTTGTTTGGTGTTAGTTGGGGCATGTAACATTGGAAACCAGCCACCAGAATTTGGTAGTGAGAGGCGTTTTGATGGAAGGGGACGACGGTGTTTGACCCTTCGTTAAGAGAAGTAGGGAAACATATTTAAATATTATAAATTAAACCGGCAAAAAACACTCACGTTGGGGATCGTCACGACGTGCCCGTCGGGAGCTCGCAGACGCAGCTGCGCACTCGCCCTGATGATGAGCATCTGATATGCTCGAAACCCGGGTCGACGTATTCGATTCCCAACGTGAGTGTTTTTTGTCGGTTTAATTTAAAATATTTAAATATGTGTGAAGCTCACGAGAATTTCATTTCAAAAGTAGGGAAACCCTCGCTTTAGTAGACATTATTTTTTTAACAGACGTGACTTTAGTTAAATTCCAATCGATTGCGGGGTTCAGATATTTTTATAGAAAGATCTTAGTATAAGAAGGCTTCATACAAAATCCAAAATTGCCGAAATCAATACTTAGGGGGAAATTTTTTTTTTTAAATGGGTTATTAAACATACATTTGGTAATTTTTTTATCAAGCAATCATTTTTGCGTATTATAACTGATAATGACTAGGGTAAAGTCATAGATAGTGCGAAGAACATGTCTGTTATACGTGGATATGAAAATTGGTAAAATATATATATATATATATATATATACTAGTACATATGTATTTTAATTTCTAATTATATAATTGCCGATCCCTATCGGGAGTCCTATTTTTACGACCTAGAAGTAGAAATACAGGCCAGTCGATAACGACACGACAAAAATAGACAAACATCGCAAAAGATGTATCTACATTTTTTTGTTGTTTGACATCTGAGAAATAAATATTCCTAAGTCTGCATCACTGAAAACCCTATGCTACTCCCGTGGTGCCAGAAATACTGCGATATTTTTAAACTTGTTACAGTTTTTTGATTGATTGATAACGACAAGGTAGTAACACAACGAATGTTGGTAAAATGGAGGTATGTTGCTTATATGTTAACGCTAGATCTGGCGTCAAAAGCGCTGTGTTTTCAGAAGTTACCCGCCTTTCTTCGCGTTCGTTAGCTAACCTATTACACTATATTGCTGTGTTATGTTGCTGCAATAAAAAATTACAATATACCGTGGTAGTCGCTTAATCCTAAGGAAGCCAAAATGGCCTCTTGTCCAAAGATCTAGCTAATGAGTACAAATTCAACTGGCAACGTTGGTGATACCTAGTAATTGCAAAATGCCCTACTACCACATGAATATAGAACGGTACAGAATGAAAGCTTCACTACTACGCGCACATCTGTGTGCGTAACTAATCACTGACAAGACCCGCGGGTGTTGCAGCAGCCACAGCGGCGCCCACTCGGGTGCAGAGCCGGTTTGAACCAGCTAAGTAAGTAGAAGAAGGTGTCGTAGCTATCATTCTGATACTTTCTTTATACAAGTGCTACCATGTCTATGTATTCGTTGTCGAAATGTCTCAAAAAAACCAACATATATTTTCGGTTTCGATCGTGCGCTCGGTAGGTCAAGACCTCCTGAAGATGCTTCGTTTAGAAGCGAAACTAGTCGGGTATTCTTCCGGTTAGGCTGCGTGATGTTTATGACGTCACGTAGATATCAGGAAAATTAGGCGGAATTGTCACTAGATATATAATTTTATGCTTTTTTAAGTGTTTTATTTAAATATTATTTAATGTTTTTTAGGATACTTTTAAAAGTATTTGTTATTATCAACATATATTTTGTGAAATCCTATGTAAGCAGGTCGTAATGTAACGGCGACTACTGTCAAAATATTCGCTTGAATAATTATGTAACCCTCTGTATAGATTTATACTTATACACATTTCAAAATGTTAGGCGTAGAAATGGAAGCGTTGTGGTACGTGCGGTACATTATTAGATAGGTATAGTAAGTAAAGATGCACATAGAGTGGTGGCGGGTGAATGCGCGGTGCGAGTACCGTATCGCGCGTGTCGATGCGGATGCGGATGCGGGTGCGCGGGGGGGTGGCGCGGCGCGGGCAGGTGCGTATGCGCGGGCGGCACCGTCACCGTGATGCCGTCGTCGCCCGACCCGTCAGACTCTTCGCACACCGACCGCCGACGCTCTACGTTTTATCATCATTATTATTACACGTCGTCGCCGTCGTTTCGGCCACACGACAAACGTTCGAGCTTACCGCGTTCATTAATCTTATGCAATTAAAAGAAGGTGAAACGATGTGCCTTAATTAAGGGGGCCTGTGAGGCCGCCCAGCACCAGTTTTAGGGTTAAGTACCCATCGTTTCTAATGCGGCAGCTTCAGTTGATATTTTATCTTTATTTATATTTATATTTACAATTACTTTTGGAACTATATCAGAACAGTTATATCTTTAAAATGTATAGAATGAGCCACAAAAACGAGGTAAGCTCGCTGTACACGCTTTTTAGTAAACTTTAAAACAACATAGTGTTACCCAACAAGCAAGTTATTTTAAAATTAATGTTTTTACAGACAAATTATTTTTAAAAAGTTTTGGAGACAATTCATTACCAGTTATACAAATCCCATTACATCAGAAAATTCACAGTTTTTTTACCCTTGGCATCCGCGTGGGCGATATCGTCCATTTATGAATGAAATTCTATCGTTCTCGTCATCTCGGATGCTAAATGATTAATGATTTTATTATATTGTATATTCGCGAAACAAAACAGTCATTTAGCAGTAATATATAACTATAAAGTTAATTTCTTTTAATGGAGAGTTACAGTAAACATAAAACTAAATCCTTACATAAAGATTAGAAATATTTTATTCAGTATTTAATTGTTTCCAAGAAGCAGAACTAACTGCCAACTTTTTATATAATGGTGAAGAAGATGAATCATTTGTATTATTGACATATTTATCACGAAATATGAAAATGTATATAGGTGCTTAACTATTATTTACATTATTAAAAAACAACATTAGCTTATTTGGTAGTAGATAAAGAAAAACCCAACCCAAACGAGTTAAATAGATGCAAAGTAAAACAATAAATGATCAAAATTCTTAAGGTTAGGATTTTTTAAAAGATTCAATATTAACTAAAGAACAAAAGCATAATTTCCAAGCTTATATAACTTACCGGCAGGATTTTGTCCTGCTTGGTGAACGGGCCCATTCGGTGGCGGTCCGTGGCCCATAGGAACGGGATCTATCGGACAATGATCAATAGTAGTCAACCAAACAATATCTATGATTTTTTTTATACTATTGTAATGGAACTGGCACGAGGCCCACATGGTGTTAAGCGGTAACCTCTGACTATAACAGATGCAGTTCGTCACAAATAGCGAACTGCATTGCGTCCATCACCCTGAGGCAAAGTTGTAAGTTTCATATGCCTGTAACTTCACCGGCACCCATACCCTTCAAACCGGAACACTGTAATGCGAAGATTACTGCTTGGCGGTAAAAATATGTATATTGTTACGATTTGTGTACAGATGGGGTTATGAAATAAAAAAATTAAAAATTCTTAAGGGGAGAGAGGACGGAGGGTTCCACTCTCCAGGTGAGGAAGAGAAGCCTCCAGACACCTAACTACACTACCTACCTACTTTAGGATGTCGACAGATACACCAATAAAAACAATATTGAAGCGTTCAACAATGTTTTAAATATATTTATTTAAAATTTTCACCAAAACTCATTTAAAAAAAAGGAATAGATACATCTAGAACACTTTCCTTAATTAGGTCGGGTTATCCGTTAGTACCAGGTACAAAGAGTAACTTAGAACATGGAAATTTGATAGCAATCACTGGTACTAGCGAACAACAATTTACTTAAGTTATTATGTCTTAGGTTTAACTCCTTAACTTACAATTTCTGTGTGCCAGCAACGTAGATCCACAAAATTTAAGTTTATTATGAAGATATTATTCTATAGTTTAGTATATAAGTGTAGGTAAAAAAAATATATAAACCAGCTTGCTCAGAAAATTCTAAATAGATCTCAGGGTAAGGTCGTGAGTCGCAAAGGGTGAAAGATGAATTCCGCAAAGTAAAAAAAAAGAAGAAAAGGGCGCCACCCGGTTATAGGAGACCGGGAAATTCATAAATACCGGAGCACCGTGGAGAATCACAGCCTTGGACCGAAGACTCAGTTAAGGCGAGCAGTCCGGGATGTCAGGCAGAGCGCTGACCACAGGTACTGCTCTGGCTGTCTACCGGAGTTGGGGCTATGGTAGACGTGGGTATGGTTGGGTATTTTACCAGCCCTAACCAAGAACTCCTTTATTTTTGGGGAGGTTCGAAGGCTTTCGGAGGACGCCACGTGGATGCGTCACGAGTCCAGGAACGAAGTCGCCTCCTTGTATTAGGTTAAATTGTTTCTTTTTCTCAGCCTGCAATGAACAATGGTGTGTTACTTCCGTCTTCACATAAAGAACGCGATGTATGCTCTCATCGGAGTTGGTTGCTTACCGGTAGGTCTATTATATCCCCTGGAAGGCGGACGTCGAAAGGAGCACTGCCTGGCTTCGTTTTGCAGCCCTGAAAGATCAAATGAATTTTCAAGAATTGCTATTACGTGCCACTAGGGCAGACAGACGCCTCATGATTCCTTTCTTACCTCGCTTCAGGCAGTGCGTCGATTGGGGGCTGCTTAAAGTTCCAAGCGGAAAAAGAAGTGTAACGGGCCTTTGCAGGCCTATTTATAAGTTTCGGGATCTCTCGAACCTTCCATCAGAGGGGAGGCAAAAAAAACAGATCATATTCCTCTCAATCACAAGAAAACGGATTAATACTCTGTGCAAGGGGTGCGTTCAGAACCTCACTTGATGGAACAAACAAATCGTTCCGACCCTCACAAAAAAAACCGTAACAGTACCCCCCCCCTTAAGAATTTTTGAAGGGTACCGACAAAAATTTAGCTGGACCCCCAGCATCAACTCGAGCAAAGAAGTACAATGCCATACCTGGACCAAGGCTTCGACATAATATGGCCGTCTGAAAATAAAACAACTGCTAAAATCTCTACCTACATGTCTATCCTAATTACTGAACTCTACCAAAATATTAAGTCCCGAAACAAAATTATTACCCAAAATGTTCACACATCCTATGTGCAGACACAAACCTTAATGAAGAAAATATATTTGGTGTGAAACCTCTTCGTAGCTGAACTACTAGTCTCAAAAAAAAAAAACAACTTAAAATTATTGAACGCTTCATTAAACTAAAAAAACTAAGTTGGGCAACCCTTTGGGGCCAAATTTTCTAAAGCCCATAACTAAAAACTAAAAGACAAGGACCGAAGAGCTAATTAGAACGAGGCTATTTGAAGCAAAATTAATTTACCCTTGTCCCTCCGGACAGACCTCAATTCTTAATGAGAAGTAAACAAATAAAAGGGTGAATAATCATCCATTACTGATACAGGTCTAAACTGTAGAAACAGCCTATATTAAGACCCATTAGTAGATACGAACAAACAAACAAAAAAATAGTCTTGGCCCTTGACAACAAAATATAAAAATATAAAAGAAAAAAAAGTTACGGGAGAATTACCCCACGCTCCGGCGACCAGACAGGACGTTTCCCCTCCCCATAGGAAGGGCAAGTGAACTCGCTATGGCGGAAACGGGTCGCCGAGGTGCTAGGTAACAAAACCCAACAAACAAAAAAAATGGGATAAGTACCCTAGGGGGATAGACAAAGTAACAGAGAAGAAGAGGAGAAGAGAGAGCGAGAAAGAGGAAAAAATGCCTTGGCTTCACCGGCACCCAGAAGGGGCACTGATGACAGAGTGGCCTACGGCATGGTTGCCACCTTCCAATAGGATCCACATAAAAAACTAACCTATAACTATGATAGGTATATAGTTATTCTATATGGTAGTATACAACATAGACCTATACTTATATATGTACCAGCTGAGATGAAAGAAATAAAGCGTTGTTAACGCTTAGAAGCCACTCCGGTATGTCTGTAAAATAGTTACAAAAACTTTAAATTTCAGCTAAATTGCCAATGATAAACTATGTATCAATATGAGCACTAACTGAGTAAGATTTAATTAATAATCCCTGCAGAAGGAGGGTAAAACGAAAGCTAAAATGACTGCCCACTCACCAATAAAATTAACTGGAATAAGGCCAGTTGTTAATATTGTTTATGTCTTGTCTAAAGAAAACAAAACAAACAAAAGAAGTTCCCACGCGCAACAAAAAACAAGCCGACATGGCTAAGGAGAGTATGGAGAAGCTGTCCTATTTAACATTTTGATAATTATTATTACATAAATAATACAATATAATACACATACATAATTTCTCAACTCCCAGGGAAACAAACAAGGTTCATGAGTCAACCTCCACTCTGCTCACCTAACATTCCATCTGCTCTGACCATTCAGTATCCCCATTCATACAATAATAATAATATAACATAATATAGGTATAAATAGATATATAATACAGTCTTTCATTCCATATTCACCATATCCTTTTAGCCTTCCCATTCTTACATCATCTATCGCATAGAGCATTATGGGGTTCCTCATGGGAATTACCTATCACCTAGAAAATGTGAATATATACATATTTCTATACATAGACAATATTAGGTACTAAATAAGAAGATATAAGGAGTGTCTTTATCATGATGTTGACTCATCACCTTGAGTACAACGCCGTGAATAACGACAAATATACAGATGCTAGGTATGAGGCTTTTAAAAGGGGTTACCTAGTTAAACCGCCCCTGTAATAAGGCTTAATTTATAGAGTTACAATCCGCTCTGCGAAGGAAATAAGACAGATAGATAAACTATATAAATAGGTACATAATTCATAATGCCATTAGAGATGTTGACTCACTTAGCTGAGTACAACGCCCAGACATATGACAAATAAATAGTTGCTAGGTATGAGGCTTCTTATGGGGTTACCTAGTAAACCGCCCCTGTAATAAATGAATATATTTAACAAATATATATATATGTATATATAACATATGATAAAAAAAATATTAAAGATACAGTGTTTCTCCGTACTCAACAACCAAGACCGGATAGTCTAAACGTTCAAAAGGAACATAGTACTTAAGGACTTTGTATAGGTACCAATTTGGGGAGTTAAAATATTATGGAAGTATAGAGCTAGGGATAATCTCATAAAACGAAGAAATTTAGTATCCTGAAACTAAGTTGACTCCACAGAGTGCAACTTATAATGATATCAGGAATACCAAGGTACAAAACAATGGTACAAGCAAAACATTATAGAGTGATCTGGTACCACCACAGTGAATTTAGAAGGCAACACTTTACCTCTGGCGAACCCACCAAATCAATAAACACCTACACAAGTGTCCTACAACAAAAGTGTCATATCTTTAGTACAAAAATATTTATATTTTTCGAAGAATGTGCCCTAATACAACTCTAGGTTAGCTAGACTTTAATAAAATCATTTATAATATACCCAAAATCAGACCATCAGGGGAAGATAAAGTGTATATTATAATTATGACTGCCCCCTTTTTAGATCCTTAATATGCCAACTGCCTAGCCATTTACCTGAAGTACAATCCTGAAGTTCATAAACCAAGCGACTTAACTTTTTGATGATTTTACATTTATCATATTTAGGGGCCAGCTTAGCCATAAAGAATTTATTGGCATCACTAAGTGGATAGGTCCGTTTCCAAACAATATCACCTACTTGGAATTCCTCATCTCTACGACGTCGGTTATAAAATTCGCGGCTTTTTCGATGAGCCTTCTCAATAGCTTGCGAAACGGACTTAAATACTTCCGGTAAGTCGCTTAGCTTCTTAGAATAGACATCACGCGAAGTAACTACTGGAGGAGACGAAGACGTGGTACTGTCGTAATGCGAACCATCCCATACGGCTTCTCTGCCGTGTACTAGAAAAAATGGTGTATGGCGTGTAGTTTCGTTGGTGGAAGTGTTAAGGGCAAATTGTATTCTTGGTAGAGAAACATCCCACGTACGGTGATCCTGACCGACAAGAATGGACATGGCCGTTACGATGGTGCGATTGTAACGCTCGACGGTGTTGACTTGTGGAGTGTACCGGGGGGTATAGTGTACCTGGGGCACTCCATATTTCGCGAAGAGGGATTTAACCTCACCACCGGTAAATTGAGGTCCATTATCCATAATGACGTTCCGGGGAATTCCATGCGTCAAGAACACTCCGCTTTCCAGTCGCGACGCAATCACCTTACCAATCGCTCTACGCAGAGGAAACAACAGGCAGTATTTGCTGAAACAACAAACAACAACCAACAAAAAGGTATGGCCCGCACGGGAGCGAGGCAAAGGGCCAACTAGGTCAACGCTTATCGTATTAAAAGGGCGTGAGCAAACCTTTAGGTCGCCCATAAAGCCAGGCGTCAAGCGTTGGTCATGTTTATAGGCGGCGCACTTTTCACACTTGCCCACGTACTCTACCACGTCACCGTGCATTTTTGGCCAGTAATAGCGCAGAGCCAAGCGTCTGAAAGTTTTAAAAGTACCAAAATGAGTGGCTAATTGACCTCCATGACATTCCTGAAGTATTGATTCTCTACGGTCCGCCGGGATAACTTCTTTCCAGTCAAAGTCTTTATCCGGGGTGAATTTATTCCTGCAATAGCGAAACAACCTGCCAGATTTAATTATAAAATTTGGGCATGAAGCAGGGGAACGGTTGACGCGGTCGAACAGTGCATTATACCATTGGTCAGTCGAGGCCGGACGGATTTCGCCCACAGGAACTGCTCGGGAAAGAGAATCAGGCACCACATGATCCCGTCCCTTTCGATGTAAAATTTCAAAGTCATAAGGGGACAATCGACAACCCCAGCGTGCTAAACGCCCTGTAGGGTTAGTCAAATTGAAGAACCATTTTAAACTGGAGTGATCAGTAATCACCCTGAAACGGGGTCCACCTTCCAAATAGGGACGAAAATGTTCGACGCCGAAAACTACCGCTAAGGCTTCGCGCTCTGTCGCTGAATAATTTCGTTCTGCCGCGTTCAACGAACGGCTGGCGTAAGCCACTGGGTGTTCGTGACCTTCCGGCGACGTTTGAGTCAGCGTGGCGGCTATGCCGAAACCTGACGCGTCACAGTGCACCTCAAAAGGATGGGAGAAATCAGGGCAAGCCAAAACTGGAGCAGACACCAGGGCAGACTTCAGGTCGCTAAAGGCACGATCCGCCTCTTCAGACCAGACAAAAGGAGGGGCAGACTTTTTGGTACTTGTCAGTTGGTTTAAAGGGGCAGCGATACAGCTGAAGTTTTTGATGAAGCGCCGGTAGTAAGAAGCTGTTCCCAAGAACCTTTTTACCTCCTTCCGATTGGTGGGGATGGGATAGTCCACAATGGCCTGAATTTTAGAAGGATCGGTTTGCAGACCTCTCTCATTAACAACATAGCCCAGGTACTTTAACTCCCGACGAAAAAATTGCGATTTTTGGAGGTTAATTGTTAGATTAGCCGTCTTCAGACGATCCAGGACTTTAGTGAGCAACTCCAGGTGTTCAGAAAAGGAGGACGTCGCTAAAATTACGTCATCCAAATAGACAAATACGCGATTGCCGAATTCAGGGCCAAACAGCTTATCCATTAAACGCTGTTGGGTAGCCGGGGCTCCCTTTAACCCAAAACACATCACCTTAAAATGGTATAATCCACGCCCTGGAACGGTAAATGCGGTGCGGTCGCGCTCCTTTAACGGGATCTGCCAAAAAGCAGCCTTTAAATCGATGGAGGACAAATACCTAGCGTCACGAAGCTGATTTAAGATGTGGGAGATGTATGGAAGTGGGTAAGCATCGCCTTTACTGACCGCGTTGAGTTTACGGCTATCCAAGCAAAACCGCAACTCGCCGTTGGCCTTAGGGGCAAGCAGCACTGGGTTATTCCATTCGCTGTGGCTAGGCTCTACCACATCCATGTCCAGCATCTCATCCAGCTGACGATTCAATTCCTTTAAGCGCTCAGGGGATAAACAGTAAAACCGCTGTTTTATTGGGGGAGTATCGCCCGTATCAATAGAGTGCGAGACCAACGATGTTCGCCCTAAACCCTTCTTTTCAAAAGAAACTTCTTCAAAAGCACGGATGATATCATCAGCAGCTTTTCGCTGAGAAGGGTCCAGCTCATCCAAAGGGTGTAGATGACGCACCTCGCAAACCACATGATCAGTCGGCGATAGGACGGTCTCGGAAGGATCATCAAATAATTCAGGGGCCAGCCGAAAAGCTTTCCAAAAATTGACACCAAATATTAAGGGAGTGGTAACTCCAGGGACCACATGAAATTTAATGACACGAGTCACATTCTTCCAACAAACTGGCAAATACATTACACCACTGACCGTCTCACGTGAATCGTTAGCGGTGGTGATATGAGTTTCATCACCTTCAATACAAGGGTGCAAAGCTACCCCCAAATCCTGAAACAAAGAAACTGCTCCGGAGCCTACAAGAGATATACAAGCACCGGAATCCAGCAATCCAGAATATTCCCCATCAAAAATAGAAACAACTAAATGAGGGCGAATATCACCCGGCTTTAAAAATTTTATTTCATTCACCAAGGACGAAAAGAAATGCTTTAATCGAATAATATAGTTCCCCCAATCATCCTCTTCAGCGCGTGCATTATGAGAAGGGGAACCGCTTACGCGTTTTTTGAATTATTTTGCTTTGAAGACGGTTTTTGCCTACAGTCAGGGCAAGCTGGCGCCTTGACACCCTTACGACCACATGAAAAACAAACTACCTCACGCGAGGGACAACTACTTAATTTATGGTCGGGGACTCGACAACGCAGGCAGAACATCGAGGTGGAAGGAAATGATGAAGATGGGGCACTAGGCCTCACTGACTCTATCTTCGGCGGAGCTTTGCCATGGTACGTAAGATCTGGCGCCAATGCGTTGGAGTGGGATCTCGGCGGCTCGCGGAAGTCGGCGGCACGTGTAAAGCTATTTTCCAGCATCCTACACTTCAACTTAAGTTCCTGCAGGGACCTGATCGACTCCATGGCAAGTGCCGTTATAAGACGTGGACGGAGGTTGTACCTGATGGTCTGGAGCTTTTCATCCTCTGGAACTTGTTTAGACAACCTAGAATAATAATTAAGCATTATGCTTATAAAAGCTGAGGAAGACTCCGCTTCTCCCTGAGTACGCAGACTGATTTCTCGCAGAAGGCGTTGATCATAGTCAATAGGCGAGAACTCTTCTATTAAAGCTGAACGCAAAGTGGGCCAATCCCGCATTTCGTTTCGGACTCCACGATACCATAAAAGAGCCCGATCTGAAAAAAGTTCCACTGCACCCTGGAAAAGAGCTACCTCGGATATTTGACGAGTCACACACAGTTCCTCGAGTCTCTCTAAATAAACCCGAACACAAGTCACACCAGTATAGCGATGATTTAGAGTTGTGAGAGCTTTCATTTGCTTTGATATTCCGATATCTTCAGAAGTAGAAGGTGGCTCACTTGGGGATGCCTGTTCAGGATCATTCGCCTGCTTGAAGCTAGAATGGTAAGATTTAAATAGTTCATCAACCCTAATTAAAAGACGGTTCAATACCTCTTCGACAGCAGCATGCTTATTAATCAACTCCGGTGTTTTAACTGAAACCCTACCTAACCGATGATAAAGATGATGAGCCAAGGCTCGTACACGATTAAATTTTTTAAAACTTAATTTATCCTGTGCAAAAAAATTATTTAACTCCGTTAAACCATGTGTAATTGTATTTAATTCCTGCAAAGGATCTCTATCTACTTCTATAATTTCATCAGCTGGGAGCTCAATCACAAGTTTTCTCAATTGAGATCTAAGGGCGGACACGGTGCCCTCAGGTATCTGATCACGTATGGCAATTTCATATTCCAACTCATCTTTCAAAAGTAGATGGTAAGCGATTGGGCGTTCCATGGTTGGATGACTAAAACTGTGAGTCGCGCTTATAAGTCAATTTGTAGTATTTAAAATGTTAAATATGATGAAGTGGCAGGAGGTATTACTATTTGCTGGTGTAGAATATATAGTTTATAGTTGAGAGAAAAAAAATAAACTTTGAAATATTGGCACATAGAAATTTCACACATATGATGTTTAAAAACACGGGTACATTTCTAAAGGCACATTCAATAGTAATAAATTCACATATAGTAAATAGTTGTAAAATAAAATGGTGAGTGTATACAGACACATATAATAAAAATAGTGAACACTAGTCACATTAAATTTAAGAAAATTGCTGTGGGAAAAAAAACAGACACAATATGCAAGTAGGTATATGTTACATATAAAAAAACCTAGGAATTCATCTTTCCCTATGCAAGGCCCCTACGTTGCGGCGTCATTGTTACGATTTGTGTACAGATGGGGTTATGAAATAAAAAAATTAAAAATTCTTAAGGGGAGAGAGGACGGAGGGTTCCACTCTCCAGGTGAGGAAGAGAAGCCTCCAGACACCTAACTACACTACCTACCTACTTTAGGATGTCGACAGATACACCAATAAAAACAATATTGAAGCGTTCAACAATGTTTTAAATATATTTATTTAAAATTTTCACCAAAACTCATTTAAAAAAAAGGAATAGATACATCTAGAACACTTTCCTTAATTAGGTCGGGTTATCCGTTAGTACCAGGTACAAAGAGTAACTTAGAACATGGAAATTTGATAGCAATCACTGGTACTAGCGAACAACAATTTACTTAAGTTATTATGTCTTAGGTTTAACTCCTTAACTTACAATTTCTGTGTGCCAGCAACGTAGATCCACAAAATTTAAGTTTATTATGAAGATATTATTCTATAGTTTAGTATATAAGTGTAGGTAAAAAAAATATATAAACCAGCTTGCTCAGAAAATTCTAAATAGATCTCAGGGTAAGGTCGTGAGTCGCAAAGGGTGAAAGATGAATTCCGCAAAGTAAAAAAAAAGAAGAAAAGGGCGCCACCCGGTTATAGGAGACCGGGAAATTCATAAATACCGGAGCACCGTGGAGAATCACAGCCTTGGACCGAAGACTCAGTTAAGGCGAGCAGTCCGGGATGTCAGGCAGAGCGCTGACCACAGGTACTGCTCTGGCTGTCTACCGGAGTTGGGGCTATGGTAGACGTGGGTATGGTTGGGTATTTTACCAGCCCTAACCAAGAACTCCTTTATTTTTGGGGAGGTTCGAAGGCTTTCGGAGGACGCCACGTGGATGCGTCACGAGTCCAGGAACGAAGTCGCCTCCTTGTATTAGGTTAAATTGTTTCTTTTTCTCAGCCTGCAATGAACAATGGTGTGTTACTTCCGTCTTCACATAAAGAACGCGATGTATGCTCTCATCGGAGTTGGTTGCTTACCGGTAGGTCTATTATATCCCCTGGAAGGCGGACGTCGAAAGGAGCACTGCCTGGCTTCGTTTTGCAGCCCTGAAAGATCAAATGAATTTTCAAGAATTGCTATTACGTGCCACTAGGGCAGACAGACGCCTCATGATTCCTTTCTTACCTCGCTTCAGGCAGTGCGTCGATTGGGGGCTGCTTAAAGTTCCAAGCGGAAAAAGAAGTGTAACGGGCCTTTGCAGGCCTATTTATAAGTTTCGGGATCTCTCGAACCTTCCATCAGAGGGGAGGCAAAAAAAACAGATCATATTCCTCTCAATCACAAGAAAACGGATTAATACTCTGTGCAAGGGGTGCGTTCAGAACCTCACTTGATGGAACAAACAAATCGTTCCGACCCTCACAAAAAAAACCGTAACAATATGCAGTAGGTACTTCCTCAAACGAATACGAACAAAGATTTCTACTGCTACTAGGCTGACTACTGACTTCTTGAGTTTGAAAAATTTAAAATATACAATGCACATGATAATATGGTGTAAATGGACGTCAAGTCATAAATCAACCCGAACGTACAAGTAAAGACTCCACATCTACAATATCTTAACTTATTGTTCACAATTATTAACATAGTTTGATATACAATGAGATTTATAAAACATTGAAAATTAACTTTGTTATATAAAAGGGAGAGATAAAATAAAATATAATGGGAATATAATTAAAGTTTTTGTAGATTCATTAGCGCTTTTAGGGGATTACTATCATACCATGAAACAATTTTTAATATCTCACCATCAGGAAAGGAAATAATGCATTTCTATGGTTCCTATGAATTTTACTCGATATCTCTAAATGTATAATAGATAGGAGAGTTTCAATAGACGTTTTGATTACTTTAAGCTTTCTATAACACTAATAACACATGAGTTATAGCGACCAAAAGGTCAAATCCTACACTGTGCAGTAGTTCAACTATGTAGTAAAAGTCTGGATATTTCTTAGGACTTTGGGAATTGATAAATCACGTCAAGACCCTGTTTAAAACAATTTAGATACCAACTCACTAAATACTTTTCTACTTCTTCGAGCATTAATAGTGCTATCAAAATTAAAACCGTACAATTTCTTTCAGCTACACACATTCCAAACTCTTCGATTTTTTCTTTTAGTCCATTTACTTGTTGGGATGTTAAGAAGTCGAGAAGTTGGGATGTCGTAATATGATCCTACCTATTCTTGATACATATATTCTGAACCATTCCATAACAAACGGTGACTTTCCTGCCGTATGGGAGGAAGCGCTAATAATCTTTCTTCCAAAAAAACTATTTCTTTCACTAACCAATCGTCCCATACCAATTCTGCCATTCCTATACAAAGTTTTACAACGTCTTTTCTACACTAAAATTTCATAATTTCTAACCAAAAACAATCTCCTCAATCCCTTCCAATCCGGTTTTGGAACTGGCCACAGCACAGTTACAGCCTTTATTAAAACATCTGATGACATCCACTTTGGTATGCAGAATGGCTTGTTAACTGTGCTGACTATGCTAGACTTTAGTAATGCATTTAATGAAATTGATTTTGATATCTTATTGGGTATATTATGTTCTTATAACATATCAACAGCACGTGACTGGTTTCATAGTTATTTATATGGAAGACGACAGCGGATTCCCCTTGAAGATAAATTTTCTTCTTGGTGCGATACGACATCTGGTGTCCCTAGAGGTGGCGTACTGTCTCCGCTCCTTTTTCCAATTTTTTATAAATGCTATTTCTAATCAGTTATCTTCGTCCTACCACCTATATGCCGATAATCACCAAATATATTCACAAACTGTTAAGCATATCTGTTGCTATTTATTATGTTGTTGAAGAGGCTGTGTTCAGCATTGGACAATCCGACTGATACAGTTTATAAAACATTGGTCCATATTCTGTACCTACTTTCAATTAGTATTGTATATTACCTGGTTGCGGCGCTTGGATGGGTATCGCAGCCGGCCGATGCGGCATCCGCCGACTGTAGCCAGTTTGATTCCGGAATGAAGACACAGAATTCCTCAGAAATCTGAAAGGAAAAATAAGACAGTTTATTTATTAAATCAGTCGCAATCATTACATCAAAAGTTTACATAAAGTAACCAGTAATTCGGCATACGCCTTGCACTCATTATGTGATATTTATGGAGGCAAATATCACGGTCGATTGGGGGAAGCGAGAGTAAGGCTCTCCCTTCCCTGCGTCGCCCTCGTCTCTTATCTCGTATTAAGAAATGCATGAGATGCATTTAATAATACGAGATTAGGTACTTTAGAACCTACCTTAAACATTGGTGATGGCAAATTTTACTCAGATAAGATTAAACTTAGATTTAATTTTGATTGTCATCATTGACCATATCATTTAGGAACATTTACTATCGTCACCATTTGAGGTAAGTAATCACAACCTTCACACAAATTCATTTCATCGATTGCTTATTTTTATTTCTAAACGGCAGTAAAGTTCTTTCAATTGGAGAGTCGATTATTTTTGAAAACGTATCTTTATATATGTCAGAGCGTGAACACAGACTACACCACAACGGATTTTTATTTATAGCTGATAGGCTAGCCTTTGGCCACTATCTCACCTGATGGTAAGTGATGATGTGGTCGAAGATGTTGTTAGGCTAGCCTAGAATTACTGTCTCTCTAGTATAGCTGCCGGAACACACCGTTAGGTGCTTAGCAGCAGATTTTCTACTTGAGGGTGGTAGCCGGGCGGGCATTCGGAAAATTCCCTACCATCATGCTGTTACGACTGCCATCCTAAGATAACAACCGGAACCGATGGCTTAACGTGCCCTCCGAAGCATGGAAGAGTTCAGTAGTGATGCCACTAGCGGTCACCCATCCAAGTCATGACCGCAGCGAACATTGCTTAGCTTTGCTGATCGGTTCAGAAAGGCTAAGCAAATTACGCTACGAGCGCTTTAAAACCTCAACGTTCATCCGTCAGGCAAGTTATGTTCCGGTCAAGCGTGTAGCGGGAAGGAATTAGCTTGCAACATTTAAATTTATCGACGTTATTTCTTGTCTATGAACGCGGCTAGTCTATAGTCATTTGGGAGACTGTGCTACTACACTAGCGCTTCCTGACGAATCGAAGCTTACGTCATGAAAATTGTTTTTGAATCGTCAGTCTGATACCACCAATCGGAACAGACAGCAAGCTCCTAGCTGTGTAGGGAAAGACGACAGCACTGAAAGTGAGGATTGATAACTAATCAGTCTACATCAGTGCTACCTTGTAACGAAATAGAGATCTTGTGACTGTAAGACATGGACATGGCGGATGACCCACAATGATGAAGAGTGAACCTAACCAGCTATATGCGGACCGTGTTGTCTTGCATACATCACGGTCATTGCAATAATTTCTTTAACCTAGTCTGTGAAATTATTTTTCCAAGAATGACGCAATTTTCTGTTCAATTTCAGTTTTAAATCACGCACGAAGGTGAATTTTGTATTCTCCATAGATGTTGATGCCACATTCGTTCCATTCCAAGAGGTTGAAATTTTTCTTCAATGCGTTTGTTAACAGTTTCGGAGACTAGTCTCCCTGTGTCACGTCTAGCTACATTTGGATTAGCCCCATGGTTTTGCCCTGTAGAATCCACATTGTAGAGTTTTTACACAAACACTTCGATACTTCGATGTGTAATATTTTTCATTAGCACCGCCCAGGCTACAATTGAATCTAAGGTAATTTTTAGTCCATAAACGTCCATTGGACACATGACTATAATCATAGCCCTCACGCATCTGAATAATTTGACTGAATGTGAATGTTCCATAATGCTAATGCCTTTTCAGAAACCTTTCGGGAGGCTGAAAGTTGAAAGTCATCTAATGTTGATTACGAACTACGGACGAAATGGTTCGTAATGAATAGCTCTCGAAAACAGGTTCTACACACAGCTCAGAAGCGATAAATTTAGTAAAAACTTCACGATCTATCGGGCTATTCGGCCTGAGCATTCATAATATCACTAGGTATATGCACAGGAAGAAGCACATGCAAGATTCACGGCGCTCGTGAATTAAAGGACTAATAAAACTATCACAAGACATACAGAGTGTGTAAAGGTGGGTAGGGGGAGGCATGACCAATCAAATAAACACAATTTATGTTTGATTAAAGTCTCACGATTTTTTGTCCTCTACCCGCAGGTACAAGGATATCCGCTCTTAATGAAGTACAGTAACAACAACATGCGAGATTCACGCATTTAAGGAAGTTATAAATAAATACGCACCTGTTTGGAATGAGAGTCGTTGGAGCAATCTCTTTCTCACGACAATCCGGACATTCGTGATCTTCAGATTCCAACAATGCTCCTCTGATACCTATAAAGACGTACCAGACAACTAAGATTCATGTCAAAGTAAATTTACAAAGTACTTACGTACATATTTTAAATCTATACTTATATAAACTTCTGTGAGGTATGTAGAAATAACACAAAAAATATAATTGAAATACTCAGATAAAGCTCTGGTCATATAAAACTGACAAATTTTCTCAAATTTCATGAAACAGTTTTTGACTTTTGAGTAGGGTTATATACCAGCACAGAATGCACCAAAAACTCGTTATTTTGTTCATACAGTTTAAGAAACGTAGCGGGGGTCTGGACCAATACTTGGTTGATTTTGACTATGTGTTTCTGTACGGTAAATATTGGATTAAAATCATACCAAGTTCTAAAATTCTTGCATGTATTACTACTTTTAAAATAGAGCATAACCTTCTACACGAGCAGCCTGTGAGCTAGTTATACGCAGAGATCGTATAATACCTTGCGTGTACAATATAATAATGGTTTTAGAATGCTGTTGGGGCTGCCCCGCTTTTGCAGTGCGTCTGGTATGTTTGCAGCGGCTAGAGTTGATGGCTTTCATGCCATCATAAGAAAGAGAATCGCCTCCCTGCTACAGCGAGTGAGGGGTAGCACTAACAGTATCTTACAAATCATTGCGGGGAGATTTGACTCTTCCTTGCTGAGGACTTTTGTTCGAGTACAGGGCAGATAGTGTGTTTGGTGTGTTTACATTCTGACCTTGCTCGATCAAATAGGGTCTCCCAGTTAACCATCATGTCGTGTTAGTTTAATTTGAATATCTTGTTACTAACGTAGGATAACTCACGCTAACAAAAAATATGGACACATGTCTGAATAAATAAAAATATATTATTATTATATTATAAACAAAGAGTTAAAAAAACTCGTTCGATGAGGTATACAAGTTAAGTTATTTTGACGATTTTGTTTTATCTTGACTATTATTATTATTATTCTCTGTTAGGCAATCCCCCTTACCAGAACAAATAGGTACTGTGAGAAAAATAAATGGGCTACCTATTAAGATTTCAGGCGCGTGAATTCAATGTATTCATAGATTACATACAGTCATGACTATGATGTACAATATAAAAACATCAACGCGTGGGTGAAAACAAACTCACATTCATCACAGAAAGAGTTCCCGCAACAAGGTATCATGACAGCATCAGTGAGGAGATCCCGGCACAGGCTACAGATGAGCTCGTCCGGTACCGTTGTCTCAGGCGCGGCGGGCGCGTTCGAGGGCGTGTCACCGCCGCCCGCATTCTCCGACGCGAGGTACGCATCCCTGAAATGACAAACACAACCATGTAAACAGAATCAGCAGGATTTCACTGTTCAAAACGATATACTTTCTCTAAGAAACCTCCAGTTACATGGCGTTACAACCCCAGCAATAAGACATTGTTCACCGAAGGAAGAAAGGGACCATTCTCATCGAGGGTGTTTTTTAGGTAATTTTGTCCCTCGAAAGTGGATAAAATCAGTGGATTTATGCTGAATCTTGCTAGGCCTGCAGACTGTATTTAAATTCCAGATATATTATTCTTAAACAAATGTGTTGCTATTGAATCTATATATTTATTAATTCAATTTATAAATTAATTATTTCTCAACCAAGTATCACTGCTGGATTTTACTAGTTTCTTTCTATGATACTTATAAAAGGGATTTTAACACATCCCACGTTAAATAAGTTTTCTGTCCGTCCTCTTCCCTGATTAATAATGCCACAGATGTAATCTGTGTATTAAGGCTTCCGGCCCGAAACTACACCCTCGTTGGTAATCATTCACTTTATCCCCTCAGTGAACAAAGTACCATTTTGTGGCTACTTTTTTCACGTTCATTTATAATATCTTACCGATCTACTGCAGGAACAGCAAAGGTGCCACTTGGAGTCATCATGGCGCCAGGTGCTTTTGGGCCTTCAACTGGCACCATAAAACTACGGGGTATGCCTGTACTCCTCCTTATGTCAACCGATTCACCCTACAAATCAGAAAAAGTAGTTTCACTAATTATAACATTTTAATAAGAAAATAAATGCTGTTTTCAATAGCCATAGATGAAGGATATCAATTACATTAGCTCGTGCCGATGCAGCAACAGGACAATCTTTAATCCAATGTCCGCGTTTCTGGCACTTGTAGCATGTATAATTTGGTGGAACAACTCCTCTTTGGTTTTGGCCTCTAATTTTTTGGTAGCTGAAATTTATAAATACGTTTACATGAAAAGACTTATAGAAATATACATAAAACATCATCATAGTTTAAGGGCTTATGAAATACTAGCTTATTATCTTAATACCCGCATGTAATTAGGTAAGTAATATGGTAATTGTATCACGCTCAAAGCACTAATCACAGGTTTTATACTAAATTTTATCGTCATTCGTTTAGCCGTTTCAGAGGTGAGTGGTAACCAACACATAGGGACTTTCGCAATTATTAATATAAGTGTGACAGCTACTCACAGTTAGTGATACTTCACTACCTAACGTAGAACCTAGGTATCTTTGTGATATTTTTTTAGTCACAGCAATGGACACAGTTTATGATTATTTTTACTGGGCTGGAACAATATGGCACAAATCTCCACATATTAAAAAGAGAAATTGTCTAACAACCCTTTGATTATTGTATAACATTTTTACCTATGTTATGAAAACTATTTTAGCCTAGGTAATTAAAGGCAGTCCACTTTAATAGGGGGCGGAGATACAGGACGAGGGAGATGCACATGAGATTACATTTTCGAAATAGTTGAAGGTTTTGTTTTATGAAACCACATGGACCTTTGGCACGTCAGTCCATAGCTAATACCGCTCGGCCATCACAGGTTCTAGTATATTATATGTATACAGTATTGCTTCAAAAGTTGTATTTATTATTAAGTTGCAAGATAACTCTGATCTTAGAAGCAACTATATGTAATGATAAGCCAAAATGATGATGGCTGCTTCTAAAATAAAGAATAGAGTTTCAGTGATATTGATATGGATATAAATAATTTAGGTACTTATATTTTTTATATATTTATCTTGCATAAATCAAATATAAAAAGTTAATTACCAAATACATATTTCATTTTATCACCAACATTGTTTGCAATACCTACGAATTCATAAAAACTCATCATCAAATAATTTTCTCTTCAAAAAACACCACATTGCCTACAAATAAAAATGAAAAGAAATGTAATGCGAGCTCAAAAACATCAGAACGTAAACCTTACCGCGTCGGGTGTGGTTTTAAATATGTACCGTGCTGCTCTCTGCGTTCGCCGTGTGGACTCGAATCATGCGATTATACCGCGGCGCGGGTTGTGTTGTAATTCTGCGTTGTTTACTTCGGAAAAAATTACATAGTGTGTTGTAAAATAGTAGAGAAACTTATGGTTTCTACGTTTTAACGTTTCAACTCAGGATATGAAAAATTGGGGAATAACTTTCATAAACGAGTATTATAACAATATTTTGGAAACCCGTACTTGAAAACCCTAGAATTTTTTGAAAAAAAGTTTTATGCAACATGACCTTTACATTAAATCAAAAAGATCTTCGGAACATTGTAAGCCTTAGAAAATTTAAAAATAATTTCCAGTTTTTTTTCGTTTCTTAATTTTACTTCAAATATGTGCTACAAATATCATAAAATATTTCCTTGAAAGAGGTCTTAGATGTGACAACAATCTAATTTAGTATTTGTGCTGTCAAAGTATAAGTTGATGTCGTATTTTTCAGTTTTGATTTCATATTTGGCCTAAAAATGATACAAAAATAAACCAGAATCAAGTTGTAGATGTGACAAATATTTAATTTTGCTATTGAGTTATCAGCCGTACTTGAAGTAAGCATAAATAATAAAAGAAATATTAATATTGGCAACAAGTACCTAGTAGTTTGCTAGATGAATATAATGGACAAAAAGTCCAAAAATCCCTGTCAAAAACTCATCCAGGCCCATTGATTGATATTGATATTAAAAATAGTAAACATGTAATGATATTCATTCATTTTAGGCAATAAACAACTTTTAAAACTCCTATACTTTAGACCTATTAATAGGTTATTTTTAATAATAACAGAACTATCTGGCATCAACTGTCACATCAATAGCTGTCACATGTCTTAATAATAATCAAGAGGCCTATGCCAACTGATTATTTAGCGACAACCATAAAACCAAAATTTTAAATTTTAATATCTCCAAATTTTTTAAATTTTTTTTTATTTAATTAAAATTATAATAATCGTATTAAAAAAATTACAAAAACATAGAAAACAATTTTTGTCATGCATGGCTGTGATAATTTAAGTTTTTGTATATTTATTGACTCTTTTAATGGATTACTATCACACCACGAAACAATTTTTATAATCTCGCCATCAGTAAAGGAGAAAATGCATTTCTATGGATTTTACTAGATTTTGTAAATATCTCAAATTTATAATAGATAAAGCAAGAAAAGTTTCCATCGACATTTTGATTACATTTAAGCTTTCCTAAACAGTTATAACATGAGGGCAACGGCAACTTAGGTCAAATTCCACACTGTGCAGCATCATCTGAACGGAGCCTAACAAAACAAGGAGAACCTCAAAAAGATATCCACAAAGAGATTGTATCCGTTTACAAGGATTCCGCTTCTTCGTTGTCTACCATTCAAAAGTAGTCAAAAGAAGATGACCCTCGATCAGCTTCCCTACCATCCAGGAAGAAAATGTGAAAAAGGTTGAGAAATTAGTACTCAAAGATACTCGAATAAAAATTTGATGATAGAGATCACCAAACTATAATAATACTAAATATTTTATGCATGATTTCTGTGACTTTTGCTCGAAGAGGGATTAAAATTTAATTCAAAAAGTAATTAAAAGTAGAATGTTAATTATCAGATGGATTCTCAAGATGAGTCCACTACAAATGATACGTCATTTGTAGTGTATAGTCAGTTGCATTCTTTCGTATAGATTTTACATAGGACTAAACAGCTTTTGGGTGTGATTTTACCTTTTCTCACATAAAAGTTATAAATGATGAATGACACTCATTTTGCAGATTTATTTTGTTGTTTTCTGAGCATAGAAAAAGTTCCATAGTTATTAGGATTAGATGCCTTAGATGTTATTATTATATTTTAAAAAGTATTTACAAGTAAAACAAATATTAAGGTAATATTTTTGACATTTAGGTACTGTTAATGTTAAATTGTTTATTTACAGTTAGTCAAATAAATTATCAGAATGATAATATTTTTTTGAGAATGCAAACTACTTGGTTAAAAGTTTAATACTCTAACCTAAATATATTATGACCTCGTAATTATATTAATCAGGTGCCTTACTTGCTAGGGTCGTAGTCAAATGTAGATTGTGAAATCATAGCATTTATTTTATCCTGTTCGCTACCTTCCATGCGAGACAGATCGGCCAATCCCTTGTTTGGAGCCACATCTTTGTGAACTGAAGATGTCAAGCTGTTGGAACTTTCCCACTGTTTTTTTGGCTGCTGTGAGAGTGGTACTCTAGCAACCAATAGTGAAGTATTTTTTGGAATCAATGTGTGATCATCCACATACACTGTAAAGAAATAAAAAACAAAATATATGAGTTTCTCTGTATGTGGTTTTAATATAATTTACTCTTTGGATATATGTGTAATTTTATTTTAATAAACTGAATCTTGTTGTGGCCTCAAGACTGATCTTAGTTGGTAAGCTCTCAAGACTTGGATAGCATCTTACTTCCATCGCTACAAGCACATATTGATAGCTTCCCAGATATTCCAGCTCTCAAGAATCAGCATCTTATGAACCATCTTACACTCTTAAAACCTGATATTGTTTGTGGTATCAGCTAATAACCAGGACTCAAAATATCTAATAGTGTCATGTGATTATGATATGTTAAGCAATATTTGATGTTTACTACATACCAAAATATGCAACATTTGGTACATATCCAATATATATTTGATGTTTTTTAAAATGTTGTGATAGGGTATTGTAAAATAATATAAGACATTTAACAGATATTAATGTTATTGGTTGGTTATGTCAATGATATTGGCCACATAAACATGTATAGGCAAAAAAAACACATCAGAATGTCAACAAATGGTATTACATAACAATGCACCAGGAAATATTTGAGGCATCTATGGTTAGGTTGGGCTAGTACTCATGGGGAAGAGTAGGCTCGTATGACATTGGTCCCTCTCTAATTTGTGCCCGCACCATTCCTACTCAGATAGACTGTAGATACTGTCTTAATGGTTAGGAATTGTGCCGGCAGCTTTGACTTCGACATACATCGAATCATATCCCAAGATTAGGTATCAGTCCGACCCTTTCAAGTTTATCTATAGCTGTCACCTCTATATCTGTGTGATGTGATGTAGACTCTGAAACAACCTCGGAGGTGGAGTCGGTACGTACCTATTCATTCTAAACACCTTGATACCATATTGAGAACATCCTTTTAATATGGAGGATGTTTACATCAAACCGTTGCGAAATTTAATGAAATGAGTACCTTGGATTTATAATATATAATACGAAATTTCACAAGGTAAGAAAGTTAAACGATTTTCGAGAGCGTCAGGAATAAGAAAACGACAGTCTTAGAGATTTCATCATTTTTTGAGTATACGCATACTGTAAATGTGATTAAAGAACTGAGCTGCATGAGTTATAGGATAACATGATTTTTGTATTGTAACCCATCATTTAATGAAACGGTTACCAAGGTTGTACCTGGAGGTATAACAGGTAACATAATCAGTAAAATATTGTTATTGTTATACCAAGATGAAATAAACTACATATGATGTGTTCTGGTGCTAATCTGCAACCTTGAAGGTTATTCTATAACTAACAACTAGCAATATGGCTATAAACACATATTGTAATAATTGTATATAACACATTGTTAAAAGACGTTTAAAAGAATGGCCCTGAGTTTCTTGCCCATTCTTCCCGCAGTGGCTCTATAATTTTTTTTTGCTTAACTTGGCAGTACAGTGTGAATATTTCAATATTAAATTTTGTAATTGACCTTCAAAAGAGCATCGTAGATGCCTAAATTGAATAAATGATTTTGAATTTGAGGCCATGACGGTCAATGAGTAACCTTCTTGCTGAAATCATGCACCTTTAGGTAGAAGCTACAACAGGCACAGTAAAGCTTTGGCTATTAGCCTTGAAATGACATATGTCATTCTACCCTACAAAATTATCAAACATTATGATAACATGGACAAAGGCACATCTCATGCACTCAGGTAACACCCTGACACATATTCTAGTCAGAACTAGAGCAAAAAAAAAACAGTTTCGTGTCTTCACACTGAGAGAAACCTGCAGAATAAGTTAGAACACAGTAAACAAAGGCCATGTTTCCAACTTAAAACAAAATGCTGACAATAACCTGCTAAAGCTACAGAGAGAGGAATTGCACCTTGTTATAGGCCTCTTTACATGTCACTGTAATCTGAAATACTTTCTGTACAAAACTCGAGGAACTGACAGTCCTCTATGTTGAGGCTGTATGTATGAAGAAGAGACATAGTATTGAAATAACCAAAGCTTTTGGTTGAATAGGGCAACATTCTCTTCTCTTCAAGACCATAATATATGATCTGCTCTCTCCTCTGTGACATAATTGCTGACTTCCTGCGCCTACATATTGAAAGTGTCCGATGTGACAATCATGCATTGTGCTGATTTCAGGTCAAATGATGCCTACATATTGTAAGTGTCCGATGTGACAATCATATTATGTTGTGTTGATTTCAGGTCAAATGAGAATTGGCACATGGGACTGTCTTATCAACGACACTGTTTCTTTTACATATAAATGGTATTATACTACCTGATGACATTCATTGCTATGCAAACAAAACTACAATCCACAGACATTTTACAGGGAGCTCCAAAATATATCTTGATAGGGTACTAAAGTAACTCAATTGGGTTTAACGCCAGGAAGACATAAGTGTGTATCACACAGCGATAATATATTCTCTTCTGAATATGACCTTACCAGTACAAAATAACCTAAACATCCTAGCCATATCCATAGCAACCTTTACAAGCAAAACTACAATAAAACCCAGGGGCACCATTGTGTTGAATATTGCTACCACCTCTAAGATTGCCACCACTGTCCTCCAAAGTATAACATAAAAGGAAGAACAATTCAAAGAATGTTTTAAGACTCTTGGTTTGCAATTTATATTTGAATTATACTTATAGTCACCCAACTAGAATGCAAAGCATGTTTTATTAACCAGCACAAGAGTAGACCTTCATCTGCCTATGTATATGTATACAATAATAACCCCATTACGATCTCCTCGTCTGACCCAACCAACTGGCGAGACTTCCAGACGTCTATAACTCGCAAAGGGGCTATCTAGACCACTTTATAATATATAAACATGTTTGGATTCAAATACTAACCATGTTCCAGTAATCCTGACAATTGGCACTTGCCCTGAACATAAATAGTAACCTTATAGCGCACAGACTGGAATTCTTCAGAAAACTAGTATATGGGGTAGTGTCACGCCTGTGCTAAAATAGGATATGGTTCAACTACGATTTGTATCATTTAAAATTAATTTTAAATGATTAAGTTTAGTTTATATGGAACTAATCCCGATTTAGCCTCAATGTCAAATAAACTAGTTTAAATTACAACTGATCATTCCATTCCTAAGTCATTGCTAACACAATTTTTGCCTGCAAGGGCCCAAATAGGATAGCCAAAGTGACCAAATAAAATTTGTGGAAGTAATTTTTGCTAAAAGCGTACAGTCTTAGAGCCTTATTGGTTTGCAATTCAGACTGCTAGAGTAGTTACAATGTGATTTTAATGAGATAACTTACCTTCCTTTGTTTGAGCATTAGTTATTTCTA
This sequence comes from Plagodis dolabraria, assembly GCA_963854805.1. Classification (NCBI taxonomy): domain Eukaryota; kingdom Metazoa; phylum Arthropoda; class Insecta; order Lepidoptera; family Geometridae; genus Plagodis; species Plagodis dolabraria. Next base: position 16,916,895 of record OY978447.1, on the reverse strand, counting down.
GGTCAAAATCAGATGTTTTGCCGATTCGCTTTTGTTGAGATATAGCTGATTTCAAGTCGCCAACTGATATGTGAAGACCATCAAATGTTACAGTGTCATAATCTAATGCACTTTTGAATTTATAGTGTACAGACATTTCCGTACGTCTGTAAATTCATTTGATTAAAATTGCTTACCAGAGCATGTTATAATATTTACAAATTGTCTTTATTAGCTTACTCCAATGAGTACAGCTAACTAGTTTGTACCGAGATTGTTCATGACATGTACACGGCTTGCTTCAAACATTGGTTAGATATGTTTGAAATATCAAATAGACTGCATCTGTAAATTCACCGACAATCTTATTTCTACTCTTCCGTAAAATCAATGAACAGAAATTAGGATTTATTTACTTCCAGTATCGCAAGGAAAAAAGAAACGCACCGCTTAACAAAGCAATCAACCACCATTTTAATTTATGACCACAGACGATGCTATGCGATTCGATTCGAGCTCATCAACAATCTACACAGATATATGTCGATATTACAAAATATATCGATATATGAATACGATATATCACTTCCACCCGACATTATCGAATAACCTAGTAGTAGATAATACGATAGTATCGATATGTATATCGATACATCAATCGATATTATTCAATCGATACAACACCATAGCTTACTTGACATATTTGACCAAAACCTTTCCATTTTCAAAAGGGATGTTGGCAAACTTGTTTTTTATGGCAAATTGATCGTTAACCTTGCTAACACCACTTTAATTTTATCATTTTTAATTAACTTTTAACAGTATAACATAAGTGCATACTGCTAATTATGCTGATCATAATGTGTACACATATATAGGAATATTTTCCGGCTCGTAAATGTTAATCTATATCATATGTGTTCTCTTAGTGAATGTATTATGTTATTGTATCAATATAAATATATAAATAATTAGGTACTGATTTATGGTTGGCAACGTATTTAAAACGTAAAACCACGAATTGTGAATACTTAGCCTTCATGCCTATGCCTAACGGTTTTTTTTATGCAAGCCTATTTTTTATGCTAGGCCTAGAGAAAAATATATTGGGAATGAAAAATAAAGTTGATTTATTTCATTACCCTAGCTGTTTTTACTTATATCAACCTGTCAATTATTTAATATTATAAACTAGCTAAATACAAGAAATCCATTTTTACGATATATCGAAAATATCGATATGTTTCTCCGATATATCGCAAAGTATCGATACGACGCTACGATATATTATATCGATACTTTTTTGTTTGAACATCCCTAATTAGAATCTTTGTTCAATGCGCCGTGCATGCATACGAAAGAAAACCCCAAGCAGAGCCGCGTTCCAAGCGTCAGAATGTAGTTGTTTATTTGCTTTATCTTACTCCAAGGTTTGGAACGACTCGGTTGTTTTATGAACTCAAATATCGAATTTTGGCGGGGAACTAGCAAAATATAGAGACATTTTATGTTGTTTTAAAATCAATAACTACCGTTACCTGTGAAATACAAAAGAGTGCCTATTATTCTCTCATCAAGAAATGGCAAGGTCATGTCAGTTAGAGATTCAACCTTTTAAACGACCGTTTTTGATAGTTAAAAAGTTGCGCTCTACTCGAAGGTTGTGAACGAAAGTGAAAAGTTGCACTCCCACTACGGTTTAAATCACGCAAACACTGCTGTCACTGCATACATTACAAAAGCTTGGTTCATAACTGAAATACGAGATATACACTGTTTGCGCGCAAACGATGAGAACCGATATGTAGCCCCGCTTATAACATGTGCTAACTGTCAATTTGCTTTTTCGCAATTGACCCAAAATAACCTTCACGTCAATTATTGATAATAGAAGTATTGCATTTCAAGGCATTATTTTGTGAACAGATGTTCGTAGGTTCAACATTCAATTAAAATTAAACAACAACGACAACAATAAAAACCACCCCATCTATCTGTAAAGATTTGAGTTTGATGTTTGTGCACACATTGCACTACCACTTTTCTGTGAGCGTTGTTTGCGGCTGGAAGTGACGTCAAGATGACGTCATTATGCTATCGTGGTGTCTTTTTAGCAAGTTATAAACCGACCGTTTGCGTGCATACAGTGCAAATAGCACATATTTGCGTGACATGAACCGTAGGGCTAGAGTGCTCTCTAACCAAGGTTTGGAAGGACCTCCAGCCATAAGCCACCCAAAGAAGAAGAAAAAGGAATGAGGCTCATTTACATTACAACACGATATTTGATTATTATTTCTTTGTTAATGGCTGCTGCGGTTTAATGTTACCACAATTTTGCCATTGTCCGTTCATGCTAGTTTCATAAGTCACGTAGAGTTATTATTTTAATTTAGAATATGATCGGTATTTAGAATGAAGAAACGAACAGACTTTCGAAGACCATGATGATTTATACAAAACAAAGAAATAACGTCAATAAATAACTAAAATAATCTTAAAATACTTATTACTAACATTAACCTATATAAATGTTACAGTACATACAGCTATATATATATAAAAAAACAAACAATATTCACAATTTAATATTGTTAATATTTAGAAATTTACACAATACATGGTTGATTAATGGGGAAAACATAAGTTAAAGAAGACATTTAATTGATGTTGGACGAGAGACTTCAGGAGGGAGGATATCATACAGTGAATAGCAATGATTTGGACATTCAAAAAAGATGTGGTCTACGTCTCCTTCGTCGAGACCACAATCACACAATGAGTGAAGAGACTGATCCTAATTTTCATTAAGTGAACTGGAGTACAGGCATGACCCAGTCGTAGACGGCAAAATGTTGATGTAGTTACTTTATTGGCTTTATGAAATTTGAAATACCAGGGAGTTTTTGAAATGGTGGGTTGAATATCTCCATAATGTCTACCTTTGTATGTAATGGAATTTTCCCAATATTTAGACCAAGATTCAAACAGCCGTAATTTTGGTAAAAGACACAAGTCATGGGAGTATATTTTGAAGTGCTCAAGGGAACCTATTTGTGAACCAATTTTTGCGCAAGAATCAGCTGTTTCATTCCCAGGAATTCCAGAATGGCCTGGAATCCAAGCAAGAACAATGTTGATGCCAAGGGTATGACAATGAAAAAGAGACTCTCTAATATTTAAATTCAATGGGAAACGAGATTTTGAACGAAATGGATTGGACAAAATACTTTGAAGAGAATTTTTGGAATCGGAGTAGATTATAGAATTATATAAATTATGGGATTTGACAAACAGTACTGCTTCCAGTAAAGCCAAGGCTTCACCAGAAAATATGGAAGAGAAGGGCATTTGAAGCTTAAAGAAATTTTGGAAGAGGGAAACCATACTGCTGCACCAACCACACTATTAGAAGATAGTTTAGATGCATCTGTGAATAAATAATGCCAACCTCTATATTGGGTATTAATCCGTTCACTGAATATGACACGGGCGTTAGGACACTCCTTATCAATACCAAAATGTAGTAAAATTTTAGGCTCAGAAATAAGTACGAAGAACCTCATAAAAAGTTGCGAAAAGGGGGTTTATGGGAAACTGACAAAGAGGATCAGGTAGTTTTGTAAATTTAATATAACTAATGACAATGCATGGGAGACTATCCATGTTCACTGAATCATAAAAGTCAAGAAGAAGCTTTAATTTTGGAATGAGAGGGTGCTTGCAATTTTGAATTAATTTGAAAATAAATCTATCTGAAGGAAATTGCCTACGAATGTTTTAGGGTGACTCACCACATTCTACTTGCATTGCATTGATGAGTGAAGATTTTATGGCTCCTATTATACGCAGGCATTTTGATTGGATCTTGAAAATTTTGGCTTGATTAGATTTGTTACAAGTATTCAGAAGATATGAGCCATAATCAAAATGGCTTCTAATTCATTATGGCATTGTATAAAAGTTTTTGGGAGTTTGGATGAGAACCCCACCACACCCCTGAAAGAGACCTCAAAATATTAACATTTTTTTCAGCTTCTCTGCTATTTTTTTCTGCTCACATCTAGTTTTATGCCTAAAAATTTAGTATTATCAAACTGGGGAATGATTTCTTGACCTACGAGTATGTACAAAATAACTGGAGGGATAATCCTATTTTTAGTAAAAACAACAACAGAACTTTTTGAATCTGCTTGCAAGACGATGTTCAAAAAACCAATTGTTAAGATATGATAAAGCTGTATTTAGTTTATTGGTTGCTTCATCAATGGACTGAACTTTAAGATATAAAGCTAGATCATCTGCATATTGAAGTATATCACAGAATGGTAGAACATATCTATCTAAGTCATAGGTATAAAGGCTATACAGTAAAGGACTCAACACTGAGCCCTGGGGTAAACTTCTCCAAATAAACTTAGGAGGGAGAAAGTGCTAATTGTATTTTACTATCACAGTACGTTCTATCAGCATATTGCATATGAACCGTACAAGCTTTACTGGTATACCTATCTGAATAAGCTTATTCCTGAGAACTGGAAGAAGGACATTATCATAGGCAGATGCTATGTCCAGGAATACTTCAACAAGGTATTTCTTTTCCTTATATGCAATGTTGATGTCTGTTGTCAACAGACTTAAATTATCCATGGTGCTTAATCCCTTTCTAAAGCCAAATTGAGTCTTTGCTAAAATAAGCCCATTTTCCACAATCCATTCCAGTCTATGCTTAATCATATGCTCATATCTTACTCAAAACTAATGATAAAGCAATTGGTCTGTAACTGCTTGGATCTGAAGCAATTTTACCAGGTTTTAAGGGAGGAAGAATTATTTGTGGTTTCCATTGATTGGGCACTATACCATGCTCAAAAAAATAATTTACCATATCTAAGTAGGTTTGCTTACATTTTATTGAGAACTTGATAATAAATTATTATGGAATACCAGGATATGAGTCAGTCAGTCTGTCTAGTGCAAGGGATAATTCTTGGAAAGTAAATGGACAGTCAAAACAATTATGACAAGGAAGAAGTGATAGGGTCAAAGGAATAAGATTAGCAGAGGGAACTGAAGGAGGAGCCAACTTATCCGAAAAGGTCTCTAGCCATGATAAAGGGTCAATTGAAGAAACAAATAGGGTGTTAAAGGAGGGATACAAAGGAACCTCGGAAACGTTTTATTTCTTTCCATACTAGTGAGGAAGGATCTCAGTGATAAGCCTTAATCAATTTTTTATATTTGGCTGCTGCTGCCTGGTACATTTAAAAGTTTACTTCAGTCAAGGAATAATTTTAATTTAGTTCTGCTTCTTTTCTTCCTAAAACAGCTTTAGTACATTCAAAATCCCACGATGGGGTGGAGACTGCAAAATCTTTTGGTGCTTTCTTCAAAGGAATATGAAAGGAGGCTGAAGATATTATCATATCTATAAAAAGGTTACATGAAATTAGTGGATTAATATCTAATGGATAAACAGATGAGGATTCTAATTTAAGGGCTGATGAGTATGAAAGCCAATCAGCTGCAGAAAGTTTGTATTTTAGGGAAGGACTAGGATTACAGTATCGTGTGACTCTGTTTTGAATGGAAATGTTGATAGGAAAGTGGTCACTCCTTTGTGTTACTGCAACAACCGTAAACACAGCAATATTTACACCCCGGTATTGGGACAGAATCTCAAGCTAGCCTACCTGAGAATGAGGGAGTGAACTCCCTGAATTAGAGGCACCACTAGTCCGGTGGTGGTCCCGGAAACCGCGCGTCCCGCGCACCACCATTCTTTCGCACTCACACAGCCCCGAACGCTTTTGTGAGCACACATACTTGAGTGTCGCTTTTTCGGGTGTATATATTCCATCGAGTAACTAACCTCAAGAGAAGCCATTCTGGTTGCTTTGTACGAAAACAGAGATTTGTAGTAGTGGAGTTATATCCGAACACTACTGCTCTAAAAGCTTACTAGAATTTACCTATCTACATACCTACGCACATGTATATGCAGTTTGTAATGAGAAAGAAAGAACGTTCAAATATTATGCGTCATATCTGTTCTAAGAAAGAGATAAATAAGCAATTCGTGTAACCACCGAACCGCCACGAGACGTTCCGATCACCATTAAACTGCGATCTCTTTCACTCTCTTACACCAAACGATACACATATCTCGCTCATCCATTTCATTATGATTAGTTCCTAAGATAAAACAAAATAACGATATTTTCTATTTCATCAATAAAAGCAATATTTACGCGTGAAATGAAACAGTTTTCTTATCTCTCACATTGCTTGTATAATTGGTGCAGAGTCTAAAGACACAAGGAAGGCATATTGTCCATAGAGTATTCCTAAAGAACACGATTAGCGGCGATGTATTCACCGGACGCTCGGAATTGCAAGACTGGTGACCCTGGTAACTACCCTAAATTCGTCTAGTAAATATGGAGGGCACACAACACATCTACAGGTAAAAAAATCTTAGTACGAAATAAATTCAGTAAATTTTTCTCTTATCAAAACGCTTTCTAATTGGCTAAGCACCACCACGTGGTTTATAGTGATGGGACGTGATTAATGTGCTAATTTAATCGATATCGATAAAATCAATATTTTGATGAAATACAAAATAAGCGTCTCTATCTAGCGTTGAGTGTGAATACTATGTTATTACAGTCTATGGAAGTAGGTAGACAGCAGAAACTACTTTTTATGTGTAACATTATGTGTTCACCATTGTAAGAATTTACCAAATGTATATAGCTTTACCTATTGTTATTTTATAACAAAATCAAAATTAGTTTTTTTATCACAAGCTAGGGTAGGAATTATTTGTAAATTCAATATAATACTAGCGATTCATTAATAAGTACTTTCTGAATTTTGTGATTTGATTTTTTTAGACTTAAAGTAATTATATACTTATACATTTAAAGATTCAAATGAGCCATACAGAAATAAAGAAGATTAAAACACCATATAATAAAATAAGTTTTGAAGCGCTCGTAGAGAAGTTAGCTTAGCTGTTCTTAGCCGATCAGCAAAGTTAAGCAACGTCCGCCGCGGTCATGAGTTGGATGGGTGACCGCTAGTGACATAAATATTGAGCGCTTCCGTCACGGTAATAATATCTATATAGTATTTCAACTTCATAGAAACGGATGAAACGCGAGTTATATCAACGCGCCTCGATCTAGGCCTGCGCTCGGCACGCAGACCATCTTAAGTTTCGTGACGCGACGGTGCGGCCGAGACGAGCGAATGGTGTGTTTTTTAAACAATCACCACGCGATTTTTTCACCTAAAATAAGTTCATGTACATATTAAATATGACGAGTAAGAATATATTGTGCTGTTTTTGGTTGCATGAATACATCAAAAACAAATCCAGAGATAACTTTTTGCGATTACCTGGAAACTGAGAGGTAATACTATAATAGTATATTATGATAAATACAAGTGAGCTAAGTTGCTCGTTATTCACAATTTACATAAAAAAAATATATTACACAAATGCGATACAAACAACATTATTTTACTTACTAGTAAGTAAAATTATTTTATAGTCTACATATAGTTGACGGTACATTATGTGTATTTTTATTGGACAAGTATTTCCTTTTAAGCCCGAAAAAAAAATGACTCAATTAATAAAAAAAAGTTAATAGAGTAAAGGAAAGTGATTAATACGAGTGAAATAGGTAGTTATAAGCTATTATTAAAATACGGATTTTAAAAATACTTTGAAATTTAATAATAAAGCATTTCGTACGTCTCCCATATATTTTTTAGTCGTAAATTCTTAAGACTGATTTTTTATTCAAACATAAGCATGGTTTTTGATTAAATCTACCTGCTATTAAAAAAAACACGCATTTTTAGGGAACACTTCCTGTTCAATTCACAAAGTAATTTATTTGTGTAAAAAAAAGTATATTAACAATCACAAAACTAAATGGAAACACAAAGTAGGCTAATGTAATTAAAATGCTGGAGGCGGGCACCCCTATCGCATATTTACGTACAGCGCGGCTGTAGGTAGTTATTTCAAGGACAGAGTCGAGTTAAATACTGTTTAGATTAAATTACCGTGCTTCCGTGCTTCAGAGGGCACGTTAAACCATCGGTCCTGGTTTTTGTCTTAGGATGGCAGTCGTTATAGCATGGTGGTAGGGCATTTGTGAATGCCTGACTAGCTACCACCCTCAAGTAGAAAATCTGTAGCCAAGCGCCTAACGGTGTGACCGCTGTCCTCGAGAGCCAGTAATTCTAGGTTAGCCTGAACAACACCTTCGACCAGATAGTGGTCAAAGGCTAACCTATCAGGCATAAAAAAAAGTTTGAATTCGTGCTTAACAATTATAGTCTTAAAAGTTTTAATTTGAATAAAGGAAATAAATAAAGTAGGAATAAGGTAGGACTATGTCTCACATCACTAAAATTCAGTGAATAAGTTACAATGACTCCTTATATAACCTGTGACATCCATCATGATTTATGATAAAACTTATCAGTTATAAAAAAACCAAACACATTACGATACTGTAAGCACCTCACTAGGAAAAATAATATATTAAATTTCGAATAAGTGCAATATCACACATTAGTTGCATGATTGGCCGGACCGTCAATTCCACTCTCGAGCATTCTTCATTTCTCGATCATGTCATGTAAAATATTCGCCAAACTGAACTAAGTATTTATAAAGTAAAAAAACTGTTTAAACTTTGTATTTCCCACCATAAACGCGAGGTTCTAACAACCTTAATAGCCATAATCCTAGGGTTATATATATTTTATTTAATTGCTGATAGGCTAGACCTTGTTTCATAAATACTAACGTAAATTATTATACCACTATCTCACTTGGTAATGGAGGTTGCCGTCGAAAATGATCTGGCTAACCTAGAATTTGTGGTTCAGCTTGATAGATCTTTTTATTTTACGGCCATAGCTAGCCCAGCGGTCATTCGAAAAACCGCTACTATCATGCAGAACTACGTAGGAACACTAGGAACCATAGTTCATTATAAATTATAACTGAATTCTTCTATTTTTCAAGATTTCGCGCCAACTTCCACATTTTTCTTCTTGAGTTTTTGGCTTCGTACATTTCGTACATAGTGCAGCACTTTTTTGCTATGGGTTATGGGTCTTGCGTTGGTTTTTACCGGAAGTCTCTAATCATTACCACTATTCATTATTTTTAGATAAAACAATACGGGTGAAGTTTATTCTGCCTTATAGGATACTGCTATTTTTATTCTTGTCGATATAATATAGCTCATATCTCGGTTTTATCATCACTGGCCAAATAACAAACTTTTAAGAGTTTTGAAATCTTCTTTTGGCAAATTGCCATGAACTTCCGGCGTAAGGTAAAGAAAAGACACACGCGGATCCATTGAGAAAAATACGCGATTTACCAATAATTTATTAACTGGAAAAGGAAGACTTATTTATTAAATTTACACTGTCTGTATTTAAAATGTCCAATAACGGTGCTCCGGACTCCTGGGAGAGTGAAGCCGAAGTTTTAAGTGAAAAAGGTGCAAAGGACTCTCATGATATGTCTTCGAAATTTTCCACGTTGAATGTAAATGCCACTGAGTTCGTGCCTTCTTTTTGTAAAGATAGCGATGACGGAGAGTCTCCTACCACACCACAAAAATCGGAAAGTGGATCGACTACATCTAATTCAGCTAGTAGTCCTGTCCTAAACGGTAAGTCAGGTGTGATATTCTATCACTCTCGTTAATACTTTGAATTGTAATTAATTCACATATTCAGTCTTATTTTGCGATGATTAAAATGATTTCATTCATAATGAGTTTGAATCATAATAACAAACGAATCAAACCCACTGAACTAGCAAGCGGAACATACGTTCGTTCGATGACTTTTTTCCGAATCCAGTTAAAACCGGGTTGTTTCGACACGCGGCGTGCGACTATACTACACTGCTTGACATTGTGTTCCTTTAACTTTCTCCGTTAAAATTCTTTGAAAAACGATAATTTATTGTTTATTTGTAATAACAGCAATGGCAAAAGGTAAGTAGATATTACTTTAATTATATAGGGTTATCGAAATGTCATACACATTGTTGTCTGATGGAATGCAGAAATACTTTCACCTGGTTTTTGGCTGCTTTTTGTACATTTGAACCAAAATTAAACAGTAATTTATCATAACTGTGTGCCAATAATCTTAACATGGTACTAAACTTCTTCACCATGGACAACTTTTAGGATCTGTGTATTGGCAATGGGGTACTAAATATGATGAGGTGGTATTGCATTGTGTTAAGTTCATGTGAAATTGCATCAAAATATTAACTTCCAGTTGCAATGTATATCTAGAAGAGCTCCTTAAAATAGGATAGGTCCTTTTTTTGTATCAAAACTGATTACACATTGCAGAGGAAGAAGCCAGTTTTTGAAACCCAGAATGTCAAAGAGAAGTTGTTTACGAGACAGAAAGGTTATAAAAATTAGAAGAACTTTAGAATTAGTGCTTTGTGCTATTATGTATATAAATTTTTTTTACAGATAAATAGGATGAATAACCACATAAAACTTTATCCCATGCATGCAAAATTTATGTGAAATTAATTATTGAATTTACCCATATATATCTATTTTGAGATACATAATTATTTATTTAATATATTCGAAACACCATATATTGTATTATTTTCACAAGTAACAACAGTAGGGCTTAATCACTTGACTCGCATGTCACCATATTTGGTGAACACCTAACTGTATATGTCAAAAGTCCTTGCCATTTTTCTTTGTCATGGAATTTATGTATAATATTACAAACGCATGGTATCATATATAATGAAGCAATGATTTCTGAATGGTAATTGTTATGCACTGCCATGCTGCAGTCCCATGGTTCGATCCTCACTGCCGGCAGAGCTTTACTGCATTGTGGAAGAGCATTTTGGTAATGCTTGCCTGGCTAACTACTAACCTCAAGAATGAATATCTGTTGCTAAGCATGTAATAGTGTGATCTGCAGCAGTCCTTGAGAGCCAGTAAAATTACAGGCACATGAGACTTACAAACTGTATGTCTCGGGTTGATAGGCACAGTGCAGTTCATCATCTGTGACGAAATCCATCTATCTGTTAAAGGCAGATTACTGCTAAACATTACGTGACTCTTGTGATTGTTGCATCACAATAAAATCAAAAATTTCTATTTAGGACCATTTTTTAATTGTGTAGGCAATTGGAGAGGTGGAGGAAAATAATTGAGAAATCAATAAGATTTTAAACAAATGGAGAACAGTGCTGTAGAGTTCATTTAGTTCCAGTCATAACAATAACAAAATGGCCACCACCTTGGTGTTGCTCTGATCAGGCTATAATTCTACCATTTGCATTTTGTCTGACATAAAATAATCTAAAGACAACCTTTAAAATTACATTTTATATAGTAAAGTTCTCTCTGAAACACTAACAACCCGAAATGTCACAAAAATGACTGAAATGAATCTTGTCATTTTCAGTCCACTGTTGCTGCAAATCTTTGCCATTAAAATACAAGTTTTATAGTGTACCTATATACTGATCTGAAAATTAAGACTGAGTACATTATGCTAACTTGAATATTGTTTATTTTTATTAATATAAACTTGAATTAAAGTAGTACCTTGAAACCTTTGAGTAGTAATGTTTAATAAACCCACCAAACCAGAAAATTGTTAGGGCTATATATAGAAATATATATATATATATATAGAAATGTTACCTTTCACTGTAAACTATAGACAAATTTTATTTGTAATAATTGCAGGATGTGGTGATGGGGGTGGTGAGAGCAGTGACGGCAGAGCGGCGTCTGCTTCGCCTAGAGTTGAGGAACCGCCTCCCATTCCGCCTGCTTCTGAAGCCAGCAGTGTAACCCTGCCTATCCCTACAGATGTTTCACCCACAGCCGACAGTTGGGAGGTTGAAGCTGATGATGCCCTTCTCACTCCTGAAGACAACAACGACCCTGAAGAGGAGGAAGCTGAACAGCAGGTAAAATTAAGTCCATGATGCATTTTAATAAAAAAAATTAAGATTCAGCTGATTTTAGTGCTTGACTTCATCATTGTGTTCCTGTGTTACATAATATTTATTGATTTTTAAATACTTGTCCTTGGGTATATCATTCATATACTTAGTATCTAAAAATGTTGGAATAATTATGTTTTCATAACATTTGAGCAGAAGTTTACTTTTAAAGATCAAGCATGAAAATTCACACACTTGTTACCCATATCTAAATTGCTTGATCACTATGGGTTAATAAACCATTAGACAGCCAATGAAGGCTTGATAGGGATGAGTCCACAGTTTTGACTATCAGTTAGTCTGAAATGTATGTGTATGTATATAAATAATAAAACATAAAATTGGGAGATTATTACATTTATTATGCTTTTTTTATACCAAAAGAAAATCCAGTCATAATAGTGTTTAAATTTTAAATGTCCAAGTTAAAATAAATCAACTTGCATGTTAGAATATAATATGTGAGATTTTTTATTTTTTATTAGTCAATTACACTGATGGCGCACTGTTAAAAGAGCCATTGGCCACTACAATTTGTGTTGTAACTATTGCGCAAAATTTTGATTTTTTCAGGTAAGTCCTAATCATTTAAACTAGTGATAAAAACAATCAAATAATAGTAGTTTATGCAACTGTCATTTAATAGAGGGTATTAAAACATGAGTGTAGTTTTCTGAAACGAGCCACAGGCAGGTTTCAAAATAAGATTACACAAGTGTTTTAATACCTAATTAAATGCAGTTGCATACACTACTTTATTTAATCTTATGGCTATACACTTCTTGATTTTTCTGGCTAAAGATAAAAGTCTTATTATTAGTCTACTTAATTTTTCTGGCAAAAGAAAAAACTGTCAGTAGTCTATTGCCTCGGAACCAGCGCGCTGCGCGCGCAGAGCGCTCGCCACAGGTAATATTGTGTACTTAAATTCAATTGAAACCTCCTTGGTCGGGACACATTGAACTTTAATAATTAAAAAAATGTTTTAAACCATTGTTTTGTTTGGAGAATAATGCTTTGATTTAATTTTTTATTTTCTTAAAGAAGAATGTAAATAAAATATGCCAATAAAAGTCTGTATTTCATTTCATAAAAAGAATATTATTGAATGAGATTCTATAAAGTTTTTTATATCACACCTGGCACATAAAAAAAAAGTATGCTGCATAAATTATACTGTTTATTTTTTTGTTAAGGCTTTCCGAACGCAAGTTCATGTGTTAGAGGCCAACTTATCTCAGTCACACCGGCACAAAACATGCCTATATGTATACACCATGAAAAACATGCAAAGGGTATTTTGGTGATGTGAAAATATAGTACATTTTATCATGTACTGTTACATGTACATTATTGATTGCAAATCTTACAGTTAATGTATTTTAAACCCAGCAAGCTTAGCAAAGCATTTGACTTATAACTTTATATCAATGTATTAGATAGAGGTTACATTACTGGAGTTACACTAAATTTGAGCTACGATGGGTGCTGAGGAGGCTCGGCGGCTTTATTGTGACCTATTGAGCATATTTTTACGCATTGATAGGAAATATAAAGAATTCATAGTTTATTGATTAGAATTGCTTACTTTTATTAGCTAGTATTTCAAAAACCTACTAGAAGATAACCAAACAGTACCAACTAAAATTTTTGCCACTTTGGTTGCGGTAAAAATAAATCAACCTTATCAGAAAAATATTCCCTTGGTCAACCTGAGTCTTGTAAAATTTATTGAATATCATCTGTTATCACCAATATGTTTTTCGGTAAAATCTGTTGTATTCAGTGCAAATTTGTTTCATCCCATATCTTTAGATAATAAATGAAATGTACAAGTTTTATACATACATCTGTCATTTTGTATGGATCCGTTAAAAAATCGGCAGTTAAAGCTCCGAATCTCGATGTATGCTTATAAAAAAACGAGAAACGCATTTGTGTAACCAATATCTTCAAGCCCTTACGAGCCATTTTTTGACGTGACAGGAGTTGAGCATCCAAAAAATTCACATTGTACTTCTTAATAAAATCCTTCATTGCTTCTTCGTCTATGGTGTCAAATTGGGTTATTGTTAACTGCAACAAAGTAAGTGCACCACACTTGTGTATATTCCATACATTTCATGTAAACTTTCCACAATCATCAAAAGTTTGTGAATTACATCACAGGTATGTGAGGGTTATTAAAAATTCGTCACAAGTCTCAACTTTGCAGAAACTAGTAGTAAATACAGGTGCGGCGTGAAGTTTTAGGTATTGTGTTTGAAGCTTTGAATCAATGCAATACCTACCTTAGTTAAAATCGCAAAAGAAGAAAAGCAGCAGGAAAATTGATGTCCAAGTTACATCCATCACATTTTTTCATTATTGTTTAACCAGATAAAAACGCACAAATCCATCTATGTACGAGGGGCGAACATACGTAATTTGTCACTTTGACATTATATTATATTTTCAAGTTGATGTCATCTCAATCTTATACATAGGTAACATGATGTTAATCTCTCACATAGAATTCTTATTTAATTTATTTATATGATTGATCTACTTACTACTATCATTACTACTATCTCCCATTACCAATACATGTCAACCCATATTAAAATCCTTGTTCTGCCTATTGTGTACAGACAATATGTATATAACATAAAAATATTTTGAATGTACAAAACCACTCACGATGCAGTTATCAAACTTTCATTCCAGCATCTTAGTGCCTCAGAAAGACAATATAAAGCTTTATTCAATTTCAGTTCTTTACCTTCATTCACTTTCATTCCCTCCGTGGGAAAAAATAAAATCTCTATTTTCAAAATGCTGTTGGGATGTCCTCCTGTCTAATTAATATATTTGACCCTCTTAGTTTGACTCTATTTCAAAATCTGGTTTAACTGACTTCTCCTATATATAAACAACCTACCTGCTGAGTTTTATGCTCCTGTGTTTAATAATAACATGTTTTTAAAATATTTTAAGAAAACTTTAAGTTAATATTTTAATAAAACTCTTAAAAAATATAGCTAGTGACAATTCCGCCTAATTTTCCTGTTAAGCCGACGTGACGTAACAATTACATCGCAGCCAAACCGGAAGCATTTTCGACTCGTTTCGCTTCTGCAAGCATCGTCAGGAAATCTTGACTCTACTAGCGCACGATCGATAAATAGCTCTTATGTTCAAAAACATGGTTTTCATACAAAATTTGGTACCCAGATTTGATTAGATTCGGTTGCAAAATTATAGATGAGCTACCTATAAAAATAATCACGTACATAATACCTTGCAAACTACCCTTATCATTCCCGAAGTGTTCAATGTGCCTTTTTCTAATCTAATTAGAGCCTTAGTAGTTCCACTATTTTTTTTTTATAATTATGAATCATTGATCAATTAATTATTAATTATATATACATATTATAGTATATATAGTTAAAAGACATAATTTTAATGATATATGTAAATCTATTCTCAATTATTTAATTAAATTTAAAAATTCTATTTCCTGTTAGCTAAACTGTCAATAACATGCCTAAAAAGTACTGAAGACATGAGTAAGAACTTCAAATTAAAATATGAGATGATAAAATCTGGGTAAAATTAAATTTCACCATTAGTGTGAATTTTTACACAGTATATCATCAAACAGACTATATCTGTTGATCTACACCTATTAAAATTGGATTACATTTTGTTAAAGTAAATATTGTTTATTTTCTGCAAGGCAATAACGTAACTTGACATTAGGCAAGTCTTTGTAATAATTAATAGATTAAATGCAAAAAAAATGGTTTTGTTTCGCTGATCTCTATTCTACTCATACACTGGACTTGTGGTTGACAAATGATCACTGTGCCATAGGCCACTTTGCAGCTGTAATATGCTTCTATAATAGACCCATCTATGCATTCATCAGTCGTAACTCAAGAAGTAAATTTAATGTCTAGTATCCAGATGGTCATTGAAGAAATGTAGCTGTAATTTTTTGGTTTTCATCAACTCCAGTGCACTAAGTATGGATGTTACTTTTTCATTTCATCCACTATGGTTGCTGGCTAGTGTTCTTACTTCAATTAGAAATTGATTATTAAAATTTTCAGGTAGAATATATAAAATTATTCATTTTGTTTTTGATCATTGACACCATTTTTTAAATCTCAGGAGGATGGCGAAATTACGAAAAAGATTCCCAAAAAGAAGCCACCACGAGTGGAAGATACAAGAAGCAAAAAGGAGCATGTGAATGTTGTTTTCATAGGACATGTTGGTGAGTAATGTAGTCTAGACAAAAGCTGAAAATCCATCCATTATCATTGATCTGCATTGCTATAAAGGATGGGAGGGATAGTGAAATAGAGATGTTATTCAGTCTAGAACTCAATTACACAGAACTAAGTAACTTAATCAAAAGTATGAACGTGTACATATAAAGAAAGCCACTCAATTTACTAATTAACTAATATATTTTTCAAATTATCGTAAACTCAGTGCACTCGCAGAGTTATATTCGATGTTTTTCTTCTGCATCAGATTTAAATACATTTCATGTTCAGAATATGCTGACCAATCCTTAAAACGAAATCCTTGCTTGCTTGTGCATGTGCAGGTCCCTACTATGTAGTTCTTTTCCATCATCAGACCTCAAGAATTAATGTACACAATATGCTTGACGAGCTCAATCAAATAAGCTGATGATTTGAATAAATATTGAATTAAGATGTGCCTAATCACATACATTTAACCTATGCAACGACCGCATTGCTGTGCTTGGCCGGAGGGTAATTAATAATGTTCTATAAAAAAAATCATGGGTACTAATTGATTGTTATAATGTCAGCATACATTTTGCTATTTAATAAAAAGTCAGGTACGTGTTTTATACTTCTTACAAGTATCAAAGCACTTGTAGGTAATATATTAAGTTATTTATTAATCACTTTGTATCATATAAGTTCAACCACTATGTTACACGTTATGCACAAGTCTAGTATATTGTTATATACACAGGCAGCTCTCTTGCATGTGTGCAATGGGCGTGTAGTTATGCACTGCTTGCCTCAAAATTCGTTCAATAAAGTCGCGCAAATTTGTAAATACGTCCTTAAAGTAACTATTTTAAAATCATACTTATCTCTTGATTTGTACTAAAAATTATTTATTTGTGTTAATTAAATTTAATAATAAAATGTGTTTTAATTAAAAATGACCTTTTCATACTCCAGATGCTGGAAAATCGACAATTGGTGGGCAAATCATGTCATTGACGGGGATGGTAGACAAAAGAACTCTTGAAAAATATGAAAGAGAAGCAAGAGAAAAATCCAGAGAGTCATGGTACTTGTCATGGGCACTTGATACTAATCAAGAAGGTAGGTGACTGTAAAGTGGCATTTAATATTTCAGACAGCACTCTCTAACTTTGGTGCTAATAAATAGATATTGAAGTTATTTTGGAAGTTCAGATGTAGATCACTCTAAATAAATTGAATATAACTTTCAGAACGAGACAAAGGTAAAACTGTAGAGGTGGGGAGAGCATATTTTGAGACTGAAAAGAAGCATTTTACAATCCTTGATGCCCCTGGGCACAAGAGTTTTGTACCGAACATGATTGGAGGTGCTGCGCAAGCTGACCTTGCTGTCTTGGTTAGTATTTTTGAAAGTTGTTCAAACTGTTCTGTTTTTCTAGTTAACATATCATTGGTTCTGTCCATCTAATTGAGATTAATCTTCGCATTAGACGCGCCTTTACAATACGCTACTCGGGCACCAAAGTGCCCTAAAATTATTTTTTTTCCGTCTCTTATCATCATCTTTATACCGTTATCCTATGCATATTATGAGTAACTTCAATTATAAACATCTATGTAACTAAATCAAACCGTAAAAAATCCTGTCTCGATTTAATAGCAACTGACAACTGTTGAAAAATACACACATTGGTTTTACCAAATTGCGAGACTGGACAGAACTAAATATCACTAATACACGTATGCCACACATATGTAATGGAGTGTTAAGACCATTTGTATCATCATCATCATCACTAATGACGTTACAAAACTATGGATATCTATGTTTATCGCTCAAAAAATTAACTCAAAAGTAAGTGAATAACGTGTGTGTGTCTTCGTTACGTCGTCTGACGTGATAGATGTCCGCAAGAGTATACAGCTTTGTCAAAACGGGTCTATCCCACTAGTCCCATAGAGGTATTCCATGATGGGAATACCTCTATGGGACAAGAACTGGGTCTTTGGAATGGAATATTCTTCTCTATGGGTACCATTTCGTCCGTAGAAAGAAAATAGTAATAGAATCGGCGTAATGAATTGTACTAATTATTAGAGAAGGATGCACATACCATAACTGCAATAATAATGAGCGAGACAGATATAAATATTTTTTATCCTTTTCGCGTATACCCTTTTATCTGTTGGGAGCCAGTGGTAACTGGCTCCCAACAGATGCAAGATGACTAGGGTAGAATACTCAGTTTACGGCCATTTAATGGCACATTCAATTTTAAGACGCTAGAAAAAAATCTACAATTGATTGAGCCCTGCGTTGTTTATTGATATATGTACCCTATATAATGTAGTTTACGTATTTAATATTTAATGGAACGTCAAGTGCTTCCTTCTTTATAGAAAAATATATAAATCCAAATATAGAGAAATCGCCGGATTTCGGCCATTTTTTTTAGTTTTCGGTCAGCACTACCCAGTTTTCGGTCGGAACATTTAAAATTGATTTAAAATTAATGTATCCATACAATTAACTAAAAAAAAAACATTTTTATGTGTAATATGTATGTACGTATCTATTTAAAATATCCTATACTAGCCCAACACGCATTTATTCCAACATCCTCATAGTTTTGGCAGTACATACTTAAAACTATACTTTGATGTTTGATTTAATTTGTTACACTTTAATAGTAATACTAGTAATTCTAGGGTGGCCTGAACAACATCTTCGCCCACATCATAATTTACTATCAGGTGATATGGAGGTCAAAGGCTAGCCTATCAGCTATAATTCACAATACATTATTTTTAAAATTCGTTATTATAATCAAATACTATTAAAATAATTATGAAAGAATAACTATAGCTTCTCTCTTCAGCTATAAAACTATTAACAATCAACATTTACTTAGTATAACAGTAAAAAACTTACGGTTGAACGAGAGGCGAGTCAATTTTTTTTTTTGTATTTGCGTGCGTAACTCTTTCTCATCTGCCAACGTGAAATTAAACAATTCTTTAAAAATCGTTTGTTATAGTAACCCAACCGAATAATGTTTTAGGGTATCAGGCGATTCAATCAAAGAGTATTTACAAGACTTTCGTTCCTATATTGCAATATTAAGTAGCTAATATCTAAATAATACTGCAAGAGGATCAGGAATGGCCGATGGATAGGTGCCGGCCGGTGGACCGGTTCCCCTACCCTACTTAATCCATGCAAAATCTATGTATTAACCGACTAGAGAAGATAGTCTTGGCTTACACGTGACCCCAATATTTTCATGCATCTTCATTAATTATTAGGGTTTCCATTGAGTTTGGGATACTATTACCCAGAAAGTAGTTTTCCCATAAAAAGACTATTTTTTTTTATTTATCTCACGAAAACCACAGCCCATAATATATTCAACAAGTTTATACTTAGCTTACCCTACAGAAAATAACGGATTTAAATTCATTTTTATTGTCAGTCCAAGTTTATTGTAGCATTAAAAATACATTTAAACCGTTGTTTAGTTTACTAACAATGGTTTACATTTTTAATGTTTTGACTCCATACATTTTGTCTATTTAGAACAAGTATGAAAAGTGTTGAAGTATATTATTTACTATAGTAAATTAATTCATGACTGTGCTGAAACAGTCAAAATCTGTCACAGTCAAAATCATCATCATTACTAGAAGCTTAGGCAACAAGGTAAGTAAAGATTAACTGTATTTCTCACTCGCATGTTGTCTAGAAATTTATTCGAGAATACGCAAATTTCCGTCAAAACTTTCGTACTTACCTTAATATATTATGTACATAAGATTTATGTTATTTCTATGTTGCCAGTTAAAAAAAAATTAATACCAGATAATTATATGGATTTTGCTTACCGGAGGCAAAAAAAAACGTAAACATAACGTACAAAGTACGGAATGCTTGAATATGCTCTGAACATTTTGAATCTCATTGCTTTCGCAAGACAACACATAATGTAACTTATTTTAGAACGGACTCAATTCCAACACTATTTATTCCTATAAGTTCTATACTTCCAGTTTACTGGGTGTTGTTTAGATGACGTGATTGTAATAATTTCCCATATTTAGACTATAATAGGAAAGCCAAAAGGAAAACATATCTTCGGGTGTAAAATTATTTTTACAACTTTAGTTTAAATTCTATAAACAATCATAAAAATCCAAAACCAATACCTTAGGTTTTATAATGAGATTGGCAACAACTTGAGTATGTGATGATAGGTATTCATGTTTATCATAATATAATTAAATTAAATCTGGTGCTGCTTTTTACCCCATCAATAAGGTTAAATCTTTCACCTGGCATTTCCATAAACAACGTCATAAACTATTGCTATCCCTTAGATATACGCTCATAGCGCTTCTATTACTATTTTCTTTCTACGATTTCGTCCCAGTAGTTCCATGGGACTACTGACACCACAATTTTGGTTGCCAAAGGCCCATTACCACGATCGCCATTTACAGTTTAACAGTGGGATAGACCGGTCAAAACGTAAAAACTACTTAACCAAAAAGAAAAAAAAAAATGGTGTATCATATATTCATTAAGTAGATATTGTTTTACAATTTGACCTTGAAATATTCCAATAATTATTATTTAGCAACCGGCTAGGACTCACGTAATATTTTCCGGATATTTGTCCGACCAGTTTCGACACTAATGTCCCATACTACTCTTTAACATATACATTCCATTCTACGAGAATCTTGAGTGTAGTATCGTGAATATATTTTTCACTTTTTTAACTTTAACAAGTTTTGATAAAAACTACAATAAAATATAATAACTTCCTGTTGGTAATTTCATCACAAGAAATTGATTTTTAATTTAAATTATCATAAATCAAATTATAGCATAACTCTTTTTAAATAGAACAGAATAGTCGAGGTCAAAAAAGATTGTGTCTGCTAAGTTTTGTTATTGGTATGCAGAAAGGGGTTGATCTGTGGATGTCTGATATTAGATCGTTTTGATGACTGTGTGTGAAGCGTATACCAGTCGTCCATAGTTTTGTAATGTCTTTGATCAGCATCATAAGTCTGTTATAATGGAGATGAAGTTGTTTCATAATAATTGTAATTAAACATTTCAGGTAATATCAGCACGTAAAGGCGAATTTGAAACGGGCTTTGATAGAGGGGGACAGACCAGGGAACATGCTATGTTGGCTAAAACTGCCGGAGTCAAACATTTAGTTGCACTCGTTAACAAGATGGATGACCCCACGGTGAACTGGGAAGAAGTCAGGTAAGATAAATTAAACCAAATCCCAAAAATAATATTTATAAACCTCAAAATAGAACTGAACAAAGAAATAAACTAATAACATACAATTTGAATTAGAATATGTATCATAATCTTAGATATTTAAACAAAATCATTTTGAATTAAAAGTAATAACTAAGGTTTCGTCCTATATTTAAATCAGGTCCTAGTTTCAAACTTGAGAGTATTTGATAGAAGTAAATTGTTCAATGAGGTTTTTGTTCACAAGTCGTTTAGTAAGTAAAGTTTAGTTTTTAATTGGGATTGCTTATAGTTATGGCGTAAGACAACGAGTATTCTATAAATGACGATAATCAAATTAATCCAGGACGAAAATGTGTACTTTGCACCTGAAATCCATCACTGGCCACCAACAACCACTTACACAGCAACAAACACACTTAAAAGCAGCTGCTTTTTGAACACTTGTTGTATACGCGATAATAATTTGACTGTCAACTTGTTTTTAGGCCGCTCTTTAGTAAATTTTGTGAAGACCCTTGTCGACGGACGACTTTTTTCCGGGACCTGCCCGAACCCAGTCAGTTAAGACAGAAGGGAAGAATTTTCTAAATCTGAATTTTTTTATAAACGAGAAAATGTTTTTACCCTCTTAAATATTCACAGATTTTGCAAAGATACTTGGATGTATATATTTTCTCTTAACTTTGATCTCAAATTTGTGTACATACCATAATTATGTATATTTCATGTTTTATTAAAAATGTGGTTGTATAGTATTTTGTTCTTAGTCATTTAGTTGTACAGTAATTGAATACTGGTGAATTTCTTCCATAATTATAAATTAGGAATGGGAAATAGACTTGCATGATATATACCATTCCATACATACCCAATTAAAATTCGAAGGACTTGTGGCACATTATAAATAATAGCTTGAGGTTTCTAATGATTTCATATGGGAACGCTTATGAATAGTTTCATGAATCAGGTACTTTCATCAAAAATTTCTGTGTTGCATTAATATAGATTTTGGAGTTAACCAAGAACTTGCACTATATTTACAGGTACAATGAATGCCGAGACAAAATCCTGCCTTATCTTAAGAAATTGGGTTTTAATCCAGCGAAAGACCTATCATTCTTACCTGTGTCTGGGCAAACTGGACAAGGTTTATTGGAAAGAGTATGTATCCACTCTAACATAAATGCAAATCCTATTTTAGATTCTATTACTTTGTTGCTTCTTCAAGACTAAACTTATTTATAACTAAGGGTGAATTATACCAATCTAGGGTTATTATACACATATAACTTTATACTATAAATTATGTAACCAAAAAAGTTATGTGGTTATTGGATATGCCATAGAAGTTAGAGCAAGGGGTATACCAACAAAATCTATTTGTAACCTACTTAAAGACATTGACTACTAAAGAAGAACCATAACATCCATCCTCAAATGGGTATCCAATGCTGTGTTAGTAAAATCTTACTAAATTTGGTGAGGCAGATTATGACATGATGCCAGCTATAGGCATAGAAATTATGTGTATTTATCAGCTGTAGTCAAGTGACCATACTTGATTTTAAATTCTCGATCTATACCGCCAAAATACAATGGTATATTTTTTAAATGTTGACTCCATATTTTCCTTTACTACTGCAGTTTGTCTAATGTCAGATTTAATAAAAGTCAATTCAATCCCAAATTTTAAATACTGCAATATACACAGGTGTCCAACAGAAAACAAGACAAAAGTCTATTATATTCCGTTGAATCCAGAGATTAAGCTATCCACATATTGTTATACCAACTTAGATTGTTGAATTTCACCCTTACTCATGTTACCCTAAATTGTGGAGAGTTAAATTGAAAATACATTTGGCACATAGGGTTGTATCGAATACATAATATAATAGTATTACATTTATGTCCCAATTATTTCATACAATACTTCATATCATTTACTCATATCTGTTCTGCTCCTTGGAAACTAAAACAGTGAATTTTTTTGTAATACATGGCACAGAAATGCTTAGGACTAATACCTTTATTGCATTGTGTAATTAAATTGGACACTTCTCTTGATATTGGGTGGATGATTTATTAAAATTATTATTTTTAATATTAGTGATTTACTTTTTACAGTTATCTGAAGAAATCTGTCCATGGTACAGAGGACCCTCATTCATCCAGTTAATTGATGAGTTGCCATCCCTAAACAGAAAAATGGATGGTCCCTTCATCATGCCAGTGGTAGACAAATACAAGGACATGGGTACAGTGGTTATGGGAAAAGTTGAAGCAGGAATCACTCGCAAAACCAGCACTCTTCTCCTCATGCCGAACAGAGTATGCAAGCTAATATTTAAATATACACAAATTGACATAAGATACTGATTTTCATACTGATAGGGGGATATTGAAATTTCTATAATACAATGAGACTGACAGTTTGTCCAATCTCATTAATGTCTAAACTATTTAGACTTTATTAAGGGATTTTTTTGTTTGTAACTTTTAGATGATTGGTTATGGGCAAAGGATTAATAGAAAACTAATCTACCTGTATGAAACTTTGTAGCAAATAAACACTTGTAGCCAATATTTCGATATTCATAACTCACATCCATGATTATGTTTAAATTTCACCAAGAAATTAATACAAATAATTTATCATACATCCAATTTACACCGTGACATCATGTTTTCAACTGCATACTAGTTTAGCTAACTAACCACTTTATCTGGTTTTGAAGCATGTTATTTTATCTCTGGTTGTTACTGGATAGAAATTATCGATAGTTACGTGTCACATCAAGTGTTAGTTCAGTAGCAATCAAGGTTTCTTGCCAATAAAACCTGTCTGAACATGAGTAAGTGCCTCTTTCATGACCTTCAAGTAAAGTATCAATCATTTACTTCCTCCTTAAAATTACTCGGCTAATGAAAGTGACAATTATTGTTTTTCAGTTCCACAATAGAAAACAGACTTCTGATTTACAACTCGGATGGTTACTTGAGGGATCTTCGAAGTAAATTCAAATATTTGTTCAAAATCTGTCAACAACTTCACTAATTTTGTTTGTCGAAACTAATTATAATCCAGGTAGTTTTTACCCAATATGGAGTTTGCAATAACAACCTTTTTTAGAAACCTATAAAAATTATAGCCAGATGAACCAAGAACTAAGTTAGTGGTAACATTAACTGTGGGTTAGTACTACTCGGCCATTATGAAATTTATATGCACGGTTACTTATGACTTAAACAGGCAATTAGCCTACTTGAGACTTGAAGGTTGTGAAAGAGGCCCTAAATCTATGTTTTGGGTGGTATCTACCTGAAATTGATTGCTGCATTATTGGATGGCAAGTCGCTCAGATGGAGGATGTTATTGATTTATCGATAAGATCATATGCTAATGTATAATTTGTAATATGCTCTACAATTTCTATTGCAATATGTAATTGCAATATTTAAAAGTATAGTATTAATTTAGCGGGTTGTTTAGGCAGATGATATTTTTGAACAGAATGCATTCATGAGAAAGAATTTTTTTTTCAGTGAATGTATTTCAGCTATTTCCTTCAAGCAAAATATTTATTTTACCCATTTTTTTAATGATAGAGATAACTGTTGTAATATTCCCAGCATGCTAAATTGCAATCTTAATATACAGAGTTCTGTGACCGTGGATCAACTATGGTCAGATGACATAGAAGTTACTTCCATTGGACCAGGCGAGAATGTAAAAGTGAAACTCAAAGGAATTGAAGAAGAGGATGTATCTCCTGGCTTTGTTTTATGCGACAGTCAAAACCCCATCACTACAGGAAGAGTAAGAAAACATGGTTAAACATTTATTTATAGCAGTTGAAATGGTATTCATTTTATTATTCAATAAATATTTGAATAATAGCTATGTATACACATAAAGTAGCTCATAGTAGTACCATTTAGTGTTCTCAGAGCTCGCAATATTTATTTGGTATTGGGCTAGCCTTGCTTTACCTGCCTGTTGTTAAGCGATGATGTTGATGGTTAGAGGTAGTAAGGCGGAAATGAAACTGGCGCACAAATGTAACTGCCAAAACGCTGTTACGTGCTTGGCAACAGATTTTATGTTGGAGTTTTAGTAGTCAGCCAGGCGAGCATGCAAATGCTTTAATACCATGCTAATAAAGAAAATCTACATGTAAGTGTCACCTAAATACCTAATTACCTAAATACAGCAAGACAGTATGAGCCTTATATTTCATTTGATAGATATAACATCAGTGATATGTATTATACCCAAATTGACTCTAATACTGTTATGCTATTTTTGTGTTATACTTATATCATAAATAATTTATATTTTTTTGTGTTAAAGGTTTTTGATGCTCAAGTAGTTATATTGGAACATAAGTCCATCATATGCGCCGGTTATTCTGCTGTTATGCACATACATTGTGCAGCTGAAGAAATTACAGTCAAGGTATGTTTACAATAAATAATCATATATTAAACTATCTCTTATCCTAATGTTCCACCTGAGTCTTAACGCGTATATTAATACGTTAATTAAGCCTTTATGTAGATGAAGCCCAACATTTTTAACGTGTAAAATTACAAACGGCGTTGTTAATGGTATTAAAACGCTTAGCAATAGGTACTTCGTGTTCAGGCAGAAACTAGTTTTCTGACAATTGGAGTGATCAACGAGAAAGCGTTGGAGTTATTTCTATTAGAACCATGCCTTCGGAATAAATGCATATAATAATTGGCACAGCTGCTTCAACCTCCATTTTTGTGTAGGTTAATGCATTACTTCTATACGAATTAACTCTTGGGCGTTGTATTAAATGTAGCCATCGTGTATTTTAATGCCTGTAGTTGCATTAGCGTTATCTCAGGTGGAGCAGTAACATCTGTTGTGCAAGGTCAAAAGTATCGCAGCCATTATATTATGATATAGATACCTTTTCTCACGTGACTTTTCGGCAAGGAGTTTATATCAGCATTCTTAACTTGCTGTTTCAATCCCATTGGTGTTAATTTGCTCACTGGACTCGCATATATTTTGTTATTTGTTGTATTATATTCGTTTTCCCTATAACTATGATTTTCGCAACTTTTTATAGGCACGTTTTGAAACTGCAATTTATCTATTTTGATAAATATAAAAAATTTACAAAACTATGTATGAATAATCATGTCATAACTCATAATCATCAATTATACAAAATAAATAAATATATTGCATGGATGATTGTCTTAATAGGGTAATATGCGTATTCGAACGTTTGTTATTTAATTTTCATGGTATTCGTGGTATTCTAAATCACTTTGTCTTACTCTTGTATCACAATGGCATTTTGTACACTGTTTTGAAGCACAAAACGTGCATGTTTGAGCTAGTGATGTGCAAATGTATTGCTGCACACAGCCTCCCCCATTTAGGAGTTGTTTGCCATAATCCCCACGCTTGGCAGGCGTCTTGGGGATCGCTGTGCAAGATAGCAGCTCCTGACAAGGTGCTGCTTCCCACCTTCCGGTATTTTTTTACCCTTACTCGACTCTTACCACAGGTAGAGATGAGAGGGTTTACATTCTAACCTGGCACCCCAAGGGAAAATGTACATTGTACACTAATTGTAAATGAACAATGTCTATTTTTGGGTGATGTCAATATTTATAGCCTTGATTTTATAAACAATTTGTAAACCCCACATTAAGTTCAAAAGTTGCTTATATTATATACAAATAATGTTATATTTATGTTCAATTTCAGGCCTTAATATGTTTGGTGGACAAGAAGACCGGAGATAAGTCGAAGACGCGGCCGCGCTTCGTGAAACAAGACCAAGTTGCCATTATGAGGATAGAGTGCGCAGGGATCATATGCTTAGAACCATTTAAAAGTTTTCCTCAAATGGGTAGATTTACATTAAGAGATGAGAGTGAGTATTTTTCATTCAAGTAATACAAATGTTCGTCATTGTGTTATGTGAGTAAGGACCTTGACAGTGTTTTTATTTGTGTGTACTCAAATGTGTCCTGTTTTATTTTCAGATAAAACCATCGCAATCGGAAAAGTCCTAAAAGTGATTGAGTAATTTGGCACTATGGTTGTAAATTAGCTAGGATAGACCTTTCATATGAGATATCATACATAAAAATAACATGAGGTTATCCTTCAAAATTTGCTGCTTCAAGATATCTAAATTTTCATGTATCACTATAATTTCATATTAATTTTATGTAATAGAAAGCTAGGCCTTATAATGTTTATAAACACAGCACCATAGCGAGGATCAGTTTGGTCCAAAACTTTGATGTAATTAGAAGTTAACTATTAAAATATAATCAACTTGTTGAACAATGTTAATTATCCATTTGCCGTAAATGATAAATCGGCCTATATTTTTTTATATATTATGTAAGTGTTTCAACCTTCCAGAATATTATTGCCCCATGCCATAAAAACATATAGATATTTCCAAATAGAAATGTAATAACTGCGCTAGTCACAAGTGTTCCTTGACTATGCCTTTTAGCTATGGTGTTGTGCTTATAATTTAATAAACAAAAATATATAAAAATATGAAGTGTCATACAGGCTTATGGCGTTGTATATAGAAATCTATGTTATACTCGTTTCTGATAGAATTATATATTTTATTACTGTATGGAAGTAATTGCCATATGAAGTCTTAATAAGCATTTTGATAATGCTGTGGACTTCTTAAAGAGAGTGTCGCATAGATTTCTAGTAAATACGTTAAAATGTATTTTTTCACTGAAAAGAAACCATGTGATTCAGTTGCTCTAAATATTAATTTGATAACTTGAATGGTGTAAGGTGGACAAGGCTCTCGTGTTAATGTAATGGTGATCATCATACATTAGAGTTAGAATGGTATAGTGGGATTTGTCGTGTTTTGTTTGTAACTAACCAAATGAAGGATCAGCACATGCTCGCCACTCACTCAAGAGCCTTTTTGCTGACGACCACATTAACAATATATTTATTGTAGGGATGATATACCTATATTGTAACATTTTCACATTATATTGATTATTTTAGTAATATTTTACTGTTTCCTTATTTGAAAGCAAAATTATGTTTTATTTAATTTGTTTGCTCTAGCAGTACACTTATTTATGCCTCTTCAGTGTTAACTGAGCGTTTTATTTTGAAAGATACATCTAGTTTCGGTCATTTTATGTTTAATGTTAATTAAATATATAGTCTGCAATATTTTAACGAATTATGATAATACATAGTTTATAATTTATTGCTTATGTGACCGTACAGAAGCATTAACTCAGCGACAATGTTTTTCAATATAATGTTATTTTGTACTTTTAAAGTGTATCCTTTGAGATTCTTTCACGAATGGGTCTGCATTGAAACACCAATATGTCTACATTTAAATTGAGATAAACATGGAACGGCGTCGAGAGTACTTATCAAGAGTTATATATAGTTATTTTAACTGGACAGCGTCTTAGTTTTGGTATATTGTATATAAGGAATTTATAAATTTTCAGCTTTTGAAAAATATAATCGTTACTATAGCTTCGTATATTTTTTGTCGAAATCAACTTCTAAAACAGGCTAATAAAACATCGAAATCCTCACGAGCAAGACTTTCCATCTATGATTTTCAGTCCCTAATAGTCTCAAAGGGGCCCAAAAAACCTCTACATCAAATAAAACATGCCCAACGCGCTATTTGCAATAGTTCCTTTTTTCATTATTATATTTGATATTGTGACGATAATCAGGTGTCATTTTGGTTTTGTTCGATTCAAGAGTACAAAACGTCACTACATTTCGTACTGTTAGCATCGACCTACCTGTTCATTGAATTAGGTGTTTATATCAATCATAAAATAGTACGACAAACATAACATATCACGGATAGTTTGAATACAGAATTTCCGCGCTAACAACTATAAACAAATTCTGATTCAGATGACGGTCATAATCTATATTTACATATAACTGTAACAGGTCCAATTCTGTACATTGCAGAAATTTTGAAAATTATATTTGAGAGCACTGTAGCTGATACTAATGCCAAAACTATTTTTTTGTCTGTCTGTATGCGCATCACGCCAACTGAATGAATTTCAATGAAACTTAGCATGATTTGAGTTCATACTACAGAGAAGGACATAGAATACTTTTTATCCCTTTAATACTATTAATTCAGCACGGTTCCCTGAAAGGAGATGAAAGCCAATATGTACACTTATAGTTCGTAATTATTAACGCTTAGTCCGATTTCAATCATTATTTATTGTTAGAATAGTGATACATTTAAAGATGTTCCTGTAAATATTTTAAATTCATCGGTTTTGTAGTTAAAAAAATACAGATTAACTTAATATTTCGTTACAATAACTTTTAAGTTATTGTAACGAAATTCCGCGGTTTACCGCGGAATGTTCAGGAACCCTAAAACGTATGGCACAACTTAAGCTGGCATTCGCAGTTTATTATATAGTCATAATAGATATATTATATCAGGCGGATAGTCCACTGCTGAACACAGCATCCCCCACTATGGGAAGGTTTTCCATAATCCCCACGCTTGGCAGGCGTCTTGGGGATCGCTATGTGAGATATCAGTTCCTCGGAAAGCTTTGCTGCCCACCCTCTGTAGTGTTACCCTTAGTCGTCTCTTACGACACCCACGGGTAGAGATTTGGGGTGACATTCTAACCCGGTACCCCACAGGCAGCCCGGCACCCTTATTTAGTTTTGTAAGCTTGCTAAGATAAAACTAAAATCTGGAACATTCGCCACAATCAGTTTTTTAACTAATTATCTATTGCCGAATACATTTCGGAGACTGCGCAATGGAAGTGCACAATGTATATAATATATTTTTTTTCTACCGCCAAACAAAACCGACGTTTTGAAATCGAAATTCTAAAGAAACACACAAAGTATATTGCTTTAACATTTACTGTGCGAACCGCGAAGGAACTATCCGAGTTACTTAACCACTATCTTCTGGAAAATACCCCGGGAGTCTTCAAATTGAAAGTAAAATGCTTCTTTCTGAGCAATGCTTTTCTAAGAATGACCGCAGACCACAGCGTTGCATAATATGAGATAAGCAGTTCTCAAATGTGAATAATTAGTCTGCAGATACGGCAATTCCGAACGAAGTCGCAGGCACAACTAGTAAGTATATGTGAAAATACCAATATACCTAGGTTAATTATAAAATACCCTGATGCTAAATTTACCTTAGGAAATACAAATACTATGAGTATTTGATCATAACTGTACCGTCCTATCCAAGAGTGTGTGCCGACACTGCCGACCCGCCGCCGTCCGGTACTTGCCCGTGGAACACCTCGTAGAACACCTGGGTGTTCCACGGGTGAAAAAAATCTCCCGTGGAATTAGTATCTATCTCCGACTGCTTGATCGTGTCGTACATGGAGTTTCTCTTAAATCATAAACATTACATATTAATATTAAGTCTAAAAATAAGTTTTAATCGAAACTGGTATTTAAAGAGGAACGACTTTGATTGTTTGTTTGCATTGAATATGCTCTGAAACTTCTGGACCGATTTGAAAAGTTTATTCATTAGATTCTTACATTATCCCTAATATAAGTAAGCTAGAATATTTTCACGATGATTTGTGATTCGCATGTAATGTGTAAAAAAAAGCAAACTTGGGGCGGGTCGCTAGTTTAATAATGTTTTCATATAATTTCATTTGCGTCCGACGACTAATACCTATTAGTTTAATCTCAACAGAGACTAATACTAGTATAATAATATTAGTCTTGGCTTATTTACTATTAGCCGAAAAAAGCTATAGAAGTGATGGCTCAGTGGCATTGGCTATAGGCTGCCGCACAGCAGGCCCATGGTTCGAATCCCGCCATGGGCTTGAGCTTCAACGGTGGAAGGGCATTTTGCGAATGCCCGCCAGGCTAGCGACCATCTTCAAGTAGAAACTCTGTCGCCAAGCATCTAACGGAGTGTTGTTGAGAGCCAGTAATTCTAGGTTAAGTCTGTTTAACACTTCGACCTCATCATCACTTACCATCAGGTGAGATTGTGGTTATAGGCTTACCTTTCAGCAATAAAAAAACGCTAATAAGTCATCCCTGAAAGCCAATGGAACAAAATGAAGATCGTTCTGGATCTGTCGTGTATGGTGAAAGCAATCACATTCGATTTTGTAAGGTATGATAATAGTTTTTGAGGAGCCACTTCAAATTCTAAAATCCAGGCTCATACCTCCATATTTAGTAGCAAAACAAAACATTTTGTAAGACTACATAATTCAAGTTAATATATTAATTTAACTGAACGACATCTCAATCTTATGATCTGGATTGAGGAGGCCTCTAGCACTCCAATAATTACTGATATCATTTTTTTTTGTATTAGAATATACACCATACACAATTAGGTAATAGGTACCTACTACTAAATAGGTACCTAATTTGTAAGTTTTGTAACTAATTGGTAACTTCTAAAAATTCCAGTACTGTTGAGATTAAGAAAGGTAAGGTAAAAATATAGCTCCTCAATCTATATGGGTATGAGGGTGAAGCGCAGTAGCGACGCGGACGTTCACTTAGCCGTACTTATCTGATCAGCTAAGTTAAGCAACGTCCGCAGCGGTCCATGACTTGGATGGGTGGCCGCATGTGACATTACTGCTGAGGCGCTTCCGTGCTTCGGAAGGCCGAAGCACCTCAGTAACCGAAGCAGATTACTCCGTGACCCTATATGTCACGTGATAACTGTCCAGCGCAGAATAAAAACTGGGCATTGTTTTCGTTTCTGATTTAAGGTTGCCTGGTAGAGATCACTTTTAGTGATAAG
Organism: Plagodis dolabraria; assembly: GCA_963854805.1. NCBI lineage: Eukaryota > Metazoa > Arthropoda > Insecta > Lepidoptera > Geometridae > Plagodis > Plagodis dolabraria. Next base: position 16,884,480 of record OY978447.1, on the reverse strand, counting down.
GCCGCCCATTGTAACACTTATGTTATTATAATTTAATGTGTAATCTTTTATATTTCTAAAGTGGTGTAACAATAAAGAGTTTTCTATCTATCTATTTACTTCGTAAAGTCGAATGAAACGTCGACCAACTCCATCGTATTAAAGCACTTCGAAACTGGCCAAACTTTCATGTTGGCAGATAAATTCCACCAACAAGTAAAGCAAGCCTTAAATAGGAAAAGAAAAAGAGTTATGATTTTGCAGAAGCCGTGATTGTGATTTCTGTATTTTCCCCAAAATCAAAGATTTGATGAGAGGTTTCACTTTTACCAACTCCGAAGAGGCAGTGATTGCGTGCAAACACCACGCAGAAATCATGCCTTAAGATCTGTGGTCCCCCCCCTGTACTAAAAAATGGTTCGATCGCATGAAAAAACAATTAAAATGTAAAGGAGAGTGTTTTGAAAAGCAATAAACATAATATTTTGTTCATAACGGGTTGTTTTTTTAAGTTACGCGCAACTTTTTAGTGTGAACTACGTATATACGCGACATGAGCGAAATATGCTTTCAACGAGGAATCATGACTTAATTGATGAAAGCGACTTCAACAGCCAATATTTCATACAACTGGAATGTTTGGAAAAAACCGCCATAAATAAGCTTTTACATACAGCACACGTACAAAAATTGGAACCGAACATGATGAATGACTTATAGAGTTTTAATTTATTAGGAAAGGATCTTGTTACATGAATATATTGGTTTTTTACATACCTATATATTTTTATTCATTTTAAACGTGATTTTCGGGTAGATTGTTTTGTTATAATTATGTAGTATAAATACGAATTTTGTGATTAAACTGCAATTTGTGACACCTTGTTTGACATGTGGGACATGTATGTTGGAGATATGCATGTACATAATATTTTTATAATAATATGTCAGGTTTGTTACTTTGGTTTTATTACTATTGAGTGTTCCTAAGAATACATAAATTATATTTGCAATATGTGATACCTAATGACTATGTTTAATGAACTTGGAAAAACATTTTAGTAGGTACATTTTAACGATCAAACTGTAAGAGAAAATAATGATAAGCAATTTTTTTTTTTATATTTTTTTATAGCTGATAGTCTAGCCTTTGACCACTATCTCACCTGATGGTTAGTGATGATGTGGTCGTAGTTGTTGTTCAGGCTAGCCTAGAATATCTGGCTCTCAAGGACAGCTGCCGGAACACACCGTTAGGTGCTTGGCGGCAGATTTTCTACTTGAGGGTGGTAGCTAGCCAGTCGGGCAATCGCAAAATGCCCTACCACCATACGCCATGCATAAATTAACTTTATTAATACACACTCATGTTAATTAAAGTAATTATATGGGTAGTTCTTTTATTAATATGAACTTATGATAGATGTAATATGTAACGTTATTCATTTTATTAATTATAACTACAAACTGATGTTTAAGTTACAGTGTGATTGATTACTTAAAATACTGATTAATTATTTATAAAACTATCAATGGTAATAACGGTTTTGTTTTTATTTTATATAAAAGCCTTAAAACAAAAGTCATTATCAGTTTTCTAGAAAGAAAAGTCATAATTCTACAATTAAGGCTTTACAAACTAGGTCATATATATATGACACAAACTTGGGATTCTAGTATGAAAAGTCGTAATTTCATTTTTGAAAATTACGGCCTTTCATCTTAACTTTACGTAATTTATCCAGATTTTTGTACATAAATGAAAGGGCAAAACTGAAATAAGAAACAAATGCTACTAGGTATGAATATAAAACCATATGCATCATGAAATCCATTTTTTTTTAAGAAATATTAAATAACAAATTATTACAATAAATTATCAAGCAACGCGCGGGCATTCATTTTAGACAAAACTTCAATTATCTCGGAATCACCTATGAGGAAATTAAGCCTTTTCTTCTAGTGACGGCAGTATAGTTCAACTTGAGTTGTACTACAAACAAGACCAATTTTGCAATTGGTTTTTAGGTTGCGTCACCATTTACGCGTAAATGATGACGCAACCTTATAATTTTAATATTGTTAAGTTTGCAATGACGCCTGCTAGGCGAATTACATTACAAAATTACAAATTTACGAGAGAGAAAAAACGAGGACGCGGGTTCGAATCCCGCACATGACTATAATTTTACCTCTCGTAAATTTGTAATTTTGTAAGTGTTAGGTATATATATTAAGCATATTTACCTAGGCTATATGAACACCAACTCAAAATGTAGGTGCCAAAAAACTTCGATGCTACCTGTGATTATCAGTGTATTAGCTGACGTAATGGTACTCCAGCTGACACATTCTGTCTATGCTGAAGATACAGCCAGGAATTGAGCATATTTTGTACCAGTGGCACCAGAAAATTGAAACGTCTTACAGCTTACATGAAAAAATAGGATGTCCGTCACCTGGCGGGACCACTATCTTTGATTTAGAAAAAAGTTACTGCTACGTAATTTGTGCCTTCATAGATAATTATTTCAATCAAAAGGTGACACCGCGCACCAGGATGACGAGCGACGTTTAGTTCAACATGGATAAACCAGCAATTTTTAAATCCAGCCAACAGAATAACACAAAACTTTAGTGCTCCAAAAAATAACTAATGAAAATAAAACCAAAACAATCGTTCCTCTCTGGTTGTTGAATCAAAAACTGTGGCCCGCTGTGGTGACGGTTGGTTTTAAGCATGGAGAATCTATATATAACTACAAAACGTGTCGACCAATCTTCAAGTTTACCAGAACTGTAGTGCCAAATCAAACACGTGTGGGCCCAGTAGTTTTTACTCGTTCTGAAAAAGAAAAGGGGTAGATATCGCTGTGGTGACGTCACATCACATTAAAACCCCTCAGGGCGACGACAACTTCCTAAAATGATAACTTCCGAATACGACAGTTTAAATCGTCAACACTCGAAAACGACAACATCTTAAATCGTCAATCACCTAAATTGACAACCGCCAAAATTGATGATATACAATACGAAATTTTATTACAACTAGAAAACAACGAAAATACAAAGCATACAATTTTTAAAGAAAATTATATATTTAAAGTTAAAAATAACAACGAAATTTACAAGAACAACGACGACGTCGTCGATAGCCATCAAGCCCATTAAATAGATACAGCAGTCCAAAGTTACATTTTATTTGTAGTTTTAAGAATAATAAGTAGGTACCTAACTTTTTAAAGAACAGTTCATAAAGACAAGTTTTAGTTGTTTCACTTATGTAATTAAAAGAAGTTCAGTAACAGAGCAAAGGTTATAACGTACCTACTTATAAATTCGTTTTTTTTTATGATTTTTAGGAAATTGACGAGTTTAGAATAGACGTTCTCGGAAATTGTGTCGTTGACACCCTGAGGGATAATAACATTCCCCAATGTAATAAAACCAAATTATAAGCCATCATTAAATATAGTGAATGTAATATGTTGAGACAAAACAAAGGGTAGGATCATCGATAAAATATACTGTAACTGGGTATATTTTATCGAAGGTAGAAACAGTAGCCATAATTATACTCGTAGGTATACGAAAGTCTAATTCCCACCACGGATTTGTACTGTAGGCATACAATTCACCTATATGAATTTTTCTCCAAGTTCTAATCCATCTTTATCTCAGAACATAACACCCCAAACGACCTTCATGTGAATATGTTATTCGGCCTATCCTTTTATATTGCTGATAGGTAATCCCTTGACCACTACCTCACCTGGTGGTAAGTGATGATATGGTCGAAGATGTTGGGTATATTATATATATATTATATACCACTGAAGGTCGTTTGAGGTGTTTCAGTGCCAGTGATCCTAGGCTAGCCTAAATATATATATATATATATACATATCCAGGCTAGCCGCATTTCAACTCTCTGGGCTAGCCTAGGATTACTGGCTTTCAAAGACAGCTGCCGGAACACACCGTTAGGTGCTTGGCGATAGATTTTCTACTTGGTAGCTAGCCAGGCGGGTATTCGCTAAATGCCATAGCACCATGCTAAATTGTTATTATATTGCAACATGTACCTACCGACGCTTTTCGATGTCGAATGGTTTTTATACTTTTCATCGTCACTAGAGCATTGTAAACGCCAAGCCAGGCGGGCATTCGCAAAATGCCCTACCACCATGCTATGACGACTGCCATCTTAAGACAACAACCGGGACCGACGGCTTGACGTGCCCTCCGAAGCACGGAAGCGCTCAGTAGTAAGCAGCGGTCACCCATCCAACTCATGACCGCGGCGGACGTTGCTTAGCTTTGCTGATCGGTTCAAAATGGCTAGCCAAACTTCGCTACGAGCGCTTCAGTTCAGTGCACCAATGCAGCATCGATCAAGTGTAAGGTTACAACCACGTTACACGCAACAACTTGTGTCACTCCATTCGAGATAGTTTTCGGATACACAGACACCCATTGTAGAATTTGAAACACTTATAGTAATTAAGTAGTAAAAGATCACGAAAACCGTAGCTACCAGATTTTTGTACAAGCGATTGAGCGAAAAGATAGCAGCAAAAATAAGTAGAAGGTTAGGGGCAAGAGATAAGGCTTTCAAGCATTATAGAACATCGGCCAGGAAAAACCGTTTAAGTAGAAGTTATTAACTGGGAAAAAAGAAGCAAGCACGCGAAGGTGATAGATATAGTTGAAAGAAATTTGATCCCTATTAAACTTGAAGCAGTGCGAAAGAAATATTAGCAACATACTGTATCAGCCGGATTATCCACTGCTGAACATTGCCTCCCCCATTATGGGGGATTTGCCATAATCCCCACGCTTGGCAGGTCTCATGAGGATCATAGTGTGAAAGAGCAGTTCCTCAGAAAGCGCTGCTGCCCACCTTCTGGTCTGTTACCCTTAGCTGCCTCTTACGACACCCACGGGTAAAGATGGGGGGATGACATTCTAGCCCGGCACCCAACGGGCAAATAGCAACATGCGCAATAAAGAGTTTACTTTCGTAAAATACATGCACAAAATAATCGCGTAACGAAACAGGCCCAAAACGTTTAATTTAAACGGACCGAGCGCTGAGATGAATGACGATTTCTTCTCGCAATCGTGGAGTTTTGTGCTAAAAATTCATAAAATTATAACACACGTACCTATGTAGGAAATTCACTAAAGTATGTATAGTATTAGCTATTTAAAAAAAATCGTTGCAATTGCTTCAAGTAGTCGAGAATAAATAAAAACAGTCTTTAAACACTCATAAAGTGTTTTCTTATAAAAAAAAAAATATATTGTTCAATATATAAATTAATAATTAATTAATTTTAGTAAACACGCAGTTGTAACTAATAGCTTCCGTAACATGCGCATTTTGCTACGGTCATGCCCTTTAATTACGAAAATTCTTTCGGAGGAAACCCTTTTTAGTTACGGGTAAGTGGAAACCGTTCACATGTTTTTACTTTTAATTCATTGGGTAAGAACTATCTAAACTTAAACTGCTTTTTTTAAACCCTATGCTTTAAAGATATATTTGTGTCCTTTACAACAAAACTTCATTAATGAGTAGATAGTGCATTATCCAAAATAAGAAATTCGTATATATCTACCCAGAGGGCCATAATCGTACTACCTACAGCAGGAGGGGCATAATTATTTCTACATCACTAATACATATTTTCCAATATGGGAAGGTATTTCGAAATACATTGTCACATTTACAAGTCCATAAAGAAGAAGAAGAAAAGAAGTCCAGAAAGAAGAGAGAAGTCATCGATTGCAGATTTCATGGTCTCTGCGCCCACCTCAAAATACGTGTATTTTTTTTTACAATTATATATGTAATTTCTGCATTCATCCATAACACGAATGTGCCCTAAAAGTATAAATAAATTTTAAATCTACTATAATTTAGTGTTTAGTTTAGATTAACGTAAATGTAGCTATATATAGGTACATACATATTTGAAAAACATTATCTACTAATATATTAACAATACGATTACAAACTTCAATTACTCACCGAGCGCGCGAGCTTCAAATCACTTTGTGGCCTGTCAGTTTACTAGAACGCGACTAGCGCAATATACTGCAAAGAAGCGCGTATTACCTAGTACGCACTTGATTAATCATTATTTTTTTTTTTTTTTTTTTTATTTATTGTGGGATAACTAACAGCTACACATTAAGCATAAGTACAAAGTGTAATAATATTATTTTATCATTTAAATAAAAGAATATAACATGTATTAATGATTGTGCAGCCAACCACATTATCCACAGATTACTTTAAAATTAAAAAATAAGTTTTGCTACAGGTAAGACCATTTAGGTATATAAAATAAATTTAGCTACACAAATGTGGGTAGATGCATCAAACAAACAATAATTTAGACGACAAGCTTACAAAAGAACGGTCAGATTTAGATAACAAATACAAAATAACAAGAATAAACACATGTTATGTGCTTAATTTAAGAAGATTCCTAACATTCACTTTATAGGTAGATTCGGGCAAGGAAAATACATCGAGTTCAGTAAATCGCTCGTTGTATGTGCGAGTCATACGGTGCATCGGCGACCGCTTACCGGCGTTGTTATTGCATACGGAGGATGCAAATAAATGGCGCGCACACACTGCGCGCCGATGCACTGTCCTTGGTACCGTGTAACATAATTTATTGATTAGCTCGATACAATCAAATTTGTTATTACAAAGTCCATGTAATATCATTGCTTCTAGATAAATACGTCTAAATTTTAATGTGGGAATATTATATTTCTCCAAGAGTTTGCTATAGGAAAGAAATGTGTGGCAGCATCTATAATTCATTGTTCGCAAGTATTTCATCTGTACTTTCTCAATAACATCTATGTATTTGTTGTAAAAGGGGTTCCATATGCAGGTAGCATATTCCAATTGAGGCCGGACTAGGGACGTATACAAATGCAGATATGTGGAAGGAAGATTAAATTCTGTGGAAGCTTTCATTACAAAACCATACATTTGAAACGCTTTGCTCACTATTTTATCGATATGAATATCAAGTAGAAGTTTACTGTCAAGAGTAATTCCTAGATCTTTAATGTGGTCAACTTTAGCTAAGGCGTTATTAGCTAATGAGTATGAGTAGTTTATGATATTGATTTTTTAGTGAATGTGATTTGATTACATTTGGGGATGCTTAGGAGTAGCTTATTACTGACACAGTATGAAGATAGACGATCTAAATCACGTTGAAGGTTTACACAGTCGGAAAAGTTTCTGATGTTACTATATATTTTAAGATCGTCAGCGTACAAAAGAAATTTAGAGTGATGAAAACAATTATTAATATCATTGATATATAAAACAAACAGCAAGGGTCCTAAAATCGAGCCTTGGGGCACGCCTGATGTGACGGATATGATCTTGGAGCAATAACCATTTATAACAACTTTTTGAGTGCGATTAGTTATATACGACGTAAACCAGCGGAGCAAGTTACCTCTGATACCATTGAACGCAATCTTGCGTAGTAATATCTCATGGTCCACCTTGTCAAATGCCTTCTGGAAGTCTGTGTAAACTGCATCTACTTGTTCACCAGCATCAATGTTTTCAAAGAGATGACTCCCGAATAGTAATTAATACTGTACAAAGGAGTCTCGTTCACGAAGGGTGACCACTATCCCCTATCTACTCATGAAAACTCGTAATTTATTTTAATAATAATGCACAGAAATTCTGCATTTTCTCTGAAGTATATCTATCTATCCGAAAAAATAAGTTTTGGTTACAAATTTAAAAATCTTTGATTAAGCAATCCTACTGAATTGGGATCCATGAACATAATAAACAATCCAGTGATGAAAATTGAAATTTTATAGTTAGATATATGTGATTTTTAAGGTACTAAAAATATATTTAGAAAACAATTATAATATCTTAGTATATCTGATATGAGACTCATGAACAGGCCTTGAGTCGTATATCAGAACTAGAGTTTGAATTAAGCAAGGCACAACATGAAATCTTGTCGTTAAAATCAACAAAGTTTAATGAACAGACCGCTGACACCTTAAATTTATACCATGAGCTGGTCGGTAGTGGCATGGAATCAGCAAGCTCCCTGCAGCCTATTGAAACTATTGACTTGACTGATGAGAACACTATATGTAGTCAATTTCCAGTCTTTCAGAGCCATAAGAAAATCAAAAAGTACTTTAAACTTAAGAAACTGATGCGTAAGTGCGAAAAACAACTTAAAAACCGCAAATATTTCAAGAAAAATGTGAATTTGGTGAAAGATAAGCTAGTTTTACAGGAAAAACTTCAAAATTGTTTGGATGAAGTAGAAATTACTAAGCAATTGTATGATGATGATACTTTGAGTCTTCGCTCTGAGCTGCTAGATAAAGAAAAATTATTGCAAAATATTTTCTCTAGCTACTTATCAGCTCAAAACCATCTTAGTGAGCACTACAATGAAGCTATAAGTTTAATGGATCTTGTGACCACCAATATGGAGAGTGTGAGAACTACTGAGTGTGCATGCTCAAAGTCTCATAATCAGCAACCAACTAGAGATTCAATACCAACAATTTGTCATACAGTTCAGCCATTGAATAAAACATGCACTGAAGCAGTACAGAGGGAGAATCAAGGTATCACCTCAAACCAGGATATGGTTACCAAAGTATTAGTTTTTTCAGATGCAATAGGCAGAAATTTTGGTTCTGTGCTTTGTAATTCACTAGACTGCTCTGTTGAAAATTACTGCATGCCTGGTGCTTCTTATGCTCAAATTGAGAAAAAAATTATGTCTGCTGCAATTGATAGCAATACCATAGTCATTGTCTATTTAGGCCAAAGTTTAGGTATAGACAGGAAACAGGTTATAGCAAATGTAACCTCATTGTTAAGCCTTAATGCATTTAAAATTATGTTATGTGCTTTTCCTTACTCAGATGCACTAACTAAAAGTCAGAATGAGCATATTAACTGCTTAAATACAATTTTATATAATATGACATGTCGTCATAAAGACAAACTTTTATTTTTTGACTGTAATAAATTTATTACTAAATTTATGTTGACTCAGGATAGGATGTACCTACCTAAGAAATGTAAGAATTTAATTGCTACTTTGGTAGCTTATAATATTGAGTCGGTTATAGGAAATATAACCATGTCTTCTATTGACGATACAGATTTTAGTACATGTACTAATACAAATGTTGAGTCAAACTGTTTAAACTTTTAAGTCCGACAACAGGGAAGTGTTTTGACATAGCACTGTACTACCAAAATATAAATCGCTTCTCTGGCAAAATACTTGAAATTGAAATGCTCTTAGATAAATATCCTTTTGATATATTATGCTTTACTGAAACATGGCTAAGAGCTGATACAATGTTATTTAATGTTAAGAATTTTAGTGTAGGCAGTGCGTTTAACAGATCATCTGCAGAAGGAGGAGGGTGTATTATTCTTGTAAAAAATAACTTAAAATTTAAAGAACGCCGTGACTTAGTCAGATGTTCTGTTGAACGTGTCTGTGAAGTTGCTTGTGTGGAGGTGGACAGGCATCTTGTGTTATGTGTATATCGACCACCAACAGATGAAGGTCGTGCTCAAAATTTTACAGAATTCTTAGCCACTCTGGAAAGTATACTACTAAAAATTTCTAAATGTAAAAAACCCATATTTGTATGTGGTGATTTTAATGTAGATATTTTATTGAAATCTAAAAATAAGACTGATCTTATTTCATTGTTTAAGTCATTTAATTTGAAATTTATATTCTGTGAGCCCACTAGAATAACAGATACTTCAGCTACCTGTATAGACAATATATACTCGAACTGTAAGACTAAACAAAAGTCAATAATGAAGGGTGTTAGATCTGATCATGAGGGCCTGGCAATTAGATTTGATGGAAGCAAAGAAACTGCAAGGTATGAAATTGAACATAGGCCGTTAACAACCAGTAGGCTAGAAATACTCAGTACCAATATAGAAGCTAAGCTTGCCATTACAAGTTTTTCTCATAGTGACCCGAATGACATTTATAATAGTTTATTCTCTCTAGTAAATACTGAGTTTCAAAAAGTTTGTCCAAAAATAAAGAAACAAGTAAATGGAAAGTTGAAGTTCGGTGATTGGGCAACTACAGGTATTCGAAAAAGTAGAGATTATTTGTATGATCTGTATCGCAGGAAGAATTTGACATCCTGCAAGCAGTTTCGTGATTATGTTAGGAACTATTCAAAAATGTTTAAGTCTGTTTGCTTGTGTGCTAAATCTCTTTTGATTAGAAATAAAATTAGCAAGTCTAAAAATAAAATAAAAACCATTTGGAATACTATAAATACTGAGACCGGAAAAAATAAACCTAGAGATTCTACATATGTCTTAAATGTTGATAAAAATCAAATATCTGATCCAATACAAGTGGCAAATATATTTGACAATTTTTTTTCTAACTTACCCCTAGAAGTCACTAAGTCATTGGATGCATGTCCCGATGTAGCAGAAACTTTGCTAATACATAATTTCCCCTGCAAATCACCGGACTTTTCTTTCAGACACACAACAATATTTGAAATAATAAAGACATTTAAAAATTTAAATGTTAAGAGCACCGAAGACTTGTGGGGTATGTCAGTTAAAGTGGCAGAGTCTATAATATGCATTATTGCACCATATTTAAAAACAATATTCAATCTTTGTATTGATAAAGGAAACTTCCCCGACTTAATGAAACAAAGTAAAATCACTCCAATTTTGAAGTCGGGGGCTACATCTGATCCTTGCAATTACAGACCTATTTCTATCTTACCTGTTCTGAGTAAAGTATTCGAAAAAATTATGCTCAAACAACTTCTATCCCATTTTAATGAGCATAATATATTAAATGAGAATCAGTTTGGTTTCACAAAGAGCAGATCCACAACAGATGCAGGTGCTCAATTGATGTCACATATACTTGAAGCCTGGGAGAGTTCACAGGATGCTATTGCCGTATTCTGTGACCTTTCTAAGGCATTTGACTGTGTAGAGCACCGCACTCTGATTCGAAAACTTTCACATTATGGTATTCGTGGAAAAGCTCTGGATCTTATAAAGTCATATCTGTCAGACAGGCTACAGAAGGTTAGAATAAATGGCAATACTTCTTCCGGGTCTTTGGTAAGAATAGGCGTACCGCAAGGATCAATTTTAGGACCTTTTCTGTTTCTAGCTTATATAAATGATCTGCCTTGCATGGTTAAAAATTTCTGCGATATAGTTTTATTCGCAGATGATACCTCCCTAATTTTTAAAGTAGATAGGAGGGATAGTGAACTTATTCATGTAAATAATGTGTTATCTATGATCTCTAAGTGGTTCGCGGCTAATAATCTTCTCTTAAATTCAAAAAAGACCAAATGTTTAAAGTTTTCTTTACCAAATGTTACTTATGTTGAACCAAACATTAAGCTTGGCCTAGAAAAACTCTCTTTTGACAATGCGACAGTCTTCCTGGGAATTAAAATGGATTCAACTTTACAGTGGAATCCACATATACATGATCTATCTGGAAGACTTAGTTCTGCTGCATATGCAGTTCGTAAGATAAGACAGCTAACAGACGTAGCTACTGCTAGGCTCGTTTATTTCGCGTACTTCCACAGTATTATGTCTTATGGTATATTGCTGTGGGGAGCTGCTGCTGAGATAGAGACAATCTTTATCTTACAAAAGCGTGCAATTCGAGCCATATATGAAATGGATCCTAGGGAATCCCTGAGAGATATTTTTAAAGAAATTGATATTCTAACTTTACCAAGTCTGTATATATTTGAAAATATTATGTATGTTCGTAAAAATTTGAGCAAATTTAAATCAAACAGTGACACTCACGATTATAACACTAGGAATAAAGATAAAATAGCGGTGCCAGGTTTTAGATTAGCAAAGACAAATAAAAGGTCCTTCTTAGGAAATTGTGTGCGGTTTTATAATAAATTGCCCAAACATATTACAACGCTCACAGAAAGAAAATTCAAGTTGCATGTGAAGAATATTTTGATAAAGAAATCTTACTACACAGTTTGTGATTACTTAAACGACAAAAATGCTTGGACTGGTTCGCCTCTGCCAAGCTAGCGCCTAACACCTACGTAATGTAAATTAAGTATTGTAATAATTTTATTATATAGTATGTACTTAACACATTTTTAAAAAAACCTTTAAAAGAATGGCCCCGAGTTTCTTGCCCGTTCTTCTCGCAGTGGCTCTATAACTTTTGTTTGCTGAACGTGGCAGTACAATGTAGTATATTTCAATATTAAAATTTGTAATTGACCTTCATAAGAGCGTCGTAGACGCCTAAATTGAATAAATGATTTTGACTTTGACTTTGACTTTGATATATAAGTCTACAAGAACGAAGTTTTTAGTTTTTACACAATATTTTTTTTTTTGCGACAATCTCAACTTAATTAACATTGTAGTCAAAGGTGGTTAAAGATATCAGGCATTACTTAGAATAATAGAATTATTAAGCAATCGCAAAAGTGCAAGATACAAACTAAACTCTATTTACCTGGCTGAATGTTCTTGTATGCCCAATTTACAACTGCAAAGCCTTACACAGTGACAGAGGAGGTAGGAAAGGGATAGGAATTGTGATCCATGTATGCTGTATCTGACTTACATTAATAGTATATTTATGTGCATGATACTCTGTACAGCATGTGACCCTACTTGTTTTGTGTCCACACTATATTCTCATCAGATTGACACTTAATGTATAGAAAATTTAAAAATCCCTGTTTTTGACTGGGGGCTCCCCAGTCAAAACAATATTGTCTTTTAAATTATATTTTAAGATATTCACCACATAAGAGCATAGTAAACCTGCTTAATATCATCATCTCATAATTTAAATGGAACCCTATACATAGTCTGCATTTTCTTCTATATAATAACTGTGATAATGCTATAGAATTTTCAAATTAATTCAAACAGGTTGGAAATAAAAAAAAAATAACACATTTTACTAATATATATATCAGGCAAAATGTTATGTGCTAGACTTATAATATGACAGAAATAATTTAAATAGAAGGCATGAAAATGACTAAAAATACAACATAATCTTATAAAAAATATAAAAGGAAGATCATCTGAAATTATCCTATGAGACTAACAGTATTTACAATTTGTCTAATTCCATTACTGGAATGTTATTTGAATTTTCAAGTACCATAACATAAATCTTAGCTTTCAAAGTTCCTTGTCTGGTAATTGCATATATAAAATATTGTAATTTTGTACATTAAGTACATTTTTAAATGAAAAAAATCTCATATTTAATTCATAAACTAGCTTATTAATTTTGTTCACTGCTAGATGATACATTCTTTTCTTCCTAGCCCCTAATGATTCAATATCTCTATCTACACCATTGAACATTCTTTATCAGATTTATCAGTCTCAATGTCTTAATTATTAAGTACCTATAGTAGCTAAAATTTGGCAAACAAATTACTCAATTCAATCTTGTAGTTTGATGTCATTTTTTGTTATATTTTGATTCATTTGATCGTTTTGATATTCCACAAAGTCGTCAAAAAGACTGGGCCAAGCTTCAGTATCATCATAGCTACTAAGATCATCACCTACAAACTCACAGAAATTCAAAAACATGTACCATGTGTCTTTGGGAATCCCTCTGATGTGGGGATTCTTTTCCAAATATAAAAGCCATCTGTCTAGTATAGGAGGCTCATTGCTAGTGAACACTAAACGCCACAGCACAATAGCAATATCAGTTGGCAAAATCCTTTGACCAGTGGTAACATCCAAGCCAAATTTAAAAGTAAATCTGTACAGATCTTTGAACTGTTCGGTATCCCTATTAAGATCTCCAATTATTTCACTGAGCTTCTGTTGTATACCTTTAATCGAATCAGTTTTCATATTTTTTAAGCCTTGTACAAATTCTATTTTTGTGAATCTACACATTTGACTAGCATTTAATTTCCAAGCAAGAACTAAAACTTTGAAGTCTGCAGGATTCAATTGTAAATCATTACATAAATTTTCAATACCTTCAGATAATATAGCATCTTCTAGAGAATCTCTATATAAGTCAAACATTTGGTTAATTTTAGAATCTGATACACGAGCTTCACTTGACCCTAAAGAAGACATAGTGAGTGGAATAGATGGCAACTTTTGGTAAAATGGTTTAGGCACTTTTTCAGTAATCAAATTTGACCTTGCTGCATTGGATTCTACAGTCTCTTCTCTGAATGTAGACAATGAATTGGCATTCAGGGAACTACTGCTTTGTATAATATTATTAACATTATTCTCATTATTTTGAAGCAGAGGCTCTTCCTGAGGATATCCAGATACTACAACCGGACCTGCTGTCATCTCTGGAAGTTAAAAAAACAAATTTTCATAAGTCACTATGTATTTGCCTGATACTTTTCAACTATCATTATTGTATTGTGAAAGCCTGTTCATTCAACTAATTATTAAGCGTGTACATCGTCCTAGCTGCACGATAAAATAATACAACTACAGATTTGTTACATGGCTAATCAACAGTATACTTTATTATATTTTTTTTACACCCTAAAAAATCTTACCATCTTTATCACTTTTAGGTAATGCCGTGATATCAGCATTTGTCTGGTTATTGAAACAACTCATACAATGGCCCATTGGATAAACTCTCCACTGAAAATATTCTTCAACGTCATAAAATTCGACTCCAATAATTGGACAATTTCAATCAGTATTTCTTCATGAATACTACAAAACATAATGGTTGAAAACAGTCTGATGTTTGGTCTTCAGGAGCTGTTTGTAGATAACCTGGAATAAACATTACTTTATAAAAAAATGTTATAAACAAAATAATGTAAATCTTCTTTGATAAAACTCATCAAAAACGTACATTAAAGTAGAATATTGTGAAGAACAAATGAATTGATTTTGCTTCAGGTAAATGTTTATATGCATTGCATTTAATTTTAGAGCATTTTTAGATTAGATGCAGAAATTACAGAAAAAAACCTTCATAAAAACCATTTCTTGAGATGGGATGGGAAATTGAGAACTTCAGTGTTGACATGACATTTGACAATGAAATTTTATTGACAATAAAGATAAGAAAGCCCAAAGACAATATATCCAACTGCAAAACAGCTGGGCTCCGTTCCGAGCCTAGTTGTTTTTCAACCTACTCGTGAGTCGTGTGTCCTAAACAAGCACATTTTCATATTCGCGTCAATTTTCTTTGAGCAATATAAGAAATATTTAAGTCTAAAAAAATTGTGGACAGATAAATCAATAACGATGCCAGAGCGATCAAAAATATTAGATAAACTAGAAACAAAAGAGATATGTATTTTTATTTCAATTTAATTTACCAATAAAATGATCAGCCATAAATCCTGCATCATTTCTATCATGGATCTAGCCGTTCCATAATAATTTTATTCAATATAACACAAACTGTGAAACAATAAAATAAATACAATTTAAACAGAAAAATATATCAAAAATTTAAATTTTAACCAACATGCCTTTTCTTCGAGCTAAATAAATTTAGCGAATCAACGGTCATATTGTATTTTTATTAAAGATTTATCCTCTAAAAATCTGGCTTTATTAACGTTTATTAACAGACTAAACAAATCCAAAATAACTAATCTATTAATGAGGCGTTATTTTGCGGACATTTATAGTTAGTTACAAATATTGTAAGAAAATATATTAAACTTATAATTGGTTCAATTTCAAAAGAGAAAACGTAGGATATAAGGTATAAATTACGTTACTAAGATGAAAATAATTAATAAATCTTATTTGGATTTATCGATTATTTTTGTCTTAGTTGATAGACTTTTAACTTTAAAGGCATCATCGTCACATTCTTGAGCTGTTTTTTTTATTAGGGCAGTAGAGAAGGAACTTCTCCCTAGCAAGGCGTAGAAGACGAAGAGCACAGTAATGTTATCTATACAATTTTAACGTGCGAAAAGCGTCTTCTACCTCCATCTCCTGCGGTCGCTGAAAACGTACCGCTACTGAAGGAGGGGTTGACAGCAAGCTCAAGGGCACCACTTTGGTTCGGGACTAAATGCAGTATTGCAGCGTTGACAATGGGCCTTACGGAAAATTACTGTGTGACTATTTGGAGAGACACTAACCGGGACTTTATTTTTGCCTCGAGCTCGCCGGCAAACTTGGTGTTTGATTGTGTAACCTTTGACTACCGCACACCTGGGGATGTAACCGGGACGACTAGCGGATTACGCTAATGCTGCCAACGTATGGCTGTGATGGGGTCATCCAGTTCGTCCAATATCTACCATGGTCAGCGACGGGGAGGTTTAAAGTATGGGTCGGAGTAGGCAGTCGAATAGTTTGCTGCCTATATGATAGAGCTGTAGGTTTTATACACCGAAGATTGAAGATACGATATTAGTATCTAAATTCTCTTGAGCTTTGACTGTAGTCTTATCCATTATTCTTTGGTGCAGGGAGGTTTCTTGTGCTGTAGTATTATTTTTCATTTTATTTGAAACACTGCGGATTGGAAATTTGTTATTGCTATCGAAAATATCTGGAGATTTAGCTGTAGACTGTAGTCTTAGCCTTAATTCCTTGGTTCAGTGAAGTAGCTTGAGCTGTAGGTTTATTTTCATCTTCTTTGATAGACTGAAGAATGAAAACTCGTCATCGCTATCGTAAGTATGGCTGTAACTACAGCTACAGCTCAAGATAGCCGTAGTATAATTCATACTTTTTTGGTGCAGTGAGGATAATTATAACAAACAGCCATAGAAATATTAAATGTCTGATAAACTTTGATTGAAGGAACTTCTTCCCAAAAACTATTTGGTAAGTCCAAATCTGATCGGTTTGGTACACTTTGACAACAATCATTCAATATCATCAATATCTTTTTTATTTACAACGCCTTATTATTGAAACATTTTCAGTTTCCTTTATATTAGGCAAACCGTATGAAAAAAATAATAACAGGTAGAAATTAATGGTCTAAAAGGGCTTTCTCCAGCTGGACATTGAATCTTTTTCGTTTGGAGAAGTGCCCTCTACTCTAAGGTTGTGAACGACGTTAGAGTTGTGGTTAGAGTAAAAAGTTACACTCCGAGTGCGCTCTAACCAAAGTTCGAAACGAGCCCCCCCTGCCAGGCAAAACGCAACACGTGAAAAGAGTAGCTATTAGCGTTCCCCTCTATCAAAGTACAAACTATAAATAAATAAAACGGAATTTTCTTAGACAGAGTCCCAAATGCCGCCATTTACATACCTACTTCCCTTCTTTTTATTTCTCTCTATTTTAATAATACCTAAATATTTCATTTAATTTAACTAGGTATCAGTACCTACTAATATTATAAATGCGAAAGTAACTCTGTCTGTCTGTCTGTTACGCTTTCACGCCAAAACTACTGGACCGATTTGAATGAAATTTGGTATGGAAATAGTTTGAGACCCGGGAAAAAACATAGGATAGTTTTTATCCAACTGCGCAAAAAGAGGTTAATGTTTTTGTGCGATAACCAACATACGCGCGGGCGGAGCTGCGCCTGGAAAGCTAGTATATGATATACTATATCTACTTAGTTAATTAAATATAACAGAAATATAGTCATATTTTACTAAAAATGGGCAGGTGATAGATAATATGCCATATTGTCTCAAACTTGATAATAACTAAATAATATTGACAGCAAGATCTCGACCGGTTTCGCGACTCTGAATCGAGCTACTCGCTCATGAATTAATAACCGTACAGAAGGAAAGCTTCCAAATAAAAAAATACCTTTTTCATAGGGCTGTCACTGAGTTATTGATAATGGAAAATACGACATCAAGTGTCACATTAATATCTGTCACATATTATATATGTGACAGATATTAATGTGCAATAATACAATGTTTACTAGTATTTTTTCGAATATTTGCAAATATGTAAACCAAATTGAAGTATATGACATTAAAATGTATATCTATGAATATTTCCTTTTATATTTATGTTTTTAAATATTTTAAACCGTTATATGCAATTAAAAATGAGCATTTTGACATCCATTTGACAGCTGTTACATCAACATCTGTCATATCTTTATTGAAACATATTAAATTACGTAAAAAAACTTGTTAATGCTCTTTATTCGTATTAAATAAGTATTAAAATGAGGGGAAATTTCTGTCTGACGATTCAAAGGTACCACGGTTAATAGAAAGCAGCACGCGGTACCTTCAAAGGAACCATGTAATGGTACCACGACAAATGAACGAAACATCGGACAGACGGACAGGCCGATGGTCAAGGATTAGTAAGGTACCATTTTCCAGTACAGAACCCTAAAAGAGCTCTTTCGCTTCCCTACTAAAGAGTTCGTCAACAGGAACAAAATAAAACAAATAATTAAGATGAACATGATTCAAATTTTCATTGTATTAGGTAGGAACTCAGACCGAATAAAAAGTCAAGACAGAATGTTGTGTAAAGAGCAGTGAGGCCGGTAAAACTACGCCTCGCCGTGTACAAACACGATTACACACACATATGTACAACGAAACTACGCCTTGACTCGTCAGTCGAACTATTGCGACGTGGTGGCATTGGTGTTGCCGTTATTAAGCCTATAAGGTTTACCCTATTATTGGATACACAACGTATTGCTATTAGTTTTTTTAATAGTTGATCAATGTGTTTTAAACTTAAAAAAATAGAAGGTTCTTAATGGACTGTATTTTTTTTAAATACAGATATTGCGTCGTAGATGCCTACGACGCAATATCATTATCAAGATCAGTTCAGTGGTTTAATTGCAAATTTAAAAGATGGATTTCATTCATTCAGTCCATTTTCAACCGACTTTAAAAAGGACCAAGTTTTCAATTCAGTTGTATTTTTCTAATCTAATTTATTTGATTAAATCTTTGTTACTTCATAACTCCGTCATTTTATTTTTTGTTGGAAAGCTGATACGTTTAATTATAATTGCTGATACCTCATATTCATTTCATTGGTATTGGATTTTCGGTTTCGAAGATATTGAAGTAGATGATGTTTTTTTTTCGTTATAAAAAAAACATATTTCCATGTTTTTTTTTTGTTTTTAACGTTGTTGTGTATAGAGTTGAATTATAACCATATTATTATTGATATTACAAAGGCAAATTTAAGTTCCCTCTTAACTGTTCACGCTTTACTGGTCACTTACCAGTGTTACTGTTGAATTATTTTTTCATTTTCCGAATTGAGTCCAAAAATTAAACAAAATTGGATCGAAATCATTCGGAAAAGTAAGAAGGAACTATCATGGGAATATTTTAAAATCGGCGACTTATATTTATTTTTAACTATTTCTACCGCGAAGCAGTAATGTTCACATTCCTATGTTCCGGTAAAATTACAGGCACATGAGACTTAACATCTTTATGTCTCAAGGCGATGGGCGCAGTGTAGTTTGCCACTTGTGACGAACTGTATCGGCAGAGGTTACAGCTTAACACCAGGTGGGCTTTGTGCTTTTTTGTCCGATTGCATAAAAAACCCGTCACTAATTAGTTACAAGAATTAAATGCATGTAAATTAAATACCCAGTAATGTTATTTCTGAAACACTTTTTCCATTCCCTTCCCCTACTTAACGACACTTCTTTTGCCGACACGTTACATCGGAACCCTATTGTTGTATTAATACTAATTACTTTATTAAATTGGTAACGTTATTTTCTTAAGGTAATTTGATTATCATGGCAACACCGACACACGCACACATGTTTGGAAAACCGGCCTCACTTCTCTGTTCACAACATTCTGTCTTGACTTTTTATTCGGTCTGAGGGTAGGAAGAGAAAAGTTAGGCAATTATGAATGAAAAATGATATCTGGAAAATGTCCCCCACGAGCACACTGACAGATGTCGATCAGTTTCGATAGTTTCATCAAAGTTTTAGGCCTAATTTCACCATACCATGTTTGTTTACGCTAAATCAGGCATTAGCTAATGGGTCTTTAAAAATAACAGAGCTGTTAAATCAGTCTACGTTCTATGAAGTTAACTGAATTAATCATCCATTAACAGTTGATGGGAATCCTTTTAACGGACTGTTAACTGAACCGAGTGCAGTTAACAGTCCGTTAAAAGGATTAACAAGGCGTCAAATAAATAACAGAGTATGGTGAAACTAGGCCTTAATCACTTTTAGGATCACGCTATCGCGAGATGTTATCAACCCAAATTTGGCCTATTATTGATGACGTGGATATCACTGACCGATAAGCACTCCGACCCCGCTGCATCCGCACTGGTCTGCAGAATGGTGGCCATCTTGAATTACGCCATTTTGGATTTTTAACACATATGATTCGAATGCTTTTCCGATTCTATACGATAATTGTTCAAACCTCCCTTAGCTATCTCGAGATACGTTTGTCTTCACATGGCAGATGTCATCCAAAAATATTACATATTTAGAATAACAACGTCCGTAACAGTAGTCGGAGTAACTTTTCTTACTTGGCAGATGTCATCGAAAAATAAATTCCCAATTCGGAATATGGATATCCAGAACAACCTAGATATCGATTTTTATCCAAATTGGAGTAACTTTTTTCACTTGGCCGACGTCATCGAAAAAATGTTCCGAACTCGGAATGAGGACGTCCAGAACAATCTAGATTGTTATTTTCAGCCGAATCGGAGCAACTTTCTTTAGTTGGCAGACGACAGCGTTATGCAGTTAACCTATATCTAAATACCTAATAATACATTTCTCACAAAAAGTCCAAAACTAGGTGGCGGGCGCAATGCAATTTGTGACTTGTGACGAAATGCATCTGTTATAGGCAGAGGTTAGTCCGCTTAACATCAAGTGGGCCTCAAGCTTGTTCCGTCACAATAATATAAAAAAAGTAACAAAAACTACTTGTCTGGTTCTATTATTGTTTTACAATCCAATATTAGTACATCGTCTGCGTCGTATTGCTTTGTGGCACACCTTAACTTTGTCCCCAGGCTGAGCTGGTTCAATCCGGTTATGTACCCGAGCGGACGCCCCTGCAACCCCCGCGCGGCTTGTCGTGACAAGGTGCACACATATAGCTGTGCGTGTAGTGGTGAAGCTTTCCTTCTGTACGGTTCTTTATTCATGTGCCTCTCGACTGTTTTAATGTTAGTAAATTCGGTATAAATATTATTTAATTTTTTTGAAACTTAAATAATAGTACATATTATTTAAGTTTATATTATTATTTATTAGTTTACTCATTAGTACATATTATGAGTACTACTTATGAATTTTATAAAAAATGATAATAACTTAAATGTCCGTAACACGACGACAACGCAAACTTAAGTGTCCGTAACACTTGGTTTTTTTTTTCGAATTCGTTTCACTGATGTTTTTTCTTCTGTTAACTAAGTCCAAATCATCAGCAAAATGATTTTACTTCATAACTTTTTTTTTACCGATTGAAATATAAACGGCTTCAATTTTCAATGTATGAATTACACGCTTTTCCCATTTCGCACGGTTTTGGCGATATTCGCATCATTTTTTAAATTCAAAGCTTTCTTTGTCTGCTTTTCTATCTTAAAATAGTCGACCACCTTAAAACATGACCCAAGTCCCACACATTCCCCTCCACTACCCCCGCAGTGGTAGAAGCACTGCGTTTCCCCCCCTCAGAAAAACGTAGTACTATTAAATGTAATATTGCATAGTGCAATTTTGATTCGGCTGCATGAATTTGGAACTAGGATCCGATAGTGTACTACCTAATATGTGAGTTGCAGATGAGAAGATGGAGATGAGGAAATTGAGATGAGGAAACGAAGATGAAGAGTTGGAGATGAGGGATGATGAGAAGGAAATGAGGAGTTGGAGAGAGGAGTTGGAGATGACGAGATGGAGACGAGCAGATGGAGATGAGGATCTGGAGATGAGGAGATGAAGATGAAAGATGGAGATGAGGAAACGGAGATGAGGGATAAGGAAATGGAGATGAGGAGATGGCGATAAGGAGTTAGATGAGATGAGATGAAGATGAAGAATTGGAGACGAGAAGATGGAGATGAGGAGCTGGAGATGAGGAGACGGAGATGTGGAGACGAAGATGAGGAGATGGAGATGAGGAGTTGGAGATGAGGAGATGGCGATGTGGAGTTGGAGATGAGGAGCTGGAGATGAGGAGTTGGAGCTGAGAAGTCGGAGATGAGGAGTTGGAGATGAAGAAATGGCAATGAGGAGTTGTAGATGAGGAGATGGAGATGAGGAGTTGGAGATGAGGAGATGAAAGACAATGACAGCGGTGACAACATAACCTTGACGCAACCAAATTGAGTTTGTACGAAAATTGTGCGTGTTTTCTTACTTGTGAACTTGATGAGTCCGAAATCAAAGCGGTCACTGTATGTGAGTTACACTTCCTTTCATATTTACAAACTTAATATAAACGCAACATAAATATAATATAATGATATTGAATGATACAAGAGATATGACGGAAGGTAAAAGTAATAAATAAAGGTAATAAATGTATCATAAGTTAAGCCATTGGGAAATGGATGGTGCGGCTGTCCCAACCCAACCACGGGCTGGCTCTTGGACTGTCGAGGCCGTTCGACCAGTCCTGGACTGGTTAGACAAAGAGCACAGGTCATTAACCTTCCGGCTTGTGCAAATACTGACGGAGCATGGTTGCTTCGGAAAGTATCTGCACTGTATCGCCAGACGCAACCGCAATGGAGCCGACGCAAGTGTGCCACCATTGCGGTTGCGTCGAGGACACTGCGCAGCATACACTCGTGGAGTGCCCAGCATGGCAGAGTGAGCGCCGTGAGCTCAATAGTAGTGCGTGGGGGACGAATTCTCGCCTCCATCATTGTTTAAGGTCATGGCGGAAAGTGACAGGTCGTGGATCGGTTATGTCGCGGAAGGAGATTGCGGAGGGAGAGAGAGATCACCTCCACACTTCCTATCCACACCCGGAGACCCGGGCGTAGCCCTCCTCCAACCCCCATAACAGAGGGATATTGCCATTAAATATAGCGCAGGCGTCTCTACTTTCAACGCCATACTCGTATAATGTATATCGTATCATGACTCCGTCATTTTGAAACATTTCCAAAAAATGAATCAACAAAAAAATCTACGGACTTATTTACAAAATCGTAAAATTACATACCAGCCAGAGGTCCGCGCCGCAGTCATGAAAGTCGGCGGCGGCGTGCTGGTAAACGTACCCGGCGCGGCGTGGCCTAGCCGGCGTGATATTATTTTTTTAACTATATGGTGGAATTGAAAAATAAATCTGCTTTATATACTAAAAGGGCAAATGTTTATTTTCTTGCATACAAGTAAGTACCTACTCAAATTAATTAGTCAAAATATTGAAGAACCAGGATATTGCCACCAACCGATACACAAACTTCCACAAAAGCCCAAAATCGACTGGCCTAAGTTTATGAAAACCGCATGAGAGACCTCAACTTCAAGCCTTGTCACAACCCCAACGGTGGACAGTCTTGCAGAAGAGATCACTCAATGCATACAGAAGGCACTTCATACCGCCACAATTAAAGAAAATCTCTAAGGAGAATCGAGATTACCCACCCTCCCCCGCTATATAAGAGAGCTCATAAAAGAAAAACGCCTGCTCAGATAAACCTGGCAACAAACATGAGGCCCCATCCACAGAACTGGGCCTCACTCCACAAACTCTGCAGGCAACTTAGGAAACACTCAGAACCGATTCGTCATCTATTCCACGAAAATGGCAACTTGAGATACAGAGCAGAGGACAAAGCAGAAACTATTTGCCCAATCCCTTGAGAACTAATACAAGCCCAATCCCACAGTGAACAGAGAGCTCTCAGACTCTGTGGAACAGTTCCTCGATTAATACTTCAGTGTCCCATTAAACGTGGAAGATCTTGAGCGGCGCTCTGTCACCTGCCCTGTAAAACCACGGCAGTCACGTTGTTATGTTCCCGAAACCCGGCAAAGACATTTGGAGACCCGAGAAATACAGGCCTATCACTCTACTGCCAAGCATTACGAAAGTCTTCGAACGCCTCTTCTTGATAGCACCTCACATGAAGTCCCGACCGGAGCAGTTCGGATTCCGGTCGGAGCACTCCCCCATACTTCAGCTATCCAGGGTACTGCACCTCATGGCAGAAAATTCTAACAATAACACGGCTGCAGTATTCCTGGACATGGAGAAAGTGTTCGACTGGATCTGGCACAACGGACTACTCTACAAGATCGCCAAAATAGGAGCACAACGACGAGCAGTCCTAACAATCAGATCAATTCGTGGAGGACAGAAAATTTCGTGCTAAAGTAGACGGAAAGCTGTCACAAGAGCACCAAATAGAGGCAGCCGTCCCCCAAGGTAGCTGCCTCTCAGTCACATGTTATGCCATATATACAGACGACCTTCCCACCGAACAAGGGACGCCTTATATGCAGACGACGCGGCCCTACTCCGAAACTCAAGCCATGATGGTAACAAAGCAGAGAGAAAGATCCCTACCACCTAAACTGCATCTCCTAGGTGCAGCGATCTCATGGAATAATACGGTAAGTACCTTGGAATCACCATAGACCGGATGCTCACCATAGCACAGCATGTCCAGAACATAGTCAAAAGGGCAGCTCGAGCCCTATTGAATCCAGTGCTCAGATCAGCCCTTCCAAACCGCATCAAGAGAGCCCTGTACTTGACTTACATCCATCCCCATTTAACCTAGGCCGCGCTAGCCTGGCTCTCTCACCGCCAAAAGTCACAGGAATCGAATGAGATCGCAACAAAACTTGGCCCTGAGACACCTGACACCTCGCAGACGGGCCGCGATATGTACGCAACTCGACCATCTGAGAGATATCAGAATTGTGAATCTGGATGTGCATCTCAACGCTGGCCAAAAGACGGTAAGTGCGAAGAAGACACCTCGGCGGTTGCTCACTACAGTAATGCATACGGTACGGACGGGTTGTTAGGCAACGACGTGTGGATGGTGCTTAGAACATGTCTCTCGCGGCGAATTTGAATTAATTTTTGACGTCGTCGGCGCAAATTTGTTCATGACCCGGCGGCGGCGGCGTGCCGAGGTAATTCGGCGGCGGCACGCCGGCGTGGCGCGGATCTCTAAACCAGCTCACAAATTTTCACGAGAATCGGTTGAGAAATGCGACCTGTAGAGGAGAACAACCGGACATACGAAAGCATTTTTTGTAAGATAAAGCGGAGACGCTTCGCTTGAACTTCGTTCTCGATTGTATATCTCTCAAGGACAGCTGCCGGAACATACTGTTAGGTACTTGGCGACTGAAGTTCTACTTGATGGTGGTAAGTAGCCAGGCGACCCTACTATCGTGCAAAAATGCATCATTGTTATTACGTTACTTGTGTAAAAATACTTAGTGTTTTTTATTTAGGTATACGTTGCTGATAGGCAGATTTTCTACTAGATGGTGATAGCTAGCCAGCCATCTGCAAAATGCCCTACCACCATGCTATTACGACTGCCATCCTAAGACAACCGGGACCGACGCACGGAAGCGCTCACTAGTAATGCCACTAACGGCCACCCATCCGACTCATGACCGCAGCGGGCGTTGCTTAACTTAGCAGATCGGTAAAGAACGGATAAGCAAATTGCGCTTCGAGCGCTTCAAATTTACATTCCCGCTGTTCACTTTGCTGGAGTAACAGATGATGGGTATAGTAGGAAACACTTTTAATCGATTTCCACTGTAATCGAACCAAACATTTTACCCTCGAAAGTTGTAAGTTCGAATGTTGTGAAAAACTTTATTATTAATTCAGCAACGCCGACTCGCACTTGACAGGTTTTTTAAATGACAAACTTGTAGTTTGGTATGCTGTCCGACGAGAGCTTGTCTGATATTTTTATTACCTTCTATAAGCAGCCCTAGATGTTCCACACTGGCCTGAATCAAAATATTGCGTCACTGGTTCCTTTACGTCGTCGAGTTTCAATAAACTGAAAACAATGTGGTCACATTAACTGAAATGAATAATACTTTTTTTATAAAAGTAATTTATTAAATAACTTTATAAAATACATAACATACAAAAATAGGTAAGTATGTTAACAAACATAAATATTATCATTAATTTAATAGTGCAATACGCGAAATTCAAACCCTACGAGCGAATTAGATTAGTTATCAAATAGCCTTACAATATTATTTTCTAATTGTAACGTAACAACGGTATAAATAAACAAAAATAACGCTGTAACTCATAAGAATAAATAATAACACTTAGTTATTATTTATTCTTATGATAATTCTACGAATAAATACATTATTCGTAGCTGTAACTATTATGTTTAACAAGAATCTCTATAGCAGCTACCATTATATTTCTTTTAGAAGCTTATATAAAATAAGAAGTACCTAGACCAATGTCTAAACAAAGCCCTCCTATTTCACCATTATTTTGTATTTTTTCCGGATTAGATTTATATAAAAATACATAATATTTTGCAAAGCAATACTGTTTATATACATCAATATCAATCAACAAACCTTAAAATCGGAAATGAGAAATGAATACTTAGTAGATCTTTTTACAGAATGTAGTTAATTAATGTTGCACCGAGCGTTTGTCTGTTTTAAACACGCAATTCTTATAGCACTGGGGTGCGTTCTTATATGTCGTCCGACGACGGTTGATCGCTCCAAGCAGAGCGACGCTCGTCGTCCGCCTTTTAAGAACGGCTCTGTATCATATCTGTATCAAGAACACTACTTAAAATGTTTCACTGACTCGGAAGAAATGTATTTACAATTATGTACTTTTCCACGACACACAACTAAAATAAACATACAAAATATAACAATAATAATAATACAATTTTGTAAACAGAAGTTTACGTAAACAGAAGTTTACGTAAACAAAAAGTAACTAAAACAAAGAAAAATCAAGTCCCAACTGTCAAATGAAACGTCAGGGCGATATTTATCCACCGATTTCGTGGGGTGACCGGTGCGTCGTCGAGCGATATATAAGAACGCTCCGGAAGATCATCGGACGATCGCTCCGGGCATATAAAAACGCTCGGGGCGTCGTCGGACGTCGTCGGACGACAAATAAGAACGCACCCCTGAGCAAGACCATAATCTATTTCTCTTTCAATTACCTACACCGAAAGTTGATAAAACGTAATGTATGAGGTGGTAAGACTGTATAGGATCAACTTAAAAACAACAAAATGAGATTGAAAGATCACATACTAAATTGTTATTTCTTTCATAAAGTCCGAGATCCCTAGCAAGTGTGTGAACCACACATGGTCGGGTTTGTAATTTGTTAATATCACACCAACTTTGACGATTTGAAGTAAGTGACGTTAAAAAAATAATTTTCTTGTATGTCAACAGTGATGAATATGGAATGTATACATAATGTATGACATGAAGTATGGAGGGGGAGGGGAGTACTAATTTGTAAGTCATTTGTCACTTGTCTCCATTAAGTCGGCCGTGCGTGACGTCAACGCTAGGGGCGTGGTTCAACTTAATCTTATCTAAGCGCGTGCATGTGAACCATGAAAATATCGTGAAAATATAAAAACTAACGTGGTTTTCACTCATTTTAGTATAGTAAACTCACGTGAATCAGTCAGATAGCTCCGACTATAGTTTCAACCACATTCGGTGGTCTTTTTCAAGGAGAGCTCGGGACGCCCGCGTTGACGTCTGCCCAGCACAGAGTTATCCCGTATTATTTATAAATACATTTTCGTCGAATTCACGTCGTAAAGATGAACTGTTGCTTTTTATCTTGCAAAAATAGTTCTGATCAACTGACAAAGGCAACTGATGGAATTACAATTCACATGTAAATGATAATGAGCTTTTGGTATTCACCGTCAGGTGGTTTTAGGGATAAGATGGGTCCAGGCCAGCATCCACCCTCCCTCAACTGGAAACACATTTCGTCAAGGCATAATTTGTGATCGGCCCCTCCTCCCCATACTCCATGGTAACGGTTCTTTAATATACGAAGTATAAAAGTATGGAACAATTATATATTTATTTTATTAATTAATTATTTTATGAATCCAAAATATATAATAAAAAACCATCGATGAAGCAAAATTACTCATAAGTTTGATAAATATTACAATATGCAGTTTATGCCTCAGTTATTACTAAAAATCTACATATTATATTCGAACTTTTTGTAATATACTGATGGATTTATCAACAGAGTTATTTATTAAAGATAAATACAAACATACATACACTTTTCATCTAAACAACTAGGTTATTTTTTCATAAACGATATTACATACTATATTATTATTAATGCTATTAACATAATATATATGTTAATATACGTAATGAAAAGTTTAAAAATATATATAAATATCTTTATATCTTTTTGTAACTTTTCAATTTCAATTTATTTCAATTTATTCAAAAGAAACAATTCATTTACAACATATAACATTAACACTTAAAATGATGTAAACAGAACCTACACTAAGTTGAACACTTGTGCTGTAGGTTACTGTTACATCCCTTCTTGATGAACAATACATGTTATAATAGCAGGTATATACAACTTGCTTTATTTATTCATTAACTTTTCGTTACGTATGAGATTTATTTATGGAGATTCGTACCTACTATTACGCACTCAGGCTCTGAAACTGAAGTGATACAAACTTTGTGTAACAATCTACTATTTTCATTGTGTGAGTAAGCAATAGCCCTGACATTTATATAGCTATGGTATAACAAACTTAAAGAACTTAACAATTTCGATTCTTATATCCGAGCTAAAATCTGCATTCTAAGCCGCATTCTATAATATATTATAATATAAATATATATTTGTTTAACTTAATCAGAACACGAATTTCTTCGAAATTTCAACTTTATATTAAATCATGCAACTGACTGCTAAGTCAAAAGATTATATTTATGGTACGTTGAATTTGTGACCTTATATTTATAAACAGACAAATGCAAACAATAATAATAGTAAATAAAAACGTTTAACAGCATACTGGCAATTTATCTTTTTCAGAAATAAAAAGATGAATTGTTGGCATGCTGGGCACGCTGCCAACTGGTAGTGAGCTGGAGCATTTGGACTGCCTGTGGGTCTGCAATGACTTATAGGTTGTCTAAATGCTTTTATTGTAGTAGCTGTAGTGATGTATATAGTTCGTGGTATTTTGTTAATAAAGGTGTTATGTATTCCCAATCCACAGAACTGTTAACCAACAAAAGTGACTCAGATCGGTATTGCGACATCCCGCCACCGATAATTCTTGAGAACGCTGAGGAGGCGCTATTGCAACATTTTGGACACCGGCTTCGTTTAAGGAAATGAATCAAAATTAAATCACTTTACGTTCTCACATCGAACTATCGTAACCTCACCTAGTTTATAATTATTTTAATTGTATTTTATTTAAATTAAAGTTTTTAAGTATATTTCGGTTTTTTTTGAGTCCTCGCACGCTGCCTGTCCTAACTGGCGCAGTCGTGTGTCCTTGAGGATCCTTGAGGAGCGTTTCTCAAGGCCGCGAGTTCACGATCATCGAAGACCGTATCCTGGGAGCTGCTCCGGTGGTTTTCAAGCCCGTTCGAGGATCCGAATCTACGTGTCAGACAGCGCGAGGAGTATCAGAACATAGATACACCAATAGAGGCCGAAATGCAGTTACTGTGAGTACATTAGATCTTCTAGTGTTTTGCTCACCTTTTTCCTTTTAACTTGTGTGATAACTAACTTCCAAAATTTTCCATCCACGGAAATTACGGAGCTTGTGTATTAGTAGTAGTAGTAGATCTAGGAGTAGAGATTTAAATAGGCAATTAGACTACAGCGATAGTTTTAATTCAGATAATTTAGGAATAGATATGGCTGATTTGGACCAAATTTTTAAAGCACTTCGCTTAGTGCCAGAGTTTGACGGAAATGTAAACGTTCTTACCAAGTTTATTCATTTGTGTGACGAACTGATAGAAGAATTTATAGTCAAGGAGCCGACTAACAAACTTAGAGAGACTGCTTTATTAAACGGAATTTTAAATAAAATTACTGGACCCGCAGCCCGCCTTATCAATTCCAATGGCGTTCCTTCGGATTGGCAAGGCATTCGGAAAACATTAGTAAATAATTTCTCAGATCAACGCGATGAAACCGCCCTCTACAATGATTTAGCTTTATTAACACAGGGACAGGGAACTCCTCAAGAGTTCTATGAAAATTGCCAAAATTTATTTAGTACCTTAATGACGTATGTCTCACTGCACGATACCATCCAAAGTACTATCGACGCAAAAAGAGATCTATATAGGAAGCTTACTCTCCAGGCATATGTGCGTGGATTGAAAGACCCGTTAGGCTCACGTATCCAGTACATGCTGGAACATAGGACTAGAATGCAAAAAGTCTTCGAAATGATTAATAGCACATCCCTTCATCAGCGCACTCAAATAACTGAGAACGCTAACAAAAATCGAGAACCTGAGATACAGTATTACCCTGACCAACAAGTATTTGTTTGCAATCCTTTGGCTAGTAGACAGAAATTAGCTCCCAGATATACGCAAGATACAGTGCTTGCTAATTTACCAATTCACATCTACACAAGAAAGAAAGGTGGTCCTGTCGCCAAGTCCAGGCTTAAGAGAGTCCCTAACAGCGCACAATTGTTGCAGGATTCTTCTTCTGATCCTGGGCGCAATACAAGCGGAAGAACTAACCCTGACTAGCTTGGATAATGGACCTGGTATACTACCTTTCAACGTTGGATCGGCCAAGATAGTTACTCATTATCATTCATTTCTCCAATTGGTAGATTTAAAAGATTTACGTGATAATATTAACTTAGTTAAGGTACAGATATCGTCTCTTTCACTTCAGTTTCGCAATAAAACTCTTTCGCTTTACGAACCCCACATGGAACACTTACGTAATAAAATTTCAAAATTATCCGAGCAATTGGAA
Organism: Plagodis dolabraria; assembly: GCA_963854805.1. NCBI lineage: Eukaryota > Metazoa > Arthropoda > Insecta > Lepidoptera > Geometridae > Plagodis > Plagodis dolabraria. Next base: position 16,853,435 of record OY978447.1, on the reverse strand, counting down.
ACCTTTGAACCCAACCGGGCTAAAAGGGGTCTGATTGATGGTTTAGGTTCTGTAATAAAAAGCATTTCCGGGAATCTCGACTATACGGATGCTATTAAATACGATTATGCTATTAAATCCATGCAAGAAAACGAGAATAAAGTGGTCACAGAAATTAATAATCATATAAGCCTTGGCAAGAATTGGATATCTCAAAATTCTAAAATCTTAGATAATTTGGTTCAAAATCAAAAGAAAATAGAAATTGCTGTCAATGACATAATGTCAAGTGATATGCAACGCGAAAGTAACATGACCATGTATGCTCACCTAGCGCAGCGTCTTATTATTTTGGCAGATAATGTAGAAGATTTATCAGATGAAATAACTAGGTTAGAAAATTTATTAGGTTTTATACGTGCAAAAAGCGCACATCATCTCATGTTCAACATCAATTCACTCAAAGACATGATAAGTCGGTTGAACAACCTCTATAGCAGAGACCAAATACCGACTGTTAGTTATAGAGAATATTTTGATTTAATTAGGATAGGTTACTATTATAGCAATAGTAATATAGTACTAGTATTCAAGTTTCCGGTTATCCGTCCCGCTACCTATGACCTTTATAAACTTTCCATAGTCCCCAACAAAGAGAACAAGGTCCTTATACCATCTCATCCCTACCTAGCAATTCACGACAAAGACTCTATGTACATAGAGGCAGAATGCCCGAAGTCTAGTAGCCTCGGTTATCTATGCGAAGAAAGAATTAATCATCACGGGAGCCAAGCTGATTGTATCTTCCAACTGATCACTATGCAGCGAGTGGATAAATCATGCCAATTTACCTCTATCACTCTCACTAATGAAGCAGTTGAACAATTAGACGACCGACACTACATATTGAGCTTTCCATCACCTACGAAGATTCGTCTGTCATGCATCCAGGATCAATATGATACAATGCGAGGAAGTTTCCTAGCCACAATACCAAAGGGATGTCTACTACAAACCACCCAGTTCACTATAATAAATAACGAAGACCGCATTAAAGGACAGGTAATGAAGATAATGAACATGCCACCTGAAACCATTTATAACGTTGATGAAAGGAAAATAAAGTTCAAATCTATCGATCTTCGAAAGCTCCATGACAGTAACACTGAAATGTATCTGGAAACACCACTTACCATTTCCAGAACTGAAACAAACAACCTCTACTATACCATCGCACCACTGTACATACTCATGTTAAGTGCATTTGCACTCATTATTTGGTTCACCATACGCCATCTACAAGGCAAACGAAGAAGGCATGTGATCAACCTGGACAGGAACAAGGAAGTAGAAGCAGACCAACCTGGATTGTCGGCGATATTTTCGAGCCTAGCCCGCCAATAATCACCGAACTTGAGGAGGGAGGTGTTATGTATTCCCAATCCACAGAACTGTTAACCAACAAAAGTGACTCAGATCGGTATTGCGACATCCCGCCACCGATAATTCTTGAGAACGCTGAGGAGGCGCTATTGCAACATTTTGGACACCGGCTTCGTTTAAGGAAATGAATCAAAATTAAATCACTTTACGTTCTCACATCGAACTATCGTAACCTCACCTAGTTTATAATTATTTTAATTGTATTTTATTTAAATTAAAGTTTTTAAGTATATTTCGGTTTTTTTTGAGTCCTCGCACGCTGCCTGTCCTAACTGGCGCAGTCGTGTGTCCTTGAGGATCCTTGAGGAGCGTTTCTCAAGGCCGCGAGTTCACGATCATCGAAGACCGTATCCTGGGAGCTGCTCCGGTGGTTTTCAAGCCCGTTCGAGGATCCGAATCTACGTGTCAGACAGCGCGAGGAGTATCAGAACATAGATACACCAATAGAGGCCGAAATGCAGTTACTGTGAGTACATTAGATCTTCTAGTGTTTTGCTCACCTTTTTCCTTTTAACTTGTGTGATAACTAACTTCCAAAATTTTCCATCCACGGAAATTACGGAGCTTGTGTATTAGTAGTAGTAGTAGATCTAGGAGTAGAGATTTAAATAGGCAATTAGACTACAGCGATAGTTTTAATTCAGATAATTTAGGAATAGATATGGCTGATTTGGACCAAATTTTTAAAGCACTTCGCTTAGTGCCAGAGTTTGACGGAAATGTAAACGTTCTTACCAAGTTTATTCATTTGTGTGACGAACTGATAGAAGAATTTATAGTCAAGGAGCCGACTAACAAACTTAGAGAGACTGCTTTATTAAACGGAATTTTAAATAAAATTACTGGACCCGCAGCCCGCCTTATCAATTCCAATGGCGTTCCTTCGGATTGGCAAGGCATTCGGAAAACATTAGTAAATAATTTCTCAGATCAACGCGATGAAACCGCCCTCTACAATGATTTTTTGAGTCCTCGCACGCTGCCTGTCCTAACTAAGGCATACCGCCCCGGTAAAAATGCAAACAATAAGGTAATTAACACTTTCAAGCAAATATTATTTTTCAGCGGTTGTAAATTTGTAAAAATGTTAGACTTATTTAGCTTTGAATTTATTTTTAGACGAAATAAAGGAAAAGTACATCATTTATCCACACTTACATCACGTGATCTAAACTGGAACTTTTACAATTTGTCAACATACATACTAAAATGTGGAATTAAATAATTGTCCTGAAAAATGTACAGAATCAATGTCATATTTCCAACACCTAGCAATCCCTTTCAATACAAACTGTACCCAGTAAAAATATACCATTATATGTATCTTCTATAAATATTAATGAGGTATATATATGAAAAAATAACATCACGTATGTATGAGTAATGTGAAAGCATGTTGCCGAACTCCTAATGGAGTGTTTTAGATACGCGATAGCCAACAATTAATCAAATCAGGACAGCCATAAGTTTGATCCCGGGTTCAATTCGTGAGAACTTGCGATGGTCGTGTAAAGGGCGTCAGTATCGTGCGTTACCCAAATCCTATTCACACGTACTACTTGCGTATATGGAATGATATAAGTTACAATCTTTACAGTATCTCAGTGAAACTACATAAATGCTTTTCATAAAAAATGCTATTTAAACAAGAATTTTACTCAATTGGCAGAGGTAACCAATATGTATGAAGCAGTGGCCTACACTACGATGATGGTCTATGGAGCTATCGGCCAAGATATTAGAACTTCTAAAAACAAAGCCTTTATGACTATTTCGAATTTAGAATAATACATTTGTTGAATATTTAATACAACTCAGGTGACTGATATTCGTTAGAAATAATATTGTTTGTGAGTCTACCCAAACGTTTCTTCGTCGACACACCGGATTTTTACTGGACCTTATTTTTATTATTGAATGTAGGACTGGTCTCGTTTGTATTGCATCCTCATTTATATTCTTTAACAGTTGGCTACGAAAAGCATGTTAGATGTAGATATTAAATTCAGAAGGCTATAGAAAATTCTGAGTATTTGCAGTACCTAGCAAATGTTTCGTTAAGATGTCTAGTAGTATGATGGATGGTCACACCGTCCCATATGACGACGGTTAAACTTTAATTTAGCCCAATGCCTCTGCTATCGTTATCTGTAGTGAAGAAATGAAGTCGTATAAGGTACGGTAGTAATATATAGCCATAAGATGGGGGTTCGGCCCCGGTCCACTGACGATGAAAGATATTTCTCTTTGCAATGTGTTCACACGAGTTATTATTTAAAATTAAAATCAGAAACGCGTTCGGTGTAATATCAGACTATGTACATATTGATGTATTCAAAATAAATAATTATTTATTATGTGATAGATCCATACTGGCAAATCAATTCCCGCGGATGTTCAATTAACCAATCAGCAATCATAAAGTTAGTCCAAGAGTTGAGGATCATGAGCTTTGATTTCTTGACAGCATTTCATATGAGATATTTAATGATAAGAGTGGTGAAATTCTTGGTTATATCTCGACCCATTTTTTGCACCTATTCTACGATCCAAGAAGAAATAATATCTCTTAACGTCGTGTCGAAACGTCAAGTTTAAAGGTGATGCTTGATTTTATTCATTAGCCTAGTGTTATTAATTTTATGTTAAATTATGGTTATGGTGTTAACATCAAACGCCTTTGAAATTAAATAAAAGACACGTACAGATTCCTCAACGTGTCACGGCCGCATAAATAACGTTTTTTCTGAAAGTCTATACAAATAATTAATAAATTTAAGTATATACAGACACAGCGGTCAATTTATACAAGCAGGTCGTACCACATTGTAAGAACTGTGGCTACTCAGCAGGAAGAATTTCGTTCATTGACCCCCATTCATTTTCCTATACAAATGTTAGAGTTGTACACAAATGAACTAAAATCAACGCGATTGAGAACGCAATAAATTTGTTCAACGATTGCGTAAAATTGTTACAGTTAAAGCTGAATGAAAAAAATATAAAAAAAAGTTCTCATTATTTAAGAATCAATTCTGGGAATTATCTTACAAGTGATTTAACTATGGTAAGTATTATTTTTTGTAATCTTTATACAAAGATAATTATAATTACTTACATTTTACAACGCTTTAATTGAACAGTGCATAAAATTCGAAGGAAATTTAAACTAGTATAACAATACTCTAATTATTTATATTATATTTTCACTTCAACACAAGGCTCAGCGAACAAGCCTACAATATAACAGAATTGTTGTTCCGGTTTTTGGAAAACTATACATTTTATTGTGATCACACAGCATCAAACACAAATAGGTACTTAGCAATTGCCTAAATTAAATTTTTACTTCACTGAGTTTAATTTATGAGCTATTTGTTTCCTATGGTATCATTTTGTACGAATATGTAACGTGTAAAAAAAAAACTTTATAAGGTAAACAATTAATGAATAGATATAATATGCATACAGGGTGTATTTTATGTATTATTTTATGTAAATTAAATTATTGGATGTAAATTAAGATATTCAGGGTGGTTGCTAGCCACGCAGGCATTTGCCCTAACACCATGCGATGTGCAAGTGCAATGACAATAAATTTGAAAAATATGAACAATCGGGGTCAATGGGTGATATTCTTATTGCTTGGACCGTCTAATTAATATTATAAATAGAAGGGATGTGAGAAATTTTGCATTACCTAGGAGCTATTAGCGTGGTCGATCGTGAGGACAATAACAGTCTTTCGACTTCAAACTCTTTTCTAGACGCGCACCGAACCAAATCCTTAATAAAACATTACTACAAGTTATTAAAAAATAATAAGTAGATGTAATACTTTTTGTGAATATTAAACTAAATTACCTAATATATTAACATAATGGTTTCCATTAATTTAAATACATAATCATAATAAAAGTTGAATTAGTAAAACTTTTACGATACAAGTATCTAAAAATTAGAGAATTACAACATGTAAATTTTCTTAAATTTAGTTCTGTTCTAGAATCAACACAAATATTTAATATTAAAAGTAAGTAGGCATAATTTTGATTATGTGACGACTTTCAGAGTACATACTAAAATATCTTCAAAACATAATTTTGAGAGTTTTAACCTCGCGAGATAAATGTCCATAAATAAATAAGTTTAAGTGAGCTGCTCAAAGATACTCAATGTAATTTTTCTTCAAAAACATTGTTGTTTACTACACAGTACAGTGTTTTTTTTTAATAGACAGTACAGTGTGGACATTATATCTTGGCCGATACGAACTTCGTGCGCAATCCACACTGTACGCTATCTGCACAGTGATTATAACGCCCAGCACAAACCGGCCGCCGACACTGCAGATAATTTTACATTTTTTAATTTGTTTCAATACCTATATCAACAAAATGCAATATAGATATCAATGCTTCGAAAAACATCTCTCGATACTCCTTTATTGCTCACGATATTCAGGGATGTTCTCTGAGCATTATAATATAGATTTACTTCAATCAGAATAGATGTCATTTAAAATCTGACTTCATTTAAATCCTGTGCCGCACCGACCGGTACGCCGCGCGCGTTACAGGTTTGCGCTAGGCTTAATTCACACGCAATTACGCAAAAGAGTTATACATTTTTCAAAAGCGTTTCGAAGGGTTTTGTTTAAAAGCGATTGCGAATTCGAGAAAAAAAACAGATAGCGGTATATAAGGTGCAGAGCTTCCTTTCCGATAGGTCGGCCAAGTTAAAGCGTTCGTAAAGTACATACAGTTCAGAGCTTACGCGGAATAAGAAAGCGCGTCTGCGCGTCATAGAATTTAACGAGACAGTACTTACTATATATGATTTTATAAGTATATTTCAGCGGCGACGGAAATGCGTTCCTTCTGAAAGGGCTCAAGAAATCGGGATAAAAAAGTAAATATCACATGTTAATCTAAGTCGTAAGGAATCTAGTTCCAAGCTGCACCAGTATCTGTTAAGCCGTTGGGGCACTTGGGGCATCACAAAAATACATACACAGATTAGTAGAGTTACATATAAAATTATTATGTGACGGTTAAAGTTATTTTTATGTAAGGATAGTTCTCTTTCCGGACAGACTATAATGATTTAGAAGTTATATTAATAGTTATATTAATTCAAGTGTAACATTAATAATGAAGTAAAATTACATACATTATTAAAACTTAAATAATTATGCTCATTGCAAAAATATTTTTTCACCTCACAACATCGGAAATATTTAGTTTATAATTTCAAATTTGCGTGTAAAAGAGATTATTATCGGCTAGCAAGGAAAAGGTTTTCAAAATTAGAATCTTTCTTGTAAAATACACGATAATACGTTGAGAAACTTGGCTCTTCATTCCATTTATTCAGTCTTTATATATAACCAATACTTGTAATTTTACTTTTAATGTATATTAAACAATAATTTGCTATATTGAGTGAGGTGAAAAATTATGTTTTGCTCAGCAGCAAAGTTCTTTTGCGTCTCGTACTTTGACACCCTCGCTACGCTAAGGTAACAAATACTTACAACAAGTAACAACCTTGCAGCCACGCATAATAAACAAGTATCTTCTGGATATCCAGCCATTGTATTCAAAAATATAATTTGTGCAGTTAATTAAATGCATATTAAGTTTTTTTTATTGGAATAACAGTTAATACTAAATTACAACAGTGAAGTTACCGCAAGTTGAACTCGCTTCACTGCTACAACCTATATATCCGATTCTCCGAGAATCATCGTTTTATCAGAAACAATCATTTTTCGTTCCCGTATATATACATAAAAGTTATATTGATTAAGATATTTTCAGTTTACCATTGGCCTCCCCATTAATTGTTCTCTGCAGCAAGGAGTCGCAGGTAGTCGATGAGATAGCGGCAGCCTTGCGTGAAAGTTCAGCATTGGCGTTGCTTGTAGAAGATCTTTTCGGTGCTGGGAGAAGAAGAGCTCCCAGGGCTATGAAGTGAAGGGAGTAGTAAAATTTTCTGTAAAAAAAAGAATGTCGTATTAATATTAAGTATAATTATGCACACAAATAGAATTCATTTATTCCTTCGTTCGTACAATTGAATAGGTGACTCTATACCCCAGATAATATCGTAAACAAACGTAAGATTTAAACAGGTTCATTTTGCTTTATATAAACCATAATAATTTTTTTTAGAACAAAATATAAAAGCTAGGTACTCAACCACGCTTTTGTAATTTGCGTGATTTTCTAACACATGTGAAACATAATGCACTGTTTTGAATGGGCAATCTTCAATATATAGGGGTACTGTATACTAGACTATTCCCCAAGACGCCTGCCAAGCGTAGAGATTATAGCAAATCATCCCTAATAGGGCAGACCTTTTCTCAACGGTGGACGCTATGGCATAAAAGAAGAAAAATAGTTTTTACAACTAAAATATTTATTTGTTTGATATCTTCTTTTAGGCCTCATCATTGAAGAAAAGTTGAGACTGGAAAAAGTTTCCGTAGGCCGATAGATCGCACTCAGTAAAAAAATTGTTCCCGTAGTTCATTGTATCGAACCGACTGGAAATAAAAAAATACGTAATCCAATGGATCGCAATAATTAGAAAAATGAGTTCATATAGTCCGATCGATCGAACCACGCGGTCGAACCACAAAGCTATACGCGCAACAAAATTTATCGTCACACCCGTATTCTGCGAAGGCGACGGCAGAGGTGTGTAAACACATGCTTCTCGCGTGTTGGTCACTAGTCATACGAGGCGAACCTATTTCCATCTACATTCATCCTGTGATGGATGTAGATGGAAATAGGTTCCAGGCTCCGGACGGTTACTAAGAAGTCAGAAAACCCTACTTAAACTTTGCAACACACAACTTTGTGACAAAGAGAAGCAGTCTAGTCCAATTTATGTATAATCCAAAATATTGGTTTGAATTTCAATCGAATCACGCCAATTCAATTGATCCAAAAAGTTCCGTTTCAGTCGTTCAATATTTAAATTGAAACAATAGGATATGTAAAGAGGTGTTTCATTATGTAGGTATATGCTCAAACATGATACCAGTCATTACCACAAAATTACCGCAATATAATTCGTTTCTCGAAACATTGGCACTCGAGCATTATGCCTACATGATATGACATTATTGTTATCTAGTGGTATGATCTGTGCTGTGACCCAACTATACAAATATTTTCATCGTCTTATCTACCAAGGTTGGGCTATAAAGTTAATCTTTACAAAAACTGCATGCTTCGTAGATTATCTTAATTCAGCCATGAGCATGTCATAAAATATGTTGATCGTTATATAAGTTCTTTGAGACGATAATGTTGAACCAACAATAAAGTACACATAAAAGGTCCAGCGTCAAAGTACAAGAAAAGTATTCATAAGTACTCTTATAGTTTATAAAACAAAATATTTACCCCAATTCATCAAAATCATACTTCAAAATTGGATCAGTTGCTGTAGGCATTTTACGAATGCTCGCCTGAGTAGCCCACTATTCCCAAGAAAAAAACAGTCGTCAAGCTCGTAACGAAGTATTTGTAAATGTGGCCAAACGAAATGTTCCAGCAGATGTCCGTTAGTATCATTTCTCCCAATCTAGGCTGTTTACAATCTTCAACCACTCCATTACTTCCCAACAGGTGTAATTATGGAAAATGCCTTTACGCATTTTCATCCACCAAAGAGGTGGTGGGCGGTGTATGTCGGGCTCGGCACCATTTACTTCCACAGCAGCAAGTACCGACCAAAAACCGCACGAGGTTTTTATGGGAGGTCTTAATACCTGGGCTACTGCTACTATACCAGCTACCAGCCCTAGATTGGGCCAGCCGCTGCCTCCATTTCCCTAGCATGGACTGTCAGCGTGCTACTTCAACTGTTCTGGGCGGGGTATGCTCCCTTCGGAGACGAAGCCACGTTCGCCAATTGTACATAGACGCGTAGTACTCCGTCTCTAATTCCCACTGAGGGGATCCATCTAACAACCACGCGTTTTCGAAAGAAACGGTGCGGTAGCTACGGATCACTCCGATCGCCATTACCACTTGACCAAAAGGGCATTAGATTTCTCCGTTAGGACTTCCTTTTTATTTGGGAGCACCGTACAACGTTATTGACCGCACCACTCCAAGATACAATCGGCGACTGTTAGCCTTGGGGTCCCCGAAGTTGGGCAGCAACCGTTTTAAGGCGGTTGCTGCACTCAACAGCCGAGGAGCCATGCAGCTAAAGTGTTCCACCTGGCATCAGGGGTGAGTCAAATCATCTCACCCATGATGTTGTCGTGTCGCCGACAACATTATGGGATTTCAGCGGCGGGACTTGCCGAGCGACCCGTGGAATCCCTGTGCGCCAATCCAAGATAACTTTTCACGTGTGTGAACGGCTTAAGGCACGAAACTATAAAAGACATCTGAAAACTTCAATCAACATCAAAGTACGGTAGTACTTCGACTTATTGCTTCTTCAAGGAACAGGTGCGAGTCCGAACGCCAAGTGCGAGTCGGACTCGCACACTAAGGGTTCCGTACCATTAGCTGTACAACATTAGACTTCATGTTTTAACCTTTTTTTGTTTTAACGTGCGGGAGTCGACTCGCACTTGGCCAGCTTTTTGTATTTATTGTTATAGCAGCAACAGAAATACATCATCTGTGAAAATTTCAACTATCTAGCTATCACCGTTCTGGAGATACAGCCTGGTGACAGACGGACGGACGGACGGACAGCGAAGTCTCAGTAATAGGATCCCATTTTTACCCTTTGGGTACGGAACCCTAAAAAGTTAAAGTTAAGTTCTTTAAGCACACGCAGCTTAAAGACCCTGTTCTCATTTTAGATTAACCATCTTCGACCTCATCATCCCTTAGCATCAGATGAGACTGTTTTCCCCGAAGAAGGATGGCAACAATAAAAGACAATTTAGTTTGTAAAAAAAGTATTTTTACAAAGGCATTTTGCGAATGCCCGCCTGGCTAGCTACCACCCTCAAGTGGAAAATCTGTCGCCAAGCACCTAATGGTGTGTTCCGGCAGCTGTCCTTGAGAGCCAGTAATTCTAGGTTAGCCTGAACAACATCTTCGACCACATCATCACTTACCATCAGGTGAGATAGTGGTCAAAGGCTAACCTATCAAGCATAAAAAAAAAAGTTTGGGCGGCAATAAAAAATAAAATAAAAATATATACAAACCCGTAGAAGGCGAGACTCGGCCCGAAGTGCAGCAAAACGAAAGGCACAGTCGCATACGTCATCGCCACGCGCGTCGTCACGAACGACACCAGATCGTAAAATAACTTGTGTGCCCGACTGCCCAGGAACATAGGTCGCCCCACTGCGCGGACCTGCATCATAATATCATTATCACCATCTTCCCTAATCTTATTTAACTCATGTGTCACCGGTACAATAAGTCTTTTCTAAGCACAGAAAGAACAACACAAGGAAATGTTAGGCGGAAGGCATACTACGGCATACGGGGAAATGCGTTAAAACTAGTCCAGTCATATCTCTCTAATAGACAACCAGGACAGAAGAAAAAAATATTTCAGACAAGCGCTCAGTGATATTCGGTGTCCCACAAGGCAGTATATTAGGACCCTTATTATTTATAGCTTATATTAATGATTTTCCCAAAGCTATTAATCATCCGATGATTATGTTCGCTGATGACAGCACAGCCATGTTTACTGACGACAATAAGGGTAATCATGAATCAGACATAAACGATTCTCTTATTAGTATAGTTGAATGGTTGCAAAATAAAACCTCAAAATTAATATTGACAAAACAAAAATAATGACTTTTAAAACCATTAACTCTAAATATAATACATTAAATATAAATTATCATGGCAAACTAATTAATGAAGTGCATACAATAAAATTTTTAGGAATTCACATAGACTCTGATCTAATGTGGAATTCACATGTGGATCATGTGTGTAAAAAAATAAATCAGTTCTCATATGCACTGCATATGTTGCGGAAGGTCGCTAACGAAAAAACACTATTGAGCGCGCATCACGCTTACGTCGGATCTAAGTTAAGGTATGGTGTCCTATTTTGGGCAAATAGTACTAAAAAGCACTCTGCAATTAAAGCTCAGAAGAAATGTGTTCGAGCTATATGTGGAATTAGACAAAGAGACACGTGTAAGCCATATTTCAGAAAACTGAAATTGCTAACCCTTCCGTCATTATATATATATGAGTCAGCCATCCTGGTAAGAATTAATATAAATGACTATGACACCGTAACTAGTGAGAGGCACAAAAATACACTCCGTGCGCCAAAACGTAGACTAGCACTTTATACTAATAGTACTTTTGTAAAGAGGGTGGAAATCTTCAATAAATTACCGCGGCTTTTGAAAGATATCCAAAGTTTTAATATTTTTAAATGTAAACTAAGAAAATTTTTAATTGACAAATCATATTATTCAATTGATGAATTTCTTAAGGATAAGACATAGAATTTATTTGACATGTTAATAAAATTTTATTAATTATTGTAATGAGAATATTTTTCAATGTGACATAGGTACATAGAATTAATTTGTGACCATATATTTTAGAATTGCATAACAATATATTACTAATTATTTTATAACTTTCTATGTTCCAATAATAACGTTAAGTATATAATTTCGCATACCAATAGGTTAAAGCATGGCGCACTTCATTTGTAATTTATTCTTCAACCATCTGTAATTTTACCCATGTTTTGCGTAATAAATGATTTGAATTTGAATTTGAAAGGAAAAAATCAAAAGAAGCCTTGGTTCAAAGACCAGCCGCCTTTCTGACAAACTTCCTTGAAATTGCTGTTGTTGGTATCCCTATCTTTTGAGTAATCTGTGCGTTAAGATGGTATGGCCCTTATCTTTTTTAGCCGGAAACTGTAGGATAATTGCTTACAATGTTTGCCTTTCTGTCTTCGGTGAATCAGAAAAAAAGAAGGATTTTAGAATAACTGTACTCGTACTCTTGGAATAAACCATACTATAGACCGGCAAGAGCCTAGAATGGCGTTAGCTCGCGCATGAGACTGTTTGCGGTATGTATTGTAAAGCGTGCCACACTACTGAGAGTAACTACCGTAACTAACCTTCTTAGCAGCGACAGTGAAGAGTCCACCCGCGAAGAAGGTCATGTAGTATCCCGGGTAGAAGCCGTGCCACACCGCCGACAGCCCGTAGACACGCGCCGTGCGGCACGCCGCGCCCCCGCGCTCATACGCCACGCTCCGCAGCCACGCGTTCGTATTCTTGTTCCAACTCGCTACAGCCGTGCGGAAGTTTTGGGCGAACTGTTGATGTATATTCATAGTATATTCCGTCGATAAAGCAGCAAAAAACGCGTTGTCGGAGCTTAAATCTACATCATACGTGAAATGTCAAAGACAAAATACTTAGTACACATTTATGAATTATCAGAAACCCTACAAGTTTGATAAACAAACATTCATGTATATTTCTTTAATTCAATGTGTTTATGTAGGGGGTATTAGAACAAATGTCAAAGGGAATCGGGAGAGCAGCGTCATTCAACCAGTCAAAAACCCAAAATGGCGGTTTCAATATGGCCGCCATCCAAAATTCTTTGATTTCTCTGAAGATTAATCATGTAGATGAATTCTGTAAATATTGTTTAGTATTTATTAAGCAAACACTATGTTAGTGTGGACGTAGGTACACATTCATCTTCTCCCTTTAGGCGTATCTACATGCATCAAATGCTAAATGGAGTCGTGCATAACATTTATTATTCCTCCAATATTCTCTATTACTTGTTATCCAGTACTCACACCATTCATACACATATCCTTCTTCACACAGTCCATCTATACAAGATAATATAGTTAGGTATAAAGTTGGTTCTGTACTTCTGGCAACGTAAATATGTAATAAATGTACATAGAGACAGACTAGCTCATTTTCCGATTTATAATCTTAGCTAAAATAGATTATATTAAAATCAAGAAAACCGTTTCTTACCTCAAACCCGAACACATCAATATTAGACATCTTGTCCCATTTCGGCGTGCCATCGTTGTCGTACCCGTTGAATCCCATTCCAGAGTTATTGCAGATGGCCTCGGACAGTAGCCACGCGTGGTAATACTTGCAGCGGACCACCAACGTCGACAAGTATGCGTACCAAAGCAGGTACAATGCGGACCACGATCGGGACACTTCGGACGTGGGGTCTGTTAGTTCTAAACGAAAAAAAAATTTGCTTAATTATTTTCTAGAGTTGTTACAGATAGCCTTGGGGAGTCCTGAATCGTACCTACATGGTAATATTTTTAAGAGACCCAAAGTTTTCCACGAATACAACCTCAAACCGGCTAAACAGATTTTGAATAAACATAGCTAAAAACCATTCCGATACCGATATAAACCGGTATTCTACTAAAATGAACCGTGTTCAAAGCAGTCAGTCCTTTAGGAAGCTACGATGCCAATCTAATACAAAGACTCTTTGTGAAATGGGGTTAAGTTTTATATGTACGGTCGCGGTCTGAAAATGTTTACCAGTTTTGAAATTAGATTCTATGTCACACTTTTCGCTCTAAAGTCTAAGATGCCATATCAAGTTACTTATTACCTTTCAAAAGTTATTATGCAAAATGACGCATAACAAAGACAATAATTATTAATCACTTTTTGATGATGAAACTCATTTCTTTATTTGTTGAAATGACATTTATCAGAAATTATTGTTTGAACGTCGTTTGGACAAGAGAAAATTTTTACAAAAGATTTTTTCATAACGAAATAAAATGGCAAGTTTAACCTTGGAGCAAAGGGCTGAAATAATATTTCTCTTTGAAGATGGATATAGCATAAGTGCTATATCACGAGAACTCAACATTTCGCGATTAATATTGCATGGTGGTCGGAGAACGGAAACTTTTGTTTGAGAGTGAGACTCGGCCTGTTTTTTCAAAGAAGGTTTTCTATACCTATATCAAACCTTGATAGTAGTCAGTCCATCTATAGAGCGATTGATTGTCATGTCATTAGAAAAAACATAATATATGAAATAGACTTTTTCAAACATAATTTAGAACTTGTGACCTATATGTGTGCATGCAATTGTAATCCTTATGGTGGTAAACATTTTCTGACCGCGACTGTACATGTGTGTACTAAAGTAGTTAAGTCAGCGCAGTCTTGTTGGGGACACTTATGATGTGGGGTCTGTTAGTTCTAAAGGAAAAGTTATTTATTACATCTACAAACACGGAGTCTATTCCAGAGCTATCCATGTAACCTTGGCACACAAGCTCCCATGATAATAATTTGCCTAGGCTTCGCTCTGTATCCACAAGGTAAAAAAAAATAATTACGGGAAAAGTTTTTTTTGGTTGACCTCGGACTATAGCCGTATGCAGAGTTGATTTGCATGTACGAACTGGCGATACAGTTGTGGCATGGCAACCTTTCTTGAATATACTTCTGCAAAGTTATGTTCTAACATTGTAGGTATTGTAACAAGAGTTTTGATTTAGTACTATATCAGCCAGATCATCTACTGCTGAACACAGCCAAAAAGTCATTAAGGGGGGATTTGCCATAATCCCCACGCTTGGCAGGCGTCTTGGGGATCAAAGAACTACTAATGACTACTAAGTCATTAGTAGTTCAAGGCAAGAATGTCACTAAGATGCAATTTGTATAGGCGGTTTAGGAGCCCCTTACATCACAACTGGATTTCAGATTTATTATGTAAATGAGCGGTAAATGACGAACACAAGTTGCCGCGCTCAATAGCTTCAGAATCTTCAGATCAACATAATCTTACTATTATAAACCCTGTTTTTTGCATTCACAAATGTACCTATGGCAAGTATAGATCGATATCAAACTCTTAAACCCATTAGATGTCCGAGTGACTATATTTTATCTATATCATCTATCTTTAAGAAGGGTATTCAGAATAAGTGAGTAGGTATCTAGTTATTGTAACTATAATAAACTATACCTTAATGTAGAATTACCTTAACCTCAACGCTACGTTGTAGCTTGAGAAGTAGTGTGACTTTGAACGACAGAGTGAGGAACAGCATTACAAGAAAGCAATGTTGTGGAGTTAATAACGAAGTAGTGATGTGAGTCGAGGTAGATTTGCTGACTTGGTTAGGACATTTAGACAAAAAGATATTGTTTATTGTTTTTTAATTATTCATAAAAGGTGTTAACAAATACATACATAATTATAATATTCGTAGTTTCTAATCTAAATAATCCTAATAAACATATAGTAGATTAATGCATGTTTAGGCAATGGGTTCCAAACTAGGCGCAGCCTGTATCTTGGTAACCCTTGATAACTCTGATAAATTTTATATCCTCTTATTTATACAATTAATAAACTTCTTATTTCATTTAGTTCAAAGTTAAATAACACTTATCGTGTACTCTCAATGTCTATATTTAAGCTTCATTTGATGTAGTTGTTAGGAAGCCAGAGAGAGAGATTATTTGTGTGTGGGGAGTGTACCTATGTGTAGTATGCGGATTGGTGAAGGTTATATTGATGTGTACTTTTATTATATTACAACACTGGGACTAACAATCTCTCAGTCTCGTCGTATGAGATTGAGTATAGCCATGCACGGAGTTTCGTCTTAGTTTCGTTTAGTGAATATGTGGTGATGTCACAGTAGTCGAGAACTCTATTATAGATGTATGGAAATAGATACATGGGCATCCTGCGAGCAAATCCTGTGTTATTATTGGGAAGAGGTAATTTGATAGGTCGCTTCCGTTTATTTGTGCAGTAGCTTTTCGGCTTGTGGGTTTTTAGGCATGAGTGTAGAATGAATAGCTGACGCACGGTGAGAACTGACACGTCTTTGTAAAGAAGCTCAGTTGAGTACCTCCTAGGTTTACCTGTCATTACTTTAAGGATCACTCTCTGAGCTCTTTCTAATTCAATCAAGTTAGATTTTAGAGCTCCACCCCATATACCAATGCAGTATTGTATAATGCTTTGGCACAGAGATGTGTAGACCAGCCGACGAACCCATAAACTTGATCCGCATCGCAATAGTTTCATTATGTAGATTAATTTCCTTACTATCTTTGCTGTTCTTGTGATGTGTTCTTTAAAGTTAAGAGTATCATCGATTATTACACCAAGATATTTAATTGATTTCACTCTACAGATGTGTTGACAGTCGCATGATGGTTTGTTTAGCGTCTTGCCTATAAAGAAGTTACACTTTGCTTTGTGGATTCTAATCTCGTTTCTCTTAGGGTTGGTTCGGTAGTTGATATGAAAACCGACGAAACTAGTTTTGGTTAAGTTCAAAGTAAGTAGGTTTGCGTCAAGCCAGCGGACTATAATCTGCATTCCTAGCTCTGTCGCCGTAAACGCTTCATTCCAACTTGAGCCACTGAACAAAGCTACGGTGTCGTCAGCGTAACATATGAGATTAGCATTTGGGACCTGAAGCCTGAGTATGTCATTCATGTATATTGTGAAGAGTGTTGGTGCTAAAATGCTTCCTTGGGGAACGCCAAAGCCATTTGTAAGTTCATCACTAATGTATTCCCCTATCTTGATTCGTTGTTTTCTGTTAGCCAGGTAACTACTAAACCAGTCCAAAACATTACCTCTAATGCCAAAGTTTTCTAGTTTTTTTACGAGTAGCATGGGCGAGATGGAGTCGAATGCCTTAGCTAGGTCTAAGAAGACTCCGACACAGCGTTTACCATTATCTAGGTTCTCTGTTACAATTTCAGTGAGGAGCCTAACGGCGTCTTCAGTAGACCTACCTTTTTGAAAACCAAACTGGTTACTTGAGATCAATTTGTGTTTGGAGAGAAACCCCACTAAACGCTTATTCATTACTTTTTCTAAGATTTTTGACACGATGCTTAAAAGTGATATAGGTCGGTAATTATCTGGTGATTCTTTATGGCCGCTTTTATGTATGGGAGTTATTAACGCAACTTTCCAAGTTTCGAGGAAAATTCCTGACTCCATGCTAAGGTTACAGATGTATGTCAGAGGCAAAAGGATTTCTTTTTTGATGCATTTTAAAAGTTTTGCACCTATTGCATCTAGTCCTGGTGCACTATGAGTTTTCATACCTGTTATTATGCTATCAATCTCTTGAGGGTCAGTGGGGTACAGGAAAAGAGATTTTAGGCATCTGCTATTAGTTTTTACCATTTGGCAAAGGCTTTCCTGTGTGGTGGCATTATTTGTCATGATGTTTTGGGCTAACATTTCACCCGCAGAGGCAAAGTGTGAGTTGCACAAATTTACTGCATTCTGGGGGCTTAAATATGCCCTCAAGATATCCTGTGAATCATTGGTTTTGCTTTCTATTTCGCATATTTGTTTGATCGATTTCCATAACCTTTTAGGATTCTTAAGGTTGCTTTTTAGCATATTACTCTGGTATTCTGATTTAAGCTTGTGTAAAAGGTTGTTACAGAAATTTTTGTATCGAGTATACGTTGTTTTGAGGATTTTATTTTTGGGTTGTTCTCTTGTTTGCAGATGAAGATGGTCTCGATGTCGCATGCATTTCATCAAACCCGGGGTGATCCAAGGCTTTAAGTGGTGTTTCGATCGACTGATTTTGCTCACTGTTGAATGTTTTTTAACTAAATTCATCAAAATGTTTGTAAAAGCTTCCACCGCTTTATTGACATCCTTTTCTGTCATAATCTGTGACCAGTTTTCGTCTGATATCTCTTTACTTATAGCCACTAAGTCAGTTTTTCTTACTGTTCTATTTTTCGTATGCCTTTGAATAATATTTGTACCGGCCATAGTTAGGTCATGATCTGTTACAGAGCATTTGCTAATAACGCCTTTGGAGAGATTTTCGGATTTAATAAAAATGTGGTCGAGACATGATTTTATTCTAGTGGGTTTTTTTATAGCGGGTAGCAAACCGTGTTCTGCCATAAGGCAAAGGTAAGGTATGCTGTCGTTGTTTGGAGCAGTATCCATCAAGTTGATATTTATATCGCCTGCAACTATTATTCTCTTTTGAAAACTGAGATTTCTGAGGTTGAAGTCAAGTGAATCTAGAAAACTTTCTGTATTTCTAAAGGAAGGTGAGCGATAAATTCCAAGAAGTGAAATATTATTAGCGATAGTGGCAGTTAAGCAATTTGCATCTTCAAAATCTGGTTCTAAGACGTTAGCAGACCATACGTCTTTTATATATAGTACGACCCCTCCGTTTTTATTTATGCATTTTGTAGTTTTGTAAGAGTTATAACCTGGCAGCTGGCGTATCGGTGTGTCAGGTCGTAACCAACATTCAGTAAGCACAATCGCATCAAAGCTCAAGTTGGTACGTTTAAGGACAACGAGTAGCTTATCAAAATTGCACCAAATACTTCTTATATTATAGGAGAGAATTTTAAAGTTAAATAGTCGAAGAGCCACTTCACACTGTTCCACTTGTTCGCAAGTAAGTCATTCAATTTTTATAGTCTGGTCAATATCTACCAAGAGAGCTTCATCATCCATTGATAGTATAGAACAAGTTTTTATCCATTGGAAACTTTTCATAACGGCGTATCAAGGCTATGTAACTGCGGTAACTTGGGAGCTGTATTCTTCTGTATGATCTACGATTATCATAGATTTCGTAATTTAATAGCTTTACCCGTAAATTATAATAAAAGTACCAGGCTTGTTTAAGAGAAGAACAAGTATTTAATACGTTTCTTTGATTGAAAACTAGTTTGTGTCGGTGAATGTAACAGAGTGTAGTGACTACGAAACAAGTAAACTCACTTGTTTCGTGTTAAGTTTGGCTGTGTTAAAGATGCTCGCATATAGACGCACACATATATGTGATTTATTCTTTGTGTAGATATGTGGGTATAGGGGACACGTGAATGTTCCTAAAGTGCATGCTTCATAATAATGGTGCAACCAACCATAAAGCGGTAGAGAAGTTGACGTATATGTTAGATCAATTAACATGATTAACACTATTAAAGTTACAGTCAGTAATACAAATAATATGAGTCTGAATTCTTTCATAAAATAATTATCTATGCTTATAAGGGAATGAAAGTATCTAGGGAATGAAATATATCTAGAGAGAAGGTGCTGGTTCTGATGTAGATCCCAGTAGTCTGTGCAGGTCTTCCTTGTTACGTATAGTGATTGCAGGCCTTCCTTCTTGTTTCCTAATATGGATGAGTCCGTTATTGATCCAACAAAATTTGAAGCCGCTATCTCTTGATTTGAGCCTCGCATCACGAAATAACAATCGATTTGCCTTCGTCAAGTGCTCGTTAATAAAGATCTTGCGTATTGGTCCGTCTACTCCAATGTCTTCTGAAGAGAGATTGCGTCTCAGTTTTGCTGCTTTCAATAATTCGGCTCTTTTACATCTTCTCATCAGTTTCACAATGACGGGCCGTGGAAGATTGCTCTCAGGTCTGCTTGCGTTTATTTTACGCGGGCCTGCGCGGCCTACCCAGTCAATGTCTTCTTCAGATATTTTAATACCAACTTTGGTCGCCGTGTTCATGATTATGTGGAGCAGGTTTTCATTAGGGAATTCATTTATTCCCATTATTTCGACCTCATTTTTAATAAGAGCTTGAGACTGAGCATTTAGTTGCTCCTGTAGTAGATCTACAGTATGTTGTAAATGATAAATTTCAGATTGTTTGTCTTCTTCTAGAGCCATCACCCTGTTTTCAAAGCTGTCTAGTCTAGAATTCAATTTTTCCATTCCATCAGTAAATAACTTAAAGCTGGCTTTTACTTCCACTACGTCCATGCGCAGCAATCGTAGTTCAGACGCAATAAACTGCAAGCTTATTTCTGAATTTAATTCTTCCCCATCATCCGACGGCTGCGTCGGCGAGCAACTAGCAACCCGTTTGAGTGCGCGCGGAGCCTCAAACTCCTGCGACTGCGCGTCAGTCGCGCATGACGCCTCCGCGTTGATACTCGTTGCGGATATTGGCGTGCCAACTGGAGTGTTGTCATTTTTCGGGACCTTCGCTCGGCAAGAAGGGCACGTCCATTTTTTGCCTGGTTTGCCTTTCACACTTGATATTTAATTACCACCAAATCTGCGTTTATACGCAGATTTGGTGGTATTTTGCCTTGCATTTCGAGCAAGACACGGAACGGGCCGTAGTGATATCGTTCTGACAAGCTGGGCAGGAACTGTTCATTGTTTTACCTTTCGTGTAAGATTTGCGTATTATGTTTATATATTGTGTAAAGCAAACCAATGCAAACACTCAAAATGTGCAGTGAATTTTACGACGAACTGGATCGGTATTGTTTACAGTGATAAGCTTGCGAGCAAGATCGCTCAATGCTCTCAAGTACAAGTGTGACGTGTATGCAGAGTTCCAATTAATGTCTAATCAGTACTATCAGTACTAATATTATAAATGCGAAAGTAACTCTGTCTGTCTGTCTGTTACGCTTTCACGCCAAAACTACTGGACCGATTTGAATGAAATTTGGCATGGAGATAATTTGAGACCCGGGAAAAAAGATAGGATAGTTTTTATCCGACTGCGCAAAAAGAGGTTAATGTTTTCGCGCGATAACCGACATACGCGCGGGCGGAGCCGCGCCCGGAAAGCTAGTAAATAATAAATGAGATAATGCATGCGTATTATACAGGATGTTTACAATCGGTATCGTGTCTTAATAACTTTTAAACGAAATCATACCAATTTCATACCAGTAAAACTCGTTAAACAAAAACGTTAAATTTTAAACCCTATTAGGTTGGAGTAGAGTTCATAACTGTTTTGTACTCAAATTGACGACCATTACAAAAATGTTTACATTTATTTCATGGATGGAAGCTAAGATAAATCCACTTTTGTTTGTATTTCTTTTTATAGCCGTTAGGCTGGTTTTTGACCAAAATCTCCTGCACTTGATGGTAAGTGATGATGAGGTTGAGGATGGTAAACAGTACAAAATTACTAATTTACAAGAGGAAAAATTTAAGTCATGGACGGGACTCAAACCCGCGTCATCCAACAATAGTAAACAGTTACCAACAATGGTAAACAGGCTGAAATGAGAATTGGCTCATAAGGAACAACGTTAAGTGCTATATTATTTATCAATCCTTGTTGATACAGTTTCCTTTCAAAATACGCCCCGATTACCCTGGAACTAAAGCGCCAAGTCATCAACAATGTAACTTAATTGAATAGAATTAGGATACATTGTTGTTCAATAATGTAATTTTCTGAGAAACATGGTTAAAGAACGATAGGAAAAAATTGTGTTATTACTAATTGTCATGTTAGCTCAATTGGTCAGAGCATACCCCGGCTAAAGGGGTGGATGGACGCCGGTTCGAATCCCGCACATCACTTAATATTTCCTCTGGTAAATTTGTAATTTTATAATGTAATCGACAGAGCATGTGTTATTGCAAACATAAAAATATCAAAATAAAAAGAGGTAGATGACTACGTATGTAGGTGACTTAGGTGAGCAAAAGAAAGTAAGGTAACTAAAAAGAGGTAGACGACTACATACCTAGGTGAGCAAAAGAAATTAAGGTAACTAAAAAGAGGTAGACGACTATATACCTAGGTGAGCAAAAGAAATTAAGGTGACTAAAAAGAGGTAGATGACTACATACCTAGGTGAGCAGATGAAATTAAGGTAACTGCGGGAACTAACTGGACTAGTTAAGACAGGGAAAAATTTGTAGGAAACGGCAAGGGTAGGTATATAACGACAGCACGGTGGACGCGTTAGCTTTCAAATTATCGAAAGAGCTTCTAAAACCTAACTTAAGTTGACTGCGACGCCTTAGTATGTAGTATGTACATACTTCATTAGGTGATTAACGAAAATATTATAATATTTATTCGAACTGCATGATTAACATGGCGTCACATTTATATAACAGCTGAATATGGACAATATATCGCTGAATATATTGTAAAATATATTGATATTTATTCTCCGTATCATAAATACTCAGAAGTGTTAGTTCACACGTCGAGGGATCAAGCCCTATTTACGATGTCTACAATTATTTCATATTTCAGCCTTATAAGCCCTATAATATATTTATACATACTTAAATATTACATTATTTGAAATATGGTCTGTTCGTGTATTTATAAATTGCATATAATGAAAAGGACGTAAAGTACTTTACACTTACTATATTTTGCAAGGTATACAACTAAAATGATTACACAAATTAAACTCATTAAAAACAATAGTAGATTATGAAACTAGTTCATAAATGGGCCAAACAGGGTAAAAATATGTAAAATTAGCTCGCATCGCACGCTGGCAGCCGCTTTTATATATCTCGGGTGTTATGAATTGATAACTTACATAGGTACCTCCATTGTTTAACGATCTACGAGTACTATTAATTCACAATGGTCACTATTGACAGATAACTATTATTTTATTATCTACACAATCCACAATTAAATATATAAATTAAAAACGTTACATACAACTTTGAAAGAATTAAATAAAGCACCTTACGTGTACTTTCCTACTAATTGAAATGGTCATCTTGTAAGCACATTATTAGTAAATTTATGTTTTTTTTATTGTGACTCATATGCCCTAATACGGCTTCTACTACGTGAGCTTCGGTGTACTCTTGGTCTTTTTGGGGACACTATGACACAAAGGTTTATTTCAATAAATTATGTTGTTTTGCCTTGAAGAAGTTACCTGATACCTGAACTGGAAGACCAACTCACATTTGATATCATTGCAATACTGTCTTTAGGCCGCTTGAACTTTTAATGTTAACTAACTGCAACCTAATTCAAGTTAATAATGTGTTATCTATCATCTCTAAATGATTGACCGCTACCCTGTGGGGTGCAGGGATAGAATGTCACATTGCTACCTGTGTGTGTAGTAAGAGGCGACTAAAGGTAAAATACCGGAAGGTGGGCAGCAGCGCCTCCTGAGGAACCGATTTCTTAAAACTACGATTCCAAGACGCCTGCCAAGGGGTTATAGTTAATCCCCCCTTAATGGTGGAGGCTGTGTTCAGCAGTGGACAATCCGGCTGATACAGTACAGTAGGTTGACCGCTAATAATCTTCTCTTAAATTCGAAAAAGATTAAAGGTTTGAAGTTTTACCAAAAAAAGAAGCTTTACCTAATGTTAGTTGTATTGAACCAAACAGTTAGCTTAGCCTAGATAAACTCTCGATTTAAAATGCAATAGTCTCCCTGGGTATCAAAACACTTATAAGGAGTTGGGTGAGCTAGTCAACTCTATCTTCTATCCTATATAGGAGTATGGGAGGAGGTTTATTTGCCTTTTTAATGTCCACTGTACAATTTTTTTCACGTATGTCTCTATGTATGTTTTATAATTTGTTATGGACATATTAATAAGTACTTCTAGAGCGGGGCCATGAGTTTTTTTTTACTTTTGGGCATCACCCCCGATTGGAGATTCTTGCCAACCCATAGATGATATTTTTGTCTACCATTAGCTATATCTAGAGATTCATGGACATTGTCTGTTAAAGCAGACTTTTGCAATGATGGCCGAGCGGTAATAGCTACGGGCTGCCCTGCCGCAGGTCCATTGTTCGATACCCACCGCCGGCTTCAGCTTCACCGCAAGCTGGAAGGGCATTTAGCGAATGCTCGCCTGGCTAGCTACCACCCTCAAGTAGAAAATTTGTCGCCAAGCGCCTAACAGTGTGTTCCAGCAGCAGTACTTGAGTACCAGTGAAAATTGCAGGCACAGGAGACTTGACAACTGTATGTCTCAGTGTGACGGGCGCAGTGGAATTTGTCACTTGTGATGAAATGCATCTAGTATAAGCAAAAGTTATTCCACTTAACATCAGGTAGGGATCGCGCTTGTTCCGTCACAATTATATTAAAAAAAACTTGTTCTTGTAACAAACATAGTTTTAGCTACAGTTGCTGCTGTGTTATAGCATGAGTAAGAATAATGACTAGATTAACAATCACAATTTCAATGACATACCTTCTAATACCGTGAGCGGGTATTTCTTAGCGAGAGATAAGTATAAAAGTGCTGCCGCAACAGATCCAGCCATTTTGTACATAACAGCTCGTCTCGGGGACGGCTCACTGCACTCCTTACCGTCTTTGTTGTCCTAAAAATACCACGTGAATAAAGTAATGGAAACAAAAGCACTTATGACTTTTATAGTTACATTATGATATAGGTGCAGTAAGTTGAAAATTACAGCCGAGGCGATATTTCTACAAGAAAGCAGAGGCTGTAATTATAAAGCGCACGAATGTCATACGACGATGTATAACATATTTATTTGCGAGGAAATAAATAATACTCGGACTTTCTTAAACGCATAAATTAAATTAATATTTTTGTGTTTTGTTACAGATAAATGGTTGTAATTGATGGTCAAAATTAATTTAATTAAAGAATTTAATGTTTATCTATTATATTTAATCTCATAAAGTTAATTTTATTCTTAAAATGTACAACACACAATGTACACATGTTAATGTAAAATGTAACCACTTTTCTGACATAAAAACTCTTTGCTAAGATTTAAAAAAATATTGTTCGTTTTAGGCGGAGCATATTGATAAACCCTGCGTATTACATTACAATAACGCACAAGTGCGTAATGACTTAATGAGATACAATACGACGATATTGAAATAGGTGAAATAAGACACCCTTTACGAGCAAATGTGTTATAAATTAGATATATACTGGATTAAAAAACACTCCGAAAAACATGTTGCAGTGCCAATAATTATTGCCGTAATTGAATGTATCTTATGTATCCCACCTAATATTGCACCGGGGGGTAAATTTATTAAAAGTAAATCTGCACGGATACTAGCACCGTTCGTTAATCAGCCGATAAGAACCATGGTATTAAGCCTAAATAAATTCCGGATCCTTAGATGCAAATGCAATTGCGCACATTTCTAATATCTATGGAAATGCTGCCGTTGTAGTATACTATCTATTGCAGTAGTGTCAGCCTTTTCTAACCAACTCCAAAAAAAGAGGAAGTTCGCATTTTGACTATATATTTTTTTGTGTGTCTCATAGCTTTTTACAGGTTGTACAGATCTTGATGTTTTTTTTATATTTGAAAGCTAATGGAATGTCATAGGGTCTCATTCAAATTTGATTAAGATCTGAGGAGTAGTATTTGAGATATCTCTAATAATGCGTATTTTAATGCGAATACATTGATGATGTTCTCATTTCCACTTGTCGATGGAAATCGAACAAAATACTGTATTCTATGGTTTGCGTTATTTACTTTTTAGGGTTCCGTCCCAAAGGGTAAAAACGGGACCTTATTACTGAGACTTCGCTGTCCGTCCGTACGTACGTCCGTCCGTCTGTCACCAGGCCGTATCTCAAGAACGATGATAGCTAGATTGAAATGTTCACAGATGATGTATTTCTATTTCCGCTATAACAACAAATACTAAAAATAAAATAAATATTTAAGGGGGCTCCCATACAACAAACTTGATTTTTTACCGTTCCTTGCTCGATACTAAAAACGCTTAGATGCAGGTAGACGCTTTATCTATTCACAGAATATTTAGTTTTATGTTCTCTTTAAATATAATTAATTAAAATAAAATAATTAATTAAGGGGGCTCGCATATAAAAGAGGTTTTCGCCGTTTATTTGCTAAAAATAATAATAACGAAAACAGGTAGAAACTTGAAATATTCACCGAATGTATAGTTGTATTTTTACTTTAAAAATAAACAATTAGTGAGATCACTATTTAGAGTTCGTACCTACCTAGGCTAGGAACATACCTACCCAGCTCAATCGGACACTGCGAAATGTGTCTGTAACTTGCAAGATTAGGTTACAGATAATGGTGCGGAATCCTTCGTGCGCGAGTCCCACTCGCACTTGGCTGGTTTTTAACCAATTGTTTTAGAATGGTGTAAGTAGTAGTTTATTATGTGACAGTGGTAACTTACTCCATTCACACGCACCCCCTCTATAAAGTTAATGTAATCGCTGTAGAACACAACCGGACCACACATCAGCGTCTGGAACGCTAGCGTGTATGCAAAATACTCCAACGGCGAAGGAATCTTCTCTAACTTGGATAGTGCGTCATTCGTTATCTTGTTATCATTAACTTCTGCCATCGACAGGTTGTCCTGAAGGGAGTATGCTAATGACGTCACCCGTTGCGTTATCACCATTAACGGACCTGCGGAATTAAATTTATATTCAACATATTTTTTATATACAGTTTTATTGATAAAATGCTAACAACCTCTTAGGGTTGACTTCTGCTAGTCCCAACAAACATGTTGAGGTAATATTTATTGTTTAAAAAAATATATGTTTAAATATACTTAGCTTTGTGTTTTTTTTTATGTGTTTTTGACCGAATTAGTACGAGGACCACCTGATGTTAAAAATCTCTTGTGCCTGTAATGTATTATTTCATATTTTTTTATTACTTTAAGACTAGGAGAAGGCAACCCTAAGAGGTTGTTAGAATTTTACCAATAACCCTGTATATCTAGCATTTGACAACTCTCTCACAAGATGGTAAATGATGCGGTCAAAGATCTTTACAGGCTAGAATTATTGGCGCCGGCAGCTTTACACCTAGAATTATTGGCGCCCAAGGACAGTTGCTCAAACGCACTGTTAGGTGCTTGGCGACAGTTTTTATACTTTAGTGTGATAGCTAGCCAGGCGACAATTCGCAAATGCCCTGCCACCATGCAAATAATTGTTGCGGTCTTACGATGGTTAACTGTCTATATCACTGTTAAAATAGTCAGACAATCTTGGAAAGTGATGATGAAGAATTATACACCTCTGTTTTGAAGAAATTATGGCCTAGCGGTTATACCTATGGACTGCCGTGCCGCAGGTCTATGGTTCGGTCCGGCTTGAGCTTTACGGCATGGTGGGAGGACATTTTGCGAATGCTCGCCTGGGTAGCTACCACCTTCAAGTAGAAAAATCTGTCACGTATGTTCCGGCAGCAGTCCTTGAGAGCCAATAAAATTACAGGTACATGAGGCTCAACAATTGTATGTTTCAGAGTGAGAGGCGCAGTGCACTTCGTCATTTCTGACTTGTAACTAAATGCATCTGTTTTATTCACAGAGGTTAGTGCTTAACATCAGGTGGGAATCGTGCTCATTCCGTCACAATCACATAAAAAGTAGTGTTGTTTCACAAGAAACTTTGTAGGAAACAAAGATAATAAAAACCACAATAAGTCAATTAGCAATGTTTAGTTAAATTGCTAGTAATATTGATTATTGATATTTAACTCTATATGCAATGGCCTGAGATTTGACATCAGGTTACCAAAGGTTCTAGTGACACTTAAATTATAGTGGTGTTGAGAACATTAATGGAGTTTTATGTTTTAACCTCGAACAACAATCTCGGAGGATTATAAAGTAGTAAGTATGCATGTATTTAGTACCAACCTGTTATATCTAATGTATAATCAGCCGTATGGTATATTTGTCGATGTAGATGCAGGCATGAGAGATAAACCATTGATGCTGCCAATATAACGCTAAAAAACAATTTAAATATGCACATATAATAATTATTATCAAAAAATAAATATAATATAGTGATGGCTAAGTGGCACTGGCTATGGACTGCCGCGCAGCAGGTCCATGGTTAGAATCCCACTTGAGCTTCACCGCATGGTGGAAGGGCATTTTGCGAATGCCCGCCTGGCTAGCAACCATCCTTCAGTAGAAAATCTGTCGCCAAGCACCTAACGGTGTGTTCCGGCAGCAGTCCTTGAGAGCCAGAGAAATTACAGGCACATGAGACCTAACAACTACGTCACAAGGTGACGGGCGCAGTACAATTCGTGACTTGTGACGAAATGTATCTGTTATAGGCAGAGGTTAGTCCGTTTAACATCAGGTGGGCCTCGAGAAAATATTATTATTTTACTTTCTTAAAATGTATCATCGTGAGAGGTCATTACATTATAATATATTACGAAATAAAATACAGTTACATAGCACGCATACAGTTACATACACGCCTTCCTTGATTGGTCCATGTAATAGGAGACAACCCTTTTGGCGTCAGGGTGGTCAGGGACACCGACACAGTTCCAGATTCCGGACTACTAATGAAAATTTCTTTGTTGGAAAATTCCTATAACTCAACACACCAGCAGATAATATTGAAAATTTCTTTGTAGAAAAACCGTATAGCTAAGTAAATACCCGTGCCAAGCATCGAACTAAGGATATTGTGATTTTAAAGCAACGCTCTGAGCCAATTGAGGCCCCTATGTATAAGGCACTCATGGCAGAGTTTGAAGCTATGATGGCTTAGTAGCAATAGTCATGTAATGCCGCGCGGCGCACATGGTCCACAGTTCAAATCCCACCGCGGACTGAGCTTCAATGCATACATGTAGGATATTTGAGGACTCGCCTAGATGGGTGGTAACTACCACCTTCAAGTAGAAAATCTATCGCCTAGTTCGCCTAACGGTGTGTTCCAGGTACTGTCCTTGAGAGTCAATTCCCACTCTAGATTAGGTCAACCATCCTTGACCACATCATGAATCATCACTTACCAATGGGTGAGGGTCAAACTACATTCTGTAAATGGAAGTATTTAGGGTGATACTATAGAAATGTACACTAATTGCAAGCAGTCAAAATTAAAAAATAATAACAAATATTTTAGAAATATTTTAAGCAAACATTAAATTAATATTTTAATAAAACTATATCTAGTGATAATTACGCGTAATTTTCCTGTTAAGCCGACGTGACTTCGCAAACACCACGCAGCCAAACCGGAAGAATTTTCGACGCGTTTCAATTCTACACGAAGCATCCTCAGGGGATCTTGACTCTACGAGCGCACGATTGAGAATGCTTCGTTTTATTAAAATATTTTTTAAATATTTGTTAATTTAAATATGGATTTTCGCAAAGGAACTCCTGAATCTATTCACTATCTTCAGTCCAAATAAACTTACTTCCCCATTATGTGATTTGGCACAGTCTTCAGCAAAGTGTAACTTAACATTGGAAGAACTGATAAATGTATGGCTTGTCTGAAAAATAAATGTTTTAATTAGATACAAAATAAGTTTCATAATAATAATATGTTTTATTTAAGTTTAATCATTCAAATAATGTTCTAGACCAGTAGGCAGCTAACATTTTAATACCATAGGTTACGTGCAAACAAGCCAATTTACGATATTTCACAAATCCATTCAAAATTTACTTTTGTAAACATACAACAATTTCACACCAATTGTCACGGCAGAAATTATTTTAAGTGATAATGTCTGAAGTGACGCATAGCGCTTGTATTGGCTTGAAATATGCAAGTGGCCTCGAGTAAATCACCCATTATATTAACGAAACAAGAATAACTAAAGGAAGTACTATAACGTATATTATTTGTTAGTATAGCGACAAGTGTATATACGAAATAATGCAGAATTTTCATTTAAGTAATTTTAGAAGAAATAAAAAGAATGAGTTTAATAGATACGAGATGATTATTCATTAAAAAGAAAAGTTAAATTACTATGTTCGTTGCTTAACTATTTTGGTAGAATTCAAATAAAGAATCGTAGTCCGAATCCAGAGTATAGGACTGCGAAACATTGTATTCAAAGTCCCCAAGGGAAGCACGCATTATATATACATATAGAAATACTCAATTCCTAATTCACTGTACCAAGTAATTAAAAGTTAACAAGAAGTATACTAATCATAATGTATGATGAAAAAATATTAATTTCATTTGTCTAAAAAATATTAAAGCGATAACTTGTGAACCAATTCGTAAAAATCATTAGGTTCCTACGATGTTTCCGCTAGATTTAACATTTCGGCAAGGTGATAATGGCATGAATTTGTTCATTTGAATTTGATGAGCTCATTGTACTTGATTATCAAGGTTTGGTATCTACGACGGATATCACTGCGGCCCGTAACCACATTATGTCAACCGATCTCGAGCCGAGCAACATACATGTAAATGAATATTATTTATGGGTCGAGCCGAACACACAAAATAACACAACTTTTCAACATATAACGTGTTATATTTGATTAGCTTTGCCGACAATAATTGAGATTGTACACAATCCGTGCCGTGATTTTTAAAATGGAGCCACGTTCCTGAAATCGTTTTTACTAACATCACTAGCCAAGTATTGTAATATATTCGTGTACCTAGTTATCTTGCATGATATTATCTATAACGAACGTACTCGTATTTTACAGCTGAGCATCATCTTTGCCAAGTTACAGAGTTCAAAACCTTTAAGCGAGGACAAGAATTAGCCTAGTTAAGTCATACGGGTTAAATCAAGGGCCAAAACTGTTATTTAAGTACTTATAATTTTTACTTACCTAAGAAGACGTAAATTTTTAATTTGATAATGAAATGCAAGCTTCTTATTCTTTCAGGAAGGATTAAAAAATGTTTTGAAATATAGTCCGTATAAATTAGTCAAGACGATTTTACAAATTTAGTAATTCTTACATTTGTTTTAGGTTTTATTTTTAGCGCAACGCAAGGCTCGTATATATCGCACGTATGGAAACATGAAGTGAAGACAGAAATTTTAATTCCTTGCGTCACAGTGTACGCACAGTATTATTGGCAATCAACGGCGGCGGCAAACATTATTGATTCAGTGTTCGATTCAGTAATCAGAAGTTCATTACGCATTTTCACGTTCCCATATCACGTGATTGTCCAATCATCCATTTCGCGAGGCGCGTCTATTGACCAACAATGCAAACTTGTACATCACTCATATCGTGCTATGCCCTGGTGAATCATTCAATTGCCAGCAATCAACGATAACCTTACTATAGTAGGTACGGACTTGCAAAGAAAAAGGATAGATTGATTGATAGCTTTTAGATGGTGTACGAAATAAAGTACTCCATTTGGAAATTTGGAAACCAATAAAAAGCTCAGAACTGCCAACGTATGTTGCTTATGCATTGCAGAACCAAAAATATATTGAAATACAGATGTTATTATTAGCCTTGCTTGGTTTGTTGTTTGTTGGGTAAGTTCTAAGAGCCATGTCTACTTCCTTTGTTTACGGAGTAAGAATAATAGAGTCTATATATATCTTGACAAAATATGTATAACCTCTAATATACAATGAACTTGTGCGTAGAAATGTACCTAGGTAGATAGATATTACTAACGGCTGGGTTGGTTGCGCTCGTGTTTATTTTGATACCCGATAATAAAGGAGCATTAATTTCTGCGAAGTTTCTATGTTATTGGATGACTAAGAACTATATTTAACACGATATTGCTCAAACGCAATGAAGCCACTATTAGTTGCCTAATTATTACCAACACAACACCTAATTCAAAGCAATCTACTAGTCGAAGCTATGTACGTTAATATTTGGCTTTTCTTGTAGTCTTTAGAAGCCCTCATAGCTTCTATCTATTTCTTACGGGGGCGATATCAATTAGGAGCATGTAGCGGAAAAAAAACAAGACAAGAATTACATAAAGTTCAATTCACATGGCGACTAAGGCGTTCTGTTTATCCAAAATGCGAGAAATTTTGAGAAAATAATTCTTTCGTAATGGATGCGATAGTCCGATTTAAAAAAATTCAACCTGGATTCGTGAAGGATATAACTGATCACATATCAGCGAAAGACATAGATGTAAAAATTTGCTGTCGTTGATGAGTTCCATAAAGTGTTTTTTTTTATATTATTGTGACGGTACAAGCTCTAGGCCCACCTGATGTTAAGCGGACTAACTTCTGCCTATATATAACAAATGCATTTCGTCACAAGTCATGAATCGCACTGCGCATGTCACCTTGATACATAGTTGTTAAGTCTCATGTGCCTGTAATTTCACTGGCTCGCAAGGACTGCTGCCGGAGCACACCGTTAGATGCGTGGCGACAGATTTCTACTCGAGGGTGGTCGTTACCTAGACGGGAAATCACAAAACTTCCACCATGCGGTGAAGCTCAAGCCCTCGGCAGGATACGAACTGTGGACTGCTGCGCGGCAGTCCATAGATAATGCCACTGAGCCATCACTGCTTCGAATTTAAAACAGATGCTCTTCAAGAAAGTATAAGAAGAAACTACTAGATTCACTGCGATGAGGTATGGATATTTTAACAGGTCTCAACGGCTACTTTTCTATCATTTCGTAGGATAACATTCATTACAATAATATCCACGTACCATTTGTTTTTAAATACTTATTTAACTTTTAGGCGCCCGCATTACCTGAATTGTAGATAAAAATATGACATTTTAACCACCAGTTGGTA
The DNA here is from genome assembly GCA_963854805.1 of Plagodis dolabraria. NCBI lineage: Eukaryota > Metazoa > Arthropoda > Insecta > Lepidoptera > Geometridae > Plagodis > Plagodis dolabraria. The sequence continues at coordinate 16,820,693 of OY978447.1, read as the reverse complement.
GTGATTTTTATAAAATGCTTCTGAATGTATAAACATGTTAGAGAAATAATCAATTCAACGTGTTAATCAACATTTTAGTATTTTTTATCAGTAAATTACTAATTAATAGCTATGACGGGAAAATAGTTTGTGTATTATAGTCGTTAGGTTAAGGGCCGGTTTCAGAATGTTCGAGAAGTGCCTGTTATACTACCCAGAACTTATGTATTAAATAAACACTATCTTTGCGTTTCACAGTCATCGATTTAGCCTATCCATCGGTTAAAGCTTGAAATACGCTGCATGTTAACTGTAATTTTTATCATTCAGTTATATTATGTGTTGGTTAGCAACCTGAAATTCTATTAAATAAAATATCTTTATTGCATATCACATAACAATTGCGGTCTTAACATAAAATTGTAGTTCCTGTGATACCCCGTAAGGGCACTGCAACTGGATTATATTATTATATTTATTTATTTATTTGATTATTTATTATATTAGGACATTCTAAAGGCTCTGTTCAGCGCGCCGCGCGCTCGCCGCCCTTAAACCGCGTACGTCTGAACAGAGCGTGATCAGATGTGGTTTTGAATATAGATGGTATCATAATTATGATTCTGTACTTTTTAGTCAGAATTGATCGTAGCATGATATATATTTTGATATTTGCAATGTGATAAAATGTCACATATTTTTGTAGCATCCAAACTCTTTGTGAACGAGTTCGTCTGGGGAAGAACTGCCCTATTTTTAACCGCCAATCAGTAGTTTTTCATATGACTGTGTTCCGAGTGCCAGTAAAATTAAGGGCACAAGAGACTTAACAACGTTACGTTTCAGGGTGATGGGCGCAGTGCACATCGTCACTTGTGATGCAGTGAATCTGTTATGGCTAGAGGTTGCCGCTCAACACCAGTACCTACGTACTATTATTACCTATATGTTCTGTGACACCAGGTAGCCCTAGTACTTGTTCCGTCAAAATCATAAAAAAATATAAAAAATATTTTATTATGACGTATTTCACGTATTTTTTTATCATACATATTTTTTTCAGTGATGTATTTCCAATTTCCAAAAAAAAGTGTAATGCGTTTATTCGTGTGTTTACACAGCGTTATCATCATGTACTTAAACATTTAATAATTTTGTTTATTTTATATTATTATATGTATATATTTAACAAATTTAACAATTTGCTGTGAAGTTTAGAAAAGATGGGCCAAAAGATGCGAATAAAAGAGCAGTGCATATAGCAAAAAAGCTAATATTATAAGGTGAAGGGTAACTGCAAAATACAAAACGAGGTGTTTTCGGGCACGTTTCCTGGTGAAAATATAGCGTGTTATGCTTTGAAAGATATATATCTAGTAACATGTATCTTGAAGTTTGCTATCCAGGTTTCAAAAGCAATTTTGTTAGTTATAGTACGATAGAATCAGCACCCGGAATTATTTGAAAATTTTGAAGTACCGAGATTTTAACAAGTTTTTTTAGAGATGTGTCAAATTCGTTAGGTACCAAACATGGGTCAGTTATTCTTTAAGGTGGTACGAATGTTCATGGTTAATTTCTTCGAATAGTAATTAAAAATAAGGATTATAAGAGTAAAAGCTATTTGCGTCCACTAAGAAGTACTAGTTGAGACGGAAACCAACTTCGTTTGCTTGCAAATATGGTCAGGCAATAATAGTAAGGCAGCGTGCCGTCTATTGATTAGAATTTCGAACTCATGCAGTTCTTGCTAAATAGATGATGCGGAAGCCATCGTTAAATGCACAAAATCTAGTGGCCTTACCTTTAGCCCTAAAAGGGATATATAGTATAACTATTATAATGACAAGATGAGGAACATCACGTAAAGCTTGGAGCGCTAGTGATAGCATGGTATAAAAAACATATACCTAAAGATGTGTTGATCAGAATTTAGACGGACATACATATTATCATGGAAGAACAAAGTATACCTGATTGCTATACGTTGTTTATACAATACGGCGTTAAGGGAAGTTGTAGTCGATTCTCGACAAACTAAGAAGATTCCTTTCAAGCACGCAGAATAAATATGTCAGACAACAAAGTTTTTTTTTATTTTTGGAGTTACTTCAAAATAAAGTCAAAAAGCCCAGCTTCTTTCTTGGCTATCTGAGCTAAGGCTCTTTGAGTGCGGAAGTTGCTATTCGACGTCAGGTTCAAGGCTATCCTGTACAGGCAAAATATTGGAAAGTAGGAGTCTGATTGAATTACCTTCCGTTTCGTAGAAAAGAGACACGCTTAGGTTTTTGTAAGAATAAAAATAAAATAGAGGTGTCAGGTTTTATATAAGCAAATACAAATAAAAAGGCTTTCTAACGTAATTCTGTGCGATTTCATAGTAAAATTTGTGAAGATATTACAGTTGTCACAGAAAAAAAAATTCAAGCTGCATGTAAAAATATTTTTATTAAATAGCGTATAATAAAATTGGTGCTTATTTAGAAGACAAAACAACGCCAGCCACCTTCGTAATAAATATTGTAATACATTAATAGAATTACAAATTGTAAAAGAGTAAATACATATAAAAAGAATGACTTCGAGTTTCTTGCCCCTTCTCTCGAAATGGTTCTATACCATTTTTGTTTAACGCGGAGGACTAAAATATTTTTATCTCGGACGAGTTTCGACATCCCTAAATGTGTTCCGGAACACTGGTAAAAAAACAATATTGTCATAGTTCCATTTTCGTGTTTAAATTAATATTTCTGGTAAAACAATAAAATAGTCTAAAATTTAGCGAATTCCTATTTAAAACACCTTGATGTAGTTTAAGTATTTATCTTTATTCTGCAAGATAATGATACAAGGTATTTTATTGTATGATATGATGATAATATTAATACGAGATGGTATATTTTCCCAAACTACCGACTTCGTTTCCAGCTAAAGAAACATATTATCAATCTTAATTTTCTCTCAAATCGAGCTCTTATCTCTACAGTTTTTTCTATTTCTCGTATTTAAGGAGTTTGCAATACTCAATCTCATCTAAAAAGTCCACCTTGCATACATGTTGATTTAAGCATATTTCATCCCTAGATAATCCGTATCGAATCATAATCAGTTTAGTAGCGTGTATCTTATTTTAACCATCTCTTCGCTTCTTCTTCGCGACTGTGCATAATTCCGTACAAGCATGGCTGCAGAAATGTACCGCTAGTTAAGAAGCTCAAATAAAGTAATCCTAAGAATCCCTTAGTGTCTGGCAAATGCATGGGCACATGCTAAAAAAATACAAATAAAACATTCTCAGTATTTAAATTGACAATATTAGTTTTAAATTACTTTTGTCTTCTTGTTGTTTCCTATAAATAACTACGATTGTAGAGAGAAAAATTATCTCTACAATTGTAATCACCTTTCCTTCTAACTTTATGTCAATTATGTAAGGTCGGTATTTCTTCTCTAACTGTAAGTTTTTTGGTTATGTCAACACTGATATAATTAAAGTAATTACTACATAATTTCAAAAAGTTTTTCGTTCGATTTTATGGCCGGCCGTCAATTACTCTCTTTGTTAATAACTCTTTAAATCACTTTTTCGGCAATTAGGGTATTAATATTGAAATGAGCTGGTGATGCTAGTTCATGGCATGGTGTTGCTGCACATTATGTCACACCATGGCATTACAGACAGAACGGAATCGAGGAATCCGCTTTCGAAGCAGTAGATATCATACATTCCTAGTATCCTTGCGTAAGATAACAATATAAATTAATTCAAATAATTTAAAATTATAAACATAAGTTTAAAACATAATTACATAACACAATACAACAAATAATTCGACCCTTATACCGCTCGACTCGAGTATAATAGGGGTATATGAGGGGGTCCTTAAAAATACGTAAATAATGACATAAGTAATAACATCGTGAAAGTAAATAAATAGAAGATGTGAAAGTGTTAGTAGTTAATATTAGCAAATGCCCAAGGCTGAGATCAGTTTCAAATAAGTAAAAGCTAATATATTACTTCATGTTGAAATGACATTGACTTCAGTTTTGAGCACGCCAAAATATCTATATTCTAGATACATAAATATGCAGCAATAAAACTTACTTTCCAAAACAGAAATATCCCATTATCAAACCTATAACAAGGCATACAGAATGGCGGAATTCTGGCGAAGCAAATTTCAATGGTTTCCGAAACAGTCTGGCCAGGCATAGTGCAGCTACTTGTGCGATCAAAAAATTAACCTAATGAAAAAAATTAAATGATTTTTATGAAACTAGTGCGTCACAACTCCACATGTGAAACTAAGTCAAACTTAAATAAGTAAAACAAAATGCAGATAACAGTACAACTATAAAAAATGTGTCGTGAATCATAAAAAACATTATTGAGTTTTGTGCATCTATAAATTAAGTAGGTACGCTTGAAATTTAAATGTATATATGTAACTAATAATTTAACCTATGTTGAGCATAGTGTCGTGCTTTTCAAACATAATTTATTGGTAAATTATATTTATCATCTTCGATTAACAGTTGCAACTGAAATAAAATACATATTATAAGCTCATCTGGTAGCTATATGAATGTTGCATTCAGGTTTATAACGTTGAATTCTCAGATATATTCGCGGGCTTCATAATCAACCGCGAATTAAGGGTTAGACAAAAATGCTTTCGTATGTCTGTCCGTCGGATGTCTGGTTGTACCTTTCAATAGGTCGCATAACGTGAAATTGCCTGAGCAGGTTCGATAATTTAGTCGATTAAACTTTTGTTTTTTTAGCCAGGTAGTGGGTTAAGGACTTGATGGTCATCAATAACTGATGGCCAAGTTATTTATGTAAGTGATGGATGTACTTAGCTGGTATGTGGAATGATGAGTTTTTGAAGCGCTCGTAGCGAAGTTTGCTTAGCCATTCTGAAACGATCAGCAAAGCTAAGCAACGTCCGCCGCGGTCAGGAGTTGGATGGGTGACCGCTGGTGACATTACTGCTGAGCGCTTCCGTGCTTCGGAGGGCACGTTAAGCCGTCGGTCCCGGGTGTTGTCTTAGGATGGCAGTCGTTATAGCATGGTGGTAGGGCATTTTGCGAATGCCCGCCTGGCTAGCTACCACCCTCAAGTAGAAAATCTGTCGCCAAGCACCTAACGGTGTGTTCCGACAGCTGTCCTTGAGAGCCAGTAACTCTAGGTTAGCCTGAACAACATCTTCGACCACATCATCACTAACCATCAGGTGAGATAGTGGTCAAAGGCTAACCTATCAGGCATAAAAAAAAAAAAAAAAAAAAAGAGTGAAAGAAATCCAAGTATAAGATATAGTCCAAGTATAATCACAGTCACGATTGTATCAGATCACACAGTGGGGTGTTTGGCGTTAGATTTTGTACTTGAAGATGGTAGCAGTAGGTTAAAAAGGGCATTCGCAAAATGCCTCACCGTAATCGTGCGAACGTCAAAGAACCACGTGCCAGTATTGCCAGGTCGTCAGCAAAAGCAAAGATGAACTCTATGTGCTTCTGGTGAACAAAGAAACAGTTACTAACGAAACCATGTTTTAAAAATTAAAGAAGCTACACCGGACTTCAATCCACAAAAATTCGCGGTGTTCTTTAAAATTACTACAATCTATGCAATAAATAATTTCTCCAAGCTGAAATTCATAGCTGTTTTGAGCATTTTCAAAGAAACATTTATGGAAAAGCAAATTCTTTGAATTTACGAGAGCATGAAGAAAATAACGCATATGTAAAAAATTATACGAATTAGCATAACTTCCCAAAGAAAAACTAGAACATTGCGGCTGGTTGGCTGTAATGGAAATTATGTAATTTATTATCTATAATTATCTATATTTATATATCCTAAATTAAATTCAACGCATTTCTTACTAAGGTACGCTAATATATATATTAAAGTTTTCAGTTTTCTAGAAGAAAACGTTACATTTAAGGATTATTTCGTGACGCAATGGTTGGAGCCTCCCCAAATGATATCAAAATGGTACTGATATGGGGAAAGCCGAAACCAGAACCCTGTAGAAGCATCGATTCACTAACAGCACCTAGGGACGAGCCAAGCTTGTTATATTTTCACAAAGAATCGATTGGTCTGCGGTTATAATTTTTAATTCTTTAATTACACAATTATACGACAAACATGCACCCTTGCGAGCTATTAAACTGAAACATTGTCCAGCGCTTTGGCTAAGTGGTGAGATCAAAGCGTTGATGCATAAGAAAGTTGTAGCTAAAAACAAATATAAGCGTCGCCCTGGCGATGATACGAAAGCTGCATATACGATGTCTAGGAATCGTTGCAATATGGTGTGTAGGGATGCATTTCGTCGCCATGTTCATAAATCAGTTGATAATGAGGATCCCGCCAAAGTGTGGAGTATCCGGAGGTCTTTGGGTATTGGTAAATCTACACAAGATACAATTCCAAGTAATTTAAACATCAACGCCCTAAATATACATTTTTCTTCCACATATGACATTAACGATGCAGATAAAAATAATGCTTTACACTTTCTTTCTACTTTACCTTTACCCGACCATTTACCTTTTGTTTTTAATCCATTCTCTGATTGTGATGTTAAGAGGAGCATATTGTCCATTACATCTAACGCTGTTGGTTGTGACGGCATTAGCCGCAACATGCTTGTACCCATTATTGAAGTGAGTCTCCCTATCTTGTGTTTTATTTTTAATAACTCAGTTTCTAAAGGTGTATTCCCCTCTGCATGGAAAGATGCTCAAATAATTCCTCTCCCTAAAAAACCGAACCCTAAAACTTTCTCCGATTTTCTTCCTATTTCTATTCTTCCTTTTTTGTCAAAGGTCTTGGAGCGTCTTATTCACAACCAATTCAGTAAATTCCTATCCCATAACGAACTTCTCAATTCATATCAGTCCGGATCTCGGCCAGGGCACAGTACCGTCACCACTCTATTAAAAGTTACAGATGATATACGTTTTGGTATGGATAACGGTCAGCTTACTATTCTAACTTTGTTAGATTTCAGTAATGCGTTCAACAATGTCAATTTCGACATTCTCCTTGCTTTACTTCGCTCTCTTAACATATCTCCAACAAGAATAGATTATTTTCACAGTTATCTGTACGGGCGCAGGCAGCGTGTACGTCTTGAGGAAAATTTCTCTTCTTGGTGTGACACGTCAGTAGGCGTACCGCAAGGTGGCGTGTGCTATCTCCTTTATTATTTGCAATATTTATTAATTCTATTTCACAAAATCTATCTTCTTCCTACCACCTATATGCAGACGATCTACAGATATATTCGCAGGCTCCATTACCTACATTAACTGATGCCATTACTAGAACGAATTCAGATCTTGATCGTATAACAAAATGGAGCAAAACCTTCGGATTGAAAGTGAATCCCAGTAAAACTCAAAGTATTGTTATAGGCAGCTCCAGGTTATTGACAAAAGTAGACTGGGCATCGCTTCCTAAAGTAATTCTCGATAGAAACATTATTCCTTTTAGCGTTTCTGTTAAAAATCTGGGTTTGACAATTGACAACTCTATGAGTTGGGACCCACAGTTACAAATAACCAGTCGTAAACTTTTTGCATCGACAGCATCACTAAAAAGACTACGTAACTTCATTCCTACTACCACTAAAATTGCTTTAGCTCAATCTCTCTTACTTCCCATTCTTGACTACGCTGACGCCAGCTATCTAGATCTCACGGAGGAACAGCTAAATAAACTTGAGCGCCTTCAAAATGTTTGCATAAAATTCATCTTTGGTTTGCGTAAATATGATCATATTTCTCAATTTCGTTCCGAGCTCAAGTGGCTTCCAATACGTCTTCGCCGGAATACTCACATTCTCTGTCTTCTTTACAATATATTGTTCAATCCTACGTCCCCGCGCTATCTCAAGGAACGTTTCAACTTCCTTCAATGTTCTGCATACACTTTAAGGTCATTAGAAAATCTTACGGTAGACATTCCACCTCATACCAGTTCTTTCTACGACCAATCTTTTACTGTCAAAGCTGCTCGCCTATGGAATTTCCTCCCCGTTTCCATCAGACGTGCACCATCTTTAAATGTATTTAAGGACCAAATAAAAAAGTTTTACTTATCAAATATCACACTGTAAGTACCCGTTATTGTCGTTTTGCTTATAAATTGGAATATCTTTACTATATTACTATAATATTTGTTGTATATATATATACATATAACAAGTATATATTTTATGAATATTATGATATTTTGTTTATTTATTGCTTATATGTTTATTGTTTGTATGTAGGTATATTCATATACTATTTGTATATATTTAGTTTCACATGTGTTATATTCTGAAAGACAGTGAATGTGGATTAAGAATGAACGAGTTACTCATAAAATGTCTTCTCTACGCTGATGACCAAGTGATACTTGCGTCGTCAGTAAAAGAGTTGCAGGAGATGGTAAATGTTATGCATGAGGCTTTAGAAAGAAAGGTAATGAAAGTAAACGTAAATAAGACGAAAGTTATGGTGTTTGAACGAGATGATAGAGTGACCGATTGCAATATTGTGATTGGAGGTGAAAAAGTGGAACAAGTGAAAGAGTTTGTATACTTGGGATCCATGTTTACAAAAGATGGAGAGTGTGAAAGTGATATAGAAAGGAGAGTGAATGCTGGAAACATGGTTAATGGAGCATTGCACGCGTTTATGAACAGTCAGAAGGTGTCTAAGAAGGCTCGTCTGGCTGTTCATGGGGGAGTGTTGGTTCCGACACTAATGTATGGGAGTGAAAGTTGGGTATGGCAGAAAAAGCATGAAAGTAGAATAAATGCAGTGGAGATGAGAGCATTGAGAAGCATGATTGGAGTCAAACGGAGTGACAGGGATAAGGGAACGATGTGGTGTGAATGAGGATGTAGTGACTAAAATCGAGAAAGGTATGTTAAGATGGTTTGGACATGTAGAGAGAATGAATGAAATGAGATTGACTAAACAGGTATACGTGGGACAAGTGAACAGAAGTGTTGGAAGGGGAAGACCTAGGCGAACGTTCCGAAATCAGATTGAAGATGTTCTGAAAAAAGGCCAGGTCAGGAGTACCCTAAACCGACGCCTATGTATGAAAGGATTGATGAGTGTAGATGAAGCGAAAGAGATATGTAAGGATCGTAGCAAGTGGAAATCTGTGGTCTCTGCCTACCCCTATGGGAAAGAGGCGTGATTTTATGTATGTATGTATGTATGTGTTATATTTAAAATCAAGAATTAGTTGCTTGTTTTCTTTTTATTTACTAGTCAAATATACTAGTAACCCCTTTATAATCGGTGTTATAGATCCTCTCCATCCAAAGGTTGCCTGGAAGAGATTGCTTTTAGTGATAAGGCCGCCCATTGTAACACTATTATTGTAAATTGTAAATCTTCTCTGTTTCATGTATTATGTGGTGTAATAATAAAGTATTATCTATCTATCTATTTTTTACAAATAACATCAATTTAGGCTTTTGCGTACTATACTGTAAAAGTATGGTTCGTTCTTTACATAATATATTACTATCCTTGTTTGTAAGAAAAAACATCGATTCCGGTACAATAAATGTGAAAGTGTGTTTAATTGTTGTTTATCTTTCACGGTGCAACTGAATCGAAGTGAATGTTCTGTAATTAAAATACACATTTGTCACAATAAGACAGACGTGGGATAAGAGTAGGTAGAAGAAGAATAATAAGTTGATTTTTATTTTTGACAGTTACAGATTAACCATTGTTTGGCTGTGAACAAAATTGAAAGTAGGTAAATATTAACAACAATACTATTTCATTTGAACACTATGTACATTATTGGCCATAAACTTTTATTCTTTTTTGCGCCACTCCTGATCTATACCAGACTGTTATAATAAAATGAAGACGATAGGAAACTGCATATATCTTAATATACAAATTGTTTATATTTTACAATTTTCAGTCTCGGTCTAGCAGTCTCGTTCGAGATTATTTTTATTATAGGTCTCGGTTTTGGCCTACGCATAAAACACTGTAGGACTTTGTTTGGACAGGATACAGGATTGCACCAAATTTTACTTTAGTTATGGTCCCTTTAAAGGGAGATGATGTATCGAAGCCTTAGCATTTTATATCTAAATATACCGATTTGATGCGTGTATCCACAATCCTTAGAACACTGGAAGAGGTGGTACGTACGATCAGCGCTGACAATCCGCGACCGACTTCCGCCACAGACATAAATTCGGCCTAATAGTGTAGTACAGAGATTAATACTACTAACTTATACATATACTTTATCAATCACAGTTTATTAATTACGAATGACATTGAATATGCGCTTGGTAGGTGCTCACTAGGTATTCCTAATTTAATAAGGTTCTATAGTTGGCTATGGCTGTAATTGACTTATAATAAGACATATAAATGACTATTTACTTATTTAAGTTTGAAATAGTTTGCACACTTTCATGTTTCTATAATGTATTATAAGCCTCATTAGTTCAGTTGTATGAAGCAATTCATTTACAAATTATTAAAATTAAAAACTTACCAAGTCCAAAGGTAGTCCAAGTTTGTTTGAAGCAAACGTAAATAGTTTACTGCCATCATAGTAATCATAGTAAGTAGTTGTCATTTCAGCAAACACCTGAAAATAATAATATGTTGATAGAACGCTATGATGGTAATTGTTATTAGAATTTAAAGGGTTCATTATGAGAAGCTATTTTGCATGTCAGTTTAGACATTATAACGAAATTTTTCTTTTAGGTTTCCATGCTCGATTTGCAAAATGGAGCTCTATTAAATGGTCGGACCTATCCGTGTATTAAGTACATAGGCGCATGTCAGTTACGTACCTGAAATTAAGACATTCTGTGTAGGATGTTTATCCGAAACCGTATATTGCATTAGAAATTCAATTAAATCATTTTTAAGGGAGAGGAGGTGGACTACACATGAAAAGATTAACAAAATTATCAAACATGCACGTCAAATACACAAATAATATAAATTAAATTTGCATATAATCCCCATTATTGGTAGGCATCTTGGGGGGTTGCAGTGTCTTTGGGGTAAGATGGCACTTCTTCAGAAGGGAGTGCTGCCCACCTTTTGGTATTTTCCCTGCGTTACTTCTTAAGACTCCCACAGTAATGTATAGGGAGGAACAATTCTAGCCTAGCGTCCCACGGGAAATGGTAAGGCGCACGGGTAAGGAATCGTAAATTTCTGTGTATTATGTACCATATACTTACTGAATTTAAAAACAAATACTAGACATTATTAATAACTGGAAATGACGACTTATAAGGCGTAGACGGGGCGTGGACACAGCTACTTTTAAATGGAAACTTTCATACAACATATTTCTTTTTTGACATTTATTTTGTAGTGCAAATCGGAAGTTTCGAAATGCAACATAAAGAGAGGACGGGGCGCATACGCGAATTAAAAATGGTAGAACACATTCAATTATCGATTCCGAACTTAAGGGCATATAGGTACCCGCCAGCCAAAGCGTAATCCTATTTATAAACACAACTTGTTATTTAAAAAAAAACACACATGTAAATATAGCGTATTATTAGACCTATCGTTTCCGGTTTTAATCCATTTTTTGGACTAATAATTACAAAGTTTAGGATATAGCAGTCGTTCTTAGGAGTTTGAGCGCGTTATTCGAGCGTATTATGTAGCTCCAGATTTATGAAAAAAATATAGTAGGTACACTACATGTATAAGTAACTTTCCATTATAGAAAGTTAATTATATTTCCATTGTTTGTGGTGCAATAGAAATATTAAAAACATGCTTATTTTTCTTGAAAGAGGTGCTTAAAGTTGGGTCTTTCTTTTATCTAAAATTACGAGTTTTTGGGCTAGTGTAATTTCAAAACTGTATAATTTAATGAAAATCTGATACACCACAAACCTAGATATAAAGATAGTGATAACGTAGGTAAAAAATCATTGAATTTTATTCACTATTATTAAAATGAGATTGGAACTGCGTTTTTATGGGGACATTCGTCTAAAATATACCCTTAAAGAAATTTAAACAGGTAAAAGTTGTACCCGATTACAGAATTAGCGAGAATATTCTTTCAATAATGTAATGACGATTTTGCCTATTAGTCAAACTTGTTACATATTTTCAGGTTTATGCTTTACGTTACTGTGAAACAATTTTGATTTGAACTTAGATTTATCGCTTAGTGCAACGCTTTGCTTCTTACCGCTATATGCAATGGCGCCACTCGCTACCTGTCTGCTTCATCGCGGGGGACATTGCTACACTCATTGAATTTGTCCTTATCTATTTATTTTTAGTAAGGTAACAAGGTTAGAAATCTTTACAATTTTTTTTATTTCTATTTCTCACTTATTTTTTTATTACCGTTAGGTAAGTTTTTGACCACAATTTCACTTGATGGTAAGTGATGATGTGGTCGACGGTGTTAACAGGCTTAATCTAGAATTATTCTGGCTCTCAAGGGCAGCTGCCGGAACACACCGTTAGGTGCTTGGCGACAGATTTTCTACTAGAGGGTAGTCGCTAGCCAGGCGGGCATACACAAAATGCCCTTCCACCATGATGTGAAGCTCAAGACGCGGTGGGATTTGAACCATGGACCTGATGCGCGGCAGTCCATAGCCAAAGCCACTGAGCTATCACTGCTTCAAAACTCGTTCTCACTCTTCTCTACATAATATTGTGCATATTGGAAAATATCCAATTTAGATTTCGAAAAATTAAAAGGCTATATTAACACGCAAACTTGAATTAGTTATTCACAATATATTTTTGTTTATAAATTTATATAACTTTGGATAAAACATACTTCCATGAGGAAAAAATAAAAAAGATTGGATACAATTTAAGAAAGATTCACAAAGCCAGAAATATTTAATGAAAAAAGTAATATTGTATGTGCTAGGGCTTTTTTTTTTTAAATTATAAGCATTGAAGAAAACAAAAGACCTGGGGCCACAATAGTACATTGAATAGCCATTATTTAATCAAAAACAATCCCGAAAACATTCAGCTATCACTCTATTCTATTCTAAATGGAAAGAATGCCAACAACTGCTGCAAAAAAGAAAGACATTCAGGAGTCATAATTATAAGAAAGCAATTAAAGACTTCGCATTTCTACTGACCACCAGTGTCATGCTCTTTCACAATAATAGTTCAATTGGCACACATTGTCAAGGCACAAGGAGATCAACATTCACCATATAGCCCTGACTAGCATCTACTGATATTTTTTTTGTTAATAATAACAAATACTTTTAAAAGTATCCTAAAAAATATGTTAATGAAAAATGGGACCCACAGAAGGAGATACGTACAAGGATAGAGATAGCAAGAAGTACATTCATGAAAATGAACAGGCTATTCACTAACAAAGACATAAACCTGAAACTCAGATGGAGAATGGTCAAATGTTACGTGTTGTCTATATTCATGTACGGCGCCGAAGGCTGGACCATAAACAGAATGATGGAGGAAAAAATAAACGCATTTGAAATGTGGCTTTACAGAAGAATGCTAAAAATATCATGGAGAGACCGAATAACTAATATAGAAGTTTTACAATGAATGAAGAAAAATTTAGAACTTTTAGAAACAGTGAAAACTAAAATTTCATATTTTGGACATATATACCGTAATAATAAATATCACATATTAAGGAAATTACTGGAAGGGAAAATAGAGGGACACAGAAGTAGAGGAAGAAGAAAGCTGACCTGGATGGACAATATTAAAAACTGGACAAATATTAAGGACATTGCCAACCTGAGTAGGGTGGCACAAGATAGGAATAAGTTCCGGGAGATGGTCGCCGACGTCCGATGAGGGCAGGGTACACAAAGAAGAAAGAGAAAGAATATTAAATAATATTTAAATAAAACACTTAAAAAAGCATAAAATTATATATCTAGTGACAATCTATCCATTTTTCCATTTTTTTTTGTTTCCGAAGCTGAAAAATGAGTCGTGGAAAGCAATTTTCTGAGACTGAAACGACTTTGCATTCTTATAAACAAATATAAACATTTTTCTGCCGTATCTTTTTTTTTTTTTTTTTTTATGGTTGATACGTTAGCCTTTGACCATTATCTCACCTGATGGTAAGTGATGATGTGGTCGAAGATGTTGTTCAGGCTAACCTAGAATTACTTACTTTAATCCCCTGACTCAGGTGTCTCCAAATTTGGCATATACCCAACTATGTCAAACTTTGTCAATAAAATGTTAAAAGTCTTTGTATTTCTAACACAAGTTACATATTGTCTAATCTTTATAAAAAAATTCAATTTTTTTTAGGGTTTTAACCATTTATTTCCATGTTGTAAGCCATTGGCAGTACTGAAACGAACTTCTTTAACTTCAGACCAAAATAGTTTGATCCCTATATAAATTAAACGATTCTGCCAAAGGTACTAGTCCCAACAATAGCTTTGTTAGAAGAATTTTACCGATGTTGTGTGCTAGGCAGGTCGAAGTCAGACGGGATAATAAGTAATTATGGTATACTGAAGATTATCTAGGTTACTTATTCTTATGTAGGTCTATCTTATTTACAGGTCATTAATACTTGACCATCAAAGGTACAAATACAACACACTTTTGTAATGTTTTCTGTTAAATTATAATTAATCATTTTATAATTACTAGTGCCAGTCTCCCAAACTACAAATTTTAGATATACAAAGGCAATGAAATAGGTTGAATGAATTGCAATTATATTTGTTGTATGTACTAGCAAGTATTTTGTTTCATTGAATGTAATATATGCAACGTACCAACCCTAACTATGTATTACTTGTACTACATTGTTGTTTTCTCTAAAAAACCAGTGTTTTTTAAATATCAGGCGGTTATTAGTTTTTATTTCTACACATTAAAAATAAATATGTCATGAAATGGTATGTACCTGCAAGAATAATGTCGAACGAACTATTTATATTTATGAAAATACAACCAACACAGCACCACAGCACAACACACAATCAATCAATCCAAATTCTAACACAATAATAAAATAAAATACGTAGTAATAGGATTTACAACACAGGTCACAACACAACACAACAAACCAACCACTACCAGCAGGGTTGCAAGAATTAAATCGCCGATTCTACTAGCTTCTGGTCAAACATTTCATTAATCTACCAAACCATAATCTAACAATATAATGGAGAACACAAAAGGGTCAAAATATTACTATCAAATACACATAACATCAGAGCGTGGATCACGTACATAACATAATTTTTTATTTCACTTCAATGCAGGCAGTATTACCAAAGTTATAGCGATGAGAAGTTTAAGCTCTTTTTTGAATTTCTGAGATTACGCGGGCTCATGCTATGACGTCACAGCCGCCCCGTTCGGCCCGCGAGTGCGACACGGTGTGGCGCTCGGACTTCGAGTTTATTCCGATTACGATCGTTTATATCCGATTACACTAGAGTGATACTGTAGTGTGTAGAATGGAAGAAGGATTTCTTAAAGATCAAACGGACAAACTGCCAAGAGTGTTTGATGCACAATATCAGGATATTATGGCTGCCGAAATTTATGGAATAAAGATGAAAAGGTATGTATATTCTAAGTAAGCACTAACTACTCACGGGTAATAATTTGTTCAAACTTAAACCTAACTGAAAGTGTGTGTGTTTCATTTAGTACCTATTATGGGCGGTGATAAAAAAATACTAGGTAGGTACTCGCAATGAACATCTCGAGGTTGATGATGACGGTCACATGTCCTGACGCGATTTACTGACGCGTGTTTAAACTATTTTTAGTCATCCCAAAATATTTTAACCATTAAGTGAGAACATACTTAATGAATATATATGCTTATTACGAGTACAATGATGGCTCAGTGGCATTGGCTATTGACTGCCGCGCCGCATGTCCTTGGTTCTTGGGCTTGAGGTTCGACGCATGGTGGAAGGGAATTTTTGCGAATGCCCGCCTGGCTAGCGACCACCCACATGTAGAAAATCTGTCGCCAAGCACCTAAATGTTTGTTTAGGCAGCAGTCTGTAAGAGCCAGTGAAATTACAGGCACATGAGACTTAACAGCTATGTCTCAAGGTGAGGGGCGCAGTGCAATTTGTGACTTGTGACGCAATGCATCTGTTATAGGCAGAGGTTAGACCACTTAACATCATCAGGTGGGCCTCGAGCTTGTTCCGTCACATTTTTAGGGTTCCGTACCCAAAAGAGACCCTATTAATGAGACTTCGCTGTCCGTCCGTCCGTCCGACCGTCTGTCACCAGGCTGTTTCTCAAGAACGGTTATAGCTAGATAGTTGAAATTTTCACAGATGATGTATTTTTGTTGCTGCTATAACAAAAAATACAAAAACTTGCCAAGTGCAAGTCGGACTCGCGCCCGTTAAAACAAAAATAGGTTAAAATATGAACTCCTGTGTTGTATAGCTAATCGTACGGAACCCTTCGTGCGCGAGTCCAACTCGCACTTGGCCGATTTTTTTTGTTTCTAATAGGTTAATCCACAATCTTACCTGGTGGTAAGTGATGATGTGGTCGAAGGTGTTAACAGGCTTAATCTAGACTCACCGGCTCTCAAGGACAGCTGCCGGAACACACTGTAGGGTGCTTGGCGACAGATTTTCTACTTGAGGGTAGTTTCCAGCCTGGCGGGCATTCGCAAAATACCATTCCAACATGCAAAACGTTAAGAAAAAGTGCACTTTAGTTTTAAGGCCCATTCTATCAAGTCTTCAAATGGCTGTCATCCACGTTTTCCTCATTTTTGGATCCTCAGGCACATAAAAAAAGAGTTTGTCGGGTGTTTTAACTGTTGAATTGAAGCACTGAGGCACTATAAAGTAGGTTTTTGTCCATTTTTACCGCAGATGACTTTATGATTTTGATTTTAACTGCGCAGTGGCGTGCGAACGAGAGCGCGACTGTTGAATGACCCGGGCTGTGACGTCATTGGCTAGTGAGTGCCCACCCGCGTTTTTAAAAACCTTCGGCCGGAAATACGCACTTTGATCGTTAATATCTCAGCCAATTTTTAACATATGAAAATAGTAAAAACACAGTTTTTCTCGTAATTTTTTGTAGATTTATTTGGCATGTAAAGTAAAAAACGTTTGTCAGACCCATTGTGCTAAATTCGTGTTGAATTGCTCGTGTTTACATAAAAAGCCATAATAATTTGAAATGATTTTTTACGCTGCCAAAAATAATACAAAACCACCTTTCACGGTAAACTAAATGCTCACATAACTAAATAATGCCTGTGATCATATCACACCAGACGACTGGAACAAAGTAGTTGAAACGTCTCGAAATATCATAAATGATATTAACTCCGAAGACGACGACTTGGGTTGTGCTTGGGTTGTAAAAAAATAAGTATTACTGAGGGTCACGAACTAAACTATTCAGTATTTGAAAGTAAAGGTACAATTGGCTTTTTACTAGAAATAAAGTGTTACTAACTTTTTTAAATCTAGATTTTATATTATGATAATATAAAATCAAGATTCAAAAATGTTAATCGTATTTTGCATACATACATTTAAGTATAATTAATATATAATACATATTATAATTAAGTCACCTTTCAAAAATTTAATCCATATCGTTGCAGGCATTTGGGAGTTATGTTGATAAACATACAAGTCAAACTTTTTTCATCGTGAGTAAAAAATAGGTAATTTACTCAATGTTGCTAGTTGTCATATCTGTCCACCTTAATCTACGAATTTCACTCCGTCAACATGGCTGCCTATGCTGTGTCGTGAAGCATTGTCTTTCGCGATTACAAATCGACGAAATAATAATGTATTCGGGCGTGTTTAATTCCCAAATCTGAACTTACATGTGAAAAGTGATTCCATCGCTTTTATTTGTTTTTCCCGACTGGTTTCTGATCTGAGGACGCAGGATGGCATTTTGAATACACAATTTTCGCGTGTGATTTCTATGAGTGCCCAGCTGCGTGTGGGTGAGTACATGCCGGCTAGCTTGTCCTACCTATTCGACTTTGCTGGTTTGAGATGTCGAGTCCAGTATATAGAGGTCAATGTTTACCATATACATTTTTCTTGTTTTATTTCATAGCTGTGATTCAGATGTAACGTAACTAAATATGTCTGTGACGCACATATCTGTGAACTGGCCAAATAGTGCAACTATTTTGTTTCAATATCATTCAATAATTGACTTTTTTGTTAAGTACCCCAACCCTAGTAATGTCTATATTCAAACTGTAACAAATAGTCCAGGTATCGAATTTCTCGGGAGCAAATTTTTGCAACTGCTTCAACAAATGACTCAAGCGATTGATAAAGACAGAATTAGTATCCTTATCAAATGTTCTTAAGGTTCATTATTCAATTTGCTGCTATTGATTTTTCACAAACAATGAGTTCTCGGAAGTGGGTGGTTGGCAGAGGAGAGCCCATTCCTTGGCCTGCGAGGAGTCCTGACTTGGCCCCTATGGACTGTTACGTTTGGGGTCATATGAAATCTGGCGTATGATATCTTTCCTGTGCCATCAATTGAAGAGTCAGCTCTTTAAGCAGCGAATTATTAATGCTGCAAATCAAATCAGAACTACTTTAACCAGTATAGCGGTAAAGAGCGAGTTGCGAAAAATAATGCATGTTTGTGTTAGAAACAGAGGAAGTCATATTGAGCATCAGCTCTACATATTGTGCTTTGTGTGATTATTAGATATGTTAAGTTACATTTGGTAACTTTATTTTTAATGTTTTAATAAATGATGATTTTCTAATTGCTTCTAATGAAACGTTGATTTATCTGTTATCTCGTAACCAATATTAACTTTAAATATCTTGTTATAAGGCAAAAATGCGTTTTTTTTATAATCTGCATGCCAAATATCTTGGCTTTTATCATGATTTTTCGTTTGGAACTTATTAATTAAAAGTATTGAAATGTATGATGTATCAATCTGGTATTTCCTAATGTGGACATACATTTCAAGTTATATTATTGTTAAGGAACGCTCATAATATCCTCTAAACAAAACAAAAATAAAAGATTGATTACATCAATTAATTTTTTTAAACATATTTTTGAGCCTATGACCTCGATGAATTGAGAAACAACTAAAATATTTTTTCCTCAGAAATTGTCAACTTTTGCATAGAGATATAATGTTCTTATACGTCGGTAGTAACCACCCTTAAAACCTCCTAGCAGGAGGGAGGTCGATTAACCAATAACCCTGTATATTGGATTAATACCGGCCTACTACGGTCATATTATACTAGAATCGCGGTTTTGATTGATCGGGTCACCCTGTAAAAGACAGACCATAAAACCAAGGCCGCGTTCCAAGACTCAGAGTGTAGTTGTTTGGTTGCTTTGAAGCAGTGATAGCTCAGTGGCTTTGGATATGGACTGCCGCGCAGCAGGGCCATGGTTCGAATCCTACCATGAGCTTGAGCTTCACCGCATGGTGGAAGGGCATTTTTGCAAATACCCGCCTGGCCCGAGGGTGGTCGCTACCACCCTCTAGTAGAACATGTGTTGCCAAGCACCTAACGGTGTGTTCCGGCAGCTGTCCTTGAGAGCCAGTATTTCTAGGTTAAGCCTGCTAACACCTTCGACCACATCATCATTTACCATCAGGTGAGATTGTGGTCAAAGGCTTACCTAACAACAATAAAAAAAAACTTACTCCAAAGTTCCGAACGACTCTGTTGTATTATAACCTCAAATATCGTTTTTGGCGGGGAACTAGCAAAATTTATAGACTTTTTATGATGTTCGAACAGCAATATCTACCGTTACCTGCAAAATATAAAAGAGTGCCTATAATTATCTTATCAAGAAATGTCAAGGTCGTGTCAGTTAAAGAATCAACCTTTTAGTGACCGCTTTTGATTGTTAAAAAGTTGCGCTCTACTCGAAGGTTGTGAACGACGTGAGTGAAAAGTTGCACTCCGAGTGCGCTCTAACCAAGGTTCCGAACGATCTCCAGTTGCCAATAAATAAAAACAGACCATCATTTTACAACTGCTCTAATGGTACCACGGCAAAGGAACGTATCAAACTAAATAAATTCTCATATGATTTTGCGTCTTTGCGGCGAGTCATGAACGCATAAGTGAGCGGAATAATATTTGTTTCATTTTGAGTGTTCTTCAAATCACCATGCCTTCTGTAAATTTGATTGAACGGTTTTAGGCATCTTTTAAATGTAGGTACCGTGGCTAAAAATAAATTTAATTCAAGGGAAAATTTCTCGTGTGCGTGAGCATTGAGTGAGCACCCTCAGAAAAAAAATAATAAAATAGGATCATTTAGTAAAAGTTCTAAAACAATTGTAAAACCAATATACTTTTTTGTAAAAAGATAAATCGTTTATAATGTGCTCACTCAGTTCTCACAGATAACCATCAATATATTTAAATCTATTGAGTTTACAAAAAATAATTGTATACTAGTTTTTAGTAAAACTTGTGAAGAGTATAAGTATGTATTTACAGATCGCCTAGTGCCGTATATTTAACACATTCACTGCTAAGGTTATTTTATGAACCACCCCCCTTAACGGTTTTTCACGCGCTAGGCGTGTTAGGCCGCACTCGCGTTACACGGCAAACGACTGTGCGGTGCAACGCGCATGGCGTGTGACGCCGGCCCATATGGCAGTGCGGATTTACACCACAGATTAATCATATGTAGCTAGCTAGGAGGAAGAATATATGGAGAAGACATTTATATTCTGTTGGTTGTGAGACAAGAATGGTAATATATACGCTTGCATTAGTTTGAAAGAGACAGCATCAGATTTTTTTGTCTTGCTCGGCGTATGCGAT
Organism: Plagodis dolabraria; assembly: GCA_963854805.1. NCBI lineage: Eukaryota > Metazoa > Arthropoda > Insecta > Lepidoptera > Geometridae > Plagodis > Plagodis dolabraria. The sequence continues at coordinate 16,799,853 of OY978447.1, read as the reverse complement.
TTCTTTGTTTGCCACAACGCAGTTTTGTGGCAGACAAATTTATTCGGTGCTTGAAAGTGTCCTTTTTTCGTGTTAAACAATGATTTTGAAGTGTGTATTGTAAATTGTAAGTTAAATTCAACGCTGCTGCTTCCACCAAACTTGTTGAAATGCAGAATTCTTGGCTGTAAAAACAGAACAGAACGAAATATGGAACACCTTACGTATCACATGTAAGTGCTATTTTTCATATGTCTTCACCATTCTTACACAGTCTATGCGAATCATATATGAATTTCTGATCATAACATGAATGTCGGCGTGTTAAATTATTTGATAATCTTACATTTTTCTACACAATAATTTCTTGATTTTGAGATTATAATCCATAAAAATTAAGGAGTGTTCTTTTGTCTATCTGTCTCGCTCTACTATGACGAAATTTGTTTAAGGAGAAAAGGGAGTGTGAACATAGATCAAAAATTTTACTTTTTCGAATTATAGCGATTTTCGGAATACCAGCTCATGACCGAAGATTTTTCCCATAAAAGTGGGTAATTTTGTATGAACCACTTTTGACCAATTATGCAGTAAAATTAACGCAATAAAATTTTGATTTGCAGTTTTCATAAGGAATGCTGTCCTTCATCGTGTATGGATTCAAGCAACTGGACGACAAAATTAATTAAATTAAAATTTACACAATTTATTAATTAAATTGTAAGTTGTGCCAAAATGTTGAATCTCGATGTTATTCACACATATGTTTTATATACCATAAATCTATAAATACATTATTACTTTGTTTTATTTAAAGTGCACACTATGAAATATTATAGGTACGAAGGTTTGTATGAGTTTGTTACTCATACAAACCTTCAAGTCACTCAACGCCGAAGTTTTCAACGAAATTTAGCATATAGATTCCGTAGGACCCGGATTAATAAATTGAAATGAAATGAAAATTAATTTATTTATGACGTTAACAATTAACAACAAAATATTTACATATAAGACATGTGACAGACTTAGAAATAATTGCTTTGCATCATAAATTGGTCCCCAACTAGTTTAATATACACCAGCGCTGGTCTTCCGTTGGAGCCATTTTGTGACGTCACGGAGGATTAAAGATACAACAGCTCAAACATTTTAACATAAGCATTAAATATTACCTACTAAAAATACAATTACAGTGAAAACAAGAATCCTAAAAAATATATAACAACCTATACAAGTGAAATAGCAATATATATTACGAATAAAATAACTATCGTAAATTTACTTGAACATATATAAATACTTTTTCATCCCACCATCTCGGAAAGAGTATTTTTAATCTTCAATATCTGAGTGGAAAAGCCGTTTTTATTCTCTAGAGGATAAAGTAAATTGAATTTAGAACATCGTGTGTACTAAGTTTGTGTATTAAAAAAAACATTAAACCTATTTACTGCTACCTCTATGGTGCCGAATATATCATACAACTTTTTTTTTAATTTGTTAAAAACTCAGACTCGGAACCTTCTTGGTGTTCTTTTTTCAATTTGCTTTGTACGCGGTTCTTTACGCGGCATTTTTTCACGTCATTGTTAAACCTTATATTAAAAACAAGAAACTTGAAAACAAGTGAAAAAACTAAAATGAGTGATTCTAGCGACGAGGAAGTTTGTTTGACGCCAACAGAATTGACTGAAACTGTTAATAATGCGCAAATGAGCTTTCTCCCTCAACAATCACGCGAGAAGTATTTAAAACAGTACGATATGTTCAACACGTGGCGACTAGCAAAAGGAGCCAAAACTTTCTCAGAAAACGTTTTTTTTTTTGCATTTAGTCATTTCCTCGCTGAAGTGGAATGAAAAGTTACGTGTTGCACTCGAGCGCAAAGATTTTTCACCTCGTGCTCTTTTGATTCCCTCGCTAACACTCAGGATTCTAATTTTGAATCACTCGCTGCGCTCGTGATTCAATTTTAGTATCCTTCGCTTGCTCGGTCATCAAAATTGAACACGCGGTTAAAAAGCAACTTTGCACTCTTGTATAACAAATAACTATTAAATTATTGATATATACGCGGTAGGTTACTTAAAGGATTCGAAGCAAAACACACACACGTTCGGTTGGACTGCTCGTTTATTACTGAGGTTGACTTGACAGTTCTTTACAGACCACGAAGTGAGGCGCGTACACCTCATTCCTCCACCTTAATTTGTAAACCTGGTAACAAGCAATAACATTCTTAATATTGATATTTAATCCTTATAACTAGCTAACTTAGTTCTAGGCCGTAAGGTATAGCGGTGACCCGGCGGAGTATTAGCTTGGTTTGAAGTTCCCGCCTCTGGCGGGGTGTTGTGATGAACAGTAGGTGCTTCCACTTCCGATTCCGTCGTCATCGCTATAACTTGTTCTGAGAGTGACGCATCGCCCGCAGCCGTGGCAGTACCGTCATCATTGATCGAATCATACTCGGGCCCGTTATCTACTGATTCATGCGTATAATGACTCGTGCTTCCCTCTTTCTGACCATTGTCAAATTTCACGGGGGGAGTTTGAGTCGATCCTTGAGGATAGTCATATACACTTTTATGGGTATGGCCAGAAAATCTTACCAACTGATCTATATGTCTCCTACACAATCCAACATCGTCTACTAACACATTATACATTCTATTCCCTAACCTATTAATAATACGGCCTAATTTCCATATTGGTTTCTGAGCAACAAAACATTTGATCCATACTATCTGATTTGCGTGAAAACATCGACTGTTCCCATTCATCGTTTCAATGGTGGCGTCTGCGTCCGCGTGAGTTTTGGCTGGTAAGATAAGATCAAGCCGGCCACGCAATTCTCTATTAAACATCAACTTTGCGGGCGATTCACCAGTGCTACAGTGAATACTGTTTCTATATTCAAATAAAAATGTTAACAATTTGTCTAATGCCTGCTTACAACTAAATCTTTCACTATTTTGTAAAATGCATAGGATCATTCGTTTACATGTACGAACTGAATTTTCCGCTTGGCCATTACTACAAGGATGATATATAGGCGAGGTTACATGGGTAATGCCCGCAAATTTGCAAAAACTTCGGAATTCCTCATTACTAATCTTTGGATCGTTATCGGATACGACAACTTTGGGTAGGCCAAACGTAGCAAATACAAGTTTCAACTTATCTATAAGCGCTCTAGTGGATAGTCCACCTTGCATATGCAAACACTCTAACCATTTTGTGTACGCGTCAACAATAACCAGAAATACCCTTTGGCCTACCTGCATGTAGTCGATGTGGATTCGTTCCCAGGGCGCAGCGGGGCGCGGCCAAGGCGCTGGAGGTGCGCGCGGCGGCGCAGCGCGTGTTGCTACGCATACCCGACAGGAACCGATAGCACGTTCGATTCCCGCGTCAATACCTGGCCACCACATTTTACCTCGCGCAATACTCTTTGTTTTCACTATACCAAAGTGACCTCTGTGAAGTTCATTCAGCATACGCTCGCGGAGCCGCGCGGGAATTACAATCCTATGGCCTCGCATTATGCACCCGTCGGCTACTTCTAAGTCAGTTTTGCAGTTAAAATAGGGTTTTATGTTATGACACCGTATCTTTCGCGGCCAGCCATTTTTTATATATTTAATAACGGTCTGTAATGTTGCATCGGCTGCCGAAACTTGTTTTATTGTTTCGAAGGAAACCGGTAATTGGGTCTCATCAATGAAATTTAAATAAGTCGTCCTGTCATCTAAATCTATTTCCTGCAAAACATTACTAATAGGTGCCCTTGAAAAAAAATCGGCTACCGCATTATTTACACTGGAAGTAAATGTGATTACATAATTATATGCAGACAAATAAATAGCAAATCTTTGAAGACGAGATGCCGTCATTACAGAAATCCCGTTTTTCTTCCCAAATATAGCAATCAATGGTCTGTGATCGGTTCTTAGCACAAATGGTATTTCCCTACCGTACAAATATTGATGGAAATGTTTAACCCCAAAAACAATAGCAGCGGCTTCTTTATGTATCTGGCTATAATTTCTTTCGCTTACTGAAAGAGACCTAGAAGCAAAAGCAAGTGGGCGCTCACTGCCCTCCTCGCCTTGCGCTAATACAGCGCCGAGGCCCGCCGGGCCGGCGTCCACGCTTAGCACCAGCCGGGCAGAGGGGTCAAAGTGCGTCAGGACACGGTCAGAACACAACTCTTCTTTTACCGCGAAGAATGCTTTCTGCTGACGCTCACCCCAACACCACTCTGCATCTTTCCTAAGTAACTCGTGCAAGGGCTCTAAAATTGTTGAGGCCCGCGGAACAAAACTTCTATAATAATTAATCATGCCTAAAAATCTTTTTAATTCAACCACACTGGTAGGTCGCGGGGCATCCAAAATAGCTTGAACTTTTTTGGGACATGATATAAGGCCTTCTTTATCTATGACAAAACCGAGATATGTTACACATTCCTTAAAGAAATCACATTTATTTTTCTTTAATTTTAGCCCGGCGTCCTTGAGCCTATCCAGTACTTCGCGAAGCCTAGCCATATGCATTTCTTTAGTGGGAGCGCTCAAACATACATCATCCAACCAGCAACTCACCCCTTCAATGCCCGACAGTAATGTCTCCATAGCCTTTTGAAAAATGGCTGGGGCATTGGCCAATCCATAGACTAATCTTGTATACTTATGCAATCCGCGACTAGTGTTGATTGTAGTGAGTAACTGTGACTCATCGTCCAAGACAAATTGATTGTAGGCATTGCTCAAATCAATTTTCGTATATACTTCGCCCCCCCCTAGCTTTGCGAAAACCTCTTCTATACGTGGCATTGGATATTTATCAATATAAAGATCTTTGTTGAGAGTTAAAGAATAATCGCCTGCGATTTTTACTTCCCCATTATCCTTAAAAACCGGTACTATTGGAGTTGCATACTCAGAGTGATTTACAGGAACCAATATCCCCAGTGACGTCAACCTATCTATCTCCGCATCGACTTTAGATTTTAACGCAAAAGGTACTGGTCTAGCTTTGAAAAATTTTGGCCTTGCATTTTCTTTGAGAGTTAACGTTACTTTAAACTTATTAAACCTCCCTAAGTCGTCGCTCCATAGATCCTTATAGTCGTTGACAAGCTTATCCTTCTCAGTTTGGTAGCTAGCTACTTTTATGTTATTATTATACATTGGTGCAATCCATAAATTAAACTTAAACATAAAGTCTCTTCCTAAGAGTGGGGCACTACCATTTTTAATGACAAAAAAACTTATGTCTTGAGTAGAATCGAGATAGGTCACTTTAGTGTTTAAAAATCCTATGGGCTTAATTTTGTGACCATCATAAAAACACATCCTTGCTTTACAATCAGTCAAGGGTAGGTTTGAGAATAGTTGTTTATACAAAGCATCCGATATAACTGAAACTCCCGCCCGCCCCCGAATCCACTTCCATAGACAAACTTTTATCATTAATTAAAACATCCACAGTAAAGGGTTTATATTGATCGTACCTTAAATTATACAGGTTACATTCCTGACAGTCCTGTACAGGTTCCTGCTCCGCACTTATTGCATTCACGCGTAACTTACACACTTTTTTCAAGTGGCCCTTTTGACCGCAATTTTGGCACCGGTAGCCTTTATAACGACAATTTTCGGCACTGTGATTTTTCAACCCGCACACTTTACAACGATCTTCACTTTTGCCAGACGCGATAACGCCGGCGGCGGCGGCGCCGTTGTTTACACCGGCTTGCGGTCGCCATGTTGTGACTGTCCGCTTTCCGTATGCACTTGCTCCGCGGCCATGCGTTCTGCAATCTGTCTCCTCGATCTTGTAACAAGGTTCTTCCTTGAATAAAATATCACTAGCACCCTGTCCTTGCACCGATAATTTTGCTTGTCGTGCACTTGCCACTTGTTCAGCTATTTCCACGGCGTTCGTTAACGATAAATTAGCCGCATCTTGTTCGAATAGCTTATCGCGCTCTGGGCCTGAAGATAAGCCGAGAACGAAGCGGTCTATCAGCACTGTATCCAAGACGACACCAAATTCGCAATGACTTGCCAATCCCCGTAATCGCGCCGCCCAGTCTGCTATGGACTCACCTGGGCTTCTTATTGCACTGTAGAACTGTGCTCTGTCCGCAAACAAACAACGTTTTTGTTTGAAATGGCCGTTAAGTGCTTCAGCAATCTCATTGAACGACAGCTTCTCCAATTCTCGAGGATACACAATATTTCGCGCCAAGCGATACGATTCATCCGAAAGATTGGTTATTAAAATGGCGCCTTTGTTCTCCTCCTTAACCGCATTCACTTTAAAAAACTGGTTCAGACGGCCAAAAAATAAAGACCAGTCACTAGATTTATGGTCGAAGACGGTAATTGTCCCTATATAAGACATGTTAGGTCCAAAATCAAACACCTCGTCGCCAATGATATATACGCGGTAGGTTACTTAAAGGATTCGAAGCAAAACACACACACGTTCGGTTGGACTGCTCGTTTATTACTGAGGTTGACTTGACAGTTCTTTACAGACCACGAAGTGAGGCGCGTACACCTCAATTATGTTACATTCTTGAGAACGACACTTAAATTGCACTTAAATTACGTGCTAAATATAAAAATTGGCTACCTTTATTCCGAGATATTGAGCATTATCGGGGGACTACCATTTTCCAAGTTTGCTTAGCCATTCTGAATCGATCAGCAAAGTAAAGCAACGTCCGCCGCGGTCATGACTAGGATGGGTGACCGCTGGTTGGGCATTACTACTGAGCGCTTCCGTGCTTCGGAGGGCGCGTTAAGCCGTCGGTCCTGGTTGTTGTCTTAGGATAGCAGTCGTTACAGTATGGTGGTAGGGCACTTTGCAAATGCCTGCCTGGCTAGCTACCACCCTCAAGTTGAAAATCTGTCGCCAACACCTAACGGTGTGTTCCGGCAGCTGTCCTTGAGAGCCAGTAACTCTAGGTTAGTCTGAACAACATCCTGGACCACATCATCACTTACCATCAGGTGAGATAGTGGTCAAAGGCTAACCTATCAAGCATAAAAAAAAAAAAAAAAAATATAACTATTCGACGCGGTTGAGTCCACAAGCGCAAGCTAGTTATCCAATAGTACCATGGGTTAAGTTATATATATATTATGCCATAGTTTTAAACTCTACCAAAAAATATTCTGTAAATTTTCAGTTTTAGAATCATGGTAATTTTCTAAAACTAGCTGACCTGGTTTCTTTGCCATTAAGGCGGACCGTTCAATCTGTAGCGAGAAATTCAAAATTTAACAGTCTGTCTACTCGTATTTGTTGCGAGATCGAATAACATTTGTAGGGTATGCATTACCCCAGCAAGAAAATCACTTCTGGAATAAATTGAGTTCTACAAATAATTAGTGCCTTATACGCTGTAAATGTGCACCAAATAATAAATTTGTGCACTTTGCCGTTTTGTTAAAAAAAAGGAAAAACCAATTCTGCTGGAGTAACGTTGTTCCAGCAGGAAAATTTTAATCTAATGATCGGAAAGAAAAAATAAGTATATGGACAGATAGCTTATATTTGTGCATAAATGTGCGCCAAAAATTAAATTTGTGCGTCGTAAGGTTTTCGAGATATTTCATTTCCTGCTGGAGTAACGTTTAGCAAAATCCATTTTCTCGAAAACCAATAATTGTGCGATCTTACAATAAAAGTATATTTGTAGCTCTTAATTTGTGCTTATTTGTGACACCTTTAGGTTTTCTAAATTCTGTACCATTTTTATGTAATTATGCAATTACGAAAATAAAAAAAATATGTCTAGCGCTAAACCGAACAAACGGTTGTACTCACTAAAAACGGTATTTGGTTCTTCTTGTAATTCCATTCATAAAAAGTAAACTTATTAGACAAAATATACACGCATTTATCAATAATATCAATATATGTCGCAACCGACAGTGTCATAGTTAGATATCAAAATGCAAGAAATATAATTAACTCAACAAGTTTCAGTGTTAACCAAAAATTAGTGAGTTTAATGAAAAATATATACTGAAAATTTCAGCTTCCTATGTAAAGTATTAAAGAAGATATGAACAAAAACCTAAAGCAACAGCGAGATTTCTGGTTATCCGACCAAATTCGAAAGATAGCAAAAAAGCGGCGGTTTCATACATATTGATGGTCTTCTTTAATAAGTAGTATTAATGGAAGCTCTTGTCCGTACAGTCACACATAAAATACTTAAAGAGGAATTCGTGTATATTTTTATAATAGGTATTGTTTAGATTTTTATTTTGACGAAATATTTTTTTATTGTATATTCCTACGCTCAGGCAACTTATAAGATATTAAATGAAAATGCAGGTTTATGCTTACATTCTCTCTATTTTTTTTTTAATGTAATTATTGGTAACCTACCTACTAGTAAGTAAATTTATTTTATAGTCTTACCTTTCAGAGTTTCCACGTAATCTAAAACAATTATCTCTGGATGCGTTATTATTATTTTTATTATTAAGTATGTACATGAACTTATTTTTCGTTAAAGAAAATTACACACCGTCCATTCGTCACTGCGACGCAGTCGCGACTGTCTGCGTACTGAGCGCGAGCTGAGATCGACGCGCGTAGGTATAACTCGCGTTTCGTCCGTTTCTATGAAGTTGAAATACTGTATAGATAACATTACCGTGCTATATCAATCAGTCTGTTTCCCATGATTTTATAGCTGTGCGAACTTCAGACTACTTCTTCGTTGCAATCGTAGGTATAGGTAAGTTGAACAGATGGTTGATATTTTAATGAATGTACCTACGAAGCAATAACAACTATGTACTATTATTTATTCTGTGATATGATTAACTAATTGCATCATGTAACAATCGTAAAATTAATAATAATTAGTCTTTGGACTAGCAACTAATGAAAAACAACTCAATTAATATACCAAAAATACATTAATTTCATAAAAATGTTTTATGCAGTAATGTAACCCGAATAAATTTGTACTACTCTTTATTGTGTAAACTACAAATAACTATATACACAACGGTACTTACGTATAAAAAAACCTTTTATATAAACTCAATATAAAAAGCAGTTAAATAATTTCCCTTAACAGTTTTATGCCACAATGTACCCAGGCACAATATGTGTACACCTGTTACTTCAGCAAAGTTAAGAAGATCATCAATATGTATGAAACCATCGCTTTTTTGCTCTCTTTCGAATTTGATCGGATGACCAGTAATCTCGCTTCGTTTTAGTTTTTTGTTCAAATCTTCTTTAATACTTTACATAGGAAACTGAAATTTTCAGTATATATTTTTCATTAAACGCACTAATTTTTGGTTAACACTGAAACATGTTGAGTTAATTCTATTTCTTGCATTTTGATGTCTAATTATGACACTGTCGGTTGCGACATTATATTGATATTATGATAAATGTGTGTATATTTTGTCTAATAAGTTTACTTTTTATGAATGGAATTACAAGACGAACCAAATACCGTTTTTAGTGAGTACAACCGTTTGTTCGTTTTAGCGCTAGACATATTTTTTATATTTTCGTAATTGCATAATTCGTAAAAATGGTACAGATTTTTGAAAACCTAATGGTGTCACAAATAAGCACAAATTAAGAGCTACAAATATACTTTAATTGTAAGATCGCACAATTATTAGTTTTCGAGAAAATGGATTTTGCTAAACGTTACTCCAGCAGGAAATGAAATATCTCGAAAACCTTACGACGCACAAATTTAATTTTTGGCGCACATTTATGCACAAATATAAGCTATCTGTGCGTATACTTAATTTTTCTTTCCGATCATTAGATTAAAATTTTCCTGCTGGAGTAAAGTTGTTCCATTGGTTTTTCCTTTTTTTTAACAAAACGGCAAAGTGCACAAATTTATTATTTGGTGCACATTTACAGCGTATAAGGCACTAATTATTTGTAGAACTCAATTTATTCCAGAAGTGATTTTCTTGCTGGGGTAATGCATACATTTGTAGGTATTTAATTTACTCAAATCAGAGATCCTTTTTAGAGTATTTTGTTATTGTATCTTACATAATATATGTATCTGATTTCATATATTTCTCTAGTAATCTGCAAAAACAGTTAAGAAACAATTATATATTTGTAAGTTATGGTGCCAAAATACTTTAGGGTATAATTTCCGATTTGCGCAATTTAAAAACAATACAAACACTAAAGTTATCCGATCTAGCAACACACATTAAATTTTGAATACCCCGATATAACAAATTGAACGCTTTAGTCCACCTTAAGCAAGTACTGTGCAAATGTATTTTTTCAGTAGGCGCGGCAATATTTTTTCTAAAAGCTTCATTGCAATTTGGGTAATGTTATGGGACACTGGCAATTCTGCAATATTAGGTATTTATACTCTGTCTTTATCGGGTATACGCGCATAGGTACTCCATCATAGATATTCTTCCTCCTAGGTAGCTAGCGTAGAAAGATTATAGTAATCTTTCTACGGTAGCTAGCTATGTGTATGTCTCCAGCTTACTCAATTGAAATTTCTTAATTCTGAATATGCCAATATTTAGAGCCGATTTAGTGCAATTATGAATACAAACTCAAAACTTAGGTGCCAAATAAACTTCGATGCTACACGTGATTATTAGTGTGTTAGCTGGCGTTATGGTCTCCAGCTGACACATGCTGTATATACGAAACGGCTGAATATGTGATTATATACTATAGCCAGAGATTTAGCGCATAATTTGTGCCAGTGGCACAAAAAAATTGAAACGCCCTACTTGAAAACTGTAGTAGTAATGACCCGATTACAACGTGTAAGCTGGAGACCACGTGTCTACAGCTGCTCATCTGTATCTTCTGAACGAATGGGCCTACGACTTTGTTCAATATGTCAAAATTTAGCGCCAAATTTGTGCCATCGGCACTAAAATTTTCAAGTCTGTGGCTATTAAGGTTTTGGAGCTACAAGCTCAAATAAACGTGTAAGCTGGAGACACATGTCCCCAGCTAGCACATGCTGCACAGCTCAAACGGGAAAGGCTAGACTACTGTTTAATAGCTAAAAATGTTGGGTAGAATTTGTGCCATCGGCACCAAAATTTTCAAAACAATGGGCCTCATAGTTTTTGCGTAATAAGCAAAAACATTTCTTCCCGCCTAAATATTTCGTTGAAAACGTTACTGAACGCGGCGTTGCCGTCCCGTTCACTGAAACTGCAATCTGTTTTGAACCTTATTTCTATAGCGTTAGAACTTACTTTTTGCTTTCACGTTAAGGATATGTGGAAGAAAATACAAAGAAACAGTAAATGTATAGACGAGGAGAAGGTGTTGTGTAGTTTGACAACCATATAATGCCAATATTTACAAGATATGTAGGTAGGTATTTTTTCTCTCAGAATGTTGACCTATTCACTAAAAGCATTTAGACACCTATAAGTCATAGCAGACTCACAGGCAGTCCAAATGCTCCAGCCCACTCCCAGTCGGCAGCGTGCCCAGCATGCTGGCAGCATTGCCCCGTTGAATTGCAATGCTTATTCGTTGAGCCAAATATGTGCCAGCATTTTGATCACGCGTCGCATCGACCAAGCGCTCAGATAGGTTTTGGAAAATACGATGAGCTCCCGGTCCCCACGGACCCAACGTCTCTACACCAAACGGCTCAAATATGTAACCCATACCGAGGTTAGCATATTTGCACCGCTTGAGTTGCTCCGCCGAAGTAGCCGCAGCGCCAGCCCTCATGTTGGTTTCAGAAAGATGTGACGGCGCTAAAGTGTCCACGCACGTAGCGTCCCACACTAAGGGCCGTCCTAACTTCGACGGAACCAGAGTCATGCCGTCAGGTCTTTTACCATCAATATATAGTTCGTATATAGTTTTCGTATATAGTTCGTAGTATTTTGTTTAATAAAGGCATACCGCCGGTAAAAAAAAAACCTATTTACTAGATCTTTATTGCATCCTCTTTGTTTGAATGTTGGTAGGTATTTTTTCTCTCAGAATGTTGACATATTTACTAGATCTTTATTACATCCTCTTTGTTTGACCAAGATATTGCATTCTAATCTAATCCTACACTCTACATTTCAGTGATAACTGGTTACGAATATACTGTAATTTTATAATTGGAAAAAAAAAGATAATTGTTTGTAATTCTGTTATGGAAAACCAATTAAAATTAAGTGATATATAAAAGTTCTTAGTTTGTTTGCAAAAGTCCAAATTGGTATAGCATTTACAAATCATGATCTAGAAAGACAGTAGTTCTGCAATCGCAAAAAAAATAGCAGGCCACGTTTGAAATGATTGTATATGTATCACGCACACAACAGTATGCGAAGCTACTATTGTTTTTAGAAGCGGAGTGCATCACTGATGGTAAAGACGTGATACCAGTAATTAAAAGCTTTTTCATAAAAGTAGGTGAAATTTATGTTTTGATTTTGGGGTACCAATGAATTATCTTAAATTTATTTAAACATCTTCTTTACATAGTAGCTTGTGCAATTCTTTTATACCTGATAGGTTAGCCTTTTACCGTTATCTCATCTGATCATAAGTGACGATTTGATCGAAGATGTTGTTCAGGCTTACTCAAAATTACTGGTTCTCAAAGACAGCTGACGGAACACACCATTAGGTGCTTGGCGACAGATTTTCTACTTGAGGGTGTACGCACATTTTTTTTCGCGAGAAACGCACGCGGCGTGCCAATGTATACCGTTTTCAAAACAGCGGCTGTTTTGTGTGTGATTGTGTTCGGTGCGGTCATCGTTATTTTGGGCGTTCATTGGGAGTAAGGGAGCAACGGTTTCCTGTCTGCGGGCCTCTACGATACCATCGGGCTCAAGGGACGATTGATGAAAATAAAATTCCTTAATCTACGACTATTTAACTTCAGTTAACGTAGGTTAGGGTGTTTTGCATTAAGCCCCCTTCGACGGAGCGACTTGCGAACCGTTAAGGGGTAAGTTATATATATCGGCTTGTGTCTTCTTGTGACATTCTAGGAAACCAGTCGTATACGCCACGACTTCTTGGTAAAGTGTGGGACTACGGAACATTGAAAAAGGGCCCCCGCCCATACAGTAAGCCCTCGTAGCGAAGTTTGCTTAGCCATTCTAAATCGATCAGCAAAGTTAAGCAACGTCCGCCGCGGTCATGAGTTGGATGGGTGACCGCTGGTGACATTACTTCTGTGCGCTTCCGTGCTTCGGAGGGCACGTCGGTCCCGGTTGTTGTCTTAGGATGGCAGTCGTTACAACATGGTCAACTGGCCCCAAAAGTCATAGGCGCCGCAGCCGCCCTTGGGAGGCTGCTGCCCAACGTGGGCGGCCCGAACGCCACATGTCGTCGCCTGTACTCCGGAGTGATCCGGAGTATGGCCTTGTACGGGGCACCTGTCTGGGTGGACGCCCTCGGTCGGGCCAATAAGGCCCTGCTGCGACGTCCGCAGCGGGTCATCGCGACGAGGGCGATACGCGGGTACCGGACGGTGTCCTGGACGGCGGGATGCGTGCTGGCCGGTGATCCCCCCTGGGAGCTCCAAGCGGAGATCCTCGCCGAAGTTTACCACTTCATGGCGGCGAGGAGATCCCGCGGGGAGCCTCCAGCGTGGGAGGAGGTCACGCGCATGCGACGGCGGGCTCGGGCCGCCCTGTTGAGGCGGTGGACGGAGGACCTGGCTCCACCGGTCCCTGGACAGAGGACGGTGGATGCCATTCGCCCGGTCCTCCGGAGGTGGGTAGGGCGGCGATTCGGGTCGCTGACCTTCCGATTGGTGCAGGTGCTTTCCGGACACGGATGTTTCGGAAAGTACCTGCATCACATCGCGAGACGGGAGGCGACCCCCGCCTGTCACGAGTGTGGAGCGCCAGAAGACACGGCGCTCCACACGCTGGAGGAGTGCGCCGCGTGGAGTCCCATGCGGCACACCCTCACAGCGGTCATTGGCGCAGATCTGTCGCTGCCGAGCGTGGTTAACGCTATGCTCCGCAGCGACGGATCGTGGCAGGCGGTGGTCTCTTTCTGCGAAGCGGTGATGGCGCAGAAAGAGGCCGCGGAGCGGGCGAGGGAGGACGACGTCCTCGCGGACCCGCTCCGGCGTAGACGAACTGGGGGGAGGAGAAGGCGATTCGGGCGCCTTCTCGCTCTTTCCTAGTGCTGTGCGGATCATCGGTGGAGAGTCGGGGGATTCTCCACTGGCTTGCACGATCCCACACGTCTGGGGGATGGCCTCAATGAGCCGGGTCATCCCTCCATTGGCCGGGGCCCGTCATCGGTGACGGGCCGGCCGCCGGGGCGAGATGGTGACTGCTAACGCTACCCCATTTCGCCCTACTAGGCGGCAGACTGCTCATCCCGGGTTTTTAGTGGGTAACCTCACTTACTACCCCCCCGTGGGGGTAGTAAGGCCCTTCAGGCGAGGACTCCCACATAACCACTCCGCTCCCCCCGGGGCGGGTGGTATCCATAAAGGATTTTCCCGGGTGAAAAAAAAAAAAAAAAATAAAAAAAATGGTGGTAGGGCACTTTGCGAGTGCCCGCCTGGCTAGCTACCACCCTCAAGTTGAAAATCTGTCGCCAAGCACCTAACGGTGTGTTTCGGCAGCTGTCCATGAGAGCCAGTAATTCTAGGTTAGTCTGTACAACATCTTCGACCACATCATCACTTACCATCAGGTGAGATAGTGGTCAAAAGCTAACCTATCAGGCATAAAAAAAACAGTTAAATTGCTAAGAAAAGTCTCGAAATATATACTTTTTGGATTATATTTTCATTTATTTTTAGTTGCTAATGCTTACGTATGCAATTTTTAATCCAAAGAATAGAGAAACCCATTAAATTTTGGTTCCATCCAGATGTTCACCATAACTGATGCCACCGGACTGACCAAGGCAACGCCATGCACTTGGAAGTAGTGTTTGTTACGATAGACGAAATAATTTACAGCCAAACGGTGTCGTAGTAGAACGTTGGAGTTCTCTGGAAGGTGGTTACTAGCCAACTTTACGTTTATAACCTCAATACACTATTTTACCGGAACATTAGTAAAAATAAACTCACCATAATCTCGTCTGGTTCAAGAGTAAGTTTTTCGATAATTTAGATGATATGGCGAGAATCTTTTACATAAGACGGGGTTTTACGTACGAGCGTTAAGTCCTGTTAAATACTTATAACTATGTGTTCAAGTCGCGAAATTCCAAAGGTTACTGTTCCATTCGATGTTTTCTTATAATTCATCAGATCTCAGAATTTCATGTCCAGAATTAAGTGAATGAGCCCAATCAAATACACCTAAACACAGTGTACTTGCTATATGCATGCACAGGTCCCTACGATCTAGTTCTTTTCCGTCATTAGACCTCAGGAGTTTATTTAGGTACAGAATATGCTCACCGAGTCTAATCAAATAAGCTTAAACACGGAGTAAACATATTCAATAACAGATGCCGTTAAAGTGTTAAAGGATAAAGTGATGGCAGCCCTAGGGCTGCCATCACTTTAACCACCGAAGCCGGACAAAATCTTAAAAAACCCGGACATTTGGGTGAAAGTGAGATTTTTCCTCGGACACCCATGAAAACTAAGTTCATATATATTTTCATTTATACAGCTTTTTTAAAATAAATATGATTACATCAAGCACTTTCGCGTACTGTGCGATTTTATGGTGGCCGAGGTGGTTTAGGCATCCGACGCGATATCGGAGGACGCGGGTTTGAATCCCGCCTTGGGCATAACATTTTGTAAATAATGTCTCCAATAATCTGTTAAAAAGAATAAATTAAAATTTTTGTTTTAATATATAATCTTCACTTTGAAAACTATCGCGAGTTATTTCCATATCAACTTATTTTTTTAGCCATTTTCAAATAAGTTAATAAATAATCAATAAATTAATACCTAGTGTAAGGACACTTCTCTTTTATTACTATAAATTAGATATAAACCTTTGTTACTATTGATTTTGTTATTAAACTATAAAAATATTGTGTCATTAATATAATAATTTATTTAAGTTGTCACCTTGAAACCTTTTACGATTAATCTGTGAACAACCTTTTTACATTATATAAAGTCTTATATGTTGTTGGCAACATTGAAAGATGGGTGGCGCGAAAACGCCAGCCGCCAAAAAAAAAGATATAATAAGATTAAGCGCGGGACTGGTTCACGTTTTTTGAAGTAGTAGGACGTGTACATCAGATTGTATCTCAGTTATTATAACATATATTATAGATTTATGGAATGATGTGTTGTAGAGTATGAGAATATAGTAAGATCTATCCGTAAAGTTGGCGTTTTAAATTCCACCTGACCTTATCCCAAAACTAGTCAGAAACTATAAACTACATAGGTAGTATGAATTTTTTTTAAGCCATCTTGATGTGTTACGTAGATTAGGTACCCAAAACCGTAATACTTCTTTATTTAAATTAAAAATTGGGAATTTGGAAAAGTAAAAGCAACTCATGCCCTTAAATTTATACTTTATTTCGATCAGATAAACCATGTGCCTTTTCTCCTTCGTTCATTGCCGTGAGACTAGCGAACATAATAAACTCACAATGTAACTTGAGTTGCCAGCTAATATCAAGATAATCTTGTTTGTAATGTATGTAAAGTTTTCCGCCAGATTTCACTAGACGTTTTTAGCGTATGGTAATGAGAAAAAAGCGCTAAAGACCTTGAGAGAAATATTCTAGACCTAGCACTAAATGCGCCAAAACGGTAATAAAGTGAGTGAATGACCGGAGTCGGCGGCAGCCCTGAATGGTGGGGGCCGATGCGGACGTTCTGTTGTTGTAGAATTTGCAATTATGATACATATATATAATACAATCTAGTAGGATACCGATTGCGGCATGAAGAGTGCTGCCGGGCTAAGAATTCAGTCAGTCATTGAATCTCATTTCGAGTTTCAAGGTGGATCCACGGTGCAACGTTGATCGAAAGCAATATGGTAAGTTCAGTTCTCTTTTATTTACTAATCAAGACCAGGGCACAGATTACCTACTAATAGATCTCTAACTCTGTCCTTTCAAAGAGAAAAAATACCTACAAATTTAATCGCTACCACTATCAGATCAGTAAACGCAAATACGTGTCTAATGCGCTAGACTTAGCGTTACTTTCGCTATGTACAGCCCGCGATGATAGCAGCATTCACCATTGACCATCATATGACTGATGCGCTTTCTTAGGGCTGACTTACTGAATCAGAAATAAAAGATTAATAAAGCAGCCGCAAGCAAGAGACGCGCGGACGTGCAGCAAATGTATGTATCGCTATATCATATATATTTTTTGTAATTAAACCATAGAACATATAATAATACGTTAAGCATATATTTCTTCTAGTAAAACATTGGTAAAAATTTTAGGTGTCATGTTTTCTGTTGCCGCTTGCTAGTAAGTGTCTGTCACGTCGCTATAGTTACAACTTTCCGCTTTGATTTCTGGTCTGTGTGTGTGCAGTGTGTGGTTTCTAATGTGTGTGTGGAACACACTTTTTCTAGTTTAGTGGACAGACACAAAAAGCGGGTTAACAGGACAACAAAATACCGAATTTGTAAAGGAAATAAGAATCGCACTAACTGAAGAAGAGAATACCGATTTATCCAGTAAAACAGGAAACGAGTTAACAGAAGGACATAATATTGATTTATCAAGCTTAACAGGAGAATAAAAACTCCGTCTTACCGCCGGAAATAAGATACAGCAAATTAAATTATATAAACATAATACTGACCAAAATCCTAGCACTAGTAAAGGCTGCAATATATCTGGAAATCAGTTCGAAGAAGCAAAGAAAGAAGAAACGTTTCAAAATAGGCAATTTAAAAAAGATAAAAGCTTTCATTATAAGATCCATACAATATCATGACATGCAAACACAAATACACTATTAAAATAATTGATGACATTTAATACGTTCCTTTGGGCATATTCGAAGACCTTCAGGATATGAATATATAAGAAATTATCAGTCCAGTCGAAGAAAATATATATATACAACTTTTTTTTTTATTGCTTATAGGTATGCCTTTGACCACAATCTCACCTGATGGTAAGTGATGATCTGGTCGAAGGTGTTAACAGGCTTAACCTAGAATTACTGGCTCTCAAGGACAGCTGCCGGAACACACCGTTAGGTGCTTGGTGACAGATTTAATACTTGAGGGTGGTCGCTAGCCGGGCGGGCATTCGCAAAATGCCCTACCATCATGCGGTGAAGCGAAAGCCCGCGGCGGGATTCGAATCATGGACCTGCTGCGCGGCAGTCCATTTCCAATGCCACTGAGCCATCACTGCTTCAAAACCTATCTTTTTCTAATACGCTACGCGCAACGGCTGCCTTGTGAAACACCGTAATGCTTATTTTCACAGAATATGACTTAGTATGGCAGATTGCCATACTAACACATTTACACACATTCTGTGAAAATTTCAACCGGTAACCCATTACCGTTCCAAAGATACAGACCTATTAAGGTCAGCTATCCATGTTGCTTTGTAATAGGTTCCTGTTTTCTAGTACGAAACCCTAAAATTGTTATTTAGCTACTAAAATATGTAGGTATTTACACTTCTAGGTATCTATAAACTAATATTTAACATTTTGTTTGTTCACATTAACGAAATACACTACGACCTTCCCTACTTTAATTTAAAAACAGACTGCAAAAACATCGCGCTCTATCAAATAATACAAACAACAGCAAGCTAGTGAGATAGGTACATACCGGCTATACATATGAGTAGTTGTTACGCATGCATGTAGGCGCTAACTAGCTACAAACGTGGACTTCCGCGTAATATATCCTTATTTAATACGTCGGATTTTCAAAACTCAGAATATCTAAATAGTTTCATTTCAGAACGAAAACTGAAAAACCCTTATTGCAACGATGGGAAGATAGTTTTCGAAACCAGTAACGTTTTAAAACGACCACTCGTCAATAGTGACGGCTTCAATAACTTTGAAATCCGGAAAGCATGCATAGTATAAAATATTTGTACGATTATATTTAAACCTTCATGCTCCTAGCCTATGTCTCAACGGCGTTTATTTTGTATGAAAGCGATAATAGTTTCCAAGCCTATAGAAATAAGGTTCAAGACAGATTGTAGCTACAGTCATCAGAAAGGCAACGCCGCGTACAGTAACGTTTTCAACGAAATATTTAAATAATTAGGCGGGAAGAAATGTTTTTGCTTATTACGCAAAAACTATGAGGCCCATTGTTTTGAAATTTTTGGTGCCGATGGCACAAATTCTACCCAACATTTTAAGATATTAAACAGTAGTCTAGCCTTTCCCGTTTGAGCTGTACAGCATGTGCTAGCTGGGGACATGTGTCTCCAGCTTACACGTTTATTTGAGCTTGTAGCTCCAAAACCTTAATAGCCACAGACTTGAAAATTTTAGTGCCGATGGCACAAATTTGGCGCTAAATTTTGACATATTAAACAAAGTCGTAGGCCCATTCGTTCAGAAGATACAGATGAGCAGCTGTAGACACGTGGTCTCCAGCTTACACGTTGTAATCGGGTCATTACTACTACAGTTTTCAAGTAGGGCGTTTCAATTTTTTTGTGCCACTGGCACAAATTATGCGCTAAATCTCTGGCTATAGTATATAATCACATCTTCAGCCGTTTCGTATATACAGCATGTGTCAGCTGGAGACCATAACGCCAGCTAACACACTAATAATCACGTGTAGCATCGAAGTTTATTTGGCACCTAAATTTTGAGTTGGTATTCATAATTGCACTAAATCGGCTCTAAATATTGGCATATTCAGAATTAAGAAATTTCAATTGAGTAAGCTGGAGACATACACATAGCTAGCTACAGATACGACAGCCAAATTTTAGGTTTGGTTCCCAATGTTCCGTTTTGGCGCTGTAGTCGCTCTTTATGACAGCACATATGATTCTCATCTGTGACAGTGACATATCTGTATACTTTAGTGGTTGATAACAAAAGACGTTGCTTGACTATCGATATCGATAACTAGTGATGCTCCAATTTTGTCGATGAATAAATAGTAGGAGTTGTATTGTTAACAATGTTGCATGGCACTGCTTGGTTTTGTACATTACATTTACATTGACCACTAGTGCATTCAATTTGAGATTATATTGTTTGAGGCAGTTTCAAAATTGGCATTTGCATCTAATCATTTGGATTGCAATTTATCAAAAATACAAATGACATAGCAAAATGCTATTGACTTATTATTGACACATGTTCAAAGGTAGGTGTGGCAACAATACTCAATCATTTATTCCATTCATTAGGCACATACCTATGTAGTTTACATGCAGATATATAAACAAACCAAAATTAGGTGGAATGACTGGAATGGTAGGTACATAATAACCCTGATAGGGTATAGCAACATGTAACAGAGTAGGCCAAACTTTTCCATAACCAAGGCATCTTTAAAAATTACTAAAACATGAGCTATCTGGGCTTTTTGTAATGGTTACAAATCTAATGATACCTATCAATGTTTTTTGACTTTCATAAATGTGTGGATTGAGTGAGCATATAAAATAATTAATGACTTATATATGTATCACAATAGAGTTTCGTTTAGTATTTTACGAAACACTATTGAACAATAACTAAACATGAGTAATAAAACGAAGTTTAATTTTATAGTTCATATCAGGGCAAGCGGCCCTTGCGAAAATGGAGGATTGAGTGAGCACAATTAACTATTTGTAAATTTTTAAATAAGGCACTAGGCGATCTGTACATACTCTTATTATATATGTACTCTTCACAAGTTTTACTAAAAACTAGTATACATTTTTTTTTTTGTAAACTCAATAGATTTAAATATATTGATGTTTTTCTGTGAGAACTGAGTGAGCACATTATAAACGATGTATCTTCTGTTTTACCTTTTTACAAAAACGTATATTGGTTTTACAATTGTTTTAGAGCTTTTACTAAATTATCCTATTTTATGAATTTTTTTTTTGAGGGTACTCACTCAATGCACACGCACACTAATTTCTCTAGCTTCTTCTAAGCAAAATGCGATTTCCGACATGCATATAGTCTGCTAAAAGAAATTGTTTGAATTTTTCAGGCACTTCAATTTCTTCCACTTTTTTGTACTTACTTCTTTCTTCCACTCTTTACCTCAGTAAAATAAATCAAAGTAGATCGCAATCCTAAGTAGGTAGTAGGTGTCACTAAGTAGTGGTCGCCGTTTACTATCCTTGGTAGTTACTTATCTCCCTTAAATTCCGAGAACTGTTAACGTGATTATTGTTTTTCTATGCAAATTAATAGTAAAATGAATGAAATGATATTAAGTAGTAAACGGAATAAAATTACCAGTCACAAATTATTGAATTAACATTATCTAGAAATTCAACACACATATATTAAAATTTGTTAGCAATCGCTTAGTTAATTATAGTTTGATTACATTGACAAAACACTGAAAATAAATATTATTTTTTATATCCCAACGTCCGCCATGGGCCGTCCGTCCGTGATGGCCGTAGGGACAAAAAATAATGCACTGATCTAACGGCCACTGCTGGTGCCTGTTTTAGTGGTGGCCGTTGGGAGTGTACTTTATAGGTACAATACAAGGATATACTAAATTACATAATATAAAATCACAGAGCCCGTATACAGCGAAACAGTAGGGATTCTGTTTTTCTACAGATCTCTAAACAAATTGTATAATATGAAGAATTGTATTATATGGATAGGTAGGTACTTACTTATTAATTAAAGTAACTTAATCAGTAAAATTATCCAATAGCAACGAGGTTATTATTGCCTAATTACATTTTATTCCATAACATTTCCTAAGACATTTTTTAACTTAAGGGAACAGAGATCAAGAGGTGTCTTTTTATACTTATTATTTATATTCAAATCTGCACCAGCTTTAACAAGCATACATGCTACTGCTTCTCTGTCTTCTTCACAAGAAAGGTGTCTGAAAGTAATAAAGATTTAAATTAGTTTGAAGACTACAGATTAGTATGAAGACGCCAAGCACTTAATGGTGTGTTCCGGCAGCTGTCCTTGAGAGCTAGTAATTCTAGGTTAGCCTGAACAACATCTTCGACCACATCATTACTTACCATCAGGTGAGATAGTGGTCAAAGGCAAAAAAGATGTTATTATATATATCAAGCATAAAAAAAAGATGTTATTAACTATTATTTATACATGATATATGGAATACATTGACCACTATCTCACCTGATATTAAGTGATGATGTGGTCGAAGATGTTGATCAGGCTAACCTCATCTACCTAACAGATTTTCAAATGCTCTTCTATTTCCACATAGAGCATTATTAACTTCTTAAAATCAAGTGTGCAAATTCTCACAGCTGTTGCACATACACCAAGTACTGCACCTAACTCGTAAGCTCCATGTTTCAAAGTTACAAGAAAAACATATTTACAGTGGAGTTGATCCTGTACAGTCCACAGCATTGACATTGATATCTGGATGTGTTATCAACAGCTCTACAATTATATTCCTTCCTTGTGCAGCAGCTCGGTGAAGTGGTGTCGCTCCAAGAACATCAGCCTCGTTTACATTAGCATCCAAATTAATGAGCAATTTGGCTACCTAAATGACAATATTAGTTAATATAATACTCATAAAACAGACTCATTAAAATTAACGAAGCCTAAAGGTACAAGTAATTCTAGAAAACCCTTTTTTCAAATCTGATTGCGAAACAGTAGAATGAAATACGAGAATCAGTGATCAGTGAACTACTGATCACTGATTATAAATGAAACCTGCAAAAATAGTCACATTGGGGATCAAATACGTGAACCCTGCTGCCACCGGCGGCACACTTGCCCTGGTGACAAGCATCTGATATGCTAGAAACCGGGGTCAACATATACGATCCCCAACTTGAGTATTATTTAAGCCAGTTTCATTTAAAATATTTAAATATGTGTGTAACTCACAAGAATTTGGTTTCAACAATATTTTTGGGAAAACATTTAGGTGCAGTGATATACATGCATAGCCTCAAGAAGCGGTTAGTGCATTGTAATTAAATAATAATGATAGTGAAACAAATTTCATTTTAAATAATAATGGTTCACTTACATCAAAGTGTCCCTTAGAACAGGCATAATGCAAAGATGACTGCCCACGGTTAGTTTTGTGATTGACGTTAGCGCCTTTGCCAGTAAGTAATTTCACAACTGCATATCTTCCTGCAGATGCAGCCAGAATCAACGGTGTGCTATTAGTATCATCCACAGGGTCAACAGGACTTCCACAGCTCACCAATAAATCAACAAGACTATCATTTCCACCTAAAGCAGCCCAATGAACTAAGAGACGACTATTCTAAAAAAGAATTATAGCAAAATTACTAATGGTGTATTCACAAGCACTTCACATATTGATTTATATACCTATTACTTTGAATACATTATTTGGCAGTCATCCATTATAGAGTTGAGGCTAAAAATTAAACAAAGTATACAACAGATGCATACAGCAAAGTAAACAAAAATTTGAATGGATTACAGTTAATTAGTCACACAAGTGCATGTGAGGTTGAGTGACAACACTTCACATAATATGTGCATTGTTCACACATTGAGTTTGAGTATGGAGCAATGGAATAAATTATGATTTGGAAATCCGACATTTGTTGTTAGTCCCTTTGATCATAAACAATTAATGGTTGAAGGTTAGTCCCTCAATTCAAGATAACATGACAATGACACATAGTAAGTTTTGGGAGGGTTGGCTCAGAATGTGGTGGAGTGGAGTGTATGAGTATGGCTCCATTAATGTAGTGAGTCTTCTACAAAATATACTTACTGTGTCAGGAGTGGTCACCAATGAGGGATCTTCATCTATTCTAACTTTTACTTGATTGTAATCACCTTTATGAGCAGTTTCATACACGGAACCTATGGACATTTTGGTATGGGTAGGTACCTACTTGGTAGATCTGTAGAAAGGTTGTATTGATCTAGAGGTGTTCTAGGCAGTAGGTAAATAGAGATGAATACTCGATATTCACATGTATATACAAGTTTGTTTCAATAGAGGTTTCCCTTCTGAGGACTTTACAGCGAACGATAAAATCACAGGTAGCTTCTTTTATTTAGGTACCGAGTTACTGACTGATATTATGAACAGTACGCAAACGTGAACAAAATTCAAATTGTGTGCACACTGCACAAAATTCAAACATGTCATGTCATGTCACCCTTTTTTTTTTTTATTTATTGGCAACTGGATACATCATACATAGTCCTTATGCAGGGTTACCAGGTATAACGGCCAAGATTCTGCTTGCTAGATGCTCGCCCAAAATAACTTCTGATACATATCGCACCTCCATTCGTAAACTGGCTCAATCCAAAATTCATGTTTTTTGGGAAATGATGAAAACGTGTTTCGGTCCTCGACAGTTTTTGGTAAATCACACTATAACTTTATAAAATGAAGAGCTATTTTAAAAATTCAAAATTTTACAGAATAAATGGTTTAAGGACTACTGATTTAAATAAAAAACTATTTGAAAATATTAAAAAATAGTGGAGTAAATCGACGCTGAGAAAAAATTGCCGACAAAGAGTCACTTTATTAATAAAATATTTTTTTTACTTCTGACCCTTAAACAAATAGGTCTGTTCAATTCCTAAAAATACGTTTGATTGGATGAGATAATTACAAATAGTTCCCTTTATTTCTTAATATAATTTTTTTTTGCGTTCTAATTTCAAAAAATCAATGGGATTCTTTTAAAGTTTTCTAGACTGTCGGAGAGTCTCTTTAGATTTTAAGTAATTCTCAGAAGGCGGGGACGAGGATGACGAGGAGCTCGATGGAAGGATATTTGAAGCACCTCTGTGTATTAAGTCACTCAAGGCTACGTCACTTTCATCCGTGTGGACCGATGATATCTGATAGGAAGGGCGAACTGTTGAATGTGCAGCCGAATTGCTTTCCACTCAATGTACACGTAAAAGTTGTTATTAAATTAAATAAAATTGCCATAATTCGACTAGCATCGATTTTTCTCTCCAGAGTCTGTGTTCGGTGTATCAACTGGTATTATCAATTGCAGGTGGACTGCCACAATCTACCTTTTCATCTGTAACTTGTGCTTCATCATCTTTTATAATCTGGAAATAATAAAAATAATTACACACCGAAAAGTACCCAATGGTCCTAATAGTACCTAATATTCGTTCAAATAGTACAATACTAAAATAATACCTAATTGTATAAAGGTAGCTGTGTTAGAATGATGTTATCTAGTTAGGATGGAACACGTACTCACCTTATTAGGCATGTCTCTCTTTTTTTACTTTTAACGCACTTGCGTAATTCTGTGAAATAATAAAAAATGTTTTAACGTATAAACTAAACAGGAAAGGCTTGGGGCACTAGTGTAGACAAATTAAGATACCGGTGCAAACAAAGGGTATCTAGATATTTTGTTAAAAAAAAGTAAATATGAAATTGTCACATAGTAGTTTCCTACCCATCCTTCTCGTGTATTCACTAACCTTTCCGGAAAATGATCGGCCCATCTCTTCGTTCTGTTTTTTTTTCAATATAAAACAAATGAGGTCACTATCGTATTGTTAAACAATATTGGAAATAAGCTGACGTATGAAAACGTGCAAAATAAGATTTTTTATATATTTATTCAAAAACTGACCTAAGCACCATAAGTCCTAAATGTTTAAAAAGCAATTAATCAAATACAGACTTAAATAATAAAAAGCCCATAGTTCCGATATAATATTCAGTACAAACCCGACCCAATTTGGTTTAAGTTACAAAAATAGCTTACTTTACAGTTGTAAAGTGACTCAAAACAAACTTCGGTCGTTTTACGGTTGAAATTAATGCAGTAAAGTTACCCCAAGTTTTGTTCCATAGTAACGCATTGAGGTTAATGCCACTTTCGCACTATGTTCTCAGCGTCTGACTGCAACCACTCGTTACGCAATACTAAATACGTCACTATCGTATTGACAAAAGGCGCCGGATTCGTCATTAAAAAAGGGACTCAAGATTGCGTTTCTCCTTTTCTAGCTTAATTAGGGCAGTTTCTGATTTAGTGGGTGATAGAGCGCGCTTTTTTGAGTCATTCTGCATATTTAACTCAATAAACCAAAATTTTGGTTTTTGCTATAACCGCGTTCCGGCAAAAAAAGAGCTAGATCTACTGAACGCGTTAAGTTGGTAGTACTGGTGGTATGGAAATATTTACAAGCATATTCACTGATCTATATGCATAATTTTAATTTCACGTAAATGTAACTTAAAGACATAATAACAATGCATCTCCAATGCTATAATAGTGAAAAAATTACAATAGCCATGCTTTGACAAATTATTTTAATTTGCTGAAGTTTGTATTTCACTTAGTGTTTATGTATCCAAGTTCCATAATTAACATTTCCTAATTCTGAATATTATATGAATTAATAAATGATAATAATGTTAATGATCCAAATAGAACAGTTTACAAAACTTAATGCTTCATGCATTGGATTGGAACAATGACTTCATTCCATGGTTCGATCCCCACCGCCAACTTGAGCTTCAATGCAAGGTAGGAGGACATTTTGCGAATACTCGCCTGGTTAGCTACCACCTTCAAGTTGAAAGTATGTCGCTAACAGTGTGTTCCGGCAGCGGGCCGTGTGAGCCAGTAAAATTACAGACACATGAGACTCAACAACTTGTTACAAAATGCATCTATTATAGGCCTCGTGCTTGTTCCGTCTCAATAATATAAAAAAAAGATTACATTTAAGAGTATTATACAGTTTTTACATCGGCTTCCGATTAGTTTCAAATCTCAGTTCCCCTAACAAACTAAGAATATGCATCGCATATTCTTAGTTTGTTAGGGAATTGGGTACCTGAGACAGAAGAACGAAATGTGAATTTTGTACTTCTTTATTTTTATATTTCTTTATTTCTTCTGGTGTTTTGTAGTTGATCGCTGAAGATGGACATCTATTTAGTTGATAAGTAGCACACGTTATGGCTTCTTCCCATAGGGTTTTTGGAAGACCTGTTTCTGTAAGAAGTGTCTTTGCTCTTTCGTAAAGTGTACGATTCATACGTTCTGAAACTCCATTTTCTTGTGGGCTATATGGTTGAGTGTACTGAACTACAATACCCTCATCTCTACAAAAATCTTCAAACACCTTATTTTTAAGTTGACGCCCATTGTCACACCTTACTTTCTTAACCTTTGTATTCTTCTCTCTCTCTAACTTTTTAATATAGTGAATCATATTACCTGTTGCTTCACGCTTATTAAATAAAAGATAAGTGACACAAAAATGGCTATAATCATCTATAATCACTTGGTAGTATAGTTCACCATTTAAACCTGGTGTACGAACTGGACCTGCAATATCAGTATGCAATAACTCACCAACATGCGATGATCGAGGCCTTTTACTAGATACAAAAGGAAGTCGAGTTGACTTACCCAACATACATGGTCCACAAGGCTCGTTGCTAACAGGTAACTCCATCATACGTAGACTCCTTCGATTCAGATGTCCTAGACGCCTATGCCATAGCTTATCATTATTATTAGTGCGCTGTTACAAGAAACACTGGTGCTTACTTCAGCATTTAAAACAAAGAGTTTGCCACTACATGTACCTTTTATAAAAGATTGTGTTTTCATGTTTCTTATAACTACATCATTTTTACTAAACTTTACATCATGACCAGTATCAACCATATTTTTAACTGATAGTAAATTAAAATGTATATTTTTCACAATTAAAGCTCTAAATTTTATTTTATGGTTTCCATGTATCATTCCAATTATTCCTTCCTTATCTGCGGTAATATAATCGCCATTTGCTACATATATCTTCATGGGGTTATCCAATGGCTGGATATCTGTCATATCCTTTTCGTAAATGTCATTAATTAAGTGATGAGTACAACCACTATCAATCACCCATTGTATATTTTTACCGTTCTCGTTTTTCGTCGTATTCATCTTTCCCGATGATAAAAATGTAATGTTGTCATACTCATTATTGCTTGATGTAATATATGAATTCTCTTGTCTTACCATATATTGCCGTTGCTGACGTCCTCTACCTTGATATCCTCTCGCTCGTCCACGGTATTTACCACGTCCTCGTGATGTATTACATTGACTTGCTATGTGTCCCGGTTTGTTGCATTTGTAACATTTGACTACGAATGCATTTTCCGATGTGGTCGCAGAAGTTGATCTCTTGTCCTTAATTTTCAGTTCTTCATCTAATAAACGCGCCTTCACAAAATCCAGTTTGATATCTGATTTTCCAGAAATATCAGTATTACATTCTATAGCAGTAATGACGGCATCATATCTTTCATCTAGACCTGTCAATAAACATGCGACTTTGTCTGTTTCGGTAAGCATCAAGTTCCTGTATGATGACATCGAAATTGTGAAAATAGTCTTCTAACTTTTCAGAAATACCTATTTTAGGTTTAACAGTTTTCTACGTAATTGAATTCTACTAATTATGCTTTTTCTTTGAAATGTATTCTGCAGGACTTCTATGATATCTTTGGCAGAATCGCATATTTTAATTAAATTTAGGTACTTATCTGGTATACATTGAATAATAGTATTTTTCGCCTTTGCATTTGCTTTCTTGAATTCTTCTGTCTTTTCTACTTTTTCTATTACATGCATTAATTGTTTTTTTTCCAGAATGCATTTAACTCTAAATATCCAATTATTAAAATTTTCCGCTTGTAATTGAGGAAAATTATTGTTATTTGCAGTCACCATGGTTACCGTGTTCTATGTGATTTTTAAGTTTATCACATCCACAAACATCCGATTCTTCCAAGAAAATTAATTGCCCATAACCTCTTAATATTATAGAAGAATTGGTGGCGAAAGAAATACAATCATTATTGCAAATGCTTGCACTTTTATTCAATTCACATTTTGTAGATAATTTTCATAACGTAAGTCTTAGAACAATCACAATAGTGACATACCTATATGTCACAGAATCTTTTGTAGTTAACTATGGAGTATTTATACATAATACTCTAATGAGTTTATCCTAATATAGGGAATGGTGTAGCGGGCAATAAAATTACTAGAAGTCTTCTGAACGAAAAAAGTCCATTTACAATGATTTAACTTTTTACGGATGACACTACTCTTCTAAAACTTAAATAAATTACAGTCTTTAGTCTTTTGATAATGATAAAAGTATGGCTCTGTTAATATTTTAGTACGATTTTTCTAGCACCGAGGACCTTCTAATTCATTATTATTAACTTTTTAGAGAAAAGTTTATTATGCTCGAAAAATAGCATGAAAATATCTGGCCTTAATTTTCAGTTTGCCGATTTTTATAAGTGAAATTTATATAAGTAAAGTCTCAAGTTGTCGCACTATTTCGATTTTACCATCGCAAACGCTATAGACATCAAATTACTTGGCCCTCATATGATAGGTGCGTTAATACGTCTATTGTTGTCATGGTAACGTCACTGGGCTCCAAGTATTAAAATAGGCTTCTAATCCTTCTGAAATAGCAAAATCCTGCTAAAGCTGGTCACAATTATCACCGTGTAGCAGTTGTATTATCTTTGGACACCGGCAGTGATGGCGCCAGAGATAAGTTTTCAGTTTGTTTTCTCCATGAAGCTGTAGATATAGTTGTCTCATAGACATAAATATCTACGGAATGGAAATACCTATAAAATAAACGTATATACCTAAAACATGAAAGTGGTAAGAGGCTGCGATGTTATGAGTTGCTCTCGTCACATAACGATTTTATCGATATCGATGAATTACGTGATTATCCATACTAATATTATAAATGCGAAAGTAACTGTCTGTCTGTCTATCAGTCTGTCTGTCTCCCTTTCACGCCAAAACTTCTGGACTGATTGGGATGAAATTTGGCGTCGAAATAGTTTGAGACGCGAGGCAGGACATATTTTATATTTATTTTTATTTTTATTTTTTATTTTATTTTTATTTATTCGGAAAACAAACAGTGATATGTTACAGAGTTACTTATAAATGTATATAGCTTAGCACCATTTAAAAGTTTTCACGTATAGAAACTCAATGGTTACTTATCTGTTACATTACAAAATTTAGGTACCATAAATCTTTTTGCATGTTTATATATAGCATAGTTTATAATAATAGAATTAGTCAAAACATTCAATAGTGTCAAAACAGTAAACAATCAACACTAATTTGTTATAATTAGAAGTAAACAAAAAATAAACATAATAAACAATAAACCAGTCAGTTAGGGAACTGCATCAAACCAATTCTTCGAAATAGTTTTGTTAAAGGAATGTGTAGAAGTGTTGAATAAGTCTAGATTGGGAAAATCATGCAGTTTATTAAAACTATTAAGTGATCTAATGAGAAAAGAGTTTGATCTATATTTAGTATAGGTGTGAGGAACTTGAAGTGGGATTGGTTGTCTCTGTGTTCTTGTAGGAACTCTTAGACCTATCTTAGAGAGAAGGTATGGAGAGTCCACTTTTGATTGGGCTATTTTTGATAATAGTGTTATGTCTGCAATATTTCGTCTAACATGGAGAGGCAGTATATGGTGTCTCCTGCATCTCGCTTCATAATTATCATCGTAACTTTTGCATTTAAATTGTAGGTATCTCATAAATTTACGTTGAACAGTTTCTATCCTATCGATGTAAACTTCATATTGAGGGTTCCAAATTTGTGAACAATACTCGAGGTTGCTTCGCACGTAAGAGCAATAAAGAATTTTTAATAATTTTACACTATTAAACTGTGAGCATGACCTTTTAATGAACCCCATAGACATGTTGGCTTTAGTAACGATTTTATCGATATGTTTCTCATAAGTTAACTTTGAGTCTTGAGTTATGCCTAAGTCACGTGTTTCGGCCAATATTTCTAGCTCTTGTCCTTTTACCTTATATTTAAATTCTGTTATTACTGTTTTACGTGTAAAGATTACAGAGTGACATTTTGAAACATTCAGATCCAACTTGTTTAGGTGACAATATTCTTCGAACCTATTTAAGTCCTCCTGTAAGAGATGGCAATCATTCATGTAATGGATTTGTTTAAAAATCTTCATGTCATCTGCATATAGAAGAAATTTACTATGTACAAAACACGAACTTATGTCATTAATGAATATGTTGAATAATAGTGGGCCTAATAGAGAGCCTTGAGGTACCCCGGAGGGTACGTCATTCCACGTAGAGGAGTATCCATTAAGAACAACTGCTTGAGATCTGTTTACAATGTAAGAGGAAAACCACCTATATAAATTGCCATGGATACCAGCATAATAAAGTTTTTGTAATAGTATAGTATGGTCTATGCGATCAAAACATTTGCTGTAATCAGTAAAAATACAATCGACTTGCCCACCCGAATCCATACATTCGGTTGTATAATCGTTGAACAATAACAAGTTAGAAGTTGTAGAACGATTTCTCAGAAATCCATGTTGCTCAGAAATAAAGGTAGCGGAAAAAGCATTATATACTTGAGTATAGACTATTCGCTCGAATACTTTAGCAAAGATGCATATCTTCGAGATTGGTCTATAATTATGTATGTCATTTCTATTACCACTTTTATATATAGGAGTTATAAAGGCAGACTTCCAAATTTTGGGAAATATACCGTCTTGTAAAGATCGTTTAAACAATATTGTAAGAGGTTTCGTCAGTGAATTAGAACATTTTAGGATAAAAAGTGGTGTTATCTTATCTGGTCCGGCCCCTTTTGTTAAATCTAAAGATTTGAGTAATTTGTATAAATCTTCTGGAATTATATCAATATCACAGGGTATTAATATAATTTGAGCATGATTCAGGTGGTACCTGCTGAACGTCTTGATTAATGGTTGAGCTAAGATAAGTTGACTGAAAATAGGTTGAGAAGAGAAGACAGATATCTTCGCCTGAATCTGCAGATTTTCCTTCGTATTTGAAAGAAGATGGTATAACGTTGGCATTCTTATTATTAGATTTTATATATGACCAAAATAGTCTAGGGTTTTGTATAATTAAATCTTCGCATTTGATAAGGTAATTTTTATAACAGTTAGCTTCTAATATTTTACTTCTTTTACGAAGTAAAGAAAAAGTATCATAATCTGCTTTATTGCCATATATAATATATTTTTTATGAAACTTATACTTTTCTTTAATAACTTTTTTTAGGGGAGCTGTATACCACGGCGGAAAGGTAGTTGTCGGTGTAATTTGTTTATAAGGTATATATTTTTCAATTATGTCATACAAACAATTGTAGAAATAACTGATAGCGTTCTCTAACGGAATCGTAAGTAAATAGTCCCAGTCTATTTTATTTAATGACAGATTAATATTGTCGTAATCACCTGATTCATAATAATACTTTTTTCTGGGTTTAGGTTTGAGCATGTCAGAGGACTTAAAGTTTAAAATTATATTTAGTGGTTTATGGTGTAAGTCTGCTGGCACTAAAGGATCATCGCAAGCCGTTACATGCAAGTTATAGTTACACAACATCAAGTCCAAAATACGGTTGTTAATGTTGTAGCAAAAATTAAATTGCTTTAGGTTACATTCTGATAGGGTATCAAAAAAATATATTTGAGAGCTGCCTGTTACACCCGCGTATTGCGGGTCACAATCGGGTGTCCAATGAATATTCGGCAAATTAAAATCTCCCATAATAACAAATATATCATTTGGACACGAGGTTGTTATAAACGATAGTTTTTCAGTAAAGTTACTTAGTTGCGTGTTAAGTGTAAAACCAAATTTTTCATCGCATAGATAAATTGTACAAAAATGTATATTGTTAAAGTTACTATTTTTATTTTTGTGAGTGACAGTAACCCATAAATCTTCTGCGGATGAAGACCATTCCGGGCGGTATGTAGCCGTGAGATCAGAACGTACTCGTATTCCCAAAATAATGCCGCCACCGTACTTTTGGTGAGTAGAAGAGTACATTCTGTCACGCCTACAAATAACGTACCTATCATCAAATAATTCACTATCGTTGATGCCACTTAACAACCATGTTTCAGTTAGCGAAATCACATCGTAGGAATTAAGAAGTAAATTTCTCTTAAAATTAAGTGTTTTTGTGCGAAGCCCTCGAGTATTTTGGTAATAGACATTATACATAACTCAAGCGAAACAAGTTACAATGTTTATAGCTGCCATAATTATGACTCATCCAAACTAATTTTCTGTTAAAAAGAAATTGTTGTGGTATAATAATATGGTTAAAATATGAAAGTGCAATGTTTGTATTGCCACTGACGCAGAAACTAATGTTTACTGTATATGTTAAGCTAATTTGGAATAATAAATAAATGAAAACAAAGGATAACTTCAAAAACAACAATAATTTTTGATGCAAAGACCGGGTAGTGTAAAACAATGTCTTACTATTGCTAAGTGAATATATGGGACGTCAGAAAGCAAAAATAGATATTCTCGTATGGTAGTTACCCCGCAAGCTATAATAACCTGAAGTGCAACACAAACAGATGCGCGCCCGTGCGAGAATTGTATAAACTGGTATAAACTTACGTGCGTTAACTGCATGACCGGCCCTCCGAGCAGCAGGTTACAATAAGTTAATGTATAGACTGTCGAGTTAAATGCGTTTCTCAAACTTTTGGGTGTTGAATTGTAATATTTTAAACATGTTATGACTAAATATACTATACTAATTTTACAAGATCGTTCTCGGATTTGATGAAAAAAATTGGTGATGTATCTGTCTTTCTGGCCATTATTTTACAATGTTTCACCCATACATATTGGAAGTTTTTCTCCTTTGCCAAGGTTCTTGTTTTGCTCAAAAGGGTTTTATTCCGTCTCGTAAGATGATCGTTTACGTAAAAGCCTCCGACAGTATCGAACCCCAATCTGGATAAGTTAAGTTGCTTATTTCTTCGCGATGCTGCTACTAGTTCTTCCTTAGTATAACGGTTATGGAATGAGATAACTATTGATTTTTCAGAATTGGGCACACGGGTTGGAATCCGTGCAATATAGTTGATATCTACCTTATTGATGGGATATTCACACATCTGGCCAATTTTCTGAGCTATCTCATAAAGATTTTCATTCTTCTTTTGAGGTACACCTTTAATTTCTACGTTGTTGGCTCTGGCCCATTGTTCCCTATCTTGCAGCTCTTGGTTAAGCCTGGCTATTTCAGCTTGAAGAGCCGGAACTTCTTGAGCTACCTTCTCAGCCTTTTTTATTCGTGAGTCCAAGGTTTTGACTGTTCCCGAAAGGTCCGCAATGAGCTGATGATCCATCATTTGAGACTCTTTTACATTGTTTAGGTCACTCTTAATTGATTTGACATCTGCCACCAAAGATGCCAAAGGTGCCAATTGGAAAACAATGTTATTTAGCTGCTCCTGTATTTTATCTAATTGACTTGGCTGAGGAGAGGTTGCAGCTGGCACCTGTGTAAGGCTGTTTTTGCATTTGGGGCATCGCCAGGAGTTCTTTCTATCACCCAACTTTCGGTATCCTGCTTCAGTAACCCCAGAGCACGAAAAGTCGTAGTGCTGCTTGCATACGCTGCACACCGGCCCCTCCGTATGGTTTGAACCACAGCTAGCACAAGTGAACATTTTGAGGAAAGTTTGGCAAACACTGAACTGAACGTAACAAACAAGCGTGCGTCTATTCTCTAGTAAAGCCGAACGGCGAGTGTCTAATAGTTGTTATCCTACTGTGCATAAAGAGGTTAATGTTCTTGCGCGATAACCAACATACGCGCGGGCGGAGCCGTACCGGAAAGGTAGTGGTATATAAAACCGATGCAATAGTATACATGGATACATTTAGAGAATAAATTCACACCCTACGAATAAACATGTGAACAAGTGTAACTCTCATATTATGTTAGCGCTTTGATTTCGGACTCATCAAGTTCACAATTAACAAAACACACACAATTTTCCAAACTCAACTGAATTTGTTAATTGATTTGGCGCTTAGAAATGCTCGCATCCGATCGGTCACCTCAAGTTAATGTTGTTGTGCCATATGGTGCACTTTTTAAACCACGCTCACCGTGGTGAGGTTTGCTTTCTACTGTTTTGAGTTTGGCTTACATATTATTAATTCGTAACACACACCATTATACAGAACAGGACATTCCAGGGCATCAAATAATATCTATCTAAGTACTCTTATAAATGTATGTAATATTTCATACAACAGAATTTATTCTGATGCCACAGTATATTTACATTCAGAAACTTATTGACGATTGAGAAACGAGCCGCGTATTAGTGATGATACGCGATAATAAGTGCTCTCAGTCACATGAAACGCAACGTATACGTGAATTGCAAAATTAAATATTAGATGATTTGCGCGCTGAAGTTATGCCACAACTCGACCAAGAAACAAAATAAGAGTTCTGGGGTAAAATTCCAAAGGGCAACCATTTAATTATGTAATATATATTTTTTATGGCACAGTCGTATGAGCATACTAGCTTCCTAATTTTATCAAAATTACTTTGATACTACTACAGTCGTTACTTTGGTGAATGATTACAAACTTTTGAAATACAGGAAGTATATATAAGTTTTGAATCGGTCCGGAGATTTCTTATATTTCTCTGACAAAATAAATAAAAACTAACTCTCAATAAATTTTCGATGCAAATAGTACATTTTTTAATATAAAAATACAATAATATATAAAAATGTCAAAAAAATTAAATTATAATAAATTAGAATTATAAAATAAATTAAAAGATATTGAATGTCAAAAGAACTAACAAAAAAGCCCACCCCCGGTCGCACACGGTCCAAAGGTGCCCATCACACTGGATGCATTACCACGCTGTATGGCGATAGCCAGCCTTTGAACGAAGTACGACCCAGAGCGTTGGTCGTGACCCCTCTCTCTGAGACGACGCCCAATTGGTCGTACGAACCCCAACTCCGTCTCCTCCGCACCCCAACTCCCCGCCGCCGTCTCGACCGCCAGAGGGACAAACTCGTATCTATGGGCGAGGTCAGCATATTTTGCGCTCTTTCTGAGCGCTGCAGATTCTGCGGCGCCCCCTGCTGCGCGGATTGTTTGGCCTAGGTGACAGGAAGCAAATGTGCTGACGCAGGTCGCGTCCCATAGCAAGCACCTACCTTTCTGCCAAGGGACGAGCGTCAGACCGTCTGGTCTTTTGCCATCCGCACGGCTCAGTCCGGGAGGCTCCAAAACGCAGGGGATATATGCAGAAACAAGTGCTCTACGGACGATATCGTTGAGAGCGTGGTGCCATGGAAATCTACCTGCGCAACGACGACAGCTAAGAGCGTGGTGACCATTGGCTTCCACCGTGGCACTGCAGATGCAGCGGTGAGGCTCGCATACATCACAGCCTAACCGAAGAGCAAAGAGTCGCTGTCCAAGTGCGTGCCCAGACTAGGTGATGGAATCGCCTGCAACCACGCTCCAGATTCAGGTTGCGACACCGCCCGTAATCTTGCTACATCCGCACCCTTCGCTGCGCTCAGAAGTTTAGCAGCAGTGGCCTTCGTACCAGCCTCGTCCCAGATACGCTGGTGCTGGGAAGGGGGACCCGAGGGAGCCGACTCGCCAGGGTTGAGAGCCGACCAAGCTGCTAGAGCACCGGACACATGAGGAATACTAACCCTGTCACCGTTGGGAAGAATAGTAGCGACAAGACTTGCAACCCCATGCACTGACGCCAGAAAAACCGGCAAACTCAAATCTCCAGCGCGCCGCACCCCCAAACCACCCTGTCTAATAGGCAAGGAAGCCTGGTCCCATTGGGAATTATTCAGACACACATTCAAAATGGACTCCACAGACTGTTTGATCACCTCATCAAGAGATTCCAAACTAGCGGGGTAGAGCCAAGTCGGAGTGGTTCTGAGCAAATATATTAATTTTGGGACCGCCAAGCATGTCCGCAGCAGAACCAAAGCAACGTGGGGTGATAAGCTTTGAAGACGCTTCTGGGCAATAAGAAGGAGCTTTTTTCTCGCCAGAATAGCTTCCAGAATGGCAGAAGAAAATATAGGGGAGCCGAGAAGGGAAAAGCTACTAGTGTCCAAACTTTTTTATTCCTGGTACGAGCTCCTCAAAACGAGGGAAAGCACGGCAAGCCTCCGGGCCACAAGGGAAGAAATCGCACTTGGCCGTGTTTCTTGCAGTCCCAACTCCTTCAGGCGTGGTAAAAGAACCCGCAAACCACGCTCTAAGACGTCTGGCGTACCCCCAATAGTACCATCATCTAAGTACCAGACGTTAAAGGGGACCGCAAATCGTCAACCACTTTCTGAATGCCGAGGTTGAAAATAAGGGGGCCAAGAGGATCTCCTTGCTGGACACCAACTTGAGAAAGGATAGGTTCTTGATTGTAGAAAAGGTTAGAGGGAGAATGATAGACTTGATGAAGGAAAGGATAGAGGGAAGGTATCTGTGCGGAGACTTCGCTAAGTAACACATCCCTTTCCAGAGAATTGAATGCATTCCGGATGTCCAATTTCAATACTACACACCCAGCGTTATCCGGGTCCACCGCGAACGTTCGAACGGCATGAATGGCCGCTTCGCATCCCAGGAGAGTACCGAACCCCAGCTGGTGTGGACTCAAATAGGCCGCCATTTCACCCCTGACAGCACGACAACCCAACTTAGCGGTAAGACGACGAAAAATGCTACCGATCGCAATCGGCCTTAAGCCCCCGTCCTTTTTTTCTAGCACGCAGAGAGATGCACCGTACAAGTAAGGGCACACAATGGGGTTAACCTGGCCACTAAGCATGAAATTACATAGCCTTGTGAGGTGCTCCAAAAGTCGGGGGCCGTTATCACCTGCTGGTAAGCTCTTTTAGATGTGAGGGACGAATACCATCTAGGCCAGCAGCAGAGCAGTTGAAAAAAGAGCTGAGGGCAAGTGCTACGTCCTCGGTTTTAACGGTTACGGCTTGCAAGGATTGATCCGGTGGAGCAGGGAAAGTAAGGGGACGGGCAGGACTAGGGTGCTTGGACTGTAGGGAGGCCAGGGTGTCAGGGCTGGCATGGCGCCCGCAAATGAATCATCCGAGAGTAGGAGACGGGCAGCACTCCTTAGGTCACCACCATAGACCTTAGCCTCAATGGCTTTTACGATAGAGGGAGAAGAACCGGAAGGCGCAGAGTCACACATAACTGAGCTGAGGCAGTTAATATTGTCTTTCACTAAAGTAGTTAGAGATCTAGATCCTCTCGATTGTGGGATTTTAAAAGCTGAGAACGCAAAGGAAAGTAGTTTGTACCAATCATCCGAGCTATTGGTGTTTATGCATTGAGCGATTAGTTCACACAGCCCCCCCCGCCGCTAAACTTCTCGCACCTTTAGGTATGTTCTTCAGTATTCGAACTTGAGACCTAAGGGCACCAAGTTTCTCAAAATAATTCTGCTCTGTTGTCTGCTCTTGAATCTGCGGGGATGGCGTTGGAGACACCCGAGAACGGACAGCGGGAAGCTGTGATGAAGCCACAAACCCTTGCCCACCACGCGACACATCCTTGTGCATGCGCCCGATGTGTATAGGGAGCCCTCGATATGAAAACCGTTTGGAGGATTGTGGCGGACAATGGGGACATACCAGAGTTTGAGAGGAGGGGACACTCATTATCAATAATACCTACTATTTTAAGTAGTAAACCTGAACAAATAAGATTAGTTCTCATATAAATTACACATTATTACGGAAACCTATAGCGTCATACAACAATACAATTAGACGTATAAGCAAACATTTTAATTATAAATAATGATAAATTAAAGTAAAATACAAATACATCCAAAACTAATTCATTACTCGTATAAATTAAAAAACAATAGATAAGTAATCTGTTCTTACTCGATATATTTTGTTGTAAAATTATTTTCTACATGGAGTATTAATAATTAAACCTTTAACATCAACTTTACGGATAAAATAAATCTTTCAAAGCATAAAATTAGTGTAGGTACTCCAAACAAAGTTCAAAGAATACAATACCAAGTTAAAAACCTAGGGAACTATTCCTTTACTATATGATAAAAAGCTGGTATAGACTAATAGGCCTAATTTGCGAAACTAATTAGGTGTATTTATACCTATGAAAACTTAAATATTTATTTAAGTTTTCATATTTTTCATAATAGGTACCTAAATATAATATAGAGGTAGGTAATATATAAACATAACTGATCCTAAAAGGATCGCGTCAAAAAGGTAAAGAAATTTCTATGATAAAAAAATCACTAATGAACAGTAAAAACTCATAAGGGTCGTCCAAAACAGCTGCAGTAGGTAACGCCCTCTAGACAGATTACGGCGTCCGACTTCGATCGTCAAACGATAAAATGGTGAGCGGGCGAATATCAAATCGGCTTACAGCGTTTGTGAGATCGTTTACAATTGGTGCGTTCGTTTTGGCTTGGTTGCGTTTGTAGCAGTTTCAAAAGTGGCATTTGTATCTTAGCGTTCGGAAAGAAGCTTCTGCCATTTTTGATCACCAATGACTATATGCTATCCGAACGTCTTATACTTATTTTGACAACCGCTGAAACCCAAAATAACGTTTTCTGGAACTGCAGCTAAAGATATAGGTGCAACAACTGAAGCCAAAGATATAGGTCTGTAATTAAATCTGGCGGTGGCATCGCCAGTTCTATTCATTATGATAGGAACAACAATATTTCTCATAAAATGTTAGCTGTCAAAAAACGATCACAACGATCCCACGGTAAGACGTGGGTCAAAAATAGCACTTTTCTCTGTCATTGGTAGCGTTTTCAAAGCTATCCGAACGGTGAGCGAAAACGATATTTATGCTCACAAAGTCCCTATCCGAACGCCCTGTGTGATCATTTGTAGCGTTTGTGAGTGTTATTTTTGGAACTGATAGGCTATCCGAACGCCCTAAATAACTGCCCGTGTACGGTGAAGATGCTTCGGCTGGCAGCTACCAGATGGCACTGTCTTCAGAAATTGACCGTGGAATAGAAATAATATATATTTGTTGATTTTCACGGAAAATACAAATTTATACGGCACTGACATCACCCATAACACGCAACACTACAACCATATCCAGCTTCTCCAAGAGTTTCCTCAAGCGGTTTCCTCTTCGTTGTCACTTCTTTTACGCGTGTTCATTCACAAACTTCGTCGTAAAAATAAAATCAAACTTTAAATTAAGCGTGAATAATAAAAGGGCGCGTTAGCTGAACGTTGATGGTTGCACTTTTTCATAATAGGTGACAAAATATGCTTATATAATTTAAAAAATAGAAAAAGTTACAGGAGACCTTGTTGATGTTTTGGTATCTCCTACCCTCCCCCTAATATAATTGACTTTGAATACTTTTTCATATACAGATTGGCTAGCATTGGGCGCCTGTCTCAGCTACTGGTAGTTTAATACAATATCCATTAATATGTAAAATCATCGATCAAGTTTTTCGAATCTATCAAATGAATTGGCAAAGTGTGGCATGTCATCTGCCGTCAAGATTGTGTAGTCATAGCAAAATGTTTCTGAGTTATGTTGTGACAAACGTTTCCCTATCTTTCTGCTTAAGACATTACTACTAGGGCATGTATACCGGTATTCGGTTTTACTGAAATACCGGTATTTCGGTATTATGACAAAAAAGAAGTTTATATGTATGAAAACTAATCAAAGGCTTAAAAACCAATACAGCGGCTTTAGATTATATGAATAACATCAACGATTCGTCGGTTCTCTATTCACAATTATCTTATTACTACGCACATGCACGTGGTATATACGGTAATCAGTGTTTCCGAGTCATCGAGATTAGTTTCTCGATGTTCCGAGTATATTACAGTGATAAGAACTGTGTATGAACTGATATCTCACACTGCGTTCCCCAAGACGCCTACCAAGCGTGGAAATTATGGCAAACTCCGCTTTAATGAAGGAAGCTGTGTTTAGCAGTGGACAATCTAACTGATACAGTAAGAACTGTGTGGGTAGTTTCCGTTTTCGAGACAACATTACGAAAAAACTATCAT
This sequence comes from Plagodis dolabraria, assembly GCA_963854805.1. Taxonomy (NCBI): domain Eukaryota; kingdom Metazoa; phylum Arthropoda; class Insecta; order Lepidoptera; family Geometridae; genus Plagodis; species Plagodis dolabraria. Next base: position 16,758,724 of record OY978447.1, on the reverse strand, counting down.
TTAGGAGATAATCGGTAAGTTAGAAACTCTAAATTCTTTCTAATTTAATAAGCCTCATAGCATAACTACCCTACTCAGATCGATCATTTGGCAATATCAGCAGATAGTGCCAAAACTGGTTGTGGCGATAGCGTCAAGGTGCCGGTTCAGCTTCAATTTAATAAGAATTAAATAAAACGATCGACAAATCTCTAAAAGAGAGTACATACATAAAAGGATATTTTATACTAATCACAAGAGATAGACAACGAATCTAATGACTGATCCGAAAGATGATGAAATCTGATGCGATTCGTTATTGAATTATACACACGGCAATGACACAGAACGAAAATGGCGGCAATAGAGGACTTTATTGGGATGAGCTTTATAAGACCTTACCTCCAATTAGTTTTGAATCAGAAATAGCGTTTTCAGTGACGAATTTTATCCAAACTAATATTATATCTGATTGTTTATTGTTATAATATATAATAAATATTTGATTATTTATTGGAATAATAAAAAAAACATAAGAAAAAGTACCAAAAATTATTAATAAAAATTAAGTTGATTAAAAAAAATACTGTTTCACGATGATTTTATTATAATAAAATAGGTATATTAAGTCAGTCTAAAACAATATTACATGGAAAATATATTTTTTCGGCGTTTTTAACATTTATAGTGAAATACCGAATAGGTTCTACTGAGTTAAAATATCAATAAAATATAACAGGCTTCGAGAACGGTATATTAGTGTTTTCCTCTGTGTTTTGATGATTTTGGTTACAACATGGATCTATGGATATGAACTATTGTTCATTACTTATGTTATGATAGATTATACTAATAAATACAATCAACGACGCCACAGTACTAAATAAAACTTTGTCACATTTGCAATCACTCGTTATGTCCTAATTTAAAAGATATGGGGCAACGTCGGTCATTACATTTTTCAGAAACATTTTGCGTCACAATCTTGAACTTTACCAATACCAATTTCACGTATCCATAAGTCAGTGTCACTACCTATAAATGTGTACAACAACTACCTATAACTTTACATTTTGATCCCTTATTATATAAGTACCTACCATATAATACCCGGCTCCGCGAATTCATTGCATGATTGTAATCTGCTGGAGACTCATTATCCTATACTTGTGATGTGTTGTATGCCTCTACACCAGAGATAGGTTCTGAACCTTATTTAATGCACACGGGACTCGAGTACAACTTTTCACACTAACCTATCGTTCATATGTTTAGAGTAGAGCGTTCGGTTGTTGACAACTCAATCGTTTCAAACCTCTGAAAATTGCAACCATCAAGTTGTTAAATGGTTGCAACCTTCACAGGACCGGAACGTATAGTTCATATCCATAGACCACTATCTCACCTGATGGTAAGTGAAGATGTGGTCGAAGATGTTGCTCAGGCTAACCTAGAATTACTGGCTCTCAAGGACAGCAGCCGGAACACACCGTTAGGTGCTTGGCGACAGATTTTCAACTTGAGGGTGGTAGCTAGCCAAGCGGGAATTCGCAAAGTGCCCTACCACCATACTGTAACGACTGCCATCCTAAGACAACAACCGGGACCGACGGCTTAACGTGCCCTCCGAAGCACAGAAGCGCTCAGTAGTAATGTCACCAGCGGTCACCCATCCAACTCCTGACCGCGGCGGACGTTGCTTAACTTTGCTGATCGATTCAGAATGGTTAAGCAAACTTCGCTACGAGCGCTTCAAAAAGATAATCAAATTACCTTATGAAAATAACGTTACCAATTTAATAACGTAATTAGTATTAATACAACAATAGGGTTCCGATGTAACGTGTCGGCAAAAGTAGTGTCGTTAAGTAGGGGAAGGGAATAGAAAAAGTGTTTCAGAAATAACATTACTGGGTATTTAATTTACATGCATTTATTTCTTGTAACTAATTAGTGACGGGTTTTTTTATGCAATCGGGGAAAAAAGCACAAAGCCCACCTGGTGTTAAGCTGTAACCTCTGCCGATACAGTTCGTCACAAGTGGCAAACTGCACTGCGCCGATCACCTTGAGACATAAAGATGTTAAGTCTCATGTACCTGTAAGTTTACCGGAACATAGGAATGTGAACATTACTGCTTGGCGGTAGAAATAGGTATAAACAAATATAAGTCGCCGATTTTATAATATTCCCATGATAGTTCCTTCTTACTTTTCCGAATGATTTCGATCCAATTTTGTTTAATTTTTGGACTCAATTCGGAAAATGAAAAAATAATTAAACAGTAACACTGGTAAGTGACCAGTAAAGTGTGAACAGTTAAGAGGGAACTTAAATTTGCCTTTGTAATATCAATAATAATATCGTTATAATTCAACTCTATACACAACAACGTTAAAAAGAAAAAAAACCAATGGAAATATGTTTTTTTATAACGCAAAAAAACATCATCTACTTTAATATCTTCGAGACCGAAAATCCAATACCAATGAAATAAATATGAGGTATCAGCAATTATAATTAAAGGTATCAGCTATCCAACAAAAAATAAAATGACGGAGTTATGAAGTAACAAAGATTTAATCAAATAAATTAAATAAAAAAAATACAACTGAATTGAAAACCTGGTCCTTTTGAAGTCGGTTGAAAATGGACTGAATGAATGAAATCCATCTTTTAAATTTGCAATTAAAACACTGAACCGATTTTGATAATGGTATTGCGTCGTAGGCATCTACGATATCTGTATTAAAAAATAATACAGTCCAATTGAGAACCTTCTCTTTTTTTAAGTCGGTTAAAACACATTGATCAACTATTAAAAAAACTAATAGCCATACGTTGTGTATTATCACCCAATAATAGGGTAAACCTTATAGGCTTAATAACGGCAACACCAATGCCACCACGCCGCAATAGTTCGACTGACGAGTCAAAGCGTAGTTTCATTGTACATATGTGTGTGTAATGTGTATGTACGGTACTGGCCGTCTGTTGCTAAGGCAACAGTGCTGGACCATGATTATTGTTTTGCTGACGTTCTATATAAATTTTTCAGTATAAATTTCAAATACTCAGACCGAATAAAAAGTCAAGACAGAATGTTGTGTAAAGATCAGTGAGGCCGGTAAAACTACGCCTCGCCCTGTACAAACACGATTACACACACATATGTACAATGAAACTACGCTTTGACTCGTCAGTCGAACTATTGCTTTAACTTACTCGAAGGTTCCGAACGACCGGTTGTTTTATAACCTCAAATATCGTTTTTGGCGGGGAATTTTGCAAAATTTATAGACTTTTTTATGATGTTTGAAAAGCAATAACTACCGTTACCTGCCAAATATAAAAGAGTGTCTATAATTCTCTCATCGAGAAATGTCGAGGTTATGTCAATTAAAGAATCAACATTTTATTTAACGATCTCTTTTGATAGTTAAAAAGTTGCGCTCTACCCGAAGGTCGTGAACGACGCTAGAGTGAAAGGTTGCACTCCGAGTGCACTCCGAGTGAGCTCTAACCGAGGTTCGGAACGTGCTCCTGTATCCCTTTCTTGTGGGAATGAAATGGACTACCAGCAGTCTATACTTTTCTTTGTCTAAAAAGATTCTGAACATGTGTTCATTGTTCCTCTAGTGACTAGTCTATGGTTAATTATTGCTTTTGTTTGTAAACTTTGCGTTTTGATGATTTTGGTAAAATAATTACATATTTTGCTGAAAGAATTAAAATAATGTGTCTCACTCAGATTGAAAAGTTATTATATCTTAATGATGTTATATTTAATCATTATTTTTTGATAGGTGGTTTATTTATCAGTTATTTAATATATCGAATTTTACACACAGTTTTGGATGGAAATAATTTTATGCAGACTAGGTACAAATACCGAGGCCATACGTGGAGAAGTATCCAATGCAATAAATCAATACCGTATAATATATACGTCAGTAAGAACGTAATTTGTCCGAATATTGTTTGTCAAATAAAAGTAAAGTCTTAATGGTGTAATCTTGATTTCTAGTGCATAATTTGTGGTAAACTGATGCTACCTGTTGTGGGTTTGTTCTGTGAGTGCTGTGCGGTAAGTTCGTGCAAGAGGTGTCACTGGGGTGCTGATAAGAAATTCAAATGCAAATACATCACATGGTCGAGTCAAAAACCTTTTTACCATCAATGGGTTAATGGTGAGTCAAGTTTTTTATTCTACTAAGTTTTGTATTCTGTACAAAATCTACGCATATATGCTTTTAGTCTGGAAAATAGATCCAAATTGGAACAAAGATTAAAGCCTGGCTATACGAGAAATATTTTTCTACAATAACAGAAAGTATTTTAAATATTTGGTTGGAGTGTACCAAAGCACAGTGGTACCGCCTCCTAAGAACGGCGGACAAAATTACTTAAATCCTAATTAGCGGTTATTTGTTGTGTAAATATTACTTAAAATCATAAATAATAACACAATTTAATCGAAAAATCATAATTTATTAAATACTCATTTGTATATTTAAGCATGCTATTAACAAAAACAAAACATATAATAAATACTAGATTTTTATGACGCTTAAATCTAACTCTAACATGAAATTACTAATAATAAAACTAAATATAATTGTAACAACTGGTTGTACAAAGTCATAAAAAATAAAATTAACTAACAAACTAGATCTAATATAATGCATCTACCTTCAAAAATAAATAAAAACTAATATAAACTAAATTTTCAATACACTAAATTAATAAACTAATAGTAACATTAAACCAAAATGTTGTTATATAATATAATAATAGCCTTTTATTCCTAAACATAGGGTTACAAGAGGTCCCTAAGTTCGGTGTGCCTTCTGGCATAGGCCTCCTCCAATTCCTTCCAATGGGTCCTGTCCCTTGCTACTCTCAACCAGAATGGTCCTGCTGTCTGTTTCAAGTCATCTTCCCACCTCCTGACTTGATGACCCCTACCACTTTTACCATCTCTTGGTTGCCAGAGGGTGACTTGTTTGCTCCATTTGTTGATAGGGTGGCATAGCATATGTCCGGCCCATCTCCATTTTTGGATGTCTATCCGGGTAAGAATGTCTGTGAGTTTTGTTCTTATTCTTATATCTACATTCCTGACTGTCTTTGATTTTTATCCCTAGCATGCTTCTCTCCATGGCACGTTGGCATTTTGTTAGCTTTTCCTGTGGTGAAGTGTTATTGACCAAGTTTCACATCCATAGGTAAGAACTGGTAGACAACATGTCTTGAATGTTTTCTTTTTTATGTGAGTGCCTAGATCCTTGCTTTTCACTATTTCCTTTAGGGACCAGTAATTTCTCCATCCTTGAGCTATTCGCCTGTTTATTTCCTTTGTCATTTCATCTGAAGGGGATATTATCTGTGCTAAGTAAATATATTCTTTGACATATTCTATCTTTTTGCCATCTACCATGACGTCTATTTTCCTTGAGTTTGTCATCAATTTTGTTTTACTGTCATTGATTTCCAGACCAACTTCTCTACTTATACTTGCTAGGTTCTGTATCATTTGTTCTAATGTTGCTGGATTCTCTTCAAGAAGCACCAGATCATCGGCAAATCTTAAGTGGTTTAGGCGGGCTCCATTAATGTTCAGACCTAAGTGGTCCCAGTAAAGCTGTCTAAAGATGTGCTTGAGTACGGCGTTAAATAGCGTAGGAGATAGAGGATCGCCTTGTCGCACACCCTTTTTGATAGGAAATGATTCTCCTGTTGATTCTAGTTTAATACTGGCCTTGCTAGATTTGTATATACTCTTAAGTATTTCTATATAGTTGCTCTGGACCCCTTGTTGTTCAAGGCTCCACCATATGTATTGGTGCCTGAGGCTGTCGAATGCCTTTGAGTAATCTATAAACGCCAAGTAGATTTGTTTATTGTATTCATTATAATTCTGTATCAACTGTTTTATTGTGTGAATGTGATCTATTGTCCTGAAGTCTTTTCTGAATCCTGCCTGTTCTACGGGTTGGCTTTCATTTAATGTTAATGATATTCTTTCCAGGATCACTTTAGCGAATACTTTATATATGTTTGATATTAGGGAAATTGGCCTATAGTTTCCAATCTCGTCTCTAGGGCCTTTTTTATGTAGTAGAATTATGTGACACTCGGTCCATTCTTCTGGAATTTGCCTTGTTTGGATGATTTCATTGAAAAGTTTTGCCAGCACAGGACTGAATTCTTCTAAGGTTCCCTTGAGCATTTCATTAGGTATCTTGTCCAGCCCTGGGGCTTTCTCGAGTTTTTGAGATTTTATTGCCTTGGTTACCTCTGAGGTAAGGATCTCTGGCACTTTGTCTAATTTGTTTTCTTTTGCTTCATTTACTTCCGGAATTGTGGCCAACCCTGAATCGAATTTATCAGTGTACAATAGGCGGTAATAGTCCGTAGCTAATTCCTGTATTGAGAGTCGATTAGTTAAGTAAGAGTCACATTCCTTTAGTTTCGATATCCATTCTTTCCCATGTTCACTGAGTTGTTTCACAGCCTTTTTTGTTCCTCCTGTTCTCTTTATATTTTCTTCCAAAACTCTATTTCTTTTCTCCTTACGGTCTTTCCTCATATAATGACCTAAACAATAAGTAAATCTAAAACCTGACCTGAAATCAGGCTCTTTTTCTGAAAACTCGAGGATCCGTGAAACTGTGTGGTCTATGAAACTTTGCAGATCGACTTCTGCTTTTGGATCAGATACTGAAATATTATTCAGATAGCATTTCTTCTTAGCCTTTAATACATTTTGGTATGATGGTAAAATATTACAGCCGTTATTACTATAAATTTCTTAATTAATAAAGTTAACTAATATTCATTTGTGAGCCGGTATTTGACACGTCAGAATTATCAATGTATTTACAGCAGACTCGACAAACTGAGATAATCTTTCTGAACGCCTACGTTTTGAACGACCGCATAATTGAGAAAAATCTTTCTGCGGTCGCCCTACGCCGCGTGACGAGCCTAACACAACGTACACTCGTCACTCGCGCTCGTGGTACATGTTGCAGTATTTTTGGGTAAATCAACAAACTCGACTATCGCGAACCGATCTGCATACTTTGATAATAATTTCGATTTAGTTCTATTTACTATTTTCCAAAATGACTAAACTTTTACACAAATTAAAAACTCGTTTATCTAAAGCACTTATATCTACGTTATAGGTGGTGTCGAAGCTTTACTGTAAGGTTTCTAATACTTTAGGTTTCTCCTTTGTCTTACTGTGAGCTTTGACCCAAATATCAAAGATAAACGATCTTGAAAAGGAGCATTTGATTGATGTATCTGAAAATAATAACTTTAATAAATTCAACGGCTTCGTAGACCGTTCTACGCCAGTAGCTACGACGGCAAAATGACCCTATAACTCCCAGAGAGGCAACCAGAGGCAGCTGAATTTTTCTATTTTGAAAATATACAAATAGAGCTTTACTTTGTATATAGTGTGAATGCCGGCCTGTGCAAGCCAATTTTTGTAGGTCGATGATTAATCAATATGCGACTAAATTATTTTGAAATAATATCTGCGGCGTAGCACGTATATATTGCAATTATGAACAAAATATCTGCGTAATATATAACAGGTAACCAAATACATACCTTGTTCTTGAATTCCATAATCACAAATACTGGAAATAAACAACTGAATTCTGAGAAATGCTTTCGCCAAATACCAAAGCAAAGAGTCACTGGTAACGACAAGTTGCAATAATGCACATGCACTCACTTCAAAGGTCAGAAAATAAATGATAATTAAATAACATTTCTAAACTATTTATACCTATGGCTAGTTTGTTTATCGGACTGCCTAGTTATCATTGTTTTTGTGCGATTTTCGAGGTTGTGTTTTTTTTAATTATGTCCTATGAACGGTACCACCGTGCAAAGGGGGCGCAAAAAAAATTTTTTTTTTTTTTCTCTTAAATGACCTCCTGGGGGGTCAAATATTTTTATGCAATATGAAACCAGCCCAAATTACATATCAGCACCAAAATTTTACATCAAATAATAATAATCTCGTAACTACTTTTACAGTAATGAAGCTAGGAAGCTGTTGTTTTGCATGTGTAAGCAACAAGTCACTAACAGTATTAAAAGAAATTTAAAGGATAAGGATTAAAGTCTTTATTCTTTTATTTTATTAGTGTTTTTTAACGGCAGATAGTTGTAACAACTGATAGTTGCCTGTATCTTGCTACTTCCTATTAGTTTTTCTTGTCACACATTAGATATTTGTTAAGTTGATTCTTGAACTGATTTACAGTTTGGGCAGAAACTATATCTTCTGGAAGTTTGTTCCATGCATTGACTACTTGGTTGCTGAAAAAGTGTTATTCTATTACAGGTTTTAGGCGTCTCAATAATAACTTTTCAAATAATTTTGACATGATTGGAAGTAAAGATATTGGTCTATATGAGGTTGTTTCGTGAGCTGGATTACCTGGTTTAGGTATCATTATAACTTCAGCAAATTTCCACATATCAGATCCATGTTTAATTCTGAATATAGCGTTTATTAAAGTAGTAAGTTTCACTATGGCTTTTCGTGGAAGATTGTGGAGGACTTCTCCTATGATAAGATCGTAACCTGGTGACTTCTTTTTATCTATATGTTTAATTTCGTTCAGTACTTCTTTTGGAGTTACTAATTTTATTTCCAATTCACCAGGTGATATTTGGTTTGACAAAATCTGATTAGAACTCTCTTTACATGGCCGAAAAATTTGCTCTAAGTGTTGTGCAAACTTAGCAGCTTTTTGTTCATTAGTTTTGGCCCAAGTACCATCAGATTCTCTAATGGGTGAATTCTGAGTAATAGGTTTCTTAATATTTCTAGTAGTTTTCCATAATGAGTAATCCGTTGTTCGATCACTCGTTAGTTCAGATAGATACGTTTTTAGGGATTCGTCTTTAAAGGCTTGAATTTTTCTTCTAATAGTTTTTGTAAGATTGTTCAACCTATTTTTATATTTTGGGTACCGGGTTTGTTGCCATTTTCGTCTTTGAATTCTCTTTTCGGCAATGAGGTCTCGTATTTCCACAGGATATTTTTTTATCCATTTCCTAAATTTAGGTGTATTTTTCCAAGCGCTACTTTGGATGTCTGTAATAAATTTTCTTAGATCCATGTCTATCTGTTGCGGAGTTTTTAATGGGACTTTTAGATCTATAATATCTTCTAAATCTTGTTTAAATTTATTCCAATCCGTTTTCTTGTTTACTAGAGTCGGGTTGTTTTCTCTCTGTATTATAACATTCTTACTTAAGGTTAACAATATAGGTGAGTGGTCCGAACTCATCATATAGCCTTCGTCAATACTGATGAAGTTGGGACACATATTTTTTATATATAAAAAATCTATTAAATCTGGTATCTTTTGCGAATCAGTCGGCCAGTAAGTTGGACTTCCTGTCGATATGACATCACATTTTGTCTCTCTGATAGCATTCAAAAGTTCTCTTCATTTAGTAGACGTAAGCCTAGATCCCCAATGAGTATTTTTTGCATTGAAGTCGCCTCCTAAGATGAACCTGTCACCAAGTCTTTCCAAAAAACTTTTGTATTGCTCCACTTTAAGTGAATACCTTGGCGGGCAATATAATGATGAAACGATAATTGGATAGCATTTCGTTTTAACAGATACTGCGATTCCTTGTAAGTATTTTTCTTCAAATTTATGATCTTCATGATGGCAGACAGTATCTTTAATTATAATGGAACTGCCTGCTTTTGCTTTGTTATCGGGATGTAATGCATGATATGATTCATAACCTTTTATTTGAATGAAAGATTCTTTAGTGAGGTGCGGTTCTGAAATCAAGCATATGTCAATGTTTTCTAAATGCAATATAGCCTCTAGTTCTATTCGATGTTGCAGGAGGCCATTTGCATTCCAAGCCATGATTTTTAGTTTATTACTCATTTCTGTTCTATTGCCATAGCTTTTTTGGTGCTAATTTCTAGTTTTTTTAGTCTCTCGTCAATTAATGAAGTCAGTAGTTGCAAAATCGCGTTCATTTTTTCGTCTATATTAGATTTTATATTTACCTTTGGTGGAGCTAGTGGAAATGAGTTTGCTTCTGATCCTTTTGCTATCTGCGCATATGAGATGTTCTTTGATACAGTTTGACCGCTACTGATTTTTTTCGTGTTTAAAATCTGGTTATTAATCGGAGTATTCTTTTTGCTGGTTTTATTTCTAATGTTTTGCAGTTCCTTGGCTACTGTACACCCCCTGTAGTTAGCAAGAGCGCGTTCCGAGCCTCGGTTAGAGCGCACTCGGAGTGCACTCGGGGTGCAACTTTTCACTCTAACGTCGTTCACGACCTTCGGGTAGAGCGCAACTTTTTAACTATCAAAAGAGGTCGTTAAAATCTTGAATCTTTAACTGACATGAACTTGACATTTCTTCATGAGAGAATTAAAGGCACTCTTTTATATTTTGCAGGTAACAGTAATTATTGCTTTTCAAACATCATAAAAAGTCCATAAAATTTGCAAAATTCCCCGCCAAAAACGATATTTGAGGTTATAAAACAACCGGCCGTTCGGAACCTTCGAGTAAGTTAAAGCAACCAAACAACGCACTCTGACCCTCGGAACGTGCTCCGGGATGCGGTTCTCCACAGTGTACGCATTTTGGTTTCTCTTTGTCTGTTTTTTTTACAGTCTTTAGTTAAGTGCTTGCCTGTACACTTCACGCACCTAGGATCTTTGGAACAGTATTTCTGTGTGTGGCCGTATGCTTGGCATCGCTTACGTTGTGGTATTAATTTGGATGATTTGATTGGTTCGATGTCCACTTTGCAACCTAATATTGATGTAATGTTATAGATCTTTTTGATTTCTTCATCTTTTTGGAAGGATAGCATAAACATATTTAAAGGCTCTTTTTTTTCCAAGTCAGTTTATTGACAGCATCCTCTATCTTATAGCCTTTAGATTTAAGGTCTTCGACTATCCTATTAGGCAAGCACGACGAGTGTAGGTTTTTTGCCATCACCCTAATCGGCCTATCTTGCTCGTTTTCGTATGAGTGCCAAAGAAAATTATTTTGCAAAAGAAACTTGCTTTTGGATCTATAAGAGTTATCACTCTTGGCATTTACCTTAACACACTCAGAAATAAAACCTTCACACAGCATTTGTGAAGGTTTTTTTTTTTTAACATTGCCACGGGGTTAATAAATGGGTATTGATTTGGCAGCTCTATTTGGCAGCGAAGACACTCTCAAACTGCTCTGCTAAATACTTTTGCAATTTCATTTGGATTAGTCACAATTTGGTCTTTTTTGTTGAGCAGAACAGTTGGGATGCAACCTTTGAAATCAATTGCTGCCTTATGTAAGAATAAAATCTTTTGGGGCCAGCATGCATCTTTCTCATATATTGAATGTGCTATTTTGGTTTATTTAATTTTCTATAGTCTTTGTAGTATTTTTTAAGTACAGTTAACACATATCTTTTCCATAATGCAAATTTAGGGTTCATAAGTTTTTGGGCATTGTTTGAAATCCATGCCAATTTTTTTGTGTGTTGATGGACTCCCACCAGAGGTATAAGTAAGGCTCTCACGTATAAGTTCTTTGAGAGCATTGTGAAATAAATCATTTTGATTTATGGCACAGTTTATATCTCTCATACAATCGGCAAAGTGGCACATAATTTTTTATTTCAAACTCACAGCCGGATAATACCCGAATGAACTAAAGCAAAGTTGTGTGAGACCTATTCATAAGAAAGGCAAACTGAATGAGGTGTCTAATTATCGGCCAATTTCCCTCCTATCATCTATAGATAAAATTGTTGAGAGATACATAAGTGATCAGATTCATTTGTTTTATCACGATAATCAAATTATTAGTAGTAACCAGTATGGTTTCCAACCACTGAAAAGTACATCTGTGCTGCTTTCCAAATTCAGTGATGAAATCAATAATCATCTAGACAAGCGCAGACATGTCCTTGTTCTATTCATTGATTTTTCGCGTGCCTTTGACACCCTAGATCATGAACATCTGCTTTTAAAACTCGAAGATTCTGGACTCAGGGGCCCGATCTTAAAATGGTGTCAGGATTACCTCAAAAATAGGTCTTACTATGTTAAGTTAGGAGAAGCTACGAGTAAGATCCTACCAGTCCCTGAGGGAACCGCTCAAGGATCGGTGATCGGCCCTCTTCACTTTATTTCTTACGTCAATGACATGAACAATGTCCTGAGACAATGGACATCTTATCAATATGCGGATGATACATGTTTGGTAATTGCTGATAGGAATATTGATAACGCACGACACAAAATTCAATACGATTTCGACCGCCTAAACAAATGGTGTCATGAAAACAGGCTTGTTCTAAATGCTAATAAAACCAAGTTATTGCACATTCGCTCACCCTACCTTAAATACACCTTTGACACAAACGATACACTTAAGGCTCATAACCATATGTGTTTCCATCAAAAGGTACAAAATTGTAGCTGTCCAGTCATCGAAACAGTCAGAACTCATACTTACTTAGGATTAGTGATTGATAGTTATTTTAACTGGTACCCGTATGTTATTAGTGTATGTGACAAACTCAGAGCATTTTTAGCTAATTTAAATATAATCAGAGATAGAATACCCTATAAAATATTATTACTTTTATACAATTCGCTGGCAGATTCCATCATAACGACCTTGATAAAATTCAGAGTATCCAAATTAGAATATTAAAAAAAATTGTTTCACCCGCGATCAAAGAAAAATATAAAGCAAATGAATATTACGATCTCTTCCGGCACTGCAAAATCCTACAAGTACATGAAAAATTTAATTACTACTTTCTTAAAGAACAGTATTTCAATTTAGATATACAACAAAAAAATTCTCACAACATAAACACTAGAAAAATGACTGATGAACAATTGACCATAACCACGTCCAATAATACATATGGTAAACGAACAATACGCTATTTAATTCCTCGTATATTAAACAATATCTTTGCTAGTTTTAAAAACAGTATTACAAGGAACAATATTAATCAGAAATTAAAATCACACTTTTTGAACACTGTAGATAACGCACTGGATGGTTGCAAAACAAGTTTTGCTATCGGTTCGAGTCGTCTTACAGTGCTCGTAGAAATAAAACCCGTATAGTTGTCCCTTTTCCGCATTAGTGTTTATGTTATGTGTGATTGAGTGCGACTCATAGCTGTTAACTTGTTTTTGTAACTTTGTATACCTCTGATTTATCTACTGTTTTGTTTTTGTATACAAACTCGACTTTTGTACGCATACCGGACAAATCTTTGTGATTTTTGGTATGCTTATTTCTCATGTTTTCTTTGCAAATGATTTAAATAATAAATAAAAAAATAAAAAAATGTTGTCATAATCAGCTTTAATAAAGTTAAATCTAGATGTGACTTCCCTATTTAGTTTTTGTACTTGAAGTTGTGTTGTGACCAATAAGTAGGCGTGGTAGCTATTTCCAAAAGGGTCTTGGTGGTCATGTTGGCTGTGAGAGAGTCATCATATTGTTTTATGGCACAGTTTATATCTCTCATACAATCGGCAAAGTGGCACATAATTTTTTATTTATTTTGTCATAATCAGCTTTAATAAAGTTAAATCTAGATGTGACTTCCCTATTTAGTTTTTGTACTTGAAGTTGTATTGTGACCAATAAGTAGGTGTGGTAGCTATTTCTAAAAGGGTCTTGGTGGTCATGTTGGCTGTGAGAGAGGCATCATTTGTTAAAAGAAAATCTAAGAAAGATGGTTGATTTCCTTGTCAAAATCTCGTGTGTTTGTCTATTATCTTTTGGTTTCAGAATATTTATTATCTCACAAGAATACGCTTATTCACTTACTAAGATACTTAAATTAGCTTATACATATTGTGCCACAGATCGTAGTGTACAAAACTACAAATGTTACTAAGCGTACATATAACAAAATCAACAAATAGATACACCACGTAAGAATTTTATAATAGAAAAATAACAAAATATCTACCCTCCGTATGCCGCATGCCATTTGCTGCGCCCGCTTGCAAGCGTTGCCGCATTGAACGCTAAAACAAGCGAGTGTTTATTTAGGCCTTGTGCATAGTAATAGCTTATAGCGTTAATAATGTTGTAATATTACTTACATACTTAATGTTGTTAATGTTGTAATATTACATACTTACGAGAAATCCTTCAAAACATGTAGCTTTAGCATTTTCTTAAAAGTAATAAAAGTTTTAGTTTCCTTAATTTCTTTCGGTAGGTTATTGTACAATTGTGCCCCTTCATACATTAAGTTTTTTTTACCATATTTCGTTCTAGGTGGTCTTAATAAGATATTGTTGGCTTGTCTTGTTAAAATTTTTTGTACATTTATTTTTTTTGTAAATGTTATTTTGGTATGTATATCTTTAGTTAGAATTTTTCTTATAAGAATGCATGTGTTATATGTATATATTTGACTTAATTTCACTAATTTTGTTTCTTTATAAATTTTAGTACTAGGCGTTAAGTAGTCGTATCGAAATAGAGTTTTTATAATTTTATTTTGGCATGTTTGTAGAATTTGCAAGTTACTTTTGGCTGCAGCTCCCCATATTTCAACTAAGGAATCTATATGGGACTTTACCATGGAGTTGTAGATAATGTAACGTACTTGTTTCGGAATGCATCGGGCCATGCCGCGGAGCGCACCTGTTAGTGAAATTAGCTTGTTTCGTATACTTTCAATATGCGGTTTCCACGTTAATTGGTTATCAAGGATTAACCCTAAGTATTTTTCACTATTGACCTTATTAATTTCTTAGCCATTGATAGTCAAAGGGTTATAAGGGCCTAATTTTATTCTTTGCAGTAAATATTACGTTATTTGTTTTTGATGTATTTACGGTAAGTAAATTTGTTTGCAGCCAGGTATGTAGAAGATCAAGGTCGTGTTGTGCTTTTTACTATTGAATTGATTGAATGGTCAGAGTAAAATAAACTAGTGTCATCTGCGTATAATGTTACGTCTCCTAATAAGCCAATTTTGTTTATGTCGTTTATATAAACTAAAAACAGCAGCGGTCCAAGTAATGAACCTTGCGGAACGCCGTAAGTTATTAATTGAGGATTACTTTGGACGCCATTTATTTTGGTTATTTGATATCGGTTTGAGAGGTACGAATTAAACATTTTATATGCCGATCTAGTTACGCCTATGGCGTGTAATTTTCTCAAAAGAATTTTATGGCTGATGGTATCAAATGCTTTTTTTAGATCAATGAATATCCCAAGAGTTATCTGCTTTTTGTCAATGCTCAGCTTTATCGATGTAACTAAATCAATGGTTGCAGCAATAGTATTAGATTTAGGTCTAAAACCGTATTGTTTATCAAATAAGAAATTCATAGATGCAAGGTATTCACTTAACCGATTGTGTAAAATTTTCTCAAACACTTTCGATAGTACAGGTAGGACAGATATCGGTCTATAATTTCCAGGGTCTGTCTTACTACCTGCCTTATGAATCGGACTTAATTTAGCTATTTTCAAGGAGTCTGGAAATTGGCCATCTGATAGCCACTTATTAATACACAGTGTTAAATTTTCTATTATTAAGGATTTGATGCATTTTAACGTTTTGGTGGTTATTCCATCTATACCGGCACTTGTGTTTGAATCCAAGTTATTAATATTTTTTTCTACCTCGTCTACGGTGGCAGGTTTCAGTTCGGTAAGAGACGAATTATTTGATTGCATTTTATCGGGCGTTTGATAATAAGTGTGGTATTTATTAGGAATTTGACCAGCTAATTCAGACCCTATATTTGAGAAAAAAGAATTGAAACATTCACAAATATCTTTCACATCACTGATTTGACCTGCAGAAGTGTTAAGTTTTAAAGATACTGTAGGGTTATTTATTTTATTGTTTGCCAAGTTGTTTATAAGTTGCCACATTTTTAAAGGATCTCTTGCAAATTTTTTGCATTTGTCATAATAATACCGGTTCTTAGTTGTTTGAATAGCGATATACACCATTTTCTTTTCTTGTAATAAAATCTGTTAAAATTCTTCATCATCGGGTGATTGCTTCAAGTTATGCCATAAAATGTTTCTTTTGTTTATGGAAGCAATTAAATCCTTATTTGTCCAGTCTTTCTGAGGTGGGTTTTGGAGTTTAGTTTTAGTTATTTTATTTTGAGATATTGCTCGCAGTAGTGTAGTCTCCAATGTTTAATAATCGTTGCACAGGTTGGACAAAGTAAAGTCTTTTAAAGTCAAGTATAAGTTATTGTAGTTAACTGCTTCATATTGAACTCGTCTTATTGGCTCAGGTTTGATTCTCTTCACTTCGAAATAAATTTGTCTGTGATCTGAAAAAGCGCTTTCGATGATAGCCATATGAAAACTGTTATCTATGAGCGAGGGGACATGATCTAATAATGTTGCTGTGGTTTCTATTTTTCGATTGCAATGTTCCTTATCGATTTTATTTAATATTCTCATTCCGTTTTCCTTAAGTACGATATTATATTCCTTGATAGAATTTTCTCTACTTAGTAAGTTTAGGTTTAGGTCTCCAAATACAATTGCTCTTTTTCTTCTTGAAAGCTGGTTACTGTATGTCTCTAAAAATGTTTTCACGTTGGATGATGGTTGTTTATATACGGCTCAAATATCTAGGGAAAGGTTTTTTAAGTGAATCCACAGGTAATGATTAAAGTCTTCACATAGCTCATCTACATATTCATGTTTTAAATTTTTATGTACATATATTGACACACCACCTCCCACAGTTGTAGTCCTATAGTTGTCGTTTTTTTTTTTTTTTTTATGCTTGATAGGTTAGCCTGTGACCACTATCTCACCTGATGGTAAGTGATGATGTGGTCGAAGATGTTGTACAGGCTAACCTAGAATTACTGGCTCTCAAGGACAGCTGCCGTAACACACCGTTAGGTGTTTGGCGACAGATTTTCAACTTGAGGGTGGTAGCCAGCCAGGCGGGCATTCGCAATGTGCCCTACCACCATGCTGTAACGACTGCCATCCTAAGACAACAACCGGGACCGACGGCTTAAAGTGCCCTCCGAAGCACGGAAGCGCTCAGTAGTAATGTCACCAGCGGTCACCCATCCAACTCCTGACCGCGGCGGACGTTGCTTAACTTTGCTGATCGATTCAGAATGGCTAAGCTAACTTCGCTACGAGCGCTTCGAATGATTATAACTAGGTAATGATTATAATTAGGTAAGTTCAGCTTTTGTACATCGAGTTCATTTTTTATCCATGTCTCTGTAATAACTATAACATTCAAAATTGTTTTAAAATTTTCTATTATACATTTAAGTTCATTGTGTTGACCAGGTTTTACTAAACTACGCGCGTTTGCATATAGAACATTAATTGTTTTTGATGTGGTTGTTACACAATCATACGAGGGGTGATCCAAAAGTAATGATAATCAGCTAGACCGTATTAAAATCTAAAAAAAAATTATTTTGCTTGCTCATACATCCACAAGGTGCGCGAGAAAAAATCGTATAAATACACCATGATTCCAGGGAGATACATTCATTTGAATACTGACAACCGGAGTGATAACATCAAAATGGAGATAAACGAAATCAGAGCTGTCATTAAATATCTCTCTCTGAAAAAAATGTCTACCAAAGACATACACAACGACTTGGTGGAAACATTGGGGCACTCTGCCCCTCCATATTCCACGGTTGCACGCTGGGCCAAGGAGTTTAAGCTGGGTAGAACATCCACGGAAGATGAACATCGTGAAGGACGCCCATCCACGTCCACCACTGAAGACAATGCCAAAAAGATAGAGGATATCGTGATGGCAGATCGAAGAGTGACCGTCAGGCACGTAGCTGAGATGACAGGGATCTCTTATGGTAGCGTTCAAAGAATTTTAACCAACGAATTGCACACGAAGAAGGTCTCTGCGCGTTGGGTACCGAGAATGTTAACAGACGAGCAAAAGAAAAAACGAGTTGACATTTCAAAGGTTAATCTCGAGGAGTTCCAAGCCGATAAAGAAAATTTTTTGTCGTTGAAAAATGTTGAAAACGTTTCGTGACCATGGATGAGACCTGGGTCCACCATTTCGACCCGGAAACCAAAAAGCAGTCGATGTCTTGGAAACGAGCCTCCTCACCGACGCCGAAAAAATTCAGTATCTAGTTCGGCGGGAAAGGTTATGGCGGCCGTTTTTTGGGACGCTGAAGGAATTATTATGGTCGAATACTTGGATAAGGGAGCTACTATTACGGGCTCTTACTACGCAGACCAAATAAGAAGATTACGGGAGGCCATTAAAGAAAAAAGGCGCGGCAAACTGCGAGCTGGGGTGCTGTTTCACCAAGACAACGCACCGGCTCACAAAGCCGCAGTTGCGATGGCTGCCATTCAAGAAACAGGGTTCGAACTGCTCGAACACCCTCCCTATTCGCCAGATCTAGCTCTTCAGTGACTTCTATCTCTTTCCTCGGCTCAAAGAACATCTCCGAGGCCAGAAATTTGAAGATGATAGCGAAGTGATGGCAGCTGTTGAGGCATTTTGGGAGAGTCAAGATAAAGATTTTTTTTCTAAGGGAATCCTAGGTTTAGAAAAACGTTTAACTAAATGTATTGCCTTATTAGGAGACTATGTAGAAAAATAAATTATTTTTGTAACATTAACCACCGTGTATTATTTTGATTATCATTACTTTTGGATCACCCCTCGTAGTTATTAGTTACTTCATACGTCACTGGCTTAATATTTGAAGATTGAGTTGGATTTATATCATTAATTAGTTTTTTGATTCCTGCTTAGTAATTTTAAGAATCCCTTTGATATATTTTATTGTTAAATGTTCTGCCCCACTCTCTTGTCGTCTTTTAAGTTCAATTTTGAGATCTATAATGTATTTTTTCTGTTGTGGAGTTTGATCAGAATAGATTCGGACTCCGTCTAAGTTGCTATTGACTTTATTACGTAGTATAGTTTTAGCTATTTCTTCGGAGGTAAAACAAACTTTCAGCGGTCGTGGCTTTTTACTATCATATTTACCAAGTCGTAGAACTTTTTTGACATTTGGACATTCCGGGTAAATATTTTTTAAGATGAAATCTATCTTCATGCTATCAGCTTCTAGTCTCGCTTCCCGATTTGCCAAATGTTGTTCAGGAATTCCAACTATCACAATGTTTTTACTTCTTTCCAAGCGCTCGTGATGTTCCGCGATTGCTTCTTCGTAAGCACTTAGTACAGAATTTTGTGAGGGCAGTGTTGCTTGCGAAGATTTTAGCTGTTGAATTTCAGTTTGTAGCTCTGTAATTTTTTCTTGGTTTGACCTCACAGTATTCTGTAATGCTACCACTTCGGTTTTAAGTAAATTATTTTCTGATAGCAGATGTTCCGTTGTAGTTTTGATGCCCTGTAGTTGTTCTCTAATAGAGGATGCATTCTCACTAATAGCATTTATATTTTCGTTGTGGCATTTAGTAGACTCTTTTAGTATATCTAAGATTTCTTTCTTAAATACGTTGAACTGGCTTGCAAAGTCATTTTCTGGTGCTTTCCTCTTACGCAAAGAAATATTTCTTGAAACAGGTTCATCTGTGTCTAACAATTTTGACAAATCTGGCTGGGAACTGCTACTGCTTGCATTCAAAACAATGCACTTAGATTGGCTTTTAGTAGGAGAATGGATGTCACTCATATTTATTAAATCGCTCCGCTTGTCGCTCTGCTAGCTAATATGTACACACCTTTATGCCTCGTCAGGTAGATGCGTTAGCGCCGATTGTCCTCGCTGCTATCTCCGTCTTACTCACTCCACTGGTGCGTGCTTGTTGTCTTTCGACAGAAATTATTAATCGACGAAATGACTATCGTAGCTCGTACATAACGAAACCAAGATGATTATAATTCACGAGTTGCCGTATGATAATATAATATATTTAAAGTAATAGTTGCACACGTCTGCTCAATACGCCTGCTGGCTAAGGAACTATCTGCTGGAGATTGCTGTTCTTGTACCATAGTTTAAAGTTGTCTTCTTTTGGCGTGAGATATGCGTCAAGTGGCCACTTCCCACCACCGTAGTTGAAATCTCCCATGATAGCCAATGTGAGATGTTGTTTTGTTTTAGTGTAGAATCACGTCCTCTGTATAATCTACATGTTAAAAACGCACTGTTTCCAATTTTTATGGCTAGCCGTTAGCATTCAGAAGCTTCCTGTTTCATATTGTTGTTAGTATTTAGTTTTGCTGTCTTATAACTGGTTGTGTTTGAGGCCTACATTGCTACTCCACCACTATGTTTACCAATCCAGTCGTCTCATCTTGGTATTTTTATCAATTAATCAGGTATAGTTGGTTTTAGCCAAGTCTCAGTTATTATATTCAGTGTGGGTTTTAAAGAATCCACTATAGCGAGGAAAAGATCTAGTTTAGAAGTTACTGATTGGATATTTGTGCAAAGTGTTGAAATTCTAATCAATATCTCTGGCAAAGGGTTCTCATCTGTGTTGTTTGTGTCTTTGCCAGTTGCTTGACGTGGGTTTGCGGCTTTGCTGTATCTAATAAAAGTTAGTTGGAGTATTAGTATTTTTATATGATCTATGGTATTAGTCTTCACAATTAATTGAAGTTGGTAATGAATAGATTCAGGCGTTACTTTGCGGAAATTAATATTTAATAATAACAAATATTTTAAGTAAAATTTAAAAACTAAAATATTAATTTAATGAAATTAATATTTTAGTTAAAAACTTAAAAAATATTAAAATATATCTAGTGACAATTCCGCCTAATTTTCCTGTTAAGCCGACGCGACGAGATTCGATTCTACACGAAGCATCCTCAGGAGATCTTGACTCTACAAGCACACGATCGAGAAAAAAAATCTCGGTAGTGCACTTGTAGATCGTAATTGTCACTAGATATATTTTTTAAGTGTTTTTTAACATATTAATTTAATGTTTTCTTGAAATATTTGTTATTATTAATTGTGGATTGTCCTGGAACATACTAAATAGTGATGTTTGTCTGCCCCTCAGTAATGCTTTAAAGTTCTTCTTTTGAAGTTCTCCTGGTGAAGATTGCTTAGCTGTTCTTAACCGATCAGCAAAGTTAAGCAACGTCCGCGGCGGTCATGAGTTGGATGGGTGACCGGTAGTGCCATTACTAACGAGCGCTTCGGAGGGCACGTTAAGCCGTTATCGATTCCATTTTTGTGTCAGGATGGCAGTCGTTAGGCGACGGAGTGCTTCGGGGGTAGCGTGTAAACGCTGACACTGCATATCGGCAGGGCATTTTGCTAATGCACGCCTGGCTAGCCTTCATCTTCAAGTAGAAAACCTATAGCCAAGCACCTAATGGCGTGTTTCGAAAATTGTCCTTGAGAGCCAGTTCTCATTCTAGGTTAAGTCTGAGTACTTATGTGAATTGTCTTAATCTGTGGTTACTAAAAGCCTGTTGATCATTTTAGACCACATTATAATTATGTTGTTTGTTTAAGATAAATGTTTGTGTTTTAAATCTGGTCGGTTAATATTTTATCAATTTTTTTTTGATAATTGTAAAACCTATAAACAAGTAATAATAATAATCATATGAGCTGGACGCCCTGGATAAAAAAGTCCGTCAACTGCTCACTTTGCATCGCATGCTACACCCGCGCTCATCAGTTATGAGACTGTACATTCCACGGAAATGGGGAGGTCGTGGCTTTTTAAATGCCAAAACCCTTCACAACCGTGAAGTGTCCAGTCTCAGGGATTATTTCCGTAACCATGAGTACGGGATGCATCGCATCGCGATGTCGTGACGGTTGACAAAGGCTTCACACCGCTCTCCTTGGCGAACGATAACTGGCGCAAGTCAACTTGCTGAGCGCCAAAGACCGCAAGGCAGTATGGAAAGGCAAGGAGCTGCACAGGAGGTTCTTCCGGGCCCTAATAGGGCCTGATGTGGACTTACTCGCTTCGGTGAACTGGCTACGCTTCGGAGACCTCTTTGGGGAAACCGAGGGTTTTTCTTGTGCAATTGTAGACGGAGTAATGATGACGAACAACTATCGGAAATATATCCTGAAGGACGGTACGGTCGACATTTGTCGAGCATGCCGCCGTCCCGGAGACTCAGGCATATCATTTCCGGTTGTTCGCATCTTGCTAACGGTGAGTATTTGCACAGGCACAACCTTGGCCAGGATCATCCACCAGCAACTTGCTCTTCAATACGGCCTTGTCGAGTCAGATGTGCCGTACTACCAGTACGCACCGGCGCCAGTTCTCGAAAATGGTCGTGCATTGCTCTACTGGGACCGCTCTATCATCACGGACAGGACTATTGTTTGTAATAAGCCTGATATCGTTGTGGTCGACCGATCCCAGCGCCGGGCAGTGCTCGTTGACATCACCATCCCACATGACGACAACCTCGTGAAGGCCGAGAAGGACAAAGTCAGCAAGTACCTTGACTTGGCTCACGAGGTAACCGCCATGTGGGATGTTGACTTGACGATCATTGTCCTGATAGTCATTACGGTGAACGGCTTAATAGCGAAGAGCCTCGACCAACACCTCAAGAGGTTCTCGCTAGACGGTTGGATCAAGGGTCAGATGCAGAAGGCAGTGATACTCGACACGACACGCATTGTCCGAAGGTTCCTCAGTCCTAATCGCTGGTAGCTTGGGCCCTGCCCCGATGCCGGTGGCATCCTAGTTTTAAGTTTTTTATATATTTTTTTTATTTATGAGTGTTATAAAATAAATGACCTGAATAATAATAATAAATCTTAATTGCCACAAAAGAAAATTACATAATTAACACAAACATTTAATAGGCCAAATATTGTGTGATGAACCTCAGATGCCTAAGCTAGACTTGAGAAAGTCTGTAATATAGGCATCTGCGTGTCCCTAGTTACATATTATTTGTGCCAGTTACAGATTGCAATAAATCAAAGTAAATAACAATTATGAATGACATATGATATTTTTATGAAAATTGAAAATGGAGAAATTTAACTAATTAGTTATAGTACAATGGGCAAAATAAAAATATTAAATTATTAGAATTGAAGCCTTCTACCTCTATCTATATACCTTCTATAAATGGTGTGTTAAAATGTTTGCTTGTGTATGAAAGAACGCCCGTGAGCGTGCATGTGCGTGTGTGTGTTTGTTTGTGTGTGTATGCGGAATGAGGAGTGCAATTATGTGAGCTCTTATTGGAGTTATTATATATCTTATTGGAGTAAGTAATTTTATTTTAATAGTGATTCTGTTTTTTCATATCTATAAGTGAATAATATATCTGTAACAGCTTTTTTAAGTTTATAATAATTAAGCTTTTGCAAATTTATGTGTTTAGCCAATTGATTTTATATATGACCACCCAGAAAACCAGAGAATCTCTTGGCAAAAACTGTGTTACATTTAGGAACGACAAAAACATTGCTGATTTTTCGTTTATTCTTCCACTTAAGCTCGTGCGGTTGGATCTTTTGCTGTCACAGTATCAATCTGAGGATAAATTATTGCCTTACTGTTAAGACTTTGGTCTGCTCATATAATGTCTCAGTTGGAAACCTAACAGGTAAGAAGTTCATCACCTTTAAAACTGCACGCTGAGCTCGCTGTAGTCTTATCAATGTCGTTTTCGCACATCCTCCCCAAGTATCTACCCAGTACATAAGCAGCGATTGACAAAGTGCGAAAAAAATATATATTAATATTTTCCTGTCTGCTACATGGCGTATATTCTTAAAAATGGCTATAAGCTTCCGTACTTTGGCTGCCAGATTTTTTATATGTAACTGGAAGCGTACAGTGTAATCCAGTGTAACACCTAAATATTTAATTGATTGAACTCTCTCTAGTTTACTTAATGAACATGTATTATTGGAACATAACCTTGAAGCATTATAACTTTGGTACATGATACATACTTAAAATTGAGAATATCATAAATTTTAATTTTCTGTGCATTCAGGCTTAAGAGACTTTGCGTTAACCAATCTGCCACTTTATTGAATCCTTCCTGTGCATCTTGGAAAACTTGGTCCCAACTCTCTCCCCGGAACACAAGAGCTGTGTCATCAGCAAAGGTGAAAAGGCCGTTACGTAATTTTAGGTTACATAATTCATTTATGTAGACCAAGAAGAGAGTTGGACCCAGTACGCTAACCTGAGGTACACCATATTTTACTAGTAGAGGTTCAGTCAAATGTCCTGCCAGTTTTACACATTGCGTTCGATTTTTTTAGGTAACTCGAAAAAAATTGTAACTGTAGACCCCGTACCCCCGAATTTTCCAATTTCTGAAGTAAGTAGTAATGGTATTCACACGGTGTCAAACGCCTTTGCAAGGTCTAGAAAGATTGCAAGGCACTTATCAACAGTATCGACAGCTTTTACGACATAGTTAAATGAGAAACCGCATCAGCCGTAGACCAATTTTTACGGAAACCGTATTGGTTTAATGAGATTGCGTTTGTTTTATCAAGAAAGCTAGTCAAGCTTATATTGACTAGACGCTCTAGTATCTTTGATAGGGATGGCAAAATTGATATCGGCCTATAATTGCTAATTATATCTTTCCTCCCGGCTTTGAATATTGGAACAATCACAGACTTTTTGAAGATAGAAGGGAAACAACCCGTGGAAAACGCTAAATTAAAGATGTAAGCCAAATGACCAGCAATAGATGTTATATTGTCTTTAATGACTTTCATTGGAATATTGTCAATACCAACCACAAAAGAACTCTTGATTGAATTGACTACAGAGACAATCTCAGAAATGTCTGTAGGAAGAGTTACGAGAGAGTCGGAGGATGAGGAGAAATTACGTATATAACTTATCATTATTGAGTTTGGAGACTGAATTATTTTATTTGCTAAAAATCCACCGATACCAGCAAAATAACAATTAACCTCATTTGCGGATTCCAATGTAGAGGAGATAACGACACTAGATCGTGAGGTTGGTTTTTTGGGGTTTTAAGTGTGTTATATCATTTATAACCCGCCATAAATATAGCGTTGCCATTTGTCTGGATTTTTTGGTCCTTGACAGGATTTCGGTTAGACTTGGATATTCTCAGGATTTCTGGATTTTCAAACAATTCATAATATAATACTTAAAGTTTTATTTCTTGACATTTGGGAACAATCGAAATTTGCTAAGAATAATAATCATCACAAAAAAATAATTAAACTTTAATATGTTATGCCTATTTTAATTGATTATAATGTACCCACTCAATTTTAATTTTACGCGACATTATACTCCAGGTGCTTCAGTTATAGACAAAAATGACTATTTTAGTGGCTCCTAACATAAGTACAATGTGCTACCGTAATTACTACGTATGTCGCACACACACATGTGGGCGTTTTAGCAAAATGTCGAGACTTTTTATAAGAAATCAGTGGTCAGAAACTCTGTTGTGTAGTACCTATTCTGGTTGATGGCCGCACCGTCCTTTATGAAAAATAATGTGGCACAAAATTGGGCATCTCTTTCCACTGTCTCGGCTCAGACCCTTCGATAAAATATACCCTTATTATATTTTATCGAAGCTCAAACCAAATAACTCTTTTATTTGGTTTATGCCCAGTGTGTATAACCAGGAGATGTGGAGAACCGTCATGTGAGGGTATAGATTGCATAATATGAGTAGGTATACACCGCGGGTCCACTGTCAACCTAAGTAAAAATTGTGTACTCTAGAGTTGTAAGTGATGACTTGTGGTAGTAATGTTCCTTAAATACGTAAGCAGTGTAAAGGGATGTTTGTACTATGCATTATAAACGATGCCACGTGTGTCGCTATAGGTTAATTTATAGAGATTTCTTCCGATTGGCAGTCCACACACATTATCCACATGTGCGAACAACCGGGGGTCCCGCTAGGTATACGGACACTGTAAACATGGTTTCAATTCTATATAATTTGCCGTAGTGTAAGTTAATTAGCCTATTAAGTTGAAATCATTTTTTCCTATTGTTTTAGTTGGCACTATACGAGGAGAAAACACTATCCAAAATGATGAAGATTTCATACGTTTCTTTTGTTCATGGTGTCAAAGGACAAAGAGATGTACTTTTGCACAATTAAACCATACTGAAGTAAGTTTATAAGGTATTTTTATTATTTCTTTGTAGGAACTGATAGAACAGTATGCTTGACTGCTTGTCCTCCAACATGGTGCAGTGACTAATATATATTTTTTTATATAAGTACACTGCAACTCTTCTCAGAATATCAGATAGCTACAGTTAAATTAAAAAAAAAACTTATTGTATAAACAAAATGAAACAAGAAAGAAAGTATTTTTAGAGGTGTAGTTTAGTGGCCATTTAACACGTTTTGAGCGCGCTAACGGCACAGTACAGTTACAAATTATTAAATGATTTCTAACATTTGAAAATATTCGAGAACCCCAAAGTCTACAAACATGCCACTCATACTTCGTTATCGTAAGCATTGCAATACGAAAATTGTAAATTTGATGATGACAAAGAAAATAGTACCTAATAGTTTAGAAGTATTAAATTCTGAGTCAATTGAAAAATAGATTATTAAATAAATAATGTGTGTGGGAGATATCGTCGAACTTTTTTTATTCATTTTATAGGCAATGCCAATGTGAGTGGAATAAAAAAATCGTTTAAATATCCGCCGCGGTTTCTCTGGTTGACGCGCGTCAAGTCAATTTTGTATGAATCTAATAAAAAAATCTTATAAAAAAAATAGCCCAGGTCACGATGTAAAATTCACCAAGTTGTAATTTGCGAAAAGCTGGGTTCTTACGAGCAACGACTACCTCAGATTCTCCTGCACACCCTCACGGAGTGCGGAGATGGTATTATTTCGCTGGGACTGGGCTTATTTTCTATGGAGCTTGAGCATTTTCCTTTAATCAGATGTTTTCGGTTTAATTTCGAAATTATTTTTATCAAAAATCTAAAAATATATAAAATAATTTACATAATATTAAAAATTGCTTATTGTTTTCAGGAATGTGACTTCCAAAAATATAGAAACATTATAATACCACCTGCTTGTGTACAAATAGATAAAGGAAATGTCAAAAATATAAAACCTTTGCAGGCAGAGGGATGGGAACCTCTAATTATTTTAGGTACACAATGAACATTAATGTTTAAAACTTTTATTATCTTTTTATGCCATTAGTTATGTTTTTTTTTCAGCCAATCGCAAGTCTGGTAGTAACAGAAGTGATGAAGTTCTATCATTATTTAGAGGATTATTAAATCCAGTTCAAGTAAGTGTTTTGCTCTATTTCTAAGTGATTAAGGCATTGAGTACTGACTGACGGACACATTCAATATGCGATAGTTGTGAGCCTCGGACGCTTGGCAGCGCTGCGCAGTGCGCAGGTAAGACTATAGAGTTCTCCCGGCCACATGATCTTGACGACACAGTTTAATTAATACTATCAACAACCACAACTAATAAACCTTCGTAATAATTTGCAGAATGGATAAATTTGGTCTAAGAGGACACTAGGCGTTATTTTGGTTTTAGGAATTTGTGCGAGAAATCGGCACATTACTATGCATAATATGAATAATGCATCGCCACATTCATCACACACACTTATTATTTACACAATATTTTATTCGGATGGGGTTCAAACTATGAGAAGATAGCCGAAAAATCTAGATAATGACATCCCGCATGCTATGAAGCAAGCTATGAAACTGATGTGTTGGAGCCCCCTTGAAGAATATTATAATTAAATATCTAGTCTAATATGCATCTTTGTGATTTGGGTCAACATTATACACATTATATCAGAAGTTCGGATTTGTAACTCAAACCAAATACGAGCTATGTGATAACAGTCGGCCGGTCAGACGTAAATTCAGAAAGATAGCTGAGTCACATGAATGAGCTCCGTTTTACCCTCTGGGTACAGAACCCTATAAGTATTAGTATTTTGTTTAAAGCTTGGTTAGAGTAGTACCTACGTATTTTTACTAACCTTTGTTTTATAAATAAATTATTGTAGAGCCCAGTGCTGCAGTGGTGGAACGTAGCAACAAGCCGATTCACACCGAGTTACCTTGACGAATCACAAACTTGTACTCTTTCTGCTGTGTCTTTGGCTATGTTGAATTTGTAGCCTTACTTCTTGTATCTACCACATACATTACATTAAACAACTAAGTTCCATCTAAGCTTATAGATATAGTGGTAAATAACAATTTGTGTTGTTTTAATAAGTACAGGGAACTTATTGTAATCTTTCGTAGGTGGTAGACATCAGTGTGAGTTCGCCTGAGAGCGTGGTGCAGTGGCTTCCGGAGCGCTGCCGCCTGTTGGTCGCCGGCGGGGATGGCACCGTCGCTTGGGTTCTCAACGCGCTTAATAGCGCTCCTCAAGTCAAAGTTAGTATTATTCTCAATGCACATTTCCAAACGACGACGCTGCACCTGCAGTCGGCGGTGAGTACACTTGCAGGTGAAGTTGCACGGTGCAACCAACTATGAATCTGTAATAAGACAACACACCAAAAAGTTCAAAAATCATACGAGTTTGCAAAAAAAACAAAGCTATAGTCTGTTTTTATTAACAAACGAGTACTGAGTATGTCTCTCGCGCATTTCCGATATTGACAGAGTGAGATGGGTCATTGCCGTCATTGGCCAATGCCTTGTTCTTGTTTTGAAATTGTTAAGGCCCGTTCATATTGAATACTTCTGAAATTTACTCCAGAAAAAAATATTATGTTATTTATATGGAAAACTCATAACCAATTCTTTCATAGCAGTCGGGGGACGGTTCCCTGGAATAGTTCCTTACAGGTCCCCCGACTGCTATGAAAAGATTGGTTATGAGTTTTCCATTTTTGGGTACAATGGTGTTTTAATTGCACAATAAATATAATCTATTTAGTACCTACCTTGTGGCCATTCAACATTAAAATCTTGTAACTTGTTTGTAACTTTTTAGTTCATCTCTTGGTACGGCAGGCGTGTTTTTTATTTTTTTGAATTATTTTTTTATTCAGTTACGTTCTTAGAATACACCATTACAATATTATAGTATACTAGAAGAACGATTATAAGTCACTAGCTTTGCTCGTGTTAACCTTGGTCTTCTTTAAATTTTATTTTAAATTTAATGAAGAGAGAAATATAGAAACACCTGGTTCGTAGTTAGCTTAGTGCGGGAATTAATGTAAACTCAAGCTCAATAATTAAAGTCAAATTCAATTCATTACGAACAATACTCGTTCTTCAATGGACTCAAGCATGAAATTTCAATTAAAAAGATATGAAATCAACATACAAATAGCAACTTTGATATCAATAATTTTTTTATTACTGATGGTGGCCACAATCTCCCCCGGTGATAAGTGAAGATGTGGTGAAGGTAATAAACAGGCTTTACCTAGAATAAGAACTGGCTCTCAAGGACGCTGGTAGGCACGATTAGGTGCTTGCGGACATATTGGAGTGGTATCTAGCCAGGCGGGATTTCAGCGGGAAGATACCATGCAATTTTCACGCTGAATTGTGTTGTGTACCTACATATTAATATAAACATGGAAGCATTATTTGTGTACAGGCTGCTGTGGCTATTTTACCGATGGGCACCGGTAATGACCTGTCGCGGGTTCTCGGCTGGGGGCCCGGCTGCACGTCGCATTTGGATGCGCACTCCATCATCAGCACCGTCAAAGAAGCCACCCAGCAAGCTCTGGATAGGTTAGTCCAATGGTATATGTATCTTGAGATGTGGATATTATCAATTTGATTTCGCATACCCGCAGTAAAAACAACGAATGCAGCAAAAGGTCCATGCATATGCGCCATATATAGGGGAATAATCTCAGTAATATTTGACTACGGGGTTCACCTATTGTGATAGTTTCAACAGGTTAATGATGCTTTGTAATTAATTGTTAAAACAAGATCACACATATAATGCAATAAAGAATTGAGAATTGAGAAGAATTGAGATCTTAACCATTCTATCGGGCTGATGACCGATGTTTATATAATAACGAGCACAGCCCTAACAAAGCATTCTCGCTTATCTGCCACTCGATTATTTGTCATTTTCAGTTAGATAATTCGCCTTAATAACTTTTTCGTGGCCACACGAACTCAAAAAACGATGCTCCAGTCTGTTGGTCGTTAAAACGTAAGACAAGAAAAAACTACGACAAAAAACAAGTTAAACTAAAATAGTTTTATATAAAACATGTGAAATTATTTTTTTTTTGTTGTAATAAATAATTCTAATTTAGTTCTTCAAATCAGAATTGTTTCTATACTATAGGTAATAATCTACCGATGGACAGAACTTTGTGGTGGCTGAGTATCGAAAAATACATCGAGAATATCATTGATACATTACTAAGTAGAACACTACTTTTCACATTTATTGCAAGTAAATAATTACAACTCTTAACAAAGGTTGCAACGACGATTTAAATATTTATACGTAATGTGTAACGTATGTCAATTAGTCAGCTGTCATATGTTATACATGGGTCATATTTGTTATTTAAAATAAATCGTCCTGCGAACGTTAACGAAGAGTTTCGGCGAAATTTTAATCTTGGGATTCTTTCGTATAACAAAACGTCGACAAAAAGTGTTTTCGGCCTTTTAAAATCCTTTGAATGAAGAAGGATTCTTTCGTAAAACAAACCGTCGTCAAGGAGTGGTTTCGGCGAACCTTTGGCGAATCATTTCGTAAAAGCGACAATCGTTTAAGCGTTGTCTTCGGTTAATCATATCTTTCGATGAAGGGTGATTTGAAGGGTTAGTGGCATACGCACCAATGTCAATGTCAACTCCCCCCGTGTCAGTTGCCCACGATCTCAGTTCCCTCCGATAAATTTTGAGCGAATATTTTTTTGTGATTTGTACTGTCAGCAGCGAAAGTGTATTTAAAGTTATTTAAAAAAAATGAGGGCACACAAGTTTAGGTTGGTTGGAAGAAATTTTTATCATAGATAAGCTTACTTATAATAAGAACTTACTGTATATATTATGCAAGTATAAGAATAAATAAAGGATTATAAGAAAAATAAAGGAAAGACTGATTTTCTACGATCATTTATTAATTTGAAAGTTTCATTGTAAATATCAACAACAATATTAACATTACAGCAGGCAAAAACAGCATTTATAAATCACTTAAAATTGTACAAAGTAATAAACGATATTAAACACTAAATAAAAGGAAATCAACAATCATAAAACATTTAACATTACTAAAAGAAAAAACTAAAAGTTAGATACTATAAGGGGTTAAGTATGAAATTGCCGTTTTGTACTGAAAAATTGAAATTGTTTTTTTTTAATTACACATTTTTATTTAATTAAAATACCACATACCATCACTATCTATAAATTGCTGCCATCTAATAAGAATGTCATCAATGCCTTTGCGATAGAACTCTGGTGATCTAGATTCGACAAACTGTGTGAAAACATTTTGTACTGCCTCCTGGGAAGAAAACTTTTTATCACATAGAAAATTGACCGAATCACAAAAAAATACAGAGGGTGACGAATGGTTTCTAATCGCAATTCCTGTAGAGTTAAAACGGTTTCTCGTGCTGTATGAGGTCTCGCGTTATCATGAAGCAATAATGGTGAAGATCGATTCATGAGTCGGGGATGTTTCATTACTAGTTTTGCAATCATTGTTTGGAGTTCGGTACGGTAGGCATCTGCCGTTATTGCTTGACCAGATCGGAGAAAGCTATAGTGAATAACACCTTGCTGAGACCACAAAACAGTAACCATTGCCTTGGTAAGCTTTGCTTTAGGACACTGCTGCGGTTATATTTTTATTTCTCTTACAATAAGGTTAATGCGATAATTCTGTTTTCATCTTTGATGTAAATCAAACATTTCAACACAACAAGGGGCTTACATTTTGAGGGGATTAATATATGAAGTGGTTCCTTGAAATTTTGTTATTGGAACTTTCAAATCTTTGCTATGCTTTCTAAATAATGTGTTTTTCACCCTTCTGAATGCTGGAATGTCCAAAGTACAACAATAATATTTTAATTTTGAAAAATTTCAAAATACGCCTTTCAAAAATTATTTGCACTGATATATAGTTTTTGCATAATTCTGTTTTCACTTTCATCTGTGTTTCTGGGTGCCGACTATTGTTATCAGTAACCCAAATTTTATAATTTGTAAGAAATGCGCTGGACTGGATGGTCATTTATAGTTAAACCCGTCAGAATTGAAAGATTACGAGAACAATAGAATTTCATTCATAGTACCGGCAGTCCCGTTTCCCCGATATAATACCTAGCTAGTATGCATACATTTTGAATTTTGAATCTTGCATTTTAATAACACAATTGTATGTGTTATTAATACGCAAGATATAAAAACCATTCGAAACAATTGACTAAATATAATTTTAGCAATTATTATATTGAAATAAATATATTATTATCAAGAGAAACTCTTTTTTGCTAACGGTACATTTAATATATGGTAATTATTTCTTTCAATCAAATATATCGGGGGAACTGAGATCGTGGGCAACTGACATGGGGGGAGTTGACATTGGGTGCGTATGCCACTAACCCGATTTGAAGAACCATATCAGGCTCGGGTTCAGAACACTTACAACGGACTGTAATGTGGTTATGTATGGCAAACATGAACATTTTGTATGATGATGAACCCCTACATTCCTACTCGTTTAAATAACTCGAATGCATTTAATCACTTATATCTTCCATGTTTGATAATCTAACAATTTAACAATGTTTAAGTAACTTTAACCGAACTTAATGTTCTTAACGTTCCAGATGGAAGGTGACAATAAAGCCGAAGCGGTTCGTGTTGGGGCGGTTGCGGCCGGAGCGCGTTCTCTATGCTTACAACTACGCGAGCATAGGGGTAGACGCGCAGGTCGCACTCGACTTCCATCATGCGCGTACGCAGTTCCTTTACCGATACGCCAACCGGACGCTAAACTATGTAAGTGTTTTTTTAAATATTTTTATGTGTGCAATAACGCATGCTCTGCGGATTACATTACAAAATTACAAATTTACGAGAGGAAAAATTAAAGTCATGTGCGGGATTCGAACCCGCGTCCATCCACCCCTTTAGCCGAGGTATGCTCTAATCCAATTGAGCTAACATGGCAATGAGTCCTAACTCATTTTTTTCCTATCGTTCTTTAATCATCGTAATGGGATGGAGCGACATCTATAGTTCAACTTACGTTGTACTACAAACAAGACTAATTTTGCAATCAGCTTTAAACTTGTTAATGATGACTGCAACTTTCAACTTAATTATTGTTTTGAAAATTTCGGCATCATGCAAGCCTTGACAATGACGAGATCAATTAGTATTATGCTTAATTCTGGTCCTAAAATCTCAAATAAGGGAGTGATCACGTTTCGACGTTTTTATGGAGAAATGACCGACCAGTTCAACCTTAATACTGAACTGTGGTCAAGAAGCAAATTCTCGAAATGCTTTATAAAGACCGTTCCGATACTTTACGGATAAACTTTACAGGGTATAGTATCAACAAAGAGGGTTCTTGTATGAATATCAGATCGCGTACGCATTTTTGGGTGTGGGTCGCGCGTTGGATGACGGCGGGTGCGGAGGGCTGGAGCGGCGACTTCGCGTGAGGGCGGAGGGCGCACCGCTCGACCTGCCGCCGCTGCAGGCGCTTGTCGCGCTCAACATTCCCTCATGGGGCGCCGGTGTCGATCTTTGGAGTAAGCACTGTCTGTTCTCAGCTCACAATCTGTATTGATAGCTATTGGCTTAGACTTGGGCTATCAAATTTTAGTTGACCAAACTGTTAGCATCATACGCACTCGATTTCGGGTAGTTGTAAAAGAAATTCAGTTGTTATCATTATCTATGATGTGCTAAAATTCTTCAACATTAAAGTATGCTGCGATAATATTACTGTGGCTGCGCTGTTCTAAAAGCTAACTTTCTCGTGTACTGTTTTTGCAACAAACAATGCTGCACGGAGGCTTGGCGGTTGTGCGATATGCCTAGTATATTAATATGGCCAGTGAGGGCCACACAATATAACTAGAGTGTACAGTGCAGTATAACTCAACGTTGATAAGTCACCTCAAGACTGTGCGTGAGAATGTATGGCGAGCTACTCGCTTTGCCGCCGCTGCTGCAGGCACTCGTCATATCCCTAAATACTAGAAGTGTTTTTTTTATGCCTGATAGGTTAGCCTTTGACCACTATCTCACCTGATGGCAAGTGATGATGTGGCCGAGGATGTTGTTCAGGTTAACCTAGAATTACTGGCTCTCAAGGACAGCTGCCGGAACACACCTTTAGTTGCTTGGTGACAGATTTTCTACTTGAGGGTGGTAGCTAGCCAGGCGGGCATTGGCAAAATGCCCTACCACTATATGCAACATCTGAATATTATGAATGTTAAGGGGCCGATGCGTCTAAAAGAGGCTTTTCGGTTGCGAGCACCTCATTAAATATGATATGGATCAGAGATTTAACTTAAGAATGTATATTTTTTACTCTTCAGAACAGAGTTCTGTAAAAGAAAAACACGATTTAATTAAATTTCCAAAACTACTACTATAAAACAAAAAAAATATTTGTCTACGAACGGGATTCGAAGCCGCCACCCCTCAGGCCCTCAGGCCGGGTCATGTTCTGGCAATTTGAACTACTGTGATAAAGGTGAGTCATAGTTAGAATTCATGTTTTCTTTCTTATTATTTAACCGTGATATAGGGACGCATTAATTGAATTTTCTCGAAAGAGTAAATCGCCGAATAAAAACTCCTTTTACACACATTTTTCGATAAATCTGTTACACCCTTTATCATAAACAACCGGTTCGTACTTTAATGGTTTAGTACCTTGTCGATGTTTCTAAGGTCTAACAAAACAAATTTTCGATTTATTACTCTCTTCATTTGCACGCGGAAGTGTAAGCATTATACTTGCCTCTAGTCAAGGGGCTATTTTGAAACCTTTGCGTCGTGTACATTATGAAAATTATTAAATTGTTTCGCAGATAGATCACACATATAATATATTGTATACTACTAGCGGCCGCCCCGGCTTACCACAGGTATTTACCACTATAAAATGAGATGTAAGCTATCCTATCTTTCAATTTGGATCAAATAGCACACGGTGTGCAAATCAAACTTAAAATTTGTTCAATAGTTTAGGAGTCCATCGCGGACAAACAACGTGACACGTAATATTTATATATAAAGAAATACTTGTATATTATACAGGGTTATTGGTAAAATGCTAACAACCTCTTAGGGTTGACTTCTGCTAGTCCTAACAAATATTTTGAGATATTTTTTGTTTCGAAAAAAAAATCTTTAATTAATTTGTTTTTGGTTTTTTTATATGTTTTTGACGGAGTAAGTCCGAGCCCCACCTTATGTTAAAAGTCTCTTGTGCCTGTAAATTATTATTTTATATTTTTCATTACTTTCTTCGATGTAAATATTCAAAACTCTATTCAAAGGGAGCACAGCGCGGTCCAGTGTTGCCGCGGAGGACGCTCTTGACTCGGAGTAAGAATTAAAACACAAAAAAATAAACAAAAAAATAGTCCCATAATGTTTGTTAGGACTAGCAGAAGTCAACCCTAAGAGGTTGTTACCGTTTTACCAATAACCCTGTATATAAATATAATTTTATTTTATATTTCCAGGCATGGGGTCTGAGGGTGAAGTTGAAGACCAATGCATAAGTGACGGAAAACTGGAGGTTATTTACTATTTCTAGATTTAGAATGGCTTCTTGTGGCGTATGATAACAATTGAAGGAGAGACGACGATGGAATACTTTAAAATCCACATACTTCAATCCAATCCACTATATATTCCAATCATGATTACATTCTAATTTTGATTGTAAAATCCACTTCGTTAATGTTATAAAGCCACATTAATTTGATGTCAATTTCTAAGTTGTGATTTTATTCGATATTTATTTTTGATTTATGCAAATGTTATATCGGCAGGTGGCGGGTATATCATCTTCCATCCACATTGCGCGACTCCAATGTGGATTGGCTGAGCCATACCGCTTCACACAAACATCTAACCTCATGGTAAGTGTCGTTGTATAATTTCTATACTGTTTCAAAGCCGCTACTACAATTCAACGAAGTTTCGTTTTTCGTGTTACGAGCGACACTTTAGGCAACAAAAATCGAATTTGCGATACGAAGTTCGTTGTTTCTCATAATCTGTGGTCGGACCGTATCGTTCATAACAAATCTTGCCCCGCTATGGAATCTTGTAGGTATACTCTGAGAACGCTATTATGTCTCAATCAATTTTAAGTGTAAAATTAGAGAAGTTAAACAACATTTTCACATGGTAAGTCTGAGAGTCCTATGTAGTTACGGATCAGCGAGAGGTGTCGTTACTGTTGTAGAAAATACAGGTAGGACATTTAAAAACTACGTTAATTTCTTCGTTCTCCATAGATATTTATATCCTCATTAGTGTTCTTTTTGCATATTCAGAACTCGACTTTGACTACATAAAAGCAAACGAATAAATTATTATTTCATGTTTGGAAAATGTACAAACCATACGAATCCTATTTAAAAAATAATGTGCTATTCATAATCTACATAGGCAAATGCTTGCAAGTCTATGTTACGAACGAAGTTTAACAAAAGTAAGCCAATTAGATGTTTTGCGGATACCTATGTTTCGGACCCGGAGTTGGAAACTTCGACGAATTAGAGTAGGGGCCCAGGTCGCTAAGATTATAATGCTCGAGCGACAGTTCATAAAGCATGTCGGATGACGAAGCGAAGGATGGCACGCAATTCACATTCTATTTTCATCTTCACGCTCTCTTGGTTCGTACGTTTTTTGTGTGATGACCCGAAGTTCTTACTACCTAGTTGAATGTCATAGATAATGGACACAGAAAAAAGTATTGTAAAATATTAGCAAAATTAAATACATCGTTTGTTTCAAACGTTGTGTTTTAAAATGATTATTCATAATTTGTTTTTGTCATCCAAGAGCAGACGCTCCCAATGGAATAAAACCCTTAGTTAATCAAGAGTCAGATTGACCCCAGAGCGTTTTAAAACATTCATATTTCTCTCGTATTTTTAATTTACCCGTTTCATTTCCTGGTAGCTTCCTAAGGTGTGGTGAATATAAAAAAAATAGAAACATTAACTTCGCTAGCTAGAACGGGTGTAATAGGAGAGTTTAGGGACTTTAGGGTCAATGGTAAACCGTAAAGTTAATATATTAAAGTAAATGTATCTGTCTTGTTGGATTTTATTCGTAATTAGCACTCCAAAAACCTCAATAGGGACAACAATATTATTTGTAAAACAAAAAAATTAGTCAGCTATCTTGGAATTCAAAACGAATGTCATTTTTGTAATCAGCCCACTAGGAACCTAGTGATAGCAATAACATTACAAAAAAATAAGTCAGCAATCTTGCATTTCAATTCTTACCTAGTCAGAATAAGAATCGATCTAGAAAATATAAGATTACACAGACTTTTTTGATTAGTGTTTGTAAATAACTAAAGTACACTAAATTTAACACAACGATCATCGTAGACGGATTTTGCGTGACATGACAACCCTACCTTCTATTAATAGCATTCCTATTTCTTAACCTTTTCGTTCCGGCCTTGGTATTAAATTCGCAGTTAACGACAACGTTGTCGCTCCCACTTTAAACATTAATACTTATAAATTTAATACATCATTTACCTACGGTTTAATTTTACTCTGAACACATTTTACAGTTTGTGCACAAGAATTTCGAGCCGAATAGGTACTGTTAGGTAATATTAGGAATTTATAATTTTATATTTAGTATCTTTTTAAAGTAGGCAATAATGCATAGTCCAGCATTACAGTAAATAAAAATATTTTATTTACTGTAAAGCTTGGGGCAGTTGACTACGACCGCAATTTCGGAGTAATAAAAGTAATATTTTGTTTCCTTGCCTTACACTATGAATAAACATGTAAAGAAATGTAAGTCAAGCTCAAAAACAACAGAACGCAAACCTTACCGCACCGGGCGTGGATTAAAAAGTGTGCTGTGCGGCGTGACAACATTACATTGACGCGACCAATCAGGTGCGATGATGAGATCATTTCTAAGTGCCATATCAATTAAACAATCCAATTGAATTTGGAAGACTGTGCGTGTTTTGTTTTAATTATCAATTTGAGAAGTCCGAAATCAAAGCGGTAACCGTAGTACACTTCTTTACATATTTATTCGTAGCGCGTACGCCACTTTTTATCTGAGGGTGTTCAGTTTGAACTCATCCAAGGATTGATTTCAGATTGAGCTCGAGGGATCGTGCGCTATGCAAGTGGACGGCGAGCCGTGGATGCAAGGCCCTGCGACCATTCTGATAGAGCCTGCGGGACAAAGTCTCATGCTGCGAACTAGCAACAACCATAGCTCTGATTAAACTTAATTATCTGGTCTACTGAACACCGCTCGAGGCAGATGTAGAACGAGGTTATGCAGCGACGAGACCAAGCGAGATTCATTTCTCCAAACCAAAACACTGACACTTCCTGTAAATTTTATCTAAATTTTTTGAGGTATTTCTTAGTGATAAATTTGCATTTTAATAGCAATATTAAATTTAATTTTTAATATTATAATAAATACTTATAATTCGCCAAAATTCCACAAAGGTGTTCAAACTGAAAATCAAGAATGATCAAAAGGGCGCAAAATTCTAATAAAGAATCAAAAACTCAACTAGAATACAGAGCACCGATATTGTCCTTACATATTTAAACATATGTATGGACAATATAGTATATATATATACCTATTTAAATAATTTTCTGGCAGCAGCTAATAGGGTTTATTCCTATTTATGTGTTTTGTGAATTAAAGTGAACGTTGAAGTCACCAGCGAGAAAATATTTTTATATGTTTCTAGGTCATCTTACCATTACAACACACTAATATATATTTTCAAGAATAGGAGATTATTCACGATATTTAATATATATATTTATTTAATACTCATTGAATTGACTGCATTTGTTAAAGGTAAATGTAATATTGGATATTTTTTTATTTCAGGTGTAAGTTTCATATGAAATCATGTGTTTAATAACTTTTCAAGATAATACAAGTAATAATATATGAAACTCGTCAATAATATGTTCAATAAATACCTAGAAAGGTTATTCATACATACATACATAAAATCACGCCTCTTTCCCATAGCGGTAGGCAGAGACCACAGATTTCCACTTGTTACGATCCTTACATATCTCTCTCGCTTCATCTACACTCATCAATCCTTTCATACATAAGCGTCGGTTTAAGGTAATCCTGACCTGGCCTTTTTTCAGAAGATCTTCAATATGATTTCAGAACGTTCGCCTAGGTCTTCCCCTTCCAACACTTCCGTTCACTTGTCCCACGTATACCTGTTTAGTCAATCTCATTTCATTCATTTTCTCTACATAAACCCATATAAAAGTAGGTTAAACCTGTTTAAATTAAGAGTTTCCACCTTAAGCGGACAGAGCTATACGTAAATAATTTGAACGTTTCTACTATGCTTTTATAATATTTAGATATATAGATATTTATTTATTATTGCTCCATTAAAATACATATTTTATTCTTACAAACAAAATCTTTGTAAAGTGTCACAATGGGCGACCTTGTCACTAATAGTGATCTCTTCCAGGCAACCTTTATATTATTTATATTTATGTAGTTACGTAAAAGCCATAAATAGATTTAATAGGCACATAAGTACTTACCTAGTCAGTTACAGCTATATATTGTATTAATTAAGAACACCACACATCAGCATTTTTTACGTCCTTGGCAACGTTGATATCAGGGGCTATCCTTGTCAACAACTTTTAATATGGGTTCGTATGTGCATTTCATTCTTTACATATTTTTTTTTTCCGGCAATATAGTATGTATACCTATTTAATATACACAATATGTGCCAGCATTTTGATCACGCGTCGCATCGACCAAGCGCTCAGATAGGTTTTGGAAAATACGATGAGCTCCCGGTCCCCACGGACCCAACGTCTCTACACCAATTCTTTACATAAATAAGCATGTATATACGATATGTACTGTTAATAATTAATTTATTATGTATATGTACTCAGTAGATAGTAAAATTATGTCCGTGTCCTTCCTCAATAATATACGTCCTATTGGCTTAGTTCATTAGATGAATGCGTAGAGTTGAGTATATGATAGTATTTGATAAATATATACGTATTTTATGGTGTATTCCCAAGATACTCCAAACCTTTTTACATTGGATGTTCTTGTGCTGTCCTTGTTAGCAAATACATACTGTGTTGTAAGCTACCAGAGGCCGTTTAAATTATGAGTGCAATAATGGTAACTTAATTAGTAAGGTTATTCTGCCGTAATAGGTAGCACAAAATCATATACCAACATGAACTCTAAAAACATAACGCGGCGCGTTAGAGTAATGAGTTTGTGCTGTCATCCTTCTAAATTATAGGTGGTGCGATTTCGCTAACCAAAGGCACACCAAAAATTCTTGAGCTCCTTCATCCAAAGGATTAAAAGAGCGTTACCTGGCTCACACTTATTTTGTAGTAACCCCCATGAGTATGATCACTAGAAAGTGATTCAAACGTGGGCAATAATAAATGTCAACAATAATATATACTTACGTGATTCAAATATTTTTGTTGAGATATAATTAATGTTTTAAAAAGATTTGATATTTTGAAAGTGACAAACATACCTACTTTGCTCTTCATACACCCTTTCAAATTTCAAACTTATTTTTGTCATGAAAAGCTAAAGTTGCGTCGATTCTAATATCTAATATTCTAGTATTTTAGGTCCTTATTCAACATGTGCACTATGTATCTGGATATTAAATCTTTGAGGCAAAACAGCAGATAAGTATAAAATATAATGGTTTCTATATATTATGATTACAAGCACTACCGCGTACTAAGCGAAAATTATAAATTTACAAACATTTTGTATTCCAATAGTTTGTAAATTTAAAATATAATGGTATTTTATAAATTGTGTTAATTTCTCTAAATATTGTGTAAAATTATATAATTACTTTACTCCTTTACTACACCCTAACAGGGTTATGTAATTGACGTTACATGTGAACATAGTGCATTAAAAGAAATAAATTAATAAAATAGATCTAGGTACTTATTACGTTAATACTTACATAGTTTTGACATTCACAGGCACAGGAAACTTTAGCTCTGATATCTTCGCGTATACTTATTATTGATTACTCGGTGTGTGAACGCAATGTATTTGTTGAGTTCTTAACGGCCGCGGCGCTGATTGTTCCTACGGGTAGTGACGAAAACGACAACAGGCGATCCAACTGCTCTTTTTGGCACTGTACCATAAACAAATAAGTCAGCTATTTTGAATCCATAATTGAATCTCGCTAAATATAATTGTTGTATATGTACTTATTTATATAAAATAGCACTGCTATTGCTAGAGGATAAAATAGCACTGCGAAAGTGTCTAATACCTACCTACGTAGGTACATTTATTGTATACTTATTTTGGAGATGAATTTACACAATCATCATGAAGGCAAACTTTAAATAATGATGTTTGTAGTGTAGATATCAGGTGGTAGAAAAGTTGTATTATGTTAATTATGCCAAAGTTTAAATATTCTTATGTACCTGTTCTTTAAATGTATTTAAGGTTTAATAAATTGTATGTCATACCATATTTTGTTTTCTTTTTACTATTCGATAATGTTGTTTTTTTTATGCCTGTTCGGTTAGCCTTTGACCACTATCTCACCTGATGGTAAGTGATGATGTGGTCGAAGGTGTTGTTCAGGCTAACCTACTATTACTGGCTCTCAAATTATGTACCTTAAACTGTAAGGGAACTCTACGTCGGTCGAATTACTGTGGCGTCATCGCTTTGCGGGTACGCAGTGATCTTGAGGTCAAAAGTTGGTGGTTATTCAGTTTTTTTATAGGCATTTGCAGTGAGTCTGGAACTGTGATCAGTGGATGGCAGTACTCATTACCTATTACACGTAAATTAAAACATTTGGCAAAAAGTGGGTGCCTACCATCTACACCTAAGTCTATCTCTTCGGAATTAGGGTGTGATGTTAAGGAATGGAAAGAAAACCAGGCTTTCAACGTCAAGTTTTAATATCAACCACAAACAATGGAATTTTACACCATAACTATACTATACAACATTTAGGTATACATCATTATATTGATGTCATGAACACAACTATTTATATTTGTATACCTTTATAATATTTTAAAATGTATTTAATATTTTTAATACGCAATAATATAACAAATTGTGAATGTTTCACTTGATTATCACATCAAAGCCTGGAAATATAGTTATTTAAACCGTCAAAAAATACAACACATACCTACCTAATAGAGGTAACTATATAATTATTTAGACTAGTTATTTAATGTTTGGAAATCTCACAGATTTTCATAAAGTATAAAAATATAAATAACAAATTATTTCTTAATAAATAAATAAAATCTCGATCTTCACTGGTAAGAATACCTTTCATAATATTTGAGATTATCTTGGGACACTCTTGTTTCACTCAAAATGTTGTATATTTCAATAATAACTTAATAACAATAAAAATGCGATGAAGCGTGACATTATTTTATGGTGAACAACCATTACATTTTATACGCGCCATAAAAATCAAACTAGTTAGTAAAACACGTACTTTCAATGCACCAAAAAATATTTCAAGAACACAAACAAATTTTCTGTCAATTAAGAATGAAGTTTTACACAAACATGTTTTCCTCTCGAAACGTTTAGTATATTTAGTTAAAAATTATTCAAGATTTAACATGTAGGTATGTTTTTTTCACATGTTTATTGTCATTTGGTTAGAGTTAACATATTAGCATATTTAACATCAATGTTTATCAAAAAAAGTGTGTGTTTCCAACTGCATAATACTCAAGTTTTTCTGTTTGAGAATGGAAATACTTTTTATTTTTTAACCTGAGTAAGATTCAGTCGGCGCTACTAAAAATATGACTATTCATCATTGGCAGGCACACACTTAGATCACTTTAAACTTTATCCAAGAATCATTACATTGCTAAAATCGGTTCAGTAGTTTCGGCGTGAATATGAAACCACATTTGCAGTAACATACATAAATAATGTTATGCATTGACGATGAGATGCAACATATTTTAATTGTTTCGTTTTACTGAATTCTAATATGCCCTAAGGAGTAGCAACAGTGGTCTTCAATCCAGATGTATGAGGTTCATCACATAATATTTGGCCTATTATGTTTGTGTTAAAAGATATGCGTGCGTAATTGTTTGTTTACATGCCTCGATTGCGTTTTGCTGTGCGG
Organism: Plagodis dolabraria; assembly: GCA_963854805.1. NCBI lineage: Eukaryota > Metazoa > Arthropoda > Insecta > Lepidoptera > Geometridae > Plagodis > Plagodis dolabraria. The sequence continues at coordinate 16,715,274 of OY978447.1, read as the reverse complement.
AAATAACACATTATGCACTGAGCACGTCACAAAGTTATGAAACAATCGTTCCCGCACCAATTTAACAGGGACAACAACATAATAACGGCGTCAAGCACGATGATACATGATAGACAAGTGGGCCATTTAGAATAATGACTAATACATTAACCGCTTTGTGGTACATCAATAACATCTATAAAGTTTCTGAGGAATGTATGAAAAATTAAAGTATTCAAAAAATATTCTGACTATAAGTAATTAGAAATAATATTTGAAATAATATTATTCCTACAATTTTGGCACCACAAATTAAAATTAAATTTTCACATTAAATACAACCTGTTAGTCTAATACACGTAGTTAAAATTCAATTATTTAAGTAAAAATAAACAAATATGTATTTAAATATTTTGTTACTTGCTATCTCATTCTAGGAACATAATAAATAACACAATCAAATAAATATTTAAAACTTCTGCGTCCCTTAAGTAATCACTAAACATATATGTATACAGAGAAATGTGGTTACGCTCAAGTTACTTTTTTGGCAGATTCGGTATCCTCATTCAAATTTTTAATAAACTTATGTATTTAAAAAAAAACAATGTTTTTACAAAAGTAAAAGAAATCACAAATGCTTATAATTAATAAGAATGATGTCTCTAAAAGGATAGAAATACGATGTAAAAGTTGTTACAAATATGAAGGAAGACTGGTAACTACAATGTTAAGGAATTTGTAAAGTCTCTATGTTGGTGCCTTTAAGTTATAAATAACTAGTTATTATAAGAAGATATTTTGTAAATAAATAATTTTAACAAAATATGTGTACAATTAAATTGTGACACTATTTATAAAATGGTGCTTAGAAATAAATAACCATACATTAAACGTCTACATTAACAATTGCTCTATGGAATATTCATTATCATATTAGAACTAGATCCCAAATCTAAAACACTAAATGCAACTAAACGAAAAAAATCTAATAGTTGCCCACTGAGCACAGTACTAAAACTAACTAAGTATTTGTTAAAAAAATGTTTTCGAATAGAAAGAACTTGCGTTTGATGATAATTTGTAAATCTTTCATGTTAACAACTAAACATGTCACAAAGCATTACATTTTAAAAAAAATGTTGGTGGCTCACAAAATCCTATTCGTGAATAATCAATGAATTATTATGATACAGCTTTCTGGCCGAAGCCAAAGTTCAATCTAAGCTGTTCTAGAAATACAAAAGTAAGGATAGTGTGAGGTGCGAGCCTTGCAAATGCTGGAACATAGCCCTTAAACAATGCCAATGGGCTTTCTTTGGCAGTACTTCTGATTAGTAGAAACATACTTGATACTTCACCGGGTTTTGCATTCATTGCTCTGGTTTTGAGAACATCCACAGGCTGTGTCATAGTGGTCGCTATGGCACCCTGAAAATATGTTAATATAAAATGAATGCAATTGAATTCAAGAATATTAAAGTAATTTGTTACAGGTTTGGCGATAAGAAAATAAGTGGTGCTGATAAAGAGTAGGCTGTTAACTTACTGCTAATAAACTTGAGGTAACATGTGTTGCAACATTGTCATCGAAGTAATTGGTGGTTAGAAGAAAGGCTTTAATTTGGTCGTAGAAGGACAATTGGCCAATGGTCATAAGGACAGCTCGACTGCACGTCATGGAAGCCCCAGCCCACAGACGGAGTACTCCTTCCTCGGTGGCCACACGCCACAGTCCATGTATAGCATTCTTATAACTGCAATAACATAAAAATATATTTTTTTAGAGGCTTTAAAAAAAATCTGTTATTATTTAAATAATAAATAATAAACTAATAATGTTTGTCACTATAACATCTAGCCAAACAAAAAGCGTTACGACTATGAACAAAAGGTTACGACTTACAAATAACTTAAGATTCAATTAATTTGAATTTCAATTGTTGGGGCTGTGATATGAAATAAAGAATCGGACAACGAAAGAAATTAGAAAAACAGATAATCGCTTAAATGCACATAACACTGCAACTATTACAAGTACACTTTTTACAGAAAATAATTGTTATAATTGTACCTTATTGTGCGAGGGTCAAAAAAGTGGGCCATGTATTGAAATATAAGGAACAATGCAGTTTATCGCAGTATAATAATAAGTAATTATATATAACGCAATGATAGCCGAACGGTAATAGCTATGAACTGCAGGTCCATGGTGGGATCCCCTCTGCCGCCGGCTTGAACTTCACCGAAGGATGGAAGGCATTTTGCGAATGCTCGCCTAGCTAGCAATCTCTAGAAAATCTTTCGCCAAGCACCTACGTGTGTCCCGTGAGCAGTCCTTGAGAGTCAGTAATATTACATGCCTAACGATACAGTCGTTAGTCTCATCTCATGTCTATGGGTGACGGGCGCAGTGCATTTTGTCGCAAGTGACGAAATGCACTGCGCCAATACTATAATGATAATATGCTGAGTTTACCGCTTAACATCGTACGAGTTCCGTCACGACGTCCATAAGAAAAAATCAAATCTAACCACTAATGCTAATTTAACATTTCACATAAATGATTAAGGTAAATGTACTTTACAGTCAATTTGATGTATCAAGACTATACAACTTGTTAACACGGAAATCCATTTACCGTCCAATGAAATACGTCTTATTTGGACGCTAAATCGATTTCCGTGTTCAATTCGTTAGATAACTAAGAGATGCCAATAGCGCACCTAGAATTACTGTTTCTCAAGTTCCTACAGTTGCTGCCTTTTGCGCGTTTTGTTGTCTGATGTTAAAAAATAAATGGTGGAATAAGGATGTGTGTGTGGACTGAGTGACCACATTTTTTTTTAGTTTATTTTTGTCTTTTTAGTGACTTCAAGATTTAGTAAAAGTTATAATATAATTTGTAAAATGTGTTTTGTAATTTGTAAAGAATTAATAATGAAGTTATGATTCCTAAACAGTGGTCACTCAGTTCTCACACTCAGAATTCTAAATCTGGGTAAATACATAACTTATAAGCAAATATTGTTTGCAGATATTTATTAAAACATAATTAAAGTGTTTAGAAGAAAAAAAACAACACGGAAACTAAAATTAAAAATTTCCAAATTCTTCCTGATGTCTCTGAGTGACCACTTATGAAAAACATGTAATTTATTAGTTATGCCACAAAACCTATATATTTTAACTGCTAACGTTAGTAAAAGTTACATGTAAATTTGTAAAGGTAAAACAAGAGCACCGTTTTTGGCTACTAATGTTAAATTAATATTTAATTGTGGTCACTCAGTTCACACATAGTGAAAATGTAAATTAATTCAAAGTTTTTGAATTATAAGTAGTACATAAAAACTGAATATTTCAGTATTTAGTAAATATTTTTTACTACAGGGATCTATGCTTTTATCATGTATTGATTGCTTTTAAGACAAGATAATTGCTATTCGAGATAAGGCTCGAGTTTGTCTGTTATCGTAACAGGGAAAGTTCTGAGGACAGGAGTGAGATTGAAAGGATTCTGCATAAGGCGCTGACAAGCCGAGTGCTAAGTGGCTTTACTTGAACAGGTGCTAGGAAAATATATTAAGTTTGTAACAGCAAGAAAATTGTATGTTAATATTTATCATATTCTCTTAACATTCAAGCTGATTCCAAAATGTTTCATCAAATTTTATAATAAAATAAAATAGCAAAGTTTATGATTATTTATGTTTGTATACATACATTCACATTTTCGACCTAAGTTAATATTCAATAAGCTAATAAATATAATTGTGTTAATTATCAGTACTAATATTATAAATGCGAAAGTAACTCTGTCTGTCTGTCTGTCTGTCTGTTACGCTTTCACGCCAAAACTACTGGACCGATTTGAATGAAATTTGGTATGGAGATAGTTTGAGACCCGGGAAAAAACATAGGATAGTTTTTATCCGACTGCGCAAAAAGAGGTTAATGTTTTCGCGCGATAACCGACATACGCGCGGGCGGAGCCGCGCCCGGAAAGCTAGTATAATATATAATAGTTAATTATACAATAAGCTTTCTTTCGTTTTTCACCAAAACGGATCGCGATTTCGGCTTTGCTGCATCTCTTTTACTACTATGCAGTGCGTTAGATACCGTCTATAGTGATTTTAGCATTTGCCAGCATCTTACTAAATAGACACGCGAAGATCTTCAAAACTTGACTAAAGTGGAATAATCCAGACGGGAATATCCCAAGAGATTACAAAAAAATACCACACTTCATCCCACTCTGCTGACTTGTATCTCCATATCCCCAGGGTGCCTTTCAGACAAAGTCTGGCGGCGAAAATAGAGACGCAGCTTTCATAACACAGTGATAGATACCACCTATGTTTGAATATTGAGTAATAATTGAATAGATCTCTTAACAACGGTAAAAAACGGACACTGAGGCAATAGTTTGTATGGTTACAACGTCAGATACCTACCCTTCTATACCAAGCTAGGTGAGGGTGGTTTAAGTCAAGGTTTGTTATGGGCCACATTCCCAGCGTGATGGGCGTCTTGATATGGTAATTATACCACCCATGGAAACCCATGGTAAGCATTAAAGTACTCCAAGCAACACAAGTTGGGCAGAAGGGTACCTGAGCTATATCCACCATCACATGTAGATAGTATGTACGATTTGTAATCTCCTGATTACCAGTGTGCGAGCGATATACTCTTGACATAGACAATTTATTCTACACCTGATTCCATTAATATCCAGATAATGGAGAATCTGGAGTCTTTAAGACTAGGGAGACGCCGAACACAAATATAATCAGGAATAAAAACACACACAGATGCAGCCCAAATACGCACAGAGGTTGATGAAAACAAAAGACAGAAGAGAGGGACTACCATTTAATATTTTCTACATATTAGAATGGTTAGCCCACAACAGAGCAGAGAACACCATTGGCCAGAAGGCATTCAAGTTTCTCAACCAAAGCTATGTAGCACCGAAATGCTTATTTATTTTATTCTTATTGGGAATGGCCATTGATGAATATTTTATAGATATCAAATGCAAATAATGTTTGGGATTACAGTTTTTTTTATATAATTTTGATTTAAAATTTATGAAGAAAAAAATTACAAGTTCATTTTCTTAATACCTATACACTACAATAGCTATAAATTAGAATAATGTTCATTAATAAAACACTTTTTAGTCACAGTATTTTAACTTTTCTAGGCTATGTATTTTATGACAAACATTTATATTGTGATAATATACATACTTTCTCCGTTGCTCAAGTGGAAGCTTCACATCATTTTGCATTCGGACATTGACTAAGTCAGCTGGATTTCCCACAAATCCACCTGCAAACCCTCCTAATCCTGCTAGGAAGGCAGACATGTAGAATGGTATAGGTCGACCCTGAAACATATTTTTACAGCTGCTTGGTTAGAGTATGAGCATCTCACCTGTTGATATGTGATGACACAGTCAAATATGATAAACAGATTTAACCTAGACTAGAAGGTTCTGACTCTCAATGGCTGCTGCAACCCACCAAGCCAGCTAAAAGTAGAAAGAAGCATATGATGCTCGATGACAGTTTTTCTTCTTTTAGCCTTTAAAGTGCCTTACCACTATGCCACCTATTTTAATTCTTTAAACCAGTTACTAAGATTTATAAAGCCTGTCTAAGATATTCATCACCAAAAATAATGATTTCATAAACCTACACAGTACATATACTAAGAAATCAGCTAATTTCAGCTTTTGTTATAAATAAAATAATAATGATAAGTTATGCACACATCACGTAATAGCCTGTGGATTGGGTGATAAAAAATATCTCTTGTTTACATTAGTGTTATCCCTATAGGCACTACCAGCAGATTCACCCATGCTCATTGTAGATAATAATAAAAATAGAATTTCATTCTTAAATGAACAATATTGACTCCGGTCAATACATAGAGGTTATTAGTTAAAAATTACTTGTTTACTAACTTCTCTCATTAAATCTTTAGTAATATAACCTCTTTCCCGTTTCCCCTGAGTTGCTGGGCTAGAATGTCACCACCACCATTGCAACCTGTGGGTGTCAAAAAGGCAACAAAAGGTAAAATACCGGAAGGTTGGCAGAAGCGTCTTCTGAGCAACTGATAATTAATTTCCATTCACATCACCTTCGAGCCTAGCACTAAAAGGAAATTACATATTTTGAATCTTAATGTCAATAAAATATTTGTTATTTTTGTGTATGATAATGCATTTATCACTTACATCTGTAGGTGCTAGCCTCTGCTTTGCCATTTCATAAATACCAAATCTGGCTGTTGAGTAGGTCAGCTGACGAAGCAAAGAAGCTGATATTCCATTGTATAGACCCACAATACCTTAAAAACAGTAATTAAGGATTTGGATATTTGTAGGTATTAAATATAAAGTGTTCGGTATGTGAGATAATAGCGAGCGAGTTTACCTTGATTTTTAATCACTATCCCAGTTACATTTAACATAGATATATTTTTTCCTTTCTGGGTTTGCATTTGAACCTTGAGCAAGTCTAGTGGATGAGTTATACAAGCCGCACCGGCCGACGCGAGCCCTCCAAAGTACCATCTCGAGACCTTGTTCTCCTTTACTTTACTCATGGCGATACTGAAACAAATTCAATGTCAGGGCTCCCAAAATTACCGGTTGGAAACGTGGTAAAATTATTTTATAACTTACATGTTACTAAAATTATATACAGATCGAAAGCTCAAGAACAGCTACATTCGATTTACATAACAGGGATTTATGCAGCTCTTATCACTAATTTTAATTTAAAAACATTACACACTACACTTGCACGCACGCACTCAACCCAACTCACAAATTATATAGATAATAGATATGTCTAAAGACAGATAGGTAACAGACCATCATACGCCCAAACTTTAGTCGCTGATCTTTTTTTTTCTTTTATACCTAAGACGAATACTGGCAAATGTTTTGATCGAATTAATAATTACATACTATCCATTTTACTAAGGAGTTTATTAACATATTGTAAACAGGTTGTACTCATATGGTATATACTTTTATATCGTATTCTTATTATTCTAAAATAGAATTAAAACAAATGTAAGTTTATATTGGCATTTATTTTAACATACAAGTAGCAATTTATTTTTCTTCCATATCACACAATTAGGGTTAGTCCAAAATGTATAACTTCCTCCACTCCGCTTCAATTTTAGTGTGTTAAAAGCCAATGGGTATCTACACTTTGGATACTGCAACACGTTTCATACGCTTGATATGTCCTGTAAAATAAAACTTAATTTAATAATAGATATCTGTAAAGCGATTATGATGTCTTCAAACACTTGAGCACATCATCAGTTTCCCTCTCGAACTCGATATTTCATCAGTTATTTTCAAATCGCTATTCACATTCTTAATGGCTTAAATATTGCATACATTTTGATATGTTAACTGTTTCTGGAGAACGTTTATATATGGTAAATATCTTAGTAAGTAAATGGTAGAAAATATATAATTACTTTTATAAATATATACATAATATTGCACTTATATGCAAAAAACATTAGACATGTTATATTTATCATTATTTTTGACCCGACGTTTCAAACAAAGCAGTGATCGTTAAAGTTTTTTTTATTACTATGTGTAATAATCGCGTTTAGTTAAAATTATTATACTTGTTATTTTTTTATAAATATTTACAAATTGATGACCTACTTCCACGTTCAAGTTATGCCATTGCGTGCTATTTGCATACAAATATCCGTATCATGGTAAGGAAAACACTACGATCTCAATAGCGTTTTTAGGGTGCCAGGTCTAAGTTGGTTCACATTATTTATGCAATTGCACCTTAGACGTTTTGATTTGAATCACAAGAGAAAATAGTTCAAAACCACCCTATGTATTTAATACCTAGAATTTAAGCGTGAATCGCGATTAAGTGTACCTACCTAGCAAATATTTGAAGCGCTCGTAGCGATGTTTGCTAAGCCGTTCTTAATCGATCAACTAAATTAAGCAACATCCATCGCGATCATGACTTGGATGGGTGACCGCTGGTGATATTACTACTGAGCGCTTCCGTGCTTCGAAGGGCGCTTTAAGCCGTCCCCGGTTGTTGTCTTACGATGGCAGTAGTGTACAGCATGGTGGTAGGGTATTTTGCATTTTGAATGCCCGCCTGGTTGTTCCGGCAGCTGTCCTTGAGAGCCAGTAATTCTAGGGTACCCTGAACAATATCTTCGACCACATCATTAATAGCCATCAAGTGAGATAGTGGTCCAAGGCTAGCCTATCAGTAATTATAAAAAAAAAAAAACATGCATTTATTAATACTCGTGTAGAATGATACACAAAGTTGTCAGTGGCTATGATTAAATGAAATCATAAACATTCAATTTATCACCCTTGTGGCAAGCCCACAGTAGCCACTTAAAGAAGAAGTTGGATTTGATTACCTCTTTTCTTACCACACTATGCTTAAGTTGGAGGGGTGGGCACCTAAAACGTATTCGCAAAAATAGAGCAAAATTGCGTCCGATATGTACCTACCTAATGGGTGTGCGCCTCGAGCACTTGTTTATTATGTGTTATCTTGTCCTATCCTACCTAATAGATGCAGTGTTCATTAGGGCAGACTAAGGCTATGTCGTTTGTGACTGAGGTTGATTAATTATTAATAATACATTATTAAATGATTGATTAATATAAATTTTTAGTTCACGACCGTGTAGAATTAGTTTCACTCGTCTGTGGAATCTGCGGTGTAGTTGTACTCTAAAATTATCTCTTATCTGTTACTCTTTCTCTCATACTGATCTATGTTCTTGATAGAAAACAAAACAAACGAAATAATTCCTACATTTTTACTTATACTTCCCAATTATTCGTTTAAGGGTACTATAGTATTTCAGACGAACATTTCCAAAGGAATAAGAGTAATGACAACGTGGTTATCAAAGAAGCATTGTAACATATTTTAGATAACCTCTTATCAAAAAATTTAGAACCTCACAAAAAAGCTCATGAACTGATTTAAAAAACTGATTGAATCGCAAAAAAAACGGATTACCTTAGTACTATATGACGACAGTGGGTTTCTTGACCTAAAACTACTTTAGGTACAATTTGGACACAAACCTGACCACCCTGGTTAAATTACACCATATATGTACTGCAAGCAATAATAGATATTGTAATAGTCAAAGTTTTAATTACAAACCATGCCATAGAAAGGATACTTCACTAGTTACTAGCTATGAAGGAAGGATTGCTCAAGAGAGATCAGTAGGTATACCGTGAACTTAAGTATTTTCAGCAAAAATTACTTCATTTAAAGTTTTTTTATTGATATCTTTACTGAGATTGCCATTATATGTCATGAGTGTAAAAATTATAGGATAAAATTATGTAAAATAAATGCATCTAGTTATTTATGTTATTTAATTTCTTTTCAATACTTTCATATTTCAGATTGCTCTGTAAGTATTTTAGTGACGTATTTAATGTACCTAATGTATCAGCTGGATTGTACACTGTTGAAAACAGCCTCCCACATTATGGGGGGTTTGCAGTGTGAGATATCAGTTCCTCAGAAAGTGCTGCTACCTGCAGGTGTGTTACCCTTAGTCGCCTCTTACAACACCCATGGGTAGAGATGGGGGGGTGACATTCTAGCCCCGCACCCCACAGGCTATTGACCTATGCTAGGGTGTAATAGTGTCAGAACTTAAATCTTAGATACTGTTATTTGTTAAGTTAGTTATTCTTAACTTATCAACCAGATTAAGCTACATCTATTGAGGTTATTAGGTACTTGGATGAGTGACCACTAGTGTTCAGTGCTAACCAAACATTTTATTTCCAGCAGTCTTTCAGAGCCAATAACCCTAGGTTAGCCTGGATAACATCTTCACTTATCATCAGGTTCGATAGTAATCAAAGGAGAACTGAAAAACAGTAAAAAAGCTTTTACTTATGTTCCTATTATACATATCCTAAATTAAATCTCACTAATATTGTGAATATGAAATTTTGTGACTGTATATGTTTGTAACTCCTTCACACTGAAGCGGCTTAACCTACTTGTATAAAACTTGAAATATTGGTAGTGTAGGCCCTGGATTAACACAAGATATTACTATTTATATCGGTTTACATAATTGGTCTATGCGGGTGAAACCATGGGGTGCAGAACTAGGAAGCAGACTGTTCTGCTTCCTAAAGCTGTGGCAGAGTAGTACCCATTATATTCATTTGTTCTAGCAAAACTCGTCACTACCTTATAGTTTAACAGCTTGTCAGGGTACTAGTTATGTCATCTATCTCAACACAACTAAGTCCTACTCTCTTTTCTGGGAATTATGGATTAAGGGCATGGTTTCCCTGCTATTAATATTACTACCTAATAATGTAATTACCAAAGTGTATGTTAAGTATAATCACATCTAATTTTTTCAGCTGTTCAGCACTCAGGTAAAAATAATAATTATCCTCTTAATGGATGTTGTAAAAGTCTATTAAGAGAAAAAGCATGCCACTAATTATGTAAATAAGGTGTTATTGCAAATTATGTCCACAGAGCTCTTTATCATTTTAACAAACTCACCTGCTATCTTGTAGTAGCAGGTAGGTTGCTGGTAGTAACAAGCATTATCTTCATAGCATCAGGAAAGCAGCCAGCCTTACAAGGATGCTTTCCTAAGGAATAGATTGTTATGACAATCTATAATAAATAATATGTTCTTGTATCTACCTTATGTATTAGTAAGGAGAATGGTACCAACCCCACATTCATGGGATAAGGGTTGGAAGATGATGTTGTACAATATTATTTTATCAGTAGATATATTGCATCTATTGTATAAACTAATATGTTTAAAACTTACTTGTATTCCTCAGTTGAATCAGTTCATTCATAGTATTTTTTAATTTTCCATGTTTCTGAAGAAATTCCTTTACTAAATAGTTCTTCAATTATATTCCTGAAATGTCGAAAATTAATCCTTCATCATTCTCTCAACAAGTTTAGTTGTCACAGTTTCCAAATCAGAAAACCAGGAGGCTTAATAACACATAGTTAATACTTTTTATCCTGATTCCTACTTACCTAGATTACCTAGGTATTCTATTATCATAATTATAAATAGATCAACAAGCATTCAGGTCAGCTGAAAGTATGGCACTGTAAAGATAGTACAAATCTTACATACAGCGGTGGGCGATGAATGAGTAGGTTGTTTGTTTATTTTCTGAAACCTTATCAGGTACCCATAAGTAACTTCTGTTGCACTAACATGTTAAAGTTGTCAGCAGGGCAGGCTTATATATGATTTGGCACACAATGACAGCTTATGGTACACACACACCATCAGGGAATTTAGGGAAGTAGCCTCTTATTATATCCAGAGGAACCTATTACCATGCAATGACTGTGTAGCTAAAAAACGCGGTAGTAATACTTTCGTTTGTAGTCTGAGACTGTGTTACAAGTTTTGTACAAAATAGTATTATACAGCTGGGGGACTGCCCCCCCACCACCAACTAAGCTGAGGGTAACTCCTTATTGAAAATCTAGGGACACTTACCGAGTATGATAAGTTTTTGACCACCAAAATGACTAGTATACCACAATATCGTACGTCTTCTCAACCAATACCTTTTCTTGATTCCAGGACTTTTTTTAATGTCTCCAGATTAGCAATCCGACATTATATGCGGTTAATTTTGTAGACTAATTAAAAATAGACTTATTATAATAGACGTAAAAATTATTTTAAATTTTGATAGAAATTATTTCCCGCCATTTTGTCACAAAATCCACAATTAGGGATACTCGATATATACCGATGCATCAAAACTACTCGATGATACCGTCAAAACATCGAAATGATCCGATGTATCACAGACAAGAATGTATTTTTAAGATACGAGTACAATGAACCCCGTTTTTACGGATATTATAGTGAGACACATGTTTTCTGTAACAAACAAACTTATTTAATGTTATAGGTGAATATATGAAACAAAGGTGATTTAGGCGTTTACAAATATAATGTAACAAAACAATCAATCGCGGTAGCTCACTGGAATAACTGGAGAAGGCGCTGTTTTTATGGAATTCGTGCGGGATGTGGACGGCGGTGTTGGCGGTTAAGACCCATTGGTTGGAATGGCTGCAGGAACGAGTATTATTAGACGTGATAGGCTTGTTTAAATAAGCTGGCGATACACCGTTCTCTAATCAGGCCTGCCACATCCACCATTCATAGCACAATAATCAGAGGCTGACCGTTACACACAAATATATTTATTTAACTTCTTTCATTCTACCAATGTCAGAGACGTCAGAGTAATGCGTGTGAAAGGGATCTTAAAAAAATCTGACAGCATCAATCAGTCACATCATGTGGTCTGTGATTCTTAAATTCTTAACATTATTAACTTTTAACTTTATACAGTCACACATATGAGCACTCCAAATAATGTGTTGTTCAAAAATCACACAAAATGATGGATAGTGACTATGCTACCCTTCATATAAAAATGTTCAAACTGTTTTGCATATCTGAGGCCTTCTTTTTTAATTATGAATTAGTCAATATTCCTTAGAATTTCTACCTATACGTATAATCATTACACACCCAATATTGATATAACTAATGTTGGTTTTTTTAACAGAAAAGTTCATATGATTTTTGAATATATAAAGTTCATATATTTTTTAGCTAGGATAGGAGGGTAAAGAGCAGATGACTCTAAGTGATTAGCACCGTCGCCCACGATTATCCAAGACACTAGCTTTCTTCGTGAAGGTTCCTAATTCGGATCGATTTGGTAATTCTTCACATGGCAGCTGGCTCGACATTATTGTAGTGCGGGGCAGAAAATTTTGTTTGAATCACACGGTTGTGAACTTCTAGACGTTGGTAGTGATGAAATTATTGCATCATCATGCTCTGTCCAGATGTCCGATGGTGAAATTCAGCTGTAGGTATTTAACCAAACTATCTTCAGAACACTTCCCATGAAAGAGACGGTAAAATATGCAGAGTACTCCAACATCGCTACACAGTGCCAGAGGGCTGAGTCGATCGAAGACATCATGATCGTTGATGAATCGAGTTGCGTTGACTGAGGTCAAATCGAAGAACCTGGTAGGTACTGCCCCCAAAGAAGTTAAAAGACGATTAAAAATTATGGCTCCGACTTTCTTACCCGTTTTTTCTTGGGTGTATGGCTCTTGGCCACTTTTTTGCCAGCAGAATGTAGAATATTTTATTAAAGCTTTCGTAAAAAATACACATATTTAAATAATATTCACACCGCTCTGCCACCGCCGCCGCCGCGCCGCATACAACAGTGCTTGCGCGGACGCGGTCGGGAGCGCACGTACTCCATGACTCGAATGTAGAATAGGTACCTATTATTTCATAATTAAAATTATGAATATATACAATCTACGAGCTTTACGAGCTTTGTAGACATCTATAAATTGATTAAGTAATCAGTTTAACTTTGAAGTGAGAAAGGAGGTGTTTGTTGGGGAGCATAATATTTGTGTTTCAGCCAAATAGAAAATACCTGCCTCAGAAGTCTACCGATGGTAATGGGTGTAGTTCTGATTCGATTATTGACCCCGTATATTACTAAAGTCCACAATAATCTGATGATTCAAAAGGCTTAGTGTTAAATTAAGAACATGTTGCACGTTTATATAGTAAAAAAAATCTAAAGTATATCCAAAATGTATACGATATGTGATGGAATTGCATCGGAAAAAATCGATGCTACGTATCGATGTATCACATCGATTAAAAACAGTTAAATCTTTTACATGGACATGCCTACCACAACTGAATAAGTTTTTTTTATTATGATTATGGTCTGAATATAGCTACAACTTCCACAGGAATTTGCGAAATTTATTATTAGTCTGAAGTTCCGTCATCAGTTTTCAAGATCGCGTCTAAAGACATCGGGATTGTTCGGTTGTTTCCGACGCCTGACCCAACTCATACTCAAGTTTACTCAACCCAAAGCAAAGCAAGCAGTGTTGCCTACCAAACGAAACATCATCAAGAGTAATTAAGACGTCATACCTCTTCGATCTCTCTTACGATCGAGACATCACTTTCACTTCGTGACCTGAGTGTGGAAGCGAAACGTGTCGCGAATTCTTTCGGTTGGGCTACGTGGCGTACAATGCGTTTAAAATAAGAATAGGACCGGCGCCACAGTGGTCCGAAAATGAGTTTTAAGCTGGTGATAGACGGCGCGGGCTAGCGCGAGCCAGACGACGGACGACGCGTCGTCCGCCATATCACGCGCCGTTTAGCACCCCGGCGCGGCTCGCAGCGCGCGTCTGCTTTCCGCCGTCCGCGCGATCCATCGTGCGTCGGTTTTTCGACACGGATCAAAGGCGCGCGCGCGGCCTTCGGCGCGGCTCGAGCTACCACGCGCCGTGTATCACCTCTGAAGAGCCGAGCCTCCAGACGGTGCAGAACCATGGTGCCCATTTGGAGTTTAATTTTCTATTTGAAACACATACACGTGAATTAAATGATTATGGACTTTATTCAATTATATGAAAAGGAACCGTTTATACGAAATCATAAAGATACAGGTCACAAAAACCACATCCGCGGGCGGCGCGGGCGGATGGCGCGGTCTGCGCTATCACGCGTCGTTTATCACCACAGGCTCGTGTCCGGGTAAGACGAGCCGAGCCTACACGGACAGCGATTCGTCGTCCGTGGAGGCTCGGCTCGCGCTAGCCCGCGCCGTTTATCACCACCTTTAGTAGACATTCGACCTTAAGTCAAAAAATCGCACAATAAAAAATTGTCTCGGGTAGCAATTTGTATGCTGATCATCATTTATTCTATTAAATTTTTAAAATAAATGAGTCTTTCACTCCTTAAAAAAATATCTTAGAAAAAAAATTATGGAAAAAAACTTTTTTAATTTTTTTCTCGACTCTGTATCAAAGTGTCAAAGTCAAACCTTATGCAATAGTAAGTAGGTATCCTACCAAGTAATACAACATTGAAAAAAATTGCGTATCCCTGCGGCCTTGGGTACTATGCGCGAGTGAAATTCCAAAGTTTTATATGCATTGTTTTCATTTCTACATGTGTTTTTGCATAATTATTGTAAGAACAACGATAATTTAACTACAACACCGCAAAGTTCTTTTTTATATTTTTTTATTCATATTGTACTCAACGATGTAGCATACATCACATACTTAGCAATTAGCGGTCACTTTAACCTGTCTTTATCTCACACACGTCAACATGAGAGTGAGAGAAAAAGACAGAGAGAGAAAGAAGAAATGTAGGGAGAGTAAGTATGGTGTCGAAAAGGGAGATAGAATGTGACTGATGCTAATAAAATTTTATTTCGGCCCGGCGGCCTAGCGCCATGTTGTGACGTCAAAACTAGATTTTGGTAGTGTGCAAAAAAAAGATATGATAAAACAGGTATAAAATAAGAAAATAATGAAAAAGCCGACTGCAAATTATTTATTTTCGTTAAGCGTACGGTAGGCGAATTCTGGTGCGAGTCCTCTACGTCGCTAGTGAAATCCCGGTTGTAGACATGTATGTAGACACCAGTGACTCCCAGTGGGTCTCTATCTTTGGGAGAGCGAAGAAACTGTCTGTGATGTCTTAGAGGGCGGAATATTGTTTTGGTGCAGTACCTTTGGCGATACAAGTTTCCAATTTTATCCGTGATTTCCCTTATTTATGGAAGGTATGCTGCCGCTCTTTCCAGTGATGAAGATAAGTCTAAGTTTTCTAAGCTACGTTTTTTTTGTCGTGGCCCTTATTTTGAACCCAGGCCTCAAAAGGTAAAAGTAATGATTTTAGACTGGTAACGGAAAAGTAACGACGAAGGCCCCAAAATAACGTAAAATGTAACATTTTGGCAACACCTTATATTAGCAAAGTAGTTTTCAGTATATACAAAGTTACTTTATGAGTAGAGTCACCATAGCCATTCCATAGAACATATCTATACTAAACTTATAATAAAACTGTAACAAGTTCAATTCTGTACATGGCAGATATTTTGAAAAAAAAATGTACAGTACTCTGTAGCTGATACTGATGCCGAAACTGTATTTTTTTTATTTTTGTCTGTCTGTCTGTATCCCGGCCGCGCATCACTCCAAAACTACTGAATGGATTTCAATGAAACTTAGCATGACTTGAGTTCATACTACAAGGTAGGATAATTTAATTTTTTATCCCGAAATTCAGCATGGTTCCCTTGGGAAAGGGGATGAAAGTCAAAATATACCTACACTTAGTTGTAATTTATTAACGCGTAGTCCGATTTCATACGTTCTTTTTAGGGTTCCGTACCCAATGGATAAAAACGGTCTGTCCGGCTGTCCGTCCATCCGTCCGTCCGTCCGTCTGTCACCAGGCTGTATCTCAAGAACAGTGATAGCTAGACAGTTGAAATTTTCACAGATGATGTATTTATGTTGCCGCTATAACAACAAATACTAAAAATTGGCCAAGTGCGAGTCAGACTCGCGCACGTTAAAACAAAAAAACCGGCCAAATGCGAATGGGACTCGCACACGAAGGGTTCCGTACCATTATCTGAAATTTTATTGTATGGGTGCCCCCTTAATTATTTATTCTAATTTAATTGATTATATTTAAAGAAAACATAAAACTAAATAGTCTGTGAATAGTTAAAGCGTCTACCAGTCACCGTTATTAGTATCAAGCAAGAAACGGTAAAAAATCAAGGTTGTTGTATGGGGGCCTCCCTTACATAAATATTTTATTTTTAGTATTTGCTGTTATAGCGGCTATAGAAATACATCATCTGTGAAAATTACAACTGTCTAGCTATCAGCGTTCTTAAGATACAGCCTGGTGATAGGCGGATGGACGGAACGGACGGACGAACGGACAGCGAAGTCTTAGTAATAGGGTCCCGTTATTACCCTTTGGGTACGGAACCATAAAAAAGTTAAAATATGAAGTCTAATGTTGTATAGATAATGGTACGGAACCCTTCGTGGCCGAGTCCGACTCGCACTTGGCCGATTTTTAAATTAGAATAGTGTTGCTTTAAAAATGATCTCGTAAATATTTCAAAGTCATCGGGTTTGCAGTTCAGAAATTACGGACATCACAGCCTACATATTACGGTCCAAATAACTTGACCAAGAGAAGGAATAATGTGAGTTTTTCCCGGCCTTAGGTGGGAAGGAGCGTCTCCCACCCGCTACTCAGATCAAACAAACACTAATTTTCGAGAATGAGAAATAAAAAAAATATATTCGATCTACCGTCAAACAAACCACCGTTTTAAAATCGAAATTCTAAAGAAACGCACAAGATACTTTGCTTCAACATTTATTGTGCGAACCGGGAAAGAACTCTCTGAGTTACTTAACTACTGTCTTCTGGAAAATACAACCCGGGAGTTTTGAAATCCAAAGTAAAAAGCTCCATTCTGAGCTATGGTTTACTATAAGAGTGCTTCACCGCAGACCACAGTGTTGCTTAATATGAGATAAACAGTGCACAAATATGAATAATTAGTCTGCAGGTACGGCAATCGCGAACGAAGTCGCGGGTACAGCTAGTATATAATAATTCCATGGGGAATGGGTGCGGTCCCAATTACGCCTCTAGTACATATACATAAAATTAGCTAATCCGAGTTGTGCTATGATCTTTTAATATAAAAAATACATATAAATAACATACATTTAATTGAATTACATAAAATAACACAACTGCTAGAATTAAGTTAATGTAGGAAATAAAAGGCTTTTTTTATTTTATTTATTTCTGCAGTACTTAACAGGAGATTGATTGTGGATTGAGCCTCCGGGATGCTCCGGGTCTCCCACAAATCGCTACTTCACGGTGATATTACTGACTGACCAAACTAACTACGAGTAACTTCCGCCAGTCAAGTCCGAGTCACATAAATATGTTAAACATTTTTTGTATCTGATAGAGAAAACTTTACTTCCATACTGTCCGGTTAACAAAAAGTATTACTTCGTTTATATGTATATCAATTGGCGTGAAACGGAATGCATCCTATACCATACCCAACTTCAAATTTGACATAGATCAACAGCAACTAAATGTTGCCAGTTCATAGAACAAAGATCCATTTTCATATTATGGGTTTTTTTGGCACATATTTTTTTAACAAAAATAAATATAAAGAAATAAACAATTTGACTTCTACCATAAAATACGGATCATTAGAGATAACTCAAATGATACTCGTCAGCACCAGCTTACAAATATAAAAATTATCAAAATCGGTATACACTCTGTAAGGAGTTTGCACAAAAAATAATACAGGCAAAATTACAACTTCCTCCTTTTTTTGAAGTTGGTTAAAATATAATTTTTCACAGTGTAATATCGATGCGAAAAATTGTGTTTGTTTATAGCGCCGTGGACGGTCAGGCTAGAATTTCACACCCCGATATCTATCTGTGGAAGTTTTAAGATGCGACTAAAATAAATATACTGATGCCTGTCACCTTTTTCCTTTTTTTATTAGCTGATAGATTTGCCTTGGACCACTATATCACCTGATGGTAAGTGATGGTGTGATTGAAGATGTTGTTAAAGCTAATCTAGAATTACAGGCTCTCAAGGACAGGTGCCGGAACACACCGTTGGGTGCTTGGTAACAGATTTTCTACTTTTAGGTTATATGCTATAAAGACGACGGGATCGATGGCTAAACGTGTACACCATTCAACATTCAAGTCATGAACTCGGCGTTCGTTGCAGAACTGGCGTAACGGTTAAGAACTTCAATAACATTAATTCTTCGAAGGCTAAGAGTGGCAAAGCAAGCTAGGCTATGAGCGCTTAAAATTAACTATGAGTACATTTTAAAAAGCACTAATAAAATTACACATTTTTGCACAAAGCTACCAACAATTTGAATATATAACCTCCTCTTTAATAAAAACGATATTTTGCTTGATACACTTTAGAGACTAAACGTGTATTTGATACTAGTTATTTTGTACAATTCTTGTACCACAAGTTACTGACGCCGAATCATAGTCATCCAGATAATCCCGATGATCATAAAATCCAAGTGATCACGTTGACATTTCGTCAAGGAGAATCTGCTTTACAATTTCCTAGCTTAAACCAATCTTTTCATTGATAGTAGGTATTGTTAATCACTACCTACTTGCTTTGCTTGCATTCCCAATACTACTGCAGTCCAATAATTCATTCATTCTGTTTCAATTTAGTCTTTGTTTCGCAATTCGTTGTCGGTTGATGCCATTGTTATTGTAAGTATTGTAACTAAGTTCATGTTTATTATGTTATTTCCTAACAAACAACGAACGTACACCTGCTGGAGCGCGTTCCGAACCTCGGTTAGAGCGCACTCGGAGTGCAACTTTTCACTCTAACGTCGTTCACAACTTCACAGCCAACAACTTTTTAACTATCAAAAGAGGTCTTTAAAATGTTGAATCTTTAACTGACATGACCACTCTTTTATATTTTGCAGATAACTGTAGTTATTGCTTTTCAAACATCATAAAAAGTCTATAAATTTTGCAAAATTCCCCGCTAAAAACGATATTTGAGGTTATAAAACAACAATATTGTTTACTTATATTATTATTACGGTCGTTCGGAACCTTCGAGTCAGTTAAAGCAACCAAACAACGCACTCTGAAACAGTTGAAACTAGGATAAAAAGTAGAATTAGGATAAAAAGTAAAAGAATACTCTTGCTTATGTTTTTCCTTTCAAATAGGTCAAACCATTCCTGTATTGTGTTTTTTCGAAAACTCATTTATATGGGGCATTTTTAAAACAGTTGGGGTAAATCTAAATTCACACATCTGTCTGGCAATACATTGCCGAGCCGAAGCTGCTAAACCTAAGATTACGAAAATAAATACATAACATAATTTGGGCTGAATTGCGCTAATTAGTAATTGCTCACTACAGGTATGTACTTACTGCGTAGCGTACTTATTACTTACATAATTTTGTCTAAGATGAGCCCGGCCCGTAGTTATATTCACTAATAAATTATAAAAAAACTTCGTTGTGGTGCTCTTTTCATGTCAATCACTTTTATTCAGAATGGTTTGGCAATTATTTATTATTCTGTGATTTCGATATAACGAGTGTTATGGCTCAAATCATAATTCATAAAGTTTGACTGATTATATAAAGTCGCGCGCGGGAAATGTATTTGTCGGCAAAGTAACAAGTAGTGACTGAGAAAGGTCGCATTAGCAGGCGAGTCATCTGAGCTGGCGGCATACCTGTTATATCTTGGTATAATATTTATCAGTGTATATATAGAAGTATTACCTACTTATGTTATACTTCATCGTGTATATAATGATTGTAATACTGATAACTATTACAATTTTGCACTGGAGTCAAGTATACCAAAGTTGATACATGTAGCTGTTTTAGTGTTAGAACTCAAAGAAACCATCTGTTACTTTTGTTTATTAACTTTTAATCTTTGCTTTCAGAATGTCTTCTGATATCATATCCTGTTTGCAGTTAGACAAAAACCAGTCAAGTAGGATTATAGTTGTAAAAGAAATAAATGGATGTGATAGTTCATTCATTGATAGTTGTGTACTAAGCCACTGTATCAAGAGTAAGAGCCCAGTTGTTATTGTATCTACTCATAACTCATTGTACCATTACCAGAATGTAGGACTCAAGATGAATTACAACCTTCAGAGACATATAGAAACAGGACTCATTGAATACTATAACTTGGCCGAAGAGATTGTTAATAACCTCCTGGTAAATGGAGATAATTCAATGCAAAATTTATTGCTGAAAGTGAAAGAAAAAGTATTGGCAAAGCAACAAACTGGGGAAGTTAATATTATATTAGATGGTGTGTCTCATTTATTTGATTTTAATTTTACACTAAAAGAAGTTAATGAATTTGTTAAACAAATATTTGGTCTCATAAAGCATAGCAACAATTCATTCCTGCTGTGTCACTGTAATGATGCAGCTGAAGAAGATGTGACACACACAATGTCAAATTTGTTGGTACACAAGGCTCATACAGTGCTGGAAACTGAGACATTACCAACGGGATGGAGTACTGATGTATCAGGACATCTCACTGTAAAGCATCCTGGGCAAAAGTTTGACAACCATAACAAGTTTACATTAGATCTGAAACCAATTAAATATCTTTTTAAATTATTTGATCGAGGTGTTAAACTTATGGCTCCAGGGACAGTTTGATTGGTGTAATTTTAACTAGCTTATATGATAGTTTAAATTTAAAACTTTATAAGAATATACCCAAACTTTAATCCAATATCTTGGTTTCCTTTTAATTTAATATGGACAGTAGTGAGCTCTTTTACCGCTTAAGATCGAGCATATGAAATTTGCACACCTGTTGCACATGCATCTTATAATTTAGCTTGCAAGCTCAATGTTTGCAAAGTGACATTATGCTGGTGCCAGGATGACAAACTATGACAGCTATGTAAAAAAAATATCACTGTGTACTATACATATTTATCAAGTACCAGCAATTTTAATAAAATTGGCAAAAAACGTAAGCAATGTGCTTTATCATCCTACCTTTATCCCACCTTTGAGGGTTAGGTATAAGTTTAGAATAATTGATTATCAAAAACACAATTGATGAGAGTTAAACCAAATTATGAAATGCTTACAAAGTTCAGGTATCTCAAGCATTTGCAGTGGCTCCCAAACTAGGCAAAGCCTGTATTTTGGGCACCCTTGGGGATGTTACGAGTAGATTTTCATCACACTGAGTTGTACATGTTCACAAATCAAGGATGTTATATGAGCTGAATAGATATATAAATGTATATTATGGGCCATTATGAGGAGGATTACTTGACTACATAATGTATATTTGAGTAATTCATATTTTGTGTGTCCTGTTTAAAGATTCTCATTTCATGGGGTATGTGTAGGTACATGTATGTGTGTAGGGGGAGGCGATATATGTGTGAGGGGATAGGTGTAAATATGTATGGGAATGAGAATCTTTATACAGGAGGACCAGAATGCAAATATGTTATTGTATGTTGAAATTGGCTTAGGAGCAAATATGATGACTTTTTTGTTATAGGTCTAAAACTCGCTGAATTTCACAAGTCTCTCTTTGTTAACATAGGAGAGAAAGAGAGAGAGCAACCATCTTCTAATTTAGCTGACTGTCTGAGACGCTGACCCTGCTTCTGAATGACATATTGGTTGGTAGTAGTCCACCTGGTGCATCTTAGGTGAAGTATGTTGGTGGTAAGATCTGTTGTGCGCCCAATGTACAGCAATACCCCACTCAGATGGACACGAGTTGTCGTATGCTGCGCATAAGGCGCCCTTTCTTGAATCTTATTCACATTTTACGACATGCAACATAAGTCTAACGAAAACTTGATCCATTCTTAAAGATTGGCACACAGTGATGGTGAAAGGCCCCGCCACTTTTTTACCCTGGTGGGACTATGTTGTACCATTATGGGCCTAAAGACCCCACTGGTGGGTACGTCTAACTGATGGGTCAACGTTATACCACCATGGACTCAGTCCCAATGGTGATTTCACGGTATACCACCATGGGCTCGTGGCCCTACTGCACCTAAAATAATATTTGCCTTTATATTTATTTACCTACGCCCGGCATGGTGTCGATAGTACTTCAACTGAAGTTCAGTAGGTAGGTATTCTATGTATGTTTATTCTTCAACGCAAACAGTCTCATTCGTCAGCCAGAAAGAGGCCACTCGAGATCGAATGACTACAAGAAGTCAGGTACACGCGCCTCAGCTCAGCGAACATGCTTGATGCACTGCAATATCGCGGTAGCTTCATAAGAGCCCGGAATACGTCATTATACTGGACTTATCCTACTCATTGCTTTCTGCGTGAAACTTGTCCACAACTGACACGTATACATGCCTAAGCAATACGATTTGAAAAGTGTGGTCTTTACGTCATTACTGCACTTAGCAAACCGAATTCGAGTTTTCCATTAAGGCGACAACCCTCGGTGTTATGCCCTTTAGTGCCCCCACCATTGAAGTTAGGTATTCGCCTTTTGGTTCCCACACCTTGATGGCATATTAACGCCACCCGAGGGTCAGGGGTCTCATTTTAGCATCAGAATTACCTAGTAGGTATATTTATTCTATGGCGCCAGTGTGAATAGAAGTCTGCGCTGTAACAACTCGCCGTTGCCGCCCTTGCAGGATTATTTATTGACATAAAAGAGTACGAGTAAATTTCTTATTGCAGATTATTCGAAAACTTCTTTTCTCTTTGGATAGACACTCAATGTTAACAATTGAATGCTTTTTTCAATATCTTCATGTTATTTTCAATAAGTGATTTGTGTCATAGCCAATGATGAAAAGTATCTTGTGATCCTAAACTACAAATATTCTAAGTGTAATCCAAAATGGTTCAGCCATTTTAGCGTGAAAGAGTAACAAACATGCACACTCACATCCTTACATAATAAAATAAATATCTTAATTTATTAATCAAAATACTTACTACAAACTATATACAAAATAACTACAGCTACTACAATAAAAGCATTTAGACAACCTATAAGTCATAGCGGACTCATGGGCAGTCCAAATGCTCCAGCCCAGTACCAGTTGGCAGCGTGCCCAGCATGCTGGCAGTATTGCCCCGTTGAATTGCAATGCTTATTCGTTGAGCCAAATATGTGCCAGCATTTTGATCACGCGTCGCATAAAATAAATAAATAAAAAGCTTTTATTTCTTCCTTACAAAATATGACTAAAATTACAATACACTAATCTATTCCATTTTTGACTAATACTTCCTATTATACATTTAGAAATTAGAACTTAAATCTTAAGAACATTATTTACTTAAACTATTTTACTGTTCGTTAAATTAATGTAAGGACCGCATGATGCGGTAATAGCCTCCTCCAAACTTTTCTATTCTTCCCTTTTCCTCGCAACTCTCGCCCATAATTTCCCGGCAACATGTGCAATATCATCGTCCCACCTTTTATATGGCTTTCCTCGCCTGCGTTTTTTTATCCAAATGGATCCAGTTCGTAACGATCTGAGCCCATCTGTTAGCATCTAATCGTTGGATGTGCCCTGCCCATCTCCATTTCAGTTTTAATATTTTTTCTATTACATCATTAGCTTTAGTAATTTTTCTTATGTATGAGTTTTTGACTCGATCTTTAAGTTTGATGTTCAAAAAGCTCCTCTCTAATCCTCTTTGAGATATGTTTAGTTTTTCATTTTGTTTTTTTGTTTATGGGCATGTTTGGCAGAAATATGTAAGGCATGGCATCCTTACATACACACTCACAAACTATCATTTATAATGTTGTTGGTCAAATCATATAGTTAGGCCTATAGATGTTTCTTCGTGTCTTGCGACACGGGTAAAAATAAGAACAAAAGGAAAATTCGAATCAAACTATGACTTAGTGTTACCCGACAGCCTACGACCAGCAGCTCATATATATATGGAGAGTAGTCAGTCACGACTCACGGCCCTCAATAGAGACGGATTGTCGCGGGTTCAAATATCCACGTAGTTCAAAAGTTTCCTTTTAATTATTTTTAAATTCTGTTGTAATTTTGTATGCTTATTCACTTACCAGGCGTTGATGCCAAAATGTTATATTTTTATATTTCAATGATAGCCTACATAAGAATAGGCTAATGGCCACGAATTATTTATGAAAAACAAACATTCGGTCGATAATGACCATCTAGCAGTTTTGATGGTAAAATAAAAGTCGGGCTGATTAACGACGCAGCATTCATGAAAGTTACATTTGTGGTGATTAGCTGTTGCCCCAGCGACCGTCCGAAGTAAGGCTGTATTTTGACCACCGAACGTCAGGTCGTCAGTCCACGTGAAGGCAAGAGGGCGAGGGTCGCGTGAGTTCGCACCTCCCGGTTATTATCGTTTCAAATATTTATTGACGCATTTCCCTGAATACGACGTAAACCAATTTAGATTTAAAATATTCCATCTGGGTGACCTAATTGAAAGTGATTAACTGACTTTTGTTTCATCTTTGAATATTGATACTTTATTTAGTTAGTCACGAAAGTTGGGGTGTGGGTAGGTACACGCGGCAACTCATTGTTGGCGATCGGATGTGAAGTGGTTGCAGATCACTAAGCCGCGAAGTGATGCCATGACTCAGAGCAATCTCTCTCCCGACAAGCACCATGGCGGTGTGCGAACTGTCACTGAAGAGAAGCTGATGGTAATTATTACTAATTATACTTTGGTTAATCAGGTATGGTAGATGCAATCTAACTTAAAGTTTTTGATGTTATACTTTTATATGATATTATTTATATTAGTTGTTAGTAACGACTTTAGAGGTTAAATCTTGTAGATCTTTATTTTATCTACTTTGTCAACTTATTTCAGCGTTGGCTGTTAATTCATGAGTGTCACATCCCAACAAGTCCCGGGCTCGATTCTCTTGGTCATATGTTAAGTGTTTGTCGTAGGTAATTCGGTGGTAGGTATCTTAATAGTCGGGAGTTTCCCTTATTACACAGGATAGAAAAAAACATCTTTTAAAAGTGGTTCTTTCCTTATACACCTCTGCTTACCTTTCGGGGATTTACAGCCGTGACGATGTGTACTACTATTTGATTTTTATTTCGATGAAGCACGGTGATGTTTTCAACACTGCAGTGATCATGTGGTGTCGATCGAGTCAGATAAACATATAATTGAAGCGTCTCGTATAGTCGTCGGAAAGAAAGTATTGAGAAATATGTAGTAGTTACCAACCATAATGCTTAGTGTTTACGATATAGTATAATCCGATAGGTGTTTTCTTCCAATAGGGTAGACAGGGGGAATGGGAACCACTTAAGTAATAAGTCCAATTACTTTTCTCTCAAGATTTTATAATAATATTTGGCATTCTGAAATTTATCGCCTTATATGTCCTCATCATAAAATATATAAATTAAATGTAACTTTTGTTATACCTTGGGCTGCCATCCGTCCGGGTTTCCCCGGATTTGTCCTAGTTTAGAGGGCTTCCGGGGGCCGTCCGGTAGGGGTTTTCAAATAATGTCCGGGTACAGATTCCCCGGACACTCTTGTGTCCGGGGAATCTGGATTGATTGAAATATAAGCAATTGATTGAAACACCGGCGCTGCATATATGCATATTCACTCATAAGCTGCATACAAGTTAACTCCGGCGCTGCAAAATCTACAACAACAGAACGTCCACAGCGCCGCGCCGGCCCCCACCATAAAGAACTGCCGCCGATACCGATCATTCACTCACTATGTTGACGTTTTGGTGCATTTGTCGCTAGGTCTAGAATATTTCTAGGGTGTTTAGCGCTATTTTCTTATCTAATGAAATCAGGCGGAAAACATGCTAATCTTGATATTAGTTGGCAACTCAAGTTACATTGTGAGTTTATTCGCTAGTCTCGCGGCAGGGACGAAAGAGAAAAACTCACTAAAAAACACACGGTTTCTGCTCTGATCGAAATAAAGTATAAATTTAAGGACCTGAGTTTCTTTGACTTTTCCAAATTCCTGTTGGAAAAGAAAGATCACTTTGAGAAAAGTTTGAACATCTGAAAAATACCGCAATAAGTAAAAAAATTTTAATATATTTATGTTTGCAATAACGCATGCTTTGCGGATTACATTCCAAAATTACAAAAATAAGAGCGGAAAAAGTATAGCCATGTGCGGGATTCGAACCCGCATCATCTACCCTTTTAGCCAGGGTATGCTCCAACCGACTGAGCTAACATGACAATAGTCATGTTAGCTCAGTCGGTCAGATCAGAGCATAGCCCGGCTATAGGGGTGGCTGACGCAGGACCGCACATGACTATAATTTTTCCTCTCGTATTTTTGTAATTTTGTAAAGTAAAAAGATCTTGAGCTCGTCAAAATTTAATCTTGTTCCTTACTTTTAATTTACATAAAAAAAGTTTAACCGTTTTGGGTTCTAATTAGGCACTAATAGTTATTTGATTGTATATTAAACCAAAAATTATAATTATATTTCCAATTTGATGCCAAATAATACTGCTCATCATTATTTTTATCTCCAGATTGTCTCAGTAAGAGAATAGTGAATAATTATGTTTGTAGCACTGTACTTTTTGAGCAAAGAAGCTGTATAAATTAAAAAAATATATGATCTTTGTTTTCATGGGTGTCCGGGAAAAAACTCAATGTCACCCAAATGTCCGGGTTTTTTTAAGATTGTGTCCGGTATCGGAGGTTTAGGTGATGGCAGCCCTAGTTATACCTAACTAATCATCATTTCAGAAATAATACCTTTGGCTCCCACTGCTCGAGGGTTGGGGTAAAGAGAACCATTGGGGCAATGGTAAACATGTGGTAAAACTTAAAAACATATACGTACTTTCAAACGAAAAAAAGGTATATAAACTTAATGCCATTTGTCTATGAAATGTAAATTAAATAACTTTAGGAATATGCAATCATCGTGTAAAATTAGCTTTAGAAAAATAATTAACAACGAGTACAAAAATCACAAACAAAATCTTACGCAAAATCAGAACCGGAGCATTGAGCAATTCGAGCATGTGTCTAGTCAATACGAGTGTTGTAAAGTCAGTTAAGCTTGGAAACGTAAAGTTAAGAAAAGTACGTGTAACTTAACGCAATACATTATTGTACAGAAAGAAGGCGTATATTGTATTTTCTTTAGATAACGTCCCAAGTTAATTATAAAATAACCTCTAGCAATGTCCTAGTAATCAGTTATTCAGGTGAGTTCGGGCATATCCGGCCCTAGATCTGTACCAGAGTGTGAAATTTAACACATTCGCAACAAATCATACATAAATTCGAGTCCTCTTGTACGCAGTCACAACTAATGACATCAACAACCAGTGGGGTACTGGGAGCCAGTTAGTTCCCAGTACCCCAAATGGTCATTATCGAATATCAATAATGCTGTGAAAATACTTCTGAACATTTACAAAGAAATATCACTTTATCACAATCTTTAACGATCTCTATACACTATACAGGATAAAACTTAAAAGACATTGGCACAAGTATTTAAATTATAACCTTGCGGAGGCCTAAGGTACCACAGCTTCGAAAAATTTTACAATATTGTAGCAACTACTATGGGAAAAAAAAAAGTGTTTTGGAATTGACCGACACGACGTGCCGCCTGTTGTCCGCAAGCGGCACGTCGCGTCGCACTGCAAACTGGAATTTCTCACGAGTCCCATTTGTGGCTCAGTTAATCACGCACCTACGTATACTCAAATACGGTACCATGATAGTTTAAAAGTACATATTAACTAAATATTGTGCGCATGGTACCGATAGTTATTTCACACTTTTGGGTGTTGAAGTCGGTTCCATTTTTAGGTCAAACATTTTTTTCATTATTTTAAGTGACCCTTGCTACTTACGGGATCGATTGTCATTCAATGTCAACGACTGTATCATCAAGATAGATAAATATTTTTCAGTTATTGGAGTGTAACTCAAAAACAGCTTGACCGATCGGATCAAAGTCAAAGTCAAAGTCAAAATCATTTATTCAATTTAGGCGTCTACGACGCTCTTATGAAGGTCAATTACAAATTTTAATATTGAAATATACTACAATGTACTGCCACGTTCAGCAAACAAAAATTATAGAGCCACTGCGAGAAGAACGGGCAAGAAACTCGGGGCCATTCTTTTAAACGTTTTTTAAAAATGTGTTAAGTACATACTATATAGTAAAATTATTACAATACTTAATTTACATTACGTAGGTGTTAGGCGCTAGCTTGGCAGAGGCGAACCAGTCCAAGCATTTTTGTCGTTTAAGTAATCACAAACTGTGTAGTAAGATTTCTTTATCAAAATATTCTTCACATGCAACTTGAATTTTCTTTCTGTGAGCGTTGTAATATGTTTGGGCAATTTATTATAAAACCGCACACAATTTCCTAAGAAGGACCTTTTATTTGTCTTTGCTAATCTAAAACCTGGCACCGCTATTTTATCTTTATTCCTAGTGTTATAATCGTGAGTGTCACTGTTTGATTTAAATTTTCTCAAATTTTTACGAACATACATAATATTTTCAAATATATACAGACTTGGTAAAGTTAAAATATCAATTTCTTTAAAAATATCTCTCAGGGGTTCCCTAGGATCCATTTCATATATGGCTCGAATTGCACGCTTTTGTAAGATAAAGATTGTCTCTATCTCAGCAGCAGCTCCCCACAGCAATACACCATAAGACATAATACTGTGGAAGTACGCGAAATAAACGAGCCTAGCAGTAGCTACGTCTGTTAGCTGTCTTATCTTACGAACTGCATTTGCAGCAGAACTAAGTCTTCCAGATAGATCATGTATATGTGGATTCCACTATAAAGTTGAATCCATTTTAATTCCCAAGAAGACTGTCGCATTGTCAAAAGAGAGTTTTTCTAGGCCAAGCTTAATGTTTGGTTCAACATAAGTAACATTTGGTAAAGAAAACTTTAAACATTTGGTCTTTTTTGAATTCAGGAGAAGATTATTAGCTGCGAACCACTTAGAGATCATAGATAACACATTATTTACATGAATAAGTTCACTATCCCTCCTATCTACTTTAAAAATTAGGGAGGTATCATCTGCGAATAAAACTATATCGCAGAAATTTTTAACCATGCAAGGCAGATCTTTTATATATGCTAGAAACAGAAAAGGTCCTAAAATTGATCCTTCCGGTACGCCTATTCTTACCAAAGACCCGGAAGAAGTATTGCCATTTATTCTAACCGTAGCCTGTATGTAGCCTGTCTGACAGATATGACTTTATAAGATCCAGAGCTTTTCCACGAATACCATAATGTGAAAGTTTTCGAATCAGAGTGCGGTGCTCTACACAGTCAAATGCCTTAGAAAGGTCACAAAATACGGCAATAGCATCCTGTGAACTCTCCCAGGCTTCAAGTATATGTGACATCAATTGAGCACCTGCATCTGTTGTGGATCTGCTCTTTGTGAAACCAAACTGATTTTCATTTAATATATTATGCTCATTAAAATGGGATAGAAGTTGTTTGCGCATAATTTTTTTCGAATACTTTACTCAGAACAGGTAAGATAGAAATAGGTCTGTAATTGCAAGGGTCAGATGTAGCCCCCGACTTCAAAATTGGAGTGATTTTACTTTGTTTCATTAAGTCGAGGAAGTTTCCTTTATCAATACAAAGATTGAATATTGTTTTTAAATATGGCGCAATAATGCATATTATAGACTCTGCCACTTTAACTGACATACCCCACAAGTCTTCGGTGTTCTTAATATTTAAATTTTTAAATGTCTTTATAATTTCAAATATTGTTGTGTGTCTGAAAGAAAAGTCCGGCGATTTGCAAGGGAAATTATGTATTAGCAGAGTTTCTGCTACATCGGGACATGCATCCAATGACTTAGTGACTTCTAGGGGTAAGTTAGAAAAAAATTGTCAAATATATTTCCCACTTGTATTGGATCAGATATTTGATTTTTATCAACATTTAAGACATATGTAGAATCTCTAGTTTATTTTTTCCGGTCTCAGTATTTATAGTCTTCCAAATGGTTTTTATTTTATTTTTAGACTTGCTAATTTTATTTCTAATAAAAAGAGATTTAGCACACAAGCAAACAGACTTAAACATTTTTGAATAGTTCCTAACATAATCACGAAACTGCTTGCAGGATGTCAAATTCTTCCTGCGACACAGATCAAACAAATAATCTCTACTTTTTCGAATACCTGTAGTTGCCCAATCACCGAACTTCAACTTTCCTTTTACTTGTTTCTTTATTTTTGGACAAACTTTTTGAAACTCAGTATTTACTAGAGATAATAAACTATTATAAATGTCATTCGGGTCACTATGAGAAAAACTTGTAATGGCAAGCTTAGCTTCTATATTGGTACTGAGTATTTCTAGCCTACTGGTTGTTAACGGCCTATGTTCAATTTCATACCTTGCTGTTTCTCTGCTTCCATCAAATCTAATTGCCAGGCCCTCATGATCAGATCTAACACCCTTCATTATTGACTTTTGTTTAGTCTTACAGTTCGAGTATATATTGTCTATACAGGTAGCTGAAGTATCTGTTATTCTAGTGGGCTCACAGAATAGAAATTTCAAATTAAATGACTTAAACAATTATTAGATTTTAATAAAATATCTACATTAAAATCACCACATACAAATATGGGTTTTTTACATTTAGAAATTTTTAGTAGTATACTTTCCAGAGTGGCTAAGAATTCTGTAAAATTTTGAGCACGACCTTCATCTGTTGGTGGTCGATATACACACAACACAAGATGCCTGTCTACCTCCACACAAGCAACCTCACAGACACGTTCAACAGAACATCTGACTAAGTCACGGCGTTCTTTAAATTTTAAGTTATTTTTTACAAGCATAATACACCCTCCTCCTTCTGCAGATGATCTGTTAAACGCACTGCCTACACTAAAATTCTTAACATTAAATAACATTCAGCTCTTAGCCATGTTTCAGTAAAGCATAATATATCAAAAGGATATTTATCTAAGAGCATTTCAATTTCAAGTATTTTGCCAGAGAAGCGATTTATATTTTGGTAGTACAGTGCTATGTCAAAACACTTCCCTGTTGTCGGACTTAAAAGTTTAAACAGTTTGACTCAACATTTGTATTAGTACATGTACTGAAATTTAAACGGGACCAAACGACAAGCATACGCATTCAAACAAAAAAGAATTTTCATAATCGGTTCACCCAATCCAGAGCTCTTAGATAACATTCAAAAAAACAAAATCAGACTAATTGAGACCCTCCTCCTTTTTTTGATAGTCGGTTAAATACGGACCAAACTGCATGTAGCTGTTAAAACGTAGAATATGGTGGAGCATTTGCTCCTAAAGTATCCTAAGCCTTGATTAACTCGTTCCCTAGTGGTTTTTTAAATTGTTATATCTGACATCCTTTTGTTATTACACCACGGGCAGTTAATTCGATTTTCAACAACATGCTAATACTATAGGCTGCATAAAAAACTTCAATTTTTATATAACAAAAGTTATTCAGCTTATGTATTTTAAATCAAATCTATATTATATAAGACTTTGTACCCGTTCTTATAATGAACGTCCTGCGTACGCGAACATTGTTATTATTTTATGCTAAAACACGTACAAATCTCCAGCTCCGTCGTGAATATATAATTCCTTCCGTTCTAGAAATAGAATTCATCTCCCTAGCCAAACGACTAAACGGCATTGGTAAATATACAGAATAAAGTAATACTTATACACAAATTCTTCTGTTAAAGCTAATTAGGCATAACGTTGAAATGTCAAATCATCGCACCGCGGCGCCACGCCCCCAATTCGCCGCCAGATAAATTAATGTATTTATACTTTGGATTAGTGATGTATTACGAAACTGTCTTCCTAGTTTGAATGTCCAAACTACCTGTTGTTATTTTGACTATTAAATTGTATTCTTTTTAGGAGTCTACAATTATCACGCAACCTTTAATTTACCTAAATCTAATTAATAATGCCTTTGTTTACATTAGGGCTTACCTTCCTCATTCGCACTATTTTCCTCGTAATCACTTACTCATTAGGACCTGGTACTACATATCTCTCAATGAGATATTATGCACCAAAGGGATAAAGCAGTATATACTATCTTAAACTAAGTAGTAATAGTGTAGTATGGTAAGGAAGAATTTTATAGTTAACCGTCGTAGCGAGAGGTTTACAGGTAAATCCCGAGCGAAGTGATGTCTAAAATCCTCAGTAAAGATAAATTATTCAAGCGAGAATAAATTATTAAGGCGAGTTACAGGTTTATCCCCGACTAAAGGAGTATACTCTACTTTTTACACCTTCTGCAAGAAAATAAAAAGCAAAACTATTCGAAATATTATATAGCAAGCCATTCAGAAAATGAGTGAACTTTTTTTTATATATGGATGCAGTGTAGCAGTTTTTCACCGGATTAACACGTTCACTTATGAGTTC
This sequence comes from Plagodis dolabraria, assembly GCA_963854805.1. Lineage (NCBI taxonomy): Eukaryota > Metazoa > Arthropoda > Insecta > Lepidoptera > Geometridae > Plagodis > Plagodis dolabraria. The sequence continues at coordinate 16,682,196 of OY978447.1, read as the reverse complement.
AAAGTACAAATCTCGATTGGATCAGGAAGCGTTCACAATATTTTAAGTTAACATCTTCGAACAAAGTTCTGTGCTGGGCTAGGTACCCCAGCACAGAACCACGGTAATGTTTATAGATAACATTACAGTGACAGAACTCTACTCCTCACGGATTTGTGTGGAATTGTGTCATATGATAGCTAAGTTTGACGCAGGCTTGTCTTAGCGCGTGACACGACATTGTGACAGTGACGAACGTCATTTTATTCTGTGCGAACGTCGAATTTGAATGAACCAACTCCTATAAAGGTGAAGTAACCAAACAATCGCAGGGCAGATTTTGATCGCTAGGTTTTTTCTCTATACCAGGATATCTTCTGCCAAATGTTTGCCAGAAGGTTTACTGCTATTACGTGCAGCAAATGGCAGAACACGGGTTTCCTAGGGAAGCTGCTTCACCGCGACAATGCGCCAGCGTACTACTATTAAGTATTATTAAGTATTTATTAAGTATTTCATAATTTTTAATGTCGGAAGTCGGTACGTTTTGTTAGAAAGATAGTTTTTGTGTTAACGTTTTATTCAAAATGTCATAATTAGGTATCTGTGATTCTGTGTACATGTCTAAAAATCGTTCCGGTTACGAGCTAGAGGCCTGTGACATACGGACAGACAGACTCCGGCTTTTCATCATTATCGAGCATTATTCTCGTGCTGTAGAAATCGCTGATTGATGACTTGTATATTGTTATTGATGCAGGTGGCGGTGCGCGTGCGACCGCTGAGGACAGACGACGGCCATCGCATCGTGCACGTGGTCAGCGATAAGGTTACCTACATTCAATCTTATTACAATATCTATACTTACTTAGTAACTTATAGTCTACTCATACAACATGGCATTTGACCTCTACACGTCTTTACACGGGATTATCCTATTATTTTATTTCACACTACTTACCATATATAACCTAAGCAAAGTAAGTTTAGATTAAAACTTCTACGCGTTTATGTGAAATAATTTGTCTACGTTTATTATTTCAGTGCCTAGTCATTTTAGGAGCTTGAAATAATGATATTCATGATAGTTTTAAGAGATGGGAATAGGATCACAGTTTTTCAAACTATCCACTGGTTCTTAAAATTCCTGGTGAGGAAGACTACTACTTTTGGTAGCACTGCCTAGTCAATGAATTCAGCCGTTAAGTTTTTCAATTCTTTGACCACTATCTTACAAAGATGTTGTTCCAGCTAACTTCGTAGTACTATACTGTATATTCAAGACATCTGCCGGGACATACCGGTTTTTTTGTTATTGTGTCGGAACAAGTACGAGGCCTACCTGATCTCAAGCGGGCTAACCTCTGCCTATAACAGATGCATTTCGTCATATGGAACGAATTGCACTGCGCCCGTGACCGTGAGATATACAGTTTCATGTGCCTGTAACTTTACTGGCTCTCAAGGACTGCTGCCGGAACATACTGTTAGTTGCTTTGCAACAGATTTTCTACTTGAGGGTGGTAGCTAGGCGAGCATTCGCAAAACGTCCTTCCACCAAGCGATCAAGCTCAAGCCGCGGTGGGATGGAACTATTGACCTGCGGCACGGCAGTCCATACTGTCCATAGCTATTACCGCTCCGCCTTATCATTGCTTCAAAACCGTTATAGGTGCTTGAAGACAAATTTCCTACTTGAGATTGGTAACTAGTCTAGAGGCATTGCATTCGCAACACGTTTTGTATATACCTAGGGTTAATCTCCAGACAATTGCAACTTTGCAACAAGCACAAACATGTAAGGCTACGTTATCCGGATATGGAATGAAGTTCCGCAGTGGCTTCTTTCGGACACAGAGTAATAGATAGATCTAACGTACACTAGATCTACTCGTAATAGGTACACCACTCCATTCTATTGTCATCAGCCTAAATACGAAATAAGGTGAATACTTTGTTGGAAGCGATATGTATTCCCCTGGTGAGAGGGATCAAGAATCCAACTGTAGCCAAAGCGCTACCCTGGGTCAGTCCGTTAACATTCTACCCAAGTTTACCGGCAGTACCCACCTGGTTTAGTGAGATGATCTGTTATAAATACTTCTCTGACTTAATCCAATTTGACAGTTCCGGTTAGTCGAGTCATTTGGATACGAATGTTTTGTACGTCGGTTGTTGTTAAGATGGCAGCCGTTATTGCATGATGGTGGAATACCCGCCTGGCTTACTACAAGCCTCAAAAAGAAAATCTATCGCCAAACACTCAAGGGAGTGTTTCGGCAGCTGTGTTTGAGAGCCAGTTCATATTCTAAGAAAAGCCTGTTCATTGCCTTCCTTCAACCGCATCATCGATTACCCATGAGGCCGATTGTGGTCAAAGGCTTACATATCGCCAATAAGAAAAGTATAGGTACGGCACAATCAATCTGAACACGATGCACGATGATGGCACTAGCGGTATAGACAGGAACAGTTTTCACCGTGTTCCGGCTTGGAATCATAATCGAAAATTCATCAGAAGCAGGTATCCATATGATATAAGTATAACCACGTTATTGTGCCCGTGGGGTGCCGGGCTGACTGAATCTCTCGCCGGCTGCAATTTTATCTAAATACGCGTACGAAAAGGTTATTCTTAATTTCAATGCCAATGCAATTAATAATGTTTGTACTCTATGACTATCACTGGGCAAGGACTGTAAATTTTCCGGCAAGGTCGCATCACTCTAATATTTATAAACATGGCGACAACATATCACATCGAGCTATCTTGCACGCACCATGCCGCGTTATCGAAAAGCGAAGCGATAATAATTGCTATCCCAATATTATAATTATCATTGAACTCGCTATGTTTTTGACATTGAGAAGGTCATCGATCAACTATTTAATAAATGAATGTGTTTTTCGTGTACATTATGTTTTATTAGATATACTTTATTTTTCTCACTACCTACCATATTTAAGTAACTAACTATTCAGGATTTTAGAATACTTCGATGATTACGACTCTATTTTATCATCTTTTCGTAGACTATAACCAAACAATCCTATTCTACCATATCTCCGAATAAGTTGGAGTCCTTTAGTAGCATTTGGCTAATTTAGTTTCAAACTAAGTATTTAAATGGCTAACTTTATGGGTGACATTGATTATTTATGCTAGACTAATATATTTCATTTTACTTATTCATGCTTTACTAACTGTAATGATTAATGACATAACAGTAAATTTATACATACTTTTAGGTAGAGTGCCATATTATTTTATAAATCCTGCCGTGGTCTTGTGGTTCGCCGGAAGGCGGAAGGTATGGTAAGTCATTATGCGAATGCTCACTTGGCTAACTACTACCCTCTAGTAGAAATTTGTCCCCAAGCACCTAAAGTTGTGTTCTTTCTGCTGTCTTAACATTACTAATCTTTTTTCTACATTCTCTCTTCCATTTATTTATTAATTTTGTTGGACGATCAACACCGTTATACTCGTAATACCCACATAGTAGAAATTTAGACACATTATATAGGGCACCAATTATAGGATAAAAACAATCTAGTTTTAAAATACAATATAGTTTGAAGTAAGTACACTTATATGGTACCTTTTTAACATACGTAAACGAGAAATGTGAATGGGGAAACTATAATTCCCACTCTGGCATGTAGGTATATATCAATATAGATAGGATACGTCGAAAACGTATGCCGTAGCAAAAAGCTTCTGAAAATAAAGTAAACACACGTAATTAGATAAGGCATTACATAATTCTGAGTGCATGCATCACTGGAACACAACACGTGGTCACGAATGTTTAGTCTTGTTATATAATTATCTACATACCTTGCCCTTGGCCAGGTCAGAAATAGATCTGCGTACATTGACGTTACCTAATATTTATATATAATATTTATACTGTCCACCAAATGTGATTCTTTATACTTCTAATAAATATTTCTCATCTTTTACTTCTTTATTAACTTGCCAATAGGTTAGCCTTTTGCCACAATCACACCTGAAAATGGGTAAGTGATGATACGGTCCAATCTGGTAAACGGTGTATGCGGTGTACGGTGTATGGTTTAACGAAAATGGGATCTGGCCCTTAGGGACGGCGGCTGGAGGAACATACCGTTTTTTAATAAAATATTAATTTAATGTTTTATTAACATATTTGTTATTATTAAATAATTATTTCCGCAAAGTAACGCCTAAATCTTTTCATTACACCGTGAAGTGTTTGACGACATTTTTTTCAACTTGAGGTTACCCTTACTGCTATAACCAAGCAGGCCCTACCACCCTATAAAATGTCAGAGTTTTCAGCTTCTCGAAAGCCGTCGACATAGCCTTACGACTACAATCCGGCAACAACCGCAGGACTGACGATTCATATCTAGGTTTATTCTGGAAAAGATAAGTACTGAAAAGAATACAATACGTAAGTATTGTATGTACCTATATATAATTTATAAGTACTTTTGAATAGAAAATACGTAGACAATGTCGTCAAAGCATGGTGCAATATAGTATGTATAATTCAACTAAGATGACTATATCGATGATACAGACTTCTAATTGGTGCATCGAAAAAATCAGATCGAATAGGTAGCTTTACCTAGATACCTATAATTCTTACCTATTTGAATAATTATGATTACCTTAAGACGAGGCTGCGGAAAAAATACTCTCATTCGACTAGTTTTTTTAAGCAACTGAAATATGCAATCAACACGAAAACTTAAATATTTGATATTTCAAACCTTTTTCTATCAGTTGTACAGTCAGAAACACATTTGAAAGAAATTTACTCGATAGTTTTAATTTTTCAAAATGAAGCCTTTTCTTTAAATTATTGGAGTTTTCTTGGAAACTACATCAGTTACATATTAATAATAAACACACATAGAAAGGAAATGTAGTTTATTATCCGCTGTATAAGTAAAATTTACCTAGAGTAATTAGTATTGTCATAATAAATTAAATAGTGTTTTAGACTTACGACCTTTAGTTCTGTGCAGGATTACGGTCAATCGGAAGATACGATATTCAACCTTATTAGCTTAGGATTACGAAATAAAATCAATGCGTAAGAGCTGTCCTTCAGTGCCGCGCTGTGCGCCGTTGGACGTGGACCTATCGCTCGCGCGCTATCACCTGTGCTGTGCAGTATAAATACGTATCTTGGTAGGTATATCAATCAATATGGGAAATAAAGATAACTAAAAAATAAAAAACGAAGCAGAAGAGTCGATACAAAGACTTTGCAAGAATTATGAGAGAGCGTATAATATTTCAGTTTATTTTTACCTATGCAAATTTAATATTCGTTTGTATTTCGGTGTTTATTCTATTCATGAAACATATTATCTCTATCGAACTAAGAGATTCTATACCTACTAGGTTACTAGGTTCCTATAGTACTGTAATGGAGCTATAAAATAACTAAATGTCGTACTAATCTAAGTACGATTAGTTGGATACTATAATAATATCTGGTAATGTATAGTTATGGTCTCACCTGATGGTAAGTGATGTGGTAGAAGGTACCAAACAGGTGATAACTAAAATTATCTGGCTCTAAAGTACAGCTGACGTTCAACCGTAAATGGAGTTGAGTGTTGCTAAATAATAATAACACAAGCGTAGCAAATCAAAGCATTTGGTTTGGTGGGTATATCGCAATAAAACATCGAACATTGTTCATGTCCCTCAAGACTAAATGTAGATTTATATAAATGAAAGAATATTCAGAATCAGGCAAGTAGGTATATATTCAAGAGATTATCTACAAAGTCACCTGCATAGGTACTTTTAAATATACATTTTATCACTTAGACATGTACATATAAGTAACGATTTATACAAATATAATAGAGTGGAATAAATAGATTCTGTACATATATATAATAAAATAGACTGTGCTCATAAAATGCACCTTCTTTCTCAGGAAAAAAAATAATAAATCAGTCAAAGTCCGAGATCACTCGGAACAGGGAGAACTGTCGGAGTCGCCATCTCATATAATAAATTTAGACTGTGTTCTTCCACTATATGAAAATAAGTGAGTAATCTTTGAATAAAGTATTATTAAATTTGCACATTTTATTCACAGGAAATTTCGTAAACGAAATATATTAAATATTATTTCGTTTACGAAATAATATTAAATATATTATTTAAATATTATAATACCTATATTAGGCAAAAAAATATTTTGACCTATCCATAGCAGAGCAGCAGGTAAACTTAAATAACAAAAACGTATAAATGTGTATATACATTTTTTTTTTATTGCTGATAGGTAAGCCTTTAACCACAATCTCACCTGATGGTAAGTGATGATATGGTCGAAGGTGTTAACAGGCTTAACCTAGAATTACTGGCTCTCAAGGACAGCTGCCGGAACACACCGTTAGGTGCTTGGCGACAGATTTTCCACTTGAGGGTGGTCGCTAGCCAGGCGGGCATTCGCTAAAATGCCCTTCCACCATGCGGTGAAGCTCAAGCCAGCGGCGGGATTCGAACCATGGACCTGCTGCGCGGCAGTCCATAGCCAAAGCCACCGAGCATCATGCTTTTTACACTGAAAAAAAAAACTTTACATTATTATCGCCCTGCACTTGTCACACCTCTGTAGGGTCGGTATAAACAATATATTTTTTCTGAGTACCTTCACAAAAGACAACGCATTGACATAGTTGTGCGGAGAAAGACTTAAATTTTATGGCCGGCCTCCTATCTGAAGCAATATGCCTTTGCGTATGCCATCGTTGATATGTATTATACTCGCTTTTGCCCCCTTTTCGGTTATTAGTTAGGGTATTAGATAGATGGTAAAGAGCGATGTTTTACTCTTGACGTGCAGAAAATCTGACGTGAAATTATCTGAATTTATGTATTTAAATTCATTTATTCATATTCACTACACCCCCTTTCTGAAGGCCGAGCTTCAGCAGGGGCGGAGCAGTTTGTATGGTGGCCGTCTTGAAATCGCCATTTTGGATTTTTGACAGGTGTCATTCGACTGCTCTCCCGACATTTATCCTTACTTCTACCTTTTAACAAATTCTATCTACACATTCTAACAAATTGTGCGAAATTGATTGTCGGACAAACAGAAATGTACAGTTGCTTTTCTGAAGGCTTCAGGTAACGGATTGTCTGTAAAATGTATTTTGCAGGTATATATATCAATAAAAAATTTGATTGATATTATCAAACTGAAGGCTAAATGCACATTTGTAATATAACTAAATGCTTAGGCCTTGTACGTGGCGATGGTAAAAGGCCGGACGGCATGACTTTGGTTCCGTGGAGGATGGGAAGGCCTCTGGTATGGGACGCTACCTGTGTCGATACCTTAGCACCTTCTCATATTCCTGCTACCCAAAAAGTGGCCGGTGCGGCGGCTGAACTAGCAGAAGGCCTCGAAAGGCGCAAATATAGTAATCTCAGTAGTTGTTACATGTTTGTGCCTTTTAGGGTCGAAACGCTGGGACCGTGGGGACCGAGCGCCAAACTATTATTCAAAGACGTCTCAAAACGTCTGGTCGACGCTACTTGTGACCAAAATGCTGGCATATACTTTGGACAAAGGATAAGCATTGCCATACAACGTGGCAATGCGGCACAAAAACACGTATTTTGCAATATCTCAGAAACTGTGCGTTTTATAAAAAAATTGTAAGAACATAATTTGTAGCAAATTGTGTTGCCCACAAACATATTTATATAACTTTTTGCCCTAAATTAAATATTAAAGAAGTTATAAGCAATAATAAATTTTTTTGCTCTATAACTTTTTTATACATTTTACAAAAAAAATACCCTAGAACAATGTCGTAGATGATCTGCTCAGGATTTTTTTATGAAACTCGCAGGTTAATTGATAAAACTGAAAATAATATCCACAATTTTCAATACGTTTACACGTTGCAAAAAATGTAGCACAACTAAGAGAATAAAATGAGATAGAAGAAACAGCTAAGCCTACGTATAATAATAATAGTCGTAGCAGGCAGATGTTCCTTTGAACCCAAACGGTTACTCAGACCTTTTCTACCTGCTTATCCTTCCGTAAGTTAAATTTAGTAAGTTCTATGGTAAGGAAAACAGGAATGAAGAAGTAAAGTTGTACGAATTCAACAATTTTTTTTAAGAATATATTTACAATAAAAAATATAATAAGTTAAACATTTCTTTTTGACCGGATTCTCATGAGCATTGACGAACCTGGTCAACTTTGGAGCGCTGTAACAGTGTATTAAATGAATTAAAATAAAATAAAAAAATCGTCAAAAGATAATCAAAAATGTTGGTCTGAGGTATTATTTTGTAAAATAAGAAAAAAAAGTTATAGAGCAAGAAAAAAATATGAAAATTTTCTCACTTTTTTGCTTATAACTTCTTACATTTTTAATTTAGGGCAAAAAGTTATAATAACATATTTGTAGGAAAAATAATTTGCTACAAATTATGTGCAGTGGAATTTTTTGTAGGACACATCGTTTCCGAGATATCGCGAAATAAGTGTTTTCACCCCTTTTATCAAGATGGTGGCCGGGGCACAAGGGTGGCGACCCCACAAACTTAGATTTGTCTCAAAAGTAAAATTGCGCCCTCTAGGAATTGCAATATTCGGTCCTTAAATTGTAACATTTAAATGGACTACTATGTAGGTATCTATATTTGATTATGTCCTTCTAACCATAATTGTATACATATAGGCAAATAACTTAGTTTTGTAGTTTGTATACCTGCTTTGTGCATGCATACCTTGGTTCATTATATTTGTATAACTGCCCTGTTGGCGGAACGGCTTTAGATAGATAGATACATATCAAACAAATTATTGGAGTACAAAATTTTATGCCCAAGGCGGGAATCGAACCCGCGTCCTCCGATATCGCGTCGGATGCTTAACACCATCTCAGCCACCTGGACATTGGCATTTCTGCCGAAACTTTGTGCTCCAATTGTATTACTTTAACCATCATAGGGGACGGTGCGCGGCCATCAACCAGACTACAAGACTTCATCTGATCGAAAGAAGTGTTTTTTCAAACACTTAACTCTCGGTATGATGTTGCTACCCTTCTATATTTCTAAATATGATTACAAGCACTATCGCGTGCTAAGCGAAATCATATCAAACAAATTATTGGAGTACAAAATTTTATGTCCAAGACGGAAATCGAACGCGATATCGGAGGACGCGGGTTCGATTCCCGCCTTGGGCATATAATTTTGTACTCCAATAATTTGTTTGATATGATTTCGCTTAGCACGCGATAGTGCTTGTAATCATATTTAGAAATATAGAAGGGTAGCGATATCATACCGAGAGATTGTTTTGGCTAATGCACTCAATTACAAAAACAATAAACTTTCTTCCTGCATCATTTAAAAAACAAAAACTTTTATACTTTAGCCGCACCAGCCTTGAGAAAAGGGCTGTAAAATGGCTTTGCTGGAATAAGGGCTCTTAACTTAATGTTGTCTTAGGTTTTCGCGATTGTTACACATAGTAATTAAACAACATTAAACGGTTTAAATCTCGTATATTTATCATTATTTTTGTCCTGACGTTTCAAACACTTTGCAGTGATCGTGGTCACGGGGACTGCAAACTTGAAAAAAAACTTGACTTTCCGTTTCCGATACTCGTTATTTCTCACGCACACTTTTGCATATCATTAAAACTGTATAAATTGAAAACAATATATTTTTTATTTTATAAATGATTTTTTGTTAATTTATATACATCTTAACTTAATTTGTCGATAACCTCTGTAGACTATACCACTTACTAACATTCTAAGAATCCACTATTTTTATTTTAAAGTCTAATTTAGTCACCTGTTCCAGTACCTCTCACTTGTCTGCCATGTTTCATTAAAAAAGCCTGTATAACATGTTCCCTACAATGTTTCTGCAGCTGTGTGTTTTTTTCATAAAATATCCCAAAGTTTAAGGCCCTTACAATTGCGTATGTAGACTCTTCTGCAAGTTTGGTAAAAAAAAATCTTATCCTGCTGTTTAGAAGTGGCTAGATATATATCTGGTTGGTCTAATTTTTACCATAGTTGGTATATGAAAGCAGAGTGGTAGTAAAATAACACCTTTCTGTTAACCACTGTAACTGAAAAATTAAACGAAATAGGATGTATACGAATTACGAACATATTTTCAACATAAGTAATTAATAGTCAAAAATTATATGATAGCAATAAAAAAAACAACCTGCTTTATATTATTATGGGAACGTGTACAGTAGCACAGTTATGAAAAACTATAATTCGTATTTGTATGACGAGTCGTGGTAAAATATATTGCCCACAACTAACATTTAATGAAATCAAATCAAATCCATTTATTTCAGGTCAATTGTACCCATATTCACCGAATATAATATAATATTTTGCTCATTCAATTTGATGGTATTTTACTTTATTCTAATGATGTGTAACATGTAATCTGATTAATCACATTCCAAGATACTGAGAACAATGTTGATTCATTCATAAATTATCGTCCACGCGGATGCCAAGTAACATTACTTTCGTTACTACGGAGAATTTAAAAACACCCCATTTATCAATATATATCGTGCCGTTTGGGCTGTTATGTACCACCATCATATTCCGACCCTTGTCTCACTTATGTTGGTTTAGTGCAGTATGTTTTTTTTTATAAACACGGAGACTGCGACGCAACAACATAGCAAAGAAACTTTAAAAAAAAAGACATGAAAACAATTTTTTAAATTAAACAGTCTGAAATAACTGGTTGATATCGGTTCAATATGATCTCAAATTTGTGTTTTTATCAATATTGAACAATAACTTTCATCTATATTCATAGTTGCCACTTACATTAGTTGCTAGAAGCACTGCGATCGTCAAGGCATTTTGGCAAATTACTTTTAGTAAGTTGACTGTAACTGGCAAACCGTTCGCCGGTGTTGATGAAATTAAAATGAAACCAATAAAGAGTTAAACTGTACTAGCAAACAAATAATCTTCTATATTGTAAGGTTCAGTAAAAAAGTTATGTGTGGTCAAACATAAAATAAATAATAGACAAGTCAATTTAAGAACCCTCTTTCTATTGGGAAGTCAGTTAAATATGTATAATATGATATACCAATAATATATACCAATAAAGTCGAGCAGACATGAACATATGGTAATAAGTAATAAGTCTGTCGACCGTAAGAATAATTTTGAAAAGTAAATCAAATAATCAATTTCTTACTAAGAAATATTAGTAATGTTGATAAAAATAAAAACGTGACATCAATTGCAGTATATACAAAGTTACTTTATATATCTTTTTTTTTTTTTTTTATTCTAAATTTTTTTTTTTTTGAGACTTTTGGTCGCTTAGCGACTACTTTATATATCGAAATTCGTCACGTGAATAAGATTATAAAAAAAGTTGAAATCGTCTCAATGGTATCTGTGTTCGCGAATCTAATATCAAGTATACAAATATGTTTATAAGCGAGACGCGTGCGCCGCTGCTGCACATCGCCTCGTTCGGTGCAGCGGGGATCGTTGCGCCGCATGGGCGGAGCTAGCGTGGGAATTATTTTTGACTGCCCCCACTTAACAACTTACTTATTGTTTTCAAGATATTTATTACAACAATCAATATTGTAATTTATTCCTTATATATAACATATCCTATGTTAAGTTCTAAGACTAGTTTTAGATGTAGGATTTCCCGTCCGATTGCACATAGCTACTACTAGAAACAAGAAAAATGTAGAGATGAAATTAACCCATAATTTTTTTTCACCAAAAAATGGAACCGATTTCAACACTCGTGTGAAATAACTTATTGAAGTCGGTACCATGATAGTTTAAAGTACCTATTATGACAATATTGTGTGCATGGTACCTAATTTCTCACTTTTGAGTCTTGAAGTCAGTTCCATTTTTTGGTTAAACATTTTTTGAATTCTTTTAGTGACCCTTGCTAACGGGATTGATTGTCATTCATTGTCAACGACTATATCATCAAGATAGGAAAATATTTTCGGTTATTGGACTGTAACTCAAAAACGATTTGACCGATTTTGATGAAATTTAAATGGGACCAAACGATAAGCTTTCAAATAAAAAACGATTTATCAAAATCGGTTCATCCAGTCCAAAGTTCTGAGGTACCAAACATATAAAAACACACGAATTGAGAACTTCCTCCTTTTAAAATTCGGTTAAAACGAGTTCTGTGCGATGTACATAAGTAGGTATAGGTTATAATCTATTTTTTTATGTGTACACAGATGCTAGTCTTGGAGGACGAGGCAGATAGTAGGAGAGACATTCTGCGACAGAGAAGGCTTAATGATAAACATTACCATTACGATAGAGTATTTGGCGAGGATAGTACCCAGGTAATAACCACAAAAACCCCAATCGTATAAGCGTAAAAGTGTTGTTAGAATGTTGCTTTTCTTTCTGGCACTAAACTTCTCGGAAACTGTGACTGCCAAACCAAGGTGGACTCTGACACTATTGATCCCACGAATTAACACCAAAAAATAAGTTCCCAGAAATGAAACGGTTTGACCAGAACTACATCATCATTTTCCTCCCAACAATACCATAAACTTTTTTATATTTGGCCGTGGTTTTGATGTCAATCCTGACCTGACCTAATAGTATTATAATCTCTTTCATATATTTCCGCCTTGCTTTCTCCGAACTAGAAGTAACAGTTGTCTAAACCCTAATTGAACTTAATTAACTAAAAATCTCTTCTAAAAGAGAGAAAGATATAGTACCTATATGAGCTATTTCCAGAGCATTTTGATATATGCATATTGCAGGTCCTGCCATATATATCTGAAACATATCCATACAGTTGGAAACAATCGCTATATCGTCACTATAAAAGGAGAATGATTAAAGTGCCTCAAAACCAATATTGTTATAATATTTCCACATCCAGGAAGACGTATATGAAGCAATATGCGCCCCTCTGGTAGCGGACACGCTGCAAGGCTTCGCTGGAGCCATCTTCGCGTATGGAGCCACCGGTGCCGGCAAGACGCACACCATGACGGGCCTCATGTCACGCGCTCTCAACAACCTGTTCACCAGCATTGCCGAAAGTGTACATCCGGCTGATTATGAGGTAGGAACAGAAAAACTTAGCATTCAAATAAGACAAGGCTTCGCAGGTGGTGGCAAGTATTACGCCTCAGCCTTTAGTCAAGCAAAATTTTGCAAAAAAAAACAAGGGGATTGTTGTGTACACGATACGTGGTGTAAACAACGATCCCCTTGGTTGTTGTATATTAATAGAATTCCTTTATCTGACCATATAGGTTGGAACTCAGAAAATCACATCCCATACTACCTTGTTACCAGCAACGTGCTAAATTTTGAACTAAAGGATGTTTAGGACTAGGCCAAACACTTGATTTGATAGGAAGAATGTCCTTAGAACCTGTTCCTTCTCACATCGCGTCCTCAAAACCTGTTTACAAGTACACTGCAAAATTTCACAAGTGCTATCTACGAAATTATACACGTAGGTATAAACCCTAGAAATCAGTTAAGTTTCGCTTAGAATAGTTAAGTAGCTATATTAATCAGACTGTCTCTATTTGTACGGAGTAGCGTGTCAGTTACCTTAGTGTTACGGCGATTAGTTAGCTAGGAACTTACCTCGGTAACCTCTATCCTTGAGTCTTGAATAAGATTTTTATCATTCTTTATATAGAAATCGTAATGATGGACTCAGTGACAGCTTATCATACTCTACAAGTAGGTTTGTTCTGTTATACATTCCTACTAAGGTGAATTAGCCAAATCTGGGTATATAGCTGCTCTCTGACTGCGTTCTTGCTATGACTTACTTAACTTACGTAACAGTTGACCAAGGTCGCCTCGCTTATCACATGATAAAAGTAGTTAGGTATCTAGTTACTGATTGTAATTTCTAATCACATAATCTGATTACAATCAACATATCTTAATTTAGATTAATTTGTTATCTGGCTGACGGTATACAGGTAAATTTTTCGACACTATCAACTGGAGTCTTGCACTAAATAGGTAGGTACCTACCTAGGTTTATAATGATGTGTAAAGAGTTTTGCGGTATCGGATTTCTTTGTGAGGTATTTTTTTTATGTTACGTCATCTAACATCTTAAATGGAGTTGTAGTCATTATCAAAATAATGGGTCACGAGACTCATTTGTAGTTTCAGATTGAGCCACCTGGCTCACTTGAAAACTTTAGCCTGTAGGTAAGTATGTACTTTTATATCGTCATCTAACTATTGCCGCAGATTAGCCCTCGACATGTGAATATATTTATCACATTTGATATTAATTCACTTCTTGATATTATTCACATTTAAATTTATATTTACTTACTTTTATTATATTTCAACCTCTACCTAGATATTCACCCTTATCTTACAACATCTTACAGCACATACTCTTGGAGTCAAAGTAACAATCGTGTATTCCATTTTGGAGCTTAAATTCACAATGTGAAATTTAGTTACCTACTAATAAAAGATTGTATTGCAACGTTCAGCGAAAGGTACCTATACTAGTGCATCTCGGAGAGATAAACCTCGCGAGTCTGCCCTTCCGTATTAAACGCCCATATGGCCGAAAAAGTCAAAAACTGATTCGACTAATATTTCAGTAGGTATAATTAATAATTATAATAGTGAGCAGGTTTGATAATTAATAATTATCAAACCTGCTCACGATATTTCTCGGGAATCAGTGGAGAATTGCGACCAGTAGAAGAGAAAAGCTGGACAGACACGTAAGAAAATAATCGGCCAAGTGCGAATCGGACTCGCGCACGAAGGGTTACGTACCATTATCTATACAACATTAGAACACTATATTATAACCTTTTTTTAGTTTTCATGAATGGTACGAGACCCTTCGTGCACGAGTCCGACTAGCACTTGGCCAATATTCAGTATTTGTTGTTAAAACTTTAACAGAAAAACATCATCTGTGAAAATTTAAACTGTCTAGCCAGCAGTACCTAACGCTTTAAAGAAAAAAAAAGTAGCGGACTAAAGCTAAATAGGCTCGTAATGGGCATAGTAGGTATAGCCAATAATTTTGGTTATAAGTTTATATCTTCTATACCTAGTATGGTCAACAAAACCCTCAATACAGGTAACCTAATTAAAAATAGACGTGGTACCTAAATCATCTGAACTAGCTATGTATTTTGAATAACTTCCTTCTCTTACATAAACATGGGAATATTGCACAACTCCAACAAAAGATATAATACAAGAAATTATAACTATGCAGAGCTCTGGTATTTGTGTGTCTTCCATTTTCTTGGAGGTCACATTCGCATTGTTCCATTTTTTAACGAATTCAGTCTCCGACCGAATGAACTCGGTCGAGGTCTTTCCTTCGGCACTAAGTAGGTAGGTGCTTATTTATTAACTTTGTTTATTTTAATTAGCTAAATACTACATAATATGTAATACACCTTATTCTGTACCGACAACTACTTGACCTGCTTCTTACTTCAATTATTTTAACTAAGAATTGAAAAAAAAAGAAATCAAATGGGCCATAACTGTGTGGTATATAATATTGTTATTATTATACTTACCTTGCCTGTCTAATAGTAGCATTTGGGGATGTCAGACAGAAGTAGAGAGAAGAAATATCTTATTATTGATCCCAACCTAACATAGTATTTTATATGTAGATAAGAATATTTCAACATACTCTTTACATTAAAAAGTAGTAACTTTTTTTTTTTTTTTTTTTTTTTTTTTTATGCCTGATAGGTTAGCCTTTGACCACTATCTCACCTGATGGTAAGTGATGATGTGGTCGATGATGTTGTTCAGGCTAACCTAGAGTTACTGGCTCTCAAGGACAGCTGCCGGAACACACCGTCAGGTGCTTGGCGACAGATTTTCAACTTGAGGGTGGTAGCTAGCCAGGCGGACCTTCGCAAAGTGTCCTACCACCATGCTGTAACGACTGCTATCCTAAGACAACAACCGGGACCGACGGCTTAACGTGCCCTCCGAAGCACGGAAGCGCTCAGTAGTAATGTAATTTCACCAGCGGTCACCCATTCAAGTCATGACCGCGGCGGACGTTGCTTAACTTTGCTGATCGATTCAGAATGGCTAAGCAAACTTGGCTACGAGCGCTTCGAGATTACCAGATTACCAGATTAGTTGGCCCATGGGATGCCAGGTAGAATATCACCCCACCTTAGCTACTCGTACCTGTGGAGCTAAGGTGACAACCATAAGTGGTGAAACATTTGAGTCTAGTAAACATTACCTATTTCTACTTGCGGGTGGTAGCTATATAAGAGAGAGATTGCAAAATTCCCTACCACCATGTGGTGTTTGTACAGAATTAGGAAGTATCCCAAATAAGTATTTGGTAGTAAGATTATGTCTTCTATCATTCAAAAAAATAGTTAATAGTCAGAGTCACTCAAAAGAAACATCCCCTGGTCCACGCCAACTAAAGTAAAATAACCAATTCTTTTTCCTTGCTTTTATTTATGTAAAATTCAGACAAAATGGGATTTTATTCATGTCAATCCATGCTACTATAGCTAGCTTTTGAATGCAGAAATCTTACAATTTTTCATTACATAGGTACACTGCTGAGTGCTGACAAACTTTCATAGTCAGTTCCAGTAACAGAGTAGGTACAACAGAATACAGATAAAATTGTTTTCTCACCGTTTCGCCACTGATCAGTATAGCAAAACTATATTTATCTACTGTAACAATTTTTTTCAGTTAAAACCTGCAAATGCATGCAATACGGTATCTACTTATGACACTATGTACCTATCTATAGATATTTAAAAAAGATGTAAGGTAGGTATATATATTATATTTATAACTAAAATACCTAATTTACTGTGCATTACTTGTACTTGCAAGGTGACATTGTAGCAATTGATGTTGTCTTAGCTATATTAAATGTTCACGCATGCTCTATGTACCTGTTAGTAAGTAAATAACTACATAGGCTCTAATAAGTTAATCGTGGCGAAACAGGTGGTCATAGCATAGGGGGGCAAGGCCGTTGCCGTGCCACTTTTTGTCTCTGTATCATGTCTTCTCATTTGTTTCGATCTGTGTGGTACATAGTTATATACATTCTTATATTCGGTAAATTTTATTCATTCTCACGACATTATTTTAATATGAAACGAGAATTCTTATTGTTCTAAATAGGTATCTGATCACAGAAAGTGGTGAATTTTGCACAAAAATACTGTCTTCTCTCTCAGGGTCCTAAAATTCCACTTTAGTTATAGTTTAGGTACATTGATTTCTTTAGGATATAGATACATTCCTGTTTACGATTTTTTTTATGTTTTACGTCACCTATTTTACGCAACCAAAACATTTGAACAAGTAATATAGGTACTTGCTATATTTCAAACATGGCAACACTTAAGATGACTTCAATGCCAATATATAATGCTATAATTTTGTCAGGAATCGGCATTTTTTTGTGTGCAGTATAGCTTCGTCACATTTTTTCAGCCTAGGTTTTTCATGGATTTCAAAGATGATTTTTATATTTTTATTACAAGTTCAAAGTAACTTTACCAATACTAAAAAGTATCTATAAACATTTTATGAAAAATAATCACCCAGAACTTGTTTTCCCAGGAAATATTACAAAATTAGTGAGTTAATAACGTTATTACATAATTCCTATGTACCTATCATCTACATAGCGCTTGTTATGACAAGGTAGTTTAAAATTTCAAAAAATAAATTACGTCACGTTATGGCCTTGTCGACATTTAACAAGCAATATTGAAATAGGCTTGTCAAATTAAATAAGTTGATTAACTTCTAAATTAACAAATTTTAGGATTAGGAGCAAACATATTACAGTTATGCTATTATATAAAACTCCCGCGTGGTCAAACTTTTATTCACATTACTGAGAAATTACATCCCCATATAGCAGAGAATTTAGCCTTACTATAGATAACTCGAAGTTTACCTCTAAGTATCTTGAATTTAACTTTCCCGTCCCCTAATACTACCCTTATCAATAATCAAGTCATGCGCATCATAGATAATGTTCATTGGTTTTATTCATAAATGCCCGAATTCGGGTGCGTGTGATGCTAACAGGATCAATCCTCCGTTGGAGATATCAAGATAGTCCTAAAAAATATAGTGGTGGTTGTTATTTTATTACCAATTAAATGGTTGTTTTGCAGTAGATCTCTATTATATTTTTGTTTGAAAGTAAAAAAATACCTTAGTACTTTATTACGTTTAAAATAGATTAGTGAGATCTACGCGCTACATATTTTGGTATATATTTACTTAACTGTTATGTTATTTTAAAGAAATATTAAATTATGTCACATACCTATATATTATACTTCACATGGTGCATAAAAATGGCGGCCTTTCACCCAGGGCCGAAGTTACTACTAATAGTTTCAATAAAATAAAACAAGGTCTCTTTTATCACGACACGACATAGTAATTCACTTCATTCAGAGATAGACTGCATATTGTCTATAAGAACTAAAACTGACACTTGTGCAGGCGGGCAGGTTGGGTGTTTAATTTGTATTGAGAAAATCAAGTACCTACCTATATTATAATTTATTCATAAGACCGAACTAAGTCCGTTAAAAAGAGGAATTATAACAACCGAACAAGTTTAAATATCGTACTAAAAGTAAGATATTTAAACTTGTTCGAGACTACACCAAATATTCAATGGCCAGTGCAAATTTGTTGTAAATTTAAACTAAACTTTCTAGTAACTGCGCAAAATATGCATAATGCTTGCCACAAGCACAACCCTAGAATTAATCTTTTGTACAACAAAGATTCTGCACGCGTAGTGTCTCTTGAGCCTATCGTTGCGGGTCGGGCTAAAAACATACTCTCGAATAGAAATAAGTAGATAGTTTTCTCCCCTCGGTGTACAACGTTGTTTGAAGCGCTCGTAGCCAAGTTTGCTTAGCCATTCTGAATCGATCAGCAAAGTTAAGCAACGTCCGCCGCGGTCATGACTTGGATGGGTGACCGTTGGTGACATTACTACTGAGCGCTTCCGTGCTTCGGAGGGCACGTTAAGCCGTCGGTCCCGGTTGTTGTCTTAGGATAGCAGTCGTTACAGCATGGTGGTAGGGCACTTTGCAAATGCCCGCCTGGCTAGCTACCACCCTCAAGTTGAAAATCTGTCGCCAAGCACCTAACGGTGTGTTCCGACAGCTGTCCTTGAGAGCCAGTAATTCTAGGTTAGTCTGAACAACATCCTCGACTACATCATCACTTACCATCAGGTGAGATAGTGGTCAAAGGCTAATCTTTCAGGCGTAAAAAAAAAAAAAAAAAAAAAAAAAATTACTGCACCCTAGCATGTGGGGAAATATCGTCTAGAACTCAATGAATTGAAATATATATCTGAATATTTTATATTTAAAAATAATCAAAGAAAAGTGGTAATTAAATGTTAAGATCATTTTTGTTACGTGTTCGATCTCATAATCTAAATTAGTTAGGAATTTTGAATTTGGTTAATTATGAAACATATTATTTTTTATTATATTTACAAATATTAAACACGCTGACTTGAATCTGTGATCAATACCAAAAACTATTTTATTTACGGGATGTAAAAATGCCGAACCCAAAAAAGATCCATAAAGAGAGAGGCTCGAATCGCACCTGGTCAGTTTTTTATATATATTATTTTGAAACGGAATAATTATAATTAGGATAATGAAAAAAAATATACCTCATTTAGTTTTTCATTGCATTTCATTGTCACGAAAACTTTTTCATCGTAATCATAGAATAAATAACACTGTCACACATACTAATTAAATATTTGCTACCAATAGTTTTATATCTATATTATTATACTGTCGTAGTTCTGGTCTGTACTGGTCGTAGAACATATAATAATAATAATAATCTTGTAATCAACGGTTTTACCATATTTTTTTTCATTTAAATGAAAATATTCACCATGCATAACATGAACGTACTTAGGTAACTTTGTTATTGGTAGAGCTTCCGAAATTAATTATATATTATTAGGTATTACTTTATCTTTTTTGCTGTCATTAGGAAAACACATTTACGCATACTCACCAGTGGAAGAACGGGTAGTGGAGAATGGGGGTAGGGCAGGTAGTATGCCGTGCTCGAGGTCTTCAATAGGAATTCCACTACCAACTATCTATTTAACTATCATATGGTATTCCGTCGTCTTCGACTATTGGGGCCGCGGGATAGCTTGCGCATTCAACCGCAGCCCCTACCGACGTCACTGCCTATGCTTCGCGAGCCTGATCTATGGAGAATCTTCCCTACTCCGTCCTCGTGAGATGCCATGGATCACAAGGGACATTTACACCTCGTGAGGACCTAGCCGTGATGGGGGGCGCCAGCTGTCCTCACAACCAACGCCCCAAGCCCTCTGAGCGGAGACGGAAGGCGAGCCAGATTGGCTCGCCTCCGTGTCCGCGTTCTATGGAGCGGAATTCTTTCCCTCACCTGCTTGTCCACCTCTCTCTGCGAGACTTCTGTCTTGCAGAATGAGGCTGCCGCCTAAACTCTCGTCACCGACCATCTTAACAATAATAGCCGGTAAGGACAGGTTGGACCCCACAGCCACGATCAGGGATGGTTTTACTTTCCTGAAGGTTAAACTTTAACATACTTTAACTTGCCCTATCATCAAAAACCTAAGGTGCGTTAGTTTATAAATAAACAGTTATATCCCTAAGTCATAATAATAATATTATATCACAATCCTTTTTATTCTGTGTCGCAGCCAAGGGTAACAGACTTACCAAGTTCTCTACCGCGGTAACATTTAATACTCTGTCTGCCTCGATAAGTACGTTCATATACAAACATTAATTATGACACGGTCCTAAACTCAAAGGTTTATATTGACGACGAGGGAACCCTCTAGGCAACTACCTCACATTATGTAAATGGAGCAGAAAGCAGCTAACTAACTACAACCTTGACCGTCCGGAAGTGGCTACTGGTTTCTTATGCATATCCACTTGCACGCCTCACGAAATTCCTGAACTCATAGTTGAGTAATACAAACTATAGTGTTATGGAGTGTATATCGTCAGATAGACCACTACTATAGCTGCTACGTACATAGCTTCCTAAGTCAACTGATACTTCAATGCAATCAATACTACATTGCCTAAATTATTATTAATTACTTCACTGCTTGCTGGTAGAACAGTTTGCAAATCCTAGCTGTGCTATCTACCATCTTCAAGCATAAAATTAGTCGCCAAGCACTTAATAGTGTTTTCTGGCAGCAGCGAGTGGGCCAGTTCCATGTATCATCCTTAACCATATCATCACATACCAATTACGTGAGAGATGATGTAATCCAAATCTAAAAAAAAAAAAGAATGAACAAATATTTTTTTGCCCAAATTTCAAACCCAAAGATTTAGGTCGAAATAAAAACAGACATGATCAAATAGTTAACTTATAGATTATAAAAGTTAAAAAATATATGCAAGTAGGTACCCGCTTTGCGCATAGCTCGATAAATTATGGCAATTTACAGACCGTCATATCTAATGAAGAACCGGAGGGCAATAATAATAAATAATGCCTAGGGTCATTGTGTAAATGTTAAATGGAACCTAAAGAATGGAAATTCACAGCTAACAGAAATTCAATATTAACCATAGGTAACATATTTTTAATATTTCTCATTTTATTCATGATATTAAAAAGTTACTACGTAGGTAGGTACCACAGTTAATAAGGTCTAAATCCATTCTAAAATAAAGCATGTTACTTCGTGAAAGTATTTTTTTTTAAAAGTAATTCTTGTAACATTGATATAATTATTGCAAAGGTATACTTTATTGAGCTTCGACAGCTGAACATAGCCTCTCTAATTTAGGGTGGGTTTCACTTTGCAGGCAGCTTGGGGTTGGCAGGCGGTTCGGGCAAAAGGTTATATAATATATACCTATTAATATAACTATGTATATATACTAAGAGATTAAATAGTCTTTGGGTTTTCTTTAGAAAATACCATTTTTACGTTTCATGTCCTTGTAAAGACTACGATGCGCGGAGTGAGAACTAATCTCATTATAATTTGAATATATGACTGACGACTGTGCTACGATTTACTGCCCACCGATCTAGATTATGCTGTCGGGGCCGTAGACACTCCGGCTGATTCTGGTCCTAGGGTGGTAACTGGCGGCTGTTAACTTAACACACGTGAAAAAAGACCACGCCCTGGCCACAAAAAGATAATCCTACCTTTGAGGGAATCAAAATAGGAATACTTATAAAATACGACTACCTATATATAAGACGTAATGTACCTACTTATGTATTGTGCAATATATGTAGGTACATAATTGTTAAATGTATAGCTTAGTTTTTCAATGTGTAAGGCAAAACTACTTATAAATATTATGTTAATATAAAAGTGAGAATGTTGAACGATATATCTGTTTAATCCCCCGCACTTGACGATATGCATCTGTTATAGGCGAATTTATTCCGCTGAGCCTCGAGCATGTTTCGTCACAACTCATGTTACATAAAAAAAAAGTGATATGAAATGTTAATATTGCTTTGCATATGTTTATGTAAACCCAAAACAATACATATAAATTACTTATAAAAGAAAACAAATCGTTACTAAGAAATGTTATACGATGTACTCGTATTTTTTTCTGTTTTTCTTTTAAACATTTACATTTTAAAAGCGCACGAAAATTTTCATCTAAATGTAAGCGGTATATTATGATTTCCAAGTCTGATTTTGTGTTTCCTTTCCCATTGCCTTAAATTCGATCTTGTTATTTTTTGGATTTGCGTGGCTGAGCTGCAAGCTACCCGCGCAAGTGATCTCTAAGCCACAACATTTTGCATTTGCCTAAATATATTATTACCATCGATTTAAATAAATAAAAAATTAGATAATAATATGGTAGGTACGCTCCAACGTCACGAAATTAAAATATGGCGAAAATATAACACAAGCTTATAATTCACACAACTACACTTCCATTGTAGGTATATGATACGTTTAAAATAATTACAAAGGCAGGAAGACAAGGATGCAACAGACGCAATTTCGTACACCACCTAGACTCAATCAGGAGACTTCGCCTGATTTGACATTGCCATGTTCGAGGTACGGGTTTCTTCTCCCATTTTTTATAATTTCATGGTTATTACTAGCAGCTCCGCGGGCGAACCCACCGGCAGAAGACTTTTAAATTTGAACAGAAGATAATAATTCCGACCTTATCTTTCTCAATTACCTACTGAATGTATTTTTTAACTCACTTGCATATACAATAGCAAAGCATTATTGTCTATTGTCAAGGCTACAATTTGCGATTTGATAACACATCTCTAAGTACAATAACAATCTACATCCGTTACCGCGTGTCTAGTTTTGGTAAACATTAAGGCGAACTAAGTTTAGCCACAGAATAAATAGGGTTTACCTCGGGTCAGGGACCGTGTCAGGCTACACAATACATTAAAAAAAACAAATCTCGGAAACTATAAAAGATGTAAGGTGTTTATTTTACTGGAACTTGTCGTGGTGGGTAAAAGTCATGTGGCAAAACTGTAGTGGGTGTTTTTATTCGTACGGGACAAATCCGAAAATTTGTAAATGTCACCTGTGAATTGTGAATCTGTGAAAAGAGATTTGTAGAGGTTGTTTGACCAAATGTCATAAGCAATCGGGAAAGCAGACTTTTCTAACGAGCACATAGCATACTTCATACTGAATTTGGAATATTTTTCCTATTTTTTAATTGTTTTGAAAGGATTGAAGCTATTATTTGATGTTTGCGAAGTTGAATGATTTTGCTCAGTTTGGGGCATGCGTGGCAGGTTCGTATTATTTTTGAATGTTATTAGTAGTAGATATATAGATTATACTTATAGTACGGTTTTCTAGAAGTTTTTGTTACAGTTTTTCCACTCCATGTATTCATATATTTCTTACATATTTTAATATGGATGAAAAATTATGTCCTACAATCAAGTTAGACGAGACGCAAAGAGAGAGGCCAGAAGATCGGCCTTCTGCTTTGCGGTGAGGGCCAGTTTGTCATTAACTCTGTGCAGGGGAGGTAGCGAAGATTAACACATTAAGAGATCCATATCCTGAAGTACTACATCAGTCAGATTTGGCATTGGCACCTGGATAGTTCGGCAACAAGCAAACTTGCCTATACCATTGTGGGCAAGTTTCCTTGTAGCAATGGATGCAAAAAAGGACAGCATCCAATCCCAATCTTCAGACCTGTAGTGCCACACGACACGAACATTTCTGAAATAATAATTAAATATTGTATCCGATCCATACTAGCTGATTCACTCGCGAAATTGCAAATGCACAACGTTTTGGTAAAACGCAATCAACTATTCTCATGCATGCATCATCCGTATGGTGTATTGTGAAATAGCTCACCTCCAGGCTTGTAGTCTCGTGGGCATATTTTTAGTGAAACCTACGTTAGATGCCAGTCTATATCAAATGATCATCAGCGGTTTTAAATGTCCTCTGATGATAGCAAAATGCCAAATGTAACTACGCAAGTGCAGATTTCATTTTTCTATGGCAAATTCTGTGGGATTGTTAATCCAACAAGATATAATAACCAAAAATAATCGTATAGTCAATCACCTACTACGGTGGTAGAAACTAATTTGTGTATTAAGCGACGTGCTCCATCACAGTCCGAAGGTGCCATTATTAGGTATTTTGTACCTATTATCATGCATGAGTCCTCCATCATTCATCGAAAATATAGTTTTACGTAATTGCCTAATAAAAAAGGTGGCACCTCAGTCGAGATGACTTCCAACCCAAGTCTTTTGATGACACAAAAATCTGAACTGGCTAAATTTTGTTTTTTAGAATGTATTATTAGGTACATGGACACATCACACAAGTGGACATAATATAGAAGCGTGTTGAAAAAGGGATGATTTCAGTTTGTTTGTTGCGAATGATTAAAACCATTCAACAAGGTAACTATAATTAAGTAAATGATAAAAGTGTAAATTTTGGTGTATGTATGAACCGAAAGTTGGTATTTCATTGTCAGTAAAAGAAAATACATAGCAAACATTAGGGATGTTTTCAATCTCCGCATTGATACTGTGAAGGCGCTAGCAGCATTAACAAAATAAGGTAAGGGTAAAGCTGTTAATGAAGGGTGGAAAGAGTGATGGGTTAATGATTGTCCCGTCGGCGGCTATCACGCGAGGCGGTGACCTTGTGCGGCGGGCGCCAGAACCACCTTCACCACCCACCACCACCTCACACCTCACTACACCGAAACCACAAACACCATTAACTATAATACCTTTGGAATATACACGATGAATACTTAGTACCTACTCGAAATCACCTCTCAAGGGGGCAAATTATCTTTCTGTAATATCGATAGAGCTGATTACAGAAACACTTGAATCGATAAGATGAACGTTATGGGCAAACTGTACAAGTATATTGCTTTGATGATCAGTAGAAAATAGAAGTTTGATCGATTTCAAGATAATAGATATTTTGGTAGGTAAGTACCTACTTGTGTGTGTCAGAAATTATGTATGATACTTAAGTGGGTTCGGCTCCATAAGCTGCTAAAACTCCATTTGCGGAGGAGCTGCGGAAACTTTAATGCCTATATGTGCTTGTATGTGCTGGACTTAGAATTCTTGGAAGGTACAATCTTCAGTAGCGTTCTTTAAATGTAGTACCTAATTAATAATAGTATTATAATAATAATAATAGTACTTATTACTAATAATAGTACTTATTACTAATAATAGTACTTATAATAATAACTGTTTTTTTATTCTGTGGCACCCGTGATGATCCTGCGATTCCAGCATGTTGCAAGAAAAAGTTGTAGATGTGTCCACAATCGTGAGAGCTTATTCTAAACCTAACAGCGAAATTCTCTGACTCACTGCCACTCGAGTCCAGCCAGCTAAACCTAATTCCTTACAGCAATTTATTTGCAAGCCTATAACAGTTCATAATATGTGAAACGACTTTGATCATAACATAAACGTGTAATATAATTTATGAAATATAAAAATTAAGAAATACATAGGTTTAAAATACATCTCAGTTTACTAAAAATCTCTACCCCATATGTATATACATATTATGACATACTAACTATTATGATCACTTAGATCAATAAGCACACGTTATTGTATTTCACTAGATTGATCACTACAACACGAAATGTCTGTATTTTTAGCATTGACCTATATATACCTGTATATATAGGTCAATGATTTTTAGCGGGATTCAATATACGATACGTTTGTTAAAAATGGGAGTAACTACCTACGTTAGCATGACTGCCACTGTCCACCGGTCAATCACCACCCCTTTTCTAAAAGCTGCCTCCGGTCTGACGTCACTTAGGTACGAGGTATTGAAGAGCTGTCGTTAAAATATTCAGGGTCGTAGTGAGACGCGGCATTTTATTAACCTTTGGGCAGGTACTTACATGAACTTATGAAAGTGGCAGTTAACTTCTAGCTTTAGAACTTTAATCGTTCGTTATTCGGCTTCGACGGGTACGTCTTTAAACTATAACGATTTTGACAGGTCGGTAAACTGTTAAAGAGGTTTAGGACCTATGATTATTGGTCAGTTATTATATGAAGAATGGATGAATGAAGTCTTGATAGGTTTACTTTCGCCTTTTTTGTTCACTCGGACACCAAGCAACAATGTTTACATTACTGTTTTCCGGATCGAAGGACATGGTAGCACACTACTGTTTTATGTCAAAATATCTGACTGATAGATATCTATCTATCCATCTAGACGGACTCTTGCTGAAGAGGGACCATCCGGTATATTTAAAAAAAGTTTATCATTATAGGTATAAACAGTAATTACGTTTTTGTTAATTATAAAAGATTTAGTTATGCTTACTGTATTACATTTCATGTGTTGAAAATTTTTATCTATTGGCGTCACGTGATTACAATTGCAACAGGTTAGTTACGGGGTTAGGCTGGATTATACTGGATAACAAATTTAATTATTGTTAAATTGGTGATAATCGTGCTAAATTCAACCTTATTCCAACAGAGTAATTGGAATTGACAAATTACTTAGTTTACGTTCACTGAATGTACTTAGTACGTTTTTAAAAAAAATACGGTAGTTAAATTCGATGCTTTTCTGCCTAAGTGAGATGAGGGCTGCAGATTTTTGATGTCTTTGGAGTCACTCAGTTTGAAACTAATACAAAATTTCAGTCATAGTTCCAAAGTAGTCAAAATATGGGTAGCCTATAATTCCACCAAAGAATACGATAAGAAAATACAGAACTATTGTAGAAATGTAGAAAATAAATTGAATTAAATATACAACCATAGCAATTAACAAGCAACGCAACGGTAGGTTATTTCAAGGAACACGAGTGACCTACTCAACTGTAAAAAAGTTTAGAAGTTATTGCCAAACCAATATTGTACTTAAATTAAAACTCACGTGCTCCATGTTTACGGCTCATAAACACTGTTAGTACTAGATAAGCTTGAGTGTTTTATTATGCTAGATTACACTACAGTACAGTCAGGCCTTTGTGACGCATTTTCAGGATAAGCTGGTGCACTATACGTAATCCCGAGGATTTGCCCGCACTGAGTTATGTTAATATTCATCGAAATATAAAATTATATTTCAGATTCCAGCTCGAACATTGTAGTATTGACATTCTAGCCCGGTACTCAACGGGGATTCAATTACAGGAAACATAATTCGCCTTCGTTCATGACAGTCACATATGGCAGAGTGGCTTGAAGAACTCAGTACCGTGTTAAGCGACCTCGATAGAGTTACCCAGCAGGTGGTTCTTAGAATGAACATGGACAAGACGAGAATTAGTTCCCATGTGCATGTTGCACCCGTACCAGTAGTTATTGGGAACGATAGTCTCCAAGTTGTTGACAGAGCCTGAAAACCAAAGTCTTCTACCAGTGTCTGTTGCCAATTGCCAGTGATGACTTGTGGTACTGCATGATGGTCCTTAACTGAGGACCCTATGGATAAGCTAAGAGTCACTCAACGAGCTATAAAGAGAGCTTCGCACAGTAAAATCCGGAACCATGAAATTTGTCGAAGAACTAAAGTCACCGTCACACAGTCAGTTGCAACTTTAAATGGCAATGGGCAGGCCACATTGCCATTTACGAAGAAGAACCGATAACCGATGGGAAAGAATGGTCTTCGAGTGGTATTTTGCGGTGTAATCACTGAAGCACAGAGTCGTAGGTCCCTCGCTATAGGTGGACTGACAACATTGTCACGGAAAACCGGTGGATACAAGTGCTTATATCTTTCATTGTTGTTTTATATGGGGAAGGCTTTTGTTCATCGTTGAACCTCTTGCAGCTGACGATGATGATGATTATACATGTTCATTATGACAATCACAACAGATTCAAGATCACAGTAGATTAATTATACTTACTTGCGACTCAGTTAGTTGCTACAGCTCAACTAGTAGCTGCACTGCAGCTGAGATACCTAGTAATTATCTCGATCTTACAAAAGCGTGCATTTCGAGCTATTTATATTGTATACATACCTATTTGCGTATCTACGAGGGATTTTTAAAAGAATTTATAATATGAACCAAGTCAATATTTACGCTAACTTAGAAAAACAATATAATACTGACATTATGCTATAACACTCGGAATAAAGATAAGATAATGCTTCCTGGTTTTAGATTAAAATAAAAAAAAATATAAGCATTCTATTTTCCAACGATTATGTGCGATTTGATTTAGAAATTGATTATGAAAAATCCTTATATTAAATTTTATATTTGACCTTCTTAAAAGTCGTAGACGCCTAAATTGAATAGATGAATTTGACTTTGACTTCTTGCAATTTAATATGTTTTAAAATATAAATTATTGTTTCTTGAAAATAGGAGTACAGAAATACGGGCGCTCAAAGCCGTGTACGTGCAGGTCTGCAGCGGCGTTGTATGAATAGCTAAGGCGGACGAATTTGTGATTCATTGATTCACTAACCTGATAAGAACACTGCACCATGCCACAGATTAATTATAGTTACATAGTACAGTACTGCTGCAGCACAGAACGTAGTACTTACTATATTCTGTGACAGAAGCATATAAACCTCGTAATTCAACTGAAGTCGCATACATTTTTCAATTTTTTTAGTTAGGTCGATATAAATTACTTATTAAAATTTTATTGTGGCAGCTGCCTTAGAACAGTTAGAACAGTGCCCGAGGTGGGAATGGTTTTTTTTTTAATACTCGACTCTGACATATTTTATCGAGTGTATGAGTCGTCAAGATGGGAACAACTCCATAAGGATATAATTCCTATGTTCTTGTACCAGAAGCAGGCACTCAGAATTTTGCGAAAATGGGTTTAGGTAGGAAACACTGCCCGGTTATACTTTTATTTAAAAATTTATAATATTTTAAATTATATATTATAATTTTTATTTAAAAACAAAGTTATTCTTACCACATTCCTTCCACATTTTATTACCATTTAAATGTGTAATTAACGGGTTTCACGATCAATTTCGAGCGATGATGTTTTACGATTTCAAATGTAGCCTAAATTGGGAGACTTTTTTATTACACTTTTGTGACTGAAGTGCCCTTCTAAGGCCACAGTGAACCAATAAGTAGTTCAACAAATTTAAAATCTCCCTAAAATTTGCTGAACTACTTATTGGTTCAAATTTGAGCGATGAAGAAAGACGTACTGGTCGGCCTTTAGTGGCTTCTACGCAAGAAAACGTGTGTAAAAAAATTAACAGCTGAAAGATTTTGACGAGACAACAGCACATCATAAAGATTGGATCGGGAAGCGTTCACAAGATTTTACATAAGCATCTTTGCGTGAGGAGGATAGTTTCGCATTCGCAATTTGTTTCAAAATGAACCAAAGTTAAGCAACCGAGAAGGGCAGGGAAGATTATAATTGCCAATTTTTCTTTACCATGTCACAGCATCTGATGTAAATACCTCCACGGGCGGGTTTTTGATTCACACAGCCACAAAGTATATTCGCAACAACATAAAATATGTGTTAACTCGCCAGAGTCCTATTATTATGAAGTTAATTCGCCATTATATTATTTTGAACTATTGTAAAATTGCCGCATTGGTTATTTGGTTATTTTCATACAGACTGCAGAAAAATGCAGGAGTTCTTTATGTCAATCAATCAGTGTCAAAGCTAGTTCAGCCTTATGTTTCATTATCTTCTAAGGAATACATTTTCAATATCTTTCTTGTATGCACAATTAGTTATTTTTGTTTACTTCCTAATAGAATAGTGTTGATATGAAAATCTGTCATGTGGAGGTGTCAAAGTAACAGATGGTTTTTTTGGCTTAGGCTTAACTTAAAACTTATATGATACATCATATTAATTTATCTTTAAGTTCTGACAGCTGTCAATGTTAATTATAACAGGTGTCATTTAATTAAAGCAATTGTCAGTTGACAGTGAGATCTGCATTTCGAATCATAGCTATCAAACTTACTAAGAATACCTATATCTTCTAAATTGTTGAAACTAGGCTATTAAATTTTTCGCAAAAGTTATAGCCACCGAAATTGTTCAATTGATAGCTGTTTAACTTAAAAATATCTGAAATTATTTATTCCAGTCTCCTAATTTCTTTACAGAATAATTATTGTAACAATTAATATTACGCCTTTTCGTCTTTCCTTAGTGACCGTTCCTGGACGTACGTGTTTAACGCATGTTTTACTGCAGTTGACACATTTCTGCTGTAAATATCCTATAATACAAAATAATATAAATATATGTGGTGACACAGTTTTCTTTGCCGGAAGATGCGCTGGTTGCGTTCGAGTAGGCTGTGGAGTAGGTTTCAGAGGTAGGTTCTGTCGCATGAAGGTTTGTAATGGTGGACAGGTATGAAATAAATAAAAAAATGTGTCACAAAATTTACGTAGGTATTCCCACGTATATAATTTTTTTTTGCATTTGCCCAACTGAACGTTTGGGAATTTTTAATTATATTATATGCGCTAACTGCAGAAGTCTAATTGAAGTCCATTTTATAATATACGCGAGCCTGAAAAGCAGTCGATTATTCTTATACCAGAATAAACAGTATCATTTGTATGTGTAAAAAACATATATGTAATATTACTTAAATAACCAATTGATACAGTTACCTATCCTAAGTGGGACAGTTAAGACAGTTTAAATATCATCAAAGCCTTTAATCCGTGGCCATACGCTTAAAAATATTGTTTTAATCCACCAATACAGCGGAGAACTATAAAGCCTTTTCTGAGACATGTAGATCAATATCATTTATTCAGTGCATAAACATCAATGAGAAATGGACAAAAATTTAGCTTTCAGACCAGTTTTGTGGAATATGTGGGATAGAAAATCGTGCAGTAAAGTAAACCGATACATTACCAGAGGAAGAAAAGATTTTATCCGACATGGAACGCGCAGTTGCTTAGTCTATCTATAGAAAGTGCTGATCATAAAAATCTTAAACACCCCGAAAAACAAACGGCACATTAGTCCCCGTACACCTCATAGATTGTATGTAAACAAGGTGACTTGAACACATGAAAATCAATAGGTTTTTATTACCTACTTTGGTTAAATAACGTAGGTTAGGTGGTCTACTACTTAGGTAGACCCCAAATTCATGTTTACTTATAAACTATCAATAGTGGGTAGGCAGTTATATGTAGTACATATTCAGATACTTAATCAATATGTATGCGGTGTGTTATTTTCCTCGATGATAATGACCTGCCCTTGTGTGCTCTGACATTTGCAAACAGAGTTCATTAATTATACCAGCGAAAGAATGCCTTAGCTCACCTTGGCTGTTTGCACTAACTGCTCGCTGAAACGACAATGAGTTGCGGGTTTTGTTGATTTATTAAATCTTAGAAAAGTTTTACTTTTTCAACTTTATAAAAAGATTCCTGCAACAAACCAAAAATCAGGCTAAGTACCAAATCGTTTATAATAGTACATTATGATACAAGTGTGGTATGTTGATCACAACACACGAGGCGATATAGCGCGCGAGCCGCAGGCGAGCGCGATGGGGGAGCCGAGTGAGTAATGATCAACATCCCACACGCGTGACATACGAGGTTTTTCAACATACTTGCGAGGAACAAAAACTATTTTTTTTTCAAAAAATATTTATTTATCATTGACGCGCTGATTTCGCTAATAACGATGGCCCTGACGAAAACACCGAACCACCATATTTTTGTTGACCTAGTACTAGATACTATACAAAACGAATCGGAATATACTTTACATATCTTTTTTATTGCAATAATAATGTGAATAAGGTTTATAAACTCACGTAATCTTCTAAAGTTTTACTTCAGTAGGTAAAAAACTCTTTGGTTTGTTTTTATATGAAAAACTAATGAAACAAACTACAATCTCCTTGGTGAAAAGTGTGTAAAAGTTATTTTATCTCTTTCTTTATAAAACACAAGTGCGGTAAAGTAGAAAAAAGCACGCGTGCGTAATAGACTACATTATGACACTAAAATCGGGGCATTAAAGGCTCGTTAGTGCAAGTGTGTTGAAAATTATATTAACAGCATTAAAATTTTGTGATAAACTAGGTAATACACGTAAAACTCGCATGATTGTATTTTATTCTGTTTATTAATTTACACTAACTGCCTTCAAAACTTAGTACTTACCACACTTTTAAAATTATATTTTCTCATAAACTATAGAAGTTAGTAGTGAAATAAAAAAAGTTTGATTGCAAATTTTATTAAGTTTCTTTGAAGCTTTTTCTTCATTAGTAACGATTTTATCTTTAAAAAGAATAAAAGCAAAAAAATAACTATCAATACTTTTTCGCAAAAAAAGCTCTTTTAACTTGAAAAGCTTATTTAAATATAATAATGTTGCCGTTCCAAGATCTGACGGGAAGCGGTAAAAATGATAACACAGCTTGATTTTTGCTGGATGTTATACCAAAGAATACGTGTGGCATAATGAATGGTTCTGGAACTGGCAACTTACAATAAAAAAGAAGTTACGGAATTTGAAAATGGAATTCTTTAGAAACATGTTACTTTTTAATTAGGGAAACTGTCGTTTGTTTTCACAGTGTGGCGTCCTTATGAAAATTGTGTGTCGTTATCACAATGAATTTAACTCGTGAAATTTTTTCTCATTGATTTTTTATGATTTTCGCTGTGGCTTAAGTTAATAAGTGAGTTGCCAGATACTTGCATTTAGGGCCGGCGACTGCGGTTACAGAATCCAATATTGATACCGAATGACAACCGATAGAAACTGACACAAAAAATACTTGTCAGGTCGCCTGTAGACTTCGTTTTCCACCAGAAGTGAATAGTGGGAATCAAGACATACTTAATCATCAGTGAACCAAACTTGTCCATCCTTCTTCACCCCACGTTATGTGTTAATAGACGTAGCGCAGTCTTGCTCTCTGTCGAGTTCGGGGCCACTTACTGGACTCGGGGTTTCAGGTTTGATTCAGTAAGTTTTCTTCTAACTGTTTGTAACTAATGTAGCTTCTTCGGATCTGAAGAATCCGTCGTTAGTAGTTGAAGTCTCAACTGCATTTATGTGGAGATTTCTCAATGTAGTGTAAACAATATAACTTCTCGGGTAACTACTAAGTCTACCGTTACAAGGTCTTCACAGATGATTTCCAGTTTCTACGTACCTTTGCTTTACCGCTTCATCTGCCGGACCGTTCTTAATGTTACACCTACCATACATCTTGTTTGCATTACGATGCAAACAGACGACTTGACGACGAGCTGAAGATTTCTAGGCTTCTGGATCAAAATTCATGGATCAAGAAATAAATGTGAAAACAAAATCGGAATATATTAGATAATAATTGAAAGGAGTGTTTTTGTTTCTAAAGATTCATCAACCATTTCTTAATAGAATGTTATTCTATAAAGTTTTTATATATCTACCTAATTAATTTTATTCGTTTTTAATAATCCTTTTAATTTTGACATTACATCTTGATTACTTTGTGAAGTTGAAAGTTATGTGGTAATAAGATTTGAAGTCCAGTGTACCTATTTCATTTAACATTTTTACCAAGCATATTATGAGCATCGAATCATATCAAACAGGAAGGTTGTCAATTTCCAGGTGAAAATGTCGTACATCGAGATTTA
Organism: Plagodis dolabraria; assembly: GCA_963854805.1. NCBI lineage: Eukaryota > Metazoa > Arthropoda > Insecta > Lepidoptera > Geometridae > Plagodis > Plagodis dolabraria. Next base: position 16,647,934 of record OY978447.1, on the reverse strand, counting down.
CAATGAAATCATACGAGACCTGTTGAACCCTAGTGCGGGGCCCCTCGAACTCCGTGATGAAGGTGGTAGCGGAGCTCCCACGGTGGCGGGGCTCAGTGAAGTGCGGGCTACGAGCGCCGCGCACGTTTCAGAGCTACTCACAAGGGGAGACCGCGCGAGAACGGCCGAGCCTACACACGCCAACCAGCATTCGTCAAGAGGACACGCTTTGCTCAGGTAACTGTCAGTTACAGCTTCATGACTAAGGTGGCCGGGGAGTCCCCACAGCAGGGTACAGTGTGTAGTTCTAGTGCTGGTGACAAGCTCCATGCATATATCAAGAGCTACGCCCGGGTGTGGACGGCCAATCATCCGCACACACAAATCTGAGATCCTCTGGAAGATACGTCTTCCTTAGAACCATCTGTTTGGTATTTCCTGGTTATTTATTATATGAGATAATAACACGCATTTTACATGACCAGATAGTCAAATTTGGGGAGCACTCTAAAGGTTTTTTAAAAACTAATATTAAAAATACGTGTTGCCGATACTGAGGCTTTAATAATAATGAATTAATAAAATGAACAAAAGGCTTAATGTTAACTTAGATAGACATGGTGGTCTTAGCAGAAGTCTTACTCAGCATTCGCAAGAAATGCATCGATGTTTGCTGAATAAGCCCCCTCTAGTCTAAGGCTGAAGGGCGAGGGGGATGCATAACTTCTCCCTCCCCAAGAGAGAAATTATCGGAATGTTCGATTTTAGGACTTTTCCGATAATTTCGTAAAAAATTAATAATTTTTAAATGAAAAGCATACACAACAATTATACAAAAACTTAATATTACGAGGCCTAACGCGACGTAAACTAGAGCACTGATGCTAGAGTCTGTTTCTCTGTTTATAGCACTATCGAATATTTCACTGTTTTTTAACACAAAGGACAAGTATTTCACTTCATCTAAATTGATCTCGTGCATATTAAGTGCGCGTGCACTGGATAAACTCGCGTTCGTAGGAAGCGGTGGTAAGTTGACTATGGGCAGCGGCGTCGAGACATCCATTTCCGTATAGACATGATGATGACGTATTTTAAGGCCATTAATCTCGATGTCACAGGGCTCGTCGAGGGTCATGACGTATGTTCCATAAACGGGGTATTTAAATATTTCATCGGCACACCGTTTGGTAAGCGTCGTTTTCAATTTTGTGAATAGTATCCAATTTACATCGTTAATTTTCTGAACTTTTATGTCTTCTATAAAAATAGGATATTGTCTGCAGCATGTAAGGTTACTTTCAAATTTCAAGAGTTGTTCTTCGCAAGTAGGCCCGATACTTAGGGCTTTGTTGTCGTCATTGCATAGAAATAGGTCTCCAGCGGCGAGTGGGCGGCACGGAGTTGCGATAGGCAAGTACGTCGTTCCTTTCGCCAATAGGTAAGGATATTTAGGAAATATAGCTAAGGTTTGGTTTACAGGTTCATGGAAAACAGGTAAGGAATACATTTTATAATAGTTGTAAGTACAATTATCAGTTAATGGAACCTCCATTATAAACGTAATCTGGTTTTTCTTAATGTATGACTTTACAGAAATAGTTTCTTCAATTCTGACTAAATTAGACTCATTAGGTTCATATACCAAATTGCCAACGGTATTTATCAATTTTAAATGGTTTAATAATTCGGTAGAGTTTACAATAGACTGGTGTAAAATAGAACTTTTGCTTAGTGCTAATGCAGTCTCTACTTCGCTTAACTTAGAAAATATTGTACGAAAGTTACTTATAAATAAACTATACAATCCTAGAATATAAGAAGACACGGCTACATTATTTTCTTTAGCTATTGTCTCTTGCAATGATGTTTCCAACTTCTGAAGGCGTTTATCAAGAATAAGTGAATTCTGATACATTAACTCAGTAGTGTTTATAAAGCTGTCTAACATTTTGGAGACTACTGTTACTTTCTTTGAAACAAAAACTTGGTCATGAATTATTTCGGAAGTTATTTTATCATATTTAAGAGCGTCATCGTGATCGAGATTTCCCGTCACAATTTTTATAAGAGAGCCTAATGGGTTAAGAATGCCTCTCTTAAATCGCTGTGGAATTAATTGGTGGTATTTATCTATAGTCATGTCGCGTAGATGCTCTGCGTGCATTAATATTCCAATAAATGCATGAGGGAACGTTTTGTTTAAAGCTATCAAATTTTTAAACTCTGTGAATTGCGATATGACAAAATGTAAATCTATGTATATGTTATCTAAATTTATAGTTTTAATAATTGTCCAATTATCTATTTGCACATATGCTTGTCCTTCTTTTACCGGCAGTACTCCCGGATTACTCTCAACTAATTGAAGATGAAGGGCGACTGTTGACGTCACCAGCGTCAAAGTACACCACCTGTGGAGGGCGTTTTATATTTTTAATAGGAGCTTTAGTATCTCTTTTCTCACAGTCTACCTTAATGGGGACTACGTTCCTTTCAACTACATTCAAAACTTTAGCTTTCTTATATCTAGCCTTGTCCTTACTCTTTCGCTTGTTAATTTTTCACGAAAACGGTCTTTCCCGGTAAAAGTTCAATATCAGTCTCACCACCTTGTTTCTGCCTTATCTTTTCTTTACTAGCTGCTAACCTTTCTGCCAGATGTGTATACAAAAATTTAGTTCGTTTCTCATGATCTTTAACTAGTTGTTGTATATATGATTTTTCGAACTCTACGTTGAACGGATTATCTGTATCTGTATGACCGAAAACTACTTCGAACGGGGTGAGTCCTGTGGTGGAGTGTATAGTATGGTTATATGCCATGACTGAGTAAGTCATGATTGAAGCGGCATCTGTGCACTTTTGTTGGTATTTGGCTAGTCTGTATATTTCTATAAGTGTAGAGTGAAAACGCTCTATAAGCCCCATGGAGTTAGGGTTATTTATTGTACCTATGTGGCGTTCTACTTTGTGGAGGCTAAGGAATTCCTTCATTAACTCGTTATTGAATTCCATTCCCGGATCCGAACTTATCTTTTTAGGGATTCCATAGAAAGAGAAATACTTCACCAGGGCTCTTACAACTTCTGGTGTCGACTTGTTAGGTATTTCAATAGCTTGGCCTAACTTACTGAATGCGTCAATAAGAGTTAAGTAGTATTTTCCTTCTATTGAAAACAGATCAATGAACAATTCCTGAAATGGAGCGTCCTGTGTTTGCGTTAATTGCATTACCGGTTTTATAGGTTTTCTGTCGTATTTCATTTTGCTGCAAGCTACGCAAGAATTAATTATTGCCGTAACCATCTCCTCCATTTTGTTCCAGCAGTAATTCCTTCTGAGCCTGACTAATATTTCTTTAATGCCACGATGGCATGTCTTGCCATCGTGATATTTTAAAACAATCGCTTTCTGTTCTGCTTCTTCCCCAACATACACTACACGTTCTGTACACTCATGCAGATTGATCATATCTTTCTTAAATAAGCCTATAACTATGTTACTAAACTGACGGCGGTGTTCGTCTTCCTCGAAATAAATAAAATATTTTATTTTGGGCCTGATGTATTCTTTGAGAAAGTTTTTGACCAGTTCTGGGTTATTTGTTGGTAAGAAAACTTCTAAAATTTTGTGTTTTTCGTGCGAAAGATCCTTAACATGTAGTTCATTTTTTAACCATGAGAATACTAAAATTTGGTTTGGTTTGTTGTCAATAGCCTCGTGTAAAATGGGTATTCCTTTTGATTCTAGATCAGCGGCAGAATGAACGGTTTGTGATTGACTACTTCCAGGAGGTGATGGGATTACCGTAAGTTCTAATTCTCGGAGTGGTCGTTTTGTTACGAGTTCAGAAAGAGTTACAGTAGCATCTGATGAATCTGATATACTAACTGGGCTAGCGGACAGTGTCCTCTCTGAATCTGATATAGTAATAGTCGATGAGTCGCGACGTTCAGGTTTGTCAGTTGATAATCTTACGATTCGTTGAACAACGTCATCCATTTCGGACTGTAATTTACGTTCCTTTTTGTCTAGATTTACCGCCATTGAGTTCCCGTCATTGTCAGAGTCTAAGGCGTTAATCTTGATTCTACTAAGAGCGTCAGCGTTAGTATTCTGTTTGCCGTTCTTGTAAATGATCTCAAAGTCAAAGTCTTGTAATCGTAGTCGCCAACGCGTGAGTTTACTGTTCGGGTCTTTAAGAGAATTTAGCCAAGCTAAAGGACGGTGATCGGTGTATATATAGAACTTTCGGCCATATAGGTATGGTCGAAAATGTTTTGTAGCCCAGATAATAGCGAGAAGCTCTCGCTCTATGGTGCTATACCGTGTCTCTGTATCACTCAAGGTACGACTCGCGTAAGCAACCGGCTTATCACTACCAACCTGTCCTTGAGAGAGGACCGCTCCCAATGCTACATTCGATGCGTCTGTTGTCAGAATAAACGGTTTATCATAGTCAGGATACTGTAAAAGTGGTGCATGAGTCAAGAGCTCTTTACATTTGTTGAATGCGTCAATATACTTTTGGTCGATTATAATTTTGTTGCGTTTTTTCAAGCATGCGGTCAATGGTTGCGTCAGTTTTGCAAAGTCAGGTATGAAGCGTCTGTAATAGCCAACGAGTCCTAAAAAGCTTTTAATTTCTGTCGTGGTTTTTGGTAGGGGAAAGTTCATTACGGCTTTAATTTTGTCGTCATTAGGTTTTAGTCCGTCTTTCGTTATGATGTGTCCGAGATATAATACTTCCTTTTGTAAGAATTCTGATTTGTCAAGTTGCACCTTAAGGTTTGTTTGTCTGAGTCGGTCAAAAACTAGTCGTAGTTTTTGGATGTGCTCATCAAGGCTGGACGAGAATATTATTACGTCATCAAGGTATACCATACAGTGGAGACCCTGCAGACCTCGAAGAACATTGTCCATGGTACGCTGGAAAGTAGCTGGAGCCGTTTTTAGACCAAAAGGCATCCTTAAAAATTCAAAATGTCCGTTAGCGCTAAAAGCGGTTTTCTGTCTGTCCTGTTCCTCTACCTCAATTTGGTGGTACCCACTAGCAAGGTCAATGGTACTAAAATATACGCTTTTACCTAGCTTGTCGAACAGGTCATTTATATTTGGTAAGGGATACTTATCGTCAACTGTAATATCGTTCAGGCGTCTATAGTCAATGACCATTCGGAACTTTTGTTCCCCAGATGCATCAGTTTTTTTTGGTACTAGGTGCACTGGAGCATTCCACGGAGAATGGGATTCCTGTACTATATTGTCTTGTAACATTTTCTGTACTTGTCTATTTATTTCGTCTGCTTGTGTAGGAGCCTGTCGGTAAGGTTTCACATAAATTGGGTCTTCATTTTTAGTTCGTATTCTATGTTTAACCTGGTTGGTAAATGTCAAAGGTGTCTGGTCGCAATAAAATATGTCTTTGTATTCTCTACATAATCTATAAATTTTTTCGCGTTCTTCGTCATTAGTATGGTCCAATCTGAGTTTATTTAAATTTTCAATCAGTAATCTGTCAGTCTGTATGTCCGTCATATTTGTGTTAAAATTAAGGTCGCATTCGGTACTTGAGTGATTTGTCACTTGCAATGGTTGCTTTACTGAGAGGGTAACTCGTTCCTCAGAAGCGTTTTGAATAACTGTAGTAGCATATCCATTATTACAGTTTACGAGTGCACTCGGCATACGTACACCGGGGCCAAATTCTCTATAGTCAATTATAGCTAATCCTGAATGTTGGTCTGTAGATAGTCTAACTCGGTGTTCAGTTCTCGGTTCAAGTTCAATTTCATAGTCCAAATTTTTGTTTATAATTGGAATGCATGTGGTTTTGGTTTTTAAGACCAATTGTTTAAGATCAATTACTGCTTCCAATTGCTTTAACAAATCATTTCCAATTAAACCGTCATAGCGAGAGTCAACGTTATACAAATAAAATTTGTGGTAATCGTTACTTTGAAATATTGGTAGAAGAGGGATTTCAATAACTTCACTGTGTCTACTAGATGCGTGGGTGCTGACTACTTGAAAGGGTTCATGTTTAATGTTGTTATAAAAGAATCGGTATGCCTTTTGAGGGCTTAGGAATGACCTAGTGCTGCCTGTGTCAATCATCATTTTCGCATCTATTTCCGGTATGTAAATGTGAGGTAATTTAAGTGTGGGATCACAATTCAACTCTATAGTTTCTTGTCTTTTATAGAGGCCGGTATGGGAAAATTTTCAGCCGTCTGTTCATAAGGTATACAGTCAGTCTGTGAGGTCTCATAAGACGTATCGTTGTTATACTGCTCATAGTCAGTGACGTCAGTGTAACTATATTGTCCGTACATGTCATATTCTAAGTCATGGTCATAGTTGTCGTAGTACTGTTCGTCGTCATGTTCAATTAGCTCGTTTAGTTTAAAACCTTCGCGTGGCGTTTGAGGGATCGTTCTCATAGTCACGTCGGAAGCTTGAAAGCGTGGCGGTTGAACTTGGGGCGGTTTGTACCCGAATTGTTGGGGTGTCATCCCTGCATTAAGATTTGGTTTAAAACCTGATTGCTGTGGTTGATTATTACCGAACTGCGGGCGATAACCCAACTGTGGTCTGTATCCTAATAGTGGTGGACGATATCCGAATTGAGGTGGTCGGTAACCGAACTGAGGTGGGCGGTAACCGAACGGCATCGGACGGTACCCGAGCTGAGGGCGGTTGCCGAAATATTGCGGCTGACCTTGAGGCATATTTAACTGTGCAGGTTGATTTCCGAAATTAAATTTCTGCGTTTCATTGTTTGGAAATGGGGCCGGAAACTTAAAGCCTGTCGGTTGCGAATTCGCACCGAATTTGAAACCAGATTTTGTGTTGAAAACGGTTTTGGTACAAAACTGCTACTATTACTACCGTGCATACGTTTCCTCATGTTATATTGGTCGTGGAAGTTTACTTCCTCAAGAACAACACTAAGAGCAGCTTCCAAAGTTGCAGGCGATTTTAGTCGCACTATGCGCACCATATCTTCAGGTAAATTATATAAGAACACATTTAGAGACGTATTATTATATATAGAAGCTTTCGCAAGCTTCAAATCATCACCTTCTAACATATTAACTTTCGAGATTAATAATGACCGAACACTTTGTATGCGGTTACAAAAGTCTAAGTAATTTTCACCGGGTTTAATTTTCATGGATTCTAGTTCGATACTTATACATTGTTCACTACGCGGATCTCCAAAATGTTGCTTTAATAACACTTTTAAGGCACTCCAAGTCACAACATCCTCACGTTCCGATAATAAAGAGGCAGCTTTATCATTAAGGCGACTTGTTACAGATTGGTACACATATAAATCCTGAGCATCATTACCTCTATACCTGCTTATTACATATTCACATTTTCTAATAAAGAGGTTTAATTGTCCCTTGTCTCCTCCATACATGGGAATAAGGCTTAACATCTCGCGAGGGATCGGCACAATAGTTTCGTCTTGAGACATCTTTGCGAATAGAGTAATGAGCAGGTCAGATAGTACACACAATTAAAATGACACAAAAATATTTAACACACAAAATACACAGTAAAACAATATAACAAGCACACATAAAATCAGTCAATCGAAGAAAAACACTTTTAAGAAAATTTGTAATAGTTGTAAAAATGTATGAAAGCTTGATATATTTTTAATTGCTAAAATTACGTTTATATTACTTAATTACAATACCTGATCAATTTAGAGACCGGCAATTATGATTCTACTTGAACCTTTGTTTTATTTAATTTAAATAATTAATCGTCTAAACTGTCTCTACAGTTCTTAGCTCTATTTTTATTCTTATCGCTTATAATGGCACACTGAATAGAATTTTATATTGAGTCACCAGATACGTTATAATGAGCAAAGTCTTATCTCAAACATAACAAATAAAAAGTAGGGGAGGTTTTTGGAAAGGATGGCGAAAAGTTTGACTCACCAACCGACCGCTCCCATACTGCGTGTCCCGTAGTTGACGAATTTGTTTGGTTCGAGGATTCACTCTGGATCTGCGCAGCGTATTCGCGAACAAGTAAATTTGGATACCCGAAACTCGCGAAAACTAGCACAGCTATAAACGACCGAATCCGATCCGGCTGCGCCAGTCAAATTTGGGGAGCACTCTAAAGGTTTTTTAAAAACTAATATTAAAAATACGTGTTGCCGATACTGAGGCTTTAATAATAATGAATTAATAAAATGAACAAAAGGCTTAATGTTAACTTAGATAGACATGGTGGTCTTAGCAGAAGTCTTACTCAGCATTCGCAAGAAATGCAACGATGTTTGCTGAATAAGCCCCCTCTAGTCTAAGGCTGAAGGGCGAGGGGGATGCATAACTAGATACTATACTTTATAAAATAAATAATTATATAGTAAAACATTTTTGTGCTTCTGTAAAGACTTCTTTGAAATATCACATACAAAAAATGAGTTTTATTCAGATTGTAGATTGATGTTTATGTTCTCAATAAATAAAATAATACTACGCAGATGACGAAAACGACGCCATAGGACGGTTCGTTACGAAGGCGATGGTTGCGACACCAAAAGCCATCCATGATTACAACCTCAAAATGGCGATCAAAGATCGAAATAGCGCGGTAATGGGGGCCCTGTTAAAATGTGACGTGGGAGAATAACAAAATATGTAAATTTCTGTAGGTATATTATTTTATTGTAGTCCCAAATTATTTTTGTTATTGTAATCGTTGGCACGGGTATCCGGAGCGGTCATGCTCACAGAAAGGTGTTGTGTGTCGGGTCGCCATCTTCCCTCAAAAATGGTTGAGGAAGGCGATGGCTGGCACATGCGTCAACTCGTGAACGGGTGCTGCTAGAGGATACTGGTCTGCTCTAGATGCTGGTGCTAAAGACATTAAAAAAAAAACTTTTAACACTGTTCCCCCTTACAATGTTGCATGTTTCCTATTTCATATTTCTTGTTTACTAATAAATTATGTTATAGTTAAAAAAAGTCACAGACCCTGGAGTCTGTGGAGTGTAGATTTAAAATTTAAAAAAAAAAAAAAAAGTTCAGAATTTACTGTTGTTTATCTTAAAGTTTACATCTGTATTTTAATAAAAATGTACTTACTACTTATACATTCCAGTGTAATAGTAAGCAGACATGTAGAAGGAGGCACACAACGTGGGAGGCTGTTCCTCATCGACCTGGCTGGCTCCGAGCGAGCGGGACTACGAGCGAGGAGGCTGGAAGGGGCGCATATCAACCGATCGCTACTGGCTCTTGGGAACTGCATCATGGCACTTTCTGGTGGAGCCAGGTAAAAATCACTATGTTGAAATTATAATTTTAACAACATTAACTGGGGACAAACTTCGCAATGGTTATGAGTGGCGCCCAACGTGGAGCAGCATGTGGGGCGCCATTTTTTTTCAATGTCATCACTTCAGGCATCGGCAGTGCCTTAGTATAACTTTTAACGAGAACTTCAAAACCTATATACCAATATAGGTTTTGAAGTGCTCTTAGTGGAACTCACCATGTCGTTTTTCACTGAACGCCATTTTCTTCGGAGACTAAGGATGGTTGAACTCTACTGGTTTTTATTACGCTTCCTTGCTTCGGACATCACGTTAAGCCGTCTTTTCCGGAACTAGCCCTGTTATGGCCTGTACGAGCCAAGAGAAGTCTTTTTTTATAACTAGCCTTTGACCACAATCTCACCTGATGGTAAGTGATCATATAGACGATGTGTTCAAGCTAACCTACAAAATATCTTCGACCAAATCATTTCTTAATTTATTACTTTCACGAACTCTGTGTTATTGTAAGTGGATACTTAGGCACTGAAGTACGTACATCTAAAATCTCGAATAGTTATTATCAATTATATTCCTCGCGGTATTAGAGTAACATAAACAGAAATAGTCAAACCTATTCGCGTTAAAGGGTGTTTGTAAGTATATTGTTGAAAATAATTAAAAAAAACATCAATCGATGATACTAAGAATAGCAATGGGTTTCACGTTTCCAACACGAAGAGGGAGGTTTGGGCGCTTAAAATCGCAGCAAAATCGATTTTAGTCGTAAGTGTGACTAATAAAGTCACGAACAAAACTGTTACCTGCAGAATTACATAAAATTTTACTAAATTTATAGTCGTACCGTGCAGTATATTAGGAACTGTGTACTTAACTAATATTTTTCTCATTGGCATTGGTGAAAAGACGTATGTTTCACTCAAATCTATTTTTTTTATAATTGCATGTCATGTCTTGCTCTGTAGTATTATAATATTAGAATCATTCGCTACACCTCATTTAATGTAGGTTAAGTACCTTCATAGGTATATATATAGCTTGCGCGACAAAGCTGAAAATTCGTCTTGATTTCTTATATAAATACTTAATAAATATAAATTTAATAATTTAAATTAGTTCAAACGGTTCTGAGAGTGAAATGAAGTTTGAGTGATTTCACCAGATTTAAGATCAGAAGCGAAATTGGCAATGGAAACCCAGCATCCAGCGAAGTGAAAAGAAAAATACTTACATAAACGAGAAAAAGTTAACATTTTCTTCGAAACAGTATTTTGTAAGTATTTTAATGAGATTGCTAAAACTAAAAAGCCATATAAATAATAGGCAATTTATTCCATGATATTAACAGTTCATGTCCAAAACGGTATTATCTTGATAAGTTATGGAAATTTAACTACCCACTTTTCCTAAACGCCAATCGACCGGATTCGAAAATAATGATAATTTTTACTGGCGAAAACATAAAACAATTTTTGATTGAAGCCCAATATATTTAACAACAAAGGTAAATTAAATTAGAGGTATAAAATACAGAAAGTATGTTTTAGTTCCCTCCATTTTGAGAAAAGCACTATACTATAATATGCCTGTTTTGGCGGAATTTGCCTGTTTTCGCTCGTATTAGTGAAGTCTTCGGCTCGGCCTTCAAACTCATACCCGACCTTCAAACAAGTGGCCAGCAGCAATGATATCTAGAGTGTAGATGACTGTAGGTAACAATATCACGAAGTGATGATTAGGTACTTCCTCAGATACGTGAACTACCGCGACTCGAAGCTGACGCGGCTGCTGCGCGAGGTGCTCGGCGGGCGATGCCGCGCGGCCATGGTAGCGCACGTGGCGCCCGGCGCGGCGCAGCGCGAGACCACGCGCTCCACGCTGCACTACGCGCAGAGAGCCTCCGCTATCACCAACAGGGTATGGGATCACATATAAGGGGACAATTACCTCCCTGATTTTGGTCACTTTAAACTGATGAAATCTTTTTCAGAGGATCATAGTTATGGATTTAGAAAACATAAGTACCTTTTTAGCACAGATTTTTTGTTAAGAAATCTGTGCTTAAGATTATTATCATAACTGCTTGATTAATAGGTCAAAAATAGTAGATTGTACAACGAGTACTTATAACAAGTCATTTTAGCTCAGAAATGTAACAACTAACAGCCCGAGTCAAAGGCGAGGGCGATATACATATATATCGAGCCTAAATGGGTCGTGCAAAGAAATTAAACAAATATATGGTTAGTATAATATCTTTAATCAAAATTGAAACTGATTTTTGTACAATGTTATATTGTGAGTGACATGGTTTCGAAAAAAGTAGGTCTAATGTAACCTCTGATCTATATTGGACAGAGGTATTGGTATTTTTAAAGAGCCAGGAAAACTTCTCCCATGACTACGAATAAATAATGAATATTCGTAGTTCCATGAATTAAATTAAAAACTGAACCTCTTTTTAATTTTAAATAAAATAATCACTTCTAAACACTTGTGCTTAATAAGTAGACATAAGCACAGAGCTTAAAAAGCCGTATTAGTCCGCTCCGCTTACACCGGGCAGAAATATAAATTTTACGAGCATGAGAAATGAAAGACAATTTTTATTCTGCTGTTTTTTTTTTAACTCTTAACGGATAATTAATTTAACATGTATAACTTTCGTTAATATAACAATTACCTATATCCTAAACAAATCCGACATGCGCAACCATCTGAAAAGTATTATTTTCTCTAATTTTCGCGCTTTTGGGACAAACAAAAGGTCGTACTCGATACGCGCAGCGCGCATTGAACTTTGTTTGATTACTATTTTGTGTTTTTTTCCGATACCAGCTCCATCAACTAGGTTTACTTAAGTCATTTTTCTTTGCGGTCATTACTTAAATGGTGGATAGTGGCATTTATTATTGAGCGCTTTCTGCTTCGAAAGTCCGTCAGTTCTTGTTGTTGAATTAGAATGGCAACCGTTATAGTGGTACTTTACAAATGCCCGCCTGCATAGCTAACCACCACCATCAAGTAGAAAATCTGTCGCCAAGCAACCTAGGTGTGTGAACCATTAATAAACTGATAGTAGTCGTGGTTTCCACACCCAAGAAACATATCAACAAAGAAGCATCTCATAAAATTCCGCTATCAAGAATTAGCACATAATTGATTTCGAGACCTGAGATTGGTTTGTGGTAACAAAGCGATCGTATTCTAAGCTCTATCGAATCGAGCTCAGCTTTAGGCTGAAATATTTATTGTACGAATCTTGAGATGGCATTTAAGTCCTCGCTATACCTACCAGCCAATATCACAAACCTAGCTCAGTCACAAGAGCGGTATTGAGTAGGTGGTAACCGCTGATTGCGTGGCAGTGAGCGCCATTATGTAAGACGCTTTTTATATGTTGAAAGTAACGTCGGTAATAAGATGACCAGGAACCTTATAGTTTAATTAGAATTGTGATGAAAATTAATATTGTCATTTTCCTTGAAAACGATGATCGTTATGAAGTTCAAATATAAATACAAGTTCATTATCATTAAAATTTACTTATTTAACTTAATTATGTTAACCTATTAGATCCAAGGTCCTGAGAGCTTACCAGTTGATCGATCTTGAGACCATGATTAGGGTCAGTTTATTAATATGGCCTAAACATTTCTTTGATTCTCGCGTCTTGGAGACCAGCTGCCTAAATTCATAATGGAAATGTTATACTCCAGAATGGGGCATGTCTTCAGAGGATTATTATGCCAAAACACCTAACTTATTCTAACTGCAGTTAAATAAAACATATGCATCTCGAGAATGAGATCGATCTTATGATACTATGTCTGTTGATGTTTTGACAGATGTTCTATATACATTAAACATCAAAACTGCATCTTGTCTTGTTTTCTTATATAATTATGGCCTCTGTGGCGTATTGTCACAATTCTCCCAATGTCCGTACATGCTAGTATCATAAATCATGTGGAGAGTTTTAATATTATGAGAATGGTTGGTGTTTACAAAGGAGAATCCTGCAGATGTTTTCCAACCATGAAGATTATTTTATCTAAAACAAAGAGACATCACAACTAAGACAATAACATTGATAGTAACATGCATAATTAAAATTACATTAATTAAACTTATATCAGAATAATTTGTTAATAAAAGGTACATATTTACAATTTTATTTTATTTATTTTTATAAATGTACATAATATAGGTATAATTTATGTAGTGAAAGTTAAAGATAAAAGACATTTAAGGGAAGTTGGACGGGGGATAGAAGATGGGAGGATATCATACAGAGAACAATGTAGTTTGGTGCAATTAAAAAATATATGGTCCACGTTTCCCTCGTCCAGGCCACACTCGTGATCCCTGATCCGTAGTTTGGCTAATTGAACAGGATTACAAGAACGACCTAATCGAAGACGACAAATTGTGGAGGTGATAGCTTTATTTGCATTTCGGAATTTTGCATCTTAAGATTAGTTAGATATTGTAGTTTTGAAGTTAAATGTATATAATATCTGTCAAAAAATCTCAACTTTGAAAAGCATCCATTAATACGAGCCTTTTAAGAGAAGTTTAGTTATAGGCCTTCATTTTCTCTTATTAAAAGGGAAAAATATAGAAGAGTTAATTACATCACTTATTGAATTATTATCATCTATGTTTAAGTTGGGTTTATCTCCTCTATCTGTAGGTTAAGCAATGCACAAACGAAGTGGAAAAGTCCTAATTATGTCACAGGTTAAATTTAAGTTACTTCAATAATTTGTTTGTTTCAGGTGGAGCGAGAATTAATACAAACCCCGAAGCACCTCTCGCAGTACCGGACAGTCATAAACGACTTACGTGAAGAGATTTCACGGCTCAAGCTGAAAATGAAGGAGGCTTCACGGTATGTTCGTTTCATCGTTTCCACGCATCTATTTTTTTACCTATACTTATTATATTTCTATGCATGAACTCTGTTTGATAGCAGACCCAAAGAAGAATACCAGCTGTTAGAAAAGGAGACGACGAAGGAAGAAATGGCTGAAAGTGAGGCGCATCTAAAGTCTCTACGAGAGGCGATAGTTTCCACGTTCAAGCAACAAATGCGGCTAAGGCGGCGTCTCATGGAGCTCGATAGCCATTTGCTGGGACTTGCGCTGGACGCTGAAAGACAACACGCAGCCATATCACATTGGGAGGCGAGGTTCAACAGACTATATAAGCCTATTAATGTTCCCGGGTCGAGGTTGAGTACGCAGCAGAGTTACAGGTTAGTTTTGATCTATCAAAGATTTGTTACCTAGGTATCGTTCATAATTGTCACTCGATTCCATGATTGTACATAATAACTTAAGCCGTACAAAAGTATGAAACGAAAGGTAAAAATTTAATTACGAACGGGATAGCCAATTTATAAGTTTCTCCCGTAGCAGTGAAGGAATGTATGAAAATCTATACCTGCCCTGCTAGCGTTCTTTTATGTAGTAATAAAATACAAATGTCAAATATCAGAAAGGTTTTATATCAAATAATCAGAAAAATTAGATGGGTTTTTTTGTACTCGATTTCTAATGAATGGAGGTTGGTAAGTTGCAACCTTTTTCTGCACTTCGAAAAAAAAAGCGCGGCAATTTATTTGTTTTGTTAAATATTTATTTTTACTAAGTTGATAATTTGACAGTACACTTTTAATTAATCAAAATAATTGTCCAAAATGTGATGTGATAGTGAAAGTGATCATTTTAAAAAGATGACGCCGCCACCAGAAATAAAAAATACGGCTCAAGAAATCAGAACTTACTTCCTGAGAAGTCTCGAGACAAATAGGAGAAAACTTATAAGATTTTATTTTCCTAGTGTAGGAGTATAAAGCAATATGTATAAATGGGGAAAAAGTTCTAACTCTGTTCTTGAGTTTGCTTTAATCGCTCCGCTGCGCGTCGGGCTTGAACATACTCTCGAACAGAAATATATTGTTTTCTCTCCTCAGTGTACAATCTACTACAGAGTTACAAGCCCTCAACCCACCAACATATCTCTATAGCTGAATTGTCATGACAGCACTAGCTAAAAAAATTATACAGGGTGGGCCATAAGTTTTTGTACATTTGAAACATGTATAGAAATAAAACATGTTATTTAGTTGATGATTTATTTAACGTAGTAAACAATTATTGTAATATACTTTTTAATAATGACATCGTAGAGGTCTGTCCCGTCTTGTTGTTAGCATTTCTGTAATCGACTGCGCAGAACTTTGGAAAACTGAACCGCGGCTATCTATAGTCGTGGGTTTATTAATGTACACGGACCTTACAATACACCTTGTCCTAAATAATAAGGTATAATTACGTTTGCAGCATTTAACACACTTTGTATATATATCTTTATATTTAAGTCGTCTTTCCCACGGCGCATCGATAGATACTAGTGACTACTCGGACTCAGCACGTTTCGGCGCCTTTCATCATTTTTGGAGCAGCAGTTTTGATTGTTTCCTAACCACAAACATTTGAACAAACAGGCGCGCCTGGCAAACATAGGTTAAATAACTTAAATTGGTTGCATTGCAATAATGACAATTTATTAATTATTCATGATTTTACTATACCTTATACATAATCGTTTACCTATTACAACGTAATAAAGCAATTTCTGTATCTATTATATATAAATTAGGTAGTTACATTTTTCCTCAAATGTATTATTCGTTCAGTTGGGTTGAGTTGTTGAATGGAATATATAAGATTCTTTGTAGTAGGTTACAAAATGCTAATATGCCTTTAAAGTCGTATAAACTTCATTCTATAATTGTGATGGGCGCTGTGCAGTTGATCACTGATTAAATGCCGGTTATGGGCAGAAGCCAATAGTGTGTGTAAGCCAAAAGTGCTTGTGCCAATAGCATAAAAACTATTTTGGTCTGGTCGTAGATACCTTATGTGTTATCGAAAATAAAAGGACTGAACGAGTATTATACACGCAGCTAAATGGTCAACAATTCTAAAGGCCATGTCTTTTAAACCATCCATGTTGACATGACACTATTAACGCATTACCGGTACCGCCTTCTGTACCAGCGTATATCGATCCTAGTAATTGCCTCAAGACTGATCTCCATAAGTGAGCTCTCAAGACCTGCCGGCATTTTAATATTAGTTACGTTAAGTAAGTAATACTAAAATGCTGATCAAATAAAGTCTTAATATTATAGAAGAATTGGTGGCGAAAGAAATACAATCATTATTGCAAATGCTTGCACTTTTATTCAATTCACATTTTGTAGATAATTTTCATAACGTAAAACTTAGATCAATTACAATAGTGACATACCTATATGTCACAGAATCTTTGGTAGTTAACTATGGAGTATTTACACATAATACTCTAATGAGTTTATCCTAACATAAAGTAATATCAACAGCATCTCAGCTATCTCTTTCTTGTATAAAAAGTTATCTGTGTTTCACATAGTGCCGCTCTGAAGAGCAGCATTTTAAAATACTTTGTTTGAGAGCCTAATCTCGATACTGATTACATCAGCAAGTTTTATACCACACCCACTCAGAAAGTGTCTCATTGCTCGTTCATAAACGGGCTAGAAAGTTTGTAATTTTTCCCATATAAATGTGTAGCGGGAAAAGTTATATGGAATTTAATTCCTGTCCTCCTTAGCAGGGCAGGAATGTTGTATTAAAATTAATTCCTGTCCTACTAGCGTTCTTCTGTTGTTTAGCAGCGAAAATAAAAAATACAAACGTCAAATCTCAAAAAGGTTTTATATCTAATTATTAGTAAAAAGATGTGAATTTTTTTACTCCATATTCAATGGCAACCTTTTACTGCACTCCGAAAAAATAACCCGGCTAAATTGGTTCTGTTTTGTCAAATTTGATATTTTACTAAATTGATAATTTAACAGAACGCGTTCTATTATTAGAAATGATTTTCCAAAATGTCATCCCAAGTAACATTTTAAACTGTATAAAATGTATAATAAGGACTAATTGTTTACTACAGGCTGTTAAACGTTGCTGTATAAAGACTGTGTAGCAAGCTATACAGCCCTTGTAACCCCGAAATGGGCCCCAAAATTATACAGCTTTAAGTGTAGATTTACCTGTATAACAGCTGCATAAAAGCTGTACTATTTGGCTGGCTAAGATACTATTTAGATACTTTTATACAGCTTCCATTCTCTTATTATCCTTTTATGCTTTTATACAGACTCAGGCTTGTGAAAATCCTAATAGGAGAATAAATATATTAAAATTGTATTCGTTGTTGAATTTATTCTCCATTTTATTTCTTAATTTACTCTACGCTAAGGCAGAGACCATATGTGAAGTATAAGTGAAATAAATATTTAATATCTAAGTACTATTTCCTGCTTATCGTTATTGTTATGCTTGCGACTGATATTTTTATGTGAATATGTATGCTAGTTTTAAGCTCAAAATTCACGCCCCTTCGAAATAAGGAATATACATAATTTTTTTCTGTAATAATAAATATGTGATCAAATCTGAAAACAGTTTTAGGAGTAACTCGGACTGTTCTATTGGTAGTAAAAACGTAATTGTGTGTACTATACAGTTAAAATCCTTTGTAAATTTGTACTGAAATTTAAAAAATTACAAAATATATCTTGTAAAATTGGAATGCAATTTATAGGTTATGATAAAATGGCGCCCTTAGTTTATACAGCTATTGCTCTTCTAGTTCCCCTTAATGTAGCTTTTTGCATAACATAGTCGTTATTTAATAACGTATTTTAAGCCTAAAGAGTAACATTGTCTGCACATTAGTATTTAAGTACTGTAGAAGCTGTCTTAAAGTCTTATTCATATTCATTAATACAGTTAATTAGGGTTCAGTTGAAAAAATTAAAAAACCACATTATGACCCAAACCAAGGCGCGTAAGACGGTGAGCAAGGAATCGGATTTTATTCAAATCCGCCCTCAAGGTGTTTAATTATTGGGATCCAGTATATAAACGGCTTTAATTCATTCACACATTTTTTAATTTCTTAATACCTTTGAACACTACATCTTTATAAAAAATTACATCGACTACAAACTTATAAGTTGCTCCAAACAATTCTCAAAAACTAGTACAATGAAAATTTTCTTCAAGACATTTGTCAAAACACTAATCGCTCCAAGTTTGAAAATAACTTGCTTTTAAAAACATAGACTATAATCATAGACAATAAGAATTCATCTCTACAACATCCCCTCTGAATTTTATATTGTCTCAAATAAAATTAAAACCAACCTGTATTTAACTTTAACATATTTTCCTAGAACACCCCATATACAACTTCAACATTGAACACATAATTAAAACAAAAATAAAAACCCATACTAGTATTCCCTACCTATCATTACATTCTACATACTATATTAAACCACCCCCTTAAATATAAATTTCAAATTAACAATCAAGACAATCTTAATACTATAACTAATACCTAAATTTCAAATCAATTCCAAAACATTATCTCTACAAAATATAACATCTAACACCTATCATAATTAACTAACTATATCACTAAACTCACTTCATTAAAGTTCACATCAAACTCACTGATCACTCACAATATGCTTTCTTAAACGTAAAAACTTGGTTCTGTCCAATCCTTTTGTCAAAATATCCGCAATATTAGAATTGGTTGGACAATAGAAAATTTCAATTAAATTTTGATCTATCTTTTCTTTAATAAAATGATATTTCACATCAATATGTTTGCTTCTGCGATTTAAAATTCCGTTTTTAATTAAAACAATAGCCGACTGATTATCAACAAATAATTGTGTTTTTGGAGTATGACCTGTAATTTCTTTAATCAGACTGAACATAAAGTAAATCTTTGATACATTCTGCGGCAGAGATGTATTCTGCTTCCGTACTGGAGAGAGCGTTGACGGACTGTTTACGCGAGCACCAATGTATGGGACCACCACTGTACAACACTACAAAGCCAGTCGTACTTTTCCTAGTATCAGGATCACCAGCGAAGTCTGCATCACAATATGCAGTCAAAACTAAACTATTTCCACGTAAATATTGAACACCAGAAGATATAGAGCTCTTAAGGTATCTGAAGAGATTTTTAATATTGGCAAAATCATTTAAATTAGGACACCCTTGATGTCTACTGCAATAACCAACATGAAATGAAGCATCTGGTCTAGTTTTGTTTACTAAGTATAGTAAAGACCCTATCAACTGCCTATAACGATGCACATCACTACTATTACCCTTCCCCTCTTGATGTGTATCAACTAAAATATTCGGAAAAATAATTTCTTTTAAGTCATTAAATCCAAATTTATTTAACATTTGACCAATATAAGATTCCTGATAAATTTTCAAATAATTTTCTCCAACCTGTATATCAATACCGATAAACTTCTCAACTTTATCAAATTTTCTAATTTCAAATTCTTTTTGCATTCCTTTCATGATATTATTCAATTCATTTTCACAATTTCCTATCAAAATTCCATCATCAACATATATAGCCAAGTAAATTTCCTTTTCTTTACATAAAAACAAACATGGATCTAATTTCAGCTGTTCGAAACCCAATTTCTTTAAATATTCAGTTAGCCGCTTATTCCACATGAGCGGTGCTTGCTTAAGACCATATATACTCTTTTTTAATTTACAAATTTTATTTTCACCATAATCATAACCTAAAGGAATTTCCATAAAGATATCCTCATTTAATTCTCCATACAAAAACGCTGTCTTTACATCAAACTGTTTTAATTTTAGACCTTTCTGTGCAGCAATTGAAAGCAATAATCGTACACTAGTAGTATTTACCACTGGACTATAAGTCTCTTTGTAGTCTACATTATATTTTTGTAAAAATCCCTTAGCAACAAGTCGTGCTTTGTATCTTCCTTCCGACTTCACAGTAAAAATCCACTTACTAGTTATCAATCTTCTATTACCTGCTTCTATTTTATCAACTACTTCCCAAGTTTTATTTTTCTCCAAAGAATCCATCTCTTCTTTAATAGCTTTTTCCCATAAACTTCTCTCATCACTCTTCAACACCTCACTGTAAGTTAAAAATGATGTTTCTAAATCATAATCTTTCAACCTTATTGGTAATTTTCTATCTCTTTTTGACAAAATCTTTTTACTACTAATTTCTTCAACGGACTCCTCCGCATCCACAAACAACTCGTTTCCATCCACCGTCAATCTACTATTATCTTCAATCTCATTTCCATTATTCACTTCTTGACTACTATCTTCCAAATTAACTTCTCTTCTACTATTATTATCTAATAATTCTTCAGCAATACTATCTTCAAAAACATCAATTCCCTCATTTTCTATAACATCATTCCGTTCCTCCTCCAAAACATCTTCTACGACATCATTTCGCTCTTCAAAAATATTTTCTATGACATCATTTCGTTCTTCTTCTAAAATATTATCTATGACATCATTTCTCTCTTCTTCTAAAATAGAAAATTCCTCCTCCTTCGTTGCTTCAACATCTGTCTTCTTCTTCTTACTTTCTCCATACAAACTTCCCCTCTCAACTTGACAACCATCATCAGCTGTGATGACATTTCTTTTCTCGTTTTGTTCTTCCAACTCCTCTTCTTCTTTAAATAATTTATATAAATCTGTAACTTTCGCAATCCTATTACATTGCTTTAAAAATTCCAAAACATCCTTCGCATTATTATTAAAAGTCACATCTCTTGAATAAAATACCTTCAAACCCACCGGATCCCAAATCTTATATCCATTGTTCGTAAATCCTACTAGCAAACCCTTACCACATCTGGAATCTAATTTATTGAGTTTTGTATTTATTTTGTAATAAGCCAAAGAACCGAAAATATTTAAATGTTTCAAATTTGGAATTCTATTAAACCACATTTCTGCTGGCGTTCTGTCATTAATAGTATTAGAACACCTATTGGTTATGTAAGTTGCTGTTAACACCGCCTCGCCCCATAACTCTTGTGGTAACCTCATGTCAAACAAAAGAGCACGGGTTCGCTCCAAAATTGTTCTATTTAATCGTTCTGCCTTACCATTATGTTGTGGAGTATACGGTATTGTATAATCTATTGAAATTCCTTTACCTAAACAATATTTTTTAAAATTATTTGAACTATATTCACCGCCATTATCGCACCTAAATGTTTTTACTTTTAAGTTAAAGTGATTTTCAGATAAATTTATGTAATTAGTAATTTTTGAAAAGGCTTCGCTCTTAGTTCTGATCAGATAAATTTTAGCAAAATGTGTATAGTCATCTAGAAAAGTGATAATATATTTATAACCATCATACGTGTCTGAACCTATTGGACCACAGATGTCACTATGAACTATTTCTAATGGCCTAGTAGCTCTATTCCTTTCGGTATTGAATGGTTTTCTGCATAGTTTTGCTTGTGTGCAGACTTCGCAGGTGTCAATATAATTATCACTATGTTTTGAATTTATTCCATTAACTATCTGTTTTGTTTTTGAAATTGATGTATGTGCCAAAGCTCGATGCCAAAAATTTATGTTTTGAATTAAGTTTACTGACTTTGTGCTTGACCGAGTTGCTGACAACTCTGCATAGTACAGTCCGTCACCCCTTAACTCACCAGTCAGTAAGCAGCTGCCATCTCTTTCGTATACTTTACATTCTTTTCTGAAAAACACAATTTTATAATTATTTTCTGCTATTTTTGAAATTGAAATTAAGTTTTTCTTCAATTTCGGGACTAGTAACACATCATTGAAGGTAATGTTATGTGAATTTGTGTTAGACTTGCATAACACTTTACCCACAGTGTCTATAATGTGTGTATTACCATCAGCTGTTGAGATTCTATAATTGCACTTTTCTTTCAAATGTAAATATACTTCAGAATTAATTATGTGACTGCTAGCTCCGGAATCTAGTATGAACTCAATAGTTTCCTCCTCATCTCTGTTTAATTTTGTAAAATTACTCACCGAAAATTGTGGTTTCTCTAAACAAAATTTTGAAAAATGTGTGTTTGTCTTGCAAAACACACAATTGTATTTTTCTTTGCAATCATTATTTTTGTGTCCATTTTTCAGACATTTGAAGCATGTTATTATGCTGTTATTCTTCACGCTCTTGGATCCTTTATCATTTCTGCAGAATTTTGCTATGTGTCCTTTCTTACCACAATTATAACAAACATTTATTAAAAATGTATCACAATTTTCTTTATTTTTAGTATCCCGTTCTGTAATTTTTAGTTCTAATTGTATTCGGGAAATAAGATTCACAAAAGTTTTCTCTTCTTTAGCAGTTGATTCCCAAGCTGTCCTAAAGCTCGATAATTCTTTAGGTAAAATGCACAATATTTTCGACACAACCTCAGTATCAGTTAGATTCATCCCAGTACTTTTGATTGAGGTAACTATGTTCATTAGGTCGCCGATATCTTCTAGTAAATCTGTTTTTTCGAATTTATAGTTATAAAAATCTTGGAGTAAATGACACCTCTGTGTGTCAATTTGGCCCAAAAATATCTTATCCAATGTGTCTAAAATTTCTTTTGCGGTTTCACAGTCAATTATACGTCCAATATATGAAGTATCTACAGAATTAATTATTGTAAATCTGGCTTTTGCATCTTTACTAATAAAATCTTCCTTTATTTTTTGTTCATCATTTAACCCTTGTATAACTGAATTTAGTCCTTTTGATAATAGTAATAAATGTAATTTCTTTTTCCAAATAATATAGTTCGTATTTTTATCTAGTTTTGACAGTTCCTCTGTCATGTTTCTATATAATTATTTCCAGTAAATAAAATAATAATTTCATCACCATATGGTTTCCAGGGTAGGTAGCTCAGCTCATCTTCATCTTATCCTTGAGGGCAAAGGGCCCATGACCTTTTATTCAAATCCGCCCTCAAGGTGTTTAATTATTGGGATCCAGTATATAAACGGCTTTAATTCATTCACACATTTTTTAATTTCTTAATACCTTTGAACACTCTACATCTTTATAAAAAATTACATCGACTACAAACTTATAAGTTGCTCCAAACAATTCTCAAAAACTAGTACAATGAAAATTTTCTTCAAGACATTTGTCAAAACACTAATCGCTCCAAGTTTGAAAATAACTTGCTTTTAAAAACATAGACTATAATCATAGACAATAAGAATTCATCTCTACAACATCGGATTGTTTTAACGAAAGCGTTCCAAATATTTTCGATAAATCAAAAATATTTGGAGAAACAATACGATTCCTCATTCATGGCATTTTTGTCTTTTTCTAGTTTTTAACAAATTTTTGAATATATTATATAACTATTAGGCTCTTAAAAAGTAGAAACACTTAAAACAAAAGTCTATTTTTAGTAGACTAACTAAAAATAATCGATTAGCTGGATAATTGTGTATGCCAACACTATAATAATAACTTTAATCTTCTAAAACATGAAAAACTGTAGAAAGGGAAAAATGTACGCCAATCGCATAAGGCTTTAAAAAGGAGTAAATCTAAACTCTTCTACATGAGATAGAATTGTATTACACTATTATAAAGGGAATTGCTTCCTAAGAGTATCCTAGATTTCTGTTGTACAGCTATTATCAAGCTTTACTTGAAGGCTGAGCAATAGAGTAATTGTACACCAATATTCACGCTATAACAATATTTAATGCTCTTGTACAGAAGTAGGTTATACAAAAGTATAATTTGAGAGCAATATACAGTTATCGTTGTATAAAGTTGCTGAACGCAGTTTTGTACGTCGCGTTCTGTATTTTAGCGTTTTCCAATGCTATTTTTAACTAAAGGTAAAAATGTAGGCTCTATACAGCCGTTATTGAGCTATACTGTATACAGTTGTACAGTTATACTTAAGTACAGTCCTAAACATATATTTACACTCTTGTACATCATTTATTAAGCTTATAGCTGGTAATGCGCTGGTAAATATAATATTTTTCCGCTTAAATGTTACTTGGGATCTGATAGTTAAAGTGATAATTTTATAATGGTGTTGCCACGAGAAATAAAAAATGCACCTCAAAAATTCAAAGAACTTGCTTCCTGAGAAGACTCGAGACATATACAAGAAAACATATAATGATTTTTATTTTCCTCGTAGGTGTAGTATAGAGCACTATGTACAAATCAGGAGAAAGTACTATTTCTGTTAAATATAGTGTCGATCTAAAATAGATGGTTTACAGCCCTCGTTCTACAATCACTGTTTATAGTTTTATGAATCCTTAATATCGAAATAGAATATAACCGCTGCGCTACAGTTAAAGAACGCGAAACAAAAAAGTAGGTAGCGAGAATCATACTTAGAGTGAAATACTTACAAAATATCTATGATATAATACAAAATAATTACATTATATGGGAGAGTGATATGTGAAGTGACGAAAAAAGCAATTGATCACCAGAGGAATAGAAACCACAATGCAAGAATGCTTAATTAAAATTCCTTGTTGAAAAGTCATGTGAGACCTAAAGTCATCTGGAAGTCTTCGATTACCTTCTTTAAATATTCTCACAGCTGAGGTGTTGTAAAGTTGTATGACCAACAAAATACCAAAGTTTTTAACATTTTGCTTTTGAATCCCTCGATACGGTCAGAATTCTAAGTATTCTAACATAGAATCTCTAGCTTACCCAGTATTGCCAATCGCCACGCGCAACGAAAAAATACTTTTCTCCCTTGTTAAGCAAATAATTTTTCTTAACTTATATTGTTCTAAATTGTTTTGTGTAAAATTAATACATTGCAATTTTAATTTAATATATGAAGACACTGCTAGATTTTGAATTGCCAATTTCTTGGCGTCTCCTTGCTATGTTTTTATCTGATTGTGTAAGGAAGCTAATACATAATATTTTTTTAATATTATTTTTTAAGTATTCACGTGGCATTCTGTGTCTTTGAAATGCAGCTTGTAAGTTTAAGCTGTACTTATATTAAAATGACAAGGAACATGCTAGTAATTTACTTGCAGTTCTTCTTACAGAGGGGGCACGGGCATGTCTGGCAACGGCAATGAGCGCGCAGAGGCCGAAGTGGCAGTAGAGCAGGCATGGTCGGAGCTGGCAGCCGTCGAACGTGAGCAAGAATCAGCCAGGGCTGAAAGAGACACTGTGGAAAGGCAGCTCGAACAGGTTCGGCTGCGAGGGGCGCAGCTAGAACAGGTACGTATATACAAATTATACAACAGTTGTGTTTACGATTATATTGTATACACAATATAAAATTGTAAACACAACTATTTTATATCTACAGATTTTTAAAGCGGTCGCTGAGCATTGTACTGAGTTCTTCAAACGACTCTGCCATTATGACTATGTCATCGGCGAAACGAAGGTGAGTGATGTATTCGGCATCAACATGCCGAATTCTTTCCAGTTCAAGAGCTTAAAAACGTCCTCCAACGCATTCGTGAACAGTTTCGGAGAAATAACGTCTCCCTGTCTCACGCCTCGCTGCAGTTGGATTGGTTCCGTGCTCTTGTCCTGTAGTCGAATGACATGGTGGCGTTCCTGTAAACCAAACACTTCAGCGCTTCGATGTACCTATAGTAAATTTGCCATCGCTGAAGAGACTGCAGTACGGCCCAGGTTTCGATTCAATCGAAGGCTTTTTCATAGTCCACAAACGATTAACATAATGGCCGATTATACTCCTCAGTCTTCTGTATAATCTGACGGAGCGTATGTATGTGGTATATGGTACTAAAGCCTTTTCGGAACCCGGCTTGTTCTGGAGGCTGGAAGTCATCAAACCTACGAGCAAGATGATTCGTAATGACTCTCGAAAACAGCTTATAAACATGGCTCAGAAGTGAAATGGGCCTGTAGTTCTTCAACAACATACCTTTTTTTTTTTCAAAAAAGGTGACAGCACTTGTCAAAGAAGAACAGTACCACTACACTTCTGCTCCATGCTTCTGGCGTGTTACCTTCAAGGATGACGGAATTAAATAACTTCTGGAGGACTGAGAGTACCGGTTTTTCACCCGCTCTCAGAAGTTCTGTCGTGATTCCGTCATCACCTGGCGCCTTGTTATTCTTAAGCTGCTTGAGAGTCATTCTAATCTCGTATAGGCTGATGTCCGGGATGTCTTCGGTATAGTGTCGGGTCAGTTTAGCTCTCATATCCTTAGCTGTACTGACAACGGGTTCTCGTGTCGAGGTGTCCATAAAACCTCTCAAGCTCTCTCAGAATCTCCGGTTTTGATGAAATGATTCTGCCATCGTCGATCATCAGCTTGGTCATTTGGCTTTGCCCTATAGACGAATTTTTTGGGAACACTTTGGAGCCTTGGTTACGCTCGATTGCGACCTTAAATACGATCGGAAGGCGCGCAAGTCGTGTCGCAGTGCCTTCGAAATTCGTCTATTGAGCTTGCTGTAGTTCGACATATAAGCTGAAGATTGCAGTCTCATCTCACTCCGGTCTTCCATCAACTTGAACCATCGGGGCTTATCCACGTCCACTTCCTGGATGGTTGCTTCTCGAAGAAGGAGTTCATCGCAACGAGTTCCTCCTTCTCCATGAAGTCGACCAGCCGCTGGCCCTTTGGTTCCGCTGCCCATATCCAAATAGCCCCACTCAACTCATCGCCATTCCGTGTGCCCAACTTAGCGTTGAAGTCCCCCATAACAACGGTGAAGTATGTTTCTGAGGCATGTATGTCTTCAGATACCTCCCCATACATAACCTCTACTTCATCATCTGAGCGGGTCGAGGTCGGTGCGTAAACCTGTATGACCTGCAGCGAATACCGTTTGGTGATTCTCGACCCTGCTCGACACACTTTCGACTTGTACAATATTGTTCACAAGGGACTTCCGGACGAGAAACCCAACACCACCCTGAGACTTTTGGTGACCTTCCCGGTAGAATAACAAGTAACCTGAGTCAAGGATAATACGACGTGATAACCTGTATACAATCGCTGCGTGATGGCCGCTGAAGAAACTTTTTGGAAGAGTCAAGATAAATATATTTTTGACATGACAAGAGGAATTTGCGCTCTTAATTTTTACCTACTTATTATAAGCTATAATAATAATATTTTATCTCATAATTCAGGGTTAAAATGTTCAAGTACTAATGCTGAAAAACTATACTGAAAAAATATCTCTATACCGATTATCAATACATACTTTTAAATCACCCCTTATTAAACATTTACCGTGGTCACGCGTACCCGACTCCCGAGGCACTCGTTAATGCAACTCGATCGGAATATCAAGGTTTGATGTTTATTATTGCGCTCAGACATCCGTTAGTGCATTAATTATGAACAGTATTTATAAATATAATGTAATATTATTTTTACATAAGCTTTTAATACAAAAACAAATACAAATCGTTTACATACTTATTGATGACACAAATGTCATAAGTCAACAGTGTAGATGAAGTAAGCAATAACATCCTCATATGTCCAGTTTTATTTTCATTTAGTGAGACAAAATATTTTAAACTGAAAATAAAAAAAAATATAAATATTGAACAAATAAAATAAGATCATAATAATTGTATACACTGAAATAATTAAATTCAGATAAATTGATCATTACATTAAATAAAATTAAAAGTCAGGTAATTTTAAGTAATCATTAATATTATAAAATAAATTAGGCAATAGCCAGTAATAGGTACAATATTGATGTGCATCAAAGAGTTATATGTATGTATAAGGAGCTGCCAGCGAGAATAAGTAGTGGTCCGGAGCGCGAGGTGCTAGCGCTGGTGTGCCGCGTGCACGAGCTGGAGGCGGACAAGCTGGCGCTGCAGGGCGAGCGTGCAGCGCGCGCGCACGAGCTGCGCCGCCGCGACCTCGCGTTGCAGCGCCGTGACGCACAGCGCCGTCTCTCCGACGAGATCATCACCCGCCAGCGGCGTGCACTCGAAGGTACCCACCTATCTACGGCTTCCCCAAATTTACTAGATTCCTATTCTTTTCCTAGATTTAGGTTCTTGGAAAAATGTTAACAGCCCCTTAGGGTTAACTTCTGCTAGTTCTAACAAACATTTTGTTAGCATTTTTCCAATATCCCTGTATAGGTACACATAGACACCATAACATTTGCAATATTTCAAAAGAGAAAAGATTTATTTCTCTTCCATCTTACGTCTCATGTTTGCAGGTTCGTGTTACCCTCGTGGTAAACTTTTTCCTTTCGTTATAATTTTGTTAGCTTATTTGATGTAAAAAAATGTGTATAGTCCCTGATGGCCGTGATTTTAAAAGGACACTTTGATTCGAATTCTAGATATTAGCTAGGTACATTGATTTTGACGAGGTAAGTAGTATAAGTACCTTTATGTAAAACCTTCCTTCGTGGGGAAAGTTCATTTTATTTCATTGTTAAATGAAAATAAAAAAAATTTAATGAACTATAAGGAGATACTTACATGTCGCCTGGTTGCTAATTCGATATCAGAATGGTAAACAACAAATAGTAATGTTAGGTTTTATATTTTTAACAGAGGTTGGTTTTGGCGTGCCCCCGGAGATGGCACAACTATATGAGCTGTACCAACAAGAGATCCATGCTTCTACCTACACAGAAAGCAACGACATCTACACGCCGCCCTATCGTCTACCGCCGATTTCAACTAGGTGAGTTAAAAAACGAATAAGTAAATTTTATCACCACTTTGCAAGAACAAGTTTATGTTTGACGACCGAGCCGGTTACTAACGCTCCTCTTTGTTCGTCCAGTATATGATAGTCCACATTCACAATTAAGCTACTCTGCATTACCATACATGATTAATTGTTTGTGAGATGACGTACCTACACGTCCTCATTATGTACTATTGCATGTTCCAGTATGTCTGAGCTGACGTGGTCTGAGAGTGGCTCGAGCGGTTCGGGCCGCGGCTCGAGCTCGGGCTCGGGCGGCACGCTCGCGCTCGACACGCGCCTGCCACGTCTCGCACCGACACCCGCGCCGCGACCTCGCACCAGATACAGGTAACTGTCAGATTTTTAACCAACTCCAAAATGGAGGAGGTTCTCAATTCGTCTGTATATTTTTTTGTTACCTCAGAACTTTTGACTCGGTGAACCGATTAAGAAAATTATTTTTTTTGTTTGAAAGCAAGCTGATGCTTGTCGTTTGGTCCCATATAAGTTTCATGAACATCGGTCAAGCCGTTTTGAGGTACACTTCAATAATTGAAAAATCATCTTGATGATATAGTCGCTGACAATGAATAACAATCAATCCCGTAAATAGCAAGGGCATGCAAGGGTCACTATAAAGAGTGAAATTTTTTTTACCAAAAAATTTAACCGATAAGAATTTTTTTTGTACTTACTGAGAGCGATTCGATTAGGTCGGGGGACGGCTAGAGTCGTGCCTTCTTCGCTAACCAACCGTGCCCACTGCGGCTGCTGCGGGCGGCCTCGCAACAGTTTTGTCCCTCTATTGAGTTGAGAGCGGAT
This sequence comes from Plagodis dolabraria, assembly GCA_963854805.1. Taxonomy (NCBI): domain Eukaryota; kingdom Metazoa; phylum Arthropoda; class Insecta; order Lepidoptera; family Geometridae; genus Plagodis; species Plagodis dolabraria. Next base: position 16,618,171 of record OY978447.1, on the reverse strand, counting down.
CAAGTAGGCGGGGTGCGGATCGTGTACTGGCTAAAGCGGGAAGCTTACATGAGTATGAATCTTCACACTACGTCACATCCTTGCATCTTACCACCATGATATTATAACGACTGCCATCCTGCGTGCCCTCTGAAGCATAGAAGTACTAAGTTGTAATGCCACTAGCATCCATCTTACCATGCAAGCAATGTAATGACCGCAGTGAACTTGCCATTACCTAGTTGACCGGTTATGAACGACTAGGCAAGTTCCGCTACGAGTGCTTCCAAATAAATGTGTCCTACCACCATGTTATAAGACAACAGCCGGGATCGACAACGGCTTATCGTGCCCTCCGAAGCACGGAAGCTCAGCAGTAATGCCACTAGCGGTCACCCATAGAAGAAAAATTTCAATTGGCGGCAAACTGTTGCATGATTATAGGAATGCCAGATATCCATATACACACTTTTATTACCCCGCAAAGTTACCTTGGCAAACAATTGTTCGACCGAAACACGATTATTTCATATTCGTGTTTTTCTATTTCCAAATTACTGGGCAATTATTTTGGTACGTTATATGAAAGCCAAAACTGATATTACTACTTATAATTAGAGAGCCAGTAATTATAGGTTAAATCTGTTAACTCCTTCAAAATCTTTGAACTCATAATCATTAACTATCAGGTAAGATTGTGGTCAAAAAGAAAGATAAAAGTAATCCGAAATTAATGTACAAGGCGTTACTCAAAATCCTATAGTACGACGACCCTCGTAACTAACTTCCATAGTTATGAGGGAAGGTTTGCGTTTCTCAATCACCCTCCAACAAGCAAGAGACCGGAAGCAACTAAAATGAAGTCTAATTATATTAGTTACTAGCTGTACCCGCGACTTCGTTCGCGATTGCCGTACCTGCAGACTAATTATTCACATTGTGTACTGTTGATCTCATATTAAGCAACACTGTGGTCTGCGGTGAAGCACTCTTAGACAGAATGGAGCTTTTTACTTTGGATTTGACAACTCCCGGGTTGTATTTCCCAGAAGACAGAAGGGAAGTAACTCAGAGAGTTCTTTCCCGGCTCGCACAATAAATGTTGAAGCAAAGTACCTTTTGCGTTTCTTTAGAGTTTCGATTTTAAAACGGCGGTTTTGTTTGACGGTAGATTGAAAATATATTTTTAATTTCTCATTCTCGGAAAGTAGTATTTGTTTGATCTGAGTAGCGGGTGGGAGACGCTCCCTCCCACCTAAGGCCGGGAATCTCTAGGGCCGGTATGACTTGTAACCATGGTAACCATTGGTGTAAACAAAGTTATATGTCTAATATTTTTCGTTGTAAAATACTCTATTGATATAAAACAATTAAAAACAACTATGTTTGGCAGGGTAATAACTAAATGTAAGGTAAAAAGTGTAGGTTAAAAAAAACTAACTAAAAATTTCCCTAAATTTCATTGTCCTAAAAATTTCCCTAAACTCCTAGTGTATCTTTGTATCTTCTACTCATGTTTATTATTTTAGTAAATATTTTTAAATGAAATGTAGTGTTTAACACGGATGTAATTCATCGATTCCTACTACTGACCATAACCGCATTAATTTTAAATAGGTACTGCTTATGCTATTAAAATCAAAATATAAGTAATATAAAAAACATACTATTTTTATATCGTTATTCCTTATATTAGTAGTGAAAAGCAGAGATTCCTATTCTTTATTATATATATTTATATAAGAGAGGAAAATATTAAGTTATTCTTAATATTTTTTTAAAACTCATAGTGAAAATGAACTATTTTATTATGATGACGCCACCAAAAATAAGAAATGCAGCTCAAGAAATCATGAAGAACTTTCTTCAAAAAAGGTTTATATCAAATAAATAGAAAAAAGAGGTGGGATTTTTGTACTCGATTTTCAATGAAAGGAGGTTGACAACCATTTCTGCACTACGAAAAATAAGCGCGGTAATTTATTTGTTTAGTAAAATTTTGTCAATTGAACAGTACGCTTTAAATTATGCTAAAAATAAAATACTTAAATAATAAATAAAATATTTGTATTACTATTACGCCACCAGAAATAAAAAATACAGCTCCAAAAGTCATAAAGAACTTACTTCCTCAGAAGTCTCGGGACAAGTACGAGAAAATTTATGTTTGTATTTTCCTCGTAGGTGTAGTATAAAGCACTATGTATCACTCGGCAGAAAGTTCTATCTCTGTTCAAGAGTATGTTAAAAATCAAAGAAAAGTCGATAATCGTTTTCTCACTTCAAATGTACTATTTACAATTAAATTTACTTATAAACATTGATACACTTGTGAAGGTACGTTGATACACGTCTGAAGGGTAATTGCTTTTTATTTTTCAGTCAAGCGAGTTCAGCTACTTTGAAGCGGTATTCCAGCGACGACAGCCTAGTGATGGCGCCACCGAGAGCCCGAGACGAGCCGGGAGCCTGAACCTCATACAACTCCTACTTTGTGGAAACTTTACCTGCTTGTTACACGGTCTTCGTGTTTTCTCAATGTGAAATTGAAATGAAAATCTATGTGGCCTTGTAGCTACAAGAAATTACAATGAAGGTTATTGCTATTATACCATAAATAGCAACACTCAAAAGGTTGCGTGCGTTGTCTGTGCAGTATTGGATTGGGACTTGTCGATGTGTAGATATTGTAAAATAAGCACGAGTACGTTAGTTTGAAGCTTTGAAAAACCATTGCGGGTTTCGTTCTTTTGGTGTTCATTGGGAGTGACCACAAGGTTTCATTAGTCACTCTAATGGATTCTGCGTGGGTCACTTCCGATGAAAGCCCGTTGGTACATTTTTTTTATTAATTGAGTTTCCCTTCTTTAGAACATACTCGTGTATGTTCTAAAACCTGTCTGGTTATTTTATTGATATTTACAACACGTTCTTTCGTTCGCAACTATTTTGTGTGACCACGGTGAAATCAGCCGCCTTAGTCATTTGTGATTGTAATGCTTCTTCAATAAGATTGGATAGTGTTAGGTATATATGTGTTGTTTACTTTTAAATAAATAAATATCCGTTGTTTTATAATTTATATTATTGAGATTACAAACGGCTCCTATAAATACATAGATGCTAACGTGTAGGTATATTTCTAAAATGTACAAATAGCTTATAAAATACCTAATCTCATTTATTTATATTGACCAATAGCTACGTTTTATAGGCACTTTAAAACAAACATCACAAGGACAATCACAATAATTTTCTAATAACAATACAACGTTGATTCGTTGTGGTTTATTCATATTCGTTTTATCTAAAGTTAGTTGATACAATATGTACAATACAAAGTAATAACGACGTCAATACTTTCGATTAAGAAAATTACATAAAGCATACTAAAATACTTTTTAAATTTTAACATATAAAAAAGTTAAATAGGTATAATGAAGGCATGAACCAAATGATGTGGAGATTGAGGAAAACTTATTGTAATTATTTACAGATATCACTTCTCTGATCCTTACTGTTTAAAATTACTGCTGTAACGCCAATTATGACGTGAATAGGTTTAAGACCTACATTTAAGTACTTGCGTATAAACCAAGTAAAAATATATTTTATAATTGGATGAGTATAAGGCTAAACTGGGTAATAATATTTTTCACAACAATGACGGCTAACCATCCGCTTTGTGGTTTCACGTTTCAAGCTCGATATCTTACTGACGCATTCATTCTGAATAAAAACCGCCCAAGTGTGAGTCGAGCTCACACTCCGAGGGTTCCGCACTCACTGTACACAATATATCGTTATTTATATGTTTAAAAAAACAGAGGCACTTTTATTTGTTTGTGTGCGTTGTTTTAGTTGAGTTTATGTATATTTTAATTACATCAAGTTGACGCTTGAATTTGGTCTATAGTAGTTTTCAGCAAAATTAAATAAACAACGTTAATAACCACGTTTTATAATTATATGTTTTCTTTATCTATGTGTAGTATATAAGTATGTGTTTATGTTACTTATGCTCAGCAATCTATATAAATTTCAAAAAATATCTTAAATGTAAATTAATAATCTCATCCAAAAATACATATGTAGGAAAAACATACCTACATAACATCACTTATGTACAATTTAAAATCTAATTCTAAGTTTGATCTAAGTTTTCCTATACGGCAAGAAATGCCCGTCTGCACTAAACTTTTTCGGCTCCTAAGTTTGCATGGTGGTAAGGCATTTTGCGAATGCCCGCCTGGATAACTAACACCTTCAAGAAGAAAATCTGTCGCTAAGCACCTAACAGTGTGTTCTGGCAGCTGTCCTTGAGAGCCAGTAATTCTAGGTTAGCCTGAACAACATCTTCGACCACATCATCACTCACCATATGGTGAGAAAGTGGTCAAAGGCTAGCCTAACAGGTAGAAATAAAATAAAATAACTAGGCTGAACTTGACCAGAAAAATGAATTCTAACTCTAACCCGAGTTAAAATGGATAGGCAAGTCATGTGATCCGACACTCAATCCTTAGATAAAATATATATGTATTTATAGTGTGTCGAAGGCTCAGTCGGACGATTTGTTTTTTCTCTACTGTTACTACGAGTATTTATCCAACTGCAAGGAATTCCGAATTCTTGTAGTTCAACTCATCGAACTTTAAGGGAACGCGGGTATTTATAACTTGACTCATCTGCAGACTACGAGTAGGTAACTAAATGCAAATATTCATGTACCGTTATGAAATCAATAAAGCGATTCATAACATAAAATAAAGAAGATACTCTACAACTACCTAAACTGCCACCACAGATAATCAATCTGAAAAGATTTTACAATTTAGGTACCTTAGTTTTCTATATTTTTCTCTAATAGAAGAGGGAAAATATTTAAGCTACATAAAAGTACTTATATTTTATCCTGTTATGAAACGTTATGTGTTATGTTTTTCATTAATGAATTTCCTCGTTACGAATTGACTATTCTAACTTTTGTGCAGACGGGCATTAGAGATAGTAAAGTAACACCCAACACGTCACTAGGAAGGACAAAAACAATAAAGGAAATAAGATTCGGGATCGCCTATCAATATAATCATCAGTCTCTTGGACTGGTTCTGACTCTTCAATATCTTCTTCTCGCTTCATCGTCGTAAAAATTGACTAAAACTTACAAATAAGTTCAGATTACTTCAGAAGCGCAGTTCAGGTACGACATGCAGCCGTTCGAAACAATAAACAAATGACGGTTAAAAAAAATGATCCTGAATGAGTATAGTACCTCCAGACTGTCTTAAATCAAATCCGAACTAGAGACAGTATACGAAAGTCCAGTAGATAATGTTGAAGAATATGAACATGAGAGGGAAGAGAACCCGGGAGCGTTTGTCGATCCAGGTGGCAATCTCTTGCGGCGTCATAGTGGTCCAGGTGTGGTGCTTGGGCGGCTCGTCAGACTCCTCGCTGTCGCGGCCGTGCTGCTTGCTCAGGTCGTCGTAACTCTGCGTTGTGATTGTCGGCAAGTTCAGAGCGGATGGGAAACTCTGGAACAAATATACCGTAATATTAAGTTACGACTTGGGTCAAGTTTGTATGACAATAAAATCAAACCGATATATTTGTTGTTTATTTAGTTTGATGACTGCAGAATAATTAAGGTATTTTTTTCAAGCTGCATGATTCGATGATTCGATGTAAAATCGTGAGTTCGTTCCGGAATTTATCTGGTTTGGAATATAATGATCAGCTGATCATTGTTCTCGTATTCTAATGAAACAACAACTGGTTAGTTATATTATTATTATTTTTTTTAAATTGGCAATTGTCAAATTGACATTTGTGCCAGTTTCACGTCAAGAATTAAATCAATAAAAGACAAAATTTTGATATTAAAAAGTGATGACCAGAATAACTAACGTGGTTATATAATATTATATAGGATAGAAAATAACTAACATATACATATTTTTATATAAGGAGAAGTACAAAGTATTACATATTGAATAAGGAATGATTAAAATTAACATGATATAAATATAACTTATTATAAGTGAATATTATTGAGAGAGAGGAAGTCAGATAAAATTTTATATATATCAAAATTATTAGACGATAAAAGTTCAGGCATGTAAGTTGGAAAGGAAACTTTTAAAGATTCAAGGCATAAATAAAACGCTACATGGTTATAAAGGGGACATGAAAAGAATATATGATTGAGATCCCCCTCATCCAAACCACATTCACATATAGAAGAATCTTTAACATGAATCTTTTTTAAATGAGTAGGAGTACAACAATGACCCAACCTCATACGGATTAATGATGATGTAAAACGTTTGCTTAACTTCATCCGGGCAAACCACGGTTTGTTCGGAATCAAAGGTTGCATTTTAGCAAAACCAGATCCAGTTGACCGACTACTGGTTCTCCAATGTAATGACCAAGATTTTGATAAATAAGATTTTGGAAGACATAATAAGTCATGGCAGTAATTAATAAAAGGAACCTTATCTCCACAAACAACTGCATCTTTAGCAACTTTATCAACTCGTTCATTGCCAGAAATCCCAACATGACTGGGTATCCAAGCAAGAATAACGTCAAAACCCTTAGTATAACATTCAGCAATAGAACTTTTAATTTGAAATAAAATTGGGTTGTGTGCATTAGAAGAAAAAGGGTTCGAAAGTAATGATTGGAGAGAACTCCGAGAATCAGAAAATATAATAGACCGATGCAGCTTGAAGAGAAGGATATATTTAATAGCCTCAAGGATAGCCAAACATTCCCCAGTAAAAACAGATGATTCAGGTGGACATTTGACTTTTTGAACGATATCGTATTGAGCATGAAAAATGCCATAACCAACACAGCCAACTGGTGAAAGTTTTGAAGCGTCTGTGAATATTGTATGCCAATCACGCCAATCTCTTTTAAGTAGCTCGCGGAAGTATTCATCTGCATAAAGGTCACCTTTACAAATATCAAATTCTAAAATTATATGAGGTTGAGATATAATTACATTAAATTCATAATTGAACATTGGAAGCTTTTGAGAACGATAAACAGGGTCTTTTAAGGAATTAAAAATAACGTAACTCTTAACAAGCAAAGGAAAATGTTTACATCTCCAAAAACGAGTAGAGTTGACATATTGATGAAGCAGTTGTAATTTTGGAATCAAAGGATGATTAGAGAATTGGATAAATCGGAAAAAGAATCTGTTAGCAAGGAATTGACGACGAAGGTGAAGGGGAGGGTCAACACACTCAACTTGGAGAGCATTGACTGGAGAAGACTTCATAGCTCCTGTGATAATACGAAGAGCTTTCGATTGAATCAAATCAAGTTTACTAAGGCTTAGTTTGTTAGCAGGATCCAAAAGAAAGCATCCATAGTCTAAGACGCTTCGAATAATTGCATTGTATAAAAGTTTTAAGTTAAAAGGATGGGCTCCCCACCAAACACCGGATAAGCATCTTAGAACGTTGATGTTTTTTTCACATTTTTGGATAATGTATTCACAATGCTGACGAAAATTTAACTTGTTATCTAAAACAAGACCTAGAAATTTTATTGATTCTCTAACTGAGATTTGACAATTATTAATGAAAATATTGATAGGAGGGGGGTTTCTTTTACGGGTAAAGAGTACAATATTACTTTTAGAAGGAGAGAGTTCCAAACCATTTTCGCTAAGCCAAACATTCAATTGCTTTAGCGAGTCAGAGAGACAGTCACTTGCCACATCGATTTTGTTATTGGAATTATAAATGAGAATATCATCAGCATATTGTAAAATACGACAAAGACCAACAGATGACTCTAAATCATACGTATAAATATTGTATAAGAGAGGGCTAAGCACCGATCCTTGGGGTAAACCACGCCAGATAACTCTACTCGGTGAAATAGAAGGATTGTCACAGCGGAAAAATATAAATCTCTCCGTCAAAAGGTTCATAATAAAATTTCTTAATTTAACAGGAATTTTTAATTTAATTAATTTACTTTTTAGTATTGAAAGTTGGACATTATCGTAAGCAGCAGATATATCAAGGAAAGCTCCGACAATAGATTCACCACGAGAGAAACCAAGTCTTATATCTGTAGTGAATATACTAAGACTATCCATGGTACTTTTTCCTTTCCTAAAACCATACTGAGATTTAGCAAGTAATTCATAATATTCAACATACCACTCGAGTCGATTTTTAATTAGGTGTTCAGCTATTTTAGCTAAAACAGATGAAAGAGCAATAGGACGGTAAGAATATGGATCATCTGGATCTTTGTTAGGTTTGAGAATAGGAATAATAAATTGCGATTTCCAGCTATCAGGGACATAGCCAGAATCAAAGATAGAATTAACAAGGCATAGATAATAATTCAGGACACAGTCATTAGCCTTAGAAAAAAAGGAATAAGGAATGCCATCCATACCTGGAGCAGAATCTTTGACCGATTTCAATACGTTTTTCAGTTCTACGATAGAAAAAGGCTGATCTAAAACGTCGTTAGAACTATAGGTAAAATGAGAAGGAAGTTCATCAGGTAGAGGACAATATTGAGGCGCTAATTTGTCCATAAACGAGTCAGCCCAAGACTGACACGGGCAACAACGACGGTGAGGAGGGCACCAAGCTCTTCTATATCTGTGAATTTTATTCCAAATAATTGATAGTGGAGTATGCGGGCCTATAGAGCAACAAAAAGATTTCCAACCATGGAATTTTTTGGTGTGGAAGAGACGTTTTGATTGAGCAATCACTTTGTTCAATAGCATGAAGTTCTCTTTTGTCATGGAGAGGCAAAAGGTAGTTTCAGTTTCATTACGAAATTTAATTGCCTCCGAGCATTCCTTATCCCACCATGGAGGAGAAGGTATTTTACTCGAACTACTTTTTTTAATATAGAAAGACATATCAGCACAATCTAAAAGAGCTTTAGCAAGGCCCTCCGAACAAATTTTAATGTTATTGATTTTAATCACGGGTAATTTAGAAATATTGATCTCTGCAATTTCATTATATTTATCCCAGTTAGCATTGTCATTTAAAATATATTTAAGAAGAGGTGAATTTCGATAGACTGTTGGAGCCAAATTTTGTGAAATATTTAGAATAATAGGACAATGATCACTGCCATGAGTTGAAAGCAGAACGTGCCATGACAAAAGAGATGCAAGATCTGGAGAGCACAGAGATAGATCAACTGCACTAGGAAATTCGTTTGGGCGGGTTCTTCTTGTAGGAGAACCATCATTAAGAATACACAGATTGAGAGTATCAAGGGAATCTAATAGAAAAACTCCAGAAGAATCTGAAATACCACAGCCCCAAACAGTATGGTGGCAATTAAGATCGCCAAGGACTAGGAGAGGTCTAGGAAGGGAGTTAAGAATAGGGATAAGCTTACGGATAATAGATATGGAAGGAGAGCAGATATATAAGGAAATTATTACAAAAGATTTTGTACGGACAGCCACAGCTTCAAAGCCAATCTGAGAAGGAATTGAAATAGGGGAAAATGACATATTATCTTTTAAAAAAAGAGCAACACCACCACAACCATCCTGTCGATCTCTTCGTACATCAACATAGCCAGATAACCTAAAAAGGGAATCAGGTCTAAGCCATGTCTCAGAGAAAGACAGGATGCATGGTTTGTATTTATTAATTAAAAATATTAAATCAGTTTTTTTATTGTTTAAACTACGACAGTTCCACTGGAGGATCCTGTCGGAGGGATCCATTTTGGAAAAGAGAGAAAAGAGTATTCAAGTTGAAGGCATCGTTGGACGGTAAAGCGTTTGGGGAAGAGGAAGAAGAATTACACATAACAGTTGATAACAAATTTAAAAGCTTTATGAGCTCTGCTATAATATCAGGAACAGTAGGCATTTCAGAATTTTTACCTATAGGATTAGGGAGGGCACAGCCATTTTGGGAGGGAGCATCATAATCATTCCTTATTATGTTTAAGTGGGCAGCCCGATCATACCCAACACGGGAAGTAGGAGAGACATGTACAGTTTTGGAAACTTTTTTCTTATAATGAACTTTAGATGGTTCAATTGTCAAATTTTTAATAGAGCGATTTTGCGGAGGAAAAGATGTTACAGAGGGTGCGGCAATTTCAGCATACGATGATTTAGACACAGGAACCATTTTTGAAGCTTCAGCATACGATATAGCTTTTTCAGACATGACAAGTTTAATATTTTTTTGTCTTTGATATTCCGGACAACATTTATTGGTAGCGAAATGATTACCATCGCACCATATGCATTTTGCACTATCAACATCTTTTTCACAGGAATCTGCTAAATGGTTTAGACCACATTTAAAACAGGTGGGTTTTGAGCGGCATTGAGTCTTGGTGTGGCCATATCGGCAGCATTGATAACATTGTATGGTAGGTAAAGAGTATAACTCAACAGGAATTGAGTTATAACCCAAAAAAACTCGTGAGGGAAAGACTTGGCCATCAAAAGTCAATACGACCGTTTGAGAAGGTTTCCAATGTGTAGATCCTTCTATAATAACTTTAAAATTAAGACGACGAGCTTTAATTATGGGACCACAATCATTGGGAACCTTCATTTCTGTCATAATTTCTTCGGGAGACATATCGATTGGGATGCCACGGACAATGCCTAATCTCGTTATAATAAAGGATGGAATGAAAGCTTTAAATTTATTATGAGATAGAGACGGAGAATCCATAAATTTATTGGCACAGGCAGCCGAGTGAAAATCTAAAGAAGTTCTATTTCGACCGACGCTTTTGATGGAACCATCTATAACTCCTTCAAACTCTCTGGAACGACTAAATAAAAATCTGCCAAACGTTACCGGATGTAACGAGGTGCCAGCAGTTGGAGACGATTCATTTCTCTGTACATGTACCGTAAATGGACCACGATCATTTGGGCCATATGACTGGCGACCAGTTGGGACATAAGAATTTTGTGATAGGAGTGGAGAAACTCGAGGGGAATCAGGCAGAGGGACAGAAGGGGCTATTTGTTGGTCAATATGGGTGTTTGGATCTCTGACAGAGGAAACTGAATCAGGGAGAGAGTGTTGACCAGGTTGGAGAACTACATCTGATTTTAATATGAGTGTGTCATTGGACGACTCTGACTCGGAACGAGAATGATCTGTATTAATCTTTCGTGCTTTTTTCGCTTTCGAACGCTTACGAATTACTGTTTCATATGGTAGATCATCAACAGACATTGTTATTGATTCAAACGCGGCTGGAGAAGGAGGTTTTACAATAGCTAATGTTCCACCAGGATCAGGGGGTTCATTCATCTTGATGAGTATGAAGCTAAGATACCAATCTACAAATAATATTTATACTAATATACTAATGCAGCTACTCTGGTCTAAAAATAAGAATAATTTATCAAGAAAATTAAATTTTAAAAATTTAACCAAAAATCCACGACTTGACGCTACACCGTAGAGCACAGATCTATCAACTGGTTAGTTTTATTTACTTCATTTGTGTATTTGTTTCCAATATAAGCTAGTATATGGCCACTGTTTCATAGTGTGTATGTGATGAATTGGTGACATCATAACGACATGCTGACGGAATAAACAATTCAAAAAGGTTTGAATCCAGAAAATACATTTCAGCAGGGCTATCACGTATCTTCTGTAGCAATGAACTGTTGATTGCAACAATAAAATTGACAGTTTCGACATATTTTGTAAGACAGATAGGTAACAGACCGTCATGCGTCCGAACATTAGTCACCGATCGTTTTTTTTCTTTTATACCTGAGACGATAACTGGCATATACATTGATCGAATTAAAAATTTCGTACTATCCATTCTTATAAAGAGCTTGTAAAAATATAGTATATATACAGGTTGTACCCCCCTGGTTAGTATTTCCTTTTATTTCATATTATTATTATTCTAAAATCGAAATAAAACAAATAAAGGCAAAATTCTTACCTGTTACGTGTGAGCAGAAATTTCAATGAGATAGACAAGAGAGTTGGCCTAGACTTATTTTGTACAAGCATTGCATTGGCTAGGCGGTTGTTGAACAGAGAGTTCTTCGACTAAATGTTTGAATTTTATTATAGGCAGCAGTCTAAACATTAAGACTAAGTTGTATCCTAGTGTTCATTATTTGAATATCATTTATAAGATAGCTATCCGTGAGGACCTATAATTGGTTATCTGTTGTTATTAGTTATATATATATATGATATTTGTTATACTGTTGGTCTTCCTAAGAAATAAATAAATAAAACTTAAGTTTATATTGGCATAGATTTTAAAATACAAGTAGTAATTTCTTATTATTATTATTGTTAGTATTCGGAGAGAGAGAAACTCATTTTTTTCCCGCTCATGACTTAAATTTAGCCTCTCGTATTTTCTTTTATCCGCAGAGCATGCGTTATTGCAAAACATAAAAATACTAAAAATATCATAGTCGCTTTATTATATTTGGTTTTATTTTACAGGATATATCAAGCGTATGAAACGTGTTGCAGTGTCCAAAGTGTAGATACCCATTGGCCATTACACACTAAAATTGAAGCGGTGTGGAGGAAGATATATTTTGGACTTATTTGTGTTAGGGGAGGAAGAAGAAATTACTACTTGTATTTTAAAATAAATGCCAATATAAACTAAAATTTTGATCTACTTAGATTTCAAAAATAACATTAGATTTAAGAATAATATTAATATGAAATCAAAGGAAATACTGACCATCTGAGTACAACCTATCTATATATATATATACTATGTTATTACAACTCTATAGTAGAATGGATATTACGAAATTTTAATTCGATCAATGTATATGCCAGTTATCGTCTCAGTTATAAAAGAAAAAAACGGTCGGCGACTAACGTTTGGGCACAAGAAGGTCTGTTACCTATCTGTCTTTTTCATTGATACAAGATCTGTCAAAACTGTCATTTTTGATTGTGCAATCAGCATTTCATTGCTACAGAAGATACGTGATCTAATAATAATAATAATAATAACCTAATAATCTATGCAATCTTTTTTTTAATAGGTCATACATTAAAAGTTATTATTGAAGGACCTTTATTACATTTTTAGAAGATAGATACTGCTAAATTATTAGGCACGTCTAAGTCCGGAAAGCATTAGTGACGGTAAATATGTGACTTGGTATGTATATAGCTACGTATGTATATAAAAAACGCAAGTATTGAAATTATATACGAAGTTTTCAATGATACAGGAGATAGTTTAATATAGAAATGGAGGTAGTTATAAAGAAATAGAATATATTAACTAACAAAGTATAATTTGATAGTAGAATGGTTTTATTAGTGGTAGAACTCCTTGTACCGTCCGGTGGGGAAGTACTGCCACCATACATACGAGTATTTATGCCGCCAAGCATATTACTGTTCGCATTACTGTGTTATGGTTTGAAGTAAGTGTGCCGGTGAAATCACAGGCACATGGGCGCAGTGCAGTTCGTCACAAGTGACGAACTGCACTGCGTCACCCTAATATACTTTCTATGTAATATACAGTTGTTAAACTTATTTGCCTGTAATTTTACTGGCTCTCAAGGAATTCTGCCGAAACACTCTTAGGTGCTTGGCGACACCTTTTCTACTTAAGGGTGATAACTAGACGAGCATTCGCAAAATGCACACCCTCCATATGGTCTAGCCGCGGTGGTGGGGATCGAACCATGGATCTGCGGCACTGCAGTCCATAGTTATAACACCACGGCTATCAGTGCTTCAAAAAAAAATATGTCTATTTATTTATGAACTGCTATGTATGTTAATTTAAGGGTAAAGGGCCTGTGTTATTTATAATGCTATGTTGCCTGAAATAAAATGATTCTAATTAATTTTGTCAATAATAAAATTTGCATGATTATTTTTTATTTTATACTAGCTGCTCGCCCCGGCTTTACAAGGGTAATTACGTCTATAAATTGAAATATAAGCTATCCTATCTTTCAATTTGGATCAAATTGGACACGGTGAGCAAATCAAATTTAAAATTGGTTCAGTAGTTTAGAAATCCATCACGGACAACCAACGTGACACCAAATTTTTATATATAAAAATTTGACTGGCTTATTAATATCTCGAAGTTCACTTAGCAGGAATTAGAGAGATTATTTTGAATTTGGTTAAATCGTACCGTAGTGAAATCTTAGATCGCTCTCAGCAGACACAAATTATAAAGGTCTTTGCGATATCAAAAACAGAAATTAAATGTATTTATACCACACCCACTCAGAAAATGCCTCATTACTCATTCAAAAACGTGTTATAAAGTTTGTTATTTCTCCCTTATAAATGTAGGCGAGAAAAGTTATATGGAATTTGATGCCTTTCCTCCGTAGCAGTGAAGGAATGTTGTATGAAAATCCATACCTGCCCTGCTAGCGCTCTTTTGTTTTTTCAGCTGCTAACAAAAAAATACAATCGTCAAATCTCTAAAAGGTTGTATATCAAATAATTAGAAAAAAAGGTGGGATTTTTTCGTACTCAATTTTCAATGAAAGGAGGTTGGCAACCTTTCTCTACACTACGCAAAAAAGCGCGGCAATTTATTTGTTTTGTTAAATTTAGTTTATTTACTAAATAAATAATTATACAATTTTAATTATTCCAAACAGGTACATAATTTTACAAAATGTCATCTGATAGTAGAAGTGACGATTTAATAATGATGACGCCCCCAGAAATAAAAATACAGCTCCAGAACTTACTTCAAAAAAGGTTTTATATCAAATAATCAGAAAGAAGAGGTGGGATTTTTTTCGTACTGGATTTTCAATGAAATGAGGTTGGCAACCTTTCTCTGCACTACGATAAAAAGCGCGGCAATTTATTTGTTTTTGTATGCTAAATTAATCTTAAAACAGTACGCTTTTAATTTTCCAAAATGTCATCTAATAGTGAAAATGAACATTTTATAGTGACGACGCCACCAGAAATAAAAAATACAGCTCCAGAAGTCATAAAGAACTTAAAGAGAAATACGAGAAAACTTATAGATACCTAATAGCTATACCATACCTAATGATTTTGTTTTCCTCGTAGGTGCAGTATAAAGCACTATATGTATCACACGGGAGAAAGTTTTATTTCTGTTCTCGAGTTTCCTCGAGAGCCATCCGCTGCGCGCATACTATCGAACAGAAATAGATCGTTTTCTCCCCTCGGTGTGCAATGTACTATTCCCCTGTAATTTTTATTAACTTTCGGGATGGTTCCGTTCGGGAAGGCTGCTTTTTATTTCGTAAATACATTATTTACCTTAAGCTATCGATCATTTATAGGTCCTAGCTGCATACAATAGCAGTCGTTTTTGGCAAGTGATAGGGACAAATCACCAGCGCCAGAAATTAATGTATCTTTGAATCATGTAATTAAATGACTCGAATGACATAATTTAATATGCAACTTGGAATAAACGTAAATAATGACATTTAAAAAATAAAATAAACTGACATGTTTCTTAGAAAGGTAATGAAATGCAGGACACACCGGTTACAAAACTTTCAGGATTATATCTCAACTCAATTGGGATTAACAATCTGTGTATACAAGGTTGTAAATACACCTTTCTAAGCTATAGCATTATATTCTAGAGAAACAGTACTGAGAGAATAAAAAACTAGTCTATATGTAATAAAATCTTTTCATTTCTCACACTCGGAAAGTAGTGTTTGTTTAATCTGAGTAGCGGGTGGGAGACGCTGCTTCCCACCTAAGGGCGGGAAAAACTCATAGTAATTACTTCCCTCTTAAGGGCGGGAATGAATTTTAAAAATAGAACCATTTCTATTAAGGTTAAGGATATACAAAATAAAAATAAGAAAAAAGGCGATAAAAATAAAGCGAAGGCCGTGTGAATTAAAAAAAAACTTTTTAGCGGGATGGCCCGCAGCCACATGAATAATTCTTTATTCATGTGCTAGGTGTGTTCCACATGTGAAATTTAAAAAAGATTATAATTTGGCGGGATACTAAGTACATCTGTAAACTGTACCGAAATTCAAAATCTTGGTTTTATGGACTAATATTTGATAAAAATGAGTTCAAGCGATTCTGTGATGTTAACCCCAGATTCGGTTAAAGATAAGGCAAATACAGTTATTGCAAATCTTTTGCCAGAAATTTCAATGGATAGATACTTAAATATATACAACGATTTTATGAAGTGGCGAGCAGACAAGAAAATTAAATCATTTTCCGAAAGTGTGCTTCATACAGTCTTCTACGCTATGGAGCAGGTATTCAAGCAAAATAACTGAGACTATAAATGTACGGCCTAGTTCTTCACAACCTACAACTTTAAGGGATTCTCCGCTGCCATAGGTTTCACCGTCTAATCAAATACCAGAGTCTCCAACTTTTACTCACATCCAGAACAGCCAAATTTGTCACAATATATCAAACAGCGTAAATATTCCACACAAAAATTTAAATTTAACATTCACAAATTGTACTAACTTTTCAATTAATTTTAAATAGTCACACTTATTTCATTTTTTTCAATAAATATTTTAGCAAGACTAGTATCTTTTACTTTCCTTATATTCAAAATGAAAAGTAGAGTGCTTAACGCGGGCGAAAGTCATCAATTCCTACTCGGACTATAGCCACCCTCGCTACGCTCGGGCGTCTAAATACCTCGTATGGGAATTGATTCCTTTCGACCCTTGTATAACAATCTACTATTTCAATTTGACAATCTGAACTGTCACTATAAACGCTGTCGTATTTATGCCCATCTCCCTGTTAGGTGTTTGTTTTGAGTCTATTTTAAACTAAATTAGTAATCAAAACTGAAAAGCAGGACCTGATCAGCTGTCACTTTGACTGCTGTCTAACGTATTAATGGACAGATCATATTATTGGAAACCATCCTCGTAAATATAGATTGAGGAGCTATACTTACTCTAAGTATTTTATCTGTTTTAATTTCATCAGCACTGCACCAGAACTTTTGGTAGATTTTACAATTAGGTATTTACTAAATGATACCAAATTTTTAAATATATTGATCGGTTACTTTCAGAGTACCAGGCGGCTCAAAATTTAGATTGAAGAGCTACTTTTAAATTAATATACTTAACTTTAGTTGTATTATATTACAAATTCTAGAATTTGTCCTACAAAATATTTAGCTTTTCTACTAAATAAGGGTGTGAGTTTTCTTTTAAAATCTGGAGTGGCTCCCCAATCCATACGGATGTATGAAATTAACTTACGTGCACGGTAAGGTAGTTGTTATATCCGGGTCCGGCCGGGTCTGTGCTGGTCTCCTGGTGCAGCGAGGAGCAGGAGCGTGACTTAGTCAGCTGCGGCGAAGACTCCTGCAGCTCTTTCTGCAGCTCCTTGCGTGCCAGCCGCGGTGTCAGAGTACTCTTCAGGATGTACTTGCTGTTCACCTTTTTAAGACTCACTGCTTTCCTGAAAACCAAAGATTTCAGCTCAGGACACGCTTAATTATATATATCTTGACTTATTATTATTGATTTTATTGTTTTATTAACGTTACTGCGAGAGTAAATGCGTAGTAATGGTAGATTAACTGTTTAGTATTCGTGAATTATTTACCGAAGCCCGTATCAATAATCCTATATAAAAAGTAATAATAAAAAAACTACGCGAGCCCCCACAAAGCCACATCATTATGTACTTACCATCAGGTGAGATACTTGTCGTCAAAGAATGACCTTTCAGCAGTTCAGCTAACTCATTACATACATAAAACAATTGTGTCTGAGCTGGATTATCTTATCTGATCTGACCGTTATTGGGTTTTTCTGACTAAAACATTTTCAGTAACCTGTTACGGATTCTGATCCGGAACTGTGGCCAGTTAATGGTGATCCTGTTGAAACTTGGGTGTTTAGACAAAACCACTGCCTAAGCCTTGCAACCTTGCATGGTGGTAGGGCATTTTGCGAATGCCCGCCTGGATAGCTACCACCCTCAAGTAGAAAATAAGTCGCTAAGCACCTAACGGTGTGTTCCGACAGCTGTCCTTGAGAGCCAGTAATTCTAGGTTAGCCTGAACAACATCTTCGACCACATCATCACTTACCATCAGGTGAGAGGTGGTCAAAGGCTAACCTATCAGGCACAAAAAAAACCTTGTACGACAAAATAATGTAACTTTCAGTTAGGTTCAGTTAAGTGTTTCATGCTTTCTATTTACACACCGTTTTACAAAAAATAACAAAGGAATTAATTCCTTCGTCTTATTAATTTATAAAAATGTGATTTTATTGTTTTCTTGAGATAAATGTAGGTAAAAATTTGAGGAAATAAAATTAAAAATTAAAGTAGATACGTAGGTTTTCCTTAGATATTTGCTTACATTTATATACCTAATAGTCTAGCTTATCTACGTTATATAACCTATACATACCACGTACCTCATCATGTCTTAAAATTAACAACACATATATATAAGCAAAGTTTGGCAGCACCTACGTAAAGTCAAACATTGCTTAGCCTCCAGACCTAATTTGTGAAAAATAATTTATGCTTGTTTGACGACAAACAGTAGCTTCTAAATTTTATTACCTACGCTTGAATATTAATTATAGCATCAATCTTCTTATCTAAGTTACGTACTTCCTACGCCATATAGTGTTGACGAAAGCGAATTCTACGAGCGCGGAGAAGATGAACCCAGTGCATGCCAAGAACCAGATCTCACTGGCTTTGATGTAGGACACCTTCGGCAACGTCTTCGCTTGTGAAGACGCCAGGGTGATGAACGATAACATCGTGCTCGTACCTGGAATCACCATTGAGTGAATTTATCGAGGGTTTCCAATGTCTACAGGAATAATATCTAGTCATAATATCTAATAGGTATAGTAGGTATACATATACCCAGCTATTTCAAAATGTAATTAAGGTAGATGCACGTAATTCCGAACGTGTCCCGGAGCTCGAACGCCATGCGGTTTATGGATTTTTGCGCTCTTGTGCTTATGTTAAGGTATAGTTCATTAATGGCAATAAATTTTTGATTATATTTCGAACCATTTTAGCGGCAACATTAAACGAATAGTTTAATGGCGTTCGAAGTACACAGTTACAAAAGTGGGGTGTCCTAAAATTTTCAAAAACTTTCTAGTTTAGTCGCTGAAGTTCATGTCAACCACGTCGTTTAATTTAGCTCGTAATTCATTTATGGGCCATGGTAAGGTAAGTTTACGAATTTACTTGCATATTTAGATAAATTTTTATGAAATATAACCTACAATTAGAAGGGATTCTTATTAATTATTTGTTATATTTGCATGTTTGTCTATTGGTACTCACTAAACCCTTGCTTGACCTAATACTCGGACATAATGTAGATTTTTCGTCCGGAGAAAGGGACACGCATCAACCTTGTTGTATGCGTTGTACCTAAGCCCGTTACGTATCCTTATTACCTTGAAATAAATCTCATTTTCCATAAACCTCCAGTTCACACTATTTCCAAACAATAGGACTTGCCTGAACGGGGGGCTATTTATGCCGTCGCTGTGTCTTATTGCCTTCAGTTAAGTAATTTTTTTTTTTTGGCTAAGTATATTATTATATCTAGATTGCTTCAGAATGGTGTAAATTCTATATGAAATTAAAAAGAAAAAATATTAGGTATTAATTTTGTGTCATTTTGACTAATTGACATAAATGTTCTCCCAAAAGGACGTTGCGGTGAGGTTATGTATGGGAAAGTTGTAAGGGCTGTTGAGGAGAATGTAGAAAAAAAACTGAGTGCAACTAGATAAAATATCTTGATAGCGGTAAGAAATATGAGTAGTGTGTTTGAACAGAGTCATATATTTCATAATTTCCGACATACACATAAAATACAACTTCCTTTGGAGTAATTACCTAATATTTGAGAGACTTTATTACGAGTTTTGAAGGTAACTTTTTAGGAGTTTGAGTCCTTAGTATTTGTACCGTCTGATATGCACATATTGTTTTCATACTGAATTACAAACGAACACCGCCTTTCCTACCAGTTGAAACCTAAAACTGTTATCAGAGGCTTGTATTTTAGCACTTTTTTAATTATTTAGTAAATATTAATAATAAGTATTATATTAAAAATTGTTTTAAAAGGTATGTTTTTTTGTTCAATTACTGAAATAAATCTCTTACTGAAAATGGAACCTATAAAGCGAATATCAATGAAGCCAATAAAGAAAATAAGAATAGAGTTTAGTTAAATGAAAGCTAGGGTTTTTAATTGACTTTCATTAGTTCTGTGTCGGTTTTTTTTATACGATAGGAGGGCAAACGAGCAGGCTGCTCACCTGATAGTAAATGAACTCACCGTCACTCACAAACATCCGAGACACCAGGAGTCTCGAGGATGCGTTGCCGGCGTTTCAGGAGGGAATATGCTTTCTTCTTGAAGGTTCATAAGTCGTAACTGTTCGGAAATACTTCAACTGGCAGCTGGTTTCATAATATGGCAGTCCGAGGAAGAAAATCGCAAGGTTGAGCTGCAGGTAGCAGTAGTAAATCGAACAGTTCGTCAGAACACTCGCCGTGATATATATATGGTAAAAGATGCAGAGTAATCCAACATCTCTACGCAGTGCCAAAGGGGAGCCGACCGGAGAGAACTTGATCATCGACGATTCGAGTCGCTCTGCGTTTAATGCGCTCAAATGGAAAAAGCTGGTACTGGGGAGCTCCCGGCCAGAGGTGAGAGTAGTACTCCATGTGAGGTCGAACCTGAGCCTTATAAAGTTGCAGGCAATGGGCCGACGTGAAATACCGCCTCGCGTTTCCGAGCACACCGAGCTTCTTAGAGGCTAATTTAACCTTATCTTCCAAGTGACAGCGAAACTGAACGACGTTCGATATGTTGACGCCAAGTACTCCGATGCTAGTTGAGGTGGGGCTAGGGCAAAGGGCTTCTTCAATCTTAGCGGTAAACGCACAAACTTGTGTCTAATTCGTTTCTTGTAATGTACGATAATGCACGTCCACACACGGCTGAGTCGTAACTCGCACTCTTGCCAATGCTCTCATCTGCGTTCTGGCGTGGCCTGCTCAAACGGCAGACTTCAACCCCATTGAACATGGATGGGATATTTTATATATTTTTATTTTTTTATTGCTGATAGGTAAGCCTTTGACCACAATCTTACCTGATGGTAAGTGATGATGTGGCCGAAGGTGTTAACAGGTTTTACCTAGAATTACTAGCTCTCATGGACAGCTGCCGGAACACACCGTTAGGTACTTGGCGACAGATTTTCCACTTGGTAGGGTGGTAGCTAGCCAGACGGGCATGCGCAAAAATGCCCTTCCACCATGCAGTGAAGCTCAAGCCCGTGGCGGGATTCGAACCATGGACCTGCTGCGCGGCAGTCCATAGCCAAAGCCACTGAGCTATCATTGCTACAAAGAAGAGCTCTGCCAAGTATGGATGCCGTGCATAACAGCTTTTTGACTTGTTACAAAGATGATTTTGATGGACTGATTTTAAGCATGCCAAATCGCTGTGCTTGTGTGATTAGTGTGTAAATGCTAGAAATACCGATTATTAACTAGCAAAATAAACATAGCGAAAATCCATTTTTTTATTTCGTTCTTCTGCGATTTTATTGACGACATTAACTTAGGTTACATTTCTTCAAATTGCAAAAATTAAAAAAATTCTTTATTCATATATAATAGAGGGATTCGTCGTTACCTTAAACATATGATTTAATTAAAAAAACCAGTCTAGATTACTAGATTGTAACTACTAGTTACTAATTTAACTTGGTAAATATTCATTTACGGAAGTATGAAGTTACCTAGTAAAATGTTATAATACTGTTATAATTTTGAGAGATTTTGTTTATTTCTTAGCAGGCAACAACAACCTTTGTGTAATTACATTTAGAATTTTTGATAAAGCCATAAGTTAACCAAAACCAAAGTTTGATTATCTTTTTTTCTTTTTTGACATACTTATAAAATTTTGTTAAAAATCCTTTTTTACAACCTTTCTGAGCTTGATTATAGCTAAAAGATGTTTGTAAAAAGGATTTCAAGCGAAATTCACCTAATCTTCAATAATAATGCTAATTTCAACTTTAAATCAACTATATAGAGTTCAATTTTGCAAAGCATTCGGATAATGGGACAACATTCCAATTACTAGTGCAAATCGTCCGCGAATTGGTACATTGGGGTTCTTTTTTACATTTTGTATATTTATATATATCAATCGTCAAATTAATTTTATAAAACTTAATTAAGACTAAGCTAGAATATATGGCCTATTTAGCCTTATAACTTTTATTTCTGTACATTTACTAGTTTCAGTTTAGTGGAGCAGCAAACTTAGCAAAGTTCAATATCGTCCGAATATTGGGACTTTTACCTTATATACCTTATGTATTCATCAACCAATTTTTTTTTAAATATATTTTTCTGATAGTAAACATTGATGTTTTTTTTAAGTAACTATCAAGTTTAGGAGTTATATGTAGGTATACCATTTACGAGTATGTGGAATATTATGTTTTATTTTCATGTGTCGAACTTTCATTACAATTGCAAAAACGCGTATCTTATTTAAAATTTGACAAAAGATCCCGTGGTGATGTTTGTAGCGGAAGGAAGGTCTGATAAAATCACCATGTACTATTAAAGTATGAAGACATATTTAAAAAAAAAAACAAATTAGTTCTCTAGGGCACGACATATAAAATTGTATTATCCAACCGGAACTTTTAGGTATAAGAACTTAAATTATTCATTTTTTTTATGTGCCTGAAAGCAAATGCTTAAACCACGTAAAACTTGGTTATATTGCGTTTACTACTATAACACTTTAACAAATAGGATAAAAAGAAAAAAAACTGTATCCTAATCGTCAAAAATCAATCAAGCAATACGGCGGCGTTGAGTAACAGTCATAAACACACATATTTTTGCATTTAAGTTATTATTAGATGTAATTACATGTTTTTCATACTTTACCTAAAGTGATACGAGGAGCCGAAGCGTCTGCTTGTAGCCAAAAAGTGACCCATGACATAGCCACTATCATCATAGATGGAATAAAATAATCCATGAGATAGTAGCCCACCTCTCGTCCCAATTTGAAAGTGAACTTCAATGCACTGTAATTTCCCGCTGTAAAATAAAATTTTGTATCATAAATTTGACGATTAATTTAAAACTCAATAACATAGATAGGACGGCACAAAAATAGACATTTACATCTACCTCCTCCGAGGCGCATGTTCATTATATCCCCTCGAACGACTGATTCGTTCGTCCAAAAATCTATGAGAGAGTACTCCGTCAAATGAAGCTCGGATGATAAGCGCACTGGATAGTCCTTTTCCCACATCAAACGTAGAATAGAAGCATTGTATTTCCCTGTAAGCAAAGTGCAAAGGAAAACATTAGGGTACAACATTACATCACCGGTTGAATTTACCTACACTATATTATGGCTCGATGACACCTATCAAACAGGTAAAATATAATTTTATATCTACCTACTCAAATAAACTCCACCGCATTGCGGTTCACTCTACAAAAATTATGATGATTCATATATAAAAAACCCGTAACTTGGTTGTACAGTTTTGACAAACAAAAACAGGAAAATGAACTTACAGCTTTCTAAGTTCATTGAACACGTTTGATCATCGAACGGGAACTTCTGTAGGTTCATCCAGCAGTAGAGAACGGCTTGCATTCTGCGGCTGAAGAGGACCTCTCCGTCAGGTGCTATGGATATCAGAACATCTTTGCTATCTGTTCCCATTAAGCTGGATGATTGTTCGTTTGACATATATAGATGGGGAACCCATATTCGTTGTCTGAGATCATTTTCACCAATAATTTTTGAACGTTCCGGAGAATATAAGGCGTAAGCTAGCCGCGGATCTGTCCATCGGAGTTGAAGAAGGAAGTGCAGCTTGAAGTTCTGAAATTGTTTTGTAAGAATAAATATTAGAAAGCTAAACACGAAGAAAAAGTTAGATTAACAGGAAATTTGTCTTAAGCGACCAGACTTGAAATCGGGTACCTAACGCTTTTTATTTCACTCACCAAGTCGTGTGCTTCAGCGGGTTGGATGAAATACACATATGCGCTGGCGTGTACGTAGACCACGTCTCCGGTCTGGTAGGTCGGCAGCAGCAGCCGGTCGTAGCGGCATTCATTAGCAAGCCGCGAAAGGAACTCCGATTGTGTAAAGCTGTCGCCTTTCTCGAGGCTCGGGCAGTCCACAAGGGCAGTCCTGAAATAAAAACAACATCATCTAAACTTTTACAATGCAGTGAATGATTTTAAATAAAATGGCTCCTATATAAGATTTATTAGAAGCTGCCAGTTATTGCCATCAAATCTATTATAATTTACCACAATTTATATGTAGGTAGGTATAGTTATTAAATCTCTTATACAAAATGATAATCAGTTTTATAAATAATGTATGCCTGCGTAAATGACTTGCATTGTAATGTTGTTTTTTTCACTGAAGTCTAGGTAGGCATATATTATTTTTGGTTATAAAAACATTTAGACAATCAGTCACATAAATTGATTTACCTTCAACTGTTTAATTTTATTACATGTGTAAATACATAGACTATTTTTGTTATCTCTACAACAAAATATACGAATAAAAGAAATATAAATTTGTTAATGTTTGTCGTTTAAAAACTTAATTTCACATTTTATAGTGTTTTGGATAATCTTTAACAAACAGGCAAATGTTTTGGATATACGAGGACCTAAATGCGTGGTCAGCAGGTAGTAAAAACCATTTACGAGCATTTAATGTAGTTAGGTACCTGTTTGGATTTAAAAATTCTGTCGGGGTCAATTAAGTTCTCCCACTAAGTAACACACACATTATTATAGTCTATTATAGTATCGATGCAATGAGGCCATGGTGAGCCGTAAGTGCTGCTTTCATCGACGCTTTGTCTATTTTTCTTCAGAGCAAAAGCATGTCCTTCTGTTATCTGGCATATTTAATCGATGTGGATTTCCAATTAAGATGCGTATTTTAGAGATTCAGATATATTTTTAAGACTTAAAGAATAACGAAATCTTCGAATTATTCTTATCCTTATTATTATCATAGATAGGTAATGTCAATGTTACAATTATTATGTGAACTGAATTCATTTTCTTTTCATTTATTAATATTTATATTAAAATTATTATTATGCATCCAATAAATGAATCACATATAATATCTTCTGAATAACTTCATATAGGTATCTGTTCTTTTTTGACACATTTTACAACTAATGTAGTATCGTCAGCAAAGAGTGCGCACTTAGCTCAATAGCTATGTTCACAATCTTTCCCAAAGGGAAGTCATTGGTGTAGTGTAAGTAATACAAAGCCCCGAGGATAATTCCTTGATACCTCAAGGAATTATCCTAGTACTCCTAAATTATGAAAGATTGGGATTCCTGAATAAATACGCCGCGCCCGAATCGTGCATGAACCGCTCGAACGATCGAACAGAGCCTAACGATCTTTATAATCCGGTTAGAGTAGAGAAGCGAAAGAACTACTTAATTAAGGCTTATACAGTCGCCAATGTCCTTGAGCATCTGGGCCTAATCAAGCTTACTTTACCAGCGCATCGCCGCAGGTAATCAACAAACGTTCGGCCCTCGCTGCACAAATATAACGGTCAAAGAATCTGCAGATGCGCGATACGCTCCGGTAACATGGCACTTCATATGCCTACCGTGCGATTCTAGTGAGTATCCGCAGTTGCAACTGCGACTGAGATCAGTACGAAAATTCATACCTACATAGGTATTTCTGGACGTCTTTATTCCTGGAATTAATTTTTCGACGACGTCATCCAAGTGAATAAAGTTACGCCGATTTGGCTGAAAATCGATATCTAGGTTTTTTTGGACGTCTGCATTACAAATTTGGAATTCATTTTTCGACAACATCTGCCAAGTGATGAAAGTTACTTTGATTTGGCTGAAAATCGATATCTAGGTATTTCTGGACGTCCTTATTTTGAATTTGGAATTTATTTCGCGACGTCGTCTGCCAAGTGAAGAAAGTTACTCCGATTTGGCTGAAATTCAAAATCTAGGTTGTTCTGGAGGTCTTTTTTGCGAATTTGTTTTAAGATGACGTCTGCCAACTGAAAAACGTTACTACGATTTGGCTGAAAATCGATATCCAGGTAGTTCTAGACGTCTTTATTCCGAATTTGGATTTAATTTTTCGAAAACGTCTGCCAAGTGAAATGTGTTACTCCGATTTGGCTGAAAAATTGATTTCTGGAGGTCATTATTCTACATTTGGATTTAATTTTTCAACGACGTTTGCCAAGTAAAGATAGATGACGTATCTTTAAAACGCTATGATATATCGGACAAGAGTAAGAAAATTATGATAATCAATCGTTTATGCAAATCTCCTTATAAATGAGGTGATCCTCAAAAATAGTAGATTGTTATACAAGGGTTGAAAGGAATCAATCCCCTTACGAGGTATTTAGACATGAGAAGGAAGCATTTACTATGAGATTTTCCCGCCCTTAGGTGGGAAGCAGAGTCTTCCACCCGCTACTCGCATCAAAAAACACTACTTTTCGAGTACGAGATATGAGAATGATAATTTCTTTTAGGTCTAGGCAATAATAATATGGGCAATTTATCTAAAGCTATATTGTAAAGATTGGTTCCATCGTGAAAAGGTAACCGAGAAACTTTCTCATTTATTAGGAGATTTGAATAATTGATTGATAAGTAATCATAATTTTCCTACTCTTATCCTACTGCTGCGTTAGGGAGCTGCTAAGCACCCCACGGGCAGCAGGTAGGTAGGTAAACTCAGGGAATAGGTTTGAAAAGTTTATTAGGCCTTATCAGGTTGCAGAGCCGGACAGTTCTACTGAAGTTACATAGACCGGAAGGAGTCACTGGCCTGATAGTACTCGTGATCAAGGTCCCAGATGTGGCGGTCTTGGCGTCGGCTGATAGTTCTGGATCTCGGTAGTGTGTGCCAAACAACCGTCCTCCGGTTAAATCAAATCAAGACACCGACTTAGTGGCTGATGTTCCTCAGCCAACTGTTGCCAAGCCGCGCCGACACGATCGTGGTACTATTACCAGTGACTCACATTTTAAAACTCAGTCTAGCGCGGTAGTGCAGCACAGCCGTTTACGTTACATAGGTTTTAGTCAGCACTATGAAATAACAATAATAAATAAGGAACCCACCCTAGAGGGATTCATGCACTTCACAACAAATAAATAACAATTAAGATTGATACTGCGTATTGTATTTTTATTTAGGGGAGGACGAGTGTTCCTTGCCCATAGCATAGACGAAAACGTAGTAAGTAAAAATAATTAGCAATATTAACGTAAGTTTATACTTTTAAGTGGTATGTAAGTTAGTTAAAGAATTTAATTAGTATATTTTTAGTTTATGATTAACATCTAATGTTTCATATTACGAATAATACTATT
This sequence comes from Plagodis dolabraria, assembly GCA_963854805.1. NCBI lineage: Eukaryota > Metazoa > Arthropoda > Insecta > Lepidoptera > Geometridae > Plagodis > Plagodis dolabraria. The sequence continues at coordinate 16,590,690 of OY978447.1, read as the reverse complement.
ATTTAAGTAACGTCAGGCACAACGTTACAGTACATATTATCTTACCGTTTTCGAGATACGTCATCTATCTTCACTTGGCGACGTCATTCATAAATAAACTCCATATATAAAATTGTAGAATAATGACCTCCAGAACAATCTAGATATAAAATTTTTATCCAAATTGGAGTAACATTTTCACTTCGCAGACGATTTTCAGCCAAATTGGAGTAACTTCTTTTACTTGGCAGACGTCATCGAAAAATTAATTCCAAATTTGGAAAAAAGGCGTCCAGGAAAACCAAGAAAGTATCGATTTGTAGCCAACTCGAAGTAACTTTTTTGACTTGGCCGACGTCATTGTTAAATAAATTCTAAATTTGGCATTAAGACGTCTAGAACAATCTTGATATCGATTTTCAGCTAAATCAAAGTAACTTTTTTCACTGGGCAGACGTCATCGTAAATCAAATTCCGAATTTGTAATAATAACGTCTAAAACAAAATAGATATCCATTTTTAGTCAATTCTGAGTATTTTTCTTCACTTGACAGACGATATAGAAAAAAATATTCCAAATTCGGAATAATGACGCACAGTACAACCTAGGTAACGATTTTCAGCCAAATCGGAGGAACTTTTTTCACTTGGCCGACGTTGTCGGAGTATAAATTACAAATTTGAAATACGGACGTCCAGAAAACCCTAGATATCGATTTTCAGTAAAATCAGAGTAACTTTCTTCCTTTAGCAGACGTCATCGAAAAATAAATTCCAAATTAGGAATAAAAACGTCAAAACTACCTAGATTTTGAATGTGAGCCAAATCGGAGTTACTTTCCTCACCTGGCAGTATCGAAAAATGTATGCCAAATTTTGAACAAAAACGTCCAGAAAAACCTAGATATCGATTTTCAGCCAAATAGGAGTAAGTTTCTTTACTTGACAGACGTCATCCAAAACTAAATTCTAAATTCAGAATAAAGACGTCCACAACAATCTAGATATTTATTATTAGTCAATTCTGAGTATTTTTCTTCACTTGGCAGACGACATAGAAAAAATTATTCCAAATTCGGAATAATGACGCTCAGCACAACCAAGGTATAGATTTTCAGCCAAATCAGAGTAACTTTCTTTCCTTGGCAGACGTCATCCAAAAATAAATTTCAAATTCGGAATAAAAACGTCCAGAACTACCTAGATTTTGAATGTTAGCCAAATTGGAGTTACTTTCTCCACTTGGCAGATGTCGTCGAAAAATTCATTTCAAATTTGAAACAAAGACGTCCTGAAAAACCTTGATATCGATTTTTGGCCAAATCGGAGCAACTTTTTTTACTTGGCAGACGTCATCGAGAAATACATTCCAAATTCGGAATAAAGACTTCCAGAGCTACCTAGATTTTTAATTTCAGGCAAATCGGAGTAATTTTTTTCACTTAGCAGACGTCATCGAAAATTATATTCCAAATTCGGAATAATGACGCACAGCACAACCTAGATATCGATTTTCGGCCAAATCGGACTGGTTTTGATTTTTAGAATGATGTATCCGCCAATTTGGATTTATGACTAGTGTCATTTGACTGCTCTCCCGATTCCCTGCGATAATTGTTCAAATCTCCCGTCATTGAAAAATACATTCAACATTCGGAATAAAAACGTCTAGAACTACCTTGATTTTAAATTTCAGCCAAATAGAAGTAACTTTCTACACTTGGCAGACGTCATTAAGAAATACATTCAAAATTCGGAACAAAGACGTCTAGAACTACCTAGATTTTGAATTTCAGCCAAATCGGAGTAACCTTTTTCGCTTGGCAGACGTCATCGAAAAATACATTCCAAATTCGGAATAATGACGCACAGCACAACCTAGATATCGATTTTCAGCCAAATCGGACGAACTTTTTTCAATTGGCGGACGTCATCGAAAAATAAATTCCAAATTTGGAATAAGGACGTCCAGTAAAACCTAGATATTGATTTTCAGCCAAATCGGACTGGTTTTGATTTTTAGAATCTTGTATCCGCCAGTTTGGATTTATGACAAGTGTCATTTGACTGCACTCCCGATTCCCTGCGATAATTGTTCAAATCTCCCTTACTGTAATTGTAACAGCCAGATCGTCCATTGCTAACACAGCCTCCCCTATTAAGGGGGTATTTGCCATAATCCCCACGCTTGGCAGGCGTCTTGTGGATCGCAGTGTAAGTTGGCAGTTCTTTAGAAGGCGCTGCTGCCCACCTTCCAGTAGTTTTCCCTTAGTCGCTTCTTACGACACCCACGGGATTATATGGGGAGGTGCAATTCTAACCCGGCACCCCAAGGGGCAAATCTCCCTTACCTATCTCTTACTATTTTCGAGTTATCCATCTTCACTTGGCAGACGTTATCTTTATGCAGTATTAATTAACCTATATCAAAACACCTAATACATTTATCAAAAAAAGCTTAGAACTCCAAAAGATGTATGAAGTCCCATACACACTCTTAATGTAGTAGAGAACCATTTTGTACCCTACAAAGTACTAAAGCCGGAAACTATTTACCATAATATAAATAAAAAATATTATCTTTAGTTTACCAGTTATGTCGATGAGCGTTATAAACATTACTAATTAATTTTGTACATGTATTATGCACCTAATTAAAAAAAACGTTCATTGATCTTATTGATAAGGCCGCCCATAGTAAAGTACCTACAACATTGTCAATTTCAAGTTTTGATTTTTTCATATGTGATAAATTTCAAATAAAATTTGTCTACAAAGTACCAATAATAAAGCGTCAACGCGCATACTTCACGTCGCAACCAAGTTGGCCCTCTGCAGCGAGCGAATCATTACACGCACACAGCTGCGAATCTCGCGTGTCAATGCACTAATACAAAGACAAGATCGTCGTCAGTCGAAAGCGCGAGCGGAGCTACGAGCGACACAACCTCCCCGTGCCAACGCTTGCGCAACACTGCCTCGGAACCGCCGCGCTGGTGTGCTCGAGTAAATTCGCGATAAAATAATTAAATAAATGAATATTACACAAAAGTAAAAAAAATAAAACAATAGGGATTTGTAATTATATGTAATACACCTCTTGTATTAAACTTATCAAGATATGTTAATAAATACTAGAGTTCTAACTGCTAGAAGATATTTTTAGACCTATGTTCATAATTTTTTTTTATCACTTCAATTGATTGTGATCATGTTTTGGGATCAATAGGAATCTCATAAATATGATCAAAATTTACATATATTTTTTGTTTTGCCACAAACGTAATGGTACGGCTCAACTTTTTTTTTAAAGAACCTTATTTGGCTCCTCACCTCGTCAGCCCCACCTTAACAACTAAAATTACTATTGCTTCTAAAAGGATAAAGGTATTCTATATGGCAGGTGGTATTTTATCTGCGGGGACCAGCGCAAACTACCTTTTTCCGGGCGCGGCTCCGCCCGCGCGTATGTCTGTTATCACGAAAAAACATTAACCTCTTTCTATTTTTATGACGATAATCGTCGTTTTCGTTTAGAGAAAAAGTAGCAGGATATTAGATGCCATTAAAATAATACATTTAAATGAAATAGACAAAGATAAGAAGTGATTATGCGGGTAGATGAGCTAAAGTTGTCGCCTGTTATAGTTATTTTCTTCTTCCTCTTTGTATATTATCTTTTGAAAAGGTAATTTAATAATGCTTTTAAACTGAGTATGTAGCTAGTTGGCTAGTTAGTAGGTCCAAGTATACATTACCTAGTACCTACTATTGTAGATAAGTAATCTAAAGTCTCAGCCATCTATGCAAAATCACGTCGTCCTATGCGTGATCGTCGTGTGTTCTAGTGCGCGTTAACTAAACTCTCTTTTCAATAACAATAGCTTATTGTTTACAGAAAGTCGTATCAGGATAATATATGGATTCGTGGTACGGCAAGGTCGGAGTAGGAGCTGCTAACGACAACAGTGCTAATATTTGTGCTCACTGATAACATTATGAACCAATTCTCTGAGATACCAACGAGATTTGCTCTTAGATTAACGGTAAGCCGCTTCCTACGTGAACGTTAATTAAATATGTTCTACGCTCTTATTCAAACTGAAAGATGTGCCGCATGCTCCCATTACCTATTGTTTTGTGTGTGTAACCGAACCGTAAGAAAATATTTTCTTTTTAATAGGGTTTTGCTTGCATTTGAATTCTGAATATAGATAGAGATTAGTTCCAGATTAAGAGTCACATGACTCCTTTAGGATAGTATCTATATGCCTTCGCGTAGTGCGTCAGCTTCGTTATTGTAATAAGGTAAACAATATAGGTTTAAACATACTCCTATAATCTATACGCTTTTAAATCTGGCTGAACACTGCGTACCTAAGTAGTTTATATTTTGATACTTCGTAGCTTTGCAAAACAATGATAGATTGGGCTTGTGACCGATCGGTCTAACTCGAGTTAATAGTTCTACCTTGACTAATAAGTGATAACTCTAGTGGAATGGGTTTGGAGGGTAGTAGTAAAAATTTGGAATATTCGAAATAATCAAAATTTGGAATAAAAAAATATATTACCCATATACATCTTAATTTTTGTGAGCTGGTTGAAGTTGTATTCATAGCATTAGGCCAAATGCTACCAGAAGAGAGAGTTTTCCTATTTATAACTGTACTGTAACCAGAAAGTAAATATTTTCGTCACCTGAAACTCCGTGTATTCGCGCGCAAGGGCTAAGAATGATAGGACCAGCATGAACTTTTATGCTCTTGCTGCCTAGCCACAACCTGAATTCACTCCTGTGCCTATTTCCTAACTCATTTTTACTCGCTAAACTTTATTTAATAACCACGGACTTGGCTACGGAAATACTTGTTATACAAACTACAATGAAGTCGATGTATACATAGAGATCACTGCTACTGTAGAAACAAACATGGATGATGCATATTATGACTGTTAAATAAATCATAATAAAGTAAAAGACAAATGTTAATAAAAACACTGCTGACGCAGACAAGCAAAAGTGACGCATGCGTAACCTAATGATACCAAAGTAGGTTGCGCATTATCGTTCGTAAAAAGAAATTCACACGTAACTGATGGTGATTTAGGGGGTAGGTTATTCTGAGAGTACGACACGTAAATCAGTACGTATACTTGATACCGATAAAAAAACATACAAAAGAAAGTAATATGTCCGATATGGAAAAGAAAATAATATTATTAATTATTCTCGATTCAGATAGTGTCCGACCAAGCTTGCGAGTCATCGAAATGGGACAGCTCATAAGTTCAAAAATATATTGAGAGGTTGTATGTTAGTTAGAGGTTGGTTTTACGGCTATGTAGATAATAATGGAACCTAAATTAGTGAAGATTAATTTATTATTACAATCTATCTTGGCTGTTTGCTGAGAGCAATAAACTTTATCGCAACGTGTATCTTTCCTCGACAGATCATCATAAAAATTAAATAGGCAGGTATGCATGCCACGCACGATATACAATGATACCATTGCAAGCGTTCCATATGAAAATAATAATTGACCAATGGCGAGTCTCGTTTAGATTATTCCTTCAGGGATACGCATCGTAACAGCCGGTGTTGGAAATTCCGCATTTAAAAACAGCACCGCAGAAACCTTTACCTACGATGCAGCCAGCATGTGTCATGTATATGGCCTGCTTGGACTTTTTCCCCAGCCTGTGGGCGCTGGGGACAAAGTCCAAGCAGCCAGCCTTTTACTTTTTAATTGAATAGCGCTTGTAGCTAATTTTGCTTAGGTATCCGTTCTTTACCGATCAGCTAAGTTAAGCGACGGTGACCGCCAGTGACATTACGTCACCGGCGCCGGTTGTTGTCTCAGGATGGCAGTCGTTACAGCATTATGCGATTGCTCGCCTGGCTAGCTACCACCCTCAAGTAGAAAATCTGTCGCCAAACACCTAACGGTATGTTCCGGCAGAGCCATTAGTTCTATGTTAGCCTGAACAACATCTTCGACCACAGCATTATTTGCCATCAGGTGAGATAGTGGACAAAGGCTAGTCTATAAAGTATAAATAATAATAATAAGGTTCATTGTGCAGAAATATACATTAAGATGTAGAACTTAAACAATAAAATACACTAATTATTAATATACAAGAGACACGAAACTCGTTAATAGACTTTAAAGGGATGGTAGGACAGTAGGCCGTTTTATGGTTAATATCGATTTCATACAGAAAACCTTTGGATGAACAGTACTAGGTAAAGAAAAATCTTAATATAAACTAAAGCAAACTACGAGTATATTAGAAACAAGTATTATTCAGTTTATGCAAAAATCATTTATAATGATCCTCTTTGCCGAAAACTTGCTCTAGGTCCAGGAAAACTATATAGTAAACGTTATGTTTTGTTAGATACTTACTTTTATCACTGTTCTATTATTCCTGAATGCTTTTCTCCTAAACCATCTTATCAACGAGTACCTGATAGCATAATGAGGTGAATTCTTATTTCTTTATAATTTTATTGGTTTGTAATATTTATTTTATTGCTATCTCATCAGTTCTTTTTCAGTCGTTAACGGAGTCATCTCGCGTCCTTTTGTGGGCTTCGTGATAGCGACGTGCTATTTGTTCTGGTGCGTCGTGAAGGATAACATCCCAAAATGTTTCCGGCGTCTAATAACCGTGGCGGGTTTAAGGTTGTGTGCGAGAGCACTCACGCGTTCCTGCAGACTGCCGAGAGTTCCCGCGAGGTGGAAGGAGCACTTGCTGCTTGCTAGTCGGTGTCGAGTACGATATATCTCGGCCATCTCCCCCATGGATGAAAGGGAAAGCATAAAGGCGTTACTTTGCGGAAATGCATTTTTTAATGCCTGATAGGTTAGCCTTTTGACCACTATCTCATGCACCTGATGGTAAGTGATGGTGTGGTCGAAGATGTTGTTCAGGCTAACCTAGAATTACTGGCCCTCACGGACAGCTGCCGGAACACACCTTTAGGTGCTTGCCGACAGATTTTCTACTTGAGGGTGGTAGCTAGCCAGGCGGGCATTCGCAAAATGCTATAACGACTGCCATCCTAACACAACAACCGGGACCGACAGCTTAACGTGTCCTCCGAAGCACGGAAGCGCTCAGTATCTAGTAATGGTACCAGCGGTCACCCATCCAAGTCATGACCGCAGCGGACGTTGCGTTACTTTGCTGATCGATTCAGAACGGCAAGGCACACTTCGCTACGAGCGCTTTAAAATTAATAATAACTTTCTTGTTAGGAAGTTGTGAGGAAAACCTATCAAGATAAAAAAACCTTTACCTTATTATTATTACAATCTAACATAAGTTAGATTGGACAAAAGGTAGTTGGTACCTACTCCACTTACTTAGATTATAGTTGGTAAAATGACTTCTAAAAGTTAAGACATTCAAGTTGTCTTCGTACAAAGTTATCCTTTGACGATTGCAGATAGGTACATACTCGTACATGTAAAAGGTGGTGGAGTTGCGCTGAGTTATGACCTGCTTAAAAAGGGTCGACTTTTAAAAACGATTTTATAATCTTTCGAAGCTCCGGCTATGTACCTACACCAAAACAGGAGTTCCGGAGGTGAAGTCCTAATTCTTCTAATCGTACATTCGATTTATGGTGTGTGTGTTTTGTGTGGAGGATCTCCTATAAATTTATTTTTCCATACCCATCTTGCCACCTTAAAAGTATTGTTATTTATTTTCCTTATTTTGTATGTAATTAGATCCACCCACATCGAGGCTTGCAAACGATGATTTTGAAAGTTTTATTTATGCATCAAGGCTGCAATGATCGCCTTCAAAATACTTTTGGTAATGAAGCACTACATAGATAGATAGATAGATAACTCTTTATTGTACACCAAAATAACAAAATCATTATAAACAATAACATAAACTTAAGTAATGTTGTACAATTGGCGGTCTTATCGCTAAAAAGCGATCTCTTCCAGACAACCTTTGGATGGAGAGAAATTTAGCCATGATAAATGACGGTGGTGTATAATACAAGATTAAAAATATATATTACCTGGCGTTGTTACGCTGAAATTGTTTATTATCTGATTTATCTCGAGGATGATATTCGTGAAGGTCATCCCACAACGGCAGCGGTAGCTAAGGAAAATGTGACTGCAATCGACTCATTGCAGGCAACCAGTGAATTACTTATGGGGAAATTCGGATAACTGAGTATTGGTTTGAGCCAAGTTCTATAGGTTTTGCATTAAATATTGAGAAAACTTCCCTAACACCCTGGATACCTCACAAACTCTCGTCAGCCATAAGGGACATCGATCGGTGCAAATAAATGTTGCTTGGATGCCATAGATACAAGGCTTTATTTTTATGATCTATATCAGATTCTCAGACAGAGGTATCAGCACTATCAGCCTACACTCCTGTAAAGGAGTCTTCGAAGGTGAGAGCAGAGCAGAGCAATAGAACTGCGGAAAGCAATAAGTATGGCCACCGATGGTAGTAAGTACCTATATTTTTTTTAAATCAGTACATTCTGCGATTGGTAAAAATCTGTTTTTCTACTAGTAATTTGTGTGGGTTAGTTCCGCTATGGTATGGTCCCGCTATGGCACCCTCCCAAAATATCTAAAAAAAGTCCCGCTATGGCACCTATCAGTTTTTGGGACTGTTAAATAGAAAAGCTCTACAATGTTTTATGAAAATACACACAACATACTCAAACAGTAAATTTAGGAAACCTAGACTTATTATCAATATTTTATTCTAATTCTTAAATGAATATTTAAGAATTTTTATTAGTAAATAAATCATGCCCGGCGATTGTCGGGTGAAGCAAGCAAAAAGAAAGATATATAGAATAATTCCTATTCCGAATATTTAGAACAGACTAATAAAAATATGGCTTAAATGTTTTACGTTGTTTTGTTTATGTCATGAATGTCTTTTATTTGTCTGAGTATTCTTTTGTAGTTCTTATTTGCCATTAATAAGTTTTCTTTTTCAATTGTTGATTATATGTAATTAATTTTTTTTTCAGAAGTTGAATATTTCTAATTGTCATAAATAATTTTAAATGAATACAAGACTGATTTAATATCGCAAACAAACTTTTTATTTCTAAGTTAAAAAGTCCAGTAGAGACTAAAAAGTTGTAGGTGCACTTTTTTTCTCAATTGTACCTTCTATTGTTTAGCGTAGAACTAAAAGATGACGGACTAAAAGATAGCGGGACTTTTTGGTAGGCATTTTGCAAGGGTGCCATACCGGGACCATACCATAGTGGAACTAACCCATTTGTGTGTTCTTGGGGAAGTTTGCGAGAAACGACATGAACTCGACTCATTTGCACCAAGACAACGCATTTTTATCCACAGAGTAAAGGTGCTGCAAAAATTCATCAAATTTGAGCTTTCCAATATCGTCTGTTACTTTTACAAATTGTTAGAGCACCTAATTCTTGTCTAAAGCAGGAATTAAACCCGCGTCCTCGATTTTCGCTTAGCACGCGATAGGCGATCTTGATCTGTTCAATAAATCCAACAGTACATTCTACTCCTCGTGTCCCCACATAAAGCAACCTATTTTGAGGGCATAACTGTTTACTCGCACAAAAAATGAAGGAAGTTACGGACATTTATTAGATATAAACTGGGCAATGGCCAAAAAGGCTCACAGAAGGAAAATTCAAGTTGCACGTGAAGAACATTTTGATAAAGAAATCTTACTACACAGTTTGTGATTACTTAAACGACAAAAATGGTTGGATTGGTTCGCAAGCTAGCGCCTGTCACCTACATACGTAATGTTAACAAATATTGTAATAATTTTACTATATAGTATGTAACATTGTTAAAAAACGTTTTAAAGAATGGCCCTGAGTTTCTTGTCCGTTCTTCTCCACTCTATATTTTTTTGTGCGGAACGTGGCAGTACATGTAGAATATTTCAATATTAACATTTGTAATTGACCTTGATAAGAGCGTCGTTGACGCCTAAATTGAATAAATGATTTTGACTTTGGCAATGAGCCTCTATCTACATGATGACGCCATATATAGAGCTACTCGGACCTCCGTATACTCCGGGATGAAGGTCCGAATTGCTCTATACCACCCTACCTCTAGTCATTATCTACCTTCTGAAATATACGACGATTTCACTACAGGAAATAATCGGAAAATCTGTCAAACACGAGCACATAAATAAGAAGTCAAACATAAATAAAGTCTATTATCTCCCGTAATTGTAATAATAACTTGCATGTATATACAGGCTGATTTTCGCCAAATCCGGTGCTATGATGAAAAACTAAAATTCCTAAATTATACTCGGGGTCAATTTGATAAAAACTAAAATTAAGTTACTAGGTTAAAGCAAAAAATAATTTCTCTAATTACCTACAGTCGTTGATTTTACAGAAAATATCACATGTAGGTATATATAACAAACAGGTATACCTAATTGCGTCAGTCATTCATTAGTGTCCATATTAGGTACTAACAAAATGTTCAAAATGTCTAAGTATTTCAATTATTGGTACCGACTTCAACAAGTTATTTCTCGCTTTTGAGTTTTGAAATCAGTTCCATTTTTAGGTAAAAAAAATTTTTAGCGATTCTATCAACCGGGGTACAGTTGTATTTTTATAAATTTATTATACTGGTCTAATTTCCTGCTAAAATACCCTTAAATGCTATTTGAGTAGGTACTATTAATATCGGCCTATAAGTGCATATTTTACAATTTTTCGCTTATCCTTTACCTTAGAATTAATCTATTACCAATCCGCTCGAAAACTACAGCCTATACGTATATCATATCTACTTGATACATCTAATGTAATGTGTAATCCGTAAGAATTATAATAAGCCACCATCTGCGCTAATTACAACTAATGTGGTCCGTACACAAAACTTACAATGGGCCGCACGAAGGAGTGGCGTCACGCACGATTACCCAGTCACGAAAAAGCTTATTCCTAGGTAGGTATTAACAAAGTAATATTTTGTAATTATCAATTCATTTAGATAGTACAAAACAATTAGGAAGCACGAAGTACATAACAAATTCCATAACATAAGCTATACGAGGTAGTAGGTTATAATATCTAAGCAGCAAAATTATTTATCGATGGGTATAGTATAGGTACTTTTTATTTCTTACCTATACGAAGTCACGAAACTCACTTGTCGTCATCTTATTCTTGTTTTATTTACTGTTTTGTATCAGCTGGATCGCCCAGGGTTGAACACAGCCTCCACCATTATAGGGGGTTGGTCATAATCCCCACGCTTGGCAGGCTGCTTGGGCATCGCAGTCCAGAAGACTCTGCTTACCTTCTGGTATTTTTCCTTTAGTCGCCGGAGTGCAATTATAGCCCGGCACCCACCGGTGTAATTTGACTACAATTGAACTAATAAAATGAAATTAAATGAAATTGTATTTTTTTTATTCCAGATTTTTGCGTCCATAATTACAAATAATTATATAAATTGTTGTAAATTACTATTATTGATATTATAAACAAACTACTTATATCATTAAATTGAATTTAGAAATAATAATAATAATTAAACTAAACAGATAATAAATTAAGTGATGGGAGTGTGATACTAATTAGACAAAAAAGCCATAGGCACATATTTGGAAGCATTAATTCTTGCACTATTTTCTGAATGTGTTAAGTGAATTTTGCCATTCAGCTTCTACCCAAGTCATCCTAACTCCGATTGACTTTGAGTCGGCGAAAACTGTGGCGTATGAGTTTATGGTGAGGATGTCGTTGAGAATGGCTCTTTTAGTTCTGTTTAGTATCCGTATTAGATTAGTACCACTATGCGTGCTCCACGGTGTCATCTTCACGCATACACCCTAAGATCATACAACCTCTGTATAGGGGACTGCATGCGTTGCTCCGATTTTATTTAAAAACTAGCTGTACCCGCGACTTCGTTCGCGATTGCCGTACCTGCAGACTAATTATTCACATTTGTGCACTGTTTATCCCATATTAAGAACGTGCGTTCGTTTTACCGCAAGTCAAATTCTACGCGATCTATATTACGCGGCGAACGGCTCAGATCTGACGCACACTACGATAGTATCTTTGTGTGCAAGAGCGCTATGATGCGAAAAAAATTGATACTTTTATTTGTTTGAATTTTGAATCGGTTTCTTGTTGTGAATATAATTATTTACTATAATAAAACTGTTTACAGGCCAAATCTGTAAGTACATTGAACATTTTTTAAAATAATGGTTGCGTCATATTTTATCTATATAGAAGCCAAATCATTTTGTTAACGTATGTCTGTCTATCCCTTCAAACGCTGGCAGTACTTTAATAAAACTTGGCATGTCTATAGCTTTAAGTCTGAGATGACATTAAGGATATTTTATTAAATAACGGTCAAGTGCGGGCTGCACCAAACTATAAGGAAGTCTTATTTAGGTTTCCGTAGTAAAACAAGGAAACTTTATCATGAAAACTTATGTTGTTTTGACACATTTTTTATGATAAAAAATGTGGAAAAGAAATAAGGAAACCTTAGTTTGGTTTTGCCATGTGCGTTTCGCCGTCTGTCTGTATGTTACAGCCATTTTATTGAGACACTATTAGCACTGAAAGATTGAAATTTGGCACATGTAGGTAAAAATATTACGAGTTACTCTCATACCTAAATAGATATTCCATTAATTGGGGTATAAAATGAGGTTTCTTGTTTGGTTTCCGTTTACGAAATATTCAGCAATAAGCTAACGTTTTTTGTTTTGAGTTGCATGTCCCTTCTAACTTTCTAACTCACGAAGCCCAAAATTTTAAAAACTCAAGGTCCTATTTGTACCTAAATGTACGAAATTACAAATAAGATTATAATGACGATCTAGACTACTAGTTTACGAGCCATAGCTGACCAAGTTAACGCGTAGTTCAGGCCGCGTGAACTCTCAACAAATTCCATAGTAAGAGACAGAATCTTACCGTAGAAAACTTTGATGGTGATTAACGTAAAAACTAGTAAAAAGTTGGTGCTGTTATTGCTTATATTCTAGAATAACATATAATTGCTGTTATCACCTAATGTGGAGCTCATGTTTCTAAATTACTGACGGGTCTATCCACGCACGAATTAACATAAGAATAATATTTTGACTAACCTCGACGTTTCTATCAAGTTGCATTGACCGTGGTCACGAGTAGACTGAAGAAGCGGGTGTCATACAATACAATAACTCTTTATTGCGTACCAATTTACATAATTATATTCAATAATAACAATAAAAACCTTTACATAATGGTATTACAATATGGTGTCATCGTGTTGAGGAGCGAAGGGAGTGATTTAAACCTACCCCCGCTTGGTTTTCGTTAGTGTCTTTATCACTGTCACCTCGACACACTACACTAACAGTATCGGAACTTGCATGCGACGGCAAATTACGACTCGAGCACTTTCTTACGAGTATTACAGGTAGACAATTTAAATCCATCTTCCCGATTGAAATTATTGTACTTCTTAATTTCAACCGCTTCACGTACAATTCTAGAGTAATAATGCCGTTCAGTGTCCCGATTCTTCAAAGCTGCGATATGCTCTTTGACCCTTTCTGCAATAGTGCGTTTAGTCTGTCCTATATATGAGCTACCACAGCTGCAATCAATCTTGTAGACACCAGGTGTTTGATATGGAATAACATCTTTTGCTGTTCTCACATGGCGTGCTAATTGAGATAACGGTTTATACACAGCCTTTATAGAGTAGTTTTTGAGTGCCGTTCCAACTTTGTCCGTTATCCCTTTGATGTACGGCAAAAACGCTGGTTGTCTTTTGACAAAAGATGGTCCAATGGTTCAAAAACCAGCGTTTTTGCCATAAATCAAAGGGATAACGGCACTCAAAAACTACTCTACGGATCTGGCGCATATTATGCAGTACTTATTTTTTACCATCATAAATAAAACTTTACCTGTTTTTAGCCCAATAATCGCAGCAGCACCTGATGCGGCGGCATAATTAGTTCTATATGACCTTTAAGACCAACACGCGTCAGCCACAACTGTGATCGCAGGAATCCCATCTATAATATCTCCGTTTTCAATTGCTAGTTCTGTTTCTTCCTTAGCTGCCTCTCTTATACAAGTTTCCGCAGCAGCTGCCCACCAGTTGGAGACGTCACTGTGGCACTTCTTGTAGGTTTTAGGGTTTAAATTTGGTAGGTCCATTGCAGTAAACAACTCATTTAAGTTAGTCTGTCCACAGCCAATTAACATTGCACCAGTCAAAGCAGCATGAGTTAAACTCATATCATCCGGTAAGTTGTCACATGAAGTAATTTCCAATTTTTCGTTGCAGATATTACATTGGAAGTAGATGACTGACTCTAGACCAATAAGCTTCTCTTTTATAATTTGTATATTACTTAGTGTACACACTAAGCCTGGGTTGTGATCTGATAAGGCTTTCAATCTATCAAAAAAGTGATTAAAATCAACAATCCTTCGGCCTACAATCCGGAATGGTGAGTTGGTTGATGCATTTGATTCTACACACTGAAAAAAATAAATGGAATCACACATACATATTAGTAACCTTAATACTCTTAACTCCAGAGTACTTACAAAGTTGGGCTTTTTTGGTTTTGATTGGATATTAATAATAAAAAAGCTACTCATACTTCCGATCTCTATTAATATATGTTTCATGTTTTTTGTTTCATTCAGATAAATTCAGACATTCTAATTACTATCAGAGTTTGAGTACTTACAATTTAATATTCCTCTGTCGCACTTTGCATTTGAGTTTTTTCCTGTATCTCTTCCAGATCTTCTGTAAGCGACGAAAACATTTCCTAGAATCATAACGAATACAAGTTTAATTTTAAAATCCATTATATTTCATTATATCACTAAGATATATTTTTAATATAATATGTACTAACACTACCATCATTGGGCTCATTTAACTTTACTTCATTTGAATCATTACATTTTGGTGCATCATTAAATTAACTTGATTGTTTAGTTTCTGGCTGACTGACTTCCGTCAAACAATTACTTCTTTTTAGTCTAAAAAAATGGGCGTAACTTCTGGTAAATATAAGTAGATATCCAAATAAATGACGCGCTAAGATAACTGAAAATCTGTCAAAATAATTAAATATTGTGAAATAACATTAAACATAATATCCATCCAAACCACACTAGTCTAGTGCAAAGTGATATTTAGGTACGACGACGAGTGAAGCGAGGAGGAGTATTAGGTGCCTTTTGATCACAATGCGCGCGCTCAGCGAGCGAAGCGAGCGTAACACGGCAGCGGCCGGCGATGCGCCAGAAGAATTTTAGAGTTTTAACTTATCATCAAAAATTTTCATACTTAACCTCAAAAGTTATATCTTTTTCGTTCTTCGTTTTTGATTGTCTTTGCAATGATTCACTACCCTGTTTCGGGAGGGGTATAATGGGGGAGGGGGACAACCCCCCCTTTTCGCGAGGTACGATACTAGACCCTTACCATCATAACATATCATGATATCATCATATAACTGATAAGCTGGCTCACTCTACGTAACTAACCTTTTTGCTTTCCTAGCGCAAGCCAAAGATTTATTGTTCTTACTAGATGAGAACATTTTGCGTTTAGTACCCATGTCTGAAAGAAAATAAATTAAGACAGTTAGTGCCACCATCATATAATAATCCTTAAATGGATTAATAATATACATACGAAATTAAATATTATCAAAACTATCTCAGCTTAATAATAACAAATACTTTTAATAGTATCTTAAAAAAACATTAAATAATATTTATATAAAACACTTAAAAAGCGTAAAACAATTCTGACATATATATAATTTTATGCTTTTTTAAGTGTTTAATTTAAATATTATTTAATGTTTTTTTAAGATACTTTTAAAAGTATTTGTTATTATTAAATATGGATTTCCGCAAAGTAACGCCTGAATCTATTCATTACTACCTCAGCTATTCACACAAAACAAATTCATCACCAATATTCATACAATATTACTTACCAAGTATCAATTTGAGCTAGACACGCTTGCGGCTAAGGTCATTGAACCGTATCGCCTGCCGACACAAAACGGTACGCGCGGGATGCGGGGGAAGGGAAGCGAACAAGCGACGCGTCCTCTCGCTGGGAAGGCCCGGCGCGTACTAATCGAACAATGGATGCGCGCAAGATTATAAAGGTTTATTTGAAAAAATCGGCTTAAATTAAAAAGTCCCTAAAACGTGCAGGAAAAAATATTGAAATATTAAGCAATATCTGTTGTTCTGTGAAATTAGACTGCCAATTACAAATACTTTCGGTAACTAGGTAAAAAAAAATGTTAAAGTGGACCGATTAACTCGTTTTTATGCCACGACAGTATTTTATTTTTGACACATAATAAATAACATATTTGTAATATAGCTCTGTAGTGCACTTTGAGGCTTCATACTCTTCATAATAAAGGTATCATATAAAATACTATCTCACGTTAAGATAGTTTTATTCGACCTGAAAAACAGCTCTGCGACAGATTTCCGGAAAACACCTTGCATAAATTGCTTTCGTTTAGAAAAACTGTTTACAAATTATTATTTTTTTCACTGATGTGCACTAATATAGAATTAGACCTTTCCAAAATCGTATTTTTCATAGAATTTACTGCTTGCACTGTCACGATATTGACTCAGAAAAAACGCAGATATACGAACTTTTAGCCGTGAATCGAATCCTCGCTCTTAAGCAACACTGTGTGCGTCTGCACACAGTGTTGCTTTCGGTCTGCGGTGAAGTTCTCTTATAGTAAACCATAGCTCAGAATGGAGCTTTTTACTTTGGATTTCAAAACTCCCGGGTTGTATTTTCCAGAAGACAGTAGTTAAGTAACTCAGAGAGTTCTTTCCCGGTTCGCACAATAAATGTTGAAGCAAAGTACATTGTGAGTTTCTTTAGAATTTCGATTTTAAAGCGGCGGTTTGTTTGACGGTAGATCAAACATAATTTTTTTATTTCTCATTCTCGGAAAGTGGTGTTTGTTTGATCTGAGTAGCGGGTAGGAGAGGCTCCTTCCCACCTAAGGCCGGGAAAAACTCATAGTAAATGCTTCCTTCTCTTGGGCCGGAATGACTTGTAACAATTGTAACCATTGGTGTAAACAAAGTTATATGTCTAAGATTTTTCGTTGTAAAATACTCTGTTCTTATAAAAAAATTAATAACAACTATGTTTGGCAGGGTAGTAACTAAATATAAGGTAAAAAAAACAAACTAAATTTTTCCCTAAATTTCATTGTTCTAACTCCTAGTGTATCTTTGTATCTTCTACTCATGTTTATTATTTTTAGTAAATATTTAGAAAAACTTAAAATTTTTTACCGTCTTCATATTTTAAATGAAAAGTAGAGTGCTTAACACGTATGTAAGTCATCGATTCCGACTTGGACTATAGCCGCATTAATTTTAAATAGGTTCTGCTCATATTATTAAATTCAAAATAAATAATATAAAAAAACATACTATTTTTATATCGTTATTCCTTATATTAGTAGTGAGAAGAAGAGAGATTCCTCTTCGGGCAATAGCCGCCCGTAATTATTCCAAACAAAATTTTACGTAACATTTCACAAAAAGTTCTATCCTCTCAATATTTTTTAGTAAGTAAGTTATTTTTTCAATGAATAATTTTTAGAAAAGCTACTATTTTAGAGCTTTAAAGTAGAGAGCTGAACGCGGGTGAAAGTTATCAATTCCTTTCGACCATTGTATTACAATCTACTAAACTTGTTCACTTCTAACTTTAAACGGATTAAATCACGTAGGTATATTAATCGTTATTTTTGTCCCGACAGTCACCCCGTGATCACTACAAAGTGTTTGAAACGTCGGGACAAAAATAATGATAAATATACGCGATTTAAACCGTTTAAGGTTGTTTAATTACAAAGTGTAACAATCGCGAAAACCTTAGACAAAATTGTGCACTTCCATTGCGCAGTCTCCGAAATGTATCCGGCAAAAGAAATATATTATGTAGTAATAAAAACTGATTGTGGTGAATGTACCACATTTTAGAGTTTTATCGTAGCAAGCTTGCAAAACTAAATAATTGTGTGTGATGCCGGTCTGTCCGTGGGGTGTCGGGCTTCCCGTGGGGTTCCGGGCTTCCTATGGGCTTATGATGAGCCGTACGTTCAAGGGTTTCTCAACATTCCGCGGTTCAAGTTATTTAATAAGAAATATTTAGTTTGTGATATCTGTAATTTCTTAACTGCAAAACTGAGGACTTTGAAATATTTACGGGAAAATAATTAAATTACCACTATTGTAACAAAAAAAGAATGATTGAAATCGGACTACGCGTTAATAAATTACAACTAAGTGTACATTTTAACTTTCATCCCCTTTCCCAAGAGAACCGTACTGAATTTCGGGATAAAAGTATCCTATGTCCTTCTTCGTAGTATGAACTCGAATCGTGCTAAGTTTCATTCAAATCCATTCAGTAGTTTTGGAGTGATGCGCGGCCGGGATACAGACAGACAGCCAGAAAAAAGAAACAGTTTTTGCATCAGTATCAGCAAAGTCAAAGTCATACCTATACGATAAAGTGCGACCGCCAGCTTAAGATGAGCCGTACGTTCAAAGATTTCTGTACATTTTGGGTGTCAAGTTATTTGGAACGTAATATTTAGGTTGTGATGTCAGTAATTTCTGAACTACAAACCCGATGACTTTGAAATATTTACGTGATAATTTTTAAAGCACCACTATTATAATTAAAAAAATCGGCCAAGTGCGAGTCGGACTCGCGCACGAAGGGTTCCGTACCATTAGCTATACAACATTAGACTTCGTACTTTAACCTTTTTTTGTTTTAACGTGCGCAAGTCCAACTCGCACTTGGCCAAATTTTTGTATTTGTTGTTATGGCGGCAACAGAAATACATCATCTGTGAAAATTTCAACTGTCTAGCTATCACCGTTCTTGAGATAGAGCCTGGTGACAGACGGACGGACGGACGGATGGACGGACAGACGGACGGACAGCCGGACAGACCGTTTTTACCCTTTGGGTACGGAACCCTAAAAAGAACGTAAGAAATCGGACTACGTGTTAATAAATTACAACTAAGTGTATATTTTGACTTTCATCCCCTCTCCCAAGGGAACCATGCTGAATTTCGGGATAAAAAGCTAAATTATCCTACCTTGTAGTATGAACTCAAACCATGTTAAGTTTCATTGAAATCCATCCAGTAGTTTTGGAGTGATGCGCGGCCGGGATACAGACAGACAGACAGACAGACAAAAATAAAAAAAAATACAGTTTCGGCATCAGTATCTGCTACAGAGTCCTGTACATTTTTTTTTTTTCAAAATATCTGCCATGTACAGAATTGGTCCTGTTACAGTTTTATTATAAGTATAGATATATAGATATGATACCTAGGTAATTCATGTTGCAGTGATCTATGATTAGGCCTGAACAAAAAGGACAAGCTGCTCACGCTTTAGTTTCAGCAGATTTATTTAGGAAATAATCCAATATTTTTGAAATGAAATTCTCGCACATATTTAAATACTAGCTTCCCGGGCGCGGCTCCGCCCGCGCGTATGTCGGTTATCGCGCGAAAACATTAACCTCTTATTGTGCAGTTGGATAAAAACTATCCTATGTTTTTTCCCGGGTCTCAAACTATTTCCATACCAAATTTCATTCAAATCGGTCCAGTAGTTTTGGCGTGAAAGCGTAACAGACAGACAGACAGACAGACAGACAGAGTTACTTTCGCATTTATAATATTAGTACTGTAGCAGGAACACTGCACTGCGACATTGTTCGCGCAATAATCTTTGCACTCTACAGTACCGTTTTGGTGTAGAACATCTGAGTGCTCTCGTATTCTTTTTGGTAGGCCTAGCTCTTGATAAATCAGGAATCTCGCACTTGCAATCAGTCTAGTTGAAGGTCATATGAGGAAATGCGATTTGTATATGGTTCATTTATTTCCAATCCGTGTATCGATTTGTAAATTACCTATTGTTCTATAGTCTAAATAATGCAGCTGGCGTTTAAGGACGTTTAACGTAGGCACGCAATGTGGAAAAGCCTCGGCAGAACGTACGCATTCTCATCTGCATCAGAAAAATGCCACCATCCGCCATCCAAGTAGAAACTTATTGTGTATCTTTCTATGCCAATTTTAGGAAATATCGAGTCTGTTAGATCGCAGGCGATTCACTCACTACTTCGACCACGTCACAAATTTTCAAGAGATTTAATATGTAATATCTAATAATCTGTAAGGTCTATCTTGTAGTATTCTTGTTCCACTGAACATGAACTATATTAGAATATCACTAGTTTACGTGCTTAGAACTTTTTGCAGCACACCTTCTGCAGGTGCCTCTAATGCCGTTACCCATATGAGTTGGTCATTTTTTTAACTTGTGCTTAATGCACGCAAAAACATTATCATATTTTGATGTTTTGGTCCCACTGCTATCCAAATAGCAATGAAAATTGACAAGCAGTATATATAAATACACACATCAGAAGTGCCTAGGGATCATGTATATTTTGAACTATAACTGACTTGTTTGGCCGCAAAACGAAAAAAATAGGATTTTTGCTATGTTTATTGTAAAATTATATATATATATATAATCTGTGTTTCTACCATTTACACTAATACAACAATTTGGCATGCTTAAAATGAGTTCATCAAAATTACTTTGAAGAATAGCCTTGATCCAAATGAGATCTGTTTGAAACTTACTTCATTAACACGAAAACGTACTTGATCCCTAGACACTTTTGATGTGTGTAGTTTTGTAACATTAACGTGACATAAATAATAAGGCCTTAATTAAAAATAATCAGTGTGAAGTTATATTATGTAAGTATGGAGAGTTATTGTCATATGAATAACTTAGCCTTTGCGTGAAGGCGAAAATGCATTACTTCGTCATTACTGCATTCATTAGTCGGTGGATGGAAAGATATTCAAAATTTAAATGAAAAGTAAAAGTCTAAGCACTAATATATTTCAAATTGTTTTATGATGCTGGAGGTGGCCACTTTGAGCAAATGCTTAAAATTATTATTTCATAATTATCAGCTAGCAGGCCTTACCTTTAAACACAGGCCTTCCCTCATGATGACCACAAGGAGGGGCTATCACTTATTTGCATCAACGGTTTTATGCAAGACTGCCAAGTTCATACTAGGCCATTTGGCGCGAATACTTTACCGAGGAGTCGAAGGATTTTGATTCAATATATAAAATCTTGAGCGTATGGCGTTGCGAAGGTATGAAAGATACGAGACGCTAACACACAATTTTTCACCATTTACAGCATTTGCCTGCTGTAAACTTATGTTCATTTATATTAATAATTAAAAGTAAAAATTACAACAAATTAAAATTTAAAACTAGGTTATTACATTTTTTGGAAGTGTGATAAAGGTTCGAATTTTAAAAACCTTTTCTAAGCTAGCGGATTAAAAGCACTTTTCCACTTAGATTTCGAATCATAAACAGCACCTTTCAGAGCTTGTGAAATGAAAATTAAATTATTCGTACGGGTAAGTAAATCTTATACTCAATCATAAATATTATAAGGACTGTTTTGTTGTTTTTCAAATTCCACCTTTAAGATGATGTAAAATTCAACTACGATAAAAATATGCCTTCTTGGGAGCTGAGCAGCATGTGATCGTCGATGTGACTGAGGTAGGCCTGCAAGTTGGGCGCACAACAGGTCTCCTCAACATTTTTACGCCCTGATTATCCGAAAGCCCCCATGCAAGGAGACCTAGAGCAGAGGTGAGCCGCCTATAAAACCAAAGTCAAAACATTTTACAATTATGTACTGTATTTGTTAATGAATAGTAGTTTATGCAACTGTCAAATAATAGAGGGTATTAAAACATGAGTGTAGTTTTTTGAAACGAGCCGCAGGCGAGTTTCAAAATAAGATTACACGAGTGTTTTAATACCTAATTATATGCAGTTGCATACACTACTTTATTTAATCTCATGGCTATAGGTAGCTACATTAAATAAAATGCAATATAAAAGAAACAAATTATTTATTATAATAATTATTCACATTTTGAATATTGCAATTATGAAACTGAACCTGAATAACAGGCTGGGAGGCGCTATAAGAGCTAGTCGTTGTCGGGGTTGACAATGGAACGTTTATATTAATTTCATTTTTATTACTTTCTATGGAATTGAGTATCGAATTGGATACTAAGATTTTGTTAGTTATAGAATCGTCTATGTAGCCTTCTGCAGCTGTTGTTGACTTCCATCCTCCGTGACGCTTTAGTGCTGTTATGTCTCCGCCAGCATCGATTAGTAAGGTTGCAGAAGTTCTGCGGAAGCAATGTCCCGTGTACGAATCTGAGTTTGGAAGATTAAGATAATTGGCTATCGTTTTACCCAGCATTCCAAATTTGTTCCAAACTCTTTGTTGGGTGCATTTCCCAGAAATGTAATTCAAAAAGAAGGAAGGATTGCTACATGAATTTGGTCGCAGTTCTATGTATTGTTTACATAATTGGTAATATTTGCCCGTTATAGTAAAAGATCGGTCTATTTTGTTACTAAAATTGATGATTCGAAAACTTCGACGTCTTTGAATTTAATGTTGTATAATTCCTGTCTTCGGCAGGCACCCATTATCCCAAATATTAGTGCAATCTGTAACAATATTATAAGTACTTAAGTAATATGAAGCCAGTAAATATCTATCTATAAAGCCATTACTTAGTGAGATAGCGTTTAGTAACTAATATATATTTTTTAATTAACTTATATTTTTCTTTATCTGTCTAATGAATCAATACTTCTTACCTTCGTTGAAAGATATAACTTATCGGGCGCTTCATTTAAAAAAATATTTAAGTGTTCAGCTGAAAATGTCTTGGCTTTCTTCCCTCTATATCCTTGTGATTTACGTTTCAGAAATGATACAAGTTTTGAATATTTGGTAATATCAATTTCATTGTAAATACTCAGTGTACTTTTAATCATAGAATATTTAGACCATAAGGACGAACACTTAAAGTTATCCGATAACTCTTGAAAGTAGGCTAACAAAACGTTTTCGGAAAATGAGTTAGCCTTTTTGTTCATTTTCCAAGTCATAAAGTCTTGGTAACATTTGTCGTACGCTTTTCTTGATTTTTCTGGCAAAAGACTATTCATCAGTTTCGTAGCTGTTTCTAAAATGTCAGGTGGAGTTAAATTTTCATCAGTATCGTCGGTGTTGCTTGACATTTTTGCTACTAAAGTTTTATCCACCAAAATATTACTCAAATTCGTATGTACGAAATAGCGCCAAAATGGAAAAATTCTGTTATTGTCTATTGGCTCGGAACCAGCTCATTGTTCGCGCAGCGCGCTCACCACAGATAATGTGTACTTAAATTGAATTGAAACCTCTTTGGTCGAGGCACATTGTACTTTAATAATTAAAAAAATGTTTTAAAGCATTGTTTTGTTAGGAGAATAATGCTTTAATTAAATTTTTTAATTTTCTTAAAGAAGTATGTATATAAAGTGTGCCAATAAAGGTCTGTATTTCATTTCATAATTAGAATATTACCGAATGAGATTATATAAAATATATTTTTAATCTTTTCATGTGTTTTTTCATTGTTATGTTTATATTTTTCAACTTCTGTTATTATAGAAGCAAAATTAAACCTTTTAGTCAGTCATAGCTCCATCATCATACATTCTTCTTGACTGGACGTCCCTTCCGACTAATTAAAAGGTTTAATTTTGATTCTTTAATAACAGAAGTTGAAAAAAATAGATTAGTACTCTCCTCGGGTATACCTACTTAGGGGTTTTGGTCTTGGGCGAGCTTAAATCCTTTACTGTATTCTTCAAGTGGTCAAAATATTGATTCAATATGGCTCTCATCCCGTGGTAGTTAATCTTCTTCCAAAGTTTACCCCCAGTTGATTTTTCAATCCGGAACACAGTAATGTTATGTACTCCAACTGGCGGCCAAATAGTTGACTACGTGCTCATAACAATCTGGGCATCATCCGAACTAAGATTCTTTACGATCTATCAAAGTGGCGATAGTTTAGTGACGACGTATCAAGGTCGGTTCCACGATGTGATGTGTGCACTAGACCAAAATACAGAGCGTGTCTATCGTAACCAGTAGAGCGAAGTCGAGAATTCTTTAATGTTTACAAGCACGTGACTAAGATAATTCCAAACTGGGTAATTAATGTTCACACTCATTGCTAATGTCTGATTGCCGATGATCAGATCTGCCTGCCTTGAACTTCCCGAGGGCACCTTCTATCCTGTCATGTGACTGTTTGGAACGCCTAAGGCTTCATGAAGTAGATAGGTACCTATCCGCAATGGCATCCGACTGGTTTTTATTTTATGTATTTTAACAGCTTTTTATTATACCTACTTACATTTTAAAGCAATGCCGAGGTTAATTCTGTCGAATACAAAGATTAGGTGGCAAAATGTACAAAGCAAACACAATTTTATAACATTAAAGAATCTTAATCTTTAAAAATACCTACGTGTCCATAATGCAATAACCTTATTCTCCATTCGATCATTTAGATAAAAAAACTATAAATATATGTCATGTGTTCACTCGTGTAGGAAGATCTCTAATATCATATAATATTAGATAAGTAAACTTTATTAGACAGGAAGTAGACATTTCTTCTTCCACTTGTCACAAGAGAGCAAAATAATATTGCTAGGGCGAGGATGTTATTCCTGCATGAGGTAAATCTAATTATTCCAACGAGTGATACACTCTACTTTTAATCACCCTCTTTACCTATACAATATGAGAACAGAAGTAAATGAGTATGGAACATATACTCCAAAGAGTTGCAGATGTTTATACTTGGAAACTGGAACTACATTTCTTTTCCGAAAAAGATTAGCTTTTATTACATTTTTACAACGGCTTAAATTGTCACATACTGTTCAAATACCTACGGGATCACGGGTTTTTGTTGGTAACAGCATTTGTATCAAATTTTTAGCGTCCGATACAATATTACCTGGAGTATACTTCATAATTTCATCATAAATACTTGTGGTACTACTTACTAACAATATCTAGCTTCCAATAGTTATTTGTTATACAAGAGTGCAAAGTTGCTTTTTAACCGCGTGTTCAATTTTGATGACCGAGCAAGCGAAGGATTGTAAAATTGAATTCAAAATTAGAATCCTGAGCGTTAGCGAGGGAATCAAAAGAGCACGAGGTGAAAAATCTTTGCACTCGAGTGCAACACGTAACTTTTCATTCCACCTCAGCGAGGAAATTACTCTCGCGTGATTGTTGAGGGAGAAAGCTCATTTGCGCATTATTAACAGTTTCAGTCAATTCTGTTGGCGTCAAACAAACTTCCTCGTCGCTAGAATCACTCATTTTAGTTTTTTCACTTGTTTTCAAGTTTCTTGTTTTTAATATAAGGTTTAACAATGACGTGAAAAAATGCCACGTAAAGAACCGCGTACAAAGCAAATTGGAAAAAGAACACCAAGAAGGTTCCGAGTCTGAGATTTTAACAAATTAAAAAAAAGTTGTATGATATATTTGGCACCATAGAGGTAGCAGTAAATAGGTTTAATGGTTTTTTAAATTCACAAACTTAGTGCACACGATGTTCTAAATTCAATTTACTTTATCCTCTAGAGAATAAAAACGGCTTTTCCACTCAGATATTGAAGATTAAAATTACTCTTTCCGAGATGGTGGGATGAAAATTAAATTTAGAGCTACTTTTGTACCTGATTACGAAGAACCAATCAGTTATTTTCGAATACACGTAAGAAAACATATATCCTGCACTCTACTCTTTCTATCTAACTTTAGTTCACAGTTCACAAACCTTTCATATCACGTGAACATTCAGTTACACCTGTGAACCTTTTCTACTTACACCACAGCTTCATCTATCATGTCAGGAGAAATGCGGGCACGCTGTCCCCATTTCTGCTGACGTATATTCCTCACGTCCCTTTCAATTTTACCGGTGTTTGAAAAATTTTGATACTGAAAATCAGAGCAAACGGGTACACAGTAAAAAAACTGGGTGTAAGTTGCAGGAAAGATCTTCAGTTTTTCCAATACGATACTCTAAAATTTTTCCGCCATTTCCCAGCCTGTTCTGGTCCTTAGTTGCATTTTCTACAACATGGACAATGCTGTCGACCAGCATACAACAGGTTACATTTTCCTATTTTATTATTTTTTATTTTATTTTATTTTTATTTTATAAGGAAAAGCAAACAGCTACATTATAAAGCATATACAATATAAAGTTAACATAATTAACATTTTGATTATAATGTAGCCCACAACGCTATTCACACATTAACAAAAAATATATAAGTATCAATTAACTACCGCCAGAAGTACCACATAATATTGAAAATAACAAAATATAATATAATAGTTGTGGACTGAGCGAGAGAGTTATAAAAAACAAAGAGAAATAATTAAAAAAAAATATTAAACATTGTAAAGTAAATGTAGTTCCATGAGTATGAGATTAATTAAGTTATAATTTATTAATAACTAAGTATAAAATTTGAACAAATTGAATGATTATATAACACAAAGAAATAATAAATAAATGACAAATAAGGAATGTTATTGTTGTGTAAGTATCGTATGAGCTTTTTTTTTAAATTGACTTAAACTAAGTGCAAATATATCAATACTAACAAACATGCTATTGTATATCTCTACCATACGGACAAGAGGAGCACGACGCCCGCTGTTTGTTCGACACCGACTAACAGCAAACAAGAAATATTCGCGAACCTCTCTCATATGGGTAGATCGAGGAACAATATAATATATAGAGTTAACTAAATTGTTGCAATCAAAATAATTGTTAATAATTTTATAAAGACTGGTTACTTCTAGATATTGTCGTCTGGACTCAAGACTTATCATGTTGTACTTGATGAGCAGTTGGGGATAAGACAAATACTTTCTATGGAATCTATAATGCATAGCTTTTAGATACTTGCGTTGCACTCGCTCAATGGCATCGACATATTTACTGTAATAGGGGTTCCAAATGGGTACCGCATACTCAACCTGCGAGCGTACAAGCGATTTATATAAATACAGATATGTTGAGGTACGTTTAAATTCAGAAGAAGACCTCATGATAAAACCATACATTTTAAAAGCTTTATTTACTACTGTTTCAACATGTGTATTTAAAGACAGCTTTGAATCTATTTGGACTCCTAAATCACGTAAGACATTAACTTTAGCTAGAGGAACATTACATAATGTGTATATATGATTAAAAATATTTATGTTTCTAGTGAAATTAATAAAATTACATTTAGGGACACTAAGATGTAATTTGTTGGTTTTACAGTAAGCTGTTAACCTATCAAGATCATCTTGTAATAATAAACAATCATTATAACTAGTGATGGTTTTATAAACTTTAAGGTCGTCTGCATATAATAAGAATTTAGAATGAACAAAACATTTTTTTATGTCATTAATAAATAAATTAAAAAGAAGCGGCCCAATGATAGAGCCTTGCGGCACACCAGATGTGACCCTGACTGAACCCGATTGATACCCATTGACAACAACTTTTTGAGATCTATTTTGGATATAAGATGCAAACCAACGTAATAAATTGCCACGAATACCATTATATGCAATTTTATTAAGTAGCAGTTCATGGTCCACTTTGTCAAACGCTTTTTTGAAATCAGTATACACTGCATCTACCTGTACTCGATTATCAGCATTCTCAATTAAAAAATTTGTAAATACCATTAAATTTGATGTAGTTGATCTCCGTTTGACGAAACCATGTTGCTGCTCAATGATAACATTGTGTAACAACGGATATATTTTGTTATGCACTAGTCGCTCAAAAAGCTTCGACAAAGTAGACAGAATTGAAATCGGTCTATATTGCTCTATATCATGCCTAGAACCTCCCTTATGTACAGGAGTTATGTTTGCTTTTTTCCATAACTCTGGGAAGATACCCTCAGTTAAACATTTATTGTAAATAATGAATAAGGGATCGCAGATGCTCACAGCTGTTTGCTTAAAAAAAAAAGGAGAAAGACCATCAGGACCAGCACCCTTGAAAGAGTCAAGTAGCTTTAGTTCTTTCATGATGGTAGCTTTATCAAAGTAGAGATCGGATATTAAAACGTCATTTTCGGATTGTAGAAGTGTAGGCTGCCATTGGCATATATTAACAGATACCGGCTCAAAAACTGATTTAAAGAAATCAGAAAACATGGAGCAAATTATTTCAGGATCATTTGATTTCATGTTTTTATGAAACATAGAACACGGAATATCAGATTGACTCCTACGATTATTTATATATGTCCAAAACTGCTTAATATTAATAGAAATACCATTTTCAACCGATTGCAAATATTTTTTATAGCATAAGTCACATTTTTCTTTGAATAATGCTCTATATTTAGAAAAATCTTCGTAGTCAACTTCATTTTTATGTTTTTTCCATTTTATCCATGCTTTCTGTTTCTTTTTGAATATTTTTATTAGAGAATGTGAGAACCAGACTGGATATTCAGAACTCTTGGTGCTCGTCATTGGTGCATGGTGCTTAATAATATTATCGATGACATTGTAGAAAGTATCAAGAGCAGCCTCAGAGCTAAGATTTTGAAGCAATTCGGGCCAGTTAACTTCCCCGATTTTTGTGTTTATGCCATCATAGTCTGCTCTAAAAAAGTTATATTTAATAACGGATCGCCTTTTCATAGATTTAAAAAGGTAATTGACTGAAGTATGTGCAACAAATGGCGGATGGCAAGGATCCAGCTTTGTTAGTATGGTAGTTTGAGCGCTGACTAACGTTAGTGCGTTAGATATAATTAAGTCCAGCACGTTACCATATGGATTGGCTATATCGTTAAATTGTAGAGCATCTAATATAGACATCAAGTTATTTATAAGAGAACACATTTTAGTAGAGCCTTTGGCAACGAGTCCTAAAGATCCTTGGCAACGTAATAGAGGAATTTGGGGCCTAGTCCATTCAATCTCCGGGGCATTGTAATCACCAATTATATAAAAGTTTTCAATATTGGCGATATTAAGTGCTTCTTGTAAAAAATCGAAATGTGTCTCGTACACCTCCACGGATGTCTTAGGTGGAATATAAGCTACACTTATAACATGCTTTTTTGAGCGGTTAACGCTCGGAATTTCGATTAATACATGTTCTAAGCAGTGTTTTTGCTGAGAATAGGAGACATGCGACGTATCAAAAAGAATTGGCCTTAAACCACGTAACGCTGCCACAAAAACACCTCCACCATCCATTTTTTTTGTGGCAGCGCGGTTGCGATCAGCCCTGTAGACTACATATCGCTTGTCTATGAATTCATTGTTGTCAATTTCGGAGATCAACCAGGTTTCAGTAAGAACGATTATATCATAATTATGACACAATATATTCATATAGAGTGTATTGAGTTTAGTACGCAAGCCTCTACAATTTTGGTAATAGATTGATAGGTTTTTCGATTGCTGGTTTTTATCCATAATCAAGTTGACAAACTATGAATATGTATACATAACTTAGTGTTCTTATAGAGGATTCCAAAGGTAACATAGTTAGCACTATATATAAGATAAACTCATACCAACGAACAACGGAAACGCTTATATACAAGTTATAATATGATACAACATATAAGTTTATTATTTGCAGAGATTTCAATGCAATAGTGTTTTTGCTCAGAAGAAGTAGTGAGATTGCGTTAAAATATTTTATAAAGTTGAATAATCTTATCGTTACGCCCTCAAGAGTATAGAATAAAAACAAAAAATATAGAGGCAACTCATCAGACAACAAATTAGAATAATAACTATAGTACAATTCAGAGTGCCTTGTAATTAGAGACAAAAGAATACATAAGCCTACCCAAATAACCAAAGCAATTGCCACAAAGCTAATTATTCGCTTTAGATTTAAGTCGTTCAAGGTCGTTATCACTACGTATGGCAATGGCAGAGGTTTCATCGTTTTCTCGGACAAGTATTGTAGAATTTCTGACCCAAACGTATTTGAAATGTAGTTCCTTAGCAACCTCTCGACATCTCCGAAATAACTGCTTTCTTTTGAGGGTAAGGTGTTCATTCAGAAATATTTTTGTTGAGGTTCCAGGTATACCCAGCTTGTCTGTACTAAGGGATTTAGCTTTACGGTAGGCACTTAGTAAGTTATCTCTCTGAATCCTTGTAGTAAGCTTAACAATTATATTTTTTGGTCTATTATTGCCCTGCTGAGCGTGCGGTACTCTATGAACAGAGACTATGTCCCTCGTCGAAAACTGGAAATTCAATGCGGATCCAATACTTTCAATAATGCCTGTAAGATGTTCATTTCGCCGCTCCGGCACGTTGCAGATTTCAATATTACAGTGCCTTGCCTGCTGCTCTAGTGCATCCAATCTAAGTTCTAAGTTATTGTGGAATATAGCAGTTTGCTCATAGGTTCCGCGGTCTAGATCATCAATACGTTTTTTTATGCAAGTAATATCATGCGACTGATATTGAACAGACTCTTTAAGCGTCTTGATTTCGGTGTCGTTATTAGCAATGCTCTGCTTCATATATAATTGTTCGTTTCTTAAGGACTTAATTTCGGACTGAATTTCATTTAATGTACCTTTAATATCATCCCTAATGTGTGTCATATTGACACTCATTTCATTACGCCAAACGTTAAGGGTAGAAAATAACTCATTAAATTTATCTAGAGAGATGCATCCAGATGTTGATGGCATACAAATGCCGAGCTCACTTTTCTCCAAAATAGTGGAGTTATTATAAGACATATCCATAGACTCCTCCGCAGTTGGTATCTGATTTTGTCGAACAGGCGTGTTCAAGTTAGATCTATTTCGTCGAGTTACATTTGAACATTGTGGGCAGAGCCAGGTTGCACGATAATCAATGGAGAGATGCGCAAACTGTTCAAAAGTAATGTTAAGGCATTCATGATGATACCTATGTGTACATAAATGACAAATAAGACTATTGTCCGTATTAATTATGCCCTTACAACCTTTACAGTCCATTATTACTGTGATTATATTATAGTTTTACAGCATTACAGTTTTATTATGCGTATTCAAATTGTTCAAGGCCGTCGAAGCAATAAGTATACAGGCGCCGTCTATTGGTATGGCCGTCGTAGTTGTATATTAAGCGTCCGCGTTTGCAAGATATTAGCCTCTTAGCGCCAACTATTGGTATATGACATGTCGTGCCATCTATTGACACCCAGCCGAATCAAGAGAACAAGCTAGATGGTTAGAATATTATCAATGTGGTGGCACCTGGTGGCTCAGTTTGTTAACACAAATGTAAACAAATCCAATGACTTGCAATATAATGGATTAAGAAGCACTTTTAGCGATAAAAAAGTGTACAAGTTCAAAATATACCTCGGTATGTACCAAGCCAGAGTTGTTGGTCCGTTCACTGTTCACTTATTCAATATTAACGATTTACCACACTAATATAATCCTCGAAATCACAGTCCACGTAATTGCTTTGCTATTTCGGTTGTTGCACTACACTAGTTGACAAATATATAATCAAGCTTTAAGTTGCACCATACACATTGATTATAACTTTACTCACAATGGAAATATGCAGTAATTATAATTTTATTGAATTAATATTGACGTGCTTCACTCAGTCGTGTATATACTTTACGGCGCCCCCTGGCGGATGTGTTACTCTTATGACCGATATCAGTGTATATATATTCATAGGAAGAACAAATAAGAGTTTAAGCAGATCTCTGTTGTAAATACAGGCACATTGAACGTGTCAGTAACTTCAACTTCGGTCGGAAATGATCAAAACTTACTTAATTGTCAAACTGGGATCGTATGGTTCTTTAAAGATCCTGTCTGTTATGTCCTGTTAAATAATGTTTTGTTATATACATCTCAGATGTTATACTCCGTGTGTCGTACCAGTGGGTGTCATAAGTCGCGACTAAAATAAAAAAAAATAAGGAAGGTGGGCAGCAGCACCTTCTGAAGGACTGCTATGTATCTCTAAGACGGCTAGCAAGTGTGGGGATTATTGCAAACACCCCTTAGTGGGGGAGGCTGTGTTCAGCAGTGGACAATTCGGCTGATACAGAACCTACAGATTTTATGTGTAGGTACATACATACACATAAAATCTGTAGGTATATATGATAACTCAAGTAATACATATGTACGTAAAAACTTTTTTTAAATAACAACAAGGTGCCAGTTCTTTTCGAGATCTGATTTCTTTACTAAACCGTAAGCTTTTCCTGAGTCAACGAACGCTATCGCAGGCGATGGCGTTCATCAAGACTTCTTCACCATTAGAAATCACCAGTCAATATATCTATTCATAAATTTATTATACATAAGACCTATTGCAACAATTAAACAAATTGTCGAATAGGCATTACCTACCTGCGTTGAAGTTAAACGACAGTTTATTGACTCTTAATGAAAATAATAAATAAAAGGTTGCCATCTTCGACCAAATCATATACTCGTAGTAGGTACCACTAGGTGAGATTACGGTCGAAGGCTTGCCCATAGGAAAAAAAATAGACAAAGCAGATATTTCTAATTTTATTTCATTTCAGACATTCCCAAAAATAGCATAGTATATCAACCTAGTACAAGTTTAATCTTTATCCATCCAACATCCAAAAAAATAATTCTCTAGTCGACACTTAGTTTTTTATATAATTTCATATATAAATATTTTAATAATCGAGATTCCTTAATGCTCTAATAACCTTAACGTATATTCTCGGTAATTAATGAATATTATAATATCATGATGGCGAGTGATAAACGTTTATTATAGGTGGCTAATTTAATAACCATAATGATATGACAACTCAATATAATATTTTCTTTATGCCTATACTTATACACCTATCGACGACCCATTATGAGCTTATTAAATCGACATACAACGTAAGGTCAGTATCAATAATAGGCCTAACGAAGAGGTAGGCTAAGGTTACCCTTTGTAAAAGCGTGTAATCGCTAGAAGTTGTAAGAACATACATGATTTGCATAATTTGCTATGGAAATGCACACACGTTGCAACAACCTGCTTATTATAGAGCCATTAAGTAATAAATGATTTTATGTCACATGAGCAGAGCATGGTCTAATTAAACTTGACATCGACTTTATTCTGACCGATATCAGCTGATACGGAGACACTCGTACCAAAACCACTTTGGTTGTTATGACTTTAGTCTACTGACAAAAGTCATGTTTGGTGGGGTTGGTCCCATCTACTCCGGTGACTCTGGATGGGTAACTATGGCATTAACGTTGATTAACGAGGCGGGCACGACTTGCTCCCATGACTTTATGTGAGATCCACCGGCCGGCTCATGGGATTACTCGGTGTGACAGATGAACAGAAATGTACTCGTATAGTTGATGAAGAAATTGACAATTGTAAATGACTATGGATGGTGCAGAAACTAAAAATAAACAGGAAGATGTAAAGAACCTGTTAAACTTATTTGTAATATTATAGAAACGTAGATAAATAAGTAAAGGTATTTGCTAAGTAGGAATTAAGTACCTAAGTTTAAGTTTTAAATTTGAATTTCGTTTAGAAGCATGAAGAATGTAGTTACGGGGACTGAAGCAAAATGTGAAATGAGTTGTGAGATATTTCTGGTTATTTGTTGCGAGCTCTATAACTTTAGGTTGAACACGGTGGCGGCATTAGAGTAAGTCGTAGAGTCATCAATTGATCATATAGGTATATCTATCGTTTTCGGCATTGAGACGATTTATCAAGTTTAAGCGAATTTCATCTTAACAAACAAAGTTATCAAAGCCGGCTTTAGGTACCTAATTTGTTTCGTAATTAAGATGTCACATAATGCGCGGAGGTAGGTAAATAGATCAAAAAATAGTTGAATGTATAGAATGGTTCGCCATCATGTTCTGTTCAGTTGATGGATGAGATCAGACCGCGTCGCTAACAATCTTTGACTAACAATCAATCAACGCGCCTTGAGCCGTAGAAAAAAACTTGGTAAAAGGTCAATTTGTCGCTTGCTTCCTCGGTCTGCCGAGACGTGCCACGCCAATTAGCTAAATCTCAATAAAGCGGCTCTTTTCAACTTGCTTGTTTATGATATTACGAAAATCTTATCTAAGAAGGCAAATGTGCGTATATGCTTACTTAGATAAAGGCGTGACGTTACTTCAGTTCTGGTAGGTTGGTACTACTGTTTCATAATTGCTGCTTTTTGGCTGCAAACGATTGGACAAAACTGACACATATCGAATGTAGGTGCTTACCTTAATTACCTATATTTTTTAATAATGTATGTATTTAATTACGCCGCCTACGTTCCAAAGCCAATAAAAAAGATCATATAAACTCATACTATATACCTACAGATGAAAATATGAGGTAAAATACTTATAATGCAGTATGAAAAATGAGAGGACAAATCGAGAAAGGTGGTTCAACATGGTCACCACAGACTGCAGGACTTCTACTGCCCCACTGAACCTTGGCTACCCCCTGGGTATTCCTTCCCAACGTCACCCTCGTACGTGGCAAATACAGATTCTGCATCCGCGCGCCATGACACAATAATTGTGGGGCTGCTAGATTCTGGCTTTTGTTTACCGCGTTTGTTTGTTTTTGGTTTTTTTTTTTCTTAGTTTGCCAAAGTGAAAAAAAAACTAAACCAAAATCGGCCAAGTGCGAGTCGGACTCACGCATGAAGGGTTCCGTACCATTTTTTACTTAAGTTTTTACTATGTGTCAAGATAAGACACTATAAAAATTTATAAATAAACCTAAGAGATTTAAACCGAAAGTTGTTTAACTATGTATAATAATCACGAAAACTTAAGACAACATTATAAATTATCAGACACTATATTTATCTGTATTAGGTACCATTTTAGTATAGGTACACGTGCGCCAGTGCCGCCGCCAGTCCGATTCACACTTGGCCGATTTTTAGTATTTGTTGTTTTGTCTAGCTATCACGGTTCATGAGATTATAGCCTGGTGATACGGACAATCGAGTCTCAGAAATTAGAGTCCCGTTTTTACCCTTTGGGTACGAAATATTACGAAGCGGAAAAAGCTTTGCTATTCTAGCCCAGCACGCACTCCACGGGGGTACCCACTGATACTATCTACTTTCATTGTCCTAATATGCTCGCTGTGCTGTGTCTGCGTTATTAATCTGACCGTGACCAATCCAAAGTTTTTGTCGAGTTTTTCGACCAAACTATCGATAGTTAATGAATCTGCAGTCTACGTAAATAAATTACCAAATCGTCTTTTATCGCAAATGTTATAGGTATCTAGCTAAATACATTGCATCTTACAATCTGTTTGTTGCATTTAGGTAGTCATGACATGATCCATCAAATCCTTTACGTATCATCTTTACATAATCAGTCTTATACACCTACTACACCTGTACCACTGCTTATAGTACCTATTGATCATAAAGGACAAAAAGAAAGAACTGGCCAACAGCGAGTCGGGACTCGCTCTTCACAAAAGCACGATGCTAAAATATACCTACAGCCAAAAATATTTTTATACTCAACTCAATGCACAGTATACTACATGACAAGGGTCACACAAAAAAGGCATTTTTCGCCACTAAGTTGGTATTTTATACACGGAGCCCCATTAAAAATTAAAAACTTTATACACTTTTAGTTCAATATTAATCTTTGTGTCGTTTTCATATTATAATATCTTAAATATTTTTTTGTAAATAACTCAATGACCTTCTATACACATAGAAGGTCATTGTAATAACTCATACCATTCACGAGCTAGAGACCTATCCGTGACTTGCGGAGGGACTGTGCACAGACAGCCAAACACACAGAGTCAAGTTAACAAGCCTCATTTGATTGGAAAATGCTAACAACCTCTTAGAGTTGACTTCTGTTAGTCATAACAAACATTTTTAGCTGAATGTTTTTTTAATGTTTGTGATGAATAAGCACGAGGGCCATCTAATGCTAAGTCTCTTGTGCCTGTAATTTATTATTCCATATTTTTATTACTTTGCTCGATGTAAATATTCAATTTCCCTTCCTTTGAATAGAGTTTTGAATATTTAGCATATTTATCGAGCAAAGTAGGTAATAAATTTGATTGCTTTAGCGATAAGACCGCCGATAATTGTATTGCCATTGTAGATACATATTTAATTAGGTAATACATTTTTAAATGAACACTTTAACTTCTATATTAAACAAAATACTACGAACTATATACAACACTGCAGCTACTACAATAAAAGCATTTAGACAACCTAAGTATAAGTTATAGCCGACTCATAAGCAGTCTAAATGCTCCAGTCCACTCCCGGATGCCAGCGTGTCCAGCATGCTGGCAGCATTGCCCCTTTGAATTGCAATGCTTATTCGTTAAGTATATGTGCCAGCATTATGATCACGCGTCGCATCGACCAAGCGCTCAGAAAAGTTATGAAAAATACGATGAGCTCCCGGTCCCCACGGACCCAACGTCTCTACACCAAACGGCTCAAATATGTAACCCATACCGAGGTATGGGCATATTTGCGAAGCTTGAGTTGCTCCGCCGAAGTAGCCGCGGCGAAAGTCTACTGTAATTTTGAGGAAATTTATTTTTTTTGCTGTCGTGTGTAAAAAATATGTATACAGCGTGTCAATTATTATTGCTTACTCGTACAGCGCTAACGGAGACGCAAATTTTGATGGGTAATATCTATATTACGCAGTAGATTTGACTTTTCTATTGTATGGGGGTATGGTACACCACACCTCCGGTGAACTTTGAAGTATTGAAATTCCAAAACTCTGCTAAAAAAGGAAAACTACTAATCCGATCGCGCTCAAATAAACGGGAAACGATCGAGGACCGCGGCACGCAAAAAAATTTGAAAATGAATTTATTATTAGGAAAATACACGAAATTTTGAATAATGTTAACAAATAAATGTTTATATTTTTTGGCTATTGATGCTATTAACTCGAAACAAGCGTGGGCCGGACGGTCCGCTATCTACTATCTACTGCTATTGCTTTATATGTTACTCATTGTTTTTATAAATGTATTGTTCTCATTTTTATTTTGTTAGTATGCAATAAAGAATTATCGTACCGTAATAAAATATATGAAATAGTAAATCTCAGGCACAAGAGACTTTTAACATCATGTGGACATCGTGCTTATTCCGTCATAATCACAAAAAAAACATTCTATTAGGTTTCATCCTAAATGTTTATTAGGACTAACAGAAGTCAACTCTATAAGAGGTTGTTCTTTTTCCAATAACCCTAAATAATGCAGTGGTGGGTTTTTTTATGCCGATATACCAGGTTTCGACCACTTTCTCACTTGATATGTGGTCGAAGATGGTAGAGAAGGTTTATCTAGAATGAAAACTGGTTCTCCAGGGCAGCTGCCGGAACACACCGTTAGATGCTTGGCGACCGATTAGTTAGGTATAAAAATAAATGTATGTATCTATGTAAGTATGGGAAATGATGTCTGTGTTTTAGCGACAAGACATTGTCCGACGTAATTAAGAGCTTAGTTCACCTCACGTTATGGACTGACAGATAATCTGGTTAATTAGAGAGCGAATTAATCCGTAGATAAATGACACATTGTCCCAAGAATTCCTCTACAGATAATTTTACATGCTGAAATATAACTATGCGTATACATTATTACATTCTAATTTTTGCATTAACAACTGCCTAACGAATAAGGTTACAAAATTACATCTAAACGAAAAATTTTAACTATTAAAGGAAATCGAACCCGCCACTATCTTTTAGCAATCTCATAGTTCAAATCTATCCTTTCGATCCTATTGTTTAACCATTCTAAGTGGATGGAGCGGCATCTGCAGCCAGCCCTTTTTTGAGTTGCGGGCTATTGACACTACGCAGCGTTGCGCTCTAGTCGCACAGCGCGCGACAGGACTCACGTCGCTCGCTCGATGTCCCCAGCCGCACGCTATTAGCGTCACAGTGTAACTTAAAAAGTTGATCAACTGTAGGTATCGTAGCTACTAAATCCAGAACTGCATCTAAATAATTATTATGTTCTGGTGAAAATTTTTATTCGCTTATAGAATAAAAATATTCGTTTCACACTTTTATTAGATTTTGTTCGGATACATTGTTTTTAGGGTTCCGAGCCCAAAACGCAAAACGGAGCCGTATTTATGAGTGCCCGAGTTCTGTATGTATGTCCGTCCGTAAGTCATTGGTCTTTACCTCGTAAATGGAATGAGTAACAAACCTAAAATTTTGATATATTGCGTAGAACGTTTACCGAAACAAAAGATGCATAATACACTAGTCTTTATTTATTTTATTATTTTTGTTACCAATATGAGTAAGGTAGCTGAAAAAATGCATACTGGTATGTGGTCGCCTGTAGAGTATATGTATAGTTGGTATAAAATAACTTGCCAAAGTTGAAAATAGAGTATTTTAGATAAGCATGGTACCGACTTTAACAAGTTATTGCATACTTTTCAATGATTAGTGTACCTACCTATGTTTTTCTGGAGGGGTTTATTCCTGGAATTAATTTTTCAACGTAATCCAAGTGAGGAAAGTTACTCCGATTTGGATGAAATTCAAAATCTAGGTTGTTCTGGACGTCTTTATTCGGAATTTGGAATTTATTTTTGATGTCATCTGCCAAGTGAAGAAAGTTACTCCGATTTGGCTGAAAATCGATATCTAGGTTGTGCTGGGCGTCATTATTCCCAATATGGATTTATTTTTTCAGTGTCGTCTGCCAAGTGAATAAAAGTACTCCGATTTGGCTAAAAATTGATATCTAGGTTGTTGTATACGTTATTATTCCAAATTCGGAATTTGTATAACGATAACGTCTGCCAAGTGACAAAAGTTACTTCTATTTAGCTGAAAATGAAAATCTAGGTTGTTCTGGACGTTCTCATTCTGAATTTGGAATTGATTTTTCGTAGTCATCTGCCAAGTGAAGAAAGTTACTCTGATTTGGCTGAAAGTCGACATCTAGGTTGTGCTGGGTGTCATTATTCCCAATTTTATTTCTGCAATGTCGTCTGCCAAGTGAAGAAAATACATCTGATTTGGCTGAAAATTGATATCTAGGTTGTTGTAGACGTTATTATTCCAAATTCTGCAAAATTGTTTTATTCGCCGATGATACCTCTCTGATTTTTAAAGTGGATAGGAAAGATAGTGAACTCATTAATGTAAATAATGTGTTATCTATGATCTCTGAATGGTTCGCCGCTAATAATCTTCTTTTAAATTCAAAAAAGACCAAATGTTTAAAGTTTTCTTTACCAAATGTTCCTTATGTTGAACCAAACATTAAGCTTGGCTTAGATAAACTCTCTATTGACAAAGCGACAGTCTTTCTGGGAATCAAAGTAGACTCAACTTTACAGTGGGATGCACATATACATGATCTAGCCGGAAGACTTAGTTCTGCTGCATATGCAGTTTGTAAGATAAGACAGTTAACAGACGTAGCTACTGCACGGCTAGTTTATTTCGCGTACTTCCACAGTATTATGTCGTATGGTGTATTGCTGTGTGGAGCTGCTGCTGAGATGGAAACAATCTTTATCTTACAAAAGCGTGGATGGATCCTATGGAATCTCTAAGGGATCTTTTTAAAGAAATTGATATATTTACTTTACCGAGTCTGTATATATTTGAAAATATTATGTATGTTCGTAAAAATTTGAGTAAATTTAAATTAAACAGTGACAACCACGATTACAACACTAGGAACAAATATAAATTAACGGTACCGTGTTTTAGATTAGCAAAGACAAATAAAAGGTCCTTTTTAGGTAATTGTGTGCGGTTTTATAATAAAATTCCCAAACATATTACAATGCTCACAGAAGGAAAATTCAAATTACATGTGAAAAACATTTTGATTAAGAAATCCTACTACACAGTTTGTGATTACTTAAACGACAAAAATGCTTGGAAAATTCCACCTCTGCCAAGCCATCGCCTGTCTCCTACGTAATTTAAACAAATATTGTAATAATTGTATTATATTGTTTATAACAAATTGTAAACAGACGTTTAAAAGAATGGCCCCGAGTTTCTTGCCCGTTCTTCTCGCAGTGGCTCTATAAATTTTTTTGCTGAACGTGGCAGTACAATGTAAAATATTTCAATATTAAAGTTTGTAATTGACCTTCATAAGAGCGTCGTAGACGCCTAAATTGAATAAATGATTTTGAATTTGAATTTGAATTTGGAATTTGTATAACGACGACTTCACACTAAAAAAGTTACTTTTATTTGGCTGAAATTCAAAATCTAGGTTGTTCTGGGCGTTCTTATTCCGAATTTGGAATTTATTTTTCGATGTTGTCTGCCAAGTGAAGAAAGTTAGTCCACTTTGGCTGAAAATTGATATCTAGGTTGTGCTGGGCGTCATTATTCCGGAAAATCAAATGTTAATTAAAACCCAAATTTTCAGCCAAATCGGAGTTACTTTAATCATTTTGCAGACGTCATCGAAAAATAAATTCCAAATTTGAAATAATGACGTCCAGAAAAACCCATATATCGATTTTTGGCTGAAAATGGAAATCTCGGTTTTTCTGGACGACTGTATTTCAAATTTGAAATTTATTTTTCGATGTCGTCTGCCAAGTGAAGAAAGTTACTTCGATTTGGCTGCAAATCGACGTCTAGGTTTTTCTGGACGTCTTTATTCGTGTGCGCAGCCCACGTCATAACGATGAACGAAGCCACTGTCCTTCGGCCCACAATATAATTGCAGCAATATTGTTTTATTGATTCCCTCCCCTGGCTCGAGAGATGGTATTCAAGGCAGGCCAGGGTCATCATGAGGAGAAGTATCAATGTTCGTAGACGAGCTGAAGTCATCGTGATTGTGAGGAGAAGCGGTTCCATTAAGGTGTCCATTACGGGGCCAGGGAGGAAAACGAAAAAGCAAATATATCAAACGAGCGAGATCTGTTAATCACAACACAGGAAAAGCAGAATGAAATAAATGACATTGACATGACATAGGTGACAGCGAAATCGTTTGATTTCTTCACACTTTTTTTTTTCTATGGATGGACTAGTGTTGTTTTTACACTCACCATTCGTCAATTTAGTTGAATCGTGTTGAACATGTAACTAAATAGTCGAGTCAAGTAACAACAGTCACGTTTGGGTCTAGTCACAATCATTACAAAAACTTCATATTTTGTATTAAGTGTATACTTTTCCGTATTTAGTTGCTGGCAACACTGTTTTATGAAAGATGGACAATCCTCTTTGGAATTCATTTTCCGATGACGCCTGCCAAGTGAAGAAAGTTACTCCGATTTGGCTGAAATTCATAATCTAGTTTGTTCTTGACGTCTTCATTCCGAATTAGGAATTCATTTGTCGATGACGTCTGCCAAGTGAATAAAGTTACTCTGATTTGGCTGAAAATGGAAATCTCGGTTTTTCTGGACGTCTGTATTTCAAATTTGAAATTTATTTTTCGATGTCATCTGCCAAGTGAAGAATGTTACTTCGATTTGGCTGAAAATCGACGTCTAGGTTTTTCTGGACGTCTTTATTCCAAATTTGGAATGAATTTTTCGATGACGCCTGTCAAGTGAAGAAAGTTACTCCGATTTGGCTGAAATTCATAATCTAGATTGTTCTTGACGTCTTAATTCCGAATTTAGAATTTATTTTTCGATGTCGTTTGCCAAGTGAAGAAAGTTACTTCGATTTGGCTGAAAATCGATATCTAGGTTTTTCTGGACGTCTGTATTTCAAATTTGAAATTTATTTTTCGAAATCGTCTACCAAATGTAGAGAGTTAGTCCGATTTGGCTGAATATCGATATCTTAGTTAACCTGGGCGTCATTATTCCGGATTTGCATTTATTTTACAACGTCGTCTGCAAAGTAAACAAAAAATTTCAACTTGACCGATTCAAATTTAGAATTTTAATTTTTCAGCCAAATTGGAAGACCTTCTTTCACTTGGCAGACGTCTTCGTAAAACGAATTCCAAATTCAGAATAAAAACGCCCAAAGCAACCTAGGTATCGATATTCAGCCATATTGGAGTAACTTTTTTACTTGGCAGACGTAATTAAAAAATAAATTCCAAATTTAGAATAATGACGTCCAGAACAACCTAGATTTTGAATTTCAGTCAAATCGGAGGACCCTTTTTACTTGGCAGATGACATCGAATAATAAATAACAAATTCAGACTAAGAACGACTAGAACAACCCAGATACCGATTGGTAGCTAAATCGATGTATCTCTCTTCACTTTGCAGACGTCATCGACGAATAAATTCCAAGTTTGGAGTAAGGACGTCCAGAAAAACCTAGGTATCAATTTTCAGCCAAATCGGAGTAAATTTTTCACTTGGCAGATGATATTGAAACAATAAGTCCATATTGGGAATAATGATGCCTAGCACAACCATGATACCAATTTTCAGCCAAATCGGAGTAACATTCTTCCCTTGGCAGGCGTCATCGAAATATTTATTCCACATTTAGAATACAGACGTCCAGAAAAACCTAGATATCGATTTTCAGCCAAATCGGAGTAACTTTATTCACTTGGCAGACGTCATCGAAAAATTAATTCCAAATTTGGCATAATGACTTCCAGAAAAACCTAAGTATCAATTTTCAGCCAAATCAGAGTAACTTTCTTCACTTGGCAGGCGTCATCGAAATATTAATTCCAAATTTAGAATACAGACGTCCAGAAAAACCTAGATATCGATTTTCAGCCAAATCGGAGTAACTTTATTCACTTGACAGACGTCATCGAAAAATGAATTCCAAATTTGGCATAAGGACTTCCAGAAAAACCTAGGTATCATTTTCCAGCCAAATCGGAGTTACTTTATTCAGTGGGCAGATGATATCGAAACAAGTATTGACTGCAAGTTATTTATTTTCGCTAAGCGATTTATCGTTATAATAATAATAATAATAATAATAAACCTTTTATTTCATGCAAAAATACACTTACATACATATTAATGTTTATTTAAATAGAAGTTTGATTGCATGAACCCCTCTTCAGGTGAAGGTGAAGGCCTCCTCTAAAGAAAACCATGTGTCTCTCTCTTGAGCTATTTGCGGCCAACAGGGACCAGCTATTTTTTCCAATTCGTCTGCCCACCTCGTGTGTGGTCTGCCTTGGGGACGTTTGCCGATTGGACCCTTCCACGTTGTAACCCTGTTGGTCCATCTCTCGTCCTGTAGCCTCGCTACATGCCCAGCCCACTTCCATTTTAGTTTTTTAGCGTAGGTTAGAGCATCCGTCGCTTTGGTGGCTTCTCTAATTTTTTTATGACGTATTTTTTGCGTCTTTTTAATACTGAGCATACTTCGTTCTATTCCGCGCTGGCAGCTAATGATTTTTCTATTTATTTTGGATGTGTATTTCCAAGTTTGACATGCGTAGGTTAGACAAGGTAGGAGACATGACGTCATTACTTTTGTTTTGATATTTATTGGCATGTTGCTTTTGAATATCTCTTTTAAGGACCAGTACTTGTTCCAAGTAGTTTGTACTCTTCGATCTACTTCTAGTTCGTGTTGTTTTCTGTTGAAGCCAATTTGTTTTCCCAGGTAGATGTACTTTTCTGTATATTTCAGAGTTTCAGTGTCCACTGATATTCTTCTCTGTATACTATTTGTCATGACCATAGTTTTTGAGAGATTCATTTCAAGCCCTACTTCTTTACTAGTTGTATTTAATGAATCTATCATGTTTTGTAATTGTGTGCTAGATTCTGACAGCAGAACTAAGTCATCTGCGAATCGTAGATGGGATAAATACCTGCCATTGATGTTTATTCCTGACTTTTTCCAG
This sequence comes from Plagodis dolabraria, assembly GCA_963854805.1. NCBI lineage: Eukaryota > Metazoa > Arthropoda > Insecta > Lepidoptera > Geometridae > Plagodis > Plagodis dolabraria. The sequence goes on along the minus strand of OY978447.1, from coordinate 16,546,703 downwards.
TTGAGACTTTTTATTTTTGATTCCAGAATAGAAATAAATAATTTTGGAGACAGCGGGTCGCCTTGTTTCACGCCTCGTCCGATGGAGAATGAAGGTCCTTTGGATTCTAATTTTATTTTTGCTGTACTATCTTTGTAAATTTTTATGATTATATCTATATACTCTTGTTCAACTTTCTGAGCTTGCAGGGCGGTCCAAATACTTGAATGTGACACAGTGTCAAAAGCTTTCTTATAATCTATATATGCAATGTAGAGCGCTCTTTGCTTCTCTTGGTATTTTTCCATTATTTGTTCTAGAGTATGTATATGATCGATTGTTGAGAAGCCTTTACGAAAACCTGCTTGTTCTATTGGTTGGTTTGCTTCTATTGTGACACTTATTCTTTTGTTAATTATTGAGGAAAACAGTTTGTAGATAACTGAGAGTAAGCTTATAGGCCTGTAGTTTGTGATATCTTTTGGATCACCTTTTTTGTATATTAAAATTATTTCCGACTCTACCCATTGCGATGGTACTTCAGCAGTTTTTAATATAAGATTAAATAAATGTGTTAATGAGGGAGTCAGTAGCGGCCAGGCAGTCTTTATAGCTTCATTTGTAATGCCGTCTGGTCCTGGGCTTTTATCTAGCTTTAACTTTTTTATTTCTTGTGTGATTTCTTTTTCAGTTATTTCTGTTATGTTTGTAGAGTTAATATTATTTGCAATTCTATAGCTAGTACCCTCGTTTCCCTGTTCTTTATATAGAGTTTTATAGAAATTTGTTGCTACATCAATGATCTCTTTTCGGTTATTTATGGTTTTGTCTTTGCAGTTAAGGCCATCTATCCAATTTTTGTTTGTTCTTAGTTCTCTAAATACCTTTTTTGAGCTTCCTACTTTCTCCAAATGTTTTTCGATAGTCTTCGATCTGTAGCTATTGTAGTCATGTTTAATGAGTTTACTTATAAGTTTATATAGAGCTGATAGTTCATTTTTTGTGGTTCGAGTTTTTACCTTAGCATGCTGATTTATCGTTACATTGAAATTAAAACTGCAATGTAATATATATTTATGAAATTGTTTTATAAAGGTCTTCATTCTGATACCCCACTCGATGGGTTTGGAAGAAAAATTTTTTTTTTAGTTCACAATATTGGGTCTAAAATCCGCCAGTTTGTTTTTATTTTTTTTATTTACCTAGTGTCACTTGGGTTATCAAGAGGAACCTAACCTATCTCTTACATAAACATCGGTCAAGCCGTTTAGAAGTTATGGTGGAATAAAGAAACTCACAACCATACATACATGAACCCTGAAAACATAACTCTCCTTTTTTATGCAGTCGTGTAAAAATAAGTCCATTTTAGGAATCATGACGCCCAGCACAACCTTGATATCAATTTTCAACCAAATCAGAGTAACTTTATTCACAAAATTTCTGGTTCTCAAGGACAAGGACACATAGCGGTACACACTGATAAGTGCTTGGCGACAGATTTTCAACTTGAGCGTGGTAGATAGCCAGGCACTCATTCGCAAGATGCCCTGCCACAATGCAAAATTAATGGTTCTTAAGGACACATAGCGGTACACACTGAAAAGTGCTTGGCGACAGATTTTCTTCTCGAGGGTGGTAGCTAGCCAGGCGCGTATTCGCAAAATGCCCTACCACCATGCAAAATTAATGGTCCTCAAGGACACATAGCGGTACACACCGATAAGTGCTTGGGGACAGATTTTCTTCTCGAGGGTGATATCTAACCAGGCTAAGTTTTATAATATATATTACAGTAGGATATTTTGATTGAAATAATATTTCATATTACGAAAATACCCGAACTTATCGGTAGTTGCATCGGTTAATTTTATTATGTGGGTAGCCAAGCGGTAACCTTTATCAAGCGGCCTTTTAATGCTCTCGTGATCTCCCGATTCAGACAGCTATTATCTGTTTCCAAAACCATACTATACTTTTTTACTATGGCGCGTGAAAACAATGCCATCGAGAAAGTTTTTTTTTATTTAGGGAGAACATACATGTTGACTGCCGCTGTTGGCTGTTCAACTCCATCATACTTTGCATTTTTAATTAATTGTTTTAACTTATTTCTAGCACGTAATTGACCGGCAGAATTTTGTTGGAGAAAACGACACGCGTCCTACCTCGATGACGCCTAGGCGGGCACTAAACGGAGTGCGTGAGAGCTTGAATCGTTAGATTTGTAGTTTTTTTTTTCTTGTTAAAAAACTATAGCTGAATTAGAAAATGTGGCTTCATACGTTACTAATAAATAACAAGCTCTATCTATTGGTATAAGTTCCACATGGTTTGATGATAGTATCTTTTAGTTCCAGTCATTTAAAAACCGAAATGGTGTCATGTTTGATAAAAAAAATTATCGAAGAAATTGTTCATAATCACGTTTTCGGCTTCATACGTTCCTGGAGAGTATGTTCAACTTTATGTAAATGATTTTATTTAATCTAAATTTTCAGTGCTATTTGTGTTACAGATTTTAAAAATGTTTAAAATAACTACAACAGGCCCTTAAACTACAAACAATACTATTTTTTTATTAGTATTTTTGACATGATTTCAAGTATGTTAAGCGAACATCACAATTACATACAGATTTTTAGAGCATCAAAACTTTCGTCTTGAACGGGATTTGAACCCCCTGGCTTTACGCACCAGTTATCATAACCGCTCGGCCATCGAGACTGCCTGGATAGACGAGAATTTTGTACTTACTCTAATTTTATTATTTGACCGTCATTTGGGGACGGTCCGCATCAGCTAGACTTCAACTGACCGAAGGAAGTGCCTTTTTAAACACTCGTAATGATGCATTTCATAATCGTATTTCAAAATGTAATTTCTAGCACTATTGCATGCTAACATCAAATTTACACGTTTTTGGAGCACTAAATTTTCGTCTTGAGCGCAATTTGACCCAGCGCAGCGTGGCGTTCCCCAGCTTGCTACAAAACAGAGCCAAGTAAGTAGTTACAGAACTTAATCATTTTTCATTATACAGGTTTATGGGAAAAATGCTAACAACGTCTTGGTTGACATCTGCTAGTCCTAACAAACATTTTGAGAATTTTTTTTTGTGTAAAAAAATGTTTTTTAATTATGATTTTTTATGTTATATTGCCTACTCTGAGCCAAGAGCGCCCGCCGAGGCAACACTGGACCGCGCCGTGCTCCCTTTGAATAGAGTTTTGAATATTTACATCGAGCAAAGTGATAAAAATATATGAAACAATACATTACATGCACAAAAAATTTTCAACATCAGGTGGTCCTCGTACTTATTCCGTCAAAAATAAAAAAAATATATATATATTTAAATAAAACAAACAATAACAATTACGTTTGTGTTTATGTAAAGGCTACAAGAACTAGTTTATAACAGAATTGATGTAACTTTTTTAAGTTAGTGTATGCGGTATGTATGCTATATGAAAATTTTAGACACTAATTCTGGTAAAGAGCGTGTGCATTAAAAACTCATGTTGGGTTTAGGACAGAAAAACTGCAATTTTTTTTACTTTTTGATATTTTAAATGAAAAGTAGAGTGAATTTTTTTTACATTTTGATATTTTAAATTTAAAGTAGAGTGTTTAACACGTATGTAAGTCACGGATTCCTACTTGAAGTGTTAAATTTACTTAAATAGGCACTACCTACTCATGTTATTATTATCATCAATATTAACCACTAATTATTAATTAAATAAACCGGCTAGCACTCACGGTGTTTAGTCGAAATCTCCGACCGGTGTTCGAACAGTAAAGATGTTCATTCTCAAGGAATGCGGGCAGCCTCGAGGGCTGCTTGACGCGCACTGGGGCAATATTTAATTAATAATCATGACAACTCACGTAAGTTTTTATGACAATATAACCACTAATTAATTAATCACTCATTGCCACTCGAACAAAATTCAACCTTATATTTCACAAATAATTCGATTCACTCAATTAATTTGAATTAGATGCTACTCATGTTATTATTATTGATTAATATTTCAGAAAACCCTCTTTTTTAGGGTTCTGTACCCAAAGGGTAAAAACGGGACGATGAGGTGATAGCTAGACAGTTGAAATTTTCACAGATGATGTAAAAACTTGCTTCCCTGCAGCAGCGAGGCAGTCGCAACAGCATTCTGCAAATGGTTGCAGCCAGGTCTGACTGCCTTATTCAGAATAAGTGGATGTGTATTATGATGGGTGAAAAACCTTAACTAGTTTAATGTGATTACTACTGATTACATATAAGAATTTAAATTTAACATTAGTTTAGTATCTATAATTCTATTTGCTCTGACATTTATGGACTTGTATTATGGATTTTATCTGAATTAAAATGATTAATAATTTCTGTTGCCGCTATAACAACAAATACAAAAAGTTGGCAAGTGCGAGCCGGACTCGCGCACGTTAAAACAAATAAAGGTTACAATATGAAGTCTAATGTTGTACAGCGAATGGTACGGAACCCTTCGTGCGCGAGTACGACTCGCACTTGGCCAATTTTCTTTTACTTTCCTTATATTCGAATGAAAAGTAGAGTTTTTAACACGTGTGAAAGTCATCAATTCCTACTCAAACTATACTCGTACCCTAAATACCTCGTATGGGAATTGATTTCTTCCGACCCTTGTATAACAATCTACTATTTCATTCATAGCAGACGCGGCTACTATAGACTTTCACAGCTAAAATTAAAACTGAAACTGACAAGAACAAAATATTACATAATGATATAAAAACTAACACTCAGCTCTTAGGCTCGTAATATCAATCTCCGCGAAGCTTATATTTGATCTACAGTTTAAACGCTTTCCATAATTCCAATGGCGTAACGCTGATCGATTAGTAAACTTAGATTTTTTTTTAATGTAGCAACACTTGGCACAATGTTCTTTCATTTCGGTTAAATGTGTCATAAAAATGACAACTTTGTGTACTTTGACAGACGGCGCGGCGGCAGACTCAATTCACCTAATTACTACGGAATTGTTTTGTTTGTGTTATCTTGTGGTATTATTTCGGTTCTGTTTTTCTCACATTAAAAATAAATACACGATTTAAATCATAAGTGCATTGAGATCACGTGTGCCGAACTTTTCCAAATCAGAAACTGAACTGTTAACGTCTCTTGTAAAAAATATTCACACGTTATTGAAAATTATAAAACTGACGTCGTAAATAATAAAGTCAAAGAAGAAACGTTGTTAAAACGGGCTGAAGATTTAAACAGTTTATCCGCTCTCGTATACCGAAATGATAAGACATTGAGGGATAAATACGAGAACATTAAAAAAACATGCAATAAAATGGTCAAACAGCTGATGGAGAGTAGGCATTTTGTTTTGACCCTGGATTAAACTCTAAATGAGAGTTTAACTGACCTCCCTCGATGGTTTAAACTTTATAATAGTTTAAACTCCCAATAACAGATTAACTGCCATTCATATTACGAAATAATCGATAAGGATGGTTTAAACTAAGACTCATAGATTAAACTGCGGTTGATATTACGGGCCTTAGTCACCAAAAAATAATTCTAGTATTACATTTTACGTAGGTATATGCATCAATGATATAGCCATAATTATTATCTATATAATTAGTACAGAATAAGCTTCAAGTTGTTAAAATTGATAATTTTGAAAGTTCTGCTCATAATTTTACCCCAATGTTCCATACTACCGATTATATCCTTCGCTATTTTTGATTTATGTTAATAATATAAAAATAAGATAAATTTATTCTTATTTTTAAAAAAGATAAGATTTAAAAACGATGACATTACATACCTACTTATTTTATTTTGGGGAATCTTATATCTAATACACCAAAAGTACCAACACAAGCTATTATACATATGGATAGTTGAATCGCATTTTTTTTATCCTGTACCTAAGCAGAATTGTATTTTTCAATGAATGTGGACTGCATACTTAAATAATTTAAAATATAGAAATCTAAGGATTTTGATTGGCTGAGAATAAATAAATAAGTTGTAATATGTTTATCTACCAAACGTTACTTCGCATAATTTATATAATAACGAGACGCATCCCTTTAGTTTCTAGAGCAACAATATGTATCACAAAGAGATATTATGCACAAAACCATTGATTTACATCACATAACAATCATTACTTATTATGTAAATTGCGTTCGTGTTTTGTGTTACTATTCATCATAGCCGGTAATGACACCATTAGGTAGGATAAGTATGAATCTGGTAAGAATGAGGCGCCTAGACCTCGTGACCGCGGCTCTTTGTTAGTTGTTATCTCTGCCACTTTTCCTCTCATCTAAACTAGCAATATAAAAAGTAGGTATACATTGGTGGAAGGTCACGCCTCTCAGAGAGAGCAGTTTGCTTTGATTAATTAACTTTTTACAATACAAACTCATTTGTCTAGGTACTTACTGAAGTTATATTTTACTAAGTAGATAAGGAGGTACCCACTACGGCAAATAAAAACAAAACATCAGGTGCCTATCTAACAAGCAGCTTCTCACATAAATCATAATTTTTTGCATCAGCCTTAGTGGAAAATTGGCCATATCCAGCAGCAATATATAGAAGGTAGGCCTGGGCCATTAATGTCACCGCTTAACAGAAGACAGAGATATTCTGCATGGTTTTACAAATTATTGGAGCACAAAATGTTAAGCCCCGGGCGGGAATCGAACCTGCGTCCTGAGATTTTGCGCCGGATGCCTAAACCGAGTGGATATGATTTTCGTTTAGCACGCGATAATGCTTGCAATCTTCTTAAGAAAAATAAAGAGTTCTTCTGGTTCTAGGTAAAAAATATTGAACATAGTGTTCTTAGTTATATATACTTTTTGCCTCCTAGTTGTTGTAATCCACGGTGGTAGGGCATTTTACAAACGGCCGTCTGCTTATAGCTACCACCCTCACACAAGTATAAAATCCAGTATCATGCACCTAATGAAGTTTCGCTGATTTGTGAGTAATTATATACTAAACAAATATGTGTTAAAAAATTTAATCGGACAATTGCTACCATTTTAAAAGTATTTGCGCATTTCGGACGAACAAAATAGCCGCACCTTTTCCCCGACTTCATTCAATTCATGTCTTGTTTTATTTTCCTTTCCATATTTTTGCTCAGGTTATAGTCTATCCTTTGACCATTATCTCACCTGACGGACTGAACATGTGGTTGAAGATGTTGCTCAGTCTAACCTAGAATTACTGGCTAGAAGTTATTAATTACGTTAGAAGCTTGGCGACAGATTTTCTACTTGAGGGTCGTACATAGCCAGGCGGACATTTGCAAAATGCCCTACCACCATACATAATATGTTCCTTATTGATCTGAATCGCCACATATGCTTTACCGCCGTCGACCGCATCATGACTTACGATCAGGTAAGATAGTGGTCTAAGACTAAACCTATATTATATCCGCAATAACTTATGCAAAATATAAATAATATTGGGAAGTTTGGAAATTGTGTCATAGGGTAAAAGACTGGTGTAAAGAGGTGTCATTCTTATTACAAGATTGATATCAATTTCTATTTGAAAAAGCGTCGGTTTGTTAAGACGAGGCTGCGGAAAAAATACTCTCATTCGACTAGTTTTTTTAACCAACTTAAATATGCAATCGACACGTTAACTTAAATATTTGATTTTCAAACCTTTTTCTATCCGTTGTTAAGACAGAAACACATTTGAAAGAAATTTACTCGATAGTTTTAATTTTTTTAAATGAAGCCTTTTCTTTAAATTATTGGATTTTTCTTGGAAACTACGTCAGTTACATATCAATAATAAATACACATAGAAAGGAAATGTAGTTTATTATCCACTGTAAAAGTAAAATTTACCTAGAGTTATTAGTATTCTCATAATAAATTAAATTGTGTTTTAGACTTACGACCTTTAGTTCTGTGCAGGATTACGGTCAATCGGAAGATTCGATATTCAACCTTATTAGCTTACGCTTACGAAATAAAATCAATGCGTAAGAGCTGTCCTTCAGTGCCGCGCTGTGCGCCGTTGGACGTGGACCTGTCGCTCGCGCGCTATCACCTGAGCAGTATAAATACGTATCTTGGTAGGTATATCAATCAATATGGGAAATAAAGATAACTAAAAAATAAAAAAAGGAAGCAGAAGAGTCGATACAAAGACTTTGCAAGAATTATGAGAGAGGCAAAAGCGTATAATATTTCAGTTTTTTTTTACCTATTGCACCTATGCAAATTTAATATTCGTTTGTGTTTATTCTATTCATGAAACATACTATCTCGACCGAACTAAGAGATTCTATACCAACTAGGTTTCCTATAGTACTGTAATGGAGCTGTAAAATAACTATATGTCGTACTAATCTAAGTATGATTAGTAGGGTACTATAATAATATCTGGTATATGTATAATTATGGTCTCACCTGATGGTAAGTGATGTGGTTGAAGGTGCCAAACAGGTGTAAACAAAAATTATCTGGCTCTAAAGTACAGCTGCCGTTCAACCGTAAATGGAGTTGAGTGTTGCTAAATAATAATAACACAAGCGTAGCAAATCAAAGCATTTGGTTTGGTGGGTAGGTATATCGCAATAAAACATCGAACATTCTTTATGTCCCTCAAGACTAGATGTAGATTTATATCAATGAAAGAATATTCAGAATCAGGCAAGTAGGTATATATTCAAGAGATTATCTACAAAGTCACCTGCATAGGTACTTTTAAATATACATTTTATCACTTAGACATGTACATATAAGTATCGATTTATACAAAAATAATAGAGTGGAATAAATAGATTGTGTATATACTCGTATAATAAAAAAGACTGTGCTCAAAAATGCACCTTCTTTCTCAGAAAAAAAAATAATAAATCAGTCGAAGTCCGAGATCACTCGGAACAGGGAGAACTGTCGGAGTCGCCATCTCATATTATAAGTTTAGACTGTTCTTCCACTACACGAAAATAAGTGAGTAATTCTTTGAACATAAAACTTTAGTATTGCTAAATTTGCAAATTTTATTCACAGGAAATTTCGTAAAGGAAATATTTTATATACTACCTATATTAGGCTAAAAATTATTTTGACCTATCCATAGCAGAGCAGCAGGTAAAATTAAATAAAATAACGTATAAATGTATAAATACAATGAAATTTTCTTTTTTACACTGAAAAAAAAACTTTACATTATTATCGCCCTGCACTTGTCACACCTCTGTAGGATCGGTATAAACAATATATTTTTTCTGAGTACCTACACATAAGACAACGCATTGACATAATTGTGCGGAGTAAGACTTAAATTTTATGGCCAGCCTCCTATCTGAAGCAATACTCCTTTGCGAATGCCATCGTTGATACGTATTATACTTGCCTTCACCCCCTTTTCGGTTATTAGGGTATTAGATAGATGGTAAAGAGCGATGTTGTACTCTTGACGTGCAAAAAATCTGACGTGCAAATTATCTGAATATATATATTTAAATTCATTTATTCATATTCCCAAAACCCCCTTTCTGAAGGCCGAGCTTCAGCAGGGGCGGAGCAATTTGTATGGTGGCCGTCTTGAAATCGCCATTTTGGATTTTTGACAGGTGTCATTCGACTGCTCTCCCGACATTTATCCTTACAAATTATATTACAAATTGTGCGAAATTGATTGTCGGACAAACAGAAATGTACAGTTGCTTTTCTGAAGGCTTCAGGTAACTGATTGTCTGTAAAATGTATTTTGCAGGTATATATATCAATCAAAAATCTGATTGATATTATCAAACTGAAGGCTAAATGCACATTTTGCATGGTGGTAGGGCACTTTGCGAATGCCCGCCTGGCTAGCTACCACCCTCAAGTAGAAAATCTGTCGCCAAGCACCTAACGGTGTGTTCCGGCAGCTGTCCTTGAGAGCCAGTAATTCTAGGTTAGCCTGAACAACATCTTCGACCACATCATCACTTACCAACAGGTGAGATAGTGGTCAAAGGGTAACCTATCAGGCATAAAAAAAAAAAAAACATTTGTAATATAACTAAATGCTAATTTGCCGTGTAGTATGGAGACAACAAATTAAAAATAGAAATTCTACAAAACTATGAAGAATTTTGGTCAAAAAAAATGGAGACAAAACTAGTCACATTCTATATGAACTCCCTTCTGCCCGAGCTGGTCGATCCCCACCACCCTAAGAAAAGACTGATCCGGGATCAAGAATATGCGGATACTTCTAGAAAAAGATAAAATCAAGAGGAGGCTGTCGAGGGTGACTTGCAACATCAAAGTGCAAATGCTTCAGTACTTCCTCCCGCCATAAAAAGAAGACTTGACTTAATGTTGTCTTAGGTTTTCGCGATTGTTACACATAGTAATTAAACAACATTTAACGGTTTAAATCGCGTATATTTATCATTATTTTTGTCCTGACGTTTCAAACACTTTGCAGTGATCGTGGTCACAGGGTGACGATCGGGGGGACTGCAAACTTGAAAAAAAACTTGACTTTCCGTTCCGATACTCGTTATTTCTCACGTACACTTTTGCATATCATTAATTCTGTATAATCATTAATACTGTATAAATTGAAAATAATATATTTTTTATTTCATAAATGTTTTTTGTTAATTTATATACATCTTAACTTAATTTGTCTATAACCACTTACTAACAATCTAAGAATCCACTGTTTTTATTTAAATGTCTAATTTAGTCACCTGTTCCAGTGCCACTCACTCTCTCACTTATCTGCCATGTTGCATTAAAAGAAGCTTGTATAACATGTTGTCTACAATGTTTCTGCAGTTGTGTTATTTTTTAAAAACCCTAAGTTTAAGGCCATTACAATTGCGTATATAGACTCTTCTGCAAGTTTGGTAAAAAATCTTATCCTGCTGTTTAGAAGTGGCTAGATCTATATCTGGTTTGTCTATCTAATTTTTACCATAGTTGGTATCTAAAAGCAGAGTGGTAGTAAAATAACACCTTTCTGTTCACCAGTGTAACTGAAAAATAAAACGTAATAGGATGTATACGAACATATTTTCAACATTAGTAATTAATAGTTAAAAATTATATGATAGCAATAAAAAAACAACCTACTTTATATTATTATGGGAACGTGTACCGTAGCACAGTTATGAAAAACTATAATTCATATTTGTATGACGAGTCATGGTAAAATATATTGTCCACAACTAACATTTAATCAAATCAAATCCATTTATTTCAGGTCAATTGTACCCATATTCACCGAATATAATATAATGTTATGCTCATTCAATTTGATGGTATTTTACTTTATTCTAATGATGTGTAATCTGATTAATCGCATTCCAAGATACTGAGAACAATGTTGATTCATTCATAAATTATCGTCCACGCCAAGGGGTAATGAAATTTTTGTAGTAAGTTTAATCAGTAGAAATCACTCGTTACTACGGAAAATTTAAAAACACCCCCCATTTATCAATATATATCGTGCCGTTTGGGCTGATATGTACCATTATCAAATTCCGACCCTTGTCTCACTTTATTTTGGTTTGGTGCAATATGTTTTCTCTATAAACACAGAGACTGCGACAACAACATAGCAAAGAAAAAAAAAGACTTGAAAACAATTTTTTTAATTAAAAAGTCTGGTAACTAACTGGTTGATATCGGTGCAATATGATCTCAATTTTGTGCTCATGTAACTGACTTAGACAGGTTATTTGATATACTGATGACTACAGACTTTACTAGAGAGATTATTATTCACATATTATTATAGATTTTATCACTATTTAACAATAACTTTCATCTATATTCATAGTTACCACTTGCCACTTACATTAGTTGCTAGAAGCACTGCGATCGTCAAGGCATTTTGGCAAATTACTTTTTAGTAAGTTTGACTGTAACTGGCAAACCTTTCGACCGATGTTGATGAAATTAAAATGAAACCAATGAAGAGTTAAACTGTACTAGCAAATAAATAATCTTCAATATTGTAAGGTTCAGTAAAAAAGTTATGTGTGGTCAAACAAAAAAAAAAAATAGACAAGTCAATTTAAGAACCCTCTTTCTTTTGGGAAGTCAGTTAAATATGAATAATATATATACCAATACATTCATACATAATAATATATACCAATAAAGTCGAGCAGACATGATCATATTGTAAAAAGTAAAACTTTTGGCTTTAGTTTTATAAGCTACTGTCGACCGTAAGAATAATTTTGGAAAGTAAATCAAATAATCAATTTCTTACTAAGAAATATTAGTAATGTTGATAAAAATACAAACGTGACATCAATTTCAGTATATACAAAGTTACTATGTATCGAAATGCGTCACGTGAATAAGATTATAAAAAAAGTTGAAATCGTCTCAATGGTATCTGTGTTCGCGAATCTAATTTCAAGTACACAAATATTTTTTTAAGCGAGACGCGTGCGCCGCTGCACATCGCGTCGTTCGGTGCAGCGGGGATCGTTGCGCCGCATGGGCGGAGCTAGCGTGGGAATTATTTTTGACTGCCTGGACTTAATATCACTGCTCAAAATATATTTTCCACAATAATCACTAAAAGTACCTATACTTATTCATAATGAGAAAAATTTAAGTAATCGTGTTTCCAAAGTGTATGATTTATAGAATGAATCCTTATATATAATATATATTAATTACATAACTCAAAATTAAGAAATAAAGATACAGCAAGGGATCAAACGAACCACAAGTTCTCATTTCCGGGTGAACAATTTGGCTGGACTGCTTGCTGTGATCAGATTGATCAGCAACCACGACATTTAACGGCTGCTCAGCTGATAAGTTGAATAAACGACAACGTCTTCAGAATATGCAATGAGCGTTTGGCTCATAATCGTATCTCTACGGCCTATTGTTTTCCCATTCGGAATTATTTAGCTACGAATTCGTCTTACCTTAGAGTAAGTGCCTACATAGTAGGTACTCGTAATTACTCAGTACTTGTGCAGACGTTTCCGGCTACTCCATTAGTTTAGGATATTGGTATGAAGATGATAGAAATATCATCTTTCCTTCCGGACTGATACGTGCTGATGTAGCTGATATGAAGGATGGATAAAAATATTTATCGCAATCTAACGGGATCGTCAGTCCAATATATTTTCACCGAAACATTAATAAAGAAGGTAAAGTAAAGAAATCTCTAAGAGCATAAATTGTGGGGTCCTTTAAAGTATTACCGCTAGGAAGGGGGCTGGTCAAAACAGAAGTTATGACCGGCCCCCATACCAAAGGTTCAACTTAAAGTTTGCGGTAATATATTGATCCTTTTCCCAAACACAGTTTGACTAATTAAAGCCTTTTTACGTCTCTGAGCGCATAGTATATTATATGGCATTTCAATTCGTGACCTGTAACAAATTGCATCTGTTATAGGCAGAGGTTTGTGCGCTTAACACCAGGTGGGCTTCGAGCTTGTTCCATCACAATAACTAAATATATAAAAAAAAATACAATGCATGTGAAAATTGGTTTACTTTGTACTAAATTATTTGCTTCATTTGTGAATGTTTTTTGTGAATGCCTAGAAACTTTTTTATATGTAATTCATCAATGTATTTGTCATTGTAATTAATATTTAAAATATCAAAATTTGAATAAATATTTTTAAAAGTCGTTAGGTATAATATGTGTTTTGTACAATTTTATTTTAAAATTATTTTTTAGAAACAATTCTATTATTAGTTCCAAGGAGTGATTAATGTGGTTTTCAGGTTCACCGATTGTCATAAAAAAATGCAGTGCTGTCATCTGCAAACCTATTCTGATGTTCGATAGAACTGTGAAAATCATTTATGTAAACTAAGAATAACAATGGTCCTAGTATATGTGTATATCCTAGTGCTCTTTTGATTCCCTCTCTAACGCTCAGGATTCTAATTTAAATTCACTCGCTGCGCTCGTGATTCAATTTTAGATTCCTTCGGTCATCAAAATTGAACACGCGGTTAAAAAGCAACTTTGCACTCTTGTATAACAAATAATAAGTGTTGCCTAGCCTAAGCTAAGAGCTTGTCGTCTCTTCGGGTAAATCGGGTATCAAGCAAATCAAGAAGTAGGGATCATAGTATATCATTTTTATTCAATAGATTTGAATATATAATTTTATTCAAAATCATAAACTTTAATCTTTAAGTAATAAAACAACGCCTAGTACCTACCTATCTCTTTTCTCCTATTTCTACTACGAGTAGCTTGAGCTTTTACTCCAAAGAGCGGCTTTACCTCACAATCTCGTAAAGTCAATCGATATCTGCATGAAATGGTGCTTTTTATTTGATAGTGTGGAAAAGGTTTTTATAATTCGAACATTAGTAACAGTTCATGAAAAATAATAGTGCCTAATTACATTGTGAGGGAAGAAAGTGACCGATTCCCATAGAGGGTGTACTACTTAGAAACCCAAGGCGCAAGAGTGGGCCGTAACATATGAGGAGTAGGTGAACAAAACGTCACATTTCCGCTTTTAAAGATTTTACAGAAACTAAAAAAAACTGCGTGGCCTTTTAGCCTTAAGACATTAAGCTATATTTTTAGGATCAAATTAGACAAAAAATCAATATAATTTACGCATCTTTTATCTTATCCGTATTATTTATTTATATAGGTTTTTTGTTATTTGCAATATAAAATTGCAGAAGTGACGTTTTGTTGGGTAATAAATAAAAGGCTAGTTTGGTGGGCCACTTTATGGAATAGTAACTTTCTGATAGGGATACCCATGGGAATATGACATTTATTGAGACAATAAAATTAAAAATTTGCTCTGTAAGTTAATCTTAAAATTATCACGAATTGAATGTGAACGGGACAATGTTCAAGAGAGACACAGTCACAGGATTCGTTTATTTCCTCATCACCGTCACCCACTTCGCCGTAGTCTTCTCCATTTATTATCAGCTTGAACCAGCCTAATTCTTCCCTATTTGACCAATTCTTTATATTAAATATTTTGGTCAGCAACGATTTCACGTCTTTTTTTGGCACTGCTTAATATACACGCCCAATTCGCAGTGTTCTCAAAGTAACATTCTCAAAAGAATTGCGTCTTTTTAGCAAATTTAATATGGGCTCATCCCCCGAGCTAAATCTATAATTTTCAAAACATTGCACTCTACTATCTACAATGCCATCTGGTTTGACATGTTTTTTTTAATTTTGGATTTTTTCAATCCTCTTGAAGCTATTTTCAAATCCTTTAATATCACGTAAGTCCCAATCGTTGCCTAAGACGTGTACTTGCCCGAATTTTGAGTAATACTCATTATACTCTGCTTTTTGTGGTAATTGCTGGATGCACTTTCAGCTCCCTTTCAACACGCCCAAATACTCCATCTGCAGGAAGGAACGAGTGTCCGCGAACATGATACGTTATCACGATTTCATTGAAGTGTTGTGGGCATACATGATAATGGCCATAAACTTAAATTTGACATAATTTTCCTCTGAAAGCGATGCCCATTATGGAGTTTGAATTATGTACATTTTTAATTCAAACTCCTTATCCTTTCATTAGGTACCATTCGAATTAGATAGACAATATGGCCTAAGGTAAAGTATAAATTTACTCTCAATATTACCAATTTATCAGTTCAACATAATTTAATTTTACTTTTTAATATAAATTAACACTAATCATGTATGTAACTGTTTTATTAAATAGGTATTATTATAACTAAATAGAGCGAATGCTAAGCGATGTTTTCGCTGGTTGGTCAGTATTCTATTGGATGGACCAATATACCTTCCAGCCAGCGGGCCTTGAAACAGGCAACCCCAGAATACAGTTTCGGGAATTCACCAGGCATTTCCAAATTTTCCAATTAGCCAACTACCTATGCAATGGAAGCGCTGGACAGTCTCAGAGAAATCTCATCCATCCGTTTTGAATGCTTACTGTATTATTTACTGTTGTACTTGTACCTAGGGTTTTCCTCGCTGTAGAAAGGTGAAATATTGAGCTTCGCTCGGCAGCAAAGTTATTTTGCATCTCGCATATTTGAAACCTTGTTTCCTCAGAGTTCGATAAAAGTATTCGGTCCAAATACCTAACAATTTGTCAGCTTTACCTGACAATTTTCTGATGAAGAATAAAGTTATGAAAATAAAATGATTAAATTACCTACTTAATTGTAACATCTTCTGCTTTTAGCTAATAAGTTAAAACGTAGATACACAAAAATTTTCACCAGCACCAAATTTTATTTTATTGAAAAAAGGTAGAAATGTGTCATTGAGTGAGCTCCGAAAAGAATAGGTACCTACTAAGTAAGTATTTAAGTACCTACTTTATCGCTCTATTAAAGAACAATTATTTTACGTCGATTACCTGCATACCTAACTGTAATATTTAATTATAATTTATTAGTTTACCTTTTGTGAGCCTGCAAAATTCCTCGATTTCGATATAATTTTGGATAATAGCTGTTTATTTATTATCATAATAACTACAATTTTTGTAATATACCTACATGACTGACAATACTAAAAAATATAGAATGGGTAGGAACTTACCCTGGTGACTTCTGTGCCTTTGCGTCTTTGTATATTACAGCTAGAGCACAAAAAATAGCAACCTTTAAGTTCATATTTGACGGAAACTAAAACATCGATAAGAACTAGCAACGCGAGGTTTCGCGCGGATGGCGGTCGGTCCGCTTCGCGTGATTGATTCGCGAACACTGCGCGCACGCCGCCTGCGAGCTAATGCCTGGAAAATGAAGGCTGCGCAGCCGCAAACAGCGTCGATACTTACTTGCTAGTAAGTAGGTATGTATACATATAGCTAATGTTCCTACCCGAACCGACCCATGTGGTGTCCGTATAATATGTCTTCTCTGACAACTCCAGATAACCATAGGCATACCTAGGTTGAATATGGCCAATTGGATAGTAGGTATAGCCACATCTCGATATTTCTAAAACGCAAAATTTTATAATATTTTGTATCGTTACATGTGCGCAGACGACCCATTCTATTTTTATTATATAAAATTATTCTAAGGAAACAAATGTTAAAATATTAAAGAAATAACAACTGTCCCTTTTTGCCAAAATAATATCTATATCTAATAATAATTCATTGTTGTCATTTTATTTAGGTTTATAGGTATACTACTTTACACTATACCAACTATCGGGCAACGTAGATAAATGAAAATTCTATTAAAGCCAAAAACAACCTCGAGTGAAAAAGGTAGAAAGTGACCATATAATGAAATCAGCTAAGTTAAGCAATGTCTGCTGCGATCATGAGTTGGATGGGTGACCACTAGCGGCATTACTACTAAGCACTTCCAGGGTTCACATCATTACTTGCTATGAAATGAAAGTGGTCAAAGGTTAGCCTAGCAGCTTATTTATTACTTCTTTATAATATTAGTGTAGAGAGATTAGTTCAGGATGTATATAAAGCACAAATAAAATATTTTATCTATATATTTCAGTTTCATATCAGCTTAGTTTTGAACAGCATGAGGTTGCATGCAATTTACAGTATATGTAATGAAGTTCAGGTCCTGCAGTAAGTTGGTCAATCTGTGAAAATGCCGTTCGGTATAAGGAAGAGCACCTTCGATAAAACCAGTGAGTGTTGGTACTTTGAGACTTCCTACGATTAATTCTGGAGCAAGTATACTGAACACAAGCTGGGCAGCATGGCAGTTCTTATTGTTTGTATTCCATTCAGCAGCAAACCTTAGCAATGACTCTTTCTGTGTGTTGTTGATTTCTTTCAGAGTTTCTTGGAGCTTCTCATTACCACCCTTCAAAACTTCATTCACAATTTTCAGCACATGAAGGGGTCTGTTCATTCTTATTGCCAACTTCAAAGCCTTAACCATCTTTTTGTCATGCAGTAAATTCATCAGTTCCTGTTCCTGGAGTATCATTTCTTCCCTCTCCTTTAATCTTTTTTCTCTATTCTCTAATGTGACATCTTTTAATTTAACTAACTTGGAATCAGAACCTCCTGTAACAATAATTGATTCATCATTTGTCATGGCTAATGCCCAAACTTTGCCATCATGGTTGTCTAGCGACATTTTGCATTCTGATGTTTTAATGTTCCATAACTTCACAAGACCATCAGCACCGCTAGAAACAATTTGTTGGCCTCTACTAAGAAACTCGATTTTTAGCACAGAGCTTTCATGCCCTTCAAATGTTTTGAGACAGCTCAAATCAGCTATGGACCATAATTTGATGGAACTATCTGCAGAAGATGTTATTATAACTTGATCTACTGGGGAGAATTTCACACACCATACACCTCTTCTGTGCCCTTTCAGCACACCCAATAGAGTTAAGTCCTCTGTCCAAAGTTTTGAAGTCTTGTCTTGGGATCCAGTAGCAATCATTTTATCATTAGGTGAAACAGTGACACAATTTATATCCATTTGATGTGCAAGTTCAGTATATGTAGATTTAATTTTTTGATCACAAATAGAGAACTCTTTGGGTACACTCCATACTTTTAAACAATTATCTTGGCTGACAGATGTGAAAAAAGAACTTGATGTCTGAGCAGTAGATACAGACCCTACAGAGGCAGTGTGTCGAGCGCCCACTCCAATACAAGTGATTTCATTCTCAGGTGTCTGAAGCCAAATTCTTACTGCATTGTCTTTAGCTGAAGACACAAACATTTCAGGTTTGGTTGGAAACCTAGCCAATGCTAAGACAATATCTGTGTGGCCTTTAATTATTTGACAATTCATACTATTTACTTCATAGTATTTTAAATCCCTGCTATTTGTAGCAACAATAATGTGTTTCTCTTCTTTACCAATATATATAATGTCAAGTACCTCATCAGTAAAACCAACCATTTGCTTAACACAGTCAAATGTTTCGAGCTCGTGAATAATTATATTATGATCAGCTGTAACAACTGACAACATGTTCCGTACATTATTGAACATAAGATGGGTGATAGCCAAGCCACCTTCATCAGAAGCTGCTGACACAACACTGTTGCTTTGTTCAAACATTTGTCGACTTAATAGCATGTTCCAAACTTTAATAACTCCCTTTTCACCAGCACAGGCAACATAAATTCCTTCTGTTTCTAGTTTCTTTTTAAAGTTTGGTATCTTAAATGATGATGGTAGAAGAACTATGGCTTCAATACTCTCATACACAGGAATTACTTTAAGAGCTTTGTTGTCATTCATATTCCAGAGTATGAGAACTCGGTCCCTTCCTGAACTAACCATATGTACACCATCAGGACAAAACTGCAAAGAAGTGATTTTACTGAAGTGCCCTGGATAAATTAATAGCTCTTTGCCTGTTTTAGAATTCCATGATCTAATTTTGGTGTCATCTGCAGCTCCAAAAATAAGCAGTTTTGATGCATCTGGGTGATACTTTAAAACAGAGAAAACGCCTATGGCACCTCGGAGACTGCTTGTGCAAGTATTGTGAGATAGATCCCAGAGTCTAATATTGCCATCTGACCCACCTGAAGCAACATTTTCATCTGATGACTCAAAAGTCAAAATTGCAACTGGACCTTTATGCCCTGATCTCCAAACTTTTTGTTGCATGCCAGTTTCTCTATCCCACAGCTTCATAAGACCACTTTTATGAGCTGTTATAACTGTTTTATTATTGTGAGACATTTGGAATGTGCATATTTGATCGCTTTCTGCATCTGTATCTGCCTCGCCAATTACTTGTATAGTAGACAAGGTGTTCACATCTACTACTTTGACAACATCATCACATTGGCACAATAAGTGAGCACCATCAGAGCTCCAGTTAATATTTCCACCTGTGTAAAATGCTGTGTATTCTTCCGTTTTCTCATATCTGGAAAATTATATTAGGAAGGACTTTAGAATCAGTATACATATCTACTATAGGAAGGGGTGGAGGGGGATGTACCGGAAAACATTTTTTTTTTCAAATAATAATAGTTAAAAAACATGTTTATACCTACATACACTGACAGGAGTTTAGTTAGATATGGTAAATGTTAGTACATATTACGTATTGTGGTTAGGGGGAGGGAGGGCGGAATATTCCTCACTGAAGGGAGGGGGATTTCAGAAACCAAGATTTTGAATACTCATGAAATTATTATTAAATCCCTATGCCTTTGCAGCTTCAGTTTTGGAAGGTGCTTCAGTTGCAGTTTTGGAAGGTGTTTCAGTTGACGGGTGCTTCGATTCGGTTCTGTCACACCATACGACCTAATCTAAGCCACCTGAATAATTCGCGGTATTTTGAATCCATTAGGCTATGTCGTGTACTTAGTAGAAGTGCAAAATACACAAATAATCAAGGTTTAAATTAAAACTTTAATAACTAATTTCTCAAAAACTATTCATTTCCGGGAGATAAAATTTCTTGTGATTATTTAAAATAACTATATCTAACTGCAAAAAAAGAATGAAGGTACATTGTGGTGTATACCGATTCTAAAGACGAGCCTTATATTAATATATTTAATTCACAGTTAAAGTCAAAACTGTGCAAAACAAGGTGATGGTAGAGTTACTAGCTTACAAATATATAAAATGTAATAACTATTCATAAGTACCAATGGCTTCACATGGCATTATACATATTTTAAAATATTGTATGCAGTTACGATGCTTCAAAATTTCGAAAAATTACACCAATTTCAATTCATACAGCGAAAACCTCGCGGAAGACATGCAGAATACATAAAAATTTACCAAATATTCGTATGACCATATTTTACTCACACTTCTTTTAAGGATGCCATTTTCCTCTTACACTATGTATTTACGATTTTACGAATAAGTATTAAGTATGTTATGTAGTCAGCGAATAAAGGAAAGAGATAAATGTGAAATGAAAAACATTTAGGCAAAAATTCTAACATGAACACAAATCACATTGTTTTTAAATTTATCACACACTTCCCACCCACAGAGTACAGACTACTGGGGTGCGTTCTTATTTGTCGTCCGACGACGTCCGACGACGCCCCGAGCGTTTTTATATGCCCGGGGCGATCGTCCGATGATCTTCCGGAGCGTTCTTATATATCGCTCGACGACGCACCGGTCGCCCCACGAAATCGGTGGATAAATATCGCCCTGACGTTTCATTTGACAGTTGGGACTTGATTTTTCTTTGTTTTAAGTTACTTTTTGTTTACGTAGACTTCTGTTTACAAAATTGTATTATTATTATTGTTATATTTTGTATGTTTGTTTTAGTTGTGTGTCGTGGAAAAGTACATAATTGTAAATACCTACATTTCTTCTGAGTCAGTGAAACATTTTAAGTAGTGTTCTTGATACAGATATGATACAGAGCCGTTCTTAAAAGGCGGATGACGAGCGTCGCTCTGCTTGGAGCGATCATCCGTCGTCGGACGACGCCCCGAGCGTTTTTATATGCCCGGAGCGATCGTCCGATGATCATTCGGAGCGTTCTTATATATCACTCGACGACGCACCGGTCGCCCCACGAAATCGGTGGATAAATATCGCCCTGACGTTTCATTTGACAGTTGCGACTTGATTTTTGTTTGTTTTATAGGTTACTTTTGTTTACGTAGACTTCTGTTTACAAAATTGTATTATTATTGTTATATTTTATACGTTTGTTTTAGTTGTGTGTCGTGGAAAAAGTACATAATTGTTTTGTCAATGTCATTTCTTCCGAGCGAGTGGAACATTTTATGAAGTGTTCATGATACAGATATTTTATGATACAGAGCCGTTCTTAAAAGGCGGATGACGAGCGTCGCTCTGCTTGGAGCGATCGACCGTCGTCGGACGACAAATAAGAACGCACCCCTGATCAGAAAGAAAGATTGTGACAGAAGTCAGAACTCACAGACCAATAAGCAAGAGGGTGGAATACATGTGGAATATAATAGATCCATATAGTGTTACGTTCCTTCTGACATGGTTGAGTTTGTTAGAAAGAGGTTTGCAATAGTTTACCTTCAGACTGGCTGTTATGACAGAATATTTGAATAGAGCGTGTACGGTTCTCTATCAATATAACTATTGTTTCGTGTGTGTCAAATATTTTTCTAGAGATTCTTACATGAAAAAAATAAATAACTATTTATGTAATCTAATTGTGTTATTACATGTTATTCAAAGTAAGCAGCTCTGCTAGTGGACGACTCTTAGAGAAGAGTCAAATATTAACAGGTTATGGACTTATTTCGCGCTTGTAAAATGAATAATATGTGAATACATTCTGTACTAGAGAGAAGAGAGTACCCAATTAGAGAAGAAAAATGAGGACACAAGTCCCGTCGAGTACGAGTTCCGCGCTTCCGTCTATCGAGAAATTACAAGGGAGTAGTAATTTTGATACGTGGAAATTCGACGTCGAGTACATATTAGTCAATGATGATCTGTGGAAATATGTAGAGAGTTCACCATCTAAAAAAGATGATACAGCTTCGAAGCGTGGCGATCAGAGAGCACGAACGAAAATTTGTCTACTAATAGAGAATCATTGCAAAGTTCACGTTCGTAAAGCGAAAACAGCATATGATATATGGAATAATTTAAGGTCAGCATATGAAGACAAAGGCATCAACAATAGATGCAGGCTATTGTCAAGACTGGTGAGAAGAGTCAAATATTAACAGGAAGTAGGCTATCAAGTCCATTGAAATGTTACAATTTAAGGACCGAATATTGAATTTTATTTTTAAGACATGTGTCTATAGTAGCTTAACCTCAAGTTTGTGGGGTCACAACACTTGTCTCCCGGCCACCATCTTGGAAAAGGGGGTGAAAACACTTATTTCGTGATATCTCGGAAACTATGCGTCTTACAAAAAAATCTACAGCCCATAATTTGTAGCAAATTATATTTCCTACAAATATGTTTATATAACTTTTTGCCCTACATTAAAAATTTAAGAACTTATAAGCAAAAATGTGAGAAGAATTTTATACAATTTTTTTGCTCTAACACATTTTTTTTCTTTATTTACAAAAAATATACCTGAGAACAATCTTGTTAATTATCTTTTGAGGAATTTTTTTAATTTTTTAAATTCAATTCATTGAAAACAGTTTTACAGCGCTCCAAAGTTGATCAGGTTCGTCAATGCTCATGAGAAACCGGTTGAAAAGAAATGTTTAACTTATTATATTTTTTTAATGTAAATAAATTCTTTGAAAAAAATTATTTAATTCGTACAAGTTTTCTTATTAATTCCTAGCTGTTTTCCATACCATAAAACTTAACAAATTTAAGTTACCGAAGGATAACCAGGTAGAAAATGTCTGAGTTACCGTTTGGGGACAAACGAACATCTGCCTGCTAAGACTATTATTATTATACGTAGGCTTAGCTGTTTCCTCTACCTCATTTTATTCTCTTAGTTGAGCTACATTTTTGGCCACGTATAGACATATTGAAATTTGTGGATATTATTTTCAGTTAAATCAATTAAACTGCATGTTTTGAAAAAAAAATCCTCAAAGATTGTTCTGGGGTAATTTTTTTGTAAAATGTATAAAAAAAGTTATAGAGCATAAAAAATATTTTTGCTTATAAAATAACTTCTTTAATATTCAATGTAGGGCAAAAAGTTATATAAACATATTTGTAGACAAAACAATTTGCTACAAATTATGTTCTGACAATTTTTTGTTAAACGCATAGTTTCGGAGATATCTTGAAATACGTGTTTTCACCCCGATGACGGCTGGGGGACAAGGGTGGCGACTCCACAAACTTGAGGTTAAGCTTCTATGGACTCGTCACACACGTCCCTAAAATAAAATTGCGTCCTCTAAAAAATACAAAGCTTATGTAACTTTTCAATGGACTAACCGGCGCGCGCCGCGGCAATCCGCGATATAATTACCTCCAGAGGCGGCTTTAGGGGGTGGTAGACAGGGCAATCGGCCGGGGCCTCGCTCTAGCAGAGGCCTCGCACCTTAAATATAGATTATATATATATATATTTACGACGAAAATGGATCCCAACCTGCGGATCGGCTGGTGTCTTCCTGTGACTTCCAGGAACCCAGTCGATTACGCCACGACGACGTACGTGGTAAAGTGTGGGGCTACGGGGATTGAAAACATCCACTTACCTTACAACCTCAATAAATAAGTAAGGATCAAAATCAAACGTTTGAACTAAAAATCGCCTCAAATATAGTTTATAAGTATATAATAATATATATATACGTAGCCCCACACTTTACCACGTACGTCGTCGTGGCGTAATCGACTTGGTTCCTGGAAGTCACAGGAAGACACCAGCCGATCCGCAGGTTGGGATCCATTTTCGTTCGTTAATTAACTGACAGCTCTTTTATATAAAATGTTCAATGCTTCACGCTCGGCGTCAGAATTAATGTTAAATACTTAACAAGGTCACCGCGACCCCACAAAATAATTCAACACTGTTTTACAGCACGACCTCGCGCACAGTACGTGAACTCACGTTGTTTGTTTGTTTAGGGAGGACAGAGATGCTGGCTACCGCCTGTGCGGTCGTCCAGCTCCACCGGGTTTTGGGCGAGGGCCTGGCCCTACAATAGCCCGGGTGAACTCACGTTTACTAGGTCAAGAGCAAAATCGTATCCAAAATCCCTGGGCACACAACCGCGTGTGCAGTCTGGAAGAACTCACGAAACGAAATGGGGAGATAATTAAAAATAGCCTACCCGCGGCGACCGCACCACCCACATTAACAACAGGATTCGCGTCCTCGCGAATACGAACACTATACGCCTAGAGATGGCTCAACCCGACCGCATAGTTTACCGAAAAGAGATTATAAAATAAAGCTAAATTAAAATAAACTTATACATTCATTCAAAACATAATTGGAAAATTAATTATATAAGTAGAAAACTTAACGCGCCTCGAAACATTTCAGACAGAAACAAAAGATCTTGAAGACTTCACCTAAAACAAGTAAAGTATAAGACGATTAATGACCACTATATCGAACAAAATATTCAAAATGAGCTCATACAATTAATCGCAAGTCACGTGAAGACATAAAAAGTTGAAAAAAATATAAATAATAGATATTACTCAATTATTATGTGCTGTAGATTGTACTCGAAACGTTTCTCGTGTTGAAGAACTTTCAATTATTATAATATTTTTTAATACAAATACAGCTGAAATTTTATTGGTTTCTTAGTCGTCGAAAACACCACAACTGAGAGTTTAAGTAATTATATAATCACAGAATTAGAACAGTTAGGTATATTATTGCAAAACTACAGGGGCCAAGGATATGATAATGGTGCCAAAATGCGTGGTGTCCAAAAACATATTCTTGAAATCAATCCACTTGCTTATTTTTTACCTTGTGGGAGTCATAGCTGGAATCTTATCCTAGGAGATGCAGCATCGTCTTGTGTTTAAGCAAAATTTTTTCTTGGTTTGCTTGAAAAGTTGTACGCTCTGTTTGCCAGCTCAAGTCAGACGTGGGCTAATCTATTAAAATATTATTTCTATGTTCTCTTAAAATATTTTAAAAATACTTATTAAATATTGATTTATGCAAAGTAACGTCTGAATCCATTAATTACCTGAAGACGCAGCTCAGTGTCGTCACTTTTAGCTAAATTTAAATTCAGTTTATTTGTAATTTAAATTCAGAGCCTAGAAATTGGCAAGGGCCGTGAAGTTGTATTAAATACAACTACAAATTTTGTTAGTTGTGTTGTCTGGATTCACGGTTAGTGAGATCGATTTTACCTAAACGATGATGAAACCTTTTACGTGACGCGGGCGGTGTTAAGCACAAGTACCTACGGTAGTTTACATGGGTTTATTGATAGTATTGTGAACCAATAAAATTTAGAGCTTATGGAATATCATAAGCTTATTATAGAATTTAAAGCCCGGCCCTTGCCAGAGATAACACAACTCTGTATAACTAAATCACAAACAGTTCCACATTAGTTTTCCTCACAAATACAGAAATGTATTCAGAACAGTACTATTTATTTAAAAAAGCAGCGTGTCGGACACGCCCATATGTAGGGTTTCGTAGTTAATGTTTAGTTAATGCTTTTCATGTTCATTTCATCTAACAGAGAAAAAAAATGTTTGTTTTGCATACATTTTGTATAAAAAATAACAACATAACTTTGCTGCTGTAATTTGATGCATAATTATGCAGTAATATATATATATATATATATATATATATTCTGAAACTATTAAATAAATTTAATTAAATACAACTATAATAAGTATACCTAGTACCTTATCAAAATAAATTAATTCTTCATTAACGTATAAATATTTTTTAATTTGTTTGGAAAATGCTATTGAAACACGCTTGTTCGTTACACATTATTTTATTTTATATCACCTTGAAATAATTATGCTCTTCTGTGCCTACTTGAAGTCTTGAAGAGCAGCAGCATGCTAGAATAGGATGATTTTATGGATCATTCTCACTAGTTCCATCGTGTTTTAGTTCCATGGAACTAGTGGAAGTTTTTTTTCTCACTAGTTCCATGGAACTGGGCACTGGAACTAGTGAGAACTATTTTTCTCATTAGTTCCATAAATGCAATATGGAAGCCCAATGCAGTGCAGCGTGCGACTACTCTAGTTGACGTTAGTATGCTGCATATAGGGCGCACATCAGGACACTACTATCTTAACGCCTCTGTTGTAGCGGTTGTAATACCAACGAGGCTTTTAGTAGATGTTTGTAAAAGCTTATTTTATTTGTAAGTATAATAATGTTTATATTTATTTATTTATTGGGAGGGTGTCAATTTTAAGAAGGAGGTTGTATGCTATTATTAGAACCTTTTTGTGGGTATTATAGACAATGGAGAAAAGTCAGGTCATTGCATGGCACTCGGTGTCGTTACTTGTCATCCTGAATAAAATAGTTTTACACAATTCACAAAGTATCTTGTGTTATGTAATTTGAGCTGCATTCTTGTGATAAGCGAATATGTCTGGTGAAGTTGAAATTCTTAAAAGGGGGCGGGGAAAAGTTTTATTATTGGCAGGTTTTCAGTTTTATAGACACAGTGTTTATCGCAATGGTACTAGCATCTGGCGCTGTCAATCTTATAAGAAAACTAAATGTGCAGGATCTGTAACAATTTCAACAGTAAGTACCTAGCTACCATGTTATATTTTCTAAGCAATAAATGTCTGTCTGTTCCCTGGGGTGCCGGGCTAGAATGTCACCCCCCTCCCCATCTCTACCCGTAGGTGTCGTAAAAGGCGACTAAGGGTAACACACCAGAAGGTGGGCAGCAACGCGTTTGGAGAAACCGATATCTCTAACCGCGATCTTCAAGGCCTGCCAACCGGGGGTTATGGCAAAACCCACCCATAATAGGGGAAGCTGTGTTCAGCAGTGGAGTAGCAATCCGACTGATTGAAACAGAAGATATGTCTGTTCCTTTTCTTAAACCACTATTTGATTTGATTTTAGGACCAAAAAAAAATTATAACGCAGAAAGAACATGGCGATAATTGTATACCAGATGTGACACAAAACTTAATTGAGAAAAGAATAATTGAAACTTGTGAAGAAGCTTCCAAGGGCCTAGAATGTGCTCCAAGTGTATACCAAAAGGGAATCAACGCCATAAGAAACGAAGGCCTTGATTTGGTTTCTAAAAAACCAATACCAACATTCCAAGAAAAGAAATCATCGATTTACAGGCAGAGGAACAAAGAACTTGACGTGAAAAAGATATGTGCACAAACAATAGGTGAAGTGGAAGTGCCTGTACCATTTAGACAGTTTTTGTTGGCAGATTATTATGATGGTGATATAAAAAATTTAGTTTTTTGCTCTTCAGAAAGTAAACTATATATGAAATATTATGTGAAGCATATGTTTATGGATGGAACGTTTAAATGTTGTCCATTTCCATTTGCACAGGTATACTCCATACATGGCGACATAGGGAGTAGTAGCAGCAGCTCAAATGTTTCTCCATTAATATATGCTTTAATGTCCCACAAAAGTAAATCAGCGTACTCGATTCTATTTGATCTAATTAAATCAAGAATACCAGATTGGCAACCAACAAAAATAAACATAGACTTTGAAGAAGCTGCAATCGCTGCTATACATGAATTTGATGAAAATATAAGCATCAATGGATGCCATTTTCACTATACTAACTGTCTATGGCGAAAAGCTAAAGCATTGAAGCTTAATAAAGATAAACGCACCAAAAGGATAATTTCCCTCTGCTGTAACCTGGCTCATCTTCCAAATGATAAAATTGACGAAGGTTGGGCTTACGTTAAATCACAAAGCATTCAAAATAATACAGCCGTGATATATTTCATTAAATATTTCCAAAACTTTTGGATGAAACCCCATACGAGAAAGATTTGGTGTGTGTTTGCAGAAAGACACCGTACCACCAATACCGTTGAGGGGTGGCATCATAAAATAAACAAAAAAGTCCAAAAGAATGAGACTACAATTTTGATGACCTTGAATATTTTATTCAATGATGCTACATCAAGTGACTTTTGCAAACGACAACATCTTGATGGACAGCGAAAACCCAAAAGGAGAAAAGTAAGTGAAGAAAACGACGACTTCATAAGAGAAGCTCAGGTAGAATTAATAACAGGTGAAATAAGCATCGGCCATTTTTTAGATAAGTTAAGGTAATTAAATTTAGGATAAAACTACATTATATTATAAAAATCATTAAAAGTTGTTGGTAACATGATCTGTACATCATTTCATACTACACAACACAGTCATAAATATTGCCTTAAATCCAGTCATTCAAGCGACACAAGAACAACTCAGAAACAATATATTTATTTATTTATTCATTTATTCATTCATTACAACTATTCTCACAGGCTTAACCCTAATACAATAGTGTAGTCAAAAAATTAAATGTAAGTAGTAATATTTATATATATAATATAAATATTATATATAATATCTTACTTTATACGACAATAAAAAAGCGTACATGGGAAAATGTCGGGGAGTTTCTTGCCCGTTCTTCTCGCAGTGGCTCTATAATATTTTTTTGCTGAACGTGGCATTACAATGTAGAATATTTCAATATTAAAATTTATAATTGACCTTCATAAGAGAAAAATAAAAAGAAAAAAAAAATGGATGCCTAAATAGAATAATTTATTTTGAATTTTGAAAAAACATTTTGCAAGCTATATTCAGCAGTTATATGTATTAGTTTTTAGGCCAGCCACCACCTGTCTGACGCCAAACCTCCTTAGAAACGCTGTATTACTCACACGCCTCTGTTGTAGTGGTATTACAACCACTACAACAGAGGCGTTAAGATTTTGAAGCGCTCGTGCGAAGTTTGCTTAGCTGTTCGTAACCGATCAGCTAAGTTAAGCCACTTTCGCTGCGGTCATGAGTTGGATGAGTGATCGCTAGTGACATTACTACTACTGAGCGCTTCCGTGCTTCGGAGGGCACGATAAGCCATCGGTCCCGGTTATCGTCTTGGGATGGCAGTCGTTATAGCATGGTAGCTACCACCCTCAAGTAGAAAATCTGTCACCATACACCTAACGGTGTACTCCGGCAGCCTTGAGAGCCAGTAATTATCCAGGTTAGCCTGAACAACATCTACGACCACATCATGACTAACCTTCAGGTGAGACAGTGGTCAAATGCTAACTTATCAGTCGTAAAAAAATATAGTAAAGTGTCCTGATGTGCGCCCTATATGCAGCATACTAACGTCAACTAGAGTAGTCGCACGCTGCACTGCATTGGGCTTCCATATTGCATTTATGGAACTAATGAGAAAAATAGTTCTCACTAGTTCCAGTGCCCAGTTCCATGAAACTAGTGAGAAAAAAAACTCCCACTAGTTCCATGGAACTAAAACACGATGGAACTAGTGAGAATGATCCGATTTTATTATCATTCCAAAGAGGTTTGGTGTGATTTAGTGGAGCATGTAGCAGTGGTTTGTCAATTTAAATCCTGGTCACCCTTTGTCCGTGGTCTCAACTAGCGATGGGCGATTGTTGAAAAAAATACAAAGCTGAATCGAAAATTGGGCTATTGCGCATTCGATTGTCGATTTAGTAGTTCTTTACTATGATTATTCGAATAACAATCGACGAACCACTAATTGTACGCACATCGCAAACACATCAACTGCAGGTGCAAGTAGAGCCGCACGGATTTTTGACTACTGATTTGCAGCGCAGCGTACGTAAACCGCACCATGTTATGTTAATACTAATTTATTAGTACGTACGAGTGTAGTAATTTATAGAAGTGAGCTGCGCTACAATCGAATAAGTAGTAAAAAAAATTGATCAGTCATTTCCACCCGCTGCACACCGCTAGTAGATAACAATTACTAATATCGATTGTTAGCTGTTTTTTGTGCAGCTATCTTTGAGTGCCAGTATCGACTTCTATCGACTGAAGAAAACAATCGACTAAGTCGATTAGATTCAGTAATAATCGCCCATCGCTAGTCTCAACTCAATACTAGTAAATATTAGTCTGTGGTCCCTCGGCTTTTTTAATTTTTATGTTGTTTCAAATTGAAAGAATTAAAAGTTTGTATTGTACAATTCATTTAAATTTACTAGTATAGACGTATTACATAAATGAACCTATCAGATTTATCTACGAAAATAAAACATGTTGAGGGCTTTATTAGGAATAAAAATGAAAAAAATTGGAATGTCTGCGAAAATGTGCACAGCCGAGATTACGGAAAGTGCCAGGAGATCTAATAAGTTTGAAACAGTGTTTTCATTCCCATTCATAAAATATCTCGCAGTGTTCAATAGACTTAAGACTTATCACATATTAGGCTCAAGTGTAGCAGTCCCTGGTTGTGGTATCATGGAAATTCTCAACATCTTACCCCAACATAGTTTTTTGACTACTGCATACATAGGTTAGTTTATTGGTAAAGTTCTACACTACTAATATTCTGAGCAAGACGATGCCCGCGACATGTTATGCAAGATGCATGGATTGTGTCCAGCTTAATTGCGTACCTACTCTCTTCACAGGTTCAACTGCCTATACTTCACTGTGCTGGTCTTCTTCTCCTCAGCTTTAGGACTAAGATTGAATCTGGGATGATTTACTTTTTAGATTACTACTAAACAGCAGCAGGGCAACTGTTGTTCTTATGGACACAACACATTTTCAAATATGTACATTGTACACTCTAAAATTCCAATCTAAGATATGCAAAAAGCTTTGTCTATAATAAATATAATAATTGAGTGTTTCAATGTGACCCTATTTTTACACATGCAGTTGTTGTGCCGACTTTAAAAGATTCTTGCCACAAAAATGAAAATTTTATGCTGGTTTTATTATGAAAGTACTTAAAATATGACCTTTACAACTTATACTTGTATTTATTTATTTAATGTGCACAAAATAGTTTTCTTATTATACCTTTTTTTATTATCATTATAATACTCTATTGATATATGTAACAACATGTAGTTAGCATTCTTCTTACCCGAATGTCAACCTCTGAACAAGGTCTCCCCAGTCATCCACCCAATTGGATTTGCCCTAATCCCCATGCTTGGCAGGTGTCTTGGGGATAGAGCATTAACCTTGAGATAATGTGCGAATTCACACAATTTTTTGCACTAAGTAGTCCCAGTAAAGTTCTTAACCAATCAGTTTAGTTAAGCAGTATCTGCTGCAGTTGTGAGTTGGATGGGTGACTGCTAGTGGCATTACTACTGAACGCTTTGTTGCTTTAGAGGACATTTTAAGCCGTCTGTACCGGTTATCTTAGAATGGCAGTTGTTATGGTCCATTAAGCATATGCCGGATTTTTAAAAATGTTACATATTAGATATTGTTTCGCTGACTTTTTTATTTTGATCATCGTGACTTCTAATTTTGATTTTGTATCTTTCTTCAAATTAGAAAAAATTCTTAATTCAGACTTTGCCGACTCTTTCCAATGTCATAAGTGGCTCAATATCTATTATCGAAATTGACAAGAGTCGGCATAGTCCAAAATGAAGTATTTTCTAATATTATAAAAGGTGGCAATATAAGAAGTAACATTATACTAAATCAAAATGTACATTTAAAAAAATCGGCAAAGCACAAAAGTCGGTAAATACCTAATGTATTGTCATTATAGTGGTGGTAGGCCCTACCAGTTGTAGGGCATGTTGCAAATGCCTGCTTGTCCAGTTACCAAACTCAAATATATAATCTACTGCCAAGCACCTAACGCTGTGTTCTGGCAGATGATCTTGAGAGCGAGTAATTAAATACAAAAGACAGAAATCTTGGTAAGCCTAAAAATGTCTTTGACCACATCATCACTTACCTCAACTGAGACAGTGGTCAAAGGCTTGCCTATCAGCTATAATAGGTATATTTAAAAAAATATAGGTGTGATTTTTTCTTAGCACATGATAGTGCTTCTACCTACTGCATATATTTACATGATTCCTTTTTTATTTCAGGAATCACTGGTGCTGGTGTTTTATCACTTGCAAGTTTACCATTCAACAACACCATTGGATTCTTGTACATAAGTGAAGACAATAGACTTATTAAAATATCCTCAGTAAACTTTTGGGGAAAGCGAGTTGACAAAATAGTAGATGTAGATGACTGGGTGCCTCTCTTTGATGTGGCTCCTAGCAAGTTTGATATGTTATTTTTGTCTCCACGGCTTAGCGATAACACAAAATATAAATGGTTTGTGAAGTTTGGAACTGTGATAAATTCCAAAAAAATTGGTGAAGTTTTAGAGTAAGTAAAAATTCTAATTTGTAGTGGGCCTAGTCAATATTATGTACCAATAAAATTATTATGTACATATAACATTATTATTTGTATATAGTCAGGATAGAGAATAAAAGAAACCAGAAATATATCTTATACATAATCTACTTCTTATAATATACAATAGATGAAATTTATAAAATAATGACAACTGCCAGTGAGTAATCATCCAGAAACTGCAAGTGTCATTCGAATCGACGAAAAATTGTAACTAGCTGCTCCCATGGTAACATCAGTTAACAACTCTTTATACATTATTTATAAGTTATTTAATATTTGTAAGAGCTTTTACAGATTGAGCGTTTTTTATTGGCAAAGAGCAAATTTGTGATGCAAAAGCTCACTTGAATGTTCTAAACATATTTTTAACCAAATTTAGCATATTAACTGGAAGAAGTATCCAATGTGAGTAGGTTGCAGATAGAGGCAGTTTCAAAAGGACTCAGTGGTTATTCCTGACTTGGGTGTATAAGAAATTAATAACGACATATCCAAAAGTCGCATAGTTTTGTGTCACAATGCCACGCGTTTACGAGTGTGAAGAAACAAGATTATATGCGCCGCCGCAAATACACTCGGTCTGTAATAGCGCTAATACATGTTTTCAAATCAACTAGATTACCAAAGAGAATAAAGACGATAACATTCTATAACACATGATCATAAACATTACACTGATCCCTGAAATAAAACATCAATTTATAGTATTGAAATTGACAACAAATCAATAAAAAGAAGGTAAGATAACAAGATAAAAGCATGCTCCGATCACACTAATGTGACTGGTGTAACTTTATACATTGTTAGGATAACATCAACCCAATGACATAGTGTGTCTAGAGCTTAACAACATAGTCTTAAAGATTTATCTTAAATGATGTTATCAATTTATGCTGTTAACGACACTTATGTCCCTGTATATGAATAAATAAAAACACAATTACCCTTAATGCAATACCTTTGCATTCAAAAATCTATCTATAGTTGGATGCTTTTGGGTCAGCTAAGATCACATAAATACATTTAAAGATAAAAATAATACAATCATCTGTTTTGTATATACAAATTTATAAAATTACCTAAATACAATTATTGATCACCTTCCTAACACATCTAAATCAGACAAAGATAATTTGCTAAAAGCAATTTTACCATATTGCA
The DNA here is from genome assembly GCA_963854805.1 of Plagodis dolabraria. Classification (NCBI taxonomy): domain Eukaryota; kingdom Metazoa; phylum Arthropoda; class Insecta; order Lepidoptera; family Geometridae; genus Plagodis; species Plagodis dolabraria. The sequence goes on along the minus strand of OY978447.1, from coordinate 16,512,760 downwards.
TTATCATTTACCTAATCCAGAGTTTATTTACAGAAATTCAGTTGTTTTACTCATCACAATTTTCATATAAACAAAAAATAAATAAATTAATAAAAAAGGTTAAAACATATTATGGAGAACAACTCATTTGTGTAAGACAGACAAATCAGATTAACTTTCATACCATGTTTGATGATGTATCAATATGAAATATGATCTATGCAAGTGTTAGGAGAACTCTTTGTTTTCATTTGCACTATGACATCTGTGCTTGTGGTTCTAATACAAGGCGCAAGGATCATTGTTTATTTTAATTTAGATACTAAACACATTTAGATGACCTAGATGTTGTAGATGTTAAGCTACACCAAAATAAAAACCATCCAATGTGTTGTCTCAACAAAATAGTTGTTATCATCATCATTTAACAATCAATACTTGTATACTGCATAGGATTTTATAATATAGCCTTTTTAAGTAAAAGCTTTATTTTTATCTACTACTAGCCTTCCGGGCGCGGCTCCGCCCGCGCGTATGTCGGTTATCGCGCAAAAACATTAACCTCTTTTTGCGCAGTTGGATAAAAACTATCCTATGTTTTTTCCCGGGTCTCGAAACTATTTCCATACCAAATTTCATTCAAATCGGTCCAGTAGCTTTGGCGTGAAAGCGTAACAGACAGACAGAGTTACTTTCGCATTTATAATATTAGTTAGTACGGATAATAAAACACTATAGAGATGAGTGTCTCATAGAGAATTATGTTGCGGGGATGTACAACAAGGAATAGAAAATAATTATTGTTACCTCAATTGTCCGCTAAACAATTGAAAAGTGCTGCAACATTCAAAATAATTGTCCTTATTTTGTTGTTTCCTCAGTTTCATAAGTTATTTTTTTTTTGTTTTATATCATTGGGTAGACCCTAGATTATAAGTGAGCTCTATTTATCCTTACTATGCTTTCTCATATGTAAAACTGTGAACTGTGTTATTGTGCTTGGAATTTTTCTGCCAGTGTATGGTATGGTAGTTTATTATAAATACTCGGTATGTTCATTTCATAGCAACTATTAAAACCAGAATAGTAGAAAATGGGCTTATTGGTCATAAAACAAAAAACTAAGTGCTGAGAATTCATTAGTAGAAACTTACCTTAGCAAAAAAAATTGATGACTATAGACAATACTCAGATGACTTATTTGTCTCATGTACTAAACATACGACTATTTAAGAAATCAGTGCCTAAACTTTTCTAAGAATTTATGCATATGTATTTAGTTTCAAAACCAAATGAAACTGAATTGCACTTTCTACCCCGACTGTATCTACTATACTTACTTTTCTATCAATAAAATTACAACTTTGCCTATATTATGTGACTACAGCAGAGTGGATGAGGCAAGCCAGTCAACAAACACACAGCGTGATTCCCTGTTTTTACCATAGTAAAAAGCAGTTCACTAGTTGTGCATAAATTTAAATGCTTCATTAATTACTGTTCATTCTGAACCTCGGCCCTTATTGTCTAACTCAAATGGTACTGAAAACGAGCTTTACTTTGACATTGTTTTCAAAGGGAAATGTCAAAATGAATTTCATTGCGCTTACCATTCTAGTTACACAATAAGAGGCTAAGTCGAGAAACAATGTCTCCAAAGGACAACAGAACCTTCATAGTTCTCTTGGTGAGGGGATCAGTACGAGTGAGCGGACAAGCTCAGTGGTAGCAGTACAAGGTCTTCAACCACCAACAAGCTTGATGGTTCTGACGCCTTAATGACAATAAGACAAAGTATAATCATAGACTTCTATATAACTGAGGTAGACATGGTCTGTTCTACAAACGTTCTAAAATCAATCATCAACAAAGAAATTGTAACATTGTTAACTTGACAGCACTTTGGTGTGAACTACATAACTATGTGCAATTATGCTGTTAGCTCCACTTGAACAATGCATTATTTTAGCGCGCAGGGCGGTTATATAGAAATCTATGAGTATAGGCTCAGTATTTCACAGAGAAGACATTTTCAGAAAATATGATAAAAACATTGCAAGTGTGTATTAAATGGTGTAATGGAATTCTTCACACAAATACTTTATTGTACTTAGTCTACCCAGGCTTGCGCGGGCTGGTCTGTGGTAAAGGGACTGACGCCATTCCTCTCCATAGATTCCAATATTTCACAAACATACGCGGCCACGTCCGTGCGGCTCTGGTCGATGCCTTTGATGAATGGGTGCTCTAGTAACTTATTGTATTTCGGGCGTTGTGTTTCTTCTTTTATTAGGCTGGAAAAATGAATTTTAAAGCTTATAGGTATATTTTTTTTTCTATACATATTTTTAATCAGTATAATGGGCGTGTATCCCTAATTTAAACAGACATTTTTGAGCTCTAATATTTATTGAGTACCTGCCGGCTAACCAAGCACGCAACAGTCTATTCCGGCAGCTGTTTTTGAGAGCCAGTTTCCATTTTCATATTCAATCATTAGTGAAGCCTGAATAATTGATTACGATTCTCGACCACATTATCTCTCATAAAACAAGTTACACAGTGGTGGTCAAAGATCTATCAACTGGTAAAATCTTTCCTCTTTCAATTAGAAATATGAGAAAAAAAAACAGTCTCGATCCTGTACCAAAACCAATATGGTTAGACGCACACTTTTCCACCCTGCCGCGTATAGACATCGCGATCGCCTCAACTCAAGCTGTTTAGTATTCTTTGTATAGAACTCCCTACTGCACTGCAACTCACACTAATCAACGTAAAAGCAAAATCTAGAGTGTGTGGTAGAGGTGGTGAGGAGACACGCCTGCGTTGTCCTGTTTAATACTTACCAAGTGTTGACGAATGTGAGGAAGCTGTTGGAGAAGGCGTTGTTGTTGTTGGTGAGGCGCGGCGGGTCGCCCTGCACCACCTGCTGTAACTGCTCGAACACGGAACCCCAGCGCGGGTAGGGGAACGCTCCCGTCGCCACCTCCATTAGCGTGATGCCCAGTGACCACACGTCCGAACGCACGTCGTAGCCACGCGCTCGTCCAGGATCGATCCTCTCCGGCTGTAATCATATTCTCATCAACTTCCTAATCCAATAATTAGCGCACACTAATCCACCCAACACCATACGACATTGCCTCAAGCCGTACAGTATTCTTTGTACGGAACTCCATACTACAACACCGTAACGGTATTGCTTCTTATCAGGTGCTCGTGAGAATGAGACGAGGCCATGTTGATAGGATGCTGAGACGATAAGTCTGCGTAGTCCTTTCATGCACTCAGATGAGGTTTGTATGATATATCTTACAACACAAAGGACAACAATAGAACATATTATAGAATTTTCTTTTTCGCTAACAACATACAGGACACTAGGCTTATAAGGTAAGTTTTGGTATCAATTTTATCGCCGGCTATCTCCCTGATTCCAACTCTCCTTTAGAATGCTTTTGATAGCATTAATAATAAGCCCTGTTGTGCGCCTAATGTGCAGCATAACCACACTGGCGTCGGCAAGTGGTGGTGTGTCGTTAATTTTAGGCCGACATGTGTGCATTATCATTATGACCATCCCGCAGCGGGTTTTTTAATCATGGACCCTGGACGCGGCTCTGTAACATTTATTATTTTAAATTTGCATGGTGTAAGGGTATTTTGCGAATGCCCGCCTGGATCTCTACCACTATTAAGTAGTCTGCGCTTGAGCGTCACTGCGTGCAGTCGGTGTGAGTGTGCAACTGCGGGTACGATACAATGTGTGATAATAACAAAAGTGATGACAAAATGACTTGCAAAACTATAAAGTGCGTTCAGTGTAACATCATAATAAATTAGTTGCTGGCCTTCATACAAAACAAGGCTGATGCTATGGATGAAGAAGGAATAGTGCGTTTGTGTGTGTCGGTGTTTTCATCAGGCGAAATCGAAATAGCAAAAAACTTGTTGTTCGATTCCATCAAAACGAACATGCGTAAAATTGCACGTAAGAAAGTTGGAAAGGAAGAAAGAGATCTATACGACATAATAGCCCTCTTTAAACAAACAGACGCACAAAAGACACCGATTTTCGTGGCTCGAAATTTAGAGGAGCTCCCCATTTTGAATTATGACCACGTTAGTCCCAGTAGAATATTAAAAGATCTCATCAGATTACAGGACAACATGAAAACTGTTATGGATAGCTACGTAACAAAGGAGCAACTAATCGAATTGAAAAACAGCCTTATTACACAAAAACAAACGCCAAATTGTGATACCACAAACATTAATGTAAATAAAAATCGAGGAGCATGTTTAACGCTGAGTGACTGCTGTGACAGTGGGTTTCAAAATGATCATACCCATGGATCATCAACGCCATGCCCAAGTATTGCTACAGAAGAAGTTAATAGTTCGAATTCTATTCAAAAATGTAATGCACGCTAGCCGTTCAAACAGAACAGTTACGTGTGACGCTGCCATCCTTGTTACACGAGCGTGTATTTGATACGCCGCTCTCGCTCATACAGCAATCTGACAACCAGCCGGTAGATAAGAGGTTGATTGACAAGTCTGAGGCAGCGAAAAATGCAATTACCTCCTTATCAGTGTCAAACGATAAGGGACGGTTACCTGAAACTGTGCTTAGATCAACCACAGCAAATAGAAGTTCGCAGTACGTAGATATTGTAAAAAAGGGCGGGGAATGGAAATACAATGAACCCACTGAAGAATGGAAAACTGTGCAAAGAAGAAGACTTAGAAATCGTTTTATAGGATTGAAAGGGGATGCAATGGTAGATTCTGATTGTAAATTTAAGGCAGTGGACGTTAAAATCCCGTTATTGATTTACAATGTCGACAAAAGCACATCAATTCAAGATATAAGAACCTACATTGTGAGTAAAACTAACATGGAAATTCAATTAGAATGTGTACAGATGACTCGGGAAAAAGAGTACAACTCTTATAAATTATTTGTACCTAAACGTAAACTTAATATTTTCATGGGCACTAAGTTCTGGAGGGATGGAATATCTTATAGACGCTTTGTTGATTTCAAATACAAGAAAGGAACATCGACGTCTACTGTGAAAAACTAAAGATATATAAGTACTTGAATAATTATGGATCAGGACTTTACATTTATAAGCTATAATTGTAAATCAGTTACGCGATCAGCTGAGTGCATTAGGTTGCTATGTAAACAAGCGTTAATTGTTGGGCTTGTAGAAACGTGGATTATGCCTGATAATTTATCTTTCCTGGGCACAATTGATAACAATTTCGCGTTCACTGGAACAACTGCGGTGGAGACATCGACAGGAATGCTTCGTGGAAGACCTTACGGTGGTGTAGCAATCTTATGGGATAAGAACGTATTCCAGGAAGTCACGGTGATACCTAGCGAAAACGTGCGGCTCGTGGCAATTAGGGTTGCGATAGGTGACAATAGGACATTTGTTGTTATCGCAGTGTATATGCCTACGGACAGTGCGGAAAATCTAAGTGAGTATACGGAATGCCTTAGTGAAGTGAGTGCGATAATTGAAAGCTGCGGTACTGAATCTGTGTATATATTAGGGGACTTTAACGCGCACCCTGGAGAACGTTTCGGTAGGGAACTTTTGAACTTTTGTATGGATGAACAGTGGATTTGGGCTGATTTTGAGATTCTTGGGCTATCATCTGACACGTATACATATATAAGTGAAGCACATGGTTGTAGACGTTGGTTAGACCACTGTGTGGTTACAGAATCAGCATGGAGAACGGTAAAAAATATTTATGTTAATTATGATGTTTATTGGTTGGACCATTTTCCGCTTGTAATGATATGCAATATCAATGTTACCAAAACAAAATTATATCAAGTGACAAAAAGGTGTAATAAAGTAATTTGGGGTCAAAAGAGTAATTGTGACATTGAGATATACAATAATATATGTAATGTCCTATTGAAGGACGTAGATTTTCCGTTGGCGCTTATGGAATGTAGTGATAAAATGTGTAATAATCCAGATCATAAACGAATAATTAATTGTCTTTATACGGATATTGTTGGTATTTTAAGTCAAGCAGCTATGTCATGTTCTTCTCAAATAAAATCCAAAAAAAGTTCTCGTGTTGTAGGATGGAATAGACATGTCAGAAGGGCGCATCAGGAGGCTAGGCTAGCTTTTCAAACGTGGGCGCTGTTTGGTAAGCCCATTTGTGGGCAAAAATATGACACCATGTGTGCTACTAGGAGTACTTTTAAGGCTAAATTAAAGTGGTGTCAGAACAATGAGCAACAGATAAAAATGGATATATTAGCTACACATCACTTTAATAAAGACTTTAAAGGGTTTTGGAAGCAGACGAATAAGCTCAACCCCAAGCCTAGCTTTCCAGTGAGCGTGAATGGCATCTCTGATCCAAAAGATATTGCTAACGACTTTATGAATCGCTTTAAGATGAAGGAATCGTTGAATCGGCCTCAGATGTCCTGTACTATCTCTGACTTGCCTCAAACACATATTATTTTCACATATAAAGATGTTGAAGCTGTGATTAAAAACATGAAGCGAGGTAAATCACCTGGGCTTGACGGGCTTAGTATAGAACATCTGCAGCATGCGGGTGTGCACTTGCCTAGGGTGTTGGCAATGTTGTATAATTTTTGTATTGGACATTCATACCTACCTGAAGATTTAATAAAGACCGTTGTTGTACCGATTGTGAAAAATAGGACGGTTGATGTCTCTGATGGATCCAACTACAGGCCTATCTCGCTAGCGACTATCATAGCTAAAGTACTGGATAGCTTACTTGATAAACAGCTGTGTAGGCATATACAGCTACACGACGCGCAGTTTGGTTTCAGACCCGGGTTATCTACTGAATCAGCTATACTCTGCTAAAGCATACAGTACAATATTATACTAGCAGAAAAACGCCTGTGTATGCCTGCTTCTTGGACCTTTCAAAGGCATTCGACCTGGTGTCATATGACATATTGTGGAAAAAGCTTCAAACTGAAACGACCTTACCAATAGATATTGTACAACTTTTTAAGTATTGGTACGAAAACCAAAACAATGTTGTGAAATGGGCAGATTCATTATCGGAAGTGTATAGTTTAAACTGTGGAGTGAGGCAGGGGGGAATAAGCTCACCGAGGCTTTTCAATTTATATATTAATAGCTTGATCGCCGAGCTCAGCAAGACACATGTTGGATGCTCAATTAATGGTAATATTATTAATAATATAAGTTATGCAGACGATATGGTAAAGTCTGAGTCCTTCGATCAATGCATTGATAAAGTTGATAAAAATATGTGAAGATTATGCTGCATCTCATGGGCTCAAGTATAACTCGAAAAAGAGTGAAGTGTTACAGTTTAAGGCAGGTAATAAGTCCTACTCTGTCATGGAAGTATTGCTAGACGGAGCTGCCCTCACAAGTGAGGGGAGCTTGGCGGTTCGCGGTTATGCGGTTCAAGTACTTGGGCCACTGGGTTACAGATGATATGTCTGATGACATGGACATCGAAAGGGAGCGTAGAGCATTATCGGTTAGATGTAACATGCTGGCTCGCAGGTTCGCACGTTGTACGGCGGAGGTAAAGGTAACCCTGTTTAAGGCCATTTGCCAATCGTTTTACACGTGCAGCCTGTGGATCAAATATACGCAGAAGGCCTATAATGCTCTACGTATCCAGTATAACAATGGCTTCAAGGTGCTTTTGGGTCTACCCCGGTTTTGTAGTGCGTCTGGGATGTTCGCCGATGCGCGCATAGATGATTTTTATGTTATTATGCGAAAACGTGCAGCATCCATGTTACGCAGAACTAGGGACATAAACAACAGCTTGGTGTCTGTCGTCTCAGGGGACTACAGTGGGGGGTTTGTGAAGCACTGGATCACAGCTCACAAACCAGTGGCTCAGCTTGTGTCACAATAGACAGCCAGATCTCAGCAGTATAATGTGTGATTAGTTCTAAGTTTTGTTTTTATTTTACTAATTAATATTTTTTGTGTCAAACGTTACTAACATTTTATGGGCCTACGTGCCTGAAATAAAAAGGATTTGATTTTAAGTAGAAATGACACCAATGAAGTACAAGCAACGTCAGGGTTTTATCCATGGGTAGAAGTCGTAGCACCAGAATGTGTATGAACGCTAAATATGTTTTTCTTTAACAGCAACGATACGAGAGTGTATGTCGTCCACTAAACTCAAGATTATTATCTGCTTTGTATAAAGAAATTAAAAGAGATCACCAACATCTGTGAGGTGCCATGGCTAACAAGGAGGCAATGTGTTAAAAGGCTTATTGCAATTCTATAAGCCTTTAATTTTTTAATCAAGAGGTTATTTTATGTACAAAATCCCTCAACATGTTCCATTATTTGGAATTAAGGACAGCTTTATTATATTAAGTTGTTCGTAAGAGTGGCCAACATTTCTGATGTTATTTAATTTTTAAAGCTATATAAGTGGGTCAAGAAAGGCCAGTATGAAATTTTACTGGGCCATGGCAGAACAATGTCTGGAAAACACTGGTTTGGAGCTTACAGAGTACCTACAGTACAAATATAATCAAAAAAGTAAAATATATATAACAGGTAAATTTTAGATCACTATGGGACCAATCTCAAAAACTGACTAGTTAGTAATCTGAAATTTCCTTTTATTTGTGTACAATATCCTCTATTTAACCAACTAATACTGAAAATTCCAATCTACATATAATGATTGAGATGAATCTTATAAAGCTGTGTCAAATTAAAAACAATAATTTTCTTTTATTCGCAGTTGCAATGCAGAATGCTATAAGAGCGAGGCTAGACTCGCACGGTATTTTTAATTTATTGTAATGAGTGAACAATTAGTAAGACAACTTACCGCCATGTAGGGTCTGCAACCAGCGTCACGCGTGCGTGCGATCGAGTCCACTAACTTTCCAGATATACCAAAATCACACAATTTGATGTTTCCCCTTCTATCCAAGAGAATATTAGACGGTTTTACATCCCTGGAGACAAAACACAACTATTAGTAAAAGCATCTTCCATCCCGGTTATGAGGTGGCCTCACAATATGTTTAGACATAGACATATTGTAAGATAGTGACACTATAACACCAATCATCAACAGCCGGAAGAAGTCCACTGTTATACAAATGCCTCCCACGTTAGGAGGGTTTGCCATAAACCCCAATAACTTCAAAGTTGAAGTTATTGGTGTGACTTACTACCAGTGGGATGGCCGGATAGAATTGCTCCCTTCGATATCTTCCTGTTGGAGACGTAAGTGGCGACCAAGGGAAAAATACCAGTAGATGGCCAGCGTAGCCAAGTATGAGGTCTATGGCAAACCGTTTCACGGTTATTACATATAATCTAGTAAATAGTTGTTATAATTTATATTCTCAACAAGAGCACAAAAACAGAGATCACCCAACAATTTGATTCGAGGTTCCTGGGTTCCTTCTATGATATAACGAACGAATTTCCGGGAAATGCGATAATGAATTTTGTCTAGCTAGCACGTTCTAGTCGAATCACAGTGCACTGGACCAAAACGTAGGATTTAGACATACTCGTATCTGCCCACCTTTTCGGTAATACAAACGTGAGGATGTCTAGCATTTCAAATTTCTAGTAAAAACAGGTGCAGATATAACAAACGATAAGAACAAATATAGAAAATCTTATTTCGCAATTGAACCATATTATTGAACTTTTATCCAACATAACAGGCGCAGATGATGTTCATACAATATTTTTGTACATTTGAGATTCAGCCCGTCTTTCAGTCTACCAAGTATTTAACCAAGATGACTTCCAACACTTTTTTTATAGGTGAAATCATTTATCACACTAATAGTATATAAGCAAAAGTCTATTGTTCATGCTGAAACGGCTGATCCGATTTGGATGAAACTTTGAATATAGATAGTTTAAGTCCTTTAATAGTACAGAATACTTTTCATCATCATCATCACTTTTAAGCATTGATTACGCGGGTGAAAACGCGGGGTGCAGCTATCTACAATTCAAATTCATTTATTCAATTTAGGCGTCTACGACGCTCTTATGAAGGTCAATTACAAATTTTAATATTGAAATATTCTACGTTCAGCAAAAACAAATATAGAGCTACTGCGAGAAGAACGGGCAAGAAACTCGGGGCCATTCTTTTAAACGTCTTTTTACAATGTGTTATATACAATACAATTATTACAATATTTGTTTAAATTACGTAGGAGACATGTGATAGCTTGGCAGAGGCGGAATTTTCCAAGCATTTTTGTCGTTTAAGTAATCACAAACTGTGTAGTAGGATTTCTTAATGAAAATGTTTTTCACATGCAATTTGAAGTTTCCTTCTGTGAGCATTGTAATATGTTTGGGAATTTTATTATAAAACCGCACACAAGTACCTAAAAAGGACCTTTTATTTGTCTTTGCTAGTCTAAAACTTGGTACCGTTATTTTATATTTGTTCCTAGTGTTGTAATCGTGGTTGTCACTGTTTAATTTAAATTTACTAAATTTTTTCCGAGCATACATAATATTTTCAAATATATACAGACTTGGTAAAGTTAATATATCAATTTCTTTAAAAAGATCCCTTAGAGATTCCCTAGGATCCATTTCATATATGGCTCGAATTGCACGCATTTTGTAAGATAAAGATTGTCTCTATCTCAGCAGCAGCTCCCCACAGCAATACACAATACGACATAATACTGTGGAAGTATGCGAAATAAACTAGCCGTGCAGTAGCTACATCTGTTAACTATCTTATCTTACAAACTGAATATGCAGCAGAACTAAGTCTTCCGGCTAGATCATGTATATGTGGGTCCCACTGTAAAGTTGAATCCATTTTGATTCCCATCCCAGGAAGACTGTCGCATTGTCGATAGAGAGTTTATCTGGGCCAAGCTTATTGTTTGGTACAACATAAGGAATATTTGGTAACGAAAACTTTAAACATTTTGTCTTTTTTTAATGTAAGAGAAGATTATTAGCGGCGAACCATTCAGAGATCATAGATAACACATTATTTACATGAATGAGTTCACTATTTTTCCTATCTACTTTAAAAATCAGAGAGGTATCATCTGCGAATAAAACAATATCGCAGAAATCTTTGACCATGCAAGGCAGTTCATTAATATTGAAAGCTCAATCAAGACTGAATGGCAGCGGCCGGCAGTTTTACTTTCAAACCATTTCCAACTTTCTATGACTACAATGTTGGTTGAAAGACATTTTCACACGGGGTCTGTCACCATCAAGTGTTTTATTCTTTACCATGGGTACCTAATAAGCTAGCTCCTCTACTGGCTAATATATGCACTAATTTCCTTTACTGCTATTTACTCATATTAAAAAAAGAAAAACTGCTCACTTACCTGTGAATAATTTTAAGTTTTTCTTTTAAATAATTTAAAGCTTTTACAGTAGCAAGAGTAATTTTAGCTAGTATTGTTTCAGGTATTCGAGTTTGCATCCTTTCACATATAAACTTATAAAATTTGTCTAGTGATGTGTCCATTAGCTCCATACAGATCCAACAATCTCCCTGAAATTAAAATGATTACTACTTATTTTATCAAGTCAGAATACTGCATAAAATAACTAATTTAAAATTCTAATATAAACAGCCTATATAAGGTCTTCTCCCTAAGTTTTTACCGGGTGGTTAGGTCTCCTTAGCAAGAGTATGTCTTGTTGGTTCCACTGCAGTAAAAGATATTATGGTTCGAAGCAGAAGAGTACGACACTACTGTGTTTTGGCGCGAAGGGTGCTAAATCCAACTCAAAAGAATGTACGGAGAACATTGACCTACCAATACATAGTTAACGGTTCCGCGCTCAAAAATATCTATTGAACTTACGTACAAACCTCAGATCAGGAAACAAGGGAGATATGTAATAGAGGCGAGCCACGTGTGGATGCATCTGGCCTAAATCAGCCTTGTTTCTAAAAAAACTATTGCATGTTTAGTACTCATCAACAAACGAATCAAATCTTCCGACGACGCAATGGATCAGTGTTTTAATAGCTGTATCTGACCTTACTAATGACCGTAGCTACAGGCTAAAGCGCAACCCATTTTTGCATGTATACGATTAGTTAGTGTATTCGTTTGCAGGGGAAATCTTGGGTGTGCGTGGTAAATTGTGTGTTTCATGCCATACTTATTATTTTCATTGATGTACGAGTGAAACGGGTGCGAGAAGCGGCGACACATGTGATATTACACTATGCGAACGAACTCGGACTGAAGGCAAATCTCCCCTTATTATTTATCCCTTATAGTGACAATAAATTAAGGGTTACACGGTAATAGTCTCAAATTAGATTGAGATTATTTCTGTTTATCAGTTTGACGTTAAATATCACTCAATACAAAAGTATGTGTGAAATCTGGTGGATTTTTCGTGAATGTAGCTGATACCGATATCCATGTATTGGTAGATTAATGATGGAGAAAATAGCTTGAAACATACACAAATCAGCGCTTAGCTTGAAGGGGGCAAGCGGTGTTCGGTTCGTTCCTTATATTACGTACAATTACGACTTATATTACGACACACGCAAGACGCAAAAGCGCGCAGACCCATCACGTCCGGCGCTCAGTTTGTTAAAACCTGAATCAAGTAGGTATATATTACCTCTTTGAATAGAGCTCCATAGAACTGCACAATGTATGGGCACTCATTGCTCTTCATAACCACTTCAAGATCCATTAATAATTGCTTTTGTTCCTTTTCATCAACAGTTGATCGGATACGCTTCACAGCCATTACACGGCTAGTCCTGAAAATTTGAAAGATGTAGGTTTATAGTGTACTATAATACATCTATATTAAAATTTAAAGGTAGGTACGACGGCTGCAGCTATTTTTGTATCCGGAACTGGCCACTTACAAAAAAAATATCTAAAGAATAATAATTATATAATGGAACTCATTAGCTGTAGAATAGTGTGTTTCACCACTGTCAAATATATTTTTACATTTTGGCGCCATTTTAAAAATTGCGTGTAGATCATCATCTTGGATTTCATCCATGAAAATGTATGTGCGATGTTTTATTGCGATTTTCTTCACTTCGACTTTTGGAGATGAAGCACAATTGAAAACCAAAGTGTATTTCTGTGGTTCAGTAAGTTCAATCGTGGGCGTCGTATGCTCACGGTTGAATCTAAAGAAGGTCGCCCTAAATCGATTGTTGCACCATAAAACAGCGATACTGTGCGCGAACTAATAATGCAAGATGGTCATCAGTGCTGCCAACTTAGCGCGTTCAGCTCCAGATCTAGCGCTTTTTTTGGCCAAAAGCGCGTTTTAGCGCCTAGCGCTTTTTTGAAATCATATGGCATGCCTACAAAAGAGTTTTCATTACTAGCATTAACAATAATGTATTTTGATCGATGTCAGTAACAATGGCTATGTTACTGACATCGTTAAATGTTCACTACCACGCCTGGTATGGATTACGTCTGGACACAATAAACGCCATTTTGCATGGTAGAATTTAAATAAAATAAAAAAATAACTCTTCAATTTATAATCTTCCGAGCGCTGTCTTGAAGAGGATAACATGGCGAGATAGATATATATATATAGGATATATATTATATTTTAATTTAATTATTCCTTACTAGCTTTCTGGGCGCGGCTCCGCCCGCGGGTATGTCGGTTATCGCGCGAAAACATTAACCTCTTTTTGCGCAGTCAGTTAAAAACTATCCTATGTTTTTTCCCGGGTCTCAAACTATCTCCATACCAAATTTCATTCAAATCGGTCCAGTAGTTTTGGCGTGAAAGTGTAACAGACAGACAGACAGACAGAGTTACTTTCGCATTTATAATATTAGTACTGATTTTATTAATTAGAAATATCAATTTAATTTAAACCTGATTAGCTATCATTAGACTAGGCACTTATGTACTTACTTTTATTTTTTGATTGACATTTAATTGTTCTTGCATGAATACAAGTACCTAATATTCGTTTTTTGTGGTTATTCTGTAACATTTTAATGAAAATTACCTCGTTTATCTTATTAACCTTATCAAATGACTAAAATACGCTAAAATTGATAATCCATTCGTTACTAATTGGCGTCACTTAGGGCGTTTTTGTTTTGTAGGTGCCATTTAGCGCGATCTAGCGCGTTTTCGACGTGCTGAAAGCGCGTTTTTGCCAAATAGAGTTGGCAGCACTGATGGTCATGTTACTTATCGCGAGATCGAGGTGTACCGGGGCAGCAAAGTATGACGAGCATACACAACAGTACCTGAACATTTGCTGTAGAAAAAATTGCACGTATATCGCACGGATATCAATTCTCAAGCTGTGTGGGATCCAAAGATCCCACATCATAACTAATAAGTTTCAGTTGTGTCAGCTGTAACATTACCAGCTGTCATATCCAAGATCTAATTCTGGACAACGACAGCTATCATATCCCAACAGTTTAGCTCTTAAATATTAGCTCTAAAATATTATACGGAATCGAACTAGTGGGAATAAAAGTCCCATTAGTTCTATAGTTGTACACTTCAAGGTTTTTGATTTTACTTTATAACAATAATGGTAATATTTACAACCGTAAAGGTTGGTGTACGCGCGTTAAAAACACCGAAATAAGACTCTCTTTGGTAACAAACAAATGTTTTGGTACAGAACCCTCAGTTTGCAAGTCCGACTTGCACTTGTACAGGTTTATTTTTACCAATTTAATTCCAAACATGTTTTGAGAACATTTTTTTTACTGTTATTGTGGCGGAACAAGCTTTAGGCCAACCTGATGTTAAGCGGTATCCTCGGCCTATAACAGATGCATTTCGTCACAAGTAATGAATTGCACTGCGCCCGTCACCTTGAGACGTAGTTTTTATGTCTCATGTGCCAGTAATTTCACTGGTTCTCAAGGACTGCTGTCGGTACACACCGTTAGGATCTTGGCGACAGATTTTCTATTTGAGGGTGGTCGCTAGCCAGGCGGGCATTCGCAAAAACCCTTCCACCATGCCACATGCGGTGAAAGCTCAAGCCCGCGGCGGGATTCGAACAATGGACCTGCTGCGCGGCAGTCCATAGCCAATGCCATTGAGCCATCACTGCTTCAAACCATGAAGAATATTGCTTGTTTCAATGAGTAATGGTAACAATAGTTAAAATATTTTCTGGATAAATATACCTACAACTTTTTCGGGTCTTAATTGATATTAAATTATCTACGAATAACTTACAGGTACTACTGAATAACTCATAGGCATTTGAATATTCAAGAGCAGTCTAGGTTTGTAATTATTTATGGCCAACAAAACCTAACTGTCAAACATTCTTAAATGTTTGTAGGTATAATTTTATAATTCACATTTTGTAGATTCTATTCTAGTACTAAAAAAAATATTATCCACGGTGATATATTTCTGAGTTAAAGCATGAAAATAATAACTCACTTCCTATGAACCATTTTATTTACAGCTCCAAATGCTCCCCTGCCTATTTCTCCCAGGTCCTGCAAGTCATCTGATGTGAAATCATATATTTCTGTGCTGGAAAACTGCAACTTGCCAGATGACTGCATTGACGGATAAATCCTGCATCTATCCCTGAAAATTAATAAAATGGAACTTAAACAACAAACGGAATAATTCTGGCAAGAATTATGACATGGAATAAGTAATAGTAAACAAATGACTTTGACAGTCACAGTTGAGTATGGTCTCAAAATGGCTTCCTTCCTCGACTATCAAGTTGAACATTTTTAGCATCAAATGGATGGTTTTATAATTAATAAAACCATCCATAGAATACATTGATCTTTAAATTAAAAATTGAGTATACCTTAAGGTTTTAAAAATAATAAGGTACTAACATAAAATCAGATATTCACAGAACTAATTAGGTCCCAGTAGAATAAAAAAAAACCTTTAAAAATTTTGACCACTATATCACCTGATGGCTAAGTCCCATATTTTGGCATACCATCATAATTATTGATATAATTTATATAAATATTATAAATAACTGTCAAAATCACTCATGTTGGGGAACGAATACGTCAACCTGGGTTCCAAGCATATCAGGTGGTCATCGTCAGGGCGAATGCACAGCTGCCTCTCCCGGTGGGCACGTAGACGTATTCGATCCCCAACATGACTGTTTTTGCTGGTTAATTCATAATATTTAAATCTGTTTGAAACTCACGAGAATTTCACATCAGACATAATTTATTTTAAAATTTTAAATAAAGTAAACTTCCTAGCCAATCAATTTGAATACAAATTTAGAAACAAGGGATCAGTAATATTTTGATATGGCGGAGATAGGAATGTCAGAGAGTTGTTCAAAGGTGGTGATTGGAATAGACTTTGGAAAGAATTAATGGGGCAAATTCTTTCAGAGGCAAAACTCGGGAACAGTTTTTGTAAATAGAAATAATCTTGTTCCATATAACAACTATGAATAAAATTTTAAAGTTTAAGTCATACAAGATTAATAGACAATTATTCTAGTTCTTCGGTTGACCTTAGTTGAATCTATTATATTATTTTATGGAATATGTTTTTATTTAATAAAAATAGGTATTGAAACTAACTTCATTTTGTGTAATATTTTTAACACATATAAATTTGCAAAATACATATGTACATAATATGATTGTAATTATAATGAATAACTATAATTTATTTGGCAAAATAGCCCATAAGATCTTGCTTTATGTATATTTGTAAATTTTTAGTGTCATTGTGGTACTGACTGTACCAATGTATGATCTAGGCAGTGCAAGTCAATCTACTGGTCATGGAATCAAAGAGCAATCCTCAACCTGTGACTATCACCATAAGGCCATTGAATTGATATTCCTTCCTTTGTTTGCTCAGTTCACACATTTTGTGATCCCCAGTACCCTAATGCTATTTCTTACTTCTCTAGTTTTCACAGCTATAAATGATTTTCTATTGACTAGATACTCCATGTATCTTCGAGAAGGCTTTTTAATGGCGTTTTTTTGAATTTAGTTATTTAAGCTATTTTGTTGTGATATCTAAAACCCCTAAATAAAAAATAAAAATGTTTCAAGGTTTAACCTTTGATATTTTTTATTTATGAATGAAATACACTTGTTATCATTATCTATGATGCGCATGGATTAGTTAAAGAAAAACCTTACAATGCGATTAAAATAAGAATAAGACCGGCCCAGCGCCATGTGGTGACGTCAAAACTAGATTTTGGTACAGTGTGCAAACAAATTTAACAAAAATAAATAAATTGCAGTCAGGTTTTTATTTTTTTATTAATTTATACTTGTTTTATCATCCATTTTTTTGCATACTGTACCTACCAAAATCTAGTTTTGACGTCACAACATGGTGCTGGCATTGTAATTAACTATGGGCTCTCGGAGCTGTAAATTACGCGAGTCTGCCCTTGAATCTCTTACAATTGAATAAAGCTTGACTGAGCACCATGATGGGGGAATGTGTCATTAAAAATCTAAAAATCACAAACCATTAGATATGTATTAGGCTTTTATTCCAAATGTTGATAAAATTCCCTGGTGATGTATTCTTTAAGTTTGTGGTAACCGCTGTAAGCACCACAATGCCCTGCAAAGAAACATCCACCGGCACTCGCTGCTACAGCGGCGATCGTGCGCTTCAGTCTCGATCGTGCGCTCGGTAAGTCAAGACCTCCTGAAGATGCTTCGTTTAGAAGCGAAACTAGTCGGGTATTCTTCCGGTTAGGCTGCGTGATGTTTATGACGTCACGTAGATAACAGGAAAATTAGGCGGAATTGTCACTAGATATATAATTTTATGCTTTTTTAAGTGTTTTATTTAAATATTATTTAATGTTTTTTAGGATACTTTTAAAAGTATTTGTTATTATTAAATATGGATTTCCGCAAAGTAACGCCTGAATCTATTCATTAAATGAAGAAGATATTTATGCAATAATAACATATATTTTTATCAGCATTAGGAATTTTTTTTAGCAACATGGCCGGCAAATTGATGAAGCCATTCAGTTTTCGGCCTAATTTTACTCCATACATTTTGATAGGCCGAAAACTAACTACAAAATATTGTCGCAATTTTATATTTCGGCCGTTACTGAAATAGAACTGTTATTCATCTATTTCGTCGTATTTAATGCGGCCGAAAACTGATGGCCAGGATCTTTAAGTGTATGGCAATAGTAAATTGAAAAGGAGTTTTATATAGCGGACCTATATGAAAAATAAGAGACAAAAATAATTTAAGTAGTCATAAGCTAGTATTCGAACATGTCATAATGATTGCTCCGTATTTTAATAATAATTTTAAATAGTAAATAAGGCTAAATTGTAGTGTTATTGTTTAATTAACGTTGATTAAAAGTAGCTTTATAGTGTGATTAAATTTAGTTCGTGAAATATTCATTAAACAGTGAATAAATATAATAGTACGTCATCCTGCAGCAGCGGTTGAGATTTCAAACATCTTGGATTTTACTGGGGAGTATAATGTCTAATATCTAATTTTAATACACATTTACCACATTTTCCTTGTAACTCACTTGCTTTGCAACTGATTAGCTACGTTAATAATCTCACACTGGAAATGTACTGACTCTCTTTGCTTGACAAAATAGTGGAAGCAAAGTTAATGATTTTTGCCTCAGACATTTCAACACTATTTAACTCCTAATCCCAGCTGCAACTCAATCTCAAAGTTTTAAATTTGTAGTAGTACTCCAAAGTGGTCGTGCTCACAGAAAGGTGTTGTCTAGTGGCGGTGTTGTGTGTCGGGTCGCCATCTTCCCTCAAATATGGTTGAGGAAGGCGATGGCTGGCACATGCATCAACTCGTGAACGGGTGCTGCTAGAGGACACATGTCTGCTCTGGATGCTAGTGCTAGTGACTGTGGAGTGTAGATTTATACAAATTTGTAGTAGGTAGTCAAGTCTACAAAAATTACCTATTAAAAACATATGATAAGGTACCTATTACCATCAATCATTTGTCACTTTTGTTGTCAGATAAAAGTTTCATACTTTTTTCTCTCCAATCTGTTTCTAACCATCATCTGTAAACTAATTTATCTGTGTTTCTACTGCTTAACAAATTTCCTCTTTCCTTTTTCCCTTTTATCTGTATATAGCATAGGTATTTAAATGTAAACAAATAATAGATATTTGTGTATTAATTACTGATCTCAGATTTGATTGTTTATTTTGTTTATAGAATTAGGTATGCACCGTTATTGTAATTTATATAGAAAATAGTTGTAAGTTTGAGTTTGAATTGTGATAAATACTTACCCTACACTTAAAATACTTCTTGAAACAGTAACTTAGCTACTTTTATATGTTTTCCAGATATTGTGCAGAGTTGTTGGTATCCAAATATGCCTGTAACTACTGGGAAAACCTTGGCAAGAGAACTGGAAGAGAAACTCAGAGTTGCTCTTCAGGACCTTAAAAAGTATAAAGACCTCTCTGATCAGCTCCTACAAGAAAGAGATGACAGTGAGATTGAGGTGAACAAAATTGTGTATACCATAAGAAAATCAAAAAGTACTTCAAACTTAAGAAACTGATGCGTAAGTGCGAAAAACAACTTAAAAACCGCAAATATTTCAAGAAAAATGTGAATTTGGTAAGAGATAAGCTAGTTTTACAGGAAAAACTTCAAAGTTATTTGGATGAAGTAGAAATTACTAAGCAATTATATGATGATGATACTTTGAGTCTTCGCTCTGAACTGCTAGATAAAGAAAAATTAATGCAAAATATTTTCTCTAGCTACTTATCAGCTCAAAACCATCTTAGTGAGCACTATAATGAAGCTATAAGTTTAATGGATCTTGTGACCACCAATATGGAGAGTGTGAGAACTACTGAGTGTGCATGCTCAAAGTCTCATAGTCAACAACCAACAAGAGATTCAATACCAACAATTTGCCATACAGTTCAGCCGTTGAATAAAACATGCACTGAAGCAGTACGGAGGGAGAATCAAGGTATCACCTCAAACCAGGATATGGTTACCAAAGTATTGGTTTTTTCAGATGCAATAGGCAGAAATTTTGGTTCTGTGCTTGGTAATTCACTAGACTGCTCTAGTGAAAATTACTGCATGCCTGGTGCTTCTTATGCTCAAATTGAGAAAAAAATTATGTCTGCTGCAATTGATAGCAATACTATAGTCATTGTCTATTTAGGCCAAAGTTTAGGTATAGACAGGAAACAGGTTATATCAAATGTAACCTCATTGTTAAGCCTTAATGCATTTAAAATTATGTTATGTGCTTTTCCTTACTCAGATGCACTAACTAAAAGTCAGAATGAGCATATTCACTGCTTATATACAATTTAATATAATATGACATATCGTCATAAAGACAAACTTTTATTTTTTGACTGTAATAAATTTATTACTAAATTTATGTTGACTCGGGATAGGATGTACCTACCTAAGAAATATAAAAATTTAATTGCTACTTTGGTAGCTTATAATATTGAGTCGGTTATAGGAAATATAACCAAGTCTTTTATTGA
The DNA here is from genome assembly GCA_963854805.1 of Plagodis dolabraria. Lineage (NCBI taxonomy): Eukaryota > Metazoa > Arthropoda > Insecta > Lepidoptera > Geometridae > Plagodis > Plagodis dolabraria. The sequence goes on along the minus strand of OY978447.1, from coordinate 16,492,215 downwards.
CGCTACAGATTTTAGTACATGTACTAATATAAATGTTCAGTTAAACTTTTAGAGCGGACAACAGGGAAGTGTTCTGACATAGCAATGTACTACCAAAATATAAATCGCTTCCCTGGCAAAATACTTGAAATTGAAATGTTCTTAGATAAATATCCTTTTGATATATTATGTTTCACTGAAACATGGCTAAGAGCAGATAAAATGTTATTTAATGTTAAGAATTTTAGTGTAGGCAGTGCGTTTAACAGATCATCTGCAGAAGGAGGAGGCTGTATTATTCTTGTTAAAAATAACTTAAAATTTAAAGAACGCCATGACTTAGTCAGATGTTCTGTCGAACGTGTCTGTGAGGTTGCTTGTGTGGAGGTGGACAGGCATATTGTGTTGTGTGTATATCGACCACCAACAGATGAAGGTCGTGCTCAAAATTTTACATAATTCTTAGCCACTCTGGAAAGTATACTACTAAAAATTTCTAAATGTAAAAACCCATATTTGTATGTGGTGATTTTAATGTAGATATTTTATTGAAATCTAAAAATAAGACTGATCTTATTTCATTGTTTAAGTCATTTAATTTGAAATTTCTAATCTGTGAGCCCACTAGGATAACAGACACTTCAGCTACCTGCATAGCTGAAGTGCTACTCGAACTGTAAGACTAAAGAAAAGTCAATAATGAAGGGTGTTAGATCTGATCATGAGGGCCTGGCAATTAGATTTGATGGAAGCAGAGAAACAGCGAGGTATGAAATTGAACATAGGCCGTTAACAACCAGTAGGCTAGAAATACTCAGTACCAATATAGAAGCTAAGCTTGCCATTACAAGTTTTTCTCATAGTGACCTGAATGACATTTATAATAGTTTATTTTCTTTAGTAAATACTGAGTTTCAAAAAGTTTGTTCAAAAATAAAGAAGCAAGTAAATGGAAAGTTCAAGTTCGGTGATTGGGCAACTACAGGTATTCGAAAAAGTAGAGATTATTTGTTTGATCTGTATCGCAGGAAGAATTTGACATCCTGCAAGCAGTTTTGTGATTATGTTAGGAACTATTCAAAAATGTTTAAGTCTGTTTGCTTGTGTGCTAAATCTCTTTTTATTAGAAACAAAATTAGCAAGTCTAAAAATAAAATAAAAACCATTTGGAAGACTATAAATACTGAGACCAGTAAAAATAAACCTAGAGATTCTACACATGTCTTAAATGTTGATAAAAATCAAATATCTGATCCAATACAAGTGGCAAATATATTTGACAATTTTTTTTTCTAACTTACCCCTAGAAGTCACTAAGTCATTGGATGCATGTCCCGATGTAGCAGAAACTCTGCTAAAACATAATTTCCCCTGCAAATCGCCAGACTTTTCTTTCAGACACACAACAATATTAGAAATTATAAAGACATTTAAAAATTTAAACATTAAGAGCACTGAAGATTTTTGGGGTATGTCAGTTAAAGTGGCAGAGTCTATAATATGCATTATTGCACCATATTTAAAAACAATATTCAATCTTTGTGTTGATAAAGGAAACTTCCCCGACTTAATGAAACAAAGTAAACTCACTCCAATTTTGAAGTCGGGGGCTACATCGGACCCTTGCAATTACAGACCTATTTCTATCTTACCTGTTCTGAGTAAAGTATTCGAAAAAATTATGCTCAAACAACTTCTATCCCTTTTTAATGAGCATAATATATTGAATGAGAATCAGTTTGGTTTCACAAAGAGCAGATCCACAACAGATGCAGGTGCTCAATTGAGGTCACATATACTTGAAGCCTGGGAGAGTTCACAGGATGCTATTGCCGTATTCTGTGACCTTTCTAAGGCATTTGACTGTGTAGAACACCGCACTCTGATTCGAAAACTTTCACATTATGGTATTCGTGGAAAAGCTCTGGATGTTATAAATTCATATCTGTCAGACAGGCTACATAAGGTTAGAATAAATGGCAATACTTCTTCCGGGTCTTTGATAAGAATAGGAGTACCGCAAGGATCAATTTTAGGACCTTTTCTGTTTCTAGCATATATAAATGATCTGCCTTGCATGGTTAAAAATTTCTGCGATATAGTTTTATTCGCAGATGATACCTCCCTGATTTTTAAAGTAAATAGGAGGGATAGTGAACTTATTCAAGTAAATAATGTGTTATCTATGATCTCTAAGTGGTTCGCGGCTAATAATCTTCTCTTAAATTCAAAAAAGACCAAATGTTTAAAGTTTTCTTTACCAAATGTTACTTATGTTGAACCAAACATTAGGCTTGGCCTAGAAAAACTCTCTTTTGACAATGCGACAGTCTTCCTGGGAATTAAAATGGATTCAACTGTACAGTGGAATCCACATATACATGATCTATCCGGAAGACTTAGTTCTGCTGCATATGCAGTTCGTAAGATAAGACAGCTAACAGACGTAGCTACTGCTAGGCTCGTTTATTTCGCATATTTCCACAGTATTATGTCTTATGGTGTATTGCTGTGGGGAGCTGCTGCTGAGATAGAGACAATCTTTATCTTACAAAAGCGTGCAATTCGAGCCATATATGAAATGGATCCTAGGGAATCCCTGAGAGATCTTTTTAAAGAAATTGATATTTTAACTTTACCAAGTCTGTATATATTTGAAAATATTATGTATGTTCGTAAAAATCTGAGCAAATTTAAATAAAAGAGTGACAATCACGATTATGACACTAGGAATAAAGATAAAATAGCGGTGCCAGGTTTTAGATTAGCAAAGACAAATAAAAGGTCCTTCTTAGGCAATTGTGTGCGGTTTTATAATAAATTGCCCAAACATTTTACAATGCTCACAGAAAGAAAATTCAAGTTGCATGTGAAGAATATTTTGATAAAGAAATCTTACTACACAGTTTGTGATTACTTAAATGACAAAAATGCTTGGACTGGTTCGCCTCTGCCAAGTTAGCGCCTGTCACCTACGTAATATTAATTAAGTATTGTAATAATTTTACTATATAGTATGTACTTAACACATTGTTAAAAAACGTTTAAAAGAATGGCCCCGAGTTTCTTGCCCGTTCTTCTCGCAGTGGCTTTTTGTTTGCTGAACGTGGCAGTACAATGTAGTATATTTCAATATTAAAATTTGTAATTGACCTTCATAAGAGCGTCGTAGACGCCTATTCTTATTCTTATTCTACTTGGGGGCGATAAGTCCTGCACTGACGTCCCGCTTGGGGTGTTTTGTGCATTTCCTCCGCCAGCTTCTACCCAAGCCATCCCAACTCTTTGATGTAGCGGAGAAGGACTCTGGGTCGCTGGCATAGCTGCTCCAGTGGCGTATGTGGTGGTGGTAAGGATTTCGTTGGTGAGAATGGCTCACGTAGTCCCGTTTCAACTCTTATTTGTTCTGTGGCTTCACAGTGCAACAGCACGTGCTCCACGGTCTCTTCTTCACGCATACAGCCGCTACATAGAGGACTGTCTGTTGCTCCAGTTGTTTGGTAATATTCCCAAATATTATCCAATTTTGTGAACGCATCCTTTCTAACTCAACTCCTACCTCCAACATATCCTTATATTTTTCCTTGGCTACCTTGGGGGTAGAAAAATCTAGCCGTTGACGTCTGGCGTGCATACCAACGAGTCGAGCTCCGGTTAACTCCTCGCTAAAATATCGAAAACCCCAACGTTCAACAATCAGCCGCGATCCTCGCGCACGGAAATCAACCGAAAATCATCACCAAAGCACATCATCATATTGGAGAAGGAAGAAAGGAACATTGCAGACGCGTCGCAATACATCCAGCACGCGGGGCGAGTTTCGAACCAGGTAGCCTTCCTATGTTCTATTTTTTCCCAACCATACCATGGTCCTTCGATCCTAATCCCTATTTCATCCCCTAAATCAACAACATTTCCAAAAAGTCCAAAAACCTTATCAATTCATATTTCATCCAAATCCAGTCATCCTGTTGTGTTTCATTTTCGACGCCATATTGCAATACTTTTAGCATACTATTGCAGTGTTACCACGTATTTAACGAAAACAGACGTTCAATCATATATCACTTGCTCAGTGGTTCAATCTCATTATTTGCCAATATCCATCTCTAATCTGTTGACAAAGCAATCAAATCAAACAAACAATCGATCATATTATCTTTGGTCCTGTTGTTGTGTATTTATTTCACTAAGATATTTTCCTATTTATTTTGTTTTGAAAGCTTATTTTGTACACAATGGCAGATTTACGCGTATGTTTAGTGAAATTCGACATGTCCATGAAATGGTTGCAGGCTACATACGATTTTTCTCAGGAATTGAGTTTAAAAGAAGATGTAACTAGTAAAGAAAAATTACGTTTTGTAGCCCGCCACAAAGACTTACAAAAATATCGTATGCAAATGGATGAGGCATATACAGTTATTGTTAGCAGTAAACAAGCTCTACCACAGGAAAAGCGTTCATTATCAGACATCGAGAAATCTTATGAAAAGTTCATGGATATTTTTTATTCGATCGAAGTTTTGCACAGCACACTGATTGAAGCCAAGCCTGAATCTGATGCACATAAACAGACTGCGTATAATCAGCATGAGAACGAATTTCATCTACCAAAAATTACCTTACCTAAGTTCTCTGGTTCTCATGTTGAGTGGCCTAGTTTTGTATCAATCTATAAAAGTTTGATTCACGACAATCAAAAGTTAAGTGCAGTGCAAAAGATGCATTACCTGCTAGGTGTCCTAGATAGGGAACCCTCCTCGCTAGTGAAGCACCTCTCACTTTCAGAGCAAAATTACAGTATTGCTTTTAATTTGCTAAGGGAAAGGTATGAAAATAAACGAATTATTGCTGACAAACATGTTGAAGCAATTCTAAATTTACCAAACTTAACACAAGTCAATTCAAAAACTTTGAACAAATTTATCAACACTTTGAAAGAAAACACACAGGCTCTACTTGCATTAGAATTTGACATACATTCATGGAGTTTCCTTCTTCTGCATATAATATTAAAAAAAATCACTATTGAGCTGAGGTGTAAGTTTGAGGCTAGCATAGATAATCCATTGAATATACCAACCTTTAGTGACTTACTTAAGTTTCTCGAAAGCCAACTGCGAGTACTTGAAAACATTGCTGGTCCTTCATTAAAATATACTTCTAGTTCTCTAAATGTTGTCAATGCGGAAAGTAAACAAAATTTTAGTTCTTGTCCATGTTGTGAAGATGCTCATTCAATTTACTTATGTCAAAAATTTAACTTAATGACCCCAGAAGAGCGCAAACAATTAGTCATCAAACAAAAACTTTGCTTCAACTGTCTGAGAACACATCATGTATCCAAGTGCATATCAAAAAGTGTGTGTCAAGTATGTCATGGTCGACACCATACAAAGCTGCACATCAACAATAGCTTGAATAGGCCATCATCAGACACCAGTGGTCAAACATCTGTGTCAACTAGTTCCACTGTACAGTCTTTGTATGGTGCCAACAATGGGGCGACCATGGTATTAGGTACTGCCTTTGTACAGTTGAAGGATGTCAATGGACACTTCCACTCAGCTCGTGCACTGATAGATTGTGGCTCCCAAGTGTCAATTGTCACGGAAAACTTAGCACAAAAGCTAAAACTGCCACGCTTGCCATCTGGACCTGTTCTTGGCTTAGGTGCACAACCAACTCGACAGACACATGGCCGCATATCATGCTTAATATCACCTGTGGGCAATTGTACTCCTTCCATATCAGCTGACTGTATTATCTTAAAGCGTATCACTGGTAATCTCCCATCGGTACCCGTGGATAATTCCGTCTTAAATCTCTGTAGAAATTTGGTTCTGGCTGACAAGCATTTTACAGTTCCAGGACCAATCGACCTCTTATTAGGCATAGATGTCTATGACCAAATACTCGACAGTAGAAGGTTCAGCCTTGGCAAAGACATGCCAACTGCCTACTCTTCAATCTTCGGGTGGATAGTTATGGGCACATCACCCGCAGCATCACCGCTTATTAATAGTGCTACAGTGATGGCCTGCACTTTAAGTCTTGATCAGGCACTAACTCGGTTCTGGGAAGTCGAAGAAGCGCCCAGTCAACCCATTTTAGATCCTGAAGATGTTCTCTGCGAAAAGCATTTTAGTGACACTCACTCCAGGGATGATTCAGGACGTTTTATAGTTCAGCTCCCTTTTAAAATTAACTTTAAACCCTTGGGCGACACATCCACAACCGCTCTCAAGCGTTTCTACAATCTAGAATGTCGTCTTCTTAAAGACACTCATCTTCGCGAGCTTTATGTTGCATTTATGCGTGACTATGAGGAAGCAGGCCACATGCGTGAGGTTCATCAGGATTCTAGCAAACGTTACTACATTCCACATCATGGTGTACTGCGTTCCCATAGCAGCAGCACTAAGCTCAGAGTAGTTTTTGATGCATCTTCAACAAGTTCAACAGGTGTGTCACTCAACCAGGTTTTGATGTCTGGACCGAAGCTGCAGAAAAACATTGAAGACATTATTCTCCGCTTCAGATCTCATCGTATCGTCTTCACTTGTGATATTAAACAGATGTATAGACAGGTGCTTCTGGCTAGGCAGGATTGCAAGTATCAGACGATATTTTGGCGTGAATCACCTGAAACGCCTATCAAGCAGTATGAGCTTACCACAGTCACATACGGTGTTACCAGCTCTGCCTTTCAGGCGATTCGGGTTATACACGAACTTGCTTACTTGAACGCATCGTTGCATCCAGATGCATCTAAGGTTCTTTTGGAGGATACATTTGTTGATGATGTGTGTAGCGGTGCCAATGATTTGAATTCTGCCCTGAAAATGCAGCAAGAGCTGGTTTCCATCCTCTCTCAGGGTGGTTTTGCCTTGCGCAAGTGGTCCAGCAATTCCAAGGATTTTTTAAAATCACAAATTGCTGATCACTGTGAGCAACCTTACCGGTTTGAAGAGGATGGTAACGCAACTTATAAAATTCTGGGAATAGAGTGGAATTCAGAAAATGACAGTTTTATTTATCATGCCTCCTCAATGAGTACCATTCCAACCAAGCGTGGCATCTTGTCAAACATTGCAAAACTCTATGACCCTTGTGGGTTTCTAGCACCAATTACTTTCTTTGCAAAACACATAATGCAAACTATCTGGTCTATGCAGCTTGGTTGGGACGATCCTCTTCCATCTGAAATCCTAAACACTTGGAATGATTTTAACAAACAACTTTCTCAACTTCACAACATATCCATACCAAGATGTCTGAACACTGATAAAACGTCAGAGATTGAGGTCCACGGTTTCAGCGACGGATCTGAACGTGGATATGGTGCTTGCGTCTTCTTGCGCCTTCAAGAAAAAAGCGGCAATATTTCGGTTAGGCTCCTTCTGGCCAAGTCACGTGTAGCTCCGCTCAAACAAAAACTTACCATTCCTAAAATGGAACTCAATGGGGCTCATCTGCTTGCCCGACTTCTTCAGCATGTTCATGGCGTTATTGGTCCAAAACTGAAAATCAGCCGTATGACTGCTTGGTGCGATTCCAGTATTGTACTTGCATGGCTTAAGGTTTCTCCCCATAAATTGCAGACCTTTGAGGGTAATCGCGTATCACAGATACAGGCTCTAGTGCCTAGTGTTACGTGGAAGCATGTACCATCCGCCAAAAACCCAGCTGATTTGGCAAGTCGTGGACTGACTCCTGCCGAATTAGTTGAAAGTGATCTATGGTGGTCTCCTCCATGGCTGGTTGAGGATTGCTCAGCGTGGTCAGAAGACATCTCTCTTCCCAATCAAAGTGAGTTGCCCGGCTTAAAGTCCACAATGCCTATCTCCAACTTCGCTGCACTTACTGAAGAACTTCCGGTTCTAACCAAGTTCAGTTCGTTTCCTAAGCTACAGTCTGTTGTAGCTTGGTGCAAACGGTTCATCCACAACTTGCGCAACAAAAATCATCGTCGAACTGGTCCATTGACTATCCCTGAGCTCAACGACAGCTTGCTCAACATAGTAAAGATGGTCCAGTCGTCGGAGTTTCCTGAAACCCTAAAATTGTTGCGCAATGATAAGCCTCTCAAGGACAGCGTTCGGCGTTTGGATCCATTCATTGATTCTCAAGGCCATTTAAGAGTTGGTGGAAGACTTGTAAAGTCAAATCTAGAATACAGTTCCAAACATCCACTCTTATTACCTAAATCACATCATGTAACGAAACTCATCGTGAACCATTACCATCGGTTGTTCGATCATCCTGGTCTAATGGCTCTCACTAGTATGATTCAACGAAAATTTTGGATTTTATCAGCGCGACGAGTAATCCGTCAACAGATCTTTCGTTGTCAACGTTGTTACCAGCTGCGGCCAAAGGCTATAGAACCATTCATGGGAGATCTCCCTGTGCATCGTGTGACGTCATGTCGCCCGTTTTCTAAGGTTGGTGTCGATTTTGCAGGTCCTTTCATGTGTAAAACATCGCGCATTCGAAATGCCAAGTCGGTAAAATCATACATGTGCATTTATGTATGCTTTGTAACAAAATGTGTCCATATGGAGATTGTGTCCGAGCTATCCACCGACGCCTTCTTGGCTTGCCTAGACAGGTTCGTCTCTCGTAGGGGGCTACCCAGTGATATATTTAGTGACTGCGGAACCAACTTTGTTGGCGCTCGAAATTATCTCAAGCACGTGGCACAACATTTCAAGGACGCTCAAGCTGAAATCAGCAAATCCTTGGCCAGCCGCCAAATAACTTGGCATCTAAACGCTCCTTCGAATCCTCATATGGGTGGATTATGGGAAAGCGCAGTAAAGTCAGCTAAACTCATACTGATGCGTCTTGTCGGGGACCGCTCGCTTACTTTCGAGGAACTTAGTACTGTGTTTGCAAAGGTAGAAGCAGCCTTAAATTCTCGTCCCTTGTGTCCTCTTACAAATGATCCTAACGACTTAGAAACTCTTACGCCTGGACATTTCATCATAGGACAACCGCTTCAGTCCTTGCCTGAGCAAGACTTCGATGAGTTTAACCCGAGCCTCTTGAAGCGATGGCAGCATCTGCGACAGATTAGCCAGCATTTTTGGAAAAGATGGCATTCGGAGTTTTTGCATACAATGCAACAACGTCCGAAATGGCTCGCTAAAATTACGAATTGTAAAATCGGTGATCTGGTTCTAATTATAGATTCAAATCTGCCACCTCTTCAGTGGAAAAAGGGTAGAATTATTCGTGTCTGTCCGGGATCCGATGGTGTAGTTAGAGTTGTTGAACTGAGAACATCTAATGGTATTTTGCTGCGTCCAGTTGTGAAACTATGCCCTTTGATGCCATGTCTTGAAAATTAAATCATGCTTAAATCATCTTTGATCGTTAATCATCTCATGTTATTAATTTCATTTTTATTTTTTAATTTAGTTATATGAAAATCAACCAGAACACTGACACCAATTATTTTTTTTACTTTTTTTTTTATTTTATTTTTTTTGAACTACTTTTTCTTCTAAAGAGCTTAGCAGCTCTTTGGGGGGCGGTATGTTTGGTAATATTCCCAAATATTATCCAATTTTGTGAACGCATCCTTTCTAACTCAACTCCTACCTCCAACATATCCTTATATTTTTCCTTGGCTACCTTGGGGGTAGAAAAATCTAGCCGTTGACGTCTGGCGTGCATACCAACGAGTCGAGCTCCGGTTAACTCCTCGCTAAAATATCGAAAACCCCAACGTTCAACAATCAGCCGCGATCCTCGCGCACGGAAATCAACCGAAAATCATCACCAAAGCACATCATCATATTGGAGAAGGAAGAAAGGAACATTGCAGACGCGTCGCAATACATCCAGCACGCGGGGCGAGTTTCGAACCAGGTAGCCTTCCTATGTTCTATTTTTTCCTTCTCCAATATGATGATGTGCTTTGGTGATGATTTTCGGTTGATTTCCGTGCGCGAGGATCGCGGCTGATTGTTGAACGTTGGGGTTTTCGATATTTTAGCGAGGAGTTAACCGGAGCTCGACTCGTTGGTATGCACGCCAGACGTCAACGGCTAGATTTTTCTACCCCCAAGGTAGCCAAGGAAAAATATAAGGATATGTTGGAGGTAGGAGTTGAGTTAGAAAGGATGCGTTCACAAAATTGGATAATATTTGGGAATATTACCAAACACCAGTTTTATGCAGAAAGTAGTTCAGGTTACAGTGACCCGTAAACAGACCTACAACAAGGCGCAATTGTTCCCGCTGTAGCCTTGTCAGCTTCTTGTTTAGAGTTGGAAACATGGCCTTTGCATGTTTACAGTCTTCTAACTTATCCCACAGGTCTTGTTGTTCTCTCTCGGTGTGACGACGCAAATGTTCTCGTATTTCCATTGCTGATGGCTTGCAAAGGCTCTTTGCGTCATCACATACCTGTTCTTTTGCCCCGTCTTTGGCTAGAGTATCTGCCATGGTGTTACCCGGGCACATGTTATGTCCTTTCGTCCATTTTATAATTACTTTGTAATTTTTTGATAGTTTTTGTAGGGCAGCATGGCACTCAGTAATAACTCTAGATCTGGTTACTGGTTTTCTGAGTGCATATATTACTGCCGCACTGTCCGTAGTGAAAAGTAGGAATTTATCCTCAGGCTCACTTTCTAAATTGGGTGTTAATTCTAGACGTAATATTGCCCTCGCAGCTAGCAGTAGGCCCATTGCCTCTGATTGCATTACTGTTGTCGTCTTATACAGACCTTATGAGCCGAAGATTCCAAGTTCCGGTGAGTAGTAGCCACAGCCTACACCTGTTTTGTTTTTTGCGCCATCTGTGTAAATAATGTATGACGGTGATATGTCCCCCATAGTGCGGCTTTCAGTAGCCAGCTCGTACTTCTTGTTGTCAAGGTAGGTGCTCGCTATTTTGTCAGTGCCTTGCCTCGATTCGGGTATTATTTTTGTGGCCCTTTCTAGTATTCGGCAATGATTTGTGATTTGTCCCGTGCCTATCCACTGGTCAGTTGACTTTATCCTTAGGGCTGCAGCCATCGCCTCTTGCTGTATATGAAGATGCAATGGCGTCAAGCCCAGGATCGCATCGAGGGCAACTGATGGTGTTGATTTTATACAGCTGCTGATCAGCGAGCAAGCCAATCTTTGGGTTTGCTGCAGTTTCTTTATTGAAGTCACCAGTCTTGTTCGTGACCACCACACTACGCAGCCGTAGGTGAGGACAGGTTGTACTATGACTGTGTAGATCCATCGACAGAGCTTCGGTTGACCCCAGTTTTTCCCTACTGCTCTAGTGCTTTGCATCAAGATTTTTGTAGCTTTTGTTATGATATGTTCCAGGTGTTTTCCCCACAAAAGCTTACTGTCTAGCCAAATCCCTAGATATTTAACCTCCTTGATTAAGGTCAATTTTGTTCCAAACAGCGTGGGAAGTTTGAGATTCGCTAACTTAGTTTTTCGTGTAAACATAATTAACTCAGTCTTCTGTGGGTTTACAGACAGACTGTGGCGTTGACGCTTATTGTCTAGCCAAATCCCTAGATATTTAACCTCCTTGCTGAAGGTCAATTTTGTTCCAAACAGCGTGGGAAGTTTGAGATTCGCTAACTTAGTTTTTCGTGTAAACATAATTAACTCTGTCTTCTGTGGGTTTACAGACAGACTGAGGCGTTGACACCATTTCTCAACTACGCGAAATGCGTTCTGCATTTTTTCGCATAGCGTTGCCTCAAATAGCCCAGATACCATTATGACTAGGTCATCAGCGTATCCTATGGTGACTATGCCATCCTTGTTCAGGAGTTCAACCAGTTCATTCACCACTACTACCCATAGCAGTGGTGACAAAACCCCCCCTGTGGGCATCCTCGCGTTACACGACAGCGAGTCGTCCCCGAGGTTTCTATACTCGCTGCTCTCTTGGAGAGCATGTTGGTGACGAAAGTGTTCACCTTGTCATCAACACCCCTGTTTCTCAGTCCGTGATTGATACTGGAAAAGGTGGTTCTATCAAAGGCCCCTTCAATGTCAATAAAAGTAGCTAAGCAGGATTTTTTTTTTTTAAATGGCCAAGAGGTGAGTTTTAATCTTGTTGAGACTCCACTGCAGCAGCGCTGTGAAGATACCATCAGTTCCGGGAGCTTTAAATGGCTGGTAGGTAACAATTTTGTCCGCGAAGGCCCAGTCTTCATTGCCCGGCTTCTGCATGGTTTCTGTTTCCCATTCCCCATCATTGTCTATCCGACAATCTAGAAAGTGGGTTTGTAAGAGAAGTTCAAACTGTTCCTGGTCTGATATTGTGTAAGAGCCGTCGGACTTCTTCAACGTTCCTAGCTTTACATGGTTGTCGCTCGATAGTACTTTTCTAAGTCTACCAGTCTCACTTTCGGATTGTATAGAGTTGCTGTATTTTTTCCACGATTTCTTCCGACTCTCTTCAGACGTAGACGCCTAAATTGAATAAATGATTTTGACTTTGACTTCGGCCCCTAGGCCGAGAACTAAAATTTTTAATAAATTCATATGTTAATATTCAGTCGTCTACTTTTTTGTAGTTTTTGAAGTAATATCGCAATAAAAACAAAACAATTTTGTTCTGACAAAAAGTTGCTTGTTGATAAGGGAAACCACAGAGTTGTGTAACATTTTTGAAATTTTTTTGGTATGGCAGATATACAATTTTTTTAAGTTCTTAAGCTCCATATCTCCGTCATTTTGAAAAATTCAATCAACAATTCCAAAAACTGAATCAACAATAAATTTCTATGGAATTATCAAACTTGCTCAAAAAATTTCATGTGTATTGGTTGATAAATGTAACCTGTAGAGGAGTACAACTGAACATACAAAAGCATTTTTGTGTAAGCCTTAGCAGAGATGCTTCTCTTGCACTACATGCTTGCTCAGTCAAGAAAGTTGTTTTCATGTTGTGTTTTCATCCTGCAGCTAGATGAGCAGGTTTTGAACTAAGACCAAAAGGAGTCTAAATTGGAGAGCATAAAATGACTCATACCTGTATAATCACATTGCCAAATGTAATTATTACAGGCAAAGTAATGATAATAATAAAGAAAAATATTAATAGATTCTTTATTAATTTATATTATTTGTTTGGTATAATTAACTAATTTTGTATTGAAATGTGACAATATATGAAATTTCTTGATTATATGTAAGATTTGTGAGAGATCATTTGATGATACTGAATCGATAAATTACCATTTTTATCACGTTTTATCTGGGAATTTGTTTAATATGTGTAAAATTGATGAAGAGGAATTGTAAACCAATTACTGTGTATAGCAATATAGTTTCTGTTAAAAGACTAGATTTGATATTTTTTATGCAACATAGAATTTGATTAGGTAAAAGTCACATCAATTTGCTTTTATATTATGGTTTTATTTTATCATTTATATATAAGCTTAGCCATTTTTACATCAAACATGTTACTTGAAATAAAAATTGTATTCGCCAATATTATATGTGGTTCATATTAGGCTGCATATCCACCAGAGACATGGGAGAATAAGGGTGTGTAAGGAAAATATTTTTTCTCAATATTATTTTCCAATCTCTGAATCTTGCTGAGCGCAGCAATACTTGAATCATTTCTTGTACATACTGTATATGCAGTATGTTTATAATTGTGGAAAAATTAAAACTCCTGAGCAATAACAACAGAACATCATCATAAAGAAATCATTAAGTTTTAAGAGGATCTTTAACCCTTTACATAAACACAATGTTGTGATTCACATCTAAAATGATTTAATTACAGTTCTGACTATCAGACTAGCCGTTTGTCTGAATAGTTTGATTCTAATAATCTAGAAAAGACAACAATGAATTTAAAAAACCACTTTGATTACCTGGTAGTTTCAGGCAATACATCTCTAATTGCCCTTGATGGGATCCGAGGCCTGGGCGCTGGGGGGTTGACAGGAAATGGCACAAATGCTTGTTCTTCGCCGGATGGACCCCCTAAATGGAAATCCAATACTTTTCGTTTTTCCGTACTACCACTAAACAAATTCAACTCGGGTTTTGGTACGTTCGGTCTACTTGGCCCTGAAGCAAAGATAGATAAAAATAATTAGTTTCAAAGCATGGATTATAACTGAGAATAAACAATTTGAATATTTACCTTGATTAGATGAGACTTCGCCATTCTTCGACATTTTCGAATGTGTACTTATTGCTAAGTTTATATTAATGTTATTATTCTTTGGCGCCGGTTGTGGGTTGGATATTATCCATTTGAAAGGATTAATGGAGAAATACTTAAACACTTTCAATGTTTATGGCAAAATTTATAAAAATACATTTTGTCGAAAATACACGCTCAATCGCTCGTCAGTTCCTTAGCTAGTCTCTGATCAGTAAATCAAATCATTATACTAAAGTACTCTGTGGTAGCACTCGCTAGAGATTAGAAAGCTCCATAGACTAATAAGCGAAAGCTTATAATCACAGATCTAATCTAGGTCTCCAGGGGTGCGTTTAGGCGGGTAGAATAAATTTTCACCAGACGAAAATTTCGCCGATGCGGTCCGCCTAAACGGTGTCATAGCCGTACGTCAATTATTGTTGTCAAATTCAATTGACATTCGGCAAAGAAGTTTTTATAATTATATAAATCTTGAAAGAAATAAAAAATCCTGGATACAATACATTGAAATATAATATACATTATTATTATTCTCTAATCCCGCGATAAAGTAGAACAAATTAAAACCCAAACCAATATTACCGTGCCAATACAAAACAATCCAACAAGAATACCTACAGGAAAACACCAACATATTATGTACACAACTTGTCTTGTTATATAGTATGTCTTCCCACCCTTCCGTAATCTTTGGTACCTATTATGATTGAAGTAACATGACATATAGCTTAAATCTGACAGCCGACGAAAATTTAGCGACCTCAAAAGGTCGCTAAAATTTAATCTCCTTAGCGAAGATTTAACCAAGCGGACGCGCCTAAACGGGGCATATAAAATTTTAGTCTGTGCAAATTTTCGCCTCGAGGAGGCCGTAAACGGGGTGTTTGACGTTTATCTAGTTTAAATCTTATCCTGGCTAAGTCGCCTAAACGCACCCCAGCCATCAGAGATATTAATAATAAGACTTAAATATACTATTAATAAGTTTAAGAACCTATATTATGAACTTACATTAGCAATGTTTTAACCATGATACAATAATATACTACGCCAGGAATTACACTCCGAGACCGGATGTCACGTCACCGAGACACAAGTATCGTCATCTCTTCTGGCTGGATTGGGTTGGGGGTGAGGAGCGTTCATTCTATACGTAGTATTAATATATGTTCTATGTCCAAGTCTTATACTTAAGTTCCGGATTTTTCCAATACTCTGATGAAGGGTTTGGAATATAAGAGGACACTATTAAAAGTAAAATTCAAACGGACTTACCTTTGTCTTTCCACAAGCTTAAGAAGTACGAGCGCCAACCTTAAAAGGAACACAAGTCCACCGGAATGATTTCCTTGACCGACTGAGTATTTTCAGTGTCCCATAGCTCTCAGTTTAGTCACCTAAATGTTGGTACTTGATTTTTACCTACCTACGTACCAACCGAAATATCTTTTGATACTATTATTAGCGTATTACATTTCGTAAATTGTGCGTACCTACCTGCAGGAATATATACAAGCACAACTATCGAACTCCAGGTAGGACGCAGGAATATCCAACACACAAACGAGTAGGTAACATCACTTATACAATAATAATAGAATACATTACACAAAACGTATCATTCCAGGTTTACATTTTAAAAAGTAATTATAATAATTACAATCACAATAATAATTTATATTCTTCTCGTTTAATAAACAAGCATGAAGTGTGCCGCGTGCGGCGTGTCAACCGTAGTGAAGGTGGGTATGGGTATTACTTTTCTCTATGATGCTCGTTGCCTGGATACGTAGAAAGAATATAGTAATAGAATCGGCGTAACGAATTGTACTAATTATTAGAGAAGGATGCACATACCATAACCGCAATAATAATAAGCGAGACAGATATAAATATTTTTTATCCTTATCGCGTATACCCTTTTATCTGATGGGAGCCAGTGACGACTGGCTCCCAACAGATATATGTACCCTATATAATGTAATTTACGTATTTAATATTTAATGGAACGTTAAGTGCTTCCGTATTTTTAGAAAAATTAATAAAGCCAAATATAACGAAATCACTTTTTTGAAGGCACAAGTTGCGTAAATCAATGCTTAGCGAGGAAGAAATTTTCGATATGCATTTACTTCCACATTAACCTCGCATTTTAGTATTTTAAAGACCCACCTTAACATCGCTCTAGATATATCATATAGGTTTGTGGTTATTAGCTAATTAAGTGAATCCTTCAAATGTTATCTCAATATTGTTTTTAGTAGTAAAACATCTTATAATATTTCTTGAGAACCTAAAGACACTGAGACAGATAATTAATTAGGACCGTTGCTTAGACAAGATAAATTAAAATATATTTCTCGTTTTTAGGTGGTTGCGGGGCTTGGGCCTACATTAGCAGCCATATTAGTAACCTGGTTTATGTGCGCCTTTTATGCTCCTGTTGTTTGGCCTGATCTCAATGACTTGGTTGTAAGTATTTCGTAAATTATGATATGTTTGCAGATATGGGTACAAAAATAATTTTGGCAGCAAAGTGTATTAACATACGGGTAACGACAATAGATAAAAAAAAAGTTCATTATGCTTAGTTGTAGGTGCCTGGAGTATTTAGACTACATGAAAGCCTACAATGGCCTTTAGGTTGGCTAAATGCTTTCAGTATAGTAGCTATAGTATAATATTTTGTCTTAAAAAAGTAGAACAGCTGCCAGTAAAAAAATATATAAGAAACTTGACATTTTGGTTTTTAAATTACTTAGTCTCAAACACTTACAATAGCCGTAAAAGTAGGCAAAATAGAACTGATCACTTACTAGACTTCTTTTGAGTTAGCTTCTTGATAAGATATCACAATTCCTGTTCTTACTGTAGCACAAATGACATCGAAAAGACTATAACCGATGGGTGACTAGTAAAAATGACGAGTTAATTTGCTTAAAAAAGACACTATAAAAATCTTTCATCTGATTAACTTTTTAAAGTTATTGCTACCATGAATTAATTAATACTGCAGTTGCCACCGTACACGCAATTTGTATGCCTTTCTTTTTTACTCAAGAGGTGTTATTCTGAATGACGATGTTGACTGTAACTGCAGGCTGCAATTACAGTACTACCACTACCACGGTGCTCTTAACTAATTTGATACAACTACGTATTAACCAGTAGTGCCGCTCTGCCAGTGGCTGAAATCGAAATACGGTTCCAAACGTTGTTTATTATAAGACTGCGAATCCACCAATATGATCGCTTAGTTTACGCAGCCTTACGAGACTCATTTAGTCTGATGGAACATTTCATGCATTGCTGCTATCAATATGTGTGTAGGTTCAAGCATCAAACGGGTACAGAAGGATTGGCATATCTGATTTGTATTTAGCGACAACATCCATTGCGTACAGAGTTGAACAAAGACGTCTACCATTAGATGGGGATCATGGCTAACCAAATAGTCTCCACACTTGGTAGGTGTCTTGGGATCGTAGATGATAGAGATGGCAGTTCTTCAGAAGGTACTGCTAGTTTTTTCGCTTTCGTCGCTTCTCACGACTCCACATGCAGATATGAGGGCGAGCGATTCTAGCCAGAGACCCTACGGGGTGCTTTAGGTACTTTCTTTATCCAACCAGGGTAGCTCTGAGGGTTTTCTGTAACCTGGTTAGATATAACAAGTGGAAATTCTTCATAATGCAATACTCAAATACCTACCCACTCTTCGGTCGGAACATTTAATATTGTTTTAAAATTAAGGTATCCATACAATTAATTTAAAAAATATTTTTTATGTGTAGTATGTATGTATCCATTTAAAATATCCTACTAGCCCAACACACAATTATTAACAATGTAAAATCAAAATAAACATCTTTTAACAATGTGTTATTTACAATATAATACGATTATTACAATATTTGTTTATATTACGTAGGTGACAGGTAGTAGCTTGGCAGAACTTTCCAAGCATCTTTGTCGTTTAAGTAATCACAAACTTTGTAGTATGATTTCTTAATCAAAATATTTTTCACATGCAACTTGAATTTTCCTTCTGTGAGCATTGTAATATGTTTGGGAATATTATTATAAAACCGCACACAATTACCTAAAACGGACCTTTAATTTGTCTTTGCTAGTCTTAAACCTGGTACTGCTATTTTATATTTATTCCTAGTGTTGTAATCGTGGTTGTCCCTATTTAATTTAAATTTACTCAACTTTTTCCGAACATACATAATATTTTCAAATATATACAGACTCGGTAAAGTTAATATATCAATTTCTTTAAAAAGATCCCTTAGAGATTCCATAGGATCCATTTCATATATGGCTCGAATTGCACGCTTTTGTAAGATAAAAATTGTCTCTATCTCAGCAGCAGCTCCCCACAGCAATACACCATACGACATAATACTGTGGAAGTACGCGAAATAAACTAGCCGTGCAGTAGCTACGTCTGTTAACTGTCTTATCTTACAAACCGCATATGCAGCAGAACTAAGTCTTCCGGCTAGATAGTTTGTTATAGTAACCCAACCGAATAATGTTTTAGGGTATCAGGCGATTCAATCAAAGATTATTTACAAGACTTTCGTTCCTATCCTGCAATAGTAAGTAGCTAATATCTAAATAATACTGCAAGAGGATCAGGAATGGCCGATGGATAGATGCCGGCCGGTGGACCGGTTCCCCTACCCTACTTAATCTATGTGAATGTTGCCATTCTTTTCTCGTATTAACCGACTAGAGAAGATAGTCTTGGCTTACACGTGACCCCAATATTTTCATGCATCTTCATTACTGAACAACAGCGCTGTGGTTCATTTATGTACCTAGCATATGCTGAGTCGGGGCTCTTTTCTGACGTGACGCAACATCTTAATTATTATTTTTATAACTAATATTATATATTTTGGATTTGTCTGTTTATGTTTGTTCTTTTATTGATTGATTTTTTTGTTTTTTACATGTACCTATTATTATTTTTTCGTTTTGTTCGCAAATGTTTGATGTTGTGTGTTGTCAGAAATAAATATATTTCCTTTCTTTCTTTCTTTCATTAATTTTTAGGGTTTTCATCGAGTTAGGGATACTATTACCCAGAAAGTAGTTTTCCCATAAAAAGACTAATTTATTTATTTATCTCACGAAAACTATAATATATTCGACAAGTTTATACTTAGCTTACCCTTCGGAAAATAACGGATTTACATTCATTTTTATTTTTAAACCATTTTTATTGTTCCGGCCCAAGTTTACTGTAGCATTAAAAATACATATAAACCATTGTTTAGATTACTAACAATGGTTTACATTTTTAATGTTTTGACTCCATACATTTTGTTTATTTAGAACAAGTATAAAAAGTGTTGAAGTTTATTATTTATTTTAGTAAATTAAGTCATGACTGTGCTGAAACAGTCAAAATCTGTCACAGTCAGGTCAAAATCATTTACTAGAAGCTTAGGCAGCAAGGTGTGTAAAGATTAACTGCATTTCTCACTCGCATGTTGTCTAGAAATTTATGGTTATTCAAGAATACGCAAATTTTAGTAATAATACAATGGTGCGACATAAAAAATTCTGTCAAAACTTTCGTACTTACCTTAATATATTATGTACATCAGAATTATGTTATTTCTATGTTGTCAGTTAAAAAAAAAATAATACCATATAATTATATGGATTTTGCTGACCAGAGACAAAAAAAAAACCTAAACGTGACATACAAAGTACGGAATGCTCGAATATGCTCCGAACATTTTGAATCTCATTGCTTTCGCAAGACAACACATAATGTAACTTATTATAGAACGAAATTAATTCCAACACTATTTATTCCTATAAGTTCTATACTTCCAGTTTACTGGGTGTTGTTTAGTTGACGTGATTGTAATAGTTTCCCATATTTAGACTATAATAGGAAAGCCAAAAAGGAAAACATATCTTAGGTAGTAAAATTATATTTACAGCTTTAGTTTAAATTCTATAAACAATCATAAAAATCCAAAATTAATAACTTAAGTTTTATATTAATTGTAGATTGGCAACAACTTGAGTATGTGATGATAGGTTATAGGTCGGGCCGGTATGCATGTTTATCATAATATAATTAAATCTGGTGCTGCTTTTTACCCCATCAATATGGTTAAATCTTTCACCTGGCATTTCCATAAACAACGTCATAAACTATTGCTATCCCTTAGATATACGCTCATAGCGCTTCTATTACTATACTACTCTTTCTACGCCTGGATATGTAACCTTTCGTACTTTGACACAACTGAACAAAAATGGCGGGGTTATTATGTATGTAAATAATTCGGCCAAGACAGTCGTTCATGAGTTTAAAGTGCTCGAGGCTAACTCAATTCTCACACAATCAATGAAAAAATTGGGGCGATGCCCCGTCCACCCACTGGACATTCCCACTGGTGGGTGGACGGGGAATTCAAGTTTCCCCGTCCACCCACTGCACTAGAGTTGGAACCAATCGACTGCTTCATCGATATAACAAATAATATATATTTTTTCTATTGGATTAACCCTGAATAAAAGCCTAGTGACAGCTGTCAAAGTGATAGTTGATGTTGCAGTTTTCAGTTTCGTTTCTTGTTTGGGAATTTTTTAAACTAATCTATAAATATAGATAGCTTTGACGTGTGACAGCTGTCAAAGTGACAGTTTATGTCAGATAGACAAGTGTGATTGTGACAGGTGTCAAAGTGACGTTGGTGTCGTATTTTATGTACTTTATTACTTTTCATTTTCATGACATCTGTCAAAATGTTATAGATCTCATAGAGATCTTCATTTCAGATGACAGCTGTCAAATTAAAATGGGGTTTATCTCGGAAACTAATGACGCTAGTTTACTAGATTCTTGACAGATATGGTAGATCTCATAGAGATCTTCATTTCGGATGACAGCTGTCAGATTTAAAAGTGTTTTATCTCGGCAACTATTGATCCTAGACTACTAGTTTCTTCTTGGATACGATAGATCTCGTAGAGATCTTGGGATTCTTGTATATAAGCTCAATTTTCTTTATTTAATTATTATAATTTTAGTGATGAATTTGAAATGCTAATTTATATATTTATCCATTGATTGAATAATAAGCATTGTAAAAAAGTAATAACGATCCGTTAATAATAAGAGGAAAACAGTTCAATAAGCTATAAAATAAAGACGATATTCCGACCTCGAATTTTAAGATAACGATAGATATTAAGAAAAAAATAACCAGCGCATTTTACCGACCAAGATGAGGTCCTAATTTTGTGCTGAGCAGTTTTCCTGTTTTCTTTATATTGCTACGTCCAAGGTACTCAAATCTGACCCAAAATGTGGCTGGGCACGACAGAGCCGTGTTTATCGTTTGAATTGTAAATCTCAATCCTTTATTATGAACCTAAAAAAAATATGTAGCGAAGGCTAATATGAAGAATATTTATTTGTTAAAGTATTTGAATAAGTTATTTAATTATTTTGCTTTAAAAATACATGAAAGTTGCGCCATTTAAATGCCACGCGTCGACTTTGCAAGACTGCAGCCTTAAGTTACCAAATCTTACTAAGATATCTATTTCTTTCATTTTGTAATTATTGAAACCGTGTACGTACCTTATTTTAAGCATTACATAAATATTTAGCACATTTACTATTTTGTTTCGATTACTGATTGGTAAGCCTTAGACCACAATCTCACCTGATGGTAAGCGATGATGTGGTTGATGGTGTTAACAGGCGTAACCTAGAATTACTGGCTCTCAAGGACAGCTGCAGGAACACACCGTTAGGTGCTTGGCGGCAGATTTTCTACTTGAGGGTGGTCGCTAGCCAGGCGGGCATTCACAAAATGCTCTTCCACCATGCGGTGAAGCTGAAACCCGCGGCGGGATTCGAACTATTGAATTTTACTTCTCATTTATTCTCAAAAATGGGGTCCCGTGACATGACTGCCTTTGTAATGTGACTGGGGGCTATAAATACTCTTAACTTTAGAAATAATCTTTTTAATATATCCTTACAGTTCCTAACATAATAAATCAAAACAAGGATAGGACAATACCTAGTATGTATTCATTTTAAATAACACTTTTGGGTCGATATGGTTCACAAATGAATAGAGCCGAAAATGTAAATTAAACATGAATTTAGTACGCGAAAGTTTATAAAATACGCGTAGAGTACTTATAGTAAGTATCCAATACTATTTATGATGTATTCGTCTACACGTAATGCGCTTAATCACACAAAATAACGAGAAATATGCTCTTCAAAATATATATTTCTCTAGTCTTCTTATTATGAGACACATTCAAATTAGTAAGTATTTTCTAATAAGTATTATAATTCATTATAATATATTGTACACACATATATTTTTATTTCATTATAGATAAAATATATTCAAGATTTATTGAAAAAACCTGAATTAACATACTTTTAGTTACCTACATTGTAGAATACATGATTTAATATTACTTTTAGTCACAGGAGCAACAATTTTAAGGAGTGAAAGGGACTAAATGCAAACAAAATATTTTCAATAATGCTATGAATTTCTTTTGAGCTTCTTTAGAGATTTTGTACTTGTTACTGATTTAGCATCGGCTTCTGGAAGTTTACTTTGTCGTTTTTTCGCTTTATCAGTCGTGTTCGCATCACTATCAACGTATTTAGCTGTATCTGTATTTGTTGTTCCATTTGATATTGATGACCTTTTAGTTGAAGATTTTTTGTTTTGGTCTTTTCCAGAACTTTTCGTTGTTCCTTGATGTGGTCCATCTCCGTTCTGTTTTTGGGCATGTTGTGGTTTTGTCTTATCAAAGTCAACATAAGATACATTTAGCATTTGCGGTGTTTCTGTTTCATAATCGTCATCACCGTCTGGTCCTCCTAGTTTTATTGAACTGAAATATATCATAGCATATATTAAAAATCAGAAATAGTATATGGAGAGCATTATTGAAATACCAAAAAAAATCCCTAAAAATGGAACCGACTTCAACACTCAAAACTGTGAAATAACACAGTTTTGAGCATTGAAGTCGGTTCCATTTTGTGAGTAAATTTTTTTTTCACTCTTTTTAGTGACCCTTGCTACTTACGGGATCGATAGTAATTCACTATCAATGACTATATCATCAAGATAGGAATATATTTTTAGTTATTGAAGTGTAACTCAAAAACGGCTTGACCGATATTGATGAAATTTTATTGGGACCAAACGACACGCATTAGCTTTTGATTATTTAAAAATAGTAAAAGAACTATCAAAATCGGTTCATTTTGTCAAAATTTCACAAAAAGTTCAAAAGGTAACAAACAAAAAAATTAAAAACAGCGCATGATTTTATTTTTATACTTGATTTTCAATGAAAAGTGTTTGGCAAACTTTTAGCACTACGAAAAAAAGCGCAGCAATTTGTTTTGATTTGTTAAATTTGGTATAAGTGGAAGGGCTTTTTGCGAATGCCCGCCTGGTTAGCGACCACCCTCAAGTAGAAAATCTGTCGCCAAGCACCTAACGGTGTGTTCCGGCAGCAGTCCTTGAGAGCCAGCGAAATTACAGGCACATGAGACTTACAACTGTCTCAAAGTCACGGGCGCAGTGCAATTCGTGACTTGTGACGAAATGTATCTGTTATAGGCAGAGGTTAGTCCGCTTAACATCAGATGGGCCTCGAGCTTGTTCCGTCACAATAACATAAAAAAAATAACAGTATGTTAAAAACATTACCCTAAATAATGTAAGTCAGGTATGTACGAGAAAACTTATAATGATTTTATTTTCCTCGTAGGTGTAATATAAACCACTGAAGAATTCAAATTTAAAAAAAACACTCGTGAGAAAGTACTATTACTGCTACATTTATGTTGAAGTCCAACGCGCAGCGGAGGCAACCCATTGGCAACAACGCGCACGATATCGTCCATTTCATAAAAAAAATTATATTGTTCTCCTTATCTATGGATGAGCATGGATTTAAATATATGTGCCTTAACAACATTTACCTCTTAAGCGGACTAACCTCAGCCTATAACAGATGCATTTCGTCACAAGTCACGAATTGCACTGCGCCCCTCACCTTGAGACATAGTTGTTAAGTCTCATGTAACTGTACTGATTTTGATTAGATTATTAGGATTTTATTATTAAATTTAAGTACTCCTAGGTACAATACACTGCTGACGGTGTCTATTAAACAATAAACACTTAAGGTTGGATCGTATGTGGCAGAAAATTCGAAATTTTACAGTTTTTTTCATGCTTGTAGCCAGACAACTATTCGCCACGATTACGGTATTCGTGTGATTAAAGTAATATTGCTCGAAATATTTTTTAACATTTATTGAACATCATCACTTGATTCCATAAATTAACCCTAGCACAGACAAAAAAAAACAAAAAATGTTTACTCGTAACTCGGAATAAATTCAACTAGAACTGAAAAAAAAATAGATATTGTACAAAGATTTTTCACGCGATCAAGTAACAGATGAACAATTTAACAAAAAATGCAAGAATATTAAACTCTGAATATCGCCACTCTTAAGGTTTTCTACCTTAAGAGTGGTTTCTTACCAGGCGAGCATTCGTAAAACATAGTTATCGACAATCCTGTTTAATACCTTTCGTCAATTTCTCCTCTTATATAAGGCAGGGCTCCAAAGAGATCCAAAACAACAATTCTGAATGTAATATGCTGTCCTTCACGCACACTGGCACCAATCCATTTATTCCCGGGCTCCTCTGTCGGTCTTGGAATTACAACATTGAATACTCTGAAATGTAATTAATTGTTACTATAAATAAGAACAAATCCTGAAGCAAGTTTGGAATTAATTCCAAAACTTGCTGGCAGTTTTGGATTTAATTAGCCACAAGAATTATAGTTAATAATATAATTTTCTTACAAAATATATCATACATTTCCTATCTATTTTAGGAAGTTGTACATTTACCTCTCAACCATCATTGCTTCTACATGTAGTTTTCAAAAATTTGTAGCAATAAATATTTTGGTATTACGTCATTAAACCACCTGCTAAGCGATTGAGCTTACAAAACTACAACGAAAGGAAAAACTGGGGTAGCCACACCCCATTTTTTCCTTACGTGTTATGGACACGGCGCGGCCGTTTGTTGTTGTACGTGAATACGTCACAAAATGGCGGGCTCCCCCCCTCCGCCGCGCGCGATGTTTTACAGTCCTTACATAGCGTTATAAATTCTTTGATTCTTTTGCTATCCAGTGGTGTAATTGAAATTTGGATGGGTTATGATAATATATGTAGCTGCAATACTAAAATACTCCACGATTTTATTGCAGCTATTTTAAAAACGTGTTAACGTAACAAAAAAACCTTTCGTTGTAATTTTGTAAGTAAAAACACATATCATGGATTGGACAACAAAATTCCCAAGATCGATTTAAGCAAATATAAAATTGGTCGGATAGAAAATACTGCCCAGGGTAAGGATCAGCAGACCAAGACTTTTACAAAGCCATGGTTCCATGACACATAAACGAGCTGCTTTTGGTTGTATATTTTTAATGTTTTTTGACCCAGATAAATCTTTTTCTAATGGATACACACCTACTTTCAGATTGGTCACATATACATTTCATCTGAAACGAACGGATCAGAAGTTAGGTTTTTATATGAAAAGAACTGGAAATTACGTAAGCAACCTAAAGCTTAAGATCAGTTGGACCTCAAAGGTGTTCCATCATAAACACTTTTTTTTTTTTTAAAAGCACTGACTGTTTTTTAAATATTAGTCAGTAGTGGCTTTATCTCCTAGGTTTTATAGGTAATAGTATAATTGCATTGTAAAGTTCTATAGCAGAAAGGATGAGAGCAATATCATTACAACATTAAAATGTGAGGAAAAATTATAGTCTTGTGCGGGATTCGAACTTTCGCCATCCACCCTATAGCTAGGATATGCTCTGACCGCTAAGCTAAAATGACATATAACTCATAACTCTAATTTGTCCTCTCGTTCTTAACCATCGTATGGGGATGGAGTTTTTTACAGTTATGTATGTAAGCTTAACGTTTAGAGCGTATCCCGGCTATAGTGGTCGATGGCGCGGGTTCGAATTCCGCACATGACTATAATTTGTACTCTCTTTGTAATGTAATCTTGCAAAATTATAATATTACAAAAGCAATATCACACTCCTAACAGAGAGTGTAGGATGCGATACGAGTGCGAAGCGAAAAACACGCGAGCATCTCGAGCTCTCCTAGAAAAAGGCCACCGAATACAGTCGATAGTAGTCAAAGCTATGTGACTTAATGACGTGAGTTATCCCTTAATATTTAAAAAGATAGTATCGAATGTTGTATACTATTAATATTCTTCATACTCATAATTGCATTGGGCAGTGTATATCAGTACTTTATCAGCCGGATTGTCCACTGCTGAACACAACCTTTCCCATTTAGGGGGTTTAGCCATAATCCCCACGCTTGGCAGGCAACCTCAATCAATAACTTTCCTTTAATATCAGTAACATTCCATTATCTGACGTTATCCTATCGGTTCCTATGGGTAGAAATCTTTTAGCTCCCATTTGGAGTTACCTATATAGTGAACAGGTTATATATATAACCTGTTCACACCTGTGTTTCAGGATAAAATATATTATAGAGAAATACCAAATTAAAATAAAATCATCATACCTATGTACAAGGATTCCTAAATGTGTAACACTCTTTTTGTTAACAATCCCAGTCAATGTAGCGCCTACATATGGCTGGAAAATGAAATAGTCAGCTTGTACTTGGAAATGAATATCGGCGTTGTCATTCCTGATAATTCCAACATTTTGAAGAATGCGCAGATTTTTGTAGCTTAGAAGAATCCCATCGAATCTGAAATAAATAAATTGTATTTAGGTGTAGCGTTGGTCATATAATTAGAGACACTTTAGTTACCTACTTACTAGTCCTTTAATTAATGTAACCAACTTAATAACTGTAATTAATTGGAGGTGAAATATACATTTACCTATTACAAGTTATAATTGTTTACGATAAAAGTGCTACAGGTAACGAAGAGCATTATTCAAAACCTAGTGAAATATGGTAATTTTTACTTAAGGTTGCCATACGTCCGGTATTTCCGGTACATGACCGCATTTTATTTCGTAGTCCGGAATGCGAGGGGAAATGTAATGTGACCGGAATTTTTAGATTATAATGAAATAAAACGTTTAAACCAAATCAAAATCAACGGTAGTTAATTCCATAGCTATCACATTATTGGCATTGAGCATCATTTACGTTTTTCGTTACGTATGCGGATTTTTATCTGTAAAAAAACTGTGTCTTGTGCATTGCGTGAGCGCTTTTAGAAAAAAAAGTAGAATAATTTAGTAAGAGCTCTAAACCAATTATAAATCAATATGCCTTTTTGTATAAAGGTAAAACAGAAGATAAATCGTTTATAATGAGCTAACTCAGTTCTCACAGAAAACCGTCAATATATTTAAACCTATTAAGTTTACAAAAAATAATTATTGTATACTAGTTTTTTGAAAAACTTGGGAAGAGTATAAGTATGTATTGACAGATCGCCTAGTGCTGTTTTAAAAAATTTACAAAAAGTTAATTGTGCTCACTTAATCCTCCATTTTCTCAAGGGCCGATTGCCTTCTGATGAACTATAATATTAAACTTCGTTATATTACTCATGTTTAGTTCATGTTCAATAGTGTTTCGTAACATACTAATCGAAAATCTATTGTGATACATATAAGTAATTAGTTATTTTATGTGCTCACTCAATCCACTCATTTGTGAAAACCAAAAAACATTAATAAGTATTATTAGATTTGTTACCATAACAAAAAGCCCAGATAGCTAAAGTTTAAGTAAAAATTTGTTTAATAAATATCTGCCATTTCACTTTATTAAACTTTTTTACTTTATGAGATATACTTAGAGACGAATAACTGAGCATTCCATGGATTCACCGTGCTGGTGCCGGGTCATTGGGATGCAGAGGAAGAGGTTAGAGGGGCCTGGGGGCCAACTCCCATCTCTTAATTCAGTCTTATTTTAACATTACATTTACAATTTTTTATTCGCACCGCCACATATCACTATAGTATACTTACATAAAAACTTCAACGTGAGAGCGGGATGCATGCTTCGAATCAAGTCATGTGTGCGACAGAGGTAGCACTATATGAACATTATTGTTTCGTGACGGCCACGGTACTAACCTTAGTATCAATAATTTAAACTTGAAACAGTGACGTTTGCATTCCATAATAGTTTATAAAAGGTGGGAGTTGGGCTCCTGGGCCTTGCAACCCAGGTGCAGGGTTAAGAGGCCTCTTTACAATCAAAGTCAAAGTCAAAATCATTTATTCAATTTAGGCGTCTACGACGCTCTTATGAAGGTCAATAACAAATTTTAATATTGAAATATACTACATTGTACTGCCACGTTCAGCAAACAAAAACTATAGAGCCACTGCGAGAAGAACGGACAAGAAACTCGGGGCCATTCTTTTAAACGTTTTTTAAAAATGTGTTAAGTACGTATGTACTTAACTCAAACTTACTTTGCTTAAATTTTACGAACATACATAATATTTTCAAATATATACAGACTTGGTAAATTTAAAATATCAATTTCTTTAAAAATATCTCTCAGGGATTCCCTAGGATCCATTTTTATATGGCTCGAATTGCACGCTTTTGTAAGATAAAGATGGAAGACTGCCGCATTGTCAAAAGAGAGTTTTTCTAGGCCAAGCTTAATGTTTGGTTCAACATAAGTAACATTTGGTAAAGAAAACTTTAAACATTTGGTCTTTTTTGAATTTAAGAGAAGATTATTAGCCGCGAACCACTTAGAGATCATAGATAACACATTATTTACATGAATAAGTTCACTATCCCTCCTATCTACTTTAAAATTTAGGGAGGTATCATCTGCGAATAAAACTATATCGCAGAAATTTTTAACCATGCAAGGCAGATCATTTATATATGCTAGAAACAGAAAAGGTCCTAAAATTGATCCTTGCGGTACGCCTATTCTTACCAAAGACCCGGAAGAAGTATTGCCATTTATTCTAACCTTCTGTAGCCTGTCTGACAGATATGACTTTATAAGATCCAGAGCTTTTCCACGAATACCATAATGTGAAAGTTTTCGAATCAGAGTGCGGTGCTCTACACAGTCAAATGCCTTAGAAAGGTCACAGAATACGGCAATAGCATCCTGTGAACTCTCCCAGGCTTCAAGTATATGTGACATCAATTGAGCACCTGCATCTGTTGTGGATCTGCTCTTTGTGAAACCAAACTGATTCTCATTCAATATATTATGCTCATTAAAATGGGATAGAAGTTGTTTGAGCATAATTTTTTCGAATACTTTACTCAGAACAGGTAAGATAGAAATAGGTCTGTAATTGCAAGGGTCAGATGTAGCCCCCGACTTCAAAATTGGAGTGATTTTACTTTGTTTCATTAAGTCGGGGAAGTTTCCTTTATCAATACAAAGATTGAATATTGTTTTTAAATATGGTGCAATAATGCATATCTCAGACTCTGCCACTTTAACTGTCATACCCCACAAGTCTTCGGTGCTCTTAATATTTAAATTTTTAAATGTCTTTATAATTTCAAATATTGTTGTGTGTCTGAAAGAAAAGTCCGGCGATTTGCAGGGGAAATTATGTATTAGCAGAGTTTCTGCTACATCGGGACATGCATCTAATGACTTAGTAACTTCTAGGGGTAAGTTAGAAAAAAAATTGTCAAATATATTTCCCACTTGTATTGGATCAGATCTTTGATTTTTATCAACATTTAAGACATATGTAGAATCTCTAGGTTTATTTTTTCCGGTCTCAGTATTTATAGTATTCCAAATGGTTTTTATTTTATTTTTAGACTTGCTAATTTTATTTCTAATAAAAAGAGATTTAGCACACAAGCAAACAGACTTAAACATTTTTGAATAGTTCCTAACATAATCACGAAACTGCTTGCAGTATGTCAAATTTTTCCTGCGATACAGATCATACAAAAAATCTCTACTATTTCGAATACCTGTAGTTGCCCAATCACCGAACTTCAACTTTCCATTTACTTGTTTCTTTATTTTTGGACAAACTTTTTGAAACTCAGTATTTACTAGAGAGAATAAACTATTATAAATGTCATTCGGGTCACTATGAGAAAAACTTGTAATGGCAAGCTTAGCTTCTATATTGGTACTGAGTATTTCTAGCCTACTGGTTGTTAACGGCCTATGTTCAATTTCATACCTTGCTGTTTCTCTGCTTCCATCAAATCTAATTGCCAGGCCCTCATGATCAGATCTAACACCCTTCATTATTGACTTTTGTTTAGTCTTACAGTTCGAGTATATGTCTATACAGGTAGCTGAAGTATCTGTTATTCTAGTGGGCTCACAGAATAGAAATTTCAAATTAAATGACTTAAACAATGAAATAAGATCAGTCTTATTGCATCAACATGCATCAACGCTCACAATGCATCAACGCTCCCCTTCCCGCTCAAGCCTCCTCCCCTACCTAACCAAATTTGGTAAGATCCTACTAATGCCGCCTTAGATACACGTTCTAGGATGGAAGTTACGGTTGTTCTTGGCAGGCTAAGGTCTTTAAGTAGGTTATATGTATAGGGATTTCGCTGGTATACCCCTTGCTCTAACTTCTACAGCATATAAGTTAACCACATAACCGTTTTTGGTTAATTCATTTCATTTGTTAGGTCATAATATTTGTTTGTTTTTTATGTGTGGTCCTTAGGTATGTTTGTTTCCCACGGCACAGTAAGTTCTATAAGTACTATGCGTTTTAGATATTTTGAGTATAGAAATATGTCTGGTTTGGAAGACGAAACACCAACATCCTCAGGAATTTTGTAGTGTTTTTCATACGTGTTCATCAAAAGAGTCCAATCGAGAGCTGCGCCTAAGATGGAGTAAGACTTGGATTTAGATTTTGTAGATGACCCTTCTTTTACAAAATTGTCGTTTGTTCGTGGTCAAACCTTTTTTTGCTCTAGCTACCGAGAGACTCGCCGCTTCTCGTATGATTTCAAGGATTCTATCATGGCGACGTGAATAATGACCCCTATCAAGGAGCACCTTGCATCCTACCAATAAGTGCCTTGCTGTACCTATCGCGTCCCGACAAATACCACAAGACTTCGGTGGCTTTCCCCCATCTTACTAAGTTACTTTGGTCTGGCAGGGTCATCTGAAAGGCGTTTAGATAAAATTTTAATAAGGCAGGTGACCAATCGTATATTAAGATAAGCCATTTTAACGCCAGAGGGATACAAAATTCACCTATGGTTAGCCATTCGCTTTGCATTTCTAAGCTCATTGCATGCACTTTATAGTTCATCATTTTCGTCTTGTTGTAGAAAAGATTTTACAATGTCTTTATCCTCAACTTTCTTTTTCGACCCAAAACCCGCTTTGCTAGACTGTGCACCTATCGGGTTAGTGGCAATCAGTGGCATACGCACCCAATGTCAACTCCCCCCGTGTCAGTTGCCCACGATCTCAGTTCCCCCCGATAAATTTGATGGAAAGAAATAATTACCATATATTAAATATAGCGTTAGCAAAAAAAAGTTTCTCTTCATAATAATATATTTATTTCAATATCATAATTGCTAAAATTATATTTAGTCAATTGTTTCGAATGGTTTTTATATCTTGCGTATTAATAACACATAGGTACAATTGTATTATTAAAATGCAAGATTCAAAATTTAAAATGTATGCATACTAGCTAGGTATTATATCGGGGAAACGGGACTGCCGGTACTCTGAATGAAATTCTATTGTTCTCGTAATCTTTCAATTCTGACGGGTTTAACTATAGTTATCTACCACCATTCAGTCCAGCGCATTTCTTACAAATTATAAAATTTAGGTTACTGATAACAATAGTCGGCACCCAGAAACACAGATGAAAGTGAACAGAATTATGCAAAAACTATTATATATCAGTGCAAATAATTTTTGAAAGGCGTATTTTGAAATTTTTCAAAATTAAAATATTATTGTTGTACTTTAGACATTCCAGCGTTCAGAAGGGTGAAAAACACATTACGTAGAAAGCATAGCAAAGATTTGAAAGTTCCAATAACAAATTTCAAGGAACCACTTCATATATTAATCCCCGCAAAATGTAAGCCCCTTGTATTGTTTGATTACATCAAAGATGAAAACAGAATTATCGCATTAACCTTATTGTAAGAGAAATAAAAAAATATAACCGCAACAGTGTCCTAAAGCAAATCTTACCAAGGCAATGGTTACTGTTTTGTGGTCACATCATGGTGTTATTCACTATAGATTTCTCCGATCTGGTCAAGCAATAACGGCAGATGTCTACCGTACCGAACTCCGAACAATGATTGCAAAACTATTAATGAAACATCCCCGCCTCATGAATCGATCTTCACCATTATTGCTTCATGATAACGCGAGACCTCATACAGCACGAGAAACCGTTTTAACTTTACAGGAATTGCGATTAGAAACCATTCGTCACCCTCCGTATTTTTTCATGATTCGGTCAATTTTCTATGTGATAAAAAGTTTTCTTCCCAGGAGGCAGTACAAAATGTTTTCACACAGTTTGTCGAATCTAGATCACCAGAGTTCTATCGCAAAGGCATTGATGACATTCTTATTAGATGGCAGCAATTTATAGATAGTGATGGTATGTGGTATTTTAATTAAACAAAAATGTTCAATTAAAAAAAAACAATTTCAATTTTTCAGTACAAAACGGCAATTTCATACTTAACCCCTTATAGTATCTAACTTTTAGTTTTTTCTTTTAGTTATTTTAAATGTTGATTTGCTTTTATTGAGTGTTTAATATTGTTTAATTTATATACTTTGTACAATTTTAAGTGATTTATAACTGCTGCTAAATATAGATTTAGTAATGCGGTATACTAAAAAAGGCCAAGTCAGACTTGATGTTAAGTAGTTGTCATATATCTAAGCTTTTTTAATGTTACTTATTGTTTGGATGTTGGTCCACCATACTAAGGTCTTTTATAAAGCTATCGACAACTGTTATTGTTTGTATGAAATTTCGTAATCCGTTATGTAAAAGTTCCGATAGACCAACCAATATTTTTTAAAAATAAAACCAAGATACAGAAACATAGTATAGGTAATAATCTAAAAAACGCGCACGAGAAAGACATGACATGCTGGGACGTCAACCATTGGGTATCGACATGGGTTGTCATCCCCTCGATAAGCCACAACCGCACTTTCAAAGTTAAAGTCACAATTATTTATTCAATTTAGGCGTCTACGACGCTTTTATGAAGGTCAATTACAAATTATAATATTGAAATATACTTTATTGTACTGCCACATTCAGCAAAAAAAAATATAGAGCCACTGCGAGAAGAACGGGCAAGAAACTCAGGGCCATTCTTTTAAAAGTTTTTTAACAAAGTGTTACATACTATATAGTAAAATTATTACAATATTTATTTACATTACGTAGGTGACAGGCGCTAGCTTGGCAGAGGCAAACCAGTCCAAGCATTTTTGTTGTTTAAGTAATCACAAACTGTGTAGAAAAATTTCTTTATCAAAATGTTCTTCACATGCAACTTGAATGTTCTTTCTGTGAGCGTTGTAATTTATTTGGGCACTTTATTATAAAACTGCACACAATTGCCTAAGAAGGACCTTTTATTTGTCTTTGCTAATCTAAAACCTGACACTGCTATTTTATCTTTATTTCTAGTGTTATAATTGTGATTGTCACTGTTTGATTTAAATTAACTCAAGTTTTTACGAACATACTTAATATTTTCAAATATAATACAGACTTGGTAAAGTTAAAATATCAATTTCTTTAAATCTTTTTAAAGAAATTGATATTTTAACTTTACCTCTTAGGAATTCCCTAGGATCCATAACATATATGGCTCGAATTGTTTAAGTAATCAAAAACTGTGTAGTAGGATTACTTAATCAAAGGTATACAAAGTGATCACATAGGCTCAATCTGATCTTGATAATTTATAGGTGTATATATTTTTATAAGTGGTTTCAACTTCGTATGAATGTATTGATCTGATGATTGAACTAGTGGCCTGCCCCGGCTTCACACGGTTATTTAACAAAAATTATAAATTGGAAGACATAAAAAGAAGTTATTGTGACATAACTGTAGTAGTTAGACATATGGTATTGTGGACTTGTCTGTAGGTATTGATGTCCTCTATAAAATTTTAGTACAGCACTTTGCTCTATTATCGCAGTTTCCACAGCATATGCATATATACATTTTTTTTTTGTATTTTTTACATGTTGGGTTACATTATTGAAGTTTTCATACAGAACCCAGTTCTTTTTTAAATATTCTATAGCCTAAGTAGGAATATAGTGTAGGATTCTAATGGTTAAAGATATTTTCAAATCAGTCCAATAGCTTTAATTTTATTTGTTACATACAATAATACAAATCTTTCCTCTATAATATTAATGTAGATTGAACATTTAATTGATAGTTGTTAATAAAGGCTTATTTCTATTTGGCCAGTATATACAATGAATAACTTCAATAATTTCATTGATGACAACTGAATTAATATTGTTACCAATAGCTTTACACCTGAACCAAAATTTGCCAGCTAAGTACACATCTACAAATGTGCATGCAGTGTTTAAAGGCAATATTATATCTGTTTCATGTTCCTGACTACTTGTAGTGAAAAGCATAACATCATCTTTCTAAATGATATACTAAGGCCAAATTCATCAATAACATTGGATATAGAAGTAACAGCAGCTTGGATGCTCTGCTAAGTGAATTGATATTCTTTATTTTTGAAATTACCGTGAGTTTCACACATTATTAAATGTTATACAATAAGCGCGGGACGCGCTCGGGCAAACGGGCAAGTCGTGCACTTCTTCCTATTAAGGGCGCGGTCGAAGTCAGTGAAAATTGGCTTAAATTAAAGCCTACAAACCAACAGTGCATAACGTGATTAAGTTTAATTTGATTTATTACAGTGCTGTGATCAGTGAAAAACTCCGCCACGACGCCCGAGCCCCTTCAGGAGTACCAACGAGCCATTGTGTGTCTAACTTGAGTCCTACCTTTCATTTAATTCCCTTAATCCCGCGCATCTCGGCGGATACAAGCCCAAAAATAACCATATAGCTACACAAAATTGTTATAAAGCCTTGCTTTTCATAACAAGGTGAAATAGTACCAATATGAGACTATGCTACTTTTACTGAGTGATAGTTTGACCCCTCTAAAGCAAGGGTGTGAGGTGCAATTGTAAGTAGCCACATTTTCTTCAAAAAGTCTGGATTGCCTGTTAAAATGTATTGTCTGAAAGGTGTTATTGAATGTCAGGTTATAAGTGGAAAATGCATACATATCATTAGCAACCACTAGATTTAGCACAAAATTTAATACAACTTACTCTTTGTTGTATTTTCCAATTTTATAATCCAGTAGATTTTTGACCGATTCTTTAAGGTTCCCTAGACACCAGGGTTGCAGGGCCAAATTTTGTGTCACCTTTTTTTCTATCACACAAGAGTTTTTGTCACCAGACAATTTTCTAAGTTCTTCGAGATCAAATTTGATAATTGTTGACATTTTTAGTTCTACATAATATGCATATTTTGAAAGCAATATTTATTCTAAATAAAAACATTCATTCAATACAAAATTCAAAATTACTTTGATAGATTTACCCATAACATAACATAACATAAATTCTCTTTGGCTTTTATTTATACCACTACTAGCGAGGCGCGATTATTACTAAATCTAATCGACTCAGTCGATTGTTCTGTTCAGTCGATAAAATTCGATAACAATCGATGTTAGTAATTACTATCTACTAGCGTTGTGCGGCGAGTGACAATAACGGACATGGTGTTCGTATAATTTAATTACTACTAATTCGTTTGTAGCGCAGCCCACCTACCATAAAATACTATACTCGAACGTACTACTAAATTAGTAATAAAAAAGATGGTGCGGTATACGTGCGCTGCGCTGCGAATCAGTAGCGCATTGCATAGCGGATTGCGGTGTGCGTACAATTATTATTAGTAGTTCGTCGATTGTTATTCGAATAATCCTAGTGAGGAACTACTAAATCGACAATCGAAGGCGCTATACCCCAAGCTTCGATTCAGTCGATTGTATTTTTCAACAATCGCCCATCGCTACCCACAACACAACACAATGTGAACAAACTAAACTATGGTAGAGATACCTACCATCCAAGATTACCAGGGCCGCGTTCCGAGGGTCAGAGTGCGTTGTATGGTTGCTTTAACTTACTCGAAGGTTCCGAACGATCGGTTGTTTTATACCCTCAAATATCGTTTTTGGCGGGGAATTTTGCAAAATTTATAGACTTCTTTATGATGTTTGAAAAGCAATAACTTCTGTTACCTGCAAAATTTATAAGATTGCCTATAATTCTCTCATCAAGAAATGTCAAGTTCATCTCAGTTAAAGATTCAACATTTTAACGACCTCTTTCGATAGTTAAAAAGTTGCGCTATACCCGATCAAGGTTGTGAACGACGTTAGAGTGAAAAGTTGCACTACGAGCGCACTCCGAACATTATCGTTGTATTAAATTTCCAGAAATGAATTTCTAGTTTTCGACGGCAATAGCATTAACTTAAATAAGACATAGGCCAAAAAGACAACAACAACAGCTGTCACTCATTTTCCCTGTGACAATAATTAGGGATGGCATAGATTAATAAACTCGTACAAATCAGTAGTATAATCTAGTAACATGTAGTGAAAATGCACTCTTAAATTTTTATTTTGTTATGTGACTTTTAAAGATTTAATAGCTCGCGTAAGGATGATGTTAATCCTCTGTCACAGCCACGGTAGCTTACTATCTCATGCATACATCTCTGATTCACCCATGGGCTATTCAAGGTGCGTTCGTTTTGGCTTGATTGCGTTTTTAGCAGTTTCAAAAGTGGCATTTGTATCTTAGCGTTCGGAAAGAAGCTTCTGCTATTTTCGACCACCAATGACTATATGCTATCCGAACGTCTGAAAAACATATTTTGAAAACCACTGACGACCAAAATTACGATCTGCATTTGAAAATAAGTACTCAGGCCGACTACTTCTATTTTGGTCTGAGCCTAAGTAACAAACAAAATAGTCTTTATGATAGTAACCACAATATTACTCATAAAATCTTGAGGTAGATATGAATGTCCAACACAAAGGCTAAACATCATGGCAAGTTCTCTGTGAAGGTGACTTCAAGCATGCTGATATCTCTATGATACTGAGCCCATCGTGGATGCTGGATTCGCCGAACAGTGACAAGATAGACTTAATATGTTTTATGGTTAATAATAACTGAAAATACAGGACGAAACAAGGAATCGATCTCTAAAATTCACATAAACAAGTGTAATGACTCTTCTATCGCGCCAAATACAACTGTCAAACGAGCAGTTGTCAAAAAACAAACACAACGATCCCACGGTAAGACGTGACGTGGGTCAAAAATAGCACTTATCTCTGTCATTTGTAGCGTTTTCAAAGCTATCTGAACGGTGAGCGAAAACGATATTTTTGCTCACAACTCCCAAATCGAACGCCCTGCGTGATAATTTTTAGCGTCTGTGAGTTATTATATAGTTATTTTTGGAACTGATAGGCTATACGAAGAACGCCCTATCAATATATCCACAGATTAATAAGATTGCGTTCAAATAGCTCTTGGTCCTGCCTTTTGCTTTTTCCAAAATAATAACAATGTACGATATTCAGTTCAAATTTCATTAAATTTAATATCAAAAACGTATCCCTGTGACGTAGCGTTTGTGTCTACTTTTGTATAAATGTACAGTATTAGTTATTCCAATGGCGCCAGTTTTTGGTTTAATGAATAAATGTTTAGCTTTTTCAACTTCATTCAATACACTGCTCAGGTAGTATATCATCCTGCATTAATTATATTCTATCGAACTTATTACTACATTGATAGTATGCAAGGTTCCTTAATGAAAAATTCATTAATATTACAGGTGGTCAGTATCAACCCAGTGTAAAGGTTATGGCCGTAGTGTTAGTTTTCCAGATTATTTTCAAAACCCTGTATTTAGAAAAGATGAACAAGCAAAGCTCATTGAGAATTCGGAGTTGTCAAAACTTGCAGCTCTGCCTGTGAAGCCTCCCAGTGCTTCTGAGACATCTGCTCACTACTTTGACCCACTTGTGAAGTAAGTAAAACCTAAAGTGAAGGAAGCAATATACCCACATAGATTTGAGAAAGCAACATTGATTTGGTAGGGTTGATGCTGTTATTACCTACTATAGTAACTAGGGATATTCGGATACTAGTAAATAAGATTTAATATTCAATTTCTTTTGGGGGTTACATAAACATATACTTCAAGGTACGACTTTCCATTGTGGGGTAGCCCCCTTAATTCAACGGACTTCAATGGAAAGTGGGGTGGGGCAGAGGGAGGGACCTCTTCAAAGGAAAAGTTCAGGACCACCCCCATTTTTGCCTTTTATTGAATTTTCCTCATTTGTAATATTTATTTTTTAAATCGATTGGCATGAAATAGGAGGTTGGAAGGAGGAGGGGAAGGTCCCCCTTCCTTTTCCCGCCACTTTTATTACAAGTTAATGCAAAGTTTTTGAGATATACATCATTTTGTAAAATCATAACCTCACATTTTTGTAACACTTCACTGATAAAATTTATTGTTTTGTTGGATCTGTTAGGTATACTATATATAACCGTTAATATTACCTCGTATGTTGCATAAATGATTGTCATATTTATACTAATTTTCACAAAACTTTAAATGTATAATAAGTTACTTTGATTTATTCCCGCCTATCAATGAATCGCAAGTTAATTAGGTATTGTATTGACTAAGTTTTACGTCAGCCAACCAGATGTATCGGCCAATCACAGCGCATTTCCTTTTAATGATGTACTCTGATGATACGTGTGGAACGACAGGCAGTCTTGGTTGAGCGCTCGACGAGGAAACAAGTGTGCAATATTTTATGTTAAAGTGTAATAAATAGTGCAATTGGTGTAACGTGACGCTGTTTAATTCCCACTGACCTACAGACCCTTACAGTTCAGAAGTGGGATCATCGAGAAAATTCTACGTTTTCTTGCCACGCCTGCTGCCCGGAAAGAAAAACGTAAGTAACGATTTATATTTCACAATGATTTTTTATTTTTTTATTTTAAAGTTTTAGTGATTGTTTTGCTAGAGCTGTAGAATTTTATCAAAGGATGATATGGAGCATTTTCTCATTTCAAAATATATTTGATGTGATATACTTCATTTTGAGTTTAATTTTTTTTTTTTGCATTGTACCGCAAAAAAATATACATAATATAAGTTCTGATCATTTAACAAATATGATATTATAAAATATATTTGAAATAGTCTTCTCTGGGAGTATTCTTTCGATGTTTAATTTTATTTTCGGGTGGACAGAATGTTTTATTTGTGTTCAGGCTCCTGACGTCACACAAAATGTTTATACTACTTAGTACTTAAGTAAAATCATAGATGGCGCTCCGCAGTGAGCGGTCGAAAGGCTGAAACACGCAAACGTTTGTAACACGGTGGCCGATGTACATTTTGTGAATGTTGAAATAAATCACTCATTCTTTACCTGACAATCTTTGTTTGATTTCGGAGTTTTTTGGGATCTGTACATGGTCCGTCGAAGCCGGAAGTGGCATTTAGGACAGAAGGCGTTAATGTACGGGTCCGGTACGACATTGCGGCAAGTGCCACAGAAAAGGCAATAGTTAGTAAGGGCGCATTGTAAATTGGCGATATCGGCCCCGGTGGAGCGGGTCTGGTTGGTGGTATCAATTGACCACAGAAGGTGCAGCAGTTAGAACGATAAGTACGCAGCGACGTCGTCGGCTCTAGTGGAGCAAGCTGCTTGGCGGAGAGAAATTCAGTCATCGTGTGTGGTGTGGTAATAGTGTGCGTGAGTTTTAAGTGGAATAAAATCGTGAGTACTTTGAACCTTATTACTTAGCAGTGTTTGACTTATAAAATTTCAAGATAGTGCAAATTTGAAGAAAATTTAGTATAGACATTCAACTTAGAAAAATTTTAAAATAATTTCATTAAGATAGTCTAAATTTGTTAAAGTTGTGCATGGACTTAGAATAGTTTTAGTAAAAGTGTACCTACGGGGAACCTATGCCCAATTTTTTCTAAGTGTTTAAAACACTTAGAAAATTTCTGCTTCTTTTATATAATATAAAATTTGTATTTTTTTATTCTGAATCTGTAAGACTTATTATAGTCAACCATGGATAAATTAGTAAAATCTCAAGAAGATGTAAAAGCAAGAATTGTAAAGGCCAGAATTAATTTCGGTAAACAAGCGAAAGATAAGATTACTTCTACTTATTTAGAGACACGATTAGATAATTTAGAGGATCTTTGGATTTCATTTAAAAAATGTCATGAAAGGATTGTTTGTGAAACCGAAAGAAAAGAGCTAGAAGCATCTGAATATTATAAGGCGGATTTGTACGAACAAGTAGAAGAAGTTTTCATAGAATTGAAGTCGAAGTTAAAGGAGGGTCTGTTAAAGTTTAAAGCAGCTGCTAGACCAGATCTCTCTTCATCACACTCGGCAAGTGGAGATGTCAAGTCGATGAGTGTACACTTGCCCAAAATTTCAATACCTACTTTTTCGGGCAAATATGATGAATGGACTACTTTTAGAGATTTATTCTTATCACTTGTCTATAATAATCAAAGCCTCGATGACGTACAAAAATTGCATTACTTAAAGAGCTACCTTCAGGGAGAAGCAGAATTATTATTGCGGCACATTCCGATAACGGCTTCCAATTTTAAAATATGTTGGGCTCAGTTAGAAGAAAGATTCAATAACAAAAAGTTTCTTGCTAATTGTATTTTAAAACGATTTATGAATCAGAAGAATCTCATGATTGAATCGGCAAGCGCTATCAAAGAGCTTTTAGACACAACAAACGAAAGTTTGCACGCGCTTACCAATTTAGGTGTAGATGTTCAATCATGGGACATACTGGTTATTTACATTGTAAGTCAGAAATTAGATTCTGAGTCCAGACGACTGTGGGAAACAAAGAATAATGAATCTCCCAATGAATTGCCTCAACTGAGTTATTTTCGACAGTTCTTAGAAAATAGATTTAGAGCCTTAGAATGTTTAGGTTCACAGACTTCAAATAAGCAACTTAGTACAAATAGAAATAAAAACACTGCGTCATTTCATGTTGCCACCACTGATAATGGTTGTGTATTTTGCTCTAGCAAAGATCACAAGCTATGCAATTGTAAGAGGTTCGCCAAAGAAGATGTAGATGAACGTCGCAAGTTTGTTCAAACCAGTAAGTTATGTTTTAACTGCCTAAACTCGAATCACTTAGTATACTCGTGTCGCCAAAATACTAAATGTCATTTGTGTAAAAGAAAGCATCATTCACTTCTTCATCCCAAGACTGCTCCGAAGTCTGATGATGAAGTAAAGCAGGATCAGATCGTCGGTAAGGAAGTTGTTACTTTAGTGGAGGTACCATCTTCAAAGGGTGAGTCCACCAAGGCTTTATCTTGTTTTGCAAATGCTAGCAGCCAAGTACTGTTAGCTACAGCCTTGGTTGATGTAGAGTCTAGAACTGGATCATTTGTTTGTTTAAGATCCTTGTTAGATCAAGGATCTCAGGCTTCGTTTATAACGGAGTCCGCAGTCCAGTTGCTAGGATTAAAGAAAAGTTCCATTAAAACTTTTGTATCAGGTCTTGGCGGTGATCAACAAGCTTCTTTAGCTTGTAAGTCTATAGTCTCTATCAAACTACAATCCCGTCATGATCCCAGCTTTATCATTTGTGTTAAAGCTTATGTCATGAACAAATTGACCACACTCCTTCCTGAAAGGAAGGTAGTTGTTCAGATGTTGCCCTTGTTGCCGTCTGATGAGATGGCTGATCCGCTGTTTGATACACCCAATAAAATTGATATATTATTGGGAGCAGAGGTAT
This sequence comes from Plagodis dolabraria, assembly GCA_963854805.1. Taxonomy (NCBI): domain Eukaryota; kingdom Metazoa; phylum Arthropoda; class Insecta; order Lepidoptera; family Geometridae; genus Plagodis; species Plagodis dolabraria. Next base: position 16,449,940 of record OY978447.1, on the reverse strand, counting down.
ACAGTCAGATTTTGTTACAAGGGTTGATAAGGGGCCCGCCAGGCTCTCCCATTGCTCAAAAAACTACACTTGGTTGGATCTTATCTGGCGCAGTAGGTGAAGTTGATGAGTTACAGACGTGTCACAATGTAGTTGTTAGCATGCACTCAGCTCATACAAATGAGAACGAGCTGCTTAAGAGTTTCTGGGAGCTTGAGTCAGAACATCACTCCCGTAAAGAAAAACGTTTAACGGACGATGAACAACAATGTGAACGAATATTTGCTGAGACCACCCAGAGAGACGAATCTGGTCGATACGTAGTAAGATTACCATTTCGCACAGAGGATCCTAAATGCAAATACGGTGAGTCGCAGCAAATTGCCCACAAAAGATTTCTCCTATTAGAAAGACGGCTTGCGAGAAATCCTGAATTGAAAACGCAGTATACCGATGTAATTACTGAATATTTGAGACTCGGGCATATGGCGGTTGTCGAAAATAAAAATAAATCAGATGCCGTATATCTACCACATCACGCAGTTGTTAGGACGGATAAGCTTACGACCAAGGTAAGAGTCGTCTTTGACGCATCATGTCCTGGTAAAAATGGCGTTTCGTTGAATCAAGACATGTTGGTAGGTCCAACTCTGCAATCAGAGCTCCGCCACATCTTACTGCGGTGGCGATGTTTTCCTATATGTCTCGTGGCAGACGTTATTAAAATGTATAGGCAAGTAAAGGTAGCTGAAGACGATGTAGATTTTCAACGTTTATTGTGGCGGGAAAATCCAGAAGATGAACTGAAGCATCTTCGACTCTTACGAGTCACTTTTGGCACATCGTCAGCTCCATATTTGGCCGTGAAGTCCTTGCAGCAAATTGCGCATGATGAAGGTTCTCAATTTCCTTTGGCATCGAGTCGCGTATTAGAGGATTTCTACATTGATGATTTGATGACCGGGTGTCAGACTGTCGCAGAAGGAGCTCAGGTCCATCAGCAAATGAAGGAATTGCTTGGTCGAGGAGGTTTCCAGCTTCAGAAGTGGGCTACCAACAGCAGTGATTTACTGGAGCACATAAAGGAAGACAGATTAGAAGCAGAAGATAACCTAAAATTGAAATCAGATGGAGTTACCAAAATATTAGGACTTACTTGGAACAGACGATCTGATGAATTTGAGTACACAGTCCAACTACCTCCTCTGGAAACACCTGTAACCAAACGTAAGGTTATTTCCGATATAGCCAAATTGTACGACCCTCTTGGGTGGTTAGCTCCAGCTATTATAAGAGCAAAGGTATTTATACAGAAGATTTGGCTAGCTGGAATTGACTGGGATCATGAGCTGCCATCAACATTGTTGAAAGATTGGCTAAGTTTTAGAAATGATTTGTCTCAACTTACCAATTTTCATATCCCGCGATGGATCCATACGTCCGCAGATGATCAATGCATTGAAATCCACGGGTTTGCAGATGCATCAAGTGACGGGTACGCAGCTGTTTTGTATGCTCGAGTAATTGATAAAGATGGCACTATTCATGTGAATTTGATAACGTCCAAAACCAAGGTGGCTCCAATAAAGCAGGTTTCAATTCCCAGACTCGAATTGTGCGGTGCAGTGTTGCTTGCAAGGCTTATTAGCGAAGTCTCCGATGTTTTGAAAGTTCCAAAACATCACCTACATGCATGGACAGATTCGTTGGTTGTCTTGGCTTGGCTACAGAGCCATCCAAGTCGATGGAAAACGTTCATTGCTAATAGAGTAGCTGAAATACTTACCGTGATGGATGGAAATCAATGGTCTCATGTTCCATCAAAGCAGAATCCCGCAGACTGCGCATCCCGAGGGGTGAAACCATCTGACTGTGCGCATCTCCAGTTATGGCAGCAAGGTCCTGCTTGGCTGAAACATAAAATTATAGATTATAGAAAGGATGGCATGGAAACAACACTAGAAGAAAAGAAATTAAAATGTCATGCTACTACAAGCATTTATACTGATGAAGGTATCATGGCAAAGTTTTCGTCATTAAAGCGACTTGCTAGAGTTATAGCATACTGCAGAAGGTTTATGGCTCCAAGAGTTAAAGGTGCAATAACGGCAGAAGAAGTGAGTAAAGCTTTAAGTTGTTGCATTAAGATATGCCAAAGGCATAATTTCCAGGATGAAATAGATAGCTTGCAAATTAAAGGTAAAGTGAGCAAAAGAAGTAAACTTACCTCACTCAATCCTTATATTGATTCTGACGGTATCTTGAAGGTTGGGGGACGTTTACAGAAGGCTCCCCTCGAATATGAGATGAAACATCCTGTTCTTATACCACAAACTTCACACTTCACAAATTTATTAATTGATGACGCTCATCAGAGAACTTTGCATGGTGGTCCTCAATTGATGATTAATTATTTGAGATCCAAATATTGGATCATTAATGCAAAGAGTCTCGTACGACAACATGTCAGAAAGTGTGTAGTATGTGTTCGTCACTTGGCTAAGACCAGACAGCAAATGATGGGTGAGCTACCAGAAGCTAGAGTAACCGCTAGTAGACCTTTCTTTAGAAGCGGCGTTGACTACGCTGGCCCGATTAGTATACGCCCTACAAAGGGTCGTGGCTATCACTCCACAAAGGGCTACATCTGTGTTTTTGTTTGCATGGCCACAAAAGCCATCCACCTGGAGGTTGTCAGTGATATGACAGCACAAGGCTTTTTAGCAGCATTCAAACGCTTTGTAGCGAGAAGAGGACATGTAGCAGATTTGTGGAGTGATAACGGAACCACATTCGTTGGCAGTGCAAAAGAGTTAAAGGTGTTGTTTGACGCTGAAAGGTCTGGCTTAGCGCCTGAAATAGCAGACTGGATAGCTTTTAATGGTACGAATTGGCACGTCATTCCTCCGCATGCGCCAAATTTTGGCGGATTGTGGGAGGCAGGGGTGCGTTCAACCAAGCATCATCTTAGACGTGTAATAAATAATAGTACCCTTACGTATGAAGAGATGTCAACGCTATTGGCCCAAATAGAAGCATGCCTTAATTCAAGGCCAATATCGCAACTTCCAAGTTACCCAGACGATCCGTACCCTCTCACTCCTGGACACTTCTTGGTGGGTGAACCCTTGGTGGTAGTTCCCGATAGAAATTACGAAAACTCCAGTACTTCTTCTTTGACTAGGTGGCACCTGACGCAAAAAATGCTCCAAGATTTTTGGCGAAAATGGTCACACGAGTATTTAACTCAATTGCAGCACCGATACAAATGGACAGATCAAGCCTCTGAGCCACAAATAGGTGATGTCGTTTTAATTAAAGAGGATGATCTTCCGCCAGCCAAATGGCTATTAGGTATAATTACACAGAAGCATACTGGTTCGGACAAACTTACGCGTGTGGTGAGCGTAAAATGTAAGTCAACTGTTTTGAAGAGACCATTATCAAAAATGATTATTTTGCCTGTAACTCAATAGATTGCTCAAGCATTACTCATACAGTCCACTGAAAGATTAGGTATTATTTAAGTTATCAAGGGTATATCATGTGTATGTTTATCATTATGTAATTTTAAGTTGAGGTTGTATCGATCTAGCCTACGGTGGTCGGATAGTACAACTGTTGTTCTTATTCAATTAATGTTGCCGTATCAGTTTCAGTTTTATTTCAAGAGCCTTATTATTGTTAAAGTTGATGGACATTCTGTCCATGGTGGGCGGAATGTTCAGGCTCCTGACGTCACACAAAATGTTTATACTACTTAGTACTTAAGTAAAATCATAGATGGCGCTCCGCAGTGAGCGGTCGAAAGGCTGAAACACGCAAACGTTTGTAACACGGTGGCCGATGTACATTTTGTGAATGTTGAAATAAATCACTCATTCTTTACCTGACAATCTTTGTTTGATTTCGGAGTTTTTTGGGATCTGTACAATTTGTTTTAACGGTGACTATTTGACGGTACATAAAATATACGGAAAAATTTGAATTTTAATTTAGGTAGTGGTGCTAGAAGTATTTAAAAATTTTACGATTCATAAATAATGTACGATAGATTTCTTCTTACTGTTCTGGCAGTTTCCTTTAAGTACAGTTTAAGCGAATCCTCAGAATTTTTGATCGCACTTTGCATTGAACTTAAATCTTGTCTACCACTTAATGACCTTTTTGAGCAAGTGCTATTTACCCACAAATATATAATTATATACCCACAAACGTTGTGTACAAAGATTTTATAAGTTTGGTCATAACTGGTTCTCATTTTCTAAATCTGGTATACAAATCTAACATACAAGAAAATTTATTCCGAAAATAGTGACCTTAAATTCATTACAGTAGTGGCAGATCTTTTAAAATCAGGAGAAGTTCTGCTGACCTCACACTAATGAACACTAAATTCGAACTTACCTGCGGGACAAATTTAAAGAATCAACATGTTGCTGCAATTCTAAATGTAGTAGCAAGAAAATAACAGGGTGGATGCATTTTTAATTAAATTTGTTTTGATTTTTTTTACGCCGTCAAAAAAATATAAAAGACTCTCAAAGTTCGATGGTTCTGTACATTAAAATCGACACCATAGAAAATTAGAAGTACATATGTACCATATAGAGTTATTGTTAATTTGTGTTACTCAACCATAAATATTTAAGAAAAATATTTGTTTTTTTTTGTACATATCATTTATTCAGTAGCAATGTTTTGGCATAAATCAAAAATAAACTTAGCAGAATTCAGGGAAGCAGCTATCATAATGTCCAATTTAAATCTGGTCACACTGGAAGGAAACCCGAGGTGGCGGGTTTAATGTACGGAAGGAAACCCGAGGTGGCGGGTTTAATGTAAGGAAGGAAACCTGAGGTGGCGGGTCCAATTTAAGGAAGGAAACCCAAGGAGGTGGGTTGCAGTTGAGGTTGGGAAGAGGACTTGAGAAAAAGAATCAAGGATGAAGCCCATCTGATGAAGCTGGATATGTGAGGTACTCTAGGCAAGGGCCAGGACAAGGAGGTATGTATAAATAAGAAAATTGATGGGCAACGTACATCAAATGTACGCAGACAACGCTGTTCTGCATCGTCTGACTCGGGAGACGTTTATCCGTCTTAAAAGGAATAGATATCCACGAAACGAAGGTTCTGATGGCGATAGAAAAAAGAAATACAGTGTCACATCACCTGGGAGCAAAAGCGAGTCATCGTCTCCAAAAAAAGTGAGACTACGAGGATTCCAGGAAGGGGAACATGCTAATAAATTAATGGATAAGTCTCTAGCTATTTAAAAAAAAAATTAAGAGTTCTGATAAGCCTAAATTAACATTTAACGCAATGACGTACTCGGATGATACGTGTGGAACGACAGGCAGTCTTGGTTGAGCGCTCGACGAGGAAACAAGTGTACAATATTTTATGTTAAAGTGTAATAAATAGTGCAATTGGTGTAACGTGACGCTGTTTAATTCCCACTGACCTAAAGACCCTTACAGATCTATAAAATATTTTTAGCACATAGCCGGCCGCTGCCGCGGCACCACCATTCGTAAAACGAAATGTTCATTGGCGAGAATTTTATATAACCTGTGAAACCACAGATTTGTTATGGATTGGTATTATTATTGCTAAAATAATTGATTTTCAATAATTTGTTTTTCAAAAACTAAGCATTTCCTGATTTTGATACTTTGCATGTTTGTTTATAATAATGTACCCTTTCTGTAAAAATATCAACCCCCAAATCGATAGAAAGCAAATGAAAGCTTCAATAATAAAAATATAGAAAATTATCAAAAAAGGGACATACTAACAATTGCAATATAAGGTGGGTATTGCAATATAAGCTATAGGTTTAAGATCACTAACAGACACACATCTTAGCTTAGCTTTTGCTGATTGCACCTTGCAATACTGACACATAACCCAAAACAATGCCAGGATTTTTTATGAGAAGTGGATGAGTTCTGTGCATGGACTAAAGGATTGAGAGCAAAACCAAGTAAATGCCACAGTCTGTGTCTGGATAGACAGAATACCAAATTTATTTCTTACGATCCAGGACTTGATAGAAGGAGAATGTGTTTCCACAATTGCTGAAGCTGTGCCATTTAAATTTGTTGGTATAATATTAGATCACAAAGGATGCACACCATCTCTAGATGCAGTTGTCAATAGCTTTCAAAAAGACCTTAGTATGTTAGACCAACAACCAATAAGTAACATGCGGATATATGACTACTATGTAACATCACGTCTGACTTTGGCCTTTTCTAGTACATAACATGTCTTAATACCTTTTAACAAAGCTGGATGTAAACATCATAAGGACATTAAAGTCATGGTTGGTGCTCACATTTTCGGCAGACCCATCTACTCTACTTTAAGATCAAACTAATTTTGCGATGAAATTAAAGAAATCATTGGTGCTCTATAAACGCCTCAGAGTTACCAAAACGCACATCTTATTAAAATCTCAAGATAATATAGTCTCATCACTCCTAATATATTATGCATACAATTTATGATAGTTCAATAATCCAGGAAATGGGGCTTAGGGTAAAAAATTGAAGATAAAGACGTTGTAAAATCTTTTCTACAAAAAGACGAAAATGATAGCTATAAAATGCATGCAATGAGTTTGCAAAGCAAATGGCTAACCGTAGGTAAATTTTTTATCCATTTGGCATTAAAGTGGCGCTCCTTGATATATGACTCGTCACCTGCCTTACTAAAAATTCTAAACGCCTTTCAGATGACACTACCATGTCAAAGTAATTTAGTAGGATGGGGGTAAGCCACCGAAAAGTCTTGTGGTATGTGTAGGGAGGCAATAGGTATGACAACATGGTCCTTTAAGGGGTCATTATTCACATCGCCATGCTAGAGTCCTTGAAATCATATGATTAGCGGCTGTGGGAATCAATGGTACCTAAAGACCACACAATAAATTTGATTCCAGAATGTTGAATTTCATTCATTCTCTCCACGTGCCAAACCATCTTAACATACCTTTCTCGATTTTTGTCAATACATCCTCATTCACACCACATAGTTCCCATAACTCACTATTGATTCAAAAGGCCACCTACACATGTGCGATACACTCTGAGGGCCGTTTTCCGCCCCCGCGAGGAACAAGTTGGGTGGCGAACCTCATCGCCACCATTTGGGATTTTGTTATTAGAATTGAAATGCATGCATCCATCCCAAGACAAACTAGAACAAAATAGGTCCATCCTGACACAGCCCCGTTTGCCAAGATAAGGCTAGCCGTATTCTGGGTTTGCCAGATCCCAGAGCAGTTTGGCACGCTTGAGACTATGAACGCCCCTAGCCACACATCCATAGGCACCCTGGATTGGTGGAAAGGAAAATAAAAAGGATTGGTGAAGAGGAAAGGATATCTATGAGTTTTGGTAGGAAATAGTTATGTAGGATATTACTACCTTGGAAGGGTATAGTAGAGGTACTAGCAGCTAGGACATCAGGGTCGCATACCTGCATACCACCACAATCACCAGACAGGCTATTGTGGTTGTGTATGTCCCTGATGATTGATGACCTAACAAATGAATTAGTCAAAAATGGTTATGTGGTTAATTTTTATGAAGATCTTGGCCTGTCAAGAACAACCGTAACTTCCATCCTAGAATGTTTATCTAAGGCGGCATTAGTAGGATCTTACCAAATTTGGTTAGGTAGGGGAGGAGGCTCTAGTGGAGAAGTGGAGCGTTGGTGCATCATAAAAGGGCCTACTCTACCTCTACCCTACTCCCTGGGTTGCAAGTCCCAGGCCCCTCTGGCCTCTTCTTCTGCAATGCTATGGACCTGGCACCCGCATGGTGAATCCGTGGAATGCTAAGTAATTTGTCTCAGTTAAAAGTTCAATAAAAAAAAAACCTATTATATACATAAGAAGGACTTTGGAATCAGTATACATATGCACTATGTGAAGGGCGGAGAGGCTTAAACCATTTTTATTCTAATTTCATTTACAAAATAGAAATAATAGTCACTGGGACTTGCAACCCAGGGAGGGTCGCAAGTTCCAGGCCCCTCTGGCCTTTTCCTCTGCAATGCTATGGACCCGGCACCCGCACGGTGAATCCATGGAATGCTTAGTAATTTGTCTCAGTTAAAATTTAAATAAAAAAATATACATAAGAAGGATTTTGGAATCAGTATACATATGAGCTAATATGAGCAGTATACATACGCACTATGGGGAGGGCGGAGAGGACCTTTTTTATTCTATTTTCATTAACAAATATAAATAAAAACGCAATAGAAAAAATAAATACGGTACATAGGTAAATTCTTAGAACTTGGTTGCGAGACGAAAATTAAAATTGTTTCATTGAGTTTATTTAAAGAAAGAGGCAAAATTGTTTTATATTACACCTGCTCGGAAAGTACCTTGATACTTTATCAAATTTACGGTAGAAAGTACGTCATTGCATATCGAACAAATATGCGGCGAGAAAACGCATCCGAGCGGGAGAGAAAAGTGTATGAAAATCCATTTCTTACGTGGTTTTTCTTTTTTAATTTTGGGTAAGACTATGCGCTGGTAACCTAAATATCAAAAGCCAAAAAGTTTTTACAGTGAGTTTTTATCTCCAAGTTCGCAAAATGAAACTGGCCACTAGCTGTGTGTTGGATGGTGTCAAACAATTTGAAAAAAGAACATGTGAAAATTGCAGACGCCATTGGCGCCATTTTCAATTTGTGTGTTGTTTGAGGAATCAGTTTTCGTAGAAAAGTAAATTAAAGGTAGGTGTAGTATAAAGCACTATGTATCACTCGAGAGAAAGTGCGATTCCCGATCTCGGGTGACAAAAACGACACCCTCGACGGTAATCGGTCACTTTCTCCTCTCGGTGAACAATGTACTATTCTTCTTTTATTGAACTGCATGTGACATTTTTAACGTCATGTCACGTCGTCATTTGAGTCGAGATAAGATGTTACGAGCAGTTGGCATTATAGAAAATGGTGCTACTCTACGACGTTGCTGAGGCTCTAATGGTGACGTTAACCTATTACTGGGATGTAATAATAATATAATGGTCTCGGGGCCAAATATGGTCACGGGCCCCCGCAGGGGCACATGGGAATAAATCAAACAGATTCTAAGAGTTAGATTAGTCTTGTTTGTAGTACTACGTAAGTTGGACTTTAGGCGTCGCTCCATCCCAATACGACCGTTAAAGAACGACAGGAAAAATTAGAGTTATGACTCATTGTCAGAGATCAAAGTCGGTCAGAGCTAACCCCGGCTAAAGGGGTGGATGACGTGGGATCCCCGCACGTGACTTCAATTATTCCTCTCGTAAATTTGTAATTTTGTAAAGATTCTATGATATCATATTGTTTGCAGTTGCCCTTACTAATACACTAGCAGCCTGCCCCGGCTTCGCACGGGTATTAAATGTAAAAGGGTAACTACGAAAAGTTAGAACTCTTAAAAAATTGTAAGACTTACTTTAATTTTAATTAATTATCATCCCTATAATCCCACTATTTTGGCTAGCACATTTCACAATCGTTTTAAAGGATCAAAATAATTAATGGAATTGGCAGCATACCAACATACGATAGGGCACATCAACATATTACCAATAACGACAATGTTCCTATTGACACAAAGGGTCATTACCATTACAAATGCTTGCATTTGTCTTGGATTAATATTCATATTTAACTGACACGCTTTTGTCTAAATATCAGTTTTTCTTTTCAGCAAAGTCATTAATCATGTTATGGAAGACGGAAAAAAACATCTAGCCCGATCACTTGTTGAAAAAGCTTTTGAAAACATAAAGAGAATACAAATTGAAAGATACCATCTTGCAAACACTCCTGAAGCTAAGGCTAAAATAGAATTAGACCCCAAAATTATATTGTACAAAGCTGTTGAAAACTCAAAGCCCTTACTGCAGCTTTCACCAATCAAAAGAGGCGGTATATCATATCAGGTAATCATTTACATTTTCGAAAAAATATAACTGGATGACTTCTACTGTATCTGATGTTAAGAAATGGTTCAGTTAATTGATGTTAAGTGTAATTTTTTTTTATTACATAATGGAAGAGCAAATTCGAAAAATAGGTGTATAATTTTCTTATCACAAATTAAGAAATGTCTACGACACCATTTTCACATTCCAAAGGATTTTCGGAAAATAAGTCAATGGGTCTGCTGCTACCACAAGAAATATGAAAAAATCGGCCAAGTGCGAGTCGGACTCGCGCACGAAGGGTTCCGCACCATTAGCTATACAACATTAGACTTCATATTTTAACCTTTTTTTTGTTTTAACGTGCCTGAGTCCGACTTGCACTTGGCCAACTTTTTGTATTTGTTGTTATAGCGGCAACACAAATACATCATCTGTGAAAATTTTAACTGTCTAGCTATCACCGTTCTTGATATACAGCCTGGTGACAGACGGACGGACGGATGGACAGCTAAGTCTCAGTAATAGGGTCCCGTTTTTACCCCTTGGGTATGGAACCCTAAAAAATTACAGGTTTTTAACAAAGCAGCGTCTTCCGCGTCTTGTGTGTTTACTGTAAAGCATGATACTGAATTATATATATACTAGCGGCCGCACCTGCTTCGCACGGGTATTTACGACTATAAATTGAGATGTAAGCTATCCTATCTTTCAATTTGGATCAAATTGCACACGGTGTGCAAATCAAATTTAAAATTGGTTCAGTAGTTTAGGTGTCCATCGCAGACAAACAACGTGTCACGTTGTTTGTCTGCGTACCGTGACGCCTGCCAAGCGTGGGGATCATGGCAAAGCCCTCATAATGGGGGAGGCTGTTTTCAGCAGTGGACCGTCCGGCTGATACAGTAATCTTATTTATTTAGGAACTTTTTACAAAATTATAATGATTTCAGGTGCCTGGACCTATAACAGAACGGAGATCACTGTTTTTGGCAATCAAATGGCTTCTGGAAGCAACAAACGACAAGGAGAGAACTGTTCATTTCCCTGAACAGTTTGCGTGGGAGCTCCTTGACGCAGCTAATAACACTGGTAAAGTTGTGAAGAGGAAACAGGACCTACACCGTCAGTGCGAAGCTAATAGAGCGTATGCTCATTACAGGTGGCAGAATTGAATTCTTATTAATTTTTACTAGTAGTGAGTAGTTCTTAATGATCTTTTAAGTTATGAGTATTTCTTTTACATAACTATAATAGTAGGTATATAAATACAACTCGTAATGTTTGAAATAAATGTTACTAAAATTACAACAACTTGTTTAATGACATAATCCTAAAATTGCTCAGGTAACACATTAAATAATCAGAGTTAAAGTTTCTAACTGAATGAGATTGATGTTGAGGATCATCAAATGTGACGCAGTCCAACATATACTTGTTGGAGAGTATAGTGGTGTTTTCAAAACACTTAAATATTACAATTGTAAATTCAAATCTACGAATAAATAATGAAAAGAAATGTAATTCAAGCTCAAAAACAACAGAACGCTAACTGTACCGCGGCGGGTGTGGTTTAAAAAGTGTACCGTGCAGCGCTCTCAGTTCGCCGCGTGGGCTCGAGTCATGCGGTGGTACCGCGGGACGTTTCAACTGTTCAATTATCAATGTTCTTCTGGGTTGTTTATTTCTGCAAAAATATTATAGTGTATTATAAAATTCTGGAGAAGCTATACGGATATGAAAATTTTGGGAATAACTTTCATAAACGAGTAAATACCAATCAATATTTTGGATACCAATACTTGAAAACCCTTGATAGTTTTATGCAACATCAACTTTACATTAAATCAAAAGTAGTTCAGAACATTGTTAATCTTAGAATTCTCTGTATGAAAATGCGGTCACTGTATGATTACACTCCTTTACATATTTATTCGTAGATTCATACCCTAAACGGCGAATAGGGTTTCCTGCTCACCTGGCAAGTTTTGGGTGGAAACTCATGGCCAACATTTTGCGTGTCAACGTTTATAATAATAATTCGGAAATATTGAAAGGAGTATTATTGATGGACTACGTTCATATGAAAAGCTACTATAAACGCCCAGCACCATTTTTCGCTTTTGAAAAAATGCATTATGTTATTTTAAACAAAAGTACAGAAATTCTGTTTTTGTAAGAAAATGCCTCATTTCACACGGCATGCATTGTGAAACATGAACTGGGATAAACAAGCTGACATGAAATACTCCACCTGACCTACAGTCCAGACCTTAATCCCAGTGACACCTTCCTATTTAAAAGTTATGAGAAAGACCTTCGGCTTCGGGGGTGAAGATCTGATTCTCAAATAATGCAGCCGTAGAAGACCAACTCGAAGATAAAGACGTGATACATTTTATTAGGGGGTACTTGCCGATGCCGCTTTACATTGTAAAAAATGCATTGAATAAAAGGGGGCAATACTGAAAAAGATTTTATGTAATATTTTGATGCCTTGTTCAGAGCTCAGAGTATAGACCGCGCTGTGTGGCGCTGTGTGTTTAGCGGTAACTGAAGGTTTACTTTAGGTTGAGTTTCTCTTTCAATTAGACTTTATTGATACATACAAATTCTGTTTCCTATGAAATAAGAGTATACTCTACCTGTAAATATTTTATGCCTGGTAGGTTAGCCCTTGACCACTATCTCAACTGATGGTAAGTGATGATGTGGTCGAAGATGTTGTTCAGGCTAACCTAGAATTACTGGCTCTCAAGGACAGCCGGAACACACCGTTAGGTGCTTGGCGACAGATTTTCTACTTGAGCTTGGTAGCTAGTCAGACAGGCATTCGCAAAATGCCCTACCACCATGCGAGTTTTGAGAGTTTCGTATCAGTATTATTAAGCCACCGTTGCTGTCCGTCCGTCCGATGATTAAAGGTTTGTATTTTTTGAACCTATTAAGGCGAAAATTTCTCGGAATAATTGTTATTCTGGCGGATTTCCTAACAAATAATAATAATAATAAAAAAATGAGGGGCCCATACTAGAAACATATTGTTTTAGGGTTTTTTATTTTGTTATATATAGTAAAAAGGTGATATTATAGTACAGACCCTAAGATATAACAACGAATAATAAAACTGCCCAAGTTCGAGTCGCGTCTCGCTCTTTAAGGTTAAGCTTTGCAACAACTTGTAAAAGTAAAAATATATTTGTTTTCAAGTCTCATAATAAAAATGGAAAAGTGACCACTTTGGCGGCCCCTTATTTATTAATAAATTATATTTATTCCCTAATCAATACTAGCTAGACGTTGATACCAAAAAAGTTTTTATTTCAGCTACCTTCTCATATCTTGGAGCACACTTAAAAATATTCTGTGCAGTTATTAAAATAGGTGCTTGTAAATTTTTTTTTGTAGTTTAAATAGTCCACGGTAGAATATTTGTTATCTAAATTCTAAAACTCTTATTAATGTTAAGCGTACGTTGCGAATTAGAGTATCGAGACAAACCCAATGGTTTTTGATACAATGTTTTATAGATTTAAAGTTAAATTGTGAAAAAGACAATAAATGAAAAAAAAAAGGACAATAACTTATTTACATACAGTAAGGGTTTAGAAATGGTCGATCGATCGAAAGGTATAGTGAAGAATGTATGTCAACGCAGCTTGTGGAAGCTTTGCTCTTAGGACAAGCGCAAGCGCTGAATTAAGTGTAAATATTGCTAGAATTATATTACAGATAGGTATCTAACCTACCTATTGTAGACCCACGTGTGAAGTGACAAACTTTCAATATTCAAGATTAAAAACAAGATTCCATTCTCTGTCTATTTTCTTTTTCATAGATATAAGCTAGAATCCAGTCTCTGAAAAGTGTCTCTGTAGGATAAAAAACAACAAAAATACTACGTAAACTGATTTAATATGTTGACACAAGTGGTTATTCGGGAAATGAAACGAAGACTTGTCTTATTTCATATTAGGTATTAATTAAGTAGGATTGTGATGTGTATCGTGTTGAATTTTAATTAGTTATTTTGGAAATAATACACACCTTACACGACCGCGTTGAGTATAGAGTAAAATGTTCGTGTTTTTAACAGTATTATATATACAAATCGAAATTAAACAATTTTTAACAGTTCACACCGCGTACGTTTGCATTTTATAATGAAAAGTAAACTCGATTTAATTTGTTATAAAATTGAATTAGATCCAGAAACAGGTAGAGAAAAATTACACAAGAGTGCTAGGTTGACTAAGTGTCACCACGAGTGTTGTGCCGTCAATACATTATTGTCATTCTCACTACAGATGAAAGATTCTTGGTGCGTTTATTAGAGACCCAGATACTTACCGAGGTGATTCTCTCACGGATCTCGCAGTGACAACCAAGCCTACAAGTCACGAAAGTTCTGGCAAGGATCAAAGGTAAAATCACATATTTTTTTTATAGATTTCTACATCGAATCTCAGGCTTCCAGGTTTAAATCGTTATATATTTGTGTGATAACTGATAAGCGTTGTATTATATTACTTAAAGATATATATTTGCCTTCTTATTTTACGACCATTATAGTTGAGCAAAGAAATAGTTCCGACTGTAGCTCGGCCATAATAAAGAAAATATTTGTCAACTCTCGCTGGTCTAATTACGAGTACACATACTTGAACAGGTTTTTAGAAAATTATAATTAGTTTTTAGGTGTCAGAAAATTATTTTATGCTTAATCATATTATCTATAGCCAATTTGATTGCTAAAACACGTTGTCTTAAAATTTTCTTGATAGAATATAATGGCCAAGTTGAAAAATTTAAATTCTGTTTGTAACGAAAATATCTTAATTATTTATGTATGTACCTATGTATTTAGTGTGAAGAAGGTGTGAGAGCAGCATTTAAACGAAGCCCTTATTACCTCTCTAACTTGCACATATATGATATACCTAATACACTGCCAAACACACAACCAATGCTATCCCACCAATAGATAGAGCTGATTTAACGTTGCCAATAAGCTGAAGATGAAACATTACTTAGGATTTTGTTTAAAAAATATGTACATACTCAGATACATATATTGATACAGTGCAAAACTCAGATACCTTTAGTTTTACAATCCATATTGTACTCGTAATACTGTTCTGTTACGATACAATAAATCATTTCAAACATACGAAGTCGTGATCTAAGATGAATAGGCAGGGAGTTAGATACCTATCAGCGTGATTGTCGGCAATTCAGAACTCAGTCAATATGGCTTGCGTACTTGTTACCGGACAACTCTTTTACCTTTAGGTATATAGGCAGTGATATTTATACAATAATATGCAAAGTAACATACCTACAAAGTACTCTGTTTCTTGATTATAAGCAATATTCATTTAAAGCAGTTTTATATTAGGTATCTATTTGTTTAAGTACGAGTGTGTTGGTGCATGACCCAAAGAACTGCTGTGAGGAATAAACATAAATGTATTTATAACACTTAGATCTATGACATGGTTTATCTTGCCTATCTAAAAATAAATAATTATGTCTGCTTATGAAGGGTACAGGGGAAAAACATGCAAAGTCACATTTTTATGTTTTTTGTCCTGATAATACCATTCTATACTACAAAAAAACATACTCGTACTTTGCAATAACGTGCAGTCACGGAGTAATTTTCATACAAAAATATTGATACAGTGCAATACCAAGCAATGTCCAAGTCGTACAGGAAAAAAATAAGCATTGTCCATGGTTGCCGGTTTTTTTTTATACCTCATAGGTTAGCCACTATCTCACCTGATGGTACTTGATCGTAGATGTTGTTCAGGCTAACCTAGAATTCTGGCTCTCAGGAACAGCTGCCAGAACACACAGTTAGGTGCTTGGAACACATTCTTAGGTTATTTGTGTCGTCTGTTTTGTGTATTTTGGTGAGGGGCGTGTGTTTAGATTATATCAAAATATAATTCAATTTGTATCAATTATTTTAAAAATTACATCACATGAAAAAAATGTTGTAGTCTCGTAATTACTCACAAGTCACATACCATTGGTGTCTCAGAGTTTTTACTACAAGAACAATCGTATAATGAGAGCTTTCCAGTTTCAAAGGTAAAATTTATGGATATCCAGGCTTTGTAAAAGTTTTGTGGCCCAAAGGCTAAGCAATACTTCTCACTGATTAAATGAAACAGAATCAATTTCATGGATATTGCATATTTTTTTCCCGTATTTTCTGATTTTGTTTACTTTACTTCCGTTAACTTAATAAAATAAAAGCAAGATGTTTTTTTTTGTACTACACAACCAAAACCAATATATTTTCTTCATTAATTATATATTTTAGTTTTATTTCAGGCTTTAATGTAACATTATTCAAGAATCAAATGATAATTTAACAATTTCTCAGTTCATTGTTTTAGTGACATGTTTTTCCTCTGTGCCCTTCATAAATCATAACTAGATAACGTTAATCGATATTTTTAATAAACACATATTATTGTGTAGGTTTGCAGTTTGGAAGATAGGTGGGCATAAGTTCCGTAATATGTACGCGATTGTTTTATCTTCGCGTTCCCCTGTTATCAAGGTATCTGCTGTAGATAGGTAGTATGTACGTAAACCTTATATACTTATTTCAGTACTGTTTCGACTCGCGCATATGAATCATTTGTGAGCATTAAAATAAAATGTAATAACATTTCGTTTATGTAAATTATAGAAATAGCCGTAACATAATCAGGAAATATTTTTAATTGAAACATATTTCACGGTTCGTTGTTATAAGGCATTCTAAAATCTGTGTGTTGAAACTAGTGGATTTTGAATAAAGGGGATGAAATAAGGTAAGGGATAATCGATTATTTATATGAAAGTGTAAGCCAGTGGAAATCCGTGGTCTTTGCCTCCGCCTCTTAGGCCTAAGGGTCACGTTATGTACACATAAATTTAAAGCGATTAATTAAAATATATATAATTTTTTGAAGAATTGATATAAAAATACGTATAATCACGCTTTAATATCCCAGAAGGAGTAGGCAGAGGTGATATAATTTCTAACCAAGAGAAGGTATTCGAGAATCGATACATTACATAAAAATAAATAAAATAGTGGGTGAAATTTTATTACGACACGGAGCCTTATATCATTTGGGTTTGTATTATATTAATCGATATACTGAATTGTATCGCCTTGGAACAAGCCGAGTCATTGGTGTAAATGGAAAGGCTGAAAGAAAAATGACAAAACCTACTGAGGCATTTAGTCCACTCAGCATCGCAGTATGTTGTTGATTGAGGAAGTCATGAAGGAAAATGATAAGAAAATATGGGATGGTACAAGCAGGATTTGGAATGAGTGTATGATGTAAAGATTGCGTTGCATACCGGAAAAGTTTTTGGTCAAGGTCTATTTGCGCTTTCGGCTTTCGTTGGAAAAAGGTTAGACAAAATGGAAAGATGGTATCTTCTGTACCTACTGTTGATAAATGTTGAGTAAGCAGTAACGTCAATTGAGTCCTGAAATCTCTATCAGCAATTCTTACGCAATCGTAAGAATACCTACACGTATCCTGTACCGAATGGTTTATCGAAAAACAATAATGCATGCGTTAGATTCTCGAGATTTGAAGACCGTCATGTAGGCGGAGGATAAAAAACTGGCGAGCCATTATAATGGTTAGCATTTGAGAGAGTTAAGTAAAATTAAACTATTTGTTATTCAGATTTACTATTCGTTCTTTATATTCTTCATGCTTTTCATTCCTCTTCAATAAAATTCAAGTACACAAACTTTAACTCTTATCGTATTACAGCGTGTAATATTGTAAAAAGGGGTAAGTTAAAATTAAGTGATTGAAAAGTTTTGTATTCTTAGGAATTTTATCGAAGAGGAATGAAAAGCATGAGGGATATGTAAACGCTTGGCATGCCAGAAGGAGGATCAAAGTCGAATAATTGCAGTTGAGAGGAGAGCTTTAAGGCTCGGAAATTACGAAATTGCCAACATGATATGGAAAATCTCATAAACCAGGTACCGGATGGTACTGCAATTTAAATACACGATACTCAAGGATATAGGTAATACTTTCATCGATTTCAAAACATGTTTCCTAATAATTGGCTCGATAGAAAAAAATCTCAAAAACACCTCTGAAAATAGAGGATTCCTACTTTTTCCGCCAGATTTTAGTGTATTAAAATTTGTTTTTTTTTTCTAAAATATTGATTTTTTAAGTACAATAAATTTCATTGATTATTTTAATCCAAAAAAAGCACAGTTAATGCGTACTGAGCCTGTTTACAAAATGTCACATACGCCCTTTCATTCCGAGAAGCGTTAACATCATGTCGCACTATTTACTCCAGCGATCTACGTATATTGCTATCATCCTCGCTCATATCGCGGTCAGCCGCGTCATGCGTCGGACCTGTGTCACTTTTCTCGGCGATCTCAATTAAAATAAAACATGGGTAAAATTATAAATAAACGCTTTGGGAATGCAAAAAAGATGTATAAAAATCGTCAAAAACGCATGATGGACATAATAAGGTAAGCATCTATGGCTTCCTTTCTCCATGTACCTATGTATATATCTCTTATATTAATGAAATTATGATATGATTGTGAACCCTAACGCAATATAAAAAACACTTCAAACATTTTACAAGACATAGGTACAACTTTAGCTACCTAAAATAATTATTATAAGCAATATTCAGAATTTTTCGTAATGAATGTGTTGTAATTATTTTAGATGGATCATGATTAATTTATACAGTTTCTGACAATAAGGCACATAGGTTATGTTCATAATTTTCGACTAATCAATCGTCGTTCAAATAGCGCATAGTAAGTGACATCGCTTCGCAATTGAGAGGTACGTAGATCGAATCCAGCGTAAAGAGTTTCTTTTTGGTCAAATTTTAATTTTACGACATAATTCTTAATAATACAATAATAATTTTACGTATGTACGTGGTTGGTCCAATGTGTCTGACAGTAAGGCATAAACGATATGTGTGTAATTTTCGACACCTTGGTCAATGATTGTATAGTGTGTAACTACTGAAGTCGAATCAGAAGATCGAGTACCGTGGATCGAATCTCACATACCTAGATTCTTTTTGGTGACTTTTTTATTTGTATTACTTTTTATTTGATACGTATTATATTTACGTATAATTAAGTTTTCTGACGCGTATTCAATTTACGATTACAATGCTTGCAAATTTATTAGGTATCTCGAGTTTCCATGTTTTCATATAATTAGAGAGTTTAGTATATCTAATGAACGTGAACATTAAATAGGTACTACCTAATCTAGCTACCTGAACACGTTTTTTCATAGATCTCGAAAAAGTATGTCTTGGATGGACACGAGTTGCCACAGCGTAATAGTTACAGTAGAACAACATTATCAATTTACTACAAAGCTATGTTGAGTAAACACCGTCCTTCTGTCCACTACTATAGAAAACACAAACTTTCATACATGGAAAGTTATTGAAATATTCATGGTATTATCGAGTACGTAATATATTAGTACATATAAATTAGTAGTAAAAAGATGGCCGTAAACGTTTGATGCGATAGAGATAATGAAATTCTGAAATGAAAACTTAATACAAAAAGAAGAAGCCTAAGCTTCTGCTTTAGAATGAGACTTTCCATGGTTTTCTTGAATAGCATAAGAATTAAGAACTGACTAAAAGAAAATGAAATAATTAGCACCATACCAATACTTACGTAAGAACATCGAGTAAGGTGCATTATAGGGGACTTAACTATAACGCCCTTAATAACCAAAGTGTAGCGGATATACTACCAAAGAGAGTATTCCCCAGGACGTTTTGGTGTTAAGGGGCGGCCGGTAATTCAACAAAAGTTAAAATTATACACATTATAGCCATTATGTTTTTAAATGTTACATCTTCTGTGTTGTATAAACAACATATGGTAGCCATATAAACAACCCCATATATTGTAGGATAGGAGGATGCTTCTTGGTTATTGATACTATCCCATAACTTACTTACCAATAAAATTCTTCACCAAAAATATTATTTGAAAATCAATAAAAGTTTGTTATTTTTCTAGTATAGAAAATGGAGAAGAAGAACGACGCATTGTTGATATACACTATTACACAAAGAGTATATTAAGACAAATCTCGAAACATTCACCTTTCGATTATTTTTTTATTAATATGCAGGGTTATTGGTAAAATGCTAAATCCAGGGAAACCCGGACGGATGGCAGCCCTACTCTCATAGAATGTCCGATTTTATGTCGCACTCCGGTGCATCTTCGCAACATAATCTACCTATACAAGTACATACATCAAGTGACGGCACGGGTGTCGTTTACAAACATAAACGTATCTTTCGTAATCTTTGACAAATACAGTTAATAACAGTAATACCACGGTTTTATAATCGATATGTAATATTGTGGTATTACGTATGAATAGTAATACAAAGTAATACATTTTCAAACAAAATACTTATCTTTCTCCTTGGGTGATTTCAATAATGGTATTATTTTGTTAGAAGTTTTGTTGTTCCACCCATCTACACAATAGCATCCACGAGATGTATTTATTATTATTAACAAATTGAAACAATAACTGTACCTACCTACTACATTCTCCATGTGATTTTTTGTAAGTGAAATCTTAATAATGACTTGTAGTAATGACACGAGCAGGTACCCTTGATTGTTAGCGGAAACAAAGCCAGGATCTGAATGAACTACGCTACTTGATAAAAAAAAAAAACAAAAATTGGAACCGACTCCAACACCCAAAAGTGTGAAATAACTTGTTCAAGTCGGTACCAGTATAGTTCAAAAGTACCTATTATCACAATATTGTGCACGTGGTACTAGTGTTGAACTTCGACAAGTTAATTCACACTTTTTGGTGATGAAGTCATTTCCATTTTTATTTTAAAAAAAAAACACTTCTTTTTATGACCCTTGCTACTTACGGGATCGATTTTCATTCATTGTCAACGACTATATCATCAAGATAAGTAAATATTTTTCAGTTATTGGAGTGTATGTCAAAAACGGCTTGACCGATTTTGATGAAATTTAACTGGAACCAAACAACAAGTATCAGCTTTCAAACAATAAAAGATTTTTTTAAATCGATTCACCCAGTCAAATGTTCTGAGGTAACAAACATATAAGAAAAAACAGACGAATTAAGAACCTCCTCCTTTTTTTGAAGTCAGTTAAAAATACCCAATAGTATAACCCGCTATTTGTATTTTGATCAGGGGTAAAAAAGTTTTTTTATGATTTTCTTTGTAAATTTTACACAATATACTTGTTTTTGTAATAAATAGACCATCTTTTGTGTAACAGCTTACGCCTTGCATCAAAGTAGATACATAGTTCATGTTCATCAAAACCATAGTTCATGTTCATTAAAAATGAACATACACAAAAACTGCAAAAATCAAACAAGTTGGTAATAATCAAGACTAAACTTGTTCTACTGTAGGTATGGTAAATTTATTAACTGTGTCACACTATGATATTTACAGCATACAATCAACTAATGGTTGGTATCATGTATGCGTACTAGATGGCGCTTCAGCACACATCACATTCGTGTGTGACAAGATAGTTTCTACTAGTTCTACTAGAGAGCGCTCTAAATTTTTAATCAAATAAAATATTACCGTTGACTTGCGGACGTGGCGCCATGTACACCGCGAAGTAAACACGCGAGGAGAAGTGGGGACAAAATCTAACATCTGGTTTTAGAATTCTGTCCCTTAAGAAATATGTATGATGTTACTTGATAATTAATTAATTAACAAGAAAGTAATGTGGATTAAAATAGAATATGGTCACGTTAGTGGAAAAATAGTTTGGATATTTAGAAAAAAACGTGACGCTCGTATTTAATAAAAACATTAAGTCTATATAGATGTCTAAAATAAGGAAGAGTGAATAAAACAACATGTATTATTTGGAGCGCCCTTTATTGAGCAGGTAGTCCGCTAAGATATTATAATTATTTAAAAAGTATAGTACACATGTATAAATAACTTCCCATTATAGAAAGTTCATTATATTCCCCATGTTTGTGGTGCAATAGAAATATTAAAAACATGCTCATTTTTCTTGAAAGAGGTGCTTAAAGTTGGGTCTTTCTTTTATCTAAAATAACGAGTTTTTGAGCTATTGTAATTTCAAAACTGTATAATTTAATGAAAATCTGATGCACCAAAAACCTAGATATTAGGGTACTGATTACGTAGGTAAAAAATCATTGAGTTTTATTCGCTATTATTAAAATGAGATTGGAGCTGCGTTTTGTATGGGGGCGTTCGTCTAAAATATACCCTTAACACTGCTGTTCCGCAGCGCAATGGACGTTATCTTCACGTAATAGTACATTACGCCAACTACGAGTTTTTCTCGCAAAGTATATTATTTTTGCTGTTAAATTTACTTCAAAAAGAGTTCAACCCTATTACCATAGAACATATAATAACTATTACACGCGGTACGGGCAACCTTGGGCGGAAGGTTATAGTATAACGCCAAACTTATCGCTTGTGTGTAATTTGAGAATGGCTATAATCAACTAAGGTCAACTCGGCGAAGACCGGCATACTTCATTTAAAATGTTACAAATTGACTTATTTTGGCTATTCTATAACCTTCACGTCAAATTTTGTTAAACAAGGTAATAAGATATTTAGTTGATCTGGCAATAGATATATCAAAATCCCATAGAAACCATCGGTCACGGAATAACAACCATTTTTGAAAACACAGTGAAAATAGACGGATTTGGCTTCCATGTCGGATAAGACCGTCTAGTGGCAAATTTACTTAGTTATCGACAGTTTTCGTAGTTATAGATAGAGTGTACGAGTGCCAGTTATTGTAACAATTTAATATGTTCACTCTAACTCTCAGGAATAAGGTTTTTTATAGCTTATATCACGAGATACAGCATTTGTCGGGTAAGACCGGCATACTTCGCACTTCCAGGGGTGCAAAACATATTTCAACTTGAATAATAATTGAAGATTTTTTATAGTAAAATTTTATTACAAATTCCAAGCTTATACGAGTACGTAATCAATAAAATTAAAAATGTTTCTTGTGATAGTTTTGGATAAACTTAGTAGAAAAAATAAACGAGTGCTTAGTATTAAAATAATGAGATTAAAACCTACTAATAATAGAAACCGCTTCTGAGTAAAACCTAAAATTATTAACAAAATTTATTTGCATTTCTTTGAACAAAATAATCAGTCTTCCATTTAACAAAAACGAAATGAAATTACGATTTAACATACTTTGAAGTGTAATCAACCAGGAAGGTAATTAAAAAAAAAAGCTTAATTAGACATCAAACGTTGACGATTTCTGAACGTGGCGAAGACCGGCATATGACATTATTAGCCCCCAGAACCTAGACGGACTTCTCCACTACATATTGAGAGGTTACTTTTTATTTTCATCAAGAATAACGTAGTACAGAACGTTTATAACACTGATGTCATATAATAATTAGATAGATATATTCATAAAGAATGAATTTACTTGCATTGATCTCAAAAATAACTAAGATTTAAGATTTAACATTTTTGTTAGTACGTGGTACACTCCCAATGCAAGTCGCGCACCATACTAAATTAAATAAGCTATTTTTTTCCGTTTACACTACATGCACCGCCATCTCTGTCAATGTATAAAAACTAGAATGGCTTTATTAGCCGGTTGATTGTGTTGCCACCTTCGTAAGTCTGCTGAATTTGTTGTAATTCGCGTTGTACGATCTTTCCCGACAGACGGTCTTCGCCGAGTTGACCTTATATGTGTAGATAGTAGGTGCATACCCAAATTAATAACAGGAACTATGCGACAAATGGCAAACAATCAATCTTCCTTTAATAATCTTTCTCTCCTAAATGTTCTTCTAAGTCGCTTACTTATGTAGGTACTTAAGATATTTGGTTAGGTGGAAAAAAAGTACCAAACAGACTCAGACATGTGACATAGACCATTTTCGCGTTTCATTTCATATATCTTATTTTTAATACAGCTGTTAAAATATCTACAAAAACAAAAAAGACAGATTTTTGATATACTTAAGTATCAAGACTGCAAATAAATATATGTAGGTAATTTGTTCCTAGCTCTCGGTGCTAATATGGTGGAGAAACTAGGTTTCTTTAATACGCTTTTTTGGTAGTTCCTCATTGGCTAAACTATTTTACCATATTTTCTTGCTTTAACATATAACACAATTGTCACCGTACCAAATAAGTAAGTATCATATTCATAATATAAAAGGCATAAACAGAATCAAAATAAATGTTATACATAGGACTTCAAGTAACGTAGGTATATTTTCGGTATATACATATATTGTAGCCTTCACGCTTTAATCATCGTCTTCAAATAAAGCGAAATATCCTGTAAGTTGTGATGTGCCTTCTTTGGGCGTTGATGACATATTTTATAAAGAGGTGGTAGGTGTTTAGGGGAATCTCGCAAAATAAATCTTATATCGGGCTAAGAAGAATGTGGCTACAGTACGCTTGCGTGACATAATCGTCTGTAGGTGAACCGAGTTAATAGGAAATTGGGGTGTAGACCTTGATTATAGCACCGAAAAACTCGAGCAACACGAAATTATAGTATAGATGTCGCACCATTTTTGTTTCGTAAGAAAATGACAGAGAAGCTGTCATTTTCTGTATGGATTTCGGTGCGTTACTCATTGGAAATCTTGGGGCTCTCTAAGAGGTATTGGGCTGTTTTTGTTGGGTCTAGCTTAGTAAAATCTTCTATCACATACTCTACAGACATCTTATATATCGGCATAAAAAAAAACTATCTTTTATAGGATAGATAGAAATAGGCTAGCCTCTGACTATAACACAATCTCAACCCTATCCCTATCGAATTACTTGCTCTCAAGTACAGCTGCTGGAACACACTTAAGTCTGCTGACAGGTTTTCTGCTTGTGGGGGGTGGCTAACCACGCGATTCGCAAAACGCTATACCTATATTGCAGAAATCTAACATGGACCCTCCGAGTGGCACTCTATAGCTCTCGCCACAGGATCAAAATTTTATATAAAATAATCGGGTATTTAGATATCCTCCACGTCATAAGCAATCGGGACCTTTCAGTTTTCAGTGCGTGCGTACTCTAAGTGCAAATAATTGAAAGTAATGAATAATGAATCATTCATTCGATATCGCAAAGTTAGTACCTACTTCTTCCTAACTAACACCTGCTGTGTTTCGTAGCGCCTGTAAATAAAGCGTGTTTGTCATAATACATACTATGTGCCCTTATCGCGCTTCATAATGATTCATATTAAAAATAGTTGTTAGATGTTATAATTGTTGTTTACACTGTAATGTATGTATGTATACTCACATATACTATAGATAAATAACAGGTAGATCCTTTCTTCGATTAAACTATTTGCATATATGAAGTGACACATACCTACTTACGACTTTATCTGAAGTTATTTTGTGGGTCTAGTCCAGTCAGTCAGTCGCTTGCTAACGCCACCAGTCTCTGTTGTAATGTGAAAAGTACTTACATATTATTTTATCTAATTTGCGCGAATTAAAAATAAAACGACGTAGCCGTCACATGCACTGTTCATTCTCTTTGAACTTTATTTAATTCATGTTTTGTTTTTGGTTACAAAATCCAAATTGATCTGATCGCCCTCATAAGTATAAAATTATATGATGGATAAAATATTTGTAGAGATCCTTAAATGAGATTGGATGTGAATTACAAATTAAACCTACTGCCTTTCCACTTCTACTTCATATACTGTAATATAATAATAAAATTAGAAACACATTTTGCGTATATCCAGGAAAGCAGTGCTATCACCATCTTCGACCATATCTGTGCTTACCAACAGACGCAGAGGAGATAGGTCTACTTGTATATCAATAATCAAAACATATTGTATATCAATGATAGTGGTTACATAATTGAGCCGTTTGGTCGTTGGGTCTGTGGGGAGCTCATCGTGTTTTCCAAAACTTATCAGAGCCCTTGTTCGCGACTCGCGTGGTTAAAATGCTGGCAACTTATTGGCTCAATGAATAAACATTGCAATTCAAGGGGGAATACTACCAGCATGCTGGGCACGGTGCCAACTGGTAGTGGGCTTTAGCATTTGGACTGCCTGTAAGTCTGCAATGATTTGTAGGTTGTGTGTAAGAATTTTGTTATAAAAGTATATCGCCGGTTGATAAGAATAAGTACATATAAATTGTAATTATATTATATTTAATTTTTATAATTTTATTTGAAATAGGTACTTAAGGATGACGTCATCGAATTAATACCTAGGTAAGTATCCGTGATTAGTACCTACCCAAATGAGTATTCGTTCGATATATCACATGGCAGACATGATAAACGTCATAATAACAAAATATTTCTCTACGACTTATTATTAGTTAGGACTACTGTCTGCTTATCGTGTAGGTAGGTAATAGGTAACAACTTATTAAGCTATTCTACGAGTATACGTGTTCTCGAGTTTCCTATAAGGAGTTCTGGATATGCCAATTTTCATATGTAGAGCAATTATGAATTATCTTTCTTCCCTTATCCCACTCATATGGGGATCTGTACAATAAATACCTATATCACATAATGTGGTGTTGCCATCTGTGGTGTCAGCGAAAACATCAAAAGAAGATACCTACTTACATAATTATGAAAAAAATTGGCTTTGGTTTCATGGCAGAAAATGTGCTCAGCATGGTGAGATTCACCTACCTACAGTAAAGTACCTACTTGTTAAAGGCAAACATATTATCTGACTAAAACAACATTGCATTGTTATGTTTCTTTACGTGGGACACCTTCATTTTTATTAATCGGCATACAAAAAAAAAAGTGTATGTGTAGATAATGTAATCTAATATTTGATTGATTCACAACTCTTATGTCATATGAAGTCTCTAAGTACACAATTTATGCATGATTTTATTCATAGGACAAAATGAGGGTGAGAACAGAGACATCAGAAGCTAATGCCTTCACAAAGTTGCGACTGTTAATGTGGAAGAACTTCCTGCAACAATGGCGGCACCGACTGCAGACGGTGATGGAACTCCTACTTCCAGTGATTACCATGTGCTTGGTCCTCATACTGAGGTGGCAAGTGGAGCCCAGAGAAATGGATACGTTCACGTATCCCCCGATACAAGCGCACTCTCTTAACTTTTCAACGAGAGTTCTGTAAGTCCTACAATTTTCTTTAATTGTAACGTGCCTATCTAAAACTTTTCCTTCAACTCTAGGAAGTCTTCTTGCGACATCATAGTCATAAATATAGTAAATCAGGCTATAACGGCTATGCTCACTTTCAATTAGGTCATAATGTTGAGAGAGCTCAGTAAATACATACCTTCTCGAGCATCGCCGCAAAGTCGCTTGCTTATCGGTTTTTTATCGGATACATTTCGTGGAGTGTGCCACAGAACTACATGATTTGATTCCGCCATCCCCATTCTTTAACCGGACATCCAGGGATACTCCGAAGCGCCACCGCTATATGGTAGATATTCCATTTACCCGAACAAAGCGATTTGCTTCTTCGTTCATTATACGAACCGCTAGGGAATGGAATACCCTGCCTGAGTCTGTGTTTCCGGTTAAGTCCAATATGGGGGTCTTCAAAACGCGAGTGAACAGGTATCTTCTGGGTGAGCGCGCTCCATCATCGACCGCATCATCACTTAACATCAGGTGAGATAGTGGTCAAGTGCTACCCAGTTAATTATAAAAAAAAAAAAAAAAAACTCCAGAGCAAAAGATAGCCGCTTATGTTAGTTTGTTAGTCTCAGAAGTTTTGTCTACGTATTCTTGGTGCCACCGCATCTCATTATTGACCACGGCAGTGTTAGATATTCATCATAGAAACAGTGCTGTACAAAAAGTAATGCGTCAAGTGTGTATTTTCGAACAAGACATAAGGACTAAACGAAGACATAGGACTTCATGTCAGACTGACAATACCAGCTTATAGTAGTAGTAATTAACAATTATTGAAAGTAACAAGTGACTATTTTTGAAGAAAAAAAAACACGACAGTATGCAATTAATTTTTAGGAATCAGAAACTGCTGGCGGCTTAATCTTAGCAGCTATGAAATTTAATACAAATATTTTTGAGTCACAAATCATTGCATCACTTTTGATTCAATAGGTATACAAAATTGTAATTCGCTAATACTTGCTTACCTACCTACACTATATTTTAAAATTTAATGGAAACATCTTTTAACTTTACCTTCTCTTTCAGTTTCGGTATGAATGAAACGCGAATGTCAGTCGCATACTCACCAACGAGCCCAGAGTTGGAGGATGTTGTACGAACTGCTATCACAAACTTGCTCGTGAAAAACGCTAAAGACATACTTCCGATTATAGCAGAGTTAGTGCCGGACTTTCTGCCTCCAGATTTCGAGATTCCACCGGATTTAGATATAAATATAAATAGTACAGAGATTGTCGAGATTATCAAATCACTCATAGTTGTACAAGGATATAATAGTAGCGCCGCCCTCAGAGGCCTTTATATTGAAGAAGAAACGACAAGGAAAGTGATAGCTGCTATCGAATTTAACGACACACTTTATGGTTAGTAAATTAACTAAGGCTTCGTTGATTTCGAATAACATTTTCGAATAACGTCAAATTGTTTGTCAACTTCGAGTTATTTCGATATTTTTTCTCAGATTTAACGATAGTAAATTTGGTACAACGCGAACTAAATGTGATATAGAGTATAATTACGTTATTTGAATCAGTTAAAGTATTTTTTCGGTTGCAGGAGCTGATGTTTTGCCGGATGATATCTCCTACTCGTTACGGTTTCCTGAACGGCCGCGGCTTAATTCCTTTTTCAGTATGGGAGGAAGGTCATGGCGGACAGAATTAGTTTTTCCTGCGTTTGAATTGCCGGGACCTAGATTTCCATACTCTTGGGAAGGTGGAAATGATCCAGGTAAGCATTCCTACCTAATTTACATTAACAGCCATAACTTTAACTGTTTTACAAAAGCGTCCCCTCTTAAGACAGGTTTGCCAAATTCCCCACGCTTGGCAGGCATCTTGGGGATCGCTGTGTAAGATGAGTGTCTAATTACTTCACACGTAACATATTTTTAGAATTTGCTATAATGTTGTATAATGCGAAATTAAGTATAGGTACTTATCATTTCAATTAAATATAAGTATATAGTATACTTCAATGAAATGTGATCTATACTTTGGAAATTAAAGAGAGCAAGCGCAGTTTTCAAAATGGTAGCAGGTATTTCATATGTGGGTAATGCACATCTAACTTTTAGGTTTTCATACCCAAAGGGCAAAATAACGCCATAATATAGAGACTTCGGTCTCTCTGTCTTCTGTCTGTCCGTTGGAATGCCATTGGCATCTAGCTTGGAAACGGAATGAGTTAGAAAACTGGAGTTTTGATAGCAATAGTATTGTGTAGCACGTTTACCTCAGGTGAATATTGGACTAGACGTTTAATTCAATTTTAATATATAGTCCGATAGCGCTAGGCTATTTTGGGGTCATAAGTTAAAAAAATCTAAAGTTGCTAATTTCTTGCATGTGGATACAGTTGTACCTATAAACCTTGTTATTGCGTTTTGAGCCACATCTGTCACTTGCATTTTCAGCAATTCAATGATTTGTGGCTAATTTGTTTGATTCAAATCAAAACTTACAAAATTATTTTAAAGTTTAAAAATATAATGGCATCTTATCTAAGATAGCCTGCGTAGTGTGCAAACCCAGTTTGTGTAATTTTCATCCAGTGCAATCAGACAAACGGACAGTATGTTAGAACAATGTCACAAAAAATTACAATTGAAATGGTAATTATTAACTTCATCGGATCACCTAAATATGGCCAATAAATAATTTTGTGCCGTTTTAGACCATGGAATTTTAGATTTAGATTTTTTTTAAATACTGGTTTTTTATGCTACCAAAGCTTCAAAAAAATGTTATAATCATTAGGGTTCACATATTTAATATTGTGCATGTATGGAAAATAGACACTGCAAATTTATGTCATTTCCATGCATGGCAATTAAACACCAAAATAAACGCGATGCAAAAATAAGCACATACGTTCGTTCTGTAGGTACGAATAATATTCCATGGATATAAACGACACAAATTCAGAATAGTGCTTCATGATAATATTTAAGACATAAAATCGAATAACTTGTATTGTCTTTTGTGGCTTTTACGGGGTGTCCTAGAATAAATATATATATATATATATATTCTAATGCCATGGATGAATTCGACACAAAACGTTATGTACAATGGATACCAGTGACGTGAAACTAATAACACCCATTTGACCTATTAAAATATTCTTTTAAAACCGTTTAGGCACCATAGTAGGTACTTGTTAAATATCAGTATTCCCGTGGAGAGAAATGACACAAAATACTTATGTACATTTAATACTACTTTATTATTATCATGAAAGACAAATTTTCAACTTGAACTTTATTTTCGTCGGATAATGTTCGCAAAGACAAATACCTAAATTTCTACCTAAGCAAGCACCTAATATGACACAAACTACTGTATAAGGTTTGGCAAATGGTCAGGAAACTATAGCCAAAACATAAACAACTTTAATATTTTTGAAACCTGAAAACCTAGCGCTACCGGTCTAATAATTTTGAAGCTGTATGATAAGAAGCAGCAAACGTTATTTGTTTATTAATTTTTTCTATCTTTTGTTTGTTGCTATCCTAAACCTTAATAGAGCGAGGCTCGATTCGCAGTTGGCTGTTTTTTTCTAGATCTTTGGTCAGAGTATATTAGCTGAGGTTTTCCAATATATTCGAACATGCCAACAAATATATGCAGTCAATACTCTTTACATTCACAGGTTATGTAAACGAAATGTTCATAG
The DNA here is from genome assembly GCA_963854805.1 of Plagodis dolabraria. Lineage (NCBI taxonomy): Eukaryota > Metazoa > Arthropoda > Insecta > Lepidoptera > Geometridae > Plagodis > Plagodis dolabraria. The sequence continues at coordinate 16,419,033 of OY978447.1, read as the reverse complement.
CTCTGCAGCAAGTGATATCAATGGAATTGATCTCTAGGAAGACCGGTGAGGACCTGAGTCGTTTCGAGGTGACTCTTCAGCGGTACCCTCATCCGCCTCACCTCCAGGATTTGGCGGTAGAAGCTCTGCAGATGCTACTACCTGTGTTCATCACGCTTAGCTTTAGCTATACCGTTGTAAACATTGTTCGAGCTGTTACTTTGGAGAAGGAGCTTCAACTTAAAGTAAGTCCAATTAAATAATTAATTTAAATAACTTTTATCCATTCCAAATCCAATCTAAATCTCAATTGTATTTCACAGGAAACTATGAAAATTATGGGTCTTCCAACGTGGCTCCATTGGACAGCGTGGTTTTGCAAGCAGTTCGTTTATCTACTAATAGCTGCAGTGCTGTTGGTGGTTTTACTAAAGGTGAATTATTGTATTCAAATATGATAGGAAGGGGTGTAACGTATTAGGATATGATAACGGATGTATTAGCCTATAACGGTCGACCCCCGACAAAACCGAGTAAGCGACAACCAGAAGACTGACAACAGCTTCTCTGCAGAAAGGTCAACATCTATATATTGAAGGACAGTTGCCAAAACACTCCGTTAGTTGTTCGGCGACAGATTTTATACTTGATGGTGGTATCTAGCCAGGCGGGCATTCCAAAGGCCCAATCTAAAAAATGCCTCAATCAGTACTATAATATTATAAATGTGAAAGTAACTCTGTCTGTCTGTCTGTCTGTCTGTTACGCTTTCACGCCAAAACTACTGGACCGATTTGAATGAAATTTGGTATGGAGATAGTTTGAGACCCGGGAAAAAACATAGGATAGTTTTTATCCGACTGCGCAAAAAGAGGTTAATGTTTTCGCGCGATAACCGACATACGCGCGGGCGGAGCCGCGCCCGGAAAGCTAGTTTATTATAAAATTCTAATTATTTTAGATGGTTTAAACTATGACCGAAGAAAAACTGTGTGAGATTAATAAAATAAACACAGTTTAAATTTTTGCAGCTACATTATAAGAAGATGTAATATGTACCCTAATTTTAGGTTCATTGGTTCACGAACGAGGATGGATTCTCAGAATACGCAGTGTTCACCAACACGCCATGGTCAGTGCTGTTGTTCTTCTTGGTGTTGTATCTTACCTGTGCAATATTCTTCGCCTTCATGATTAGTGGTTTCTTCTCGAAAGGTGCGTAAAATAATGATTAATACAGCTTAAGTTACTATGCTTTAACATAATGAATACGGTTGTTGGCCACCTGAACCTCAGTCCCAATTATTTAATGTAATTTACAAACTTGGAAAGTTGGAATGTTACATAACAAATTAAAAAAAAAACAACAAAGAATACATACAGGGAATGTACATATTATTATGTTATTTAATCCTTAATAATAGTGTCAACCATTTTGTATCTATTAGCGGCTGAGAATAAACATACAGAAGCAGATTCATTGCCGCAGATATACCAAAATGAAGTTAGAGTAAAACTGTGAAACCAGACCAGTTATTTTTGGCGTAATAGGTTTTTTCATGTAAAACTTTGGCCGGTTATACTTTTGTTTTAAATGATTATATTTAATATCATTTGAAGGAAAAAATACAAATGTTCCAAATTCAAATTACTGTCGACATTTTTATACGAACTAAATATAGCTCTCTCAAGAGCATTTTCACACGATACTTTACTATTTCAAATTAAATTGCATTCATGAAATGAAAATGAGTGAAGGCCCTTTTATTGCAACTGTGTTGGTGCTAATGACACAGTAAATTTAAGCAAGTCGGCCAACTCTGGCCGATGAAGATGAGATGTTATCGCCCTTTGAAAGTTGTTTTAGAAGAAAAAACAATTATAGAAGCGAATAGACGAATTTCGTCTATTTGAAGAGATAATATTAATAGTATTTTTTATCACCGGAAATTTTAAGAAACCCATTCGAGTAGGATGTGGAGGAGACAGGTTTCTGAGGCGAATCGGAAAAAGTATTTTGAAAATTGGTTCAGGTGCATAAATAATGGTAGAGAAGTGTATGACAAAGATTTAATTTGAAAAATTACTCCGTAGAACATTTTTTATTTCCGCATTACTGTGTGTTTCGCGTACCTGCTGACAAAACTTTATCTAAAACATATCTGTAAATACAGATATCAAAGTGTGCATAATTATTATCAGAATAAATTTTAAATCAGAATTAAATTGATTAATCCAAAATATCAGCGTAAATAATTGTCACTGTTTGTTGTTTATATATAATAGTAAAATTAATTATAAAACTACCCATACATTAAATAATTTCCTTTGGCAGTTTAATAGTTAAGTATTATGTAATAACTTTCTTTTTAATATTTTGATGAATTAGCCTTTGAACACTATCTCACCTGATGGTAAGTGATGATGACGTAGTCGAAGATGTCGTTCAGACTAACCTAGAATAACTCTCAATTGTATGACGCTCTTATGAAGGTCAATTACAAATTTTAATATTGAAATATTCTAAAATGTACAGCCACGTTTAGCTAAAAAAAATTATATATAGAGCCACTGCGAGAAAAACGGGCAAGAAACTCCGGGCCATTGTTTTAAAGTAATGTTATCGGAAAACTCCGTTTTTTACTTGAGCGTGATAGCTAGCCTGGTTGGCATTCGCGAAATGCTAACATGCCCTATGTGACGGTAAGTGCTAGCTGATGTTCGAAATGAGTACGTCAATAATGTTCCCGAGGGAGTAATAATTTGGGGGTGAGAATTATGCAACTCACATTTTGTAAGGGTATGCATTTAACGTTTTTTGGTAAAGAGGCAAGGTAATGACATCCGTTTATTTTTAGGGAGTACGGCGGCGTTATTTACAGGAGTAATATGGTTCTTATCCGGCGTGCCCGCGGCTTTGCTGACCATGGACGGAGAAGTGTCAGCGTCGCTGCAGGCGTTCGCATGCCTCAGTATCAACACAGCCATGACCTTCGGCTTCCAGCTACTCCTCGCTAAGGAGAGTACTGGTGGTAAGTGTTCTGAATCGTGGCTCTTGGTCCCTGGTGAAAAGATATGTTTGACATTGTAAGTACGTTTGGTTAATTTTCGTGATGCAGGTAACGTTGGAATCTATTAAAAGTGTGAATAGAGTAGATACACCGTGTTCGTAGACCGCAGTAGTCCTTGCTATTATTCCCAAAGCCAACGTGCCACAGCTTAAGCAACAGTACAGACTTTTTGTGTATGTGAAAATTAAACATGAGTGGAACACATTCCGTTATCGATTCTACACTATCCCCCGCAGTATTGTTGATGAATTAATATCCACCTTATATATATTACACAGGTTAATAATTTGTTGACAGTTTTTAAGTTTTTACATCTAAGCATGTGGATACCATTGTCCAGAGCTTATTAAGCAGAATACAAATATATTTTATACATTGACTTTATTTTTTTTTAAATAATATTCGTAAACTGGGCCGCGTCAAAGTTGTCTTTTGTAGACCATTATTGTGTTGGGCTCTATCTTAAGAATGAAACAATTTAGGAATCTAAATTTTCGGTGTATTATGTAGGTACCATATCATCCAGTTAACCAACAAATACAGGAATTTAACCAAGAAACATTCACTCGCACTTCACCGATTTTTCTATACGCTACCTGTGTTTTTAGTTATTCTTAGTATAATAAGTATTTATATGTATGAAATATTTCAGGTATGCAATGGGGCGAATTTCTAGACATGCCGTCGACAGAGTCAGCTCGGTTCACGTTCGGCCACGTGGTTATGATGTTGATGTTAGACTGCGTTCTGTACATGCTCGTAGCACTGTACTTAGAGCAAGTCCTACCAGGACCTTTCGGAACGCCTAAAAAGTGGTATTTCATCTTTCAAAGTAACTTCTGGTGTCCGAATAGAAGGAGAACTGACGGTTAGTGCAGTAAATAAATGCTGATAATGTATAGGATTGACCATAATAAGTACTTTAAGTTTCTATCAACATTTCCCTTTTACAGGTGTTGTGATTTTTACGAATAACGCTGATGAGGACGTTTTGAAAGAAAAAGACCCAATGGGACATGCAATCGGAGTCCAAATGACTGTAAGTAAACTTATATAATTGTTGTATATCAGTACTAATATTATAAATACGAAAGTAACTCTGTCTGTCTGTCTGTGTGTTACGCTTTCACGCCAAAACTACTCGACCGATTTGAATGAAATTTAATATGGAAATAGTTTGAGACCCGGGAAAGAACATAGGATAGTTTTTATCCAACTGCGCAAAAAGAGGTTAATGTATTTTTAACCGACATACGCGCGGGCGGAGCCGCGCCCGGAAAGCTAGTTGTTATAAATATACGATATATGTCGTAAAAGTAACTGACTATTAACCGTTTCAGAACTTGACCAAAGTGTACGGTAACAATATAGCCGTAGATCATCTAACAATGAATATTTACGACGACCAAATCACCGTGTTGCTCGGCCACAATGGCGCTGGGAAATCTACCACCATATCAATGTTAACAGGTAACTATGCTGCATCAATTTTATTATGATTGCACCGCGTGTATATACGCACGTTCTTATTTCTTATCTTTATCTGCACATTGGTTTATAAGATACACGTTCTGTAACCTATGTCGTACTATTATAAATTCGATCAAATAAGTATAGTAGAATTCGAAGCAATTCTCATGTCGTGGCCAGAAAAATAACAACGCAAAGGAATTTTGTGCTCTTATTTTAAATTCGTTAACATCGCGTCTTGGAGATCGCGGATACTCAGGAGGTGTCGCTGCCCACCTTCCGGTATTTTATCTTTAGTCGCATCTCACGACACCTACAGGTAGAAATGGAGGGTGACATTCTAACCCGGCACCTCACGGCGCACCCCAAATTATGAGGTTGGGTGGTAGTTTTCTTACCAGGTCTTTGGTGAATGCCACCGCAATGTGAGATATTCTGTCTCGAAGCAGAAGTAAGTAAGCAATTCGGTGTTTTGCCGTGAAGGGCAATGTAGCATGAATGTTACATGAAATGAAAATTACTGGGCGCGCGAGACATAAGAACTAAGGTCTTCGGAGTGATTAGCGCAGTGCAGTGTCAAGCAGAACGAGAAAGGTGACACTCCAACTGTAATCGATTGGTGTCACTATTCTAGTAGGGACTAGTCCAACTCGTCAGTTTATAACATAAAAAGGAAAATTATTTATACGAAAACATCTTATGCTGTGCTGTGACATACATATCATAAGTATGAAATCTGCAGCAGGTTTTATTACCAAACACATGTTATCAAGGCTAAAGTTTTGCTGTCATTTTGTTCATTACTGTAACAGCCGGATCGTCCACTGCTGAACACAGCCTCCTTATTCAGGAGTATTTGCCATAATCCCCACGCTTGGCAGGCGTCTTGGGGATCGCAGTGTAAGTTGGCAGTTCTTTAGAAGGCGCTGCTGCCCACCTTCCAGTATTTCTCTAGTGCAATTCTAAACCGGCAAGCCAAAGGGCAAAGAAAAAAAATTACTTCATTAAACTATAAAAAAAATTTTTGAACAATTCGGGATATTTGCCTGTTGTGTGTGTACCACTTAGAGGGTAGCAACACTGTCTTAGTCGATATCAAGCCCCAATGTATTACTGTGCAAACAGTACTGTGTTTAGGTTTGAAGTACACTTTAGCAAGTGAAGTAACTAGGTGAACAGGACTGTTTACATGTGTAGTATTTGTGCACTTTACGCACGACTGTGCCTAACACTAATATAAGGTACAAAAGATTGAAGTTGCCAGGGTTTAATAAACTATTGCTGTGTTATGATATTTCCCACACGTATAAGTTATTCACTAGCTCTTTGTCCTTATACATCAATGTAGGTAAAGATTAGTAATACGGGGCTGAATTAACGCACAAGGCAGTGGTACCCCTGTGGATTACTTCTTCGGTATGAGTCTTAACTTATGCGTTGACCACAGCACTAAAGGACAGATAGTGGTCAAATGATAGTTGCACGTTATCTTCACTATTAAAAATTAACTATAATACGTTCCTTGGTGAAATGGCCAAAGGGTTGCTTCGTAGGTTCGATCACTGTGCCGGATGGCAACAGGCTCGCCCACTATTTCATGATAACAAACATGTCTGGCAAAACTAGGGAATTAAGTTCAGATACCTGTGCCCTTCGGGGAATACAGACGTGACGTAATATATTTTTTTAATGTTCTTTTAATACCGATTCATTACTGTAGGTTGGCAGTCAGCTCCTTAAATTTCTGTTTGTCCAGAGCTAGTTTGAACATAGTTTTTAATATTATCACAGAATAAAAACAACCAGAAGGATCACTCCTCATAGCTATCCCAATAGCGACTCTAGCTACGAAGCAATAAAGTGCACTTCAGCTCGCAAAGCACGGAGTAGGTACCTAATATTTATATTCACCTATAAGGCGTCTCTCTTTCTATCATCATCATCATCATTTCAGCTGCAAGAAGTCCACTGCTGGATATAGGCCTCCCCTATAGATTTCAAAATAGAACGGTTGGAAGCGGCCTGCATCCAGCGTCTTCCTGCGACCTTAGTTATGTCGTCCGTCCGCCTTGTGGTCGGTCTTCCGACGCTGCGCTTGCTGGTTTGTGGCCTCCATTCGAGAACCTTTCGGCCCCATCGATCATCAGTTCTGCGTGCTATGTGCCTTTTTCTATCGCATAGCTCTAATCTCTTCTGACGCGGCACACACCGCAGAATGATCCGTCCTCCGGACTAATACGCCGATGTACCTACCTGTAGCTTTGTACCTATCCCTATTGTATATAGTGTGGAGTGAGCAAGGCCAGGGGGCCAACTCCCATCTCTTAATTCAGTCTTATTTTAACATTACATCTACAATTTTAATTCGCACCACCACATATCACTATAGTATACTTACATTAGAACTTCAACGTGAGAGCGGGATGCATGCATTGAATCAAGTAATTTGTGCGACAGAGGTAGCACTATATGAACATTATTGTTTCGTGACGGCCACGGTACCAACCTTAGTATCAATAATTTAAACTTGAAACAATGACGTTTGCTTTCCACAATAGTTTATAAAAGGTGGGAGTTGGGCCCCAGATATTATATTAAAAACATGAAGAAAATATATCAATTATCGTCGTCATATCAGCTTACCTAGATTGTTTATTCAGTAGTTTTGATAAGCATGTATATTGTATAATAAGTAAATAGTAAAATGCAGTAAAGTATTTGCATGGGGTAAATAGTTTACGTAGTGTTCAAGCGATCACTTGACTTTATCGATAAATTGCAATTCGCTCGAGGAGTTTACGTTGTTGAGAGTTGCACTTACACTTTTAGGACAATTAGTGCATCGGTACTGAAAGTGTCGGCTTTGTGTTAATACTTTAGTATCTTTAGTATTTACAATAAAACATACGTAGGAATCATCTAATATTATGCTGAACAATATGTTTACGCACACAAAGTAAGGTGTTAAGTCACTTACTTACTAGTACCTAAGTACATTTTTTCTATGAAATAAGCACATATTGCTACGAACTACTTTTGAAGTGAAAATAACTAAGTATTGATATATGTAATAACTAATTGGCAGGTAATGTGGAAGCGACGCATGGCTCGGTGACCCTGGCCGGGTACGACATGATGCTACAGTCGCGGTACGCTCGTGCGCACCTCGGCCTCTGTCCGCAACACAACGTGCTCTTCAACGAACTCACCGTCAAGGAACACCTCGAGTTCTTCGCCAGGCTAAAGGGGTTCAAGGGGAAAGAACTCGACGATGATATCAACACGTTGATTGAAAAGCTTGAACTAAATGAAAAGGTGCGTAGTTTTTCTAATCTACGTAGGTATTGTGGAAATCAGCTAACGGTCTGATGATTAAATTTTGTATTTGCGGATAAAATGACAACATGTTTATATAAATAATTTTATATATATCATGTGGTTTTTTATAAGTTGACATACGAAAAATATGCTCCCATTTTTTAAGGGGGATATTAACATAATTATCAATACTGCGGGGGTGGCTACGAATCAATAAGTGAATGTGTTCCACTCATGTTTAATTTATACATACACAAAATCAGCACTGACTATTATGTAAGCTGTGGCGCGTAGACTTGGAGCAAAGAACAACATGTATCGCATTTTGGAATTAAGAATGATAGTAGTGGACAATTAGTAGATAGTATAGTCATATTTTTACGTTTAATACACATTTTATGGTTACTTTAATTATTAAAATTATGTTCTTTATTCTACAACATTGTTCTACCAACCTACTTTCGTTCTAAGTTGTTTTAAGTATTTCCACTGATACATTATAATATATTGAAAAACTTTTTACCTCAACTGTACAAAGTTAAAAAAAAGTAGAAATATGCGTTATTAATTATAAATTGAATGTAAGAAATATATAAGAAAATTTATTACTTATTTAATAAAAGAAAATGTAATCAATATTATAGAAATCGGACGGGTTCCTGCGGGATTGGGGACCTCAGGGAGTGTAACCCAATAAGCAAGAGTCGAAAAATGAAGGTCCTTATCAAAATCAATACTCCTTGTCAGAATCGCGTAAATGTGGATCGATAACTGAGTAGGTGATAAAAATTATCACGATAACATTTTTAATCGATATCGATAACGCTACACCATATTTAGGTACACTATATAAATAGTTTAATTACCATAACGGATGTGCCCTCTTCCTCTATGATTCATCTCATAATAATTATGTACGTTGTATATTTTTATGACTGTTATTATTTGTACAAAAAAACAGATAGGGTCTTACACAAATATATTTATATTTGTGTATTAGAATTAGAAAGACCCTAAAGAATAGTTTAGTCAGGTTTTACCAAATTTCTTTGGCAATGTTAGCACAATCGAGCACAGAATTGAGAAACTTATATTGGGACTTAGGTATTAAGTACTTATTTATAACGTCATAGTCTTATTGCTGCGTAGGTATTAATGCGAAGCCTATATGGTGTTCACACTGCCTGTTGAAGCAGTATGAGAAGTATGATGTGAAAATTGACGCGACGCAACGTAATGGTGTGCTTTAGTACTTTCGGATCACATGCCTCTACTATCTTTGACAACATAATTACCTAGCACACAACAGGTTAGATAGCTTTCAGAGGCAAGTCTGTATAGGCACAGAATATTATACCTACTCCTTAGTTGTAAAAAATGGAGTGGAAACTTGTTCAGTTTCCAGTTCAACCTGTGGCTTTTTTTTACATTAGCATCACGTACCGACGTATTTGTCTCATAACTAACTTTATTCGACGTATAAAGCTCTCTCACGTTGAAGATTTATATTGTTTAATAGGTAATACTTGTGGGATGGAAGATATTTTGTTAACTGTAACAATACAGTAACACTGCATTAAGAGATGGAAGCTAGCACGGTCACGTATTTAGCACTCTGAAGGTTTAGACATGACATGTTACTAGATCAAATTTACAGACGTCAAAAGTGTAAATAAGGTTGAGAACGAAGGGCTCATCATGCTAGTTCGGGTGAAAGTTGCGGTGTCAACTCGTAAAATGGGGGCTACTACTGTAATCCACGAACATTGTGAACTTGGGAGTACGATGTCTTTCCAAAATTGTCTGAAATAATCGTTGCTAAAATTCCATTAGCCTTTTTAGTATTATTTACTAGTTTTATTTTATCCGTTGTATAGCGCGACTACCAATCGGCTGGGTTGTCGGGCGGCCAGAAACGGCGGCTGTGCGTCGGCATTGCCTTAAGCGGTGCAGCGCGAGTCGTGCTGCTTGACGAGCCTACCTCCGGCATGGACCCTGCATCTCGTCGCGGCCTTTGGGACCTGCTGCAGCAGGAGAAGAAAGGTAATCTTAAGCATAGGTACGGCTTTTATTAATAGGAATTTGAAGAAATTTCAACTCGTACGACGCGACGTATTGTATTTGCCCATTTTCTCCTTAAAAATAGAGTAGATTGAATTATTCTATGGATAATAAAATTTTAAGAAAGAGAGTAGGTATATCTAGGCTTCTTTTTTATGTCAAATACTTTTCAAATATGTCTGGTGGTCCTCATAATTATGGCGGTAAAAACCGGGCATATTCGTGATTTACAGGGTCATATTTTCCTTAGTACGCCTCTGTCATTTTTTTTTTCAGCAACTAATAGTAGTTCTGAAAAATATGATGACCCCGATTTTATATAAAATATAATTACTCTAAGGACATTTTACAAGAAGAAATTAGGGGAATACATTAGTATGCAGAATCGCACAGCACATTTAAGGCCGATTATACTCCGGCGCGCCGTAGCTGGTATCATTACTGACACAAACGTCGTGATATCTGGAGATTCCCCATAAAAATTAGAATAGATAACTACCATTGAAGTATGGAGCAACAACAGCACTAATTACTACAATGCAAAGTTCCACCTGAAATTTTGTTTGTAACGTAGCAGGCAGGGCCAGACCCTAACAGTGAAAGAAAAATAAACCTATAGCTAGTATACCTACTAACCACAGATGCTACAGATGCCCTATTTCTTAACTCTTGTAGTTTGCTGCTTATATCAGTCAACAATAGCAATAAAAAAAGCCTAGCGTGGTAGCTTTTGAATCTTCTTGTTAAACTACTCTAGTCGTACTTCTGAATCATTAGCGCAGGTGTCGTTATATACCTACTTAAATTTGTTATCGCCATGCACGTGTAGGTATATATAGATATTAAAAACAAGCGTCATCGATGTTATGCTAAATCATTTAGGCCTTTACACATAGTGCACTGAAAGTGAGGCGAACAGACAGTGCGGCGAAACGAAAGCGTGGAGAAACGTTTTTCTCACTTTACCGATCCACATCAGCCTATACTGTAAAGTGTCGGTTACGGTAACAGTTTTGTCAAAAATGCGCGAAAATTTTAGGTAAGGTAAGTGTTCACGTGGCGTTTTCCATGCAAACATAAAACGTTATGTTTTAGATATTAAATGTTCAAACCCGATGGAATTTTGCATGTACTTACTTGACCCTTTATCTATGCATTTATTTTTCCATTTATTTTTTCTTTGATATTAATATAATAACTATTATATTAAAACATTTTTTTTGAATAATGAAAATAAGTAGGTAATTATGCGAACCTGACAAGCCAAAAGCATAGATATTATCTATGGCTAGCTTCAAGGGCATGTATGCACTCACCGAGTTTGAACGCTTAGTATTGGCGGTTGGCACGCACACCCGCTCGCTAAAGGTGCGCTGGGTCAACGGCGATATCAAGCGACTTAGTCCCTGAGGATTAGAGCCGATCGACCTTTTTTTATGCTTGGTAGGTTAGGCTTTGACTACTATCTCACCTGATGGTAAGTGACGATGTGATCGAAGATGTTGTTCAGGCTAACCTAGACCTAGATTGCCGGAGCCCGCCGGCGCAGTCCCGGTGTTGCCACATGAACTGAAGCGGTACTGTATCGCGCTGAATGTGACGAGTGGCCTCCGCGGGGAGACCGTGCCACGTATGGAAAGCGCCTTCGTAAGGATGACTTGCTTGAATTAAAAACAAAAAACATTTTTTTTACAAACGATAGCCGCGTTGCTAGATAAGCCTTTATAAATTGTTGGGTCGGACAATTGTTACGATGTTCATACAAAGAAAAACGTGGGAATATAGAATTTGATACCTTGGCCTGCTTACCTCTTTGATGATATAAGGATATGATGTATTTTTTTTTGAAGTGTGAAAATGCTTTTTAAGATATTAAAGTAATGTCCGATTTCCATTTATGTCTATCGCGTAAAGGCCTTGCCACACAGGAGATCGAACGGGTGGAGAAGCATTTTTTAAAATTTTGATTAAAAGAACTTTTACTTTTCGAACCAAAAATATTCTACGGTGTTTTTCCTTGTCACACATTTTTTGTGAGATATGTATATCTTTATAACCAAGCAATATTCTTGTGCACCCATTCAAATATAATTTACACTGTTTTATGTTTGGCGACCGATTTCCTGTTTGAAACCCTACTAAGCCATAGCTGAGCATTCACAAATGGCCCTATACCACTATGAATAATGCCCTATATACTAATACATCAATATGTCATTGACAGACTATAATGTACCAGAGCTTTAAAGATGTTGTCATTCTACGCTCTGCTTTATAATATCAACAAAAGTTAGGACAAAGTTTATGTAAATCTGGAAACTGTGAACACGTTTTTATATTTGTTTGGTAAAGACACATCTTTAACTGTGATACTTTAAATGTGATAGTGTAATAAGGGTCTTAGACATAGGTTTCTTCACGCACCATCCCTATCTTCTTAGAAGTTGGGCCTTTCTCTACATTTATATATGTTTTCCTTCATGTTGTGAGTATGTTTTGTATGGGTTTGTGACGGTACAAACTCGAGGCCCACCTAATGTTAACTGGACTAACCTCTACCTATAACAGATGCATTTCGTCACAAGTGATGAATTGCACTGTGCCCGTCACCCTGAGACGTACAGTTGTAGTCTAATGTGCATGTAATTTTACTGGCTCTCAAGGACTGCTGCCGGAACACACTGTTGGCGACAGATTTTCTACTTAAGGGTGCAGGCGAGCAATCGCAAAATGCCCTTCCACCATGCGATGAAGATTAAGCCGGTGGTGAGGACTGAACCATGGACCTGCGGCAGTCCATAGCTATTACCGCTCGGCCATCATTGCTTCAAAATGTTTGTCGTTCCTCCCCACCGTATACCATATACTTTACTTGGAAGAGTTGATGTATATGTTCGTGTGCCCTTGTTAAGGTCGTTCGTTGATCCTGACGACGCACTTCATGGACGAGGCGGACTACCTGGGCGACCGCGTGGCCATCATGGCGCACGGGCGGCTGCAGTGCATAGGCTCCCCACACTTCCTCAAACGGCACCACGGAGTCGGGTACTCGCTAGTGGTCGGCAAACGGGATGGTTTTGACTACGACGCCTGCACAGAACTTGTTAATAAATACATCCCGGGAATATCTATCAAGGACGATCGTGGTGAGTATTGTAATTGTTTTAACTTAGTGTGTCAAATTGAATCTTTCGGACGTGTGAAAGAATATCTATATAAATGTAAAATGTGCATTTTCTGTATTTGTTAAGTACTTAAATAGACGATGAACATAATAATGGTCTCTATGTCGTAAACGGAATGCGTTCCAACTTGAGATATTTTATGTAAAACGTCAAAATATTGGTTTTATGGGGGCTCCAAAAAATCAGAATGTTCCCGAAACAAAAAAAAACATTTATGCACCCTATATCTAAATACAAATACTTATATTATTTTTATTTAAGGAAATTAATGAATTCCGCTAATATTGTAAATTATGTACCATTTAATGTACATTGTTTTTTTTTAATTATATGTACAAACATTTGAGTTTTCAAGTTATGTAGTTCTTTTTTACGTTTTTACGGAGTCTTGAGGTAGGCCCAGTAGAAATATAACTAATAAAGTAAAATATAACTACATAGTTAGAAAACTTAAATTTTGGTATAATCAAATATATATATATATGTATATATTAGTATATTAAATGGTTTATAATATACAACATTGGAATTCATTTATTTCCTTAAATAAAATAAGTATTTGTATTCACATATAGGGTACCTACATTTTTTTTGTAGGTACATTCTGATTTATTGTTTCCCCATAAAAAGAATTTACTTCCATAGTCGTATATTGACGTTTTACATAAAATATTTATACTTCATGTTTGTAACTCATTCCGTTTACGACATAGAAATCAGTAACATATGGACGAACTGAAAAAAAAATAGGCAGACAGCGGGGTCTCAATAATAGGGCTCCATATTGTCTTTTCGGTAAGGTACCCTACAAAAATAAGAATTGAAGACCGCCAGTTTAAGATTTTAGTTACGTGGTCAAGATATTTCAAAAATTAAACTATTTGTAGTTAGGATCTGGAAAAAAAATTATATACCCTCACACGGCTAAGCTCCAATCGTCCTTGGCCTTTTTGTAAAGATAAATATTGTACAATGAATATTTATTTTTGTACTATAGAAATCATTTTATTGCCTTTATTGTTGTTATTGTGTGGTATTGCGTCGCTATTAATTTTGTCATTTAATGTATCTAAGATTACAAAGTTCTTACGCTGAGGTCATAAAAAAATATAGGTGGATATAACTACAATAGAACATTGTAGATTAGTATACCTTATAGTAACATTAAAATTCAACTTTTATAATGCCATCAAATAGTGTAAGTACGTGTAGGACACCTCTGTAAACAATCCAGTGGATTCAACTATATCAATAGGGCTGTATAGTGCACATAGAGCATAGAAATAGTGCAACAATATTTTAGGAGATATGTATATCATTCACCTAGGATTTCTAGTAGGTAGAAGCTTAACGTAGAACGACTGAGCAGATCATAGAGATCTATATGTGAAAAATTTTAGCTTGATATTGCTCTGTGCATGTAGTATCAATAATAGTGCATTTAATAGAAGCGGAGATATAAGAGCATATTTGTTGACCCTTCCAATTTGAAGCTTTAAATCCAGCGTAACGATTGCAAGTTTGGAAACAATGTTTCCTAGACCAGTCGTGTCTAACTAAATTACTTTAAAAAGTCGAGTGGGAAATCGGAAGTAAGTGAATTCCGTAAATTATTTGACCGAGTACCTATACTTTTTTTATGCCGGATAGGTTAGCCTGTGACCACTGTCCACCTGATGGTAAGTGATGCTGTAGTCGAAGGTGTTGTTGAGGCTAGCCTAAAATTACTGGCTCTCAAGGACAGCTGCCGGAACACACCGTTAGGTGCTTGGCGATAGATTTTCTACTTGAGGGTGGTAGATAGCCAGGCTGGCATTCGCAAAATGCGCTACCACAATGCTATGACGACTGCTATCCTAAGACAACAACCGGGACCGACGGCTTAATGTGCTCTCCGAGGCACGGAAGCACTCTGTAGTAATGTCACTAGCGGTCACCCATCCAACTCATGACGGACGTTGCTTAATTTTGATCAGTTAAGAACAGCTAAGCCAACTCGTTACGAGCGCTTCAAACTAAATCATACTCCTTATGGTATGTGTTATAAAAAGTATATAAAGAAATAGTAATTTAATTGAATACATAGTGCTAAATAGTATTGATTATGTATGACATTGTTTATCCCGATTTATTGAGCAGTTTCCTGAGGTATTATGTATAAACTAAATGGTATACTTATAATATTATGATATATATAATATACCAAAAAACATTATTGTAATATCCTTGAAATCTAATCAACGAAACATTACATATGTTATGTATCTAAATTGAATTTCATACTTAAATACGTATATTACTGATTCCTAGGTTCCGAAGTTACGTATAGCTTGCTGAACGACCACGCGCACCTGTTCGAGGGAATGCTAATGGATTTAGAGGCGAACGTCGATAAAATCAAGTTCAAAAACTATGGTCTTGTTGCTACCACACTGGAGGATGTATTTATGTCGTGAGTATAACCTCTCTACCTTATTTCTCATTCTATATTTAGCCTCACCAAATGGTACCTTCCTACACTAAAAACGATAAAAAATGGCAGTACAAAACAGTACAAAATGTTAAATCGTGTTCAGATATATGTACCTTACTTGTAAAAGTTGAAGTGAGAGTTCTCCTACAGCATAAACAACGGTGAAAAAATATATGTTTGGCCTGCGTCAACGTATTAAATATTTGCGTCAACGTATAAGGTTTTGCTTTTATGGCCACCCGCCTTCCAGAGTTTGTATACTGGCTACCTTCCGGTAATCTGTGCTATAACCTGGTAAGGAACCGTTTGGTTCTCAATGTGCAGCACCGAGCTTTCACGTTGGAAGTGTACGGTTTATTAAAAAAAAACAGTACTCAATTCGAGTATAAGTCAACAAGTACCCCCAAAAAATATGGAAACCGAGAAAAGCATGAGCGATCGAAACTTGCGAGAGTGACAAAGAAGTGTGAGACACAGATGACTGTATTTTCATAAAATTTTGAGACTTTTGTGTAATAATCTATGGGCGTTTATTTCCAAAAGTGTAATGAACCGCTTATTGTTCGTTTATTGTATATAATATAAATAAATTACGACTAATCTCTTATCGGACTTAATTTCAAACAAAGTAGACAAGGTATGTGATTAACAGCCACGATTGCATTATACAGCCCGGACACAGTCTCATATCGCTTTTGTGATAATTACACTGAATATGTAAAAATATACATTGGCGTGGTATCGACATGGTCAGCAGCAGAATCAACGTCATATATCAAGGATAGTAATCAATTATGAACGTGAATGTTAAGGAAGATAGGGGGCTATTAATAATCAGTACTAATGTTGATAAAAATCAAATATCTGATCCAATACAAGTAGCAAATATATTTGGCAATATTTTTCTAACTTACCCCTAGGAGTCACTAGTCATTGGATGCATGTCCCGATGTAGCAGAAACTCTGTTAATACATAATTTCCCCTGCAAATCGCCAGACTTTTCTTTCAGACACACAACAGTATTTGAAATTATAAAGACATTTAAAAATTTAAACATTAAGAGCACCGAAGACTTGTGGGGTATGTCAATTAAAGTGGCAGAGTCTATAATATGCATTATTGCACCATATTTAAAAACAATATTCAATCTTTGTGTTGATATAGGAAACTTCCCCGACTTAATGAAACAAAGTAAAATCACTCCAATTTTGAAGTCGGGGGCTACATCTGACCCTTGCCATTACAGACCTATTTCTATCTTACCTGTTCTGAGTAAAGTATTCGAAAAAATTATGCTCAAACAACTTCTATCCCATTTTAATTACTATAATATATTGAATGAGAATCAGTTTGGTTTCACAAAGAGCAGATCCACAACAGATGCAGGTGCTCAATTGATGTCACATATACTTGAAGCCTGGGAGAGTTCACACGATGCTATTGCCGTATTCTGTGACCTTTCTAAGGCATTTGACTGTGTAGAGCACCGCACTCTGATTCGAAAACTTTCACATTATGGTATTCGTGGAAAAGCTCTGGATCTTATAAAGTCATATCTGTCAGACAGGCTACAGAAGGTTAGAATAAATGGCAATACTTCTTCCGGGTCTTTAGTAAGAATAGGAGTACCGCAAGGATCAATTTTATGACCTTTTCTGTTTCTAGCATTTATAAATGATCTGCCTTGCATGGTTAAAAAATTCTGCGATATAGTTTTATTCGCAGATGATATCTCGCTGATTTTTAAAGTAGATAGGAGAGATAGTGAACTTATTCATGTAAATAATGTGTTATCTATGATCTCTAAGTGGTTCGCGGCTAATAATATTCTCTTAAATTCAAAAAAGACCAAATGTTTAAAGTTTTCTTTACCAAATGTTACTTCTGTTGAACCAAACATTAAGCTTGGCGTAGAAAAACTCTCTTTTGACAATGCGACAGTCTTCCTGGGAATCAAAATGGATTCAACTTTACAGTGGAATCCACATATACATGATCTATCCGGAAGACTTAGTTCTGCTGCATATGCAGTTCGTAAGCTAAGACAGCTTACAGACGTAGCTACTGCTAGGCTCGTTTATTTCGCGTACTTCCACAGTATTATGTCATATGGTGTATTGCTGTGGGGAGCTGCTGCTGAGATAGAGACAATCTTTATCTTACAAAAGCGTGCTATTCGAGCCATATATGAAATGGATCCTAGGGAATCCCTGAGAGATCTTTTTAAAGAAATTGATATTTTAACTTTACCAAGTCTGTATATATTTGAAAATATTATGTATGTTCGTAAAAATTTGAGAAAATTTAAATCAAACAGTGTCAATCACGATTATAACACTAGGAATAAAGATAAAATAGCGGTGCCAGGTTTTAGATTAGCAAAGATAAATAAAAAGTCCTTCTTAGGCAATTGTGTGCGGTTTTATAATAAATTGCCCAAACATATTACAACACTCACAGAAAGTCTTAAATCTTACTACACAGTTTGAGATAACTTAAACAACAAAAATGCTTGGACTGGTTCGCCTCTGCCAAGCTAGCGCCTGTCACATACGTAATGTAAATTAAGTATTGTAATATTTTTACTTTAAAGTATGTACTTACTTAACACATTGTTAAAAAACGTTTAAAAGAATGGCCCCGAGTTTCTTGGCCGTTCATCTCGCAGTGGCTCTATAATTTTTGTTTGCTGAACGTGGCAGTACAATCTAGTACTCGTATATTTCAATATTAAAATTTGTAATTGACCTTCATTAGAGCGTCGTAGCCGCCTAAATTGAATAAATTATTTTGACGTTGACTTTGACTTTGACTATTCTCATAAAAAACGAATGATTGAAATCGGACTACGCGTTAATGAATTACATTTAAGTGTACATTTTGACTTTCATCCATATACCAAGGGAAACGTGCTGAATTTCGGAATAAAAAGTATCCTATATCCTTCTTCTTAGTATGAACTCAAATCGTGTTAAGTTTCATTTAAATCCATTCAGTAGTTTTGGAGTGATGCGCGGCCGGGATACAGACAGACAGACGGACAAAAATAAAGAACAAAATACAGTTTTGGCATCAGTATCAGCTACAGAGTGCTCTTAAAAAATATTTTCAAAATATCTGCAACATACAGAATTGGACCTGTTACCGTTTTATTATAAGTATAGATATAGATAAAGTAAAGAGACTATCAGATAATGTCCAAAATCACTCATAATGGTGTCAAGTGGGACTTCGGCGCGGCGATTTAAAGTCAGCCTCTTCTGTTGAGGGCCCCCTGCCAAAAGCATCAATAACCACACTTATTGTGATAATTTCCGATTATAGATTGACCTTGCTATCTGTGCCGCACTTTACAGTTCGAAAGGAAAATCCTATGTTAAAACCTACTTCAGCCTACGTGCGTTACATATCGTTACGTTGTTCGTTGTGTCTTAGACGTCGGGTAACGACGTAAACGATGTGACTCCTCATCATAACTTTATCTTCTACGCCATAATTACAGAAGTTTAATAAACTCAACAATTTTTTAAAGTTTATATTAAAACGCATATACATAAGTATATATTTTTGCATAGTTGAATATAAATATTAAAAAAGCGTTAGAAACTAAATAGAATAACCATGGATGTTATTTATAACGGAGTGGTCATTTCAAAAGAGCATTTTTTTGCAGTTTCGGGAAGCCGCCACGATCTAGCGTTACGTCTGAATCGTCTATCTCTTAAATGGGAGTCTTTTTATGTTCTCGTTCTAACCTCTGCCTATAATAGTCGCTTTTCGTCACAAGTGAAAATAGCATTGCGTCCGTCGCACTGATACGTACATAGTTATTGAGTCTCATGTGCCTGTAATTTTACTGGCTCAATGACTGTTGCCGGAACACACTGTTAGGTGCTTGGCGACAGATTTTCCATTAGAGGGTGGAGCTTCATTCGGGTTAATTTAACATCCCCTATGCAAATCAGACGCGCTCGAATAAATTTTACTGCCCTCACATTGCAAACCTACAGATTAACATACCTGCGTCTTCAGAGACACGTGGAGCACTGTAAATAGGTATCTGACGCGCTCTAGTATTCCCATATAATTATGTTTTAATACATTTGAAAGCCCCTTGACGCACTCCCCACAAAGGTTATGCGTTATCTAACCTGTTTTTTCTTTCTACCACATAATCTTCAAAATCAAATAGATCACCATGACGCTCGAGGTCGTCCCCATTCAGCATCGTACAAACGTATTTACTACACGTATAGTTACTACAAAGGAGGTTTACTATCATCATCATCAGCCGGAAGACGTCCACTGTTGAGCAAATGCCTTCTCGATAGAACACCACAAAGAACGGCTATTAGCCGCTTGTAACCATTATACCCGCGACTTTTACGATGCCGTCAGTCCGCCTAGTGGGGGGCCTACCAACTTCACGTCTTCCGGTTTAAAGTGGTACCCACTCGAGAAACTTTCTTCCCTATCGGTTATCAGTTCATCGAGCAATGTGGCCCGCCCATTGCCACTTCAACTTGCAAATTCTGAAAGCTATGTCGGTGACTTGGTTCTTTGGCGAATATCCACGTTCCAGATTATATAGCATAGCTCTCTCCGTGGCTCGTTGAGCGACTCTGAGCTTGTCCATAAGGACTACGTGTCTGTGCCATATGTCATCACTGGCAACACACACTGGTTGAAGACTTTGGTCTTCAGACTCTGCGGGATGTTTGGCGAGATGATGTCGCGTAACTTCCCGAACGCTGCCTATCGAGTTCTACTATATCGAGTATCTATATAGGGCTGAAATAAGAGAACTAATATTTGTCTAACTTTCAGATTAGGCGCAGACTTAGCACCCATAAATTCAGTTTCAGAAGATGGCACCGCTACTATCGATTCTACTATTGATGGAGATTCTATGGAACAGTGTATGTTTTTTGTAATGATACTTATGTATTTCGAATTTAGTTGTTAGAGTAGAAACTAATAATGATAACTGTTCCAGTGAATAGCATTACGAGCGCCAGTGAGGTAAGTGGCTTCAAGCTACTTTGTCAACACGTGGTGGCCGTGTGGATGAAGCTGTGGCTGGTGTGGATACGCTCGTGGGGGCTCGTCATCCTGCAGGTGACGGTGCCCGTAGTGCTGATCAACATGACCCTCGCCGTCACGCACTACGTCATGTCCTTCGTCGACCGCATCACCTCCAGGCAACTCACGCTTACTGAAGGGTAAGTCTTTGCCTATGAATTCTAACGTTTGATAGATCTAACTTCAGGTTAGTTATAGTATTGATCTATAGAAAAAAAACGTTGATTGAGATAATAACATAATAAATCTTTTATTACCAAAAAAGATTATTATTATTTAGATTATACAAACATATTTGTAGTGCAGTAGATATAATTAACAAGTTAATATGAGAACATCCAGATTTATGAACAGCGGTTCCACACTAGGCTCTAGGCCCGTATGGTGGAAACCAGATAAATGAACGATATAATATTACACAACTGAGGAGTTTTCATTACTACAAGTGGAGTAAGTTTAGTATTCTTTAATATAGATGTGCGTGTTCGTTAAGTAACATATAAATAAAAGGCATGCGTGTGTATGTGTGTGAAGAGTGATTTTAAGTAATTGAGATAATCAACAACCAGCTAATTCTAGGTAAGCCTCAACAACATCTTCGATTATATCATCATTTACCATCGTGTAAAAGGCTAGCTCATCGGGTATAAAAAAGTCCTTACAGTACTAAAAGGGCACCAGCTGATTAGCTGTTGCCAGGACTGTTTTCGTCGTGGTCGCTCACCTGGGGATGTTCTAGTATACATATCACATTGATAGCTGGAGGTTGTGTAGTCTAAGGTTGATGAATTGGCGGCTAGTTTGGAACTTTGGACATAATGAAAGCCTTTTATCGGATGTGGTTTAAAGCGCTTCTTTCGAAGCTTTTTCTCCCTATTCGCTCTCATAATCAAGCTGGTTGTCGACTGTTATGCTCTGAATTAGAACCTGTCAAACAACAGTTCTACAAGGATGTGTGCTGTCTCCAACTCTGTTGTTTGGAGGATACATCAAGCCGTCAGTCCCATATTCGAATGGCAGTCGTTATAGTATAAAAACAAAGTCGCCGAGTTCCCACATACATCTGCATTGTTTGGTAAAAGCTTACTTGGTATGGCTCCGAAGTTATTTAACCACATACCAAAATCGATATTGGATTCTGACTGCATTATTACTTTTAAGAAAAACCTTTATACTTTTCTAGTTAATAAAAGTTATTACTATATTAACGAATATTTAAATGACCGTTATAATTAGCGTTCACGTTTTAACTCGTTAGAACTGTTATGAGATGAGTGTAATTCAAATTGACATTTTATTTCTTATATATCTATGCTTG
The DNA here is from genome assembly GCA_963854805.1 of Plagodis dolabraria. NCBI lineage: Eukaryota > Metazoa > Arthropoda > Insecta > Lepidoptera > Geometridae > Plagodis > Plagodis dolabraria. The sequence goes on along the minus strand of OY978447.1, from coordinate 16,397,075 downwards.
TTGCTGTGTAAAATATATTATTGACACTGTTAATTGACATTTATATGTAATGTAGATAAATATAATATGTAATAAAATATAGAAATTGAATGTTTCTCATATTTGTATGTCTAGTAATGTATGTTAATATTGTAATAATATGTCTGAAATAACTTCCATTTATATACTTACTTTTGCATACCATATCTACCTGAATATGGAGAGCTTTTGTACAATTAAGAACTTTTTTTTACCACCCATGTTCATGCAATAAATATATTTGAATTTGAATTTGTATATAGTATTATAGTAGCATTTTTCGAATGCACGTCTGGATAACTGCTACCCTCTCTGACAATCTATCGTCAACCAACAAAGGTTCTTCTCGAAGTGACTCTATACCATTTTTGCTGGACGCGGAACTAGAATATTTTAATAGTAATATTTGGTAATTGACGTTTATAAGAGCGTCGTATACGCCAATATTTAATAAATGACTGTGAGTTTGAAACCACCTACCGATGTGTTCCGGCTGCTGTCCTTGAATGTCAGTAATTAAAAGCCTTTACAACCTCATCGACCACATCGTCACTTAGTTTCTGGCTGAGATAGTGGTCAAAAGCTTACCTATCAGGTTCAAATTATGTACTTATCTGTAATATTTTGTCTTTTCAGTTACGCACGCACTGAAACCCTACTGAGGTACAACGGAACTTCGCTCTCCGCGCTTGGAGGGCTTGCCAAGGCTGCGTACGAGTATATATTCACCACCTCAGACATAGACTCTATGGGACTCACAGTGGTCAACAACACTATAGAAGATTATTATTTGGAAAGGGTAGGTTATTATAATTATATTCTAGCATACCTATGTTTATCTTTCCTAAATTTATTTATGTTTACTATTCGTATTAAAATTGGATAAACCCATGCATTCGATACCACGTAGTAACCTGATAAAACGATTTTTTAGGCCACAGACTCTATAGCGATGGGCGCACTACGTCACAGCGTGCTGATAGGAGCCACATTCAATGAAGACTCTGTCACAGCTCACTTTAGCAACTTCGGTTATCACGACGTAGCCACTTCCCTCGCCGCAGTACATTCCGCGTTGCTGCGCGCTAAGGCGCCAGCCGCGCAGCTAAATGTATTCAACCATCCGCTAGAGGCTACATATAGCGACCAGGTATGTTGTTATAGGGAACACTATGCCATGTAGGGAACCATTTACATGTTACGAGCAGTCTACTTGTAATGGGCGGTGACTCCAACCAAGTGTTCGTTTCGCCACTCTATTTAAAAAAATGTATAATGTACTGTTACTCTGCCTCTGCCACTACCAGCACGCCGCCAGGGAACTATATAAGGCTGTGTATCCACCAGAGATGTGCAAGGAACATAAGCGGCCTGCGAGAAAAAAACCATCAGTAGGATCACTTCATTTTCCTAGCCTCGCTGGGCGATCCTATTGGAGATTTTTTTCTTCGCACACCGCTCATTTGCCTCTCTCATCACTGGTGGATACGCAGTCAGTCTGGATCCATACATCAAAATATTTTTGTAAAATCCCAAGGTTCTTACCCAGGTAGGTACTTGAGATTTGAAAGCAACACTTTGGGCCACGCGACCAAATACGTACCTCACATATAAGTATCCATCATCAACCCCATACTTTAACGCTCACTGATCAACTTCATATCGGTATATCTTCGATTCGAGACAAGCTCGTGAATAATGTCGCGGTGACATTGATAAGTTGCCGAGGCTAGAGCATTAAGTCTTGCATTAAGTCAGATTCTTGAAATAGTATATTCACTTCCAATAAAATTGTTATGATACTTATTAACGATGGATCTAATTTGGAGAATCCAAATTAGATTGACTTGACTGTTGGTACCCAACCTAGTGAAGTCGAAATCATATATGTATTCACTTTTGGCGTCTACGACGCTCTTATACATGTCAATTACAAAATATTACTACAGTTAATACTAAAATATATTATAATACAAAATATTATATTTTACTGCCGCGTTCAGCAAAAATGAGTCACAGGAGGCAAGAAACTCGAGGCCATTCTTTTTATATGTCTTTACTTTTTTACAATTTAAGAGTCTATTATTATTTCAATATTTATTACAGAGGTGATTGGCAGTGGTTTAGCAAAGGTGGAATATCCCAAGCATTTTGTTTGGAAGTTTATACTCGATCCAGCCTCATCCGAAGGCTGCCATTAAAAAAGCCATTGCCTGAATACTTATGAGGTGGTGTGTTATTTCAGAACAATCTGCAGACTATGGTGACCATGCTGTCAATGCAACTCGCCAACGGCATCGGCAGCAGCGTCGGCATCGTGAGCGCTGTTTTTGTCATGTTCTATGTCAAAGTAAGACTATATCTCTTAGTTAAATATAATTGACATCTGAGTGCAGCTGATTAGGCTAGCCTATGACCACTATTGTACTTATTGGTAATAATTATGTTATCCAAAAAGCTGCACAAGTCAATTCCAGGGGGAATTTGAATCTAAATGGGAGCTGCTGGACTTTATAAAATAATAAAAGTTCAATAAGAATGGAATCGAAAGTTCTACATGTGACTATCTACTGAAAGTTATGATCCTCGAAAACTTTATATGAAAATGTTTCGAGGCTAATAACTCTCATGTTAACTATCTTACTAAAACTTCGGCATCACACAGTCCTAAATAATTACGAGATGAATCGGTATTATGATTTGTTTTGGCCCTAAGTCTTCAAATAAGTTAGTGATCACCGTACGACGTTTGTATGGAGAACTGACCGGCCAGTTCACACTTAAGTAATCACAAACTGTATTGTAGGATTTCTTAATCAAAATGTGTTTCACGTGCAACTTGAATTTTCCTTCTGTGAGCATTGTAATATGTTTGGGAACTTTTTTATAAAACCGCACACAATTACCTAAAAAAGAGCTATTATTTTATTTGTCTATGCTAATATAAAACTTGGCTCCGCTGTTTTATATTCACTCCTAGTGTTATAATCGTGATTGTCACTGTGTAATTTATATTTACTCATTTTTTTCAAACATACATAATATTTTCAAATATATAAGGTGGACATTAATTTATCAACAATACTGCGGGGGATGGTGTAGAATCGATAACTGAATATGTTCAACTCATTTTTAATTTTCATATACCAAAAGTCGTATACCTATTTTCTAAGCGCGGCTATCATACTAAAAGGCAACGGCCTTTTAGTATGATAGCGAGAACCGCGGTTTACTTCATTCTCACACGTACGAACGCTACCCGAAGTCAATTAGACGCTATCACTAGGGCAAAACAGCTGTTTCACGTACCTATTCTGACGAACGCGAAAGTCTTTCCGGCCAATCTAGCTAGACTGCCGAATGCTTTGCATAATCGCCAATCGATCAAACTCTTCTAAATGATAAAAAATGTTTTTTACCTACATTATTTTTAATTTCAAGTTTACGTAGGTACGTAATGTATTGTGTTGCAGCTACTTAGGTATGCCGCATTGTGTTAAACCGCTACCGCGTAGCGCGTTCTTTTGTCGCAAGCCGCCAAAGACCTACTAGGCAGAATAGGTACACAAAACAGCTGTCTATTGTGCCTAGTATAGCAGTTCATTGACTTCGCGTAGCAATTTGCGTGTGTGTGAATAGAGTAGATACACCGTGTTCTAACTTCGTAGACTGCGGTTGTCCTTGCTATTATTCCCACAGCCAACATGCCACAGCTTAAGCAATAGTACGAACTTTTTGTGTATGTGAAAATTAAAAATGAGTGGAACACATTCAGTTATCGATTCTATACCATCCCTCGCAGTATTGTTGATGAATTAATATCCACCTTATATATAGACTCGGTAAAGTTAAAATTTCAATTTCTTTAATAAGATTCCTTAGAGATTCCCTAGGGTCCATTTCATATATGGTTCACGCTTTTGTAAGATAAACATTGTCTCTATCTCACCAGCAGCTCCCCACAGCAATACACCATACGACATAATACTATGGAAGTACGCCAAATAAACTAGCCGAGCAGTAGCTACACGTCTTTTAACTGTCTTATCTTAAGGCTCTTATATTCTCAATCAGTAGGCAAATTTAGCGTCCGAGAGTTGCGGGCTATTAACACTACGTAGCGCTGCGCTCTAGTCGCACAGCGCGCGACAGATCGCTCGCTCGATGTCCCCAGCCGCACGCTATTAGCGTCACAGTGTATGTTGATCAACTTTAGGTATCTGCTACTAAATCCAGAACTGCATCTAAATATTTTTTTTGTTCTTGTGAACATTTTTATTCGCTTAAAGAATAAAAATATGCGTTTCACAATAAGTACCTATTTTTATTAGATTTGGTTCGGATATATTTTAGGGTTCCGAACTCAAAACGCAAAATGGAGCGCATATTTATGAGTGCCCGATGTCTGTCTGTATGTCCGTCCGTAAGTCATTGGTCTTTAGCTCGTAAACGAAATAAGTAACAAACCTGAAATTTTGATATATTGTGTAGAACTTTTACCGAAACAAACGGCGAATAATGGATTAGACTTTATTTTATTATTTTTGTTACCAATACGTAGTAAGGTAGCTGAAAAATTGCATACTGGCATGTGGTCGTCTGTAGAGTAAATGTATAATTAGTATCAAATAACTTGCGGAAGTTGAGCGTCAAACGGGCCGCTCTGTTATATAATATTGTTTAAAAAAAATAAACCATTTTGAGGAAAAGTAACCACAAAATAATCTTTTAAACATAAATGCCTATTTTACGACTGTAACGTGCGCGTTCGTTCATTTGAATTTTGCCGCCATCGTCTCGCCGACTGACGTTTCGACGTCATGTGACCAATCATAGCGCGCAGCCTAGCCGCGCGCTCCTCTGTCATATTATGGACGAATCACAGCACCCGACCGCTGATAGTGTGAACCCCAAGACTTGGGAATGAGGAGGTTTTTTTTACCACCACGCCATCGTGTGCTTCTATCTAAGATCTGTTGTTATTTTTTTATTAATTATCATAGCAAACATTGTAAGTCTAATTCAGTAAACGTATATAAGAAGAGAAAAGTGTTTCCATTTATTACACTGGCGCCTCAACTAGCGGCCGAACACGCCTGAAGATTAAAATATAATTTTATCAAGGCTGGACGGAAGACGGTTCGACATCTCATCACAGCGGAATGCCACTCCCATGCCGAAAAGCGGCTACTCGTCGTGCCCACGCCGACGCCCAGGAGCGGCATACTACCGATTCGGAATCGGAAGAAGCCCATGATGAAACGGTTGTCAACTCGCCGGCAGGGACGTCTACACCGACGGCACCGGCGCAACCTCTACCGCCGCCAACTTATCAAGCCCAAGATATGTTTGCTATGATGGAAGCATTCGCCAAATCGCAAGCGGAAGTGAACCGGAAGCTGATAGAAACGATTCTTTCAGCATCAGCACCGACGTCTACCTCCCCAACTTCGCTCGGGTTCATCACTGATAGAGTGAAACCGAGTAACCCACGAGTGGGCAACTTTAGTAAATGCTCAGCCCGCTTCGATGGAGCAGTAAGGGATGCCGAGATTCTGGAAGCATTTATCGATGCAGTTTCGGTATATAAGGAGTGCGCTGACGTCAGTGACAAGAACGCTTTACGCGGCCTGCCGATGTTACTCACAGGCGATGCAGCGATCTGGTGGCAGGGCATTAAAAGAGAAGTCTACACCTGGGATGACGCCGTTTTGAAACTACGCGGGATGTACGGCATCGTCAAGCCAGCCCACAAAGTGTTCCGAGAAATATTCGCGTTCGAGCATTCACTACCGGAACGAAGTGAAGTGTTTGCGTGCAGAGTCAGGGCTCTCATGAGTCAGTTACCTTACGAACTATGTGACGCAGCTAAGATTGATATAGTTTACGGCCTTTTAGATCGGAAAATACGCAAGCGTTTACCACGAGATACAATCAATTCACTTGACGAGATGATTGTGAAACTTCGTCATGTCGAGGAGACGATAGCGGAGGTACAATATCAAACTAAAACCGTAAGTACGCCTAAAATACCTAATAGCGCTAGCAGTTGTAATGCTCATAGTCATTGCCACAGCTCAAAGTTGTCGTTATCAACACCAGCTGTTTCCTCTAGTCCAAACAGTGCGATTAAACCGCAACGAAAACGATGTTCTTACTGTAAAAATTATGGTCACGATGTTAACGAATGTAGAAATCTTAAGAATAACAATAATAATAAGCAGTCTAACGAGGGCGACCTGTCTTTACGCTGTTATGGTTGTGGACAGCCAGGTGTTATTAAGTCTAAATGTAGTAATTGTAATGGCAAAAAGGTATCATCTAATGAGATAACTTTTAATACAATAAACTGCGATTCTCCTGTCAGTGCCCGCTCGGATTCATCGTACTGTAAACCTTTATCGTCACGTGTTATAGACAATAAGATGTACCATTCATGTAAAGGAATAGTTTCAGAACCGAATGTCAACGCCCGCGGCGATCACGTGATTCAGGAGCGTAAGGAGGCTAACTCTGTTATAAATGGGTCCGATTCAGGTATTAATTGTACTAAAGGCCCCGATTCTGTTATTGGGGCTGATTCTGGTGTTCATTGCACTAAACGCTCCGATTCTGTTAATGGAGTCGATTCTGTTCATACTTATCCGAACAAATTATTACATTCGATTTGCAATAGTAACCGTACATTAAGCCAGCCTTATAATGTAGTACCTACCGGTATTCTAGAAGCTCGGTGCTCTTTTGACCACGACCAGTGTCACCCTTTGATAAATATCAATGTTTTGGGTCGCAGCGGAGTCGCTATTGTCGATACAGGGGCAACGCACTGTATTGCTAGTCCGTCACTACACCGCTTGCTGCAGGACTACAACACTCAATTTTCGGAAGCACCACGGAGTATCCGCTTAGCCGACGGTACCGAAAGGTTGTGTTCTGTCTTGTCATACAAAGTTGTTGTCAATTTACAGGGCCAAGAAGTACCTACCACTTTTCTTGTGATACCAGAGGCGAACACAAGGACACTTTTAGGACGCGACTTTATTAAGTGTGCGGGGATCGTGCTCAACTTACCTGGAGATACCTGGAGCTTAGTAAGGAACCCTGGACGTGAGTACGGTTTTGTACATAAATCTATAGTACCGGTGAATGGCATCGATACCTTGAGTACCGACGCTGACATCTTGAGCAATGACGCCTTGCAGTTTTTGGATTTGAGAGCGGACGAGGGAATTAACCTGTCCACTGAGCAGCGCACCCAGCTTAACGAGCTGATATGTAAGAAAGCTAGCTGCTTCGCCATTCAAGGTGAACCCACGAGCTTTATTACTCACCGTATTAAAGTGGATGCGAAGCAGGAACCTATTGCTTCCCCACCGTACCGCATGTCACCTGCTAAGGTAGAAATTTTAGAAAAGGAGTTAGAAAAATTGTTACTTGCTGACGTGATAGAGGAGTGCGAGTCTCCGTGGGCTGCCAACGTCGTCCTTGTTACAAAAAAGGATGGTGGTGCACGGCTTTGCATTGATTATCGTAAACTGAACGCGATCACGGAGCCTGACCGATACCCACTCCCTCGCATAGACGACGTTCTTCATGCAGCCAAGAATAGCAATTTCATGTCTACCCTCGATTTGAGATCTGGTTACTTTCAGGCCTGTGTCGCAGAGGAAGACCGGGACATGACGTCATTTGTTACGCCCCTAGGAACATATAGGTTCAAAAGGATGCCAATGGGTTTACGCAACTCAGGTGCCACATTCCAGCGTTTAATGGATAGATTCAAATCAAACCTACCAGGAGTATCTCTCTTAACGTACCTTGATGACGTAATCGTGATGTCTGACTGCTTTAGTAAGCACCTGGAAGATCTGGAGGCCGTCTTTGAAAGGCTAGAACTGTTTAAGCTTAGAGTGAACCGTGAGAAGAGTTTCTTCGCTCGCGATTCTGTTAAATTTTTAGGGCATCTCATTGTCCCGGGTGGGATCCAAGTGGACCCGAGCAAAACGGACGCCGTTAGCAATATGGCTGTCCCCACGAATATAAAGCATTTGAAATGTTTTCTTCAGACGTCAAGTTGGTTCAGACGCTTCATACCTAATTACGCTGAAATAGCTAGACCGCTGACTTCTCTCTTGAAAAAAGATAGCGTTTGGCTATGGTCGTCTGAACAACAGACTGCTTTTGAAAGTATAAAGCAGCTTTTAGTGTCTGCACCTATTTTACGTCAGGCCGATCATACTCAACCGTTTACGCTTAGGACCGACAGCAGCAGTTACTGCCTTGGGGCCGTCCTAATGCAGGGGGAGGGGGCCGATGAACGCCCCATAGAGTACGCCAGCCGCCTTTTGTCCCAGGCAGAGCGGAATTACACAACCACTGAAAGGGAAGCCTTAGCGGTGGTATGGGCGGTCACGAAGTTCCGTGGTTATATCGAAGGCGCAGATGTTATTGTAAAATCTGACCACCAACCCCTCAGATGGTTGATGAATATCAAGTCTCCGAGCGGCCGTTTGACCAGATGGGCGCTTACTCTTCAGGAATTCAACCTACGTATTGAGTACACCCCTGGGAAATCCAATGTCATTGCTGACACACTTTCACGTCCCAACTGCACAGACGTGACTTGTGACTTGTGTCAAGTCGTTGTTGATGTACCGTCGGAGAACCCACCTAGCTACAGGAATTTGCAACTGCAGGACGCCGACGTTCGTAAAATCATCGACGACCTAGAGGCATTAGACGAACCATTTAGGGGGAGACCGTGGGCGAACCGTGGCTACGTTATCTCGGACGGTGTCCTTTATCGGTATAATCCGGAGCCTAACGATGACGACGATGCGTGTTTGGTTGTACCTTCCGATCAGAGATCCAAAATCCTTTCAGAGTACCATGATGCTCCAACTGCAGGTCACCTAGGTGTCGAACGTACTCTACACCGCATCGCTTCGCGCTACTATTGGCCAGGTATGAGGGCGTCTATCTCGAGTTACGTCAAGGAGTGTGTGCCCTGCCAAAGGTATAAGGTGGACAATCGTAAGCCTGCTGGACTTGTACAGTCCCCGGCTGTAGCACAGCGATTTGAAGTAGTCGCTGTAGATCTGTTTGGACCTCTTCCGGTTACCGAATCTGGTAACCGGTGGATTCTTGTCGCCGAAGATGTTTGTTCTCGTTGGGTAGAGCTATTCCCTATAGTTAATGCAACAAGCTTCGACTGCGCTAAAGTCTTGATCGAAGAAGTGTTCTTGCGTTACGGGGTTCCACGCCGGTTAGTCAGCGATAACGGGGTTCAGTTTATTAGTGAGGTTATGCAGCAAGTATGCTTTACATTTGGGATTGAGCAATCGCTCACACCCTATTACCACCCCGAAGCAAACCCGGTCGAGCGCAAGAACCGCGATCTAAAACCACAACTCGCTATTTATGTAGGTCAAGATCATAATTCATGGGATACTCACCTGGCTACCGTCAGATTTGCAATGAATTCCGCCATTACTCACAGTACAGGGTTTTCTCCTGCGAAATTAACCTTTGGGCGAGAGATTCGTGCACCTGCTGATGTTGTTAATGATATGCGTGACATTTTAGACGGCGACAGGTTCATTGCCAACGTCACTCCTTATCTGAGGCGGTTATCAACTGTTTTAATTGATGCCAGGGACGCACATGAGGAGATACAAGCCAAACAGAAGAAGTTCGCAGATGACAAGCGCCGGCCTGCACCAGACTATAAGGTAGGAGAGTTGGTGTTACTCAAAACTCAAGGGGCAAACGATACTGATCGCGGTCAAACGCCAAAATTTATACCCAGACGCGATGGTCCATATAAGATCCGAGAGGTGCTGAGTGGTACAACTTATCGTTTAGAACGTGATGATGGGGACGTGTTAGGTAAATATCATGTATCACAACTTACACCTTTTGTAGGGTTGGCACAACAACCACTGCACGGTAAACGTAGGAGAGGTCGGCCACGTAAGAATTGTTAAAGTAAAAGTGTGTTGAGATACTCAAATTTTCATAACTTCGTAGGACTTTTGTCAATTAGTTTCGTTCATAAGTAGCAATTGTACTCATAAGTAGCAAGCATATTTAGTCACATGTGCTACTCCAAACGCGAGGGCGCGATGTTTGGACTAGAGGGGGAGACTGTAACGTGCGCGTTCGTTCATTTGAATTTTGCCGCCATCGTCTCGCCGACTGACGTTTCGACGTCATGTGACCAATCATAGCGCGCAGCCTAGCCGCGCGCTCCTCTGTCATATTATGGACGAATCACAGCACCCGACCGCTGATAGTGTGAACCCCAAGACTTGGGAATGAGGAGGTTTTTTTTACCACCACGCCATCGTGTGCTTCTATCTAAGATCTGTTGTTATTTTTTTATTAATTATCATAGCAAACATTGTAAGTCTAATTCAGTAAACGTATATAAGAAGAGAAAAGTGTTTCCATTTATTACACGACTCAAAAAACGATCAAAATTTCTCTCTTTTCGTGATTTTTTATGATCGAGTGAAGTTGTAATGATGGTGTTTTGAACCACAAAATAATCTAGCAAGTATATTATTAGAACTACAACAAATATTTTTTTCTGATCAAAATAATGAATATTTGATTGTTTACGGATGAATCAAAAATAGGTTGATTTTGAATATACTAGCCTTAAGAATTGCAAATGCAGCGGAACTAAGTCTTCCGGCTAGATCATGTATATGAAGATCCCATTGTAAAGTTGAATCCATTTTGATTCCAAGGAAGACTGTCGCATTGTCAATAGAGAGTTTAACTGGGCCAAGCTTAATGTTTGGTTCAACATTAGTAACTAACATTAGTAATTAGTAAGTTTAAAGTTTTCTTTACCAAATGGTAAAGAAAACTTTAAACATTTGGTTCCTTAACGCTTTATATTTTTAATGTAGGAAAGAATGTCTGGGGCTAAGCTACTGCAGAAGGCGGCGGGCCTGCAGCCTGCCATCCTGTGGCTGAGCTCGTCCGTGTTCGACTGGCTCTGGTTCCTCATCATCAGCCTCACCATCCTCGTGTCCTGCTGGGCTTTCGACGTTATGGGCCTTTCCACAGGATCTGAGTTAGGTTAGTACCTAATGGATTATAATCATCACGACGAAGCTTTATTATATACTTCATCACCAGTCTAGTATAAAGTATATAAGTATCCTTGCGTTGTCCACAGGCCGGCTGTATCTTGTAATAATGGTGTACGGAGCGGCGATGCTGCCTTTGAACTACCTCTTCTCGCTCCTGTTCAAAGGACCCGCCATTGGGTTCTCGGTCGTTTACTTTATCAATGTAATATTTGGTAAGTTGCAGTTTGAATATCCTTAAATATTTTTTTTTGTAATCATTCGTTTTAAGCCCTACAGTTCCCGGCTTAAGAATAACAGGTCTTATATTGTGAAGTCCTTATATCGCATGAGCGGACACGTAACACCGTCAACAAAAAAAAACAGTTTTATACGAACAACGGACGGGCGGACAGATAGACCGACATAAACACAGATAGAGTCTCTTTAATACGACTTCGTTTGGCCTTTGTATACGGAACCCTTCAAAGTTGGCCGCTTCTGTAAAAGAAATCAAATGTTTGTGGGCTTCGATGATAGCTACAAAACTACATAATAAAACGATGATTTCATACACGAAATGGTACATACTGTACTGAAACTTCAGATTCCTGATTAGTTAGTTCAATTCTTTACATGTGCTAGGAAGAAGGACCGTGGTACTAAATTGGTCTAAAGTTTTTTTTTTCTTTAACTTTCGCACTTAGCCGATGTTAAGCGGTTTAACTGCAGTACAATATATTATACATGCACTATTATAGATGTGACGAGATATACTGAAGAGAAGTTTTGGATATCCATGGTTGTAGTTATTTTAAGGGACATATGGGAAGAGTGAATATAGTTTATGAAAGAGTGCATGTGAGAAGAAACAGGCTTTTCCTTAAAGCCACAACGGCCTTTATATTAATTGTGCATCTGTTCTGTGTCTTTGGATGTATGAAGGGTTCTTATTAGTACGTATCGTTAAATCTAATTCCACTATAAGTTTTCCTATTCAGGTCTCTTCCAAGATAAAGGATTTGTACAGATACTTGTCTGGGTTTGTTACGAATAAATTGATAAACTCTCACCTCTTTAGCAACTACTCCAAAATGTCCAAACACACTCTTTTTCGCTTATCCGCCTTAAAATTGTCCATCCTAACTCTCATCAGCTTTTTCTTTCCTCCGTATAAGTCCGCCCTGCTTTATCTGATCAAGAAAGGTTGGAGAATAATGCTTTTATTTATTTACCAGGCATGATGGGTCCTCAAATCGTGGAAGCGCTGGCGATTCCACAACTAGATACCAAGGAAGTGTCCGACGCGTTGGACTCTATTCTGCAGATATTTCCCATGTACAGCTTCGTTACAGCTGTTAGGTATGTGGCCTGGGACAGTGGTTCCTTATAAAATAATGCCTATTCACCTCACAAGCTCGGAAAGGTGTTATTTATAATTCAAAATCTACACAGAAAAAGTTTTTAAGATTCGAACCTCTTTAAAAGTTCCAGAAAAAAGATTTTATTTAAAATATCATTAATTTTTGATAATAATTAACGAAGATTATTATATAAGTTGTTTGTCTTGCACCTAGCATTTCCTCCGCTTAAGTGAGGTGAAAAATAGTGTGTTGCGCTCGGCAGCAAAGTTATTTTGTGTCTCGTACCTTTGAAACTTTCGGTACGCTCAGGATTCCATATTTTGAACCACTAGCTTTCTTCCACTAGATTCCTTCGCTTTCTCAGGTTTTAATTCAAGGACTAGAGCCTAATAACAACTTTGCATAATAAATAAGCATTTATTACAACTAAAACATGCGGGGAAATATCGTATTTACGTACACAGTAGAACAAAATCTTTTGGAAACTTCTTATTTTTTTTATAAATACCAACAATAAACGCGCCGATAATGTTGTATGGAAACAAATTGTAGGCGTGCTGAGGTGTCATTTAAATTTCGATCTTTTTCATCAATCTTGGTACAAATTTTATTTTTATATCCTTGGCAAATGCCTGTCTTGTATCATTCAAACTCATCTCAATTTTTGCCATGTTTATTGTAAAATAATAGTAATTAATAATCTGTGTTTCTTACATTTACACTTATCGCACAAGCATAGCGATTTGGCATTCTTGAAATCAGTTCATCAAAATCACTTGGAGGAATGGCCACCCACGTTCTTTGTAACAAGTCAAAAAGCTGTTGTGGGTTATGCACGGCACCCATACTTGGCAAAGCTCTTCTTTGTAGCATATCCTATGCATGTTCAATGGGGTTGAGGTCTGGCGATTGAGCAGGCCACGGCAGAACGTTGATGCGAGCATCGGCCAGAGTGCGAGTTACTACTCTAGCAGTGTGTGGACGTACATTATCGTGCATTAGACGAAAAGAATTCGCTTCTTCACGAAGCATCATCAGGAGGTCTTCGGTCTTCTTTGACTCCGAGCGCACAAAATTTGACGGAGTAGGGACTAAGTATTTACTTATATTTATTGATGTTTTTTTTTAAATTTCAGTATGGAATAGAATAATTATTTATTGCTACAAAAAGAAATTAAATTACATACAGCTTCTTTCAAACAACACTCCACTTATAGCAAAAGGAATACACTCAGTTTGAGTTATGGGCACACCTGTTAAGTTATTTATGTATATTTTTTGTTTCCCTAAAATATTTTCAATTTATTTGTTATTTTTGAGTTTATATTGAGTAGTTTTGTTTGGTCGGCAGATGGCTGAACCAAGTGGAGATGACGGTACAGTCGTGCCTGCAGCTGTGCGAGCACGTGACGGCCGCGCTGCCCAACTTGGGCGAGTGTACCCTGGAGGCGATGTGTCAGAGATACCCTGACGCCTGCTGCGGTTAGTCTGCATTTTTTAACTGACTTAAGAAAAGGAGAAGGTTCTCAATTCGTCTGTATTTTTTTTATGTTTGTTACCTCAGAACTTTTGACTGTGTGAACCGATTTTGATAATTCTTTTTTTTGTTTACGGTCGAGTTGAATTTATATAACATTAGCATAAGTCATAGAATATATAATAATACTACGCGTTTTTAGCAGTTTCAAATTCATCGTTCGTGTATAATGACCCAATAGTAATTTTATTGATAATTTTGCTATTTCATTATTTCGAAACGAATGACAGCAGCAGCAAGCAGCTATTCTCAAAGGTAAAAGCGCGCACAAATAAAAAAGTTTATATGGAGTCTGCCATGCAAATAAAGATAATGTATCTATGCAATAGAAGCAGTAATGGCTCAGTGGCATTCAAATTCAAATTCAACCTCACGGTGGAACGGCATTTTGCGAATGCCCGGCTGGCTAGCCACCAAGTGGAAAATCTATCGCCAAGCACCTAAGGCTGTGTTCCGGCAGTAGTCCTTGAGAGCCAGTGAAATTACAGGCACATAAGACTGAACAACTGTCTCAAGGTGACGGGCGCAGTACATTTCGTGACCTGTGACAAAATGCATCTGTTATAGGCAGAGGTTAGTCCGCTTAACATCTAGGCCCACCTAGAGCTTGTTCCGTCATAATAACATAAAAAAAAATGTAAAGTATACATACATTTTTTTTATTTCCGCGGCAGACGTTGCTGAAATTTGTCTATCGTTCTGGCCATTTTTGTTTAGCTGTAATGAAGTTCGATGTACCTAATATAGCTATTCGACAGCATTGAGAAGTATACCTAGTAGGTATCCTTTTCAATGCTGCCGAAGAGCAATCAACCCATTTCTACCTCTCTGATAGAAGGGCATCCCTCACTAGAACTGCACAGCTTGTAGATGCTTCAAGAACAGTACATCACGTCTACTACCGTCGCAATATAACATTAATTATTGATAACTAGCCAAATAACGAGCGTTATGAACACTAAGTCCCTTTCCTAGATATTTTCTTACCTTGATTTATTTACTTTGTATAAATAGGTAATAATATTTACTAACCTGAACGACCTACTAAAGTAACCCTTGTGTTCTCTATAGTATTTGTTTAAGCTTATTAGCAAAAATGTTTACTAATAAGCTTAAAAGTTTAAGCATACATAAATGAGGCTCATTCAGGAGCGCGGCTTATTCTTCATTATTCCAGACCTTATACCGTAACATAAGCAAAAGTAAAAATACCTATATTGTATAAATCCTTAATTTATTCGAACAGTCAATGTAAAATATTAAAGATTTATTTTTACCCACAAAAGTTTTAAAATTAGTCGAACAACACTCGTGCTACAAGTGCAGAAAGTCAATTTTCCAATTCCGATCAATCGACTTGATTTATTATTGCCGTTGCTTGTTAAGCTCGGCCATAAAATTTTTTAAACTCCCTCGTCTACGGCTCGTACTTACAGTACTATTGTAGCCTTGATTAGAATGATTAACTTTCCGCACTGTTATCATATTGAAACCGAGCGCACCTACAACTTGTTGTTTTCCTTGGACAGTACGTGAGAACGCGCACTTCGAGTGGGAAGAGCCAGGTATACTGCGGTACCTCACGTTCATGCTCATCAGTGGTGTCGCCTTCTGGGCGCTGCTCATGATCATCGAGTACCGGCTTCTCAAGAGAGTAAGACTTTATACTATTTAATTTAGGTATTATACTATATAGGTATTATATATCATAATCATATATAGCTAAAGGGGCCGATGCAGATCAATAACGAGCTTGTAACGTAAAATAAAACAAAATATAAACGAAACAAAGTCAATCTCAATGGCTGTTGATTGCCAAAAGGCGCTTTTAGATTTTAAAATTTTCTTCAGAGATTTGGTAGTAATTGGTCACATTTTAGCGATTATATATGTTTATTTGAAATTTATTTTAGTTGACCCTCCTCAACTGGAGGCTAAATTTCCAAATATATTTTTATACCTATAATCAAGCAGTTATTAAAAACCTTCGGCACGGATTTGTTGGCAAAATGTCCGTACATAGTACTATGTATTTTTTCTGAATCCAAACATTGACCCCGTGAAGAGGAGTTCACCTTCAAAGTGACCAAAATCAGGGTATCTCCCCTTTGAATTTCATTGGATTCAAAGCTACAGTGAGGTCTCTTCGAAAACTTAGTTCTGCTGCATAAAATAAGGCAGTTCGTAAGATAAGGCAGTTGTTGGATGCAGCTGGAATTGGAGTGTGGAAATATGCGAAACATGAAAAAAGTCGCTCGACTTTTTTCATATTTCGCATATTTTCACACCATGATTTTGTATGGTGTATTGTTGTGGTAAGTAGCAGCTGATATATATATAGAGAGAGATCTTGCAAAAGAGGGCTTTTTCGTGCTATATATGAAATCAACATATTTACTTTGCTAAGTCTTTATATTTTCGAAAATATATTGTATGCTCGAAAGGTTAAACGGCGAGCACCACAAATTACAACACTAAAGGAATAAAAAGAATCTACTATCTAGAATCTAGTGGTGCCTAGCTTTAGATTATCACTGCCTGACTATGACTGCCTATGAAAAAAATATTGTAATAATTTTATAGTCAAATTCTATTAGAAAAAAAAGTTGTATTAGAATACATTGTTTTATAATTTGTTTATTCATGTGTTTTTGAATCATCATAATAACATATAAACGAAATATATTATGTTTTTTTAATGACCACATCGTACCGATGAGGAAAATGTCATGTCAAAAATTTTGCTTCACCTAATTTTTCACGACAGTAATGGGAAACATATGTAGGAAGCTTCCTTATCACGTTTATTAGAAAATCCTCACACTCAGTGCTCACTTTATTGTGACCTCCATTTACACCACGTTTGTCAGTAATCTCATCACATTTCATCTTTTTAAGTGAAGTGTCAATCCTTTTTGGAGTTGTTTGAATAGTTTTTACGAACATTTCTCTGCATACAAGAATACTCTTTCGAAAATATTGTCTCGAAAATGTCTTTTTCTTTGACACCGCTGTGCTATTTTGAGACATGTATGGAATTTTTACCGGTTGTACTTTCACACAAGCCACAATACACATGTTTTGCGCATGATACGAACCTAATTCATAATTTTTTTTTGAATTCAGCTTTTCTGTGTTCCACAGAAATATTTTCATGACATTTTTTGGCACACTTACATATGAAATCTATGAATGGCTTGGGGTCTACATGCTTTTTGCTAGAGTTTACGTAAGCTAGGTTTTTGTACCTTCTTTGTTTCCTTTCGTCCCGAGTTAGTTCACCGTACTTTCTTTTTCTTCCTTTCCGAGGCCTACCTCTTGTATTTCCAGAAAGACTTTCTTCAATTGTGCTTGTACTTAGTGTTTCTTCAACAACCACCTGTGGTCCAGGTTCCGTATCAGCCTGTGAACCCGACTCTTCTTGCATGCTGTTAGTAGGATAAGTTTGTATTGTATGGCCTGTTTCTGCGGTACCATAGTTGAGCTCTCCGTTAATAACTATCGAGTCACATGACGTATCTGATGAAGACCTTCTTAAGTCTGAGCCATTTTCAGTGTTGTGGATACGTCTTACTTGTGTATTCATTATAGAAAATGACATCTCTGACCTGTTATCACTGGAATCATTACTATTGGATTCGCGAATTTGATAATCAGGATCTTGTACGGAGTCGTCACTGTCAAAGTCTTTAAACCTTCTAAAATACCCAAGAGTACTTTAGAAGACATTTGAGGCACTGGTGACGTAGGTGTAGACTACGTGCCTTCGCTCCGTAGTAGTACTGTGAGAAACATTAGGTGGTATTGGTGTAAGTGGTGAAAAAGCTGGAGCTTCAAAGCTCGACTCTGTTGCCATAAGCGGTGTGGATGCAATTAAAGGAGAGCAAAAAAGATCAACATTCCCTTTACCATGTTCAATGCCCGTGGTTGAAGTTAAAGGGGAATAAGCCGGGGCTTCTATGCTAATTTCACCAGCAAAATCCTCATGCATATAGCGGTTGAAAAGCATCAGGTGTTGGATTGCGATCTTCTTTCTTACCCAACCCAATCTAAATACATAAAATCGTGTTAGAAAACAATTATATGGCGTCGCTCAGCATCTGTAAAAATCTTAGGGGTCATTGCTAATAGATTTTATTATATTTATAGGTTGGGGTTGAAAAGATTTTCCTGATCTTAGCTTATCAATGTGGGGTTTCTACTAAATACTCCCTGATGCACCGCAAAGTACGAAACAATAATAGTTTATTGTTAATGAAACAATGATAGCCGAGTAGCAATGACTGCCTTTCTGGAGGTTCATCATTTGTGCTTAACCGCCTAGTAGTAGGGCGTTTTGCAAATGCCCGCCTGGATAGCAACCACCCAGTAGATCTGTCGCAAACCAAACTTCCCCCATTTCTCCCAAAGCCAAACAACATTTTTTTTTAAATATATCAAGGAACTTGAATCCAAATTTTCGTCAAAATCGATTGAAAAATGCAACCTGTACCCAATAACAGACTAACAGATAGACATAAGGACAAAAGCATTTTTGGCAATCATGAAACTGAGACGCTTCACTCGCTCAGTCAAGCATAATTTAGTCGCACTACCGATGATAAACTAATTTGTACCTAGTACAGTAACTTTACTTCGTAATCATACACCGTTCTGTTTTCATAATGTAAAAAAATATTACTTACATGATGTTAGACATGGAATCGGGCTGGGTTGAGGTGTGTTTTCTATTATGTCTTGTAACGAGTTATCTGTAGGTTCAATAAATATTAGGAATAAAGGCATCATTAACATGACCACAATCCGAAGAATTTTACAAAATTTGAGGTTAGGAAATAAATGTGGTACCTACTCACCATCATTACATTCATCCTGATTGTCATCGGAATTATAACCCAGAATTCTCTTTAAGACGCTGTTGACATGATCCATCTTCTTTAACTGTTTATTATGAAATTGCTACAAAAAACAATTATTATATGCAATGCATGTTCAACTGTGGGACCACTGGCTACTTCGCAATGTTGCCAAGTACAAAATAGATGAGCGATTTATTCTCCTAAAATTCTAATCCAGTCCAGATGTAAATTATTGCAAAGATTTGTGGGCGTAATTGAAGTAAATTTTATATATTATAAACTATATGTATCTCAGGAATAAAAACAACTTTCTGAAATAAAAAAATTGAAATAATAATAAACTAAAAAAGTCCATCCTGCATGGACTTTTGTAGTTTATTATTATTTAAATTTTTACAACAATTAAAACTAAAGCAAAAATGTATTGTAATGCAATAAGGTTCCAAACCACTTGGTTCATATAAAATAAAAGTAAATGCAAAAAACAATTTTCAGAAAGGATCCAATCAGCTTGATTTAAGGACTGTAGCAAAAAAATAATTTTGCAAAATAGATCCATGCTACAAAGATCTTTATAATAAATAAAACTTTATAATTTCCAGACCCTAGTGGCATGGTACCTTTTCGCAAAAATCAGAAATGGTGAATTTACAGTGGTATATTGGACAGATTTAAAGTTTTGTTAGGTTGGCCTCATCAGACTGCTTGGATCTTTTTAGCATACGTAAAAGTAATTTCATAGATTTTCGCCATATATTTAATTTAAATTCACAAAAAGTGTCGGTTGGATCTTTTCTGCATAACAGTGTCCAAATAGTATCGCTCACAAACTTGGCCCTTTGAAGTATTTTTGAACAAACAAATCAATAATTTTATTTTTATTAACTTCTTTACTACCCTTACCCCAGTTAAGTGTGATCGGTATATCTTGTATTTTGGTCACAACATAAAGGAATTTATTGTAAAACGTATTAGCTACGGATAAGACTTGTAAATGGTAAAAGCCTAAAGACATATATAAAAAAGAATGGCCTTGAGTTTCTGGCCCGTTCTTTTCGAAGTGCATCTACTGATTGTTTTTTTACATACACAAAATCCGCACGTATATCTTAGCTGGGGCGCGTTGGCTTTGAGAATGATAGTAACGACACCGGCGGCGGTGTACCTACTCCATTCACACGCACGTATGAACACACAAAAAACAATGAAAGGCTGTCAATAGGCACAACACAACTCAGCTGTTTCGAGTTCCTATTCTGGTCTGGATGATCTTTGGCAGCTCATTATAAAAGTACGTGTGACGTGGTTAACACAATACGACATACTTACCTAAGTATCCATAACTCGATACAATAGCTATGAAAACTTACATTAAAGTAGGAAAGTATTTTTTTATCATTTAAGCACATTTAATGTATATTATTTTGAAAATGGCAGCTTTGAGTAGAGAAGTTATACAATTTTTGATAATCCCAATTCAATCCACAATATAAGTAAATTAGCGTTGAATAATGTATAGGTAGGTACTTACGTGGACGTTAGGTATGTCCCTAATGATGAAAGGTGATGTTTTCGGTTTGAACTAAATTTACAGAACTTTTATATGAACCTCTTGCCCGAAAGGATTCAAACAAGCGAAACGCTTATTACATGTCGATATTATAACTGTTTACACTATGTATAGCATAAAAATATTGTCTGGTAATAAATAAAATTAAAAAGAGGTTAATAATTTTTTTTATAGGAATGTAAAGAGTAGTAAAATATTAAGTAATATTAGTACAAATAAAACTATGTATAATAATAAGACTCATTTAAATAGAGGTAAAAGGTAAGTAAATAAATCGCAATTTAGAATAGCTTGTCCAATGTTGGACGCGATATCGATACTGACCCGCTTAACAGTCTGAGATTACAGTATATTATATCCGTTCTCGCCTCCGAAATTGGACAAGCCATAGCCAGAAATTTTAAACTGACGAATAATTTTGCGTTCACCTTTACAACAAGACTTTCATATTGCAATGTCAAGGCGCCGGGAATCCAAGGATACATCCTAATTCACTGAATTTAAATGGGGGACGGCGCGTACGCAGTCCCCACTACCAAAAATAACGCACCCGAGTTATCCACATTAGGGATAATCGCAGAGGTCAACCCAACCGCAGTGCAATGGAAGGGCCTCGCTCTGGGGGAACCGCCTTCATGATCACGGTGTCCCCTGTGCCAGGTAAGTATGAATTATTCGGATCGTACGAGTCGGCCCCTGTTTCGGCGGAGAATCTCGTCATCGCGATTCAGAAATCAACTCGTCTCAAAAAGCAGCGCTTCTAAGCGGAAACATGCAGAACTAGTACGGCGCTCGCTATCGTAGGTGTCAGGTTAGTTAATAGTGTAGTGCCAAGTTTGGCAGATGACGCTGCTTAGTCGACAGTAGCGCTCTTCACACAAACGAGGATAAATCTTATTTTAAAATGTGTGAAAAAGAGTTTGAATATTTAGATGTTCAAACTCGGCGGAAATGTGCATGCAAGTCTCTTAATCTACCTAATCCTAATAAGTATCAATAGTTCTGGTGTGCCAAGAGCATTTTTATGGACCAAGAAGTAGGTACCTAATGACCTGGCTACCACACAATTTCTCGCCACGCTGTTAGCAATTCTATTTACATATCTACCGTGACTGCCGCTGCTATAAAGCTCCCCATTTCAATCCCAATCCATCGCTTGGTTAAAAAATCTGCTCTGAAATAGCGCCATCTATCGAAACTATTACTTATTAACTAACCGGACATTACTACAATAGCGAGCGCCGTACATAGTGTCTTGTTGCCGCTAAAAAAACCTTTTGATAGGTTAGGTGTGTATTGTTTGCGCTACTTTGTATTATTGTTATATATTGTATAATAGTTACGGTTCAAAAGACGCAATGAACAAACGAGGCATTTTAGACTTACTTTACATAATTTAAGGGGCTAAGAAAGTCTAAAATGTCTCGTCTGTACATTACATCTTAATGTGGGTGTAATGCTAATGGAATAGGTAAATTCCATTAGCATTACACCCACATGTACACCTACAGTAAATCAACAAAATATGTCGCTTCGGTATGCAGAAGGTATTATTTGCAAATACGCTCAAAAATTATAGATATAATTATGAATAAATAGAGTGGAAGCAGTAAATAGACCTACTCATTCGACATCGCTGCCATTTTCTTGCATCCCCTAATTTCTTTGCCCAACAATCAGATCCATATACCTATTACGATACGACATGTCGTAGGATGATCTTGTACATTTTACCTTGCTTCGTGGATATACACGGGTCACATATTATCCATGAGGTTTTTACAACAAACCGAATACACTGTACCTACCATGGCGTAAATAAAAAATATTTATTTTTGTACATAGATTAAAAAATATACACAAAGGGACTCTCAAATGACAACTGACTACCATTCTACCTGACAGGTGAAAACCTCACCCTGTTTTGCATCGGGTCACATATTCAAATATTAAGTGAACACATTTTTATGTTTTTCGGACGGCCTCGAGTGAATGTATAAATTCACTCAGGTGATTTCATGACAGCGTATGGGTTCCTTTTAAATTCACCCAGTGATTTCCAACGACCCCTGAGTAGTGTAACCAAATTTTGTATCTGGAATTTAAATTAGGAAGCCCGTAGCGTCATTTGCAAGCATTTATTGACAATAAATTGTGTAATAATAAAAAATGTAATAATATTAAAATGTATCTCTTTGTAGTTGTTCACGCTGAAGAAGACTCCCCCGATCGTGGAGGAGGCCAGCCTGGACGACGACGTGGCGGACGAGACGCGGCACGTGGCGAGCATCGACAAGGCGAACTTGGCCACCCACGGCCTCGTCGCCAAGCGCCTCGCTAAGTACTATGGGAAAAACCTCGCCGTCGACCAAGTCAGCTTCAGTCAGTACCACGTTACTTACAATATTGAGTTTCGACAGCTTTACACGATAATGGGAAATAAAAAGATTTTAGTTATTCTGTTACCAGTCCAGTCAATAAGGCTTAAAGCTCGGATTGAATGAAATGAATGTATTTTTTTCATAAACCTTTATTTTGGTCTGTTCAAGACTATGAATGACATTCACTAAGAACTGCTAAGTGAAATTCGTTACCTGATTCTGCATTTCCTGGCTTAAATAATTTGTTTAAATTTTAAGTTAGCATAATTTGTGCAACCTGACTGTTCATATTAGTTTAATACACCCCTGTCTTATTATTCCTATACATATATGAGAGGATATGAAAGATCGAATTTCACTAGTTTGTGACTTGCAAATGCCTATATCTAGCATATCTACATAATATGTAGATTTGGGGTAAGTCACGAACAAATGTACATGTTCTACGCAACCGTGTTCTTTCGTCGACATCGTTGCATTGTCTTGTTACAAGTACAGACTTCAAGGTTACACAGCATCAGAATTTACATACTCCATGATATACATACATGAACCAGTGGACTGGACCTATGTGTCATCACATAGGTCCAAACTACCAGATTCCAGCTGGAGAGACGAGATAACCTCTTCACTATCACCTATTAAAACTCAATTCAGCGTCGGATATAAACATCGCTGACACACCGCCGCGCGCCGCCTCGTCATATCCAAGACATAACCCCATATCGATAGTATCTACAGACATGATGATAATATCATGGCTTATCGTTTTTTTAGTTTTGAATTATCTGTAGCTCGGTACTTGAAGGTAGCTATGTACCTTTCTCTATTTACGGTAGCTTAGTGACTGTTATGAATGAATAAGCCACTTCATGCTGCATGACACATCCGAAACGCGCGTGTATCTTTATCAATGAGGAAAATAGATATAAGTTGTTATGAGTCGGTTTGTACTTAAAATTATTCATGTATTTATTCGTAAGGCTCAAGGATATGCAAAATTTCAGCGAGTTTCAACACACAACATATAAAATTTGTAGAAAGTACGTTTGTATGGACAGCGCTATGGGTAAACTTCCCTAAAAGCTGAAATGTCTACACATACACGTTATGTAGTACACCTACACGTCGTATATTATACCTACACATATAGGTAGACGTGTATAGGCAGGTATACTTTTTGATATTGAATTATGTATAAGTAAAGATGCAACTAATTTTAGGTGTTAACGACACTGAATGCTTCGGTCTGCTGGGTGTGAACGGCGCAGGCAAGACAACTACTTTCAAGATGCTTATGGGAGACGAAACGATATCCAGCGGACAGGCGTATGTCGGCGGCTATTCTGTCGAATCGCAACTTACAAGAGTTCACAAGAACATAGGTAGATTTTTTCGTACAAAACATATCATAAGAACCTTTAGATTTCCGTCACAAATTTAATGCTAGCAGTATTATGTTACGTAATATATATACGCAAGGTTGGCATCATACTGTGGGGAAACTCCAATGACGTAGATGATGTGTTCGTGAGGCAAAAAAGTGCATCAGAATCCTTGCACATATTGATAGTACAGAAAGCTGCAAACCACACTTTATCGAGCACCAAATTCTAATACGCTCTATAAAGCTAAATCCTAGAAGTGTGTTAATTTGTAAAAGCAACAGCCTCAAACTTTGCCAACATTCGGAGATATAATCCTGAACAAAGAAACTCTCCAAAGAACCAATAATGTCACCCAGATACCTTTCTTTTATTCGACATTAGACTTAGGTGAAGAGGCAATTGGCAGGCCACATTGCTCGACGAACCGATAACCTATATGAGGGAACGAGGTTCTTATGTGGTTACCACATTACACCCAGAGATGTAGGCCACTAGGTAGACTGACAACATCGATGGTAGTCACAAGTGGCTAATAGCCGTTCAATGTTGTGTTCTATTCCTCGCCGTCTTTGGTTCAAAAGTGGAGTATTTTGTTAAAATAACATAAGCAAGCATTTGACCGCAGTCAAATCTGATGAAATGAGACGACAGGCTCGACTATATGCTTGCCTAGCAGATACATATTTACTCTGTAATTGGAGACTCCCAGACTCATTATTCTACGTTTTCCGGCTGATGAGGATGTACAATGTGTGTGTTGTTGTTGTTGTCAGGCTACTGCCCGCAGTTCGACGCGTTGTTCAACGAGCTGAGTGGGCGCGAGACGCTGCTGTTCTTCTCTCTGCTGCGCGGCCTGCGTCCCGCCGCCGCAGACCTGCAAGCCGTCGCGCTCGCCACCGCGCTAGGCTTCCTCAAGCATTTGGACAAGAGGGTATACTCATCTTGCCTATACTTCTGCTGTTGCTATTATCATAGAGCAATCACGGGACATTCGAGGAAAAAAAATATCGTAAAAAAAGATTCGAACCCGCGGACTGCGTCTTGGCCAGAGACAGTTCGGACGGTCGTTAAAATTTTCCTTTTTGTTTTAATTTTGTAAACTATATTTTGCTAAAACCCCCTCCGTCACTTTAGGCGGATTTGCTCTTTGCTATTTTACTCCAGTATTTATTAAAGGGGTTTTTTGAGCAGTGGCTCAGTGACATTGGCTATGGACTGCCGCGCAACAGGTCCATGATTCGAATCCCGCTACGGGCTTGAGCTTCACCGCCTGGTCCAAGGGCATTTTGCGAATGCCCGCTTGGCTAGCGACCACCCTCAAGTAGAAAATCTGTCGCTCCTCCAGTATTTATTAAAGGGATCTAGTAGAGGGTACTCTACTAATAGGACTGCTGCTATAACAGGGCCTCGCCCAAAATCCGGTGGAGCTGGACGGCCGAGAGCGGTTGCACGAATCTATGTCATCCCTATTAAAAATAAACCAGTATAGTCCGGCAAGCGGACGTAGCAAAATTATTCTACACAAACGGAAATCTTGTTATCTCACTTGTTTTTATGCTAAGCTCTGTTTTTTTGGTATTAATATTTCGTTTATAGAGAAAGTCATTCATACGTTTCCATTGTTAAGACTGTCCCATGATTAAGGGGTACGCTTACGTCTATGGCGGGAAATTCAACTTTTATATTTTTTTTGGTTTTGTAATTATTGTACTTATTCACGTAATAAGTGAGATTCGGAGATGATTTTTTGGGATAGGTATTTGATATGTTTTTCTTAAAACATATATATAACGAGTAAACGTGATTTAAAAGAGTGGCTTATGAAATCATGTGTTCAACCACTTTGCATAGTAATACGAGCAATTTTATTTTAAAGAAGCGAATACCATGATTGTATGGAGATTTAAGAAGAGTTCCCTAAGGGAGACTCAGTAATGCGGCACGCCAGGACTCTCTGCGTGCCGCAAGTACCCGGAAACTAAACACCTAAATGGGCGCCAGACCGATACTATCCCTGAACGCCCTAGCCCGGATCAGATAAGTAGACCTACCGCCGGCTACTTCGGTCGCAGAGCCCTGGGAGAGCGGCCAGCGCCATACCGACACTCCTCTTCCCCAGCAATATATTTTACACTTTCTTTTTCAATAAACACTTAACTTTTGACTTCTTGTTATATAAACACAAAAATATACATTCACAGGTGAATCAGTATTCGGGCGGAACGAAGCGTAAACTAAACACAGCCGTCTCTTTCTTGGGCAAAACTCGACTGGTGTTCGTGGACGAGCCCACCACTGGTGTCGATCCCGCCGCCAAAAGACATGTAAGTGTCATTGTTTAAGCTGGAACTTTTATTACATTGATTGATGATTAATGATTATTCGGACGAATTCCTTAAAACAATAAGCTGTTTTTATATACCTTGTGGGAAAGAAAGCAGGTTTGGTATTCCAAAGGTAACACTTAATACAACTATTTTTACTAAGTTTATAATAGTTTAAATTTGTTTTTGTATATCCTGACCTTATCTATGTGACAAACACTTAGCGCCATCTGAGTGGAACTAACTTGACGTTGAGCTTACCAATTTTGAGAGAAAATGTTAGAAAAATATATTTATTATGATGTTTTTCTTGAAAACCATGTCGTTTATTCAATGAGGTGATAACTTTTTAAAAAAATACAGGCATCAAAAGTGCCTAGGGATCAAGTATATTTTGAACTATAACTGACTCATTTGGCAGAAAAATGAAAAAAAAATAGGATTTTTGGTATGTTTATTGTAAAATTATATTAATTTAATAATCTGTTTTTCTACCATTTACACTAATCACACAAGCACAGCGATTTGGCATGCTTAGCATTGAATCAGTTCATCAAAATCACTTTGAGGAATGGCCGTATGCACGGCATCCATACTTGGTAGAGCTCTTCTTTGTAGCATATCCCACGCATGTTTTTAATGGAGTTGAGTTGAGGTCTGGCGATTGAGCAGGCCACGGCAGAACGTTGATGCGAGCATCGGCCAGAGTGCGAGTTACTACTCTAGCAGTGTGTGGACGTGCATTATCGTGCATTAGACGAAAATAGGCACCCAAACGGCTTCGAAAAAGGATGATCACTTCTGAAACAATATTCTTCGCATAAATCTGTGCATTGAAGTTGCCCCTGATACAAATGAGATCTGTTTAAAACTTACTTGATTTACTCGAAATCGTACTTGATCCCTAGGCACTTTTGATGTGAGTATATAGGAATAATATTTTTCGTCATACGCATAAAGCAGTCAACGATCTTTTTGCAATGCGTAAAAAATTAGACGTGAAGCTACATAAGCACATCGTTGTGTATGTGTTGTTAGTTAGCACCTTGCCACGTTTGCTTATTAATAACTGTTTTGCAGAGAGTTGTCTAATAGTACGGTACATTGTACGGTACATTACTAAAAGGCCGAGTATGTGTCTTCAAAGACAGGCAATTGCTATTTCCTTCGAGGCATTGATAGTGCTTTTCTCTAATTAAAATGCAAGGAAATGATATAACTACAATTACCTTTGTCGTTAAATATATTCAATCTGGGGCTTCAAGAAAATCTGCCTCATGTTTTTACCAGAATTAGGTATTTTTATATATTTTTGTTTTGATGTCGCTGAAAACATGCTTTCCATCGCAAATTGGCTTCTTCTATCTGGTGGAGTGCCGTCCACCAGATAAAATCGAACCGTCGTAACTCAATTTATTTTTATTATGAAAATTACAGAATCGAGAAGAATTTTTTGCTTTACCACCAAACTGTTATAAATTATAACCTCATGTATCTACCGCTATTTGTTGCTATTTAGTGTGAGGACTTGAATTGAAACTTGAGGAAGCGAAGGTTTCTAGGTAATTACCAAAATATTTAACCCTGAGCGTACCGAGGGCAGGAAAGTCATTTTGCGTAAAATAACTTTGCTGCCGAGCGAAAAACACAATTTTTCATCTAAAATATACTACTATAAAATACTGGTACAAGAAAAACATAATAAATAATGTAGTGAATTTGCGTTAATTTATAAGTATAATTGCTAATACGTAAAGTAAATTCATGTATCTGGGACTTACACACTTTCCTTGCAATCGGATAAAAATCAATTTTCCACACCAATTTCGAATGATAAACAAGACTTTTTCCGAGCTTGTGATGTCAAAATAGTACTATGTAAATTGTACCAACTAAAGGAAACCAAGAAATCAGTGTATAGTAGAATCCTAAGCGCAAGATTCACGATATTTCGCCCGAGGAAAACGAATTTTGCGACCGTTTGATACACTCTACTTTTCATCCCAGCTTTGCTGCTTCGATCAGACCGCATTCCCGCGTTCTTCCTTTGTTTTTATTTTGCGCCACTTTTATAACCGGCTAGTTACATACTATTCTCCTGATAAGTCTATGCCGTCACGGGTCAAAAGCAACTAGATGCCCTGCAAGGAACAATATTCATGTTCGTAATTAAAACTCTTTTATACTACACCTGCTCGGAAAGTACCTTGATACTTTATCAAATTTACGGTAGAAAGTACGTCATTGCATATCAAACAAATATGCGGGGAGAAAACGCATCTGAGCGGGAGAGAAAAGTGTATGAAAATCCATTTCTTACGTAGTTCTTCTTTTTTAATTTTGGGTAAGACTATGCGCTGGTAACCTAAATATCAAAAGCCAAAAAGTTTTTACAGTGAGTTTTTATCTCCAAGTTCGCAAAATGACACTGGCCACTAGCTGTGTGTTGGATGGTGTAAAACAATTTGAAAAAAGAACATGTGAAAATTGCAGACGCCATTGGCGCCATTTTCAATTTGTGTATTGTTTGAGGATTCAGTTTTCGTAGAAAAGTAAAATAAAATGTAGGTGTAGTATAAAGCACTATGTATCACTCGAGAGAAAGTGCGATTCCCGATCTCGGGTGAAACGACACCCTCGACGGTAATCGGTCACTTTCTCCTCTCGGTGAACAATGTACTATTCCGCTGAGCGAATAGACGAACCAATCATTGTTTTTCGAATATATGGGATAAAATATATGTATGTATATTACTTAGTCTATATAGTGAATAGTCAGTATAGAGAGTGTGGTTGTGCAGGTGTGGCGCGCAGTGCGCGGCGTGCAGCGGTCGGGGCGCGGCGTGGTGCTGACGTCACACAGCATGGAGGAGTGCGAGGCGCTGTGCTCGCGGCTCACTATCATGGTCAACGGCCGCTTCCAGTGTCTCGGGACGCCGCAGCATCTCAAAAACAAGTTCTCAGAAGGTAAACTCACTAATGCAAAACTTCTTTAAAACTGCATACTGATGAATCTCTAAGTCTAGTTGATACCACTGCTTGTATGAAAGAATTTTAACTCTTACGTATCACGCGCAACCGAAACGGTCCATTTATGAATGAAATTCAATTACTTATTATCATTATAATATTGTCTTAGGTTTTCACGATTATTACACATAGTAATTAAACAACTTTATACGGTTTAAATCGCGTATATTTATCATTATTTTTGTCCCGACGTTTCTAACACTTAATTTGTTAATAAATTGGTTGTATTTGTCACATGAGTTTATTGATTAATTCATAAATTATTTGGTCTACCGTTAGAAATTGTATATTAATCATAACGTTCCCTATTCACGCAGTATTATCATTATCTATGATGCCCATGGATTTATGTCTTTTAGTCACACAGTTCTAGCTATTCACTTGGTATGCGCTAAGTAGATATTTGGATGTATTTTTATAGGGCATCGAATAACATTTTGTTTCCGGTTAGTTAATGCTCGCCTCGCTATCTCAAGTAGAGAACCTCGTCAATCACCTATCTTTTAGTTCTGCTCAAACAAAACTGGCGCAATACAACGTTGTATAAAGTTACACAATGATTATTAATAAGGAGGTATGACTATATCACCGGCAAAGTAAAATAATTACATAATTACAAATTTTAGAGATAAATTTTTTAGTAATGTGCCTTTAATAATGTAAACCGCAGAGCATGCGTTATTGCAAACATAAAAATGTTAAAATTATAGGGTTCATTTAGTCTTGTTTATAGTACAACGTAAGTTGAGCTATAGATGTCGCTCCAACCCCATACGATGGTTAAAGAACGATAGGTAAAATTATAGTTATGAGTGATTGTCATGTTAGCTCAGTCGATCAGAGCGTGCCCCGGCTCTAGGCGTAGATGACGCGGGTTTGATCCCGCACATAACTATAAATTTTCCTCTCGCGGTAAAATGATGTTGTTTTTTAGTGTAAAAAAAGACCGGACCGCTTTTTCCACCAGTTGTATTTTTTGTAATATTGATGCTTCATGCGGGAGTTTACATAGCAAGCTGTCAGTAAAACTTGGCTTCTTTCAGCATAATAGATATAAATGTTTGTTTGACTCTAAATGTGGTGTTAAATAAAATTTAGGTAATTGTTAAGTTTTAAAATATTTATTAAAGGCGATGACTTCTTGTCATGTCCTAGTATGATTCTTTATTTTTTTTATCAAACAATAAACATACCCTAAATACTCCTTTCTGTTACAGGTTACACCTTAACTATAAAACTGACAATCGAAGACACCACGAGAAACTCAACGGCAGGAATCAATACAGGAGCAGTTAAAGATTACGTTAACACTAATTTCAAAGATCCAAAGATTATGTGAGTATATTTAAAAAATTTAGCCAAGTATTTGTTTACAGACTGTCCCTTTATTAACGAAACTCTACAAGATGTATACAACATTATAGCAACTACAACGAAGATATTTAGTGACCAAAGGGCCATTGCAGAACCACAGGTAGTCTATATGCTCCAGTCCACTACCATTAGGCAGCGTGCCCAGCTTGCTGGCGGCATTGCCCCGTTGGATTACAAGGCTTATTCCTAGAACCAAATAATTAAGTGCCAGCATTTTGATCACGCGTCGCGGCGACCAAACGCTCTGATGTGTTTTAGAAAATAAGTTTATCTCTCCGCCCCATTGCCTAATGTCTCGACACAAAACGGCCCAATATGCGCTACCGAGATTAGCATACTTGCTTAGGTTTACCATGTGGGGGCATACATTGTGAGATTAGCAAAGTCAAATCTACTGCGGACCATAGAGTATTTATTATACCCATCAAAATTTGCACCACCGCTAGCGCAGTAACGACTAAACAATAATAATTAACACGTTCTATACATATTTTTTTACACCCGACAGCAATAAACCAAATTTTCTTCAAATTTACAGTGGATTTTAGGTCTATCCTAAATATGTAACCACTATTTTTCTAAATGTTATGATTACAAGCACTATCCCGTGCCAAGCAAAAATCATATTTTACAAATGATTGGAGTACAGGCCGAGTGGTATAAGCGTCCGGCGCGAAAAAACCGATAACTCCGATTACAGGAGGACGCGGGTTCGTTTCCCGCCTTGGGCATAAAATTTTGTAAGTACTCCAATCATTTGTAAAATATATGTTACCACTACCGAGATTAGCAGACTTGTGCTGCTTGAGTTGCTCCGCTGAAGTAGCCGCGGGGCCAGCCCTCACGTTTGTTTCAGAAATGTATAATTAGTAAGGGCTGCCATAAGTGTACATTTACATACAGTGGTTCTGCCAGGCATTATTCTGATCCCATGTAATAGTAGGCGAGCGTCCTAACATGTACCTGATACAGTTCCAGACTCCAGTAGTTCGGACTACTATTGAAAAAAAAATTATCACTTTGTCCCAAACACGTTCAATCTGTGGTTTGAAACCAAGGCACAACGAGGCAGCCATTTTAAGTACATTTATGAAGCAATGATAGTCGAGCGGTAATAGCTATAGACTGCGGTGCCGCAGGAACATGGTTCGATCCCCAGCACCGGCTTGAGCTTCACCGCATGTTGGGAGGGCATTTTGCGAATACTCGATTGGCTAGCTACCACCGTCAAGTAGAAAAAATGTCGCCAAGCACCTAACAGTGTGTTCCGGCAGCAGTCCTTGAGAGTCAAAATTACAGGCCCATGAGACTCAACAACTGTATGTCTCAGGGTGCCGGGCGCAATGCAGTTCATCCTTTCTAACGAAATGCATCTGTTATAGGCAGAGGTCCTAACTTAACATCAGGTGGGCCTCGTGCTTGTTCCGGTACAATAACATAAAAAAATACTTTTTTTTTTTATGCCTGATAGGTTAGCCTTTGACCACTATCTCACCTGATGGTAAGTGATGATGTGGTCGAAGATGTTGTTCAGGCTAACCTAGAATTACTGGCTCTCAAGGATGGCTGCCGGAACACACCGTTAGGTGCTTGGCGACAGATTTTCAACTTGAGGGTGGTAGCTAGCCAGGCGGGCATTCGCAAAGTGCCCTACCACCATGCTATAACGACTGCCATCCTAAGACAACAACCGGGACCGACGGCTTAACGTGCCCTCCGAAGCACGGAAGCGCTCAGTAGTAATGTCACCAGCGGTCACCCATCCAACTCCTGACCGCGGCGGACGTTGCTTAACTTTGCTGATCGATTCAGAATGGCTAAGCAAACTTCGCTACGAGCGCTTCGACTTTTAATGTTAAATTGGTAAAGATTTTAAAATTGTGTTCTTTTCAGGGAGGAATATGAAGGCGTCCTCACGTACTACCTACCGGACACGAGCATGCCGTGGTCTCGAATGTTCGGCGTGATGGAGCGCGCCAAGCGGGAACTGCCCGTCGAGTACTACAGTATATCGCAAACTACATTAGAACAAATATTTTTACAGTTTACTAAATACCAACGAGAACGGCAGTGACCGAGTCACACTTAATTATTATGTATTCTAAGACTAGGCCCCTAATCATACAAGGTTTTAAACGTCTCAAATGGTGCTAAAGTTAGTCCTCTCTTATTATTGTGTTGTATTAGTTGTTCCTTTTAATCTTACCAACTTACCAACTGGTACGAGTGCGAGACATATTCGTAAGTTCACTATACATGCACGGAGTAAAGTACCTAACAGATAAAATTCGAAACGGAAAGTTAAACTTTATTTTTATTATAATCTGTAATGAAATCGGAGTACGCGGGTTCAATTCCCGCCCGGGGCAAAATATTTTTGTACTCCAATAATTTGTAAAATATATCATGAAACGGTTCTGTTCAGACAGGAGTAAAGTTTTATATGAGATTTTTAATGATAAAACGTCTTTGAAAGACAGTTTTGTTACTAAGTGACAGGGAAAAACTGATCAGCTTACCAATTTTCTATTTTGTTATAAGTTTTTGTACAGATTTGGTCAGTAACAAAATACATAATTGGCGCCCTTTATATACAATTGGTAGGCGTTCAACGTGACAACAATAAAAATAATTAGGTAAAAATATATTTGTTATGTATACGTAATAGCAAGTTGTACAGTAGAAAAGCTAGATTTGACAATTTACTTGATAAGTAGTCAATTATTTACTATACGGATGGGTTATATTAATTAGTTCCGTCTATGATGTGATGATAGCTATTATAACATTTATGAGTTGACTTTTGATAAATATTTGAAGAAAAGTCACAGTATATTTAGTTATATGTCTGTGTCCCAGTAGCTCATGAATAAAGGAAGGAACAGAATGAAAGCTACGAAAAGTTTCTCCGCTTACAGAGCTGGTTGAAACCAGTTCCGCAGCAGAGCAGGCGCTGCTATGCCCGCTGCAACCCCCTCGCGTCTTGTCAGTGACTAGTTACGCACACATAGTTATGCGTGTAGTAGTGAAGCTTACATTCTGTACCTCTTTTTTCCACGTGCCGGCAGGTCGTGTCCCCGTTTAACGGGACGACTACACTGTGTATATATCTAATAGCAAATATTACAGGTGTGAGGAATAGTTTAACGTTTTGTAACCCTTAACCAACAACACTCATTTTGTTACACAAGTAACATTGCAGGATATAAATACGCCAACAACATTAAAATATGCAGAAGATAGTCGTATGTGATAAGGAGTATATATAATAAAATGTACTTTCAAAATATTAGTAAGTAGAAACTCTATTAAGTAATTATAGAAAAGAAAATGCGCGCCTAGCGTTCGCTAATCCATGTATTTTTCAATGACAAAAAATGATTACCAAAAACTTGTAAATTATTATGTAAAAACTTAAAAGATTCACATTTAAAAAAAAATTACATGATTTATATATACAAATATATGCAATAAATTGTCAGTAAAATGATAATTGACTAACCTTTGCTGAAAAGAAAACGAAAAATAATTGCAGCTGCGAACTAAAATTTGTATCCCGCAATTTGTGTTGGGTTGTTTAAATTACTAGATGCATACATAGTTAATTGACATACAGTAGCTGCA
The DNA here is from genome assembly GCA_963854805.1 of Plagodis dolabraria. Lineage (NCBI taxonomy): Eukaryota > Metazoa > Arthropoda > Insecta > Lepidoptera > Geometridae > Plagodis > Plagodis dolabraria. The sequence goes on along the minus strand of OY978447.1, from coordinate 16,362,525 downwards.
AAATGGTTGGCATATGTGACATTATTACAACATTGTTTATTTATATTATTTACATTAAAAAAATTCAAACTTAGGTATTAATGATGTCAAATAAAAAATTAAATACCTTGGTGTGCTTTTATTTAAAATTCAGGCAATGAGGTAGATATACCTACAATTTTAGTATTAATTTCATTTATGTCGTATATAATTATATGTAGGTACGTATATAATTGTGTATATCATTATAAAATATACCGATACGATACCCGATCTACAATTTGTAAATATACAAAAAATACTTAGTTGAACATTTCAAATTATACTGAAATCGATTCTACTGAGACTGTTTAAACATGACAGATTTCATAAGAAAAGGTAGGCAGTGATTATTACAAAACTGGAACTAACATGTGTAGAGTAATCGTTAAAGCTAACTAGAATCGACGAAATATACAGGGCGTCCCACGGCGATGCCACGTGGAGGGAAAGTACCTTGAATATTGTAGATGGAACATTTTACTTAAAGAAGAGATTATTTAAATTTAAAAACAATTTAAACTGCATTTATAGATATTTAAATAATTACATGTGTGAACACGAGAAAATAAAATCACCCTGGAGTTTTATAATAGTGATCGAAATATTTCATCATAAGGATTATTTTTTGCTAAATAACATAGTGTCTGAAATAAAAGGAAGACCATGAATTTTTACATTTGATGTGAAATCTGGAAAAAGGAAAGGCTGACATTGCTGTAAAAAAGCTAAAGTTCCCTTCATGTGACATCGCCGTGGGACGCCCTGTATATTTTAGAATTCGTTTTTTTTTTCGCAACGAAATGGTACAAAGTTAATCCAGTTTTCAGAGCTGGCTCCTACGTAACACTGAAAGCATGTTAAGTCAGTCATTCTGTAACATTATTTGGACACTGATAGCAAGTAGAAATAACATACATTTTAATTATCACAGCTTTTTATAGTTCAGTAAAATACTCGCTTCAGTTTCAGCGAAGACGCACTATTTCTTTTAATAACGCACATGTTTTCTATGTTAGAATAATTCTGATATAAATAACTTATAACTCGTTTCTATAACTGTTGCCACGAGGATGCGTTGTTAGGCATTATAACGTTAAATAAAAGAATATATTAATCAATAACAGTAACATATCTATTCTTGAATCCGCCAACAGAAATACAGACAAACGACTATGAGCAAAAACAAAACGTTGTAAATTTTTGTGACTTCGTGATTTTTTTCGAATTATCTAAGAGATCTTTTGCCATGTTAAGTACCTCAAGTAGCAACATAAGATTGAGATAACGTTTATTTCTAAAGATAATTAAAAATACTGCTTAATGATTTTGGTAAAATTCACTTAGTTGCTATACTTAAAATATAATAGCCATCAATAAGTACATATTATACGTATTCAATACATTTGCCATAGTCACAGTTGTTCCTTAGGTGAGTTATTAGAGCATGTAAAACTATAAGTTAAATAAATAATTTGATAACTATCTATAGGTAGTACAGGTATGTCTGCAGTGTGCAAAAATATTTCTGCTTGTCCTTATCTCTTAGGTCTCAATGTGACGGGCGCAGTGCATTTCGTCACATGACAAAATGCGTGTGTTACAGGCTGTTATCCGCTTAACATCAGGTGGGCCTCGTGCTTGATCCGTCACAATCACATACACAAAAAAAAACCGGGGTATAAATGCACCAACAACATAGTCCATCAAATGTAAGAAATACATTGGTTTCGGATTCTCCACTGAATATAAAAAGCAAATGGTAAAAATATTTTATAAAAAATAAATACTGAAATTGTTAATTAAATTGCCGACATGGTATTGACAACTAAATAGGTAATTATTAATGTTCGAGACGTCGATGATGATGATAGTTCAAGTAATAGTAGTGATTCTGAATAAATGACTCTTTCTAGATAAGTTTATTTATCCAATTTGGCAGGGTCAGGTAAATTAATTACTTGTACTGTACTGTAACAGCCGGATCGTCCACTGCTGAAGACAGCCTCCCTTATTAAGGGGGTATTTACCATAATCCCCACGCTTGGCAGGCGTCTTGGGGATCGCAGTGTAAGTTGGCAGTTCTTTAGAACGCGCTGCTGCCCACCTTCCAGTATTTTTCCCATAGTCGCCTCTTACGACACCCATGGGATGATATGGGGAGGTGCAATTCTGACCCGGCACCCCACAGGGTGTTTTTAACCACAATTAATTACCTAACCCTGCCAAATTAGATGCATAAATTTTCTGCTGGAATAATTTATTATGTATTTATTAATTTTGCACTATATTTTTCATGCCCTTTCTCATTTCATAGTTTTATATCACAATTATAATAAATATAAAGAATAAATATTGATTTCTCATTAAAACAGTATATTTTCGAAGGCGATTATTTCGCAAGTTCTTAGAAAAGTTAATCTGGCAGGTATTCAATTCTGATAAAGTGTATTTCTTACATTTGAAAGACTAGTTCTGATGCCGGAATAGGCAGTGGTGAATAAGGCATTGAACACTGTTGCAGTGTTCAAGACTGCATTCGACCTTTCACCACCTGATCAAGTTTGGACAACTGGAAATCAAAAAAGAGACGCGGGTCATGCTTCTCTTCTACCTGCCTAGATCAGACCTTGAGATAAGGCAATAAGTTCATTGCAATCTAAACATTGTAAAAAATCTTAGTACAACAGTTAGTCACAATTATTGTATTAGTTAATACAATTATTGTGGTGAAGCATATAGTCTCGTGAACCGTAGAAAGACTTGTTCCAGCGTCGTCTGCGATACAGAATAGTCCTCTATGGGGTACAACTTGCGCGCTTCTTCTAAGACATCGAACACTCGCCACCAAGGAAGTGTCGTGTCATCCAGGTAATAAGTACTGATGCCGAGGTAAGTTTCACTGAAAAGCAAAATATAGATATCATCTAAAATATTATTTCAATACATCTCCAAACGTTAATTATTAGGTAGTAGAATTATTAGGTAAATAGTAGTTATTAGATCCATCTTTTGAACAAATTATTGGAGTACAACATTTTATGCCCCGGGCGGGAATTGAACCCACGTCCTCCGATCTGGCGCCGGAGTCCTAAACCGCTCGAGCACGGCTATTTCTGCCGATATTTCGATCTTCACTTGTATTTCTTTAACCGTCATAGGTGACGGTGATCGACAATAATTTGTAAAAATATGATTTTCTTTGAGCATGCGGTAGTGCTTGTAATTATATTTAGAAATATCTTTTGAACGTAGTAAAACAGCAAATATAATTTAATTTGTGTATGTATGGTAGTTATCTAAATAGTTTTATAACGTTGTTAAAAATAAAGAAAATTTTCGTTCGCGTAATACTTACATAAGTTTGGCGCCGCTAATATTTTCTTTCAAATATGCGTCGATGCTGGCCAAATGGGCATCTCGTTCGGGTCCAAGTTCACATTTGACAATCAAGGTGTATCCTGAAAAATAATATAGACATTATTTATAATCCAACCGAATGACTGCAACTTCGTACGTGTGGTATTAGATTCATTTAGCAGATCTGCTTTGAGTTATGACACCCTGATACGGAAGCATTGGGGTCGTCTGGTACGGAGCTGATTATATATAAGATCTAGTTGATAGAATTGGGTATATGTATAAAAGATAAGTTCATTGCTATATAAGATAAAAAATTTTTTTGGCCGCTTACTATTATGTTAAGCCGCTAGTACAGTGCCTCCATGCTCTATGATTAGGGCATGCAATTATCCGACCAAATTTACTATTCGGATATTTCGGGTACACCCTAAACACTATTCGGATATATTCAAATATTTCGGATACTAGTGAGAAACATTTAAAACAAACTAACAATACTGTTTAATCAGTTTTTTATCACTGTATCGTTTTTATACTCTGTAATTTTGAAGCAAAATCAGTTTTTTTTACGTCTGGGGTGTAAAAATGTTGTAGTTAACTAGTGTAATTTTATTGTTTAGTAGTGGTGCGCTACCGGAGACTTTTCGTATATTAAGCACGTCGTGTATTTGACTTTGTTAATTTTCAAATGTATGGAGTTGGTATACTTAAGGTTAATTTTAGTATATGAAAAATTTAGTATTTTGTCAACATTTACAAAGTTTTAGCAAAATACTAAAAGTATCATCATCATTATCATAATCAGCCGGAAGACATCCACTGTTGAACAAAGGCCTCCCCCATAGAACGCCACAAAGAACGGCTATTAGCCGCTTGTAACCATTGCCTACCCGCGACTTTAAAGATGTCGTCAGTCCACCTGGTGGGTGGCCTACCAACTCTACGTCTTCCGGTGTAGTGTGGTAACCACTCGAGAACCTTTCTTCCCCCTCGGTTATCAGTTCGTCGATCAATGTGGCCCGCCCATTGCCACTTCAACTTGCAAATTTTGAGAGCAATGTCGGTGACTTTGGTTCTTTGACGAATATCCACGTTCCGGATTTTATCGCGCAAAGAAACTCCGAGCATAGCTCGTTGAGTTGAGCCTGTCCGTAAGGGCCACAGTTTAGGACCACGTTTCAGTGCCATATGTCATCACTGGTGACACACACTGGTTGAAGACTTTAGTTTTCAGGCTCTGCGGGATATTCGAAGAGAAGATGTCGCGTAACTTCCCGAACGCTGTCCATCCGAGTTGGATTCTTCGGGCAACCTCTTTGTCGAAGTTGGACCTACCTAACTGGACAGTCTGTCCCAGGTAAATGTAATGGTCAACAACTTCGAGTGGATCGTTTCGAACAACGACTGGTACGGGTGCAACTAGGACATTAGACATAATTTTCGTCTTATCCATGTTCATTTTAAGACTCTACTGAGGTCGTTGAGCATTGTACTGAGTTCCTCAAGCGATTCTGCTATTATGACTTTGTCATCGGCGAAACAAAGGTGAGTGATGTATTCGCCATAAATGTTGATGCCGAATTCTTTCCAGTTCAAGAGCTTAAAAACGTCCTCCAACGCATTCGTGATCAGTTTCGGAGAAATAACATCTCCCTGTCTCACGCCTCGTTGCAGTTGGATTGGTTCCGTGCTTTTGTCCTGTAGTCGAATCGACATGGTGCCGTTCCTATACAAATACTTTGGCGCTTCGATGTACCTATACTCGATTTGGCATCGCTGAAGATACTGCAGTACGGCCCAGGTTTCGATTGAATCGAAGGCTTTTTCATAGTGCACAAACGCTAGACACAATGGCCGATTATACTCCTCAGTCTTCTGTATAATCTGGCGAAGCGTATGTATGCGGTCTACTAAAGCCTTTTCGGAAGCCGGCTTGTTCGGGAGGCTGGAAGTCATCAAACCTACGAGGAATACGATTCGTAATGACTCTCGAGAACAGCTTATAAACATGGCTCAGAAGTGAAATGGGCCTGTAGTTCTTCAACAAGGTCTTGTCACCTTTTATGAAGAACAGTACCAATACACTTCTGCTCCATGCTTCTGGCGTTTTACCTTCAAGGATGACGGAATTAAATAACTTCTGGAAGACTGAGAGTACCGGTTTTCCACACGCTCTCAGAAGTTCTGTCGTGATTCCTTCATCACCTGTCGCCTTGTTGTTCTTAAGCTGTTTGAGAGCTATTCTAATCTCGTTTAAGCTGATGTGCGGGATATCTTCGGTTTTAGTATCGGGTCAGTTTAGCTCTCTTGTCTTGAGCTGTACTGATAAAGGGTTCTCGTGTCGAGGTGTATAGCTGTCCATAAAATCTCTATGTATGTATTGAAGGCGCGCAAGTCGTGTCGCAGTGCCTTCGACATTCGTCTATTGAGCTTGCCGGAGTTTGACATATCAGCTGAAGATTGCAGTCTCATCTCATTCCGGTCTTCCATCAACTTGATGGTTTCTTCTGAGAGTTTCGTTGTTTTATTTCGGCGGGGGGTCTTAAAGGACTGAGACCCCACCGCGTGAACAGCTTCCACCAACCCGTTGTTGATATCGTCCACTGTTTCGCATTTAGCTAGGCACTGGAAACGGGTATGTAGTTCGAGTTGAAAGTTCTCGGGGTTTTGGATTTGGGCAACGCTAGTACGGAGCGTGGAGTTTATCAGACGCGACCTTTCAAGCTTAACATTGATATTCAATGTGCCTCTAACGATACGGTGATCACTACCGGTTTTCACCTTATGGATCACAGAGACATCATCGAATATTTGCTTCTTGGTCGTCATGATAAACTCGATCTCATTTTTTACGACATACAAATATAATTAATCAAACTTCATTTGACTAGTAGACATTTAATAAAGTAAGTTTCGTGCGGCATATCGTTAAAAGCATGATTAAAATTAACAATAATCCATAAAATAATTAGAAAATAAATATCCGAATTATCCGTTTTATCCGAATAATAACATCAAAGATATTCGGATAATTATATACAACGGATATCCTGATAATTCGGATATTCGGATATCCGAATAGCATGCTCTATCTGTGATGATAGCACTGATCGACAAACAATTCAGCCTATGAGAACTTTTTCTTATGATAGAGTGGTGAACAGGTTGCTCACCTGGTGGTAAGTGATCACCGTCGCCCACGAACATCCGCAACACCAGAGGTTACGAGAATGAATTGGCAGCCTTTGAGTCGAGAATATTATGCTCTTTTTTAAGGCTACTAAATCGTATAGGTTCGGAATAACTTAACAAGGCAGCTGGTTCCATATATTGGCAGTACAAGGCAAAAAAGGTCGTGAAAATCGCAAGGTTGTGGACTTCCAGACGTCGACATATTATAAGTAATATGTAGACGTGAAATGCTGCAGAGGGCCGTCGCAGTGCAGCCGACCGCTGACCATGACGGTAAGCACAATGCCTGCTGTGTGACGTCAGCACTGATCGACAAACAACTCACCCTGTGAGAACTTGGTCTTGAGATGCTGCAGAGGGCCGAGGCAGTGCAGCCGACCGCTGACCATGACGGTAAGCACAATGCCTCCACGCTGTGTGACGTCAGCACTGATCGACAAACAACTCACCCTGTGAGAACTTGGTCTTGAGATGCTGCAGAGGGCCGAGGCAGTGCAGCCGACCGCTGACCATGACGGTAAGCACAATGCCTCCACGCTGTGTGACGTCAGCACTGATCGACAAACAACTCACCCTGTGAGAACTTGGTCTTGAGATGCTGCAGAGGGCCGAGGCAGTGCAGCCGACCGCTGACCATGACGGTAAGCACAATGCCTCCACGCTGTGTGACGTCAGCACTGATCGACAAACAACTCACCCTGTGAGAACTTGGTCTTGAGATGCTGCAGAGGGCCGAGGCAGTGCAGCCGACCGCTGACCATGACGGTAAGACGCGAGCACAGCGCCTCGCATTCCTCCATGCTGTGTGACGTCAGCACCACGCTGCGCCCCGCGCCCACAGCTGAGCTGATAGCGGTCCACACTAGCCGCTTAGACGCGGGGTCCATCCCCGTCGTAGGCTCGTCCAGAAACACGAGAGAAGAATCGCCCAGTAACGCAACAGCTGTGCTTATTTTACGCTTAGTTCCTCCACTGCAGGCCCGAACCTACAATGAAAAACGCCAGATTAGACTAAATAAATAACAAGACAAAATTTACGATTACAAGAACCTACTTACTTTCTTATCGAAGTGCATCGCAAAGCCAAGAGAATTTGCTAAATAGAGTGCGCTGGAGGCGCCTATATGAGCCGGGATCCCACGCAATAAGCAGAAGATGTGCAGCGTTTCGCGCGCCGTCAGGTTGTCGAACAGAGCATCAAACTGCGGACAGTATCCTGTACACATCAAGAAATAGTGTGCATTTAAAGACGTCAGATGTAAATACGAGCACAAGATCCATATGAAACAAGTCCTCACCAATGTGGCGGTAGACTTCTTCTATCTTCTTCTTGAGCGAGAGTCCATGCACGTAGGCATCCCCCTGACCGATGCGCGCGTCTCCGGAGAGCATACGGAACGTGCTCGTCTTGCCGGCACCGTTGATACCCAGCAGCCCGAAGCACTCGCCGCGGTCCACAGCTTATAAAACGGAATTTTATTTTTTTGTTATTTGTTAGGTGAAGGCCATTTTAACACATACTCTAAAAATGTCAAGCGGCTACCTATAACCGTTCCAAAGATACAGACCTTAAAAGGTCGGACGGACGGACAGCCGAGGCTTAGAAATAGGGTCCCGTTTACTAGTACGGAACCCTAATAAATGGCGTTTAGTTATAGTATTGACCAGCTGGCCCTCAAGATAAGCTGCTGGTAAACACCGATGTTTTCAATTGGTGATGAAGCCCCATGTCACAGCTATGTGTATTCGTGGTTCGGAGAATTTAGACGTGGACGTTAAATTAAAACTGTCAAAAATATTACCGGTCAGCAAATTCGTACTGTATTAGGCATTGGAAATACCCAAGCGCAAATCATTTTGCATCTGAATCTGAAGGTTCGGAAGCTTTGCACGATGGATACCGCATGATTTAACGGAAGACCATAAATGACTGCGTGTCGAGTGGAGTAAATGACAAAAAAAGTTTAATGGTGGACAGTCTTTGGCTGTCTATAATATCGTGACAGTGCGCGAAACCTGGGTATACTGCTTTGAACCGGAAATAAAAAGCCAGTCGGCAGAATGGGTCTGTGCCTTTTTAAGATATAGCGAAAGTTAAGAAAAATCGAAGCATTGGTAAGAAAATAGTTGCATCTTTTTTGTCAAATCAGGATATTACACTACAGTATCGAAGACCAAAGGGCAGTAACCGCAGAGTGGTACACTTGCTTGCCTGCGGTAGTCTTAGAAAAAGTTCGTGAGAAACGTTCTCCAAGCAATGTCTTCGGGAATCTAGAAAGCATTATAGTGTCAAAATTACAAAATAGTGCATTCAAGATGGCCACCACAACTACAAAGAACATACATCAATCCCACTGAAGCAAGGCCTGATACCTATACGCAACTCGTGTTTATTATTGTTATTGTTTTTTTTTTTCAGATTTTGTATCTATCTAACCATTGACCTTTGAAACATACCAAAACTGAGTCGATTAACAGCTAGTAGATCGCCGTAGAACTTGGTAAGATCCTTGCAGACAAGAGATTGCCGCGCTGACTCAATGCGCGTTATCGCGGTCACCCGCTGACGTTCTTTCGATACGTCACTGTCTTCGTCTTCTGCCAATAGCGGAATAGGCCGCAGAGTTTGTCTGTAGAACATCTGGAAAATAAATGATAGGTTTACTAATATTGCCTGATCATACTTGCGAGCAAACGAATTTGGTTTTCGACTCGACTAGTAGTTAGGTTTTAAGGCGCAATTTGCGCCGCGCAAATAGCTTCCTTATTTATAATTACTGTAACAAGAAATGGACCACGAAAACATTCGATCGAGCTTAAAGAATAACTGACCCAAGTTTGGTACCAAACGAATTTGATACACCTCTAAAACAGTTTACTGAAATAAAACTTCAAAGTTTTTAAATTAGTTCCGGGTGCTAAGCTCGTTTTTGTGTTTTCCCCTTACCATTCGCTTTAAGTCGGAGCATGCACCGTTGAAAACGGCCTTGATGCTCTGGTCTACTAAAAAACTGGAGTTTCACTCGCACAATTTATTTGAAAGCCTCAAAGGAAGGAAGCTTCGAATGGAGCGCTTTATGCCACACCCGATCAAAGGTCTTCGTTATGTTCATAGTAGCCGCCAAAGCCTCACTCTTGGACTGCATCACCTTCACACTACGTTGCATAAGGTATAAGAAGATAACCAGCGAAGGAATCGCGACAAAAACCGTACTGGCGATCGCAAAGCAGCTGGTGCTCCTCTAGATACTGCAAGAGCTGGTTGTAGATGGTGGATTCCATTATTTTGGGGAACAGCGACATTATGGCTTTAGGGCGGTAGTTGGACGGATCTGTGTTTGGGGACCTTTTTTGGGGGTCGGGTGCACATGAGCTATCTTATACATTTTTGGGACAACGCTTGATGAGTACCAGCGCCAATAAAGACGTGTTAGAACCGGTGTCAACTCTGGAGTACAAGTCCGGAGCACTATCGGAAAGATGCCATCAGAGGCAATCCACTTATCACAAAATAGTGTTATACGTAATTCACATTGCCGGAAAATATAGAAAAAATAACGACATAGAAGTATCACACTGATGTCTTGTATTACAAAAATAAGTAATTTTTTTTAATAATATTGAAACGGGTCACTGTATCAAACGTATTTTTAAGTCAATTAAAATTCCCCATGCTATTTATATTTAATAAATATTTATTTTGATATTGGTAAACACTAATAGTAATATAGTTCAAATCATACAATACCTTATATATTTTTTCGTTTATTTTGAGATACTCTCTACTTTGGTTTCAGCTGCTCTTCAGGGGTGCGATTTTCGGTTGTATATTTTCAGTGACTAAATATCATCGAAATGGCCGATAGGCAATTCCGATTTCCAACGGTATTTTTGAAACTCACATGTAACTACAATTCTCATACCTTTGATATCAATGACGAGTGCTGCTACCCATACGTAAATTGAATTACTAGTGTGTATTTTGAAACGGAACTACCGAAAAATACATCATGTAGTATTCCACGTAATAGGAAACGAGCCTATTGTTTTGTGTTGTCCGAGCCGGTGTAGAACGCGATTGAAATTAAATCTGAAGATAAAACAAGAATAAGGTTTACCTTGTTCAACAGCTCATATTCCTTCATGAGTAGTATAGCGAAGGCCACGACGCCGACTAAAGCAGTCGTCACCAAGTAACGGGCGATGCCTGGCGCTTTCCATTGCAGAAACGGGTCGTCGTCGACTGTAATACGTGATCAGTTTGAGTTTCTCTTTCAATTAGACTTTATTGATACATAAAAAATCTGTTTCCTATGAAAATAAGAGTTACAAGCATACTGTAATATTGTAGAATTCGTGAAGAGAAGTTCTACTGCAAACTAGGGCACTTGTGCAGATAGTACAACTTAATCAATTTTATTACAAAACGGGGTTTTGTTTTTTGCTCAAACGGTTTTATATTTTAAGTACAATTTACAAAACCTGTATTCCCCATTATAAGTGCTTTAGACTAGAACTATAAAACTTCGCCTTATTGTACCTGTCTTCTATGATATATACTTAGTGTAATTTTAGGGCAACCTGAACAACATTTTCGACGATATTATCACTTACTAGATTTTAAGATAGTGGTCAAAGGCTAGCTGAAAAGGAAATTTCTGGTGGAACTATAACGTCATGTCATCAGCATCACGCACGGAAATCTCCACAGGTTTATGTAGAGTTGTCTAAAATCCTAAGTTTCAAATATGGATTATGTCACAAAAGCAGCAAGCGAGTCATGTAGGTAAACCTTTGCTTAAATGCTTTAAGGAATACGCATACGTATAGTCTCAGCTCCGTATAAACGGCGCCTCGGCTGATTCTCATGCTTTATGAGCGTGCGCTGTAGTATGGAGTTCCATATAAATAATACTGAACAGCTTTAGTGAAGGCGTGACCCGATGATCAGAGTACTGTTGTGTGGACCTATTCAGTTGTCTTTAAAAACAACAACTTAAGGATAAACACACATTTATTTTATTTGAAAAATAAAATTATTAATTTACACTTGGCTTTAAAAGTTCCCGCAACTCACTTTTGGTACTAATTTGGGCAGAGGTTCCACCTGAAGGGTATACTGGTACTGAGTCTGGTGACTCCTGGAGTTATCACAATAAATCTGAGCACTTAATTTTGGAAGCCACCGTTAATATAGAGAAAAATACTACTGACAACGCGTAAATAGGTTTGTGAGGGATTCGGGCCTAGGTCAGCAATATATTAGGTGTAACAGTACGCATACTATTTTCGTGGCATTAAGACGTATTCACCAAAAATGTGCGAGGAAGATGAGTGTGTAAATCCACCAATAGAATCGTTCCATTTTCCTAGCCTCCGTAAGCACAGCGGTCATATTAGGAGTAAGGGGAGGGAAGATATTATCCAATTACATTATGCTTATCTTCCTTGCACTTATCTGGTGGCAACGCACCCTGAGTATATTTTGATCATAGAACACCACGTATCAGACTAAACGGTACGAAGTGCGAAATAGCCGAATATGAAGCAATGATGGCCGAGCAGTAATATCTATGGACTGCCGTGACCCAGGTCTATGGTTCGACCCACCGTCGGCTAGAGCTTCACCGCATGGTGGAAGGGCATTTTGCGAATGTTCCCCTGGCTCGCTACCAAGTAAAAAATGAAAACTTCTTAAAAATATGTGTACATATGCAGTGTGTACGACTCACTTACTACAACACATATTCAGGTCTAGTTTGTTGCACAACAATTGTCTCGTACAATTTTCCAGCTTGAGGGTGTCGCAGAGGCCGTCGCATGCCATTATTGAAAACGATGTCACACTCATGTCTCTGCAAAGAAAATATTGAATAAAGTAAAATATATTTTTACTTGATGTGGATAAATAAATATCAAACTGATCCTTAATGTTTCAAAATATTTTTAGAAAAACTATCACGTGCTGAGCGACAATCACACAAATTATTAGAGCACAAAAATCTTGTCCCGTGCGGGAATCGAACCCGCGTTCTCCGGTTTCACGCGGAGTGCCCTGAAATCTCTCGGAACATGCTCGACTGATTCGAATCTTGTGCTCTAATTTTATTATTTTAACCGTCATAGGGGTCGGTGCGGCCATCAACCAGACTACTAGACTTCATCTGATCGAAAGAAGTACTTTATCAAACACTTAACTCTCGGAATGATATCGCTACTCATCGATATTTGTAAATATGGTTATAAGCAGTATCTTGTGCTAAGCGAAAATCACATTTAAAAAATATTAGAGCACAAAATTCTTGTCCCGCGAGGTAACCGAACCCACCACGTCCCCATACTCGCGCCGAGTGCTCTGACCTCTAGGCTATCGTACATGTTCGACTGAGCCAAATCTTGAGCTCTAATTTTATTATTTTAACCGTCATAGAGAACGGTATCGCAATGAACCAGATTACTAGACTTCTTCTGATCAAAATTATATAGGTATATAATAAAGCACTGTCGCGTGCTATGCGAAAATCACATTTACATGTTATTAGAGCACAACATTCTTGTCCCGAGTGAAAAACCCGCTCCTACCGATTCGCACCGAGTGCGCTGACCTCCAGCGATCCCTAAGTATCCCGGGTAGCCTGGATCTGATCGGGACATAACTTTTGTGCTCAAGTAATTGTGATGGAAACTTTTTTATATATTTTTTACATTACTTCACAACTTTCATGAGAAACAAATGATTAAATGTTAAACAAAACTATGATAGGTATTTCGTTGGGTAAAATATAAGTGACTAGCAGTTTTGTTTTCTATATTATTAACTCTAGACACAGAAACTAAATATGCATATGTTTGAACAATCAATTTAAACTTCTAAAATGTGCAAATAATAAAATGCTAATTTTTCCCAATGATGGATCATTTTTCTTCGAAAATGTAATCAGAATCGGTCTATGTCCAAGTCCAGAAAAATCAACATTTTAAAAAATAAATACAATGTTTCCGTTAGAAACAATGAAAAAAATAATATTCTACTAAATGAAAATTTCGACTACTGCCCTCGTACTTTATAGTACATAATATACATAATAGCACATAATATACCAGCCTTTATCCAGAATTATAAAACCGATCGATGATATTTTTGAATTTGAAATTATTTTCATTTAAATTAGTAGCTTGATATTAATAATTTTTATAACTGTATTTATTGTTGTTACCTGTTGGATGTTAACTGTGTTAAGTTGATAATTATAAAGTAGAGATCTTAATGTAATGAACGGGATGACCTATCATATGGATGCAGATGTAATGAGTAGCGAGTAAGATAAACAAAACAAACCTTAAGCTCCTGCAGACACTATAAATAGGTAGGAATGTGAACACGTAGTCGAAAATGCCCGCGTAGTAGTCGCTGCCTATTTGTGGGAATCGCAGCACTTCGGTTATTAGGAACGGCATGCAACCTAGAAATGTAAGTAAACATTATCACGAGACTGCAAGTGGGTTTCATGTTAGGCTGACCTAATGTAACTAAATTAACAAATAATTCAGTGTTTGTTTTTTTTTATATTGGGGTTATATTAAAATCTGACGCCGTACAAAAAATGATACTTTTATCAGACACGCGTAATATTTTATTTTATAATTCTAAATTAATTAGTGTAAAACAGTGTCTTTAAAATATTTTTTAATAGATGCGATTACCCGAATCAACCAAAAATATTCCTAAAATTGTGTCTTATCTGGCTTTGGATTTCCCCATAATCTGAGTTTATGCATTCATAGGTACCAATTCTCAACTGCTCCAATATGTAGAAAAGAATAATAAAGGATTTATTGTAGGTAGGGTACAATTTTCAAATTAATTATTACTGCATGAGGACAAGACATTATCTTGAGTTGTTTAAAACGCTACTAGATGATATTAATTCATATAATTCTAAAGAAAACTTGGCCGATCTCAAATCTGAAATAGTCTGGAGAGTTATAACAATTATGTAACGAGAGTATATATTTATGCAACTTACCAGAAAACGTGTTGACAAAGCACATTTTGGTGAACCCAGTAGCGGCTTCATCAAAGTAGAACGATGCGAGGTAGTGCAATGGTATAATTCCAATTGAGAACACCATAAGCACCAGAATTGCTCTACCTGCAAATAATAAATGTTACATGTAAAATAATTTACACAACTCTAGTTTATGAAAAATGATCATATACCGTAATGCATTCACCGATGTTAAGTAAATAACTTGCAAACCTATAATTATTTTAATAAGTATGTACATAAGTTACGATCAGTGCTACTGCATTTGGTCTATTTGTTTTTATAAACGTGCATACATTTATTTTTTATGTTTATTTATTGCGTAGGTGATAAAGTAAGTACTTATAATTATTACCTCATAAGTATCCCTTGTAAAAATGAGTGAGGTGCAAGAGGCATTTAGGTGAGGTGAACACCCTTTTAACACTCATTAATTTAACTACCTCAATTATTTTTACAGCTATAATAAAATTGATTGTCCGTGTATCATAAATGTATTTGGAATACATTTTATTATACTGGTTTAGTAACTGCACTTTTTCATTTAGTGTTAACATACTTAGTAGTGATGTTTGTTTTTCGTATTTTTATATTTTTGAGCACTTATGCATAGTTGTGGTTCTTTGATAAAGGAATTTCTCGGTTTCATTTAATGTTATTAAGTGATAAGACAGACAAGTCATCTGCATGGTGGTAAGCGTCACGGCTGTCACATAATAAAAATCGTCAAAGTGAATGCTGAAGTGCAGGTGTCCAAAGTAGCCAAAATTTTACATAAATTACTTTGAGCTTACATAGTTTGTCAGATATTTAAATGTAATTCAAATCAATATAGCAAGATCATTGATTATTATTCCTATATTTCCTCTCCATTCCAAAGTTGCCTGGAAGAGATCGCTGTTAGTGATAAGGCCGCCCATTGTAACACTTGATTGTAAGCCTTCATATTTGAATACATTGTAATTTAGTGGTGTGTACAATAAAGAATTATGTATCAAGCAGCAAGCATCAGCAAGCTTGAAGTAGTGATGGCTCAGAGGCATTGGCTATACACTGCCGCGCAGCAGGTCCATAGTTCGATTCCCGCCGCGAGCTAGAGCTGCATCGCATGGTGGAAGGGCATTATGCGAATACCCGCCTGGCTAGCGACCACCCTCAAGTCGAAAATCTGCCGCCAACCATTTAACGGTGTGTTCCGGCAGCAGTCCTTGAGAGCCAGTGAAGTTACAGGCAAATAAGGCTTTTAACAACTACGTCTCAATGTAACGGGCGCAGTGCAATTCGTGACTTGACGGTAACGAAATGCATCTGTTATAGGTAGAGGTTAGTCCGCTTAACATCAGGTGGGCCTCGAGCTTGTTCCGTCACAATAACATAAAAAAATACTATCTAATTATCAAGGATGGCCACAATTATAATGATTTGGAACACATCTACCAAATTCAACTTCCACCATACATTTTATTTTTTGAAACGTCATTTCATAGATGCATGAATGTCCAATATGAGTGCAATTTAAAAATCTTACCCAATTCTTCAGGTGTAGCGAGGGTAGGTTCCCGGAAACACGTTAGAGTTATTATGATGAGTATGTGGATAAGGAGCAACCACAGCCAGTCCCAGACCAAGGCAGTGACCCACATAACTACGGGCCGAACGCCCGATACACGTTGCAGTAACTTGGCGCCGCTTGTGCGTTCCTGACAATAACACAATTATAATGTGACCTAGTGATACTGTCGGGTGCAACCTGACCTGAGGGACAAAGTTCTCGTACGAAATAACAATGAGTATCAGACGCTGCCTGTCTATTGTGATAAGAATATGTTTTGCTAACGAGGTACGGCTGACATTGATGCATCATCATGTACTAAGTTTAGATTGTTTGGTTAAAGAAAAGAAGGAAAATTTAGAGAGCGTTATGTATGTTCTTCAATTTGTCAAGAGAGAGGCATGATAAAAAAAAACTTGTCAGATAAAACATCAATTCAATTCGCGTATGGTTGATTCTCGAAATTTGAAATTAAATCATAATATGTATCACGTCTAAAGCCAGGCAGGTCACTGTCCAATGATGAACCAAAGTCACTGTACAGTAGGTACGCTTAAAGTTAAGTAAATGTAAATATGCACAACTATACATAAATATGATAAGTGTAGTAAAAAACTTGATACCAAACTTTCTCACCTTTATCACAAAGAGAACAATGAAGGAGCTGACTAAGCCCAAACAGAATCCAAGATTGAACGAAAATTGGAACGCCATACTACTTCCAGTTACCATCATACTAATCTGGAACAAACAGGTTACTATCATGTTTTTAAAAATAGATTCAGATCATTTATTGCTTCCATAAATAGTACATACAAGTCGTTACAATAATAAGAGTACAGTCATATTATGGACCCTGTCGGGCACTGCAACATATAAGAGAGGAGGACGTTATATTTATATTGAATTTGAATTTATGTTATGTATATAATTCATGTCAGAAGTAAGTAGATCTAGTTAGTAATTATAGTCTATTTTTTTTAACAAACGAGTACTGAGTATGTCTCGCACATTTCCGATATTGACAGAGTAAGATGGGTCTTTGCCGTCATTGGTCAATGCCTTTGTTCTTGTTTTGAAATTGTTAAGGCCCGTTCAAACTGCTTTGTTCCGGCAAATTGCTCTAATATATTTTGTACATGATTGTCGACTACGTATATTTTTGTTAGTTTCATTGTTATCACATGATTGAGACATGACCACCATTTTTATCTATCCACTATAGCTACTCCTTGTAACAAGACTTGAGCAAGACATGTAACAAGAGTTCAGACTTCATAAATTTTATAACTTTTAGTATTTCCTGCCCTTCACTTGAGACCAAACGAGTTCAATTGGGTTGAGCTCAGTGATACGTCGGTAAACCTATGACGAGACGATTTTTGCTTACTCTAATTCAAAAGTTACAACTTTAGTATTGATTCGTTGCAAGCAATATTTTTCTAAGACTCAACTGAATGTACCTACATGTACTCGTAACTACAGAGTTCGTGTGCAACGGAGTTTATGTTGATTACGTGGGCCAATAGCAACGCAGTAAAATTTCCGGTACTCGTTTGTTAAAAAAAACAGACTATAGTAATTATTGATTTTTAGGGCGGGAAACAAACCCGCGTGTTTCGATTTACTGCTGGATGCCTAATCCACTCGGCCGTAATAAAAAGATTGAAGGCGTTAAACAATTTCTCTCCTCTTATTCTTATATTATGTTATTTTCAGATTCAGATAAATTTATTGTAAAACTGTGTTACATTAAAGATCTTTTATTTTAGGCCCGATTTTTCAATAATCATATTGTTACTGTTCATAATGCAGTGAGAAAGTAAAAATATCAGACTGATAAAATATTACCCGATACAAATGCAAAACAAATTAAATTTCGGTTTAAAAATAAAATTCGTTTTTGTTTTGAAAATCAAAAAAATCGGGTAATTATTTATCAGTCTGATATTTTTACTTGATGTTTGAAAAACCAGGCCTTAAAATGCCATAATATTGGTATTTAAAATGATCGACAAGCTCGAAAAATCTAAACAGTGAATTATTTTCTAAGATAAAAAATATAACAAAACATATTCTTTATGAACTTGAGCTCAGAAATTTGCTTTGGTATGTATTTCTGGCACCAAATATAACCCTGAAGATAAAACTGCAGACTGCGGTTTGACTACGTGGCTTATATATGACGTCCATTAGGCTCAACAGGAAAATTAGGCGGAATTGTCACTAGATATATACCTATTTAAGAGCTGACCCGATAAATGTTGTTTTGCCATATAAATTATTTTTGTGAATATTTTGTCTTTCAAATAAAAAATAAGTAACTTATTGTACGTGTGTATACCCATATGACGTATAGCATTCTGTCCTGGCAATAGCAAAGATTTAATCTCCGGCAAAATTGGAATACATAATAATGACCGAAAATGAATTAGGTCCTTAACTTTAGTGAGAGAAAGAATATAGTGAGAAGGACAGAAGACCGGCTTCGCTCTCATCCCTACTATGTGCTGTTTAAGGAGTGAGAAGTAACACCGTAACTTTTTTTGTGTAGTCATGTATTTCAGGCAAGTATAGGAATCTTTTCTAAGAATCTTTTATATGGAAAGATTCCTGTACTGTATCAGCCAGATCGTCCACTGCTAAATATAGCCTCTCTCATTAAAGAGGGTTTGCCAGAAATCCATGGGCCAAACGTGGGGGTTTGGCCGGTGGTATGGGAACCGTAGTTAAAGGTGACAATTTCTTGGAAGGCGCTGCTGCCGACCTTCCGGTGTTTTTCCAAAAATGGGGAATTATTTGTTGAAAAATGGACTTTATGACTGTTGATGATATATATATATATTCGAAAACCCCTTGCCGCCGCCGGCTTCATCCGTATGATATAGGTACTCCGCTGATTGATGCCTTGTTGGGTCAACATGGTAGTATCCCATAAACCTTTTTTTTTCTTTTTTTTTTTTTTTATGCCTAATAGGTTAGCCTTTGACCACTATCTCAACTGATGGTAAGTGATGATGTGGTCGAAGATGTTGTACAGGCTAACCTAGAATTACTGGCTCTCAAGGACAGCTGCCGGAACACACCGTTAGGTGCTTGGCGACAGATTTTCAACTTGAGGGTGGTAGCTAGCCAGGCGGGCATTCGCAAAGTGCCCTACCACCATGCTGTAACGACTGCCATCCTAAGAAAACAACCGGGACCGACAGCTTAACGTGCCCTCCGAAGCACGGAAGCGCTCAGTAGTAATGTCACCAGCGGTCACCCATCCAACTCCTGACCGCGGCGGACGTTGCTTAACTTTGCTGATCGATTCAGAATGGCTAAGCAAACTTCGCTACGAGCGCTTCAAAACCTCAGCTGTAGTGGTAATTATCGATATATAGAGGTTAAAGAAGCTTGGAAGCGCTCGTAGCGAAGTTTGCTTAGCCATTCTGAACCGATCAGCAAAGCTAAGCAACGTCCGCCTCGGTCATGAGTTGGAAGGGTGATATTACTACTGGGCGCTTCCGTGCTTCGGAGGGCAGGCTAAGCCGTCGGTCCCGGTTGTTGTCTTTGGATGGTCGTTATAACATGATGGCAGGGATGGTTAGCTACCACCCTCAAGTAGAAAATCTGTCCCTAACGGTGTGTTCCGGCAGGTGTCCTTGAGAGCTAGTAATTCTCTAGGTTAGCCTGAACAACACCTTCGACCACATCATCACTTAGCATCAGGTGAGATAAAGGTCAAAGGCTAACCTATCATGCATAAAAAAAAATGTTGTGCAAAAGCATTATAAAATATTAAAGCAATATATTCTGCTTCACTCACCCAGTTTTGGAGTGAATATGGCAGAGGATGGTTGACAAATTTCAACGAGGTTCCTGGAGAAAGAGCACGTAATATTGCATTGTTCACAAGTGCGAGCGAGATAGCCGAGTCGTGATAGCCATAGTTGCTGAACCAAGCCGTGATGTTGTTTTGAGAGAACGTCGCCCCCACTAAGGTCTCATAGCGTATCCGAGGTATATCCGTGGCACTCTGAAATAATAAATAAAATCCTGTGATAAGTGCTTAATTCGTCCAGCCGTTATAGAGTCGAGTGGTACAAATATTGTGTCTGTGTAGTAAAAGTTAAAGACAATGACAACTCCGAGCCAAGCGCGCCGCTGCGGCAACACTGGACCGTACCACACTCCTTTTGAATACAGTTTTTAATATTTACATAGAGAAGTAATAAAAAGTATGAAAAAATAAATTACAGGCACTAGAGACTTTTAAGAGCAGGTGGTCCTCGTGTTTATCCCTTAAAAACACATAAAAATTTTAAAAAAATATCTCAAAATGTTTGTTAGGACTAGCAGACGTCAACCCTAGGAGGTTGTTAGCATTTTACCAATAACACTGTATACACAAACGGGTACAGAGTTGAACGAACTTGACATTACACAAATACGCAGTTGTTTTTATTTCAGATATATATTTTAGACTTACCAGCTTCACATAAAACTTTCCCATATCCATAACGCCGATATCTGTTAACGTCATTCCAGGGTACCTTGAGGTTTTGAAGTAATCTTTGTAAGCGCTCATAGCTTTTGCTTCCAAGCTACCGTCAGTCAAGTTTACTTCCTGAGCGAGTATCGTTTGGGTGTTTCTAAACCCTTTCTCCAAAGTGAGATCAAGCGGCGGCAGCTCAGCGAGAAACTGCCAAGACCTCGACAGAATTATAGATATAACTATGTTAATAATGGGCCAAGTTAATTGTATAGAAGAAGTCACTTTGCTACGCCACGTACTAAGTGATAGTTTCATGAACATCGCTTTTATGTGATTCACTAGTAGTTTAAAGCCTCGGACTTTTTTTATGGGTTCGTTATCCACTGAAACACATAATATAAGTTATATAGGTTAATTATAGCAGCTTTTTTTTAGTATTTTTTTATGTTATTGTAACGGAACAAGCTCGAGGCCCACCTGATGTTAAGCTGTATCATCATCATCATAAGCTGATGGAAGGGCATTTTGCAAATACCCGCCTGGCTAGCATTGCCCTTCCACCATGCGATGAATCTCAAGCCCGCGGCTGGATTCGAACCATGGACCTGCTGCGCGGCAGTCCATAGCCAATGCCACTGAGCCATTACTTTGCAAATGCCCGCCTGGGTAGCGACCCCTTTCAAGTAGAAAATCTGTCGTCAAGCACCTAACGGTGTGTTCCGGCAGCAGTCCTTGAGAGCCAGTAAAATTATAGGAACATGAGACTTAACAACTATGTCTCTAGGTGACGGGCGCAGTGCAATTCATGACTTATGACGAAATGCATCTGTTATAGGCAGAGGTTAGTCCGCTTAACATCAGGTGGGCCTCGACCTTGTTCCGTCACAATAAAATGAAAATATAAAAAGTCATTGAATTAGGAAAATAGCTATTTTGGTCCTTCCAAAACGTAGTTCAATAATTTTCAATTTAGTAGCTGTAATTTCAATTAAATTTGTCCGAAAGAAAAGTGATTTCTAACTTACTAGGATTGCGGCAGTTGCCATTTTCCTGCAATTCGATATCTCCGCCATGGTAGGATCCATTCGATTTATATCCTTTGATTGCTTCAAATTCAGTATTATCTTCCGCACCTGCTCTAAAAAAAAATACTATGTAGAGTAAAGACATAACTGGTCGGCAAAGATATGAAGCAAGTAAAGGATTTGACTAACTTCATAAACACCTCTTCAAGACTGGTCACGGATAGTCCGAAGCTGGACACTTTCAAGGAGTCCCTTCTCTCTTCGAATTCTTTAAGCATCACAGGAAACTTGCTGACGTTGTCACTGGGCAGTATGTATGTAAGTTCAGATCCTGAAAAGGATTATATTTGTCTTAGTTGTTACAATGATAGCGAAGGCTATATATCTCGAACTTTAAAGGAATGTTATTTATAAAAATGTTGCAGGATTTACAAACACAATTTAAACTTTAAATTGAAAGTATTCCCAAGTTTGGTAATTATTTAAAGTTATTATAAAGAGTAATTATACATACCTACTTATTTATTAAATAATATTATTATGTTTAATGTACATTATAATTGTACTTATTATTATGTTTATGAATAATATTATTCATTATTAATATGTGTATAAATATTATATTATCTATGTATTTTTTATGTGTATGTACTCGTTTACCTAGGTCATATTGATAACAAAATACAAAATTAAGTTTATATTCGAATGACAATCATGCCTTTTTAATAACTAATCGTGCATATATAATGTAATATGTAATAAATATAATAATAACAAATACTTTTAAAAGTATCTTAAAAAACATTAAATAATATTTAAATAAAACACTTAAAAAAGCATAAAATTATATATCTAGTGACAATTCCTACTATAATACTAATCGTGATGAGTCTCGATCGTGCGCTCGGTGAGTCAAGACCTCCTGAAGATGCTTCGTTTAGAAGCGAAACTAGTCGGGTATTGTTCCGGTTAGGCTGTGTGATGTTTGTGACGTCACGTAGAAAACAGGAAAATTAGGCGGAATTGTCACTAGATATATAATTTTATGCTTTTTTAAGTGTTTTATTTAAATATTATTTAATGTTTTTTAAGATACTTTTAAAAGTATTTGTTATTATTAAATATGGATTTCCGCAAAGTAACGCCTGAATCTATTCATTGTAATACATATAAGTAGGCTTAGTAACTAGTCAGAACTTTAAAACAATATTATTCATTTCTTAGAGTCTTGGCTGAAAGTCAGCGATTTTGTCTTAGACAATAAGCATTATGCTGAGACAGATTCATTCAATACTACTGGACATCTCACTACCCTAATAATTATTAAGAAAATTGTTAATTATAATTTTATAGTATTAAGTTATATGATGTATTGTATCAATTACATAGAAGAAGAAAGTAAGTGACAAATCTGATATCATCATCATTAATCAAGAGATGAGCATAGTATCAGAGGCATAATCATCTTATATCAGTAATAAAACAGGTAATTATTGCAGAGTGGGCGTGGCTTTCAAATTTAAAATAGGTATATGTATCATGCATCTCTGACGCTTATGCGTATATTCCTCTAATACTTTTATCAGTCCCTAAACTTTCGTCTACAATCAACAAATGAAATTAAAGTCCTGAATTCTATTTCCGAATATATCTTATTTTTTAAATAAGGTGAGTGCTTAAGCAGTTAAAGGGGATGCTCATTGTATACGAGCCAGGTCACCATCCCGGTACCCCGCAAAATAAAACCATGGAATGCTAAGAATTAAGTAGTCTTTGGAATGTGGCTGTGGATAAGTAGATGATGGTGGCTTGTGGTAACTTTTGTATAGGATATTTTGAACATTATTACTTAGTTATTGCATTACTGTCAATAGGATAGAATTTTAACTGTAAATCGTGCATTCATGCAATACTTATTACTTTAAATATTTATATATTTTTATTTTAAACCTTACCAATATTAGTGTTTTCTTTGACTGTGGGTACAAAATCACTAAAGAATTTTGTGACTTCTTTGACATTGCAGTTGTCCGATTTAAGAATAGTGAGCTTGTAACCGATGCCGTAATGTTTCTTGAGGAAATACGGGGTTCCGTAGCACTGTAGTCGTCCGCCCGACATAATGGCAATCCTGTCGCCCAGCACGTCCGCTTCGTCCATGAAGTGCGTCGTCAAGATAATTGTACGACCTATTTGTAAAATGAACACAAGACGTTGATATATTTGTTCAATGAGACAAACAATGTACATTCAGTAGTAGCATGTCAGCTACTATGGTTGAATTTACTTTTAGAACATTGCATTTGTTGCCATACTGTATCAGCCTGATTGCCCACTGCTGAACACAAGCTCCCCCATCTTGCGGGGGGGGGGGGAGGGGTTGCCATAATCCCCACGCTTGGTAGGCGTCTTGGGGATCGCAGTTTAAGATATCAGTTCCCCAGAAGGCGCTGCTGCCTACCTTCCGGTATTTCACCTTTAGTCGCCTCTTACGACACCCATAGATAGAAATGGGGGGTGACATTCAAGCCCGGCACCCCACGGGGCAGGGCTAGAATGTTTCTTGCCATGCGTTAATGGATTAAAATGATTTAACATTATTATTTTCCACATATTAAAAGACCAACAGTTGCTTCGGACTGTCGTCAAGCACTTAGCAGTAGGTACCATTAATTGACCATATAAGCCAGTAACCAATCTAGAGTTAGCCTTCATTATATATTTGACCACAATATCACTCACCAACAGGTGAAATAGTGATATCATACTATCAATTGAACCAATTTTTTATCTATGTCAAAAAATGTATAAGTACAAAATATTGTACAAAGATGACTTTGCCGAAGGCATCAACGACAGGAAAGAAAATTTGCCCACAAGGTGCAGACTGCCGATAGAATCACGTAAGAGCGCCCTTGCTAGCGGCATGCTGAACAGATTTGTTTTATATATGACAAGTAAGCATTGTACCACAATCTTACATGACGGAAACTATAGCCTAAGATTGAGCATGTCTTGTTTGGAAATTATCCTTTCATTCATACTTAAAGACTACCAGGTTAACGCTTCGAAAACAAGAAACAAAACAGTGTGTGACAATCTACGGGATGCCAACCATATACGTATACCAACTTTCCATTCACCTTGTTGTACGACCGTTAAAGGGAGATGGCAGTATCATATTGTGCAAAACTGTAGAACCTTACTTCCAACTCTGAAGTCTAGATTTAGCAAGGATATTCTGGTTAAAGTACGACTCCAGATAGTTTACATAATACCACCTCACCTTTCTTCTCCTTTTGCAGTAAGTCCCAGAGAGCGCGGCGCGCCGCTGGGTCCAGCCCCGAGGTGGGCTCGTCCAGCAACACAACGCGTGACTGGCCGCACATCGCCGCGGCTACAGACAACCGACGCTTCTGACCACCCGACAGATTATCTGCTATTACATCCCGCTGCAATTCAATTTACGAACTCGTTTAAATCAACAAGTCCAAGTCGTTTTCTCATGACCAATAATTTTAATACAGTTGCTAATTAATAAACACATATCAACAGCACCTATTATGAGGCCGCTCTCAAGATTCCACATTGTAATAGCCACCTAAAGACCGCTCGTGGAACCTATCATTGGTTTGTGGTATCAACTGATGGCGAGATGCCTAATGTCGTTTTAAGATTTGTTTGTTAAACATCTAAGTATCTTAAGATGTCCATTGTTATCTAAAGCTGAGATTTGTTCATTAATATAGACCTTGATTTGGCATGATATTTTTCGAGCGATAACTAATTACATGCTTTTGTTTGCATCCGCGTGGGAAAATAGGTTATAATAGGTACATCTAAATATGAATAATAATTTTTAAGCAGGTTATTAAGCAGGTGTTACCTATGTCATTCTTCAGCACTTGTGCTAAAATATTCATCAGTTCGCAACACTTTTATGTGTTAAGAAGCTACACTGGCCACAATTTCACCTGGTCGATGATTGTAAGCACTTAACCAAGCATAAACTAGAATAGGAACTGGCTCACAGCTGCCGCGGAACACACTGATAGGTGTTTGCAGACAGATCTTTTACTTGAGGTAAAGCTATGCCGACTGCCACTCTTAGATAACTATAGGGACCAAATACGCCTTAATCTCAGAAATACAGAAGCGCTCTTGAGTAAATGCATCCAAGTCACAGATCAGAGAAACTAAAGGTAGATAGAAATATATGGTCCAGGTAATGACCGCAGTGAACATTGCGTAACCAGTACTTCGGTTAATAACAAGGTAAGTTTCAGTACGACCGCTTCATAAGACGGTTGCGAACTTAATTAATTGATTTAAATAGACATGATGTGAGAACGACAGAGGGTTACATATGTATATTTTGAACATCAAAACAGCGAATACCTACATATTAGAGGCCACAGCTAAGCAATTAATTGATAAAATAGTGAATGTGATCTATTCGATTTCAAATATTGACGACGTTTGCGTAGAGGACATACAAACCTTTTCTTCCAAATCCAGCAACTTGACGAAATGATCTATCTCTTGATTGATTTTGCACCGTGAAAGTCCTTTCAACGTCGAGTAGAATATGATATGTTCGGCCACAGTGAGGTCAGAGAACAAGACGTTGTGTTGCGGACAAATGCCGAGAGATTTGCGCGCAAGCTTTGTCTCTGTTACTATGTTGTATCCACTTATTATTGCCGCACCCGATGTTGGAGGCACCATGCCTATAATCATTGTAATTTAATCACTAAGACAAAAAAGCAACTTAAACCAACTTAACATAATAATTATGTGCAACAAGGGGTCAAGCTAACACAATACACGACACCAGTTTTAGATATAGGATTCATTTGTCTAATATAATCATACGACACTTGCGAAAAGCAAGGAGTAAATGCAGTACACTGTTAGCCTGTTTTTTTATTCCTGAAAGCCACCGCTATCTCGAGGTATCTCCGAGGGTTATAACTAAACGATCTACTAAGTAGCTACCAGGAAATCTTTAGGATGAGTGTATTCAAAAGTAAGCTATATGGATAATTTCCTCGTTGAAAATATATACTTTTCGTTGGTATAAATAACTTGGTGAAAGTAGATCGTTTCTTTTTGTACGTTGTAAGCCGAAAGCAGCTAACAGTTATTGAAAAACGAAATAAAGTATAACAATTTTAAATTAAATGAATTGTAAAATATCCTGTTTTTTGATTTGACAATTTTTGTACGAAACCTTTCTAGCGAACGGTGAAACCGAATCATTATTATGAAAGTTATGTAACGATTATGAATAAGCCCCGGAGTGGAGATAAATTGTTCTCAATTTAAAGATATTACTGTTAATAATAATGCATCACAAAACAGCGCTGTGCAGGCGACAAAAATGAGGTCTCTGATATAATTTTAATATCTATATGTATGTTTTATCCCATAAGACCAATTTATTAAATTAGAACATGTTTATAACTTACAATTGGTTACGAGTTGCTTTTAATGAGTATCAATTTAAATTCATTGTCATATGAATTCACCACTCAATTACGAACAATAAGGACGGTGGCTTAAAGTGGATTGTGCGTAACCGATTAATAAATAGACAAGCCGTCGACATTAAGTCCCATCAATACCACCAACGACTCTCAACATGCTTTATAATTGGAGAAATAGTAAAATATAATCCGTAGGTATATATAATTTAAAGACCGGTGGCAATGACAACGGATTACCATGCAGAAGGTCCTCGGTTCGAGTCCTGCGGCGTGGAAGAGCCACCATGATGGTAGGGAATTTTTCAAATGATGGCCTATCTAAAAAATCTAAAAACGATCACCCTTACGTATAAAATATGGCGCTAAGCAACCAACGATGCGTTCCAGCAGCTGTCCTTGAGAGGCAGTTCCCAATTATAGGTCCAGCCTGCTTATAATCTTCGATCACATACTTACCGTTTTGTGAGGCTGTGGTCAAAGGCAAACAGTAGAAATCATAATATAACCTAGGTATATTACCTAATAGTTTACTGTATTTTGTGACGAAACAGGGAATCAACTCAAAAACTTACACAACTATGTTTGAATCAGCCATTCAGTCATACCCCGATATCACCGCAGGTAGTAACGAGGTTGTGTAACATTAGAAGTATGGAGACTAGTAATTGACCGGTTTTTGCTTTCGCTCAGATGCTTAAGGCTAGGATATTCGAAATCAACCTATTTTTGGTTCACCCGTAAACAATGAAATATTCATTATTTTGATCTGAAAAAAATATATGTTGTAGTTCAATATGCTTGCTAAATTATTTTGTGGTTCAAAACACGATAATTACAACTTCACTCGATCATAAAAAATCACGAAAAGAGAGAAATTTTGATCGTTTTTTAAGTCATACGTATAATATATTAATCTTTTACTATAAAAAAATATGTCAAAAAACAGGCAATGATGTTTAGAAGAACATTTTGTGGTTACTTTTTCTCAAAACGGTTTATTTATTTTTAAATACTGTTGGGGTGATTAGGTCTCTTTTAGGTTGTGAACTTTGCGAAGGAAACAAACGTGTGCTCCGTTCAATATTTATTGCAAGACTAAATTTTGTTCTATATCGACTTAACATAAACCGCCCACCAAAGGACTCTATTAGTCCTTTAAAATGATTATATCCTATAGCTTTCATGCAACATAAGGTTTAATTGAATTAACACTTAACAAACTATTCAGTTTCGATTGGTAAAGCACATAACTTTGAAATGCACCGTTTCACTATATTGTCACCACTTTTTACACTGTATACTCTTGTGTAACCATCTTGCTCTGGGTGTTTGTCCACGATTCTTCCCATGGCCCACTTGCCTGGTGGTAAATTATCCTGTTTTATCAGTATGATGTCACCAATTTTGAATTCCTCTGTCCGTTTCAGCCATTTCGGTCTTTGTTGTAGTCGGGACAGGTATTCTTTTTGCCATCGGCTCCAAAAATCATTTAATAGCTTTTGACAATGCTGCCATCTTGACAAAGTGCTAATATTGACTTCCTTCAAGCTAGGACTGGGCACAGTAATAGGCGCTTCACCAACTAAAAAGTGTCCAGGTGTCAGTGGCTGCATGCTGTGATCAGAGGGGTCGATAGGACACAGTGGACGGGAATTTAGGCAAGCTTCGATCTCACACAGTATTGTGGTCATCTCTTCAAATGTAAGGTGAGCATGTAAAATCCTTTTCATGTGATACTTCATAGACTTTACTCCTGCCTCCCACAAGCCTGCGAAGTTTGGTGAGTAGGCTGGAATAAAATGCCATTGTGTGCCGTCATTTGCAAGTGTATCACTTATCTCTCCATCAAACTCCAAACGCGCTTCCTTCCAGGCATCAGTAAGTTCTCTATTGGCTCCTACAAAGTTTCTGCCTTGGTCACTCCATAAATTAGCACATTTGCCTCTTCGAGCGCAAAATCTTTTGAAGGCTCCAATAAATGCTTGTGATGTAAGGTCACCAACCAGCTCCAGGTGGATTCCCTTTGTTGCCATGCAAATGAAGATGGCGACGTATGCCTTGACAGTTTTGCCTCCTCGGCCCTTGTTCATTAAGATTTGGAATGGCCCCGCGAAGTCCACACCCGAATTTTCAAAACTTCGTGAGGGATTCACTCGAACTGACGGTAAGTCACCCATAATTTGCGTTTTAGGTTTAGCGTTATGTTTGGCACATATCAAACAACGGTGAATGCATTGTTTTACAAGTCCCTTTGCGCGTAATATCCAGTACTTGGAGCTGAGGTAGCTTAACATTAATTGAACTCCACCGTGTAAAGTTTTAATGTGAGCATCAGTGATAATTAAGGAAGTCAGCTTTGTATGTTTTCCTAATATTATGGGATGTTTACGTTCTTCGTCTATTGTGTTAGCATGTCTTAATCTTCCATACACCTTTAGAATTCCACTTTCATCCAAGTATGGATTTAGTGATTTTATTTTGCTTGTGCTCTTCACTTGTTTATTTTCCTTTAATGACTCGATTTCTTCTGCGAACTCTTTTCTTTGTGCTATTTTTATACAAGTTTTCATTGCGTCTTCTAGCTCTTTTGTAGTAAATGTCGCTTCCAAATTGTCTTTCTCTTTTATTGAATATAAAAGTCTTTTGCAATAACTCATTGTTCTCAAAAGTTCTGTCAGTGTATTAAAGTTTTCAAATTTTTTCGACATATCAATCTGTTCTTCGTTTTCTGTCATCACCAAAGTTTGTATTGTCTTCCGTTCTTCCAAATCTGTGGGTACGATGTTTGGTCTTGTGAACTGTATGTCTTCATTTGATAACCATTCTGGTCCGTTCCACCACAGATTACACTTCTTCAGATCGCTAACTAACATGCCTCTGCTTGCTATATCAGCTGGATTTAATTGAGATGAGACGTGGAACCAATTATTTTTGCTGACGTTTGATGTGATTTCCACCACACGATTGGCGACAAATGGCTTCCATCTAGTCGGTTCCCCAAATAGCCACGAAAGAACTATGGAAGAGTCAGTCCAAGCAAAAACTTGAGATGGTGGTATTCTCATTGCTTGTGCAACTTGTTTCAGGAGTCTCGAAAGTAGTAACGCACCGCATAGTTCGAGTCGTGGTACTGAAATTGTTTTTAGAGGTGCGACCCGAGTTCTTGCAGCAACAATTGAAGTTTTGTGAGTACCATCTTGGTTTGTTACACGGCAGTATACTACACCTGCATAAGATTTTACGGAACTATCGCAATAGCCATGGATTTCAATCAATTTTTTGTGTACATTGCACGTTCCTAGCCATCTGTCAAGGTGAATATCATTGACATTGGTTAAATCATGACGAATCTTTATCCATTCCTCTCTCAGTGATGCGTTTAGGTTTTCGTCCCAATTTACTTTCTCTAGCCAAAGTCGTTGAATCAGAATTTTCGCCATTACTATAGAAGGTGCAATCCATCCTAAAGGGTCGAATAATTTCTGAATATCTGAGAGGATACTTCGCTTTGTAATGATATCGCTGATAGGAGGTAAGTTCAGGTTATATTCAAATTGGTCGTGTCCGAGATTCCATTGAACGCCTAACGCCTTAACTACGCCATCGATTTTGAGATCTAAGTTAGCTTTAGTCGATCTTTCGCTAGGTTCTATGTATTGCATGAATTCAGCATTGTTTGAGGACCATTTCTTTAACTCAAATCCCCCTGTACGTAAAAGATTTCTTAAATCTTGACTGACTTTTATAGCATCCTGTAGTGAGTCACATCCAGACATGAGGTCATCCATGTAAAAATCTTCTCTGAGAATCCGAGCTGCATCAGGATATCTACTCCTTTCGTCATCTGCCAGTTGCATGAGTGTCTTTACTGCCAGATACGGCGCACAAGCTGTACCGAAAGTAACTGTCAATAGCCTATAATCAGACACAGGCTCTGAGGCATCTCTTCTCCAGAGAATTCTTTGGTAATCGACATGATCTTTGTGAACAAGAATCATCCTATACATTTTTTCTATGTCTGCGACAAAACAAATCTCGTGACTGCGCCATCTCATTATTAAACTTCTAAGGTCTTCTTGTAATATAGGTCCTGTTAAGAGCTCATCATTCAAAGATATTCCAGTTCCAGCGTCTTTGCACGAAGCATCAAAAACAACGCGAGTCCGTGACGTATCTTTATCTTCGCGAATGACGGCGTGATGAGGTAAGTACACCGATTTGTTTTCTATTTCATTATCAGGTACTTCTTCAATATGTTTTAGTTCTTTGTATTCTTCTATTACCTTTATGTATTCTTCTTTCAATTTTATGTCCTTGTTAAATCTTCTTTCTAATTGCATCAATCTCTTTAAAGCTGTATTTCTTGTGTCTCCTTCTGATGATTTTGGTTTTTCTAATTTAAACGGTAGCTTCACTACATATCTTCCTTCATTATTTCTTTCATGAGTTCTTTTGTATATATCTTCACATAGTTGTTCATCTATAGTATAGTTCCTCTTTGAATCTGTGTCTACTTCCCATATTGTTTTCAATAATTCATCCACATTTGATTCTTCTTGTGTAACGACTGACAAGGACTTCTCGTGTGCCTTAACCTTGACATTAGTTCCTCCCATAATGATCCATCCCAGGTTGGTTTTTTGAGCGCATGGTGTACCTGGTGGACCTTTGATTAGTCCTTGTTGCAACATGGTAGAATATTCATCTACTCCCAAGAGCAAATCCATGGTTCCTGATTCACAAAAACTAGGATCTGCCAGAGTCAGGTTCCTTAAGTGTGGCCATTCGCTTACTGACCCTGCTTTTGTAGGTATGGTTGTTGTCAGCTGTGCAGACATTATGTAGGCACTTAAAGGTAATTCAAAATCTGGTTCCCAGCGAGACAGAACTCGTATTTCGACTGCCTGTCGAACACGTACTTTCATTGAATCCATTCCGGTGACTAATATGTTCACCTGTTTACGTTCCAGTCTCAAGGCTTGGGCTGCCTTTTCACTTATAAAACTTGCTTGTGAGCCCGAATCAATGAGTGCCTTCAACACAGTGGTGTGCCCATTGTCGCCTTTTACTATTACCACTGCGGTAGCCAACAAACTTATTTTTCGATCGTTTTCTTCGTTAGACGCTATCGTTGTATGAACTTGTTTTTCTTCTACATCTGACTTAATTGATGACGGCGGCTGAAAGGGTTCTTGATGAGATTCCGACGCATCTGGTTTCTTGATTTTTGTAGTATTTGATTGATGTAGAAGTGTATGGTGGCGCCTCTTGCATATGCGACAGGACATCGACAAACGACACTTAAACGCCGAGTGCCCTGGAGTCAGGCAATTGTAGCACAGCTTGTTACTTTGTACGTATTGTGTACGTTCTAATGGTTGCATGGATGTAAACACTTTACAATGGCAGAGGGTGTGATTTTCCTTACACATGGGACAGCTCTTTTCTGTAGTGTTAACGTGGAAAACTCGTTCTTGAACAGTTAGCGGCTTTGCGGCTGATAACGGTGTGACTAGTTCCATAGTTCGAAATTTGGATTCAAGAAACTTTTGTAAATCTTCCCATTTTGACAGTTCTTCTCCACTCTTATTGTAAGCATACTGTTCCCACTCTTTGTGTGACTCTGAGTCCAACTTCTGCACTACTAGAAATATTATTATTGGATCCCAAGAATCGGTACATACTTGTATATTTTTTAAGCTATTTATAACTTCCGTGGTGGTATCCAGAATTGATTTCAATTGCACGGCTGTCTGTGTAGTACATTTCTTTTGTGCAAACAATCGCTTAAGTAAGGAATTTACGATAAGTCTCTTGTTGTCGTACCTTTGCGCTAATGTAGTCCAAGCGAGGTCAAAATTATAATCCGTCAACTGTATATGTCTGAGTAAGGCAGCTGCTTCACCGGTGATGCTAGTCTTCAAGTAATGAAGTCTTTGAACCTTGGCCAACGACGTGTTGTTATGCACCAATGACATAAATAAATCTTTGAATGCGGGCCATTCTTCATAGGATCCCGAAAATATAGGTAGTGATATGCGCGGGAGATTTATATTTGAACTCGAATGCATTTCTAAAGATGAATCTCTGCTTCCAGAAGAATGTCCTGCTTTTGCGGTCGCGTCAGAGGCCGCGAGTATGTCTTTTAACTCGCCTAGCATAGTCAAGTACATATCTTCATACACTAGATATTCATCATTGATAAAATACGACAGCTTTCCGCGCTGTTCACGGTTCGTACCTTTTATTAAATCCTGATGAGCCTTCTTGAATGTAACCCAATACTCCTCAATGCATTGTATTCGGGATTGTACATAACCTCTTGTCAAACGGTGTTTAGGGCACTTTTTAAGGTTCACTTGAGTTTTCTTTATTAAATCAGCGGTGTTTTCTAATACATCAAGTAATTGTTCACTTGTAGCCATTGTAAATAGTCTTATAACTTTCGTATAAACCAAACACTTCGTAAACAGCTCGTTATAACATCGCACAGTTCTTATCGCAGCGTTCTATTGTTCTCCAAACCAGTCCTTCGACATGTATGCTCGTAGCTCAGGTAAGTAACTATCCGGCGCGATATCGACCATATGTTGGGGTGATTAGGTCTCTTTTAGGTTGTGAACTTTGCGAAGGAAACAAACGTGTGCTCCGTTCAATATTTATTGCAAGACTAAATTTTGTTCTATATCGACTTAACAAATACAATATTATATAACAGAGCGCCCCGTCTGGCTTGATTCAGTCGTCTGTGAGACGTGTCTGAGGTAGGACCTGTGTCGCTTTTGCCGACTCCCTGCATTCCGTCACTAATCGATCGCTTTCCTGTTAGAGTTATTCGTTGTTCTTACAGTTTTAAAAATGTAGCTCATTTTTACGTTTTTATTATCACAGTATACACGTAACAGAAGTATAACTAATAAACATGGGTAGATTTTTTTGCTGTTTCTTTTACTTTGGTTTCCGTTTAGAGATACTTAGATCTAAAGGAGTATTTACAACAACAAAAAAACACACATGAAGAATAAGTACTTACATACCTAACTTTAAACTCGGTATTTTTGACCGAGCGAGAACTTAGTTCGAGCGAGTTGCTTCAATTTAGAAAAAAATGCTTTCGTATGTCCGGTTGTTCTCCTCTACAGGTCGCATTTCTTAACCGATTCCGACGAAATTTTGGGAGCAGGTTTGATAGCTCAATATTTTTTTTTAATCAATTGAGTTTTTGGTTTATTTTTCAAAATGACGGAGATATACATTATAAGGTGTTGAAAGTATGGACGCCTGCGCTAACGCCAAGCACTTACCTATAGTTGAGTTCAGCTATGTGTCCTTGAGAACCAGTAATTTTGCGTGGTGGTAGGGGATTATGCAAATGCGCGCCGGGATAGCAGTACCCTGTAGTAGAAAATCTGTCGCCAAGCACTTTCCTATCAATGTGTTCCGCTATGTGATCTTGAAAACCAGTAATTTTGCGTGGTGGTATAGAGGATGCGCGCCTGGCTAGCTACTACCCTCAAGTAGAAAATCTGTCGCCAAGCACTTACCTATCGATGAGTTCAGCTATGTGTCCTTGAGAACCAGGAATTTTGCGTGGTGGTAGGGGATTATGCGAATGCGCGCCTGGCTAGCTACTACCCTCAAGTAGAAAATCTGTCGCCAAGCACTTACCTATCGACGTGTTCAGCTATGTGTCCTTGAGAACCAGTAATTTTGCGTGGTGGTACAGGATTATGCGAATACGCGCCTGGCTAGCTACTACCCTCAAGTAGAAAATCTGTCGCCAAGCACTTACCTATCGATGTGTTCCGCTATGTGATCTTGAAAACCAGTAATTTTGCGTGGTGGTATAGAGGATGCGTGCCTGGCTAGCTACTACCCTCAAGTAGAAAATCTGTCGCCAAGCACTTACCTATCGATGAATTCAGCTATGTGTCCTTGAGAACCAGTAATTTTGCGTGGTGGTAGGGGATTATGCGAATCCGCGCCTGGCTAGCTACTACCCTCAAGTAGAAAATCTGTCGCCAAGCACTTACCTATCGATGTGTTCAGCTATGTGTCCTTGAGAACCAGTAATTTTGCGTGGTGGTAGGGGATTATGCGAATGCGCGCCTGGGTAGCTACTACCCTCAAGTATAAAATCTGTCGCCAAGCACTTACCTATCGATGTGTTCAGCTATGTGTCCTTGTAAACCAGTAATTTTGCGTGGTGGTAGAGGATTATGCGAATGCGCGCCTGGCTAGCCACTACCCTCAAGTAGAAAATCTGTCGCCAAGCACTTACCTATCGATGTGTTCAGCTATGTGTTCTTGTAAACCAGTAATTTTTCGTGGTGGTAGAGGATAATGCGAATGCGCGCCTGGCTAGCTACTACCCTCAAGTAGAAAATCTGTCGCCAAGCACTTACCTATCGATGTGTTCCGCTATGTGATCTTGAAAACCAGTAATTTTGCGTGGTGGTATAGAGGATTATGCGAATGCGCGCCTGGCTAGCTACTACCCTCAAGTAGAAAATCTGTCGCCAAGCACTTACCTATCGATGAGTTCAGCTATGTGTCCTTGAGAACCAGTAATTTTGCGTGGTGGTAGGGGATTATGCGAATGCGCGCCTGGCTAGCTACTACCCTCAAGTAGAAAATCTGTTGCCAAGCACTTACCTATCGATGTGTTCAGCTATGTGTCCTTGAGAACCAGTAATTTTGCGTGGTGGTACAGGATTATGCGAATGCGCGCCTGGCTAGCTACTACCCTCAAGTAGAAAATCTGTCGCCAAGCACTTACCTATCGATGTGTTCAGCTATGTGATCTTGAAAACCAGTAATTTTGCGTGGTGGTACAGGATTATGCGAATACGCGCCTGGCTAGCTACTACCCTCAAGTAGAAAATCTGTCGCCAAGCACTTACCTATCGATGTGTTCAGCTATGTGTCCTTGTAAACCAGTAATTTTGCGTGGTGGTAGAGGATTATGCGAATGCGCGCCTTGCTAGCTACTACCCTCAAGTAGAAAATCTGTCGCCAAGCACTTACCGGTCTGTTCCGCTATGTGATCTTGAAAACCAGTAATTTTGCGTGGTAGTAGAGGATAATGCGAATGCGCGCCTGGCTAGCTACTACCCTCAAGTAGAAATCTGTCGCCAAGCACTTACCTATCGATGAGTACAGCTATGTGTCCTTGAGAACCAGTAATTTTGCGTGGTGGTAGAGGATTTTACGAATGCGTGCCTGGCTAGCTACCACCCTCAAATAGCAAATCTGTCGCCAAGCACTTACCGGTCTGTTCCGCTATGTGATCTTGAAAACCAGTAATTTTGCGTGGTGGTAGAGGATTTTGCGAATGCGCGCCTGGCTAGCTACCACCGGTAGGTGCTTGGCGACAGATTTTCTACTTGAAGGTAGTAGCTAGCCAGGCGCGCATTCGCAAATTCCTCTACCACCACGCAAAACTACTGGTTTTCAAGGACATATAGCGGAACAGACCGGTAAGTGCTTGGCGACAGATTTTCTACTTGGGCGTGGTAAGTTGCTAGGCGGGCATTATGCTTTACCACCATGCTATCCGCCATCAAGCTACCACTCTCAAAGAAAAAATCTGTAGCCAAGCACCTAACAGTGTGTTACGGCAGCAGTTTTTGAATATACCTACACTGAAAATCCTATTTGAAACTAATAATGTTATTGTTCCCACTTCCCGTCATTCATATCAAATAATATAGGTACGTGCTAATAAACCTATAATTATCTAAACAGTGCGAGCGGTGAGTACTGCTCCCCCCACTCCCCCCCGCAGCGTATCGCGCCTCCGCATCACCGCATCCCCGCCCGCCCGCTGCACTATCATTGACTAACATAAAATACATATACCGAAATGGAATTCGGTAATCGTATCGCAATTATGCTAACAGATATATACCTGTTACCCTTATTTCATTACGGTATTTACCGAAATCGTATCGGTAAATACCCATACCGTAATATCCCTGCTACGTGGCTGCTTACATGTGCTCACCCTACATTTTAGAATCGTATTTCTACGGGCAAAGTGTTGTTTTTTTTTATCTTATTTATCAGTTATATACAATAACAAATAAAATAATTCCTTTTTATAAATTATAATATTAGCATCGATTAGTTTGTTGTATTTCAGAATACCTATGCCAAACTAAACTTACAAATCATTGAAAAGTATGCAATAACTTGTTTAAGTCATGCTCATCTAAAATACTCTATTTTCAACTTCCGCAAGTTATTTCATACTAACTAATACTAATTATATATTTACTCTATAGACGACCACACGCCAGTATGCAATTTTTCAGCTACCTTACTACGTATTGGTAACAAAAATAATAAAATAAATAAAGTCTAGTCCATTATTCGTCGTTTGCTTCGGTAAACGTTCTACACAATATATAAAATTTTTTGGATTGTTACTTATTTCGTTTACGACCTTAAGACCAATGACTTACGGACGGACATGCAGTCAGACATCGGGCACTCATAAATACGGCTCCGTTTTGCGTTTTGGGTTCGGAACCCTAAAAACAATGTATCCGAACCAAATCTAATAAAAATAGGTACTTATTGTGAAACGCATATTTATATTCTATAAGCGAATAATAATGTTCACAAGAACACAATAATGATTTAGATGCAGTTCTAGATTTAGTAGCAGATGCCTAAAGTTGATCATGTATTTTAGTTGCACTGTGACGCTAATAGCGTGCGGCTGGGGACATCGAGCGAGCGACCTGTCGCGCGCTGTGCGACTAGAGCGCAGCGCTGCGTAGTGTCAATAGCCCGCAACTCTCGGACGCTAAATTTGCCTACTTATTGAGAATAAACTCCCCTTAAGACTTTCCAACTTGCGCAGTCGCCAATAAATAACACAGACCTCATATATTTTATAAGGTTTATAAGGTTTTTATAAGGTAGGGTACAATAGATGAAGCTGATTATCTATTCCTAGCTGGCTGACTACCATAACGGTAGGAGTATGTGAAATTTGCATTGTATTTATCATGAACAAATAGCTCGTACTGGAATGATAAAAACCATCCTTCTGCTGAAATCTCAATCAGCTTTTTTAATTAAGATGGTTCGTATTTGTACTTGTAATAACTAACATTCTAGCTAGAGCAACAGCGAATAGTATATTTATGTCATATAAACATTTTCCTCTTCTCTCTTCTTACACGATCCAAAACAACTAGAGTCTACACTGTGAACGAGTTCTTCAGGGGAAGTAAAGACCATTCCTATTTCCACCGCCAAGCTGTGATGTTCGCATGCATTTCTCTACGTCATAATGAGGCTAATGGTAAGGGGAAAACACTAAAACGAGTTATTTTTAGGCACGTTTCCTGGAGTAAATATAGCGTGTTAAGCATTGAAATATATACATCCTGTAACACGTATCTTGAAGTTTGCGATCCAGGTTTCAAGTGCACCTTGTTAATTATAGACGGATATAATTAACACCCGGAACTACTTGAAAATTTTGAAATACCGAGATTTTCGAAAACTTTTTTACAGTTACAAAATTACAAATTTACGAGAGGAAAAATTAAAGTCATGTGCGGAATTCGAACCCGCGTTCATCCACAGCGTTTTTTGGAGTTGTATTAAATTCGTTTGGTACCAAACTTGGATTTTGCAGTTATTGCTAAGTTCGTACGAATGTTTTGATGGTCCATTTTTTCGAACAGTAATTAAAAATAAGGATTATAAAAGATTAAAAGCTATTTGCCCCTTCAAAAGAAGAACTACTAGTTGAGTCGAAAACAAACTTCGTTAGCTCGCAAATATTATCATGTAATAATGTTCAGGCAGCGTGGCGTCTATGGATTCGGATTCATGCACGTCTAGCTAAATAAATGACCGCTATATGCACAAAATCAACTGGCCTTACCTTTTTTAAATTAATTGATTGCCTCAACTTACTGGACACTTCATATATATACATAAATATATTTCGTCCCTCATGAGATCATACCGATCTAGTACAATTATCCCAATAAAGGCTGTTTATTTTCATAAATCAAACATGACATGACAATGCCTTGAACTTTGTACAAAAATAGCTGATGACATTGACTCCCTTTACTAGACTGATAAGCCCAGTAAACCGTTGTTTCACATTGTATAATAACTCGTCACTGCTAAGATATGTATCGTAAATGACGTCTCGAGTCTCAAAACCGGTATTACCTGTTAACATGGATAATGTTGTTGTTTTTCCCGCACCGTTGTGACCCAGTAACACTGTTATCTCATTCTCGTAGATTCTTAGATTGAGGTTGTCTACTGCTTTCTTATTCTCTTTGTACATTTTTGTCAGATTCTGAAATAAAATAATTAGTTATAATCTATAGATATAAATAGACACAAAACTATGTTTGCACACAGTAGTTTTTTTTTTTACCGGCGGTATGCCTTTATTAAACAAAATACTATGAACTATATACAACACTACAGCTACTACAATAAAAGTATATAATACAAATAAAATATAATAATATATAATAATAATAATAATAATAATATATAATATATAATAATAATACAAATATATAATACAAATACACAGTAGTGGTTCGGGTACCTCACTCAGACCCCGTTTCACAGCAGACGAAATTAATGAAGGCAGTTCAAAGTAATTCTTGTTAGTCGTACTTGTGATTAATTATCATACCATAAGCGTGGAATAGGTTTAACTACCTACTACAATGTATATTACAAAAACAGTGAAAGAATACTTACAATAATATTGACGCCAGTGGGAACACCTTTCGGTTCTTCATCATACACTACTTTTAGAAGAGCATCGTTGTGTTCCAAATAAGTGCCATCTTTACCAGCAATATCTACAAAAAATAATGTATCTTTAGTTGTAATGTTTTATTTGCTGCGTTTAACTAACGAAGTATTATTAAAAAGAAACGATTAATCTACTATCAGATATCACATTTTTTTTTTAATGTTCTTGTGAAAGAACAAGCTCGATGCCCACCTGATGTTAAGAGGACTAACCTCTGTCTTAACAGATGCATTTCGTCACAAGTCACGAATTGCACTGCGCCCGTCTTCTTGAGACATAGTTCTTAAGTCTCATTTGCCTGTAATTTTACTGGCTCTCACGGACTGCTGCCGGAACACACAGTTCTTGGCGGCAGATTTTCTACTTGATGGTGGTCGCTATGAGTCCTGCTGCGCGGCAGTCGATAGCCTGAGCCATCATTGCTTCAAAAATACAATATCTTATCAGAGTAAGTGCTCGAGCTGCATATTACATAAGTACTCGTAGAAAAACAAATAGACAACTGTCATCTTTAAAATGTAACTGTATTACACAATATTACATTAAACCCAGGTCAAGACAAGGTTAATAATTACACATATATTATCAGAAACTCTCATGCAAAAGGCAAAGGTTAGAAGTTAATTCGCTACCAATAGTAGTACATATTATTAAATCGTTTTTGCTGCAGTGATAGCCGGGCGGTAATAGCGGTATCAACCGGTTTAATAACCTAAAATGGTGCCGACAAGCATTACCTGTTACTTGCACACATACAGCTATAGTGTGCAAATTTCGGAACGGGTAATAAATGGTAAGGACTGCCGTGCCGCATGCTTGAGCTTCACATCATGGTGAAAGAGTATTTTGCGAATGCTCGCCTAGCTAGCTACCACCCTCAAGTAGAAAATCTGTTGCAAAGCACCTAACATTGTGTTCCGGTAGCAGCAATTGAGACCCAGTAAGTAATCGTGAAATTACAGGCGCGTGAGACTTAACAACTGTCTCAGAGTGATGGGCGCAGTGCAGTTTGTCACTGATGAAGAAAGTCATCTAAATCTGAAGATCTGTTATAACAGATCTACTACCTATAGGTAGAGGTAACCGCTTAACATTAGGTGGGCTTCGAGCGTGTTTCGTCACATTCCGAATAGAAAAAGTAACTTCGTTTATAGCTTTAAAACAGCGTAAATTCGACGTTGTTGTAATACATAATGTCTCCGGGTTCAGAAAGATTTATTCATATTTGTATATTTTAAGTTTGGTTTAAACCGGAATTTCAAGTCATAAATAAATATTATGATTAAAGTTTAAATATTTGACATTATTCCGATAAACACTCAGTTTTAACATATTATCTATGATCAGAGAAAGTTCACTAGTCAAATTTATTTTTAATTAAAAGGTATTTCAAACGTTCGGACCTTGGCAAAACGTCGGAGGGATTTTCTATGGTTTACATATTTATGTGTATGTATGTTTTGCGTATAATGTATGTAGATATATTACATGTTAAGTATAACCGGTAATATTATAATTAATAAAAAAAAAAGCGAAATGGCGCCGCTACATACATCTCACTTGAATTCTATACACTCACTATGGAGTGCAAGTGAGATGTGATGATTAGTGGTTCCTTCTTCATTTATTTAATTAACTAGGTTATCAAGAATAATACTGTCGAGGTGTGGCATAACAGGCTTAACCTAGATTTACTAGCTGTCGAGGAGATATGCCGGAACACATATCTCCTTAACAGTCAGTAATTCTAGGTTGCAACGGCAGTTGGTTTTACTCAAGGTTATTAGCTAGACAGGCAAATCAATTTCATTAAAATCTATGATACTCTAAGAGAACTTGAGAGATTTTTTCTGACGTTGACGACGAAAAGAGGTAAACTGATCCCAACACTATACCAAAGACATCTTGGTGCTCTAGAACTTTCAAAAACCTATATGTAGTATAGGTTGCCCTCCAGAACTCATTTAATTCATAAATATGAGTTTCAGTCCCCACAACCTATAGGTTTCCGAGAAACGTTTAGCACCATTAACAACATTCATCTGCATTGGCAGTTTTTTATCATAAGAAATTTCACCTGGTTATCAAGAAGATACCTATTTATTTTGTATTTAAAGACTCGCAGGTTGTTTTCGGGAGAGAGAAACGCTCTCACAGTATTTCATATATAAGCCATTATACACATAATGAGCGCTGGAATAAAAGTACCATGTATGTAGGTTTTCTGCGTCTTGTTTTCTGATAAAAGAGAAATGAGTCAATACAGTTGCGTAGATTGATCGCACATTGTCCGATATAAAGTCGATGAGCTGGCGACTGTGCGTCTATATTCAAGGCCAATAAGCTTTGCTCAATTATCAATAGAGTCCAAGGATTCCAGCTGATTATTATCAGTGCCATGGAATACTGCAGCCATCTCTGTGATGGCTGCAGTATTCCATACAAGACTGGAATTATGCACTTCAAAGAACTCTATCTCACTACATAAACCCTGGACTGAATGAAAAATTCAACATTAAATTTGAACGTAAGTGCAAACCCGTGTCTTCTCCCTGGCTTCGTCGGTGATCGATACACATACAAGCACATTTCAAAGGCCAATAATAAAAAGACCCAGCGGTCTTTAGATAATTGAACCTGACCAAATTGGCTTCGCCCTATGAGGAGACTGCGTGTAGGGCCAAGTTCATTCTGTGTATCCAATGATGGATGGTTTGAGCATATATTTTATATGGACTAAAAAGCGCTTGTAGCGTAGTTTTCTTAGCCGTTCTTAACTGATCAGCTAAGTTAAGCAACGTCCGCTGCGGTCATGGGTTAGATGGGTCACTGCTAGTAACATTACTACTGAGCGCTTCCGCGCTTCGGAGGGCACGTAAAGCTGTTAGTCACGGTTCTTGTCTTAGGATGACAGGCGTTACAGCATGGTGGTAGGGTATTTTGCGAATACTGTTGTCAAGCACCTAACGTTGTGTTCCGGCAGCTGCCCTTTGGGGACAGTCATTCTAGTTTAGCCTGAACAACATCTTTGACCACATCATCACTTACTGTATCAGACGGATCGTCCACTGCTGAACACAGCTTCCCCTATGTAGGGGGTATTTGCCATAATCCCCACGCTTGGCAGGCGGCTTGGGGATCGCAGTACAAGATGGTATAGTTCTTAAGAAGGCGCTGCTGCCCATCTTCTAGTATTTTTACCTTAGTCGACTTTTACGACACCCACACGGGAAGAAATGGAGAGGTCCAATTCTAACCCGGCACCCGACGGGTACATAATCACTTACCATCAAGTAATATAGTGGTCAAAGGCTAGCATGTCAAATATATATTAAAAAAAAGAAGAACGTAGCAGGTAAAACTGACCTTTGAGGTACCCCTAGCATTTGATTGCTAAATTGATAGAAGGAACGCTTAAGGACTTTATTAGGGATAACTCGTAACAATCTTTCATACGGCGTACGAAAAAGGTGGACCACTTGACTGGTTTCAGCAAAACCTGT
This sequence comes from Plagodis dolabraria, assembly GCA_963854805.1. Taxonomy (NCBI): domain Eukaryota; kingdom Metazoa; phylum Arthropoda; class Insecta; order Lepidoptera; family Geometridae; genus Plagodis; species Plagodis dolabraria. The sequence continues at coordinate 16,319,038 of OY978447.1, read as the reverse complement.
ACTGTGAGTCACTGAATTATTCATTTGCCAGGAGCGGTTTGTTCCATACACGTTTCACAAAGTATTTAAGTGATTGATATACGTTGAAATGCTACTAGATAAAGTAAAGCTTTTATGGTATTATGGTGCGTGTCTACGTCATCGTCGCTTCATGTTGATGACTGCGACACGGGTTCAGTGACAGCGGTGCAGCCACGTGCAGGTGATAGCCACGACAACGCACAGTTGGAACTGGTTTTAAAAAACTCAAACTGGACCCATTATATGATGCGTTTTATATTTTATCTTTTTGATTTATCATTCTTAGCGTTTAAGACCCTAGGTGCTAAATAGCTTTACATGAACAGATTTTGAGCAAACTGTAATTAGTTTATAGCAGTAAAAAAATTATATGTTTATCTTGATCACATTATCTAAGGCCAAGATAAGTCTGAAACACGTTATTTCATTAATTAAAATTTTCTCGATTCTCGTATAAAATTGCAAAGTTAACTCAAAATTACGCTTGTAACGTAAATATCTTTATTTACGTATGAATTTGTATGAAAATATATTAATAAAAAAGCAAAACCTTAACAAGAAAGTTACATTTCAGATTTTACCTAAACTGATCGCGATTTCACCATTGCTGCTGCTTCTCTTTCACTCCTACGCAGTACGATAGTGACAAAATTTCAGCATTTGACAGCGTCTTAAGAAGCTTATTGAACTCCATTAATAACAATAACATGCTTAAAAAGTATAACTATATTATAGTTTTATTTTATTAAATTTAATTATAAAAAAAAAAACACTACTGTGTATATTATGGACAAAATAGTAATAAATAAAACTGAAATATGTATGCTTCCTGCCCATCATCTATCACATTTAAATATTAAAAAGCGTTAGTGAAAATCGGACACAAACGAAAAATATTCGCATAATATACTAATGACAGTTTTGTCCTTTTTCAGGCCTTGCCGTAAGCAACGCGAGTCGACTGTCTCGCGGGCTGCCCTGAGAGCCGCGTCACTGACCTCGTAACCTCGCGTAGGCACAGCATTTTATTTTAATTCGTCATGTCATGACGCATATTGTTCAATATGCAAATTCATAGGTGGTACTACTCAAAAAAAGGGGGGCGATTCCCTGATTTTAGTTCACGTTGAGGGCATACTTCTCTTTAGAAGATAATTTTTAGTATCAAATAATATGTGTTCTGTACGGACGTCGGAGGTAAGTATTGGAAAAAAATCTGTGCTGGAGGTTTTTCCGCAACTGCTTGATTTATAGCTAGGTATAAATCTGATGTGTAAAAATTAGTTTGGAACTCGTTTCTACGATACGTCTTTAAAATTTTAACAGTATCCATGTAAAAAAGTATTATTTTCTCTGTTTTCGCGCATTTAGTACAAACGAAAGGTTGTAGCCGTCACGATCTACGCGGATTGAGATTGAACATTATTTAACTTAAATTTTGCATTATTCTTCATTACAAAAAATTAGGAAATTGATCTGAATCGACTCCTTAAAAAGACAGTAAAACCCCTATTATTTGCCTAACAAACAAAACACCCAATTAGTTTACCTAAGTAGTGGCCTATAAAATAAAAATGTAGTGGGTGTGGCACGCTGTTCGTTCGATGCTTCCTTGCTTTTTTGTCGGCTAATAGTATAAGCCAATAAGTGGATGTAGAAAACGGTACAGTTAATTTAAAACAACAACACACAGATCACAGGTTTTATGCGTTTGATAAGTTAAGCGAGTTATAACATGAAGAAATAATGTATTATAGCATGGTATGTGCGCCTGATATGTGTTAGAAAGGTATGAATGAGTAGTGAATTGATGCGCAAAACTGCTCAGAGATGAGGAAAAATACATGATGTGCCGAATACACTAAGCTATGCGATAAGGGCAGATGAAGAGTTATTTATTCGTATATGAAGAATCCGAAGCTTTTTAAACACATCTTGCCATTTTGATAGCATTAAAATGTTTTTAAGAATCGTCTTGTATGGGTCATTGCAACAATGATAATGTTTATTGCTTTTAACAGTTTTTATCATTAAATGTTTATTCATTTTTTCTGCTATCATGTTTAAATATGCTAATTAGATTAATTTAATAGGCAAAAAAGTCAGAAATGAATATTCCCATCTGGAATCCTTATCACAAAAATAACATTATTATACAGTAATGAGAGAAAATGTAAACACAACGAATAAAAGATTCAGCCAAAGGGAAAAGACGACCATATAACATATCTGAAGCAAATACAGACGCATTTGAAGTACGGCAATGTTAATTATGACAAAATTAGGATAGACAAAAATTATCGGCACATTGCCACAGCATCCATTTCACCCTTCTTAGTTCTACAAATAACTAAAAGTTAATTAAATCTATCAATTTATTTATTGATTTAATTAACTCGCGTGTTCATCGCGATATCGTGTGGTTTAATATTTTCTATGCGAGGTTTACATGCAGATGGATGTTAAAGCATTTAGGTGATTACATTTATACTCTGATAATATCGTCCCACTCCAAATAAACAACATTTATTTGGAGTGGGACGATTTTTTCTGTTGTTCTATTGAGCTATTTTTAAAGAATTCATCAAGAGTATAGTAACATTTTCCGAGCAGTATGTTTTTAAGGCTTTAAGAAAAGTGTATTCATTATCTATATACTCTTTAATTGTACTGGTAGTTTATTATATATTTTTTAATGTATTTGTGACGGAACTAGCGCGAGGCCCACCTGATGTAAAGTGGACTAACCTCTTCCATTTCCATTTATCACAAGTGACGAATTGCACTGCGCCCGTCATACTCAGACATACAGTTGTTAAGTCTCATGTGCCTGTAATTTTACTGGCTCTCAAGGACTGCTACCGCAACTCAGCTCTTAGATACTTGGCGACAGATTTTCTATTTGAGGGTGGTAGCCGGGCAGGTGAGCATCCACAAAATGCCCTTCCACCATGCGGTGAAACTCAAGCCGGCGGCGGGGATTGAATTATGGACCTGCGGCACGACAGTCCATACCTATTACCGTTTTGCCATAATTGCTTCAAAATATATATTTAAAGCCCATTGCGTTTGGATAAGAACTATATAAGTACTAAATAATTAAAAGTTATTCTTAGCACCATTGCGTCGAATTTCTCTAATATAATCATGAAATCTTTCTACAAGGTCTGCTATCAGCTCATATGAAATGTAACTACAGAACTATTACCTGTAATTATAAGGTCATTTGATTTCCAAAAGCTCTTAGTGAAAGGGAAGTACCAAGGCAGCGGTACACCGTACAGCCCGGGCCGTATCTTCTCCACGTACATGGCGATCAGCATGTACAAGATGGTATCCAGTAGAAGCATCAGCACCACGTGCCCTGGTTGAAACTGGTCGTGGTATGATATCGGAGAGAAAAATTCGTCCCACTGCAAACCTGAACGGAAAAAGATGAACGCTTTAATGTATAGTAAATGCTCGCCTCCTATTATACGGGATGGGAATAAAATATGTCCGACGAAACATGGATGTTGAGACATCTCTGTCTACGGCTTCGGGGACGCAGCCAGGACGACTTAAGAATGGAATAAAGGTATTTGTTTGCTAAATTGATATTCTCATACGTAGCACGTAGTATTGATATATAGGCTATAGATCGATATAGTTAAACTATGTATTTACCAAAAAAAACAAAGCCTTTTTTGGCAGATAAATAATAATAGTAAAATCTTTATTTGTTGGAAATGGCAATACAATACAAAAATAATGCGCCGCGATGCAAGCAATTATTGTTGCTAGGTAAGTACCTAGGTAATGAACGTTGTTTATTCTATGCTTATTGTTCAGAGACGTCTGTATGACGTATTTTGTTGAACATAATAGGGTAGTTGACTCATTGTCTACCTTATCCGACTCATGTGGAGTCGGCAAAATATGTCTATGTAATCCAAAAGCATATTAAGGTATGTTTAAGTTTGAGAGGTGGCCACGTATTTATTTAAAAGCTGTCATACATACACATTTTAGTACAAAAAGAAATAGAAGTATCTTTCTTTTAACAAGTATTGTATGGGCATTTTCTCTCAATAAATGATTATTATTTTTATTTAAACATTAACAATTTGCACTGATCGCATTTCGATTAAAATCAATTTGTGATCGTTTATCACCTTTACAAAGCAATTTGGTTACAACTGGCAAATCATTTGCTTACTAAATGCGCTATTATTTTAGAATAACGTCATTTCCGGCAACAATTAGTTATAAGATCATGTCACACATTAAAATTCACATTTGCTTAAAAAAAATATAAAAGTAATTAAATGTGTCAGAAATAAAACACCACATTAACTCCTAATTTCTTACTGTCATTGTCGGTTACTAGATAGTACGGTAGTATTAGATGTATAAATATGATTAAAGGTAAAAGATGACTTTTAAATCATCTTGATTGTTCCTTTTGAATTTAGGTTTTATAAGCATACTAAATTATGTTTGCATAAAATATTGAGTAGACTTACAACTATTCATTATTGCTCTGTGAATATTGGTTGCTGATAGAGACATAAGGATAAAATTATCTGATTTCCTGCCTATTTATTCGCACATCATATTATTATATTCAAATGAATTGTGCAACCGTTTAGATATTCTTATATATTTGATTAGTACAAAGTATCCAAACAGTGCGACGTGTATAATATCAGTACAAGGTTCAAGGTGACGAAATCAACTATTTACCTCGACCGTTTCCTTCACACCAGACGAGCATTTGAAACGCAAATCCAATAGCCGTATTAGAAATGAGGCTCAGCACGAATTTAGTCGAAAGCTGAATTTGCCCGTACAGCATTTGAGTAAACATAAAGACAGCATATGACGCGAACCATATTAAACCCATGAATGATGCCGCAGAATTAGCTGAAACAAATAAACAAATTTTAACAAGATTAATTTATAGTTGGTAGCAGGCCTAAGAAACAAGAGTTCGTCTCGATGGGCCCCACCAGATTGTGGAATATTCTGCTTCGACGTTCGATGATGACAAGTAAGTAGTGCATTTATAACAGTATTAAGACGTGAAGGACAATATCGCAAGTGAAATTACTGGGGAAACTATAGATAGTGCCATCCAAGAAGAAGCGCCCCTGTCTTTTTCAACAGAGGGAATCGAGTGGCACTAGGGGGTCTGAACTAAGCGCCAGTCGAGAGCTGACTCACAGTTCAATGCACACGAGTACGCGTCTTCGTGGATGGCACTACCTATAATAACTGAATGACAGGCACAGTGTCACGCAGAAGGGTAAGCGTTCGGATCGGACGTCTACCTTCACGCAGCCAAATTATCCGTCTCATCTATTATTATAGAAAAAGTGCCGTGTCAGTCGGCATTAATGCAACAATTATATCACTGAAATGCCATTTGCCATGCCATGAAGCTCCGTTGTATGGAGATTGGAGGTGATTGTCGTCTATTGATAAGGCGGTCGTAAGTTAAAAGCTTGTTGCGGGATTGAGCTTCTTGATATCATAGGGATAGGGCATTCATTATACGCTGAAGTCCGGCTTACTGCCATTCTATTGGCTTACCCATCTTTTAAAATCATCACTAACCAACACTAGAGATAGTGTCTTAAATCAAACGTATACAGTCATCAAAAGCGTAATATCGGACAGTTTCTTTTACCATCCCAATAAAATACTTTAGACATCGAAATTCAAACTAGCTTGACCTAAATGGTCAAAAACGTGTATGATAGATAAATGATACATAAAGTCAAGGTTTTTGACATATCGATCGTGGTGTAACGGTTTGGAAAAAATAAAATGATAATTAGGTTTCTCAGTAGTATATAAACAAGGTTTCTAGTTTAAAACTTGTTATGTACCTATATCATATCATCATTTGCAGCGCTCGTAGCGTATCTCGCCTACTCGTTCAACAAATCGGTTATTGATCCTTTTGCCGTGACACGGTTATTACTGAATTACCGCTTGTGGCATTTACTACTACTACCACTGTTTTCGAAAATAGTATATGTATTTTTATCTAGGGCTTCGGAGTGCCGAAGAAAATCTGCCGCCAAGCATCTAACGGTATGTTCCGCTAGCTTCCCTTTAGAACCAGTAACTCTAGGTTAGCTTGAAAAACATTTTTACCATAAGGTGAAACAGTGATCAAGGGCTAGCTGATCAGCTATATATATAACATAATACTTTTGTATCGCATAATATTTGTGTTCTTAGCATTTATTATCTTTATAATTATTGTAATCATCTTCGCCTGGTAGAAAGATAAGTACACTTGTTTTCTCAATCTCTATTTATCCATCGTTTCTGCATGTTCAAACATCACAGTATATCATTTTCGGCCTATAGTTACTACATCTTAATCAATCCACGTTCCTCATTCTCTCTCTCTCTCAAAGTCACACCACGTTTCAAATCTCACATTTCAGTAGCATATTATATTGGATTTTGTCTTTACTCTGCCAAAACTAACTGATACACTGACATAAGTAAGTATATCATCATCCTTCGCTTAGCCCTAGTACGTAGGATCGGTACAACAGGTTTCCTCTAAAAACACACAGAACCACAAAGGAAGACTGTTGAACATAGAGCACAACATTATTTTTGGAATAGAAGACAATAACAATTTAGAAACAGTGATAACAGCCAATATTAGACCACGCACGCTAGTTCTTTGTGGATTTTTAGGACACCGGCACGTTTAAGATATCTAACTGAAATGTATGTCACTGTAGCTTAGGATACGAGTATTATTATGTTTAGATAATCCATGTATTATAATAATTAGACTACTAATAGTTAGGAACTTTTAAAACTTAAGTTAATTTTACCGCACTATTGTGGAAAACTGTGAAAAAAAAACAATAGTTTTAAACATTTTTCTCATGTCTGCAAATACCCTAAAAATTAAGGTAGCAAGAAGTTTTGCAGTTACAAAATAATAATAAGATTATGTCTTCAAATCTACTAAGATGTATAAATTATGATAAAATAGTAAAAATAAAAGTTCACTAGATTTAATTTTGGCACTCTATATTTGCTAACAATATAAATAGGTACTGCGCACACATACACAAGGATGATACAAAAATGTGTCTTAATGATTAATTAAAGAAGCTTAATAGTAATAAATGAACTCCACCCGATATTCTGATCGAGGAGCATCAGATAAATCACGTATGTTAAGTTATTTTTTATAATAAAATAGCTGTTTTCTTTTACTTAAAATATACACGGGTAATATATGTATATACACGGGTGTAAATGTATTTAAGTATAACGATGTTATCAGCCTTCGCTTTCAGCTCGGGCTTACAAACATCAACTCGAATGTAATAACCTATTTAAGATCCTTGTATGTGAATGTACTGTGAAGTGTGAACGTAACGCACATTTTGGTGTTCAGGGAAAAAGTTTGCATGTCCTTATAAAAATAATTCCGACTCCACTCAAGCTTGGCCTAAGGCTCAAGAGAATTCTATAAAATTTAAAGATCATTAAACTCTGGTCCAATCATAATACGATAACGCGTTGATACAAAAATACCTGTTTAAGGTTGACCCACTATCCACCTATACAATACCAAACATGGTAAGTAGTCTTGGTATTAAATACTTATTGACCTCGTGACTCTGTCGCCAAACAGTTACGAATATCACTTATCCAATACTTTCCAATCGCTAAAATAAAATATTATCGTCTTACGTCTTACACTCAAGCATATGTTCGAAAAAGGGGGTTTTCATTTCGATGTCATTTCACCAAATTCATTATTGTTATAGTTTTATAATAAAGTACTTACCTCTCGAAAAAAACACGCTCACCATAAAAGAAAAAGCAAGTGACACAATTACGAACAAAATCATGAAAAATAATAGAATGGACCAAGGAGTAAAAGTCAACACAGAAAACCATTCCCCACTCGACGTTCGACTGATTGGTATCTGAAACAAAGACATTGACACATTACGCATGCTGCAAGTTCATGTGAAACACGGAAATCGACACTTAATGAATACAAGAATATCATTAATTTTACTTGTTGCGAGACTAGTTGGTATTTAATCTTCATGTGAAGAACAAGTTTTTCGGTACATATTAGAATATGCGCACTAATACACCGTTAAGAGCAATTTGGAATACACCCAATGTGTTCCGTACCTAAGAACTTTCTAATAAGACATCGGTCACTTTATTATCTATATCTTGGCATGTCCTCATATTGCGTGATATCTCGTAAGGCCAAGTTTTTTTTGTGATAGTTGAATCAGTGATAGCTTAGTGACCCCTCCGCAACCTTGCGATTCGCCACCCTTAAGTAGAAAATCCGTAGCCAAGCACAATATGTATCTTGCAATCCAGTAATTATAGATGTAATTTGTTAACACCTTATATCCAATCATCACTTACCATCAGGTGAAATTGTAGTCAAATGCTATTCTATCAGCAATAAAAATATATTTCAAAGATAAAATAATGATTTGAATTGACTAAACTTTTACTACTGTAACCTTTAGTATAACCCTTCATAAATCTTCTACTGCCCATATTTAAAACATCAGACTGAAAGCACGGCTTTTATATTTGCGTATCTTTTTTATTCCAGTAGGTAATAACCGACTATGCGTGGCAGCTGCCAGTTAGCCGGGTAGGCCATCGCCCATGGATCGTAAAGTAATTAAGGAATAGCATAGCCACTTATTTATTACATTCTAGTCCAAAAATGTGTATACCAAATTAGAAACAAAAATATATCACCTTAAATAAAATGACCATGAGAATTGCAGAAACAATCAGGAAGGAGAATTGTTTTATGAACCATGCCACCCAATGTAGCCACGATGGAAGACCCATGATAGCCATAGTTTCCTGCAAATAACAACCTCTAGTTAAATATATATATTTTTCATCACTCCAGCACGATTCACAGGGAAAACACTAAATCGGTTATTACTGCGAGGGAGAGGAAAAGTGATTCGTTCTTAACTTTTGGAGTAAATAATCTGACACTGAAAGAAAAAACGCGATGAATGGTTCATTTCATACATTAAACCTATGAGCTCAAATGAAACCCCTAAATTGCACTTTTTTGAGACACCAGACACAACTTGATGGCAAATAATAACATACATAAATATAAGAAATATATTTATTTACTTTTCTAGAACTGTCATAATGTGTTATTGGTAGTAATGATATGCAGAAAAAACCTCGAACGCAACTCACAAAAAAATAAACGTAAAATGAAAGTGCGGGAAACTAATTATCTGTATTACATACTCTTTGGCAATTTTCTCACTTGTAGAGGTGAAAAGTTGTATTGCATGTTTCACACGAGAGCAATTTTTTTAGATCTCGTACCTTCAATTCCGTCACTTTGCTCAGTAGTCTACATTAGAATCACGAGCTGACGAATCTCGAGTGATTCAATTCTAGCCTACTTCACTAGCTTGTGATTTAAAATCGGCACTTGGACCATAAAAAGACTTTGTTCACTTTTTGAACAAATACTTAATACTTATAAAAATCAAACACATTTTATGAGTGCTTAAGTAGTAAAGTGACAAGGAGACCGTCATAAAACTTATTATAACACATATTTCGTCCAACTTTACGGTGCAAATATTACCTTCAACTGTAACTCTTTTTCCGCAGTTATGACTCTGACAGTATTTACGAAAGTGTAGGAAAACCCAAGCATTATTATTATAGTCACGAATCTCTCCAAAGCTAACAGTAGTGGGTCTTCTCGAAATGAAACTTGCGGTAGTCTCTGCATATACACATTAGTGCTGTACTGCTTCCCAGTCTTTTGTTTAATGATTCCTTTGGAAACCCCATGCTGAATCGCTAAGAACATTTCCGAAGAGTACCCTGAAAAATATGGACCTTTATTGAATTGTTTTTTTTTATATTTAAGATAGTTTTAAAAACTAACTTTTTATAATTGATAAATTATTTCCAACATATTTTTTTTTTTTATTTCGTCAGTGACTGCAGTATTAAGTTAAGAGGCTCTCGGAACTGTAGGAAAAAGTGCGTCTTTGCCTATTAGCAAATTCGCTGGGGGAGTACCCATATGAAGTCAGCTTTAAAAAAAATTGCCATATTAAATGTACTTACCACATGTGAATGTACCCGATTTTTACGCATCCGGTTTTGTTAATGGTAAAACCTCATTTCAAAAAATCGGGACTAACCGATTTTTCAGTATTATATCTATAGTGCAACCCGATTTTTTCGAATTGTAAAACGGAATTCGAATAAATAGTATATAGTGTAAGTCGATTTTTTCGCATTGTTAAACCAGATTCGAAATTATCGGGTAGTGTAAATCTATAGTGGTGTCGATTCTAGCGTACATACAAATTTATGGACCGTCACAGGCGTCATAGGAATTTGGATTTTAGTATATGAATAGAATACGAACTGCCATAGTTTAGAGAATTTAGATTCAGGTGAATCAGCACCAGTGTAAAAAAATATATAATTTCTAGCTAAACTAACACTTCAGTTTAGTTGTTTTTTTTTATGTTAATTAAGCTTGGTGTTACAATAAAGAGTTTATTTATCTATCTATCTATCTTCAACATATCAATGTATTCACCTGGTGTTTTGCCCCCATATTTATCGCCTGGATCTCTTGGGCCTGACTGAGGGAAGAGCGGGAACAGTAAATTCGTTCTCCAGTTGGCTACCATTGGATGCTCTCCTACAGCTGTTCTCATAATGGCTGGAAATCTTAGTGTCACTATTATATTGTCAGGCCATTTAGTTGCATCTGAAATTATCACGAAAGAATCGTAAAGACAAAAACAGATCATACAATGTGGTACCCATTCATTGTGACATGCATTTTAAGCTATATTAACTATCTTTTAAATTATTAACCCCACATAGGGAAAGCAGGTAGAATCAGAATATAATTCTATACTTTAAGCTAATATTGAGCTTTGCCATTATAGGACAAGCACTAAATCAAAAGAATGAACCTGAAAAATATCAGACATTACTACTTACTTGCCATATTATCATCAAATTGTATTCCAGCTAGAACATCATCCATAGCCTTAGGTTGTATGAGTGCTGCCTCCATTTCAGTGGAATTCTTATACCCTATAGGGTCCGGAATTGCAGATCCAAACAATAAGCTAGTTAAAAATCCAAAATTGTCGTCGGCTATTGTGGCTAATGTCTGTGACACTACTTTTCTTGTAAGTGGATTTTCTGGAGAGAATGCTATATTTCCAGATTTACTTGATGATGAATTTCCCCTAAAAATGTATGCTAGTAGGTAACAATTTTTCAAAATACATATAAGAAATATTCTGGCAATAAAAAATATATATCTACATAGTTCATTACTATTCAACATTAGCCTGTTTAGAATTTATTATTCAAATGTACCTATACTCATTAAGACGGATGCTAGTTCCAAAAAGGCTAACATTAATCAAAACAGTTTATTACTAAATATGAAATTAGTAAACAAAGAATATTGGTATTAGAAAATTGTTTAAGCCATACCTTAACAAAGAGTATGTTAAAAGTAGGTGAATAGTTGTAGAAACATTTGTGTGCCACTTTTATCTTTTATCTAGACATATACTTGGCAAAACAAATACACATTGACTCTTATCAAGGTTTCATACATACATTGTAGCAATCACAATTTCTGATCATGACATAGTATAGTGTATGGAATTAATTAAGTAGGTAAGTACTAGTTTCTCAAATAATATCTTAAGTTATTAGACTTCAATTTAATTTAATAATAAAATCAGATTGATTTTGATAGTTATAAAGTCAATAATAAACAGCTAGGTACTTAATTAATACTTTTACTTATGTTAACTTCATAAAATTATTTTCAAAGGTTTTTACTAAACACCTTAATTATACTATACAAGGAGGACTGTTTAGTTCACTGAAAAGACTGTTTAGTTTACTGAAGGAAACTTGGCCCTTTAGAAAAGAATGGGCCCATTAATGTATAGACTTTTAAATGAAAATAAATACTTACATGTTGATTGCACTCATATTGAAATATGTTGGTTGAAATGAGGAATACATCAAGTCAGGCTGAGACTTTGGATCTGCAAGGGTTCTTACAAGAATCAATAGTAATGAGAAAAATATAGGTGAAGCAATTTCAAACAAAGTTTGCCATTTGTGTCTTCTTTGCAGCAGAAAGTTCTTCCACACCAGAAGTTTTAATTTGTTTGTTTCCATGGTGCTGTAAACAAAACAATTGCAAGATTTCAGTTACCTAGCCAAACATTTGAGACAAAATGACAATGATGTAGAAAAAACAACTGGATGAAATAGATGGTGACTTATTACACAATATAAGTGCTACCACAAAAAATCACACATATACATAAATGGATGGTAATGTAGGGCTCAACTAAATTATTGCACAGTAAATAACATTAAAACACCAACTGTAACTTATATTGAATCTGGAACATGAGAAGAATATCAATAAGCTGATTTTAAGTGTCTTACCTAATAGATATTGTAATCTTGTCTACTGCAAATATTTTATTACAAAGTAAGATACAAAGACGCAAATGAGACACAAAGACAATTACTGTAATGTTTATAATAAAAAATAATGCACTTACAAGGGTTAGGAATGCCGATGTTAAGATCCAAAAATACTAACAATACATATCGATCACACAGGCACACACACTCACAGGGAGCACAGCACAGACAGTTCATTTGTTTGCACAAGAAATTTAGACTACGCTGTTGTATCGTAGTCAAAATATTAATTTCCAGTACAGCTGTACTAAAAGTACGTACCGCTCACTGACTAATATTATAACAGAATCACGGCTACACTTTAAAGTATATAAATATAGGGTCTATAGACACAGTTTTAAATTCCTACGTGCAGTGCAGGAACATCTGCTTTTGACAGCTGAGCAGCTGACGCGCGGCGCGTGTTTAGCCTGACATGGGCAATAGCCGAATGAAGCCCAGTGTTACCATTACCCGGCTACAATTCGTTCACAACTCTACAATTTAATTTATCATTTGAAAAGAAAGTGAGCTAGCGATGCGCGACTGCGAACGAAAACAGATTTCGAAATATCATTCATTACTAATTTCATCGTTCGACTAAGAAATTAGTCGTATACTAATTTCCATTTTCGAATAATCCGAACAATATCTCTCGAACGATTTCATTCTCACCAAAAACTGTCGTAAAGTAGAAGCAGGTAACTAACGTTTTAAGTATAGGTATACATAATAATATACATTCGAGATTTTTTGTAATATCCATATATGTATATTTTTTTGGTAAGCTAGAACAAATTGGGCATAGTTTTCTTTCGGCGGTAGTTGAAAACAGGCTAACAAATTGTTTATAAATTCGATAAAAATACACCTGTTTTTTTATGCAGTCGTGATGGAACAAGCACGAGGTCCACCTTGTGTTAACCGGACTAACCTCTGCCTATAACAGATGCAGTTCATCACAAGTAACGATCTGCACTGCGCCCATCATCCTGACACATACAGTTGTTACGTCACATGTGCCTATAATTTCACCGGCACCCATACCCTTCAAACCGGAACACAGTAATGCGAACATTAATGCTTGGCGGTAGAAATAGTTATGGTGTACTTCCCTGGACGAACTCGCAGCTGAGCTTCCATCATATCTAGCCCAGAATAACATTCTGTTAAATATTGTTTTTTTTATATTAATGTAAGTTTAACATTTTGATTTTGTTATAATTAAATTAATATAATTTTTCACCCGCATCCCTGTTTAAAATTTATCAGTCACGTCAGGATTAAAAACAAAATAGCTGATACTCCTTTTCTGTTAACGGCATAAAGCACGCTTGTTCGTTTCGGTTCGGGTGGAGTCGGCTTAATTCGCTCGACGCATCTATTTCATTCGAACAGTCGAGCGCGAGTCGCGAGGCGGCTTGAGTACCTAACTACTAATGAATCGTTCGCTCGCGAAACATCATTCGCTTTCGTTCGTACGTTGAAAACTGTTCGAACAATATGTGAGCCAGTCGAATTGTTCGAATGATATGCCTTTTCGAACGATTAGTATTAGTATCATTCGCAGTCGCGCATCGCTCACTTAGTGAGCGTCAGGGGTGCGTTCTTATTTGTCGTCCGACGACGCCCCGAGCGTTTTTATATGCCCGGAGCGATCGTCCGATGATCTTCCGGAGCGTTCTTATATATCGCTCGACGACGCACCGGTCGCCCCACGAAATCGGTGGATAAATATCGCCCTGACGTTTCATTTGACAGTTGGGACTTGATTTTTCTTTGTTTTAAGTTACTTTTTGTTTACGTAGACTTCTGTTTACAAAATTTTATTATTATTACTATTATATTATGTATGTTTGTTTTAGTTGTGTGTCGTGGAAAAGTACATAATTGTAAATACATTTCTTCTGAGTCAGTGAAACATTTTAAGTAGTGTTCTTGATACAGATATGATACAGAGCCGTTCTTAAAAGGCGGATGACGAGCGTCGCTCTGCTTGGAGCGATCATCCGTCGTCGGACGACAAATAAGAACGCACCCCAGGATGGCTGACCAAATCAGATATTCGATTAAAAACTTGCATTTTATTTAAATCATAAATCAATTTATTGGTAACTACAAAATTACACGGCAAGGCATACATTAATTTGTTTATTTTTAAGAATACATAGTAATTTCAATTAAAATAAACATTCATAAAATGTCACATAAAAATAACATTGTAGGTACTTACTTCATAATAAAAAATAAAATAGGTAATAATTAATTATAATAGAAAATTCTAAAAACCATGTCATTACTACAAGTAAGTACCTAATGCTTTATCAAGTGATTTAACAAATTATATTTTACGGTCACAAAATTCTTCAATGCTGTAAAACGCTTGATCGACAGCTCATATTAGCGATGCGATGATATTTTCAGGTAGTTTGTTATATATAGTTCGTCCCATCACATGCGAAATTTTAGTGGACTTCTTCAACGAGCGACTTATACCCACGAGTTTGTCCTTACCACGGGTGTTGTACGTGTGCACGTCACTGTGATTTGTATAAGAGGCAAGGTTACACTTTACGTATACAGTAATTTGAAATATAGCAACTGCAGGCAGCGTTAGTACCTATACCTAACTTGTTAAAATATGGACGGACGAAGTCAGTCTGTGGGATTTTTGCGATCGCTCGAACGGCCCGTTTCTGCATTCTAAATGCACGCAGCCAGTCCGCAGCCCGCCCTCAGAGCTCCGCGCCGTAGGCGCTGTAGCTGTGCACTGTCGCAAAATAACAACTACGTACAACTCGTGCGAGTGTTCTCAGGGCGAAACACTCGCAAGCTTGGTACATACTTTATTTATGTGCCTATCCCATTGTAAGCCTCTATCAAGCTCAAATCCTAGGAAAGTAGTAGATACCTCTTGCATAATCCTAACTTTATTCATAAAACTTCTAGTGGTAGAACTGAATGAAATGGGTTTTTATGAGGTTAATAGACAGTCCGTTCACCTGAAACCACCCAGATAGTAGTGAGATGTCATTTAGTTTTTGCTCCAATTGATTAAGTGAGGTCGCTTTGACCACTGCAGCTACGTCATCAGCGTACATAAATATACCAGCATCGCTGACAGCGTCCGGCAGGTCGTTGTATACCTAGCAACGAAAACAGAATGTTCGAGACAGATGATCCTTGGATTCCTTGGGCTACTCCCTTGTCTGTTGTCAACGGTTCTGATTTAACTGCGCCAGGGCACCCTACCACCACTTGCGATATATCCCGCAACAGATCAGCTAACAAGGCTATTTACTACCTCTATTTGCTACCTACGCGCTTACAAAGATATTGAATAATTAAAGTGGTCAGTCAATCTGAGGTCAGGTTGGCAGAGCTGCCAGAACACATCGTTATGTGCTTGGCGGCAGATTTTCTACTTGAGGATGGTAGCTTGCTAGGCGGATTTTCGCAAAACGTCCTACTACCATGGTAATTAAACAATTTTAAATCGCATAACAACTTTAAAACAACTTTTAATCAAAAACATTAACCTCTTTTTGCGCAGTTGGATAAAAACTATCCTATGTTTTTTCCCGGGTCTCAAACTACTTCGATACCAAATTTCATCAAATCGGTCCAGTAGTTTTAGCGTGAAAGCGTAACAGACAGACAGACAGTTACTTTCGCATTTATAATATTAGTACTGATGATTATTTGTGTCCCGTTTCTAACACTTTGCAGTGATCGTGGTTGAAACGTCTGGGCAAAAATAATGATAAATATACACGATTTTAACCGTTTAAAGTTGTTTAATTTCTATGTGTAACAATCGCAAAAACCTAAGACAACATTATCCTAATACCATGCTTATTAGAGCATTAGACGGACATATAAAGAGACCAAGAGCGACGGCTCATCATATGTATTCTCGGAAGCTCGAAAGCAACTAAGTGATAATATATACATTTATTATATATCTACATATAAAAAACTAAACTTCTTTTAAAATATTTCTCATAATGCTTTACCCAATCTGATTATTGCTTTATAATGCGGACTCAGTCGCTAAACTAGTATTGAAAGTTCGATTAATGATAAACTACAACTAAATTTTTTAGGTAGGTAGGTATACAAATCTCAAACTAAGAGAATTTAGTTCAGTGTTAAACGGGGCTTTATCGCATTAAGAGGTATATTTATTTATTTTTTACCACAATGTTTCCATTAAGTTGCGTTGGTCGCGGTTACGAGCCGACCTCCTGTATTATACTCTTCGAGTGGAAATCACACCCGCGTCCCCCAATTTTACGCACCTTAACCACTAGGCTTCCGAGGATAGCTCGACTGAGCTGAAATTTCGTGTTTTAATTTTATTACTTTAACCGTCATAGGTGACGTTCCACGGTCATTAAATTTATATTACTGAACTTTATCTGATTCGGTATACAGTATAAAATAATACTTAGAAAATGGGGTTCAAAGCGCAAGTCAGAGTTACTTATGCTCGTATTAATGCATCTCAAAGCTGAGACCTTAAGTGCAGTTTTTGAAAGTTGTTCCTTAATATGAATGTCAAAACTGCATCTTTCTCTTTTCAACTCAGACGAGCCGAAGAGATCATTTCTGAGATTATCCGGTAAGTCTATATGGTTGCAAAGTATATCATATGTTAGTATGACAAGTGATGAAAATAAATTGGTCTATGACAACAAATATTTTATTACAAAATTGATACACAATCACAATACAAGTTTATTTCACAAAATACGTAGGTACAACAGCCGTGATTTAAGATATATTTAATAATTAAATTTGCAAAGTTTTACAATAAATGAATCAAAACCAATATTCGTTCGAAATTATTTATAAAGGAAATATTTTATAATTTTATAGCAATATATATTATATACTTTGAATTAAGCTGTCTAAATAATTTGGTGAGATTTATCAAGCATTATATACATTAATGGTGATGCTATATTATATCCCTACACAATTCATTATGAGCATCTTAATTAATTCATAAATATTAATATTACATTGCAGGCACTAGGTATAACATGGCAATACTGTTAAGTAAATAAAAATCACAAATTATATCACAATTGCAGAATACTTTTTGATCTATTTTAAAATTAGCGTAATCATGATTAAGTAAATATTCGTAAAATAAATAATAAAAATATTAATACACGTTTTGTGAAGATTATATGATTTACTAAGTATTTTAGAATGTTTTTTTTAAATCACAGTCGACAGGAACTTAAGTCATTGGTTCCTTAGTAAAATACTAGGAAAGTAAACCAAATATTATATTGGGGCAATTTTTAAATTGAAGTATTTTTATTGAAAATGTATTTTGGTAAATGATTAGTTGATGACTCTTCATTCAAATTATATTTGATATTTTTACATTATGTACATTCTTGGCCGGTAGTTTGTTCTCTACTACAATAAACACACAAAGAACAACAAAAAAAATAATACATTAAAAACTGGATATTTACCGTATCTCTATATTATGACACTGTTGACCTTGATCAAAAGTAAATTGAACACTAAAAATAGTGCAAGGTAAATATTCCTTAACTAATGTTTACTTTGGTTTTGAGGACCGTGACAGTTTGAATGTATACAATAATATCTAGAGCTTAACCATATTGAGTATAATTTAAGTCTTTAAAGAAGGTAATATTATAAATTAATAATAGATATTATTAACCTGTGATTCAAATTTGTATACATATAAGTTCGTAGATTTAATCACGCCACACGACGATTATTTCAAGAAAGCCGAAGAGGACAAATTAAGTAAGGACTCGGTCGACGAGCTATGTCGTATGTAGTGTCCACGACCATTGCGTAGACAAATGTTCTCTCAACAGACGATCTTGATAAGTCTTGTATATATCTCTCAAGAAGCTCTCGATAGATTCAGAAGGCTCTATCTAGATCTCATCAATACATTTTTTTTATTGCTTATAGGTTAGCCTTTGACCACAATCTCACCTGATGGTAAGTGATGATGTGGTCGAAGATGTTGTTCAGGCTAACCTAGAATTACTGGCACTCCAGGACAGCAGCCGGAACACACCGTTAGGTGCTTGGCGAAGATTTTCTACTTGAGGGTGGTAGCTAGCTAGACGGGCGTTTGCAAATTGCCTTACCACCATGCACAAGAGAGTCCTCACTCTGCAACCTAACAACAGATGGCTCACTAAATTTTAGTTAATAATTTAATTGTTTAATGAAACAATATTATGAACATTTAAAACTGAGAAATCCCATTAATACTGCACAAAATGTGAACAATAAAAATAATATTTGTACATCTGATATGGCGGTCTTTGACAACCAAAGTAAAACATAAATACTTATATAAAGTACATGCGTAAGTAGGCGTCACAATAATCAATGTTAAACATTATTTACTTTGAATACAATACAACAGATGTGTACAACAGATGTTTGTGAAAGAGTTGTTTTCCAAGTTAATATTTGTCATTGTCTGTTTCAGTATCAACAGAGATTTACAGAATAATCATTATTACAGTCAAACAAGCACCATTAATAACTAAAAATAACTCTTAAGTTCCTATCTTTAAAATATAATCATAATTAAGGAAAAAATTATAGGTACCTACTCTATATGCAAATTATCATATTGCCAACATTTCACTGGTCATCGTTTACCTAAATAATGTTATTTTATGTGTACATATAAATTTTTAACTTTATTGTAATATATTATACAGTAAGTAATCAAAAGTATCTGGCGACTGGCAAGATCAATAAAGATGTATAATTAAGTACAATTGAAAATAGTATAATGCAGTTCGAGATATGATAGTAGTGTCTGATTTAACATGGCGTACATAAGCAATAAAATCACTTTTTTCTCAAATAACTGAGTACATAATTACGCCATAAATATTTTAGAGGCAAGGCCTAGTAATTTAATCATCGTATAGTTACCATTCATGAGTACAAATTATATAATATACAAAAACAATTTAAAAAGAACGATGCTGCTTGCTTCAAAGAAAATGCTTTGTTTTAAAATAGGTTGGTTAAGTAATGACTCAAAAACTGGACCTTCATTTGACCAACACAATCGAACACTAACATCTCAATTATATCAAGCTGAATGTATTGGGACTGTTGCGTCGGCCGACATTATTGCACAGGTATATTAATTACCGATTTAGTTTTATTTTATTACTGACAGGCTTTGATTTTGATTTTAAAAGGCAGCACAATCAGAAAACCTTGCTTTTTTAATACAGGTAGTCGAAATAGTACCTATAGATTATAATTCGATAGACATGTGCTGTTTATTTTAGAAAAAAAAGGAGAATATGACTGGATTCGTACCTCACCTAAATTTGAGATGAAATGAGGATAAACAGTGCCACGAACTGAGTCCAGCCCACAAGCAACACCGTATTGTATAGTCGGCCCGGAAATTGAAAATTATTTAAGAGAAGGCATGCCTTTGCCTAGCAGATTGACTCAGTCGTTCTGCTGGCTCAATAGTAATCTTTCACAACAACCAAGTATCGAAAAAAGTAACGTTGTCGGTTAGATACACAAATAATATTTTTATTACCATTTATTTTCATACTGAATACGAAACGATTATAAATCTAATAAAATGAGCGTGTCTTTTATCATAAAGAATTATATTTTTAGCAATAATACAAGCTCTAAGATGAAAAGTGACAGTGAGTAGATGTCAAACCTTTTTGTGAGGCATAGATAAATAGAGCGTTTTCATATAACTTTCAGTCTTCGAAAGTAAGCGCTCACAGTGCGCTCGTAGACGTAGCGACATGCTTCAACAATAACTATAATTCACTACACTGTAAAATTTATATCTACAATTTGTAAATTCACCGTCTAAAATTGTGTGGTCATATTGTAAACAGAAAATTACGAAACTCCATTTACTAGTGTAAGTTGCGAGATTCATTCAATAAGAGTATATTCAATAAAATATGTT
Source organism: Plagodis dolabraria (assembly GCA_963854805.1). Classification (NCBI taxonomy): domain Eukaryota; kingdom Metazoa; phylum Arthropoda; class Insecta; order Lepidoptera; family Geometridae; genus Plagodis; species Plagodis dolabraria. The sequence goes on along the minus strand of OY978447.1, from coordinate 16,298,481 downwards.
ACGTACAAAAGTTAAAATAGTTCTTTTAGCAAACAGCTAGTACGCAATAGTAAATTTGATTAATTTTATAAAGCAGTATTTGATAACAATAAACCGCATTTGGCTTGCTATTTGGACTAACCCTTACATTTTTTATGAGACAACGTGCCCACATAGAAGGCTTGCTTATTTTAAACAACTAACACATACTTATTTTAACAACAATCAAATAATATTCCATACAAATACTAAACACCTCACCATTACTAACATTGAGTAATTAACTAAGTTACTGTGTATTACGACTACACAAACAGACAGTTACAATGTTTACTTTATGAGTAGCAAAATCTGAATATTTTATTATGTCTATTGAGATGAAAACCCGTTTTTTTTATATCTTAAATAGTTCTACATAAAATGTAAATCAGATCGTGTTAAATACAAAAGGTCGGCAGAAACAAGTTCACTTCTAAGTTGAATGACCTTATAAAACTCCCAGACCCATCACGTAATATAGAACTTGTTTATTCGTATGAGTCAGCATCCAACATACAAGCTATGCAATGCGATGCGAGATTCGTTTAAACGCAGAATAGGAGACGGCAGTTTTTATGTAAGACCATTTGCTTATATTTTATATAAGAGGCGTTTATAGTTACGTCAAGAGTTTGTACTTTTTAGTATAGCATACATTTGTGACGCTAACTGAGATAGCATAGCCGCGCTGTGGAGAACCGGCAGCATAATCGTTACAAAACGTCGATACGTGGAAAGTAAGACTAAAGATAAAACGTGCAGTTATTTAATTCTGAATAAATTATATATTGACCTTTGGTCTTGAATATGTTGTAGTATCTAATAATTTGAATAGCGGGTTGAACCCTCACCACTAACTAAAGACTTTCTAAGTAAATAAATTAATGAGATTACACTTACTTCCACAAAGGGATGTCGTATACTTAGCGAATAACTCTTGCAAGTTTATTTTCTATTTAAAAACCTCCGGGAGGTTATAGTTCCGTGGAGTGTATTCTGGTAAATCTGAGAAACACCTGTTCAAGCGTCGTCTGCGAGACGGAGTAATCTTCAATCGGGAAGTTTTCCTTGGCTGTCTCCATGACGTCGAAAACGCACCACCATGGCAGACCAACATCGCTTAGATAATATGTACTGATCCCGAGGTATGCTTCACTGCAAACACAAGTGATTTATTAATATCACTAAATACTTAATTGGACAATTATTAGGGTTGCGTCGGCAACTATTCGGAATTCGGCCTTATCAGCATCTTTTTACTATTCGGCCGAATACCGAATTCTTAAAGTTTGTAAATAAACATAATAAAATTGTCAGGAACACAACTACGTTTTCATCTCACTCGGGAATTGAGCCCAGGGTACCTACAAATCAGACAAGAAGGGAGTTACCGGACATAGTTTCACACTTACGACTAGATAATTTTTGGTTTCTGCTTTTAGCAGGTATCTTATGCTAAAATTTTATTTAAAATTTATCAGTACTAATATTATAAATGCGAAAGTGACTCTGTCTGTCTGTCTGTTACGCTTTCACGCCAAAACTACTGGATCGATTTGAATGAAATTTGGTATGGATATAGTTTGAGACCCGGGAAAAAACATGGGATAGTTTTTATCCAACTGCGCAAAAAGAGGTTAATGTTTTTGCGCGATAACCGAAATACGCGCGGGCGGAGCCGCGCCTGGAAAGCTAGTACATAATAAAATTAGAATCCAGTATACTTTATTTTACAAAACATATTGTTTTGTATTGATATTTAAATAAATGTTGTCATAATTTAACTTCTAATATAATTAACTAAATGTATTGGACTTGCCGTGAATAACATTTATAGTTATAAGGTTAATAAATATTTCTATTATATTTTTTAATTTCGGTAATTATATACTGTAAATGTTATATTCGGCGCAACAATTTAAACGTATTTTCTTATCACACGCATGTTACAACTGTTACATGTGAATTGTTGACCGAATATTCGGCATTCGAAGCAAGTGCCAGAATATGCTATTCGTATAACACTATAAATCTCGTATAATAATTAGCCTTATTGTAGAAAAAGTATATAATAGGTGTATGTATATCAAGAATAACAGGCTGAACTTACATGAGTCTGGCGTCATTAAGTTTCTCCATTATGTAAGTCTGAATTTTAGCCATATCGGTGTCCCTTTCCGGCCCCGATTTACACTTTACTATGAGTGTATAACCTGTGAGATATAAAGAAAAATATTAGTTAGATTTCAAGAAAAATACGTCATTTTAGCAGTTGTAAAATTAGATTCATACTATGTGTCGTCTGGGTCCGGTAGAGCAAGGGCAATGACTCATATTATGGCTTTCTCATAATACGGCCGCTTCGGCGCCTCGGGGCCCAGACCACTTAAGCAATGAAAGTTTCTGACGCAGTACCGTTCAAAGGTGGCATGATCTAGCGTGAATGTGTTCTCCGGACATCCCTGGCCATTGACGTCAGGCGCTAGTGAGGGCACGTGGATAAAATTACCGAAGCTACGGTAATAAAAAGCAAAACTGTAATTTGGGAATGAAAATTACAAAAATAAAACTGTTTACAATATGAGGTAATAACAAGACCAGTACGAACGAAGAACTAAGAAACGCAAGGACGACTTCCTTATAGCCTGGAGATATATGAACTTATTTGAGTACCGGGCGCTAGATTCTAAAATGCCGGCTCGGATTACGTGTGCCGTGCTTGGCATTGATCCAGGCAGTGCAGCCGGCCGCTGACCATAACGGTGAGCACGCCTCCACGCTGTGTGACGTCAGCACTGATCGACAAACAACTCACCTTGTGAGAACTTGGTCTTGAGATGTTGCAGAGGGCCGAGGCAGTGCAGCCGACCGCTGACCATGACGGTAAGCACAATGCCTCCATGCTGTGTGGCGTCAGCACTGATCGACAAACAACTCACCTTGTGAGAACTTGGTCTTGAGATGTTGCAGAGGGCCGAGGCAGTGCAGCCGACCGCTGAACATGACGGTAAGCACAATGCCTCCATGCTGTGTGACGTCAGCACTGATCGACAAACAACTCACCTTGTGAGAACTTGGTCTTGAGATGTTGCAGAGGGCCGAGGCAGTGCAGCCGACCGCTGAACATGACGGTAAGCACAATGCCTCCATGCTGTGTGACGTCAGCACTGATCGACAAACAACTCACCTTGTGAGAACTTGGTCTTGAGATGTTGCAGAGGGCCGAGGCAGTGCAGCTGACCGCTGACTATGACGGTAAGCACAATGCCTCCATGCTGTGTGACGTCAGCACTGATCGACAAACAACTCACCTTGTGAGAACTTGGTCTTGAGATGTTGCAGAGGGCCGAGGCAGTGCAGCTGACCGCTGACCATGACGGTAAGCACAATGCCTCCATGCTGTGTGACGTCAGCACTGATCGACAAACAACTCACCCTGTGAGAACTTGGTCTTGAGATGCTGCAGAGGGCCGACGCAGTGCAGCCGACCGCTGACCATGACGGTAAGCACAATGCCTCCATGATGTGTGACGTCAGCACTGATCGACAAACAACTCACCCTGTGAGAACTTGGTCTTGAGATGTTGCAGAGGGCCGAGGCAGTGCAGCCGACCGCTGACCATGACGGTAAGCACAATGCCTCCATGATGTGTGACGTCAGCACTGATCGACAAACAACTCACCCTGTGAGAACTTGGTCTTGAGATGCTGCAGAGGGCCGAGGCAGTGCAGCCGACCGCTGACCATGACGGTAAGACGCGAGCACAGCGCCTCGCATTCCTCCATGCTGTGTGACGTCAGCACCACGCTGCGCCCCGCGCCGACAGCTGAGCTGATAGCGGTCCACACTAGCCGCTTCGACGCGGGGTCCATCCCCGTCGTCGGCTCGTCGAGGAATATTAAGGGTGATTCTCCAAGCAAAGCGACGGCTGTGCTAATTTTCCTTTTTGTTCCACCGCTGCATTCGTAGACCTGTTTATTTTAGGTTTTTATAATCAGAGCAGATTCAGATCGAAAACATTCTTAAGATGTTTTGGATTAATTTACTAATTAATTTAAGGCTTTCTCAAACAGGCAGCGAACCGACTAAATGGTTAATCGTTTTACTGAAAAATACGTTAAGTATTATATAACAACATAGAAAATACGTAGTTATCTAATAAATTAACTTCTATGTTACCAAAATAAATTCCTTAAAAGACAATAAATAATGTAAACGAATATAAACGTAAGTTGAAGTATTTTCGTTTCAAAATTGCGCTTTAAACCAAACTAGAGGGCTAATAAAACATGATAACAAAATTGTATTATGCTGGTAACTATTGCAGTGGCTCTAAACATTAGACAGTCCTCTAAATTAGGCCTTATCTATTTAAAACGATGAATAGTTTCTGCTACATCGGTTGACTTTGTAATTACATAAAAAAATACCAAGATTAGTGGCTGCACCGTAATCTGTCTATCTATATAAGTGGTATCCTGTCACCCCATTATGATTTTATGACTGAAAGATAATTACACATAGAAAATGGTATTAGTTCTTAGAGTCTACTTTGGATGCGCACTAACGTGATAATGATGATTAAACGGCAGCAGACATGAGGAACCAATCGTATGTTTTTAGCACTATTGTTTGAGAGCTACTAAATGGGAACCGTATAAATAAAATGTAAAACTTGGAAAACGGCGTAAAGGTCCCTTTTCCGACGATCGCCCTCCTGTTTTAATATGACACGAACTCTGGTCAAGGCAGCATCAGCAAGAATTTTCTAGGCTTCAAGAATCTGATCCTTCTTAAAATGGGATGAACAGATTTGCTCTAGGCTGACTTCATCCATCACATCTAGTATTTAATGTATGAAAGCAAGTGCTTCATGAAAGATGATAGTGTCCGGACGTTTTAATTGTGGCATTTCACAATAATTTCAACACGTGTACAAAACTACGTCAGGCATCGAGAAATTGCTGTATGCAAACACTATCCGGCTGTAGAAACAACACTCCAATAATGACTGCTAAGCTAATAATTCCAAATTAGAATGAAAGAAAAAAATACCTCAAAATGAAGAAAATATACGGACAGACAATTGGACAGCGCAGTCTAGACCTCTGTATTGGTCTTTTGGGTACGGAACCCCTTAAAAAGCATAGCACGGTGGTAATATAAACGATTTTGGTATTAAATTTGTTTGTTGTTTATTATCATATTGTTTTAAATTGTATACAATTCAGCCCTAAGTAGCTCTCCTAAGATGAAATCTCACCACTACGGCGGAAAGGACAATATTGTAACTATTCCGTTTAACACAGCGTTTAGCTGTAATTTTATTATACATGTGTTTGTGAATTTATTATGCTGCAAATTTGTTATTTGTTTGTTATTGCTCGTCGGTGAAAGGGAATATGTTGTTAACCATAGCACGTACATCATGTTATTAATAGTCATCTAATTTCAAAGGTACTGGCCATTTTTGTTATTCTTAGCAAGCAATCTCATATTTGACTTTCCAAACTCCCAGGTTAGAAGTCACAAAAACCACAGTGAGAACATGTAAAGAAAGGAATTTATTAAGTACAGTTCGTATATTCCACGAAGGTGCGCCCTACACTATTCAGTTCAAGGGGAACTTGTAGTTTTATATAGTAGCATTCCTACTGTAGCGACACATTATGCACACCTCGCAGAAATGTAGAGTTGGCGAGATTCAATGTAGGGAAACTCGTCAGTCGTCACACAAGGCAAGTACTGTTTGATAGTCGTATCTTTGTAACTACCTACTATTTATCTATAGATTTACTTTATAAATATGTGTGAACAAAATAAACTTAATGATTGGTATTCGTTTAACTGTGACCAATGAAGAGATGTACCTACTACCTACATATATAGGGGGGGTTATACAGAAATGTCCGATTCCTCACTATTTAAGATTATGGTAGCCTAAAATGAACAACTTTATTTAAATACTAACAATTAAAGAAAAAAAATTACTCAATCAACGTTTGACGATAACACCGCACATGCTAGGGTGCGCAAGACCATTTATTTAGTAAGGTGTGGTTAAATATTTGTTACTAGGTCACACCTAAAAGTAGAAATCATCACATAAATAAAGGAACAAAAGGAAAGCTACGAAAATTTTGCCCGCTTACTGAGCTGGTTCAAACTACCCACACTGGTTCCACAGGCACTCCCTCGCGTCTTATCAGTGATTAGTTACGCACACATAGCTGTGCGTGTAGTAGTGAAACTTTCATTCTGTACCTGTCTTTATATAGTTGTTCGCGAGTTGGTTTGATTGATCTTCTCAACCAATGACATAGTTGCAACTTTTACAAATTTATTTTCGTATGATTTATGTATATTCTATGATATATGTATATTCTATGATATATGTATATTCTATGATATATGTATATTCTATGATAAGATAAATTGTAAAAATTGTTTTTTAAAAGGTGGCTTAGAGATTCTTGCCGGTTGTTCTATATGGCTATACATTTTTGCTGAACATGATGGTAGTCTTTACTTTCATATGTGCGTCTTAGACACCTCAAACAAAAAATAATTGTGAATTGTTCTTGTTTACTTACCTTCTTGTCAAAATGCTTGGTGAATCCCAGTTGATTGGCGAGGCGCATGGAGCTTGCAGCGCCCGTCCGCGAGGGGATGCCCCGAAGCAAACAAAATATCCGCAATGTTTCACGCGCCGTCAGATTGTCGAACAATGCATCAAACTGTGGGCAGTAGCCTACACAGAGAAAAACAAAAATATAAGTTTATATTCTCTCTCCTTTTAGATGAATGAATACTGAGCTTACATTGATGAGGCAGATGGTTCCATCTACAGATTTAACTTCATTTTGATGTCCTTTTCAAGAATAGTACACAACTCTGTCAGAAATGCCTAAGCCCGTAGAGAAAAGTAATTAACTATAAGTTAGAATTAAATATCTAAAGTCGATGTTATCAGTAACATGCTAATTGTGAATTCCTATAAAACTTTTATGAAATGGCGAAACTGGACTAGCAGCACTCAAACTCATGTATATTGTCTTGAATGTAGCAGTGATTTTAGTGTAAATACATTATAATTGTATAATACAAAGGATATGAAATAATATAATATAAAGACAATTTTCTATTAGGTATAAAGAAGATACTTTCTACATATTCTCAGACGGTATATTACTTAATAATTTTTTTTTTTTTCTGATATTACTAGCTACGAACAGAATCTTACTTGTTGTTAAGTAATTTTGTGGTCATAGACGTTAACAATTTAGGCTCATCGCCGATTTCACCGTTCATTTTATAATCATAAAGTTGTTAAATTTAAGGGCCTGTAATACTGGCTCTCAAGGACTGCGGGACTGTTAGATGCTTGGCGAACGATTTTCAACTGACTTCTACGAGCATTCGCAAAATGCCCTTCCACCATGCGGTGAAGCGTAAGCTAGCGGTGGGGGTTGAACCAGAGGACGTGCAGCACCGCAGTTCATCGCTATAATCGCTCGGCTATCATTGCTTCAAAAACTAACTAAGTAAACAGGTGTTCAAATGTCAACTTCCGATCTCTGTTTGTGTCAAAACGATTTCACCAGCTACATCTTTGATCGCGTTTAGATTAGCTAAACGTTGGAAATTGGGCGATTAAAAGTTAATTGCCGCCCTTTGTTATATTACCCTTTGAACCCCCTTATACCACATACTATATAGGAGTCTTAAGAGGCGACGAAGGGGAAATACCGGAATGTGGATAACAGCGCCTTCTTAAAAACTGCTATCTTACATTGCGATCCCCAAGACGCCTGCCAAGCGTGGCAATTGTGGCAAACTTGTAAAATATAAACTCTATATACAATAATATGTTAAAGTTGACTCAAAAATTACACTTGCAAAGAAGAAAAAAAAATTATGTATGTTCGTGACTTTAACAATTTATCTATAAAATAGCTAAGCCAACTTATTTAAGTTACAAGTTTTGTGAGTATAAGCTTCTTTAATTTTTATCCTTTTCACTTCTTCACAGTTCGATAGTGATGAAATTTCAGTTTTTTTCAGTGTCTATGCCGGTCATTTGAAGCAGTGATGGCTTACAGGGACATTGGCTATGGACTGCCGCGCAGCAGGTCCACATGGTTCGCGGGCTTAAGCTTCACCACATGGTGGAAGGGCATTTTGCGAGTACCCGTCTGGCTAGCAACCACCCTCAAGTAGAAAATATGTCGCCAAAGACCTTACGGTGTGTTCTGGCAGCTGTCCTTGAGAGTCAGTAATTCTGGGTTGAGCCTGTTACACCTTCGACCACATGATCACCATCAGGTGAGATTGTGGTCAAAAGCTTAATTATAAGCAAAAAAAAACAACATACCAATATGCCGGTACACGTCCTGTATGTTAGTCTTGAGTGAGAGTCCATGCACGTAGGCATCCCCCTGACCGATGCGCGCGTCTCCGGAGAGCATACGGAACGTGCTCGTCTTGCCGGCACCGTTGATACCCAGCAGCCCGAAGCACTCGCCGCGGTCCACAACTGCAACATTCACATTATCTTAACTTTGCAAACTATAACTAAAATATCGAAGTTTGCTTAGCCGTTCTGAACCGATTAGCAAAGTTAAGCAACGTCAGCCGCGGTCATGACTTGGATGGCTGTCGGTCCCGATTGTTGTCTTAGGATGGCAGTACGTTGTGGTGGTAGGGCATTTAGCGAATGCCCGCCTGGCTAGCTACCACCCTCAAGTAGAAAATTTGTCGCCAAGCACCTAACGGTGTGTTCCGGCAGCTGTCCTTGAGAGCCAGTAATTCTAGGTTAGCCTGAACAATATCTTCGACTACATCATCACGGACCATCAGGTGAGATAGTGGTCAAAGGCTAACCCACAAGGTAAAAAAAATAATTGTACAGGGTGAATTATTGAGACGGGATGTTAACTTATGTTTGTGCTGAGAAAATTCTAGATTATGTGTCGCTCCATATCTGGACGATATCCCTGGATATGCTTCCACATAGGTTTCCACATAATCTAGATTTTTTTCTCAGCACCAACATAAGAATGACTTGAAATAACACAGAAGTTCGAATATGATTCGAAATTTGAAATTTATAACTTTTTAAATTACCAAATTTTTTCAGTCAGTCTTCTGAATAGCAGATCTACTCATAACAATTTTGTTTTGAGTAGATCCGCTATTAAGAAGACTTGGCTAATTTAGAAGTTGGAATGTATGGAAAAAAGTTTTCGCGATTTCTGACATTTATAATACTCAAACCTCAAATATATTAAAATAAAACTCAACCAAAACTTTATGGATAGTTTCCTAAAAACGTATTTCCGTATTTATAACGGTTAGGATACCTGCCCTTACTGTCCCTTCTCAAAAATTCACCCTGTATAACATACGGAGTTCATACAAAAATTGCTTAGTTGTGTGTACATAGAGAAAGTTCAGTTTCAGTGACTTTGATGTGTAGCTTTGAGAAGCAAAATATTATTATAGACAAACTAATTGACAGGATAATGAATAGTGTGATAAGGTATTGATGTGGTGTGACCACGATGTAGTAAATAAAATCGAAATGCGTGTTAAGTAAAGATAGTTAGGCCATAAATAGGTGTATAGAAGTGTACAAGAGTTGGAAATCTGATGGAGGACGTTTTGAAAAAGAGTAGGTTCAGAATTTTTTAATTCTTACTGATAAGCTAACCTTTGCTCAAAGCTCAAAGAATTCATGAATTGCATTAGGATCGTAGCAAGTAGAAATCTACGGTCTCTCCCTACCCTCATTAGAAAAGGGCGTCGTAAGGTGTATAAAGATTGTTTTTTTTTTCTCCATATGAATTTGCGCTATACATTACTAAGCAAAGCAATTACTTCACATGTTACACTATGATGTGCTTAAGTGCACTTCGAAACTTACGTCATAGAAAACTGAGTCTAAATCTGTTTCACAAATTGTGAATTTTGTTTTCTTGCCTAGAATGTAATTGAACAATACTGTGCTTTATCTAAATATTTAGGGATCTGTTCTGCAAATTAGGTCAAGTTTACAATAATGTAATATGTGCCTTAATAAACAATCATAATATTTAATTCAAAAATCAAGTCATGCCGTTAATATTGTCTAGTCTACTTACCAAAAGTGAGCCGATTGACCGCTAAAAGGTCTTTGTAGAACTTAGAGAGATCCCGACACACGAGACTGTGCTGCGAGAGTTCAGCGCGCGTCATCACTTGCACACGCTCCCGTTCCCTCTTCACGTCGCTGTCTTCATTCGGGTCCGGCGCGGGCACCGTCCGGGGATTCGACTTGTAGAATATCTGGATACATAAAACTTATTGAAAATGTTTCCAATAATAGCAGAATACTGCATCTGCCGGATTGTCCACTGCCGAACACAGCCTCCCCCATTATAAGGGTTTTGCCATAATCCCCAGCTTGGCAGGCGTCTTGAGGTCGCAGTGTGATATACCAGTTCCTCAGAAAGCGCTTTTGCCCACCTTCTAGTGTGTTACACTTAGTCGAGTAGTGTAGTACGACACCCACGGGTAGAAATGGGGGGTAACATTTTAGCCTCACGGACAGCCCGGCATCCTACGGACATATCTGAATAATTATAACATTTAAAAACTTTCGAAAATGAATGATCAAAAGGGTATACAATTGTTGTATGTTGTCATATATTTTTATGGCAGTTGAAAAGAAATTATCCTTTGAATTGGCATGAAAAATTTACGGCAATATTTTTGTAGAGCAGTGTATTTTTCTCTCGCTTGGCTTACCACCCTCAAGCAGAAAACCTGTCGTCAAGCACCTAAAGCTTTGTTTCGGCAGCTATACTTGATAGCCAGAACCTATTTTTTATGTGATGGTCTTATGATGTGACGTAGTATGGTAAGTTTGATGGTAAGCGTCACATGGGCAGGCGCATATTACATATGCAGTGTCACCTTTCCGCGTGAAAATGTCGCAAACAAGCTATGCGCTCGTCACTCTTCAGAAATTAGTTGTTAAGTCTTGTTTGCCCCAATTTTACTTGCAGTGCCCTTAAAGCTTTAACACAGTAGTATTTAAAGGCAGAATTTCTGTCATTATGGTGGAACTCACCAAACCAGAGCCTTAATAAAGAGGCCTGCCACCTGGTGTTCTACGCTAACCTTACTTTTAATAACTTTTGACCACATTATCATATAACAACAGGTGAGATTGTAGGAAAATGTGAAATATTACCTTATTCAAAAGTTCATATTCTTTTATCAGCAATATGGAAAAGGAGGTGATTCCGACGACGGTCATCATGAACAGGTACCTGCCTATACCCGGCTCGCTCCATTCCAAGAATGGATTGTCGTCGACTGAAAATAACCATTTATATTATGAACGAGTGTTTAGTTAACTTGACAGAGAGAAAAATTAAACAGACAGCTTATAATAAACTTTGAAAATACATATATCAATAAAAAGATACATGTATCAAAATAAGATGCCAATTCGTAAGACAAAAAATCATAAGTAAATAAGGTAACGTCAATACAAATTATTGGAGTACAAAATTTAATACCCCGGGTGGGAATCGAACCCGCGTCCACCGATTTCGCGCCAGATGCCTAAACCACTCGGCCACCTGGGCACGCTATTTCTAGCCGAACTTCTTGTGCTCCAATAATTTGTAAAATATGATTTTAGATTAGCCCGCGATAGTGTTTACATTATTATTGATATTCGACGTCAATACACTATCATATAGTGGAAGAATTTGCCAATTCTTTAAAATCTGCGACATATTAGCAAATAAAATAAACTAACGTGTACATTCAAGCTACGTGGTAAAAAAGTAGGAAACATTCAGTGATAAGACTCACTTACTACAACACACGCTGAGGTTGAGCTTCGTGCAAATCGTATGTCTGGTGCAATTCGTTAAGTTCATATGTTCACACAACCCATCGCACGCTAACAAAGCGAACGAGGATACACTCATGTCCCTGAAATATAAATAGATAAAAATTATTAAAATTATGCCATAAAATAATATCATATTTAATATAAGGTCTTGACTTGGGACTCGATTGGTGATAGTTGTTGTAATTAAGGGTGAACTGGCCGCTCAGGTTTCCATACAAACATCAAAGGGTGATTACTCCCTAATTTGAGGTTTTAGGTTCATAAGTAAGCATGATATCAATTGATCTCTACTATATCTAGGCTTGTATTGTAGCATATTTTGAAAAAGATAATTTACTTAAGAGTTATAAGCCTCGAAACATTTTCATTTTTTTTTATGGCTTATAATTTCTTGAAGTTTCGTAACGATACAAGCCTAAATATAATAGATATCAATCTATACTATACCTATTTCTGGATCTAAAACCTCAAATAAGGGAGTGATCATCCTTCGACGTTTGTATGGAAACGTGACCAGCCAGTTCAAACTTAAGCAAACAAAATTTCATTTTTTCTAAGACAGTTTTACAATCAGCGTTAAACCAGCGTCACAACACCTCGGTATTATTATTTTCTAGCATGCCGAAGCCAATCTAGCCGGTGTGAGATAAGTTGCAAACGGTAACTTATATCTAGTCTCTACTCGTTATGGATATAAGCAATATAGTATCATCAGATCGGTTCCTTCCTATTTTTTCCACAATATAATCAATTCAAAAGGTATGCTATCAAATATGTTTCTGTTATAAAGTATAACATACCTGAAACTTCTGCTTATACAGTATATGGGTAGCGGTGAAAAGACCCAGTCAAATAAATTGGCGTAGAATGGACTTCCAACTTGAGGCAGGCGTAATACTTCTGTTATTAAGAACGGCATACATCCTGCAAAAATATAAGGCATCATACGAGGGTGAATCAAAAAGTTCTTAGAAGTGCATATATATGAAACCTTTTTGGATCAAGTTCGATATTCAAATTAAAGAGTGTCTATCACACTATATTTATGCAGACTGTCACTTATTTTTGTCAGTTCGTTCGCATGTAATAAATTTTTTTGTGCAACGAGTTGCTAAAAAGTCAAAATTATGGATAAAAGTGAGTTACGTGCGGTGATAAAATATCTCAGTTTGAAAAAAATGTCTACGAAGGAAATTTTTTTGGACATTCAGCAGACATTAGGGGGTGATGCTGTACCCTATTCTACGGTTGCGTACTGGGTGGCTGAATTTAAAAGAGGTAGATCAAGCTGTAAAGATGACCCGCGTTCTGGGCGGCCTTCAACCTCCGTTACAGAAGAAAATGTCAAAAAGGTTGAGAATCTGGTTTTGGAAGACAGAAGAATGACTATAAAACATATAGCTGAGATCCTAAAGATATCTTTTGGTAGCGTTCAATCCATTTTAATTGATTCACTGGGGTTCAAAAAAGTGTCTGCAAGATGGGTGCCACGAATGTTAACCGACGAAAACAAAAAGCGACGTTTGGAAATTTCCAAGCGTAATCTCGAAATGTTCCAGCGTGATCCGGATAATTTTTGCCGTCGTCTTGTCACCATGGATGAAACGTGGGTCCACCATTTTGATCCTGAAACTAAAAGACAAAGCATGTCTTGGAAACGACCATCCTCTCCATCCATTAAAAAATTTCGAGTTGCTCCTACCGCTGGCAAAGTTATGGCCTCTGTGTTCTGGGATAGTGAAGGAATCCTTTTTATTGATTACATGCCAAAAGGCCAGACGATTACTGGACCCTATTACGCAAATTTAATCCCGAAAGTGCGTGAAGCGATTAAAGAAAAACGTCGTGGAAAACTGTCGTTGGGCGTGTTGTTCCTTCAAGATAACGCTCCTGCTCATCGATCGGAAGTTGCGGTCAACGCAATCCGCTGTGCTGGCTTCAATCTCCTTGACCACCCACCATATTCTCCGGACTTAGCCCCAAGTGATTTTCACTTGTTTCCAAAATTAAAAGAGGAAATTCGTGGAACAAAATTTCACGATAATGACGCGGTTATAGCTGCCGTAGAGGACTTTTTCGAGAGTCAAGAAAATATTTTTTTTTCACAAGGAATAAGGAAGTTAGAAACGCGTTATTCTAAATGCATTGCATTGGAGGGAGATTATGTAGAAAAATAAAATATTATTATTTAAATCTTTGCATTTTTTAATATTGATTCCAAGAATTTTTTGATTCACCCTCGTATATCACATGTGTAGCGAAATAAAATATCGCCCAAAGTAATGCACGCAGAAAAACTTTTGAATCATAAAAAAATCAAATGAAAATGCATTTCTTACATCACTTTATTTAGCCTTAGTCTGTAAAATGAGAATATAAAAGAAATCAACAACAATTTATTTTCATATTTCAAGTTACACACGTTTTGTTCGGTATTTCGAAAATGTTTACTAGCAGAATTTAGTTTTTTTTTATCCAAAATATAAATCTTACCTGTAAATATGTTGGTAAAACACATCTTTGCGAATCCAGTAGCAGGTGATTCGAAATAGAACGAAGCGAGGTAATGTAGCGGTATAATGGCCAGTGAGAACACCGTCAGAACTAGAAGTATTCTACCTGAAACAAAACATTTTAATTAAAATAATTTCTCTAGGGAACACCAAGCATTTTGAAGAAATTATTATCATAATAAATAATGCACTTTTGCACTCATAACGTAGCTTGGAGGAAGTGGTGAGAGCGAATGGAAGTGGTTTGAGTTATTTGACAATACTCAACTACAATATAAGTGAGTGTGTTTTCGCTATGCTCTTTACAAATCTTAGCGAATCATAGATAACGAGACCAATATAATTTTATTATTAAATGGCTGAATTCGGGTGCGTGATTCTAATAGGGTTAGTTCTGATTTCATGCAAACAGCTGAATTTAAAATGACGTTTTATAGAAGAATTGCTTTATAGCTCTGGTGAGTCATTCTGCAAATTCCAAGCGGACGGAATCACCAACAGGACTCCAACCAATTTTGAAACAAAAATTATTATAAGGTGTCGCTGTATAAAAATAATAAGTAGCTCGCCATGTTAATGTATTTTAATTTCTGGTCAGAAGCATAATAATTATTGCTTATAGTAAACGTACCTAATTCACTTGGTGTAGAGAGAGTGCTCTCCTGGAAGCAGAGCAGCGTGAGAATGATGCACAAGTACACCAAGAACAGCCAGATCCAGTCCCATATTAGTGCGGTTACCCACATCACGGCCGGCCGTACTCCTGATACGCGCTGGAGAAGCTTCGCGCCACTTATGCGCTCCTGGTGTTACAAGTATAATCAATACAAAAATAGGATTGGGTTTTTTGATTAAAAAAACAGATATTTCTGTAAGAAACATCATCGTTATTGAATAGTTCTGGATAATACAGAAACTTAATTTTTACGGACTCTAAACCACATAAATCATCATCATCAGCCAAAAGACATCCATTGCTGAACAAATCCTCCCCCATTGAATTGGGGGAGGAAACGATGTCGCCAGTCCACTTAGTGGTATAAAGTAGGTATATAAAATATAGCTAGTTGATAAGTTCCCATCAACTATATATATATATACCTACTTTGTTTATGTGTTAAAATTATGACTCCAGTGTGCAGTAGTTAACACTTAACGTATGTATGATGCATTTAAGGGTAGTCCAGTATGGCTGAAGATAATAATGTCTATTGCAATTAGAATTTCGTAATATCTGCCAAGGACAATTATATTAATATACAATTATAACTGACTCTTTAGCAGATAGAGCTATAAACAATGGAGCATGTTACTTTTTCGAAAACATCGTAAAACCTCATAGGTTGATCAGGCTTGGAATTACTGGATCTCAAGGACAGCTGCCGAAATACACAGTTACATGCTTAGCGACAAATTTTCTATTTGAGCTTGGTAGCTAGCTCAGCGCGCGCTAAATTCCCTACTAAAATACTATACCAACATTAAGCAACCACCGGGACCTATGATGGCTTAGTTTTCTCAAAAGCACGGAAACGCGATCACCATCGCAGTAATGACCGCAGCAAACGTTGCTTAACCTAGTTGATTGGTTGAGAAAGACTAAACAAGCAACGAGCAAACATCATCAATTTATGCCTCATTAGGGCACCATATTTTAAAGTATCAATACTCACTTTGATGACGAAGAGAACTATGAACGCAGTGACGAATGCCATACAAAATCCTATATTAAAAGCAAATTGGAATCCCATACTGCTTCCTGTAGCCATTACTTTGACCTGAAATCAAAAAAAAAATATAACTGTTATTGATTATTATACATTGATAATAAAATGTTGGAACAAGTTCTAAAGATATATATAGATTTATGTTTTCTTACCAGGTTTTCAATGGAGTATGGAAGAGGATGGTTCACAACACTCAATGTGCTATTCGGCGAATGAGCACGCAATATTGCATTATTAACCAGTGCGAGCGAGATGGCGGAGTCATGGTACCCGTAGTTGCTGAACCAAGCAGTGATATTGCTGCGACCAAATGTTGCACCTACTAGCGCCTCATACCGCAATCTAGGTAGTTCTGACTCGCTCTGAAAACGAACATCAATTTAACAAAGAAGATATCAAATAAGCAAAACGTAAGATTAATATACCACATTTAATCAAAATTCTTACCAATTTTAAATAAAATTTTCCCAAATTCATGGTTCCAATATCAGTGAGTTTCATTCCAGGATAAGTAGATGATTTGAAATAGTCCTTAAACGCGCGCGCACTCAGAGCTTCTATACTGCCATCCGTTAAGTTTGACGCTTCCGCCATAATAGTTTGAGTGTCTCTAAACCCACTTTCTAAAGACAGAGTCAGCGGAGGGAGAGACGATAGAAACTTCCAGGACCTTGAGATGATTACGGACAGAGTAATATTAATGATCGGGGTGACAAACTGTATGAACGCAGTAAGTTTGTTCCGCGTCGTGTTGTACATTAGTTTGACAAACATCGCTTTTATGTGGTTCCTCAGTAGTTTTAGACCTCGGACCTTTTCAACGCCGTCTTCAGACTGTTCCACTAAAACAAAAAAATATAATTTTTTTGCTACCATTTTTTGAAGCAGCCTTCCTACAAATAGTCTTTAGCAGAGATACAATTGTAGTTTACCCCAGTTTTGTGAATTTCCATCTAAAGGGACAACAGCTGTGTCATTATATGCAACGTGGTTTCCTTTAGCCGATGAAATTTCAGAATTATCTTCAGCGCCTGCTCTGAAATGATGAAACTTGTGATAATCAAATCTTAAAAATAATTAAAATACATAGTCAGTCATTGATTACGCAAGATTGCAGTACTAACTTCATAAAAACTTCTTCCAGACTGGTTACAGATAGTCCATAGCTGGAGACGCCAAACAATACCCTCTTATCTTCAAACTCTTTTAGCATTCCGGGGAATTTATTTACGTAGTCGTTTGGTAGAATGTAAGTTAATTCAGATCCTGAAAAATTCCAATATTAGCAACTCATTATTCACTAGTTTCAAATAAAAAACAAACAATAGAAAGAAATAGCAAGAAGGTGACTCAGAATGTGGACGTCCTTGAAAGAGAAGATTTAGGAAGAGGACCAAAAGAACACTTGTGGCGCTGCAGAATTTTCTTGGATAGCGCGCCATCCATGGCAATGTTGCAACAATAGAATAACGCATTGTTGCAATTCGTAACTTCGATAACAAACCTTGTTGGTTGCAACATTGCCTTCGATGGGGCAATATCCAAGAAAATTCTGCAGCACCTAGAGCTTTACAAGCAGTGCCAGTAATGATGATAATAGATATAGCGATAACGATCTTTTTCAGCAGTATAAGATTTTTGAAACGTTTGCATTCTGCTTTGGCTGATGAAGAAGACACGTTTCAGAACATCAATAACGAAGAAATCTTACATCATAATAAAATTAATGTATTGAAAACTATTAACCAAACCAAACTAATTTAAGTTTTATAGATATACTGAATTACACTCTTTTTATTTTTTATTGTTAGGCTAGCCTTTGACCACTATCTCAAAATGTAGTTCAGGTTAACCCAGAAATACTGGCTCTCAAGTACAGCTGCTGGAACACACCATTAGGCGTCAGATTTGCTACTTGAGAGTGGTAGCTAGCCAGGCGGGCATTCGCAAAATGTCTTCTAAGACACTGCCATCCTAAGACAACAACCAGGACCAACGGTTAACGTACTCCGAAGCGCTCAGTCAGTAGCTAGTATCACCAGCGATCACCCATACAAGTTATGACAGCGGCGGATTTTGCTTTACTTAGCTGATTGGTTAAGAACACCTAAGCAAACTTCGATAGGAGCTCTTAAAAAAATGTCACTTATTATATAAATACTCAGACAATAGCTATGCATTTTTAAATGTCAGTTTTCAACATCAAGTCGTTCCTAATACGATATTCATTTCGAATCAGTATAATTATAGTGCTTTTTAGTTCTATTCCATACCTATATTTGTATTTTCTTTCACTTCCGCCACATATTTCCTGAAGAACTTAGTAACTTCTTCCACGTTGCAAGAGTCCGCTTTAACAATGGTGAGCTTGTACCCCATACCGTAATGCTTCTTGAGAAAGTAGGGAGTGCCGACGCACTGTAGCTTCCCACCGGACATGATGGCTACGCGGTCACCGAGCACATCTGCCTCGTCCATGAAATGGGTGGTTAATATCATCGTACGACCTGAAAGAACCAGAGAAAACTTATCAAAGTAGTTGCCAACGCATTCATTTTGTTTAATTTGTCTTTGAGGCTTAAGTTTATACTAAGGTTAGGAACTTTCAAAGTTCTTACAGGCAAGCATTGGAGGTGTAAATATAAAAGTAAATACAATTTCAAAACCGCCGCTTTGCATGATTTACACTTTTTGATGAAGTAAGGCGTTATGCACCAAACCCAAGTCGGAGAACTTCATCCACATAATTGTTGGTTAAGAGCCTGTTTCAGAATGTTCGAGTAAGTTCCGGTTTTACTACCCAGAACATATTTAATAAATAAAACAATAGCTTTGCGTTTCACAGTCATCGATTTAGCCTATCCATCGGTTAAATCTTGAAAGGCGCTGCATGTCAACTGTCATTATTATCATTCAGTTACTTTGTGTTGCATGGCAACCCGAAACTTTATTAGGACATTCTGAAACGTGCCCTAAGTCTTTCTGTCGGGATTGATAAATAAACAAAGGCAGAATTAGAGTGAAAGAATTGTTTCTTTATCTTTGACAACGACGTTTTTAGCTTGATGTATTCGAACTAAAAATAAATACCTTTCTTTTCTTTCTGCAACAAATCCCAAAGAGCCCGGCGCGCGGCAGGATCAAGCCCGGATGTTGGTTCGTCAAGTAAAACTACTCGTGACTGGCCACACATAGCCGCACCGACCGACAACCGACGTTTCTGACCGCCGGATAGATTTGCCGATACTACATTCCTCTAAAAAAGAAACAACTATCAAAACACTAGCGAGTAAATACATGCCTTTACATCCCACAACGAGAGGATGGAAGTGTATAAGCACCCTCATTTTCCTAGTGTTTGGGTCATATATAATAAGGATGATTATTACCTTCGATGAAGTATACTACTATAGATTAAGAGTCAACGCAGCCAGAAAAATAGGATCACAAATAAAAGTTTGCTCTTATTTCAAATAAAGTAAGTACGTATTGAATGGAAATGGATTTGATGCCGTTCAACATTTAAAAAAAATACGGCGAAAATATATCAGACTTCATATGATATATTATCTTTTATAAAGGAACTGTATGCAGTCATAATTCACCCCTAGATCCATTACTGTACGCGAACAGCTCCCTGATAAAAAAGAACCTGGCGCTCCCCATAGTCCTGATTGAATGTATTGAAAGCCCACTAAGAGAATAATGCGATGAACCAATGAACTGCGTACTTACTACTTGCGACGACGTATTACTAGGATTATGGTGCTCAGTAGGCTTATTAAAATTCTCGAGTCCTTATTAGGCCACTGTGGGCCATATTAACGTAACTTGTATTAAGGGGTGTTGGCGTCAAAAAGGTGGCTAACAATAACACCATAGCATTTATATAAAAGGTATTAGTTGTTGTTTTTAATGATAGGCTAGCCTTAGACCAGTGTCACACTTGATGATAAGTGATGATGTGGTCAAAGATGTTTACAGGCGCCTACATTGGGAATTGGAATAATTTTACAGTTAACACAAGTTATTGTACTAACGTATATATTGGAATTATGTAATAAGTATCTTCCATAAATGATTGATTTATGGACTGCCACAAAATCCAGATTCAAAAAATTAAATTTAAAAAACTTACTTTATCTTCTAACTCTAGCAGTTTAAGGAAATGATCAACTTCTTCCGCTATTTTCTTTGGAGGCACTCCTTTCAGCCTCGAGTAGAATATGACGTGTTCGGCAACGGTTAGATCGGGAAACAGGACGTTGTGTTGGGGACAAATTCCCAGGGACTTCCGAGCCAGCTCTGTCTCTGTAACTATACTGTAGCCGTTGATGGTAGCTGTGCCTGATGTGGGAGGTACCATACCTGAAATAGGCAAATAGGAGAACGTCAAAGTGTAAAAACAGAATACGCCACCTTATATTCTCTTTGTCGTTCATCCAAACCATCAAGCAAGTTATATTAGGGGACCATAAGAACGTAGCCTGAGTAAGATTGCTGCAGAACGAAGTGTACTACTGTTGGCAACACTAGATTTACGGGGTAGTGCACTGACAATTCGAATAACGCTTGACATTGATAGCAGTTCGGTTTTAGCTGTGACAGTTTACATTGGAAGCGAGGACCGTAAAGTAAAACATTTGACAAACAATTTACTACAATCGAGCTTTAAATTCACGGCCATGCTATGAACTGCAGAGCAGCTACAGGGGTCTGAATTGAACGCTATTTTCATGTGATAATTATACCGTTAACACAATAAAATCATAACTGATTTTTCGGTAACGTATAAAAGTCGTTTATCATAATAACTGTGTTACTTATCTATTATAATATTTAGTATTCACAAGACAATTTTTTTTCATATATAGTGAGTGACTAGTTCCTGTGGATTTACCTGCGTTGAATTAGATTATATCGATTTCCTACATGTTTCAATAAAACAAACTACCTATAGGTTAGCCTTTAACCACTATCTCGTCTGATGGTAAGGGTGGTTGAAGACGGTGAACAGACTAAACTTTGATTGGTAACTGGCTCTCAAGGTCAGCAGCCGGAACACACCGTTAATACTTGGCGATTTTCTACTTGAAGGTGGCAGTTACCCAGGCGAGTATGAGGTGAAGCTCAAGCCCGCCGGGGTTTTTTAACCATGGACTTCTTGCGTGGTATTTATGCTCGTAAAAACCTCTTCCCATTGTTTCATTCCCACTCTCCTTGTATTTTTTCTTTGTATTTACTCCATATTGCGTTTTTATCTCGCACTATGTTACTCACTCTTACAATTTCACATCATACATATTTTTTTAAATTTTCAACACAATATTAATACATTGTACATCAAGGGGAGAAAACGATATATTTCTGTACGAGGATATGAGAAATTTCTCCCGAGTGATACATAGTGCTTTATACTGCACCTACGAGGAAACAACCTATAAGTTTTTCGAATACGAAAAAAACCCACCTTTTTTTTGTAATTATTTCATATAAAACCTTTTTTGAAGTAAGTTCTGAAGCTAAATTTTTATTTCTGGTGGCGTCATCATTATAAAATCACCACGTCTACTATCAGATGACATTTTTAGAAAATTGATCGAAATAATTAAAATCGTATTGTTAAATTATTTATTTAGTAAAAAAACAAATTTAACGAAACAAATTACCAAGCTTTTTTTCGTAGTGCAGTGCAGAGAAAGGTTGCCAACCTCCTTTCATTGAATACCGAGTACGAAAACAATCCCTCCTCTTTTTTCTAATTTGATAGTAAACTTTTTAATATTAGACGATTATATTTTTTTTGTTAGCAGCTAAAAAAACAAAAGAGCGCTAGCAGGCCAGGTATGGATTTATATACAACATTCCTTCAGCGCTACAGCGGGAAGGAATGAAATTCCATACAACTTTTCCCGTCGCACATTTATAAGGGAGAAATGATAAACTTTATAACACGTTTTTGAACGAGCAATGAAATTCTTTCTGAGTGGGTGTGGAATAAAAATATTTATGTTTGTTGATGCGTAGACAACGGTGAAATGTGATGACGATGATAAATAGTTTCCTAATGTTAATCCAGGAACTATTACACTAACTAGTAACTAACGAAGTACCAAACATACACACTAACATCCTCACTCACTCACTGACAAACTTTCGCATTTATAATATTACTATTTACTAGCGGCCCGCCCCGGCTTCCCACGGGTAATCGCGACTATAAATTGAGATCTAAGCTATCCTATCTTTCAATTTGGTTCAAATTGCACACGGTGTGCAAATTAAATTTAAAATCGGTTCAGGAGTTTAGGAGTCCGTCGCGGACAAACAACGTGACCGTGATTTTTATATATAAAGATTTATGAAATGGATATACTGCCTTACTACTGCCTCGTTAGTCGAGGGACGTTAATATCCAATATAGACGAATAGCCAATATTGGAATATAATTTATTTTGATTATGAATTAAGAATATATTTAGAACGTAATAGCAAATGGTAGAATTGAAATCTTTTCAGAATATGTGTTTTGCGGATACCTCAGAAACAGGGGCTCCCAAATAAGAAACGTTTATGTTTTTTCTTTTGCTCTATCGTAAAAACGGTAATACGTACAAGCATCAAACTTGGTACGATTATAATTCAAAATCTACCATATAGCAACAAATAATAAAAAAATAAAACCGGCCATGTGCAGGTCGGACTCCCACTAAGGGTCTCGAGCTGTAAGAAAAAGATATCCAGTTTTGGGTACATTCTGTTTGTAACGGAACCCTTGGTGTTCAGACTGAACTCGCACTTTGCCTGTTTTTTATTTTTTAATTAAATGGCATATGTACTTGGACAGTCCGCTAATATATGAAACCAAAACAAATTTACATAGAATAACAGGATGTTATTCTATATGACAAACTGTCGATAACATTAGTACGCATCATATTTATTACATATACTCAATTAATCATAAATACTAGTAAATATGTACCAATATTATACATATTTACTAGTACGTTTGTGATACGGCTTTAAACGGTAGTTTTTCCATCTACTGACCTTCGCGCAACATGCTGAAGCCGTGAGTATCAGAAACATTTTGTATAAGTAATGATGACGAAGCAAAAAACAAGATTATACAGGTTAACCTTAGCGCATTACAAGTTTTTGAGTATATATTTCATAGGATGATAAGGCAAAAACGTACTTATAAAGTGAAGAGACCAACAACTTGAGAAATAAAACTCTCATGAATGATGTTCATCTATGGCTCTAAGCGTGTCTACACCCAGCGCTTAAACATTTTATAAAGTTTCTAAGCTTTTTCATCATTTGTTCCGTAGAGCAAATAAACTAACAGTTGCTAGAACATAACCGCTGTCGAGTTTGGTTATTATCAGTGCTATAGATATTCATTATAAATATATTATTATATAGATATTCATTATCCCTTGTTACTACGTTTGTTATTATTACCTTCGTTTCTTATGAGTACACCCATATATGGAACACCGTGCTATCTTCTTTTTTCCTGTCCGATCTTGATGACTAGAGTCCAACTAGTGACAGTGTAACTGGTTGGGAACTCGCCGAGTAGACTTGTTAAACGCGTGTTCTATCTTCCGCCACACCGTCGTCGCTTAACAAAAGGCCAAACGTAGGTCTATATATTTTTTTTTTAAATCTAATAATAAACAAACCTGTGAGCATGGATATTGTGGTGGTTTTCCCGGCTCCGTTGTGACCCAATAACACTGTTATCTCGTTTTCGTACATCCGCAGGTTTAAGTTGTCCACGGCCTTTTTGCGGCCTTTATAGATTTTAGTCAGATTCTGCAACAAAATATTATTTTCATTTAAGTTCACGAGTGCACATCCAATAGCGGAAAATACAAAATATTTGTTATCAATGAATTTTTACACGTACACGTTATTTTTAAAACGTAATAAAATAATCTAATACATTAATACTGTTCAATCAGTACTAATATTATAAATGCGAAAGTAACTCTGTCTGTCTGTCTGTCTGTTACGCTTTCACGCCAAAACTACTGGACCGATTTGAATGAAATTTGGTATGGAGATAGTTTGAGACCCGGGAAAAAACATAGGATAGTTTTTATCCGACTGCGCAAAAAGAGGTTAATGTTTTCGCGCGATAACCGACATACGCGCGGGCGGAGCCGCGCCCGGAAAGCTAGTAACTTATAAAGGTCAAATAAGTAATATTAGCGGTCTCATACATAACATACCGTGTACCTCAAAAGTCATGCATCGTGGGGTGCCGGGCTAGAATGTCACTCTAGGTAGCAATGCCCCTCCCCCCTATTGCTACCTGAGGGTGTCGTAAGAGGCGGCTAAAGGTATAATACCGGAAGGTGGGCAGTAGCGCCTTCTGTGGAACTGATAGCTTAAACTGCGATCACCAAGACACCTGCCAAGCGTGGTGATTATGGCAAACCCCCCTTAATGGAGGAGGCTGTGTTCAGCAGTGGACAATCCAGCTGTTACAGTACAGTATACATAGTGGAACCAAAATTCGTTTAAAAATCACCTAATATAGTTCTCGTAACTAATTTTAAACTAATTAGCCTAAATAAGGTAACTGTACCATTCATGGTCAGCGTTCTATTGATGGTCAATTTAGATTTAAAAGCTGCAAAATAAGAGAACTAAATGTTGCAGGGAAAATGGCAACACTTAATAATAGTCCATAGACACTCTGATTTTCAAAAAATGTCGTTTCTCATTTTGACACTTCACATTTGTAACATGGCGAGCTTTTGAACAGAATGCAATGGTAAACATTTAAAATAAGTGTTATTTTGGATAAGGAGTTGAGTATTTTTGTTATTTATTTTGTTGATAAGTGAGGGGTTTTGAGTTATACCTCTGTATCGATACTAAGAGTAACATACCTGTGAGACGAATGATATCAGAAAATGCACATGTTTCGGTCTTGGAGACTGCATAAACGACGCTGACCTTTACTGGAACGTTCAATTATGATATTTCCAATGATGGTCAAATTGACCATGATTGGTGTTATAGGGATTTTGTTTTTTTTGATCTAATTTAGAATATTTGTCCATAGATAAAACATTACATTTTATTGGCGGCTCGTTCATGCATTTTGGTCCAGTAATGGTCATAGTTACCATTATTGGGGTGACCATGACTGGATACTGAATCACAGACCTTAATGTTTGCATTATATTAGGATTAGGTGCTTGCTTTTTGCTCATACTTTAGACACATAAATTTAAAGTAGATTATCTGCTAATGATGGAAGGGAAAGGTGAAAAATTACCCATTTAGTTATTTTTATCGACATTGATCTCATTTTGATTTTTATTTGATTGTTTAAGTTTGAAAGATTCTGGATTTCTGGATTAAAGTTCAGGATTATATGTTAAAAACAAATCTTTTATCACGAATGACAATGTATTGAAAACCTTAGTGACCATTATTAGTGCTGACCATAATAGGAGAAGACCATGAATGGTGGGTCAACATTGGAATTTGGACTGACCATTAATGGCTCTGGCTACACTTGCTTTTCAAATATTTTTTTTGACTTTGCGATCAAAGACAAGACCTATTTATAAGCTTGAGTGTGGTTAGCATTCCTACTTATATCAGTATAAATAGTTTTGAAACCGATCTGGTTTTAATTAGATAATAATATAACAGTAAATAAAATTAAAAAATCCTAAAGTGACCATAGCTGGTGCATTTACCTTATTTTTAATATAAAAAAAAAAGTAATTTAATTTTATTTTTCCGCACTTTTCCGTCGTGTTATCAAACTCTTTTCCAGCAAGAATTCCCTTTTGAATGAAGAGTGTGTTTTCTTGAGTATTTTCGTAAGGCCTATATATGTTCATCAGGAACTAACTAAGTACCAAGAAGTTTAAGTGCCACTGAAGATAGCATGAAGTAAAAACAATTTAAGAAAACACTTAATTGGAAATAATATTTTTATTTCGCTGTGTTGTTCGCGTTATCTCAAGGATAATAATAATAATAATAATATTTATTGTTCATAATTCAGGGTTACAATGTTTTATCTAAATAATCTAGATCTTGGTAATAATAATGCATCTTTAGTTGTGAGCTCCTGTCCCCGTACTAGTTATAAACTGTTTTACAGGGTACAGGACCTTCCCAGTTTAGAGTCTTAAAATACTTTGTTTTAATGTATAAAGTTTATATAAAACCAATCATATATTTTCACTATGAAAGATAACCAATTAATATTTTATCTTATATACCTATTTGTTAATTTTATATAATAATGTAATTTTGTAAGGAAAATATATATATATTTATATTTGTATGTGTGTAGAATAAAAATATGTGAAAGAGAGAGTTATGTTTAGAGAGAGTTATATGTTTTTTCTGTTTTTTTTTAAGTGTTTTAAATGTATAACTGATTATTTAAATTAAATTATAGTGTTATGTGTTAGGACCAGTTTGTTATTTGAATGTTGTAGAAATAATATACCAAACATAGACATAGGTACTTATTTTAAAGCCAACATCAACTTTTCTGTCTCTTGGTAAGTTAACTTTTTTAACCAAGTTTGAACAAGCCGTTTGCTTGTTCAAACTTGCAAGGAACATTTTCGTTCCTTCATACTACTCACTCATGTTCTTTACGATCGTCATTGAATCTTCAGCTTGAAGTGCCTGAGCGTAAAACTAAATTTTACGATGGATCATTCACCTCTAAGGCTGTACGTCTTTGGAACTCTTTGCCTCTTGCTATTAAACGCTCACCATCAATTAATATTTTCAAAAAGCTTGTAAAATATCATTATCTATCCCCATCATGATTGTATACATCACTGTTAGCTATAAATTGCTACTAAGTTCTTATTTTTATGGTTGTGTATGTTAA
Source organism: Plagodis dolabraria (assembly GCA_963854805.1). Lineage (NCBI taxonomy): Eukaryota > Metazoa > Arthropoda > Insecta > Lepidoptera > Geometridae > Plagodis > Plagodis dolabraria. The sequence goes on along the minus strand of OY978447.1, from coordinate 16,271,414 downwards.
CTACTTACATTATTTAATGTTATTGATATAGGTATATGTATATATTGTATGATCTTATGTATATACATATATATTTATATATTATTCTATATACGTATTTATATATTTATGTAGGTATATGTATTATTAATGAACTGTGTTAAATGTTTATTACTTTAATTGTATTTATTTTATTTATAATTGGACACTTTTTAGATGCTTTCTAATAATTATTTTGTTTGTATTATGAAGACTACCGTCTATGTATTTTTAGTAAAATGTTGTCCTCCAGTTATAGGTTGTCTGAAAGAGATCGCTCTAAGCGATAAGATCGCCTATTGTTACATCATATTTTGTATTGTTATCTTTATAAGTTATTTTTTAAATGGTGTCTCAATAAAGTGTTATCTATCTACCTATCTATCTTGTTTACTTGAAGCAAATAGATGATAATATTATTTACGTATGGTATAGGCAGTTTATTGTAGTTTTTAGATATACAAGTAACATGTATAAGGAATCAAGAATATCTGAGAAATAAAGGTAACACACAGATAGATATAAAGAAGTTTTATTAGCCCTTTTGTAATTTTTTTTACAGGCAAGTTCAATATTTATATATATACTAATTAAATATTTTAAATTTTAATTATGCCTATGTAAATAATTGATTTTAATTGAATAATCATAATATTCTTACACATAATATAGTTACATACAAATTGCAGTTATCGCGTTTGCACTTGTCCTAAGAACAAAGATTCTAAAAAGCAGCATTGACATAATTATATCTTTTTAATATATAGAAGGGATTGTTTACAAAAAGTTCTTAAGTTTTAGTTTGAAAAAACTATATTTTAAGGTGGTCAAGCTTTTTGTTAATTTAGTAAATCATTATTTTCGAATAACTACTTTGTTTCTGAACTTAAGCTAATCTGATTTTTGGTACAACCCGAACTTCATATTTTTTTTACAATCATTACACTACAGCGTACCGAGCCGAGGAAAACTGTGAAACCCTGACGACAGCTCTTGGGAAAGCATATTTCTCGTACAACAGATGGTGTTTGTGTGATATTGCAATTACCATGTATACATACATACTTTTTTCAATACCTATATTATAGAGCTTATTGTGTTTTAATGTATGCAAACTACTTTTTTATAATGTAAATATAAAACTGCTTATCATCATTAGCATTAATAATTATCAATTATTAATATGGTTCATACCTTACGTAGGAAATAATTAATCAATTTGAAAATGTATTTGGTTTTGTTATTGCCACGTCAAGGAAAGAAACGCTGAGTAATTGGATGTTTCAAGAAAATTACTGACTTGTTAGTGAGTCGCCTATATAGCCTTGACATTTTGTCGTTTTTCAACGTAGCGCATAATTTATGATCAATCGGTTAAAAACGTTGCAGCTGTTTTACTAGTTGTTTAACTTCTCAATAGACATTTTTGATTTATGATAGATTAAAATTTATTTTTAAAACCAGTCGCCAACCTATTGATATTCGCTAGTGGTTTTTGAGAGCCAGGCGCATTCTAAGCCTATCTGATATCCTAGACATCTACCACATTGTAATTTACCCGCAGGCGAAACATTGGTCAAAGGTGGCTAGCTTGCAATAAAAACACATATTGCACTAAGCCTTAAGCCTCTTCATATTTTTCAAACATTGTCTTATTGGATATGATCCAACTAGTTGACAGACAAGGTCGTTATTGCTGACGTCGTCATTTTTGTTTGTCTGGTACAAAATAATCGTATTATAAGTACTCTGGTCTAAATCCAAACGGAACCGGCAGATTTCACGCATACTACATAAAATTAATATTGTTATAGAAATATAAGTCTCATTCCATCATAGTAGGGTCTAAATCGGGTATAAATAACGCTAAAATATTTTAATAACGGATAGTACGGCTATAAAATAGTGTAATTGTTATAAAGAAGCGTAAGGGTTATATATAACATTTACGATTTGTATATAAGAATATTATTTTGATAATTGTCATCGAAAGATGAGCTTTTGGTAACTTAGTCCACATAAGTTACATTAATTACCTAGATATATGAAAAACGTACTCTCTTAAACACTTATGATCTTTGCACTGTAGGTCTGTAGCAAACGTAATTATACTCGTATACTGCGCACAGCAAATCTTGCAAAAGTAATGCAACGATTATATGATACTAGCTTTCCGGGCGCGGCTCCGCCCGCGCGTTTGTCAGTTTGTTAAAAACATTAACCTCTTTTTGCGCAGTTGGATAAAAACTATCCTATGTTTTTTCCCGGGTCTCAAACTATTTCCATACCAAATTTCATTCAAATCGGTCCAGTAGTTTTGGCGTGAAAGCGTAACAGACAGACAGAGTAACTTTCGCATTTATAATATTAAGTACTGATTGTGAAACCAAGTATATTTTTTTATGCCTAATATGTTAGCCTTTGACCACTACCTCACCTGATGGTAAGTGATGAAGTGGTCGAGGATGTTGTTCAGGCTAACCTAGAATTAAAAAAGTAAAAAATCCGACTACAAATTAATTATTTTCGTTAAACGTTTACGTTTTATCATTCCATTGAATTTAAAACTGCAAGTTACATAAATTTTTGGAATCATTTTTAAAACTTTTCATTGTGATACAACACTTGATGGGATTGGAAGAAAAAAAAATCTCACAATATAGCGTTCAAAACCCGCCAGTTTGTTTATTTTTTTTTTTATTTTCTAGTGTCTCTTACGCTATGAAGACGAATCTTATCTCATATACAATCATATCTCAAGACAATACATAAAAAATGCCCAAACATATTACAACGCTCACAGAAATAAAATTCAAGTTGCACGTGAAGAACATTTTGATAAAGAAATCTTACTACACAGTTTGTGATTACTTAAACGACAAAAATGCTTGGACTGGTTCGCCTCTGCCAAGCTAGCGCCTGTCACCTACGTAATGTAATTAAATATTGTTATAATTGTATTATATTGTATATAACAACACATTGTAAAAAGACGTTTAAAAGAATGGCCCCGAGTTTCTTGCCCGTTATTCTCGCAGTGAGTCTATAAATTTTGTTTGCTGAACGTGGCAGTACAATGTAGTATATTTCAATATTAAAAATTGTAATTGACCTTCATAAGAGCGTCGTAGACGCCTAAATTGAATAAATGATTTTGACTTTGACTTTGAATACATCTCATACATTAAAATCGGTTTAGCTGTTTAGAAGTTATAGTGGAATAAAGAAACTCACAAATATACATACATGAACCTTGAAAACATAACACTAATTTTTTTGGACAGTAGTGTAAAAATAAACAGCAAAATAAATACGGCTAGTTCAGATTGCATCTTGAATCTCAAAGCCAACTGGCGGATTACTTTAATGGCTGACGGTACAAAACTCTTATGACCGATTGGTATTATTGACGCAATGCTATTGTGATTTGTTACAATGTGTACAATGACTCACTTGTATGTTGACCCCCATCGGAACGCCCTTCGGCTCCTCGTCATGCACCACCTTCAGTAGAGCGTCGTTGTACTCAATGTCAGTGCCATCCTTTCGCGTCATAGCTGTCGGAAGATGTTATCATTAGATAGTCTGTACACTCTGTCTGTGACTTTAGAGTTGATGGTGGCAGCTGACTAGGTGAGCATTAGCATAATGCCCTACCAACATACAAATAGCTTGTCTATAATCTATAGGTATGTCTTCAAACGTGATCCATATTTTTCTAGTTACTAATCACTCTAGTTGCACCTGGACGTCGTGTTGATTACAGCTGTTAAACTCGTAGGCTTTTACTTTTTCATTTTATGGGAGGACTTGATGTGGGTCCGCCGCTGTCGGCTGTTCAACTCCACCGGACTTTGGGCGAGCGAAGGCCCTCTTATAGCGCTGGAGGGGGAAGTGCCGAAAGAACTTCTCCCGAGACGGGCGTAGAAGGCGAAAAGCGCTTTCTGCCTCCATCTCCTGCGGGCGCCGAAAACGCACCGCTACTATACGAGGGGTTGACAGCGAGCTCAAGGACACCACTGTGGTTCGGACCTCATCTTGATTCGCTGCCGAGAGACATAAGGAGGATCGGAACCATAAATGGCCCGGTACAACTGCAGTACCGTTGAGAGTGGGCCCTACGGAAATTAACTCTGTGACTTGCACAAAACAATTTGAACGTGTTTTGTATTTTATATTTGATTTGAGGCGATCATAGCTCGGTTGTATAAGGTCGAATCCAAACTCGGGTTCGCCCTACTAAGTAGAAAATTTTTCGCCAAGCATCTAATGGTTAATACCCGCTGTCCTCGAGAGTCAGGTCTATACCTAGCCTGCAATCTTCGACTCCTCACTTACCAAGAGAAATATAGAGGTCAAAAGCTAGCAACTATAAAAAATAAGTATATTTATTATTCCTAAACATATTGTGTAATATTAATAACCAGCAAAAAACAAGATGACAAGTGAGTTACCTAACACGGTAACAACACACTATGACGCAATCCATTGCAAACGGAGGCACAGATACAATGAAAATAATTAACATGTTTATGGTTATATTCATTATATAACATGTTTTATTCTCGTCATAAACAATAATAAAGTTAGGTGTCAATTAATAAGTGTTAATAAACACATATGGTTAAAGACTTGACGTATGTCAAGTTTACTACTTAAGTATAATTTGATGGCACGCAGCTGAGTAAGCCAGCTATGTCCAGGTAGGTTGTTGTCGAATTATTTAATAGTTCAGACGTTACGCGAAAACTCATATTAAGGAATAACAAATATTTTTTTAAATGTAAAGAAAACATTAAAATTTATAGATCTTAAAAAATACTTAAAATATATCTAGTGATAATTTAGCTTAATTTTCCTGTTAAGCCGACGTGACGTCATAAATATATACTCGTAGGTACGTTATAACATACGTGTGCTCGCATAGTCAAGACCTTTTGAGGATGCCTCGTGTAGAACCGATACGCGTCGAATATTCTTCCGGTTTGGCCACGTGGCCACCACTTTTATGATTCCCTTGCGCGCTATTCGGACGTACGGCAACGTGTACAACAAGTTCAAGAAATGTTTAACCTGTTAAGTATCGGCTTTAAATATAATTATCCGCAGGATAAGAATACTAAAGTTTTAAATAATTAAAGATATAGTGAGATAGAGAGTTTATAGTGGTATTGAAACCTAGTTAAAATTAAAATAAGCTTCCTTACCTGCAATTTTACTCCTATTTGGCATCCAAAAGCTCTTAGTGAAAGGGAAGTACCAGGGCAGCGGTACACCGTACAGCCCCGGCCGTATCTTCTCCACGTACATGGCGATCAGCATGTACAGGATGGTGTCCAGTATCAGCATCAGCACCACGTGCCCTGGTTGGAACTGGTCGTGGTATGATATCGGAGAGAAAAATTCGCCCCACTGCAAACCTGTGTACAATATGAATTTATCTTTTGTGAACATATTGTTACCGTACCTACACCTTTATTTATAGGAATACTTAGAGTGTATATGGGATCATTAATGAATTTTGTATGAAATATTTTATACTTATTGCTGCCTGTTCGACCAGGGTAGGATTAGTTATTATCGTAATCGCAGTCTCGAGGCAATTGCGTGTTTAATTAGATTAAAAAAAAGAAAGAAAAAACTATTTAAAAAAAAATCACTCATTTTAGTGAAGCTTGCTACTTACGGGATCGATTATCTGTCATTGTCAACGACTAAATCATCAAGATAGGAAAACATTTTTCAGTTAATGGAGTGTAACTCAAAACCGGCTTTACCGATTTTGATAAAATTTAAATGGAACCAAGCGATAAGCATCAGCTTTCAAACAAGAAAAATAATTTTCAAAATCGTTTCACGCAGTCAAAAGCTCTGAGGTAACAAAAATAAAAAAACGTACAGACGAATTTAAAACCTCCTCGTTAAGTCGGTTAAAAATGGCATGAAATTATATTAATCTAAATCGTGTTGTATACAGGGAAAAAAAGTCCTAGAACCAGCAAACTCAAAATGCTGGCATACGAATAAGGCCGGGGTGTATAATAGCACGAAAGTTAATACAGTCTACTCTCGTTAATTCAAACCTGCGAGAATTCGAACCTCTCTATAACTCAAAGTTATCACGAGTTCCCTAGAAAAAATCTTTATATTTTAACTTACAACTAAATCAATACATTTTTGTGCACTTGGTAATTCGAACGAAAAAATCAACGCTACGCAACAAAATTACGCTTTAATTCGAACTTATCGGCGTCAAACACTCGACAAGCCATAAAGAATATAAGTCACTTGATTTCTTATATACAAGTCCGAGTATCCATCCCGCAGCGGAGATATCTAAGTACATTGCAGAAGAATTTCAAGCTTGTATCATCGTACACAAGCCTTTGTTTTGGTAATGATTAGTTTGACATACACTTCCGCACGAATTGGTTTGTTTAGTTAAGTTTCATTTACTGTTACTCATTTGTTCGTTGTATACATCGAACCGTTTGATATTACAAACACTCGATAATTCGTAACATTTTAAGAGTCCCGCGAGTTTATTCAATCTTGTCAAAGAAATGGTTCGCTTTTAGAATTGTACAATGTACTTGCAATCGAATGGTGCAAAAGTAAGAGAAAGACAAAGAAAATAACAAAACGACAACAACGAGTCCTTTTAGGTACTTAATTTTTCATCACAGTTCCCAGAATTTCATCACTATCAATCTGCGATGAAATTTGGTTCCAGCTATTAGTAGACTACAGGCTAGTTATTCTTATGGCAAGGACAACGTGATCGTTGACCGTTTTTTATCTAGAGTTTATCAATGATCTGCTTTGAGACTACTTTGACTGTCTTTTGCATTTTACTGGTAGTATTAAGAAAATACCCAACAAGGCTATTTGAAAAAATCAATATGATGGAAAGCAGAGCATACATTTATTTTATAATGACGTTGTTTATTTTACTGTCAACAACGTTTGACCACAATTACACCTGATAGTGATTTAGGATGTGCTCGATTGTAAACTGGCTGGCAAGGGCAGCTGCCGAAATACTAAGTGCTTTGCGACGGATTTTCTACATGAGTGTAATATGTAGCAAGGCGCATATTCGTAAAACATCCTACCACCATAATACCTACGATGTACGATACGGTTCTCAATATTAAATGCCACTAGCGGCCACCCATCTACATAATGACCGGAACGAAAATAACTAACTTAGTTGGATCGGTTAAGAATGCTAGGCAAGCTCCGCGACGAGCCCATGTGGATACCGAGTAAATTATCAACAATTCGGTCATGGACCGCACCATAAGTGGAGTTTAATTGGCTGGCGGCCGCGTGTTGTCATTAGTGCCAACCGCCAAGAGCTTAGAAGTAATAAATAAATAGACTTTAGAATTGCACTGCAGAGAAATGTGGTTAGCTTTCGATAAAGGTATACACGACACCCAACTATGGTTATAGTTATAATATAGGCAAACTATAATCTATATACAAAACTAGCTGCGCCCTGTGGTTTCACCCGCGTAGTTAATGATCTAGCAATGTTTCAGCATGTATAGGATTGACAAACACACACATCCTCACTCACTTTTATAATATTATGTAGTGTGATTATTTATCAGTACTAGCGGGAGCGACTTTGCCGGAGTGGACTTTGATTACCTATATCGCGCGCGCATCCGGAATAAAAGTATCCTAGTTAATTATCCGTGCTACAACCTATACATATACCAGTTCGAAATCGGTTTAGTAATTTTCAACCTAATACCATCATCGAAGTGTTTTCATTATTTTTTCTTGTACTTATCCTCTGTGACGGCATTTTAACAAAAAGCGCGTGACGTTGGTTGAACAATAATTATAGGCCTTTAGAAGTAGCACGCACGATGCGAGAGGGGGTGAAGTTCGATGGTTAGACTAACTAGGTGTTCCACAGATAAAAAATAAAACATTTAAAAAATATGTTTATAATAGGAAGAATATAGTTAGTGTCATAATGGGCGGTCTTATCGCTCAGATCGATCTCTTCCAGACAACCATAACAAGTAACTGTTACGTCGCGCTGCACACAAAATAAGAGTATATATTATTGAAGAAGTTTTTATACAAGATCTATAAGTACATTCAATCTCTATGAGTTCGCGACAAAACAAAATGTATGTTCTGTCAACTTGTGTTTTGTAAAAATGTGTCGATTTGTAAACATGTAAAATAGCAAATAAACGTAAATATGTGTTATTCTGTTCAAACTAAGTTTTCCCATTAGTGTTCTAGAACCCATAAGGCTACCCAACTCTGGTGACTCTAGTTTAAACGTTAGGCTTTTAAAAAGTAACCTAAATAATTATATAATAAATAAGTTACCTTTAGAAGTGCCTTCACACATAATGATCATCTGAAATGCGTATCCCATAGCTGTGTTGGATATCAGACTGACTAGCAGTTTGGTCGTCAAACTGATGTCTTCGTATAGCACTTGGGTTAGCATGAACACGGAATATGTGGAGAACCATGCCAGGCCCATGAATGCCGCCGCAGTGTTCGCTAAAATCAATATAACCATGTTATTATGTATGCAAACACATATTAGGCATGTTGTATACACTCCTTTGAATACCATCCTAAGTTAATGTGTTGAAACATTGAAATATTCGTTTTAATTACTACATTGCTTTTGTAACCTAATCTAATAACAGGAAGTAACCCAAACCATTATTTAGCTCCCGACGCCAAAATATTATCCAAAGCTCGATAGTGTTAAATTTGGGGCCTTTTTCTGTCTCGCTTGAGGGCGAGTGTGTCTTTCCCGTAGCTCCGAAACGACTGGCCTAATTTTACTTATGATCATCCAAAAATGATGGTTCTCAGCCCGTTCAACGAAAATCTGATCAGCTATTTCCGAGCTTTCGAGTAAATCTATGGTATATAATTAATACACTCTAGATTTGCCCGGCAGTAGTAGATGTATCTAGTAAATATTCTTGTCAAAGTCAAAATCATTTATTCAATTTTGGCATCTACTACCCTCTTCTGAAGGTCAATTACAACATTTTACCACAAAATATTACTACGCTACTGCCCCGTTCCGCAATAACGGTAATATAGAGCCACTTGGAGAAGAATGGGTAAAAAACTCGAGGCCATTATTTTTATGTGACTATACTCTTTTACCATTTGTAACATAAGTCTATATCTATATCATAAAATTATTAAAAATGTTATTACATATATAGCTGACGGTGGCTTGGCATTTTATATCCCAATCATTTTCGTTTTCTAAATACATAATCAACAACTTAATAATACGCTTTTTTAATTAGAACATTTTTTTACATGCAGCTTGAATTGTCATTTTTTGAGCTTTATTTCTTTTTTAGTTTACATAGCACTATCTATAATAAAAGTGCTTTGTACGGCTTTATCTCCTATCTCTTGTGCCAGGTTATTTTACCAAATGTATCGTGACCTAGATGTGCACTGCGTTCTTTGCAATATTTTTCATAAGTCGAATATAAATCTAGAACAAATTTGTGCACATTAACAACTGCTTTTAAGATACTATGCATCAATGCAATGGGTACCAATTCAAACAAATATATATATAGTACCAAAAGTCAGTACCACCACATTCCAATAAATAATAATGATAAATACAGATGAGTCTAAATTCAATTGCTCAAAACAAGACACAGTCAAATAAATAACGATATAAAATGAGTATCATCCATAGTACTATGAAGTAAATACGATATGACTGTCATATTTTAAGTAACAATTTTTTTAGGCATGCCTAGGACCCGGCAGTCGTTTTTATTAACTATTCGCGTGAGTGGTTTAACTTTGTAGTAATTTGTTAGAACATTAGAATTAATGAGTATCACTAAGATCTACGAGCTCAAATAAAAAACAGTTACGTCTGTTACAACATTGCTACTTTATTTCCAGAATATATTTTGATAAGTTGTTTACCTGCACGTCTCGATTTTCGAAGTCTCAAACTGATTCCTTACATGTTTATGAATAAGGTTGATTTTGGCGTAAAAAAATTACCTCTTGTGAAAAATACGCTGACCATAAACGAAAAGGTGAGCGATGCCATCACAAACAGGACCATGAAAAATAACAGCACAGACCATGGTGTGAACGTTAGAACTGAATATCTATCCCCGGCATTTGTGCTATTGAATGGTATCTGAAATTAAAAAGTTTAATGAGATTTACGCGACGTGATAACAGCATTGATATTTTTCCCGTAATGTATGCACACTATACAAATGGTATAAAATTAAGTAAGTAGCATGTACAGCAAATTTAGTTCTCATTCAAGCTTGTCATCTTCAACCGCAGTATCAATTACCACCAGATGTCATAATAATATAAAGAGAAGATTGAAGTCGGTAAAAAAAAATATACCTACTAATTTGTAAAGAAATGTAACTGTCATACAGTCTTATACTGTTCTTATTTCGGACTCAAGTTCACAATTAACAAAACATGCACAGTCTTCGAAATTCAATTGGATTGGTTAATTGATTTGGCGCTTATTATTATTATTATTTATTTATTTACCGCACGCGTCCGATTGGTCGCGTCAAGGTAATGTTGTTGCACCGCACGGTACACTTTTTATACCACGCCTGCCACGGTAGGGTTTGCTTTCTGCTGTTTTTGAGCTTGACTTACATTTCTTTACATATTTATTCGAAGGCATTATAGCTGATAAGAATATTTCTCAGAATATTAAAGAGTCCTTAGCAAAGAAAGTTTCATAATGTTATTGAAAGAGAGCAATTATTTGTTGACATTAATCGAAAACCAAACTTATACCTGATGGACAGCGGTCACCGTCGCTTTAAACAATAAAGCAAACATATGTAACACCCTGTTACCTCATGCAAGTCAAACTTTTTCCGTCTTTTCTTAAATGGCCCGTATTGGACGACTTTATTCGAAAAGTCATTCACATCTTGCAGATTCGTAGAAAAAACGACCTCCCGAAACGAACCTAGATCCTCACAAGTTAACAACATGAAAATGATCATTTAGCAAATAAAGTTTCATACATTCAGTGAAGTATTTTGAAAGATCATATATACATCTCTGACAAACTAAGAAGATTGGTCTGAGATATAAATATATCTTTCATGTATCTGCTCAGATCTCAGACGCTTAAATTATTAAAATTTTACTAGAATGCGTTTCATAATAGTTTAGTGCGCTTTTAATAAGCTCTTTTTATATGATTTCCGTAGAAAAAAGGCAAAGTTTTAAAGCGTTAGAAGTAGACAGAATGCGTGTGGGAAACCCTAAAATTAAAACAGTTAAGTAAACACGAAAATGTGTAGTGAAAGTGAAGCCAGTTTAAAACACACGTGACATTGACCTTGCCCATCGACCGAGTCGTCACTCGGTATACAATCTGGTCTCAAGGCCAGCTTGTGTTTATTGGACTACTTTCCTTATCAATGTCACTGTCGCTTTCTTAAGGTTAGTCGCTTCCCATACATACGTTGTTTCGACATAATTTAATAACAAAATGTTGCATATACTTTATTTTGAGATATGTAAGACTAAATTAATATTTAGGCTCCTGGTATGCCTGGAACCTGTAAAGTTATATTTTTCGTTTTTCGTAGCATTAGGATAGATCGTTTTCTATAAATAATATAACACAACACAACTAAAAAGCACAGAAATATGCATTCGAAATTTAGTTCTTAATCATTTTATATTTAAAATATGACAAAATTAATACGTTTGTATGCAAATCACTTGATACACTATTCCTAAATATAAACACTAATATTTTGTGTGCCCTAAGTTGACATTTCTGTGCCGCCAATTCACAGAAATGTCAACTTATATATAAACATATCACGAGTATGCCATATCCTCTCATTTGTACAAATTTCAACAAAATAATAAAATCAAAACAAAAATATAAGTTGACGCACGTGCGCAGAATGAAGTCAGACAGGCAGAGCATAAAACTAAATCTTTATAGAATTATCAAATGCATGTGTTTCGTTCTTAACAAGGGAGATAATTACACCATACCAAACGCACAGAAATGGAACTAAGTTAGTAAAGTTTTCACTTACCTTGAACAATATGACCATAAGTATAACAGATATAAGGAGGAACGAGAACTGCTTTAAGAACCATGCCAGCCAGTGTAACCACGAGGGAAGGCCCATTATTGTCATTGTTTCCTGTTGACGAACAAACAACTAGAGTTCTAAACTAACAGATTGTAAAGTTTATAGAGGTTAGGATGAGTGTACATTTTGCCTCTCGTAACATTGTAATTTTGTAATGTAATCCGCAGAGCATGCGGTATTGCAAATATAAAAATATAATAAATTATAGCGTTGCTTCATCATTAATAAGTTTAATGCTAATTGCATAATTAGCCTTGTTACAAACAACGTAAGTTGAACTATAGATGTTGCTCCATCCCAATACGATGGTTAAAGAACGATAGGAAAATATTGAGTTATCATTCATTGTCATGTTAGCTCAATTGGTTAGAGCGTACCCCGGCTAAAGGGGTGGATGGACGCGGGTTCGACTCCCGCACATGACTTAATTTTTATTGTTGATGAAGTTTGACATATTATGTTCCTACCTAATTATGTATGATGCATACTGATCCACCAGACACCGTATCGACATCACAACTTAAGCTGTTCTTTATACAAAACTCCATACTATATGAATACATACAGATGTGATTGGGAACAAACACACTCTAATTAAAGACAAAAATAATCAATAAAACACAGTAATCGACATCACCTGGCCTCTAATCAAACAGAAGTCATGAAAATGAGTCGTAGCGCTACGTCTTTGTTCGTGGTCCTTTAGTTGCTAAGGGGCAGACATTAAGAGGAAGGGGAGTTAGAGGGATAGAAGCCAGATGTATAGATACTATATGGTGCCCCCCCCCCCCCACTTCATTGGGGTGGCATTTACATAAAAGTATCCCGTCTTTCTGTCAAGTTCATGATATTCGCAGGAAGGGAGGTATAAATTACCTTATTGTGAATAACCTACTTACTTACAAAGAGAATAATAGATTTATATGTTAATAAGGGGTAAGTACCTATCATCGGTCTTTCTTATTTACGTGACAAAAAAGGTTTAGCTTCATATTAGTTGAGAGCTCGAAGAGGGTGGGTATTTCATTAAAATAACCAGACAAGTGTCATATGTACGAGGGCGGGTCAAAAAGTTCGCGGAATAGTGGGGAGTGGAGGACTTTTTTTAGCTGGAAATACTTGGTGACTCAATACAACTATAAATATTAAGTTTTAGCCGAATCGGTTCATTAACCTTGGACATTTTGCTGGATAAACAAGTAAATCAGGAAGAGAGCACTAACTATGGAGAAAATTGAGTTTCGTACCGTGATAAGTTGCTTACTAAGCAAGAAAAAACGCCTATAATTATGAAAAACATGTCATCTGTTTACGGGCACTCTTGCCCTGGAAAATCGATGCTTTGCAAGTGCCATAGTCTTTTCAAGCAAGGCAGAGACTCGATTGTAGACGATCAGCACTTGGTCGGCCAATAGAGGCAATATCTTCATTTTGTTGAAAAAGTTGAATAACTTTTTCTCGAAGGTGCTCGTCTGAAGAAAATACAGATCGCAGAGATAACTGGAGTATAGTCCAAGACTATTTTGAGCATTCTCCATGACCATTTTGGCATGTCTAAGGTCAGTGCAAGATGGGTACCGAAAATGCTCACACCACTTCAAAAACAGCAGCGCGTTGAGTGTTCTCGCGAGATTTTGTATCGGTGCACGGTGTAGAGAAAACAGGGATGAGTTTATGAACCGAATTCTGACTGAGGATAAAACTTGGGTTCATTACTATGTATCTGAGTCAAAACAAGAGTCCATGCAGTGCCACAAAAAGGCGCAGTAGCGCCTAATAAATTCAAGGTGCTACAATCGACCGGAAAGCTTATGGCTACAGTTTTTTGGGCTTCAGAGGGGATTTTGTTGATTGATTATAAAGATAAAGGTGTTAATATCACGGGACAACACTACGCTACGCTACTAAAACAAAATGAAAATAAAGAAAGAAGATGGGGAAAGTGGTCTCGAGGTGAGCTCCTTTTGCACGACAACGCACCCGTTCACAAGCCATATTGCGATGGCTGCCTTACACAAGTAAGACTTGAATAAAAACCAAATATGGTTTTAACCACCTACCCTAAATTTGAACCACCTACCCTACAGTCCAAATATGGCCCCTTGTGATTAATATTTGTTCCCAAACATGAAAAAACACTTTGTGGAAAGAAATTTACCGATGACAAAGAAGTGAAGCCGGCTATTTCTGCCTATTTTGAGGGCCTTGACAAATTAGTTGTTTTTGATGGTATAAACCAATTATTTGAAAGGTCTGGTTAGTGAATTAGGGTTAATTGAGAATATAATGAAAGGAAACATAATTTTATTTTTAATTTCACCTCCTTTCCTTTTCATCATCACTGAAAAACAGCGTCTGTGCAATATCTATTATCATCTTTTTGTTTTATGTTTCATTATGTTAGTTACGAATTATTTTTAAGTTTTTCTTATGTATTGGTTGTCATTGCTGTTTCTATCTATATATAGAAACAGCAATGACAACCAATGAAACAGCAATGACATGCTGTTTCTATCTATATATATATATATCTTTCTTTTTGTGTGGCAATAAACGAATTTTGATTTGATTTGATGCATTCCGCGAACTTTTTGACCTCCCTTCGTATGTGGCTAATGTTGCTATACATATAAAATAACATGAATATGTGAAACAAATAAAATAATATAAAAGTGAAACTACTCACTGACTACATCACGAACTCAAGACATTTTGCACGGTGACAGGATATTTTTCGTGTGCCCGCCTAGCTAGCAGTATCCTCAAGTAGAAATTCTTCAAGCATCTATAAGTATGTTTCAGCTAGAGAGTCAGCAAAACCCTTTCTTTGAGGCATTTACCATCTTTGACCACATGATCGCTTACGCTCAAGTGAAATTGTGATCAAAAAGTTAGCCTATCTCTATATATATAAACATCAATTGCGGTTGTTTGTCTCGCTAAAACTCGGGAACGGCTGAGCCGATCTGATTTTGTTTTTGAAATGTTTGTCGTAGTCCAGGGAATGTATGAACGTTAAGAGTATATGGAAAAATGGTGAGGAAGGTAGTAAAAACAACAATTTCATTTTCCCATATAAACTGTTCTACCTATACTTTCTTGTCAAACATTTGACGTTCGTCCATTAGGATAGGTGATACGAAACAGATCAGACGAATAAAGAAGTTCAGACGAAGAAGCGCGCTAAAAGTGAAGCCAAGTTATAACCATGTTCATTTCAATCTATTCTTTTTCCGCGCATACCTAAATAGGCGAGCGTGAGAGGAACAGATTGAGAGAAGCATGGTATTTTTTGCTTCTCTTCTATCGCGCGCTGTGTTCCGTGTGAAATTCTTTATAGTCAGAGGTAAACAGCCAGCCATTATAACTACAGTGATATATAGGAATGGCATACCTTGAGTTGAAGCTCTTTTTCCGCAGTAACTACTCTTACGGTATTAACAAACGAGTAAGCGAAACAAATCATGATGATCATGGAAATGAATCGTTCCAGAGCTATAAGGAGTTGATCATCCCTGTAGGCAAGCTGCGGCATCCTCTGAAGGTACACTTTAGTATCGACTGGTTTACCAGTCTTGCTTTTAATGACGCTCGTTGAAATTGCGTGTTGGACAGCGAGAAACATTTCCGGGGAATAACCTGAAAAGATTAAATGGGTCAAACTGACGTATTCTCGTTCCGAGAGTTTTTGTACAGTTCCCGACAGAGTTAAGGACAGAAGGACTAAGGTTTTTTATGTGATTGTGACGGGACAAGCACGAGGCCCACCTGATGTTAAGCGGATTAAGCTGTGCCTGTAACAGATGCATTTCGTCATATGACGAATTGAACTGCGCCCGTCACACTGAGACATACAGTTGTTAAGTCTCATGTCCCTGTATAATTTTTCTGGCTGCCGGAACACACTGTTACTACTACACACTGTGTTGCTTGGCGACAGATTTTCTACTTGCGGGTGGCAGCTAGCCAGGCGGGCATTCGCAAAATACCCTTCCACCGTGCGGTGAAGCTCAAGCCGGCGCGGCGGAGGGGATCGAACCGGGGACCTGCGGCACAACAGTCCATAGCTATTACCGGCCATCATTGCCTCTAGCCATATCATACCATGTCGTTTTAGCCATTAAAAGGAAAATAATGAAACATTGCTTTATAATGGAACCTTTAACAAATTACAAGAAACGTGGAAAGCCCGCATCGTTTATGGAAGGGACTAGCTATTGATGAAAAAAACTCATACACAGCGTCATAAGTTGTTTTACAAAGTAGTAGTTTATTAAACATTTTTTTTCTGCATTTCAGTCTGGTGTTTGTATTTTTGAAAAAAATATATATTGCACAAATGCGATACAAACAACACACGAAAATTATGGAAAATAGCGCACAAGTTTTTCTTTTGCGCTCGGCAAATGTATTTTTATTGATTACATATACTTAGCCTTGCAACCTACTTCAAAATTATAATTTTAGTGATAAAATGCAAATATTTTATTTATAATTATAATTCAAATATAATATTTTATAATTCAAATTATTGTGAATAAAAAATAATTTAATAATAATAAATGTATAATAATAATATTTTCGTCTTCATTAAGGACACATTTATATATTCTAAAAATATAAGTGGATCTTCAGCGGTATAAAAACTCTTTGTTGTTAAAATCTGTATTACCCAGTTAAATTGAAAATGCTCTGTTTACTCGCATATAATTTGCAGTTAGGTACTACTTTAACTTTGTACTACTAGTGTACAATGTTATTTACAATTATGCACGAGGGTGTTATAGTTCGGTTCATAGCCTTAGAATGATATAATAAAGCTCACTTGCAAGGGTTTTGAAAATTCTATAACATGTGTAGTATGAAGCACATTAACAGTAACTTTACTGATAATGTGCTTCATCAGTACTAATATTATAAATGCGAAAGTAACTCTGTCTGTCTGTCTGTTACGCTTTCACGCCAAAACTACTGGATCGATTTGAATGAAATTTGGTATGGAAATAGTTTGAGACCCGGGAAAAACATAGGATAGTTTCTATCCACTGCGCAAAAAGAGGTCAATGTTTTTGCGCGATAACCGACATACGCGCGGGCGGAGCCGCGCCCGGAAAGCTAGTACTACATAATATGTTATAGAATTGCTCAATTTAAAGAAGTCTTGAAGATGACTCACACGCCTAGGTACTTAAAGTAGATTCATATACAGTGAAGGTTACAGGTAAAATAATAGTGCCAAAAAACACCTGCGTAAACGAGCGCTAGGTGAAATTAATATCTTACACTTGAACAACATTGGATCTTTCCCGTTTAATAACTTTTGTGAAGAAATACTTAAAAAATTACCAAATATTACATTGTCTAATTACAACATTTACATGCACCATAATTACATAAATTAATATTCGAAATTTACAATATATTTTTGAGCATGACAAAATATTAAAGATATATATTTGAAATTGTCCCGCCGACCGTACAAATCTTCGATTTTTAACTAGAACAATTGAGATTCGTACTTTTTTTCATTCCAGGAACAGGCTCTTGTTGTGTATGTATCAAAAAGAAATTGCATATATCATTTGTTAAAAAGATTAAAAAATCGATTTGTTAAATTGGCAAGTAGGTTTATTTTATTGGCTTACCAGGAGTTTTTCCTCCATACATATCATCAGGATCTCTGGGTCCAGGTCTAGGAAACAATGGGAACAGCAAATTGGTTCGCCAACTGGCACGTAAAGGATGCTCTACCATTGGTGTTCGCATTACAGCTGGGAATCTAAGTGTCACCACAATATCGTCAGGCCAGTCAGTGGCATCTGAAATGAACAATCTGTATTGAAATAAACCCCTCCGGCCGTGATGGCAACTGAGTTTGGCAACCAGTTGCTTAAAAATATTGGATATTCTTTTTACTCAAGCAGTTGCCAAAGACGAATGTCGATTCTTGATACGCACCTAGTTGCCAACTAAGATTTTCTCAAAAGGTGTGGTTACTTAAGAAGAATTACCACTCTCAGTTCGTAACCAACATCAGTTGTGGAAATCAAAATAAGGACTAAGGTCTGTATTATATTAAATTAGGATGTTTTCAATCAGATGCATAAAAAATTTGGTTTCTATTGAATTTGTTTGATAAAATTTCTTAAGAGTTGCGTCATCGAAAGGGAACAAGGGTAGGTACATTATGTTTCAAATAATAATATCGTGAAAACAACATAATATAGGTGTCTATGCCTTTATTCCATGTAATTACCTAACTACAGCTTAAAGTTACTGAAAATTAACAACTAGGTTCCCCATTTGCAACAAAATTGAAATTATAAGTACACTTCGAATTTAGTAGGTAGTTAATATGTCTTTAGAATGGGATAACAAATGGACTGATAATTTCGAGACAGTGTCCGACACTAATTTTGTTTTCATTTAAAGTTTTTATCGCTAACCCAATTTCCTCATCGATCTCCTCGTACTCCTTCTTTTTTTTAGGTGTAATTTTTTTCAAATCATAGTATGTCGCTTCAGATTCTAAAACATCGAGTAGATGTGCCAACGTTGGATTTTTCTTACCAATAAAACTGTTGATCTTTCTATGCCATCCCTCTATATTGTTATTAGTTCTAAATTTTTCAGTTTCACAACAACAAGATTCAGCAAAAAAATCTTTATTAACCCACTGCTTTTGGAAATATTTATTAAACATATTGATTTCCTCACCAACAGGTCTTTTTGCCATTACATAATCATATCCTTCTCTTAAGTATTTTTTTGGTAACCGTGCAATTCCAATACATCTCGCCACATGCCTTTTTTTTACTCTAGTTTTTATTTGTAAGGCCTTCGCCTTTTTCCATAACGCATGGTTGAAGTGATAGTAACATCCCTTAAAAAGTATACCAGGAAATATGTCTTTAAATGCATTAATTGCTGCAATTTCGAAATCCAATGTAATTTTTTTTGGATTCCAGGTAGGAATTTGAGATTTAATTATACTGAACAAAATTTTATATGTGTTATTTCTTTTATCGGGAAGAAGTGCGAAAAATAATGGAGTTATGATATTGTTAATTTCATCATAGCCATGAATCGTATACAACTGTTTAAAGGCTTTTGGGCAACTTCTGAAAGTGCCATCAGCAAAGAAATGATTGAAATTACTCATTTTTGTTGTCACATCACGAATACAAAATACAATGATTCTAAAATCTCCATCTTCATATTCACAAAGATAAAAATGTTGGTACTTCATGGGTATTTCAACGTCCGTAGCATTTGAGAAACGCATTTTTGTGGTACCAACTACTTTGTTTCGCCCATTGTAAAGGTCACTTTTCACACTGCTGAACTTTGGTATATCGCCGACGAAATTATATCCATCGTTTTTTAAATCACGAACCATATTGTCGTATTGTTTGGGGATTGATTCAAAATTGCAACTACTCACTCTCTTGAGATCATCCAATTTTTTCAAAAATGTGGTTTTCGCAAAATTACGTCTGCAATCGGTTTCGTGTGCTCTTTGCATTATTATCTCATTACGAGTATTTAAAGTAATATTACCTCTGCATCCTTTTGTAAGGCTACATTTCCAAAATGAGTTTTTATTTACATATATTTTTTTACGGCTGTAACGCCTACCATCGTACAACGCAGAAACACCTCCTCTTCTTGAACTAATGAATTCAATGTTAGATGTATTTGGGTATACATTTAAAGTAGACATGTTGATGTCTCCGGAACAGACTATTATACTGGTCTTAAATCGTACACATACTCGTGCAGTAAATACAGTAATCTAATGTGTATTACACATATATTGCAATTAATCGATAACCTCAAGAGGCAAATAAAATGATAGATGTCAACTACGTCAGTAACAAAAGAAAATATATTCTGAACATCTGAAAAAAGTTTGAATTCTTAAGTCTGAAAAAAGTTTGAATTCTTAGCAGATTTGGTTGAGTAACAAGAAAGTTTTTACTCCTTCGGCAACTGGTTGCGAAACTGCAAAGGTAAAATATCAAGAATCGACATTCGTCTTTGGCAACTGCTTGAGTAAAAAGAATATCCAATATTTTTAAGCAACTGGTTGCCAAACTCAGTTGCCATCACGGCCGGAGGGGAATCAAGAATCGACATTCGTCTTTGGCAACTGCTTGAGTAAAAAGAATATCCAATATTTTTAAGCAACTGGTTGCCAAACTCAGTTGCCATCACGGCCGGAGGGAAATAAACCAACATTTTATTTACTTTGGTTTTGAGATTATGATAATAATGTAATATATAGGATATTGTATGTATATGGATTATGCTACTTGCACAAATTTAATAAGGATAACTTTGAAGCGTAAAAGCAAAGTAGTTATAAGTATTTAGGGGACCTGATTGCGAATAAACATGTATCATTATTTATCTCAACTTTTGAAGTTGTACTGTCATAGTTTCGAGCAACTGTCCAAAGTTTCTATTGCAGAGCAAAATATTGAATTGCAGCAGTAGCTATGTACAAAAGCAGATCTAAGTCATTTCAATATATTCATAATTATATATGAGAGGAGCAGTTACTTACTTGCCATTCTATCATCATATTGAATTCCAACTAGTATCTGGTTCATAGCATTCGGCTGAGTGAGAGCTTTCTCCATATCTTCTGCATTTTTGTATCCTTTAGGCTGAGGTAGGACATTAGAGTCAAATAGAAAACTGAATAAAAAGCTGAAATTGTCGTCAGCCACCATTGTAATTGCATCTTTGGTTACTTCCCTTGTAAGTGGATTTTCAGGAGAAAATGCAAGAGTGCCAGATTTTGCAGATGTGAGATTTCCCCTAGAAATCATAATGTTGTTATAACTATTTTGCTTATTGGGTATTTTAAAAATATTACATAGGTTCACTTCAATAGCCCAATGTTATCGAAAATAATCTATTATACTAATAATGGGCTTGTGAGCTGCCGGTGACCACAGGTAGAGAGCCGGGCTTTCTACCTGTGGTCTTGTAAGAGGTGACTAAAGATACCACACCACAAGGTGGGTAGCAACACTTTCTGAGGAACTGATATCTCACACGCTCCCCAAGACGCCTGCCAAGCGTAAGAATTATGGCAAAACCCCAGTAATGAGGGAGACTATGTTCCGAGATGGAAATTCAAGTTCATACAGTACTAATAAGAACAGCCCAAAAGCCAGTTGGACTCACGCACCAAGTAATAAAAATATTGAAATAAGTTATTTTTTTCCTACAATTCGAGATAATGACTAGAGCAGGACTCGCACTTCGCAGGCTTATTATATGCTGTCATATGTTAGATATTGGATTATAATCATAACAAGGTTGAAGCTGGTATAAATTTCCATTCTGAAGATAAAGCAAAAACATTGAAAATAACACATTCTTTATATGGGGATCCCTTTTATTTTCTACTTTTTTTATTATTTGTTAGGCAATCTGCCATATGAACACATGTTTTGTAATAATTCGAATTGAGTACCTATTATGGTTCTAAAGATATAGCCAAAAAAAGGTTGGATGCATTGATGGACCGCACATGCTTAGTAATAGGGTTGTTTTCTAGATGTTTCCCATTGTGTGGGTTTACTATAACCACAGTGTATTTACTTTAGATAGATTGACATTTTCATTACTCTGGTAACCTGTTTTATAGGTACTTATACAGGGTTATTGGTAAAATGCTAATAACCTCTTAGGGTTGCCTTCTGCTAGTCCTAAAAAACATTAATAACCCTGTATTTTTAAATAAAATAATAGCTAAAAAATCTAAGAGCTATAGATGATAAAACAGGTAATCAGAAGTTAAAATTATTATTAAAAAAAAAATCTATCTCTTTCATACTACAATCCATTTTCATATTGATTTTTTATTTGTTTAACACTAGCTTTTAGACTATCCAGCAGCTAAAGTAGTCATGATATTATTCCCTGGTACCATAGATAATGGTAAAAATTTAATTTAATTCATAAAATACGAATTTAAGTGAGTGTGTTGCTAAAAAGTTCATTACACATAGAAATACATTGAACTTCAATCTGGAGTTGTAGTACAAAATAATATAAATAAGTGCATCTCATACTTAATGATTCTCTATAAATCTAAATAAAATCATTTTAAATATAATTAATGAATTTCTAATTCTATATTTGTGTCAGATTTAGAATTTTACATCTACACAATATATAAATATTTCAAGTTTGTAATTCTTTATTACAAGCAAGACCATTACACAAAGACACTAGAACACATTATTTTCTACTTTGACTCTCAGCCGTACAAACAGTCTAGGCCTGACAATCCCTTTGCACTGTATATCCCTGTACACTCCTGTACAGTGCAAAACCAAGGCATTATGTACACCATGCATCCTTATCATCTTAGAACTCAGGGCGCAAAACAAGGGGGTGGAAAATTCCCACCCAAAACAACAAATTTTGTGTTTACAAAAAGTCCACAAAGTCAGCAGTTAAATCAGATTCTTTCTATGAGCATACTACTTACAGATTTCTTCCACTAATGTTGAAATATGTCGGTAGAAAAGGTGAATATGATGTATCTGGTTTAGCCTTTGGATCCACAAGTAGTCTTGTGAGTATCAGGAATAGCGAAAATATTACAGGTGAGGCAATTTCAAATATTGTTTGCCATTTGTGCCGTTTTTGCAGGAGAATATTCTTCCAAATGAGAAGCTTTAGCTTTTCAAAAGCAGCCATCACAGTAAATTTATGAACTATAAATAAAAATATATTATTAATCCACGGTACGTGTACAGTTTTGACTGCATACAAATTTTATACATATCGTACTTATTTGTTGAATGTATAATGGTCAATATAAAAATAATGTACGGAAAAAAGTTCTAAATTAAGCTGGAAAGAACCCCAATGATTGTATGTTCTATGAAAGCTCTTTGCGCAGAATATATAGTCGGCTTACGCACAGCACAGGACAGAGCAATAAAATATTACTAACCTACAGTTTTGTCAAAACTAGATAGGGTACCTACGAATTATTAAAATACAGCCATAATTAGGCCAATGCAAAATCAGCGGAAAAGAAAATGCAAAAATTATAACACACTACAACAGACCAACCCCACTCTTTACTAAAGCTGAACTGACTGACTGAGTACTGACTGACTCACTGAGACTGACACTGACGTCTGACACTGACTTTAAAAGAGTTTTTTTTCTATCTCTAGTAGGGCGTTCGGATAGCCTATCAGTTCCAAAAATAACACTCACAAACGCTAAAAATGATCACACAGGGCGTTCGTATTGGGATTCGTGAGCATTTATATCGTTTTCGCTCACCGTTCGGATAGCTTTGAAAACGCTACAAATGACAGAGAAAAGTGCTATTTTTGACCCACGTCTTACCGTGGGATCGTTGTGATCGTTATTTGACAGCTTGGACATTCATATCTACCTTAACATTTGATGAGAAATATTATGGTTCCTATCATAATGAATAGAACTGCCGATGCCTGCGACAGAGTCAATTACAGACCTATATCTTTGGCTTCAGTTGTTGCACCTATATCTTTAGCTGCAGTTCCAGAAAACGTTATTTTGGTTTTCAGCGGTTGTCAAAATATGTATAAGACGTTCGGATAGCATACTGTCATTGGTGGCCAAAAATAGCAGAAGCTTCTTTCCGAACGCTAAGATACAAATGCCACTTTGAAACTGCTACAAACGCAACCGAGCCAAAACGAACGCACCTTAGGACTAATGTGAAATGACACTGGCAGTATATCTGACACTGACAATTAATTTGACAAATATGGGCCAACTGGAACTGAATCGACGCTTGTGATTCCTTCTAAAGTATTTACACACGACAGAATTGTATATATACAATTTTATATTATGCTTTTGCGATCTGCTGTGAACCAGCAAATTGTATCGTTAGTAGGTGTATTGCGGTTCACTTCCAACATACTGCATGTCGTATCATCCATTTGTGTTTTACACAGTATTAAATATTATGGGTGTGATATTTATATTATTTCTTAAGTGGTTTATATTAATACGATCTTTATGAGATTGCAGCAATAAATTATACAATTAAGGGATGACAAGTAATACACAGAGTAATTGCGAAACTTAAAAAGCTTTTGGCTTATATATACAGGAAAAGTGAATTCTGGAAATTAAAACACCAAAACTTCCATGACGAGTTCCCGAATTAAGCTGGGCTAAATATTTTATATCCTCATATAAAATATTTCTGTAATTATAATAAATAATGTAATTAATCCAAATTGAGGTAATAAAATAGTTCAAACACCAAAATAAAAATAATTTTCGGAAAAAATACAAAATAAACAATCCATCCATTTGTTTTCTTGCCTGAACTCAATTTTTTAATCTTCTGGACAAAAACCATCTATAAAAATTGAATGGAAACAATAGACAACAAGTAAATAATCGTTAGGCGAAACTTACAATGGGTCCATCTTCTTAAACACGCCCCTGAATCTATGCACATTCACAATGATTTTTAAATTTGATTAGGAACAAGAGTTTTTTTTAGTTATCTGTCATGTGCTAATAAATAAAGAACATAAAATTGTATATTTTCAATGATATAAATAAATCTGGTCATAGTAATAGAAAATTAGTTTTCTTCCTTTTAAGATCCACAAATATGTAAACAAGTTAGGTCGGAAACCTATGAAGTATTTTAACATGGTAGCAGAACGTTAAAAGGAACAAATTTTCTATGGGAGGAAAATTTTGTGTCAGATAAAGAAAGGTTTACCAAGTAAGTACCTACTAGAACATAATTACCATGGAAGGAAAGGACGAATTTAATTTACAAATATATGATGGAAATAATTACGACAATTGGAAGTTTCGTCTAAAACTTTTTCTCAATATGAAAAATTGTGTAGAATGTATAGAAAATGAAGTTAAGCCAGAGGAAATAACGGAAAATGAATGAAAAAAGATGGAGCTGAGAGCAGAAAATTATATTGTGAATAGTATTAGCAACTCGCAATTAGATATTATTATAAATGAACAGACAGCGTACAGAATGATCAAAAAACTTGACGAGATACATATATCTTGTTAGAGGATGTGCAAACAAGCTTTTGATTAAAAGAAACATATTGGAAACAAAATTTAAAGACGGGAATCCGATAGAGTTCTTTCAAATATTTGAAAAACAAATAAATGATTTAAAAAATACAGGCGAAGTAGTCTCAGAAGAGGATAGACTTAATTATTTGTTATTATCGTTACCAGAAAAATTTTCAACAATCATTAATATTGTAGATGCTTTATCACAGAAGGAACAAACAGTAGAATATGTTAAATCAAAGCTCTTGTTGGATTATAAGAAAAATGAAATTGAAAACATAGAACAGTGTTTGCAAGCAATAATTCCAGTTCAAAGGTGTGCTATGAGTGCAAACAAGAAGGACACTTTAAAAGAGATTGTCCCAAGCTTTTCATCAATAGTCGTCGTGGACATAGCACTTATCATCGTGGTGGTCAAGGTAGAGGTTACAGAAGATATAGAGGACGCAGAGGTACCTACAGAGGTCAACGAGGCCGAGGTAATAATTCTTATATTGAATATACAGCTGGAAATTCTTGCATCGGTTTCAACGTCGAAGTGATGACAGCTGGAGCGAACACAGGTTCCATAAATTGGCTCCTTGACAGCGGCTGCAGCGACCATATTGTGAATGACGACAAATACTTTTGTAAGTACAAAATATTAGATAATCCAGTTAATATAAAAGTAGGCGATGGATTTGCTCTAAAATTGGAAAAGATAGGTAGTATTAGTATGTATTGTAACGAGGGAGGCTAATTGCACAAAATTGATATTGATAATGTTTACTATGTCCCAAACATGAAAAGAAACTTGCTTAGTGTTTCATGCATTGTGAATAGAGGTAATATGATAAAATTTCAAAATGAAACTGCAGAAATATTCAGTGCGCAGCGTAAGTTAGTAGCTGTAGCAAGGAAAAATAATAGACTGTATGAATTAGAAGGTAAGATAAATAAAAGAGAGAATATAAATATTTATACAAATGATAAGACAATGTCAGTGAAAGAGAAATGGCACAGAATTTTAGGTCACGTAAATTTTTCAAAGCTAAAAGAAATGTGTAGGCATAAATTATTAGATGGTTTACCAGATAAAATTGAAGAAGTATACATACAGTGTGAGATTTGCTTACAAAATAAAATGACAAATTTACCTTTTGAGAATAAAAGACGCAGAGCAAAGGATATTTTGGAAATTATTCATACCGATGTTAATGGACCAATTACGCCGGTAGGCTATAACGGACAAAGATATTTTGTTTCATTTATTGATGACTATAGTAGACACGCGGCAGTGTGTGTGATTAAAAATAAAAGTGAAGTGTTTAATTGTTTTAGGACTTACGCGAATGCGATGCACAACCAAACAGGCAAAAGAGTGAAGGAAATTAGATGTGACAATGGTCGTGAGTATTTAAATAGAGATTTATATGAATTTACCAAAGAACAGGGAATATACTTAAAGCCAAGCCCAGCCAATACTCATGAATTAAATGGTGTGGCTGAAAGATATAATAGGACAGTAATGGATCGAACTAGATGTTTGATGACAGAAGCAAATATAAAAAAAAATTACTGGCCAGAATGCGTATTGACTGCGGCATATCTTGGAAACAGAACACTTACAAATACAGTAGAAAAGAAAAGTCCATATGAAATATTTTATGGTAAGAAACCGGACATACATAATTTGAAACTTTATGGAAGTCAATGTTTTGTAAGAGTTCCCGAAGAAATACGAACTTCAAAGTTAAATCCAAAAGGCATGAAAGGTATTTTAGTTGGTTATACAGATACTGGGTACAAAGTCTTGGTCGACAACAAAATAGTAATAAGCAGAAATGTTATATTTATAGATCCAGAAGCAGACGTAATTAAATTTCGCGATATAGAAACAAATGATGAAAATAAAAGTACAGAAAAGAGAAATAATACAAATGATGAATTTAGTAAAGCAGAAATTAAAGCAGAAATTGAAAAGCAAACTGAATCAAAATCAACAGCAACAAGTGATAATGATGAATTCTATGATACAATAGAAGATGAAGGAGATAAAAGAAAGAAATCTAAGATTGAGGAGATAAACGTACCGTATCATCCTAAAAGAGAGCGAAAGTTACCAGAAAAGTTTAAGGATCATGTAGTTTGTGTGAATGTGTGTGATGTTGGAGTACCAGATACTTACAAAGATGCAAGAAATAGTTTACAAGCGAAAAAGTGGAAGAATACAATGGCTGAAGAAATAAAAAGCTTAGAGGAAAACAAAACGTGGGAGATAGTTGACGAACCAGTAAATAAACCCATAATTGAAGTTAAATGGATTTTTAGAATAAAATCAAATGGACGATATAAAGCTCGTGTTGTAGTAAGAGGTTTTCAACAAGTGTATGATGATAATGAGGAAATATATTCACCAGTTGCCAGAATGATATCAATGAAAGCTTTATTGTCAATTGCTTGTGTTAGAGGCTGGCACATTGAAAGTATGGACGTCGAAACAGCATTTTTGAATGGAAATATTAAATCAGAAGTATATATATATGCACCAGATGGATATGAAATTGAAAATAACAAAGTTTTGAAGCTTCACAAAGCTCTGTACGGTTTAAGAAAGAGCCCAAGAGATTGGTACGAATGTTTCAACGAATTTATGTTAAGCATTAATTTTAAGAGATCAGATTATGATTATTGCTTATATACGGGATGTATTGCAAATGTACGGATTTATTTATGTTTGTATGTTGATGACATTTTAATATGCTCAGAAAATGAACAAGCTATAAACGAGGTTAAGCAGAAGTTAAATAATCGATTTCGAATGAAGGACTTAGGAAAAGTTAAACAATATTTAGGGATTGACATCTATTACAAGCCAGAATTAAAGTTAATGACTTTGAGCCAGAGCAGGTATATAGAAAGTTTAGCAGAGAAATATAACATAAAAGAATCCAAGAAATATGAGACGCCTATGGAACAAAATTTATCTATTGAAGGTAGTGTAGTAAACAATAATGATTTAAAAAATAGAAACTTGATTGGGGCACTACTATATGTGGCTGGTGGAACGCGACCAGATGTTTCATTCAGTGTTAATTATTCAAGTCGTTTCCAAAACTGTTACAATGATACACACTACAAGTATGCACTACGGATTTTAAAGTATTTGTATTACACTCGAAATTTAACATTAAACTATAATTCAGAATTTGAAGAATGTTTTGACGCGTTCGTCGATTCGGACTGGGCAGCAGACCAAACAGATCGAACATCAACCACTAGTATTTTATTAAGAGTTTATAACAATGCAGTAATGTGGAAAACACATAAGCAAAAAATTATGTCGAGAGCATCAACTCATGCGGAATATTATGCATTAGCAGAATGTGTTACAGAGATATTACCGGTCATAGGAGTACTTAATGATTTAGATGTGGTGATTAAACAACCTGTCACAATTTATGAAGATAATAGCGGTGCCATAGCTCTTTCCAAAAACGGAAAATTTTGTAAAAATGCTAAAAATATTGATATAAGTTTTCATTTTGTAAATGAATATGAAAAAAATTATTGATGTAACAAAAATTGATACAGAGAACCAGTTAGCAGACATTTTAACAAAGGCACTAGGTAAAATTAAGTTTGTTAAGTTAAGAGAGCTGCTCAATATTTATAGTCATTAATTAATTAAGAAAGTTATTGGTTAATGATAATGCGTTTAGTGTATGTTAGATAGCTATTAATTATGTGTACATTTTACTGATTTTATAATAGTATAGAGTTTATATGAGGAATTATTTTTAGTTAATGGTTTATGAATGTTTTGCTTTAACAATTGTGTATGTTATCTAGCTTATTGTTCTTGAGTTTTAAAAGTATATTTTCTACAAAAACTTACGGAGGTGTGTTAAGAAAAAGGATTTAAGTTATTGGAGAAAATACTCATTAGTAATCTATGCACATGCACAATGATTTTTAAATTTGATTAGGAACAAGAATTTTTTTTAGTTGTCTGTCATGTGCTAATAAATAGAGAACATAAAATTGTATATTTTTAATGATATAAATAAATCTGGTATAGTAATAGAAACTTAGTTTTCTTCCTTAAAAGATCTACAAATATTTAAACAAGTTAGGTCGGAAACCTATGAAGTATTTTAACATGTCTGTTCCTACTATAAAAGTACGCAACGGATTTTGATGTGGTTTCATATTTTATTGTTGGTAGAGTAATTCAAGAGAAAGGTGTAAATGTATAATGCACGCATAATATAGTGGAGGAAAACTGATAATTTTAGAGGTTTCTAATGTAATGTCGTAAATAAAATATTTTTTTGCAAATACATTGAAAACGCTGGCTGAACCCTAAGAGATAGATCAAAATAATGCACTACAGTATTGTACATCTTAAAAAAGGGCTACAAAAAAAGTCCTTGCTGATATATGTATCTCTTATGGATAACCCACAATAACTATTTTTATTCTTTACTTGTTACGAAAAATAATAGCTTAATTACGAACCAGAGTCATGTCGTCAGGTCTTTTACCATCACGCATCAGACCATTCGGTTCGAGAATAGCTGAAATATTGTCGCTGGTAAAAGCCCAGCGAATGATATCGTTAAGGCTGGCGTGGCAGGAAATTCGACCAGCACTTCGAGAGCAGGAGAGGCCATGGTGATTGAGTTGATTAACTGCAGTACCACTCTGGCAGTGATGTGCAATACAACACCTTACACCTAAGCGTGAGCTAATAGCCAGACGAAAAGCGGATGGATCTATAAGGCTACCAGTTTTGTAAGAAGGAATGGCCTGTAACCAAAGACCAGATTCCCACACAGAAACAGCGAGAACACGAGCACGATCTGCGATGCTAGAACACGTATTTAAAAGATCTTTCCGTGTTAGCTCGCATAGGGGCCGATCCCACTGTTTCTGAAATGACAACATTTTGTCAACAACAAAAAAAAAACTTAATTTTGAAATTTGACATTTCGATCTGTCGCTTTACTCCGTCTGATTAAAAATTTGACTAGAGCCAATATTCTACTATCATATATATATACTAGCAAAAATCTGAGCTTTATGAAGGCTCGCGTAGTTTTTCTAACACCTAATAATTTTAAAAGTTTTTTAATTTTACTTCTTATTTAGGATTGTTGATATGGGCTTCGGTAAATAATTCATGAATACATAACAGTTAATAAACAACTATTATTACTTATTAACTCTGGAAGTAACAGGAATAAAATAATGAACACAAAATGGGCTATGTGACATTTTCACTTTCCCGGCAAAACTCGGCCGTTATTTTACAACCTGATTCCAGTGGTTTCGTCTAGTTTTATGTAGATTAACTACGATGTACTTGAGTATTGAGTTTATTTCTGTTGCAGCGATGTTAAGTTTTTGGCTGTCTAACAGATGGCGTTAGTAGTACAATGACATTCTATCCAAATCCAATGAATACAAAATTGTTAATATTCATTGTATTAATGGTTATAAAATTATATTGTACTAGCTTTCCGGGCGCGGCTCCGCCCGCGCGTATTTCGGTTATCGCGCATAAACATTAATCTCTTATTGTGCAGTTGGATAAAAACTATCCTATGTTTTTTCTCGGGCCTCAAACTATTTCCATACCAAATTTCATTCAAATCAGTCCAGTAGTTTCGGCGTGAAAGCGTAACAGACAGACAGTTACTTTCGCAGTTATAATATTAGCACTGATGTATATAGATATGTATGTATTGTATTATATAAATTGTAGTATATTATATGTTATATAATATTATAATGTATTGTATGTTTATATTATATTATAGGTAGTTATTGTATTTATGTTTTAATTATATAAGTATAGTTTATGCACAATTCAAGACATTTGCTGCTGTGCATATTATAATGTATAATACATATGTTTTATCATTATTTATTATTATTATTATTATTTTCTCTTTTTGGACTCCCTAGACCGCAATATTGTAAATCCTCTCCATGCAAGGTTGCCTGTAAGAGATTGCGTAAGCGATAAGGCCGCCCTTTGTCCAATCTACTATATTAATTTATTTGTAATAATGTAATTGTTTTCCTTAAGATTTTTGATGTTTAAAGAATTTTGTATTATATTGTATTGTAACACTCCCAAATATTGTTTACAAATGAAAGTTCTCGTTCTCATCAATAGATGGCGCCATCGGTAAATATATATTAGCGCACGATAAGGCTGTGTTTTAGTTGGATGTATAAATTTTGTTCATCGAAGGAAATGTGGTTAGGAAAATAAGTTATTAGGAGTACCTTAGTTATTGCTCTGATTAGTATACGCAGTTCCTAAATTGCTTCCGGCGTGTGGAACATTGAGGGATTGTCTGTTTTGTATAGGATATCTTACCATAGGCGCAGGGCGGTGGCGCCGCGTTCACGTGCATCCACACTGTGTGACTCGTAGCCAAGACATCAGCCATTTGTTCGCTATTTGTTGACAAAGGACTAACTCTCTCAACTTCTCTGGACGAACAGCTCACTTCACTCGCTCTAATTAGTATCATTTTTAACAAATATGTTTATATTGGTCTACTGTTATTAAACTCATACTGAGATTATTCTCAGTATGAGTTTAATAACGGTAGAGTGAACTAAATTTTATATCAATTTTTGTACGTGAGTGAATTGAATGCATTATGAAAAGTTCGGAAGGCTTTCAAAATATATACAAAATTAAATGACACTCCAAAAAGCTGTTGACGGCCAATGTCTGAAAGTAAGTCTTTATTGATCGTTTTTGACAACTGTTAATTTAAAAGTTGAACTACGAGTATGTAAGCAGTGATGGCTCAGTGGCATTGGCTGTGAACTGCTGCCCAGCAGGTCCATCTTTTGAATCCCGCCGCAGGCTTGAGCTTCACCGCATGGTGGAAGGCCTTTTTGCGAATGCCCGCGTGGCTACGATACGACCACCCTCAAGTAGAAAATCTGTCGCCAAGCACCTAAAGGTGTGTTCCGGCAGCAGTCCTTGAGAGCCAGTTATATTACAGGCACATGAGACAACAACTATGTCTCAAGGTGACGGGCGCAGTGCTATTCGTGACTTGTGGCGAAATGCATCTGTTATAGGCAGAAGATACCACTTAACATCAGGTGGGCTTCGAGCTTGTTCCATCACATTAAGATAAAAAAATGTAAGAATGGAAATTTTTATCTACTAACATATGTTTTTAGTACTGAAAATCTAGTTTTGTATATCGCATTGTAACTACATTCGCTTTATTTGCATGAAAAACTTCATTATAATGTCTTTATATAACAGAAAAAGGAACACGAGCACGTTATGCACGTTATTACGAGAATGACAGCTAATGTCAAGAACTGATATCAATCGTTCGATTTGGGACGAACTATTGGTGAGCGAAAGTAGCTAAATTAACAAAAATTGCTTTCTGAACGCTAGATACAAGTGCCAACCATAAAACTGGAACAAACGCTATCATCTCAAAATAATCACACTAATAATGTAGTCTTTGGACTTTAATTTCAATCAAACACGTTTATTTTACCTGTGCGTTTGTGAACAAACAAATCAAATTAAAAAGTAATAAAATCAACATGGCGCCTTTGTCAGTGACATATCAATGTTTTCTATCTGATTTCTTTGTAAAACCTTAATTTTATGTAATTTTAAATAGTTTTGTTATAATGTCTACAAATAACCTTTCCTCCGTTTTGAAATCATGTTCAGAAAGCGAGCTTATCAATGAAGTGTCAGAAGCTAATATAATACAGAAGCAGGCAGAAGGATCCCGATTGAAGCGTACTTTTACACTGCCTCGTAATCCGTTTGGAACAGCCAAGCCTAGCTCTAGTAAGAATAAGTGTAATGAGAATGACAGCAAACCAACTAGTGCAAGCTCTGTGATTGGGGAACCATCTAAAGATGATAATGGTATTGAGAGGAAATTGTTCAGGAGGCCATCCTGGAAAAGATTCCTAAACAAGATAGCGCAACATATGAGCACTGTTCATGTATCTGGTGTAAGTTAAGTTTGTAGAATTTAGTGTTAAATAGCTGATGAATGTCAATATAATAATTAAAGTCCAATAACTTATCTAATGTTCCAGGTAAAATCAACCCCAGTACTGATGAACGGTGAGCGTGTGCCGTGCAGTGGAGATCCGCCATGGCCACCTGGCTCTACTCCAGCAGCCACAGGCATAAAGAATCATGGCAATACATGCTACATGAATGCAGTCCTTCAGTGCCTTTCACACACAGATGTTATAGCTGAGTACTTTGTGCTTGATCATTACAAGGTCAGTGATTTTTTAATAACTAGTAGATTTTCTTGAGTTTTTCACATAGCAATGAACAACATGAGAGTTTAAAATGCATATATTTATCATTATTTTTATTATGACCCTTAAAACACTTTGCAGGCGATAGTGGTGGCAGGGTGATTAATTGGATTTATTTGTCACTTGAGCTACTCAGTTTTTTTTGTACTACCACTTAAACACTTTTTTAATAATAACATACTCTAAGCATGCAAATTTAATCATGGTCTCCAGAGTTGCTCACATTGTACTTTTTTGATTTCAATTGTGATCACATCTTTTTTCAATTGTTTTGATCACAAAACTGTCTTGATGTGAATTGGGTCTCTATATGCCAAATGTAGTGGTTGGGTTTGTTCTGCGCATGTTCACAACTGGTCCTGCACATGAACTTTGTGTCAGCTATGTGTTATATTATCCATATTACTGGTGATCCTACTTGTTTGCCTAATGTATGATATCCCACATTCAAAATAAACCTGATATAAACATTGCATCTTGTAGAGAGATCTTACAATAATAAAGCCTGTATGTAATGAAATATATAGAGTTTTGTACATTGCACTTTATATAATAACTATGTCAGTGTGTCATAGGCCTCCTCTAACCCATTCCATTGCTATCTGTTTAGGAGAACTCTTCTCCAGTATACACTGGCTGTAAGCTTGACATAGCTTGTTATCATGCCTAGAGATTTGAATTTCATGATTTCTTTAATCCAAGGTAATCATAAATAATGATAACAATTTAATGTTATTTATAAAAGCCTGAATTTGGGTGCATATAATCATGATTAAAGCTGCTAAAAGCCTCATTGGAATCAATAAAAGCTATGTTAGCTGACATATTGTATACATTGTATTTTTCGAGAATTTGTTTTACTGAGTAAATGTGATCATAGAGAATCCTTTTCTAAATCATATTGGTTGTTGTTCATAAAATTTTTGGCTTACTCTCTCACATATTAGCTTAGCAAACACTTTGTAAACATTTTTTTTTATGCCTGATAGGTTAGCCTTTTGACCACTATCTCACCTTATGGTAAGTGATGATGCGGTCGAAGATGTTGTTCAGGCTAACCTAGAATTACTGGCTCTCAAGGACAGCTGTCGGAACACACCGTTAGGTGCTTGGCGACAGATTTTCTACTTGAGGGTGGTAGCTAGCCAGGCGGGCATTGGCAAAATGCCCTACCACCAAGACAACAACCGGGACCAACGGCTTAACGTGCCCTCCGAAGCACGGAAGCGCTCAGTAGTAATGTCACCAGCGGTCACCCATCCAACTCCTGACCGAGGCGGACGTTGCTTAACTTTGCTGATCGTTTCAGAATGGGTAAGCAAACTTTGCTACAAGCTCTTCAAAAAATTAACACAAATTTGACACCAATTAACAGTAATTGTCCTTGTGACCATTTTTATGTAGCAAGACAATGTGTGATTTAGCCCATTCGGCTGATACACAGTCATTAATTATAACATCATCACCATCAGACACATATTGCCATGACAGATCTTAAAAATTTGCTGATCTTGTGCGACTCGAAGTATTTTTTTATTGAAGCTTGTCTTAACACACATATATGGCCTGGAATATTTTGGTACTCTGATTTTTCATATTTCCAAATATAGTTTGAAATTAGTTTCTGCTTGTTGCTTTGACATATGTCAAAATATATTGTGTTTGTTTGTATGTATTGGATTTCTCATGATTATATATAAAACATACATTCTTATGTATAGTTACTATGAGATGATTGAAAAACCAGGCCTTACTCATAAGATTTTATTTTATGGTTTCAGGTGGATTTGCAAAAGAGGAATAAAATAAACTCTAAGAAATATGGCACTCGCGGAGAAGTTACTGATCAATTAGCAGCTTTGTTAAAAGCCCTTTGGGCTTGTCAATATGCACCTGATATGAGCATAGCTTTCAAGGTATGAAAATCCAGGCAGCCACAGCCAAAAGCTCAACCACACTATATACTTTTATCAAAATCTTATTCATGCTCTTGTATAAGTCTGTTTCTTAAAATCAACATTGATTAGTATGACAATAAATGTATTTTTACAGTACTGTACTAACAGGATTTGTCCACTGCTGAACACATCTTTACCCTTTAAGGGGGGGTTAACCATAATTCTCACATTTGGCAGGCGTCTTAGGAATCGCAGTGTAAGATATTAGTTCCTCAGTAGTTGCTGCTGCCTAAGTTTCAGTATTTTCCCCTTAGTAGCCTTACAACACAACAAGAAGTGATGCTAGGGTGACATTCTATCCTGGCACCACCCAGGCTTATATATTTACTCTCAATAAATACCTTGCTTCCTTATGGCCTTGAGGATATTTAAAAGATGCCTGGGTGACATTCTATCCTGGCACCACCCAAGCTTATATATTTACTCTCAATAAATACCTTGCTTCCTTATGGCCTTGAGGATATTTAAAAGATTATTTTGTTTAATTTGTTGCTATGCACTTTGTTGGAAAAGTAAAAAGAGAGCAGTAAGTATTACTTTCTGCTCGTAAACTAAATAGCTAAGAAATATCTATCTTTGTATTTATGTATTGTATGAATACCATGTGAATATGCTTACAAAATTATGAGAGAAGAAAAAATTTGAATACAAGCGGGATTTGAACCCTCCGTACCTAGAGCTGGGACATGCTGTGCCAGCTGAGCTAAGTCATAGCTTAAATTAATCCTTTCGTTCCTTTTATTAAACCTTTGTAAAAATACAAAAATGTATCCCTATTTTATTCTTAAAGAGCCCTTTGGTTGATTGACTATCAATAGTTGTCTACAATTAATAATTCATTTACTCTGACTTAATACCAGTGATCGGTTAATGTGGCACTTAGTTATCAAACTTCAAGAGAGTACTAAATATATTTTCAACACCCTTGCTCGTAAAGTGAGCTTTATTATATTGTTCTTAGGGTCATAAACCGAACTATAACACCCTCATGCATAATAATATTATACACTAGTGCATAATAGAATTATCCCTACAAAGTTAAGTTAATACCTAACTGCAAATAATATGCAAGTAAACAAAGCATTTTCAATTTAACTGGGTAATTTATCCCTACAAATTTAAGTTAGTACCTAACTGCAAATAATATGCATTTGCCGCGAGCTAAAAAAAACTTGCGCAGTATTTTCCATAATTTTTTTTGTATCGCATTTGTGCAATATATTTTATTTTACTCACAAGGGTGTTGAAAAACTGTGTATGAAACTCGTGAGCAACTTGCTCATTATACACTCGGCTGATTTTGTGCCCTCGCCTACGGCTCGGGCTGCAACCCACAGCCTTGTGTGTTATGAGCAACTTAGCCCACTTGTATCATAATATACTATTATGCATTTCGTCTCGTTATTAGATACGAGAATTTGGAAGTTGTGCTAGAAGGTCCTTTACCTTCTTTTGTATATACATGATGACAATCAAATCTTGCTCCATTAGTGCTTTTCGCTGAGACAGCCCTGCCCATAATCTATCAGAGTGCTCAATATATATAAGTTGTCTAATTGAAAATGTAATGTGACAATGTTCTTGGTGAGAATGCTCCCATTACATGCAATATATTATAATCAATAATTAAATTGTCAAAATAAAAGATACATAAAATATAATTGATTTAATTGTTAAATTGTTACACTTATCAATCATAATATAACATCTTTTGTGATGGCAAAATTGTCTACTCATCCCACTCTATTTCATTTTAAAATTTAGGGTACAAATCAGTTTGTTTATGTATACATTCTATTGCATTATAGTGCAGTGTGTGTTTTTTTTTGTTTTGGAGCATAGAAGAAAACTTGGAGTTATAGTGTTATCATATTTATTTCATTGCAAATTTTAGTATCTCATATCATTCCAGCATATGTTCGCAGCAAGCAATGACTCTGGCCTTGAGCTAAATTAATTCTTATTAGGCTCTTGGCTGCTATCAATACATGTTACAAAAAAGTTATAAAGATAAACCTAGTTGAGCAAACAGACAACCTACTGAATGAGAATATAGTACAGTGGATTTCATTTATAACAATCTCGGTTGTAACGACTTTTTAACCGACTGATTTAACTCCCAAAAAAGGAGGAGTTTCTCAATTTTTTTTTATATTTGTTATTTCAGAATTTTTAACTGGGTGAACTAATTTTGATAATCCTTTTTTTTAGAAGCTGTTGCTTGTTGTTTGGTCCCATTTAAATTTCACCAAAATTGGTCAAACTGTTTTTGTGTTACACTCCAATAACTGAAAAATATTTTCTTATCTTGATTATATAGTCATTGACAGTGAATGACAATCGATCCCGTAAGTAGCAAGGGTGACGGGTGACGGGTTAAAAAGAACGATAGGAAAAATTTGAGTTATGGACTCATTGTCATGTTAGCTCAATTGAATTAAAGCATATCCCGGCTAAAGGAGTGGATGGCTGCGGGTTCGAATCCCGTACATGACTTAAATTTTTCCTCTCGTAATTTTGTAATGGGATATGATAGTTAATTCTGTATTTTATAACTGATAGACCTACTATCTCGTCTCACCTGTTGGAAAGTTATGATGTGGACCTTCAAGCATATATAGATGCTTGACGATAAGTTCTCTACTTAAAGAGTCCACTCAGGAATGATTATAATATGCTTTACTTTTTAGGGAGCTGTAGAAAGGCATGGTACGCAGTATAGAGGCAATAGCCAACACGACGCTCAAGAATTCTTATTTTGGCTCTTGGATAAAGTACACGAAGACCTAAATACAGCAACTAAGAAAAAATATAAAACTATAAAGGTTGGTCTCTTGCTTTTGGAAAAAATATACATACGCATCCATCTCGGAATGTCTGCTGAGTAGGGCTACCGAATGGACAAATCTTATATGTTTATATGTAAGCATTGTCCATATAGCTGTGAGGCAAGGAGCAGAATGTCATAATTGTAGACTTTTGTTATAAATGAGAAGGAAAATTAATAAACTTTTTATCATGAGAGATTGGTTAAATAAGGTACTTATAAACTGGTTAAGATAGAGCGACTTCCACAACAGGTGGTGGGTATATAATTTTATTCTGTATATCCATATACATTATTATTGTGATAGTGTATGCGCGTGGCCCTCACCACAAGTACAGATGTATAGATTCTAATGAAACTTGTTATATACATATCGCCTAGGTCCTGGATTATGACACAAGAGATTTTTTTATCCCGAGAACCTGAAAATATGCTTAGGGACTGAAAAAACCGATGTTATAATATTGGCTAATATCAAATTTAGATATCAATTGAACTTTTGTTAGGGCTAGGTATTGCAAGTTTATGATACAATATATTTAAAAAAAATGTAATATTGTAAATAATTTTAGATAGTACCTAACTTATTCAAATTGTTTTAGAATACATGCGGGAAACCTGATGAAGTTGTGGCAGCCGAGACATTAGCTAATCATGCAAGAAGAAATAGTTCATTTGTTCAAGCAGTTTTTCAGGCTCAGTACAGGTATAATAGTTTAAGAACATTTTGCTGTACTATCCAAAGATATAGCTAAGCGGTACTACTAATGTTTCCTTTTTTACTTCAATAATTTTGTCTAATAGCCTGAACTCGTAACGAAAGCATTTGAGGGCAAACCTTATTGTGCTCCCGTTCAATTAATGTTGTATTATTTTTCAGCTTGATATCATTTTATAGCTAGCTAATTACCTTCAAGTAGAATATCTGTTACCAAGCAATAAACCGTATGTTCCAACGCATGTCCCCAAGGCCTCTTGGGTTTAGCTTGTTCAATACCATCGACCACACTCATTCATCACTCACAAACAGGCGATAAGTGGTCTAAAGCAAGCCTACCAGTAATAATTAAAGTAATGATTTCAATGTCAAAGTAATACATCTACTTGTAATTATATCATGTCATCAACTTTCTGCTTTCAAGGTTCAATTTGACTCACGCACTTTGCGTTCCGATATGGTAACACGTGGCCAAATTACGATAGTGGAAATTGACCTTGAATTGAACTATGTACTGTTGTAGGTCAGCACTGACATGTGCGAAATGCGATCGCACATCGTGTACATTCGACCCGTTCCACTGTGTGAGTGTTCAGCTTCCATCGAGACCGGCGACCGCTCAGCCTTCCCCTCTTCCTGTCAATGTAAGTATGTATACATACAACTGTGTCATGGTATTGCGTCTGTCAATCTTTATCACGCACCGCTGTGATCAATACCGCATGACTGTTTTTTGTTTATTTGTTAATACTGTTACTTATTCTGTGTCATATTGACCAGTGAGCCTAGAGTGAGTTTTACTTGTCGCTAGCGAGTAAATGCGCACAAAATGCTTGATTAACTAACGCGATACAAGGGGCCATGTGCTTTTGTCATAAATTATTTTTAACGAAAAATTCAACCGACTTCTTACACTGAAGAGTATGAATGTATAGATAATATATGATGGGGGGGGGGGGGGGGATTTATATACGACGCTAACTAGTTAAAGTCGGTTGTGGATGCTGATTAAAAACAATTCATGGTCCGACTTCAACAAATTATTTCAAATCAATGTTATATTTGCACGTATACAGTCATAAAAGGTCTTAAATGTCTTCTTGAGTGGTGGTGGTTGTGGTCTTAAGTTCTGTGTAGGTATTTTGCCTGCAAGTAGGCGTGGAAATAATGTATTCAAGAGAATTCATTAATAATAAGCTATAGAAACATTTAGATAAAAGCCAGTCACATAATCGAATTTTGAATAAATTACAATTAGGTGGGCAGCTGCGCTTTCTGAGCAACTGATAACTTAAACTGCGATCCGCAAGACATCTGCAAAGCGCGGAGATTATGGCAAACCCCCCCTTAATGTACCAGCCGGATTGTCCACTGCTGAACACATGCTGCCCAGGACAATCCAGTTGGTACAGTACAGTACTTTGTTGTACCTATGGTCGTACAATTCCCGATTTTAGAACTTGAGCAATGTTCCATATCCTCATCTTGCATGTCGTAGGAGGTGACTATAGGAAATAATGCGCCGAATAATCACCGTGTAATTGAGGTGTTACTAAACATATTTATAAATTATACCACACCCACTCATAAAGTCACTCAGAAAGAAAATCTCATAGCTCACGTTAAAAAAGTAATTTCTCCCTTATAAATGTGCGGCGGGAAAATTTATATGCAATTTAATTTCTTCCTTCAGTAGCATTGAAGGAAAGCTATATGACAATCCATACTTGCCCCGCTAACGTTCTTTTGTTGTTTTAGCTGCGGAGATAAAAAAATACAATCATTAAATCTCAAAATGGTTTAATATCAAATACAGTCGACTCTCGATAATTCAAACCTGCGGTAATTCGAACCTCTCTATAATTCAATTTATAGAGAAATTTCGAACCATTTGATATTTCAAACACTCGATAATTCATAACATTTTAAGAGTCCCTCGAGTTTCGAATTAACGAGAGTCAACTGTAATTAGAAAAAAGAGGTAGAATTTTATTTGTACTCGATTTTCAACGACAGTAGATTAGCAACCTTTTTCTACACTACGAAAAAACTAATTTAATAGTATAACTTAACAGTATGCTTTTAATTATTCCAAATAAATCAATAATATATACGGCGACATTTAGTGAAATGTAGCGGGTGTACTACCAGCAGTACCAGCAAGGAAAGCAATCGTCAGTTCATAATCTTTTTTGCATCTTTTCGTCAAATGTTAATGATTCAGTGGATGCTTCATATTGTGGCTGCGGCTGTACGTTGTGTCTAACTAAATCGTCTGCCGCGTTGCTGAGTATTTACAGTACGAGTAAAAATTGTTTTATGAACTACGTCTCGCCGGTCCTGTTTGATCCGTGTAATAAGAGGCGAGCCTATTGCCACGTTTTGCAAACATATAAAATCTAAATCTGGCTGTCCCGAGGATTTAAACTGAACCTGGAAATTTCAAAACAACGCTTACGCAACAAGATATTGAGAACTTCGACGCTAGATAATCACGTGTTGAAGTTATGACTGCCTGACTAAAGCTATATATATAATTATAAATATATTTTCAGGTCGTGTATGTAAACCAACAGCCGAGACAAGTAAGGATTGGCGTGGAACTAACACCTAACGCAACTATGGAGGACTTGCGGACCTCATTGCATAACGACACCGGCATCGATCGAGATCACATCATTTTAGCTGAAATCAATGAAATGGGTATGTACATTCAAAGTTCCTTGCCGACCAAAAAAAAAATTGTTCGTGTCAGTTACATACACTTAAATCCAAGAACAACCGTAACTTCCATCCTAGAACGTTTATCTAAGGCGGCATTAGTAGGATCTTACCAAATGTGGCTAGGCGGGGGAGGAAGGTTGAGCGGTGAAGGAGAGCTATTGTAAAGGGGCCCTTAACCCTACTCGTGGGTTGCAAGTCCCAGGCCCCTCTAGCCTCTTCCTCTGCAACGCTATGGACCCGGCACCCGCACGGTGAGCCCATGGAATGCTAAGTAATTCGTCTCTAATAGTTCCAAACATGCAGTATGGAATGCGCTTTCGCCTTCGGTACATGAAGGCGAAACAGGAAGTTACGAAAGAAGGTACGAAGCAGTGATGGCTCTATGGCTATGCAATGCCGTGCAGAATAAATAAATAAACCATCAAATCTTTCCTCTTTATTATATTTATATAGAAAAAACTACTTTATTGTTATTTTTTATTGTTGTTCTAATAGTGGTCTAATATTGCAGTACAGTTCCATTAACGAACTGTGCTACAGTTGCTAGACTTGCTAGTACCTGTGTTACAGTTGTCAATTTCTTCCTCCAGTGCAGTAACAGTCTTAGCAGTTTTTAAATAGGCACATTCAAACATATATCTGAATAAACATACTGATACTTAAAATAGAAATGATAAAATAATTTGATATTTTAGGTTGGTGTAACGCTCGCGCTGGTTGGGAGAACGCAGGCATCGACTTCGGCGCACTTTACTGTATGGAGGCGCCTCCATTACTACAGACGCCTACGACGCCTTATCTTCTAATATTATGGGTTAACCTCCTTGAAGGAGAGAGATTTGGTAAGACTTTTGTTTTCTATGTACGCAGTAGTTACTAAAAGTCAACAGGGCATTTTGCGAATGTCCGCATGGCTACCACACTCAGGATAAAAAAAATGTCGCCAAGCGTCTATCGTTATGTACCGGCAGGTGGTTAACCTGAACAACATATATCAGCTGAAAAGAAAAATTGAATAACTTAACCGATCCGGGGATCGAACCCTGGACCTCGATATTCTAACATGGCTTTTTTACACACACACACCAAAGAAAATTATTTTAGTGACGTGTTGAAGAAGCAGTTATATCTGCTGGAAATTGCCTCGTTTCGATTAAGAAAGTATAAGGTTGACATTTTGGCTGCCTTCGTACCTGCATACTGTGCACAATACACAAACACAGTAATATTTCAACTACGAATTTTTTAAGCGCGTAATTTTTCTTCTTTTTCTGCATCGAACTCGGGTCCTTTGGCTATACGCTTCGGATGTTGTTCTTAACCGCGATAGGAGACGGAAGAGCCAGCCATCAGATTACTAGACCTTTGCCTGAATATGTAATATTTATTAATTTCATTGAAAATAGTCATTATGTATATAGTTTTGAAGCAGTGATGGATCAGTGGCATTGGCTATGCCACGCAGCAGGTCCATGGTTCGAATCCCGCCGCGGGCTTGGTCTTCACCGTATGGTGGAAGGGCATTTGGCGAATGCCCTGGCTTACGACCATCCCCATGTAGAAAATCTGTCGCCAAGCAACTAACGCTGTGTTCCGGCAGCAGCCCTTGAGAGCTAGTGAAATTACAGGCATATGAGACTCAACAACTGTACCAAGGTGACGGGCGCAGTGCAATTCGTGACTTGTGACGAATTGCCATTATTAATGGCGTTACACTAATTAAATAATGCAAAAGTAATTCCAAAAATATCACTGGCTAACAACTGTCTATCCGAGTCCGTAACAAATATAGATTTATGTTATGTTACGAGATTTTGTCTTTTTTGTTGTTGTAGGATCACCGTACGCGATGCAGGTGCCGCGCGAGATCTCGTTCGAAGACCTGCAAAAGCTGATGCTGAAGGAGATGTGTCAGATAGTGGCGGAGCGCGTGCTCGAGAACTCGCAGGGAGCCGACATATTCAGAGCTCGCATCGCGGAGTCGCATCGCCCGCGGGACCCTGCCTATCTACAACCTGAGGTCAGTTAGGGGCCGTACATTCATCACGTTATGTTTTTAGCACTTTTTAACTCCCCGCCCCCCCTCCCCCCTTCCCCCGGTGATACGTGGTGAGGTTTAAGACTAGCCCTCCCCACCCAAAATCACGTGTATTTTTTAGTACCTACCTACAAAGAATCTTAAATTTTTTAGAATATTATCTTTAAACCAGTTCATTATATACAGGTGTTAGTCAGAACGTTGATTACAAGAAAATGGGGGCAAGTGGAGTCGTCTGTTAACTACTCAGGCTTAAAAATTTGACCCAAACCCCAAGAGATTAATATTTATATATATTTTTTCGATATAATTCACTTTAATACCTTTAAACCACTATGGCTTGATAGATCTGAATCTAACAATAATTTAAAAAGATCTATCAATGTAACTTGGTCTGGAAAAGTTAAGGCAAGACAAGGTTTTAAAGGTAGGTAAGTGATGAATTCCGGAAAAAAAAATCCTGCAGCCTAGGACAAATCTTTGGGGCCAAGTAGATAGCAGACGACCCCAGTTGTCCCCAACCAATCTTTGTATATTTAAGGTTCTGCTGATCACCCGTTAAATGCCCGTGGTGTGTCGGGCAGAATGTCTCGGTTCCCGTGGGTGTCGTAAGAGGTG
This sequence comes from Plagodis dolabraria, assembly GCA_963854805.1. Classification (NCBI taxonomy): domain Eukaryota; kingdom Metazoa; phylum Arthropoda; class Insecta; order Lepidoptera; family Geometridae; genus Plagodis; species Plagodis dolabraria. The sequence continues at coordinate 16,226,923 of OY978447.1, read as the reverse complement.
CCTAACGGTAAATACCAGTAGGTGGGCAGCAACGCCTTCTGAAGAACTGCTATCTTAAAATGCGATCCCCAAGACGTGTGGGCGTGGGGATTATGACAAATTCTCTATTAATGGGGGAGGCTGTGTTCAGCAGTGGATAATCCGGCTTATACAGTTATAGTAGTTATTTTATCCCTATTTGCATAGCGTGTTAGTAAAATGTGAGATCTGTAATAATATTTTGTAATTAAGATTCATAAGAGCGTCGTACATGCTAACATTGAATAACATATAAAACCCATATTAATGATAAAAAAATAATATTATATTTGTCGCTGAAATTTGTCCGCTCTTCTTGCTAAGGTAAAACAATGTAACGTGAAGCAAGAAGCATTTTCAGGATGACTTGACGTTCCGTGAACATGATTGCGTCAAAAATATTAATATAATAATCGTTGGTCGCGAATTTTCTATAATAATCGTCCCTTTGATGCCAGAAACTTTTAAATCTGTTATTAAAACATATTGAAAAATATGTAATAATGATGATTTAATCTAATTCAATGTTTATGTAGTTAATGTCCGTATGTTGTTTGCAGTTGCCGCACCCGCTGTTCTCGCTGGACGTAGAGCAGGCAATGTGTGCGCACGACACGCATCCGCACCTACGGCTCGAGCTGCTCTGGGACCCCGCCCATAGAGACAGGTACTCTCTCTACTCTCTCTCTCATTCTCTGCTCTATCTCTTTCCCCCCCCCCCTCTCTCTTTAATTTTGTTATTTCTCTATCTCATACCCCCTATCTAGGGTAGATATTTTGTCAGGAATTGTATTACTTTAATCATCGTACCTCTCTCATCATCTTTTTCTATCTATGTTCTTCATTCTCTCTCCCCTTTCGAGAAGCGAATAAGAGATGTACTCTTTCTTATTCGCTTCATCTCTAGTCGACCTCTAATTACAGGGAACTTGGTTGCAATACCTATTAAAATTATGCTGTATATGATAGTTTCATTACTCGGTCAAAGCGCCTAGTGTAACACGGCAAAGTAAAGCGGATATATTACTTGAACTGTATAGGAAATTTGTCGAGAAAAGGCAAAAAAACATTTTTATCTGACAAAATTGTAAAGGTGTTGTTTATCATTCTTCTTCTCAGATCTGAGTAGAGAAGTGCTTTTTATACACTAGCGTGGAAAAGGTTTTTGAAATTGGAACCTGTATAAAATTTCCAGAAAAATGAATTTACTTTAAATATTACCAATATTAGTAATTTTTCTATTATTTTTTAATGTATAGTTACGCAAAGTTACTACATTATTTAAGATTTTCTTGCACCTAGCATTTTCCTCGCAGGAATGAGGTGAAAAATTGTGTTACGCTTGACAGCAAAGTTAGTGTGCTTTTTGTACCTTCGATACGCTCAGGATTCTATATTTTCAATTCTTCCTTAGGTTTCAATATAAGTACTCTTGACAAATTACAACTTTTGCATAACAAAATAACTATTCTTGTTATTGTACTATTTGCCTAAGACTTAAGAATAACAATCCTACATTAGTAAAAAAAACTCATTTTGCGGGTATTTTTAAGCAGATTAGTTTTTATGTTAATTGGTGCTATTTTGATGTGTTAGGTTTTCGCGATTATTACACATAGAACAACTTTAAAAGATTTAAATAGTTTTTTTATCATTCTTTTTGTCCCGACGTTTCAAGCACTGCAGTGATCGTTGTCACGGTGCTTATTTGACTTATATATTGTACATTGTTGCAGCATCATCCGTTCTTCCGAGGAGGCCTGTGAGGTGCACGTATCAGCCGCGACGGCATCTCCGCCGCTGACGCTGCACGCCTGTCTGACACACTACACCCGCGCTGAAACCCTCGCCATGGAAGACGCATGGAGGTACACCAGACACCAAACACTTGTATATAATAAAAACATAAAATTTAATTATCAGTACTTACAGTTGCATACCAGGGCATTTTGCGAACGCTCTACCACTTGGAAGTTATTACCCTCAAGCAGAAAATCTGTCGCCAATTTCATAACTGTGTGTTCCGGCAAATGTCCTTTAGAGTAGAGAATTATAGGTAAGCCTGAACCAGTACTTAGAGTTGTATGCTGGTAGCTAGCAAGTGGTAGGGCATTCGCAAAATGCCCGACCACTTGCTAGCTACCACACTCAAGTGGAAAATCTGTGGCCAATTTCTAACGGTGTGTTCCGGCAGATGTCTTTGAGAGTGGAGAATTGTAGATTAGCTTGAACACCATCTTCGACTACAGTCACCATCGGGTGATATAATGCTGAATGGCTAACCTATCAGCTATAAACAACCAAGATAAAATTATAAGTACAGTTTTTTTTTTACTTTATTTGAAACTAAGAGTGTACAAATTTTACGATTGTCTGTACCAAACACCCTTATGTATATTCTAGGTTAGCCAGATCAACATGTTCAATTATCCATCATCAGGTGAGATAGTGTTGAAAGACTAGCCTATCAGCTATAAATAAAAAAATTGCCTGACACCATTCATATTGTAAGTTATTTCATAGAATTTTACTTTGTGCTAAATGGATATGAATATTGTCGTAATATAACAAAGAAAAAGGTGGCCATGATAAATTGTTAATAATTATTTTTTTGTTCCAGGTGTCCTCAATGCCAGAGGTATATGCCAGTCGTGAAGACGCTCGGCTTATGGTCCCTACCGGATATACTTGTGATACATCTAAAAAGATTTCGACAGTAAGTATAAATAATTAAATCTTACACTCCTACATATAAGAGATAAGAGTTTTTGATTGTTAAATGTTTTCCAGGCAAGCCAAAGGTCGGTCCAGCACAAAGCTGACGACGATGGTGGAATTCCCCTTGAATGACTTCGACATGACTCCGCATCTCGCCAAGCGCGACTCACAGTTGTCCGACTCGCCGGGACATTCGAAATCTCCTCGGAGACGATCGCTTAAAACGCACGCTATGAGCCCGCACGAAAATGTCTACGACTTGTACGCCATCTGCTACCATCACGGCGATGATTTAGAAACGGGACACTACACCGCGGCCTGCAAAAATCCATACGACGACCACTGGTACAAATTCGACGACTCCCGAGTAACGCCAGTCGACGACGAGAATGCGTACAGTGAACTTGTTAACAACACCGCATACATGCTGTTCTACAAACGCAAGAAACCAAACGTTGTGCACTCCTATACAACAGCGGACGAACAAAGCGAGCACTGGGCGCTCCGCATGCCCAAATACGTGAGACGAACTAGCGACGCGCTAAACGAACTGCCCGAAGTCAAGGAGGAGTCCACAGACGTTAAGATTGATACCGTTGAAAAGGAAGCGGACTCAGAATCTGATCTCACCGCGCTTACGCATAGTCCATCGCTATCAAGAAGCGTCGCCAGTTTACCCGACGACAACGCGCCAGAAACATCTCCCGTACACCAAACAGTGCCAATCATACACACCTCGATCATCCAATCACCTACTCTTCAACGGCCTCTTATAGTGGAAGTAAACGGGAATGTGACTAACGACGACAACAGCGAATACGAGAACGAGTCGAGCGCTTCCATAGAACATTACATTCACAAAGATGTGCACGTCAATCCTAAGATGACGCCTGTGGACTCTCGCCGGCCTCGCTCAGTCGACTATCCTTCTAGAAACGCGACTCCTGTCACCACTAGAGATGCCAACAGGAATTACGAGAGCTCGCCGCTGGTAGCAAGCATAAACGGTGTCGAATATCATCCCACTACAGAAGACTTGATGCTATCGATGCTGCAGGAGACTAAGCTGATTGTTCCGAGGCACACTAACCATATCACTGGGGAATCTCATAGACCAGGTTAGTTAAGTTTTGGTCAATATGATGTATGATTTATAAAGACCACTTTGAAAGGCCTTCCCCCATTAGTTTTGGTATAACTTGGCAAGCTCCATTGGGATCGCAGTGTATGATAGTTCTTCAGAAGGCACCTTCTGCTATTTTCCTCTACGTCGTCGCCTCTTATGACTCCAATGGGAAGAAATGGGGGATGCAGTTTTAGCTTGGCTCCAAGGGCTGTAACATAATTTGGCAATTGTGAACAAATGCAAAGCGAAAATGGTGCCATCTGCCACAAATATAAGATTTTTATTATAAAGAGTGCTTCGACCCCATTGAAGCTAGGCAAAACGTTACATACGGTAATATAAGGTCTATGGTACAATCTAAGTGTTAGTAGTTTTGGAAAATTTTACTGCACCTTAAGATTCCCGGGTTGCAGTAGTGATTCTAGGCTAGCCTGAACATCATCTTCGACTGCATCATCACTTACCATCAGGTGAGATAGTGGTCAAAGGTTAGCCTATAAGATATTAAAAAAAAGTCGGTGATGTATAAGCATACACGTTACGCCAGATATGTTATCTTGTCCATGCCAAGACATCGAGATTCCAAAACACTGCGCTGCTTAAGAAGACGCAGGCACTTGATCAATAATTTAGTTTTTTTTATATATCACAACATTGGTATGCGTTAGACCAATTACTCAACGATGCAGTCATAAAATTTGAGTCAACTTTCTTTTAGCAAACTGGAACTTGCTTACTTCCTGTATGTGAGTTGTAAGCCATATTGCGTAACATTTAGGACACATCTTTGCAGGCGAGAAATCAGCAGCATGGAAAACTCGAATATCCACGTGAAGGCTGAGCCTCGTGGAGTGCTGCGATGCCCAGCCTCCTCCATTGGATTCATACCGCCGCATAGATCTGAGGTGTTCAACTAGATATCGGTTTACCTTTATTGTAGCTTTTACGCACGACAGCAGGAGGCTTTATATTATAGTTTAGAGTTATTTATTCTGATCGCTGGTTTTCTTACATATACTTAATAATTTTTAAACAATCCAAGTCTTCGAAGTTATTTTAAGTAAATTATATAATTATTCTTTTGTATGTTACCTTTTTCGAATAGACGCCGATGTGCAAAAGTTATATATATGAACGTAAAAGGTATGTATAATTTAGCGCATCGGATCCACATCCGTTTTTTTGATCACCAAAGATTGGTTAATAGCAATACTCGTTACGAGGACGGCGTATCATCCTAGACAGAAATAATCTCTCTATGCGCAAATGCTCTTAAATTTGTCTAGAACATGTCATATTATATAGTTTCTCTATAAAAACAAATAGTCAAACAAAAACATTAATTAAGTATACATTGAAGCTATTGTCGTATAAAATATAATAATTGGAGTAATGAATTTAATAGTATGTATGTACTTACAATAGTAATATATTACACGCATATAATATATTTGTTTGTAGCATCTGTATGATACAAAGAAAATTTTAATAGTTAAAGTTAATCAATACATAATTTATATGAAATTAGAGGGCGTAAGTATTGAATTTCATAAGAACCATATTTGTGCCTTGGCCCTGAAGAATTTGTGATTTGAATAATGAAATAAAATACGTTTCTTATTGTAAAGGTGTTTTGTACAGCGATTTTGATATATTCTTTGGGTTCCATTAATTTCTGTATGGACAAGGTTTACCTATGGTTTATATATTTATGGTTTGTTGTATATGTTGTATAAATATATTGTGATTTGTAAAATTTTCATCGTCGCGTTAGCACTAGGGCACATTCTGTAAATGCTAACAATTGAAAGCTAAGCAAATTCAATGTCGCAACTTGTACCTATACAGGGTTATTGGTAATATGCTAACAACCTTTTAGGGTTGACATCTGTTAGTCCTGACAAACATTTTGAGATATTTGTTTTTTATTTAGAAAAAAAAAAAAATTTTTTTTCGTGTTTTTTTTTGTGTTTCTGACGGAACAAGTACGAGGCCCATCTAATGTTAAAAGTTTCTTGTGCCTGTTATGTATTATTTCATATTTTTTTATTACTTTGCTCGACGTAAATATTCAAAACTATTCAAAGGGAGCATGGCGCGGTCTAGTGTTGCCGCGGTGAACGCTCTTGGCTCGGTGTAGGCATTAAAAGACAAAAAAAACATTACATAACAAAAAATAATATCTCAAAATGTTTCTTAGGATTAGCAGATGTCAACCCTAAGAGGTTGTTAGCATATTACCAATAACTCTGTATATTTCAGTAACATACCAGGTAGTACATTATTATTAAACCTAGAATTTATTGTATGTTTTTATTCTATTATAAATTCTAAAATTGAAGCAGGACGCCTACTCTAGTGATACGTGACATAATAAAATAGTTTTTCGCGTGTTCAATCACACATTATTAAACTAAATTTATATGAACCTACATTTTCAATGGATTTGGAGAAAGTATATTATAACAAGTAAAAAATATTCTAAATTTAATTATTTTTTTCCTAATTATTGCACCTGGAGTGAAGCGGTGCACTTATTGTGATTATTTGGATAATTATGTTTGTTTTATTTGGTAAAAGACGTTACTCTAAGTATGCGATCACATTGCCCTAGAGATGGCCTTAATCTGTGATTAATTATTGCTACCCTGATAAATGTATACTATGGTAGCAACACTGTGTATCTGTGTAAATTTAATATATTTTTATGTATATCGAAAACATCGTTATAAGAAGTAGTATAGAAGCAAGAGAACGAGTGTTATTTCGTAAATTGTACTCTAATCTCCATCTAAAAATAATACATGTAAAACCAAGTGAACCGTGAATATCGCGTTAATTACAGTCTAAACGAATGCATTATGAGCTGAGTCGAATGCACACAGTGTTGCAACAACGTGTAAATATGATACGTTATATAATTCAGGAAAGTTGATATGCTAATTTATCTTTAAGCGCAAATGGCAGGCTCTCAAACTTAACTATTATTTATTAACATCTATATAAGTTGTCTTAAGTAGTAATTGTAAAGTTATTTTAATAGCTTAACCAAAGCGTGCAGGATGTTTTAAAATTACCGGAATTGACGTTTCAGCGATTTTATATCCATTTTCTAATACTGCATGGTATTGGTTAATATATTAATAAAAACTAGTTCCGGGGGGCCAACTCTCACCTCTTATAGTAGTAATAACTTAATCTTCCTATAATATTTTACTCCTCCGCGTCATTTAAACAAGCTTACAATCGGTAATGGAATCGTTCGGCGTTTTGATGAGGTCACATCGTACTCTGACGTGACATTTGATACGAAGTATTACTGTTCCAATGACAAATCCGTCATATATATATATCCATCTTAAAAATGTTACTTAGCGGCGGATTTAAACTTAATTATGACTATTTTACGATAAAAATTGGTTTAAATAATTATGTACAATGGTTCTCTGCTCTGGACTCCTGTGCAGCAAACAATAAAATTTCGGAAAACTAATAAAATCTTTCCATAAATCATTGTAGTTCGGAACAGTGCGAGCAGGATAACGCTATATTATAAAAATCTTGTATCTTGCTTGCACATCCGTTATACATATTTCATTCGTTCTTTAAGAAGGATCAAACCAATATTGCTTGACGCGATTGTGGGTCGGTGATAGTTCGTGTCTACAAATGGTTATTTTAAGTATGAAACCACGCTCCTTTTTTATGATGGTTTGGTAAAAGGTGGGAATTGGCCCCCAGCTTCATTTTAAATAATGCAAACCGAAACTAAACTTATCATAGTATTTTTTTTACCTATTTATTCATAGTTCGGTGCATGAGCGAATCTTTATCACGACTTGAGGTCTCAATCTGCGAATATATAAAATTGGTTCAATGTGGTAGCAAGTTATATGAAATTTTGACTATTTTGTATTATTTTCGTTGTTTTAATTTAAAGATGTTTATTTTAATTTCACCATGTTATGTTAAATATAAGTGTTATGTCCACATCACATGTGTTTTTCCATTCGTACCTCTGCAATTAATCAATGTCCTATATTGTAATGTCGATTATTTACTGCAAGTTCTGTAGTACATAGACGCCGCCGAAAGTAGATTGCCTTGATTAGTGTCGAATTAACATTATGTAAATGGCTTAATAATATAGGATTTAATCATCGGTGATTGGCATGTCTAGGACACGGTATCTATTTTTAGCCGAATCAATGGGTGTTAATTAATTATGAATAATTTGAAATGTAACATTTTTACGTGGCAGTATTCATTACAGACCTGGTGAGTGAGTTGTGAGGACATCAAATTCGTTCTATGTCAGAAATATTCTGTCAAGTTGTTTTTTTTTAAAATATCTTTTTAGGAACAATAGGGTATATTGGATAGGGTGGCCGGTAGTGTGCTCTTACTTAGCCTATGATTTATCAAACTGAAGAGCCCGCTGGCAATCGCTTAAAATTTATTTTACACTGAATATACAATCAAAGACTGGTCCTACCCTATACGCTTATACAAAACCTGCAGCACTATGGTAAGAAACCTAAACATAGATTTTGCCTCAATGTATGGGCTATTAAGTTTAATTTAGCAATTAATTAATCCTTCTAAAATAAATGAACAATTGAACACTTATGAACAACACAACAACAATGGCCTCTCAAAATATACCACTCATTTATTTTATTACGCAATGTTATTGCGGGTCACGCACAATTGTAGGTAGGTATAGTTAAAAGTATAATTGTTAGGAGTTGTTATGAATACCTTGAATCACATAAGATAGATTGCTTGAAGGCGTGCAAAAAATGTCGCTTTCTCTTTATGGTGGGTATCGCCATTGCGAGGCTGCTTGTAACTGTATGTTGGCAGGACATTTTGAGTATGCCCGTATGGCAAGCAGCTTACGAGGGTTTACGCACGCATCCTGTGCGAGGAATAGGAAGAAAATTCACGAAATTTACTTTTCGATTTCTCCAAAACAGACGATTCAATATTTATTTTAATATTTTTTTGGCATAAATATTTTAAGAACGAGTAAAACGATTCATTCGTTTTAGTAAATAACTTATCTGAAGGCCTTCCGATCATGGCGGTGAAACGGCGCATATATGTGATTTTCAGGGTCATAATTTCGTCGGTAATAATAGGTTGCTGAACAAAAGGAAATTATATTGGTCTATGCAGGCCAAAATTTTACGCAAAAAAAATAGTTAAAATTCTCATTTTTGAGGAGAAATCAGGGGGACACGGAACGTTACGTTAAATATTCAAGGTAGAAAAAGAAACCTTGTCCTTTTTTACCTGTCGCCAAGGACTTAATGGTAATGTAATCCGGCTTTAATTCTAGTTAAACTTGAGCAACATCTTCGATCGCATCTTAACAGTTTAGATAGCGTTCAAAGGCTAGCCTATCAGCAACAAAAAACGCTCGTGTCGCGAAGTAAACGCGTTTTGAGATCGCGCAGCTTTGCTACGGTTTTTTGGTACACTGTCTCCTGAGCAAGATACCCAGATTTTAAACGCTAAAGGATTCTACGAAGGTATAAAACATTACCATTATGTTTAACATTTTATTTAAAGATCAAAAGAATTATACATAAGATCAGGTTACCGATCAAAACTGTCCGAGAAAAGTGATTTTATGGTATGTGGGCTGGTTGGTGTGAACTGTGTCTGCGTAGTTAGAGTCCAGGACTAGGATGAAATGTTTCGTAGGGTCTTTGGCCACGGAAGTCGAAGTGAGCCTGGGGCCGGCAGAGTGAATATTTTTGAAGTTCGTCACGTTGTAGTCAACTCTGGTGTCCCAGGATAGCACGTCGGAGCATTCCGAATGTCGGATGTAGATGTGGTGAGCGTCCGAGCCTAGGAGAATCACTGGTTTTGAGTGTTCACCGTACACTAAAAAAGACAAATTGTGTTACAAAGAGTATTATTAATAGCTGCTGGCCACGACTTAGGTACTTTCGTATCGCGCCCACGTGTCGTAAACAATAAAACAGATATGAAAAGATACATATCTTGCAGTGGGTTAGACACGTATCTACTATTTCTCCGCCAAACTCTGAAACTCTGAAGCAGTGATGGCTCAGTGGCATTGGCTATGGACTGCCGCGCAGCAGGTCCATGGTTCGAATCCCGAAGCGGGCTTGAGCTTCACTGCATGGTGGAAGGGCATTTTGTGAGTGCCCGCCTGGCTAGCGACCACCCTCAAGTAGAAAATCTGTCGCCAAGCACCTAACGGTGTTTTGATATTGTTAAGTTTGCAATAACGCCTGCTAGGCGAATTACCTAACCTAACGGTGTGTACCGCCAGCAGTCCTTGAGGGCCAGTGAAATACAGGCACATGAGACTTAACAACTATGTCTCAAGGTGACGGGCGCAGTGCCATTCGTGACTTGTGATGAAATGCATCTCTTATAGGCAGAGGATACCGCTTAACATCAGATGGGCTTCGAGCTTGTTCTGTCACATTTCAAATCCGTTCGGTAGTTATTACAGACTGTCGATGTTTTGGAATGACGAGTAATCTAAATCATACCGAATATATTAATTATCTGTTATTTAGCTGTACCTTTTAATTTTGATATATCTACAAAGTTCCAGACAAAGACTTTCATACTTATCTTTTTTTGTAAAGATTTTGTTCGCTCCACTGGGCTTTGCAAAACATGCCCATGTGATGTCCTTAGTGTTGTTAGAGAAGTCATGCTATAGGGACCCCATACGACTCGGAAAATGGTAGGTAGTTGATGACTCTCTTTGTTTTATTTTATCCTGCATTTTCTGCACGATACTCATAAAATTAAACCTTGCCGAAGCCTGGGAACGGAAACCATTGACATCCATGATTTACTCATTGGGCCTAAGTAGGTATGTTGATAATGGATTCCCGACGTGCCAGCTTACTATTCCCACAAATATCCACACAACAAGTAAAAATAAAATCTACTTTAAGCTCGGACGTGAGTTGAATTATTGCACGATTTACACAGGGTACGTATCTGTCTATGTACTTATATAATGCTTTTGCACACTGATGTTTATTTGTGATTTGGGACACATCCGCTAGATTTTACTTTTGTCTTTTATAAATGTTTCGGTACCTACCTTATGATACATGTGGAATAAGACTGAAGAAGGCTATATTTTTAACCGACTTCCAAAAAAGGAGGAGGTTCTCAGTTCGTCTGTATTTTTTTTAATTTTTTTTTTATGTTTGTTACCTCAGATCTCTTGGCTGGGTGAACCGATTTTGAAAATTCTTTTTTTGTTTGAAAGCTGATGCTTGTCGTTTGGTCCCATTTTAAATTTGATCAAAATCGGTCAAGCCGTTTTTGAGTTACACTAAAAAGACTGAAAAACATTTTTAACAAAAAATGGAACCGACTTCAACACCCAAAAGTGTGAAATAACTTGTCGAAGTCGGTACCATGCCCACAATATTGTGATAGTAGGTACTTTTGAACCATCATGGTACCGACTTCAACAAGTTATTTCACACTTTTGGGTGTTGAAGTCGGTTCCATTTTTTGTTAAAAATTTTTCATTATCTCGGTACATATTAGTTATTTCTCTGTCGTGCGAAGGGAATAATATACTTATTTCATATTCTTCTATTGGGTATATTTACAAGATCCACACGCGGGTGGCTAAACGCGTGACAGGGAAAGCAGCTTTACTGTGTTGGAACTCGTAGGTACTCGAATAATATTCTTGTTTTAGTCGTATCCATCTTCACGATAAAACAAATGAATGTAAAAACGGTTGAATGTCACATTCGTTTTCTCTGAAGCATATATTATACGCGTTAAATTTTATTCGAAGTTGGCCAGTGCGTTAAGATGGCAACTTCATATTTATGGCCATATGATGATGGTAACACATTTCTACAGCAATTATGTTAGATAGACTGCAGATAGATTCCTACCATACTTTCCTTCGTGGTCCCTGTACCACCATACTTTACTTGGACGTCAGAAAATTACATAAAAGTACTTACTTCTAAGCGGAACAATAGAGTTCTTCCGTCTCAAAGAAGCGGTATCTAATTCCAGCAACCCTGGGTGATGTTGTCTTATGAGTATAACGGAGTGTGTTAGCCCACGTTTCACCAGGGCGAACTGCAGGCTTGCTGCGGCAGTGCAGGCTAGTACTGTCCACTGAGAATCAGATGAGGTCTCGTGCACGAGAATGGCCCCGCGCGAAGCATCCGAGACATATCTAAAAGTTTTGTAAAAACAATTTTAGAAAAGTGCTTATTCAATTAATAGTCGTATAACTTAACTAGCTAAATCGATTTTGGTGTGGTAAAGCGTTTCATGATCCTTTCGGAACATCAGGATAAAAAGAGTCCTATGACCGTCTGCCCTCGCGGCTGTTTCTGTAGTAAGTTTTATGTCTACATAGCCAGTTTTCAGTTGGAACAAACAAACTCACTTACACCATGGGTTATATAAGAGTAGGGTGTACAGACCTGCTCACTCAGGAAGGCATGCCTCTCCACTATAAATGAATGCCGTGAATTTGTAGGGGTAGGCCTCGTCTGTACCTACGATATGGTTTAGTATGGATGTAAATGCTTATTTATAGAACATACAGAAAAACAATAAAATGTATTATTTGATCGCTTGGGTATACAGAAGTAGGTGGAACTACACTCGAAAAATATGCCGATTTGTACCTAATAAAAAATTTAAATTAGTATTTTTTATTTTAACATATTTAATTAATCAATACAATCACCATTATTCTCTATACATTGCTGCCATCGAATAGGAAGGTCACTTATGCCGTTGCGATAGAACACTGGTGATCTAGATTCGACAAACTGTGTGAAAGCATTTTGTACTGCATCCTGGAAGGAAACTTTTCATCACGTAGAAAGTTGACCAAACCATGAAAAACATGGTATTCCGTTGGAGCAAGGTCTGGCGAATACGGGAGGTGATGAACGGTTTCTAATTGCAGTTTCTGTAGAGTTAGACGGTTTCTCGTGCTATAAGAGGTCTCACGTTATCATGGAGTAATAATGGTGAAGATCGATTCAGGAGTCGGAGCTGTTTCACTGCTAGTTTTGCTATCATTGTTCGGAATTCGACACAGTAGACATCTTCTGTTATTGCTTGACCCGACCGTAGAAAGCTATAGTGAATAGCACCATGCTGCGACCACCAAAAAGTTTCCATTAACTTTTTATTGGTAAGCTTTGCTTTGGGACACTGTTGTGGCGTTTGACCTGTCAGCCATTGCATTTTTCAGTTACGGTTATCGTAAAGAATACACTTTTCATTACATGTCACAATTCGATCCATTATTCCTTTATTTTTGTATCGACTCAACAAGGTAAAACAAGTTACAACACGCGTTTCTTTCTGCAGATCAGTCAAATCATGAGGCACCCAATTTTATTTTATTGATTTGACGCAAAGAGTTAATATTGTTGGTAAGGTAAACTTAAACCATGCCGCTAATTCCTATGGGTAGTTTGTCTCGGATCGGCTTCCACCATCTCTTTCAAAATTCATTGCTATTCACCTGTGTGACCCGTCTCGCGTGGTTCGTTCCGCAAATCAGTTTTCTCAAACATGCTTGGAAATGTGAGCATTATTTTGACATCCTTCATCGAGATAAATCGAAATTGCTGTAGGTACTGGCCAAATAAATGCGCGCAGCGGCCAGCAAAAAAATCATGAAAATCTATATCTGTCGTGTCTAGTGGCCGAATCAATTGCATAGTAAACTCATATCTGTCATGTAATTTAAAAATGGAACGATCTTTTACTTCGAAGCATGGCAACCAAGGAGGTAACTTATCAAATGTTTTATTTAAATTTCGATCTGGCTTGTAAATATAACGCTGTTTATTGAATATTGTACATTTAACAACTGTATCTTCAAATAAAAAATTCTGCCTAGGTGCTACTTTGTTTTAATTTCCGCGCATTATTTGAGAACAGCAATATACAAGCCTTGGCCACAACTAGGCATTCATGGACTTAGGTATGTGTGCCTCGGCTTCGCCTCGGCCCACATTTACACGTTCGTCCATCAATGCCTCCTTTGCTGGCCGCTGCAGTAATGTACTATTCCATCACGAAAGCGTTTAAACCAAAATCGGACGGTGCGTTCATTAGCTCAACAATGATTTTGTGAGCTGTTTCTGCCGCGTCGGAACACGCATTCAAAAATCACTCGAATTTTCGAAGTATCTTTCTTTCTTGTCTAAGGTGAATAAAAAAACAACTGAAAGTCGATAATCGTATGTTACACATTTTTAAAGAGGATCCTTAGGTACGATGCCAAACAAGTTTTACGATAGAATCTCAAACCATGAAGGTTCTATGTCAATTCGAAGTATCCATTACGATAAAACGGCAATTTCATAGGGACGCGCTTTTGTTAGTGGAGAGGGTTGATATGATGACCGTGGGGACCAGGCTAGAACGTCACCCCCCATCTCTTCCCTGGCTGTCCTAAGGAACGACTAAAGGTAAAATACCGGAAGGTGCGGGCTGCAGCGCCTTATGAAGAATTGTTATTTTAAAAACAATTACCCAACTTAATGGTTAATCCAGTATACTGATATAGTATAGGACATATATTGAGGCCACCCCTTTGACTGTAATGACAATGTGTTCAGCACTGGACAATCCAGTAGACTAATATAGTATAGTAAGTACATATATTGAGGCCACCCTAAAATCGGATGGCTGTAATGAAAGATTGAATTCCGGAACCATTTCTTTAGCAAAGCTACGGTAAACCGTCAAAATTAACGTACTAAAATGACATATTATTTATTTCCTGTAGGATGTCAACAGAGTGATTTTATAGATCCAGCTACCTTTTGTCTTGCCAACCACTCAATAATTCAGCGTCTCCAATCAAAACTTAGGATTGTAAGTATATTTGGATGATGAACTTGCGAGTACTTATTGATGATTTTCGTCACGTGGCCTAGAGCTATTTTTTTTCAAATGTGAACTTATACTTTGCTATACTTGTCCAGACACAGTTACGATTATTGAAAAATTCTATTCCCTTGCGCGTAGTTTGAAATTGGTAGAAAAATATCCGTTTCGTCTTTTGGGTCCACCGATTCTTGAAGTCATTGTCACCTGTTGCCGAAGAACAAGTTCTAAAGTTTAGATGTGACTCTAGATTATTCGAAATGAACGCGAATATGGCTAAAAGCTATATTCGTTAAAACCCATATTCGCGTTGTTATTAGATTTTTCTTTTTTGTTCCTAAATTTACTTATGGTTTAAGATGTTTTCAGCTGTGGAAACACAGCGAGCTTCTTTTAAGCTTAGACAACTTAGTAAAAAATACCTACGTAAATGTCGATTTTGAATTTTAAGTTGTATGTTAGGGCTTGGTGGCAAGCCACCCTCCTGTAAGGTTGGGAGGCACAGGCACGCAATAATTCTAGCGTGGCGTTACCAACTTTTAAGTCTTCCGTAGTTTCCGTACACGTTACTTACAAATTAGTGGAAATAAATATTGCACCATCCTTAGACTCTTATAATGCACCATATATTACGGTAGCCAAAAATACATACAAGTTAGGGTCATTATATTAGGAAACTACGTGCATTGGGATAAGGCAACGGTGCAATGCTGCCAGCATGCTGGGCAGTCTGGGCACCCATTTGGAAAGCCTACGGACCTACAAAGGTCTTTAGATTCCATAAATGATTTGTCGGAGCCAAAGCAAGTTGGTTATAGATTTTAGTTACCCAAACGACCGTTAAGGCTTTGAAATGTTCATACAAAATGTACGGAATGGTGAAGGTCATTGATAATCCTGATATCTCTATCATAAATAGCGTTGTACACACCGTGGTCTCAGAATATAGTGTTTGTTCCGAATTATGAGACCATGTACGAGGAATATGTAGCAGAACTCACTAGTTAAATCGGCTATCATTTCACAATTTTGCAGGTACTGTTACAGATTTGCATTATCATTATCACGTATAAGTACATATACTTAAGATACTTATGAAAGCACATTACTAGAAGGTGATCTATATTTAGAATTGGTAACAACTATCGAGTCACGCTTGTCATTGAGATACTAAGTAGGTATAAACGTATAGGTATTTCATCAAAGTAACTATCGATTACGTTTTGTAATAACCTAATATACGAATAGGAAATACTCTTTGAAGTTGATCTAATATTCCGGCATTTACCAGGTGCCTGCTCGACCGTTACCTATTATGAACATATCAGTGAAAAAATAAGCACAATTAAGGAATAATTTGTATCGTCAAGTGTTAACTTCTGACTGTAATTAATTAATGATAGATGAGTTACATATCATGTTGGATCGATATTTTTGTACGATTTTCACTGTAATTGCATAGGTAAGCTACTTACTTTCCTAATAAATGTTTATGAATTCATGCAAAACGTAGGAACATTAATTAAGTATGTATTACGGTTTAATTAATCACTGTTAGTCAGTATGCGCCATCCGATTTTAGGTTTGACCTATTTAACATCTTTGGTACGAACATGTATCATGCTCGACACATTTTAACGTGACGTAATTATTAAATTACTCTCAACTTCGTTACTTTGTATTGAATTAAATTATTCTACATTCTTCAACCAAACAAAGTATGCCTGTGATTTCTAATACTTGTTCTCAAGGAACATTGCTATCGGAACACACAGGTGCTTGGCAACAGATTTTCTATTTGACGGCGGTGGCCAGGAAGCTATCGCAAAATGCCTTTCCACGATGCAGTCAAGGTCAAGCCGGCTCTGGAACCATGGACCTGCTGCACTTTAGTCCATAACCAATGCCACTTATTCATCACATCATTGCTATTTAGTCTGTTAATCAGTTTGATCACACATAACGTGAATTCATATGTTTCCATATTTCTCGCCAATATTTTGCAATACTTACACAAACGGTTTTCCTCCGAAACCATATTCGACGACGATGTTTTGCAGAATAGACGTTGGTTCCGTCAGAGAAGAGAGGTCAATTCTCTTGGTAATTTTGCTCAGCACTATGCTGATTGCGACCACTTTAGGAGGACACGTACATCGTGGAGATTCCATAGTTTCCACTATGCCAGTGTCCAATACCCACAGGTTGCCCTAAAGTAAAAGAATTGATGATATTAAAAATACAAAACAAGACCTCTGGACACTGTGAGCGAATACTGCGTGCATAGGGAATGTTATGATAAAATTTTGGTGGTAGATACACATAGTTTCTTAAAAAATTCAATAGATGTCAGCTTTGACCTCGATCACTGCCTAGAGTTTGAAACTTCGGGACAAATGTTATGTGAAATAAACGCGATTAAATCCATGATAGTTGTTTAAGTAATAATCTCAAAAATCTTAGAAACTAAATTGACTTTATAAATAAAAATTATGTACAATACTACAGCTACAATAATGAAAGCATTTAGGCATCCTGAAAGCCATAGAAGATCCACCGGCAATCCAAATGCTCCAGCCCACTACTAGTTGGCAGCGTGCCCAGCATAGCTACCTGCCACGTTGGATTGAAACAAACGGATAAAATATTATGTACCTACTACCGAAAATAGCATACTTGTGCCGCTTGAGTGAACCCAAATGACGAAGCGTACATTGATCTACCAGTAAAATACTAAGCGCATGGAAATTGTTTTTTTCTACAATTTAAACTTTATCCGGACAAGTATCGCAAATAAAAAGTGAAAATTATCTAAAAAATCTTATTGCTCTAGGCCGATATTATTAAATTCGTCAATAAGTGCTCGTAAGTCATCCAAATTCCAAACGTTAGGTTTCGAATATGGAGACGTTAAGTTATTGAGTGGATGCTAAGGTTAAAGATAGGTGGACCCAGAGGATCACTCTGTTGAAAGTCTATTATATATAATATTACTTTATTTTGCTAGGTTAATATTAACGGGATGCCGCAGCATTGCCAGTGAAAAGGGTATAAATCCGGAATTTTATCGTTCACTTCAGGTTAAGGGGTGCCTTTTTCTACCGAGTTAAAGACAGTAATAGTAAAAATATTCAATTTCATTCTGTTAGTACGGGACATAATCAGTTACTGTAATCACAATGAGCAATTAGGAGTAACTTTGAAAATGATACCAGTTTCAGAAAAGTTGAGTGGTACATAAGTATCGCACAAAAAGAATAGACTTTTTTTTTCTTTTTCAAGCTGATAGGGGGAGCCTTTGATCACTATACTCACTCTTGATTAGCGATAATGTGGTTGTAGATGATAAACAGGCGATGACAAAAATGCTGGCACTAATTTGGTTCAACGAATACTTACCTACTCCAAGCATGGCACGTTACGCTATCATCTGGTAGTGGGTAGAGAGCATAAGGATAAGGACTGCCTAAGGTGGAGATTTATTATTATTAGGTTATATTAGATTGCCTAAATTATTTCTTCGTGTTATAGCTTTCATGTTGTATACACTTTTTATTTTAGTGATTTGTGAAGTATGTGCTTACCGGCTAAATACTGGACTTTTTACTGTTTCTCAATAACAAATGCTGGATCACACCTTGTGGTTGGTGTCAAACGTAGTACTTGTACCCACAAGTAGTGCATTATGATATTAGTTAAAAAAATAATTATCAACAGGGGCACGTATTCAATATCAGAAAATCGCCCTAGAGGGCACTTACTAATAACGTTACTCTTTTTATTAAGCTACACAGAATCAGTAAATATTATGACGAGTTACGTAAGTAATAAATCGAGAAACGTTATCAGTAAGAGCCCTCAAGCAGGTCGTCCTGTTATTTTATGGAGACTCTTATTGACATTTGTAATAAAACTATTTTAAACTAGCCTCATTTCATTAAATTACATTTCACGAATAAAAAGACAAATCAATCATTGAGCATTTCGTAAAGAAAATCAAGATAATTAAATTAATAGTTGTAATCACAATATGCAAATTTTATTATGAGCGAATGTTGTGTCTAGTTTAAGGGGACAAGATCAGTCTATTTTTAACAGATATTACCCAACATTGAGTTAATAAATCAGCTCGACATGAAGCAATGTGGCGCGAGAATACGCTTATAAATACTTGGGTACCTATAGAAATTTTGCTCTCATGAGTTAGAACCCACGCTACACTCATTGTTTGCCATGACTTAGTTGCATAACCAAAGTTCAATTAAACATGGAAACCAATAATACTCGTAGCACAATGCATCTATTTTCACATTAGTATGCTGGCCATGTACTGAGGTAACTTGAGGTGTACCTGCCTATTTCTTGATAAGCTTAAAAGGCCCTTGGTTTACCCAAATAAGAATTGAACTTAATTTTAAACATATCTGCTTGCGATAGTTAATAGATGTAGGCGGGATTACAACAAATCTTTTAAAAATACTTATTACAAGTAAACTTATAATTGATATTTTAGAAATATACTCAAAAGTTTTGATCTTCGAGCCTACGATTGAGAAAATTGAGACTATTTTCTCAATAATGCGAAGAGACTTCCTATGTTGCTTCATATAAAATCGAAATACGTCGAAAATTCTTCCGGTTTGGCTACGTGAGTTTTATGACGTAAAGTCGGTTTAGCGGGAAAATTATGTGGAAATGCTACTGGATATATTTTAAGGGTTTTCTTTAATTTTAATTTAATTATTTCTTATAATATTTATTCAATATTTTTGTTATTTTATCTACTTTCATAATATACGTGATGTCATTGTCAATTTTATTAAAATCTAGCTGTACCTACGACTTCGTTCGCGATTGCCGTACCTGCAGACTAATTATTCACATTTGACCACTGTTTATGTCATAAACGCTGTGGTCTGCGGTGAAGCACTCTTAGTAAAGCATAGCTCAGAAAGGAGAGTTAGTAGTAGGAGAGTTAGTAGAGTAACTCGATAGAGTTCCTTCGCGGTTCGCACAATAAATGTTGAAGCAAAGTACCTTGTGCGTTTCTTTAGAAATTGCGGTGCGAATTGGCAGTGGATCGAAAATATATTAAGTTGTGCACTACCATTTCGTAGATTCTGAAACGTATCCGGAAAAAGATGCATATGTAGTTGAATAAACTGATTATGGCGAAAGTTCCAGATTTTACAGTTTTATCTTAACAAACCTACAAAACTAAATACGGGTGCTGGGCTGCCCGTCGGGTGCCGAGATGCCCGTTAGGTGCTGGGCTGCCCGTCGGGTTTCTGGCTGCCCGTGGGGTGCCGGGTTAGAATGTCACCCCCCATCTCTACCCGTGGGTGTGGTAAGAGGCGACTGAGGGTAACACTACAGAGGGTAGGCAGCAGCGCTTTCTAAGAAACTGATATCTCACACCGCGATCCCCAAGACTCCTGCCAAGAGTGGGGATTATGGAAAACCCTCCCATAGTGTGGGAGGCTGTGTTCAGCAGCTGAAAATGCTGCTTATATAATCAGTATCAGTACTTATTAATTATCAGTACTATATCAGTACTTATATATATCAGTACTAATATTATAAATGCGAAAGTAACTCTGTCTGTCTGTCTGTCTGTCTGTCTGTCTGTTACGCTTTCACGCCAAAACTACTGGACCGATTTGAATGAAATTTGGTATGGAGATAGTTTGAGACCCGGGAAAAAACATAGGATAGTTTTTATCTGACTGCGCAAAAAGAGGTTAATGTTTTCGCGCGATAACCGACATACGCACGGGCGGAGCCGCGCCGGGAAAGCTAGTATATATATATATATATATATCAGTACTCAGTACTATAATATTATAAATGAGAAAGTAACTCTGTCTGTCTGTCTGTCTGGACCGATTTGAATGAAATTTGGTATGGAGATAGTTTGAGACCCGGGAAAAAACATAGGATAGTTTTTATCCGACTGCGCAAAAAGAGGTTAATGTTTTCGCGCGATAACCGACATACGCGCGGGTGGAGCCGCGCCCGGAAAGCTAGTATATATTTATTATAAATGCGAAAGTAACTCTGTCTGTCTGTCTGTTACGCTTTCACGCCAAAACTACTGGACCGATTTGAATGAAACTTGGTATGGAAATAGTTTGAGACCCGGGAAAAAACATAGGATAGTTTTTATCCAACTGCGTAAAAAGAGGTTAATGTTTTTGCTTGATAACCGACATACGAGCGGGCGGAGCCGCGCCCGGAAAGCTAGTATTATATATATATTATGCCTATATAATAAAGTGCAAATGCCAGCTAAAGCTGAGCTGTACGGTCAAGGGTAGGTACCTGAACATTCCGCGGTTCGAGTTATTTGGAACGCTATATTTAGGTTGTGTGTGAAATATTTACAGGGCAATCTTTAAAGTATAAGTAAGTAATAATTAAATTACCACTATTGTAACAAACAAATAATGATTGAAATCGGACTACGCATTAATAAATTAAAACTAAGTGTACATTTTGACTTTCATCCATTTTCCCAAGGGAACTTCGGGATAAAAAGCATAATATGTCCTTCTTCGTAGTGATCTCAAAAATCGTGCTCAGTTTCATTTAAATTCATTTTGTAGTTTTGGAGTGATGCGCGGCCGGAATAAAGACGGACAAAAAATAAATACAGTTTCGGCATCAGTATCAGCTACAGAGTGATCTCAAAAATTATTTTCATAATATCTGCAATGTACAGAATTGGACCCGTTACAGTTTTATTATAAGTAGGTATAATTGTACTTTGAGTGTAGCATCAACATTTCTTAATAGTAAATTAATAATTAAACGGTTGAATTCGCGTATATTTATCATTATTTGTGTACCGACGACGTTTCAAACACTTTGCAGTGATCATGGTCGCGGGGTGACTGGACGTTTAAAGTTGTTTAATTATTATGTGTAACAATCGCGAAAACCCAAAACAGCATTAAAATTTCTCAAGTTAAAATTTAGTTCTGAAATGAGGAACAAGTTTAAGGCAATAAAAAAATCCCGCCTTGTAACTAAAATTACTGAAAAAATCGCTAATAATCGGTAGGTAGGTTGCATGTGCATCCTGAACATGCATTCTGAAACATGTAAAGGACATCCGTATGAAAAGTAATATTCTTTTATATTTTCAAAATTTTCTTGCCTTTCAGAATGATTGGTTATCGTAGCCGTAATATTTCGATGGTGTTTGGCGTGATTTTTATACTGGCCAGTAATATGGGAATGCTAAGAGGTAAACCTGTATCTGTGATTGACATCTGTATATCTGTAAGTAATTATAATTGTTCTTGCATTTTCGATACCGTGCTTTGGTATGATTTTTCCGTGCAGAACATCTTTAAGCAACATAATCTTTATGGTCCAATTTATTTCAAAGCTATTGCAAAGATACAGATATCATATATACTTACATAACCATAGAATTGACTAAACGTGTTATCCACTGACATTTGAGTGTGAAATACCAATGTATACACGTTTCCGTATTTACTACTACTAGACTACATATTAAATGTCAGTTAAATCTGTCTTGACAATTCAAGAAAGGTGCTGGTACGAACTACATATATATAAATCTTTCACATATATCGTTTTTTAAAGCATTAACACATGGATCAGCCAATAGATCTTTTTTTTTTTTTTTTTTTTTCACCCTGGAAAATCCTTTATGGATACCACCCGCCCCGGGGGGAGCGGAGTGGTTATGTGGGAGTCCTCGCCTGAAGGGCCTTACTACCCCCTCGGGGGGGTAGTAAGTCCACGCGGCGCACTCCTCCAGCGTGTGGAGCGCCGTGTCTTCTGGCGCTCCACACTCGTGACAGGCGGGGGTCGCCTCCCGTCTCGCGATGTGATGCAGGTACTTTCCGAAACATCCGTGTCCGGAAAGCACCTGCACCAATCGGAAGGTCAGCGACCCGAATCGCCGCCCTACCCACCTCCGGAGGACCGGGCGAATGGCATCCACCGTCCTCTGTCCAGGGACCGGTGGAGCCAGGTCCTCCGTCCACCGCCTCAACAGGGCGAAGCCAATAGATCTGCCTTAATACTTACAAGGTGGTCTAAGTAAAAGTCTACTGCGTTCTGTATGCCGCTGCAGTCGAATACTTCATGGTGACGCAGTTCTGGAAATGGCTGGAGCTCAACTCCCTGACTTCCGCGGACTACCAGCCATACCGTTGCTAACACCCCGCGTTTAATCCTGAAGTAAAGAGTGAAAAGTTCCTATATTCCTGGATTTAGATACGAGTACATAATTAGTATACTAGCTTGAAGATTTGAAATAAAGCTTAATCATTTCTGAGTTTCGATCACCATGATCGTTCTGTTGTGTGGACCTATTCAGTTGTCTTAAAAAAAAAACAACTTATGGACACACACACATTTATTTTATTAAAAAAATAAAATTATTAATATACACTTGACTTTTGAAGTTCCCGCAACTCACTTTTAACTACTAATTTGGGCAGAGGTTCCACCTGAAGGGTATACTGGTACTGAGTATGGTGACTCCTGGAGTTATCACAATAAATCTGAACACTTAAGTTTGGAAGCCACCGTTTATATAGAGAAAAATACTGCTGACACCGCGTAAATAGGTTTGTGAGGGATTCGGGCCTAGGTCAGCAATATATTAGGTGTAACAGTTCGTCTGGATAGACAAGACCATTGGTATAGAGTTTTGAAGATCTACAGCTTTTAAATTTGGAGCACATAACTACATAGTCGTTTGTATGATCGGGAAACTATTATCATGTTGGTAAAAGTTTTACGTGGTACTCCACTACGTATAAAATTGATATGATAAAATGATTTTATTCCTCCTATCAAATGTGACATCGTCGAACAGGGAAATAAAATATTATTAGGATTATACGCTTTATAATATCGTTTCTCTAAGTCTCATTTTGTTTTTTTAAATATTCAAGCCTATGCGGTTAATATTTTTGATTCATTTGCCCCATGGGGTGCCGGGCTAGAATTGTACCCTCATATATTACTAGAGGAGTCGTAAGAGGCGACTAAAGGAAAAATGGCAGAAGGTGGGCAGTAGTATCCACCGTCTGCTGGACTGTTATCTAACACAGGGATACCCAAGCTTCTATGAAATAAAGTTAGTCTCATCTTGTTATACCAAACTAAAACTAGGCTACATTCTGAAAGCCTGTTAACGTGCAAAATGTAAACCAACAGTTACTAGAAATGGGCCAATTTTGTGTCAACTTCACATGCTTGTAAGCGTGGGAATTATTGCAAACCCTTACCTTGATCGGGGGATGCTGTGCTTTACAATGGACGATCTGGCTGATACAGTAATAGCACATAAACACTGAAAGAATCTACTTTTCAAATTATCATTACTATAGTGTAGATCTAATAGGAAACAGTTACTACTAATAGTTGAGAAAAAGCCGACCGGTCAAATCTTAACTTTGTTTGAGAAAGTCGCATTAACGTCACGGAACCCTTCAATAGGCAAGGCGAGACATGCCCTTGACCACTTTTTTGGTGCACAGATCGAGTTACATTGCGAGACGTTTTAGATTGCAAAATATTGATCAAATAAGTAGTTACAACGAACAATATTTATAACTAAAATACATTAATAGGTGTTTTATTAGATCCCCGACTGGAAAAAACAAAGTTAGTAAAATAAAAATTGATAAAATTCTAAAATATTAATAATCTAAAATATAAATATTTCACCACAATCTCAGATGATGGTAAGTGATAATGCAGTCAAAGTAATTGATCAGGCTTACTAGAATTACTATAAAATGTTAATTATTTATTTAATTTATAGCTGATAGGCTAGCCTGGTCAACCAGTATCTCACCCGATGTTAAGTGATGATGAGGTCGAAGATGTTGTTTAGACTAACCAAGAAATAAAAAAAATATTGTACCTTGGTGTTATAAGATAAATGTCATCTTTGTACGTAATAGCCTTGATCGCAATCACATTTTCTTTTACATATAATCCACTTTTGGACCACACGTCGACTCCATGTTCACAATTCAAGTGTAACGGCCCACCATTCCAGGCTAAGTTCTTTAAATGACCTCCTAACACAAAACGATTGCACAATATGAGAAAACAAAACCTTAGAGCGCGAGAATACATCTTGCTAATGAGACCATATGTGATGAATGTATTGGTTTTTGCTTTGCAGAGAATTTGCGCTTCTACTTTGCAGCAAATTCAATAAAAGCGGTTACTCAGAATGCATAATGCGCTGTTTTCGAAACTTCGGCGAATTTTAAATCGACCACTGCTAAATTCTGGTTAAAACAAGGTTTTATCCTGATTTATATTTCCCGTGGGGCCACGTTATACACATTTAGTCATTTTAATCTTGTACGATGTCGCGGGATGAATCTAGTATTAACATATATTAGTTTAACTGGACGTATCTACTTACTTACTTAACCCGAGTTACCAAATACGTGTTTCGAAATTCGGTATTCAGTAACGTTACCCGAGCAAATGGATAGGATCCGAATTCCGTTCCGGTCTGATTGTTCTAGGAACATGGACCAATTCTTCCGTGAGCAGGGCACGGCTCATGTTTCCTGCTGCTCTCACAGTCGATCGAACACTCTGTCATTATATCGATTGAGGACAAAAAGCGTCGATTGTGCACCGCATGGGAACTATCAGCATTGCGGCATTTAGTACAACCGCAGGTTATGAACAATTAGGATTTCATTGTCGGTACTTTTAACTTTAGATAAAACCTACTTACTGTGTGGTAATGTATCCTAACCTACGTACCTATATCCAAATAATAGACGTCTACTATAGAGTAAGCGATCATCCGCACACTTATGCGAAACCAATGTGTTTGTCTATACGTATGTTATATTTTGTTTCGTATATTTTCACGCAGTGACGGAGCAACGGATTGCCGTGGTTATTTCCACAGAAATAGTTTATTAGCTAGGTTAGAGAGCAACAAAAGGCTTATTTTCATTTAGATTGTATGTTGCTGTGTGATTGTAGGGCAAAAGCCTTCGATTGACCTTTAATTAATCGCGTACACAGCAATATACTAGTATCTGCTCAATAGCATGGTGTAGCTGAGTAAAATATTTGCCTGGTGGTAAGATATTTAGACACAGCAATATAAACGGAGCTGCTTAGCGGCAAAGAAGATGAGATGATTTAGAGACAAAGAAGTGTTTTCCATGCAGGCATCCTACTCGTCAAGAATCGTCTAACGTAGTGGAACAGTTTAACGACCTGACAAAGTCGCTAAGTTTAACGTCAGATCGAGGTCGAGTAAAGTTTCGCTGTTCAGATTTGGAAGGCAATAAGTAATAAAGTATTGGAAGTACATAATTATATGTTTTAAATAGTTTCAATTTCAATTACCTACAACTTCCTTGTCTGGTCTGCTGGTTATATGTAGCTGTACAATCTATCGAGTTAATAGTTTATAACCGGCTAAAGTTTTTTCAATTTGGAACATTTTTTATTAAGTTACCTGATATCTCCGTAAGCTATGATTTATGTATTTTATTTGTATTGCTCGATTAGGTACTCATTTTAGAAGTGATTCCACAAATATGATCTAATAATTTGACTGACCCCTAAAAAGTGAGACTGGGGCACATAATAAAAAGAAAGGCGAGAAATTAACATAAAAAATTGAAATAACATTGATCACGTTGAGTAAAGAAACACCTGTTTTCTATAATAATATGTAATAATGTATGCAATGTTATTGTTCCGCAAAATTGGATAGTTTAAGGGATAGTTTCAATGTTGAAGCAAACATAAAGCCAAGCAACGTTCAACGAATCTTCCATACCAATACAGAGTGATCCAAATATCGTTATTTTTTTATTAATTTCGAGATGCTTAGCGGATGTCCGACATTTGGCCGAATTTTATTATTTGTTGTCATAAGTTATTTATTTTGGACTATTTCCATACCAAGCTTGACACTTATAAGTAGCTATTCCGATAGATTAGAATTAAAAATCTTGAGAATTGGGTTTACTGCATACATTCCTTTTTATTTTTAACATTTAGTTGTTAGGTATTATAAATTGTTAGGCTATCTGCTATACTAACACCTATCCTGTGTTTCATTGGCTACCTATTTTTCTGATATCTGTTTAAAGATGAGACGGACGGACGGACAGACGACGGTCAGCCGTGGCAGTAGTAAGTAATGAGGTCCAGTTTTTATGTACGAAATCCTAAAAATTTACAACCGATTGAATTAGTGATTTTTTTCTTTGCTCTTTTTGATATTTAATAAAATAAATGGATGAATGTATGAATATTGAATAAATATAAATTATATTCTCCAATTTCTGAGGTTTGTTAATAAGTTCGTGGGATTAATATGTAAATATTATGAGTAGGTGCTCTTGGGCTGATATGATTGTGACGGAACAAGCACAAGGCCCAAAAAATGTGTGACCATAAGCGCTAAGCAGTTTTGTTTGTTTTTGCATGGTGGTAGGGCATTTTGCGAATGGTGCGTGGCTAGGCTAGCTGCCACTAAAAAGGGGTAACAATGCTGAAATCGCAATTTTGACGTGATTTTGTAGACTAATTCTTGGGTTTCGTAAAGACGAAATTTTAAATAACAAGAAAAAAATTACATTACATATTTGTTTGATACAAGTAAATAATTTCCATATATAATTCTCATATTTTGTACAAAAACTACAAAGTGGGATGGAATGGGGGCTGAGTCATCCGGGTCCATAGGTGGGTACCCTAGAGTGGTCCCCGGGTGGTGATCAGATGACATCCTGGTGCTAGGCTTCGACCGAGGATAGAGGAATAAAAAATAAATATCTTGGAAACTACTGTATAAAACCACTTGAACCCTGACAAGAAAATAAATTATGGCCTTATGTAAAAATTTGTAAAGTTTACCTTGTTTTCATTCTCAACGCGTTCAGTTCTAGGAAAGTATTGTTTTATCCAATTCGGACTTTCGCATTTTGAACGAGTAAATTGACGTTTTAACCTAGTTGCACTGTGCGCTAAAATTAATCTTAGTCTATAAGTAGTTTGTGGGATTTTCGATGTCAGCGGTAACAAGCTGCATATTTTGCCATTGTTACCCCGTTACGTAAAAAATCTGTCGGCCAGCATCTAATGCTGCCCTGTTCCGGGAGTTGTTCTTGAGAGCCGGTATTTATAGGTTTTTTTTATAAAGCTCAGCCTTTAACCACTATCTCAGATGATGGTAATTGATGATGTGATCGTGGATATTGTTCAGCCTAACCTAGAATTAATGTCTCTCAAGGACTGCTGCCGGAATATACCGTTATGTGCTTGGTGACAGATTTTCTAATTGAGGGTGATATTTAACCAGGTAGGCATTTCCAAAATTCCTTACCACCGTGCTACTACGACTGCTATCCTAAGACAACCAGGACCGACGGCTTAACGTGCCCTCTGAAGCACGGTAGTAATACCATTAGCGGTCACCAATCCGACTCATGACAAACGGCTAAGCAAACTACGCTACGAGCGCGAGCGCTTTAAAACAATATTAGGTTAGCCTGAACAACATCTTTGATCGGATCATTACTTTCCATCTAGTGCGATAGCATTCAAAGTCTAGCACAAAATAGCAATTTAAAAAAAAAGTTTATTTTCAACGCACATGTCTCACGCACGCACGCATACCTATCATGCTTAAGTACGTATATATACGAGTAATATAAGTACTCGTAAGTTTTTATTTTAATCCAGATCTAAACTAATTGTTTTCAAGCGAGGACAGTACTGAAATACAACCTTGACATTTCCGGGCTTCAAATCCATAGAGTTTGTACAAGAACGTATCTCGAGCTACAATCACGCGCCTTGATAATAGAGTACCTTAGTGGTATGTCGTATAAACACGGGTAATGTAGAGTCACGGCTCGCCACGCCTTCAGGATCGGCCACTTTTACTTTTAATGTGTTTGTTGTAGAGGGGGAGGTTATTTGGCGCGAGTAGTAAGGCTGTAGTCCAGTATCATTCACTACAGATAGCTGCGCACGCGTCGCCGCGAGACTCGCTCGCGCCAATTCAACCGCGTACACGCACGTGCTTTTCACTGACTCGTACCGGCTACTTTGCACCGAGATCGAACTCAGGTACCTATTGAAAGTGCAGTGATACTTACACAATTAAACGATATCGTGTAGTGTGGCGGTCAGGCCTACGGTCCACGGGTTTTGGTATAACCATTTGCAATATTTTTGCCTTTGAGCTTTAATTGTTCGTGTGAACTGATATTGGTGAAGTTGGGGACTAAAATCTGGATGTTTGGTTTTAATCCATTTATATTAGCTTGACCTAACTAACATTAAACTAAAAAACGTATTATTATATTATAACTAGTTTCATTAGTTAATTAATAAAATTAACATATTTGATGATTATATTAATAAAATAATCCTTAACTTTAAAATAACGTTAAAATATTTTTGAAATGTATAAAATATAGTTAAATAATATATATTTTTTTTATTTGGAATTAGTTAAACCAAACTTACTTTCAGCCACTGGCATTGATGATTTTTAGACACTGCTTTAATGATAGCTTATATAAGCTTACAGACGTTAATAATTATATCAATAACAGTTAATTTATAATATCTTTCAAATATTTAATTCGAAACAAAAACAATGCCTCTAGGCGTGTATTACACTGGTACCCTTGTTTGGAAACATTACATAAATAATAATTAAAATATTTAATCTACAACATAAGACAAAAGTTATGCAACGTAATAAATGAAATAATAAACATTGTAGGTATGCATACCTCGACATTAATCTTTTTGTTTGGTATCATGTATGTATCAATAGATTTATACAGCTATGAAACGGACCCATGAAAATTATATTATGTCGGTAATAACTACTTACTCCCGTTTTCTCTCGCGTAGATAATGATGTAATGTATCCTATGTGTTACTATAAACTATCTGTATTCCAAGTTTTATCCAAATAGGTTCAGCCATTTCAGCGCGAAGGAATAATAAACATACTCACAAACTTTCGCATTTATAATATTAATAAAGTAGTTATACTCTTAAAATCAGTGAAACTAATTTTCTGTAATAATCGCGTTATATTCCTTTATATAGAATGACATTATAAAATATACCTAGTAGACTTAAATATACCTCAAATGAAAACAAATCAGAAACGTACCAACTATGACACATTATTAATATTATAACTACGAAGTTTGTGAGTGTTGATGTTTGTAATTACTTTCATCTTGAAATATAAATAGGTAAACACATATGTAGGATACTTTTGATGATTATGATCATCACTTTTCATCATTGTCTACGCGCGTGAAACCGCGGGAAGCAGCTAGTTTGTAATAGATGTAGCACAGCTAGTTTGTCTTTGTCCAAATATATGGTAGAGATATTTATGCGTAAACCTATGTTATAAAGAACGAGTTATTTTGACCATAACAGGCAGTTTTTGAAGCAGTGATAGCTCAGTGGCTTTAGTTATGGACTGCCGCGCAGCAGGTCCATGGTTCGAATCCCGCCGCGGGCTTGAGCTTCACCGCATGGTGGAAGGGCATTTTTGCGAATGCCCGCCTGGCTAGCGACCACCCTCAAGTTGAAAATCTGTCGCCAAGCACCTAACGGTGTGTTCCGGCAGCTGTCCTTGAGAGCCAGTAATTCTAGGTTAAGCCTGCTATCACCTTCGACCACATCATCACTTTCCATCAGGTGAGATTGTGGTCAGAGGCTAACCTATCAGCAACAAAAAAAAAGTAGCAAAGGTGAGACATGAGGTAGCGAACTAGACCGCAAAAACTTCTTTGTCAGATCGTTACATTTTCTAAGCGGTCTATTAATTGTAATAAGTAGTATTACAACCGTTTGTATGTTTCTTCATTCCCTTAAAAGGAAACGTAAAAGTGCAAATGTAAAATGGTAACAGTTTCATTACTGCTCTAGAAAAATGACCGTGCATACTTAAATCGCATTGTCCTAATGTTTACGCAAACATGCTTGGAATTGTAATGCATACTGTGTATTAATATTACCTGTGATTATCATCATAGCTCCATGGGGTGCTGGGAAAAAATTGCACCCTCCTATATAATAAACAAGCGTCCCGCCCCGGCTTCGCATGGGTTTATTAGTCAAAATTATAAATTGAAACACATAAACAGTAGTTATTTTGACATAACTGTTATAGTTAAACATATGGTATTGAGAATTTTGGTGTAGATATTGACGTCCTCTATAAAATTGTAGTATTTCACTTAGCTCTATTGTCAACAATTTCCGCAGCGTACGCGATATAACGATTTTTTGGTAATTTTTTCACGCGTTCGGTTACATTATCAAAGTTATATAGCCTATGTTCATTAGGGATAATGTAGGACTCTAATGGTGAAAGATTTTCAAATCAGTCTAGTAGTTTTTTAGTTTATTCATTACATACAAGAATACAAGTCTTTCCTCTTTATAATAACCACGTAAAATAGTATAAATAACCACATTACTGTGGTAGTCGTAAGAAACGATGAAGGGAAATATATCAGAAGGTGGCCAGCAACGCTTTCTGAAGAACTGCCAACTTATGATGCGATCCCCAAGACGCCTGCCAAGCGTAGTTGTTAATGGGGAGCCCTTTGTTAAACTGTGGACGTCATGGCTGCATTAGTGGTAGATTATCATGTGTGATAGGATTGCCTTTGACCACAATCTCACCTCATTTTAAGTGATTGTGGTCGAAGGTGTTCATAGTCTCAAGCTAGAATTTATAAGGCATGCATTCACTTAATTTCCTTTACTATGTGGTGAAGCTCAAGCCAGCGGCGGCGGGACTTGAACTATTGGCCTTTTGCGCCGCAATCCATAGCTATTGCCATTGGGATATTACTGCTTCAAAATAATGATACCAATCGGTGAGCACCCCAATTAATACTTAGTTAATATTCAATTACTAAGTAGGTAATACTTCGTTTCATCTACTGTATCGTTTATTTGCTGTACTCTTATTCAGTCTCGGCATATTGTCAAAATCGTTACTTTTGTACATATTTGACATAACCACAGCTCTGTTGAGTTGAGTTTTTAATAAGAAAATAGATGAAATATTTTAATGGTATCGAATTAACAGAACATACTTAACTTAAGTTAGAAGTATACGAAATTTCCTGACATTTCCATACATTGTTAGAGTTCCGCATTCAAAGGGCTAAACGTATCCCTATGATTGTCAGTCAGTCGAATCCTGTTATGGGGTTGAATTTCGCTGCAATGTGGTAGGGCATTTACGAATGCTTGTTACAACTATCACCATAAAATGTTACATCAAGCACTTAATGACATATACCCGCCAGCCAAAACGTGAACTTTTATATAAACTCAACTTGCTATTAAAAAAAAACTCGCATGTGAATATAGTGTATTATTAGACCTATCGTTTCTGGCTTAAATCCTTTTTCTTTTGGACTAATAATATATTTTTATTATATAGCGTTTAGTATATAGCACTCGTTTTTAGGAGTTTGAGCCAGTTATTCGTAGCTCCAGATTTATTTAAAAAGTATAGTACACATGTATAAATAACTTCCCATTATAGAAAGTTCATTATATTCCCCATGTTTGTGGTGTAATAGAAATATTAAAAACATGCTTATTTTTCTTGAAAGAGATGCTTTAAGTTGGGTCTTTTTTGTTTTATCTAAAATTACGAGTTTTTGAGCTAGTGTAATTTCAAAACTGTATAATTTAATGAAAATCTGATGCACCACAAACCTAGATATTAGAGTAGTGATTACGTAGGTAAAAAAACATTGAGTTTGATTCGCTATGATTAAAATGAGATTGGAGCTGCGTTTTGTATGGGGGCGTTCGTCTAAAATATACCCTTAACGGTGTGTTTCGGCAGTGCATACAGTTATGCCTAAGTGGTAAAAGTTATTAAGATCTTGGATAAAATAAATGTAAATAATAAATAAACTAACTTAATCACTAAACATCAAGTGAGAAAATTAATTTAAAAATAAATGTAAACCTTTCAAACTGCCGCCTCTCAGCAGTAATACAATTCAATGCGATATTTCGATGTGAATAAATAACTTCTCAAATCGAGTTCAGATTTATTAAAGTTAAGCCTTTTAAAGTTGACGAGTCAAGGCCTTTAAAAGTTCAGCAACTTCTTATCTTGCAATTTAATAATCTACTGTTTGATATCCCAAGTATATTACAGGTATATAACTGGACGGTCGATCACGGCTCGGTACAAATGAAAAACCGGCCAAGTGCGAGTGTGGCTCACTAAGGGTTCCTTACCATTATCTGTAACCTAATAAACGGCGAAAACCTCTTTTATTGTATGGGAGCCCCCTTGATTATTTATTATATTTTATTTAATATTATTATATTTAAAGAGAACGTAAAACTAAATATTCTGTGAATAGTTAAAGCGTCTGTCTACCTGTCACCGTTATAAGTATCGAGCAAGAAACGGTAAAAAAATCAAGTTTGTTGTATGGGAGCCCCCCTTAAATATTTATTTTATTTTATTTTTGGTTATGTGTTGTTATAGCGGCAATAGAAATACATAATCTGTGAAAATTTCAACAGTCTAGCTATCACCGTTCTTGAGATACAGCATGACAGACGGACGGACGGACAGCGAAGTCTCAGTAATAGGGTCCCGTTTTTACCCTTACGGTACGGAACCCTAAAAACCAGGGATTTTAATATCTAATAATATGGTTATGGAGATGAACTTAATTTTGACATACTCCATCGAAAACGATGACAATTATGGAGTTCGAATATGAAAAGGAATATAATTTTCATTACCATTTGAATTTGACAATAGGGCTGCAGTTTTCCCAGACATAAGGCATTGTTAGATAGATTATTTGACAGTTAAATTTAGGAAGCTCAGGGGAAAGGGACTGACGACGCGGACGGTTTAATTTACCCTCAGAAGCACAAAGACCATGATGGCCGAGCGGTGATAGCTATGGATTGTCGAGCATGGTGCATGGAAGGGCATTTTGCGAATTATCGCCTAAAAAAAAAAAAAAAAATGTAAATATACTTCTTGTGCTCGTAAAGTTCTTATTTATGCACTTCTTATTCATGTAATCGAACGAAAACAGCATTTCAGGGTTTTGTACATAAAACTGTTATTTTTATTATTCAAAGAGTTTCCGTATGTTATTTATTTTAAGTACTAAACACATTTTCCTGAGTCTTTAATAATATCCAAAGATCAGGTTTCTTTCCAACATTCAAAATAGAACATCGTTCAAATATCAGTTTCAATTTTAATGAAAGATTATTATAGGAAAATAAATAATTATTAATTACTTTTATTAATTATTAATATTAAAGATAATAATAATTAAGTATTACTAACACTATCATTGATTAATTTCATTCATTCTATTCCCGTGCCGGGAATAGAATGACGTTTTTAGCCATTCTAAACTCCTAATAGTCATTATTATTTTAGAAGTGTCATATATATATACACATTTGTAGAAACACTTCATCGTATATACACAAAACACCCCAGACGAAGACCAATTTTTTTTTTATGCCTGATTGGGTAGCCTTTGACCACTATCTCACCTGATGGTAAGTGATGATGTGGTCGAAGATGTTGTTCAGGCTAACCTAGAATTACTGGACCTCTCAAGGACAGCTGCCGGAACACACTGTTAGGTGCTTGGTGACAGATTTTCTACTTGAGGGTGGTAGCTAGCCAGGCGGGCATTTGCATAGTGCCCTACCACCATGCTATAACGACTGCCATCCTAAGACAACAACCGAGACCGACGGCTTAACGTGCCCTCCGAAGCACGGAATTTTATTTTGTATGTAGATATATACCATAAATTACTACGCTACTGTACTGTTACTGTCTTATAAAATACTATGAATAGCCTGAACATACAGTTATGATATAAATCATATAACCGAATCGTCATTTCTATTAGATTAAGTACCTACTTACCGATAAATTGTAATACGTAGCATCAACAAATCAATAATAATTGTTTATGTAATTAATGTTGTAATGTTTCATATGTGTGCCGGGTTAGAATTGCACCTCCCCATATCATCCCGTGGGTGTCGTAACAGGCGACTAAGGGAAAAATAGGTACTGGAAAGTGGGCAGCAGCGCCTTCTAAAGAACTGCCAACTTACACTGCGATCCCCAAGACGCCTGCCAAGCGTGGGGATTATGGCAAATACCCCCTGTGTTCAGCAGTGGACGACCCGGCTGTTAATGTGATAAAGTAATGTTTCATATAGGTAATAGAGGTGTAGGTCGTGATGCGTGGTCGCTTATATTACAGGGAAAATAAGTCAGTAGATAAACTTACATTAATATAGACAGTACTATTGTTAGTTATCGGTGTTTGGGCAATACCCATAGTCCTGAGTAAACAATTGTTCATTGTCTTAGAACCACCCGTTAACTGTTTACAAACTTACAATTGCTGGAATCGTGGAAAGGATGTTTGCATAACTCGCTTATAGTTTAATTAAGCAATTAAATTAGTAATTATCGTAAATGATCATGAATATTTACGAGTCGCTTCCGACCGTGGTAAATTAGTAATGCCAACCTCGTTCAATGTTCATTTGTAACAATTGCAACATTGTTTCATTGACTTTTTTCTTTCTCTATACGAAATTCCTTCTACTAATCTGCAAAACGCATTGGGTACAACGCAACAAAAATCTAAAATAGAGGGCATTTCCAATTCAACATGTTTTTTATTGTGATTTGTGTCACGAAGGTTCCAAATTGCAGGGCCAAAACAAATAAGAAATATCACATTATTTAGGTGTTATTTACATAGATATTTTAAAAATAGGGACAAGGTTAAAAATTTAACCTTTAAGAGGGAGTAAAATGGGTTAATATATTTGGAAAGGTTTATCATCACATCGTTTATATGGGACCTACTCTTTCATTTGCTTTATATTTGTTTGATAAGGGTCATGGGCCTTTATCGTAATACATTTAATAAATTACGGCTGACAGTGTTGAACTTCAATAAAATAAAAAATAAGTAGACAATCAAGTAACAAAAGTACGCTACATACATATTGTCAAATTCATTAATCATACTTATGTGCAGAGTAGACCTGTCCTACTTCAACAATAATATGTCTTTTATTATATTGTATTGTAAGTAATTGGCTGGCGCTGCGGCTACTTCGGCGGAGCAACTCAAGCGGCGCAAATATGTAAATATGCAAATACCTCAGTATGGGTTACATATTTGAGCCGTTTGGTGTAGAGCCGTGGGGACCGGGAGGAAAACTTATCTGAGCGCTTGGTCGATGCGACGCGTGATCAAAATGCTGGCACATATTTGGCTCAACGAATAAGCATTGCAATTCAACTTCCTTAAAGCCAGAAGCTTTCGCTATCGCGTGGAAGGCACCCTCTCCTCCCCCCACCCAGTCAGAGCCGGAGTCCCTCAGGGCTCCGTGCTATCACCTATTCTCTTTGCACTGTATACCAGTGACATCCCACGCTCTCAGCCCAAAGTATTCCTAGCCCAATATGCGGATGATACCGCCGTTTACACCACTGGGTGGCATATCAACAGACAGTCCTATTTCGTCATGCAACGGGCCATCACCGAGATCGGTGACTGGTTCCGAAAATGGCGCATCGCGGTCAACCCAGCTAAAAGCACAGCTATGTGCTTTACTGAGAAGACACGCTCCCCTTACCCGAAACCGCTTATTTTGTTCGACGAACCCATTCCCTGGGTTCCTAGAACAAAATACCTCGGAGTCACCCTTGATCGTCATCTCACCTTTAACGATCACATAACAACCGTCCGTAACAGAGCGGCCTTCATAATGGGTCGCCTTGGTCCCCTACTTCGCAAAGAGAGTAAAATGTCTCTTAGTAATAAGAAGACACTTTACACTGCCTGCATCCGCCCCATCATGACTTACGCATCAGTAGTGTTTAGTCATGCTAGTGAGGCCCACCTTCATAAACTTCAAGTCATCCAAAACCATTTTCTTCGTAATGCAACCGGCGCCCCGTGGTATATCCGGAACACCGAGTTGCATTGCGACTTAAACCTTCCCTCTCTAGCGCAGTTCAATAAGGACTGCGCCCGCCGATACTTTGATCGAGCGCCCCACCACCCGAACCCATTGGTTGTCCAGGCATCGAACTACTCGACTGCCTCTTCTATCCCATTTTTCAAACCCCCCCGTCGCCGACCACGGCAGGTATTAGACGACCCGGATGACCCCATCGCAGCCATTACGTTGGCAGCTTTAGCGTTATCCGCAAGTCGTCGAGGTAAAATCCCCAGGTGTGAGGTAATCAGAGGTCACACAATCAAACACCGAGCTCGCCGGCGAGCTCGAGGCAAAAACAAGGTCACGATAAATTGCTCTCCAAATAGTCAAAGAGTATTATTCAGTAGGGCCCAATTGTGCAACACTGCAGTTGCACAGAGGCATTTTGCTCCGATCCCCCCCATGTCTCTCGACAGCGAGACAAGCCGAGGTCCGAACCACAGTGGTGCCCTTGAGCTCGCTGTCAACCCCTCCTATAGTAGCGGTACGTTTTCGGCGTCCGCAGGAGACGGAGGTAGAAAGCGCTTTTCGCCTTCTACGCCCGTCTCGGGAGAAGTGCCTTCGGCACTTCTCCCTCCCGGGCTATTGTAGGGCCAGGCCCTCGCCCAAAACCCGGTGGAGCTGGACGACCGCACAGGCGGTAGCCAGCATCTATGTCCTCCCTAAATAAATAAATAGCATTGCAATTCAACGGGGCAATGCTGTCAGGATGCTGGGCACGCTGCCGACTTAAAAAAATAATTTGTAAATAAATAGTATTATGGAGCCCTATGAGTTTGAATAATAATGGTTACAATTTATTATTAGATAACTACATGTTTTTTAAAGTATGTCGATAATCAGTTCTTGAATTTTTTTAAATAGTATAATTTTGTACATTTTTATCGAACTGTTTGGCTACTTTCGAAAACTTGTCACCGATTTTTTTTTACAAGGTATATACGCTTCCCCTATTAGTCCAAAACTAAAGAATCCCATTTCTAACAGTAATTTATTACATTCATCTTCAACATAGGTATATAGAGTATAAGATTAGTGAAGCAGAGTAGTTGCGCTTTGAATAATGACTCCAATTATTTTCTTTGGTTTTCAACTACAGATAACGAAGGCCAATACCAAAATAAAACGAATCAACTATCACGAGAAGCATTGTTTGATAGGTTATAGGTACTCGTATATTGTATCTATGTCAAATTTAAGATCAATGTAGATAATATACTTAATGAGTCTGTTTCATTACCGTGCGTACATTAATAATAATAATTAGGGTGTATACTCGTAATTAATTATATGTCCACCTACTTATTCTATCAACTTATTGCTTGGGAACAACATTCTTTAGTGAAATGTAGACTTTTAATTTGTGATTTCCTGAATTGTTGAGAGAAAAAATCGCATTTCCCTGTCGTCATATATCTAAATAGTTAAGGTAAACGGCGGTAGCAGGTTCGTTATTCGTACATACCTATTGTCTTCTTTCATCATACAGGCATACCATAATAATCGTTAGATATCTATTCAAAACCTATCTAACAAGGAGTCTATTGTTCTCACGGTTGGTATTTGCAAGAAACTGAGTACCTGCTAACCTGCTGAGAAACTGTTTGTGTCTACCATTGGATGTTGATGACGTGGTCACATACCTATTCAACAAGGTGTAGATATAAAGGTAATATTTGCCTTGAACAATTAAATTACAAAAAAAATTACTTTCTATTACTGTGATTGGGCCGCGTCTGTTACTCGTAATCTCGCTTATTACCTACCGTGTTCAAGAGAAGTTAGAAGACCTAACAATAAAAACAAAGTATGGAAGTTAATATTTAGAATTTTCCGCCATTCAGATGGTATACCGGTATAACTAAAGTTCTAAAAAAAGGTAATGGGTACTACCAAAGCTTCCAAGCGCGTGGAATTTGGATCAATGGTGCTCTCTCGGAATTTCTCAGTAAATCAAGGAATAATGTAGTACGTACACTTAGATGTACATATACCAAATTTCATCAAACTCTGTTCACACGTTTAAGTGTAACCCACCTATCTAACACAGAAACGTTCCCATTTATAAAATTATCAGGATAGGCTATCAGTATTATATTATCTTGATCATTATTTATTAACGCTGTAAAGCAATCTGCCACGCGAGTACTTATTGTGTTGACGCATATTATCATGTCGATTGTAACTGCACCGGAAACCTTGTCGTAAAAACTATAAAAACGGAATAAAAAATGTAACGATTCCTGATTGTAGATGAATTATGAACGTGGTGGCATTATTTACTGCCAGGTGTGTTCCTTACTTAAAGTATAACTTAATAACCATACCTAATATTTAAACGACATGGTCGACATGCACCCTCAGACAATTTAAGAAAATGATTTGCGAGTACGGCGCATTATACAAGTGAAGCAATTAAAACCAAGCTCGTATCAAGCTATACCTTTAAAAAAAGGGGGAAACCCGTGGAAAGTGAAGCTGAAAACGAAATCGGAACTTCTCAACTTAGGTAGGTGAGCATGCGACATTATAAGCTATTTAAACATTATTTTTGAGCTTATCTGACACAAATCTGTAGCTTAGGCAAAGAGAAAATATCTTGTTAACGTTATCTATAATTAATCTAAAACAATTATGTGAAAGCAGGTATTTCTATATGTCTGCATGTTGGTGTCATTCATGTCAAGTTACTTCTTCTCTGATAAGCCGTTGTAGAAACATGCGACAAAGCAAAGATGAACCATAGAATGGGAAGCATCTAGATTTTCTAATCCATTTTAAGATGTACTCGTAGTTTCTGAAGCAAATCTACCATGGCAGTAACCTCGGGAGCTTAACTTAGTAAAAAAATTACTTTTGTTGAAAAAAAAAATGTAGGATCATCGAGATACTTTACACTAGAGAGAGAGACATTTGAGACAAAAGTCTCTGCCATTTTAGCTAATTTTAAACTTAAATGCGCTTCAGCGCTTTACGAGATCGGACTGCAGTACGAAACGAATTATATCGTCTAACCAAGTATCCAAACACGCACCGCCACAACGCTTGTAGGTTAATGTTTCCTACAAAAGTTCGCTTACAGCGCTTAAGCTAATTGCATCATCTGACCAAACTATTCAAACATGCAGCGCTAGACTACTTCTGAGGTATGGTTTCTCAATATAAAAGACTATCAGCACACAGAATGGACATGGCTTTTGTACCTTTTGACAAACATTGTCAAGAAAGAAACGTTGTGAAGAGTATATTAGTTAAAAAATAGTAAAATAAAGTTAAAAAATAAGTATTACTGAGGGTCACTAACTACGCTATTCAGTTTTTGAAACTAAAGGTACAATTGGCTTTTTACTATAAGTGTTACTAACTTTTTTAAATCTAGATTGTATATTATCAGTACTAATATTATAAATGCGAAAGTAACTCTGTCTGTCTGTCTGTCTGTCTGTCTGTCTGTCTGTCTGTCTGTTACGCTTTCACGCCAAAAATACTGGACCGATTTGAATGAAATTTGGTATGGAGATAGTTTGAGACCCGGGAAAAAACATAGGATAGTTTTTATCCGACTGCGCAAAAAGAGGTTAATGTTTTCGCGCGATAACCGACATACGCGCGGGCGGAGCCGCGCCCGGAAAGCTAGTGATAATATAAAATCTAGATTAAAAAAAGTTAATCATATTTTGTAATCAAATAAATATTGCAATCAAAATAATAATAAATTATATTTTTTAATTAAAGGTTTTAAAAATTTTTGAGTTAAAAATATAAATCCGAATTTGCTGTATTTATTTAGTATTATTATTATTATTACCAACGGGAAATTTACCGTGTTTTTAGTTAGTTTTGAGCTCCCGATATATCGGCACTGTTGCAAGCGCCATGATCACGAGTAAACTGAAGTCGTGAAGACCGAAAGAAGTGTAGACTGAAGTTAGTGCCTCCCATCCACTCGCATAGTGGATGGGAGGCCCTAAGAGCAGACGAACCGGTCTACCCTCTTTCTAGTACGTTTTTTTCGGCAAGGCGATGCTATTATTGTCATTGTCACTCACACCACTATTTAAATTTCGACATACAAAACTAACGGTATCAGGTCGTGAACTATTTGTAACATTTCTTCGGCTCTTGCATAGGTTAACCACTGGATTCCATGTTCTCGACAGTTGAAACCGATCTTCCCTATTGAAATTTCGATACTTCGTTATTTCGATCGCTTCTCTTACCATTCTCGGTATGTAGTGGCGTTCTGTCGAGAGTACCTGTGGGTTGTGTAACTCAATCCAGTGGTTAGAACCAGTCTCCAGAAGGAATTGAGCTATGGCTGATTTTCAGATATCAATATTTTTGACTGCCCTTAATACGTGATATTGTTCAATGTCTGACCGATGTAGGACTCACCACAGCTACAATTGACTTTGTACACACCAGGCTTTTCCAACGGAAAGTTATCCTTAACGCAGCATATGAGCAACTTTTTTAAAAAACGTACTAGAAAGAGGGTAGACCGGTTCGTCTGCTCTTAGTGCCTACCATCCACGCGGATAGACTTCAGTTTACTTGTTATCATGGCGCTTGCAACTGTGCCGAAATATCGGGAGCTCAAAACTAACCAAAACACGGTAAATATCCCGTTGGTAATAACAATTATAATTTTAATGACCGTGACAGTTTAAAAACTCATATTTATTTAGTAACTTATTTTAGGAGAATAGGTACCTACGAGTAATTGACATAATATAGTTATGAAGGGAATAATAAATATGCTCCTTGGAGTGTTCCAGCCATTTGGGAGATATGTTGATAAACAGACACGTCAAACTTTTTTCATCGTGAGAAAAAAATAGGTAATTTACTTAATGTTGCTAGTTGTCATATCTGTCCACTTAATCTATGAATTTCACTCCGCAGCTCCGTCAACATGGCTGCCTATGCTGTGTCGTGAAGCATTGTCTTTCGCGATTACAAATCGAAAAAATAATAATGTATTCGGGCGTGTTTAATTCCAAAATCAGAACATACTTGTGAAAAGTGATTCCATCGCTTTTATGTGTGAACTCTATGTTGTGTGAGGACATGCCGGCTGGCTTGTCATACCTATTCGACTTTGCTCGTTTGAGATGTCGCGTCCAGTATATAGAGGTCAATGTGTAGGAAACAATACGTCGTCTGAAAGTTCCCGTGAGTATGAGATATAATAATGTTTTAAATAACCGGCAGTACTCACGCGTATTGGTTGAGATTGTCGACCTAGGTTCGGGCGCGGTGACGACTCCGCGACTTAGACGCGTGAACTCACCTGTTGAAGGGCATGGGATATGCCCGAACAGTCTACAATCGCGACCAAATACAGCCGGTTATTTACGTCGTCTTTTGCAAAAATAATTTTTCACTTCAATTCATATCTTTGCGTCTTCCACGCCTTGCTCATGGAGTGATGGGCTAGATTTGCCACTCTTCATATCTTCCTGAGTGAATCGTAAGAGGTAACAAAAGGGTATATACCAGAACGTGGGTAGCGGCGGTGTATACGACACTGAGATCCCGAAGACACCTGCCAAGCCAGGGGATCATGGCAAAGAAACCATTTGTTCAACTGGATGAATAACGGTTGTTGATGAAAACCCAATAATTTATTTGATTTATGGGGATTGAACCCAGGAAATAAAAATTCCAAAGCGGCGCATACCAACAACACATGTAGGTACACCAACAAGGCAGACATATATTTTGCGTGTTTTTAAAGGTTTTAATTAATATTTATTCATGTTCCGAAAACAAATTACATGATCATGTCATTATGGCTTAATGATGATAAATGTTAAAGCATAAAATATGAATGTGTTAACACATGTAGTGAGTAGATACGCTCATATCGCATGACATTTTTGATTAATATCTGTGGGTAGGCGTTTGTTGTTTAACGCTATCTAAACACGATCTCACTACCTAAGAAGTAATTTGTCTCACAAAACCTTGAGTACATGGACTCCACAAAAAACATTAATTGGATTTTAACCGATTTAGTAACGATATCGTAATTTCGGTGCGTATTTATGTTTAATTTGAACGGGGCTGCTTAACTTTTCAATAGGAAGTAGAAGATATTCCATTATTGGTCAACTTTTTAACCGACTTCCAAAAAAGGATGTGGTATTCAATTCCACTGTTTTTTTATGTTTGTTGGCTCAGAACTTTAGACTGGGTGAACCGATTCGGATGGTTTTTTTTAATTGAATGCTGATGCTTTCATAGACAGTGAATGACAATCGATCCCGTAATTAGTAAGGGTCACTAAAAAGGGTGAATACATTTTGTTACAAACTTTTAGGTACTTTTAAACTATCATGACTTCAACAAGTTATTTTACACTTTTGAGTGATGAAGTCGGTTTAATTTTTTTTATAAAAAAATGTTTATTTTGTGATACTGTGCCTATATTAAGAATTGACTTCAATATGTAAATTATGTTGCAATGAGTATGACGATATTATTACATTTGATTTATTTTGTCGTTTCACGACTTTCGAGTGTAATTCGTATCTACGAATTACATCGGCGAAATCGCGTGGGTAAGAGTAATCTATAGTGAAACTTATGCCTTATAAAACATGCTGGCAAATATGCCGCTGTAAAATATCTAGGTCTTGGTTTCAATCTTAAGGTAGGGCTAAATGTTGGGTATTATTCACAAAAAAAAAAACACACTAGAGCTGTTTCGCATTTTATATAAATTTATATATAAAATATATTTAATTTGGTTCTACAACCATTTGTGGCGGACATGAAAACGTTAATCCTATTTCCGAAAATTTCAAAGGACGTTGAATCACCTTATTCATTTTTCGGAATCCGTATAAGACTCCGTTTTATATCGCATAGGTTAGCCTTTGACTATCTCATGTGTTGGTAAGTGATGATGTGGTTAATGATGTAAACATTCTTAACCTAGGACGTGAAATTAGTCTGAAGGACAGCTACTGGAACACTCGTTAGGTGCTTGGCAACCGATTTACTTTTTTCCGCGTGCGAGTTTATTTCGCACTTAAGATACCGAATTCAATAAAAATTACGCGTTTATAATTTTAATATATATATTATATATTAATATATATATAATCTATTAAGATAAATAAAAAAAGAAATTAAAAACACGATCGCGCTGCCATAACCAATATAACCAGTGTTACTTGGGATAATGCAAGAATTCTAACGATA
The DNA here is from genome assembly GCA_963854805.1 of Plagodis dolabraria. NCBI lineage: Eukaryota > Metazoa > Arthropoda > Insecta > Lepidoptera > Geometridae > Plagodis > Plagodis dolabraria. The sequence goes on along the minus strand of OY978447.1, from coordinate 16,182,825 downwards.
TCCACACATAAAATCTACGAAATTACGATCCTTTCCGACAGTCGAATAAAAAGAAACAGGTTTTTACAATGTCATAAGTTAGCAATTTAGATAAAAACATGGAAAGCGCGTTTAAGTCTTTCCCTAAGAAAATAGTGCGATGGTTTATTTAGTTCCATTCGTCTATTGTGACAATTTTTTTTTTATAAACAGTCATTATCATTAAATGATGGCTACAACATAAATCAATTTCATTTATATTACTAACTACTCCTTAGTACTTACTTCAATTACTTAAATTAGATTTAGTAGTAATTGTATTAACTGATCCATAGTTTTTCCAACTTAACTCTACCTGCATACTTTAGTTAGCGCTTAGTTTAGTATAAACTAAGCTAGATGTACGAACTATAAGAACCTAAGCATATATGCATGTTTATTGGTAAAATTGCTAACAACCACTTAGGGGTGACTTCTGATAGTCCTAACAAATATTTTGAGATGTTATTTTTTCGTTTAGATTTTTTTTTAAATTTTTTATCATTTTTTTTTGTGTTTTAAAGCCTACTTCGAGCCAAAAGCGCCCACCGCGACGACACTGGACCGCGCCGAGCTTCCTTTGAATAGAGTTTTTAATATATACATCAAGCAAAGTAATAAAATATATTAAATAATATATTACAGGCACAAGAGACTTTTAACAACAGGTGTTTTTATTTATTTTTCGTGTTTCCGACAAAAATATATTAAAAAAAAACACAAAAAAATAATAATTTAAAAAATATTATTTTTTTCAAAAATCATCTCAAAATGTTTGTAAGGGCTAGCAGAAGTCAACCCTAAGAGGAAGAGGTTGTTAGCATTTTTCCAATAACCCTGTATGTATATTTAATGGTATTCGATTTCAGACTGTAAGGTTGCTACAGTTAATATACTATGTTTAGGAGTCAATATGTGCTAGGCTAGTAGTGCCTGTGTAACTGACCACTACCCGCTATACCTAATATGTACTTAAATTAAGGAATGCTACACGGAACTCCACGATGGCTTGGTTTCTTGAGGTCAACCACAATCCTTTCTACCTTTTTGTTACATTAAAATAATTATAAGGTATGATTATTGATTATGTCAATCAAATTAATTGATTAACTGTGTTACAATATTATAAAACCTACGAATACTTAGGCAGTGGTGCTAGTTATAATGATACTTAAAATATAAGGAGCATTTCTACAATGTAAATTTTTTTTTGTACTAAGAACAATGTAAAGTATGTGTATTTACTTGTCTACTTGTTTGTTATCTGCTCAACTTAGGGCCAATTTCATCAAATTAGGATAAAACTATACAAGGATAACTTTAATCTCGGTAACCTACAAAATAAAATAGATGTTTGTCACTATAGAATGATGTTGCAGTATTTAATATTTGCCTTTTATGAAATTTTACTCCTAGCTGACAGTTGTGGAAAAGGAAAAAATCTTATCTAAGATTAAAAATTATACCGTTGAATTTGGCGGTATACCTCCATAAACAAAAAACATATATGACCACATTGCTACAGCTAATAATATATACTATTTCTATATCCATGCTGCTGTCAGATGTCATATAAAAGTCGAAACCAAGAACATTTCCTTTTCTATGACACGAATCCAACAAATTTAAAATCTACGTCTCGGATCCAAGTTCTATGGTATGAAGGCCTACTACATTTGAATCGTTTAAATTAAAGTATAAAGTTATCCGCGTATTAAAATAACCCTAGATAAGTGAAATTGGGCCTTAGTAACCAAACAAAATCGTAACGGCGTTAGGGATTATACAAAAAAGGAAATGTTTTCTAAGAAGCGCGATAAATTCCTTATAGAAAATATAATGGTTGTAATTATTAAGTAATCTGAGTTATTACAACATTGGGTTAATTTTAAAGAGATTAGATTTAGTTTATACCATGTAAAGAACCTGACAAACATTCCGATGCCAAGCAACTGATCATTATTACTTAGGCAGACCCCTCAGGATACATAAGTAGTATAGGCATTGGGCTTGCCGTTCGAGATATTAATTGACTGTAATTTAGTTTATAAATATGGTATTGATATTTTCTTTCAACGGCTATCTAACTGATATTATGTAGATCAGTAATGTGATCTACATTTTATTGTAGTTCCCAACAGATTTCTAGTGGTTACATAAAATCTTTAAAGACTTTCCCCTTTTCAGTTCCGTTCGCAATTAACGCACTACCTTTTTAGGTTAAAGCTAGTCTACCAAGCAGATTATACTTTGGTGAGGTTAAGATAAGCTGTATGAACTCACATAATATCTAGATTAGGATTATAACACTAATATTTTCTACTGTATTCTCCAATACGTTTAAAAAAAGACAGATAATAAACATATTTATAAATATTATATGTTCTGTACAGAAAAAATATGACCAAAAATTCTCGTTTTACATTCACTACTTTAAATATTACTGAAACAGAAACAGGTGATCATCCTAATTTTCTTGGTATGCATTGTAGAATTACGTGGTTACCGTTAAATTAGCAAATATTTGGAAAATTATAATGAAAAAATAAAAATTAAATCATTACAAAAATCTGCTATGTTGGTATGTGTATCAAAAAACTAATTACTCTATCTGTAGTTTTTACCAAATTTAATAAAAATTAGTTCAACTTTAGTATTTCCCATATTATCTTTCAGTTTTTAGCCAGTAGTTTTACATCAAGCGGGCCACTTGATCGTTTTACTATAAAAACCCAGTCAACAGCTAGTCGGGCCTTGCTCTGTTATGGCAATTCGCAGCATGGTACATATATCAATACCTACTAACATCAGATTTGACACTAGAATAGTTTATGATATTTCAGGTTAGAAACATTACGTTTACGAGGCACAGAACTGTGACGTGACTTATTGTCATACGGGTTCTTTGTCACGGGTGTCTGTCTGAACGGACAGAAAGGCAGACAGTGCATATTCGTAAATAGGGCTCCGTTTTGCACTTTAGTATAAAAGGTAGTGCGATTTTAGGCATACAATTTAAAGCGCATTGTATCGATTCTTCTCCTTAAGAACATTATTTATTGTAAATAGATATGTTACATTTTAAAGATCTAACCTTCGCTATTGATTACGTAGTATGTAGTACATAGTGTAAAATTATAATTACCTTCAGGTAAATCAGTTTTTGGGTGATTAATGTACCTAATTAATTATTTACAAGGTGAAATGCAGACAAATTGAGGTCTATTGTTCTGTTTCGGAAAGTACCTAGGTACCTATACTTGGTAATGTAAATCGGTCTTGTTGAAGTACAAATGTTGATGTTGCACTATTAAAATGCTTTTTAGGTGAGTAACTTTTTAAAACATTTTAACTTAATAAAATCTTAAAAGGAAAACATTATCATAGTACATGTTAGTATCGCGGCTTTCTTGAAAACATTAAAAAAAGTAGTTCTAGGTTTATGACTTCTCCTGAAAATTTATTCATATGGAAAATCCATTATCTCTCCGCCAGACTCAATAATCCAAAGCTAAAATACTCTCGCCACTTCACCATCGAGGCAGTGTTGATAAACATAACTAAAATCGACATTAAACAAAAACAGCATTTTTAACTGCATAACATAACAACAGTGGTCAGCAAGAAATATTAGTTGAATAATTAGCATGGAGTTCATTTTCACGAAAAGTTCGACCTTATTCAAATAAATTTCAAATAAAACAATAGGAACATTTCTGATACGTGTAACATTATGTCATGTTCATGAGAACTTAATCTGAGTATAACATAACACTCGTTATATTTCTCTTTATAAATATTTTTTGTTTCACTCGCAAATTAACTTCCTCTTGTGACCAGTGAACGCAGTACTTCGGCCTTGATACCGGATTCGCAATAGTTGCTCTAGCCCTATTGTACTTTCGCACATAGTTCTTTAGTTCGTTGTATTTTGAATTAAGATTTTACGTTTAAATTATATAATAATATACATTATTCCTTTGAGACGTTTTGCTTTTTGAGTAGTTATTAAGTATACGCCTGAAGTGTTCTGCTACATAGATTCGACCTACTAGAGTTCTTTATCGTCTGAATTTTGTTGGAGTTATTGGCACCTGTAATGACTAGATATTTTTATTAGCTAGGGATAGTAAGGTTAGTCTCTGACCACTATCACATCTGATAGTAAGTGATGATGTGGCCGAAGATGTTGTTCAGGCTAACCTAGAATTACTGACTTGAATTAAATAAACAATGGTATAGTAATTAATTCCCCAAGGGAGGCCTTAGTTCAACGATGGATGATGTTGACAATAATTAGGCTGTTCTACCATGCATATAATACAGGCCAATCAGCCTAGTTTAGTAATTAGAGAATTAAGTGAGTGTGTCTCAAAATGAATAAATAAATATATATAAATATATATGCACGACCATAAGTACTTACTGGAAACTATACAGGGCGCCCCACGGATATGCCACAAGTAGGAAAAGTACCTTGAATATTGTAGATGGAACATTTTAGTGAAAGAAGACAATATTTTAATTTAAAAAACTATTTAAACAGCATTCATTGATATTGAAATAATTACATGGTTGAACCGGGAATCGAACCCGTTACGCAAGAAAAATAATCACCCTGTAGCTTTATCATACCAATCGAAAGCCTTCATCATAAGGATTATTTTTTTGCTTAATAACATAGTGTCAGAAATAAAAGGAAGACCATGAATTTTAACATTTGATGTAAAATTTTGTTCAGAAAAATTGCTTTAAGCTTTGCACATCCGTTATTTTATTATTGCGACAATACTTATATGCACATTACCCAGAACAAAATACAATAAAATTGTACTACGACTCGACCAACTACATCACAAAAGGTTTGTCGGCTTACTTAAGAATTACGAGCACAGCTTGACAACTAGAGTGGCTTGATGACAGGAAAATTACATTAAATTACGTTATCTTACTAAAGTACCAAATTACTGCAAAAACCGTAACCGAAGACCAAACATGTTGTGCGATTATTTGACTCCGCTCATGAGTATTATGAATTGAGGCACGAGGCACCTGATGTTAAGCGGTAACCTCTGCCTATAACAGATGCATTCCTTCACAAGTGACGAGAATTACACTGCGCCCGTCACCCTGAGACATTTAGTTGCTAAATCTCAAGTGCCTGTAATTTTGCTGGCTCTCAAGGACTGCTGCCGGAACACACTGTTAGGTGCTAGGTGACAATTTTTTCTTGAGGGTGGTAGCTAGCCTTGCTAGGCCTGAAGCTCTCATGGACCAGCTGCACGGCGGCGGCAGTCCATAGCTATTTCCGATTGGGCATAATTTTTTTGGGGTTTTGCTGGTGTTTTATTTTATCTAACTACTATTTTAAGATTCATTGTTCAGTTTTTTTTTAGTAACAACTTTTACTGACACCACATGGAATATTTTCATTTTGGATTCATGTCCACATATAAAATAAAAATTAAAATTATATGTCTGGTAACCCTGGGCTTTATACACAAAACACAAAAAATCTCAAGGGGCCAAACCGGTCACGAAACAAGCTTGTCATGTTTAACGTTATGTCGTGTTCGAAAACCGGAAAACCTAAAAGTAGACAAAAGTTTAGTTACATTGCACGTCAGTATTCAAAAAAACTATAAGTTTTAAAGGTACACCTAAGGTATCGGAACAAAATTATGATATATATATATATATATTATAGGAAATGCTTTTTTTTCATTAGCTGCACATAATTTTGTTCCGATACCTTAGGTGTACCTTTAAAACTTATAGTTTTTTTGACTATATCTATATATATATATATATATAAATGTATAAAAATGTACCTATCACATCTTATTAACACGCCTCTGGTTTACTTTAAAAAATCAATTGGCCGTTTTCTTTCCTTGATAGTTTCACTTTTCTTTTTGGACCTAACCTCTATCTCAATAACAAACATTTCAATAAGCTTTTCGTACCAACAACTCTGTGCCAAGTTTGATATATATTATCTACACTAATATTAAAAAGAGGAAAGATTTGTATTTATGTATGCAACGAATAAACTTAAAACCTACTGGACCGATTTGGATGGAAATTGGTATGAAAATAGATTGAGAAGTGCAATGAAACACTTCTTTTAGGGCCCGTTTCAGAATGTTCGAGTAAGTTCCGGTTTTACTACCCAGATCATATTTAATAAATAAAACACTATCTTTGCGTTTCACAGTCATCGGTTTAGCCTATCCATCGGTTAAAGCTTGAAACGCCCTGCATGTTAACTGTAATTTTTATGATTCAGTTATTTTATATGTTGCATAGCAACCCGAAACTTTATTAGGACATTCTGAAACGGGCCCTTAAATTAGCAACTTATAATTCTTACCACAATAATCAGCGCAGATATAAATATACATATAGATATACCTAGACCACGACAATCTAGTAATCTTTACAACGTCTTGACTCAACCAGAGCTCTGCACGGAATGTATCTCCAAAAATGCCTCCACTTTAGAATGTCATCTTTCTGTGTAGAAATCAAATGAATTACTTTTTATTGGAATATTCAAAATGCGAGTCGAAACAGTTTCCATTAATTGAACACCTTTTAAATAAATAGTAGGTATCGTTAAATTACTGAAATCATGACATTCTCGGGGAAGGACATAGGATACTTTTTATCCAACTGCGCAAAAAGAGATTAATGGTTTTTGCGCGATAACGGTGATACGCGCGGGCGGAGCCACAGCCGGAAAGCTAGTTATGTCTAAAGACAGTAGAAACTTTGTCGTCAAACAATCTATACAACATCCAGATCCTCTACTTGCACTCTGCATCTGAGTTCGCTTCGCTTGGTCAAACATATTCATTACAGAAAGTGTAAGCTCAAATATGGACTTGGTACACTTTGATTGATGACTTACATTACGCTATTGCGTCCTACTACGTACTAGTGTACTACATACGTATACGTCGCGTCATTTATGTAACAACACAACGGTAGTAGTGGAGATGGTCATTTTTGGAGCAGAGAGAGTTGGTGGCTCGCACTTAAGTATAATACACGCTTGCTTTGATGTAATAATCGTATGTTATTTGCCTGACAGTGGCGTAAATCATGCCTCGTAGATTATACATAACTTTAAACGGTGTTTATTTTGGGAAACAGACGATCAGATATAATAAACTGTGTTTATTTGGGTTATTGTGTCTATATTATCTTGATTTATGTAAATTGGTTGATATGTTATGATATATAATCTGATCTTTATAGTTATATTTACTGTGTTATATTATGTTATGTAGTAATATTGTCATATCTGTGGTATAAGTTATTTATAAATGTTTATATTTTATTTCTCAATATCTGCATCATATATTTGAAACGTACCTTGATTTGATAACTAATTACATAAATGCAAGAATATGTTTTCGAAAAATATATCTTGAATAAATATATTGAATTTATTGTTACCATTTAAAAAAAAAACTTCCTGACGTAATTATTGTTTGGATTTTGTACGTAAGTATATATCAAGATTAATTAGCGTGTTTTCTTTTATTTAATAAATACACGTATTTGACGAGCCACACTGTACGTATCTCTAATTTGGTATTCAAAAACAACAGATTAGCGACTTTGAATACATCATCTATAGTTGGTAGATGGTCGAAAGCAATACTATAAGCATAAGGGAGTTTTGTGGCTTCTTGCAGTTTGTTTTATGCCGTGTTAATATATAATTAAAATATGTTTATGAATATTGACGACACTTTGATTTATATTTAATATCTGTTCATTGGCGTATTTCAAAGTGTCGAATAAAGTAACTTGACGTTATTGTTAATACAATTTTTATAACCAAGTCTTTTGCCGTCAATTCGTCTGGGTTCCTTATTTGATTATAAAATATTAATTTGAAGTGTGGTTTTAATTCTAATCTAATATCGTAATAAATGTTCATTTAGCACTACGCAAGAAATTTGCTTTTCACAGCACTAAATGAAGTTTTTTCATGCTAAAAGCTAAGATTAATAATTAGTATATTATGTACCTATTGTAGAAATATTTTTTGCAAAATTTAAAAAAATAATAGTTTGATTGAGGCAGAGAGTTTCCAAATAAGTAGTTTCAACTCAATATACTGAAAAAGTAAGTACATATCCAATCAACGTTACATAAATAATATGTATTAAAATACTTTTAATCATCGTGATTAATTGCAATTTAACTGAATTTTATTGCATTTACAACATTACGTATAAATAAATATTTTATATTTTTCTAACGTCTATTTTGTCTATATATCCCGTAATATAGTGATAACAACAAATGCTTTATGATCGATTCTTATACCAAAAGATATGAAATTAAAAAATATACAAATAGTCTCGATCTACGAATAATCGATATTATTGTTTTTAATCCCGTAGTTCTTGTGTTTAGTAATGTTTTGTGTGATTTTCTCGCTTTTCGCTTACCATGCCGGGGTGCGGGCCGAAATAATCCTTAATTCAACGGATCATTTGTTTCATTTTCGTACTCACTGACAGCTACTAATTTAGCAGCTATTAATCCCATAGACGCTACTAATTTAGCAGCTATTAATCCCATAGATCACCCTCCATCATACAAAAACTAGAACACAAATTCTGCCTAAACGAAAAAATATACATATGCACTATGAACGTGAGATCTCTAGTTGGAGCCGGTCGGCAAGAAGAGCTAGATCACTCAATAAAAAATATAAAATTCGATATAATTGGCCTCTCAGAAAATGGAAGAGAAGGGACTCATATAATAGAGCACGCAGACTATATCTATTTATATACAGGAAGAAAAAGCGGAAGAAATGGAGTCGGATTTATAGTGAGTAAGAAACTGAAACAAAGTATAATTAATTTCATACCTATTTCTGATAGAGTGGCGAGGCTAGACATGACGATTGGGACCTACGACCTCAATGTAATACAAGTTTACGCACCAACCAAAAGTGCATCCCGAGAAGAAACAGAAACGTTTTATCATGATCTAAGGAGCGTATTAGAGAATGCACGACCTAATACGATCATATTGGGCGATTTCAACGCGAAAATTGGTCAACCTACAACAGACGATAGAGCAGCTCTGGGCCCCTGGGGATACGGATCGCGAAATAGCCGAGGAGAAACTCTCATCGAATTTTGTTTGGAAAATGAACTCTACATCATGAATACCCATTTCAAGAAAAAGGTAAAATCTAAATGGACATGGCAGTCACCTGACGGAAAAACATTCAATGAAATCGACTTCATTATCACAAGGAAATCCCGTATACATTTTATAGAAAATATAGAGATCATAAATACCACCCATCCAACTGACCATAGAATGGTTCGCGCTACAATCAATCTAAAAAGAAATGTCTTAGCCAGAAAAAATTTTCATAGAAAGCTCTATGACCCCACAATAATACAAAGAGAGTCAATGAAAAATACGTTTATAAACTCTACAAAAGAAACAGAGACTGACAAAACAATTCAAGACACATATAATTGCCTACTAGAAATAATAATACACTGCGAAAGTAAAACACCGCGACTAGAAAAGAAGGAAAGATTAGACTGCATTATAACAGAAAAAACAAGAGAAATGATAAAAGAAAGAACAAAACTAAAGAAAAAACCACTGAAAACCAAAACAGAAAAGAAAAAACTCACAAAATTATATTCAAAAATTAAAAAACATATAAAAAGAAACAAAGAAAAATATAAAATTAAAATATTTGAAGACGAACTCGACAAAAGAGGCTCTGTAAAAAGAGGAAACAAAATATATTATGTAACTAAAAAATGGATACAAACACTGAAAAATAAAGATATAACTTCCACCAACAGAAACAGTATTTTAAAAATTGCCACAGATTTTTACAAATTACTCTACAGTACACCGAGCACCGTAAAACCAACCTACGAGAGCACACCTGATTCACGAATAATAATAACCGAGGAAATACCTGTTCTGTTAAAAACCGAAATAGAAAACGCTATAGAAAAGCTTAAGAACATGAAGAGTCCAGGTAACGACTACATAACCAACGATATCCTCAAGATACTTAAGGAGCCAATAACACCATTTCTCACCCAGCTGTTCAATAAGATTATTACCCAGATTCAAATACCTATACAATGGGAAACGGCAATAATTACATTGCTACATAAAAAAGGAGACCAGCAAAATATAAACAACTACAGACCGATTAGTTTACTGCAGTCAACATATAAACTATTTAGTAACATCTTATTAAATACAATAAAAAATCAGCTAGAGTCGCAGCAACCTCGAGAGCAAGGTGGCTTTAGAAAGAATTACTCTACATTAGACCACATATTCACTCTGCGACAATCGATCGAGAAATATTTGGAATACGATAAAATACTCTACATCGCATTTGTCGATTATTCAAAAGCTTTCGACACTATTCTACATGATGAACTTTGGAAAGCTTTAGAAGAACAAGGAATACATGACAAGTATATAGAAATATTTAGAGAAATTTACAAGAGAAGCAAAGCCATAGTGAAACTAGAAAAAAGCGGCGAGGCATTTGAGCTAAAAAGGGGTGTAAGACAGGGAGACCCAGTTTCACCGAATCTTTTCAACGCGGTCCTAGAGCACATTTTCAGGAAACTTCAATGGACTGGATTTGGCATCAATGTTAATGGCGAACTGCTAAATCATCTGAGATTTGCCGATGACATTGTCATAGTAACAGAAAGCCACAAAGACCTTGTATATATGTTGGAAACCCTAGACTTACAAAGTAGAGAAAGCGGACTAGAAATGAATCCTGAAAAAACCTGCATCATGACAAACGGACAAAAAAATTACATAACAATAAACGACAAAAGCATTAGTTACGTTGATGAAAATGTATATTTAGGTCAAACAATATCTTTCAAAGGAAACTATAAAGAAGAAATAGAAAGATGCATCATAAAAGCATGGAATTCCTACTGGTCTCTTAAGCATATTTTTAAGTCCAAAATAAAAACATGCCTTAAGAAAAAAGCGATGGACTCGGTTGTGACGCCTACCCTTTTATACGGTTGCCAAACATGGCCAATTACGAAAGAAGTTATTAACAAAATACAAGTTTTCCAAAGGGCTGTCGAAAGAAGTATGCTAGGCATAAAACTAAAAGACCGAGTTAGATGCATAGATATTCGGGCTACAACACACGTTATAGACGCAGCAAAAATGGCTTGTCGTCTTAAATGGCGTTGGGCTGGTCATATTGCCAGAACTTCGGACAACAGGTGGAGCGAGAGAGTGCTGCACTGGTACCCCCGCGGAGAGTGCCGCCCGCCCGGCAGACCGCGCCGACGCTGGGCAGATGATATCGTATCCGTTGCCGGAATTACCTGGACTCGACTAGCACAGGATAGGAACGAATGGAGTAAGATGGAGGAGGCCTATGTTCAAAAATGGACATCCCAAAATGAAAATTAAAAAATTATGAAATAACCTATTAATTATGTGTTACTGCATGCTAATATAAACTATTTTTAATTAATTATTTATAATGGGAAATAAATGGCTGTTATTATAATCCCATAGACGATGATTCAATATAATCGTCACCAACAAATAATATAGCTACACCGTGAATATATTATTATAGATGCCTTTAGATAAGTAAATAGATACTATAACTCACGTTTTATCATATTCGACCGGGAAACAATAATCTTTCATAAAATGGTGTCCGTTTTATGTTGCGCTTTTAATGCTGTATATACATCCACCTATTTCAAGTATATTTTCTGAGTGGCACTGCTTTTGCATAAAAAGTAAGTTTTCAGGTCCTTCATCGTAACAGTATTTCAATTTATTTCTTAACAGTATTTCAATCAATGAAATGAATGAAATGGAAGCTAAAAAACAGTAGTCACGAAGACTGTTCATCGTATCTACGTCAGTCGGAAGTAACCTTGACCCGACGAGAAAAAGTCGGTCGTGAGATTCTTCAGCGGGTCATTAACGAACATTTTGTTCTGCGAGTTATGTCAGCATCCACGAGGCTGTTTGTTTTGCTCATTAAGTAGACCACGAGCTCAGATTTTATCTTTTAGAAATTACATAGGTGTGTATGTACGTGTAAACAAATGAGCGGCTATTAAATGTTTTAACCTTAGTTTAATACTTCGATAATTGAAAAGCGTCTACATATTATTGTCGTCGGCTAATTTTTATATACACACCTCCGATTTGTATATGCAGGTAAGTGTAGGATAACTGTAGGACGATAATTAACTTAAAGTTGAAGACTTATTTTAATAATTGTTCCACGGTAAGTTACTTCCATTTTCAAGCTGAAATATACCAATGTATAGCAACTGAAAGAAGGAGTTAGATACAGTATTTTGTTTAACATAGCACCTTCTTTGTTGAGTAATATTTGCCACAAGGAATGGTCCAGTTTAAAAATAATACTCGTATAAATCTTGATGTACCTCGCTACCTACTCGAATTTTGGCTCACGACGGCATTGTCTATGTAGGCGTATTCTCACAGAGAATTAGGCCATTTATAACTAACCCGTTGGCAGATAGTGGATTTTCTTACCTTAACAATTAACGATTATATGGAAACTTAAATTAAAAAAATAATTACAGCAGGGCCAATGCATGGTAATATTATCTATACAGTATTTTAACTCGGCTCTGTCCTTGAAATAACTACCTACACTACCGCGCTGTACGTAAACATGCGATAGGGCTGCCCGCCTCCAGCATTTTAATTACATTTACTACTTTGTGTTTCCATTTAGTTTTGGGATTGTAAATATTATTATACTTTTTTATATATACCAATAAAATACTTTGTGAATTGAACAGGAAGTGTTCACTAAAAATGCGTGTTGTTTTTTGACAAGTAGGTAGATTTATTCAAAAAACCATGTTCGAATAAAAAATCGGTCTTAAAAATTTGCGACCGAAAAATATTTGTGAGATGTACGAAATGCTTTATTATTAAATTTTAAACTATTAAAAATCCGCATTCTAATATATAGCTTATATTACCTATTTCACTCGTGTCAAACACTTTCCTTTACTCTATTCACTTTTTTTTATTAAATGAGACATTTTTTTTCGGGTGATAAAAGCAAATACTTGTCCATTAAAAACACACACATTATGTACCGTCAACTATTTAATCAGTTTCCAGGTTATCTAAAAAATGTTATCTCTGAATGCGTTTATGACGAATTCATGTAACCAAAAACAGCACAATATATCTTAATCGACATATTTAATATGTATATATGTACTTGATCTTATTTTGGCTAAAAAAATCGCGCGGTTATTGTTAAAAAAACAACAAACCATTCGCTCGTCTCTGCGGCACAGTCGCGACACTCGAGACTGTCTGCGTGCCAAGCGCAGGCCGAGATCGAGGCGCGTAGGTATAACTCGCGTTCGTACTTTTCTATGAAGTTGAAATTCTGTATAGATTATTACTACCGTGGCCAAGGCATCGCACCTTGGTGAGTCGTCATCAAAAACGTGTTACAGTAAAATACCACAAATTTTATAAAACTGGAATTTTGTAGCGCTTTTAACGTTTAGCTCTCTGCTTCTCTATGGATGATTGCTTGTGGCACTTACTACTGAGCGCTTCCGTGCTTCGGAAGGCACGATATGCAGTCGGTCCCAGTCTTAGGATACTAGTCGTGAAGCTGCGATGGAGGCCCTCGTTTGCCTGAAAATTCCGACACGCATTTTGGAAGGGCATTGGCAATCTGCCACCTAGCATATAACGGTATTGGCAGCTGTCCTTGAGAGACATTTCCCATTCTAGTGTAACCTTTTTATAATTCGACCACATCATCGCTTACCATCAGAATGAGATTGTTGGCAAAGACCAGCTTATCGACAAAAACTAAAGAATTGTAATAAACTTTTTAATGACAGAATTGCTTTGGAATTATGTTTAAAAAGGGTGACGACTAAATTGCATCTATGTTAGTAACGTTTCCTCCTAGAACAATGCACTTGTAGAAATGTAATTCAAGGGCAGAAATCACTCAAGTGTCCGCTTTAGTGTGAGGCAATTCACGCAATGTCAATGGTAAGTCCAAGTATACATTACGTAATTTTTTTATTACCAATGGGTGGTTTAACCTCAAGCAATGGACGCAATTAAGTAATTATAATTTATTTCTAGTTAATAGATAATAACCCGTATCTTTACTAACAACATTAATATAAATTTAATGGGTCATGCTTGTAGACGCTTTTCATTTTATAGCCATGATGTGATATCATAGACAAACAAATATAAAGATTTTTTATTTATTTATTTATAGCTGATAGGTTAGCCTATGACCACTGTCCATCTGATGGTATGTGATGACGTGGTCGAAGATGTTGTTCAGGCTAGCCTAGAATTAACGTCCCTCAAGGACAGCTGGTTGGCGACCTATTTTCTTTTCTTCTAGAGTGTGGTAAGTAGTACCAAGGCGGGTATGCGTAAAATGCCCTACCACCCTGCTTAATGACTGCCAACCAGACATTATTATTATTTATATCAACGGATATTATGTGGAAACGTAAAGCCTATTATCACCTATTATCGTAGATTCTGCCCTTTAGGTGAAGGTAGACCCTACTGGCAGTGGAGGTATTGTAAATAATAGGGTTCTATGTTTTGAAAGGAATCCTAAAAATAAATAAATGATATGGTCCGTTACTCCACTATATTAATGACATCTCGTCTTGTATATATAATTAATTCCAACCTAATTGTTACAGATAAGCCACCATGCGGAGCAATATTATCGCAGTCTGCACGTTGCTAGCAACAGCGAGTGCAAGCCTCGAAGTGGTGAACCAATGGAGTCTGCTGCAGTTTGACTTCCCACCAGACCCAGTTCTCCTGGAGAAGTTTCAGCCTGAGAACACTGCGCCTACTGGTCTGGAGATCGGATGGGATCGGATATACCTCGGGATTCCGAGGCTAAGGGCAGGAGTGCCCGCTACCTTGGCCTGGGTGCCCAGGAGCTTGCCGCCGGGCGTTAGCCCTGTGTTGCAGGTATGGTTTTTCAAATAATATTGTAGAAGTTAGTTAACTATGCAATTATGCGATCATTATACTTGAACTAATTTTAATTGAATTATGTAACTAACTAATTATATGCTGCGCTGATAAAAACAATCAAACGATAATTTATTTTCGACCTCACACGCTCGGTTCTAGGTGTTGTTTATCATTCGAAATCCGACTGGAAAAGTGCTTTTTATACGACAGAATATATATGTTTATTTAAAATTCGATTTTTCTGCAATTACAATTCCAAAAAATAATATATTTTCGATAGAATTATTCACAGTTATACGAGAAAAACGTAAGTTTATATTTACGTATAATAAATAATATTATTTAGAACACGTCCTTCGGATTCCACTTTCGTCAGAAGCAGTTTTTTATAAACACTAGTCGACTTGAGAAACTTCCTCCTGTTTATTGTAAATCAGTTATAATAGTTATTTGTTATGCAAGGCTGCAGTTTTTTAGTTGGTGCGAGTACTTGTATTGAAATCTGTTGAAGCGAAGGGTTCTAGGATTTATGTTTTGTAATCTTGAGCGTAATGAAGCTTTCAAAGATACGAGACTAGAGCAAAATAACTTTGCTGCCGAGCGAAGCATACAAGTTTTCACCTCACTACGGTGACGAAAATTGGTGCAAGAAAAATTAATTAAATAATTTTAGTATTATTCTATTATTTTGTTATAGTTTTATTTTGTACACTTTTCAATACATTATTTATGCTGTTCAGTGGTTAAAAATTAAGTGAATCTCGCAGCAGCTAATTTGTTTTGAGTCTTGTACGTTTGAAACCCCCTTACGCTCAGGCTTCTACAGATAAATTTGAATCACTCGCTTTGCTCATGGTTCTGAATACTAATTATAGTAATGTCCTGCGAACCTAAGGTAGGTTAGAATACAATTAGGTACTCGCGTCACATAACTAGTTTTCAGCCTTGCATAGACTATAACTATTTCCCCAAGTGGTTAATTTATGACATTTACTCAGCAGAAAAATAGATAAGAGTCACAAATAAATTTCTAATATAGATTCGCAAAAAAGTTGCAATGAAATAAGTTTTTACCTACCGTCGCAAACATAGGACTTGATCGAGAGCTTTCTAGTTTATTATTCCACAAAATTGTTCAACCGTTTGCAGATCATTAGCTATATTTTTCATTGGATGAAGGTATGTGAGTAACTTCCACAGGTCTGATTGATTTAATTTTTGGTATCTTGTTGCTTCAATGTTATTGAAATAACATGGTAACCAGGTATATGCAGCGTTGTACCTAACTCCTCACCATTTAATAGCAAATGTGTTGTGTTTGGGCTCATTGAAGATAGAACTTGTTGGAGCGTGCCTGGTCGCTGGCCGTCTTGTCAAGCACCTGGAGACGACAGGACCCAATTTGGCACCCACCCAGTTCGGGTTCCAGAGAGGTTGCTCTAAGCTGGATGCCATCTCTTGGGTCTGCAACCTCTCCGAGAAGGCGTGCTCCAGTGGTGGCGTGTTGCTTGCCGTGTCGTTGGACATAGTCAACACCTGCAACACGCTGCCCTGGAGCACGATACTCGAGGGACTGGAGCACCACAAAATGCCCCAGTACCTTCGAAGACTCATCAGGGACTTCCCGACGACGAACGGGGACAAAGTCCCATGTCGCGCGGCGTTCCGCAGATGTCGGTTCTAGGCTCCCTCCTGTGGAAATGTCAGTCGATTTCAAAATTCAAAATGTATGTTAGGTACGTTATACAAATAATGCATATAAATATGATGATATTAGAATTCCATGAGATTGCATAAGTGTGTAATAAATGATATGGTAGAATGAAAGTAGTGTTTGTTTGATCCCAGCAGCGGTTGGAAGATGCTATTCCCCACTCTATGGCGAGAAAAATTCGGTCCAAAATATCTATGGTACCTGTAACCATTGTAACCATTGATGTAAATAATATAAAATGTCCAAGTTTATTCGTTGTAACGTACGCTACCGTAAAATAATAATAATAACTAGGTTTTGTATACCAAGTAACAGCTAAAAGAACTAGTTTATAACATAATGAATGTGACTTTCTCAAGTTAGTGTACCTATGTTATATAAATATTTCGCTAATTCTGTTTATGAGCTAGAGAGCTAGCTAAAATACCTATTAAGCAGAATGGCCCGCGACGGTGACGCAGTTCCATATATTAAAAAATACTATTTAATTTAGCGGGATACCAACTAAATATAAAAAAATTATAAATTTTAATCACATTTTTATCAAATAGTTTAAATTGGTATATACTACGCATGTTATAAATAATAAATAAATATTTTAAAACAACAAAATTTTTTTATGCCCGTGGGGTGCCGGGCTGGAATGTCACCACCCCCCATCTCTACCCGCGGGTGTCGTAAGAGGCGATTAAGGGTAACACATCAGAAGGGGGGCAGCAGCACTTTCTGAGGAACTGATATCTCACACTGCGTTCCTCAAGACGCCTACCAATTGTGGGGATTATGGCAAACCCCCCATAATGAGGGAGGCTGTGTTCAGCAGTGGACCATCCGGCTGATACAGTCCTATTTTTTACTTTTCTTATATTCGTAATTATAATTAGAGTGTTAAACATAGGCGAAAGCCGCCCATAAATATTTCAAACAAAATGACCTCCAAATTTAGCAAATTGTTTTAAAATCTCGTTTATAGCACTCATGATGTTATTATTAAAAATAATTTTATAAAAACTAAAATAATTATTAATTTCTTTAAAATCAATCGAGAATTAACTTTTTCATAAAGTATAGTTAGGTATATATCATCCATCACAAAGTAAGTGTACGTTTACTTTTCCTTGACATCTTTTTAACGGAAAACAGTGTCCAAGTTAGGAATAGGAATAATATTAAGTAAGTATTTATTGATTTCGAAACTAGGACATTCTGACCGAGTTTATGACTCTCCGAGATTGGAGCAACTCCCGAGAACTATTCAACAAACACACTAAACTCAACCACTACTCAGATAGTATAGTAAATGGGTATAGCTGTGCCACTGTTGCTGGTGTTTTCCAGCGTGCTAACGGTGTGCTACGGCAGAGCAGCTGTCATTGAGATCTAGTAATTCTAGGTGAGCCTGTACAAAATTTTCAACCACATCATCACTTACCATCGGGTGAGGTAGTATATTTATAGATCAAAGACAAACCTATAAAGTAAAAGAATTTTTTTTTTTTTTTTAGGGAGGACATAGATGCTGGCTACCGCCTGTGCGGTCGTCCAGCTCCACCGGGTTTTGGGCGAGGGCCTGGCCCTACAATAGCCCGGGAGGGAGAAGTGCCGAAGGCACTTCTCCCGAGACGGGCGTAGAAGGCGAAAGGCGCTTTCTACCTCCGTCTCCTGCGGACGCCGAAAACGTACCGCTACTATAGGAGGGGTTGACAGCGAGCTCAAGGGCACCACTGTGGTTCGGACCTCGGCTTGTCTCGCTGTCTAGAGACATGGGGGGGATCGGAGCAAAATGCCTCTGTGCAACTGCAGTGTTGCACAATTGGGCCCTACTGAATAATACTCTTTGACTATTTGGAGAGCAATTTATCGTGACCTTGTTTTTGCCTCGAGCTCGCCGGCGAGCTCGGTGTTTGATTGTGTGACCTCTGATTACCTCACACCTGGGGATTTTACCTCGACGACTTGCGGATAACGCTAAAGCTGCCAATGTAATGGCTGCGATGGGGTCATCCGGGTCGTCTAATACCTGCCGTGGTCGGCGACGGGGGGGTTTGAAAAATGGGATAGAAGAGGCAGTCGAGTAGTTCGATGCCTGGACAACCAATGGGTTCGGGTGGTGGGGCGCTCGATCAAAGTATCGGCGGGCGCAGTCCTTATTGAACTGCGCTAGAGAGGGAAGGTTTAAGTCGCAATGCAACTCGGTGTTCCGGATATACCACGGGGCGCCGGTTGCATTACGAAGAAAACGGTTTTGGATGACTTGAAGTTTATGAAGGTGGGCCTCACTAGCATGACTAAACACTACTGATGCGTAAGTCATGATGGGGCGGATGCAGGCAGTGTAAAGTGTCTTCTTATTACTAAGAGACATTTTACTCTCTTTGCGAAGTAGGGGACCAAGGCGACCCATTATGAAGGCCGCTCTGTTTCGGACGGTTGTTATGTGATCGTTAAAGGTGAGATGACGATCAAGGGTGACTCCGAGGTATTTTGTTCTAGGAACCCAGGGAATGGGTTCGTCGAACAAAATAAGCGGTTTCGGGTAAGGGGAGCGTGTCTTCTCAGTAAAGCACATAGCTGTGCTTTTAGCTGGGTTGACCGCGATGCGCCATTTTCGGAACCAGTCACCGATCTCGGTGATGGCCCGTTGCATGACGAAATAGGACTGTCTGTTGATATGCCACCCAGTGGTGTAAATGGCGGTATCATCCGCATATTGGGCTAGGAATATTTTGGGCTGAGAGCGTGGGATGTCACTGGTATACAGTGCAAAGAGAATAGGTGATAGCACGGAGCCCTGAGGGACTCCGGCTCTGACTGGGTGGGGGGAGGAGAGGGTGCCTTCCACGCGATAGCGAAAGCTTCTGGCTTTAAGGAAGTCTTGTAGGATGAGCACAAGACGTTCTGGCACGCCAAATTGGTATAGCTTGTAGATCAAGCCGTTGTGCCAGACTTTGTCAAAAGCTTTCGCCACGTCGAGGAAGACTGCTAGCGTAGTCTGGGGTTTGGGGTACTTATTGAAGCCCTCAATGATGTGCTCCGTGAGGCGGTGCACCTGTTGGACGCATGAGTGTCCGGGTCTGAAGCCAAACTGCTCATCTGGGATAAGGTGGTGTTCCTTAGCATGGGACTGGAGACGGTTTGCAAGTAACCGCTCGTAAAGTTTGCCTAAGGCACTGAGGAGGCTGATGGGGCGGTAACTGGTGGGGTCAGATGAGCTTTTGCCTGGTTTGTGAATGCCAATGACATTTGCACATTTCCAGGTGTCTGGGAATAAGCAGTGGCTCATAGCAGCATTGAAGATGCTGACTAAGAGATGGATGAGAGGAGGAGAGAGGGTTTTAAGAACCCTGTTGGAGATGCCATCGGCACCGGGGGATTTGCGCGGTCGGAGGGCCTTGATCAGTCTCTCCACCTCAGCGTAAGTCGCTAAGGTGATTGGTGGGAGTTCAGAGGTGACCACAGAGCTTTTACGTTCGACTTCAGCATCCACCGAATCGAGGTGAGCTTGGTCAACGTGATCTACGTTAGGGGAACACTGAGCCTCTAGGCTATCAGCTAGGCACTCAGCTTTGTCTTCGTCAAAGAACGCTGGGACAAGTGGGACTGGTCTGTATAAGGGAGGCATGTCATTATGGTTACTTCCTTTCAAGCCTCGCGCCAAGTCCCAGTAAGCATGGTGGCTTGGCACGAGGTTTGAAAGTTTATCGCCCCATTGTTGATCACGCAACTCAGACATGCGACTTTGAACCATGCGTTCAAAGTGGCGTTTCTTAGTTTTGTTCTCTTTACTGGGGTAAGAGTCGTAATGTCGGGTCACTGCTTTACTCTCCGTCACCAATCGTCTCACATCCGCTGGAATGACAAGGCGCCGGTCGTCCGGCACTATGACCTCCTTTGCGGATGCACCTACTACGGTGGAGAGGTGATTGGTGAACGAATCGATCGCAAGGGTTACGTCATCTTTTGTCAGGATGTCGTCAGGGATCTTGTCTAGGTCCGGTGAACTGATAGCCTTTAGGGCATCGCCTACTTGCTTCCAGTTCACTATCGTCTTAGTGGGGCGGGGGAGGTCAGTCGTTGGGTCGGGACCTAGTCGCAGTATAATGGGTCGGTGGTCAGAGTGAAGCTCGTGAACCACTTCTATGGAGCGTAACCGGAGTGTTACGCCTCTGAATAGTGCCATGTCAAGCAAGTCAGCTCGGTGGTTTTCCATATAAGGGTAGTGAGTGGGCTCAGTGGGCGCAATTATGTCAAAGTTAAGTTCTGCGATTAGGTTTTCAAGTGCAATACCTCTGGGATTGTTGACGTTACAATTCCATAGGATGTGCTTACTGTTGAAGTCGCCAATCAGAATGACGGCGCTTCCTAATGAGAATAGGGCTTCTAAGTCAGCTCGGACGATCGGCTTTTGACAAGCTTGGTAACAGGACGCTATGACTATGGGTTGATGACCAGTCATAGCTAGAAGGCAACAAGATGCTTCCATATTAACAAGAGTCGGGGTAGGTAAGGGGATGCAGTGCAGGGACCTTTTGTAATAGATAAGAGTGCCTCCCCCACGGGAGTTCACTCTATCATCACGTACCGTTCTGTAATTGGCAAACCTAGGGTTCGCCTTCCCCGGTTTTAGAAGGGTTTCCTGCACGCATATAATGTCGATAAGGTGGGTGCAACAAAAGTCGTGGACAAGGTCACGTTGTCTAAAGAAACCGTTAGCGTTGAATGACGCTAACGAAACTGAGCGCGGTTTCGTGCGTGCGGTTGTACTACCCATAGTGGTTGTACTGGGGAGGGGCCTGGGGAACGAAGCGCTTAAGGGCGCTTAGTAAGTTCGCGTGTTCCAATGTGTATTGGATCACGTCCGCTGGGGATTGAGCGTATTGCATCTTGTGGAATAGCTCTTGTACCTCATTGATGTCAACCGACATAGCCAGATCGCTGACTAGGTTGATTGCCTCTTGAAGAGGGGCAGCCATCAATGGCATAGGTGGAGCTTGAGGCCGGGAAGCGGCGCGGGGAGGCGCGCGAATGGTGTTGGCGACGGGTGCCGGGAGCGCGGGGCGAGCCGGGGCCGGTGCGCGGGCAGGGGCCGCGGCGCGGGCGGGTGCGGGTGCGGGCGCGGGTGCGGGCGCGCGGGCCGGGGCGCGGGCGGTAGCGACGGTCTTAACCATACTGGGTGGTTTAGACCATGCGTTACGGGCTGGGAGCGGCGCGGGTATTACCTGTGAGGCAGGTACTACCGTTAGCTTAGGGCTTACCCGTTGGTAACGGTCGTAAGAGGGACGGGTCGGCCTGTGCCTTGCCACCCTGTGGTTCACTCGTGGTGCTTTAGGGCAGCCACGGTAATTCGCGGTATGCCCTTGAGCACCGCATAAAACACAGCTGGGTGGGTCCGGCGAATCCCGGGTGCGAGTGCACGCTGCTGTCGCGTGATCGCCTAGGCACTTAACGCACCTAGCGCGAGCGAAGCAGAAACGGGAGGCGTGCCCGTATAGTTGGCAGTTATGGCACTGCGAGGGACTCCCATTCTTGTATGGGGCTTGGACATCGAGTCCTGAGAGGCCACAGACCTTTTTTAAATTAAAAATGGCCTTGCCTTCAGGAGTAAAAGAATAATTATGCTTGCAATTAAGTGTTATGATGGGTTGTCTAGTTAGTAATAGCACAGGTATTAGTTAGTAGGTAGTCTAACTAATAGCTAATGCGAACTCTGCCAGGCTGGCATGTATCCCGATTTGCGCGTATATTTATTTGTAAATATGCTTATTCATCTGTAGATGTATAATCATTATCCCAAATAAGGGTTTCAAATTTATCATGGTGATTTAATTATTAACTTCACTTATAACAATATTTTTTAATACCTTACTTATTAACGTGCGTAGGTACTAAGATTTTTATAGTTATTTTTATATTTGAAAGCTGATGCTTGTCGTTATGCCCCATTTAAATTTCATCAAAATCGGCCAAGCCGTTTTTGAGTTACTCTCCAATAACTAAACATATTTTCCTATCTTGATGATATACTTGAGTAACAATCGGTCCCGTAAGTAGCAAGGGTCACTAAAACGAGTGTAACATTTTGTTTGATACCATGATAGTTCAAAAGAACCTGTTATCACAATATTGTGCGCACGGTACCGACTTCGACAAGTTATTTCACAGTTTTGAGTGTTGAAATCGATTCCATTTTTGGTATTTTTTTTTATCAGTTCCCTTTTTTTGTTGTATTAAGTTTGATATTCTTTCTCAAAGCGAAAAGGTACAACTTATTACAGGAAAGTGAATACCTCCTTTTAAGGGTCCGTTGTTTCATTGAATCTACAGAACACAGTGTATATACGCGCTGGTATATATAGGTATACTGACACAGTTTGGCTGGTCACTCGGCAGTAAAGTAATACAACGACTTAGTCTCCTGCGAGGCTCATGAATATCTACTTTCGCTTGCGGATTCCGCGATTGCATAAGTCAAATTAAAGCCATAAGTATAGATGTCTTTTTGCAATACTTTTAAATCATACTAAAATTCTTAATTGTTATAATGCATGTGCATCTCGAATGATTGCTATGTTGTAATTAATTTATTTCCGTAACCTCGAAGAAATACCTACACACACACACATATTATATATATATACTCCTTCCTATTTCTTATCTCTTTTATATATATATATCTGATAGGCTAGCCTTTGTCCACTATCTCACCTGATAAGTAATGATGTAGTCGAATATGTTGTTCTAACCTAGAATTACTGGCTCTCGAGGACAGCTGAAAGAACACGCCCGTTAGGTGCTTGGCGACAGATTTTCTACTCGAGGGTGATAGCTAGCCAAGCGGGAATTCGCAAAATTCCCAACCACTATCCTTCTCGTATAACTGCCATCCTAAGACATGCTGACCTAAAACTGTCAAGTCCTAAGACGCTACAAGGAACGAGAAGACGGCTTAACGTACTCTCCGAAGCACGAAAGCGCTCAATAGTAATGTCACTAGCGGTCACCCATTTAGGTCATGACCATGGGCATGACGGTACGAATTTAGTGGGTCGGTTATGAAAGACAAAGAAAGTTAAGCTTAAAGCGCTTCAAGAGACAAAATCTCACTTCGTGAGGATATCAGCCGACGACAAGTTTACGAAACGTTACGTAACGACAACGTTGGACACGTTATAACAAAACAAAAGCTTCTCACCGTCACTGAATAGAAAACATTAACACCATTTGCTTTCATAATTAAGGGGGTACCGAGCTTCTGGCGCTCAGCGATTTCAGGTATTCTATGCGCTCCGCGTATGTGTGCGTGAGTAAGGCACACAGTGACGCCGCGCGCCGCGCTGCCGCCGCGCCCCCTCTGCTGCCGCCAACAAGATCAAGCAACTAAATAGCTATGCGCTGACCCGCCGCGCCGAGCTGCGCCATTCGACTAGCTAGGGTGCTACTAATATTTATTTACAAAATAAAACAATACATTTCAAATACTTTTATTGAATATGTTCAGGTAAAAAACGTTTTTCCACATTTATTATTTTTTATTTCTGACTTATCGGTACTTCAGTAGGTATACATAATTTACTCTTCCAAGTAAACGTAACCAATTTCCAATTGACTAGCTAGGGTGCTACTTATTTATATATATACATAATAAAACGACTAGTTTTTATTTATATACTGTTACTGAATATATTCTTATTCACGTAAAAAACCTTTTTCCACGACATCGAGGTACGTCAGTAGGTACATATAATACAGAACGGGTATATAAATAGGGTAAAAATCCCAGTGATCGACCCTTTTCAAATTTACATTTTTCACTCAGAGTAGACGTACTAAATCGATTTCCGTAAAGTATATATATACATACGTAGGTATATTATGTGCGACCACGAATAATCACCAAGAATATCCGATGTTGGTATATTTTTGGACAGAGTAATTTACATCCCCTAGTAGGTTTTTGAGAGACACCTAATAAATCTACATTATAGTAATAGTACTTACGCAGCAATCTCGGCTATTTGCGTAGTAATGGGCACTTACTTGAAAAAATCAGCTAAATAAGAAATCGAAAGATATTTAGTAGTAGAAGAGAATAGTAGAAATCTTTACAAACTTTAAACCGAATTTTTTCAGTGATTGTTAGTGATGTGACATGATTTTCAATATTTAAATGCTTTATTCAAAGTCAAAGTCATTTATCGTACAAATTTTATATTGAAATATTCTACATTGTACTGCCACGGTCAGCATACAAAAATTGTATGGAGCCACAGCGAGAAGAACGGGCAAGCATCGACGGCAACTTGGGGCCATTCTTTTAAACGTCTTTTAACAATGCGTTACATTTACTATATAATAAAATTCTTACAATATTTGTTTAAATTACGTGGGTGACAGGCGGTAGCTTGGCAGAGACGGATTTGTCCAGGCATTTTTGTCGTTTAAGTAATCACAAACTGTGTAGTAGGATCTCTTAATTAATATATTTTTCACGTGTAACTTGAATTTCCCTTCTGTGAGCGTTGTAATATGTTTGGGAACTTTATTATAAAACCGTACACAATAACCTCAGAAGGATATTTTGTTTGTCTTTGTAAATCTAAAACCTGGCACCGATATTTGATCTTTATTCCTATAGTCTGTTTTTTTTAACAAACGGGTACTGAACATTTTACTGCGTTGCTATTGGCTCACGTAAACAACATAAAGTCCGTTCCACATGAACGCTGTAGTTACATGTATAGTGACATTCAGTTGAGTCTTCGACTATTACCTGCGTAGAAAGTTCAACAGAAGAATGACGATATTTTTTAACATTACAAGAATTGAAGTAAATAAACTAAGTATGCAAATTTAAACCATAAAATAATGACGTAATTTTTTCTACACTACAGTTCATAAGTATTCAATATGAACGGCCCTTAACAATTTCAAAACAAGAACAAAGGCATTGACCAATGACGGCAATGACCCTTCTCACTCTCTCAATATCGGAAATGTGCAAGAGACATACTCAGTACTCGTTTGTTAAAAAAAACAGACTATAGTGCTGTAATCGTGATTGTCACAGTTTAATTAAAATTCACTTTTTTTCGAAAATACATAATATTTTCAAATATATACAGACTTGGGAAAGTAAAAAATATTAATATTTATTTAAAGATCCCTCAGAGATTCCCTAGGATTAATTTCATATTGTCTCGAATTGCATGCTTTTGTTAGATAAAGATTGTCTCTATCTCAGCAGCAGCTTCCCGCAGCAATACACCATACGACATAATACTGTGGAAGTACGCGAAATAAACTAGGCGAGAAGTAGCTACGTCTGTTAACTGTTTTATCTTACGAACTGCATATGCAGCCAAACTAAGACTTCCGGATTAATCATTCATATATGTGGATCACACTGTGAAGTTGGATCCATTTTGATTCCTAAGAAGACTGTCGTATTGTCAATAGCGAGTTTATTAGGGCCAAGCCTAATGTTTAGTTCAACATTAAGTAACATTTGGTAAAGAAAAATTTAAACATTTCGTCTTTTTTGAATTTAAGAGAAGATAATTAGCGGCAAATCATTTACAGATCATAGATAACACATTATTCACATGAAATAGTTCATAAATTTTAAAGTTTTTGCAGGGAGGTTCGATTGAATTTCTGATAATGAAGTTGACTACACAGGTATTTGGTTAGTTATGGCAAGGAACATGAAAGTCAGAAAGAGAAAATAACTAAGTTTTTTTCCCGCTTTGTTTCAGGCATTAGAATCGCGGGAAGAATTGTTTTTTTTGGTTATTGCATCTAAAATATATTTTGGCTCACGAATTTCTGTCTAGCCTTGAATCAATATCAATAATTTCTGATAGCAGGCAATCGAAGTAAAATGTTTTTAATTTTTTTTTCCATATTCTTCTCCCAGAATTCATCATCTCTTTTTATTTTCTCTATTTTTATATTTTTTTCAGTCCACACAACAAATAAACAAATTGCTTTCCTAGTGATGTGTAGCTGACCTTGCACCTGGTAAAACAAATCATGTTGTTTATTTATTGTCAAATTCAAATTCATTTATTCAATTTAGGCGTCTACGACGCTCTTATGAATGTCAATTACAAATTTTAATATTGAAATATTCTACATTGTACTGCCACGTTCAGCAAAATATATTTATAGAGCCACTGCGAGAAGAACGGGCCAGAAACTCGGGGCCATTCTTTTAAACATCTTGTAACAATGTGTTATATACAATATAATACGATTATTGCAATATTTGTTTATATTAAGTAGGTGACAGGTGATAGCTTGGCAGAGGCGGAACTTTCCAAGCATCTTTGTCGTTTAAGTAATCACGAACTTTGTAGTATGATTTCTTAATCAAAATATTTTTCACATGAAACTTGAATTTTCCTTCTGTGAGCATTGTAATATGATTAGGAATTTTATTATAAAACCGCACACAATTACCTAAAAAGGACCTTTTATTTGTCTTTGCTAGTCTAAAACCTGGTACTGCTATTTTATATTTATTCCTAGTGTTGTAACCGTGGTTGTCACTATTTAATTTAAATTTACTCAATTTTTTCCGAACATACATAATATTTTCAAATATATACAGACTCGGTAAAGTTAATATATCAATTTCTTTAAAAAGATCCCTTAGAGATTCTATAGGATCCATTTCATATCAAGTTTCCGTTTCTCTCCTGATTCCAGATTTCTGCTATTCCTTGTTCTACTGTTTTGTCTTTAGATGAATACGGACACTTGATTTCAATGATTTTATCATATATCAATCCATCTGGACTTGCCACCAAAAATGGCAGTTCAGAATCGATGAATAAGCCACATTTTTTTATACCATTGAAGTTAGCTTCTTTGTCGAGTTTGAGTACTTAAGCAAACTGTTGTAACGCAATATGTTCGTGTTCCTTGCCATAACGAATGGATTTTATGTGGCTTAATTCACCAGTCACATTTACAAGATTTTTTACTAGAGGTGCACATTTTATAAGGCCTCTGTTGCATACCTTTCCAAAAGTAGACGCAGTAAGGCGTAACTTTCTCTCTTGGTGCCATTCAATCGAATCTGCCTGCAAAATAGTTCTTTTTTTAAGTGACTGGCGATCATCATCAGAAAGATTAATTTTCTTCATAAGTTTTGATTTAGCAAAATCAAATTCAGCTTGTTCTAGATCTGGCTTTTGACAAGACTCGCCATAATATTTGCCATTGGTAGTGTTTGTACACTTTTTTGTCACAAAAGATTTTGATGATCTCCGTTTTTAAATCATCAATTCTTTTTTTATCGCGTTTAAATTCTAAGCGTCTAACAATAGGATTAGGACTTTGCATTAAAATCTTTTTGCAAATATACGATTATTTAGTGGTTAGCGGTGTAGTTAGCGAACTGTATAAGACTGTCGACTTGAATAATGAATTCGTTTACCGCCAACAAATTTCGCGATAACATTGTTTAATACTTCTACTATATTACTATTTACATCATATAAATAGTAGTCATTAGGCTTTTAGTTTACCAATCTGGACATGATTTTCATGATAGCAGCAAAAATATTACTAGACTTCATTTCAGCAACAAAATCTTTAATTCTGTTGGTTCATTTTGATCTATAATTTGGCAGAAATAAGGTTTGCATAGTTTGTGATTTCCGAAAACGTGATTTGGTGCATTCAATTACTTATTTGGGTGAAACTTGAATCTCTTGAATTTATATGTTTGACAACTCCTTTAACACATCTACGCAAGTGCAGTATATTTTTTCCAAGTACTTTGCGATATTTGCAGGTGTTTTTGGTTAATTCGTCTAGTTTCGTGCAAAAGTAACAGATGATTAGTGCATTCAATTTTTCTACCAATAAGTTTCCATAAGGTTTTGCTTCTAATATGCTCTTATATGCACTGGAGTCCCAATTAACTTGGAGTAAATCAAGCCCTGATTTGGTAAGGAATGTTTAAACCCTTCAACTATTGCTACGGATTCCATTCCACTTGAGGATACTTCGTAATTTTTAAGTTGGGATTTTTTTGTTCTCTGACCGTGTACAAATCATACAATATTTGTTTTTAACTGCAATTTAAAGGACTTTTTTTGTTCTGTAACCAATAATTACCGCAGCAACCGCCAATGCGTTATATTTGTTTTTAAATGATCTTTTTGACCAACAACCATCAGCAACTACGGTAATCATAGGTACTCCGTCTGCATTAATATTACTCTTCTTTTGCTGCTTCTTCAATACATTTTTGTTTTGCCGTTTCCATAGTTCACAGACTCTTGCGTGACACTTGGCAAATGATCCAACATAGAAGGTATATCAAGTAAGGCTGACACTTGTTCTAGACCTGCGTATCTTACACCTATAGATATGAAACCACCTACCACATTTTCGGTGAGATCAAGTTCTTTGTTATTATTGGATTTTTCACAATTATTAAAACTTAATTTGGCGTTGCACATTTTGCAAACACACCCGTACTTTGATACAAACCCTGTTCTTTTTTCTCCGACTACTTTTAAATGATTAAAATTGCAACTAAATGCAGAGTCATGCTGCGAAATTTCCTGCAATTGTTCAAATAAATACATGAATACGACAACTCTATTTCCACTTATTCTTATCTCTTCTACTTTTTCTTCTGGTTTTATTATTATATAATCTTCTCTTGATCTGATTCACCAGGCAACTGATGCGTAGAAACCTAAAAATTAAACAAATTTTAATTAAATCAAAATATATTTCATTTTATTTATCTAAAAACAAGGTTAAGCATACCTTCGTTTATTTAAATTCATAATTGTGTAACCATAACCATATTTGAAATATACATTAAAACACAGAGAAAAACTATCTCAGAGCAAACAAAGTTACCACCAATCACCACTTCCGAAGTAAATATATGTAAGTATTATGCTTAATGTACACAGATAAATCATGAAACAATTTTACTAGGACACATAAAACCATCATGATCAATATCGAACTTACTTCAAGGCATTATTTCCTTTGTGTGAGTAATTCATGTTATCATCTATTTCTTCCTCCGCTGAAAGACAAAAATGTTGTGCCTGTGTATATGGCACCCAGTAATAAAACAGATATTTTAATTTATATATTACAACATTATATATCAACAAATAGTTTTTAAAGGAACTTTTTATTTATTATTTGATAATTTAATTCCATAACAAAAACTAACCAGTTTTTTTTATGGAATTACAATTCTGGAGTGTGGTAAATTTTACAATCCGTATCATCCAATACCCTGGAAATTCGGAAATATTTAGATGGTTTAGTAAATTAGCAATTGAAATCAAATTTATTATATTATTTCTTTAAACACGTCACGTTCAAGTACGTTCAAGTCATCGGTTCATCAGATGACTTGTAAACGTACCATTAGTTGACAGTTCACGAAGTATCATCTAATGATACCCTTTTTGAACAATAAAATAAATTAATTTATATATATAAATACCCGGCTGTAAAATAGACAATTTAAAAGTATAACTAAAAAGACCGAAGCGAAATTGTGAATAGCAGACATTTTTTTAAATTAATTTATTCTATTGACTTTTAGTGTCCCGGCACACTGTTTAAACAAAATCTGTGTACTTGAATTATATAAGTTGGATGAAATGTAGTAATGATTGATTGCTTGCCAAACAAAACGGACAAATATGGGCTACGAATATTTATAACTATTATTAATTTCAACTAACGCTGGCCATTTTTACGCAATCAATAACTTTTTTGAGCTATTTATTAATTGTAATTTCTTTTAATTTCCTTTATCTTGATGTCCTACTTAAAAGTAGGTCTATATTTAAAAATATAGTATAGGTTTGGTATTTATTTTTTAAAAATGTATGTCTATTTCACGCTACAAAACCAACATTTATTTTTACCCATCTAAGTTCCTTGTGTTCCAAATACAAAAAAGTGTGAATTCTATTGTTGAAGTCAGTACATATCGTAGTGATTACAACGTATGGATTTAATATGTTCATTCACGTCTGGGAAGTCAGTTTTATATTTTGTCAAAGAGTTTTTAAAAGTTTTGTTTATTGTATATTTACTATACTTACCTAGGTACAGAACTAGGTACAGTTACCTAAGTAAAAAATATTTGTGTTCAAACTTTCCCGTCTGTAGTGGTATTTCTGTCAGCGTGTCATCACATAAATCAAAATATGTGCTTTGCTGTGAAATGCCAACATTTGGTACATTCACCCTATAAATAGAAAATTTTAAAGATTATGGGTACTCAATTAAATCTAATTAAATTATTAGATTTAATTGAGTACCCAAACTTGGAAGGTATAATATAATAATTGTATAAGTATTACATGTGATACAAACGAAGCATAGAATTTTCTTTCAAAATTTTCTGCCTGTAGTGATATTTGTTGCATCGCGTCATCACATGATTCAAATGTATTCCCTTACATTTTCCCTATAAATAGAAAAAATAATGGTAAAATTTGAATTCGTTTTAGTAGGTAAATATTGCTGAAATAAAGTAAATACTCGTTTTAAACTACCTACGCAGTTATAGGTATGTAGGTTGAGTATACTTACGAAGTAAGAGTATTCTCTATGTTTTCCATACTCTCGGCCTGGAGGAGTCTTGAAAGATAAATTTGATTGTGTTTGAAACATTTCAGTGTGATTTTAAAATAAATGCATATTGGGGTAAGTAAAATTAGGAACAAATATATGAACTTTACCTACTTTATTTCTTCATGGAAGCGATTTGCATTAATTTTTCGCCAACCTCTTCACTTCTTTGATTTGTTTACTTTGTTCCCCATAGTAAATAAACAAAATCGTTACGTAAACTCAAATATAGTTTTTAAAACCGTGCGTGAACTCAAGCGATACGTGTTCCCCGTCCGACGGCCGCAGCGGTACTGAAGCGGATAGGGAGGAAGCGTCGCGGCTCTGGCTAAAATGGACGGAACGTGCGTGAATTTAGGTATTTCCTTTGTATTATAAAAACGAATACCTATTTAGAAAATATAACGTGTATACGTTATAGAAAATAAATTGATCTTTTTATTAATCAAAGACTGATGGCTTTCCGTGAAATATTTACGCCGTACTAAGGGTTTATTTAGTTTTTTAGATATAACTTTGGATTTTTTTTCTATCGAGGAAATTTTAAGTAATCGTGTTTCTAAATTGTATGATTTATAGAATGAATCCTTAAATATTATATATATGAATTGCAGAACTCAAAATTAAGAAATAAAGATACAGCACGGGATCAAATGAACCACAATTACGTACTGCTGCCTCGGTGCAGGCTTAAGCTTGAAAAAATGTTACACACTAATTTAATATAAGTGAGGGCTATGGACCGAGCGTTTTCAAAGTATTTTATTTTGACTGATGTCAAAAAATGAGGAGGTTCTCAATTCGACTCTTTTTTTGTGTGTTATACTCATAACTGTTTACAGGATGTACCCATTTTGATGTTTTTTTTACATTTGACAGCTGGTCTTTGGCATGTAGTTCCATTTAAATTTGAGTGAGATCTGACGAGTAGTATTTGAATTATCCCTTAAGCTGTATACGATTGTTTTGTTTATTTACTTTGAAGTGCATTTTTATGCTTTAGAATATTCTCTGATTGTAGTCGGTATTATTGTTCAATTTTTTTTTTTTTTGTCTTTGATTCACTACTTAAATCAATTGTCCGTAATATATTTTACCATAAATAAAAATTTTTAGAGCATAAAATGTTTCACCACGAACCCGCGTTCGCCGGTTGTACACACCAGATACCATGCCACTGAGCTATCGAGGATGGCTCGACTGAGTTGAGCTTTGTGCTCTTTAACCTTTTACATAGGGAGCGGCGGGGTCATCAACCGAATTATTGACTTCGTCTAATCGTGATTTTTCAAACACTTAACTCTCGTAATATTGTCGTTACTCTTTTATATTTCTAAATATGTGTACAAGCACTATTGCGTAATAAGCAAGACAAAGCGCAAAATAAAAAACAATAAACATGGGAGCAGCTCACTTAATTACCTCCAATGAAAAAAATTATGCTGTGTTGGTATGCGTTTGTGGCTAAGTTGCCGCTGAAATGGGTGATGGCTAATTAATCAAGACTTTTTATGTGAGAAGTTTTTATCGCGGAAACTTCTCAGATGTAAAGTCTTGATTAATTAGCCCATTTTAACGGTGACTTAGCCACAAATACAAAATATTTACTAGACATATACTTATTTGTATACCAAACAGGATATATTAATTACATTTCTAAGCCGCGAACTAGGAGATATATGTAGTATATTTAATAAGCTTAAAAGGTATATTATGACTTCTCTTTTGCTTTCTCTCTATTTAAACATA
The DNA here is from genome assembly GCA_963854805.1 of Plagodis dolabraria. Taxonomy (NCBI): domain Eukaryota; kingdom Metazoa; phylum Arthropoda; class Insecta; order Lepidoptera; family Geometridae; genus Plagodis; species Plagodis dolabraria. The sequence continues at coordinate 16,149,635 of OY978447.1, read as the reverse complement.
AACCTGTTTGCATTAAAACGTGACCAGGCCAAGAATTATCTATTTAACTAGCATTATCCACAAACTAGGTACACAGTAACGCTGTAATGATGCTAAGATACTCTCTCGTTTAGCATATTATAGTGCTTGTAATAATATTTGAAAATATAGAAGGAATAAATATAGCCCGGGCTAAAGAAGGGCCCAAAATCCGGTGGAGTTGAACGACCGACAGCGGTAGTCAGCATCTTTGTACTATCTAAAAAAAAAACAAAAAAAATCAGCCAAGTGCGAGTCGGACTCGCGCACGAAGGGTTCCGTACCATTAGCTATTCAATATTAGACTTCATATTTAACCTTTTTTTTGGTTTAACGTGCGCTAGTCCGACTCGCACTTGGCCAACTTTTTGTGTTTGTTGTTATAGCTGCAATAGAAATACATCATCTGTGAAAATTTAAAACTTTCTAACTATCACCGTTCCTGAGATATAGCCTGGTGACAGACGGACGGACGGACGGACGGACAGCGAAGTCTCAGTAATAGGGTCCCGTTTTTACCCTTTGGAACCATAAAAAACGATATTTATTAGATATGGATACAGAGATTGCAGATTTTACGAAAGCTTCTAGTTTATAGTTGGATGTCACAATAACAGAATGAGCAGGCCTTACCTGGTAGGGTTATGCAGCTACAGTCCGTCTTATTGGGTACCACCGCAGTATAAGATATTTAGCCTCGAAGCAGTAGTGTGCAAACACAACTCTGTTTAGGCGTGAAGGGTACTATATCAAGTGAAATAAGTAGGTGAACAAGACCTATAAGACTAAACTTGTTTACTCATTACGTTGTTACCACTTACGGCTTTAGTTCAGTAAATCCTACTAATATTATAAATGCGAAAGTTTGTGAGTGTGTATGGATGTATGGATGTTTGTTACTCTTTCACGCAAAAACTACTGAACGGATTTGAATGAAACTTTACAATAATATAGCTTATACATCAGAATAACACATAGGCGTTAATTTATAAAGATATACTGTGTAAATTGACGAAAATATCAAAAAAGCTGTTAATAAGCCACACTAGAAATTTTTTCGACGTCTCAACCCGGATGAAGGCTCGCGTCAACAACGTCGTCCGTAGTGCGCGCGCCGGTGTCGCGGGCAGCGTTGCCATGGAACCAAAAAACGGGCAGCGTTGCCATGGAAACAAAAAACAACTGATTAGAAATTAGCTCGACAAGAAATGTCAAAAAGCAATATTGTATAAATAAGCTAGATTAACACATTTTATCATCATCCATCAACCCGCGGGTGTAACCGCGGGGCGCAGCTAGTATTATATGATATATATACCTGCTTACACTGTTCTTATCCAATAATATCTAAGTAGGTATACATAGGGTACATACATTCTTACAAATTAATATCGCTAGTACCGGAAAAATAATGAAATAAACAACTGACCAGTACTTTCTATTAAATATGTTGGCATAGCACTAAATTTGTAGATTGATTTATTAATTCATACCAAAAATATTGGGGTTTTTCATAATGAAACAAAATCTGAGCTACTTAGTGAGAGAAATCACCATTTTATTTAGTCGTTTCAATAAACTTTTATATAAGGTCTAACAAAACCAGTTATAATTTAATTCGTGCTACTTAATTTGACAGATAAGGTGTCATTTACAATAATTTATAGCTTGTCGATAAGGTTACAAAGTACCATGGTATAAAAATGGACACGTTAAATATGGTTTCGCCTTTTAGAAATCTATGTAGGTACACAGATTCGAATAAATTTATTTAGCCTACCTCAAGCCGAGTTGCAAGTCTAATAATAACAATAGGAAAAAAAAAACAACCATAGAATGCCAATAAATGAACAATTTCAAGATTGTTAAGAAATTATAAAAAAATGTGATGAACAAAAGACCCAAATAACAATATAGATTTGACAGTTATGCATAATGGAAATGAACCTGAAAAGGTAACCAAAGTCTATTACAATATAGTTTAGACGTGTCGAAAGCTCATTGCATACAACTAGCGATACTGGTAACTTAAAAACCGTTTATCACATTATCTGGGCGGTAGCTAGGTTTTACCTGTAAAGTTGTCAGCCTTCGGATACTTGAGTACAACACTGTTACAATTAGGTGCATTGTAATGGCATTCAGTATTAATACCTATGGTTAGGCAATATCCTTCGCCGAAGTAGCGATTAGTGTAAAACTAGAGCCTGCCAGCTATCTGAACCTAAATGCCAAGCTTGACTAAGGTTATAATGGAATAAGTAGACAAAGGTAACTTGATTGATTATTTAATACGTTATATATATTTGTCCACATTGTGTTTAGTTTGTCGTGGTTTTTTGTCGAGGTATATATTTGTATTGATTCTTTGAATCTTTATTGTCGGGTGTTTGAAAGCCTGCTGGCTATGAATTAGACGCAAATCACGTCACACTAATATTATAAATAAGAAGTGGGTATGTGTTTGTGGCTAAGTCACCGCTAAAATGGGTGATGGCTAATTAATCAATACTTTTTATCTGACAAGTTTCCGAGAGAACTGCGATATTAGTATCTTCATATGGGTAAAGCTGCAGGCAGAAGATATAAAATATAATATCTTCTTTGGTGGCGGACGCAATGCAGCTTGCAGCATTACTTCTGTAATGCTGCATGCTATCCCCCAGTGATGTGCGAGGAAACTGAGAGTGCGTTGCGGGCTCCATTCGATCGCATCCCTCGCTCTCCTTCCTCGCTCACGCATCTCGCACACATGCCTATCTAGCGTCTTTCGTACACATTGCTCGAGCGCATCCCTCGCTCCTAATTCTTGCCCTCGCCTCGCACATATGGACTTTTTGGAAGGGAGGTCTGGAAAATGAAGTGGTGCTATAGGTGCTTTTTTCCCCTTACTCACTCATTACTGGTGGATAATTCTAGTGTCTAATTCTTCTGAAATATGTGCACTTGTTATATTCATGAACAGAAGTTTAAGGCTTATACTTGACAAGCTCATTTGGAGAACCAAATAAAAATATTTTTGAGCGCCTTTTAAAATTTTCTACAATTCTAAAGTTCATTGTTTATTTTCTACCTGAAGTAAAACACAATACTTAGCAATTATTTTTTACGTTAATTTTTATTTATTATGGTTTCTTTTTGAATTGGAAAATGTATTATACATCTTAACAAGCACTGCGAATATAAAAGCGAGCTTTATAGTCGGTGATAAGTTGGTATAAGTTTACACGAAGCGATTTGTTGATACGGACTCATAATTTCAGTAGTAAATCTCTTACGTTTCTAGTAAAATTATACTCCCGGGGCGAGCGCGTGCAGTGTTACTGCTCCTTCTGAAATCTTTGTTGGGCTCGCCTTGATGGGTCGTGTCCCGGACGCTGTATTTTTTTTTCCAATTCTTGAACTTATTTTGCTATGTATCAGTATTATTTCCATTATCTCACTCTTAGTTATTACTGGTAAAGCGTAGTAGTTACGTAATGTTTCCAATGAATATGACAATAAAGAATAAGCTTCTTAAATAAATCGTGATACTGTGCTAGAATGGTAGGCCCAAAGTATGACAAACGTCGAACATACTATGCGTAAGTTGTTACTAGGTAAAAATTGTAAACAAAAACTTTTATTTTGCTGGTATGTTTTTTTCTTTCAATGGTGACTACCAATTTCAAGACTGTTATTCAAAACTTTCAATCAAAATGGTAGTGAAATATAATAGTTTGAAGGACATAGTGATAGGGCGACCTATATTTTCATGATAATACAATTGCATCATGTACGAGAAGAGAACTTAGAAGTTATCAATAGAATAAGTCGTGTCGTGAGATGAGATACTCCTATTCCAAAATAACTTAAGTCAGCAAGTTTTATGCGTTCGAAACATCCGCTGTAGTCTTGACTAGGATAATAATAATAATTTTGCGAAGGCCACCTGATTATCCAATATCCTCGAGTAAAAAGTTTATCGCCAAGCACCTAACAGCGTCTTCCGCCAGCTGCGCTAGAGGCCCAGTTCCCATTATAAGTTATACCGGCTATGCCTTCAACCACATTATCATTTACCATCGCGTGACCAACATCACATACCATCATGATAAATTGTGGTCAAAGGCTAACTTATCGGCAGTAAAAAAACAATCATGACATAATTGTTCATGAATGAATTTGCAATTCACAAGTGTACGCTCACTGTGAAATTGGATTACGTGGTAATTGTATGGCACAGAATACAAACGAGTAAGTATAAGTTTACCTAGGTACGTACTATGTACGCGTAGCACGCGAAAGCGTGAAGGGCAGTGCAGCAGTATTGGCCTTGCTAAGCCAGGTTCGCTGGCCACTTAGAATCTGCGACATTCTTGGTATAGGCCACGCTCCGCATCATTCGATTACACTGACAAAACAAAGTAACAAATTCTTTCATCATTAGTACTTTTTTATAAGGAAATTTAATATAATTCTAAACTATATTAAAAAAAGCCGAACTGTATGCCAAAATCGAGAAGTTTGAATAACTTGTCATTTCATACTTTTTAGTGTTGAAATTCGGTTCTATTATATTATTAGGAAACAAAAAAAAACTAACTTTTTAGTGATGCATACCTACCTACTGCTTACAAGAATGATTGTGCCACTCGCCCACAATACTTTTGTCACAATAGACAAGAATTGCAATTATTAAGTCATCCAGGTATAGGAATATGGACGAATACGTTATTCAGTTATTTGAGTGTATAATATAAAGCGTAGTTAACTACTTTTAAATACGAACAACTTGAAAGTATACTCTACTCAACAATCATCAAGATTGGATGATCCCTTCATCATGTATCCCCTTTGACAAATCCTTTTTGTTTATCAAAAATATCGAATGAAAAAAATGTTTATCGAAGACAAATTTGATTATGAAAACTACAAAGGCGACGCTTCATTCATACACAAAAAAATAGGTACGCTTTGACTTAAAAACCTTTCTTGTGGAAGCCAGTTAAAAATGTACATTGTTCCATACAAACCATCAGACTTTTACAAACGCAGTTTCTATGTAACACAGAAGTTTTTGCCAAGGTTATTAAAATAATTTGAATAGCTCCACATTTCCTTTATCTCTACCGCGACATTTTGTAAGCTGTTTTATATTTCTTACTGCATGTACCACGTACATTGGGTTTGGTAGCGGTTTGTACATCATATACGTCATATAATATATAAAAATATCATATGTATACAATTTTGTTTACAATAATAAAGTTGGCAGCTTTTAGTGACTCACAAAACATTCAAAAGACCGTCATAGCGGATAGGCTTCAATCGTGCGAGTAACTATATAGGTACCTACTTGATTTTCAATGCTTGCGTTTGTTGATATTATGGTATAAATGGTAATTTCTCCGAAGTTATAGAAGAGTACCTAGGTTTAAATATAATGCTTTAAACCAATATAAATATTATGGAAGGAATCTTTGTGTCATTGTATTTTATTTGAATGTTTATGCTATTAATTATTATGTCAACACATGGTAAGACAGCTTAACACTGGTTTGTTGCAAAATAAATGCGAAAAACATGCATGAAAGCGACAGCAAGAAAGTTGTTTATCGCAAGGCTGATTGTAGGTACCTACCAGTTACAAAACAATGCTAGATGTGTGGATGTTCACTGAGATACTGTTAGTTACGTTATTCTTGTTGACTTGTTGTTGTTATTTTGGCGTCTCCGATTATCCAATAATAGGCGAGACAATATTTTTAGTAAGAAACTAGGTAGCGTAGGTGATTGTCACTGATTAATTTAAATTTTTTCTAGTTTTTATCAACGTATACATAATATTTAAAAGATATGAGTTACAATTAGAAATAAACCGGCATTGACTTTCGCCTACTACTCGACTGGCCGATTACCCGGTTGCAAAAAGACCGACTAATAGTCGGCCAAGCCGATCATTGCTTTTGATGAAGTGCCCATCCGCACATTGGCAATAGGCGTAATTCTGTTGTACACCACAAACCAACTAAAATAAAGTAAAATAGTAAAGTTCTTAATAGGTTTATTCTAAAATCCATTTTGAGATAATAACACTTAAGGACAAAAATGCTTAGAATGCTTTTGTTCAATTATATCATTATTTCATTATTTATTGGGCTGGAGCATTTGGACTGCCTATGAGTCTGCTATGACTTATAGGTTGTCTAAATGCTTTTATTGTAGTAGCTGTAGTGTTGTATATAGTTCATAGTATTTTGTTTATTAAAGGCATACCGCCGGTAAAAAAAAATATTTCAACGTATCATCTTTCGTCATTACAGTTAGTACCAATTTACAGAAAAAAGGATTCTCATCGTTGTGTTATATCAACTTCGATTATAGCGGAAACATAATAAGAACTTTCGTATTTAATTTTTTTTTATTTAGTTTGTGGTGCATAACGGAATTACGGTAAATTATGTCCGTGGTGCTTCGTTTAGGTACAGCTGAGTCCATCTTAGCCGCCGTGTAGTCATGCATGACGAAACCGGGTTTACGTAACATTTGTTCATTTGTTGTCTATAATATATGGGCCGGCGACACTGAGTGGTTTTTAGAAAAAAGTCAGGGAGTAACAGTTAATTACTAGCTTAGATAGGTTAAAGTAATAGTATAGAATATAAAAATATGAACAACGTAAAGAGCCGACTACCTTGCGATTTTGACTACCAAGTACCAAGTACGGTCATTTCGCGTGCCAATTGCCGAATCCTCGCCAACTAGTTTAGTCGGCTTCCCCGACTAGTCAGTATATCTCTAGTTGAAATATAATGTTGAATGTTGGATCCATTTTGATTCCAATTTTGAAACCAAAGTATTCAACAACAACATTTACGTCAACACGATGACAAGATTGTAAAAAGTTTTTACTTTTATGACTGGCTGCTAACCTGACTCCAACCCTCCTTGGGAATCATCTCGTTGGTAACCTTTATATCCGATACCTTTCCGATGGAGAGCCCTGTTGTGCGCATTAAGTGCAGCAATACTCCACTCACGTTGATAAGAGTGGTGGCATGCTGCTCATTATGTTTCCCTCGGGTAGAATTTAATGGCATTCAACGGAAAATTTTCCTCAGTCTTTTTAATATTAAGCCGGTAACTATCCTACGGAAAAGTACGTCCAGAAAGCTGTTTATCATGAAAGTATTACTTAGTTAGAACGTAGTGGTTAGTTAACCGCTAAGTAAGCTAACCGCTTGGTTATGTGGGATCAGACTTTTAGTATCTTTCCCAGTGCCATAGAGCGTGGTGTGAGGGCTTTGTCCACCATTAGTACACAGCTGCGACGTTCAGTAGAGAAGAAACTTTCGGCTAAGTTCATAAAGCTCGCCTTAGTATTTTCTTAAGTCTTTATGATGCATATAAATTAACTTCTTGAAAATGTGTTGTTTAACGCCTTATTAGTAGAGAGAGGCAAGAAAATAGTATTAATGTGTCTTTTGAGAGTTACAATCATGAACATAGAAAACATGACTGATAATCTTTAAATTTATTTAGAAGTTTGAGATATTATGGTACAACTATTAATACATAGTTTGTCCACTGATTTATGGTCGGCGCACACTTAACCACACGGCAGGGTCCATACGCTGCACTCCACCTGTTCATATTCGTTGTAAGGAACACTATACTCAGATGAACACTATTTAATGCCGTATCAGCAGCGCAAGTACCGAACTTACCGATCGCTAAATTTGACGTTACAATCGTCTAAATTCGATAAAACGCAACCATTTTATCGAATTTAGACGATTGTAACGTCAAATTTAGCGATCGGTAAGTTCGGTACTTGCGCTGCAGCTTCACTTCTACTTGGGACAAGATAACGGATTGCCGTGGAAGTGAGGTGAACGAGCGTTATTTCGGTGTATTCCACTCCGTTCCCACGAAGAGATATCACATGGTATCAGTTATATTTTCTATTAAGTTTCTATTCCGTTCTGATCCCACTTATAATTGAAAGTGGGATCCGTTTCGTCGCCGAGTTTATATGCCTCCATTACTCTTAGGTATTCATAATACCTATATACCTACAATATTTTATTTTTCAGGCTTATCCCGACTGGTCGTGGCACACCGCTGGGCGTGGGGACATAAACTGTACCGGATTGATCTCAGTGTACCGGATACGCGCGGATAGATGCAACAGACTCTGGGTACTGGATGCTGGAGTGATCACCAGTTTGGACGATTTCCGACGAGTCTGCCCGCCGAAGATACTCATCTTCGATATGGCTACCGATCGATTGGTGAGTTGCGTTATATTTTATTAAAAGTATAAGATATCGGGTAGAGTTACGACTATAATAGAATTCTTACCAGACAGTAAACACTGACCCGACAAAGAGTCCAAGCTCATTGCATGGATTTTTTATGTTATCGTTATGGGACACGGACGATGCCCACCTGATATTAAGTGGTAAACTTTGCCTATAACAGAGGCATAGTTCATCGCAAGTGGTGAACTGCACTGCGCCCCTCATACTGTGACATAAAAATGTGAAGTCTCATCTCATGTACCTGTAATTTCACCAGCGGCACCCATACCCGGAAACAAAAACTGGAACACAGTAATGTGAACATTACTGCTTGGCGGTAGAAATAAGTGTAGAGACAGCACTTCCCTAGAAGAACTCACACAAAGAGTTCTGCTGCTACTATGGACAGTGTTTTGGATGCCTCTCAACTCTTCAACTTCGTGCGAATAAAGTATAAACACTAAATTAAAATAATAAATACCAGTTCAGTGTGACTCGGATTTGCACCGAACTGAATGGTAAAATAACGGTATTCTTTTTGTAAATAGGAGCAACACATTTAAAATAATTAATGTTGGTGCGGAACACTTACTCGTGTTGTATAGTCTACATTGCGTTCTGTCGGTAATGTGTCACGACACTGAAAACATAAAATTTAAATGGTAGGTACCATGTTTTATCAACGTAGTAACGTTGCGGGAAATAAACTGCCAGTATTATGTTATTTTGATCGTTATTTTTGCTCTAATAGACCCAGTCTGTGATTTATAAATATGAGTTCAACTCTCGGCAGTTCTAAGAACAGAATAGCTTTGAGTTTTAGATGCCTCTGTCACGATGTTATCTATACAGTATTTTAACTCTGCTCTGTCGTTGAAATAACTACCTACAGCCGCACTGTACGTAAACATGCAATAGGGCTACCCGCCTCCAGTATTTTAATTACATTTGCCTCGTTGTGTTTCCATTTAGTTTTGTGATTGTAAATATACTTTTTTTTTATATAAACAAATAATTTTTTTTGTGAAATGAACAGGAAGTGTTCACTAAAAATGTGTGTTGCTTTTTGACTAGTAGGTAGATTTAATTAAAAAAAAAATTAATTAAACATGTTTATATTTGAATAAAAAATCAGTCTTAAAAATTTGCGACCGAAAAATATTTGTGCGAGGTACTAAATGCTTTATTATTAAATTTTAAAGTATAAAAATGCGCATTCTAATATATAGCTTATAACTACTTATTTCACTCGTGTCAATCACTTTCTTTACTCTATTATTTTTTTAATAACCGAGACTTTTTTTCTCGGGTGATTAAAGGAAATACTTGTCCATTAAAAAGACACATATTATGTACCGTCAACTATGTAGACTATAAAATAATGTTACCTACAAGTAAGTTAAATTATTTTATAAGTAGTAATAAATTATTATTTAATATTACCTTTCAGTTTCCAGGTTATCTAAAAAAAGTTATCTCTGGATGCGTTTTTGACGAATTCATGCAACCAAAAGCAGCACAATATATCCTACTCGTCATATTAAATATGTAATATGTACATAAACTTATTTATAGTGAAAATATCGAGCGGTTATTGTTAAAAATAACACACCGTGCATTCGTCACTGCGGCACAGTCGCGACTGTTTGAGTCTGTCTGCGTACCGAGCGCAGGCCGAGATCGAGGCGCGTAGGTATAGCTCGTGATTCGTCCGTTTATATGAAGTTGAAATACTGTATAGATAACATTACCGTACCTCTGTAGGTATTTAAAGGCGTGGTATTATGTATTGCAGCGATCTGTTTAACCAATATCATATTCGTTAGTGAAAGTCAATTAAAATCGAAAGATGACCATACAGTTTTTTTAATATTGTATGAAACGAATAATACGTAGGTTAGAAGATCAGGGTTGCGTTCAAGGAAGGCAATAAGCATATGTGAACATACATAGTTTGACCACTCCATTCTACCATAATTAGTGCCGAATAAAATTCAGTCATTACCCAACATATGCTAACGTTTTCATTGTGTCATACTTTGAAGAAATCCACTCATTCTTATTATTTAACTGTAGTCGAATGGGGACACAACTACCTCCATAGGTCAGTGTGAGTTGACCTACCCTACTACAATTTTTATTAGCTTAAAACTGGTTTACATACGACGCAACTCAACAATTATTATGTCGTAATTTTTGCATTAATTCATAGACTAGCGTCCTGTATTCGGTTGATATGGAATTAGTTTTTAAAATCCAGAAAAGATGTATTCGCGTTATAAATAAGGCCTGGTTTCTGGATAGCTGCACACCACTTTTTAAAGCTTGTAAAATTCTTCCGCTGCCTTGCATGTACATCAAAGATATTTGTTTGTTTACCAAAGCTCATCCAGAATGTTTTATTAAACGTAGTGACGTCATTATTAGACAAAAAAGATCACAATATGAACATTTATTATACCAACCTCCGTGCCGCAGAGTCATTTATAAAAAAAATGTAAATAATATGTGTATTTCAATTTATAATAATTTACCAAATAAGATGAAAATGTTAGAAGGTAAAAGTTTTAAAAAAACAATTATGTGATTGGCTCTTAACCAAATGTTTTTATAGTATTAGGGAATATTTAAATTATAATTTCAAAAATGAATTTTAACATTTGCACGTCTGCTTGCAGGCTGAATTCTGTACCTACTTGACAAATTAAAAAATCTTGTTCATGTAAGGATTTGTACTGTATTCTCGCAAATAAAATATTGATTTGATTTGATTTGATTTGTAAAAGTAAAACATGAGAAAATTTACTTTTCTACTAGCATCTGATCAAAAGAAGTGATTTTTCAATACATAGCCGAATAATCATCGTCCTCCGTCGGGGCGAATTCGCGAGTAGTCGTGAATATGAGGCGAGTCGATGTTGCGACGTTGTTACGGTGCCTTGCCGAGACGATACGTCTGCGTTGTCCTTTAGCGAATTGTGTAAATATCGAGGTCGATAGATGATCAGCTTAGATTTTACGTGAACGCTATCATAATTAATCAGTGTGTGTGGTAATTTAGCACATGATATATAATGATGGGTTCTAATAGTTTATACCCATCATTGCGTATCTGTACAAGCTAGTTAACTGTTGCACTCATTTAGCCATGACGCAGGAAGTGCCGACATATTTTGCACTTACAACATGCGGGAGCCGTGTTTAATTGCTCTAAAGAATTTACTATTGTATGTACTATGAAGGTAATGTCTTACGTTCCCAGCTTGGGAATATTAGTGTTTCATACCCTTCTGTTGGATGTCGTTAAAACTGTTGAGGGATGCGCCAAATGATATGTATTGATAATAGCGGCATAACTACCACACACGTTGATGTTATAGCCGGGTGAGGCTCCTTGTCATCGTAACGTCCTTATTACCCAAGAAATAAGTTTTAAACTAGCAACGACAGCATTTCCAAGGAGCTTGGACGCCAGTCAGGTAGACAACCATATAACCAAAGTCATCTATTTTTACGTCATTGTGTTGTCCTAATAATTGATTGTGGAAACATATTTTGAAAAAAAAAATAACAAATAATTAAAAAATAAATAACACCACTTTTTTTTATTACCAGCGCTATGATTTTATTGAACAAATACTACGAACTATATACAACACTACAGCTACTACAATAAAAGTTCTTATTAACCTACAACTAATCGCAGACTCACAGGCGGCCCGAATGCTCCAGACCACTACCAATTGGCGTACCCATCTAGTTGGGTAGTATTGAATATTATTTTTATATGGTTGCAATGTTTCTTATACCGTTTTTCAAAACCATATTATATTTAAAAAAAAATAAAAAATTGTATTGCCTAATTTCGTTTTTTAAATCGTGTGCATTAATCAGACCCTTGAAAACTTAAAAAAGAAAAATCTATAATTATTAGAGCAAACTGAATTTAAAATATAATATTTATTCTTATGGTAATTTTATTCGACCAAAGACATACCGCTTGGGTCCCATCCATGTACCTATCTTAGCGAGATACTGTATCGACAATAAAAAAATTGCTAGAGACGATATTAAAAAGTGTTATTGTGACTTATAGTGACTTTTTTCAGACAAAAGTAGATTTCCTTCATCAATTATTTATTATTTTTCATAGTATAGTATGGAGAGCATTTTACATTATACAACATAGGCTATATTCATAGTAAGTTAGAGTGGGGAAGTAAAATCAACTATGCCGCTAAATTTACATGCCAAATGACGAAAAACTGGAACAAACGCAGAGTTGTTAAATTATGAAAGAAAGAATTAGATATATGTATATAAGTAAGTTATACTCTTTGTTATTTCTGTATTTATAAATAATAATATAGAAATAATAAAGAGAGAACGAAAAACGTTTCATTTGACCGAACATAAGCATACCTACATTATAATAAAAACATAGTTCAAAGGTTGATGTTAAAAAGTCTCCGCACAATGTGATTGTTTTCCTCGGGCGAACCACCCATTTCATCGGAGTCGATTTCAGACGTTGATTTTGAGGCAAAGCCTTTCATGTGACGTTATACTCGTAATTGCTTGGCCTACCGGTATAATTTGTTGAACAAAAGAAAACAGACGGGGAACAAGATTAAACAAACAAAACTTACACAAATATTTTTCTTAAATAAAAGTATAATTAAGTGTTGATGTAGTTTTGATAATAATAAATATATGAATCCAAAATCTATATTAATACCGTGTCTTATCTATGAGATATATTTTAACTTTCGGTCTTAATCATTTTTTTCTTATTTATGGGTGGCAGCAGATTATTCCAGAATTTTGTCGCCACATAATGGAATCTACCTTACGCGGTAATGTGTTATAGACGGTTGAAGAGATCCATGTCTGAACACTGGCTATTATCAAATAGAGGTTATTCTAAAGATATAAAAGATTCACTCCAAAAAGAAGGCAAGCCAGATTACGTTTTCAGACTTAATGTTCAAGGTGTAATGTCTTTTCAAGACCGGTTTGACATGACAACGAATAGAAATTGAAAAGCAAAACCTAGCGCTCTCATTTTGCACAAAGGTTCACGCAGATTAATGTCCTCATTAATCTGCATGTATGTGTTTGTAACGGAAAATACAACAAAAGTTCAATCACGATGGCGGCTACGGCCTTTTGTTTGTCCAATAAGCGCGAAAATTAGAGAAAATTTGACATAAGTGGGTAAAAAATAAATAAATAAAGTCCAATTTTTTAATTTTTGACACAGATTTTTTAGGAGTTTTAGGTCACATTTAAGCGCAAGTTTTACGTGAAAATTAATTATCGTTGAGGAGGAGTTCCAAAAAACTAATTCAAAATACAGCTGCATTAAGATTTTTTTAAATCTATTTACCACCACGGATTTGTTGCCAAAATGTACGTTCATAGTCTGTGTCTTATCTGAATTCAAACAATGATCCTCTGAAAAAGAGTTAATCTTGAAAGTGACCAAAATCAGGGAATCGCCCTCTCAACGTTTAATTCGAGATCTCAGCCTAGATCCTGGCTGATTACGTAATTATTCACAAGAGAAGGTCGCGTTTTGTACAAAGTTTTAATTCATGATTGATGATTTCACTTTAAAGCCTGTTAGTTTTGTACAGCAGTCACCACCTGCTTCTCGAACCTCAGGTAAACAATCATGATAATACCTTAAAAGATTACGTATCATAACTAAATCGGCACCCAGCTGGGACTCACACAGGCTATATTGTAGCCCTATCCGGTAAATATAACGTGAGTCCCAGTCGGGAGCATATTTAGTTATAAGATTACGTATGTTTGTAGTCTGTTTCTTACACTCGTTCGATTAGTTAGCTCATCCATAATCGAAATATCTACAATTTCGTGTAGTATGATGGATTGTTTATTGCCTTATGTCATAAATTTGGTTTTATGTGGGTTATGCAGAAGACAATTTGCGTTAGACCAGGAAGCAATTCCAGGCATGTCATCATTTATTTTTATTGCAATATCTAGGTCTTTCGATTATAACGTTTATATATTATACATCTGTATGTCATCTGCATAACTTTATTGCATGTAAATACCTAATTAATGTGTTTCACGATGTCTACTCTATAGAGATACAAAATATCGTATAAGCTGCTACGGTTTAATGTTTTCGAGACGTGAATGGGGCGTTAAGAATGGTACAAATGCAAAATTATCAGCTCGTTACCAGTGGGTTCAAAAATCACACAAACTACTTGTAGACTAAGGTTTTATTAGCGCGCTCTGCAACTAGGCGGATACATCAATTGCCTCATCTGATATGCGTAAAAAAATGGATAAAATAATACTTTTTAGGGTTCCGTACCCAAAGGGTAAAAACGGGACGGGAGTAATAGTACTGAGACTTCGTTGTTCGTCCGTCTGTCAGCAGGCTGTATCTCAAGAACGGTGATAGCTAGACAGTTGAAATATTCACAGGTGATGTATTTCTGTTGCCGCTATAACAAAACATACAAATGGGATTCGGACTCGCGCACGTTAAAACAATGAAGTCTAATGTTGTTCATCTAATGATACGGAACCCTTCGTGCATGAGTCCGACTCGCTCTTGGCCGATTTTTTAGAGATGCGATGAGAATGACAACAAAGTAAACAATACAAATGTTAAATAAGGTCAAAGTAAAATCATTTGTTTTCTTGTAAGTTTTCAAGTAATTTTATTCAATCGTTTTCGAGACAATTTTACATTTTTGGCAAAAAGTTGACAAAACCCGATTGTTGCATTTTGTTTTTCTAGGGGATATGGAATTCTTTTCAGTTTTTTTTTAGCAGCAAAGGCTAACCTTTGACCAATATCTCACCTGATGGTAAGTGATGATGTGGTCGAAGATGTTGTTCAGGCTAACCTAGAATTACTGGCTCTCAAGGACAGCTGCCGGAACACACCGTTAGGTGCTTGGCGACAGATTTTCAACTTGAGGGTGGTAGCTAGCCAGGCGGGCATTCGCAAAGTGCCCTACCACCATGCAACTTTACTTATTAGTACTTATTAATTTGACAGTTTTATTTTTGACAGTTGTTCTTGCGATTGTTAATAATATTTTTTAATTGAGTAGTGACTCAAATCTCTAATGCGGTATCGTTCATGTATTTACTGTATACCTAACTCGCTAGGCTAAATAGTTTTTTATTTTGTCAATTTATTCTCATCCAATTGCTGTTAACCTCGCTTTCAACATACCTACTTATTGGCTAATACTTTATAATATGTAATGATGAAACAATTTAATTTCGGTTCTTACAGTTAGTTCACTGGATAACTGCTGTAGCAACTTATAATTTCAGGAGATTGGGAAATTGATGTAGAAATAGTTATATTTGATTGTTAGGCATATCCTACCCAATTCAACTTGTGTTATAGCAGCAGACATTAGCGAAGGGTATTGCTATGCCACCAAGAAAAATTACTTTATTTTTTGAGTCCAATCTTTATAAGTAAACTAGTAGCCCTCCCCGGCTTAGCACGGGTAGTTGCGACTATAAATGAAAATATTAGCTATCCTATCTTTCAATTTGGATTAAGTAACAAACGGTGTGCAAATCAAATTTAAAATCAGTGCAGTAGTTTAGGAGTCCATCGCGGACAAACATCGGGACACGTAATCAGTACTAATATTATAAATGCGGAAGTAACTCTGTCTGTCTGTTACGCTTTCACGCCAAAATTACTGACCGATTTGAATGAAATTTGGTAAAGAAATAGTTTGAGCCCAAAGAGAGTTTTTATCCAACTGCGCAAAAAGAGGTTAATGTTTTTGTGCGATAACCGACATACGCGCGGGCGGAGCTGCGCCCGGAAAGCTAGTTTTTATATATATAAGGTTTTAATCACGGATTTACTCCCTTCCTAAATCCGTGGTTTTAATACAGTATTTACACTGACTTTTTTTTACCGGCGGTATGCCTTTATTAAACAAAATACTATGAACTATATACAACACTACAGCTACCACAATAAAGGCACTTAGACAACCTACAAGTCATAGCAGACTAATAGGCAGTCCAAATGCTTCAGCCCACTCCCAGTTGGCAGCGTTGCAATTCAACGGGGCAACACTGACTTAATTCTTACTATATAATAAAACTGTATTCTGTTAAAATTGCACTCGTGTATTATATACCTAACTAGAGAAATGGCTAGAGTAAAATAAGTAAGCTAGTGAGCTAGAGTAATAGAAGGTACGAAATAATCTTAAAACTAAAAAAAAAATAAGGTTGGATGATCCAGAAAACAATTGCCTACTGGTCATACATAAAAAAATATAAGCGTCGATTCCAGAACCTTCATCTTTTTTGGAAGTCGTATAGATTTTATTCGTGATACGAGTATGCTCAGTTCTAGCTGTACAATAAACTATGTTATTACTAAAATTTCATAACTTGAGAATAGAGTTATTTTCACGATTTACTTATTGTACCATTATGTTGCAATCAGAACCATACCTACTTATGAATATAAATTAGGTGCTTAAGCAGTTTGCTGTTTGATATTTATCTTGTTTAACGTTTGCACGATTGCTTGTTACCAGAAATCTACTTGTATTTAAAATATAGTAATTGTAAATTTTGAAATTTTTGGGCCACAAATAGGCGTAAGTAGTATGTTACGAGTAATACGAAAAAGCTATATTTGTGAAAATATCAGCTTTATCAACAGCCATATTTTTCCCTGTTGAATTAATGTATCACCACAGGTATCACGAAGGGGCTCAATTTTACAAATGATAATGGTTAGCGCACACTCGACATTGTACTGATATCGCATAATATCAAACCGTTGGGGGGTATTCTTTGTATGGAACTCCACACTACGTCGCAACGTCGCGTTGTACACTAAGCAACGCTCACAACAACGCTGGGCAATAAATAGCACATGAATAAATAACCGTAGGTACCTACAGATGGAAACTTCCAAATTCAAAAATCCTTACCTTTTTTCATAGGGCTGTAACTCAGTGAACTGTGAGTTGGAATTCAATTGTGACTAAAAAATTTTACATGTCTTGTCATTTTGACATCGTTCATGTGGCTTGCGCCTGGTCGTGAGAATGAAACGGCGTAGTAACGGTTCCGTTGCAATAGATCCATGTTGTCCTTAATTCTGTGTAAATTAAGTATGGTTTTAAGATTCTGCATTGTCGCATGTTAGATATACATTGCGTTTACAGAAGTAAACAATAAGGAAATAAAAACAGATTAACATTTGAATTGGTGAATTGACGAATTATGGCCTTGCAAATACCTTTCCGTCGTCGTGATGTAACGCGGAATATTACAAACTAGTTATTTTTTCAACTAGTAGTATATTATAAAATGTATTTATTTCTTTTTTTTTATAGAAATCCTTTCGCTCAAAAAATGTTACTCATTATGTATGATCGTAGATAGTGGATAACACACTTAGAATTTGAACTGTCCTTATTGTTGCGTTGGAAGTTAGATGATTTATTTTCTACATGAGGGTAGTATGCAAATGCTTTACCACCATATACTTCTGTACGTACTTGATACTACATTTCGTACACGTTTCTTCAACGAAAAGAAACTATACCTTCAATAGCTTTTTAGAGCCTGCCAAATTAAGACATTATTTATATGAATTGTATCCAATACTTAGTCAGTAAATATATATTTTAATAATCATCACAGTATGATTCTTTGTCAGATGTTAAATGTTTTACGAGAATTCACGTCACAGTCATTTTGTTCCGGCACGTATATGCATTATATACATATAATAAAAACGAGTTTTTTTAAATAGAAGTAAACAATACAACTCTTTGATATAATAAATAAAAATGGCGCATACATACTATAATATTATTATTCTTATAAACCTACAATGAAAGTATATTAATTACTAAAAATACATGAAAAAAATTTTTTTTTCAAAAAATAAAGCAAATTATAATAAAAATAAGTGTTCATTTAGATTTTTAGATATTACTTTAATTTAATTTTATCCAAGAATATATATGTACAATTTCTATTAATTTGATTATTAATCCGTGAACTTTTATTTCACTGCTTCGAACAGCCTGCATTCGTGCGTTCTTAATTTTTTTTTAGTTTTCGCACCACTTCTGTAATCGCCTGCAAGGACAATGTCCATGTTCCCAATTCAAACTCTTTTCTGTATTCTATACCTAAAACTCTACAACGGGAAAAGACCTACTTTGCTCCCTCTTACACATGTAATTAATCATTGCTTTATAAATAGATGGGATGAGAAATTATTAACTTGGTGACTGTTTCACATTGCGTCGATGATGAAATTCTTGAATTACATTGTATTACCGAGGTTTGATCGGTAAATCACCGACGCTATCATTTTATAGTTTCCTTTAATTAAGGCAATGATGATTAAACTGCCTTATTTTGCCGCAATTAACTAGAACTGAACAGTGTCGATTTACTAATTAGCCATCAATGTTGCAACTTTTACACCTTAATTTAGTACTACACATATATCCTTATTAAGACCATTTAAATCCTTAGTAAATACATCTACAGGTAAGTTCAAATCCACATATGGTACGGTTTATGGCACAGGTATGAGTTCAGCTTGTTTAAAGTGGAACAATTCACGTAAGGCCATTTAAAAAAAATTGCATTTGACATACCACGTAGCTTAATATGCGATGCGAGTTATTATTTTGTAATAATGATAATATCTGCGAATAATACGTTTTTCGGTATTTGCGGGAACAAAAACATTCTTATGAAACCATGCCAAATCCATATCTAAATAAACTTAATTTAGATATGGATTTGGGTTATATATTCAAAATGAACAATATTTTTTATGTATTATTATTAAATTCCTTATGAAAAGCTCGCATTTTGGACTGAATAATTTTATTAACGTGTTTTGCTTGATTTTCGTACTTTGCAAAAATGCTTGTTGTTGATCACAAGCATTTTTGCAATTTGGAGACTTTATGGTCCTTAAATCTGAGCAATGCCCTATTCAAAGCTACCAAAGAGGATATAATTACCTCACATAAGCTACTTTCATTGCTTTCTAAGCGTATGTTTTATTATAATATTCATTAAAGATATACAAGTACAGATAAGGATTTATTAAAAGTGAAAGGTAGCGCTTTGTGGCAAAGGAGACAACCTCAGCTGATACAATCCTGAACTCACGCAAATCTAGTGTAGGAACCGGAATAGCTCTGCTTTCATAGCAATACAATTTGTACGAAAAGGGAAAGTAAAATAGTTATTATGCTAATTTAAAGAGATGGTTGAACCAAGGATTACATATTTGGTTGTTAAATTATTATACAATGAAAGGATTTTTAACACTTTTAACATGTCTTTGACTTTCACGTTTAGAATAATGTTTTTGTAGTTAATTAATCATCTTGAGAATCAAAAAGTCAAATTCATTAGGATGTGAATTATTTTGAGTCTAAACAATACGTCAATAATAGTCAAATATCCGATCATTTTCAGCTGTTTTATCTATGGTATAGTGTAGTGGTGAACTTTATTGCCTTCTGCAGTATCAGCCAGTAGTGTCAGTGGTAATAATTGTGAACGGCCCAAAATCTTACCTCCTCTCTGAACTGCCGTCCGTTTTCATGAAGTAAACTTTTCTTGGGGGTCCCTTGTTTAACTTTTTACTTTGCAACAGAGCTGTCAAATGTCATCTATTGTCGTTTATGTTGTTGACTTCCACCTATTGTAATTGTGATTCTCGGGTATAAAAATTATAGTGATAAGAGGATTGCTATTTCATTACTCAAGTAATAAATCAGTCTTCAAACACTTTGTGGTGTGTACAATTATATTATTATTATATATTATTACATATTTACAACAAATATCTCCTATTGGTACGGAACCCAAAGTGTGCAAGTTCTTCTTTTAGCTTATTTTCATCTACCGACTTCCATAAATTCAGAACGTAGAATGCTACTGAAAATGTATTCTCAAAACAACCCAAGAATTGTCCTACCCGGATATCGAGCCCTGGATAATTTCAAAGCAGCGATTTCAGCCATTCAATAACGAGGTAGTTATAGTTATAAAAAAATTGCTCATTAGTTTAGTTAGACAATAACACGTTACAACATCACGTTTTACGATCGCGGATGCAAAAAATTAATTGAATAGTTCAAATGTAACTGAAGCGTTTAGTATCTCCGAGGTCATTTTGCTATTTGAAAGGGTGTGGCTGCGTGTTCATTGGCTTATACAAGTACCAACATAACTCGTACGCACCATTGTGGGTTGTAAGCGACCTAGTAAGAAACTATGTCACGTAGATCTAAACTGTTAATAAGTCTATTGATAGTCGTTGTAATTACTAACTCGAAGATAACTATCGATAAGTACCTTGGTCGATTTTATTTGATTTGCTTCGCCACAAAAGGGTTGGCTAATTTGTGTACCGATTTGGTATCGATAACATATTCTATTACGCCAACAATTTTTTAACACATTCCATTTTTGTTTGAATAATAATAAACAAAATGTATATCATTAAGAAACAATATTATATATAATACTTGTATACTTTTACAATATAAATAATAATATAATTTTAACAATATAATATACTTTGTAAATACAAAATAATGGTGTCACCATAACAAAAATTTTAGTCACGTTTTGCAAAAAATATACATATATTAATAGATATCGTATAGTTTAAATAAAATAGGTGTGAAAAGAGGACGAAAATTATCACACTCATATTTTTTTTTATTGCTTATTGGCTAGTTTTTGACAACTATCTCACCTAATGGAGTGATGATGGGTTAGAGGGCTAGAATTACTAGCTCTCAAGTATAGCTGACAGAAAACACCGTTACGTGCTTGGCGACATCTCTTCTCACGGAAAGTCTCAATAGTGATGCACACGTTTACTGGTTGTTTACTTCGTTTCAATTTGGTGTGGTAGCTTAATTAATTAATGTGATGTATAATTCTAATATTATTCACTGAACTTTTTTAATAAAAAGCGTTTTCAATTTGCACGATAAACTTGTTTTATCATAAAAATGGCGGAGTATGCGAAATTCACCACGGTGTACAATTCTTTTTCTCCTATTTATTTCTCTTATTAATCATCATCACATCAACGTAACGTTCACCGTTGAACGAGGTCTTCCCCCATTGGGGGGATTTGCCATAATCCCCACGCTTGGCAGGCGTCTTGGGGATCGCAGTAGAAGTTGTCAGTTCTTCAGAATGCACTGCTTCCCACCTTCCGGTATTTTTCCGTTAGTCGCCTCTTACGACACCCATGGGAAGAAATGGGGCGGTGAATTTTATGTCCATAGGATGTTTAATCGTAAGCTTTAAAAATCTTACGCTATGGATCAGGTATAACTAGCAGTATAACACATAAAATTTGCCTACAAAAAATAAAGAAGATGCTATATTTAAGATATTAGATGCTACAATGATATAGTTTTTGTTCCCTTGGTTAATTTGTATCATAAATAAACAAATTTCATGGATTTTTGGACATTTTCGTGGAACTATTGTGCTTTCACTAAATAAGTATATAACAGTGTAAAATACTTGATACTACAGCTACTGCAACGCAAACTGTAGAATTATTTACCATTACCGGAATTGTCAGCCTAAAAGCCAACAACCACTTAGATTGCTATCAGAATTGGCCCGTTACATTTCAAAGCTGGTATCAAATAAGTGCGTGCTTTTGATCTATCATGATAAGTTATGGCTTATTTGACGTAAAATGTTGTTTGTTAATAGATTACTGTCTGTTAGGGCATATCGGTAATGCAAAGAATAAATGATGTAATTCACCAAAAGATACATTTATATAAGAGCAAAAATCCCTTCTTATTTATCTTGTTGTGGCTTTTATCGTTGTTTGACCATATTCTGCTAATGTCAAAGTATGACCAGTGTATGTTTATTCAAATAAGTTTGGTATAAGCAAGTAGGTAATCATATAATGGCTTAGAGACCTATAGAGATAAAATGACTTAATAGGTTAATAGTTCACAGAAAAGTTAAACATTAACAAAGATCCTTTAAATTTACTCTACATAAACACGTAACATTCGGTGCTTCGTGCAAAGTTATACAGTCACTTTGTTTTTTCCTAAAGTTCACAGCAATTAAAATAAGACCTCAATAACGCTGTTAAACCTTACCACAGAATAAAATGGCCCTTACGCACCTACAAAGTACGCAATACTTTCATATAATTTTCAAGAGTTGTTGTGTAAATTATTTTTGTTCAGTATATCTGCTGTATGTAAAAAAAAAACAAATTTTGTGACGGCGACGATGTACGAGTAGATAAGTGGCCTAGCAAACGAATTATGAACTTTTTTAATATTAGAAACTAATGGCGTTATTTGTTTTATTCTGATTTTAACAATGTTTTTTGGCGCAGGCGTGATGCGTCAGCATTTATGCTTTTCAGTGTACATCTTGTATTACTTAACTGAACCATTATTAAACAAAATTTCCTAATGATTCCAGGTGCGCAGCGTGTACTTCCCTCGGGAACTGCTGCGGCCGAGCTCGCTGCTCACCAACCTGGTGCTGGACGATACGCGCTCCACATCGCGTCTCTCAGCTACTTGCGACCATATCTTTGCTTACATCAGTGACACCGTTGCACCAGGTATTGAACTAAACTCCATAAAAAAAAATTAACCAAAAAACGGAACCGACTTCAACACTCAAAAGTATGAAATATCTTGTTGAAGTCAGTACCTATTATCACAATATTTTGCGAATGGTACCGACTTCAACATGTTATTTCACACTTTTGAGTGATAAAGTCGTTTCCATTTTTAGCTAAACTTTTTTTTCAAGACCATTGATACTTACGGGATTCATAGTCATTCACTGTCAACGAATATAAAACAGACGAATTGAGAACCTTCTCTTTTTTTCAAACTATGCCATCTACTAGTATATATATGGTGGTAGGGCATTTTGCGAATGCTTACATGGCTCATGTAGAAAATCTGTCAACAAGCAACAGCGGTTAATACCAGCACCTGTCCTTGAAAACCACTTGTCATTTAAGGTTAAGAATGTTTACTATAGTAACGAAAGTATGAAAGTATGAAAAGAATATTTGAAACAAATAATAAATAAATATTTTGTAAAACACTTAAAAAATATGCAAAGTGACTATTCCGCCTAAATTTACTGCTAAGTCTAACTAGACATCAGAATTCAGAAACACTATGTTACTCAGGACAATTTTAGACGCATTTTGTTTCAATGTACAAAGCATCTTCTCTCTCTTCTGGAGACCTTGATTCTTCGAGTTGTTGTGTGGACCTATTCAGTTGTCTTAAAAAAAAACAACTTATGGACACACACACATTTATTTTATTTGAAAAAATAAAATTTATAATTTACCCGTTGACTTACAAGTTCCCGCAACTCACTTTTGCTACTAATTTGGGCAGAGGTTCCACCTGAAGGGTATACTGGTACTGAGTCTGGTGACTCCTGGAGTTATCACAATAAATCTGAGCACTTAATTTTGGAAGCCACCATTTATATAGATAAAAATACTGCTGACAACGCGTAAATAGGTTTGTGAGAGATTCGGGCCTAGGTCAGCAATATATTAGGTGTAACAGAGCGCATAATCGATTGTGATTAGATAGGATAATTTTGTGTGGTATTTCCAAATATCAATTCAATGTTTTCTTAAAAGAAAAAAAACGAAGAGTAAGTAGGTATTTAAAGCATTCTGATCAGTGATTTGTAGACTATGATTAATAAGACAAAGGTTCCAAGGCAAAGTAAGGTTAATTGTATTTGAGTATGATTAAATGTTCTAGGGTACGAGTAGACTTATTTAAGGATTGATGAATAACAAATTATTTTGTTGTTATTCAGAAAAATCTGTAGCTAGTTACTTCCTTTGTATTTAAATAGTATTATTTAAATATTACCTATATTCTTATCCAAGGTATACTTACCAATTCTTGAACCCGACTTCACCCGAGACATACATAAACACGCGAGTCCCGCTTGCAGTTCGAGTGTTAAACTGATTTCTTACACCAGATTTTTACTCATCATGTATGCCAGGAAATAAAAATACACAGATTTCAATAAAATAATCCACATATTTCACAGAGATTTCACTAACTTTTCAGATCTTTTCAGACTTGACAATAAGTATCTTCTTTTGAAATCATAATTTTACCGATTGTCAAATCTAAATCGTCGTCGCATAAACTGAGTATAATTTTTAGCTACAAATATTCTCGCAAGGATTTCAAGAATATCTTAATCTCACATAAATTTACAATATAGGTACCTACATTATGTACAGGGTACTTGTCCGGAAATCACCTCGTTGAATTTATAAATTCACGCGAGGCCGTTCGATAAACATGTAATAGTTTAGTTGACAGTTGAATATGTGACGCGATGCAAAGCAGGGTAAAGATTTTCACCAGTCAGGTGAATGGTAGTCAGTTATCATTTGAGAGTCCATTTATTGTATAATTTGTCATATTTCTTTTATTCTTTGTCATATTTTTTCATTCTTTGTAAAAGAAATACATTCATCATAAAACATTTATTTATATTGAATGTAAACCTTTTTGACGAGCGCGAATCGAAAATTATACATATATTGTATAATTTTAGTTTTTTTTCCTACTCATGGAGTTTATAGTAGAGGAAAAACGCACGCTGCTGTAAAAAATCTGAAAAATCAGTCTAAGTACTTGTATTTTACTGAATGCATGGAACGTCTCTCTCTTTTATTAGAAAAACATCATCATGTTATACAGTGAACCAATATAAAATATACTGAACACTTTGCTGTTTTGGATTTCTGACTATTTTTGGTTTTCTTACGACTTCCAAACTCCTTGGGTAGATTACACAATTACAATTTTACGAAAGGAAAATTTTTAAGACATGTGCGGAATTCGACCCCGTCCGTCCACGCCTTTAGCCGGGGTATGCTCTAACCAATTGAGCTAACATGACAATGAGTCATAACTATTTTTATTTCCTATCGTTCTTTAACCATCGTATTGGGATGGAGCGAAATCTATATTTCAACTTATGTTGTACTACAAACAAGACTAATTTAATAATTAGTTTTAAACTTGTTAATGATGAAGCAACCCTATAATTTTAATATTTTTATGTTTGCAATAACGCATGCTATGCGGATTATATAACAAATTTACGACAGGATTTTTTTAATGTTATTTGTTATCTCTATTGCACGCATAGGTAAGATTGTTTTAAAAATAAAACTATTTTATTGAGCAAGTACAGTTCGTACACTCCACGATAGTTCTCCATAGATTAATCAGTTCGCGGCGATCTTTTAGTTCAATATCGTCACACACTAATCATTGTAAATTGTTTTAAAACTTTATGTAATTTAAAATTAGCTGCGAGTATTTGTGTGCTAACATAGCTGTGAATAAATAAATTCATGTATCTAATCTCTCGTTATAAGTGTTATCTTTAGGGGCGTGTCTTTGTGTAATGTACATTATAATATTGCCAAAGTACGAATATTATATTAAGGAACCATCGAATTTTAAATGTACTTACCTCTATAGGATGATTTCATAACTCCCGGGGGCTAGAAAGTAGAACTTATCCCACGCATTCCAAGTTAAATATAACATTTACCGACCACGGAGTTTTAATTTACTTGTTTGAGTGCTATATAAAAATATAAGTTGCAAATGTTATAAATGATTCAATGTACCTATCTAGAATTTTAACCGTTCTGTTAAATTTCATGGAGATGACCAACAAATGTCATGATGCTTAAATGCTACCTTTTTTTTACTCGATCAAGTCATGCATTCTTCGAGTTCTTGCGTCACAATATTAGTTGGAAAGCAAAAAAACAACGCGTTAACATAATTAATGGTTTTTGCTTTAACTTTGACAGTTCATGTGTAACAAATCTGACATTTGACTAATTAAAACGTTAAGATTTAATATGGCTATAACTTCGCATACGATGACTGACACATTACACACTTGTTATCGAGCTATTGTTAAATGTGAACCATTTATAAAATGGCGTGTTTCTAATTGGCGTATATACGAGCATAGTGTTTAAGTAGTATGGTATAATTGTTATTTCATTTATTTCCTTCGATGCCTACGTATTAAAAACAATGTATTCATTGATTAGAAACCAATTTTCATCGATAACACTAATAGGAGGGGTTTTAAATATAAGGTTGCCGTTTACATGTACTGGTTAAGTGGGTGGTTAAATAAAAATTAAACCTGCATAGTGTCAGATCAGAGGGATTTTCAGTGGACATGTATAATTAGTACCTATATACACATTACCTACAGGTTCTTTTTGCCATTTTACCTTAAAAGCAACTTAATTATTGTCTCTAGCGATCACTTTACTAACGCTTACAGCAATGGTGGCACAGTGGTAACGTACATGGACTACATGGAATGCCGCGTAAGGGGGCCCAAGATTAGAATTCTGACTGTGGTTTGAACTTTATCGCGTAGAGGTAGCGCAATTTGCATTTGCAATAGCATACCTTCAAGCTGAAAATCTGCCGCGAATCATCCCGTTACAACACCACTTCATTATTAAGTTGAACTAAATAATGAGGCAACGTGTTAGGTGATCTGGAGGTCAGGGATTTAATTTAATCCCAGTGATATCCTTCCTATCACTGGGTCACATATTATGAGATAAATTAGCTAAGCAGAAATGTGTGTCCTCATATCAGATTTGCTTCTATTCATCTTCTCAGTATTTAGATAAACAAGATATCAAATACAAATCTAGTACTAAGTACCTGCTTGATAATACACCAATAAGATATACGAGTATGGCAATGTCATATATCTTCTGATTTCTATATTCGGTGCTGGTTTTGGTGCTGAGAGACACTAATCTCTGTTTCTTTCTGAATTCAAGGTATAATAGTATACGACGGGCGACGAGACAACGCATGGCGTGTGACTCACGCGTCCATGTACCCCGACCCCGACCTCGGAGAATACGACATTGGAGGAGAGAGGTTCACTCTCATGGACGGGATCGTTGGTTTGGCGCACTCCCCGGCTCAAGGCTTGCTGTACTACCAGCCGTTAGCTACAGACAGGTTAGTCACAGGTATATTCAATAAGACGTGTAGCGAGACAACGCGTTGCTATGTGACCTCGGGGAATAGGACATTGGAGGTTCTAGGAGGACATGGGAGAACCTCCAATGTCGTATTGGGTTGAAAAATATGTGGTAAAATATATATATTTATTTTTCTGATAGTAAATCATTATAAACATACGTTGATACAATGAATGACACGCTGTCAATCATTATTTTAAAAAATTATGATCAAAATTTGTATGGGATTTCACATCATTACAATGAAACTAATTTCCGTTTGGGCATTCGTAATTCTACATTGTCTTATATATGCGTTCTAGCCCTAACTAACGATGTAATGCGTCGTGCTTTAATCAGTGTCAATGTAACATCCAATTGACGCAGCAAATAATCCGATGCGTGAGGATGACCTGATGGAATGGCCCTTTACTTTAACTTCCATATGGGTGTGGGAGTAAGCTACATCTGCGGAGCATCTCAAGCGGCGTAAAATTAACCTCGGTAACCTTAGTTGTTACATTTTACGTAGAAACATTCGGTCGAAATCAGGAAGCCGTTGAATTTGTAAAAGTATCATAGCACTTGGGCTACGAGCGACCACAATGCTGGCACTTGGACTTAGCAAATTCGTACTGCATTCAGACAGGGCCATGCAGCTACCACGGCACGCTGCCAATCGGAAGTGGCTATATAAAGCATTTGAACTGCCTATAGGTACAACATGGCGATGATATTACACAAATTATCTACCTATAGGAAATACAACGTTAGCATAGTATATTTTCAATACAAATACCTTCGTAAATATTGTTAGGTATTATATTAGTACATAGAAATAAAAACTACCTTTCAATTTTGATTCCTAAAAATAAATTTTTAATCATTTAAATATTGTCTGATCTTGATAATTGAACGTTCTTGGTTTAAAGCTTAAGTAACCTTATTACTTAGGTAATTTGGATTTGTTTTCGTGTTTGTTTCCTATTTAATTACTGTAATTAATTCTGTTTCACATGACTAGGTATTCCGGATGCTTCATAAATCTCTTGTCATGTACGTGCAGCATGCTATTTGGACTAATATGGTAGGTAATTAATAATTGCATTACTAGGTCCTTTTCTTAGTTGTGAAATTACTGTGCGAAAGAGTTATAAGAACTCTTCTAGTGACGAGAGCAGAGCACGTTGACGCTGAAATGGTGATAGCAGGCGTGAGGTGACTTGTACGTCTATAATATATATAAACTATAATTATTAATTAATTAATTAATTAATTATAATTATAAATATCACAAAAAAATCTAACTGGTCCTCAAGGACAGATAATTATCGCTAAGCGCGATTCTTAAACAAATTAAGTTGGATTTTATTATGAATCTTCGTAGATTTTTTCATTTATATATATTTGTAATGATCCTAATCCATAATGCTTAATTTTCCACGAATACCTTTGCTTTGCTCCATCGATGAATGTTAACACCAAATATAAATATGGATATTGTTACTCTGACATAGATTTTTTCATTTATATATATTTGTAATGATCCTAATCCATAATGCTTAATTTTCCACGAATACCTTTGCTTTGCTCCATCGATGAATGTTAACACCAAATATAAATATGGATATTGTTACTCTGACATGACGGTGCCTAGTGGAAAACGTAGATGAGGCTGTAGCTTTAAATATTCATGGTGGATTGGAATCCATGTGGAGGTATCCAAAAATCCCACGCATTTAGGTAAAGTGGATGGTTTCTGATATGATGCTGATAGTAAATCCCATGTTGGGCACGATTAAGGATTAGGGTTGGGGTAAGGGTTTCGGTTTAGGAGATCTGGGGTTGGTGTTATGGTAGTAATTAAGAAAGTGAGATTAAGGGTAAGAATTAATATGAAATGGTGGTGCCAGGTTTCAGATTAGCAAAGAACGATAAAAAATCCGTCTTAAAGAATTGTGTGCGATGTTTTAATCAAATTTCCATATATATTTTGCATGGTGGTAGGTAATTTTACAACGCTCGCACGACATATAATGCTTCTCTCTGCCATGATGCCACCTGTACCAGCGTAATTTTGTTTAAATACACATTGTTAAACGATGTTTAAGAAATGTCCCAACGTTAGCAGTGACCGCGTTACTTATATTGTTATCTGTAACGCCATCGACACGGCATCCAACACGCATGGTGCTGAACTCGACTATGAGATCATTAACATCATTGAAGGGCTTCAGAGACGAAATCCCCCCCGTCTCACTCCGCTCTCCAACCTGTATGCATTGGAAAGACTGATCGAACGTTTCATGGTTGATTTGTGTACCAGAAACGAAATATATTAAACATTTCATCTGGAACACCCCTGTCCTCCATCACATAATACGAAACGAGATCGAAAGCTTTGGAGAGGTCCAGAAAACAGGCATGACCTGCGTTCCGTGTAATATTGGATAGCATGCTTGAGACTCGGAATTGCACTTTCAGTAGCCCGGGCCGAAACTCAAACTGTGTGTCATGTAGGTTCAAATACTTTTGTAAACAAGATCAAGCAAACTGTCCAATATTTTGGCTACAATAGTAGCAAGAGAGATTGGGCGATAATTACCCTTATCGGAAATGTCACCTGTCCTATTCTTCACTAAGATGAACCCCGCATATTTCAGACGTTGAACACTAAGCCCGTCGTGACCGGGAGATTTGCCCCTGCTCATCTTTTTTATTAGAACTTTAAAAAATCTGGCTAGATGTAAATTTTGTTAAAGGCTTCTCTCCCTCCAAACAGGGCCCAGAATTGGGCATTGCAGCGGGTGATGCACCCTAAAATGATTCATTTATATACTTGCGATCATCAAAGTCAAAGTCAAAGTCAAAATCATTTATTCAATTTAGGCATCTACGACGCTCTTATGAAGGTCAATTACAAATTTTAATATTGAAATATTCTACATTGTACTTCTCTGGTTCACTTCTCCCATCGATAGTTACTGAGAGCCCAGGTCTTACATCCAATTCCCCACCAATTCCAGAATTTTCCAAGGTTATTTTCAGCTCTCAGCTTTGCTAATTTATGCATTTTAATTTGGTCTTGCTTATTTATACACCATTTCAATGGGCTTTTAAAAATCTTCCGAGAATCGCTCTTATATTGTGCCACATGTAGTTATATATATGTGACACCCTATATATATATAGGCCATACTTGGAATCTAAGCTTGGCCTCTCGATGAGCTTCCTGCCGCATTGTCACTAAACATTTTAGTGAGAAACCTAGTTCGTCAAATTTAAGTTTGTACAGCATATCATATCTAACATCTAAGCATTAATATCCAATCATAATAAAAGAGGAGCAGCCGCAGAACTGCAAACTTAATTTCACCAGATAATATATGTTTAGTCCAATTTAACGGAGGGTGTCACATTATTCTAAACCACATATAACAACTTATATGTAAGTTGTCAAAATATAAGCACCCTATATCTGCTAAAACCTTTATAACGTCCATGCTCGTCGTTATCAGGCATCAAAGGTGTTAGAATAAGCAAGAACCCAGGTTTCACCAGATATTTTGGATCCCAGGCCTTAGAGATAAGCCTATACCCATTTACAGGGCACATTTCCGGGCTCCCGACTGTTACCTACTGTTTTTTTGTCAATAACACAATAGCCCGGGGAACGGATCTAGGACCTAACGATTCCAAAGCGATAATAGCTATAATAACTCAATATCCAAAACCACCAATTATCCTATTTAATTTCAGAATATTCAGCGTGTCTACAGCCGTGCTGGCGTCAGGCCCCCCTGCTGAAGGCACAGACTTGCCCGTGAACCTCGTTGGTCGCAAGTCTTCCCAAGGCTTGGGTATAGCGGTGGATCCTCGCGATGACACGATCATTTTCAGTCCAATGACCGAAACAGCTATTGCTGCCTGGAATCCGATCACTAACTCACACAAGTAAGTTTTCAGTTTAGATACCTACTTGTTTTGAAATCATTAATTTGGATTAATATATGAGAAGTTCCAAATAGTAGACAGTTCGCCGAGGAGTAGGTATAAATGTCAGAAATCGCACTACTAGACTACATTTTGAGAGAGAGAGAGATCAATACAAATTGAAAACTCTTACCTACCTATACTATAAACAAACAGTAGGTTCTTAAAGTGCCGTGATTCGACGAATAGGTCATATGAAGAGCAAAAAAATAAAACCAACCCACTGACACTATTGACTTTAATAATTATTTTAATTAAAGCAAAATACTATAGTTAGCTTAAATTTTGCGTGATAAAATTTCATATTATAAAATTAATGATATGATTGTAATATTGATAGGTACTTTAAGTTACATAAATGTTTTTTGAATAATGACCACCTACAGACGTGATGCAAATTTGTGCTCGTTTTACGGCATTTTGCTTTATGCTTGTGGTTTGTTTTGGTAAAAAATAGATCTCAAAAAGCCATCAGATCTGTCGATCTGGCCGGTTAGTTCAAATTGCCAAAATGGGAGATCAAAGGACTGAGAAATTAGCGTCTCAAAATCTTCATCGTTGCTCGAGCTGTATGACCAATTGTTTCAAATTCAGCAACTTCCGGCGAAAAACCTCATGATCAGCAAGCAGCAACGGGAAACGTTTGTTTAGTATGTTTACAGGTACTTACCGCGCCAATCTCGTACTCTTCAACTTCTTCACTGGTGTTTCTTTCAGGCTTGCTCTGATATTTCTTCTTCTAGTTTCCTAATATTTTTCATTCTAGTTACACAACACACTTATCGCAATATTAACTGAACATTTCTACCTCAATCAGTCTTCATTAAACCACTTCATTCGTTGCACGTCATTAAGGCTTACTAATGACGCCAGGTCTTATGATGGTCTATTAATTATTTTTAATCTTCATGGGTTCTTTAAGCTTATGGCGTGCCTCAGAGATCAAAGCCATTTTAATCATCCCGCATTTATCTCGATCATGTCCCGGTGTGTTGTAGTGATTTTGGATCTTTTAGTAAAGATAACGGAGCTAAAATCTTTTAACAAATGTAAAGGTATCTAGTAACGAAATGCATCTGTTAAAGACGGAGGTTACGGCTTAACATTGTACATGAGCTTGTTCCTCCACAATCCCAAAAAAAACAATGAAATCTGGATATGCCATCAATGCCACAGAACAAGGTATTATGGTATATTCAGTTTTCGTTCTGCTAGTTTTCAAACGTACCGCACTTCCCGCACTTCCCATTTTTGTGCGCTTATATTTCCAATCTGTTCTGGACTTTGGTTACATTTTGGATTGCAATTTTTCATTCTACCACGATGATTGACCTATATATACTAGACGCGACATCTCGAACGAGGATAGTCAACCGGTGCAAATATGTTGGCCGGCATACTCTCCCCCACATATACTAGACGCGACATCTCGAACGAGGATAGTCAACCGGTGCAAATATGTTGGCCGGCATACTCTCCCCCACATATACTAGACGCGACATCTCGAACGAGGATAGTCGACCGGTGCAAATATGTTGGCCGGCATACTCTCCCCCACATGTAGCTGGGCACACGTAAAAATTACACGCGCTTTACGTTCGAAAATTGTGTATTCAAAATACACAATTGATAATACACAATATTCGAACGTAAAGCGCGTGTAATTCTTACGAGTGCCCAGCTACATGTGGGGGAGAGTATGCCGGCCAACATATTTGCACCGGTCGACTATCCTCGTTCGAGATGTCGCGTCTAGTATATGTGGGGGAGAGTATGCCGGCCAACATATTTGCACCGGTTGACTATCCTCGTTCGAGATGTCGCGTCTAGTATATATAGGTCAATCATCGTGGTAGAATGAAAAATTGCAATCCAAAATGTAACACCGGTCGACTATCCTTGTTCGAGATGTCGCGTCTAGTATATATAGGTCAATGACCACGACGTGGTTGTTTCCTTTTGTTACACTACTTAATAGGTCAATGTTTATGTGGACTAATGAATTTTGTGCGTTTGTGAGTGTATTGATTCCACCATAATTTGTAAACGCCGGATCAGATTTCGAGGTATGTGGTATCGTTAGAATACTTACATCAGCCAGGTGACTTTCGCTATACATGTCTTGGCAAGGCAGTCGCAAATTTATCCAATTTTCAATATTTTCTTGGTTTAAAAAAATATCATTTTGCTATTGAATAGATTCAGGCGTTACTTTGCTGAACAGATATTTCAAAAATATTTTAAGAAAACATTAAATTAATATCTATTTTAATAAAACACTTATAAAATAAAGAAATATATCACTATTATATCACACTAGGAATTGTAGTGACAATACAAATTGTGAGATATATTTTATATTTTTTAAGTGTTTTATTAAAATATTAATTTAATGTTTTCTTAAAATGTTTAAAAAATATATGTCATTATTAAATATCCTTTGCCTTCCTTAGGCGACTTTTATTTCTATATCCTTATTCAGTCTCATTCTCATCCCTCATTTCTAACATTCAATCCACATAGCACATGTATTCTAAATTCTTTATCATGAACCATTTTTTTTAGGGTAACAAAGGGAGGTAACTTGAGTTGAGAGAACTCAATCCTCTGTAACAGCCGGATCGTCTACTGCTGAACACAGCCACCCCTATTAAGGGGGTATTTGGCATAATCCCCACGCTTGGCCGGCGTCTTGGGAATCGCAGTGTAAGTTGGCAGTTCTTTAGAAGGCGCTGCTGCCCAACTTCCAGTATTATTCCCTTAGTCGCCTCTCACGATACCCACGGGATGATATAGGGACGTGCAATTCTAACCCGGCACCCCACGGGGTACGAGAGAACTCAATAGTATTTTTTATTTCCATAAGCAGTAACCTCTATGTCTGTGCAGTACAGTAACCGATGCTGATTCAATCACTCGTAGTTAGGTTCTTCCAATTTTCAACGAATCCTATTTTATATTTTTGATGTAGAAAAGTCGATTTGCCTTGCATGTATAAAACTTGCATGTAATAAATAATGTTTTTCCTTTTATTTTTGTATTTTTTTATTTTTATTCCGTTCCACTTCATCTTCTGTAGGCATTCAGTTTGCATAGCATCCACTTTTTCTTTTACCATTCTAGTAATCATTCCTTCACTAATTCTTGCCCGTTAGTTAATACCTTAGTCGGCTCTTACGACCACCAATTGGGAAGACATGGTAAAGTATAGTACTGAAATTAGGGTTGAATGACATGGTAAAAGTTTAGCCTAATAGCTGTAAGGTTCTATGAATGTTCATCTGCTATCGTGGCGCACGGTTTATATGTGCGCCCTAATTGCTTCCATATGCGTGTTCTTGACTGTCTGCTGGGATGGGTAAAACAAACTACTACATTTCGGTAATGACCGTTAATTATTACGCCGTCAGAATTACATGTTAAGTTACAAAATGGTTACACTAATAAGGTGGGCTGAAGTACGGAAGGTCGGTACAAACGCGGGGGGCAACTGAGCACAAGATGGTACTTTTGCAATATCATCAAATTGCGCTCACGCTGCATGTCTCCCTACATTGTAATAAAATAATTATTTCAATAATATGTTGTTGTTGAACAGAGTGCTCGCACAAGACCCTGAGAAGCTGCAGTTCTGCGCGGAGGTGCGGTGGGCGGAGCGCGACAACGGCGCCGTGTGGGCGCTCTCCACGCGTTTCCACAAGTTCTTCCGCAGAGCTGTCTCCAAACACGAGGTATGACATTCACATAAACATTTGAAATTTGCTTAGCTGTTCTTAACCGATCAGCAAAGTCCGCCGCGGTCAAGAGTAGGATGGGTGACCGCTACTGACATTACTATTGAGCGCTTACGTGCTTCTGAGGGCACGTTAAGCCGTCGCTCCCGGTTGTTGTCTTTGAATGGCAGTCGTTAAAGCATGGTGGTAGGGCATTTTGCGAATGCCCGCCTGGCTAGCTACCACCCTCAAGTAGAAAATCTGTCGCCAAGCACCTTTCGGTGTGTTTCAGCAGCTGTCCTTGAGATAAATTCTAGGTTAGCCTGAACAACATCTTCGACGACATCATCACTTACCATCAGATGAGATAGTAGTCAAAGGCTAACATATAAGGCATAAAAAAAGAGTTATATGTGTGTAACCTCTCGAATTCACTTTCATTGCTCAGCCAAGTGGACAAAACTCGACTCGTAGTGGATGCTGACAACGCAACAAATTTGTGACTCAAGTTGTCAACTTATTGACTAATATTAAAGATACGCGATACTTATTAAAGTAAGCGTAGCGTTTAACTGGGTTACTGTACGTTTTATTCATAATTTCATTTTTTGTAATACATATTAATGCCAATAATCTATTATTATGTGAGGAAAACCATTGAACGAAGATAAGAATATCAAGTTAAAGTCCATTGTTACTTAGGATGGAAATACTTAGTAGTTATTTG
Organism: Plagodis dolabraria; assembly: GCA_963854805.1. NCBI lineage: Eukaryota > Metazoa > Arthropoda > Insecta > Lepidoptera > Geometridae > Plagodis > Plagodis dolabraria. The sequence goes on along the minus strand of OY978447.1, from coordinate 16,113,746 downwards.
TTATGCAAGGCTGCAAAGTTATCATTTGGCGCGAGTACTAGTATTGAATCTTTGGAAAGCGAAGGTTTCTAGGATTAAACCACGATTGAAGCCAGTGGTTCCGAAATATAATCCTGCGCGTATCGAAGGTTTCAAAGGTACAGAATCAAAATAAATTTGCTGCCGGACGAAACACAATTTTTCACTACAGCAGCGATCAAAATCATATTGCGTGCAAGAAAAACAGCTTAAATAATATATTAAAAAGGTAATATTAAAAACACTTTTTAATATTACCGCCAGTAATATTAATAAGTGTAAATTTCTATAACAAAATCAAAGTGAAATTGGTATATAATATTGAAGGTAAATTACATTTTATGGATTTCTATAAAGGTTCGAATATGAAAAAAAATATTTTAAAATAGACTTTACCACGTTGATTTCAAATGATATACAACACTTAACTCAGCGTGAGAGATGGAAAAAATATTGCAGTTAAACTAGATGGTAGACGTACCAACTGCGTGTCATTTATGATGGAGTGTACAAATTGTGTCTATAAGTGGCTTTGAGTTAAAAATATAATGCTCTCATAGTATGATTTTCTCGTTGATTTTAGTTTCCGTTATCTGCGTCGGCAAAACGAATAGTGTCGATTTTTCGTGAATGCAGAGGATCTCGTGTCTTGGCGCCCTCCGCTAACAGCGTTCAAAACTTCAAACTTTAGCCTCATATTCTGTTACGCGACCTTACCAAGTTACAACAGTTCCGTGCTTCGGAGGGCACATTAATCCGTTGGTCAGTCCCGGATGTAGTCTTAAAATGGCAGTCATCAAAGCGTGGTGGTAGGATTTACAAAAGCAAGCCTGGAAAGCTATGACTCTCAAGCGAAAAATCGGTTGCCAAAGCCTATTGGTTTATTCCTGCAGCTATGGCAGTTCCATTATAGCTTGAGCCTGTTTACCGTATCATAATTTACCATCATGTGAAATTGTGATCAAAGGCCAGCCTTACAAAAGAAAAAAATAAGGGCTAATGCAGAGTGATCAATATACGCTAACGTGTAAAAACTACAGCTCAATAAGGACGTTGGACCAACGTGAAAGATGGAAGCACTCATTGTAGTGCTCAGCACATGAACATCGCTGGTGGGCAAAAAATTGGTATAATGGAAGACTTTTGTGGTTCATATATGAAAAATGTATCGTAACGCTTTTTTAATCTTTCTGCAATTATGTTAACAGAAAACTAAATAAAATACCAAAGCATTAAATGAGCATAATTCAATAAAGGTCTAATATATTATATTGTATCCATAGATCAATAAACTGTCACATAAATAACAACTTATAATTGACTCTTAACATTATTGTTAATTCCTTTTGCTTTAAGTTCCGGGACGTGAATCACGCAAAGGCGTCAATCAATCAATCTATATTATGTACCTTAAGTTTACTAATAGGACATTGGAATTCTTATAATCAAAGTAATACTTGTGTGAAGACTTACTTATGTTAGCTATTTAATTATTTGTAGGAAACGTTTAGGATACCTATATGCTTAAGAGCAAACACTAGCATCGTCAATAATGCGACTGGCTTTAATTGATTCAAAACAACTAACATTTTCACTATATGATAAGATTAAAAAAAAACGATGTGATTAGCAAAATTTTTTGAAAGAATATTTAGCCTGTACCTAATACCTTTAGTTTTTCTTTTTTATTGTTGTAAGGTTAGCTTTTGACCGCAATAATACTTATAATATTACTTTGTCACCCGATAGTACGTATAATATATAGACAAGGGTGTTGACAGGCATAGGAAACTTGGAATTACTGCCAGAACACGCCGTTAAGTGATTGGCGACAGATTTTCTACATGAAGGTGGTAGCGAGCTAGACGGACATTTTCATCAGACATCATGCAATGAAGTATAACGCAGTAAGGGGGGTTCAAACCATTTACCTTCTGTGCTGCAGTCCATAGACATGGCCAGTGTGTAATATCACCGCTTCAATAGTAATACGAGATGACCAAATCAACCCGACGCACTTATAAAGATAACGAGTTTGTTTTCTTGTCTTAAGAATGTTTTATTTTATTAATTACAGATCAATATCCGTGTTATCCGCGTCGTGGAGGGCGGATTCCTCTCACTGCAGCCGCATATACTTCGCCGCGCTGCGCGACGTTCTAATGCCACTCTTTTCTAAGCCACTATCCAGTACAAGTGCACTAAATAACCTTGCTGCATGGAATAAATGAAAATCAGTCATACTACATATTATATATCAGAAATCGAACACCTTTTCAAATAACGTTAGATAGCTAACTGTTTCCGTTTTCACCCGGGAGCAATCCGGGAAGGTGCACTGCATTTGCAAGTTCAATTTTCTACTATTTTTGTTCATTATGACTTAAAGTATTTGTGAACTCTACAAACCCCAGTCATTTACACAAGAGCAATCAATAAATTAATACGGATAGAAAAACACCATGTTTCGTTTTTAAACAGGTGTTACCTCCCTATTTGTATATTTAAAACCTACAAATGAATGTTACAATATTCGATACTAACATTTTCAGCAGGCCTGGTATGTGGTAAATAAATATGATTGTGCCGTAATAAGTTCAACAGTGAAATAAATAATCTCAACCCATCTATCAAATAACAATATCTTATCGTGACGGAACAAGCACGAGGCCCACCCGATGTTATGAGGTAACCTATGCCTATAACTTGCAATATACTTATCTGAATAATATGGGTAATAATGACTTTAAAACAATAGTTTTGGTCCAGATTGTAAGGTAATAAATACAGATCGATTTCCATAAATTCGACCAACAGGTTCCTTGCCTGAAAAAAATGTTTGAATATATTAGAGTGCCATAAACAGAGAATTTGTTTTGCTGGGTTTTAGTCAAATACAAGCATTTTCTTTTTTATTTGCCTATTATTGGAAATGTTTACTCGATTCATTATCTCAATATTATCTGCATAATACATTGTTACTATGAATCATCCATCACGACACATCACACTTATATTATGATTTGAGTGTGTGAGTGTATATATCTGTGTGCTTATCTGCCTGCCTCGGAAATGGCTGTATGGATTTTGATGCAAGTTTTTTGGGTTCAGAAGATAAAATACTTGTCAAACAGATTAACTGAGTAGTCCCCGAAAGAATCCAATTAAACCAATATCTACGCTAAGTAGTTAATAAATAAAAATAGTGTTTTAGTTTATTCCATTCATTGTGGTCAAAATACCAGTAGATCTGCTGAATCATTGTATTTCCATTAAATGATTGTTCGTCAGTCTTCCAAAATAAAATTTATAAGTGTATTTAAAACTAAACATTTCATATTGTACTACCTAATTTATGTAAACAAGTGTATACAGAAATAAATAAAATACATTAAATTATAAGACCTAAAATATTTTATCTGGCACTGTACCTTTGGTCACACATTTTATCTAAGTATCCACCTATATCATTATTTTTATTTTCCTAAAAGGAAGCTGTATGCATGTAACCTAGTAAGTGTCATTAATTTAGGACAAAGTAGTTTCCAATATTTACTTTAACTTACCTATGATTTTTTATTCCAATAATTATTATATAGAATCTAGCATTGTACGTTTAGCATATTCATTGGAGTCTCTATACGCTATTTAATTATATTTCTGCTATATGTATAATTTATTTACTATATATATATCCTTTCCTACTCGCCATTTGTAAACGCATATATTCAAACATCTAACTTTTGAATATGTATTTATTTAACATACATACTGTTCTTAGTTGGAAACGGTTTATGGTTAATAAAAGCACGTTAAGTATAGTTAGGTGTAGATATATAAGATAAGTAATTTATAAACGTCTTCACGTCATATGATAAATCATAATTTACATTTAAACAATCATTACCTTGCTAAACTGAGTGACAGACATAATTTTGATGAGATAAGTAGCTAAACTGAAGCGCACTGCGAGCTAGTTTAAAGACTACGTGGTAAGACGGTTAAGAAGCTAACTTACTAGCTAAATTGCTTCACTTGAACGGTTTTTGTGATAAATTATATCAAATTTGTATGAGCAGGAAAATATACTATACAATTATGATAGTTTCTAAACCCTTGCCAAAATACATTTCTATGAAATATTTACAAGAGGTACCTTTTTAAGAGAACAAGTTAAATATTTACCATTTTTGAGATAATTTCTAAAATATAATTACAGGTATTATCGCGTGCTGGGCGAAAATGACATTACAAATTATTGGAGTAGTTTTTTTTTTCGCCAATTCACCATTTTTTTTCTCCACTAATTTGTAAATGTGATTTTTGAGTTTAGTTTCTAGTTGTGTGTAAATATGTTTTCTTTCATCATCGCTGCGATTATGGCTGTATTTTCTACACCTGGCAGATAAATATGACATTATCTCATCATTTCAGCTATTAAAATGTTGGCTTGTTAGACCTGTATTCATGCAAAGATCTGGCAAAATTAAAGACAAAATGTTTCATTAAAGGAAGATCCATGTAGTAATAACACCATGGCTGAAGTAATGAGTAAGTTATAATAACCTTTGAAAATTTACAAAGTACCTTATACATAACAAAACAATGTAATTACGAAGAAGATCGTAATTACAAGAAACTACTTGTTGACGGAGGCTAGCAAAACATATAGGTAATTAATTACAATAGCCCCCCCCCCCCCCCCCTATTATAATAATACCTAATTACCTAATGCTTTGGCGCGACACGTGCAGCTTATTTCCTGACATGCTTCAATACCCCACAATTTGCAATAATTATTGTCTATAACTATAAGTATAATAATTACTCTGTATAGGAATAACATCATTAAATAATGTCATTCATTATTTACATTCTAAAAATTCATTATTGGCTAGTCAAGATATTGTTTTGTGAAATAGTTCTGTATTTGTAATAGTTTTGTACATTTCATAGCGAATATTTAACGTAACTTGTACTTAGCATTTTTATTTTGCATTAATTAAAACGTGAGATACAATTGTATGACATTACATTGCCTTAGATTAATTTTATAATTAATATATAAATATGAATTATGTTGAATAAAACATGAAATGCCCACAAACATGTTTTTAGTAATGTTCTTTGAATGGAGCACAAAAAGTGAACAATATACAAAATTGTGAATTATTGTGCCGACCCTCAGAGTTGGGGACAATGGTAACAATAAGATTCTGGTAAATTGCTTATTTTCGACATTAACAGATAATACTACTATTTTGCACCAGCCTTATCATGAAATTATTATAAACTTAACTTATCATAAATATTTTTTTTTTTGCTTGTATAAATGCTTGTGCTTCATATTGCATGTAGGTATACTTATGTATATTTTATCTTAGAGCTACAGAATACTTAAGGTAATTTTATACATTTTTAATAAAACTTTGTGATTTCATGTGCCGTTTTTTAATTGCTTTACGCTTAAACCAACGTATGAAGAACATTTTTTTTTATGCAATCCTGATGGTACAAGTACGAGGCCTCCTGTCAAGCGTTAACCTATGCCTATAACAGATGCATTTCGTCACAAGTGGCAAACTGCACTGCGCCCATCACCGTTAGACATAAAGATGTTAAATCTCATGTGCCTGAAACATCACTGCTTCGCGGTATAAATAAGTATGGTGGCAGTATACAAAACTTCCCCGGACGTACTCGCACAAAGTTCTACTGCTACTAATAACTACCAAATCGACCCCTAAGCCACCTGTCAAGTGTGTGGATTATGGTCTTAATGCGGGAGGCTGTGTTCAGCAGTGGACAATTTGACTGATACAGTATGTATCAAGGGGATAGAGCAGTGTCACACGTAACACGCCTCATTGAGAAAACTGAGCATAAAGAAGAGTTGAGTGAGTAATTCAAGCTAGCCCTTTGTATAAAAAAATGTTTCCTAAAGGATATTTAACATCTTCAACAATAAAATAAAAATACAGTTTTTTTAAATAGGTACTGATTAATAGTATTATAATTTGAATACATAATAAGACGTATAGTTACAGAATGAAAACTTGATATTTGATACATTAGCGGTCAGGAAAATTTCGACACGAAAATATTTTCTTGATCTTTTTGATAGCAATAATAACCTGATTAAAAAGGTTTTTAATTAAATCTTCTAAAGTTCTACTTCAGTATGTAATAAACTCTTTGGTTTGTTTTATATGAAAACGAACGAAACAAACTACAATCTCTTGTTTAGTATTCTTCTAGATAAATTAGTAGCGGAAACGCACGTCGCCTCGGGAAATGATAAGTTTTTTCGTTTTTGGATCTATGAGTAGGTTTGATGAAAGTATTGTACAATGTGCATGACAATGGAATTCGCGACTTAATAAGTTGTCATAAGTACCCATTGCTCGTAAAATCTTATTTTGTGACATGATGAATAGTCCAGTCATTATAGGGGATTCACTTCGGAAAATCGACATACCCTGTATGCCAAAGGATGCCAAAGTACAAGTTTTTATGTGGTTATACTGGTAAGTCAATTTTGCAAGATATTCACTCAATTTGGCCTAAGAGGACTGGACTAGAACACTAATGAACATGAATACTTAGTAACCTCTAAAACCGACTTAAATGTAAAAAATTGCGTTTATCCGTTATATAAATCAGTTATGTATCCGTATAATCATTGAAAACTCTTCATTAGATGATGTACAGAATGTTTTCCAAAGCTCGCGTATCAAACGATTTATTACAATAACTTACCGGACCTAGATTTAAAATCAAAAATCTCGCGGAAAACGTAAACGTTCACCATAATTATGTGGTTTGAGGTTTCTCAAACTATTAGGTAGAATACAAGTATTGCAGTTTTTACATTTTTATCGCTCGACAAAGCGAAGATTATAAGGTTCGGTTAGTTTGCGTTTTTTGGCACAAAAGAGAACAAAAGAGGTTCCACTTTTGTTCTGCATGTGGAAGATGTGCTGTAGTCCGCTATATTTTTGAATAGATCTTTTTTTAAGGTTCTAAATCCAAATGTCATTATAGGCCAGCGGGTTTTAATTAAATCCAATTATATATATATACTTCAAATACCAATTTTTTAAAGGCCCTTTTTCCTAACACAAATATACATGCGTTTGTTATATACTTATAATACTCATGTTTTATGGAAATAAATGTTTATCTTATCTAGATTTCGCGATCCAAACTCTGCTTGAACTGAACTGTAGTGATATACATACACCTTACTTCATTTGGTTTGGACAAATGTCCATGCCACGCTAAATTAGTTATTTATCGTACAAGGCGGTTAAAATAAGAATAGGACGGGCTCTCGGCTAACTTCACCCATATATGTACGATCAGCAGACAAACTTAAAAATAGAGCAGCGCCATTTATTTATACGTAATATTCAATCTGACCCGAAATAGTTAATTTTAATAAATTCATATTTTTAGGGTTGACAGCACAGACTCTATCTTGTTTTAATGACATCGCGGGTGTCAGGGTCTTATTTCTCCGTCAGTGTACTACTTGTTGATATTCTCGTAATTTGTTCTTGTTGACTGTTTAATTTTTTTCTGTTGATTAATATATTTTTTTTGCTACCCGTAACTATGATTACAATGAGTCTGACTCAGTTGGTCATCAGGACATGAGCAGCGTCGAAGGGCCAAGCGATCTAAATTATGATAGATAGATAGATAAATAGATAACACTTTATTGACACAATACAAATTTTCAAACTTAGAACTTAAAAACATAAAAAGTAAGAGTAGGTGTGACAATAGGCGGTCTTATCGCTGAGAGTTATCTCTTCCAGACAGTGATACTTGATAGTGATACTTAAGTTCAAAATATTGCTAACAAATAAAAAGTTCAAATTATTTCTGTGTTTGCTGTACAGTCACCTTCGTTTACCTACCTATGATTACTTGTTTTTTTTTTACACGACTGCTCACAAAAACAGGAAATGTATGTATTTATGTGAGTTTTTTTTATTCTACCACAACTTCTAAACGGCTTAACCGATTATATCGTTAGATTTATCTTGATAGTGCCAGTGACACTAGGTACATAAAAAAATAAAAAACAAACTGGATTTTAGACGCCATATGGTGACAAAAACATTTATTTTTCATTCTTCACAATAAATAATCAAATATTTATTATTTATTGTAACAATAAATAATCAGATATAATTAACAATTTAACTGACAATAAAAAGTCAAGCTCAAAAGTTTCTTTCAAAAGACATTTCTTAATATCGTGATTAATTAAGCACAACTGTAAACAGTCTTTGGATAAAAGTAGTGCCTGTGTATTATTTTATTATATACACATTTTTGCTGGACAAGGTGCAGAAAACAAATGGAATATAAAGTCTTGTGTTATAAACAGAACAACCCTTCGACTCATATGTTTCCAGCCTGGTGGTCGTCTCAAGAATGCCTCGCCCTTCACTTTGTGACAACAATCACCACTCGTTTTAGCGGGCAATCACCCAGCCAATCACAGAGTGTGTCGTATGTTTAATACCGTCAAAAATGGTGGTGCCACTGACGGCTCGGTGTTGCCATTACCACATCCGCTAACTGACTAGTATTAAATAGTTATTGCTGTCCAATAATACCATAATACCTAATGAAAACATAACATTCGGCCATCGGACATCGTGCAGACTCCGGCGCACGAAAACAAACATATTTAAAACTAGGTTATTAAAAGATTCTTCTTCTAATTGTTGATGACCCAAAAAGTATATTTATCTCTAATGACACTAAACAGATTCATTATTTATTATTACAATTATTATTTTCATTAATTTTAATTTTATTTCATTGTCTTTTGAAATTTCATATCTATTGATTAGATGTTTTTTCTATCTTAATATACTCAATATTATGCAAAACAATCAACATATAAACATAACATTAGGCCTTTTCTGAATCCGTATGATACTAAAAATTAAAAAAAAAACATTGTAAGCTGATTTGGCGTTTCATTTGAATATACCTACATGATACGTGTTAGAATGAAGCATATTGCAATCATAAATTCTAAGAAGTGTGTAAAATGTTGTACTTGTTTAATAAACAAGTGAACTCTTAAAGTTTGCAAATAATTTATTTTCGCTAATGTGCAAACAATGTTTTGGGCGGTCGTGTAAAAATTAAGTCTGGTTGCTGCTACTCTCTCGATGAAATTTTACTTATTAATAGAATACTTTCATGTGTTCTAATTATGTTTAGTTAATCACTGTGCTCAAAGGACAATAAGAATTATTCTTAAAATTAGACTGTTTTAGTATAATTGTTACATGCTATTAATTTGGGGACATAATCTGTTAGTTCGATTTGTTCAAAACATCTAATGTACATACTCGCATTTGAAGCAAATCAATAATATTCTATTCTAAAAAGTGGTTTTTCTGGATCACTCTTTGCACAATTTTCAAGATTAATCTCAATCACTCTATTGGCCGTCAGGTTCATCTTTAAACATTCCAGGTACTTTACCATTTCCTAGCGGGATGTAATAAAGATTGTTTTCATCAAAATTACTTATATCGAATTCATTTCAATTATTTTTTTATGTCTTTGTATATATCATCCGTATAAACCAGATAGAGCAGGCTGTCGGTATCTGTATAGAAAAGCTTTACATTGTTAGCGTATTTCTTTTTAATTACATTGTAATGGTATTGATACAAGTGCTGCTTAGCCTATTCCAAAACGACAAAACCTATATAGATTGATCTGTCTAAAATAACTTTCTCGGGTTTTAACTGAACCGCTACCAGATTTTAAATTTGTATGTTTAAGAAAACATACAAATACAATTCACATTAGGCTTAGAAACTATTTTTTTTTCGCACCAAGCTGTTATTCGTGATATTGGTATCATCATTGCATTTGGTAAGTAACTTTACCTCAACTTGTTTGCGCTTATTTTCTATAGTCTTGCCAAATATTGAATTATTTAGGAGTTTAAAAAAATAATCTTTTTCAAAGATCGTAGTGGACGATTGCCGAAGACGGGTATTTAATCAATATACATATTTCTTTAAGTATTCTTCTTGTCTGAAACTCAGTATTCTATGGATTTTTCTTAATACTAGTCCATTTTTTATGCATTCTTTGAGGTGAGTATAGTGAATAATATAATTAAATTTATTATACAAGTAAGCTATTAGTTTTCCCGTCTTTCTTCCTATGGGTACAAACTTTTCTGGCGCAAACTATGATGATCATGCAAATATTTTGGGTATTCCAGATCAACCTCTAAAATAAACCCACAATTGCTGTCATCTAATACATTCATTACATCAAACTTATCAATTTCATTTTGATTTAGAAATTTAAAATCTGAAATAGGTAACTTTTTGTCATTGCATAACCATATAAATTGTTGCAATTGAGATATATCAAATAGCTAGAATCTTTGAAGTCGTCAAATTCTGGTAAATAAATATTATTAGCTTTTGCATGGCGTAGTGAACACTGTGCTAGCCCACCTCGAATACCCTTTTCAATCATTTGGTATATTTCCAGATCATTAATCAAATCTAATTTAACACCTGTATAAAGTAGCATAGCATCCCAACTAAAAATAGGTGCGGTGATGTAGTATGCTGGATCTAATTTATAGTATGGTAGACTTACATCTCGAAACTTTTCAAATATGTCACACAATAGCAAAACATCGCATTATAGGTACAAGTCAGTATACTCGCCCAATGAGTTGATGTTAAACTCTTTCCAAACAGTTTGAGCAAAATCATATTTTTCATTGGTTATATGTTCCAATTTTATTGTGTTATAGAAATCTTCTTTAGGAGGAACTTGTTTATACTCATATTTTTGCCATGAGTTAATAAAATCATACGGATAAATTCCTTTGCTTTTCAGCAAATGTACATTTTCGACATTAAGCTCGTCCTTTACTTGAAAAAAATCTTTTTCATTCAAGCTTTTACTCAGGATATCTAAACTTGAACTGAGAAACCGCAAGGAGTCTATGAATTTTATTTGAATTGGGTGGTCACCATTCTTGTTACAGATATATTTAGATAACTCTAATGAATATATGAGAGTCATAGTTCGATAAGTTATGAAATACCACAGGTATGAATGGACATACCCTGTAAATCAACTTACAATACACGTGCGACGGGCCCCTATATTTGGAGGTAATGGGGTCGTGATCACTAACCTTCAAATCTCCGAGTAATAAGAGGCCACAAATATGACAATTAGAAGCATTTTCGAAACTGTCTTTCTCATCTTTGGTTAAAGGTAACATAGGTTTTTTATCTCTCAATATTTTGCTTATTTGCTTTATATCTTCAATCAGTGTAGTAATAAATACTTCAACACAATCTTGTGTTCTATAAGAAACGTATTTCATATATATTCATACTTGGGTCATGTGAACAGCAAATCTAATAACCAAAACAAGATGGTTGATGTTTTTTTTTTTAAATTATGATAGTTATGAGAGCAATCTTTGTCATAGTTTAGCAAGAGACATTCAAGATCAGCATAAATTATAAAATTTATCTTTTGTTTTCTCTCATAATGTTTAAAACCAAGTATACTATTTTTTGTGGTAAAGTCGTTTCATCTTTAGAACAGTTATGAGTTTGATACTTTGTTTCACTGTTACTAAACTGTAAACATGATTTACACATATATAGTTTACCTTTGTACTTAGTTATCTGTCGTCATACTAATTTGATCATAACCCTTATAATTTCTTTCTAGATATAATAAATTAACATGTCAATGTTAATGTTCTAACACTACTTTTTCAAAGTCTTCATTGTGAGTTTACATCTGTGTAAGATTCCGTTTTCAACTTTGGGTTCGAAAGTGCCAAAACTACTACTAAATAAATACACTCACAACTTGTAAAAGCTTTAGATTTATCATCTGCCCATCGTCATCAAACTTTTATCTTTAGTACCTTTGAGATGGTCATGAAAATTATCTAAATATTTTGACAAACTTTCTAAAATAGCTTCGCCAAATCGAGAACTGCCTAGATTCATGGACATTGTCAAAAATAATTGTTCAACAGCTATAGGTTTGTGTTGGATTGGTTTAATCTCATCTGCTAATAGTTCATAATCCAAATAGTCAATCATCATAGCGAAAAAAACACACACTTTGATATATGCGATATCTAGGTATATCTTTAGTTTATGCTTTAACGTAGACTTATGTCTCTCGATGCCACAGGCTAACTCAAGGGCAAGACATGCCCTCTCATACTCCCATTATCTAATAAAAATTTTTTTTTTAGCTACCATAAAATTATCTTCTATAGGGAAAGCGCGATGAAACTTGTTTGCCATTCTGTCCAAGTGAAATTTAGGTTGTTCAAAGGATATAATCAGTTTTTCGCTGTACTAGCTAATTTCTGAATGGCAAAATGAAATGTTTTTCTGTCTTCTCAATTATATTTTCATCATTCATACTTATTCATTTTTTCAACCATATTCCAATGTTGTGGTCTTTTGTTCTCTGGGTCAAATTTTGGTCAAGCGTTAATTCTAATAAGAACTAATTAACGTCTAACACTTATTATTAAAATTCTTATCATTATTATTATTGATTCAGTAACATCATTAATACGATTCGACACAGACTTACCAAGTTGATACTTGCTTCCTTCGTTACATATGTCTCGCGACACTGCTCATTAGAATCACTGATCAGGCGGTTGCGCACTAAACATAATATCTAGCCCATTACTTCTACAAAATATAAGTTTTTGATAAGCAATACCCTAAAAATATGCACATATATATGAAATAAGAATCTGTTGTTGCTCTATTCTCAGAATCATCTAACGATACTAAAAGAAATTATGATCATTAATGCGTGTTGTTGAGTATCTCTTATAATATATATCCGACATATTTTCTTATCTAATAATGATTTAAAAGCTTCAAATCATTAAAATATATAAATAACATTACATTCCATCAGTTCATACAGAAATATTCCTCTTGAGTGGTAGTCATTTATATAATTTCTTCTTTACTTTATATCTTACTTTGAGTCTAATCACTCTAATAAAACTCGCACGAGTTATTCAAAGCCACTTCATTCGCATCCATAGCAAAGTAGAATTATTTTAGTCCTATAACGATGAAATATTTCTTTCTTAATTTCCTGCACCGCGTATGATCAAATCGTCCTTTAAAGAAATATGCTATACATGCATGAATTTTCTTTATCAAGCCGCACGCTCGCGTCTTCGTCGTCTTGCAATTCTATCTAAATTAACGCATGAAATAACACACGCTCACATTTCCTCAAAATGACATATACAAAGTTATTAATAAGCAAAGATTATCCTCACGTTCATTTAACACAATGTATACTCAGTTTTCATAAGTGGTATGCTCACGTCCTCCTATAAATAATGCAAACTTACTTCTTCTTTTCATCAGTTTTCGTCTTGCAAATGACGCCCGCTCACGTCTTTTTACACATGACGCACGCTCACGTCTTTTTACACATGACGCACGCTCACGTCTTTTTACACATGACGCCCGCTCACGTCTTTTTACACATGACGCCCGCTCACGTCTTTTTACACATGACGCACGCTCACGTCTTTTTAAACATGACGCACGCTCACGTCTTTTTACACATGACGCCCGCTCACGTCTTTTTACACATGACGCACGCTCACGTCTTTTTACACATGACGCACGCTCACGTCTTTTTACACATGACGCACGCTCACGTCTTTTTACACATGACGCACGCTCACGTCTTTTTACACATGACGCACGCTCACGTCTTTTTACATATGACGCACGCTCACGTCTTTTTACACATGACGCACGCTCACGTCATTTTACACATGACGCACGCTCACGTCTTTTTACAAATGATGCACGCTCACATCATAAAATCAACAGAAACTGATACGTAATACTTATAATAAATTTGAATAGTATCACAAAACTAAAATCTGAATTAAAAACAAAATGTACATATCAAATGCATTGACAGGGTCACAGAAAGGGTGTAAATTAAAATACAATTTACAGCTACGAAAAAAATACAGAAATCCATTCTGTCGCCGGAATTACGGTATAGTCTAAGAAAGTATATTTAATTCTACTAACTGATCTTCTTTTTATTCTAAAGCTGAGATTCAGAGATAATTGTGTAAGACGGTCAAAGACCAGTCTTAGCCAAGCGTCGGATAAGCCAATCTTTAAATTCCATAATCAGAGATATAGTCTGAATCCTACTTACCTTGCTCTTTGTTTAGATCACACTCTATTATCTATGGCACATTTTTCATTTATGGAACGTTTACCGGTTCTTGTTTATCTGTGCATCCTGATATAAAAAGAAAAGGACAAGAACAACGGTATGTAGAATGTCATTAGAGTGAGTGAAACAAAATAAGTGCCTTTTTCAATTTAAAAACAAAGAGTTCTTGAAGAACTTATTGCACCATACACCTCAGTGTCTCACTGAAGGCGCCACTCCTGCTTTGAGACAGGCTAAAGTAGTCGATTTCCAATACTTGGCTTAGCATAGCACGCGCTAAGTTTAAACGCTGTACCAGACGTCTCTGAATACAATTATGAAGCTAACCACTACATTTTGACGGATTAAAGCATTAGTTCACGCTTCGACTTGTCCCTGAATCTTATTAGCCTAAGATAAGCTGGCAAAATAGTCAAGTCTCATTATTTCTCATATCTCATCCGAATGTATTCATATATTATTAAAATCTACTATTCGTTCCACGTGCTATTGCAACGTGTAAGTTACTATACATAAGCATAAAAAAATAACTTACACATGATGATAAGCGATCATCTGCAATATTGTTCATTGCGGGTAGATAATGTGCACTAACAATACGAAAGAAAATGTTATACCAATTCAAAATCTAACCACATACGAGTAGATATTAAATTTACACTTTAAAGGAAATTCAACATTAAAGATAAGACAAAATTCTTTGCAGGGACGCTAGATACCTAATATTGATACAGTACTCACAATCACTTAGGCCGCAGCAAGACTTCACTTTGTGGGGGGTTTAAAACACTTCTGAATTGTTATAAACAGAACAACCCTTCGACTCATATGTTTCCAGCCTGGTGGTCGTCTCAAGAATGCCTCGCCCTTCACTTTGTGACAACAATCACCACTCGTTTTAGCGGGCAATCACCCAGCCAATCACAGAGTGTGTCGTATGTTTAATACCGTCAAAAATGGTGGTGCCACTGACGGCTCGGTGTTGCCATTACCACATCCGCTAACTGACTAGTATTAAATAGTTATTGCTGTCCAATAATACCATAATACCTAATGAAAACATAACATTCGGCCATCGGACATCGTGCAGACTCCGGCGCACGAAAACAAACATATTTAAAACTAGGTTATTAAAAGATTCTTCTTCTAATTGTTGATGACCCAAAAAGTATATTTATCTCTAATGACACTAAACAGATTCATTATTTATTATTACAATTATTATTTTCATTAATTTTAATTTTATTTCATTGTCTTTTGAAATTTCATATCTATTGATTAGATGTTTTTTCTATCTTAATATACTCAATATTATGCAAAACAATCAACATATAAACATAACATTAGGCCTTTTCTGAATCCGTATGATACTAAAAATTAAAAAAAAAACATTGTAAGCTGATTTGGCGTTTCATTTGAATATACCTACATGATACGTGTTAGAATGAAGCATATTGCAATCATAAATTCTAAGAAGTGTGTAAAATGTTGTACTTGTTTAATAAACAAGTGAACTCTTAATGTTTGCAAATAATTTATTTTCGCTAATGTGCAAACAATGTTTTGGGCGGTCGTGTAAAAATTAAGTCTGGTTGCTGCTACTCTCTCGATGAAATTTTACTTATTAATAGAATACTTTCATGTGTTCTAATTATGTTTAGTTAATCACTGTGCTCAAAGGACAATAAGAATTATTCTTAAAATTAGACTGTTTTAGTATAATTGTTACATGCTATTAATTTGGGGACATAATCTGTTAGTTCGATTTGTTCAAAACATCTAATGTACATACTCGCATTTGAAGCAAATCAATAATATTCTATTCTAAAAAGTGGTTTTTCTGGATCACTCTTTGCACAATTTTCAAGATTAATCTCAATCACTCTATTGGCCGTCAGGTTCATCTTTAAACATTCCAGGTACTTTACCATTTCCTAGCGGGATGTAATAAAGATTGTTTTCATCAAAATTACTTATATCGAATTCATTTCAATTATTTTTTTATGTCTTTGTATATATCATCCGTATAAACCAGATAGAGCAGGCTGTCGGTATCTGTATAGAAAAGCTTTACATTGTTAGCGTATTTCTTTTTAATTACATTGTAATGGTATTGATACAAGTGCTGCTTAGCCTATTCCAAAACGACAAAACCTATATAGATTGATCTGTCTAAAATAACTTTCTCGGGTTTTAACTGAACCGCTACCAGATTTTAAATTTGTATGTTTAAGAAAACATACAAATACAATTCACATTAGGCTTAGAAACTATTTTTTTTTCGCACCAAGCTGTTATTCGTGATATTGGTATCATCATTGCATTTGGTAAGTAACTTTACCTCAACTTGTTTGCGCTTATTTTCTATAGTCTTGCCAAATATTGAATTATTTAGGAGTTTAAAAAAATAATCTTTTTCAAAGATCGTAGTGGACGATTGCCGAAGACGGGTATTTAATCAATATACATATTTCTTTAAGTATTCTTCTTGTCTGAAACTCAGTATTCTATGGATTTTTCTTAATACTAGTCCATTTTTTATGCATTCTTTGAGGTGAGTATAGTGAATAATATAATTAAATTTATTATACAAGTAAGCTATTAGTTTTCCCGTCTTTCTTCCTATGGGTACAAACTTTTCTGGCGCAAACTATGATGATCATGCAAATATTTTGGGTATTCCAGATCAACCTCTAAAATAAACCCACAATTGCTGTCATCTAATACATTCATTACATCAAACTTATCAATTTCATTTTGATTTAGAAATTTAAAATCTGAAATAGGTAACTTTTTGTCATTGCATAACCATATAAATTGTTGCAATTGAGATATATCAAATAGCTAGAATCTTTGAAGTCGTCAAATTCTGGTAAATAAATATTATTAGCTTTTGCATGGCGTAGTGAACACTGTGCTAGCCCACCTCGAATACCCTTTTCAATCATTTGGTATATTTCCAGATCATTAATCAAATCTAATTTAACACCTGTATAAAGTAGCATAGCATCCCAACTAAAAATAGGTGCGGTGATGTAGTATGCTGGATCTAATTTATAGTATGGTAGACTTACATCTCGAAACTTTTCAAATATGTCACACAATAGCAAAACATCGCATTATAGGTACAAGTCAGTATACTCGCCCAATGAGTTGATGTTAAACTCTTTCCAAACAGTTTGAGCAAAATCATATTTTTCATTGGTTATATGTTCCAATTTTATTGTGTTATAGAAATCTTCTTTAGGAGGAACTTGTTTATACTCATATTTTTGCCATGAGTTAATAAAATCATACGGATAAATTCCTTTGCTTTTCAGCAAATGTACATTTTCGACATTAAGCTCGTCCTTTACTTGAAAAAAATCTTTTTCATTCAAGCTTTTACTCAGGATATCTAAACTTGAACTGAGAAACCGCAAGGAGTCTATGAATTTTATTTGAATTGGGTGGTCACCATTCTTGTTACAGATATATTTAGATAACTCTAATGAATATATGAGAGTCATAGTTCGATAAGTTATGAAATACCACAGGTATGAATGGACATACCCTGTAAATCAACTTACAATACACGTGCGACGGGCCCCTATATTTGGAGGTAATGGGGTCGTGATCACTAACCTTCAAATCTCCGAGTAATAAGAGGCCACAAATATGACAATTAGAAGCATTTTCGAAACTGTCTTTCTCATCTTTGGTTAAAGGTAACATAGGTTTTTTATCTCTCAATATTTTGCTTATTTGCTTTATATCTTCAATCAGTGTAGTAATAAATACTTCAACACAATCTTGTGTTCTATAAGAAACGTATTTCATATATATTCATACTTGGGTCATGTGAACAGCAAATCTAATAACCAAAACAAGATGGTTGATGTTTTTTTTTTTAAATTATGATAGTTATGAGAGCAATCTTTGTCATAGTTTAGCAAGAGACATTCAAGATCAGCATAAATTATAAAATTTATCTTTTGTTTTCTCTCATAATGTTTAAAACCAAGTATACTATTTTTTGTGGTAAAGTCGTTTCATCTTTAGAACAGTTATGAGTTTGATACTTTGTTTCACTGTTACTAAACTGTAAACATGATTTACACATATATAGTTTACCTTTGTACTTAGTTATCTGTCGTCATACTAATTTGATCATAACCCTTATAATTTCTTTCTAGATATAATAAATTAACATGTCAATGTTAATGTTCTAACACTACTTTTTCAAAGTCTTCATTGTGAGTTTACATCTGTGTAAGATTCCGTTTTCAACTTTGGGTTCGAAAGTGCCAAAACTACTACTAAATAAATACACTCACAACTTGTAAAAGCTTTAGATTTATCATCTGCCCATCGTCATCAAACTTTTATCTTTAGTACCTTTGAGATGGTCATGAAAATTATCTAAATATTTTGACAAACTTTCTAAAATAGCTTCGCCAAATCGAGAACTGCCTAGATTCATGGACATTGTCAAAAATAATTGTTCAACAGCTATAGGTTTGTGTTGGATTGGTTTAATCTCATCTGCTAATAGTTCATAATCCAAATAGTCAATCATCATAGCGAAAAAAACACACACTTTGATATATGCGATATCTAGGTATATCTTTAGTTTATGCTTTAACGTAGACTTATGTCTCTCGATGCCACAGGCTAACTCAAGGGCAAGACATGCCCTCTCATACTCCCATTATCTAATAAAAATTTTTTTTTTAGCTACCATAAAATTATCTTCTATAGGGAAAGCGCGATGAAACTTGTTTGCCATTCTGTCCAAGTGAAATTTAGGTTGTTCAAAGGATATAATCAGTTTTTCGCTGTACTAGCTAATTTCTGAATGGCAAAATGAAATGTTTTTCTGTCTTCTCAATTATATTTTCATCATTCATACTTATTCATTTTTTCAACCATATTCCAATGTTGTGGTCTTTTGTTCTCTGGGTCAAATTTTGGTCAAGCGTTAATTCTAATAAGAACTAATTAACGTCTAACACTTATTATTAAAATTCTTATCATTATTATTATTGATTCAGTAACATCATTAATACGATTCGACACAGACTTACCAAGTTGATACTTGCTTCCTTCGTTACATATGTCTCGCGACACTGCTCATTAGAATCACTGATCAGGCGGTTGCGCACTAAACATAATATCTAGCCCATTACTTCTACAAAATATAAGTTTTTGATAAGCAATACCCTAAAAATATGCACATATATATGAAATAAGAATCTGTTGTTGCTCTATTCTCAGAATCATCTAACGATACTAAAAGAAATTATGATCATTAATGCGTGTTGTTGAGTATCTCTTATAATATATATCCGACATATTTTCTTATCTAATAATGATTTAAAAGCTTCAAATCATTAAAATATATAAATAACATTACATTCCATCAGTTCATACAGAAATATTCCTCTTGAGTGGTAGTCATTTATATAATTTCTTCTTTACTTTATATCTTACTTTGAGTCTAATCACTCTAATAAAACTCGCACGAGTTATTCAAAGCCACTTCATTCGCATCCATAGCAAAGTAGAATTATTTTAGTCCTATAACGATGAAATATTTCTTTCTTAATTTCCTGCACCGCGTATGATCAAATCGTCCTTTAAAGAAATATGCTATACATGCATGAATTTTCTTTATCAAGCCGCACGCTCGCGTCTTCGTCGTCTTGCAATTCTATCTAAATTAACGCATGAAATAACACACGCTCACATTTCCTCAAAATGACATATACAAAGTTATTAATAAGCAAAGATTATCCTCACGTTCATTTAACACAATGTATACTCAGTTTTCATAAGTGGTATGCTCACGTCCTCCTATAAATAATGCAAACTTACTTCTTCTTTTCATCAGTTTTCGTCTTGCAAATGACGCCCGCTCACGTCTTTTTACACATGACGCACGCTCACGTCTTTTTACACATGACGCACGCTCACGTCTTTTTACACATGACGCCCGCTCACGTCTTTTTACACATGACGCCCGCTCACGTCTTTTTACACATGACGCACGCTCACGTCTTTTTAAACATGACGCACGCTCACGTCTTTTTACACATGACGCCCGCTCACGTCTTTTTACACATGACGCACGCTCACGTCTTTTTACACATGACGCACGCTCACGTCTTTTTACACATGACGCACGCTCACGTCTTTTTACACATGACGCACGCTCACGTCTTTTTACACATGACGCACGCTCACGTCTTTTTACATATGACGCACGCTCACGTCTTTTTACACATGACGCACGCTCACGTCATTTTACACATGACGCACGCTCACGTCTTTTTACAAATGATGCACGCTCACATCATAAAATCAACAGAAACTGATACGTAATACTTATAATAAATTTGAATAGTATCACAAAACTAAAATCTGAATTAAAAACAAAATGTACATATCAAATGCATTGACAGGGTCACAGAAAGGGTGTAAATTAAAATACAATTTACAGCTACGAAAAAAATACAGAAATCCATTCTGTCGCCGGAATTACGGTATAGTCTAAGAAAGTATATTTAATTCTACTAACTGATCTTCTTTTTATTCTAAAGCTGAGATTCAGAGATAATTGTGTAAGACGGTCAAAGACCAGTCTTAGCCAAGCGTCGGATAAGCCAATCTTTAAATTCCATAATCAGAGATATAGTCTGAATCCTACTTACCTTGCTCTTTGTTTAGATCACACTCTATTATCTATGGCACATTTTTCATTTATGGAACGTTTACCGGTTCTTGTTTATCTGTGCATCCTGATATAAAAAGAAAAGGACAAGAACAACGGTATGTAGAATGTCATTAGAGTGAGTGAAACAAAATAAGTGCCTTTTTCAATTTAAAAACAAAGAGTTCTTGAAGAACTTATTGCACCATACACCTCAGTGTCTCACTGAAGGCGCCACTCCTGCTTTGAGACAGGCTAAAGTAGTCGATTTCCAATACTTGGCTTAGCATAGCACGCGCTAAGTTTAAACGCTGTACCAGACGTCTCTGAATACAATTATGAAGCTAACCACTACATTTTGACGGATTAAAGCATTAGTTCACGCTTCGACTTGTCCCTGAATCTTATTAGCCTAAGATAAGCTGGCAAAATAGTCAAGTCTCATTATTTCTCATATCTCATCCGAATGTATTCATATATTATTAAAATCTACTATTCGTTCCACGTGCTATTGCAACGTGTAAGTTACTATACATAAGCATAAAAAAATAACTTACACATGATGATAAGCGATCATCTGCAATATTGTTCATTGCGGGTAGATAATGTGCACTAACAATACGAAAGAAAATGTTATACCAATTCAAAATCTAACCACATACGAGTAGATATTAAATTTACACTTTAAAGGAAATTCAACATTAAAGATAAGACAAAATTCTTTGCAGGGACGCTAGATACCTAATATTGATACAGTACTCACAATCACTTAGGCCGCAGCAAGACTTCACTTTGTGGGGGGTTTAAAACACTTCTGAATTGTTATAAACAGAACAACCCTTCGACTCATATGTTTCCAGCCTGGTGGTCGTCTCAAGAATGCCTCGCCCTTCACTTTGTGACAACAATCACCACTCGTTTTAGCGGGCAATCACCCAGCCAATCACAGAGTGTGTCGTATGTTTAATACCGTCAAAAATGGTGGTGCCACTGACGGCTCGGTGTTGCCATTACCACATCCGCTAACTGACTAGTATTAAATAGTTATTGCTGTCCAATAATACCATAATACCTAATGAAAACATAACACTTGTCATTAAATGAAGCTCGCCCCGGCTTCGCGCGGGTATTTAGAAAATATTCTGTCGTCTATGTTCATATCAGGGATAATGTAGAATTCTAAAGGTTAAATTATTTTTCAAATCAGTCCAGTAGTTTCAATGCAAACAAACAATCAAATCTTTCTTGCATATAATATTAATTTGCCATATAATATAATAAAATAGTCCATATAACATAATTCGCCCCTGAAAGCTCTCTTTCGGATTAAACACTAGTTGAAGGTAAGGTCTTCTACAGTTCATCCAAATAAAGTCCTCTATTTCCGCCATTTTCGTGCTGTGTCGTATAACTGAATAATGTATCGCATCAGATTTCATCATCTTTCGGATCAGAGTCATTAGATTTGTTGTCTATCCCTAGTGATTAGTGTAAAAAATCATTTTATGTACTTTTTTCTTTTAGAGATTTCTCGATCGTTTTATTTCTTTCTTATTAAATTGAAGCGGAATCGGCACCTCGACGTTATCGCCACAACCAGTTTTGGCACTATCTGCTGATATTACCGAATGATCTGAGTAGGATAGATACGCTTTATGAAGCTTATTAAGTTTGAAAGATTTTAGAGTTTCTTACTTACCGATTATCTACTAAATGATAGCTTTTTCGTAATATTGTCTCGAAAACGAAAACTACCCACACAGTTCTTACTGTATTAGCTGGATTGTCTACTTCTGAACACAGCCTCCTTCATTTAGGCGGAGTTTGCCATAATTCTCACGCTTGGCATGCGTCTTGGGGATCGCAGTGTGAGATACCAGTTCATACACATTTCATATCACTATAAAATACTCGGAAACACTGATTACCGTTTGTACCACGTGCATGTGCGTAGTAATTGTGAATAGAAAACCAGCGAACCAAGCGAGAGCGCACAATGCAATTGAGAATATTCGTGAGATAAAAAGAGGCGTGCCGTGGTCGGCGGACGATATGTCAGTTTTGTTAAACTATATAAACAATACTACCACCGTATAAGTAATACCATATATGTACTCACAATTGCACGGACACATTGACTTTCAATCTTAAAATGCCATTTTTTATTAAGTAGAAATCAACGTTACCTAACTAGATTATGAACATATGTTTTTTGAAGTCGGTTTATCTATTAATTTGTAAAAGCATGAAAAACGTTAACTGCGCATTAATTTACAACCATAAAATTTAATAAGTTGTTGATGTTATTCATATTATCCATATATATATATATATATATAGAGCCGCCGTACTGGTTAAGCCTTTGATTAGTTTTCATGCATATAAACTTCTTTTTATCATAATACCGAAACACCGGTATTTTTGATTCCAATACCGGTATTTGAAAGTACTCTAAATAGGCCGGTATTACCGGTTTTTCGGTAATACCGAATACCGGTATCCATGCCCTAGTAATAACCCAATAACAAAACTTCATTTTTAAATGCTGCGCCATCTTCAATTATATTCTAAAAAGCGATCTAGATCTAAGTCTGTAAGCGACCTAGCGGTGCATGTGTTAATAGTTACGACATTTACCTCTGTAGCAAATACCTGTCAGCCTCTCGTCCGGCGCAGATCTTCGCTGTCGTCAAGATTTTTGTTTGGAATATAAATCTCTAGTGCGTAGCAAAAAATATCATCTATTCATTATTGGCGGAGTAATCCTGTACCTACCTAAAAACACGCAAAGAACAACATAACCATTTATGTATATTCGAGTATCTTAATGTTTACACCAAAAAAGTCTGGTTCAAGTTACTATATTGGTTCTTAAAAATATACCTGTGAGATTAGCAACTAAAAAAAAGAGGGGGTTCTCAAATCGTCTGTTACCTTGAACTCTTTACTGGGTGAACCGATTTTGATGTTTTTTTTTTATTTAAATGCTGATGCTTGTAGTGTGGTCCAATTAAATTTCATCAAAATCGGTCAAGCCACATTTGAGTTACACTCCGAGAGCTGATTTTTTTTTCCTATCTTGATGATTGACCGAGCGAGAACTTAGTTCGAGCGAAGCGTCTCTGCCTCAACTTCCACAAAAATGCTTCCGTATGTCTGGTTGTTCTCCTCTACAGGTCGCATTTCTCAACCGATTCTAACGAAATTTTGTGAGCGGGTTTTATAAGTCCATACATTTTTATTGTCGATTCAGTTTTAGGAAATTTTTCAAAATGTCCGAGATGAACTTTATAAGGTCTTGAAAGTATGGACGCCTGCGCTTAATTTAATGGCAATGTCCTGGTACGCCAGTCAGTTGCCTATTTCTTTTGATAGGCTCTCTCTCTCTCTCTCTCTCTCTCTCGTATAATCAATTATTTATTTTCCATGTCTTTGTAGCCAGTATATTAACTCGAGATAAATACATTACCAAGTATGTTAAATTATTGTATATTTACTACTTACCTACCTATTTCTGATACAACTAGCCATCGCTGGGGCCCGCGTTACTTTGTTTTTGTTGGACTTGAATTTATTGTTTCCATTACATATCTAGATTTTTTGATTTCTTGACCTATTTTCCCATAAGCAGGCGCACTGAACCCTTATTCAATTGTAAGCTATGCATAAGGGCAGTCTCGCGAGGTGCACAGCTCGGAGAGCCGTAAGTAGCAAGGGACACTAAAAAGGATTATAATTTTTTAACCTAAAAATGGAATCGACTTCAACACTCAAAAGTGTGAAATAAGTTGTCGAAGTCGGTCCATGCACACAATATGGTCTTAATAAGTACTTTTGAACTATCATGGTACCGACTTCAACGCGTTATTTCACACACATTTTTTGAGTGTTCAAATCGGTTCCATTTTTAGGTTAAAAAGAATTATAAGCAGCAGATGGTCTCTTTCTCAGCTGCTGCTCCTCACAACAATACACCATACGGCATTATACTACATCTATACACTCCTGTCACTAAGCTACTAGTAGCCGCCAGTAACCTATATTTATGATCTAATAATAAAAATGGTATCTTTTTCTATGCTTACGAATATACAGTCTACACCCAACATTGACAACTGATGTACCTATATGAACGAATACGTTCGAGTTCAGTCATTAGGGAAGATATATTTCTTATTTATTTATTAATTAGTAGGTAAGTACTGAAAATAATGATAGCAGGACAAGTTAATTTAAATGGTTATTAATTCTTCTCAATACGAAATTTTCAATACAACTGAAAAAGTTCAATTGAAAAGTCATTCCTTACCATACGGAAATTTGATTTTCTTATCAAGTTTACCCGTAAGAAATCAAAACGCATTTTAACAACATAACATAAGATTTTTACGATACCTAATACCTATTAGGTATCGTAAAAATCTTGCAATTAATAAATACATTAGCACATGTGAAC
The DNA here is from genome assembly GCA_963854805.1 of Plagodis dolabraria. NCBI lineage: Eukaryota > Metazoa > Arthropoda > Insecta > Lepidoptera > Geometridae > Plagodis > Plagodis dolabraria. The sequence continues at coordinate 16,088,277 of OY978447.1, read as the reverse complement.
ATTCGCCGACCCAGCAACAAAACCAAAAAGTGATTAAATTTTTAATTTTCCGCCATAGACAGCGTCGCTCTTTATTTTTTTATCGTCTAATGGTAGACAGATAGACAGGTGGCCCAATTGTGGAAAAGAAGTCAAGTCGTCTATGGACGTTTAAAATAGATAAAGGTAAACTAGTCTAGCCATAAATACTGTTACATATAAACTATTCCTTTTTTCAACTTTTTAGTTATTTTAAATTTGGAACGCGTTTAATTATTTTAAAAACTTCTTTTGATTTCGCGCCATTTCACATATTTTTTCGTGTTAAATAATTAAAATTACAATATGGACCAGGTTGTTAAAGAAAATAGGATTGTAGATCGCCTTGCACAGAGTGGGTATGGAGCCGTCGTCGGTCATATTCCATACACTTCAAAAGCTTGGTATCAGCCGTATGTTCGTATATCGTACTATCAACAGATTCAACAACACTTCCACCGTCGAAGACCATAAAAATAGAGGTGGGCGCGTGCTGTTAGGACAAAGTCAGAATTTATCGAATCCCATCAGGAAACAAAAAATCTTATCACGAGAAATGAAGATTCCCTCTAGGACGCTGTCGCGTATTGTAAAACAAGACCTGAAACTCGGTTTTGAAATGCAGGACGCAGGTGAAAGACACAGAAATAACCTCTTTACCGATGAAAATATTATGTTCAAGATCGAAGAGCCCTACAATAAGTGAAATGATAAAGTTTACACTCACAGTTCTAAAGAAGCTGCTCGGAAATGTACAACGTGGTCATCATCCTGCGTCAGTGATGGTTTGGTAGGACGCGTCTTATCAAGGCGTCACAAAGCTACACTTTTTTTGTTGTTATGTATGGTTCTTCTGGCTTATTCATAAATGTAAAGCATGGGACATACAAATGTAGATATGACTGTGCTTACCAAGAAATTATGGTACTTACAGTTGTCGTGATAATTAATTTACCCCTATCGGATATATGTCAATGTAAAGCGAACAAGAAGTTGTTTAATTGGGTAAGAAGCAAGGCTAGTTTTTACCTTGTGCGTGTATCAATGCTACCTATTGTTTAATGTAGTTTAGTATAAAGATGTGCATGAACAACCAATTACCAAACGTTGCGTCTTCACTAATTGATAAGCACAATGAATATCTAATTATTAACGTCATTTAACCTAAGGTAAGGCAGATATGGCGTGCCTAATTTAATTTCAAATCGATTTATAATATTTTAAGTTTATAAATAATTACCACACATTATCACATCAATATAGCCTAGACGTACTTATTTAAAGTTAAAAAAAAATAGGTAAAACTCACGGATTTTTTTTCGAAATTATTCGTAAGCGCGTTAAGTGTAAGTATTCATTAATTTGTGCTTATACATAGGTTTATAATTTCTGATAAAAATGATAATTTTAAGAGAAATTTCAATTCCACACAGGCCTTTTTAATCACACTTTGTCACTTTTTTATTATTATTTTGACATGAAATAGATATATTGTTCATATTGAACTGTTAGCTGTGAATTTTTATTCTTTATGTTCCATAAAGGAAACATGTTAAGCGCATCTTTGATTTAGGCCTTATTATGCTCTATCTAATTACTCTCCGCTACTGCGTTATGTATAATGGTAACCTCTGGAACAGTTCTCAACTTGGAAACCAAAAAAAGTGCCGATTGTTAGATATTCTCCCAGTTGGATGCCGACCAAGTAGTTGCTACATATGAAGCACAAAACAAGGCTGACTACCACCGTCCGTCATTTTTAGACAAATGGTATCGGGTATACTGCCAACCTGTCAATCCAAATTGTAAATGCCGCCTATGGGGTGCCGGGCTAGAATGTCAGCCCCCCATATCTACCCGCGGGTGTCGTAAAAGGCGACTAAGGGTAACAGTAATTAACACACCAGAACGTGTGCAGCAGCGCTTTCCGAGGAACCAATATCTTACACTGCGATTCCCAAGCGTGAGGATTATGGCAAACCCCCCCAAAATGAAGACGGCCGGCCATAAACCCAAAATTTAACACATTATGTTTTTAAAATATTACATAGTATTTATGTCCTATGTATAAATCATTTAGACATTTACGTTTGAAAACAAACCCTTATATATTAATATTATAAGTTTCATCTATTTCAAAATAGAGCTGACATTCAATTGTGGCAGCCTAGCAGTGACAATGACGTAAGTTTCACCGTTACATCATTTAAAACTGATTAATAATAATAAAATGTTAAACTTCATTTTGACATTTTCGTTTGAAAACGAACACCATTATATTCATTATGTTCCAATTTCAAAACAGAGCTGACAGTCACCTGAGGGCAGCTTAGGAGTGACATTGACATAAGTATCAGCATCACAACATTTAAAACTGATGAATAATAATAAAATGGTAAACTTCATTTTGACATTTTCGTTTGAAAACGAACTACATTATAAGTTCCAATTTCAAATTAGAGCAGACAGTCAACTGTGGGCAGCATAACAGTGACATTGACATAGGTATCGATTTCAAATCATTACAACATTTAAAACTGATGAATAATAATAAAATGATAAACCTTATCTGTATTAGTAGGTCAATAAATATGTTGTGTAAATTTGCACCAGCAAGCAAATTTTCCTGTTTAATTTCTCAAATATATACGTCATTATGTATTATTTATCAGCCGCCATAAGCTCACTGCTTACATATTTTTTGTCATCTGTTTAACGTCGGCACCAATTAACCGTAACGCATGTGTTAGGGGATTTTTACAAATCACTCTTTCAACAATAAATTTCATGACTCATCTTCGCATGATTTTAGAAAAAGTTAACTACAGATAAAGCAATTAAACATTGACGATACGAATGGATCTATTGGATGATACAATGGTCATAAAAACGTAATATAACTGGCCGCTAATCGGGTTTTGAAGTCGTGACTTTATGATAGCCATCTTTAGGTATATACACATACATATACCTGCAACCTCGAGCTAGTATGTTGCGGTTAAGAATTTTTAATCAGAAGGTGGTAAAATATAAACAGTTGAATAAAGAACAAAAAATGACACACAGAGCTCTGAAAGCATTAACCAGAATGGTACACAAGACATTTTGTGAGAAGCTCAAACGCGGTTAGGATTCATTATTCCATTCCAGAGTTCTAGGGCCTACCTTTTGGTTCCATCGATAGATCGATCTGATGATACCATAAAATTAAAAGTTCATTAAGGCCACACACGATTGCCATAATCTATAATGCTATACAATTTAGAAATGCGAATTACAGTCCTTTAGATTTTTTTATGTTGATAGGAAATTAGTAGCTAGTAGTGAAGCTAAATTTAGATGTATTGAATGAGTATTTTTTATGTTAAACAGGCAAACTTCTAGTAGATACATTTACTTAGTCTAGACTTCATAAAAAGTAAATAGAATAAAACCTTAGCCCACCTTATTCCGTGAACCATAACAGATTTATAACGTGTTATAATAGAGGTAGACTTACCTGTATAACCTAAGCTAAAGTTTTACTTGCCTCACTTTAAACTTGAAAAAACTTATTCATATCCCTAAAATTAGCTTTAGATACTTGGTAAGTTCCTTACATGGAATACGCCGGTAGACCACAAAATATTATGTAATGTATGATTGGTTATGTATGTCGCTTAAGTTATTTTACATCTGTACCTACTTACTTACTTATAATAATTAAATAATAATGCCTCTGAATTTCTTTCTCATATTTCTCGCAGTGACTCTACTCGTAATTGAAAAAGAAAGAAAGAAAAATAATTTACTTAACACACAAAAATAATCACAAGGATAAGTAGTGGTGAGTAATTGAAAAAACGCTGCAGTAGAATCTTTTTATATTAAAATTTTGTAATTTACCTTCTTAGGAGAGCCGTTGTAGACACCAACATTTTATGAATAATTCTGACTATTCACCCAGGTACAGAACGGGTAAAAGTGTTTAGGTCTTGGATGCTTATTAACATTGTATAGTTATTGTCTTTTCAAAGTCAAAACGCATCCTCAGAATAATACTATTCTGAGTGTATACGTACGTAGGGAACTACTCAAGTAGTTCCCTATTCCTAGTATATTTTGGTATCGACGCTGATGAATTCAAAATAATTCAAATTTTCGCTTACTAACCATGTATAGGTTTACAGGGTTATTGGTAATATGCTAACAACCTCTTAGGGTTGCCATCTGCTAGTCCAAACATTTTGAGTGTTTTTTTCTTTTTTTTTTTCAGCCTACTCTAAGCCATGAGCGTTCACCGCGGTAACACTGGACCGCGCCTTGCTCCCTTTGAATAGAGTTTTGCAAAGTAATGAAATATATGAAATAATACATTACAGGCACAAGAGACTTTTTAAAGATGGGTCTTGTACTTATTCCGCCAAAAACAGATAAAATACAAAAAAAAAAATTTTTTTTTTTTTTTCAAAACGAAAATAATTTATCTCTAAATATTTGTTAGGACTAGCAGATGTCAATCCTAAGAGGTTGTTAGCATATTACCAATAACCCTGTATAGTTGAAATGGTGGAACAGTAATAGTTCCCGGGACGTTGTAGTTATTTTTTGTTATAAATCATACATATCGACCATTGTTTAGTTTTATATACAAAAAATAGAAATACAAAATATAAAATCCAGTACACTGTAGGTTTTTATTTCATAAAAACAGTTTTTGACCGATTCTGATATAAAATGTGGGCCGAAATCAGTTTTATTAAATGTGTTTATTATTTTATTTACATATTTATTTCATTATTTTTATTTATTTAATTTAACGTTTTATTTAACGTGGTCCTAATAAAGCATGAATTGACTTAGGTAAGCGATGCAAAAACAGACAACAATTCCTATTCCTTAGCACATGTCCTTTGAGCTACATATAATGGTATCATTATTTGTAGTCTCCGACAAACACCGTCTAAGGATTGATTAGGACAATGAATCCCAGCTGTATTATCTAAACACAAACACCTTCCAGGGAAAATAAAAAGATGATGCACGATGTTCTGATCGTGACCGACTTTAGAGTCAGCTTTGTTGCGGGGAAATACGTGCAGTACGTAATGCATACATATAAGTAGGTATGTTTGTTAACATGTACGTGTTTGAACTCATGCTTGCTTAAATAGCCAATTCCGATTAAAAAGAAAGTTTAAGCAATTTGGTATTTTCCTGGTCAACCCAAAATCAATTCTGGTCACAAATTTTTTTTTCCTCAAAATCAACGGGTGTCCATCTTTATTATTTTAATAAGTACTATATAAATGGCTGCTGTTTATGATAGTTAATTTATAAATGGTATAGACAAATTGGTCTAGAAAACCCAGCCTAGTGCAAATTCAGCTTCGTTCCGTTTCGCATTACTCTATCTTTTACTTGATGTCCCGCAACTTAACTATGAGTAAATATTTAAAAAAATGGTTTTCATTATAGCTTTAATATTGAAAACGCTGATTTCTGTATACTATTAGTATACAGAAATTCCATGTTCTTAAATGTCGTATATTTAACATATCAAATTTGTCTGGTGGTCTTCTGATTAAGGCTTTAAAACCGGGCATTTTTAGTGACTTTCAAAAAAGGATGAGGACGTCTGTATTTTTTTTTTATGTTTGTTACTTCAGATCTCTTGACTGGGTGAACCGATTTTAAATTTTTTTTTGTTTGAAAGGTGATGCTTGTCGTTTGGTCCCATTTTAAATTTCATCAAAATCGGTCAAGCCGTTTTTGAGTTACAATAAAAAATTTTGAATTTTTTTTTTAACAAAAAATGGAACGACTTCAACACCCAAAAGTGTGAAATAACTTGTCGAAGTCGGTACCATGCGCACAATATTGTGATAATAGGTACTTTTGAACCATCATGGTACCGACTTCAACAAGTTATTTCACACTTTCGGTTGTTGAAGTCGGTTCCATTTTTTGTTAAAAAAAAAATCCTGAATAATAATTAGTTACTGACAACAAGAAAATCACAGGCGTATCACAGCAGTCCTTTATTGTTTTAAAAAATAACGGTTCTAGAGACATTATCCAGGAAAAAAAATAGGGCAATACATTTACACGCACCTTCTCCTGTCACCACGATGACTTTAATATTTATTGATGAATATTGTTATAATTACTTACATAACTTATATAAGTTGCAAATTGTAAAGACATTTAATAAGAATGAGTTTCTTGTCCATTCTTTTCGCAGTAGCTCTTTACTATTTTTGCTAAACGAGGCAGAAGAATGATTTAGTAGTAAAATCTTGTAATTTCCTTTCATAAGAACATCGTATACACCTAAATTGAATAAATTATTATGACTGATGATCACAGCGCAAACTAACAACTTGGCAAGATTAGCACAAGTTAGTATACGAAACCCTGAAAAATAAGTAAAATTACAGTGTTCTTATTTATCCGTTACATTTTACTATACATATGAAATGATCACTAACATAAAGTAAGTATACTCGCCTATTTCAATGTACAGGTTAGAAACGAGGCGAAAGAAGGAAGAGGTGAACAATAAAATAAATGTTTATATATGTTAGAATGTGAGTGCACATATGAATATATGACACCAAAGAAGGTTCTATGGATGGACTGCGTGAGTAAGGAAATGCGTTCGAAAGATTTGAGAACAGAAATGAAAAGTAATAGGAAGAAAAGAACATAGCAAAAGAAGAGAGCCAATACGACTATGAAGTAGAAGGCTAGGTAATAAATGTAGTTTAAATAGGTATGTAAGAATCCTGTTAATTTACATCAATATTTGATAAAATTACAGTCGGTTCATCGCATTGTTTTTCTTAAAATTTAATCAAGCCAAAGTTTATAGCTGGCTCAAGTTTTTCAGACTCTGATTTTATTCTATGATGTGATGAAATATTTCACCAAAAAAGTTACCCAAGTACCGAGTATCTGAGTACGTCTTTATTCGTAAAATTTCGCTCTAAATTTGGTATCTTAATTATTATACCTCAGTGAGTTTCTATTACTTTAATAAAAAATACAATCACATTACCAAATGGTAGGCTTTTTATAGTAAGTTTCACTTTTTGTATCATGTCATGTTTCATTTCATCCGGCTATTGTTAATTAACTCGGAAACCGTGTATAAACTATAGCTATTTTTAGCTATACCAGCGTGTATTGGAGAGAGGTGTTAGTTTCAATTGTGATTGATCTGGTTTATCTATCACTCAGTTTTTATGTTAAACTTTAGTCGCCTTTACAGTGACACTATACACTGTTGACTTTTACGTGGTTTTGTGTATTTAAAGAAAAATATAAATACGTAACTTTTAAGAGAAATACTGTCTTTTTGCAAAAGTGGGTCCTTGAATTATAATAGTAGCTGGCTTTGATTTATATCAGTGGCAATTATAAAATTGATTTTTGTGTTGTTGTGGTCATCTAACAAAATATACTATTCAATATAAAAGTAACGGTACACTATGTCATGCAAATCATCATGGTAATAAAATACTACGAAAGTAGGTAACTAGGTTTAATTTCCAATTTTTAATGTTATAGGTAATAAAAATAACTAAAATACTGACCAAACATCTCACAATAAACATACTGACTGCAATGTGTCATCAAAATATAAACCACAGACTTAAATAACTCGTATCGCATTATTTAATTATTTAAATATAACGATAAATATGTTCCACCAATTCAGTAATAAGCTTATTTACCGATAAATATTTAAAAAAGAAAGATTTTCATTTCATTTATTTCGGTAACGGATACGCTGACGGAACGCTGGATAAGAAAGGGGAGATTCCGTTTCCGCTGCGATAGATGCCTATTTATTGCCTGCCATCTGCGGCATGCGCCATGGGATCACTATAATATTTTGCCGCAGATAAGTCATCCGCGTCGTTTGTCGGCTGTCGCAACAGTACACACTCGTCTCGTCGACGACGCGAGTGCCACAAGTGATAATAAATAATAATATTATAATAATATCATAGAATTACAATACGACTTCTGTAACAACATAGCGTTCTGAGGATAATAAAACGCATATATATACTAAGGTATGTAAAATTTTAAATATCTTCCAAAGAGTATTTGGTATTCTAAAACTCTTATGATGTTTTAATGGGCCTAGCAATCCAGTTTTTATACCAAACAACAACAGTTTTTGTTTGTTGCTGTATGTAAAATCACTGAACCGTAGACGAGTTCAAAGATCAGCTATGTAGAGATTAATAGTTTTTTTTAAATATGCGTAACCTAAACTATTTAGGTGGGTGACTATAGAAAACGAAGTTTAAACAGCTACCCACAATATAAAATGGATATATTCATATTAATCAAATAACTTGAAAATTTATACTTAAATCTTACCGGCTTTATTTATAAAACTTAGACTTGGTGTTACCATTTTCTAAAAAACTTTTCATTTGTCATTCATTTAAATAATTATTATGACCTGTTTTAATGATACAATATAAGGTCAAAGTTCATAATATCAACTATGAAAATAACTATTTTATCTTTATGATATGCAGATTCATAGCAAAATACTTGTAAACACGATTTTCTTACTTAGATTCCTTAATAAAATTATATTATTTATTACCTACTTATTATTTCGTTGTACTAAGCTAGGACTAAAATGGTTTAAAAATATATAAAATCATGTTTTACTAACCGTTTTTTAGGAGATAAAGCAATGTGTTTACACGCGTGTGCATTTGTGCAAGGCCTATTAATATCAGTACATACCTATTAAATGTTCTTAATAATTATGTATTCGTTACATGATATTATAATGTTTATATGAAATTGTTTTTGTCGGACTTAGTTTGTTCTTCTTCAGATTTAGAGTCAGAAACCGAGTTACAGGCTTGATTCTTTACATAAAAACAGTTCACACAAGGTAGGAGAGTAATGCAGGATAGTATTTTTATCTCGATGTTCTGTGTAACGTATGTATAGAATATATATATATATATATATATATATATATATTGTATTATATATATCTAACTATTATATTCTATCTATCTAAGTAGAAGGAAGGAAGCATATTTGACAGGTATACTGATTTTAAATCAGAATAGCGAGCTTTCTCATAATAAGCAAAGCCTTCTAAGTTTTCTGATCATTAAATCTTTGAACTAGACGCCCTCTGCTAACATACTAAGGTCACCATCTTGATACTTTTATAATATGTCGTCCAGACTTGTACAAAGGCTGTTTGACGATAAAGGTTAGTTATACTTGTGTTCTTCTTATCTGATTCTATTTTAAATATTTTAATATTCAGTAGATCATGCGACTTTATTTACACTTTCTACGTACTTAACTGAATTAGTATTAGTTATTACCCAAATTAGTCCAAATTATACCCGCTGATTTGGACTAATTTGGGTAATCTTCCTGGGCGGCAAAGGATCATATACCAGAAGGTAGGCAGCAGCCGCCTCCGCACGGTATTCAGAAACACTGTTCGTACAGAGCACAGTTCACCAATAAATATTTTTTTATAATTCAGTCTAGAAGGCTTAGCTTAAATTTATATGTTTTTGGCTCGTTTAAAATAGGTTATTTAATAAAACTAAGCTACTTTTTATTCTACATTTTGTAGAATAAAATTTAGCTTTTCAGTGAACTATGCTCTCAGCGCATACAGTTTATTGGTTATCTTAAACTGCAACCCCATTCTTCCTGCCAAGCACGGGGACTATAGCAACCCCTCTCCACCTCCAGCCACCCGCCTTTCTGCAGGAGGCTATGTTTAGCAGTGGAAAATTCAGCTGATACAGCAGTACAATTAAAATAAAATAAACGCGCCAAACTCTTATTTTAATAACACCAATATCAAGGGTATTCCTATTTATATTTACATATTTACCAAGGCGATATGTGAATGTAAATTAAAATACCCTAAACTGGGATGAACAACGTTGTTTATAACTAACTTTAAACTTTATATTGTGTTAGTGTTTTTCATAAATTTTACTATTTTGTCTGATATAATTACGCAAACATTTCGCTTAAACAAGTTTCAGCACCGTGATTATAAATTGGAATATTCCGTAATTCCTCCTGCACCACATCCCTAACGGATTCTGCAATTTTCTTTAAAAAATATAATTTTGTCTCCGTGATTGTGTATCTATGTATTTATATATATATATATATTATAATCTATAAGCCCCTTCAATTGCATTTTGTTACAATTTAGTGAAAGTTTTATTTATTTTTACAAAACTAAAAATAACTTACAGTCCAAATACAAAGTGGTATTTCAAATATGTTTCCTTTCCTCGGGTGTTTTTATAAATCCTATGCACACAAAAAAAACTCATAGCTGCTATTTATGACTTAGTTTTACTTAAGTATGAAAATCATAATTATATGTCGCGGAGCAGAGCATTATAATATTTTTCAGCAATGGCACTCGGTCAATCGTCTCCATTTATGTAGTTAATACAAAACCGTATAATAATTTTGATCTAGGTTTATTCTTCCCTATATTTACACCTACGAATATACGAATGTTATTCGTAGTTCTCTGTAAAGTTTAGTTGACATTAGTACATAATATTGCTCAAATAGTCAAATTTAATTCAATGGTGATGTCACATTAAAGCGAGTTTATAATAAATACTCATATAATTTACTACTAATCTACTATGATATTTTTTTCACACATCTATTTTATGATATAATTTAACAATATTTTAGAGTCGTACATCGAGAATTTACTTTGCTTTGGAATTTTGGACATACTGTTTGTACTGTACTGTTTGTACTGAATTTGTCAACAGATGTTCCGTCTGTGGTTATAATAATTAAATGTAAAACAGTGTTGCAGGAAATTAAAAAACATATATTGTGGTTCAGACTCAAATTAAATAGAATATATTGTAATAACAGGGCTATTGAAGGGCCTCTCCTCGCCCAAAATCCGGTGGAGCTAGACGACCGAACAGTCGGTAGCCAGCATCTATATCCTCCCTAAAAAAAAACTGCAAAGCAAACCTGTAATACTATTATTGATATTACATTGCTAAGGTAATACATAATATTATGTAAATATTTTTCCCTAAACACATACCTCAAACCTAATAGAATATTAATACTTATTTTATTACATATGTATCTATTGAGTCTTTTGATTACATTGAGAGTATAGTTTGTCCTTTATATAAAACACTAAGTACTTACAGCTTCATATTAAAATATTTTGCATTCTCGATAGGCTTTACAACTATATTATTATTTCATTATTTAAATGTAAGAATAGGTAGAGATGTATAATATCATATAAGTTTTTATTTAAATTATACGATAACGTTTCTTTTGCTGACTTAAGCAACGTCTAAATTATATGAGTGTTATATGGTATTAGAATATAGTGCAATGTCCACATTGCCAATTTTTTTTTTTTTTTTTAGGGAGGACATAGATGCTGGCTACCGCCTGTGCGGTCGTCCAGCTCCACCGGGTTTTGGGCGAGGGCCTGGCCCTACAATAGCCCGGGAGGGAGAAGTGCCGAAGGCACTTCTCCCGAGACGGGCGTAGAAGGCGAAAAGCGCTTTCTACCTCCGTCTCCTGCGGACGCCGAAAACGTACCGCTACTATAGGAGGGGTTGACAGCGAGCTCAAGGGCACCACTGTGGTTCGGACCTCGGCTTGTCTCGCTGTCGAGAGACATGGGGGGGATCGGAGCAAAATGCCTCTGTGCAACTGCAGTGTTGCACAATTGGGCCCTACTGAATAATACTCTTTGACTATTTGGAGAGCAATTTATCGTGACCTTGTTTTTGCCTCGAGCTCGCCGGCGAGCTCGGTGTTTGATTGTGTGACCTCTGATTACCTCACACCTGGGGATTTTACCTCGACGACTTGCGGATAACGCTAAAGCTGCCAACGTAATGGCTGCGATGGGGTCATCCGGGTCGTCTAATACCTGCCGTGGTCGGCGACGGGGGGGTTTGAAAAATGGGATAGAAGAGGCAGTCGAGTAGTTCGATGCCTGGACAACCAATGGGTTCGGGTGGTGGGGCGCTCGATCAAAGTATCGGCGGGCGCAGTCCTTATTGAACTGCGCTAGAGAGGGAAGGTTTAAGTCGCAATGCAACTCGGTGTTCCGGATATACCACGGGGCGCCGGTTGCATTACGAAGAAAACGGTTTTGGATGACTTGAAGTTTATGAAGGTGGGCCTCACTAGCATGACTAAACACTACTGATGCGTAAGTCATGATGGGGCGGATGCAGGCAGTGTAAAGTGTCTTCTTATTACTAAGAGACATTTTACTCTCTTTGCGAAGTAGGGGACCAAGGCGACCCATTATGAAGGCCGCTCTGTTACGGACGGTTGTTATGTGATCGTTAAAGGTGAGATGACGATCAAGGGTGACTCCGAGGTATTTTGTTCTAGGAACCCAGGGAATGGGTTCGTCGAACAAAATAAGCGGTTTCGGGTAAGGGGAGCGTGTCTTCTCAGTAAAGCACATAGCTGTGCTTTTAGCTGGGTTGACCGCGATGCGCCATTTTCGGAACCAGTCACCGATCTCGGTGATGGCCCGTTGCATGACGAAATAGGACTGTCTGTTGATATGCCACCCAGTGGTGTAAATGGCGGTATCATCCGCATATTGGGCTAGGAATACTTTGGGCTGAGAGCGTGGGATGTCACTGGTATACAGTGCAAAGAGAATAGGTGATAGCACGGAGCCCTGAGGGACTCCGGCTCTGACTGGGTGGGGGGAGGAGAGGGTGCCTTCCACGCGATAGCGAAAGCTTCTGGCTTTAAGGAAGTCTTGTAGGATGAGCACAAGACGTTCTGGCACGCCAAATTGGTATAGCTTGTAGATCAAGCCGTTGTGCCAGACTTTGTCAAAAGCTTTCGCTACGTCGAGGAAGACTGCTAGCGTAGTCTGGGGTTTGGGGTACTTATTGAAGCCCTCAATGATGTGCTCCGTGAGGCGGTGCACCTGTTGGACGCATGAGTGTCCGGGTCTGAAGCCAAACTGCTCATCTGGGATAAGGTGGTGTTCCTTAGCATGGGACTGGAGACGGTTTGCAAGTAACCGCTCGTAAAGTTTGCCTAAGGCACTGAGGAGGCTGATGGGGCGGTAACTGGTGGGGTCAGATGAGCTTTTGCCTGGTTTGTGAATGCCAATGACATTTGCACATTTCCAGGTGTCTGGGAATAAGCAGTGGCTCATAGCAGCATTGAAGATGCTGACTAAGAGATGGATGAGAGGGGGAGAGAGGGTTTTAAGAACCCTGTTGGAGATGCCATCGGCACCGGGGGATTTGCGCGGTCGGAGGGCCTTGATCAGTCTCTCCACCTCAGCGTAAGTCGCTAAGGTGATTGGTGGGAGTTCAGAGGTGACCACAGAGCTTTTACGTTCGACTTCAGCATCCACCGAATCGAGGTGAGCTTGGTCAACGTGATCTACGTTAGGGGAACACTGAGCCTCTAGGCTATCAGCTAGGCACTCAGCTTTGTCTTCGTCAAAGAACGCTGGGACTAGTGGGACTGGTCTGTATAAGGGAGGCATGTCGTTATGGTTACTTCCTTTCAAGCCCCGCGCCAAGTCCCAGTAAGCATGGTGGCTTGGCACGAGGTTTGAAAGTTTATCGCCCCATTGTTGATCACGCAACTCAGACATGCGACTTTGAACCATGCGTTCAAAGTGGCGTTTCTTAGTTTTGTTCTCTTTACTGGGGTAAGAGTCGTAATGTCGGGTCACTGCTTTACTCTCCGTCACCAATCGTCTCACATCCGCTGGAATGACAAGGCGCCGGTCGTCCGGCACTATGACCTCCTTTGCGGATGCACCTACTACGGTGGAGAGGTGATTGGTGAACGAATCGATCGCAAGGGTTACGTCATCTTTTGTCAGGATGTCGTCAGGGATCTTGTCTAGGTCCGGTGAACTGATAGCCTTTAGGGCATCGCCTACTTGCTTCCAGTTCACTATCGTCTTAGTGGGGCGGGGGAGGTCAGTCGTTGGGTCGGGACCTAGTCGCAGTATAATGGGTCGGTGGTCAGAGTGAAGCTCGTGAACCACTTCTATGGAGCGTAACCGGAGTGTTACGCCTCTGAATAGTGCCATGTCAAGCAAGTCAGCTCGGTGGTTTTCCATATAAGGGTAGTGAGTGGGCTCAGTGGGCGCAATTATGTCAAAGTTAAGTTCTGCGATTAGGTTTTCAAGTGCAATACCTCTGGGATTGTTGACGTTACAATTCCATAGGATGTGCTTACTGTTGAAGTCGCCAATCAGAATGACGGCGCTTCCTAATGAGAATAGGGCTTCTAAGTCAGCTCGGACGATCGGCTTTGCGCAAGCTTGGTAACAGGATGCTATGACTATAGGTTGATGACCAGTCATAGCTAGGAGGCAACAAGATGCTTCCATATTAACAAGAGTCGGGGTAGGTAGGGGAATGCAGTGCAGGGACCTTTTGTAATAGATAAGAGTACCTCCCCCACGGGAGTTCACTCTATCATCACGTACCGTTCTGTAATTGGCAAACCTAGGGTTCGCCTTCCCCGGTTTTAGAAAGGTTTCCTGCACGCATATGATATCGATAAGGTGGGTACAACAAAAGTCGTGGACGAGGTCACGTTGTCTGAAGAGGCCGTCAGCGTTAAATGACGCTAACGAAACTGAGTACGGTTTCGTGCGTTCGGTTGTACTACCCATAGTGGTTGTACTGGGGAGGGGCCTGGGGAACGAAGCGCTTAAGGGCGCTAAGTAAATTCGCGTGTTCCAATGTGTATTGGATCACGTCCGCTGGGGATTGAGCGTATTGCATCTTGTGGAATAGCTCTTGTACCTCATTGATGTCAACCGACATAGCCAGATCGCTGACTAGGTTGATTGCCTCTTGAAGAGGGGCAGCCATCAATGGCATAGGTGGAGCTTGTGGCCGGGAAGCGGCGCGGGGAGGCGCGCGAATGGTGTTGGCGACGGGTGCCGGGAGCGCGGGGCGAGCCGGGGCCGGTGCGCGGGCAGGGGCCGCGGCGCGGGCGGGTGCGGGTGCGGGCGCGGGTGCGGGCGCGCGGGCCGGGGCGCGGGCGGTAGCGACGGTCTTAACCATACTGGGTGGTTTAGACCATGCGTTACGGGCTGGGAGCGGCGCGGGTATTACCTGTGAGGCAGGTACTACCGTTAGTTTAGGGCTTACCCGTTGGTAACGGTCGTAAGAGGGACGGGTCGGCCTATGCCTTGCCACCCTGTGGTTCACTCGAGGTGCTTTAGGGCAGCCACGGTAATTCGCGGTATGCCCTTGAGCACCGCATAAAACACAGCTGGGTGGGTCCGGCGAATCCCGGGTGCGAGTGCACGCTGCTGTCGCGTGATCGCCTAGGCACTTAACGCACCTAGCGCGAGCGAAGCAGAAACGGGAGGCGTGCCCGTATAGTTGGCAGTTATGGCACTGTGAGGGACTCCCATTCTTGTATGGGGCTTGGACATCGAGTCCTGAGAGGCCACAGACCTTTTTTAAATTAAAAATGGCCTTGCCTTCAGGAGTACGATCTAGTACTACGAGTACTAGATCGTAGGGGCTGCGGTCCTTCCCGCTGTACATGCGGTGAACTGCATGTACGGGGAAGTCTTGTGCCTTCAGGTCGGCACATACCGAATCGGTATGTACCTCCTTGGGCACACCGCGGATGACCACTCGGAGGACTTTCTCCTCTTCGAGCGCATAAGTGTGAAAACTTATGCTCTCGTGGCGGAGGAGTTTAGTTAGCGCTCTGTGGTCGCTAATGGTGGAAACTTGGACTTTAATGCCCTGCTGCGTGGAGCGGGCATTAGTATAGTGGATCCCACGATCCGAAACTAAACGGGACAGCATGTCCCATTTGGTTTTGTCCTGAATGAACAGGGGCGGAGGCGGTTTTTCGCGGCGCGCGCTCGCGTCCTGAGGGGACGCGGCAGTGGTGGCCGGAGCGGAGGGAGGAGACGCGGGGCGCGGGGCGGGGGTCGGCTTCTTGCCGGAGGCGGGGGCCTTAGCGGGTGCCTTGGCGGGAGGGGCGGAAGTTGCGCAACTAGCGGCTTTAGGAGCACGCTTGCGTTTGCGGTCAACGACGGTATAGCCGTCGTTATCGGAGTCCGAGTCAGTGCGTAAGGCGCGACTCGGATCTACTTCCATCTCCGTTTCGGAGTCCGAAGTGGGCTCGACAACGGCGATGGAGGGACGGGTGCTCGCTGGCCTCCCGATCGGTGAGCGCGAGCGAGACCTCTCACGGGGAGGGGCTGCCACCGTGCGTCTATTATCCGGGCCCGGAGCGGGCGAAAGCGGGCTGTCCTCTGAGAAGGACCGGGTCAGAGGAGGGACGTTGGCCTCCGGGATTGAAGTCCCGGAGGGAGCAATAAGAGTGTCCGTGAGGCGGGCACTCGCTTCCTCTTCGAGGAGTTGCATATGAGCAACATACAGATCGGGGTGGCGGAGGGCGAAGGTCTGAAGGACCTGCACCTCACCGTTAGAGGGACGGGACTGCATCCTGAGGGGAATACTCAGGACGCCCTATCAAGGGTTTGAATTCCCTCACACACCTTGTGAGCTCACTGTGTGAGAGGGAGTGTGTACCTAAGGTGTGCCCTAGTTGTGTACCCTCTCCGAGCTTTTTTCTCGGCGGAGAGGGGTGCTCCTAAGCGCTACTCCGGGGTTGACTAGGGGTGACCCCAAGGCCAGTAATCCCGGAGCCCAGCTTGCTTCGGCTGACCCGTGAAGCGGGAAAGGCCACGGTGCAAGGTTAAACCAAAACAACAACAGTGGCCGTTGTCACCGTAGGGTGTCACACTGCGACCGCAGCAAATGGCGGATTTGATCGTTCAGACGGGTTTGGCTGACGCTACCCCACGCCTGAACGACGTCGCTTAACAGCACAAAGTGTGTTGTTACGCGACTGTTACTATGTTGTGTCGGGTAGTAAAGTGGTGAAATGCGCACCGAAAAGTGCGGTCAAAACAAGACCACCAGCCCGATATGATGTTGTTCGTCCGAAACAAGGGACTTGGGTAGGTGGTAATGCCTGACGTCTTAGAGCGCCTCTGCGCGACGGCACGGCGAGCTCGTAGCTCGCGTTGCTCGGCGTTCGGCGGCTGCTCAGCTTCTGCACACAAAACAAAAACTTCGTCAGGACTGCGTATTCCAAGGCACTGGTCTGCAACTAGCGTCGGAACGATGACCCGAGTGAGACGGCAATAGTGCGGGGACTATTGCGGTCTCACTGGGAGATACTGGCGGAGCTGTAGACAGGTGTGCACGGCGTGGCGGCACAGGTCGGAATGACATTGCCAATTGGATGGGTATATATATCTTACCTTTGTTATATTCTCCTTCAGTCTGAGAACTCCAGTGATTCGCTCTCATGTCCATGACCAATACGGACCGTTGAGAACATGGGTATACACGGCCTGGAAGTTCGTGCATTATATTCGCCATCGGAGATATTTATTTCAAACTAGCTTTCCGGGCGCGGCTCCGCCCGCGCGTATGTCGGTTATCGCGCGAAACATTAACCTCTTTTTGCGCAGTCGGATAAAAACTATCCTATGTTTTTTCCCGGGTCTCAAACTATCTCCATACCAAATTTCATTCAAATCGGTCCAGTAGTTTTGGCGTGAAAGCGTAACAGACAGACAGACAGACAGACAGAGTTACTTTCGCATTTATAATATTAGTACTGATCTCAATTGTCCGTAATTGTCCGTTGTCATCAGCTGCCTACAGTTCTTCAATCCTGCTACTTGGTAGCTCATTTACTAGACAAGGTAGTGGTGAGCTGAGTACCACTACCTTTTGTTTTCTTTTACAATTCTTAACAAGAATCTTAACATAGTATACTGTACTACTGTATCAGCCGGATCGTCCACTGCTGAATACAGCCTCCCCTATATATATGGGGATGTGCTGCCCACCTTCTAATAGTATTTTTCCCTTAGTTGACTTTTACGACACCCACACGGGAAGAAATGGGGAGGTGCAATTCTAACCCAGCACCCCACGGGGAGTTGAACATAGTATACGACTGTATAATTAAAGTTATGTCAAGGTTATGGCAGTTTAACTTTGATGCATGTAGCTGTAGGAATAAGTTGATAATGATTATCTCTGTAATAGTTCCAAGTACGTTGAGTTCATCTCGACTATTGATTCCGCAGTATCGGAAGTGTTATTTTGCCTCCAAGTATAGAGTAGAGTATTAAAGTGGCAACAACCAATGCCGGCAACACAGCGGATTAGATTGGGTCATCAACGCATTTAAATTTTAGATTGTTTTATTCGAAAAACGTGATCAATTATTTACCTCGTCCATTCCACGGATTAGTGGTATTTAGCAAGGTTTAGACTCGTTTCATACTTCCTACAAAAATCTATTTCTGAATTTTATATACGTGCTACAAAGCCTGCAACTTCTCGGGCCTTTAGTATAATAATCGGGTGCAATGTCGCATCGGCAAACAACATCAAAGTCCTAGATAAGGTAGGAGTCGACAGTTTTTTTTGAAGAGTTAATAAAAAAACAGCGGTTTATTGTCATATTGTACTCGTGTACCCGATCAAGACAGCAGACTGGAGCAGGTGACACAGAGCGTTTGAAAAATTTCTTATTTTAATTCGCAAAATTGCCATTAGGATGTTTTGCGCCTGATTCAAGAGATTGATGTAATTTGAAAAGATTGATCTCTTAAAATTTTCATCGGTGTGACAGAAATTCACAATTGTATTTTTTTACAAATGGTCGCTCCAATATTGTTTTTTTTAATATACACAATTTTGGAGTAATAGTAATACGATAGCTTATTTCATTCAGCCTTAATATTTAGTATTTCGCTATTTTTTTATCTTTCAGAAACGTGTATGTGTTTTTATATTAGTGTTTCTTAGCCTTTAAGCAGTGTCAATTTAGTTGTAGCAAGTTGCAGAAATATTGTCACTTCTCAATTTTCTTTTAGGTGACGTCAACCTTCATTACTTATAAACCTTGTACCATATGAGTTAACTTGATTCAACGATATAATAGCCCACGGCAATAATTTATTTTATAAAATCATGTGTGAAATAGTTTAAAACTACGGTATACGGTCAAACGGTATCTTTTGTTTATAATCAAATCGACGACGCCGAGACGGTTCGGCTTCAATTTGACAATGTTTTGAAGTCACAAAAACTCATTTTTTACTACTGCCCAAATAAATGAGTGTTTATTTTCAGGGTTCATATGTATGTACACCTACCTATGTATTGTTGTTTCTTTATTCCACCATAACTTCTAAACGGCTAAACTGATTCTAATCTATGAGATATCGAAGATTCGTCTTGATAGCTAAGTAACATAAGGCCTTATGTCACTGTCACGGTACATACAAAAAAATTAAAAACAAACATACATACTTGTGGCAGTAAACTTGTAATTTTGTAATGTAATCCGCAGAGCATGCGTTATTGCAAACATAAGAATATTAAAACAAACCGGTGGATTTTAGATTCCATATTGTAAGATAAAATATATCTTCCAAACCCATCGAATGTAGAATCAAAATGGGCTTAAAATCGATTCCATAAAAATATATAAACAAGGAGTTTTTATTTCATTGGAACGACAAAACATTTAAAGAAAAAAAATAATAATTTGCATTCAGGTTATAAGCTTTTTAAATTAATTCTCTTCTTTATAGATACTGTTATGCCTACGGGCAATATCTGAATATATATTTGTGATCCCGTTCTCGGAAACGGTTAAAACAATTAAGATAATATTAACAGTTAGGTATGGACGCTTTCGTTCGCGATAAATATTGAATTTACTTATAACTTAATCATCAAAAAACACTTATTTTTGCAATTTGTTTCAAAACTTTGTCTTTTCTCTAAAAAATGAAATAACGTAAACGAACTACAAGCATGTCATCAACAATAACTCAAATACTGCTCGTCAGTGCTCACTTTCAATTTAAATGTGACCACATGAAAAGCACCAGCTTTCGAATAAAAAAAACATCAACATCGGTACACCCCACAGATCAGAGAAACAATCCGAGGAGATCTGTATCTGATCCGAATCCGAGATCTGAGGTACATCCTGTAAAAAGTTATAAGTTAACATATTCAAAAAAATACAGTGCTCATCCTTTTTTTGAAGTCGGTCGAAATACCTTACTTAAATGTTAAGGCGATTTATAGAACACCCGAAAATCGTAGGTGTTCCATGGGAGATTTTTTTCAACGGTGGAACACCCAGGTGCTCTGCGAGGTGTTCCATGGGCAAGTGCCGGACTTTGCCGTATTCACCGCTAACTAACTGTTGACACCATCGACCATAAGATCGTTTGTTAGATATATCATTAAATTCATTCCGAACATAAATACAGCAGTTTCTAGTATTAATGCATTAATCAGTTTCTAGTTTTAGGATATAAGGCTAATTCTATATTCGCTATGTTGGTTCTTTATATTATGAAGTGATGATACAAGCAACTCGCCTGCCTCCCACCTGTCTATCACAGATGCAGTGTCACCGTTCTCATTGCGCTTGACACTGCACTGCACCTGTCACTCCGAGGCATTAGCTCCTATGTCATTCCCCTAGCAATACCACTTGCTACAGTGCACTTCACGCCTAAAAAGAGTAATGTTTGCAAACTACTGCTTTGAGCCAGAATAACTGACATTGCGGTAGTACCCACCAAGACGGACTCTTGGTAATGACACCTACCTACCTACACCTGGTAAAATTACTTAAAACTAATAAAAATATAGTAAAAGTTAGATAAACTAAAAACTGCGCCAAATTAATAATATGTGTATATGACAGCATGATACTCTACTCACGCTGACAGTGTAGGGTGCTGCTGCAAATTAGCGCAAAGAAGTATCTTTTACATCACATCTTAACGAAGCGGTTATACTACCAACAAGAGAATGCATTATTGTATACCGACTCCATATATTTGGGAACAGGGTAAGAACATGATGTCCATAATATCGATGACATCTATGTAGTATTAAGTAGGTAATTATGAATGGGTTAGGCTCGAACCAATTCTAACCCACCCAGTATAACCGTTAAACTAGGGTATTTTGGTCATAGTGAAACTTGGTCGTAAGTAGCTACCTACCACAGCACCTATCTGAGTTTTTGTGTTACGGAAGCATGCTTCATTAAACTTTAAGCTTTTCAA
Source organism: Plagodis dolabraria (assembly GCA_963854805.1). Classification (NCBI taxonomy): domain Eukaryota; kingdom Metazoa; phylum Arthropoda; class Insecta; order Lepidoptera; family Geometridae; genus Plagodis; species Plagodis dolabraria. The sequence continues at coordinate 16,067,063 of OY978447.1, read as the reverse complement.
TCTCATTTCTAATAATGGGATATTGAACTCAACCACTGGAAAATGATATCTTTCTTATAGACTGTCTAAGGCGAAGAAATTGTTTGGCATTAGATCATTTTAGAAAGCCCCCGATTTAATTAGTTATTGCGTAATATAATCATTAAAGTCAACAAAGGTTGAAGTAGATTTTGTCACAAATTAAAATAAAATAACACTGTTTACTAAGGTAATGCTTATTCGAGCTAATCTATTCTAATGAGGAAAAAGTTGATTTAATTTGGCAATTAAGTTTTTTTGCCAATACAATTCATGTTCCAACATTATGCGTGACTTACTGACGTCAATAGTGTAGATCGCAGATGTTTCAATGAACAGTTGATAATTACAATCATTGCTTACAGTGTTTAGCAATGTGTAATCCATTGTTCCACTCAACCATAATAGTCTGATGTCTATTAAAGGTTCACCTAATTGGTAATAATAAGACTTTTCATTACTTAATAGTCTAACTCTAAGATTCAATAAAAACGCAGTGTAAACCATTGTTTTTAACCGACTTCCAAAAAAGGTGGTGGTTCTCAATGATAGTAATTCTAGGTTAGCCTGAACAACATATTCGACCACACCATCACTTGCCACCAGGTGAGATAGTGGTCAAAGGCAAACCCAACAGGATTTAAAAAAAAATCGTCTGTTTTTTTATGTTTGTTACCTCAGAACTTTTGACTGGGTGAACTGATTTTGAAAAATATTTTTTGGTTTGATAGCTGATCTTTGTCGTTTGGTCCCATTAAAATTTTATCAAAATCTAACAAACCGGTTTTGATTACAGTCCAATGACTGAAAAATATTTACCTATCTTGATGATATGGTCGTTGACAATGAATGACATTCGATCCCGTAAGTAGCCAGGGTCACTAAAAAGAGTGAATGAAAAATTTTAAACGAAAAATGGAACCGACTTCCACACTCTAAAGTGTGAAATAAATTGTCGAAGTCGGTACCATGCGCACAATATTGTGATATTAGGTATTTTTGAACTATCATGGTACCGACTTCAACAAGTTATTTCACACTTTTGGGTGTTAAAGTCAGTTCCATTTTTTGTTTTACATTTTTATTTATTTATGTAGAGTAAAATCTCATCCTAATCAAGGTTGCCAGTAATAGGCTTAAATATAGGTAGTGTCGTTTGCAAGTATTGCATTGCTTTCATGTCGTAATAGATCTTGAAATAGTCCACTACGATATTCAATGCCCCTTAATTTGCGCATAATTTTCTGTGAACTGTTAGTGAAAAGTCTTCAGAGTTGCGATTTGCTAAATAATTGACGATAATAATGTATACTAAAATAGATGTGTGTGAAAAGTGGGCTGAAAGAAATTCGTGGACTCAAAAACATAAAGAAAATATTTACGGGATGTGGTATTCTGGTATGTCTGTAATATATATACGTGATTTCTTGAAGCTAAAGCTGACAAAATTTTGATTGTATAATTTATATATTTTGCGTACCCTTATCGTAGGGAACGTTTCTGCTTTTTATTGAGGAATTTTAATGTTGTTAATATTATTATTTTTAGAATTCCGTCGTTGTATCGTTTGAGTAGGGTTTATAGGTGTCGCTAGAATTTTGTATTGAAATAGATGATTATATTTATCAGCAGATATCTGTTTAAACTTATTAGAAAACGTACGTATGTACTCTCTGCAGGAATATATAAAAACACGTCGGTGGGATACGCGAAAAAATGTGTATACTATAAAATATCTGTAGGTAGTCAACTCTTTACAATCTATTGAGAATGTTTTAGGAGAAGCAAATAACGAGTATTAGATACAAGTTTTTTCTTACAATAACCGGTTGTCATCTTCAGAACATTATGGTCACAATTTGTGGTCATTCAAGTTCTATGTCATACTAAATGCTTGAGAAGGTTTCACGGTGAACGATTGTTTTATATTTATAAACTTATGACAAACTTGGCAATATATTGTTATAGCGATAAAGGTTTATAAGCTATTATAAAAAAATCTATTGTTGGTTTTGACTGAATCATTGATCTAAGATCCATTTATAGATACATATATGATTTTTGACACATTATGTTATGTATGTAAATATTATATAGGTACATAACTTTTTTAAGGAATCTTATCTTATTTTCGAGAGTAAATAAGTGTCTACTATGTAAGCGTGCTCCATCTTAGACCACACCAATGCTTAACATCAGGCAGTGTGTGGTTAAACGCGAACCTATAATGAATAAAAATAATAATATTATATAAAAAAACCATATTGGAATTAGTTAGTATCTTTTACTTGAAGAAGTATCTTGATACATCATAATTAAAACGTCAAACGGATTAAATTGATCCAATTATGAATTTTATATCTATGTACGTAAGCACTTTATTCGATTGTTTAGTTGCTTACATAGCTCCAAAATCAAAAGAGCAAACACTTTCTAAACATCGTACTTCCTAGATCTAATTTTAGTCCTTAAAAAGACAAGTTCTTTGTGGTATTTGATTAGACTTCACCAGTCACGTACGAGCGATCGCTCTATGGAAAATACACCTATAAACCTTGAAGTTTCTTATTATACATCAATAGAACATCTTTGCAATGTATCCCATATTCTTTGTAACTCACGATAATGCGATTGTGCTGAGTTCTATACACAAACCGTTTCCTCTTTGTGTCAAGTAAACAATGTCTTTAATAAGTATATACTTAGCTACGTCAAAGGTTGATCTTGGAAGCTTAGGTTTTCCTTATGTTTATAACCCGTAGATAAGAAGAAACACATTTCAGTTCTAGATAACCTTTCTTTCGAGCTGGTCTCTATAAATATTATATATACCTACAGTGAACTTATCTTCATTTTATTTTGATACATTAATTTTATAAACAAAAACTCAACCAAATTGTGGTAATTCATTAACAATAAGTAGGTATTTAACGAACGTGTTACATACATCAATACAGGTATTTTTGCCTATTTAAATTAATTTGCAACATATAGCTACCGTACAAACTGCAACATATATATATGTACCTAAGTCATTGAAATTAAAAGTTTTGATCTGATGGGTACCTGCCCTGAAAAGAGCCCTGAATAAGCTCTTACCTATATCCACCTTCTTGTGTTTATAAAGTTGTTACATATATTAAATAATATTGTGTTTTTTAACCAGCGATATGCCTTTCTTAAACAATATACTACGAACTATATACAACACTACAGCTACTACAATAAAAGCATTTAGACAACCTATAAGTCATAGCAGACTCACAGGCAGTCCAAATGCTCCAGCCCACTCCCAGTTGGTAGCGTGCCCAGCATGCTGGCAGCATTGCCCCGTTGAATTGCATTGCTTATTCGTTGAGCCAAATATGTGCCAGCATTTTGATCACGCGTCGAACCATAAAGTTAATATTAGACTATCAAACAAATGCTAGCACTCTTCAAGACTGTTAAATGACATTAAAATGACCTTATAAACATAATCTAAGCGATTGATTACTTAGTGATCTTATACTGAGTCAAAACTGCGTAGTTATGTGTTTGAGAAGTCTTCAGAAAAAAGCTTCTTTGATAATCAAATATTGAATCTGGTGTAGATTTTCCCACCACATTATCATATATTTTGCCAAACACTCGCATTACGTTGTTTACCGTTATCGACAAACAGTTATAATAATAGCATTCCTTAGGAGACGCGACTCAGTTTGGTATTTTTTTTGGCAGAATAAGACGCCTTCTTGTTTCACATTTTATTTATAAAAAAACTGCAAATTTAAATTTCGAATCGAACAGATTTTACATCGCGACCGTGATAAGACCTTTGATTATCATCACACTTGTGTCTTAGTACTTTCACAAGCGAATTTATATTATACAATGTACTCTGCAGAATTATACACAACAACCCAAACATCTTTTTTATTGTGACACTAAAAATTACAAATATTTGTACGTACTTAAAACTTGTGGTTTTATCTTAGCCAGATTTTTTGACACATTGTTGTAGAAAATATTTTAGCAGCTCTTAAAACATTTTACGCGTTCAAACTTATGTTTTACCTAGAGATGTGTTAGTGACAAAGTTTAGTGATAAACATTTGGTTTAAGTGTTAAGTCGTGCAGAAGAAATTAGATATCATGTACGCCCGTGTGGAACAACCTGGACCAAGCTGTGAGCAATTATTAAGTCAATATGGTAGGTACTTTTTAAATGAAATAACTTTCAGTTTTAATTTGAGTGTTTTCAAATACATTTAATGCTTATCCATTCAAATATCAACAAAATTATTAGAATTTAGTTTTTCATGTAATTTCGGCAATTCAATACTCTCAGTCCATTTTCTTTTAGTTCCGTTTTCGACCTTCCCGTGCCCCTATGTCTATATAAGTACTTATGCCTACTACCGTGCCAGCTTTTATTAATCATGAACATCACGGGTGTTAGTTTCATGCTGCTTAGCAGAAACCGCAGGTCATACACGCATTAATAACATCCATCTCTTCATTAATTGGTATGCCACTTGCACTATCATCTGCCTCTTTCATTGTCCAAAATTCTGATCTGTAACATCAACAGTTTTTATGCTGATCTTCAATTAACATTTCATTTTTAAATGTATTAGATAACAATTTTTTTATGATTTCAATAAATTTTCTTAGCAACAAATTACATAATTGGCTTATAATATATTATTATAATAAGCCTTTCTGTCCGTCCGAACTTAAAATGATTGTACCTGTATCTGGAACCGTAATAGGCAGCAGATGGATATTTTCACACTAAACAAGTATACGAGTATGATTTTTTTTATGTGATTGTACGGAACAATCACGAGGTCCACCTGATGTTAAGCGTCATGTGCCTGTAATTTTTCTGGCTCTGAAGGACTGCTGCCGGAACACACTGTTGAGTGCATGGTGACAGATTTTCTACTTGAGGATGGTAGCTAGCCAGGCGGGCATCCGCAAAATGCACTTCCAACGTGCGGTGAAGCTCAATCCGGCGGTGGGAATCGAACCAGGGACCTGCGGCACGGCAGTCCATAGCTACAACCGCTCGGCCATCATTCCTTCAAAAGTATGGCGGATTGTATAACAATAAACAATTAATAAGAAAACCAAAAAAATAAAAATAAAGCAGGGTTCAAACACTAGGAGCGTGCTCTATGGTCAAATCGGTAATTCGTAAGAAGTGTCAAACGTGGTGCGATTATATATGGTTAAAAGTCTAACGTATTTCTCGTACAACGAATATTAAAAACTAGTCAATGGTAATTTACCTCGAGCAAAGGATTTCGAACTGAATGAAACATATTCCATTTTTGATAGGTACTTACCTACATAGCATATGCATATTATAGGTATTTGTTTGTACGGAATGATGGGTGACTTGGACTTGGCGGTCTTATTCCAGTCTGTTTTGGATTTCGTTTGCATATTTTCAGAACACTGTCGTTGGTGAGCATACACCAGATTGCCTCCTGTATCCGATGATATCAATGTACATATGTATATCATTATATAGAGGAACTATCATATGATACGCCACATCAAGAGTGCAAAAATATTTTTTAAGGCCAACTTCTTATTGATTTCCTTGATGTTTTATTATTTAATTTTGCCGAGTTTTTCCGAATATTTAATGAGCATATTAAGTTTGTATGAGAAAAATAATAAAATCTTATCCTATCTTACTCTAAGTGGGCAAGAACTCATATATAACTATTTGTCTAAAGACAAAAATTTTTTTTTTTTTTTTTTATGCCTGATAGATTAGCCTTTGACCACTATTTCACCTGATGGTAAGTGATGATGTGGTCGAGGATGTTGTTCAGACTAACCTAGAGTTACTGGCTCTCAAGGACAGCTGCCGGAACACACCGTTAGGTGCTTGGCGACAGATTTTCAACTTGAGGGTGGTAGCTAGCCAGGCGGGCATTTGCAAAGTGCCCTACCACCATGCTGTAACGACAGCTATCCTAAGACAACAACCGGGACCGACGGCTTAACGTGCCCTCCGAAGCACGGAAGCGCTCAGTAGTAATGTCACCAGCGGTCACCCATCCAAGTCATGACCGCGCTGATCGATTCAGAATGGCTTAGCAAACTTGGCTACGAGCGAAATTATGATTACTTAATGAATTACAGAAGATATCTGTTTAAAAATATATATATATAAGGTGGATATTAATTCATCAACAACACTGCGGGGGATGGTGCAGAATCGATAACGGAATGTGTTCCACTCATGTTTAATTTTCACATACAAAAAATCAGTATAACTATTTTCTAAGCGCGGGCGTTGCCTTTTAGTATGATAGCGAGAACCGCGGTTTACTCCATTCTCACACGTACGATCGCTACCCGATGTCAATTAGACGCTATCTCTAGGGCAAAAATACTTTTTTTACCCGCTACCTTTAAAATGAGTCCCGTTGGTAGGCTATTAAATTAGACCTCATTTGAAACCGGCTTGAATAACCGAGAAGATCCTTAATTTGGCTCATTTTTTATGCAGGAATGTTACCTAACGTTTTTTTCAATGTTATTTATTTATTAAATAACGTATAAAATGCCCAATGTGGTGGCAATATTTTTTGGCATTTACAATATGTAATAATAAAATTTAAATTGATACATTAAAAATGTAGATTTGGTTGAACATTGTTATTATCAAATATAAAAAAAAAGTTTTTAGGCCCCACTCTGAACGGACTGTGAAGTAGGGGTTATAGGCTAGGAAGTGAAGTATTTCATTTCTGCGTAGATACTTATACCGATACTCCGCTGTTGTAGGTGCTAGTGGCATTTTAGAGGGCTTCCTTGCTTCGGAGAGCACGTTAAGCATCCATCTGGCAACCATCTATTCTGGTTGTTGTCTGGGATGGCAGTTGATATAGAATGGCGAAAGGGCATTTTCCAAATGAACTTCTAACTAGCTACCACCTTCAAGTAGGAAGTTAGTGGCCAACCACCCAACGGTGTCTTCCGGCAGCTATCCGGATTTTAGCACCCCTTGCTCCGCCATTAACGTGGCTGACACCGTGGCCAGAAATACCGGAGCCGCCGGGGACTGGGGCCTGGCTCTATTTGTACTTATCATAGGGGGATGTTTGCACATAATCGCCACGCTGGGCATGCGGGTGACGCTGCTGCCCGTCTTCCGTCTGTGCTTTTTTTTCTACGCCTTGTTTAGGATGGTTATACTGCCATCCGTCGGTCGTCATAGCCTCGTTCGTTAATCAACAGGATGTACCGCGGGCAGGTGAGGTTGACTTGGAGCAAAGAGTGTTGTTTGGCTCCCATACATCTCCTTTTCCACACGGCTGCTATATATTGTCTTTATTCATGCTATGTGCTTAAGTCTTGCGACTTATACCATTTTGTTTTGGACTATAATTGTTACCTTTTAATTTACCTTATCACAAGAATGATAGAGAAATAATTTGTTATGGAGTTTCATTAAATTTTCATACATGATTACCTCCCTAGTGCGTTAGGTACTATTGCGGCCAGTCCCGGCTTCGCACGGGTAATTGCGACTATAAATTAGATATAAGCTATCCTATCTTTCAATTTGGATCAAATTGCACACGGTGTGCAAATTAAATTTAAAATCGGTTCAGGAGTCCATCGCGGACAAACAACGTGACATGTAATTTTTATATATATATAAGGATTTAGTTAATAATCCAACAATAACACGTCGACCTTCGAAGAAACACAAACTTCTAAAAATAGCATAATAACAAAGATGTCATACTTCCGGTTACCAAAACATCCTCGCATGTATTTGAAGAAGCAATAGATTGCAATGTCGTAGTCGCGTCGCTCAGAGTGACTTCTTGTTGCAGCACGAGCGTCCTCGGGGCTACCAGAATCACTTTCTACTATTGTAACAATGTAATTGTAAATCAGTTGATAACAGAAGCCATATGCTCACGGGTATACCATCTCTGTATAGAGACATATTTATAATATTTAAATGAAAGGTAAACATACATGTGTGTACACTTTGGTTTTCTATGAAACCTGGCACAGGTATATTATACTATAAAATTAAATATACACATGCACACACATACACAGTCAGTCTTAGGTGGTTAGGTCTTGGATTATAAGGCGTCCCAGTTTACTGAATAGTTCCCGAGGGAACTCGTATGTAACCAAATTACAGGCTAATAGGACAGATCTCACTATCCTCTTTCTCTTAGCAATAACTTGAAGTGATATTTTATTTAATACAACGCGGGCGAAGCCGCCGCCGTTAGCTTATCAGAGAAACTTACCAAAAATACTGAAAAAAAATGCCATATAATATATATATACCCAATCTGTATGTCTGTTCTTAAGTGTGTCCCATGTCTCTAGCTTGTAAACGTTGTATACTAACATTACAAGCCTAAAATTTAAATATTTTATGTAAGTAAAATATATACCTATTTACTCAAAACCAAATACAGATTGAAATTCAATTAGATTCGTTTTCAATTGGGGGTCAAATACTAAAGTGTATACTTAGGCCAAAAGATTCTATATAAAATAATAAGCTTAGGCTTATTGACTTTGAGTAAGTACGTACATCTTACCTACAATACTATACAATACACTTTTTGTTTTTACGTATAAAAAAGAAACAATTTGCCGTCAAAGTTGCACGTTTTAGCAGAGAGAAAAAAATCTTAGCGTTTTAGATCATTCTTTACTTATTACCCCAAATAATAAGTTAATTTTCTCAGTTCCAAAACGTATATATATACAACACTACAGCTACTACAGCATGGTAACTATTTGCAGGCCCACAGGCAGTCCAAATACTCTTGTCTACAACCTGTAGGCGTCGGAGTCACCCTTGATCGTCATCTCACCTTTAACGATCACATAACAACCGTCCGTAACAGAGCGGCCTTCGTAATGGGTCGCCTTGGTCCCCTACTTCGCAAAGAGAGTAAAATGTCTCTTAGTAATAAGAAGACACTTTACACTGCCTGCATCCGCCCCATCATGACTTACGCATCAGTAGTGTTTAGTCATGCTAGTGAGGCCCACCTTCATAAACTTCAAGTCATCCAAAACCGTTTTCTTCGTAATGCAACCGGCGCCCCGTGGTATATCCGGAACACCGAGTTGCATTGCGACTTAAACCTTCCCTCTTTAGCGCAGTTTAATAAGGACTGCGCCCGCCGATACTTTGATCGAGCGCCCCACCACCCGAACCCATTGGTTGTCCAGGCATCGAACTACTCGACTGCCTCTTCTATCCCATTTTTCAAACCCCCCCGTCGCCGACCACCGCAGGTATTAGACGACCCGGATGACCCCATCGCAGCCATTACATTGGCAGCTTTAGCGTTATCCGCAAGTCGTCGAGGTAAAATCCCCAGGTGTGAGGTAATTAGAGGTCACACAATCAAACACCGAGCCCGCCGGCGAGCTCGAGGCAAAAACAAGATCACGATAAATTGCTCTCCAAATAGTCAAAGAGTATTATTCAGTAGGGCCCAATTGTGCAACACTGCAGTTGCACAGAGGCATTTTGCTCCGATCCCCCCCATGTCTCTCGACAGCGAGACAAACCGAGGTCCGAACCACAGTGGTGCCCTTGAGCTCGCTGTCAACCCCTCCTATAATAGCGGTACGTTTTCGGCGTCCGCAGGAGACGGAGGTAGAAAGCGCTTTTCGCCTTCTACGCCCGTCTCGGGAGAAGTGCCTTCGGCACTTCTCCCTCCCGGGCTATTGTAGGGCCAGGCCCTCGCCCAAAACCCGGTGGAGCTGGACGACCGCACAGGCGGTAGCCAGCATCTATGTCCTCCCTAAACAAACAAACAACCTGTAGGCAGCGTACGCAGGATGCTTAAGTTGTTGATTGCGCAAAAATTTAAACATATGTAGCGTCCCAAACTAATTGCCGATGTAATTTCCACGGAACCAGAGTCATTCTGTCAGTTTGTTTACCATCGTCACGCATTAGACCATTCGGTTCGATAATACTCGTAGCGTAACTCTCGTAACATTGGCGTTGGTAAAAGCCCGGCAGATGATATCATTAAGGCTGCCGTGGCAGGAAATTCGACAAGCACTTTTAGAGCAAAAAAGGCCATGGTGACCGAGTCAAACAACGGCAGCTGTAGGCGCTACATTGGCAGTGATAGGCAAAGCAACAAAAAACTGGTTAAGTCAAAAAAGTACCGAGAAAAGAACAATACTGCACAAAATATTTGTTATTCATCTAAATTTATTTTGTCACCTTCAAAGTATGCTCCTTCAGAAACGATACACTTGCGCCAACGAATAATTAAATCATCAAAACATTTTCCGCGTTATTCGGAATTGAGTTCAGTTCTTGCTGCGAATTCTCCTTGTCGTCTGCCGAACGAAAACTGGTACCACGAAGTGGTAATTTGAGTTTAAGAAAAAGTAAGAAGTCGGCTGGTATTTATTGAGTTTTTGGTCAAAATTTCGTGGCATTCTGCGAAGGCGCATTATCGTGGTGCAAAATCCAACAATTTTATTTCCACAAATTTAGCATTTTCTGTCGAATTTGCTCTTTTAAATGCCGCACACCTGTCAAATAATACCTTCTTTACTAGGAGGAAGTATTCACTTCTTTATAATAATACCTTGACCTTCCGGCAAGAATTCCGAGTGCCCAACACTGCGATAATCAAAGAAAACAGACAATGACATTGACTTTTGATCGAATTTGGCGAGGTTTTTCGGATTTAGTTCAGTTGGAAGGCGCCACTCCGAAGCTTGTCAACTAATTTGCATGTCAAACTCGTAGACCTAACGCGTTGTTACTGGTAAAGAGACCTAGGTCTCTTTACCAGTAACAACGCGTTCCGTGAATGTTGGGTCAGAATTGACTCGTTATAGCATGTCCTACTGCATGAAAATTCAGGTCTTTCAGGACTAGCCGAATGGCAACATGTTTCATACCCAACTGATTTATTAAAATGGTACGAATGGACTTGTGGGACACGGTTTGGCGACTATCTCTCTCAAACTTGAATAAGCTTTTTCAGTCACTATGTCAGTTCTGCGAACTACACTTCCAGGCGTGGACAAGAACGTACAGAATGGCCTAACAGAGCGAAGCAAATCTTAGATCAACTCTGGACCGCTTTTGAACCCTGTATACCTGCAGACTTAACTTCAAGATATCCATAACGATATATTAGATATTAATTTTAAAGCCCATTTATATTTCGTCGGGAACCGTGCTTAAAATAAAAACACCCTAGTTTCGAATTTTCTCTTTCCCATTCGCCTTAATTAACAAAAATATACTGATCATAATGTTTTTTATAGCGGATAATTTATGCTAGCTTTTTGAACACTATAGAATTGCTGACTCCAAAGGACAACACTTAACGAATAGGTGATGCTAGCCAGGCACCCCTTCGCCATATACCATATACCATATACCATATTATCGTGCCATCCGAAGCACGGAAGCGCTTAGTATGGTAGTAATGCCACAAGCGGTCACCCATCAAACTCATGAACACAGCGAATGTTGCAAACCGTAGTTGATTGAGGCAAGTTCCGCCACGAGGGTTTATAAATCTATTTTTTAATCTTTGATTAGAATATTCAAACCCTTTTGATTCCACGGGGTTGTTGCGATGCGGAACTTCGCCGTTTCTTAACCTTTCTGCCAATTGAAATTTTACGGTCTTATATTTCTTGTTAGTAAAATAATTGCAGTGTTCACGTTTCTGCATCTCCCATTCTAAATCAATTTGTAATGCAGATAATAAGCTAAACACTGTAGCTCACGTAGTATATAGCATTTATGATGTTTCTTGCCAACGTCTTTGAAAATTAGGCACCAGATTAGATTTAAACAAAAAGCAGCCATACGTATAACTTAGCAAAGTGGATTTTATCTTGAACAAATAAAATACATATTCACATTTAACTCATGTAGAGATATAGTAAGTGTGACATCACTGCCTACCTTATTCCATCGTAAATTCGTCGCACATATATAATAACAACTTATATAATTATGCTACAACTTGTATGCTTCTCATATATATTTAATTTCAGTACGTTGCTGAGTTATCTAGTCAAATAATAATCTGTGGTGATCATATATATTCTTATCCTAACGATAATGGAAGGAAAATAAATTGAAACGTATTTTTGTGTCAACCCATACTAATATTATAAATGCGAAAGTAACTCTGTCCATCTATCTGTCTGTCTGTCTCGCTTTCACGCCAAAACTACTGGACCGATTTGGATGAATTTTGGTATGGAAATAGTTTGTGATGCGAGGAAGTACATAGAATATTTTTTATCCAACTGCCAAAAAGAGGTTAATGTTTTTGCGATATACGGGCGGGTGGACCCGCAGCCGGAGAGCTAGTGATTTATAAACATCAATGTTAAGAATATATCAGGCCACTTACATAATTATTGTAATGCTATTGCATCATAAATTTAGATGGAGCATAATAAATGAAATTTTTTGTAAGAAATGGAGCTGAATTTGTCTTGAAGAAATATGTTTTATAAGACCTCGACTAACTGGGAAATTTTATTGTTTAGCATTGAAAAATCGTTGAATCAGCCATAAAATGACATGCAATGGCTGCGGTTGGTACAACGGCGCTATTGACTACCTATGTTCAATATAGATAATTTATACTACTCCACAGTCTATTTGCTGTCCTGACTGTTTCTATTGTGGTGATAAACTCCAGCAACCAGCACCACATATGACTTATAAATTCTCAATTCAATTCTCAATTCTTTATTGCATCATAATATGTGGTGTACATGCTGGTCTTAAATATATATTTTAAAAGTTATATATATGACCAATTACGGGTATGGCAATAACAGTAGTACCTACTTCTAGTATTTACGGTGAAGAAGTCCAAAAAAATGTAGAATCACGACATTTTAAAACTATATGTTTGTTGAAGTTTTTTTGGTCAACTATATGTTTGTTGAAGTTTTTTTTGGTCATTTTTTAACCAGTATCCATGCACATTACGATACAGGCATATAAAAAGCCAATGAAATAAACCCCTAATCGGTATTTAAAAAAAACGCAGTGGACCATTCCCATCCAAGATGGTGAAGGTACTTCCGCTTAGACAAAGATAGCTTTCTAACTCTATGATCTTCATAAAAAGGAATTCTCTTCAGACCAGAAGCCTGACTATTATAGCACAGATTACTAAATACATTTAATAAAGTTTAACAGTTACTCGTATCTGTGAAGTATTCGGAGACTATAAAAATACACGTATGTATACTGTATCCTATTATAGTACAGCCAATTGCTCAGAGCAATTCATAATCACCATCTTCCTACCATTTATCCTAATCGTATCGACTTGGTACGATTTATGTCTTATATAACGACACGAAGGGACAACACAATATATTTTCGCTATCAGTACAAAAGACCGTAAAAAGTGTTGGATTCCATTTTATAGCCGGCCACCTTCTTGACGATAAACATCCTTTAGAATACTTTCGTTAGTAGTACATTCCCGCTTCTTTTCGGATAATTAGGGCGTTAATATGTTCAACATACTGCTGTGCGCACTATGTGCAGCCACACCCCATTCATATCAATGTGAGTAGTGGCATGGTGCTCAAGCGCATGTTCTCGTAAGAAGTATTTTAGAATTGTTAAGTTTGCAATGACGCCTGCTAGTCGAATTACATTACAAAATTACAAATTTACGAGAGAAAAAAATTATAGTCATGTGCGGGATTCGAACCCGCGTCCGAACAAGTTTGTAGTACAACGCAAGTTGAACTATAGGTGTCGCTCCATCCCAATACGATGGTTGCATGAAGAACGAGAGCAAGAATTACAGTTATGAGTCATTGTGTCATGTTAGCTCAATTGGTTAGAGCATACCCCGGCTAAAGGAGTGGATAGACGCGGGTTCGAATCCCGCACATGACTATATTTTTTTCTCTCGTAAATTTGTAATTTTGTAAAGTATTTTAGAATTTTCAACGGGAGCATACGTCTCTGTCTTATATCTTGAGCCGACAACAGTACGGCTGGTGATAATTAAGCCGTTATTGAAATAACTTTGCACAAAAAAAGGGTTTTTGCTACTATACATAATGGTTAATCACCTAAATACTTCATTTAATAATATTGAATGATAGGAGTGAATGTTTGCGTGTCTAAGACGTCGGTCGCTACCAATGTTAAAACCAGTAAATTTTGCATCACAGCGGAACATGCAACGCAGTCTTTGACAATGAAAAATATGTTGTTAATTGCTTAAACGTAGCGTAGTAATTTTTTTTCTACGTTTTTGTTTGTTTAACTATTTAATGGTAGAATACTATTTAATATCGTCTTTAAATATCAAAGATCGTTTCTGCCACTGTTGTTAGCAAGGCTTTGTTAGAGATTAAATTATCTCAATAAACAGCAAGAGCAAGTCAAAATAATTACTTAATAGGTGAGCTTGCTAAGTTACAACAATGGGATCTGCGTCCAATTATCCAACCTGGGATGGAATAGTAGTTTAATAATTCTCATTTTCCTCCTACGTGGAATAGGTATAGCCGAAAAACAGTACTGATACTTGGATAAACTTATTAACCTTGGAATTGAATTATTTTGAAAAAATTTGACTAAAACCTCCAATTTTTATACTTACTTATACAAGGAAACGCTTGAATTAAATATTTAGAAGCGCTCGTACTGAAACATGCTTAGCAACGTTGGATGAGTAACTGCTAGTGGCAATTACACAGCGTTTCCGGTTTCAGAGCACCGTGAAGCCATCATCGATGGCTTCACGGATCTGGTTTTTGTGTTAAGATGGCAGTTTTAACAGAATGGTGGTAGAGGGCATTTTGGTAATGCCCGCCTGCCTAGCTACCAATCTCAGTAGAAAATCCGCCACCAAGACAACGTTGAACAACATCTTCGGCCTCGTTATCACTCACCATAAAGTAAAATAAAAGTCAAAAGCTATGCTTTCAGATAAAAAAAAGAACATGTCATCACGCCTGTATCCCAGAAGGGGTAAGCAAATGTCTTTAAGTTCTTCAGGTAGCAGAAGAACTCTTGGTGAACGAGCGCGTCTGGAGAAGTATTGCCACCATACTAATTTCAACCGCCAAGCTATAATGCTAGCATTATTGTGTTCCGGTTTGAAGAACATGGACACATTCATATAAGTCTCATGACTTGTCTCAGAGTGATGAGCGCAGTATAGATAGACGCTTCTGACGAACTGCATTAGTGATAGATCGAGGTTACCGCATAATACCAGATAGGCCTCGTACTTGTTCCGTCACAAAATCATTAAAAAATCTCCCAGGAATGTAAGGTTTGTTCAATTTAAAAACTACAACCAATTTTTTTTTATTGTTATTTAACTACTAAAACCCTACTAAATTAACTACAGTATCCGTTACTGGCTTGCTGAAATCAGAAGCCTTATTTTCTAATACTATAGAATATAAATTATGATGAACTATATTTTATTATTTGGGCTCTGTTTTCGGGAGAAATGTCTAAGAATTTGGTGGTAACGGGCTCGAAGAACGAACGAATGTAAGCTATTATACTCGTATAGGCTACATAGTGGAGATTGCATTGAAAAACTTCTAATGCCAGAATAAACTTCATTACCATTATGGCCTTGTTGTCTAAAGGTACAGCTTTCAATTCCAACAAGATCAAAAAGCTGTTTGTTAGCTCAATATTGAATATCAGATTATTGGGTCTTCGTGAAAACCTTTGAAGAGCAAGTATCGAGATGTAGTAGATATGTAGGTGATGTTTGGTTTGGCTCTTATTCGTGGCTCATGCTTCGTGCTCATTTCTGTTTTCTCTGTTTCACAGATCCTTATCTCCTGAACAGATACAAAGCGGAGATGTCGCAAGGGATCGAGCGGTTCTTCCTGCTGTCCTACTGCCTAGCATGCTGTTGGCCAGGGTTCAGTGCCGTGAGCAACTTGCGCGTGGTACGCCAATGGGCTGAGCTGGAGTTTAACTTTCCCAGCCCAGAAGCAGAGCTGATAGCGCGCCAGAATAGATACTATGTGCCAGGGAATTCCGTACCCATAGATATGGACGTACAACATAGACAAGGTATTTTGTAAGGTTATTTTTAGTTACGTGATATTGCATATTTTACTACTTGCAGTCTGGGTGATGTTAAGTTGTTGCCTCCGTCCATGACATGCTATAGCTAAGAAATAAGAACACATTAGTGCTACATATTGAATCACAATATACAAACTTTAAAAATCTTAAACTCAAAGTCAGAATCATTTATTCAATATATGTGCCTAAGATGCTCTTATGAAGGTCAATTAAAATTTTTTATTTTGTAATGTCTACATTGTACTGGCAGCAAAAAAATGTATAGAGCCACTGCGAGAAGAACGAGCAAGAAACTCGGGGCCATTCTTTTGAAACGTCATATGTACCATACGTTACAAACTTCATCATGAAATTATTACAATATTTGTTAAAAATCAAGTAGGTGACAGGCGATAGCTTGGCAGAAGCGGAATTATCCAAGCATTTTAAGTAACCACAATCTGCGTAGTAAGATTTCTTGATTAAAAGGTTTTTCACATGCGCCTTGAACTTTCCTTTATGTAATCTTTGGGAACAAACTGATATTACAAATTGTGAAGTACCGACTCAATTGATTTGAGCAAAGCAAGTAACGGTTACTTGCTTTGCTATGAGAAGTGCACCTCTTACAAAATTTACTTTTTGAAGTATAGGTGAATAAAGTCTAGGGACTCACTGACTCACTCACACTTTTCCGAGATTCCGACCTGTGCCGCTACGCCGTGCACACCTGTCTACAGCTCCGCCAGTATCTCCCAGTGAGACCGCAATAGTCCCCGCACTATTGCCGTCTCACTCGGGTCATCGTTCCGACGCTAGTTGCAGACCAGTGCCTTGGAATACGCAGCCCTGACGAAGTTTTTGTTTTGTGTGCAGAAGCTGAGCAGCCGCCGAACGCCGAGCAACGCGAGCTACGAGCTCGCCGTGCCGTCGCGCAGAGGCGCTCTAAGACGTCTGGCATTACCACCTACCCAGTCCCTTGTTTCGGACGAACAACATCATATCGGGCTGGTGGTCTTGCTTCGACCGCACTTTTCGGTGCGCATTTCACCACTTTACTATCCGACACAACATAGTAACAGTCGCGTAACAACACACTTTGTGCTGTTAAGCGACGTCGTTCAGGCGTGGGGTAGCGTCAGCCAAACCCGTCTGAACGATCAAATCCGCCATTTGCTGCGGTCGCAGTGTGACACCCTACGGTGACAACGGCCACTGTTGTTGTTTTGGTTTAACCTTGCACCGTGGCCTTTCCCGCTTCACGGGTCAGCCGAAGCAAGCTGGGCTCCGGGATTCTGGCCTTGGGGTCACCCCTAGTCAAACCCGGAGTAGCGCTTAGGAGCACCCCTCTCCGCCGAGAAAAAAGCTCGGAGAGGGTACACAACTAGGGCACACCATAGGTACTCACTCCCTCTCACACAAGTGAGCTCACGAGTTGCGAGAGGGAGACAGAACCCGTTAGGCCATCCTGAGTATTCCCCTCAGGATGCAACGTCCCTCTAACGGTGAGGTGGAGGTCCTTCAGACCTTCGCCCTCCGCTACCCCGAACTCTACGCTGATCATCAGCAATCGCTTAACGATGCAGAGAGTGCCCGCCTCACGGACACTCTCATCGCTCCCTCCGGAACTCCAATTCCGGAGGCCATCGTCCCTCCTCTGACCCGGTCCTTCTCAGAGGACAGCCCGACTTCGCCCGCTCCGGGCCCTGACAACAGACGCACGGTGGCAGCCCCTCCCCGTGAGAGGTCTCGCTCGCGCTCACCGATCGGGAGGCCAGCGAGCACCCGTCCCTCCATCGCCGTTGTCGAGCCCACTTCGGACTCCGAAGCGGAGATGGAGGTAGATCCGAGTCGCGCCTTACGCACTGACTCGGACTCAGATAACGACGGCTATACCGTCGTAGATAGAAAGCGCAAGCGTGCTCCTAAAGCCGCTAGTTGCGCAACTTCCGCCCCTCCCGCCAAGGCACCCGCTAAGGCCCCCGCCTCCGGCAAGAAGCCGACCCCCGCCCCGCGCCCCGCGTCTCCTCCCTCCGCTCCGGCCACCACTGCCGCGTCCCCTCAGGACGCGAGCGCGCGCCGCGAAAAACCGCCTCCGCCCCTGTTCATTCAGGACAAAACCAAATGGGACATGCTGTCCCGTTTAGTTTCGGATCGTGGGATCCACTATACTAATGCCCGCTCCACGCAGCAGGGCATTAAAGTCCAAGTTTCCACCATTAGCGACCACAGAGCGCTAACTAAACTCCTCCGCCACGAGAGCATAAGTTTTCACACTTATGCGCTCGAAGAGGAGAAAGTCCTCCGAGTGGTCATCCGCGGTGTGCCCAAGGAGGTACATACCGATTCGGTATGTGCCGACCTGAAGGCACAAGACTTCCCCGTACATGCAGTTCACCGCATGTACAGCGGGAAGGACCGCAGTCCCTACGATCTAGTACTCGTAGTACTAGATCGTACTCCTGAAGGCAAGGCCATTTTTAATTTAAAAAAGGTCTGTGGCCTCTCAGGACTCGATGTCCAAGCCCCATACAAGAATGGGAGTCCCTCGCAGTGCCACAACTGCCAACTATACGGGCACGCCTCCCGATTCTGCTTCGCTCGCGCTAGGTGCGTTAAGTGCCTAGGCGATCACGCGACAGCAGCGTGCACTCGCACCCGGGACTCGCCGGACCCACCCAGCTGTGTGTTATGCGGCGCTCAAGGGCATACCGCGAATTACCGTGGTTGCCCTAAAGCACCACGAGTGAACCACAGGGTGGCAAGGCATAGGCCAACCCGTCCCTCTTACGACCGTTACCAACGGGTAAGCCCCAAACTAACGGTAGTACCTGCCTCACAGGTAATACCCGCGCCGCTCCCAGCCCGTAACGCATGGTCTAAACCACCCAGTATGGTTAAGACCGTCGCTACCGCCCGCGCCCCGGCCCGCGCGCCCGCACCCGCGCCCGCACCCGCACCCGCCCGCGCCGCGGCCCCTGCCCGCGCACCGGCCCCGGCTCGCCCCGCGCTCCCGGCACCCGTCGCCAACACCATTCGCGCGCCTCCCCGCGCCGCTTCCCGGCCACAAGCTCCACCTATGCCATTGATGGCTGCCCCTCTTCAAGAGGCAATCAACCTAGTCAGCGATCTGGCTATGTCGGTTGACATCAATGAGGTACAAGAGCTATTCCACAAGATGCAATACGCTCAATCCCCAGCGGACGTGATCCAATACACATTGGAACACGCGAATTTACTTAGCGCCCTTAAGCGCTTCGTTCCCCAGGCCCCTCCCCAGTACAACCACTATGGGTAGTACAACCGAACGCACGAAACCGTACTCAGTTTCGTTAGCGTCATTTAACGCTGACGGCCTCTTCAAACAACGTGACCTCGTCCACGACTTTTGTTGTACCCACCTTATCGATATCATATGCGTGCAGGAAACCTTTCTAAAACCGGGGAAGGCGAACCCTAGGTTTGCCAACTACAGAACGGTACGTGATGATAGAGTGAACTCCCGTGGGGGAGGCACTCTTATCTATTACAAAAGGTCCCTGCACTGCATTCCCCTACCTACCCCGACTCTTGTTAATATGGAAGCATCTTGTTGCCTCCTAGCTATGACTGGTCATCAACCTATAGTCATAGCATCCTGTTACCAAGCTTGCAAAAAGCCGATCGTCCGAGCTGACTTAGAAGCCCTATTCTCATTAGGAAGCGCCGTCATTCTGATTGGCGACTTCAACAGTAAGCACATCCTATGGAATTGTAACGTCAACAATCCCAGAGGTATTGCACTTGAAAACCTAATCGCAGAACTTAACTTTGACATAATTGCGCCCACTGAGCCCACTCACTACCCTTATATGGAAAACCACCGATCTGACTTGCTTGACATGGCACTATTCAGAGGCGTAACACTCCGGTTACGCTCCATAGAAGTGGTTCACGAGCTTCACTCTGACCACCGACCCATTATACTGCGACTAGGTCCCGACCCAACGACTGACCTCCCCCGCCCCACTAAGACGATAGTGAACTGGAAGCAAGTAGGCGATGCCCTAAAGGCTATCAGTTCACCGGACCTAGACAAGATCCCTGACGATATCCTGACAAAAGATGACATAACCCTTGCGATCGATTCGTTCACCAATCACCTCTCCACCGTAGTAGGTGCATCCGCAAAGGAGGTCATAGTGCCGGATGACCGGCGCCTTGTCATTCCAGCGGATGTGAGACGATTGGTGACGGAGAGTAAAGCAGTGACCCGACATTACGACTCTTACCCCAGTAAAGAGAACAAAACTAAGAAACGCCACTTTGAACGCATGGTTCAAAGTCGCATGTCTGAGTTGCGTGATCAACAATGGGGCGATAAACTTTCAAACCTCGTGCCAAGCCACCATGCTTACTGGGACTTGGCGCGAGGCTTGAAAGGAAGTAACCATAACGACATGCCTCCCTTATACAGACCAGTCCCACTTGTCCCAGCGTTCTTTGACGAAGACAAAGCTGAGTGCCTAGCTGATAGCCTAGAGGCTCAGTGTTCCCCTAACATAGATCACGTTGACCAAGCTCACCTCGATTCGGTGGATGCTGAAGTCGAACGTAAAAGCTCTGTGGTCACCTCTGAACTCCCACCAATCACCTTAGCGACTTACGCTGAGGTGGAGAGACTGATCAAGGCCCTCCGACCGCGCAAATCCCCCGGTGCCGATGGCATCTCCAACAGGGTTCTTAAAACCCTCTCTCCTCCTCTCATCCATCTCTTAGTCAGCATCTTCAATGCTGCTATGAGCCACTGCTTATTCCCAGACACCTGGAAATGTGCAAATGTCATTGGCATTCACAAACCAGGCAAAAGCTCATCTGACCCCACCAGTTACCGCCCCATCAGCCTCCTCAGTGCCTTAGGCAAACTTTACGAGCGGTTACTTGCAAACCGTCTCCAGTCCCATGCTAAGGAACACCACCTTATCCCAGATGAGCAGTTTGGCTTCAGACCCGGACACTCATGCGTCCAACAGGTGCACCGCCTCACGGAGCACATCATTGAGGGCTTCAATAAGTACCCCAAACCCCAGACTACGCTAGCAGTCTTCCTCGACGTAGCGAAAGCTTTTGACAAAGTCTGGCTCAACGGCTTGATCTACAAGCTATTCCAATTTGGCGTGCCAGAACGTCTTGTGCTCATCCTACAAGACTTCCTTAAAGCCAGAAGCTTTCGCTATCGCGTGGAAGGCACCCTCTCCTCCCCCCACCCAGTCAGAGCCGGAGTCCCACAGGGCTCCGTGCTATCACCTATTCTCTTTGCACTGTATACCAGTGACATCCCACGCTCTCAGCCCAAAATATTCCTAGCCCAATATGCGGATGATACCGCCATTTACACCACTGGGTGGCATATCAACAGACAGTCCTATTTCGTCATGCAACGGGCCATCACCGAGATCGGTGACTGGTTCCGAAAATGGCGCATCGCGGTCAACCCAGCTAAAAGCACAGCTATGTGCTTTACTGAGAAGACACGCTCCCCTTACCCGAAACCGCTTATTTTGTTCGACGAACCCATTCCCTGGGTTCCTAGAACAAAATACCTCGGAGTCACCCTTGATCGTCATCTCACCTTTAACGATCACATAACAACCGTCCGTAACAGAGCGGCCTTCATAATGGGTCGCCTTGGTCCCCTACTTCGCAAAGAGAGTAAAATGTCTCTTAGTAATAAGAAGACACTTTACACTGCCTGCATCCGCCCCATCATGACTTACGCATCAGTAGTGTTTAGTCATGCTAGTGAGGCCCACCTTCATAAACTTCAAGTCATCCAAAACCGTTTTCTTCGTAATGCAACCGGCGCCCCGTGGTATATCCGGAACACCGAGTTGCATTGCGACTTAAACCTCCCCTCTCTAGCGCAGTTCAATAAGGACTGCGCCCGCCGATACTTTGATCGAGCGCCCCACCACCCGAACCCATTGGTTGTCCAGGCATCGAACTACTCGACTGCCTCTTCTATCCCATTTTTCAAACCCCCCCGTCGCCGACCACGGCAGGTATTAGACGACCCGGATGACCCCATCGCAGTCATTACATTGGCAGCTTTAGCGTTATCCGCAAGTCGTCGAGGTAAAATCCCCAGGTGTGAGGTAATTAGAGGTCACACAATCAAACACCGAGCTCGCCGGCGAGCTCGAGGCAAAAACAAGGTCACGATAAATTGCTCTCCAAATAATCAAAGAGTATTATTCAGTAGGGCCCAATTGTGCAACACTGCAGTTGCACAGAGGCATTTTGCTCCGATCCCCCCCATGTCTCTCGACAGCGAGACAAGCCGAGGTCCGAACCACAGTGGTGCCCTTGAGCTCGCTGTCAACCCCTCCTATAATAGCGGTACGTTTTCGGCGTCCGCAGGAGACGGAGGTAGAAGGCGCTTTTCGCCTTCTACGCCCGTCTCGGGAGAAGTGCCTTCGGCACTTCTCCCTCCCGGGCTATTGTAGGGCCAGGCCCTCGCCCAAAACCCGGTGGAGCTGGACGACCGCACAGGCGGTAGCCAGCATCTATGTCCTCCCTAAACATAAAGTCTAGGCATAGCTCGTGTCAAACACTCTCCTTACCTACTTAATTATTATTCGTATCATTTCTATCGATATAACTAGTAGGTAGAATGCAGCAAATAGATTTTCCAAAAAAGAGCGTTAGATACATCATTAAAATGTCACAACGGAAATTTGCCCCAAACTAAGGCTATGCCTTTCCACCAGAGATGTGAGCTATGGATGCGTGAAGTATCCACCAATGAGATCGCTTTATTTGTCAAGTTATGTCAAATTGTCAAGCTGTGCAATGAAAATGAAGCGATCTGATTGGTGAATGCCGCATGCATCCATAGCTCACATCTCTGGTGGAAAGGCAAGGTATATTGTCTTTGAGTAATATTTAAAATTACAAATCTGTTACAGGTGGTCTACCATCACGTATTTTCGTGACAATACCGCGTTTCGACGACGGCCGGCCGGTGACGCTGGGCACAGTAGACGCACAGGGAAGAATCTCTGGGTACCCTGACTACGCCTGGAACGACAACCAGGGACACAACTGTGATGGCCTCACTTCGGTCTTTAGAGTTGCTGTAAGTACACCCTTCCCTGCATGAACGAGAAAGTATCTTAATTATATATTTTTATATTTTTTCTTGTTTTGACAAGGTTCATATTGTTGTCATGCACATGATTAATGTAAAGAATGATGGCATAGTATGTCACATTAACATTATATAAAATTACGTGCCATCCGGGCCATGGCTGATAACAAATAATACATTTGGTTCACCTATTATTAGACCTTAGTAATGCATCTTGTGCATCGCCACAGTATCACCTTGGATCAGCCCTGAGCTAATCAGCCTGCAGTTTTTCCCGTATGACGATTTGTTTAGAAATAAGTAAAGTACTTTAAAACCGGATACGTTAAATGCTCTTCCAAATAAGCACGTATTTAAAATATAAATAAACCCCTTCGTAAAAATTCTTAAATACATTACTGTCAGTGTTTTCACAGCAACATTCCTTTTTATAGGTATAGGTGTGATTTTTATCGTTCGTGTGTTACCACGAATAATATTAAATGAAAAAACTTTGGCACTCCCCATATCATAACTAAATACTAAAAAGAGTGGTACATGCAAGTACAGTTATGTTCAAAAAGTAGTCTCAGTATTTCTGAAATAATTTCATTATTATATTTAAAAATGTATTATGAGATATAATAAATACTTATTTATATATAATAATTTTCTAATCTAAATTGGAAATGAAATTGGAATATTGATCGGGCTTAACCTGAAGGATAGACTCTCATTTTCAGCATTCACAATGAATGACCCCTTCGGAATCCAAAGCATTGCTTTAGAACTAGGAGGAAGAATATCTTCTTCCTCCTAGCTTTAGAATCTTGCTATCCTATATCTATGGGTAGACCAGTTATGGTAAGAGGCTTACAACTCTTATCTATGTATAGGTTCACCCCCTACACGACCAAATATTCTATTATCTGGTGCATCTTGACATCTCGATCAACCCCTTTGGGGAAAAGATTTGATGAGATATGTATTATGTTTGTATAACCCTAAAAAGTACATAGTAAAAACAATCATACAAAAGGACGCATAGATATTGTGTAAAATTGATAATTTTTTACTCTATTACAGGTGTAATATTTGATTGACATATGTCACACGACACGTTAAACATACGAGCAATGCTTAAACTAGAGGCAACTATTGTCAATGTTTCAGGGGGCCAACTCCCATCTCTTAAGGGGATCACCGTAGTGAAATGCGCACTTTTGGAATCTTCTTGTACTGAAACTATGAGTTCAAAATGTGCGAAAAAAATATATCATATTTTTGAATTCTTTATTGAGTGAATTATTTGATTAGTTTTTATTGAAACCAATTAGTTCTTCTGTAATAAATTGTAATCGACGACCCTTTTTAGATTGTTTTTTATTAATATAAGAGGCATAGTTGAATTAAATGCAATGATTCTTTTTTTTAAAAATAGCTTATACTATACTCTAATGAACTACTTACTTACTTGTGTTGAAAACATTTTTATGAATTTTTGCCACAAAATTCTTTGATCGCGAGAAGAAATCGCAACGAAAATCAGTCTGCCCGCAGCGCTCGGGCCGTTTGGACGTTGGATCTGTGCCGTTCGTTACGCCATCATTTTTGTGCATTTATTTTACGAAATATTACAATATTTTTTTACCATACGTTTATTTGGAACTCATAAATTATTGAAACGCAAGTAAAACATTTATTGGGGAAGTACTTTTGTTTATATTGATTTATAAAATCTTTATAATAACTTTTTTGGGCGAGTTGATTAAAGTTCAGACACGGCATTGTTAATTCCTATTTTAGTAGGTATCTAGATTTTTAACCCTTGGTAAAATATTTCATTTTGTTATTATTAGGTTACTGTACAATTAAATGAGAACCTATTCCCAATGCCCTTAACACACTTTTCGCGACGACCAACTACTTTCTAGGTATTTATATATCCAATCATTCAAATAAAGGGAACTTACCTATATCTCTTTTATCTCTTTGACTTTAACAGTTAAATACTTAGTAGTGACTCCGCTGTTCTTTCGTACTACCTCTAAAAGCATGTACCCGTAACATTTGAACCGTTACTTCTGTAGATAGTTTCATTTTCATAGCAAAAGTGATAATGTGTACTATTATTATAATTTTATTTAATATATTTTAATAAGTGGGGTTCCTTAGGCAAAGTGGCCCGGTACAATTCTTCTCGTACAACTTTTAATGGCAGCAGTCGAATGAGACTTGACAAAAACCAAAATGACATATTCAAGATGGCAGGTAAAATTCAAGTTGCTCCGATCCGTCTGAAAATCAATATCTGGGTGGTTTTAGGCGTCGTAATTCCGAATTTAGAATTTATTTTTCCATGACATCATTTTTTAATAAGGCCGCCATACATAGATGTTTTGAAACCATTGACTTAAATTGTTCTATGGGAAGGAGTCATGGGGAAAGAAAGTATTCTAAACTGAAAATAACAAAGTGCTTTTCGTGATATGATAATAATGGGAAATCTGAAGTAAAAATTACAAATTTACGAGAGAAAAAATTATAGTCATGTGCGGGATTCGAACCCGCGTCCATCCACCCCTTTAGCCGGGGTATGCTCTAACCAATTGAGCTAACATGACACAATGACTCATAACTGTAATTCTTGCTCTCGTTGTTCAACCATCGTATCGGGATGGAGCGACACCTATAGTTCAACTTGCGTTGTACTACAAACAAGACCAATTTTGCAATTGGTTTTAAACTTGTAAATGATGACGCAACCTAATAATTTTAAAATTGTTAAGTTTGCAATAACGCCTGCTAAGCGAATTATATTACAAAATTACAAATTTACGAGAGAAAAAATTATAGTCATGTGCGGGATTCGAACCCGCGTCCATCCACCCCTTTAGCCGGGGTATGCTCTAACCAATTGAGCTAACATGACACAATGACTCATAACTGTAATTCTTGCTCTCGTTGTTCAACCATCGTATCGGGATGGAGCGACACCTATAGTTCAACTTGCGTTGTACTACTTTTTTACTACTTTTTTTTTCTCTCGTAAATTTGTAATTTTGTAATATAATTCGCTTAGCAGGCGTTATTGCAAACTTAACAATTTTAAAATTATTAGGTTGCGTCATCATTTACAAGTTTAAAACCAATTGCAAAATTGGTCTTGTTTGTAGTACAACGCAAGTTGAACTATAGGTGTCGCTCCATCCCGATACGATGGTTGAACAACGAGAGCAAGAATTACAGTTATGAGTCATTGTGTCATGTTAGCTCAATTGGTTAGAGCATACCCCGGCTAAAGGGGTGGATGGACGCGGGTTCGAATCCCGCACATGACTATAATTTTTTCTCTCGTAAATTTGTAATTTTGTAATATAATTCGCTTAGCAGGCGTTATTGCAAACTTAACAATTTTAAAATTATTAGGTTGCGTCATCATTTACAAGTTTAAAACCAATTGCAAAATTGGTCTTGTTTGTAGTACAACGCAAGTTGAACTATAGGTGTCGCTCCATCCCGATACGATGGTTGAACAACGAGAGCAAGAATTACAGTTATGAGTCATTGTGTCATGTTAGCTCAATTGGTTAGAGCATACCCCGGCTAAAGGGGTGGATGGACGCGGGTTCGAATCCCGCACATGACTATAATTTTTTCTCTCGTAAATTTGTAATTTTGTAATATAATTCGCTTAGCAGGCGTTATTGCAAACTTAACAATTTTAAAATTATTAGGTTGCGTCATCATTTACAAGTTTAAAACCTATTGCAAAATTGGTCTTGTTTGTAGTACAACGCAAGTTGAACTATAGGTGTCGCTCCATCCCGATACGATGGTTGAACAACGAGAGCAAGAATTACAGTTATGAGTCATTGTGTCATGTTAGCTCAATTGGTTAGAGCATACCCCGGCTAAAGGGGTGGATGGACGCGGGTTCGAATCCCGCACATGACTATAATTTTTTCTCTCGTAAATTTGTAATTTTGTAATATAATTCGCTTAGCAGGCGTTATTGCAAACTTAACAATTTTAAAATTATTAGGTTGCGTCATCATTTACAAGTTTAAAACCAATTGCAAAATTGGTCTTGTTTGTAGTACAACGCAAGTTGAACTATAGGTGTCGCTCCATCCCGATACGATGGTTGAACAACGAGAGCAAGAATTACAGTTATGAGTCATTGTGTCATGTTAGCTCAATTGGTTAGAGCATACCCCGGCTAAAGGGGTGGATGGACGCGGGTTCGAATCCCGCACATGACTATAATTTTTTCTCTCGTAAATTTGTAATTTTGTAATATAATTCGCTTAGCAGGCGTTATTGCAAACTTAACAATTTTAAAATTATTAGGTTGCGTCATCATTTACAAGTTTAAAACCAATTGCAAAATTGGTCTTGTTTGTAGTACAACGCAAGTTGAACTATAGGTGTCGCTCCATCCCGATACGATGGTTGAACAACGAGAGCAAGAATTACAGTTATGAGTCATTGTGTCATGTTAGCTCAATTGGTTAGAGCATACCCCGGCTAAAGGGGTGGATGGACGCGGGTTCGAATCCCGCACATGACTATAATTTTTTCTCTCGTAAATTTGTAATTTTGTAATATAATTCGCTTAGCAGGCGTTATTGCAAACTTAACAATTTTAAAATTATTAGGTTGCGTCATCATTTACAAGTTTAAAACCAATTGCAAAATTGGTCTTGTTTGTAGTACAACGCAAGTTGAACTATAGGTGTCGCTCCATCCCGATACGATGGTTGAACAACGAGAGCAAGAATTACAGTTATGAGTCATTGTGTCATGTTAGCTCAATTGGTTAGAGCATACCCCGGCTAAAGGGGTGGATGGACGCGGGTTCGAATCCCGCACATGACTATAATTTTTTTCTCTCGTAAATTTGTAATTTTGTAATATAATTCGCTTAGCAGGCGTTATTGCAAACTTAACAATTTTAAAAAAATCTGAAGTAAAGCTGAGCTTCAGTGTGATCGGAGTACTTTGTATGGAATCTTGAATTCCAACATTCTGGATTTGCCCTACGAACTTTTCTTATTCATCATACTACATTTAGAGCACGGATAGTGCGTGAGTTCATAGGGCGAGTGCAAGGCGAGGCTGCAGTCCGATTCGTGTGAGTGACTTGCGAGGCCAAAGGCTGAGGTCTGACTTGGGAGTATTTTCCATATTTTCAACTGGTCTCCATGATGAATGGCCGCGATAACCGAAGCACCTACGAGTGGGGTTCTTTAACCATTGTGACTCAGAAACTTGGTACGATTCTGCCTGTACCACTTTTAGTAGCGGTAGGGTGAATTGGCGGTTCCATTACAGTTATCTTTTGTATTGGAATTATACTTCTATTAAAATTTTGAACTTTTATTTTATTATTATTTGTATTTATTATGTTATCTCATAAATAAACTCTAAAATTGCAAAATGACTTTCTATAACTGAAATTATACCTATGCATAATATTTATTTATCTATAGATATATAGAAATATGATCAAGAGTAAAATTGCAAGTTTCTGTTTTAGAGTTGGTAAGTATATGACAGTAACCCAGTGGTTGGTGCGGATAACGTCCTATAAGTTCAAGTACATATTTAATATGACGAGTAGGATATATTGTGCTGCTTTTGGTTGCATGTATTCGTCCAAACCAAACATATTAATTGTAAAATAGCTGCAGGTATCTATAACTAAGTAAAACATATTCCCAGTTCTCCACCTTGTCCATGTTTGCAAAAACTTTAGTTTAGTTTAGGGAGGACAGAGATGCTGGCTACCGCCTGTGCGGTCGTCCAGCTCCACCGGGTTTTGGGCGAGGGCCTGGCCCTACAATAGCCCGGGAGGGAGAAGTGCCGAAGGCACTTCTCCCGAGACGGGCGTAGAAGGCGAAAAGCGCTTTCTACCTCCGTCTCCTGCGGACGCCGAAAACGTGCCGCTACTATAGGAGGGGTTGACAGCGAGCTCAAGGGCACCACTGTGGTTCGGACCTCGGCTTGTCTCGCTGTCGAGAGACATGGGGGGGATCGGAGCAAAATGCCTCTGTGCAACTGCAGTGTTGCACAATTGGGCCCTACTGAATAATACTCTTTGACTATTTGGAGAACAATTTATCGTGACCTTGTTTTTGCCTCGAGCTCGCCGGCGAGCTCGGTGTTTGATTGTGTGACCTCTAATTACCTCACACCTGGGGATTTTACCTCGACGACTTGCGGATTACGCTAAAGCTGCCAATGTAATGGCTGCGATGGGGTCATCCGGGTCGTCTAATACCTGCCGTGGTCGGCGACGGGGGGGTTTGAAAAATGGGATAGAAGAGGCAGTCGAGTAGTTCGATGCCTGGACAACCAATGGGTTCGGGTGGTGGGGCGCTCGATCAAAGTATCGGCGGGCGCAGTCCTTATTGAACTGCGCTAGTTGCAAAAACAATTTTTGATTAAGCTTTATACTTTAAAATTCAATAATAAAGCATTTCGTACGTTTCAGTCGAGGTGCAAATATTTTTTACTACCAATCCAAAACAACACGCATTTTTACACACTTTTTATTCAATTTACAAAGTATTTCATCTAACCTAATATAGATAATAAAGCGGAAAGATTTGATTGTGCATTTGTTTGTTTGCATTGAATAGGCTGAAACTAATGGACTGATTTGAAAAATTCTTTCACCATGAGGATTCAACATTATCCTTGATGAACATAGGCTATAGAAGATTTTCAATAAAGTTAGGTCGTATGTAAACTTCGATAACGTAACATAAAGTGCGAAAAAAATACCAAAATAAATCGTTAGGTATATCGCATACGCTGCGGAAATTATTGAAAATAGAGCCAAGTGATATACTACAATTTTATAGAAGACATCTATAAAAAAGTCCGCAATACCATAAGTCTAACTATTACAGTTATGTCACAATTTTTTTTTTTTCTATGTTTAATTTATAAGTTATGATTTTTTTGTTAAATATCCGTGTGAAGCCGGGGCGAATCACTAGTTTGCTTTTATAAAAAAAGTATATTTTCAATCACAAAACAAAATGGAAACACAAAGTAGGCAAATGTAATTCAAATGCTAAAGGCGGGCAGCCCTATCGCATGTTTACGTACCGCGCGGCTGTAGGTAGTTATTTCGAGGACAGGGCCGAGTTAAAATACTGTATAGATAATATTACCGTGGTTTCGTACCGCTTCATGAAGTCAAAATACTTTTTTGAGCACAATATTGAGATAATACTTTTGAATTTTAAATTACAACCTCGTTTTATGGACCCTATAATCTCAGCAAACCACAAACCAATTAAGCTCTTACAGGTTCTTACTTGCAAATTCTGTTGATATGCAAGATAGACACCTTTCTACCAAATTTCATGAAGATCGATTCAGGAAATCGAGATTTATTGACGGGGAAATATACACTGCTCAGACCTCCACCGAGACCTCGCTTCGCTTAGTCTATTAAAAATATATCATTACCTACAAGTGATAATATTTTTTTACCTTAGAGGTTCGCAGTAACTACAGATAAAAATGTTGTTATCTACACTTCTGTTCTGCCGCTTCTAATAGCGCACGAAACTCTACAATTTTAGCGACGCTATCCGTGGTACGGCGTCTAGTGCCGCCGTGCGACTGAATATTTTTATGAGTTAAAAGTAAACGCCCATTTCTATTAGCTCCGCCCGAATTAGAAATTATTTTGACTACGGTCTTGCCCTTAATTCAGTCTTATTTTAACATTACATTTACAATTTTAATTCGCACCGCCACATATCACTATTGTATACTTACATAAAAACTTCAACGTGAGAGCGGGATGCATGTATCGAATCAAGTCATTTGTGCGACAGAGGTAGCACTATATGAACATTATTGTTTCGTGACGGCCACGGTACTAACCTTAGTATCAATACTTTAAACTTGAAACAATGACGTTTGCATTCCATAATAGTTTATAAAAGGTGGGAGTTGGGCCCCAGGGGTAGGTGTAATGCGTGGGGTATACTGAAAGTTTTACATACCTAACTCATAAACAAAACAAGTTACTGAAAGTAATATATTGACTGCATTCAAAGTAATCTCAATTACTGTTGTGTATAAGTAAATTTATGTTATTTCTATATCTATGGATGACAGGGATAGTCTATGGCACAAGTATTGTGGTGTGGATGCAAAACACTGCATGTAACGTTTCGGTAGTAATTAACAAGGAGAAGAGTAAAGAGAATTCAAGCTTATAGGTATATGTTGAGTATAATTTAAAAAAATTACATTGTAAAGACTTTTTCATTCGGTCAAACCATTTCTGAAAACACGAGGATCTGTTTTTTACCACTGCCTCTTATGGCACCGTAAATGTCAAACTATTCATTAAGTTTACAAAATTACAACGGAAGAAAATTCTTAGCTATTGCATAGCTTCTATCGCGGGCCTAGAGCGTGGAGACCGAATCCTGAAATTCCGTAACGAAAATAACCTAACACCCCCACTCCGACCGGCACAGCGGTGATACTATATTTGATCAGCGCCTCTACTGTAAAAGGAACTAAATTTTGGCAGGAAAAAAGGTTTTGACAACTAACGTTTCGAGATTTATAATTGCATAAGTTGATTAAACAATGCTATGTAATAGCTTTACCGCGGAAGTCCCCGAGTGCAACACGTGTTTTTTTTAACATGATTTGAACCCGCGAATATCCATCATTAAAACCGGGACGTGCTCTGCCAATTGAGCTATATAGTGATGCGTGATCTCATATCAATCTTTGATTTTTTGGAAAAATAAAGAAATTGCATGTTGCTAGGTTTCGGCTATGTGTAGGATGGGTGATGAGCACTACTTTTTCAAAAGCCATTAGCTTGTTCGTGGTCCAACAGAACGCACATTTTTGGTAATTTCTCTAACCTTTTCAGTCCCCAAACAAATAGTATTGTACCATACAGCATTGAAGGAGTTTCTTCTTCAAGTGGGAAGACTGTTGCTTTCTGTGACAGTTTATTAACTTTTTTTATGCGTTTGAGACGGAACCATGGATGCCTTTCGCCACAAGTGACGAACTGCACTGCGCCCAACGCCCTGTGATTATAGGTGTTAAAAAAAAACATGTAGCTTGTTGCCAAAACACTCAGATAAATAAAGAAGCGTCGGGAAGGAAATAATATGTACGAAGGCAACAGCACAGGCAATAGGAACTTTTCGCAATATCATAAAAATTAACACGGATGTAGTCGTATTATTTATCTTTTATGGAATCTTAGAAAAACTATAAAACGTGCGAGGATATAGGTACAAACCAGAAATAGCTTCATTAATTTATGTTTACTGCTATCAATTAACGAGAAGAGCTAGTCAATGGAAAGTTCCGTAACTATTTGAGTTTACGTTAACTCATTTCGTCAATCGTTGAATAAAAACTAATTATCTACTGCCTGATAAAAAAGAACGATTGACTTTAATTCTCCACTGCTCTACCAGACCGCAGTAGGTACTGGCATAAACCACAGAAGCCATTAACAAAGAAATAATAATAATAGGTACTGGCAGTAGCGGTGTACTTGTCTATGGAACATCTCGAAGAAAGCCTTACTTATAATGTACTTCGCGTACGCTTTATTCGAAAGTGACGACAATGTTTCCGCGCATGTTTTAAAAAAACTATTTATCTATTAACTAAATATAAAATATTGAACTCGGCCAAGCGCGACGAAAGTCGGATTCGCGCACGAAGGGTTCCATACCATTAGCTATACAACCTTAGACTTCAAATTTTAACCTTTTTTTGGTTTAACGTGCGCGAGTCCGACTCGCACTTGGCCAAATTTTGCCGCTATAACAACAAATACATTTGTTGTTATAGCAGCAACAGAAATACATCATCTGTGAAATTTTCAACTGTCTGGCTATCATATCGTTCTTGAGATACAGCCTGGTGACAGACAGACGGACGGACAGTATAGTTGTGCAATGTAATAGGTCCACGTGGACCACCCGGCGTCTCGAGCGTAGAGTAAGATTTTTTGGGCGATGCCCCGTCCACCCACTGGACTTTCCCACTGGTGGGTGGACGGGGAATTCAGGTTTCCCCGTCCACCCACTGCACTAGAGTTGGAACCAAATCCACTGCTTCATCGATATTACAAATAATATATATTTTTGCTACTGGATTAACTCTCAAGTAAGGTCTTAGATGTGACAGCTGTCAAAGTGACAGTTGATGTTGCAGTTTTCAGTTTCGTTTCTTGTTTGGGGTTTTTTAAATTAATCTATAAATATAGATAGCTTTGACGTGTGACAGCTGTCAAAGTGACGTTGGTGTCGTATTTTATGTACTATATTACTTATCATGTTCATGACATCTGTCAAACTTTTATAGATCTCATAGACATCTTCATTTCAGATGACAGCTGTCAAATTAAAATGGGCTTTATCTCGGAAACTATTGACTCTAGTCTTCTAGTTTCGTGACAAATATGGTAGATCTTATAGAGATCTTCATTTCGGATGACAGCTGTCAAATTTAAAAGTGTTTTATCTCGGCAACTATTGATCTTAGACTACTTGTTTCTTCACAGGTATGATAGATCTCATAGAGATCTTCATTTCGGATGAGAGCTGTTAGATTTAAAAGTGTTTTATCTCGGCAACTATTGATGCTAGACAAATAGTTTCTTTACAAAAGTGAAAAATCTCATGGAGATCTTCATTTTAGATGACAGCTGTCAAATAATTAAGTGTTTATCTCGGTTAATATTGTCCTAATAAAAACACATATTTTAAAAGTATTCCAAGAAAAAACTGACTCAGTGTTTTAATAAAACACTTAATTTTTTTAGCCTAATTAGTGTATATACTGCATGCTTTGTGCTACGAAAAGTAGGAAGTGTCACAATGTTGAGTCCTTTGTCTTGCAAGGGTTCGATATGTTTCTTATATATAGTGGTCACAGGTAGATACTTACTTTTTTGCATTGTCAATTGCTAATGCAACGTCAGTTTGCGATTCAGTAGATATACAGTTTACCATATAGGACTGATCTTTTGTTAAATGGCCACCCTTTAATTATATTGGAATTTCATGATAAGAAATCTTATTAGGTATATTATAAATAACATAACCGAAGAAATTAGTTTTATATACGTGGGATATACATATTCCATTAAGTGTTTATTTATTCATGTCTGTAAGTAGTTATACCTACTTAGAAGAAATAATCCAATAGCGATTGTTTTCAATAAAACATCAGTTCGTATCAATAATCTTTAGGACCAATCCCACGGTATTTTTTACCCATTATAACTACCACCTTGGTAGTATGTAAGGTTTTTGTATGGCCATATCACATCAACTTACAGGGAATAAAAATCATGTGTTTTTTAATACTTGATAGCTTAGCCTTTGACCACGATTTCACCTGATGGTAAGTGATGATGTGATCGAAGGTGTTGTTCAGGCTAACCAAGAATTACTGGCTCTCAAGGACAGCTGCCGTTAAGTGCTTGGTGACAGATTTTCTACTTTAGAGTAGTTGCTAGCCAGGTGGACATTCGCAAAATGCACTACCACCACGCGTAATATTTTTTAAATTATGTATATGAAAATTATTGAAATTTGATATCACATAATTAATTTTGATTTCACATTTGGTGGACAATTGACCTAAACAAATGGTACCTAAAAATTGAATTAAGACGAAAAACTGTCAAAGTGGCTTTCGATGTTGTTTTTTACCTATCAGTGCTTACAAGTTTGAGAGATGTCATGCGAAATAAAGATCTCATAGAGAACTATCATATCTATGAAGAGTCTAGTAGTCTAGGATCAATAGTTGCCGAGATAAAACACTTTTAAATCTGACAGCTGTCATCCGAAATGAAGATTTCTATGAGATCTATCATATCTGTGAATAAACTAGTAGTGTAGGATCAATAGTTTCAGAGATAAACACTATTTTAGTTTGACAGCTGTCATCTGAAATGAAGATCTCTATGAGATCTATCATATTTGTGGAGAAACTAGTAGTGTTGGATCAATAGTTTCCGAGATAAACACTATTTTAGTTTTTTGTCATCTGAAATGAAGATCTCTATGAGATCTATCATATCTGTGAAGAAACTAGTAGTGTAGGATGAATAGTTTCCGAGATAAACACTATTTTAGATTGACAGCTGTCTTCTGAAATGAAGATCTCTATGAGATCTATCATATCTGTGAAGAAACTAGTAGTGTAGGATCAATAGTTTCAGAGATAAACACTATTTTAGTTTGACAGCTGTCATCTGAAATGAAGATCTCTATGAGATATTTGTGGAGAAACTAGTATGTTGGATCAATAGTTTCCGAGATAAACACTATTTTAGTTTTTTGTCATCTGAAATGAAGATCTCTATGAGATCTATCATATCTGTGAAGAAACTAGTAGTGTAGGATGAATAGTTTCCGAGATAAACACTATTTTAGATTGACAGCTGTCTTCTGAAATGAAGATCTCTATGAGATCTATCATATCTGTGAAGAAACTAGTAGTGTAGGATCAATAGTTTCAGAGATAAACACTATTTTAGTTTGACAGCTGTCATCTGAAATGAAGATCTCTATGAGATCTATCATATTTGTGGAGATACTAGTAGTGTTGGATCAATAGTTTCCGAGATAAACACTATTTTAGTTTTTTGTCATCTGAAATGAAGATCTCTATGAGATCTATCATATCTGTGAAGAAACTAGTAGTGTAGGATGAATAGTTTCCGAGATAAACACTATTTTAGTTTGACAGCTGTCATCTGAAATGAAGATCTCTATGAGATCTATCATATCTGTGAAGACACTAGTAGTGTAGGATCAATAGTTTCCGAGATAAACACTAATTTAGTTTGACAGCTGTCATCTGAAATGAAGATCTGTATGAGATCTATCATATCTGTGGAGAAACTAGTAGTGTAGGATCAATAGTTTCCGAGATAAAAACTATTTTAGTTTGAAAGATGTCATCTGAAATGAAGATCTCTAGGAGATCTATAAAAGTTTGACAGATGTCATGAACATGATAAGTAATATAGTACATAAAATACGACACCAACGTCACTTTGACACCTGTCACAAATCACACTTGTCTATCTGACATAAACTGTCACTTTGACAGCTGTCACACGTCAAAGCTATCTATATTTATAGATTAGTTTAAAAAACCCCAAACAAGAAACGAAACTGAAAACTGCAATATCAACTGTCACTTTGACAGCTGTCACATCTAAGACCTTACTTGAGAGTTAATCCAGTAGCAAAAATATATATTATTTGTAATATCGATGAAGCAGTGGATTTGGTTCCAACTCTAGTGCAGTGGGTGGACGGGGAAACTTGAATTCCCCGTCCACCCAACAGTGGGAAAGTCCAGTGGGTGGACGGGGCATCGGCCGATTTTTTAGCGTAGCGGTGGTGTTTAGAATTTAAGCTCGAGTGAAGTGAGGGGTTTATGATTAGAATCCAGAGTGGGACAAGGGCTCAATGCCACTCAAGTCGAAGAAAGCTTTATCCCCGAGGAGAATACTTTACTTATTACGTTACTTTAGATAAGAAAAAACTGCTGGGAGCATTTTATTTAATTAATTACTGTTTTAACCGACTTCAAAAAAGGAGGAGGTTTTCAATACTTCAGATTTTCTTATTTAAAAACTGATGCTTGTCGTTTATTTCCATTTAAATTTCATCAAAATCGGTCAAGCCGTTTTTGAGTTACACTCCAATAACTGTTTTCTTATATTAAAGATATGCTTACACTACGGTTTAAATCACACACTGCTGTCACTGCATACATTACAAAAGCTCGGTTCATTACTGAAATGCGAGAATATGCACTATTTGCGTGCAAACGATGTGAACCGATATGTAACCGCGCTTATAACATCTGCTAACTGTCAATTTGCTTTTCGCAATTGACCCAAAATAACCGTCACGTTAATTATTGATAATAGAAGTATTGCACTTCAAGGCATTCCTTTGTGAATAGATGTTTGTACGATTAACATTCTAACCACAACAATAAACATCTCCTCATCTATCTGTCAAGATTAAAGTTTGACGTTTGTGCACACATTGCACTACCACTTTTCTGTGAGCGTTGTTTGCGGCCGGAGATGACGTCATTATGCTATCGTGGTGTCTGTTTAGCACGTTATGAACCGACCGTTTGCATGCACACAGTGCAAATAGCGCATATTTGCGTGACTTGAACCACAGGGTTAGTCGTTGACAATGAATGACAATCGATCCCGTAAGAAGCAAGGGTCACTAAAAACAGCGTAAAAATGTTTAACCAAAAAATGGAACCGACTTTAACACTCAGAAATGTGAAATAAGTTGTCGAAGTATGTACCATGCGCACAATATTGTGATAATACGTACTTTTGAACTATCATGGTACTGACTTCAACAAGTTATTTCACTAACTCGGTTCCATTTTTTGGTTTAATTTGTTTACTTAACTCTTTACTTAATTCATATTTGATATATTAGCGGTTATAAAAAAAATTTACACAATGACCTTTCTACGTCTTCAATAACTAATTTTAAAACATAGATTTGATAGTTTAGTGTCTAGTTTCATGTACTTATTTATGGTAGACATCGAGAATCTAACCTCGATGATGGTAGAGCTCATGCTTAGCGTGATTGAATTTTGATAGATGTTAAATCATGTAAATATATTGTATGTATTGTTATATTATAATTCTATTTAATTCTGATTATGAAGGCCACGATCAGCTCTATTCGATATGTCTGTACTGCAAAGGTTTCAGGGAAATAATTTTGAGGTTCCAAATACAAATTTCATCAACCAGCGGGTTTAATGAAATCTACATCACTTTCCATCAGGTGAGATAGTGGTCAAAGGCTAACCTATAAGGTATAAACAATAAATAATAAAATAGTACAAAATACCCGTTTCAAGAACTATAATTTTGATTATATATTTATTAAATTTCATCAAAATCTTGTGAACCGTACCGCCGCGCAGGATAAAAAAGTACACAAATAAGGTATCAAACAGTATTCATAGAAGGAATAAATCCCTTCTCTTAAACTCCTCGACTCGTTTTTTAGGATATCATGTCTTAACCTACTTGCGGAATTTAAGGAAACATTTCAACTCTATTTGACCTTTTGTGATGTTACTTTGCAGATAGACGAGTGCAATCGCTTGTGGGTGATGGACACCGGGAAGATTGGCGAGTCGCAAGTGTGTCCTCCACAATTGCTGGCTTTCGACCTGAACACAGATCAGCTCATCTTCAAACATGTCATTAACGCATCAAATTATATAGCGACATCCCTCTTTGTTACTCCAGTAAGTATTGTTGTGTATTATTACTCCTGTAACATTGCTATATTAATACCCGGATACCGAACACCGTACGTTAATAGTACATTATGTGTACTATCGAAGTTGTTTATAACAATCGAGACGGGTTTTAGGAGTAGAGATTGTAAGTTCTACTTCAGTAGGTATAAAACTGTTTGGTTTGTTTTTATATGAAAAACTAACGAAACAAACTGCAATCTCCTTGGTGAGAAGTGTGGAAACGTTGTTTTTTTTTCTATTCAAAACACTAGGGCGGTAAAGTAAGCAAAAAGCACGAGTGCGTGATAGACTATTTTATGATACTAAAATCGGTGCATTTAAAGGCCCTTTACAAGTGAGTATGTTGAAATAGTTATTTGTTATACAAGAGTGCAAAGTTGCTTTTTAACCGCGTGTTCAATTTGATGACCGAGCAAGCGAAGGATTCTAAAATTGAATCACGAGCGTAGCGAGTGGTCCAAAATTAGAATCCTGAGCGTTAGCGAGGGAATCAAAAGAGCACAAGGTAAAAAATCTTTGCACTCGAGTGCAACACGTAACTTTTCATTCCACCTCAGCGAGGAAATTACTAAGAACCGCGTACAAAGCAAATTGAAAAAAGAACACCAAGAAGGTTCCGAGTCTTGAGTTTTTAACAAATTAAAAAAAAGTGGTATGATATATTCGGCACCATAGAGGTAGCAGTAAATAGGTTTAATGTTTTTTTAATTCACAAACTTAGTGCACACGATGTTCTAAATTCAATTTACATTATCCTCTAGAGAATAAAAACGGCTTTTCCACTCAGATATTGAAGATTAAAAATACTCTTTCCGAGATGGTGGGATGAAAAAGTAGTTTTCTTAATACAACCGTACATTTATCGAATAAACAGTACCTACAACGCTTTTGGAATGTGTATTCCGTTCTGATTCCAGAAACGGATCCCACACTATTTATTATAAAATAAAATTCCGTTCTGATCCCGTCCTTCTTTTCCGTTCCGTTGTGTTCCCACTCATTGTTTTATGGCCCTGATTTGATAATAGTTAACATTCTAAAGTACAAGGAAAAAAGGAAGAATCTTTTTATATATATATATTATGATTATCAGGTGGTAGACGTAAGAGGGCATGGTCCAGACAATTGCGCCGATACATTCGTGTACGTGGCTGATGTGTCCGGCTACGGGCTGCTGGTGGTGGACGTCTCTAACCTACGCTCCTGGCGGCTAACTCATCGGTATTTCTTTCCCTATCCTTCGAGGGGCACGTTCACTATTCAAGGTACGTTGGAGCCTATCCTAATAATAAATTAACTATAGTAATAGCACTCTACATATGTTCTAAGTAAAAGCTATACAGATCTGTCACACAATTTGTTTGTTACCTATCTACATTGATCAGGGTAAAAGAACACATTGCTGACATGAAGAACAGAAGCTCGACCAAGCCTGCGGCTTGTGAACATGCCCAGGACAAACCCAACCACTACATTC
Source organism: Plagodis dolabraria (assembly GCA_963854805.1). Lineage (NCBI taxonomy): Eukaryota > Metazoa > Arthropoda > Insecta > Lepidoptera > Geometridae > Plagodis > Plagodis dolabraria. The sequence goes on along the minus strand of OY978447.1, from coordinate 16,026,998 downwards.
GGTTCGACAACCCACAAATCCTTGCCAGAGAGACCCGGTTTGTAGCATGAATGTTACGCGAAGCTATTGAAATCAAAAAGTACCCAGATTTCAGTAGAGATGATGGTTGGCAAGTAGGTACCACCTGCTTGGGATCCTGTTATTAAATTAATTAAATCCCATGGCCGACACAAATCTGCAAGACTTCTGGACACTGTGAGCGAATACTGCGTGAATAAGGAACGTTATGATTAATATAAAAATTTCTGACGGTAGACCAAATAATTTCTTAATAACTCATGTGACAAATAAAACCAATTAGTCACCCCGTGACTACGATCACTGCAGTGTTTGAAACGTCGGGACAAAAATAATGACAAATATACGCGATTTAAACCGTTTAAAGTTGTTTAATTACTATACATTGATCAGATTTAGAATAAATTGGGTTATTTCCAGTCCTCCAATCGGTACTCCGATCAGTAGTAGGTATCTTGGTAAGAGAATTGGAAAAACTTCTTCTCGTTTCTCCGATTGAGCACGTTTGGTAGGAGAGTGGCATTGTTTGAAATGCCTTTCATTAAACATTATCAATCTAGAAAATCATAAAATTACCAAACATTATCTAAAAACCGTTACCGTTTTCATTACCATTTGGACTCAGAATTGGCTTAGTTCGACTTAAATATTTTAAATCACCTAATTGTTTGATACTCTAGATAGATAAAAATAGTCATGTTTTTTTATGTTATTCTGACTGTACAAGCACAAGACCCACCTGATGTTAAGCGGACTAGCCTCTGCCTATAACAGATGTATTTCGTCATAAGTAACGAATTGCACTGCGCCCGTCACCCTGAGACATAGTTGTTAAGTCTCGTGTACCTGTAAATTTACTGGATCTCAAGGACTGCTGCCGGAACACACTGATGCAACGCTTGGCAACGGATTTTCTACTTAGGGTGGTAGCTAGCCAGGCGAGCAATTACAAAATGTCCTTCCATGCAAGAGGAATGTAGTAAGTAACAAGGAGGTGTCCTCGTTTACATATTGCTTTGTCAACGTCACCGTCCTACTAACTACTGCCACCGAGTGTAGTCGAAACTATAGTCGGGTCACATAAAAAATAATCAGGCATGAAGTGTATTACCTGTGGGTGGTCGAATCTGAGATGATTTATCACACCCAAACTGAGAAAATATAAAATATTATAATATTTGTCCATCAAGCAGTATCAAAACATTCCTTCCGTTTACAGATAAAAGATAAAATTACATATTATTCATTTTGTAGATTTTTATTTTTATTTATGCCTGATAGGTTAGCCTTTGACCACTATCTCACCTGATGGTAAGTGATGATGTGGTCGAAGATGTTGTATAGGCTAACCTAGATTTACTGGTTTTCAAGGACAGCTGCCGGAACACACCGTTAGGTGCTTGGCGACAGATTTTCAACTTGAGAGTGGTAGCTAGCCAGGCGGGCATTCGCAAAGTGCCCTACCACCATGCTGTAACGACTGCCATCCTAAGACAACAACCGGGACCGACGGCTTCACGTGCCCTCCGAAGCACGGAAGCGCTTAGTAGTAAATGTCACCAGCGGTCACCCATCCAACTCCTGACCGCGGCGGACGTTGCTCAAAGTCAAAAGTCAAAGTCAAAATCATTTATTCAATTTAGGCGTCTACGACGCTCTTATGAAGGTCAATTACAAATTTTAATATTGAAATATACTACATTGTACTGCCACGTTCAGCAAACAAAAGTTATAGAGCCACTGCGAGAAGAACGGGCAAGAAACTCGGGGCCATTCTTTTAAACGTTTTTTAAAAATGTGTTAAGTACATACTATATAATAAAATTATTACAATACTTAATTTACATTACGTAGGTGTTGGGCGCTAGCTTGGCAGAGGCGAACCAGTCCAGGCATTTTTGTCGTTTAAGTAATCACAAACTGTGTAGTAAGATTTCTTTATCAAAATATTCTTCACATGCAACTTGAATTTTCTTTCTGTGAGCGTTGTAATATGTTTGGGCAATTTATTATAAAACCGCACACAATTTCCTAAGAAGGACCTTTTATTTGTCTTTGCTAATCTAAAACCTGGCACCGCTATTTTATCTTTATTCCTAGTGTTATAATCGTGAGTGTCACTGTTTGATTTAAATTTGCTCAAATTTTTACGAACATACATAATATTTTCAAATATATACAGACTTGGTAAAGTTAAAATATCAATTTCTTTAAAAATATCTCTCAGGGATTCCCTAGGATCCATTTCATATATGGCTCGAATTGCACGCTTTTGTAAGATAAAGATTGTCTCTATCTCAGCAGCAGCTCCCCACAGCAATATACCATAAGACATAATACTGTGGAAGTACGCGAAATAAACGAGCCTAGCAGTAGCTACGTCTGTTAGCTGTCTTATCTTACGAACTGCATATGCAGCAGAACTAAGTCTTCCAGATAGATCATGTATATGTGGATTCCACTGTAAAGTTGAATCCATTTTAATTCCCAGGAAGACTGTCGCATTGTCAAAAGAGAGTTTTTCTAGGCCAAGCTTAATGTTTGGTTCAACATAAGTAACATTTGGTAAAGAAAACTTTAAACATTTGGTCTTTTTTGAATTTAAGAGAAGATTATTAGCCGCGAACCACTTAGAGATCATAGATAACACATTATTTACATGAATAAGTTCACTATCCCTCCTATCTACTTTAAAAATTAGGGAGGTATCATCTGCGAATAAAACTATATCGCAGAAATTTTTAACCATGCAAGGCAGATCATTTATATATGCTAGAAACAGAACTGCTTGCTTAACTTTGCTGATCGATTTAGAATGGCCAAGCAAACTTCGCTACGAGCGCTTCAAAATATATAAACAAATAATATTCAATACATATAAACAAATAACAGATTACCTTTAATTCCTTATTTATGTTATTAAAGTTAAAGAAAATTGTAAGAAAAAAGGTTTCATCAGTTTCATCTATTGTGCGTTGTGTCAACTTACATAATATAGGTACTATTTTATGGAAACCGTTTTTGAGAACGTGATTACAAATAGCGTTCAATAGTATCTGTATGTAATGTTACCTTATAGCATTTTAACTAGATCACTTTTGTTAGGTGAAAGTTTCGATTTAATGGATGGCGTGCTCGGCATGGCACTATCCCCGTACCGCGGCCCCGGGCGCGACCGCCACCTCTACTTCCACGCGCTCGCCTCTACCACAGAGAACATCATGCGCACCAAGGTGCTAAGGAACGACTCCCACATCGAGGACTCCAACTTGGATCCGCAATCTATTTATGTAAGTATGTAGCTTATAATGAGCAAAAACTATCATAACACTTAGCAGTTCAGCATTTTATTTGAGTTAGTATAAAGTCTTGTAAAATAAGTGTTGGAAGGGACAATATTTGTAGAAGCTAAAATAGGTCTCATTATTTTCTCAGCGGAGAAATCTCGTGAATCATGATATAATAACAGGTAGATTTCGTTACTTAGTACTGAATTTAATAAAATTTATCCTAAAGGTAAAAAGGTAATAAGTGGGAAGTTAGTACCAATTTAGAAATTGGGTGACAAGAGGTATTCGGAAACGTAGAGACATGATTGATCTATATCTGATGTTTATATAGGTTAATTAACTTCATAGCGCAATCCTATTCTCAGTATGATAGGGTGGAAAAAGCAGGCATGAAGAGTAATAAAGAAACTTAACGATAAAAATTACGATGTATAATTTTTCGTCTCACATGACAGATATATTCAAAACAACAAAGATGACAAGTGGTAGAGAAATAAATTTCACTGAATAAAAAGATTGATATTAAATATATACAAACTATTTTATTCAACTATATCAAACAAATATTTAATCATCCATAACACAAGAGTCACATCATGAGTTGGTAGTGAAAAAGTACTCCAAAACTTTTTAAGCCCTATGTTTGTGTGCTAAGTTATTTTTTATAAGATGCAGTATACATAAGCCTAATAATAAAATTAAAATCGTTTGGAAAACTATAAACACAGACACTGGTAAAAATAAACCTAAATATTCAAAATTTTTTCATGTTTTGACAGATACAGGTTGCGAAAGAATTTGGACGACTTTTCTCAATCGTGGCCTTAGATGTCACTCAGTCATTGGACTCATGCACCATGTCTACTACATTGGTGCATGAGTCCAATGACTTAGTGACGAAGTGAAGCTCTGATAAAAGATAATGTTAAAATTATTATAACTTTCAAAACTTAACACATAAAGAGTAACGAATAATTTTGGGTACATTAGTAAAAGTAGCAGAGTCTATTATTGTTATACTATTGGAACATATTAAGTAACTACTTTCAATTTTATAGATCGGTAATCAACCTTCCTATGAAGTTTTGGAAAAAAATATACTCACAAACTTTCGTCACACTTTAATTAACATAGTTTATTACACAAAAATCAGTTCGGTTTTAACTAAACCAGACCAACAACCAACGTAGGTGTAAATTTAATGTCATGACGCCTGGGCGTCAACACCTGACGGTGTTGGACTTGATTATATAACTATATATGATGAAAAGAACGCAAGTCAAAATAAACAAACTTATCTAAATTGTAATGCCTACAAAATGTATATGTTTATATGTTTTAAAATGTATTGTTACATTTTCAGGTGTTCCAAGAAGAAAGACCAAACCAATCAGCAGCAGAAGCCATGGATCGTGATGGCATTCTTTATTTCGGCCTCATGGACCCCCCTAGCATCTGGTGCTGGAACACGGCCACAGACTTCTCACGGCATAATTTCCACCAATTGGCGGTCGACAGCGAAACTCTTCAGTTCGCTAGCGGCGTGAAAGTCGTCAACAATCTTAAAGGAGAACAAGAGTTGTGGATCCTAACCTCAAGCTTTCAAAGAGTCATGACAGGCAGTTTAAATTCTGAGAAAGTTAACTACAGAATCCACGCAGAGAAAATCCCAAACCTTATGGCAAACTCCCCATGCAAGAGGCCCCCAAAAGGGCAGAGCCCTGGGTACCTTGCGAGCTTCATTACCCACACAGGCAAATTACGTGGTCCATCCAAATATGGCGCTGTCGCGTATCTCTAGAAATCCGTGCCATCTCAGAACAATTTGCCGGTCCATTTTTGTGGGACGATTGGCAATAAGTACTTACTTTTAAGATCTAATAAATTATTGATAAGCATTTATACACAATAGAACGCAGTTGAACATAAAAGTCGCTATTCTGGCAATTAAATAGACTGTTTTATAATATTGGTGTATATTTGTATTATTTTGCGAAGCTCCTGTCGATGTTTCTACCCTCCACGACTACGATTACATTACGTTGAGGGAATAAAGCAGTCTTGGGAATCGTAATGTTAGATGGCAGTTCTTCAGAAAACGCTGCTGCACACATTCTGGCGTTTCTTTAAAAAACGGAAGGGAGCAATTCTAGCCCAGCATCCCACGGAGGGCACGTCAAACATATAGTTTATTTTATGTTTAGTATCTGTATACTTTTTGTTTTTTTTTATACCCGATAGGTTAGCCTTTGACCACTATCTCACCTGATGGATTATGTGGTCAAAGATGTTGTTCAGCCTAACCTAAAATTACTGGCTCTCAAGGACAGGTTAGGAGCTCGGGTAAAGATTTTCTACTTGGTAGCTAGCTAATTGGAAACGATGCATCTAGAATATCATAACGTCATAAAAATATGTTTACTATTTCGCCATACCTTCCACCATACTTGATATTTTTCGCTAAATGATAAATCAGTACTATGTTATCTTATGTCACGGATGACATTTTGGATTCGGCGTTTAGGGCTGGATGCCTACAAGAGGAACAAAATTCACGTAAATAATGTTGCGTATTCCCGTTTTCTCATGCTAACAGACCTAATTAAATTATTTATTGGCATTAAAATTTTCTTTTGTATTAAGAACTTTTTAAATGTGTCTGGTAGTTATGGCGGCATAATGGGACATTTTTGTGATTTTTAAGGTCATGTTTTCTTCAGTAATAATTAGTCACAGATAAGAAGAAATGACAGTGGTTCATTGAGACACAAACATTGAGTCGGCTAAGTTTGGATGATAAACATGGGAATACGAAAGTTTGATTTCGTGAAAACTGTACCAATTCCTTGTTTGTATCTTCCTCTCTTAAGGAATTATTGAAGAGCTAACTCAGCAAGGAAGTTTAGAGTTAAGCCTCGAGCGAAGCGGGAGTTTTAATCTTGTATGAAGTGATATACTTTAGCTCGTCCAAGTATATAGAATACAGCTTCATCCCAAAGGAGAATATCTTATTTATACACCTGCGAGAAAACAAAAAGCAATACAACTTAGGTCATACTAAAAGTTTTTGAATTCTGGTAAATAAGAACAGATCTTAGATATGCGTTTATTTTATTTCAAAGTATAAACCCTCCCAATTTACACATTTTCGAATATTTTTGTAAAAAAATAAAAAAAAAATCCAATTCGATGCGGGAAATATGGTGGAACACGGGGCCATACACGGGAATCAAGCCCATGATCTCACGATAAATAATTAATTATTAAAAATATACAAAATTTATAAAAGTTTAAATAATGTTTTAACAAGAAAAAACAAACCAATCGGCAGCAGAAGCCACAGATCACAGCGGTATTCTTTATTTTGGTGTCGAAGATCCCCCAGTCACAAACTTTCGCATTTATATACCTATTAGTAGGATAGGATAGAATATCATACACTACGTAGCATCCACTAATTATATTGAATTCACTTAATCGTTTTGATAGATTCGGAATATCCTATGTTAATAATAAATAAGGAATATTAAACAAATAAAACTTCAAGATAACGTATTATATTATTTTTGTTGATGTAAACATGTACTAAGAACTAAACAATACATGCGCAGTAGAAATGGCAGCTCCACGTTCAAGGATCGCAATAGACCTAACTCGCCATCTCACTCGCACCCACATATATATTCTACCTCGCGCTCGATCCTACATGCTTGTCTGGCAGGGGGTTGGAACTATCAAAAATGTCTGGCTACTAAAAAAACATCATCTACTCATTATATAAGTATCATGTATAAAAATCAGCTATTACACTATAACGTAAGTAGAATTGTTATGTCCTGAACATTAAGGGTGTCTGGCAAGGGGTTGCCACGATGTTAAGTGTCTGGCAATGAATAATATGATTTTTAATAATATTCTAAAGGTAATACCAAAAAATTTCTCTTGATTATTTGATGAAACTAGATTTGTATATTACACACCTTCAGTACTATTTACCTGCCAAAGCCAGGACAACCCAAATTTCATAAGGGGCCTTCGTTCTTACCTGTGTTGGGAGCATGCGCTGACAAACTTTCAGCTTTTATAAAATAACGAAGGTCTGGGGTTCACGGGCTCTTAGACTATAACCTCGAGCTTACAAAGAGTCATGCATGACAGGCAGTTTAAGTTGTGACAAAGTTAAACTATAGATTCTACGCAGAGAAAATATCAATCCTTATTGTTTGCCATGTGCCTCCCCGTGCAAGAGGCTCCAAATAGGGCAGAGCCCTAGCTACCTTCACCCACACAGGCAAATGCAATTTGGTCCATCCAGATATGGCCCTAACGCGTATCTCTAGAAATCCGTGCTTTCTCAGGACTTTTCCGGTCATTTTTGTGGGAGGGCTGGCACTAACTACTTTTAATTTAAGACCTAATATTCTATTGATAAATATATATCACAATCAAATGCATTTGAATACAAGTAATTTATTCTGGAAATTAAATAGACTGTTTTAAAATATTAGTGTACATTTGTATTTTTTTTGCGATGCTCATATCGATGTGTTTGTCCTCGACACCTACGATCATGCCACCGATTATGGATGGGTCTACTTTTTCAGTGAGCTGAATCTTCTTGCCGTCCTTGACGAATTTCTTTAGGGCATCGAGTAGAGCTTTTCGGTTTTTATCATCTAGCTTCTTGGCGGTGATAACTTCGCACACCGCTTCGTTCCTGTGCGCTACCATCACGGCTAGGAACATGTTGATCATCCGTTTCAGCCGTTTTAAACGACCATTTTCAGCCACAACTGATAAAAAGTTCACAGCAACACTAGGCATTCCTATAATATATATAATTGTTAAATGTTTAACAAAAGAAATTTGATCTTAATTTACTCCAGAACTATGATGTAGGATACTTTTATGCGCTTTTACTATTATTTCGATTTAGTGAGTAATTTCCCATTATGATTTAACTAAATTTATTGCGAATGAAGTCAATAACATTAGTATTTTATATAACTTTCAAAACTTCTATTTTGCGGGTTCAGTATCGAAAGGGCAAAATGGAGCCATATTAATGAGACTGTTGTATGTCTGCTTGTTCGTTCGTCCGTATGTTACGGATCTCTAGCTCGTAAACGGAATTTTTAAATTATAAACCTTACATTTTGGTGTTTTGTTTAGAAACTCAATTTCATTATCCTATTTTTTGATTTTCTCCTTTTATTTCCTCCTAATACGTATGTACTTATACATAATTTTAATAATACATATTTTAAGTAAACAACATTAATATTTTTGTAGATCATATAAAAAAATTATAATCCGCCTTATTTTCCTGTGATGACAATGTTACGTCTTATGCCAATTAGCCCAAGATCTTGCTTTAGATACAGCCTTAGATTAAATTGAAGAGTCAACTCGTCGAGCGCAAGATCTCAGGCTCAGTGAATTCCTGATGCTACGTATAGGAGTGAAACATGGCAAACATTCTTTCGGTTGGGCTACGTAGCCTTTATGACGTCACGTCTGTTTGAAGTTAGGTGGAATTAGTACTACAGGTTTTATAATATTGTAATGTATTTCTAAAATATTAATTTAATATATTCGTTAAATAATTCATTATTATAAATTATGTGGGATAAGTATACGGTAGGTCATTGTTACTTAAGATGGTCATCCCATAGTGATGGAGTATACGACTTAGTAGTTTATAAGAAATGTCACGTACCCGCTTGTTTTGCCACATCTTCCAACAGTTTCGCTTTGTCAGAGCGTGATATCAAGCTAGTTCCAATAAACTCGATCAGTTTCGGTTTAACCAACTCTTTTTGGAGCTTGCGCAGATGATTTTCTACTTCGTCAACTTGTTTAGTTTTCAGAGATGCACTGTAGAGAGCTGTCACGTAACGACCTTCTATACCTAGTTACATATAATTAACTTAATTTTTGCTCAATTACAATCCTTACAAGTACAAAATCAGAAAACATAGTATTGGGTTGCTCAACTACGGAGCAAGGGATGGTTGAGACTTTTTACATATAAGTGGCAAGTGGTTCATAGTGTTAGTCGGGACTTTTTTTTTTTTTTTTTTTTTTTTTTTTTATTTCTGATAGGTAAGCCTTTGACCACAATCTCACGTGATGGTAAGTGATGATGTGGTCGAAGGTGTTAACAGGCTCAACCTAGAATTACTCTGGCTCTCAAGGACAGCTGCCGGAACACACCGTTAGGTGCTTGGCGACAGATTTTCTACTTGAGGGTGGTCGCTAGCCAGGCGGGCATACACAAAATGCCCTTCCACCATGCGGTGAAGCTCAAGCCCGCGGCGGGATTCGAACCATGAACCTGCTGCGCGGCAGTCCATAGTCAAAGCCACTGAGCTATCACTGCTTCGTCACTTTCGGACGGCCGTCTGAAAACCAGCGATTAGGTTCATTTTTGAACCTGGCACGTTCTGAGACGGAAATCGTTCCTAGCATCACGCAACATTGCAAATTATATCATTGCTGTATAATTACCTATATTTATTTAATTGTGCTTCATAAGAAGCTATTGTAGTGTTGTGTAATGCTGAAATAAACAATAATTTCATTTCAATATTAAGTAGGTACGTAGACATAGTAAAAGGTCCGGAGTTATACTGGATACTTTATTAACGGTCCCGTACGGAGTACTGGACCTTATCAATAAGTTGTGTCTTTTTTACCGTAATAGCTAACCGGTGAACAATTTCAAAAATGATATTCATAGAATATAGGATGTGATAGATATCCTTGCAAATCATTTTTTTTTTCAAGAAATCTGTTTTAGCTTAGACATACAGGTTGGCAATGCAGGCTAAATAATCGACACGAAACTGAAAGCACTAAATACACACAAGGTCACTTCTCCTTAGTAACTAAGCAATGATCATTCTAAAACATTTTAGTTACCAGTGATACTTACATTAACCTCAGGTAGGTCTCTCTCCCCCGTAAGTACTACTACTCCTCCTCCCCTAAGGTAAATGGAGGTATTCCTGTGGGAGTCGTAGGAGGCGACGAAAGTAAAAATATAATAATGTGGTCAGCATCTGCGTTCCCCAAGATGGATTGTGGGGATTCTGGTGAAACGCCCCCTCATCACTAATGAAAAGCCTTCAACGATGGACATTATGATGTGATACTTATCTACACAAAAAAAGTTGATAAATTACCAAAAACAGGTATAGGTGGCTTAGTTAATTTCGGAGCACTGGCCATTGTCCTTACGAACATCAGATTCATGAAGTATCCTTTGAAGATGTGATTCATTATGTTATTGGCTTTGGAATATAAATCTTATCACAACTATACCGAATATATTATCAGTACTTTTATTAAACCTATTTGTTTGTATAATTAAAAATAACTACAATAAGAGTATTATTTTTATCAACTTCAACTTCTTTTTTGTGGGTGGCTATTATTTTTATCAAGGTTTAAACATGAATATAAACTTGGTTTAAAATTAGTATGCACTTATTCATTTTAGGTTACTATTTCATTCTTACGTCAAAATCAAAAGCATGCAAAATTACTCTATGCCAAAGAATATATACTCTCGTGCTCTATGTCAAAAGCATTAAAAGTATTATATAGAAATTTCAACAAAGAGTTGGAATTACGTATCTATACTATACCCTAAGTAGTTTTTTAAAGAAAATAACAGCTAAGTTGTGTCGATCTCGAGTACCGGTGAGGTTTCTCTATTCCACATGATTATTAATTGTTTTTTTTTCTTAGCTTGGAATCTATAGCGCGATTCCAACTTATATACTAGAGTAGTTTTTATTTGGTTTCTGTGTCCTTAGAATATAACTGGTGCCAAATTATTTCGTTGCCGTCTATTCGTCTGAATGTCAAACATACAGGGTGAATTTTCGAGACGGAACAGTAAGGGCAGTTTATACCTTATATACCTTAGCCGTTATAGTTACAGGAAAACGTTTTTAGGAGACTATACGTTAATTTTTTAGGATTCTTAAGAAAGAGTAAACGTCAGAAATCGCGAAAAGCTTTTCCATAAATTTGTACGGAAATAAGGGGGATATAAGATAATTACAGTTTTTGTCAAACTGGTCACGAGGCTTACTGTAGAAGCAAAAGCGCCTACGTAAGTAGAAGACATATCAGAATGATATCTCTGGATAAGCTTCCACATCCGTGTCTATGTCCAATATACGAGGCTGCAGCACTAACTTTTTTTGAACGAACCATCGAGATTCTCTAAAAGGTTTTTAATTACCTTTCTTGTACGTAATGGATACTTATACCACACCAATCCAGATTTCGTGTTTTTATAAGGTAAGTACCTGTCCTTACTGTCCCGTCTCAAATTCACCCTGTATAATACGGTGTATATTTATTTCTAATTGTGATTATTAGCACTATCACGTGCTAAGAAGAAAATCACATTTACAGTTTTTGAGCACAAAATTTCCCATCTCTAGTGGGAATCGGATCTGCGTCACCGGGTTTTACACACTTAGTGCCTTAACCTTCCCCTAACTTTTTTTAGTAAGTTTTTGTAAAGTAATAAATTAGACACAATTATAGCGCAAAATTTCAGGTCAGTCGAGCGATCCTCGATAGCCAAGTGGTTAAGGCACCCGGTGCGTAAATTTAGCGGACGTGGGTTTGATGCCCACTCGAGGTAAGAAATTTTGCACCTATTCTAAAAATTTGTAAATCTATTGGTATTTAATATCTTTAGAGGGGGTCCAACCAAACATAAAAAATAACAAAAACCAAAGAAAACACTTTGTATACTACCACACCAATTCACTTTTCACAGCATTTTTGTTAGAACTGCTTCGTTATAAGAGTGACACTAAACTTTTCTTTGGAATCTCGAGGTCTTGGGTTGGAGTTCGGGGCAGTTGGGATTTTCTCATATAGACATTTCAGAATTATTGTACTTCAAGAAAGTAGAGTCTTCGTGATCTTCACTGTAAAATCTGTACAATCGCTCTAATCACACGAACATATGTAGAAATTGTAAAATGTTTCTTTGGTTGGCCGGTCGCCTACCTGACGTCAATTTTCCTTGGAAATGCTCTAGTTGGAAGTTCTTGTTTTTTTATGTTTACGTACCAGAAAGGCGACGCAAAATACGATTGTTACTCTTCTGTCCGTCAGTATAAAGAAGGTCTCTTGCTCATAAATAGAATGCCTACAAACCTAAAATTACGATTTTTTGTGCAGGATGATGACCCATACGAAAAAATGAATTTATTGATTCCAATATGGATGAAAAGGAAGCAAGAAATTTATATAGATAAGTTTGTTTTGCCTTTAGGCAAAAATAAGTTTAATATGTGCCTATTTACGAGTAAAAAATAGTTTACGCCCTATTTGTGTCCCTACTGAATATACACACAAAATTTCATTGGAATCGGAAGCCGTTTCTGAGGATTTGAGTTTTGGTACAAACACAGTGACACGAGAATTATATATATATATATCTATATAGCAAACCCGTAGAGATATAAATTGCTTTCTCTTTTCTGTGAGCAAACCCTAACATGAGTGGGTATAAAACGAATAACTAAACAAAATTATAAATTGTTTATAAAATCTTTTACTGACATTGCTTCAGCTTATGTTTAGCTTAAGATATCATACTGAAATGCTTGATCAGTCTCCAGCAGTGCTCTTACATACATAACCAGAGAGCCAAGCGCCATTGCTGAAGTCAACGAGTTGCAAGCACCTCCTTCTGAGGTGGCTGCCTTTTTCACGCGGTACTCCTCCTGCAACATAAGGTACAAATTTTGCTATTTATGTTGCAAATTGACTGCTAAGCCATTTAACTGTTCTATGAGAAATGGATGGTCAGTATCACATTCCTATCATGTGACCATAGACTCTAATAAACCTATATTCACTGATAAAATTGTTGTGTAAAACCTGGGCTTCTAAAAATTATAAAAGGAAATTTCATGCTAGCCTGGCTAACCACAACCTTCAAGTAAAAATCCGTCGTCGTTCCCATTCTAGCTTTCTAGCTCTGGCCTCATATAATTTTCCAACATAACTAAATCAATGCCCGTGGGGCTAGAAAGTCATCCCCCCATCTATTCCCGTAGGTGTCATAAGAGCAGTGTCTTCTGAGGAACTGTAGCTTATATTACTGCGATCCCCAAGACGCCTGCTAAGCGTGGGGATTATTCACAAAAAACCCCAATGTGAACTGATAACCTATGGGGAAGAAAGATTCTTGGGTGGTTACCACACTAGTGGACACAGTGGACTGACGACATCGATTGTTCGCAGGACAGCCCGAGCATCCACCTACAGGTTCAATTCCTGGGGTGGACGCCCGGAGGGAGATCTCCAGCGCTTACGCAACTGGTATAATATCTTTTGAAACTGTGCTGCTGTAGCATCTGCACCTTTATGGAAAGAAGTAACTTAGCTGTTTGAACCTAGTAACAGTCTAATATGATATTATTTACCCATCAAGCCGCGGGTAACAGCTAGTTACGAAATAAAATGCTTACTTTGAATTTAGTTTTATTCTTATATTGGTGTGCTATATTAAGATTTCAATATCGTTATTAATAAGCCTAGTAGGTATACCGTATAAATAAAAAGGAACCATTTTTATATAACTACGTATATTAGCGTCTCTATACAGGGTTATTGGTAAAATGCTAACAACTTCTTAGGTTTGACTTCTGTGGTCCTAACAACTGAATAAGTACGAGGACCACCTGATGTTAAAAGTCTCTTGTAAAGTATGTAGTCTAAGTCTGTAATGTATTATTTCATATTTTTTATTACATACTTTGCTCGATATATATATTCAAAACTCTATACAAAGGGAGCACGCGCGGCGGGCGCTCTAGGCTCGGAGTAGCCATTAAAACAACAATAAAAACTTCTCAAAATTATTGTTAGTACTAGCAGAAGTCAACCCTAAGAGGTTGCTAGCAATTCACCAAGAACCCTGTATATATCTTAAACGTGTATAAACCTACCTACTTATCAATTTCATAAGTAAGATAAGGTATGTATGTAAGTATATACCTCATACAATTATATTTTATTACCTTATACGATTACCAGTTGGTGATTCTCTACAGCAAGTCCGTCTTGGTGGGTACCCCATAGTGCCTCAAAATAATACAGAATCCCTGCTATGTAGCGAGTGAAGTTACTGAGAAAACGTGACATAAGAACTAAGGTCTCGGAGTGATGAACACAGTGCCATATCAAGCAGAACGAGGATGGTGACACTGCATCTGCAATGGACAGGCGTGACCGCTTAACATCAAACGGTTGGCTTGTCCGTCTCATAACATAAAAAATATGTTTATTTGAAGCAAAGCACGTCACTGCTTTGCTTATACAAAATGAAAGCACTAAAATGTAAGTAAATCTTTACTAAAATATGGAACTGCTAATTTTTGTAATAATAATTAACAATATCACAAAAATCAACAACATCACAATGACTCAATAATTTGGTGTGTTGCCTGTTATTGTAAAAATGTAAATAAACATTATCTAAAAAAATAAAATAAATCAAAAATACCAACAGAATTACAATATGTGAGTGAAGCGAAATCGCTCCTAATTAATACATATTTTTGTAAAGTCATTTCACACTTAGAAACACCCAAGTGTGAAATAACTTAAAAACAAAATGTAAGTTGGTTAATTTTTTTTGTTAAAAATGTTTTTACTCCGCGAATGGCAGTCTTAAATACTTAATAAAATATGTATGTAATGCAATGTAACCTGCATTTTAACTGACACTAAGATCACTTGAACAATGGCGACATAACGGGCAACGTTATAAGGGATAGCATGTAACAAGCATCATCGGCCGTGTCCCACTTGTGTGCTTTTGTTTTGTATAAGTCAAGCATGTTACATTTTTATTTATACCACTTAGGTGGCAAACAAGCGTACGGCCCGCCTGATAAACAGTTACCGTAGCCTATGGGCTTGCAACACCAGGGGTATCACTATATATCAAATAAACATATTTTCTTTCTTCCTATATTTCTGGATAGTTGATACCAATACTTTTTTATTTGACTGTACTTCATAATGTATGTGCGCGCGAGTTGACGACATGAAAGATAGGTAAAATCGCGCACTCGCGAGTTTTACGCTCGCCAGTTGACGAATAAGCCCCCTCAAGTAGAAAATCAAAGCTCCTATAACTGTGCGTTCAGGCAGTTGTATTTGAGAGCCAGTAGTTCTAGGTTAGCCTGAACAATATCTACCACATCATCAGCTACCATCAGATGAAATAATGGTCAAACGCTAGACCTATAATAATAAATGTATCTTTTTAATGCTCGTAATAGACGCAGTCGGAAGCTTAGGTAATATTGACAACATTAGTTTGAAGTTATACAATGGTAAACATCATTAAGCTATAAATTTATCGTAAAGCATAATATTATGAACTATCAATATTTATAATTGAGTAGAAGGTTATGAGCGCTGCTAATGATAAAACATTTTCTATAATCTGTCTGTATTCCAGTACAAAAAATTAATGAGATTCCTACGTTTATATATATGCTATTTCAAGAGATATTTACGAAATTGATATTCAGAATTAAATTATTTTAAGGGCTCGTTACACAATGTCCTAATAAAGTTTCGGGTTGCTATGCAACACATAAAATAACTGAATGATAAAAATGACAGTTAACATGCAGCGCGTTTCAAGCTTTAACTGGTGTATAGACTAAATCGATGTCTGTGAAACGAAAAGATAGTGTTTTATTTATTTAATATGTTCTGGGTAGTAAAACCGGAACTTACTCGAACATTCTGAAAATGTCCCTAAGTCTATTAGGCTGATGGAATCTTTAAGATTAGATTATGCAGCATTACAAAGTAATAGTCTGATTTCAATAATAAAAGTTAAAGTTTTATAGAATTTGTATTCCAGTTCATAAAATTAAGTACACAATAACGTATATGCGATACTTCATGATATATATATATATATATATATATATGCAAATGATATTCAGAATTAAATTACTTTAGTAATCGTCTAAAAATAGACTTAGATGGAAACTTTAATAATAGATTATGCAGAATTACAAAATGACAGAAATTCGAATTTCATTAATAAAGGTTACCTTTTTGTAGAATTTGTATTCCAGTTCATAAAATTAAGAACATAATAACGTTTAAATATGTGCTATTTCAAGAGATATTTACGATATTGATATTTAGTGCTGAATTATTTTTGTAATCGTCTTAAAAAAAAACTTAGGTGTAAACTTTAAGAATAGTTTATGCAAAATTCTGATTTCATTAATAAAGGTTGTTAATTTAATATTCATGTATTGATATTTCAGAAAAATAATATATTGACATACGATTGATCAAATTTTAACTCAATACATTTAGTGAGTTACCTTCACTGTAAAAATAATGACTCACCTCTCTTTCTTTAGAGGATGGCGAAGAGGCAGGGCCAATGAAACCCGTGAGTTTCAAAAAGGGTTGTCTGTCGTCAGCATAGCACCCTTTGGGCTCTTGCCATGAAATTATCTTGTTCATCCAACGTGGTTTTATAAACTCCCCATACCCTTGTGATGCGCAGTATAAAACTAGAACATAAATAGCAATTTTGGAAAGTTTTTGGATTCATGCAAATACGAATACCTAAACATAATGTAGGTATTTTGGTATCGTGTTAGAAAAGAATAAAAAAGCACTTTCAAAAATTTTGCTTTATATAATATGTTCTATGGCTTTATTTAACTAAAAATGTATTACTGTTTTTGTTCTTACTTTGTTGCATGAACAACGTTTTAGCACCAGCTGGAAATTCCCATGATTCTATTGACTTTGTCTCCTTATACGCTTGAATGCACAGTTTATAAATGTGTGCTGTCAGATCGACTCCATCCATGCAGTCAAACATCTTGGCTAATACAGCAGCTCTTACGCGAGTCATCTGTTGAAAAGCCAACCCAGAGCCCTTCATAAGCTGAGCAGAACATTCAGGCGTCAACTCGCAAGAACCGTCAGCCTGCGTCGTTTGAGTTTCCATTGCCGATATCAACATTTGCATAGTACACGCATCTGAAATCAATGGTCTTGAAATGTAAAAAAACTAGGTTGACAGACTTTCACCTCAATTGACTACCTAAATAAAGCATAAACGCAAGAATGCAACTGACCTTAAAGATATCAATGACTAAAAACGCAAATCTTTATAGCAATAAATAACTTTCACTATGTATATCGGTAATAGGTTTAAATATCTGTACAATATCACTTTCATCTAAGTTCTTGATTCAATCACACTTGCATGTCCTATGTATGCTACACAAGTAGCATGTATAGCTACTTACTACCTGTATTTATTACCTTATATTAATTAGAAATCTATACCTGCTGCTTTCCTGGTTGGCATTTTAGTTCTTGCTTCTTGCACGTATTGCTCAAATGTGAATCTGTACGGCTTTTGCGTGCCCATTGTGCCAACGGTGATTGGCTCCATAACGGCTGATAGCACATCCATGTTCTCGAATATTGCTTTTGCCACTATTATTGTAAGTTAAAATATATGAGTAGGTATTTAAAATAGGTACAGAAATATCTATATCAATACAGACAGAAAAAAACACGATAGAAAAAGTGTGTAGTGCTTTAATGGGCTACGTTTATTCCACAAATGGTTTTCTTTTCGAGAGTGTGAAAGTTGTCAACCGCATTGTGAGCATTTACAAAAAGTACCAACGCTAAGTGCCTGCACCATTAAGAAAAATACCTATATCAATAAAATTTGTTTCATTTCGTAACAAAGCTTGTTTTTAACAAAAAAATGGCCTCGGTTCAGCCAACTAACAAGCAAGCACTAATGGTACTTATATATTTTTTTTATTTTGCACAACGATTGAAAATTAGTCAGACATCTAAACATGTCACAAACAGGCGTAGAATCGTAATGTGATTACATAATACTCAGATGTCTAAACTCTTCAACACGATAGGACACGGTGATTAATTGAATTCACACTTGAAATATAATAGCGTTCATTAGATACTATACATTTCTATTATTTATGACCTCAATAAAGTAAATAATTACTCCATGATTTCGCAACCGTTCTTTCTAACATGGAAAAGAAGTTACATCGACAAGTCATGCATACAAGATTTGTGTTTGCAATTCTCACAGTCAGACCGAAAATACTATTGAGTCACCGAACGTGAGCAGATCCTTTAAATGACTTTTTGTATTGAAGATATAACGTGCAATGTTATTTTGGGACTACACTCTCCAATTACTCAACGGCCTTGTATTAATGCGTGCTTGAAGTCATGAGCTCTCAAAAAAACAAAACACAACTCAGCTTGAGTTATGTTTTGTTTTCCTGCGCTGTTCTATGAGTAAGTATTAGATCCAACTGAATTTAGATTCAACGGAATGAATATTAGACAGTAATACATTCAGAAACTAAACTGATATTTTCCACGGATCCTGAATAAAATATTATAATTTATTCAGGATCCTTTGTGAAGAAATTGAATAATATAATTTAACAAACCATATTCATAATCCTTGCTTCGAAAAACCAATTTGGTGTAATTCAAACTGTTTCTAATGCGGTCCATTCGTCTTGTTATGTTTTGTAAGTTCTCTCTCAGCTTTACTGGCACAGATTTATCTAACTCGTTTATGGTGTACTCTAGTTGACCTGTATTGATTGAGAAACATTGAATAACTAAAATAAAGTTATAAAATCAGTAAAAGTATATCTATCATATTAGGTTTAAATGAAATTTATATTATATTGTATTTGAAATCAGTACTAATATTATAAATGAGAAAGTAACTCTGTCTGTCTGTCTGTTACGCTTTCACGCCAAAACTACTGGACCGATTTGAATGAAATTTGGTATGGATATAGTTTGAGACCCGGGAAAAAACATAGGATAGTTTTTATCCAACTACGCAAAAAGAGGTTAATGTTTTTGCGCGATAACCAACATACGCGCGGGCGGAGTCGCGCCCGGAAAGCTAGTTTATAATATATCATTTTCTGTTTCTTCTAAATTGCGGTCTACCATAGTCTTTTGAACGTAATGCCTGTTGCATTTCGTTAAAATAAAGTAGTAAAAATAATGGATGTATTTAGATTAGGGAAAACCTTAGGTAATCCAAATTATATGCAGTTTGTTTAGAAGCGTTATAAGATCAAAGGTCAAATCAGACCGTCTTTGCTAGCGATCCAATTTCTCGGAATTTATTAAAATAAGTAACAAATATGTCTATTTAATTGTTACATTATTTTAAATTGTGTTTCTGCTTAAACTTTTTATAAGGTGTTTCAATAAAGTGTATATCTATATATCTATTTAGAATCGTAAAAGTTTTTACTGTGTTTGTGAAAATTTCGTTAAGTTACGGAACAAAATTCTTATCTCCTAAACGACATTAATGATTTCATTCCAAACCATGTCAATCAATAGATTAACTTAATATAATTAATCGGTTAATAAGATTTTGAAATCGTAATACAACGTCCATGTAAAATGTATTTTTGCTGTCCTGACGGAGCGATTACATTGCAGCGTTCGCTGATATAAGCCTTATTTCAACATTGGTTACTTCGTACTTGCAGGCAATAAGCTGCTTATTTGGGTCTTACAAGGGCCTTCGCCATAGCAAACAAAATGTACTGTGCGTTGTTTTCCTTTAAAGGAACGAAAATAGTAGTTTTTTATTTTTTATTGCCCATAGGTTAGCCTTTGAGTGGCCAAAGGGTAAAATAAACGCAATAAACAAATGATTCTTATCTGATATTATTTAATTTTTTATGGTATTATATGGTAATGATGCTGTTGAAACTGGTAAACAGACTATCTTAAGATAAAAACCGTGACTGAAAGTTGACATGCCTTATATATAAATTAGAAATGCCACTAGCGGTTATACCCATCCAAGCAATGGCGGTTCTAGACAAACTCCACTATTAGCGCTTCATAATGATGTACATTCTAAAACATAACCTTTAATTCTATTTAAATAAAAATAGGTACCTCTGGCTAAGCCCACAGCAATATACCATTCAGGATCCTTCGAAGCTTTTTTCTCATAATATTCCAACAGCCTGTCGAGGGTGATGGAAATCCTAAAAACTTTTGGAACATTGTATATGAAGTCCTGTGTATCGAAGTACGGGTATATAGCTAACACTCCAACGTTAAAGCCTATTAGCAAACCAATATAATTCACCCACATTCTGTAACAAACTAACTAAGGTTTTCTTAAGAAAATAATAGGAATCGTAAAAATTTTACAATAACCACACGGAAGCTGTTGATTGGACTAAATATGTAGGTTAACGTTTCGCTACATGAAAAGGTGAAATATAACCATTAAACATTATAGTTTTTACCGTTTGTTTGTTTGTTTAGGGAGGACATAGATGCTGGCTACCGCCTGTGCGGTCGTCCAGCTCCACCGGGTTTTGGGCGAGGGCCTGGCCCTACAATAGCCCGGGAGGGAGAAGTGCCTAAGGCACTTCTCCCGAGACGGGCGTAGAAGGCGAAAAGCGCTTTCTACCTCCGTCTCCTGCGGACGCCGAAAACGTACCGCTATTATAGGAGGGGTTGACAGCGAGCTCAAGGGCACCACTGTGGTTCGGACCTCGGCTTGTCTCGCTGTCGAGAGACATGGGGGGGATCGGAGCAAAATGCCTCTGTGCAACTGCAGTGTTGCACAATTGGGCCCTACTGAATAATACTCTTTGACTATTTGGAGAGCAATTTATCGTGACCTTGTTTTTGCCTCGAGCTCGCCGGCGGGCTCGGTGTTTGATTGTGTGACCTCTAATTACCTCACACCTGGGGATTTTACCTCGACGACTTGCGGATAACGCTAAAGCTGCCAATGTAATGGCTGCGATGGGGTCATCCGGGTCGTCTAATACCTGCCGTGGTCGGCGACGGGGGGGTTTGAAAAATGGGATAGAAGAGGCAGTCGAGTAGTTCGATGCCTGGACAACCAATGGGTTCGGGTGGTGGGGCGCTCGATCAAAGTATCGCAGTCCTTATTGAACTGCGCTAAAGAGGGAAGGTTTAAGTCGCAATGCAACTCGGTGTTCCGGATATACCACGGGGCGCCGGTTGCATTACGAAGAAAACGGTTTTGGATGACTTGAAGTTTATGAAGGTGGGCCTCACTAGCATGACTAAACATTACTGATGCGTAAGTCATGATGGGGCGGATGCAGGCAGTGTAAAGTGTCTTCTTATTACTAAGAGACATTTTACTCTCTTTGCGAAGTAGGGGACCAAGGCGACCCATTACGAAGGCCGCTCTGTTATTGACGGTTGTTATGTGATCGTTAAAGGTGAGATGACGATCAAGGGTGACTCCGAGGTATTTTGTTCTAGGAACCCAGGGAATGGGTTCGTCGAACAAAATAAGCGGTTTCGGGTAAGGGGAGCGTGTCTTCTCAGTAAAGCACATAGCTGTGCTTTTAGCTGGGTTGACCGCGATGCGCCATTTTCGGAACCAGTCACCGATCTCGGTGACGGCCCGTTGAATGACGAAATAGGACTGTCTGTTGATATGCCACCCAGTGGTGTAAATGGCGGTATCGTCCGCATATTGGGCTAGGAATACTTTGGGCTGAGAGCGTGGGATGTCACTGGTATACAGTGCAAAGAGAATAGGTGATAGCACGGAGCCCTGGGGGACTCCGGCTCTGACTGGGTGGGGGGAGGAGAGGGTGCCTTCCACGCGATAGCGAAAGCTTCTGGCTTTAAGGAAGTCTTGTAGGATGAGCACAAGACGTTCTGGCACGCCAAATTGGTATAGCTTGTAAATCAAGCCATTGTGCCAGACTTTGTCAAAAGCTTTCGCTACGTCGAGGAAGACTGCTAGCGTTGTCTGGGGTTTGGGGTACTTGTTAAAGCCCTCAATGATGTGCTCCGTGAGGCGGTGCACCTGTTGGACGCATGAGTGTCCGGGTCTGAAGCCAAACTGCTCATCTGGGATAAGGTGGTGTTCCTTAGCATGGGACTGGAGACGGTTTGCAAGTAACCGCTCGTAAAGTTTGCCTAAGGCACTGAGGAGGCTGATGGGGCGGTAACTGGTGGGGTCAGATGAGCTTTTGCCTGGTTTGTGAATGCCAATGACATTTGCACATTTCCAGGTGTCTGGGAATAAGCAGTGGCTCATAGCAGCATTGAAGATGCTGACTAGGAGATGGATGAGAGGAGGAGAGAGGGTTTTAAGAACCCTGTTGGAGATGCCATCGGCACCGGGGGATTTGCGCGGTCGGAGGGCCTTGATCAGTCTCGCCACCTCAGCGTAAGTCGCTAAGGTGATTGGTGGGAGTTCAGAGGTGACCACAGAGCTTTTACGTTCGACTTCAGCATCCACCGAATCGAGGTGAGCTTGGTCAACGTGATCTACGTTAGGGGAACACTGAGCCTCTAGGCTATCAGCTAGGCACTCAGCTTTGTCTTCGTCAAAGAACGCTGGGACTAGTGGGACTGGTCTGTATAAGGGAGGCATGTCGTTGTAGTTACTTCCTTTCATACCTCGCGCCAAGTCCCAATAAGCCTGGTGGCTTGGCACGAGGTTTGAAAGTTTGTCACCCCATTGTTGATCACGCAACTCAGACATGCGACTTTGAACCATGCGTTCAAAGTGGCGTTTCTTAGTTTTGTTCTCTTTACTGGGGTAAGAGTCGTAATGTCGGGTCACTGCTTTACTTTCCGTCACTAATCGTCTCACATCCGCTGGAATGACAAGGCGCCGGTCGTCCGGCACCATGACCTCCTTTGCGGATGCACCTACTACGGTGGAGAGGTGATTAGTGAACGAATCGATCGCAAGGGTTACGTCATCTTTAGTCAGGATGTCGTCAGGGATCTTGTCAAGGTCCGGTGAACTGATAGCTTTTAGGGCAACGCCTAATTGCTTCCAGTTCACTATCGTCTTAGTGGGGCGGGGGAGGTCTGTTGTTGGGTCGGGACCTAGTCGCAGTATAATGGGTCGGTGGTCAGAGTGAAGCTCGTGAACCACTTCTATGGAGCGTAACTGGAGTGTTACGCCTCTGAGTAGTGCCATGTCAAGCAAATCAGGTCGAAAGTCTTCCGTATGAGGGTAGTGAGTGGGCTCAGTGGGCGCAATTATGTCAAAATTAAGTTCTGCGACTAGTTTTTCAAGTGCAATGCCTCTGGGATTGTTGACGTTACAATTCCATAGGATGTGCTTACTATTGAAGTCGCCAATCAGAAGGACGGCGCTTCCTAATGAGAACAATGCTTCTAAGTCAGCTCGGACGATCGGCTTTTGACAAGCTTGGTAACAGGACGCTATGACTATAGGTTGATGACCAGTCATAGCTAGGAGGCAACAAGATGCTTCCATATTAACAAGAGTCGGGGTAGGTAGGGGGATGCAGTGCAGGGACCTTTTGTAATAGATAAGAGTGCCTCCCCCACGGGAGTTCACTCTATCATCACGTACCGTTCTGTAATTGGCAAACCTAGGGTTCGCCTTCCCCGGTTTTAGAAGGGTCTCCTGCACGCATATAATGTCGATAAGGTGGGTGCAGCAAAAGTCGTGGACAAGGTCACGTTGTCTAAAGAAACCGTTAGCGTTGAATGACGCTAACGAAACTGAGCGCGGTTTCGTGCGTGCGGTTGTACTACCCATAGTGGTTGTACTGGGGAGGGGCCTGGGGAACGAAGCGCTTAAGGGCGCTAAGTAAATTCGCGTGTTCCAATGTATATTGGATCACGTCCGCTGGGGATTGAGCGAAGTGCATCTTGTGCGCTAGCTCGCGGACTTCGTTGATGTCAATAGACATCGCCAGGTCGCTGACTAGTTTGATGTCCTCTTGAAGAGAGGCATCCATCAGCGGCATGGGTGGGGCTTGTGGCCGAGGAATGGCGCGGGGAGGAGGGGCGCGAACGGAGTTGGCAACGGGTGCCGGGAGCGCGAGGCGAGCCGGGGCCGGTGCGCGGGCAGGGGCCGGGGCGCGGGCGGGAGCGGGTGCGGGCGCGCGGGCCGGGGCGCGGGCGGGAGTGATGGTCTTTACCATACTGGGTGGTTTAGACCATGCGTTACGGGCGGGGAGCGGCGCGGGTATTACCTGTGAAGCAGGTATTACCGACAGCTTAGGGCTGACCCGTTGGTAACGGTCATGTGAGGGACGGGTCGGCCTATGCCTTGCCACCCTGTGGTTTATGCGTGGTGCTTTTGGGCAGCCGCGGTAATTCGCGGTATGTCCTTGAGCACCGCATAGAACGCAGCTGGGTGGGTCCGGCGAGTCCCGAGTGCGAGTGCACGCCGCTGTCGCGTGATCGCCTAGGCACTTGACGCACCTAGCGCGAGCGAAACAGAAGCGGGAGGCGTGACCGTACAATTGGCAGTTGTGACACTGCGAGGGACTTCCATTTTTAAATGGGGCTTGTACGTCTAACCCAGAGAGGCCGCAGACCTTTTTTAAATTAAAAATGGCCGTGCCCTCTGGTGTACGGTCTAGTACTACGAGTACTAGGTCATATGGACTGCGGTCCTTCCCGCTGTACATGCGGTGAACCGCATGCACTGGGAAGTCTTGTGCTTTAAGGTCGTCACATACCGCATCGGTATGTATCTCCTTAGGCACACCGCGAATCACAACGCGAAGGACTTTCTCCTCTTCGAGCGCATAAGTGTGAAAACTTATGCTCTCTTTACGGAGGAGCTTTGTTAGCGCTCTGTGGTCGCTACTAGTGGGCACTTGGACTTTAATGCCCTGCTGCGTGGAGCGGGCATTAGTATAATGGATCCCACGATCCGAAACTAAGCGGGACAGCATGTCCCATTTGCTTTTGTCCTGAATGAACAAAGGCGGAGGCGGTTTTTCGCGACGTGCGCTCGCGTCCTGAGGGGACGCGGCGGTTGAAACCGGAGCGGAGGGAGGAGACGCGGGGCGCGGGGCGGGGGTCGGTTTTTTGCCGGAGGCGGGGGCCTTTGCGGGTGCCTTGGCGGGAGGGGCGGAAGTGGCGCAACTAGCGGCTTTGGGCGCGCGCTTGCGTTTGCGATCTACGACGGTGTAACCGTCGTTATCGGAATCAGAGTCCGTGCGTGAGGCGCCGGCCTGATCTACCTCCATGTCAGTTTCGGATTCCGAAACGGTCTCGACAATGGCGAAGGAGGGACGGGTACTCGCTGACCTCCCGATCGGTGAGCGAGAGCGAGACCGTTCACGGGGAGGGGCTGCCACCGTGCGTCTATTGTCGGGCCCGGGAGCGGGCGAAGTAGGGCTATCCTCTGAATAGGATCGGGTCAAGGGAGGAACGCTGGCCTCCGGGTTTGAAGTCCCGGAGGGAGCGATGAGAGTGTCCGTGAGGCGGGCATTCTCTTCCTCTTCAAGCAGTTGCATATGTGCAACGTATAGATCGGGGTGGCGGAGGGCGAAGGTCTGAAGGACCTGCACCTCACCGTTAGAAGGACGGGACTGCATCCTGAGGGGAATACTCAGGACGCCCTATCAAGGGTTTGAATTCCCTCACACACCTTGTGAGCTCACTGTGTGAGAGGGAGTGTGTACCTAGGGTGTGCCCTAGTTGTGTACCCTCTCCGAGCTTTTTTCTCGGCGGAGAGGGGTGCTCCTAAGCGCTACTCCGGGGTTGACTAGGGGTGACCCCAAGGCCAGTAATCCCGGAGCCCAGCTTGCTTCGGCTGACCCGTGAAGCGGGAAAGGCCACGGTGCAAGGTTAAACCAAAACAACAACAGTGGCCGTTGTCACCGTAGGGTGTCACACTGCGACCGCAGCAAATGGCGGATTTGATCGTTCAGACGGGTTTGGCTGACGCTACCCCACGCCTGAACGACGTCGCTTAACAGCACAAAGTGTGTTGTTACGCGACTGTTACTATGTTGTGTCGGGTAGTAAAGTGGTGAAATGCGCACCGAAAAGTGCGGTCAAAACAAGACCACCAGCCCGATATGATGTTGTTCGTCCGAAACAAGGGACTTGGGTAGGTGGTAATGCCTGACGTCTTAGAGCGCCTCTGCGCGACGGCACGGCGAGCTCGTAGCTCGCGTTGCTCGGCGTTCGGCGGCTGCTCAGCTTCTGCACACAAAACAAAAACTTCGTCAGGACTGCGTATTCCAAGGCACTGGTCTGCAACTAGCGTCGGAACGATGACCCGAGTGAGACGGCAATAGTGCGGGGACTATTGCGGTCTCACTGGGAGATACTGGCGGAGCTGTAGACAGGTGTGCACGGCGTGGCGGCACAGGTCGGAATGTCGAAAAAAAAAAAAAAAAAAACGTCGGTCCGTCGTCGAGGCGGGGGCCTTAGCGGGTGCCTTGGCGGGAGGGGCGGAAGTTGCGCAACTAGCGGCTTTAGGAGCACGCTTGCGTTTTCTATCTACGACGGTATAGCCGTCGTTATCGGAGTCCGAGTCAGTGCGTAAGGCACGACTCGGATCTACATCCATCTCCGTTTCGGAGTCCGAAGTGGGCTCGACAACGGCGATGGAGGGACGGGTGCTCGCTGGCCTCCCGATCGGTGAGCGCGAGCGAGACCTCTCACGGGGAGGGGCTGCCACCGTGCGTCTGTTGTCAGGGCCCGGAGCGGGCGAAGTCGGGCTGTCCTCTGAGAAGGACCGGGTCAGAGGAGGGACGATGGCCTCCGGAATTGGAGTTCCGGAGGGAGCGATGAGAGTGTCCGTGAGGCGGGCACTCTCTGCGTCGTTAAGCGATTGCTGATGGTCAGCGTAGAGTTCGGGGTAGCGGAGGGCGAAGGTCTGAAGGACCTCCACCTCACCGTTAGAGGGACGTTGCATCCTGAGGGGAATACTCAGGATGGCCTAACGGGTTCTGTCTCCCTCTCGCAACTCGTGATATAGTTTTTACCGCATAATAACACAAATAAAATGTTTGATTACGTTAATAAATAAAGGAATATATATATAGCGGAGTCTTTGTCACTTTGTTTGGATTCGACATGGTTGATGCAAATTTGTGAAGTCATGGATTTAACACGAATAAAGGAAAAGGAAGTTATATAAACTAAGTACCTATGTTTATAGGTCTTACCTAATGTAGGTATAAAAATGCTATTTGGGTAATATTTTTTCCTATTAGTTTGGGAATTAGTCATTACATATTATTTTGGTCGTGAAAATTGTTGAGTGCAGCCTATTGAGACGTTGCTGGGTTGTTCTATTTTTATGTATGAAGTCTAGATAACGTAGGCTTTACTTTCAAAATTGGCATTGTAGGCTTATGCGTTTAAACAAATTATCTATACGATTTCCAATACAGAAGAATACTTACGTGAATCAATTTAGTCATAGATTAGTATGGTATATAAATATAAATATATATAAATACATAATTATATGTACACCCGAAAAAGTGGATCACCTTTGTTAACTCTCAAATTTCATGTATATTTTTGTCTTATGTAACAGAAGGTGCACTTTAAGCTATCTACCGGGGACAGCTCCAGATTCGGAGAGATATTAAGATTATTTTTGACAAAAAAAAACTATTTATCACAGTTTGTTAAGTCATTCAAAGAATTTTTTCGTAACCATTAATAACTTATTTTTATCACATCTATTCGAAAGTAGCTACTTTATTCTTCGTGAACAAGGACTAAAATAGCTTTTTAATCTCTAAGGGACTAAATGTTCCAAAAAGCAAAGAGATCGATCACAAACATTGTTGTGTACAAGTTACAGGCGTTCTTTTGTTGTTTTTTTTAAGTTATGTTAAATACCTAAAAATGATAGTTTCTCCAAAACTACATCCTGAGACGCCGTTTTCTAGGACTATTTATTTTATAATTCTCAAGCTGCATGTAAATAAATCGACAACTGTAACGGATGGTAAGTAGTGGTAAAATATTTACGATGCACTTCCATAATTGTTCAAAAATAAACATTAGCATCTAACTTTTTCTATGCTTTGTCTTATTTTTCCTAATTATATCTAAATAAAAATGTATAACTATTCTTATTCATAAGAGTGTCCACCTCGGGAGCCAGAAACTATTTTAAGCTTGAGCATAGAGAAAGTACTAATTGTCTCTATGGCTTGAGTAACTTTGAAATTACGCTGCACAAGCTTTTTACTTTAATTTTTCTTAAACTTTTATTTTTGATAACCAATCTACTATTTTGAGGTTAATATTTTCAAAGCTTTGTACCAATTGTTTTTGTATATATTTTATAAAGAGTGCTATTTCCTCGAATTTTACAGAAATAAATATTTGAAATAAGAAATTTTGATGACTGTGCCATACTTACTTTGATTCCAAATTATATGGAGCTTCAATACAAGTCAATGCTCCGTCTAAATAAATGATTATTTCATCCACAATATTTCTTACGTATGTAAATTTTTTCTCCTCCGCCGGGATATGAACCTGTGTTTATCGACTATCGTACGATTCTGTTCTCAAACTGATGGTATGCGTGGATTATTGCAACGGCGCTAAATGAAAGTAAATGTATAAAAAAACTAAATTTTTATGATTTCCGAAAGAGATGCCTTTACAAATCATCAGGTTAGGTATTTTTTAGGATAGGCATAGCCATCGACCACCTATATCGCCTGTTGGTAAGCGATGTCGTGGTCAAGGTATTATGAAGGCTAAACCTACAAAAGAAACTGGCTCTCAATGACAGCTTCTAGACAACACACCTTTAGGTGCTGGGCAACATATTTTCTACTTGAGGGTGAAGGCTATATGTCTAGCTAAAGCTATAGCCCTTAATCTGTTCGACTGAAGCTGGAGCCCCACTATAATACATGGCAGTCCATGGTCATGACCACAAAGCCACATATAGGCTTATTTCGTATTATCTCACACGTGTCTCATTCAAATTAACATATTTTATACGTACCTAGGCTACGTTAGGGTTATTAAATATTCAATAGTTAGGCAAGCTACATATTTAAACTAAATATTTTACACATAAACATAAAACGTAATGAAATAACTTACAAATTTAACGATGGCAGCCACTTTGAAACGGTAATAAAGCTAAACCAGAATCGTCTTCTCATTGATTTCGTCACCTAAGCTCGCTAATTCAGATAAATTACGGATGAAAGCTTAACCTTCCAGCTTAAGATGATCAAGAAGGATGTGGGCATATAAGAGGGGCTGAACATAATATGAGAAGGGCGAGTCCACTCGCCGCTGCTGCCGCCAGAATTCACTAAGAGTTGTACTTGCGCTCACGCTTTTTCTGCAATGCGGGAGTCTCACAATCGATTTCTTTTTATCACTCTAGAACCAGTGAGGAGTATCAAAGTTGCAGTGAAATGAAAAAATAAAGTGTTTACTTAGTTACGTAACCATGGCAGTGTCGCATCAGTGGTTCATACAATGGTCAGAGCCCTCGGCGATCTTCGCTGATATAACAAATAAATACAATAATATTAACAATTGGAACAATTTGGAGCATAAATTAAGTGAATCTGCTACGATTGGAAACGGCGATGATGTAATTAGAGACAGTGGACAGCGGTTAAAAATTACAGACACTGAAGAATCATCGCAAAAATCTAATTATGGTAAGGTTAAGTTGTTGTGTAACCATTTACGAATACTATCTTAGACTTACTTACTTTACTATCTATTGTACCTATATTATCATCTCAACGGAAATGATATTAGAAGTAGGTACTATATATGTTTTTTTATTATTTGTGAACTGTTTTCATACTTATAAATAAAGTATATAATTACAAATTAAATTAAATTTCTAGTTAACTATTACCAGAAAGTTACGAAAATCAAATTCACTACATACGGTTCTAGCGACTCGATAAATAATTAAACCTGTAGAGGATTTTTACGTATTTATGTAACTTATAGATGATGTATTAATTATTTTAACCTCAGATTTATGACGAGATAATGACGTATTAGAAATAATTGTAAGAAAATACCTAACTTAAAATTAAAAACGTATATCTTGCACTTATCACTTCAAAACTTGCGATGAATATTATACTTTATTATATTATCAATGTCAAAATATGTAACGTAAATAGAATACTGTATCATTTAAGTTATAAGTTACATACAGTTTAAGATTATAGGCAAGGGTCGGGAAAGTTTATTCAATTTAGGGGTACAAAACGAGTTATAAAAATCTACTTAATCCTTACTACAACTGCGGTTTATATGTCTTAAATTATCTACAGAACACTCTTTTATCGTTATAACTATCATATCGTAGTAGCTTATACAACAACTTTAATAATATAGTATCAGAAGCTTATCATATCGAGTATCGCTGGTAACTTGGTATTGTCTAGATCCAGTTACTTAGTGGCGTGCGTTTATACAGTTAATGGCACCACATGAGCAGGTAAGGCATTGAGCAATACCGAGTTCGACTTCGGTGAAAGTAACTGATTCTACGTACATAGGCATAAATTCTGAAATGTTGCTAGGGAAGGGAAATATCGCAATATAAAGCCTTACTAAATAAAGTACCTTACTAAATTCATGACTTGGCTCTTGTACGTTATTGATATTTAAAAAAAAAAGCATTGATATACCTGCATCAATATATTCGTGGATAATAGAAACGATTTTTCTATTCGTGCTAAATGAGGTACATTATGCCAGTACCAATTTGTATTATTTATGGAAGCCTTGTAACATCTGCCATCTAAAATGGTTTCGAAATCGGTCCTATCTTAGGAAAAAAGTATCGCATTACGGATACTCACTCATGTACGAAATAAAAAAAAAATACATATACAAATGAGTAGAGCACAAAATTCTTGTTCCTAATGGGTATAGGGTCCCCAGGATTTGCGCCGAGCGTCCTGACCTTTAGGCTATCGGAACATGCTCGACTGAATTACAAAATGTTAAGAGAGAAAATTTGAAACATAAAATTATTTATATTTATTTATTTACAAATACCAAATGAAAAAATAACCGATACATGTGAAAACTACGAGATGTTAATAGCCATCGTCCACATTATCTACATTTGAAAACTTTAAATAGTAATGAGTCAAGTATAATATACTCGTATTAAATGAAATAGCACAAATTGTTTTTATCGCCTAATAATATATATATATCCAATATAAGAGTCCAAAACTAACTTCTTCCGATATCGGATAATCCAGATAAGTGTGGTCAAAGACAAAATAATGTGTGTGTCAATTAGAGAACCTGGCTTTTGTTGACGCCGCAGCCGGCCATACTAATAATTTCATGCAACAATGAATTATGGTCATGCCCATCTACTGTGAATATTATCATGAATCTCCTTTCACAGGTGATGTAATAATTAACTGATATTATGTATTAGGTGCATATAAATACTTACTCATATTTATATTAGTTAAAATAATGAATGCTACGCTGTTTCCTGTAGGGGTAGGTAGAGATTGTGGATTTCTACTAGATCTGCTATACGTTCTCCATTCGCTCTACACTACGAGTATAATGAGGAAAGATTTGTATGTTGGTAGGCAACGAATAAACTTAAAAACGACTGGATCGATTTGGATGAAATTTGGTATGTAAATAGTTTGAGACCCGGAAAAGGACATAGGATAGTTTTTATCCAACTGCGCAAAATGACAAAGGCGCGGGCGGAGCCGCGACCGGAAAGCTAGTAGTTTATATATCCGTATTTCTTTTCTGCATCTCCAAATTATCGCAGCAAATTTCACTTTGGAACCTATCTGAAATTTTCTCTATAACTAGCTGTACCCCGCGTTTGCGCCTTCATAGAAAATTATGCAAAGTGATGATGATGCCAAAATTGTTAATCCAGGATCTAAACTAACTATATAAGTTATAACGAAGTCGGTTCAACCGTTAAAGAGTGATGGATTAACAAACTTACACATTCGCAAACTTTCGCATTTATATGTTACTAGCTTTCCGGGCGCGGCTCCGCCCGCGCGTATGTCGATTATCGCGCAAAAACATTAACCTCTTTTTGCGCAGTCGGATAAAAACTATCCTATGTTTTTTTCCAGGTCTCAAACTATCTCCATACCAAATTTCATTCAAATCGGTCCAGTAGTTTTGGCGTGAAAGCGTAACAGACAGACAGACAGACAGGCAGACAGAGTTACTTTCGCATTTATAATATTAGTACTGAAGTACTGATTACTTATAAAGAATCAGCTAGGACTCGTGTGATATACACTTACCAAAAGGTTCCGAACAGTTTCAAACTGTTTGACCTTCATCTGAGAGTAACAATAGCGCGAAGCAACAAGCAGAGAGTAATTTACTCTCAGGAAAATATGACGCGAGTCCTAGCCGGTCTACTAATTGATAATCATATCAGCATATGTTTCTCAACCTCGTCGCTATATCCTCTTTATTTAACATTTCTTTCTTACCACGCTGTTCCTCATACTGTCAAGTAGGTACCACTAAAATGTTTAATCTCAGCTGCATTTATCCGAATTTTTCAATCACTCCCGACGTACAACACAACTCATAATTACATTGTTGAAACTGAGACTCTGAAGACAATGCGCGTTTTGCCTTTTTGAATGATTTTTGGCTGTTCATTCGCAATTAATTTTCTAAATTCAGTGTTAGCGACGCGCTCATTGTTTTTAATTTTGTACCTACATTAGATTGTAAAAAGTATCGGTCATACGTATCACGGGCAGTCCATTCAAAATAGCGAGCGAGTGCACTGTGCTGCGCCATAATTTTTTGAGTAACCTGTCCAAATCTCGTGCCATTGTGATAATAAACATTAAAATTTCAAGTAAAGTTGTTATTTATCGGCTCATACCATTTGGTTCATCTACATTCACATTCCTTCCCTTCCATTTACTACTGCTTGTCTCGTCAAAAAAGTTTCTTGATACTCACTGCCTGTCAAAAAAGTTCTTACGTTGCTTCCAACCTAATATTATATTTCATGCTTTGCAACCCTGCAAATCGCGCTTGTTGCATCCCCTATTTTCTTACTGAATTCTTCAACAACACTTTCAATTCACACTTTTGCACTAACACCTGTGTATGGTTTGTGCAGGGTTGCCTTGAACCTTTTCCTTTATAAAACAGGACGATCTCAGCTTTGCAGCAATCACTTGGCACTTGGCCGTTATTGTAGCAAAAGTTTAAAAAGGCGCCTCGCTTCAACGCCTTTTCTAGTCTTAAGCACCTGGACCAACTTGCAATCGTATTCCGCAGCCTTTACTGCTTCCATCACTTTTAAAGCTTTTACAAATTCTACCATACTGTTAAAACTTTCATTACCACTACCATTCATAATAGAGGCGCTTTTTTGAAGCGCTCGTAGCGCAGTTTGCTTAGCCGTTTTGACCGATCAGCAAAGTTAAGCAACGTCCGCCTCGGTCATGACTTGGATGGGTGACCGTTGGTGACATTACTACTGAGCGCTTCCGTGCTTCGGAGGGCACGTTAAGCCGTCCCGGTCCCGGTTGTTCTCTTTGGATGGCAGTCGTTATAGCATGGTGGTAGGGCATTTTGCGAATGCCCCCCTGGCTAGGTACCACCCTCAAATAGAAAATCTGTCGCCAAGCACCTAACGGTGTCTTCCGGCAGCTGTCCTTGAGAGCCAGTAATTCTAGGTTAGCCTGAACAACATCTTCGACCACATCATCACTTACCATCAGGTGAGATAGTAGTCAAAGGCTAACCTAATTAGCATAAAAAAGGCAGAATTGCCGCATCCTCTCATTCAAAGAATTTTTGGAGAGTTTTTGGATCAGGCGCAGTAGGTATTTCTAGTTACCTCTAAAATATGAAATATTATATCTTATACATATATATCTATAAAGCGTAAATACATGTTCAAAATTTTCCTGAATCCAGTCACTACACTTTCATTCTCTCTAATTCAGTTCTTTGTTTAGATATCCGAAAATCATCAAGAAATCCTTTGATAACGTTAATTTTTCGTAAACTTCCTCTAATTTAAACACCCATAGATTTTTTTAAATTTAAAACATGCGACATTACGACTATTAATAGAAAAACAAGTCTTTATGCTAAGTTCTAATACAGGAGTCTATATTCAAAGCAATTATTAACAAACTAATTACTCTATTATAAAACTTTAGAAATTGAAAAAAACATTGAAAGTGCACGCACGATAATGTTCCGCTTTGCCCGATTGCGCTGATTGATTGATCAATTATGACCATACTTCTTGGATATTAAACTAGGGTCTATTACTTACATGCAGTGCAAATTACATCTCAATATAGTTATTGCAGGTATTAAATAATTATTTCGTATCTCATTGTGGCGCCACTTTTGAGCTCAACCAAGTCGATCTAAAGGCAATCACATCATTTTGCCTTCTGGTTTCCTGCGAGCAAATCATTACGTGACAATGTAGTCAGACACCTAGTATAGGTCCTCTACAGAAGACCTATACTATCTAATACTAAGAACGGTGCGTTTCGACAGCTGTCTTTCTAGGTAAAGCCTGTTACCATCATCAACTACATCATCATTGAAGTCCCTTTTCGTAAGTGTAAGTAAAAAGTAATGATCGTAAAATGTGTGTTGGAGGAATGAGTCAATCTTATTTTGTAAATAGCTTTGGACCTTGCACAGCCAATATACTTACATGATAGTATAGGTCATCAGGTGAGATTGTAAGCAAAGGCAAACATGTTAGCAATAAATCAAAGGTACTTACCGAAAGTACATTGGCTGCAAGGTTCAAAGCTATATTTATAAAATAAGATTGTCTGACTCATTCCTACACAGAGATTTAAGATCATTACTTTTTACTTACACATACGAAAGGGGACTTCAACGTGGTCCATTATATTATGTAACACAACATGTTATTAATGTCCAACAACAATAATAACATATTGTTAACTTGTCATTACGTATGAGATCACATTATCAAATGTGATCTCATCACGTAATATACAATATTCAATTACTCATATTGTTATATTTGCATTAACGCCTGCCACGCGATTATGCTTACAAAATTACAATGAAAGCAAAAATTTAACCACGACCGGGCTTCAAACCCGCGCCCATCCGCTTAAGTAAAATCTGGGTTTCTAGAAAGGCTTTGAACAGGTTCTAGAAGCTACTATTGTGTTCTTTAGCCTAAAAAGGCGCGACCTATAGAACCTCCGGATAACGTTTTAACGGGGAGCATATGGCATGGCAACACATAAAACATAAATTCAATCTTCTCAGAACATGCAAGAACTAAATCAGAACTAACATGCAAAAATTAAGTTGGCATT
Organism: Plagodis dolabraria; assembly: GCA_963854805.1. NCBI lineage: Eukaryota > Metazoa > Arthropoda > Insecta > Lepidoptera > Geometridae > Plagodis > Plagodis dolabraria. The sequence goes on along the minus strand of OY978447.1, from coordinate 15,991,447 downwards.
GAAATTATATTGTTAATTAAGTTCAAGCTTTGATTACTTAAAATAAAGGATAACGAATATACAAAGCAGGAGTTCTTACGCTTGACAAAGTTATATTGACAAAGTGTAAAATAATGGAAAATGAATGATGAAGAAGGCGATTTAATCATTCCAATTTCTTAGAGAGAGGTAATATATACCAATGTAATTGCATATTATGTTGGTTAAAATTATATTCCGGATATAAGTTCATTTATGAAATATACCACAGTAGCTCTGTAAAATTCACAAGCCCTCTTATATACCATATTTAATATGATTCAGGTTATAAAACCTAATATTACAAGCGAAAAAAGGGAAACATACGAACACTTTTTTAATATTTTTTTTTACAATTAAAGTTGTTAAAGTTTGAAATATCGAAAAGCATGGCTGACATGGTATTACTTAGAACAAACATCTACGCACGTATAAGTATTATTTAACTAGTTTATTACAAATAATCTCGGTGCAATTCTTTGGGTAGCGTAATAATTTATAACTATTATAGTATCTATCCGTCTCTCCACCTAGAAAGAAAGCTTTATTCGAAAAACGCTTTCTGTAATTGACTTCGCCAATTACTGCCGTGATGGTCTCTCCGCAGTGTTTGTTAATGTGTGTATATATAGGTACCTATGCACATTACCATAGAACATAATAATAATACTACATAACATTACCTAAATTATATAGGATGCTTTGCCATAAAATGTATGTATATACCTATGTATTTTAAATGTTTTGATTTTTCTGATTAGGATTATTAAGAATGATTTTATGACGTACTTAGGTACCTATATGACAGGTAAATAGAAAACTAGTTATTAAAAGTTATTTCATCGTAATCATTAACTGGAAGACTTCCACCGTTGAACAAGAGCCCCCTTTTGAACGGCTATTAGCCATTTGTATCTATCGGCTCGGAGGGGAAGGGGCCTACCTGCTTTGGGAGGTCCGAAATAACAGATTTTCATCATAGTAGAAGTAAAACCTGACTGGGTTTACTATGTTACTATCCTATTTCTTTTCATATTTGAGTTGATGACAAGGAAATAGCTATGTATATTATTTATAAAAATCAAACACCTTTTAATCGGAAGCAATATCTTTATTTAATTTATGTATAAAGGTATATTTACACCTCATTACATAATGAGGAAATATGTACCTAAATACATAAATAAAATAAATTCTACCGATAATATCTACCGATTTTGTAAAAAAGTTACAGTCAGCAAGAAAATGGTCATTTTACACAAAAATTTTTTTTGATACTAATCGACCCTGTTTCTTATAAGTATCAAAGTCTCTATGGAACCGACTGAGGTTTGAGTAATAGAAACAACAGAAATTGCAAAATATTTTTCCTACGGAATTTATTATACGGAAAATACAGGGGTATGTATATGATAATTCTAGTTTTTGTCAAGCTGACTTCGTAGCTTACTGCTTACTGTACCTATTTAGAAGCAACAACGCCTACGTAAGTAAAAGACAAGAGCGTCATATCTGGACGATACCTCTGGATAAGGTTCCACATAAGCTAAAATAGCAATCTCCTAGTCTATGTCCAGTGCACGCTGCCGCACTTACTTCTTTTTCTACAAACCATTTTCTTCGAGATACTTTAAAAGGTCTGTATTTACCTTTTTTGATGGTACTTGTTGCCATGGATACTTATTTGCGTATCATATAAATGCAGATCACGTGCTTCAATTAAGTCCAGACACTTGCAAATTTAAAGACATTCTTTAACGAGAAGTACATAAATTACAACTAACAATATATAATTTTTTCAGCACAAACATAAGAAATATCTGAAATAACCCAAAAACTAGTTTTATTTTTTACTTTACTACAATTTTCAACCAGTCTTCGTAATAGCGGATTGTAGCGGCAAATAGTTTGGCTAATTTAGAAGTTTGACCGAAATTTTCTTTTACGAATTTTTTTTTTAAACTTTTTCGCGATTTTTGACGTTGGTAGTATTCAAACCTCAGTCGGTCCGACAGAAACTTAGCAATCAATGAATGGCACCAATAACAGTTGGAAAGTTAGCAATAGAGCGGGAATTCCTCATGGCCTCCTCCGGATCTATAGATCCTTCGGTGCCATAGGAAACTAGCAATATTCCTGCTATGTTAGTTTTTTGAAACACCATCCAAGTTTGACATATTATTTCGTACTACGTATTTTAAACAAACAATAAAATAAATTATTTTACTTTCATACATTGGTGATAATTCATCATCATCCGCAAAACCCGTTACAGCTGTCAAGGCAGATAGGGGGTATATAAAATAATGGTAGGTATCACAAAATATCGAAATGCAAATTATTTATTAAGTAACTACCTCACTTTTAACAAATCTGCTTGACATCAGGATAAGTAGGTTAGCTACAACTGGTACAAAAAGGCTCTAATACTGAACAGCCTGCAAGAAGTCGGAAATGGTAGCCACTTAGTTACAGATCATAGTTTAAGGATGGTTATGGATTAATCCATAATATTCCTAGGTACTTACTGCATGGCGAGCCCAGCTTCGTAGTGCGCAGGCTACTGTAGGGATGGTATCTGGATCTGGAGAGATTGGAATTCTATGAGGATTCTTTAACAACTATCATCTCAACTCTCAACACAATTTTCTGACAACAAGGTTTTGTAAAGCGGGATTTTGCAACTTAAACATATTCAACCGAAACCAATGTTTGTCAGGTCACCCCGCTGCACCATGACAGCCCCAACCCAACATACTAATATCGTCACTATCTTATATATCCATTAAATCAAACTTGAAAACCCATTAGTTATTCGTATTTTTTTTTTATCATACCACTAAATTTGCTAAGCAGTCCAAACACCATAAACATCATAGAGAAAAGTACTAATAAGTATTGACGCGAATCCTAACCTAAAAACTTTCATCCTAAAAATTCAATTGCCGCCATTTTAACATTTTTAACAAGGAGGTGTGTTATGACATATACCACAGTTTAGAGCTAAACTAGATGTCAGTCAAAACTAACTTTAGTACCATACTATTAAGTTATAGTAGGTATTACTAGGAGGAAGATAATTCCTAGTATATTACTTTAAAGTTAAGACCATAGACAAAAGTAATATACCGATGAGGACTAAAAGAAAAACTACGTTTTGTTGAATTGTCGCTAGACCGCGTTTTGTTATAAGACTGAACGAGTTTGAGTTTTGCTGAATGAAATAAGTATTAAAACATTGCTTCAAGAATATATGTGTATACGTGGTCTAAGATCATACAAAATATGAAGTCGGAGTGATTTTATTACCTTTCTCGAAGGACCTTGCAGGCAAATCGCATTTTAAAGGTAACATTGACCCTGTTTACTCCAATTTTTAATCCTTCTTGTAATACTTTTGAAAGGTTTTCGACAAGTGAAGAAAGAAGTTCGTTAAATTGACCTGGCTTTCCTTTACCATAATATACGATGATCAGGATTAACTTGAAGATTAAGTACAATGATTAAAAAAAAAAAATTTAGCAAGAATATGTTTTTATGATTTGAAAATTGGTAAAACATAAATAAATAGTATAAAAACTAATTTCATGCCTTGTTTTTGTTTAATAGTATAGGTATTTGATACATTTTTGAATAATTTACAAATTTTTATGCTCGCGACGGGTAGCTATAGCTTGCCAGCTGAAAGGAAATAAAAACCTCAACCCGGAAAAAAATTACTTGGGCGTCCCCTATATTCGGATAATGATTTGCCAATTGAGCTATCGTGGTAAGTCATAGCTCAAATTTAATAGGAGTGGATTTTTTGGTACACTTACTCTTTCCGGGGTCATTATTATTTATTTTACTAAGGTTCCGTTTTGCGCCTTAGATATGGGACCCTAAAACGTGACCCTTTACCAATCTAAAAAAAACGTAAGGTTTGAAAGCATAGAAAAATGCTTATATGGCTGCATCCGCTACCGGGTTCAACTGACCCAGCCAAGACGTACACCTCCACATTATCTACCTTTCGGAGTATACCACTTTGATAACTGACGCTGGTTTTCGCTGTGTAACACTTACTGTCAGGATAATTTCTATTATCTATTCTTAGAGAGCAGCAATTTTGATAATTCTGAAGTCATAATACAAAAGCTACAAGTATAGCGACTGCTTAAGTGTTAACAGTTAGGTACCTCCAAGTGTATACTTATGCAGTTTTATATAACGAATCTAGAGGCAATCTAGTCTTGTATAAGCGATTCCATAAATCTCGTAATAACAAATTGTAAACAAGCTAAATTACGACTTTATATAGTACTACTACCTATTACAGTTCGCGGAATCACAACTGTAACTATGTATAAGTACCTAATGACATAAACAAAGTCACGACTCTATGTCATAAAGAGGTTATGATAGCCGAGCGGTACCTATTGAATGCAATGCCGCAGGTCCATGGTTCAATCCCTAACACCGGCTTAAACTTTACCGAATGTGGAAGGAATTTAGCGAATGCTCGCTTGGCTAGCTACCACCCTCAAGTAGAAAGTCAGATGCCAAACATCTAACAGCGTGGTCCGGTATCAGTGTTTGAGAGCCAGTAAGTAATTATACAATTACAGGCTCATGAGACAACAACTGTATTTGTCGGGGTAATGGGCGCAGAGCAGTACGACACGTGTCGAAAATTATCTGTTAAGGCAGAGTGGGATCTCGGAATATGTCACGAACCCATAAAAAAGGGGGTAGATTGAGTTGTCTTAATATAAGACCCACGTTTAGCTAGATGTTTTAGTGCGATGTAAAAGGGGACGAATCTATATAATCTATCAGGCTCAGCACCAGACAGCGCCAGAATTTTTTTTGTCGATAAAACAATAACTATCCGAGGATCAAACCCAGGAAAAGAGAAAGAAAGAAAGAGATCCTTCTCTACACTATAATGTCTATAAAAATTCCAAAGCTACGCCTTACTCGATTCATGAATTTCCCAAAATATTGCCATTGTTCTTAATATTATTCTGTGATGTTATCATTATAAAGTATAACGCGACCACATTCCCACGATCTGATCAGATATCCAATACACAGTCTCCTGAAATTTATCAGTTCATTTTCTGCATCTCAGTCGAAATCATCGCGTTAAGTAATGTTCTCTTGAATTTACGCGGTTGTAATTTCCTATTAGTTTCATAATAAAAATTAACGATGTCATGTAAGTATAAAACAGAAGTTATGTAAGTAAACGATTCGTTTTACTTTTTCCTATCATTAACAACGTAACTTCTTAGCTAGACTCGTTTAATTATATTCTGCACTTTCTTCATTGTTAAATTATAATTATACAAACAGCAAAAGTAAAAAAACAAAAGCTTATCTTACAAAATTGTAGCGAGCCGAAGTTAACGGAAACTGAATGAAACTGTTTTTTGTAAATGCTGTTAAGCCCTTGACCTCTATCTCACCTGATGATATGGTCGACATATGTGGGATGATAAACAAAATAGGCTTTGCATTACTGGCATTATCATTACTCTCAAGGACAGCTGCCGGAGGATACTGTGAGGTGCTTGTCGACAGATTTTCTACTTGATAGTGGTAGCTAGCCATTCAAGCATTATCAAAATGCCATTACTCCATACGGTGATGCTAAAGGCGGTGGGGATATCAAACCTCTCTGCGCCACGGTAATCCATAGCTTTACCGCTCGGCCTTGACTGCTTTGAGATGATTCTTTAAATTCAAAAGTCAGGTTGTCCATCGTTGAACAAAATGTTTTTTTTTTTTTTTTTTATGCTTGATAGGTTAGCCTTTGACCACTATCTCACCTGATGGTAAGTGATGATATGGTCGAGGATGTTGTTCAGACTAACCTAGAGTTTGTCCCTGTGGATTTGCCATAATCCTTACACTTGGCAGGCGTCTTGTGAAAACTGATCTATCGCTTTATTTTTTATAATTTGTCCTAGCTTTTTTACGAGACAAACATAGAACTGTAATCACACTACACTTGAACAAAATATCTCAATACCTAATAAAATTATATTCGTACCTTTGGAGAGGCGTTTAATTAAATCAACTACATACTGCTAGGTACGGTTAATAGTCAAGTCAAATTAGACCAAAAAATAAGAGTAAAGCTATGTAGCTTATTTTTTGGTAATTTATGTAAATTCCCACCAAGCTGAAAATCAGTAAGATTGTTTAAAATATGATTAAAAATAAAATTTTATGATCTAAAATTTTTGTCTGAAGTACTTTTTATGATAAAACTTACCGTTTTGGTGAAAATCGCGTAAATCTCATTTTGTTGACCTTTGTATATGAATATTTTTTTTTCCATACAGGGGAACTTTCAAATATTATTTTTAATCATATTTTAAACACTCTTACTGATTTTCAGCTTGGTGGGAATTTATGTAGCTTCAAATATCTATTGATCGGACTATAACAACAATTTTATTCATTTATATTCCATGTTCTTTCACCATCAGCAGTCACTCTATTGACTTTCTACATTTATTTTCCGATTCAGTTACGGTCCAAACGCTTCTTCGTCAGATGGCATTATCTTTTTTAGGTTATTACTTAATGAGATAAACTGGTCACTCGCCGGATCTTAAGCGTCACGCTGGAATTACAGTTCAGTGTCATCGTACTCGTTCTGCTTCACATTGCACTGCTCTCGTTACTCTGAAACGTTCGTTCTTATGTCTCGTTTGTCCTGGTTTGTATTTGCATTGGTCAAGGGCGTAGCAAGTGAAATTACTATGCCCTTGACAAGATGTTATACTGGTATTATAACGCTGTTAAAGTTTATGAAAATTGTCAATTTAAACCGATCCAAAAATTTTGCCATGTATAAAAAAATATTATTATTATTATCCTTCTTAAAAGATTATTCATTGATTATTTTATTAGAGTTACATACTTGCATAACGACTTTTCCAGTAAGTTTTACTGAAAAAATCAATATGATACCTAATAATAAATACTTTTAAAAGTATCCTAAAAAACATTAAATAATATTTAAATAAAACACTTAAAAAAGCATAAAATTATATATCTAGTGACAATTCCGCCTAATTTTCCTGTCATCTATGTGACGTCAAACATCACGCAGTCTAACCGGAAGAATACCCGACTAGTTTCGCTTCTAAACGAAGCATCTTCAGGAGGTGCTTATGCTATGCTTTTTTAAGTGTTTTATTTAAATATTATTTAATGTTTTTTAGGATACTTTTAAAAGTATTTATTATTAAATATGGATTTCCGCAAAGTAACGCCTGAATATATTCATTAATATGATACCTCCTTGCGTCGTTATCCTCACTGACTGGTTGACTTTAACGAATGGCGTCATGAACACTGTTGTAAGGGTAGTGCGGATTTGGTCTGATCATCGCATGGGACTACGGCCTTGGGCGTCTTCTTCCCAGTGACAATGAGTTTCTCCAGGTTGTCGCTACTCTTTCTAGCAATGTGTCCAAACTACTCCAAGACTCTTTGCAAGCAGACATTGGCCTCATCTTGATCTTTAATTCACGTAGGATGGATTCATTTGTGCGGAAGGCTGTCCAAGGTATCCTGAGCATTCTCCTCAAACACCACATTTCTAAGGCATCAATCCTGTCTCGGTCTACTTTTTTTAATGTCCAAGTTTCAGGTCGTAGTTAAAGATAGAAAAGACTAAGGTTTTAACAAGTAGTTTTTTTATTTTTCTTGTAATATTTCTATCCGCCCATAGTTTTTGCAACTGAGTCATTGCGTTTTTCGCGATCCCAATCCTTCTTCGTATTTCGAGCTCGCACGAACCGTTATTACATATGGTGGATCCCAGGTCAATAAGATAATAAAGGGCAAAATACAATAGAGCGAACGACCATACGAACTAATTATGAACAAAACTTAAAAAGTATCTGTACAACATTTTTATGTAATTCCCGTACTTATTTAAAAACGGAACCATAACTTATGGGACATCGCCCTATATTACCTACTAAGCCTCTGATGTTCCTCCTTTCGCCCGACCTTATGTTTTTACAACCGTAATACTCATAGGTAGGCGAAAGGTTTTTTCACAGAATATGTGTTAGTATGGTGAGCCTACTATTGGTATAATTAGAAATAAAAAATCTAGGTTAGCCTGAACAACACCTTCAACCACATCATCACTTACACCTATCAGGCATAAAAAAGTTGAATATAAGCAAGGCAACTACAAGCGTGTTTTTCGAACGTCGTTTTCCACACAAAACCGTCAAACTTGGTGTGATTATAGTCCTAAATTTTTCGTATAACAACAAATATGTAGACCACGTGTGGGTCTGATTTCCGCTGGGGATCTCGAACTGTACAAAAAAGTTACGAAAATTAGCCATATTCTGTGTTAGTAATAAGAATGCTGTTCGGTACGACTTGGTCGGTTTTATTTTTACTTTTATCATTTATGACCTGAATGTTACTTATCATATTGAGTGAGCAATATCATATTATAAGTCGTTGCAGCAAAATTACAATAAGTACAAGTGGTCAAATAAGCCATAACTAATAATATTCATTCCCCGTGGGGTTCCTACCTAGAATTGCACTCCCACCCCCCCCCCCCCCCCATGTCTTCCTGCGTGAGTTGTAAAAGACGACGAAGGAAGGAAAATACTATAAGGTGACAATCCCCAAGACGGTGGGATTTTGGCAAACCCTATTCCCTAATGGTGTTCAAGATCTCTGTTTAACATTGGACTTTCACGGACGGACGGTTCTTATTCTGTTGATGATGAATAATACAAATAAATTTGTTACATACTTATTATGATACATTTAAGATGAGTCTCTGCTGACTCGTCATAGTTTTACTATTACTTATTATTTTGAAGCGCTCGTAGCGAAGTTTGCTTAACCATTCTGAATCGATCAGCAAAGTTAAGCAACGTCCGCCGCGGTCATGAGTTGGATGGGTGACCGCTGGTGACATTACTACTGAGCGCTTCCGTGCTTCGGAGGGCACGTTAAGCCGTCGGTCCCGGTTGTTGTCTTAGGATGGCAGTCGTTATAGCATGGTGGTAGGGCACTTTGCGAATGCCCGCCTGGCTAGCTACCACCCTCAAGTTGAAAATCTGTCGCCAAGCACCTAACGGTGTGTTCCGGCAGCTGTCCTTGAGAGCCAGTAATTCTAGGTTAGCCTGAACAACATCTTCGACCACATCATCACTTACCATCAGGTGAGATAGTGGTCAAAGGCTAACCTATCAAGCATAAAAAAAAAAACTTAAAAGTAAGTACAATAGTCTTACATGTAACGTGGAACTAGACCGTTTTCGCGGTAGACTTACATTTCTTATTATGAGCGTCGTAGACAGTTAAATGATCTATTAATTACTCGGTTACGGTTTTAAAGTTAACATAGGTACTTTGTCATGATTGTTTTCGTCATATTTTCAGACCGGAACAGAGCAGCGAGTATTACGTTGTGGTTGACGATGCTAGGGGTGGCCCAGCCACAGTCAACCCCCGCTGATACAGACACCCCACCCTTCAATACCTTGTATAAGTGGAAGTACGTTGACTTCGAATTCCCAACCACGTGGCATAGAGAGTATGCGATAGAAAGCAGGTACCTACCTACTTATTGATTTTTTTAAACGTAAGTATCATTAGCTTTGACTATATTTTCCGGGCTGAATGCCATCCCAACCATCTCTTCCAGTTACCCTCAGTTTCTGGAACTTCTGATCAGTTAATCGACTGAATTCTGAACGCTCATTGGTCACCCATTACGTCATTGAATACCATTAACCAATCAGCTTACAGTCTATCAGATAATTTGTCAACTAATCAAGGCTTTAACAAGCGTTTCAGAAACTGGAGTTAGTGACGTAAGAGGCGACTATGGGCAAAATACCGGAAAGAGGTCAGAAGGAGTCCCTTCCGAGGAACTGCTAACTTACACTTCGAGCCCCAAGACTCCTGCCAAGCGTGGGGATTATCGTAAATACCCCCTTATTGAGGCTGTGTTTAGCAAAGGAAGTCCGACTGATACAGGAGTGTTTTGTAGTTATTTTCTCGATGATTTTAGTTTTCGGAAGACACTTTACGACGAGATATAGATTAATACGCAAGTATTTATCTGTATATTTATTAACAGTAATACAGGATGTAAAATCACTGAGCCAATAATTTTGCTTAAATTAAATGCCGTCTTCTCATGAAATGCTTTTTTCTGATTCAAATTGATATTATTTTGATATACACCACGAAAACCAGAACAGGTAGTTATGAATACAATTTAGCAGCAGATACATTACAATTCTCAAGGGGCTGTCTTATCGCTAAGGAACGATGTCTTATAAAAGGCCCTTGGATGGAGAGGAATAAGAATATACTTTAGAAACAGAAGAGTTCAACATCCAGTCTCTCTAAGCGTGCAACAAAGCTTTTAAATAATGCATTGTATTATTATTATTACAGAAAGTTTGTACCAGAGAATGTATTGCCCCTTGGACTTGAGGTCTGGGGATCTCGAGTATGGGTGACATTGCCGAGCTGGCGGCGTGGGGTGCCAGCAACGCTGGCTACGCTACCGAGAGCAGGCGGACTCGCCTCGCCGCCCCTCAAGCCCTACCCGGATTGGAATTTTCACAGAGCTTTTCGTTAGTAATATTGTATTCACTACATTAATATTGACACAAGTATATTATTAATATTATGAATTATTTATTTTACAAAACTGAAAATTGTTAAAGAAAAATTTTGAGTAGCGTTAGCTTTGTGTTTAGATCCCACCCGCAGATTACGAGTAAACTTCTGGATCAATTCAATCATATAAATTCTCAAAAAACCTTTTGATAGATACATCAACTAATTTATCACTATTCTTACTGTGGAACCACGTGGAAGTTATAGCAAATCTTCTCCCAGTCAAAGTGTACGCTATAATATGGTCTGTCTAATTTAGCTTGATAATCTTGACATCTCACTGTAGGGATGGAGTAGTGAATAATCGTCAATGAATCTATTCGATCATAATTCTCATAGAACTTACAATCGAGTGATCGAGTTGCATGTTTATTCTTTATGGTTTTTTTTTTAGTACTGGCGGTATGCCTTTATTAAACAAAATACTATGAACTATATACAACACTACAGCTACTACAATAAAAGCACTTAGACAACCTACAAGTCATAGCAGACTCATAGGCAGTCCAAATGCTCCAGCCCAGTTGGCAGCGTGCCCAGCATGCTGGCAGCATTGCCCCGTTGAATTGCAATGCTTATTCGTTGAGCCAAATATGTGCCAGCATTTTGATCACGCGTCGCATCGACCAAGCGCTCAGATAGGTTTTGGAAAATACGATGAGCTCCCGGTCCCCACGGACCCAACCTCTCTACACCAAACGGCTCAAATATGTAACCCATACCGAGGTTAGCATATTTGCGCCGAAGTAGCCGCAGCGCCAGCCCTCACGTTGGTTTCAGAAAGATGTGACAGCGCTAAAGTGTCTACGCAAGTAGTTCCCACACTAAGGGCCGTCCTAACTTCCACGGAACCAGAGTCATGCCATCAGGCCTTTTACCATCGTCACGCATCAGGCCATTCGGTTCGAGAATAGCGTTATTATAATAATAACATTGGCGCTGGTAAAAGCCCGGCGAATGATATCGTTAAGGCTGGCGTGGCGGGAAATTCGACCAGCACTTCGAGAGCAGGAGAGGCCATGGTGACCGAGTTGATCAACTGCAGTACCACACTGGCAGTGATGTGCAACACAACACCTTGCACCCAAGCGTAAGCTAATAGCTAGACGAAAAGCGGATGGATCTATAAGGCTACCAGTTTTGTAAGAAGGAATGGCCTGTAACCAAAAACCAGATTCCCACACAGAAACAGCGAGAATACGAGCACGATCTGCGATGCTAGAACACGTATTTAAAAGATCTTTCCGTGTTAGCTCGCATAGGGGCCGATCCTACTGTTTCTGAGATGACAACATTTTTGGGAATTCAGTATATGGCCAAGCCAGTCTCCATGTGTTTTTAGGCTCAGCCAGATATGCTACATCGAAAGAGCCTAAAGATCCTGCAAGATTTTTTTCTACTAATTTGTGGGTACTGTGTACAGAAGACAAAAAAGCTGGTAATGCCACACTAGAAATTTTGCGTATCCCTATGCCCCCAACCTCACAGGGAGGGAAGCTTGCACCCAAGCCCTATCATCCATCTCAACATTCAAAACCGACACTAACGTATCTTTTACTAAGTTGTCTAAGCTTAACAAAAGCTCACTGTGTTGCCACAGCTGACAAAATCTTAAATAGTATGTAAATTTAGGAACGAAAAGGCAAAATCTTATAATTGTAAAAGCCATATAATGGCGTTAATTTTGGATAATCTACTAGAAGCATTTCTAAACTTTTGAATTTGTTCTTCGACAAATGGTGATAGAGATTCATCAAGAATCGGTGAACCCAATTTACGAAGCGAACTTTTTTCTACTAATTTTATATTAGGTGCAAGTAAGTTGAATTTTTCAATAATCGAAACTTTATCCGGACAAATATCACAAACAAAAAGTTCACATTTGGAAAAAATTATTTCAAGGCCAATAAGACGAAAATCCTCTATAAGTAGGTACTCGCAAGTCATCCAAAACCGTGTTCGCATCGCCTCCTAAGGTTCCGTCATCCAAATACCAAACGTTAAGTTTTGATTGGAGACGTTGAATTATTGAGTGGATCGCAAGGCTAAGGATGGCTGGTCCCAGAGGATCACCCTGTTGACATCCTACAGAAGATAAAATAACGTTATTTTGGTATGTTAATTTTGACGGTTTGCCGTAGCATTGCCAAAGAAAAGGGTATAATTCCGGAATTTTATCTTTCACTTCAGTCAAAAGTGTGCCTCTATCTAAAAAGTTGAATGCATTTTTAACATCCACCTTATGGATTAGGATTTTAGAAATTTTTTTTATTATTGAAGTAGTGGTTCAGTGAGAACTGTAGATTAATAATAAATTATAAATCCGACAATAACAATTTTGCCACGTGCATATATTTATTCAGCCAGTCTATTTAATAGTAGAATATGTGCGAGCTTATATAATTTTTGTGAAAGGATTCTTAGTATGAAATAAACCACTGATTTAGAACTTACATACATTTATTCCAAAAAGAATGGTGCACAACCTAAATCAAGTTCATTGTCAGCATCAGATATGGTGGCATTCTAAGCACCGTAGGGCCATGTTGTTCAGCGATTTCATCCAAAACGTTACCTTGTTTTTTTTGGGTTTGTTTTCTTTCACTAATGGAACCACAGATTACTTATTTTTATTGGCTTTAACGCCTGTGCTCTGCAACTAAGATATAAGCTCCAGTTTTCTGCTGCTGAATGTCGGAGCTTTGTCCTTTTGTAAAGCGCATTATCCATAATAATTATGTGGTTCTTGAAGATTTTCCAGTAATGTTAAAACCACTCTTTGAACTTTTAGAAATTCATCCCCTCACGATATTCCGTTGTTTTCGTTGATATGAATGCCAACAAACAACTGAATACGAAACCACTTGCCGTACCTGCGAGCGCAATTTTTAAGCGTTGTCCTTCGCCTTCGAACACTTTAGTGACTGATTGTATCATCAGTCCACGGTTTCGGTTCAGTGTGGTTCGCACTAAGCCACACCTCGTTCAGAAATACTATTATATAACAATTTGGAATATGTGGCTTTTCTCAAAAAGTCTACGCGTACTAAGGCAATATCTGTGCGTTCCATTATTATTTATCCCTTATCGAGCCAATTTTGTGTAGTAGGGTGGCCATATTGACTGCACATTGCATTTAAATAAATCAGTCTTTAAGGGACACTAATAATTTTCTTAGTGTTGGATATTCAGCACATCCTGTCCGTCCGTTCCCTCCTTCACTTGAATTGATCATGGCTGACCGTACTTTTCTAGCATTATACGAGACACCGTCGCGCGACCGATGCATGCCAAGAGCATCCGCAACTCTGTTGCTAACTTGGGTTAGAGGCAACAACGTTCCGCCATTTTTACACTCACGTTCAAAATAATCTCGTTAGCGAACCACAACTTCACGACATTCACTATATAACTAAAAGTATTTTTCGTTCTTTTTTTGGCCTAAATCGCGTTTTAGCGCATAGCGCTCAATCAAGCGCGTTATTAAAATCATAGTAGCGTAAAACTGAACTCATCATTCAATAAAGTTAATGTCAATAAAAAGCCAATGCCAATACATATTTACGAGATATATTATATATAAATTATATCCACACCGATTTTTAATTTCGGTTAATCGTTATGCGTGGCACAACTGGCACATTACTATCAGAAATCGGCTGTACCCATCCATGAAGTACAACATTATCTGTATGACAGTTTAGATAAAAAAAAAAACGAAATTTAATAGGCGTGAGCTGTCAAAATTATCAAGCTAAATTAGACAGACCATAGGTACAATAAGTTATAGTTCAACTTTTAAATGGAGAATTACATGTGAGTGGTACCCTAATAGGTATATTATTATCTTACCACTACAATAAAGTCGCACAAATAAAGAACCGTCTTCTTGTAGGTATCATTATCACTGATCTCGTTCACGGTGGCAATCTGACTTTTTTTTAAAATTTTTTCCCCTTTAAATACATACCACCTAGGACGGTCCAATAAAAAGCGTATCATTAATATACAAAAAACATACCAAAATTATAGAAAATAGCGATTGATTACATATACTTAGCCTTAAACCTGTTTGTTGTTACAAATCTGTATTACCCGGTTATATTGAAAGTGCTCTGTTTACTCGCATATAATTTGTTATTAGGTACTAACTTAACTTAAATTAACGATTACTAAGAACGATACAATAAAGCTCACTTTACGAGCAAAGATGTTGAAAACACTTTTATAGTACTCGTACCACCCCTACGAGTAGTTAAAATGAAGAATAATGCGTAGTGGTTTTTAATTCGAGATTTACGTCGAGGCTCAAATGAGTTTCATGCACGAGTCATACACTCGGATTTTCACTTCAGTTGCGAAGAAATTAAACAATTGTATTATTAGTATAGTAATAAACTGAAATATATAAATAAAAAGAACTGATTTCGACCTTGAGGCCCTTGAGCATCATTGCAGATGCAGCTAAACGTGTTGGTTTGTGTTGATAGATCCACCAGCATCCCGTTCAGCGTGCGTGAGGTTTAAAAAATCTTAGTCCCAGAATAACTTTGTCACGTATTTTACCAAGCGACAAAGTAACTGCAATCTAGTTACCGAAATAAATAGATTAATGAGTTGATGACTAATACCGAAGAATAGGTAAATACCTATAGCCTACTAGAATTGCAACTCCCCGTATCATCCCATGGGTGTCGTAAGAGGCGACTAAGGGAAAAATACTGGAAGGTAGGCAGCAGCGCCTTCTAAAGAACTGCCAACTTACACTGCGATCCCCAAGACAGCGTGGGGATTATGGCAAATACCCCCTACAGTAAAATATAACAGGAGAGGCTCTGTTCAGCAGTGGACGAACCGGCTTTTACAGTACAGTAAGTCAAAATGTCATGTTTAGATTTTACTAACTATGAATTTCCATATTATTATGGAATTGGTATGTTCATTCAAAGATAATAAAAATCTACGTAAGGCCTATTCTTATATGAGTTTTCCGGGATTCAGTCCGAGAGCGGATTGGTAATTAGGTATTATACAATTGCAAACACGTATAGATATGATGTTCGTTTTACTTGTAATTCAGGTTTTGCTTCAGAATATAATCAATACCAAATTCTAAGACTTTTTGAATTGATTAATTTAGATTAAGTATTCTAATTGATATAGGTATTTTAGTTACGTGGTGACAAATGATAAAACAATATTTCCAATAATGATATATAAAAAATGATTTTCAGATAACGGAAACAATTGTTCCGGTCTCATCTCAGTATTCCGAGTGAATGCAGACTCCTGTGGAAGATTGTGGGTGTTAGATTCAGGGCAAATTGACGCACAAGACAGCCCTAAACAAGTGTGCCCACCAAGTATCGTGGTGTTCGACCTCGAGACCGACAGACTAGTCGCACGATATCCGATACCCAAGAAATATGTATTACAAGACTCCTTATATTCTAATATCATCGTAGACACTCGAAGCGAAGATTGCTTAGATTTGCACGTGTATATAGCAGACACCTGGCGTTTTGGTCTCCTCGTTTTCAGGGAAAGCGATGAAAAGTTTTGGAGATTTTCTAATCCCTTATTCTACCCCGATCCATTAGCTTCAAACTTCACACTACATGGCCTCAATTTCCAATGGCCAGATGGGGTGTTCGGCCTGGCGTTGTCTCCATTGGACCAATACGACGATCGTATACTATATTTCAACTCTTTAGCTAGTTACCGAGAATTCTTCGTGCAAACATCAATTCTTCAACGGCCATCTCGAGTTAATGATAGTGCGACGGAGTTTAAACTGCTCGGAGAGAGCAGAGGGCCAGAAGGTCAAGCTTCTGCCGCTGCTATAGACAGAAGAGGCGTGATGTTCTATGGACTAGTAATGAAAGACAGTGTAGGTTGTTGGGACACGAGGAAACTTTATCGAAAGCGGACACAAGGTGTAGTGGCATCGAACAGAGAAACTATAATCTTTCCAAACGATATAAAAGTCGATCAGGAAATTCAACAGAGTGTATGGGTGATAACTAACAGACTACCGATGTTCCAAGCCAACCAGCTAGATGCTGACGATTATAATTACCGTATTTTATACGCGGATACAGAGGAAGCCGTGAGAGGAACAGTCTGTGCCCTTTCCGAGATACGATCTCCACGTAATAATTTTCTTAAAGAATGGATGCCATACCGTTATCAATAAAACATTTTGTATTATAAAGTACTCCTGATATGTTCATTGTTGTACCTAAGTCTTAAAAAGCCAAATTAATATTATGCCTATATTATATAATTCTTTAATACATCTTGCATTAGTCATTACATGAGGTGTGTGTGTTTTTATTTTTCAATGATTGGGTAGGAATGACAAGTGATTGAGATTTGTGTAAGTTTTAATGAACGGATCAATATAAGATAATTTAGAGCTCAAGGTGAATATCGCAGAGTTTATCCTACTTTGGCGTTTTTATATACCTACCTATAATATATTTGTATAATTACTGGCCACAGTAGTAATTTGCGGTGCAGATATTTAAACGTTTAAAACAAATACGGTCTTGAAAAGTTCAGCAGTATGCAAATAAAGACTTAAAAATTAATAATCCATACCTACCCCGTTTCCCTTCTAATCCTTTTATGACGACATATATATGAACATCTATACAAAGTTGTATTGATTTTTAAAGGTAAATAGATTTATATATCTTTTTTATAAGTGTTTTTAAAGTATGACTTTTGGTGTTCAACTCCCAGGTCAAACTAGTTAAGATTGACCTGGTTGATCATCAAAACTAATACATATTCAAATTAGTTACAAATTTATAAACGCTAATACTTGCTAAAGAGAACTCGTCAAGCTTAGTCAAAAGACTTGATATATTTATCGAAATAAATATTTAGTTATACTACTCTACATTTTTATAAAATTTCTTGGTTCTATATAAAATGTCATAATGGATTGAAATCTGTTATATTATAGTCAAACCCTGTATGGTAAATATACATGTATACAAGCGAGGGGATAATATAGTCTAATTTATCAACTAACCACATACATTAAGGTAATTTCATAACATAGTTAAACTCACTAGAAGTTATATTGTTGGAGATATTAAACAAAATAGTAATCATTTAAAAAGTTACTAAAAACATGCAATCTAAACACGGCTAGTATATGTTGATTCAATGCCGACCTCGCTCACTGTCGCTATTAGATTTATTCTTCATAGATTAACCTTTGGCCACAATCTCACCCGATGGTAAGTGATGATGTGGTCGGAGATGTTGTGCAGGCTAACCTAGAATTACTGGCTCTCAAGGACAGCTAGCGGAACACACCGTTAGGTGCTTGGCGACAGATTTTCTACTTGAGGGTGGTGGCTAGACGGGCATTCGCAAAATGCCCTACCACCATGCTATTACGACTGCCATTCAAAGACAACAACCGGGACCGACGGCTTAACGTGCACTCCGAAGCACGGTAGCGCTGAGTAGTAATGTCACTAGCGGCCACCCATCCACGGCGAACTTTGCTGATCGGTTAAGAACGCTAAGCAAACTTCGCTACGAGCGTTTCAAGTCGCTATGTAGATCAGTTCTATGGTACCTTGTGATTGTATCATTATCAAAACTTTACACATTGACCAGTTTCATGATAAAACAAATATTAGAAATGTTAGGTTTAAGGTACATTACATATTCGAACATTTACTACCTAATAAGAGCGTTTTTAAAGCCTTAATTAAGTTAGTAAGAATAAGATTTTTAATCCATGATGTGTACCTTTATTTTCGCATATGCGAACGTGCAAAATAAATTGTGACATTGTCTCGTGTCCTTTTGCGATGTTTGCGAGGACAACGAGCTTCCACCATACTCTTGAAACTAGTTCGAACTCATTGTGTGTTATAAAAATAAAACAGAAAAAAACTTCTATATATAAGCTTCTTATACTCCAAAGAATATAAAACTTCCAACAAACCTCGTCTTACGGTGCGTGCTTGGCGAGACCTTTTCTAATTGAGAGTGTGGGAGGTATCCAGGCACTCATACAAAATGCCTATCACATTACGTATATGCAGTGTAGCATAAGCCTTACTCAAATTACTTAATTGAGTAAATTAAAAATAATTCAAACAAATGTTCCATTAATTACGAAAAGAACAGAATGTTTTCGATAATCTTATACAAGATCCACAATTAGTTTGATGGTTTTTAAAAGATCACTTTATCACATTTTTCCTTTTATTCATAAAGGTAAGTAAGTATACCTATTGTATTAGTAGATTTTATTACAAGGGAGCAAAATAATATGTTTACGGTGAGACGCTATTTTGAATTTAGAACAGTGGGTAAAAATCTGACCACAGCGTGTTTCAAAATACGTCGACCGCTGAAAAATGTTTCGCGATAAAGTCTACTTTTCTATACTTTCTATGAGAAAAAGTAAAAGGAACGCTTTTAGCAACTTATGCATTTACACGTCATATTCACACATATGTTGGCTTCTGCTGTATTTTCTTTCAGATATTAATATATATAAACTTTCACTATTTGAGTAGTTTTTTTTAAAATTAACCGCTCTGTGAATTAACCATAGCACAGGGTGCAAATTACTCGTTGTAGTTAATTCTACGTAAATCGGGCGTTTTTTTTAATTTATTGTGATTTATCAAGCTTGAGGCCCACCTGATGTCATCAGGTGAGGTTAAAACGCTCAACATCAGGTGGGTCTCGAGCTTATTCCGTCACAGTAACATAATAAAAGGCTCACAGGTAGTCCAAATGCTAAAATATTCACATGCCAAAATGGCTATGTTAAGTTAGACCAATGAAGTGCACTAGGTCTCACAAACAAAGGAAATCTACCTTGAGAGCTAGATATATCAAACTTATATTTTTGAAAGTTCAAAATTGCCAACATGTCTCCTTATAGAATTGTTTTAAGATAATTCACGACAAACATTTTAGTAAATAAGAAAATAAATAACTTTGAATTTGTGTTATGAGGAAGAATAGAAAAGAAACTTAATATGGATTACATTAACCCGTTGAAGTTGATCATAATTCATAACATTACATTAGAATATTACGTTTGTGAAATAACAGACCAGTTGGTCCTACTCAAAACCGCTTAGGCAACATATATCTATAATGGGTCCATGCATAACAGTTTAAAGTAGGAGGCCGAACAGACGTGCGTGGTACATCTAGATACCTAGGTACTCAACCTACTATGTGATTGTGGATAAATATACATATAGAATTTGGCAATATGAAATTGGTAAGTACCAACTTATTTATATAGATTTTAATTATCTGGTTAGGTACAAGTACTGGATCGGATAGTATGCGTGGTGGATATATTTCTATCTAGCAAACTACATAATATTACAAGAATTATTTTTAGTATCCGTGTTGCCAAATTATGCAATTTCAAACGGAAACACCGCAAGGACTATTAGATAGATATATTATGTAAAAATTACATGTGACAAACTGTTTTACTTTTGCTGTCAAATTTTAAACCTATTTAAATACCACTCTTAGTAAACAATTAAGAAAATTTGAGCCTACTTTTCTTTAAGTATACTCATACTTAATATAAATGGCTAATTATGAATTGAGTAAATTGTAGTTAGGATATAAATGGAGAGACGCCTACTATAATATGATGGCCATAATGCTAACAGATTTTGAAAGTTTTAGACAACATAAGTGAAGGATGCAGTAGCATACCTATCTGGTGAATGTTGCTATGGATATGTGATAGAACGGGACAAGACAAATAATGAGTAGGTACTTAAAGAATGGTATTATCAAAATGAGCTTGACAGATGGACTATTGCCACCACAGTTTGTAGAATAGATAATAGAAAATTAGCGTGGAAAGTTCATGAGGAGGGATGAAAAATATAACTAAACTAAAAGAATGTTGAGCTTATAATGTGGCGTACAAAGAAGAAGGAGTAGAGTAAAGCTGAAGAAGGAGAATTCTGAAGAATTATATCTGTACGAAAGGTAATAGAAGAGAGTTGAAGTAGATTACAATGTTGTACTAACCAAAGGTATAACTATTGGATGGTGGGTGGTGGTTGAGCGAGCAATCTCTTCTTGTTGTCCTTGTTCCAATAAAAATCATCCTGTCCTTAATGAGATAAGGAGAAAGAGAGAAAGTACCAAAGATATACAATCATATATCCACAATCAAAAATTATTAATTCAAATATTGCGCTACTTTTACTCAAAAACTAGCCTAACAACTCAGTTTTGCAGTAGGTTACAAATACAACAAGATATAAATTAGTTTATTAATCATCAACGTACCTATATAATAATAGCATTTTTTTTTATTTAACCAAGTATGTTTATTTAGTTGACGACCTTTAAATTACCGCTCAATGGTATCCAGTTAGTATTATTATATTTACTCGAAACAATAAAGAAGGTCAAAACATGAATTTATATTTTTAAATAATATGTGGGACCTCCCACTTATTAGGTAGTTCGACTAAATACTTGAAAAGGTTGTATGATGAAAAGTCATGAAATAGTTTTGGAATCAAATATTTTACGCCTGGGGTTTGGTGATTGCCACTCGTAATCAAAGTTCATATTGAGGTCTTTCGAGCTCAGACTGTAAGGCGAGTGAGGACTTGTTGCTGAGAAAAGGATACACCTAAGCAAAGCTATTTCATGCTCATTCATATTTGGTATACATTACATGCACTCAAAATGTTCTATATGAGATAGACTTTTATATGATCGGGAATAGGGGGCGACTCACTGATTTTGGTCACTTTGAAGGTGTAACTCCTCTTCACAATATGGTTGTTTGGATTTAAAAAAATATATACTATGTAATATTTTTTCACCACTTATTAATTTAAAAAAAACCTTCAGTATGGATTTTGTAACAAATCCATACTGAAGGTTTTTTCATAACTGCTTGATTTAGGTAAGATAAAAAAGCTTTAGAGATGCAGCTGTTTTCAAATATTTTTTTGGGAACTTCGCTTCAACAATAATGTTTTTTTTTTCACTTAACTTTAACCAAAATGGTATTGGTTACATTTTGGTCCACCGCATCGTAATAAATTAAGAAAAACTTAAAATCAGACAAACGTATTAATTTTCAAAATCATATTTTCTCTATTTTTCGCTCTTTTTAAACAAACTAAAGATAAGTCAACAGGCGCATTGAGGTTGAACTTTGTTCTTTAAAATTGTTTATTTTTATTTTATGTTACAAGTTTCTAATTAACGTGCATCGCTCCCTTAAGATTAGTACCTTCGTAGCTCTTTCCATAAAAAGTAGTACCTATCGTCATATTTTATGTACCAATTGTTTGAATTCGATGAAATTTAGCATGTATATTCCCGAGCCTAATAATTATACCTCTGTTTTACCAGTTTTTTGTAAAATTCAGTATTTTCAAAAATATTTGGAATAATCGTTTTGTATGGGATTTCCGACATTCACATTTCGGAATAAAATAAATGTCAAATCATAAAACTCGCAAACTAGAAGTCTAGTTAATAGGCCTATGCATGCAAGAATATGAGCACTTGGTATTTAACCTCTACGCTCAGGTCAATTTTCACTCATAATTATGGGGCCCGCATTTGACCCCCTTAATTTTAAAATGTATAAAAATTAAAATTTTATAATTATTTATTATTATTTTTTAAAACTTTTTTTTTTTCAAATTTAATTTGTATAATTTTTTTAATTCAAACTGAGCTGGAATAGATCTATTCCAATACTGAGGTTTAAAATATGACGAAATTGCGTTTGTATGGAACGCGCGACGTGCACTTTGATGGATTGGTAATTTCATGTATCGCGAAATTCACGAAAGAGGCAAGTACAAGTGTCTAGTGCAAGACTGTCTAATTATTAGATAAGAACTTAGTTGAGTGCTTGAGCAATTTAATAATAGCTATAATTTATTATCTATTTATTAATAATAATAATAATAAAAGCCTTTATTTCGGATAGTTAGTTTCTTATACTAAATTAAATCTATCTTCGACAACCGTATCCGTTTGCCCTAATTTGGCATAGGCCTCCTCCAACTTTTTCCAGTCTTCTCTTTCTCTGGCTACTCTAGACCACGTATTGCCCGCAACTGTTTTTATGTCATCTTCCCATCTTTTGTATTGTCTTCCTCTATTCCTCTTCCTGTGTACGGGATACCAGTTCATGATTGTTTTGCTCCATTTTTCTGACCCTCTTAGAGTGTGCCCTGTCCATCGCCATTTGTTTTTCCTTATTGTGTGTGTGACATTCTCTATTTTCGTTGTTTTTCTAATGTATGTGTTTTTTATTTTATCTGATTTCTTTATGTCCAACATACTTCTCTCCATGGATTTCTGGCATACTTCTAATTTTTGGTTGTGCGCTTTGGTTAGAGCCCATGTTTGGCAACCATAGGTTAATACGGGAAGAATACATGTGTTATAGAGTTTTCTTTTGATGGCTATACTCATATCCTTGTTTTTCATTATTTCTTTAAACATCCAATACCTTTTCCAAGAATTTCCTATTCTTGTTTGAATTTCTTTTGAAGTTAGGTCCGCTGGTGAGATAACTTGACCAAGGTAAGTATATTCTTGGACATACTCAATCGAATTACCGCTAATAATAATTGGTTCCATTCTGTCGTTAGTCATGGCCTTCGTTTTGAGTGTATTCATCGACAGTCCCACCTTGAGACTTTCAGACGCTAAGTCCTGGAGCATCTTGGTCAGTTCGGCTGGGTTATTAGAAAGGATTATCAAGTCATCGGCAAACCTTAGATGAGTAAGTTTTTCTCCGTTGATGTTCAAGCCATATTCTTCCCATTCTAATGTTCGGAATATTTCCTCTAAGACTGCTGAAAACAGCTTGGGTGATAGAGGGTCCCCTTGACGCACTCCTTTCTCTATTCTTATTTCCTTGCCATCTCTTTCCATTTTTACCTTTGTAGTACTGTTTCTGTAGATGTTTCTAACGATTCTTATATATTTATTTTCAATTCCTTGATTCTTAAGAGCTTGCCAAATTGTTTCGTGTTCTAGCGAGTCGAATGCCTTGCTGTAATCTACAAAACAGCAATATAGAGGTATATTGTATTCTTTGCATTTTTCGATTATCTGTTTCACAACATGGATGTGGTCCAGAGTAGAGTAACCGCTTCTAAACCCTGCTTGCTCTCTCGGTTGGTTCTCGTCTAGTTTCTTTGTTATTCTGTTTAGGATTACCTTGGCAAATACTTTGTATATATTTGACATGAGGCTGATTGGCCTATAGTTCCCAATATCATTTTTATCACCTTTCTTGTGTATTAGTGTAATGGTAGACGTCAGCCACTGTTTTGGAATATATTCAGTTTCTAGTACTTCGTTGAATAGTTTAGTAAGAGTTTTTGCAAGTGCATCTTTGCAATTTATTAGAAATTCATTTGTTATATTGTCCGGGCCAGGCGCTTTGTCTTTTTTCTGCGTTTCTATCGATTTTTCTATTTATCTCAATAATATGTCGGGTACTCTGTCAATTTCAGATAGGTCTGTTTCTGAGCTATCATTCCTGCTTTTGAAGAGCTCTCGGTAGAAATCTGTAGCTAAACTTAGAATATCTGGTCGATTTGTTATACATTTTCCGATTTGGTTTTTTAGATTTGGTATCCATTCTTTTTTCTCAGTCAGTATTCGTAAAGCTTTTTTGACACCACCGGTCTTCGCTATGTGTCTTTCGAGTGTTTCTAGTCTATGTGTTTGCCTGTCTTTCCTCAAAGATGTTTTGATTAGCTTACTCAGATTGGATATCTCGGTTCTTATTGCTTTAGTCTTGAATCTGGTATTTATGAGTTCAGCTCTTCTCTCTAAGAGTTTTGTGGATGAGTCCGATTTAGTATTTTTGTTCTTGGTGTCACGGTTTACATTGCCTTTAGCCAACGTATTGAGAATATCACCTAATTTATCGTATTTTTCTTGCAGATGGAGTTTGTTAACGGATTTTTCATAATTTTGTAGCTGTAACTTGAGTTCTTCGATCTGAATGTTTAGTCCTGTGGAGCATAGTTTTATTTTAAATTTCCTTTGTTTTTTGTATTCGTTGACAGTTAATTTAGCTCGTATCATTCTATGGTTGCTATCGAAGTTAAATCTTTTGACGTTCCTGCAATCCTCAAACAATTGGCTTTTGTTAGTTAGAATGTAGTCTATTTCATTTTTGTATAGTCCACTTGGCGACCGCCACGTCCACCTACTGCGGTTTTTATAATCGGTGTTGAGAATTTTCAGATTATATTCGTAAGCCAGTTCAATTAGTTTTTCTCCATTTCGCGTTCGTTCTCCGTAACTGTAAGGTCCCAGTACAATTTCTTCTCCTGTCCTTCTTTTTCCTACTCGTGCATTGAAGTCGCCCATTAATATTATATTTTTATGTGTATATTTCTTAAGAGTAGAATTCAGTTGGGAGTAAAAAGATTCAATTTGTTTGTGTGTGGATTGTTCTGTAGGAGAGTATATTTGTACTATCGACCATTTTTCATTACTAATAGTTATGTTCAATACTGCGATTCGCTGTGATACGCCAATTATCTCCTCTATTTGTTCTTTCATCTATTTATTAACTGACATCAAATAAAGGAGGAGGTATTCGATTCGACTGTTTTTTTGTGTGTGTAACTTTTTACAGGATGTACCGTTTTCGATGATTTTTTTAATTTCGAAAGCTGGTGCTTGTCTTGTGTGTGTCTTATTTAAATTTGAGTGAGATCTGGCGAGTAATATTTCGTATTTTATGTTTGATGTCGGTTTATTTTGTTAAAAGTTTAATTATTATGATTAAAAACCATGTATTTTCCGAGGCACAAATGCTTGAAACAACCTGTAGAGTCACAAAAAATAATTGTTTCTGTTGTCGTAACGTAAGTACCTACCTATAGGTTATGTTAGTTACCTGTAGGCCCACGTTTCGGTAGTGTCAAGGTATAAAGTTCAAAATGGTATTACTTATAACATAAGTATTCAATAATGTTGAATTTTAATTAATTCACAATGCAAAGTTTTACATATATTTTGTACGTTAAGGAAAGGTCATGTGCTGGTAATCCAGTTTAGGTAAGTATATTAAAACTGTTTTCCAAACCCAAACCAATTTATTCAATAAAAACAAAAAAAATACCGTCGAAGTCTGTACCAACAACTAGCTACATATTACTGCTCTATCCTTCATAACACGGCTCTGTATATTGATCTTTTATATTTTCACTCTACAAAATGATTGTGATAATGTTACTAATGTTGTAACTAGAGACACCATATATAGGCATCGGGTCCTTCCCACTCTTAGGTATAGAATACACGATTATTTAAAAAATATCGTAATTTTAAGTGTCTGTACCTTTAAAAATATGCTCAAAATTATACAAAAACTGTATCTATCTGGTTCGTGGTAAATTTTATTTAAGTTCATAACATTCGTAACATTTCAGATGTTTATTATATTGCACTTTTCAGAAAATGTTGGCCATTGTTAGCTTAATGCTGGCAAGCTTCATCTTACTTCCATGTTACGCTCAAAAGAGGTCTGCTATTAAAAAGTCGATAGGCACTTTATACAGATGGAAGCAAATCGACTTCTCATACCCTACTGCCGAGGAGCGGCAATCAGCAATCACTAATGGGTATGTCATAAAATATATAAATCTATAGTATAAAAATAAAAATTCAAGTTATACCTATGGGTGCTGGGCTAGAATTGCACCTCCCCATACCTTCCTATGGGAGATACAGGCGACTAAAGGTAAAATCAACGGAAAGTAGGCAACGCGTCTTTTGAAGAGCTGCCCTATTACACTGCGATCCCCAAGCTGCCTGCATAGCGTGGGGATTCTGACAAACCCCCTCGTAATGGTTGAGGCTATGTTCAGCAGTGGACGATGTGGCTGATACAGACAGTCGAGTTATTATGACGTTTTACGTGATATAATCGAGCACGATCTAGACTAGAGGTAAGTATTTACTTTTAATGTTGTGCTTAATTTAAATCCTAATATAATATCTAGATGAGTACTTAAGGGAAATACTAATACAACTCGAACTTATGCAGGCACAGATAATACAACATTTTCACCGATTAGTGACACATACAAAAAATGCAGCCACAATTTTAGTGAGACATGAACACATGAGTTACGCATAAAATAATTTAATAATTTGTGTGTGTTTTCCAGGGAGTTCATTCAAGAAAACGTCATCACCTTAGGTGTAGAGCGTTGGAAAGACCGCGTGTTTGTCAGCACACCGCGATGGAAAAGGGGAGTGCCTGCCACGCTGTCTTCTTTGCCCGTTGTAGGAGAGGAGGAATCACCTGCCCTGCAGCCCTACCCCAACTGGGATTGGCATAATGCAGGTAACATTTAACATCTTATACTTTACAATTGCCACAGGATAAAGGAATAGGCTATGTGCCCTTTATTTATTTAAAAGTAAGTCTTTCTGTGTAGATTTTGGATGAGAAAACATAATCTCTTACTTACCATGCCTTATACAGGTAAAATTTTACAATTTAAGCTGTTTGTATATAATTTCGCAATCTATACGTCACCTAACTTAAATGTGAAGAATGACCGTAAAAATAATAACACTCAAAATTATCGAGATGTGGTGAGCGATGCGAGTGAGGATGCCGATTTTTAAGATGATGAGATGATAGATTTATATTAATATATACCTTTATTTCCTCTCTTTCTGCATAACTCGCATCCCTAAAACACAGTCGGTGTTACGGTGAATAACTAAATAAGAAAAAAGAGTTATGACTTATTGAGAAACGTTTCCATTGGGTGCATATTTTCTGTCTGTGATCCATACTTTTGTTAGTTTCGTATACGAGTGAACCTGCCTCATGCCCTATTATCAGTATTCAGTACTATATAATATTATAAATGCGAAAGTAACTCTGTCTGTCTGTTACGCTTTCACGCCCAAACTACTGGACCGATTTGAATGAAATTTGGTATGGAAATAGTTTGAGACCCGGGAAAAAACATAGGATAGTTTTTATCCAACTGCGAAAAAAAAAAGGTTAATGTTTTTGCGCGATAAGTGACATACGTGCGGGCGGAGCCGCGCCGGGAAAGCTAGTGAATCATATTTTAGAGGAAATAACCAAGTATAAAAGAATATACTAGAAATATAACGCGCCGTATCGTCAAGTACTTCATGATTATGTTCGAGTATTGTCCAGGTAGATAGATAAATAATACTATTGTAAAATGGTAGAAACAAATTTTTACTAGATGAGGATTCCGATCTGCCAATTTCATCTGTTACCTAACGCTCGCCTTTCACGGAATGGTTACATATATTTATACTTTTTTGTGATTTCGTGGCTCAACAAGCAGATGGCGTTCATATATGTCTAAGTCCATATCAGAATACAAAGCGGTCTCAACAATGTGACCTGTGCGGTGCTGCTTTTCATTCAATACACGATACTATGTCTAACATAGTTCTTTTATCCGGAACACAGCAATGAAAGCATTGACTTCTTGGTGATATAAGAGAAGCTTTCCAGACGCCTTACTCGTGAGAAATCATACCACTCTGATGTATAATTTAACGACGCGACATAGGTCTCTATATACTATATAGGACAAGGAAATTACCAAAAATATTAATACATAATACCTATATTTGTTCACAGTCAACTGCACTGGGTTCACGTCAGTATTTAGAATGAGCGTGGACCATTGTGGGGTGATGTGGGTGCTCGACTCTGGACAAGTGGAAGCATTCGAGACTCCGCGCCAACTTTGTCCTCCGACGCTATTCGCTATAAACTTAGAGACCGATACCGTAGTAGGCCGCTTCCCGTTACCGTCCCAATTTGTTCTACAAAATTCCCTAATCACAAATATCGTAGTTGACTCAAGAGACGCACGCTGTCGAGATCTGCACGTTTACATTGCGGACGCCTGGAGATTCGGCTTAATAGTTTTCAGGGTGGATGACGCAGCCTTTTGGAGGTTTAGTCACTATAGTTTCTATCCCGAACCTTTACTTTCAAACTACACATTACACGGACTAAATTATCAGTGGTCAGATGGACTGTTCGGTATGTCATTAGGCAAGTTCCATCAAGGTGATCGACAACTATATTACCACTCTATGTCTAGTTCACTAGAGTTTGTGGTGAAAACGTCCGTTATTCGCGATCCTTCGCGCGTCGACAATGCCGTGAGTGAATTCGAGCTGCTCGGCGAGAGCCGTGGCGCTGACGGACAGGTCTCAGCCGCAGCGGTCGACCGCAACGGTGTTATGTTCTACAACCTCATTTCCCGCGACAGTATCGGGTGTTGGGACACGCGTAAACCGTATCTTAACCAGAACTTAGCGCTCGTGGCGCAGAACAACAAAACCATGATTTTCCCGAATGACTTACGAATTGATCACGAGGTACCTCAAATCGTGTGGGCGATAACTAACCGGCTACCGATGTATCAATTTAATCTGATAAACCCTAACGAATATAACTATCGAGTTATGTACTTAGATCCTCAAGCTGCAGTTGAAAATACAGTTTGTGATCCACAAATACCAGCGAAATAAAAAAAAAAGTTTGGATAAAACCAATTTACTTTGATCCTTTGCTTACTGTTTACTTACTTTTACCCTTCCTAATAATTAGTCATATTTCATCGCAACACATTTTTGTTTATAATCACAATACAATTGTATTAGTCTTGTTTATATTTTTTTCCAGTCGCTTCATCTGACAGTTCACCGCTAGCAGAATCGGGCTCTTTGTGAAATTTTTCATGAATAGGTGGTGAAGATTTTTTTGCTTGAAGGCGGTGTCTTTTTAATTTAGTAAGATCATTTTCTGTACTTACCTTGCTGTGTCCTGGAGAACTACTTATATTTTCTATTTTTAGTTTTGAAATATCGCTTGACTCTTTTCTTTCATCGATACTTCCTATCGTTGCCTTTTCAACAGTAGAATCATTTTTGATTTTTAAACAGCTATGATTTAACTTCATATTATCAGAGTTTTTAATGTCTATATTTGAAGTAACTTGATCAAACTGACTAGATCTACGGCGTTGATGACTTTTATTTTCTGGTAAGTAATTTCTACTGCTGACTATTTTTTCAACATCGAGAGAGATTTTTTCTCTTGATGATACGATAACTGAACGTTTTCGGGTTCTTTTTGTGTTACTGCTGCCTTCGCTCTCATGTCGCGCTTGAATACTCTTTGAACTAAGTTTTACATCACTACGAGGTAAATCCATCGATTTTTTCATAAATATTTGTGGATATTCCCGCATATATGAAGCAGTGTTTTCCTTTATGCTCCCTACTTGTGGTGGTGTATCTGCATCGTCTGCAGCGATTGTGGCACAATTCAAGTTGTCCTCTTTATGTGCCGTTGAAGGAGGCAAGGGTTTACTATTGAACATTTCCGAGTTGACAGTTTGCACGTCTTTTTTGTCCAGGTGTTCCTTGATTCGGAATAACATCAGAACAAATTGTTCTAGAATACGATCCGATGCACGAGGGAGTACAACTTCACTTCCAAACCAGTCTTCGCAGGAGCCAGTCTCCGACATCCGATTAGAAACAAGAGAGTGAGGTCGCAGAGCATCTTCTACATCGGGTTTAATAATTTCTGTGGTGCTTGTATCACTTGAATGGATCATGCGTGAAGCTGTCTTATTTTTAGACAAATTCGTAGCTACTGCGCTGATTGGTCTGTCTCCGTAACTATAAATTAAAAGAGAAATGTTGAATTTGCTATTGATACCGCAAATTATTTATGCCATTCTGCGAATATGATACGAATATACTTATATACTCCTACAGGCTAGCCACAAGTTTACTTCTGAGCTGATCTTCCCCCAGCAAAGACTTGGTACGCCGTCTTCGGATAGCAAGCTCCAGTCCATAATCCTGATCACCAGGCACAGCCGAAAAATGCTTAAAAGCTGCGGCTACTTTTAAAACATGATAGTAGCTGCAACAATATTAATCAAATTGTACTGACTTAATAACGTAAAATAAGTAAGTATATACCTGAAAATCAGAAGTCATTAAATCAACAATGATTTAAAAGCCAGTTACATACGTAGGTTCCGCAATATAAGATTTCTCAATACCAAAACTGAATACACCTGTTATTGTATAGGGCCATTGTCTTTATTTGTGGATAGGACACTCTTTGTAGCGGATTACGACGCGTAGCTGTGATTTTATTTTGTTAAAGAAATCTGATTTATAAAATAAGAATCATGAATTATTTTAAGATAATCATTGTCTTGAAAATTAATAATATTTACATATGTATATACAAAATTTTTACAGCTTAAAATTTCATCCTCAGCTATAGGTACTTGCATGAGTTAAAAAGTTTGTGCTCTAAAATTTGCGAAAAGTTTGCACGGTGAACATGGGTCGGTTAAATATATTCTGGCAACAAAATATATTTAAGCGAATAATGTTCACCGTGCCAACTTTTCTTAACTATTTCGATCAATTATAGTAATTTATTTAGTCAACGGTATAGACATTTGATATCAAACATCAGCCTGAGCAAACTACTTGGACCAGTTTTTTTTAAATCACAAGCTTTTATGAGTGATAATTTATTAAGGAGTTCAATAGTTTCATACACGAGCAGCGAAACGAGAAGTATTTATGTACTCATATTTTTGACATGGTTTCGATTAAACTTTCCTTATAAATATTTGTACCTAACAGTGCAATGATGTTATCATAGGATGTATATAGATATAGCTTACTTGAATAAAAGCATCCACATATAAAATGCCGGCATGATAGAGATGAGCTTGATGATGACGAACTTGATACAGGGCGGCCTGGCAGGTCCTAGGAGCACACAAGTGCCGAGGCCCAGGGCGAGGCTCGTCAGCTCACACAGGAGATTTCTCACAGCTGCCAGCAGTAGCCATGGGAGAACCAGGGTGGGACGTTCTTCCTGTTAATTAATTTTTACTTTTAGGGACCTGTATCCGAAATACAATCATAACTGTATATCAGTTGGATCATCCACTTCTGAACACAACTTCCAAGGGCCATAATCCCCGCGCTTGGCATATTTCTTGGAGATCACAGTGTACTCGTAAGATAGCAATTCCTCAGAAGGCGCTTCTGCTTACCTTCTAGTATATTACCCTTAGTCGTCCACGGGAAGAGATGAGATGTGACATGACAGCCTGGCATCCCAAGGGACAATAGCTATAATAATAATAATAATAATAATAATAATTCATCAGAATCCAAGTCCGCTTGTCTGTCTTTCCCTGCCTGTCTGTCTTTCCGTATGTCACGGGCCACTAGCTAGTATACGAAAAGAGTTACATAACTGAAATTTAGATATTTTGTGTAGAACATTAATCCGAAACCAATCATTAAATCAGGTATTCAATAAAATTTAAGACCTCTCCAGTATGATAAGCAAAGTAAATTTTTCATGCGAGTTTACGGAAATGTGATTCACGAACAAAACTGTTACTTTAAACCTGCAAGACTACAGCACCTGAAGCAATGCTTCGTATTGTTTATTTATTAATATGTAATGTTTGTAAATTAGAATAAACTTATTGTTTCCTATCTGTTGTTTTTCTCATTGGTAAACGTGAAAAGTTGTATGTTGTACAAGAGTGCAAATTTAATAGGGCTCATTCATATAAATCCCTCATGAGAGTTATATTAGAATTACTCGCTACGCTCGTGATTCAATTTTAGATTACTTCGATGGCTAGCACTCACACACGAAAAAAAAAACAATTTGCTCACTTAATAGAACCAATAACTATTACTGCTCCAATACACAAATAAAGGTCTAGTTTATTAATCATATAAAAAATATCAGAGTGTTAAAATTTTAACCTAATAAATAAAAAGAAAATTTTCTGTTCTTTAACATAAATTTGTAGTTTTTAAATAGTTGTGTATAGGTACATATAAACTTATAATGACTGTGGTGTTTGCAAATCTAGGCCTAAGAGTAACAATGTCAAAACAATACCCTTTTAATTTTTGGTATCGACGACTTATTCAGTACATTACGCACATATATTTTTTATAATTTATACCTTCAGTATTATATGAATAGGTTCCGTCAGTTTTAGACCATTTTTGTTACGGATATATCTCAAAATCTGATCTAATTAGTATTATAATCTGAAATTACATTTGATCATATTCATTTTATAAACAATAACGATTCATCATAGGTACCTATGTAATTGTAATCGTAGGTAAGACTAAGTAACTAGAAAACCCAACTCACATTTGGCTGTAGATGAATATGGCACATAAAGGTGAACAGGGATTTCGTGAATTCAACATAGAGCTAACCTCTCGCATCAGGCTGTAGGATTTCTAGTAAGCAATATGTTTGTATGGATACCAGTGTCTTGTCCGTAATACAATTGCCACAGGCACGGTAATGTTAAACATTACCGTGCCACAGGGCAGAAGTCACGGTGTCTATACAACCCTTATTTGATGGTGATAAAGAAATCATGCATTTTGACATGCAGGTAACTACTCAATTAAATACTGACCAAAAATACAGGATATAGAAGCACGATATAAGAGGCCAGGTAAATGTAGACTGTGAAGCATTGTACCAGCATCACGCCTGATATCATTGTCCGCAAAACCCTTTGCACTGACATCGACAACTCGTCCGGCATCGACATCTGCCATACCTGAAAATTATAAACATTTAAAAGATTTTTCTTTGACTAATTTCCACATATTAGTAAGTGATTTTTAAGATCGAAGATAAAAGCTGGGTAGGCCGAGTATCTAGAAACGCTGCTAGTGTAATATAGCGTAAAATTCAGATTTCTTTTATTTAAAAGCCTAGACTGCCACGTTGGTTGTGGTGTTGAATCTCGAGCTCTTGGGTTCAATCCCATCAAATTATTGGATTTTGGACCAAGAAACTTTCAATACCAGGCCGGACATTATTTTTAATGCTAATAGGTAAGACTTTGACTACATTCTCACCTAATGGTTGGCTACGATGGTCGAAGGTGTCAACGGGCTAAATCTAGAATTCCTGACTCTCGATGACAGCTGCCAGAGCCTATTATGCTCAACGATAGATTTGCTAGTTGAGGGTGGTAAATAGCCAGGCGGGTATTCGCAATATACACTACCTTGCATGGTGGCACGGGTAGCAACCACCCTCATGTATAAAATCCGTGGCCAAACCCCTAGCACTGTTTTTGGGCAGCTTTCCTGGAGAGACAGTAATTCTAGGTTAGCCTGAACAACATCTTCGACCACATCATAACTTACCATCAGGTGAGATAGTGGTCAAAGACTAGCTTATCAGCTATAAATAAATAATATAAAACCATCATGCAGTGAAGCTTAACCCTGCGGCGGGACCATGGACTCGTTCTGCAGTCCATAGCCCCAGGGCAATCACTCCTTCTGAGCCTGGTAAATGACACTACGCTTAATTACCCCTTATTATATTGGACCAATATATGCTTATCTTCATAGAATGTAGGCGTACGACGTGATGTGTTTTATTTTAACCTACAGACATTAAACAATATCTGACCTGATTTATGATGGTTTTGGTAAGCCATCAAGACAAAGAATGGGAATCAGTAATTAAACGTAAAAATTGACTATTGCAGTAATTATTTTATACAAAATCTTACATAGCGTTTGCTTCTATGATGCGACTTTCCTACTAAATTTAAGTGCTACTTATCCATATATGTTTTTTGTTTAAAAAAAAATTGGGAAATAACATAACATGTTTCTGATAGATAATTTGCTGCGGAATCTTAATATACATTGTTGAAATTTGGTTACTTAGTTTTTAAGTGTGTATGCGTGAAATTTTCCCATTATGTCTATAAAAAGCTATTCACACATATATGATAAATTAGGAAGTGTGTTGTCGGAGTGAACTTGTTGAAGGCAGCAACGGATTAATGTGATTTTGCATAGATATAATAGGTGCACTGCTTATTAAATCATAATTTAATTAATAGCTGAGGGATCATTCAGTAAAATCATGATCATCATGACTTTACTGAAATCAACACAAGCAAAGCCAAGAAGAGGAACCAAGTTCTTAAAAACGTATCTTTACATCTGCCTTATATCATCAAGTCATCTTTTTGCTGCATCCAACTTGTGTTATTTAATTTGAGAGAGTTTACTTAACCTGGCATACAATAGCATATTTTATAAACAATCCATCATCAAAAAGGCACCTGTTTTAAGTTAGCGTTAACCCGGAAGAGTGTGGCGTCGAAGATGGTCCGTAGAAGGCCCAGGAGCGTCCACAGGCACACTTCCGAATGCATATTCATGCCGATGTATGATAGAATGTTGACCATCTTGCATTGATATTGATAACTACGCTTTTACGGGATAGATGTACGCAGTTCTGTAGATCACAGAATTTCCTCGCTGTAGCAGTTACATTGTATATATTATGTTCTATTTTTATGAATTTTTGTTGGTTTTGTTTACAAACTGTGATATGTATGTTGATGTGATATGTCAAGTTAACGTATACAACCAGCTTGTCAGGTGAATGTCAGCAATCGGCAATTATTATTACACGAGAAAAGTAAATAATATCACCGGATATTGTCTAGAGACGTCATCGATTTGAATTGTATTCTATTAAGATCTG
This sequence comes from Plagodis dolabraria, assembly GCA_963854805.1. Classification (NCBI taxonomy): domain Eukaryota; kingdom Metazoa; phylum Arthropoda; class Insecta; order Lepidoptera; family Geometridae; genus Plagodis; species Plagodis dolabraria. The sequence continues at coordinate 15,956,058 of OY978447.1, read as the reverse complement.
ATGGTACAGTTTCTGCTAATAATAGTTACAAATTGTAATATACACAGGTAGGTAGTCACTAATTCAGCACTGGTAGTATTTGTTATTTATAGACGACGATTGGTCGACACATCCAATTATACATACCTATTATAATGTATAATTGGGTGTGTTGACTTCCCCTTTTGCAATTACTGAATCCGCTGTACCTATCGCAAAGGTCGATCATGGAAACAGGTATAGAAATGTTATTGGATATTTGAATCAGGTTCAAATTAATTTTAATTGATCCAGGTCACATGCTAAGCAATAAAATCCCCCACAAAAAAAAAACACTTTGAAAGCTGATTAAATTCGTCTTCCGCCTGGCTCAACAAATGCAACAGTTGGGTTGTCTCGATATCTACAGACTGGTAATTGGAGTCCAAAAATACTGTTTGACTTCTATAGAACCAGGCAGTTTCTTGTGTTGACAGATTTTAGTCTGAACAAACTGCTGCTTATTAATATTAAACAAGAACCAAGCATAGTTGCAAAAATATTTTAACAATGGTAGCCATGTCAAAAAGACTCCCACGCAAGTATATAATAGTGTAAACATCGCCACAGTATTGAAATTCACCGTACGGTGGTAGGAATTTTGCGAAAGCTTGTCGTCGGTAATGGATATATCTCTTAAGAAGAAAATCTCTTGCCAAGCACTTAGTTTCATTACTTACTAGCCTAAACATTATCTTCAACCACATTTTTTTTTTACTTTGTGAGGTTGTTACATCGAGCAACTTCGATCGAGGCTCAATGCTTATCTCATATTTATGGTCACAGTAATTATATGTCAAAGAGAATCTGATGGGAAATAGGGAAATAGTAGTTTGTTTCAGGAAGTAACTCAGGTAGTAATTGGTGGCTTTTTGTATATATTCTTAGAATTTAAGTACTTAGCTAATTTGTTGTACCTAGTAGTAAATGCATATTAAACACTGTGGTAGCTTAGTATGACCATTATATGGTAGGATTCCTAAATAGTTTAGTTTTAAAATGTTAATAAGTTTATTTATAATAATACCATGAAAGTACTTATTATTTACAACGAAACTTAAGTACCTAATCTGCTGTAGCCTGTCTATTAAAATTTCCATATAAACTGGTGTTATTCAGATCTAGATAACGGTTTCAGTAATTGTATTTGCATATTTTGTTCTTCATTTGTTGATGAACATAAATAATTATTTAAGGATTCTTTCTTTCCGTAAATTCTTTCATTTTATATCTGATAAACTCTAAATAAACTGTCCAAGTATTTTTTTTTCCTACCTGGAATACCAGCCATCGCTGTTGCTTAGGATTCATCGTACCTATGGTATTAATGGGAACTCCTAGTGATTAAATTATAAGAAAATACAAAACAGTAAAAGTAGAGTAAAAGTAGCAAAATTATTTACAATTAGCAGTCAATCTTCGTATATTAAAAAAAATGCATTGCATATTTTTATTTTAATGTGCCATAATATTCTGGATTTGGACCATATCCACAGCAGTACCAGCACTCAATTAGTGTATTGTCAAATAACGCAACACCATTAAATGTCACGAATAAATGTAATGTCGTTTTATCTTTCTTTCTTATTTGATTCAGTGATTTAATTTGGAGAATTTCAACATAAATCAACATTTGTGGTGCAATAAACGTGATCCAGAAATACTACATCCCATTTTCCAGAACTATGCTTACTTGTGATTTATGGTATGCTGCATAATGACTATTGATATAGATTGTTTGCCTTAAATATGTCGTTAAACAGTCGCAATTTCAGCATGGCATAAAGTAAACGCTTCAAATGTTATGCCTTGATAGTATTCTTCGTGAGAACACCTAACGTACAATTGAGTATCAAAGGAACTTGTAATAAAATTCAGCTGGCAATTAACTACCAATATTTATTTTGCTGTTTTGCTGTGCTGCATGGATAAGAAGGAACACAGGCGCAGAATAGAAATCCAAGTACGTCAAATATCTGGGGTAGTAAATCAGTAGTGAAGAAATAATTGAATGTGTTAAGTAGTAAAGCAGCAGGTACTTGTGGTCAGGCGGAATACCTTGGGTATACTCTCTACTTCATATATTTATACCTGTAAGCGGTACGAAATAACAATTTTCAATCGATAAAAGCCTTCGAGCTTCTACCAACTCAAAGCATAAGAAGTCTTGATGACGGAACCATCTGTGGATTCGTGCCGCACATTTTAAAGTTGCTCTATAATAGTTATTCTGAAGCAGTGACGCTGCCGGCGCGGCGAGCGTGGGCACAACGAATCAACAACAGACGAACTTCGATCAGCGAGCAGGGACATCGCGTCTCTCGCAATACTTACCGGAAAACTCACGTGCACTCGCACGAAACGGTTCCGCTTTACTAACTATTCTTGATGTGTACAGTGATAAATTAAATCAGTGATCAAATAGTGAATTAGTGTCAATTTTTCTCATCTTGAAGTGTTGAGGGTAATTATAATTTAATACTTACTTACTTTTCCATAGCAAATATGACGCAGTCAGTTGTTTGTTTTTTTTTATTTGGATATTTTTATAGTTAGTTTAGGACTTACTTTCTGTTGTATTGATTGTATTACAATTGTATTTGCAGAATAAAGTTAGGTATGCGAATAAACGCTGCATGGGAGGCCTTGATTTTGTTTTAGAATACCCAGTTTATTTGGGTTACGTCCTTGCCTTGAGCGGCGTGAGTCGCAAGTTATTTTTAATAATTCTGTCTTTACGTAGCGCCATAGATATATTTTTTCTTAGCGAAGACACGCGTATAAAAAGTATATACACATATTGTAAATAGGTGTAGGTAGTTCGTGGCGGCAGAAACAGTATTGCGTGTTACCTATGAGAATTTCGATTACTCTGTTGCTCCGATAATATTACATAGGTTTTCGTATATATATTTCCCTCGTCACAATACCTACATTTATTGTGTGATAAAATTGTAAAAAAAAATTGTGTTCGTCTTCGATATATCCAAAAAAATCACATTTTTATAATATCTTGTCCTCTACTAACACCATTTTAGGATTTAATTGTAGGATGATTTATTTCATTTTCATTTATAATGTATTGAATTGCTCGACAATTCACTTCATTTAAGTATTTCTTAAAATATATAACTTACCTATTTTATTTATAATTTACTTGGAATTGTTAGAACTAACCTAGGTAAGTAATTGAAATGTTTAATTATAATACATGACTTTTTTTTTAAATTCTCATCTAATGTTAATATTTGCGAGAAATAGCTTGTAGTGTAGGTTAACTTCCTTGGAATTTTGACCTTCTCGAGTGTTGTCGACGCAAGTCGAGGGCAAACGCGGAGTCAAGAATGATGTCATCCTGGCCTTAGTACCTCTACATATTTAAGTATAACTCGTATTCACTCACAGTGCATAAACATCTTTAAACAATTCATTTATCAAGTGGCTTGCATTTGAACCTTCATTTACTAATTGTTACATAATATGTATTAGCACGACCAAAATGAAGTCATCATCTGTTCTTATGCACTTCTTTTAGCTACAATATTTCGATCTATGTCATATGTATATGCCACATACCTATCTATACCATGGTAACAAACGTAATTGCTGTGATATAGATAGGTAGGTACAATTGTACCTTTACATGCAAGGTGATGAAAATGACGTCAGACAAAGAGATTTTATTTGCAATAATATCATTATATTTGCTTATAAATTAAACTAAATATAATTGTATCAGCTCGATTGTCCACTGCTGAACACAGCCTCTCCCATTAAGGGAGGATTTGCCATAATCGCCACGCTTGTCAGGCGTCTTGGGGTTTGCAGTTTTAAGATATCAATCAGTTCCTCAGAAAGCGATGCTGCCACCTTCCGGTATTTTACCTTTAGTCGCCTCATACGACACTCAAAGGTAACAATGAAGGGTGACAATCTAGCCAGGCACCCCACAAAATAAATATAAATAGCCTTAAATGTTCGGACAAATTCAATAGGTTTTAAACATATATTTAGGTATATACCTAAGTAACCTACTTAAGTTTGTAAATATAATTTCAAAAAAATAACAAATTATAAAATATTTATCTAAATCTTTTTATCTAAAAATTAGTAGCAGTCTTATTATTTTTGTCAGGTCTGTTGCGATAAGAGCCTTCTCTAGTTCCTGCTAAGTAAGTACCAACTGAACACAAAAAATATAAGATTTCTTAAAAAAAATGTATTTCATGTAACGTAGCATGTAAAGCGATGTCTCAACAACTTTGCAGACGCTGTAAAAAGGTACTTAGTCATTGATTGAGTGATAGAACAACGAATGCGTAGTCAATCTATTCTTTCTCTTATAACGATCATCACCAACCACTGGAAGACGTTCACTGTTGAGGATTGGTGTCCCCTTTGGACTCCCTATGAACGGTTATTAGTTATTTACACCCATTAGGTTTCCGCGGCTCCCACGATAATAATTCGTCGGTCTACCAACTGGGGGTTTTGCCTATACTATGTCTTCTATGAATACTCGAGAACCTTTTTCATCGAATTTGGATGGTGGGGAACTATAACAATACTCTCTCTAACTCTCTCACACAACATTTTAGAACTAGGTAATTCCTCGGGGGAATAATCTTAGACAAAAAATCGTATTTTTTACGTATGAAATACAATTTCATACGTAAAAAATACGATTTTTTGTTTGTATCTGGTCGGTTTTAATACTGTTATAAAGTAAGCATTAAAAAAGTTGTTAAAACAGTTGGCATTTTTTTGTTTTTTTATTTGGTTATTGGGATAGATATATATATAGGATATTTACATGATTAGTTAGTGTAACGAAATGTAAAGGACAAATTAGGCTTATGACTTATAGATTGTCTAAATGCTTTTATTGTAGTAGCTGTAGTGTTGTATATAGTTCATAGTATTTTGTTTAATAAAGGCATACCGCCGGTAGTAAAAAAAAGGCAAATTTCAACACAAGACGCGAAATAAATTCATGATGTTTATGGACCTAATGCAGTGATAACGTTTTCAGTCTGCGAACTTTTATATCAAAGATGCAGCTTGCTTTAGTCTTGTGTTGTGAAGGATAATGTCGAAGCTATTTCTAAAAAAAATGTAGCGAATCTTGCTCCACTTGCTCTTCCACTTTTCCAAATGTATCAAATATTTGTAGCCAATACTGAAAAATTGGAGCAATTTTGGCAATTTCATAGTTTTAACAATGAACTGGGAATTGACTACAAAACAGTTAAGATTTTCTTTTATTTGTGGGTTTAATTTATCCGTTCTTGTACCATTTAGCAAACGTGTTATTCTTGCTACTAAATGAAAATCATCGACTAAGTACACTAGTACATATAGATTATGCCCATGACAATAAAAAAATATCTCACGTCGTTGCTGGCATTTTGAGTCCAATCCAAAAAGAAGTTTTCTTGAGTTAACTCCCGAGCGAACGAGGAGGATACTACTTTACACCTTCTGCAAAAAAATAAAAAGCAAAACTTCTTACAAGAGGTTAGCTGCACGTTAGTTTTTGATACATTAAACCTCCCACCTCAGTATTGGAATAGATCTATCCCAGCTCAGTTGGAATTGAAAAAAATATACAAATTAAACCAAAAAAAAAAAAATTTAAAAAAAAAAAATTATTAAAAAATAATGATAAATAATTATAAAATTTTAATTTTTATATATTTTAAAATTAAGGGGGGCAAAATGCGGGCCCCATAATTTTGAGTGAAAATTGACCTGAGCGTAGTTAGATACGGATATACGGAATTCAACTCGGTTACCTTTCTACGTCTTTTTTAATAATTGCAATAATTTGATGCTTAAATATCGAAATAGACACATATTGGCTTGAACTCGGCAATAGTATTATATATATATGAGAATAGAGTAAAAGGCGTGATTTTTGTAAATTACTAATGCTCGAAACACAATTTCAGTGACAGACTTAAAACTTATTAAATTGAATGAAGTCTGTATATAATAAGCGTGATTTATTTGTGATGACAAATGCTGGTAACACAAATTCAGGCACAGACTTTAAGATCTTTATAGTTTTCCATTACGAGAATTCGTCGAATGTTTTAGTCGATGACTGTCAATGAGATGGTTTGCATTGTTATACGAGTAATGGAGTTTTTGTTTTTATAATCCGTCCCGAGATTATTTACACAATTTTTTACTCTTCGTTATTTAGTATTTAACAATCAATGCTCATTTGAAAGACAACCTATAATATAAATACATAAATATTTACGTTCGTAATAAGTACGTATATAATTTATGGATTCCTATTATGTACCCTATTAATTTTGTATAATTCCGTATGTGAAAGTAATAAGTAATTTTAAAAAACACTTCTATGTTATGGGGTCATATTGGTTTCTTTCCTGCATCAATCTTTACCAACTGTATCTATAATTCAACTAATCATAATTACACTGACGTTTTGGCTTAGTGATAAATACAGAAACAGATTAAGGCATTTATACGTAGGTCACACTAAAAGTTTTGCGTAATAAACAAAGTATTATGTTTATTGCTTTTCAAAATACTCTCCTTCACATTTTAAACATTTTTTATGCGATCGAACCATTTTTTTAAAATAGGAGGACCACAGATCTGAAGGCATGTTTTCTACGTGCTGATTGAACGCTATCACTGCCTCTTCGGAGTTGGTAATAATGAAATCTCTCATCAAATCTTTGATTTTGGGGAAAATACATAAATCACAGGGTGCTAGGTCAGGGCTTTGTGCAGATACGTGACAAGTTGTAATTTTTCGGAAGCTAAAAATGACTATCATAAATTTATATTGGAATACAAAATGTTTTGCCCCGGGCGGACCCGCGTCCTTCCGATTTCGCGCCGGATGCTTTGTCTATTAAGCTACCGGGGGTACGGCTGTGTCGCCGAAAATTAATAAATTAATAGATAAAGCATCCGGCGCGAAATCGGTAGGACCCGGGTTCAATTCCCGCCCGGGGCAAAACATTTTGTATTCCAATATAAATTTATGATTTTCGCTTAGTACGCGGTAGTGCTTGTAATCATAATATATAGAAATAAAAATGACTATGTTTTGTGGTCGTGCGTGAAAAAGCGTTGTCATGATGTAGGAGAACGCGGTTTTTGGTCGTCTCTCGCGAAATTTTTCTACACCATGGATAAACAATTGGTAGTATACCACTCGGCATTAACACTCTTTTGAGCTTCAAGTGGAATTGTGCGATGGGACCCGTAGCTGAGAAAAAAAACGCGATCATTTTTTTACCAACGTTTCTCGCCTGCCTCGCTTTTGTTGGCCTGTTCACAAGGTTTGTTTTCGGGTTCAAAACAATAAATCCATGTTTCGCTTTCTGTGAAAATGTCATAAAGAATGTCAGTGGTCGTACTTCAGTAAGCAACTGTGAGCACCATTCTACGCGAGCCCGCTTCTGCTCCGCTGTGAGTTCATGAGAGATCCGAAAGACGACCACGAACTTTTAATTCTTCGTGTAAAATTTTCTGAATTTAACTCATACCAATCCCCAGTAGTCCTCGAATTGTCTCATTGGTTGGTAATCCGCGGGTTTTCTTTAATTAGCCGCTTAACAGTAGCCACATTATTTTCGTTGACGGCAGTTGAAGGCCGCCCTTCACGAATGTGAAGAAACAAATTCTCTCTAATTCAACAAATCATCGTCTCACGGTGCTCAAAAAAGGTTTATTTTTTTTATGCCTGATAGGTTAGCCTTTGACCACTATCTCACCTGATGGTAAGTGATGATGTGGTCGAGGATGTTGTTCAGACTAACCTAGAGTAACTGGCTCTCAAGGACAGCTGCCGGAACACACCGTTAGGTGCTTGGCGACAGATTTTCAACTTGAGGGTGGTAGCTAGCCAGGCGGGCATTTGCAAAGTGCCCTACTACCATGCTGTAACGACTGCTATCCTAAGACAACAACCGGGACCGACGGCTTAACGTGCCCTCCGAAGCACGGAAGCGCTCAGTAGTAATGTCACCAGCGGTCACCCATCCAAGTCATGACCGCGGCGGACGTTGCTTAACTTTGCTGATCGAATCAGAATGGTTAAGCAAACTTGGCTACGAGCGCTTCAAAATTATCTTTAAAAAGCATTTTTTTACCATAAAAACGTACTGATATTTCATGAAACGTGATTTTTTTACATTAATAAATCCATAACATCTCAGATCTTTACATAAGTGAAGCTTTCGTAACGACAGCGTCAAATTTGAGATGTTAGAATCGAGATGATCGTCTGACACGCACGCTCTACATAAAATTTCGTAAATATTATCCTATTAATGTACAAAATGCCTGTATCAACTATTACAAATACTTACTTATTGACACCAAAAAATATATATAGTATATTATTTTATTTTGAAAATTGTAAAATGGTCGGTCTTACCGCTTATAGCGATCTCGCCCAGACAAGCTTTGTACATATGTTGCTTAGTTAAGAACGGTTTAAAAATAAAGTTTATAAAATACGCAACATTTTATATATAAAACCAAAACAATAATGCATAAAGAAGCAATAATATTAAATAAATTATATCTATTTTCACATATGGCATGACACTCCCAGACTCCAATACTGTAGATAAAATCCAAGATGTTGAACGGGACTACCGTTTCTACGAAGCCCTATATGCTATGTCGGTGACATTTAGTACCGGGTCGAGTAGGTACGGCAGTCACATAGTCGTCTGACTTACGTGAGAACTCGACAGCCCTCCCGATTGCACCATACATGGACTGCATATGCCAGTGCCAACATCGCCCGGTAATCTATCCTCATTTTCAACCGCTTTCTATTTAAGTATGGAGGCTCTAAGTATCAACACACGTTTTCCGTACATCACACACCCTTATCCGTGCATGCCCACGTATTTATGTATTTGCATAATGATACTATGAAATGTTGGGTAGGTACTAACTAAAAGAAACCTGCCAAATCGTAAGTAAATTGAAGCGCTCGTATATAGCCTTAGATTGCTTAGGGGTAAGCGGTCAGCTTAGGTAAGCAACGTCAGCTGAGGTCATGACTTGGATGGGTGACCGCTGTAGTGGCATACTAATTACCGCTTCCGTGCTCCGGAGGTTGGTCCCGGTTGATGTCGTAAGATAGCAGTTGTTAAAGCATGGCATAAAGCATTTTGAGAATGGCTCCTGGCTAGCCCTCAAGTCGAGAACTGTCACCAAACAGCTAATAGTGTGTTCCGGCAGCTGTTATTGAGAGCCAGTTATTCCAGGTTAGCCTGAACGACATCTTCGACCATATCATCACTATTACTATCAAGTATATAGTGGTCAGAAGCTAGCTTATGAAAAAACGCAACTGCATGCAACTGTTTTAACAGCCAATGATTAAGTTGTTACTCTGTACAAAAAGTTAAGTTTATATTCGTCATGATGTAAAACATATACCATATTCGCAGGTAGGTGAGCAGGTGGCTCAACCGTCGCCTTTCCCTTTATGAATCCCTTTGCTCTTAGTCATGCACGAGTAAATTAATCACAACATTACCAATAGGTAGTGACAAAGACACGTCTAGGTACAAACTCAAGATTTTATACACCACACTGCCCACACTGATATTAAATTTTAACGCGTACCGGTAACTTACCTGGTGTTAATTCGGAACTATAAATTGCTAGTCGAATTCTGAGAACAACAAAACTTGATTTCGAAACGTTAACCTTCCCGGTTTGTTTTGTTGTTAGTGAACTGATTGGTGTAATTAGTGGGAATGTGGAGCAGTTACCTACTACAGTGGCAGCATTGTTAATGTTCAGATGCCGACAAGAATGGGGCATTAATTTCTTAGGAGTAACGCGTAGTACCTATACATGAGAGTACCTACTGTAGACATGAGGTGAACCCACAGTTGTTTTAAAATGCCTCTGATTAGACGAAGATACATTAGTTTAGAGGCACTTGAAATATTTGTTAGGTGATTCATTTTATTAAATATGTATGTATTTATAAAATGATACAAGAAACATGAGTAACAACTACAATTATTATTTTTTTTGGATTGCGCAGATCTTCACACAATCCTAGAAATTAATAATTGTAAGAATTTATTATTTTTGTTTTGTTCTTGGCTGAAGCTAGTTTAGATATGTCTATAGATAGACAGGTATCATGCAAAACTACATTGAGTATTGACAGATCTCTATGTTATAGATACATAGCGCAAGGGAACACTGAATTCTATGATGTTAGTCATCCCCACGGCTATCAAGTTGATCCCATTGGTTGAAAAGCTCTCGTCTTATGACTCATTCTCTTGCATATTGGATTGGATTACACATCGTAATAGCTGAGTTTCGGTGATGTCATCGGCTTTATTGTCAGGTCCAGTATGATAAATAAAGAAAGTGTTTATGTCACCATTGTCAAGCAAATTTTAACGGTTAAAAAACAGTAACATACAATTGTAGGTATTAAAAATTACAAATTTACGAGAGGAATAATTGAAGTCATGAGCGGGATTCGAACCCGAATCAAATAGGTATACAATTGTATTATTTAGTAGGTAATTTTTTTTGTTTAAATCAGCTTCAGTGCAAAGCAGAATTGAATCTACGATTGTCGCATCGGTAGCCCACTCTCATTTGCTTCAATAATGCGATGGATAAAACCAGCAGTTAACCTTGACTCTGACTTGGCTTCAATGCAATTGCTAAGGTCCCTGACGTAAGTATAAGGTCATAAAGCTAGCCTACAATAACAGTAGGCACCTAAGCTATACCTAATACCTATTATAGCTTCACAGAATCCGTAATCAGCAAACCACGCTGACATTGACCTTGTTATTGTAAGACTGAAGTCATCTAGTCGTAATCGGAACTTTTCAAGGGAAACCTTATTAAGTATATTACTCATTCCTGTGACTCTTAATATTAACCAAAACCACATTACGCACCCATTCTGGAAACGGTCTTAAAAGGTCCGGACAACGAATGAAGACCAAACAAGGCAACGAGATAAATGTATCTCTGTTAGCACAGAGAGATCGTATTGTTTACAATTTACATTTGTGTTGATACAAATGTTTGTATGTGTGTATCATACCACAATGTAAATGTTATTACGTCACGCCGCGCCGCCTTCTGCGGTAGCGTTGACTGTCGACCTTCTCTACCCAAAACACCCAAACCGAGGCAAACTACTCAAGTCGTGGGAGTCAACGCCTATTTAATCTCTTATCTTCATAACCCCGATTTGTTCATTACTTTACCGGACGTCTTTGTGGCTATCTACCTAGAATGTCATATTATTTGACCATATGAGGAGATAAGGTCGATGTAAATCTGTATGTCATACAATCCCAGTTCAAATGAATTTACTTTACATATTTGAATGATGTAGGCGCCTACCTAATTAGTACGTACTTGATGGCGAGAAACATCCGTATTTATCTCGTTAGTTTCTCATTTGTTTACTAGTTTTTGAATAGAGTGGAGACAAGGTTCCTCTGCTAATTAGTCAATGACAGTGACTTTGCTCCACACAACTATTATTACATGTATCTTGTCCAGTGTCCTAACCTTGCGTTAGCTGAATGCCGATGAGATAAATTATTTCTGCTAGCAAGTTACAATTATGTGGATAGATATTGTACAGAAACATAATGTACTTAATTGCTACAAACAGAAATAAAGTTATGTTGTCATTTACTATTAAAAACCTTAAAAGTACTAAGAGCGAGATGCAAATCAATTCGGAGCTTGTAACGGATTATTTTACACATTTTCTGCGGACCCCAAACTAAGCGCAAGGCCTGTATCTAGGGGCTTGACAAGATGATGATGGAAAGTACCCTAGGTATATACACTAGGTGTATACATAGCCTCATCTACCTCCATACTAAATTTTGTTATACATATTTTTATATTTATTAAAATTGGTTCAGACGTTTGAGAGTGATGAAGTAACAAACATACAAATACACTCACAAACTTTCGGCTTTATTATAACCCAAAACATGATCCTCTGAGGAGAAGTTGACCTACAAATTGAACAAAATCAGGGACTCACCTCTTTAAACCAATGCCTAAAATAAACTTAGAACCCCACATCTTGTCGACTTCGCTCATAACATTTATCATATGGGTTATAAAAATTTAAGTGGAATTAAATATGAGCTGCGGGCTGCTATACCGGCTAGATTAGATACATCTTAAGAATGATGCTGTCAAATGTATCTGGGAACTGGGAACGAGTGTGAGCTAACAAGCAAAGTAGCATTTGGATCAATTGCACACAGATGCCTGTAAGTGGCTTTAGATTGGGTTACCACGATTTAGAGAATTGAGTTGAGTTGAGACGTAGAGTTGGATGGCATATTTAGATAAGCGGCAGCTAATAATATGTTGAGATTTTAATGTTGGATTGCGTGCTGTGTATAGTGTTTTCGATCTCCTTCATCTGCATTCCTACGCAAAGCTAAAGCTTAAATGAAATAAATATATATAAAATAAATAAATAAATAAATAATAATAATAATACATAAATAAATAAATAAAATAATAATAATATAATAAATAAATAATAATAATAAATCAAAAAGGCTTTTAAACTAAAGTTTAAAAGCCTTTTTGATTTATTTCTGCATCAATAAGTATCTAACTGAGAGGTGAAGAAAGTATATTTGGTTTGTGAGGGACGGAGGAAGTTTTCTAAAACACCTCGACTAAAATCTATTAAGTTGGTGGACTGTTTTAAAGATACTATAGTAAAATTGAATTGCGGTGTTAAATCTTGCTAATGAAATGACGATACTTTGTATTCTCTATACGGTTCAGATTTAATTTATAGATCTTTAGCATTAGCTAAAATGATTATCTAATGTATATAAACAATGTATACTTATTCTGGAAGGTGGACCTATTATGACTGTATCTCAAAATTATCAAAAGAGAGCTTAGAAAAATGTGTTTCATCTTTCCATCTGTTTATATTTCAATATTGCAGCTATCTCGGCTCTGCCCTTGTGTCACCCCGCTCTCAATGAACTACAGCTAACATTGACGTAATAGTGTATACTCGTAGTGACAGTGACACACAAGCGTACTTTTAGCATCCGCCGGCCTTCAGCTGTTTAATGACCGAGCCAAGAACACTACTGCTTGCCAAATGTCACTGTCCATGTTTTAGTAATGGGGAATTTACGTTCGTGGAACTGACCTATTTCTAAGTTGAAGCACCTGTGTAAGCTATTTAGAAATTTAAGTAGATACTTATCTGTTACTTATATGGTAAACTATTTTAAATACGGATCACACGTGTTGATGTGAAATAAATGCATGAAATAGTTAAGGGCCTACATAAGTTTTTTTTTACCGGCGGTATGCCTTTATTTAACAAAACACTACGAACTATATAAAACACTGCAGCTACTACAATAAAAGCATTTAGAGAACATATAAGTCATGACTTCGACAACCTATAAGGCAGACTCACAGGCAGTCCAAATCAGTGTTGCCAGTGGCCTATAGCAAAAAGTAACATGAGACAGCTCAAAAAGTAACATTTTCACGTAAAAAGTAACATCATCTTATTTTATGTAGAAAACGAAAGTAATCCTATAATATGGCACTTTATTTAATTTGTTACGTGTTCAAGGAACAATTATTGATCGAGCAATTAATGGTTAACCTGAAAAACACGTCATACAATAAATAAAGTGTAAGTGATATACCAACCAATACAAAAATTATTTATAATAGCTCCACTAAAAATTACTTTGCTAATATTTTTTTTAAAACGTCATATAATCTATTATGATGAGGTAGAGCGGAGTTGCTAATTTGAACATGAACATGAAAGAAGCATTAATTTTATATAGTCATCTAAGTCATGAAAGTTAGTTATAAGTGATGTTTAATTTAAAGGTTATTTTATTAGGCAGTTAGTACCTTCACTACTCTTGCTGTAATTTATATTTACTCAATACTCAATTATTTATTGCAACATATGTAGTTACATGCAGGTCTTATTTAACATGTTTGTGTATACATTTATGTATTTTACATGTTTGTATATATATGATCCTATAAGGGTATGGCAATGGTCGGATTTGCATGCTTCATTGCTTTTGATGGCTCAAACTTTGTAGCGTTTTTAATTTTTGCTTTAGTAGCCATCAAAACAGAAATCGTTTCAGTGTTTAGCCTATTCCGGTTATCACTCTTTATCAATTGTATTTGTATCAAATTACATGTAGTTGCTGGCTATTGTTGCAATTAATTTTTGGATTACAAGTTTTAACTGGTGGAGTAATGGGTTTTCAGACTGGATAAGGCGATTGAAATTGTTGAATAGCTCTAGGACGTAAGACATACATTCTAGGTAAATGTTTCTTCTAATCTAAATTACTCAGAGAGTACATCGTACTGTTTTAATACTATGTTGACGCAAGCCTGTACAGTTAACCATCTTGTGACTAAAGGAGCCAAAATTTTGTGTACTTTCACTTAATAAAATAGCTTTGTCTTTAAGAACAACGGATAAAATGGGATCCAACATCACAAAAATAGGTGATTTCATATATGTCAACGTGATGGAAACGTCAAATTCTCGGCCAAAATGCGCGAAAATAATATTTTTTATATGGATGCGATGAATTAAAAACAGGCCATATACCTAATACGAATTGTTGAGTATAGGACTATTTTAATATATTGAATGAAATCCTAAAAGTTACATAAAAGTAACATTTTGAGTTGTGTAACATGAAAGTAACATAAGTAAGTCAAAAGTAACACAAAATGTTACAAAAGTAACATTTTGGCAACGCTGGTCCAAATGCTCCAGCCCTCTACCAGTTGGCAGCGTTCCCAGCATGCTGGCAGTATTGCCCATTATATAAGTTCAATTATTTATAAATTACATACATAGGACCAGAGAGCCGTATTAAACCGAGTTCTAATACTGAAAAGTAGAAAATGGCAATTATTTTGTAGTTTTCGGTATTAGAACTCGGTTGAAACAGGAAAACACGAGCTCAATGTATTTTCAATAAGCATGAAGTTGTCACCGACTTCTACAAGGTTCAGTGTTAGAAGTCAGTCGCGTTTTTTTTCACTTTAATAAGTTATGAATACAGCTCACAAGATCAATTCGGTCCCTACCGCACAGTGCTAATATCGTCAGTTACAATAATATTACCATGAACTCAACTAGGTACGAATAAATGCTTAAAATGGCAAATACCTTTTACAGTTATCTGAGTGTAATTTAAAAATCATTACTTAGGTAGGTGCCAAAAAAAATCAACATAACAGAATAAAATATGCGTGGTTATAAATAAATATGTATATTATAAGATTTATAAGTAACTATATCTATCAATATTCTTCTATCAATACACTTACGCGTCGACATGGGAACCATTCCCCTTTTTTCGGAAGTCGGTTAAAAATAAGTTTCAAAGTTTGTACGACCGTGTATCATTACTACAATATTATCATTATTACCTTCTGTTATTTTTAACTATCAAGACTTGAACAAGTATGATAAGTACATATCTTATTTTCCTTCTTTTTTGTTTACTCTTAAAACCACTACTATCTTAATAATACCTCTTAAAATGTTTCATACGACATAGGTTTTAGATCGGGGTATATACGAGTATGTATATATACAAGTAATCTATCCGGTAAATTTTACGTGAGTCCCAGCCGGGTGCCTATTTAGTTATATCCAACTACTTTGTATTTAATTCGAATTACTCGCTACTATTTGTGTTGTAATTATGTTATGAGTCAAGCAAGAAATATTAGACTAATTGAACATAATCGATGAGTTATCTTAGAAACGTATAGAAAAAAAGAACGGAATTCCACTGGTTTTGTTGGTAATGTGTATTCATAAAGTGATTTCAATAAAGAGATGTTGAACCTAACCACTAACCAGTCTATCATCTGTGTCATGGTAAGGTTCATTTGGATCCTGCTTGCATCATTTCTCCCTGTGCAAAAACTAAACTAACTGCGCTAGAGCATGGCGTCATGCGTCACTCAATTTATATAGAGTACATATGTCATATCTAATTTGGTGCAATATATGATCGTATAATAGAGGTGTGGTTCTTTTGCAAGCTCTCTTTTTTGCATTTTGTGAGCACAATATCGTACTATGAAAAATTAATACACTCACAACGAAACTCTACATTACAATAGAACGCTATCCGGCTATTTTTTATGTAGGATAAGTCACTCGAAGGGACGATTATCTGATTATTGTCACTCTGAAGATTACCTCCTCTTCAGGGCACTCATTCTCTTGACCATATAAAAACATAACAAGACGCGTAACGTTAACTCTGTGGAATGATCGTGAAATCTTGGACACCTATTTATATGTCTGTCCAACGTAAAACTTATATGGAAGATAATTTATCACTACGTTATATTAATGTTATATTAGTATAGTTGCCTGCAGCGCGCATTGACAATATTGACATTGAACTTCATTTAATCCGATTTTTAGCCATTGCAAGGTCCTTATTGATCTGAATTCCCGCTTAACTTTATATGGTTTAATTAGCCTCTTATAAGAACACATTTACTACCTTTTACATTCAGTGTATACATTTAATTACAGCGCAAGGTCACAGTCTAGCATCTAGCAATCAAATTGGCACATTTTAGCAGGCTGTACCGAAGTAAATTTATTTCCCCGCATGCCATCTAACACCTCTAACACATCATCAAAATACTGAATAATTCAACTGATCACCATAGAAGACAATAAGAAACGGCACAGAATAAGGATTGAAATAACTTAAAAACTAACCTAATAATCAGACATTCGTATTACCTACTCACGCATCTCAGAAGTTAAATCCAACTATACTTGTACGTAGTTGATTCCTCCTACATATTGACTCAACCAAAGGCGGTACCTCTGACGGTGACATCTGTTCCACGATTACGTAACATTCACAAAGACTGCTATGTGTAGAGCTGTTCCTAATTTGTAGCATATAAACTGTTACCTTATCTAGGACACTCCTGTACTAGCTACGTCTTAATCTGTCGAAGACACGCGTCGCTCGCTCCACATGTGGGACAACAACGCATCTCGTTGGGAACTACGCACTGCGATTAGTTTAATGATGCGCTAAGATGAATAGATAACGACTTGTTTTATGTACTATTCATATATGTACCCATATTTTTGAATTGTATGGCGGGGATTTAACACGCGTGTTCAACGCACTTGACGCCTTTTCCGTTTGGCCACCGAGGATCTATTTAAGATGAGGAAAAGAAAATTTTTATTTAAGTTTCATACTTTTTATGTTTTGTACGATTAATTTCTAAGATAACTCTTTGAAGCGCTAACGCTCTTCATAGCATATTTGCTTAGCGTTTCTTAACTGATCGGGTAAGATCAGCAATGTCCGCTACGGTCATGAATTGGATGGGTGACCGCTAGTGGCATTACTAATGAGTACTTCCATGCTTCGGGGGGCACAATAACCCGTCGCGCCTCGGTCCCGGTTGCAGTCTTAGGATGGCAGTCGTTATATCATGGTACGAGTAGTAGGGCACTTTGCGAATGACCACCTGGGATAGCTACCACCCTCCAGTAGATAATCTGTTGCCAAGCACGTAGCTGAGTGTTCCGGCTGCTCTTGTTGAGAGCCGGTAATTCTAGGTTGGCCTGAAGAACATCTTCGACCACCACATCACTTACCGTCAGTTGAGATAGTGGTCAAAGGTAGCGTATCATTTATGTAAGAAAAAATAGGTGCATGAATAGTTACAGATATCGATATTCCTTGTCTCTGATTGTAACTTGATTTAGGCACCCATTTTTCAACCGAACCCAAAGGTAAGTTTAACCCGTTAGGTTCTAATAGATAGTATATAACATCTAATGATAATTATAGGTACCATAATAGATAATTGATTCATAGTACTTTCGAAGTTAAAAGCTTTTGAAGGTCACAAGTCAATAGTAAATTTACCGTCGGCACATATAAATATAAACTATAGGGTGTAAAATGTCTGGGCGCGGCATGCATTAAGGCTCGGGGTTCGGGCTTCGGTAAAGTAGAGTTTACTTTTGTAATGGGGCCATGAGTAGTGCTTCCATCAAGTCGACAGAAAATAACAGAATTTTCAAGCAATATTTTTTTATTGCTAGCAGCTGCATCACATCGTTGGGCGCTGCCTCTATATCCTACCCCCATGCAGTGTTTTCAGGTCGCCGGCATCCTCAAGTCTATGAAACATTTTATAAGTTTAGTATGCATACAACTTTAATGATTTTATTTTATGAACCCTGGAATGGAAGGCTTAGTTTTAGTAGCAAATAAATCAGAGGCCAAATGTGTTGAATATTTCGTTGGAGCATCAATGCTATATACATATACGCATTATGTTTTCAATTTGGTCGCAATTACTGCTCTCTGCGGTTATGCATTATCGTCATGCAAACTCACTTATTGTTTTACACAATTTCGAACACACGAAAAATGTTGGTAGGTACCCTGTGGTCAAATATGCTCAGAGTATCGCATCATCACTTAACAGCAAGTAGGATTGATCATGTTTATTATTTGGAAAAACACTTTGTTTCGTGATGACTAACGACAATAACACCTGCAATACGTACCTACATGCAATGGCCATTTCGTAAAGAATTTCCTCAAGTGATATTCTTATCATTTTTAATACCACCTAAACACAGTATGTAAAGTTATATTATGTTTGTAAAGATAAAATAAAAAACATTAAAAATATATATATATTTCATTTCATATTCAAATTACTCGGATCAAATGTTTAACTCGATCTGAGTCAATTTCGATATATCCGCCGTTAAAATTTTGTAATTTTATACAATTATATAAATAAATTATTTGTGTAATTCCATACTAAGGTTGATAATTTTTTAGAGTCCTTTGGGTTAAAACAAAGTAAATATTTGCGTTTAGATTTATGGTTTTAATAGCAATATATTTTTAAGCAACAAAATATTAGTTTTTTAATCATCCAGAATTTTGCATTTGCTCAACTGCTTACGTAGTTTTCCCCAGATCTGTGGTTTACCCACTATGTATTCCATTTTTATTTTGTAAGAGCATTACAGGATAAATACTGTGTGTCCAAAAAATAAAGAACGTGGAGTTTTACTTGCCTAAGTCTATGTGGGTCAGGCCAATGTCGGGTTATCGCTGCTGATTACGTAGCTACTGCAAATGAGCTGCGATTTCAATACAACTCCAGATTTTATTGCGAGAATGTTCTCGAACGCATTAAGATTAAACGAACCATAAAATTTTACTTTGTACTGCCGTCATAAGTTATATTTGGTATGCTAATGGTGGAAAACTATCCTACCGAGTGCGATTCCCTTCGAGACCTTTTAACAAAACATTAAAAACTTAATGAGTCATAAAATGTTAATCGCCGGATATACGCTGCAATATCCCGCCGATGTTTGTCATCCAGCTATCAAAGAAAATAAAAATAGGTAACTGGAACGGTATCCAGAAATTCTGAAACAAGTCGCTCCACAATCGATTTGTATTGGGTAATGCTTCTAATTCTGTACCAGTATAGGAACAACTGCCCGCCGAATGGTCAATCAAACGCATTACTATTGCGAAATTTTTAATGCGCAGTGTTGTATCGGTACCGCTAAAAATACAGTATCGAAATAACAACTAACAAAATCGATTTTATTGTAATGATGTAGGTATTGAGTTAATTGGAAACAAGAGTACAGCGCTGGCTTATCAAAGTTATAATAAAACGTACGTACATAATAAAGTTATAATAAAACCCATATAGTAATATACCTAGTCATATTTAGTTGGGACATATTTATCCCTCCAATTTCCAGCACGAGATATTCAATGTGGCATGGTTAGCTGATAATAATACGGCAACAAAACAAGCCACGGAAATATAAAAAACTCACACAAAAATAACCTACCTGTCTAGTTACAAGAACTACGTTTATGTATGCGCGTAGGCGGCGACGACGCCTTTTTCAACAGAACACGTTATACAAGATAGCTGTTGTGTTATCAAATGGTACCAATTAGAATTCACAGAGACTTGTGCTACTAGATATCAGATGTTGTATGGCATCGACTTGTCGCGGAAGAATAACGGATCAAACCACCTATCAGACAACCCACGCCAAATTCACACTAAGTTCAACCAATAATAAAATCTAGTCGCGGCACCCACGTAGGTACATTCGTAATGATGGTATGTTCATTGTTTTTAAGACATATTTAGATTGTATAGCCGTAAACTCAGGCATAAATGACATAAATGTTATAAATACAGGTGTAAAACGTTCCGCGACAATAATCTTTCTGATTTCGTGCTTAACCGGTATATAGCCTACACTAATATTATAAAGAGGAAATATTTGTATTTTTGTAGGTAACGAATAAACTTAAAAACTACTCGACCGATTTCAAAGATGCTTTCACCATTAGAATCCTACATTATCCCTGTTGAACATAGGAGACAAATTAGAGAGCGAGGAGGCAATGGAGCCAGAGAGGCCTGGGACTTACAACCCAGGGAGTAGCGTTAAGGGTCCTTTGTCGATGACATCAATGCTCCCCTTCACCGCTCGAGCCTCCTCTACTGCCTTCCCAAATTTGGTAAAATCCTTCTAATACCGCCTTAGATACACGTTCTAGGATGGAAATTACGGTTGTTCTTGACAGGCAAAGGTCTTTTAATAGGTTATATAGAGATTTTACTGGTATGTCTCTTGCTCCAACTTTAACACCATTCCATATAATCGTTTTTGGTTAATTCATTTATTAGGTCATAGTTTTTATTGTGTGGTATTGTATTGTTATTATTACCACTGTAAAACTTGAATAACTCGTTGATATTTCTTGTATTATTTTAGTCAGTTTATGATGACCTACTTAGTTGATATTTGCTTTGATTTCAGACGTCATGCTGCGGTGAGAAGCGATAACGGATATATTTAGAAGAAGCCAAAATGAAGCGACTACAAAAATGCTGCTGCTGCGCCTCTACGCGCGTAGGCACCTTAATAACAGCAGTGCTGGGTATCATCCTCTCCATAGCAACAATCATCGTCGTGTGGGTGGTCAAGAGGCATCGGATCACTTTTAGCACCTTCATATTTGATGAGGATTTTGATAGAAAACTTTCAGATTTAGACAGTAAGTTGTTTTGGTTTTTATTTTTCTCAGAGAAGAAAAATTGTAATGAGATAAAATATTCATCCTGATGCTAAAAGTCTAAATTGATGTTTATTTTTTTCAGTTCCGAGGATAATATTAACGATCAACTTATGCTTCACGATTTTGATATGCACGCTTCTCATCATCGCCGTGCAGAAGGTAATTTTAATAGTAAAAATAAGCTAATAATTTGACAAGTTCTATCATTTTCAAATGTCTGAAACTATTATTAAATGAACATAATAATTGACAATCTAAATTTATTTTATTGCTCGCCAGAAATCATTTTCGGTAAGCTTGAAGTATTTTATTATGTTGTTGTCATTCGTTAGAAATATAAACACTGTAAACTAGAGCACTGTATAATATATCTCATAAAATAATTCAATTGAAGAAAATTTACTTACATAAAATATGATAGTTCAAATTTTTGTACATAAGCTTCAGACAATTATAGCCTAGTTGCAATCACAATGTTCATATCATGGTTAGATTTTTGCCGCATTTCTAGATCAGGTCATAAGTTCTGTCAAATGTTTAACCTGTTATGGCGGGCTATATATAGGGCTATATATATATATAGGGCTGGCGCTGCGGCTACTTCGGCGGAGCAACTCAAGCGCCGCAAATATGCTAACCTCGGTATGGGTTACATATTTGAGCCGTTTGGTGTAGAGACGTTGGGTCCGTATCTATCTGAGCGCTTGGTCGATGCGACGCGTGTTCAAAATGCTGGCACATATTTGGCTCAACGAATAAGCATTGCAATTCAACGGGGCAATGCTGCCAGCATGCTGGGCACGCTGCCAACTGGGAGTGGGCTGGAGCATTTGGACTGCCTATGAGTCTGCTATGACTTATAGGTTGTCTAAATGCTTTTATTGTAGTAGCTGTAGTGTTGTATATAGTTCGTAGTATTTTGTTTAATAAAGGCATACCGCCTCACAAACCTGTTATCTACACTGGAGTCTTCATTGTATCATTTTATGGTACGATAAACAATTCTTAAGTTTTAAACTCAAATTTTTCAATATGTCAAAAGCATAAAATGCAATATAACCGTAACACGTCCATCTTTAAGTGTCCACTCCATATAAAAATTCAAAATGGACACATTTTTATATTCATGAAAAATTCTAAATTCGAATTCAATAAACTTTTATGTGGCCAGCATGTTAAATTCAAAAGTTTTTTGTGACAGAACTAATGACCAGGGCATAGAACATATAATAATACTGCACCAGACTATGAAGTGTGTACATTTTGAGAATGCTTGCCTAGCTATTTGAAGGTATAAAACGTTGAAAATGTGTTGCAAAGCACCTAACATTTGTTCCGATCGCTGTACTTGAGACCCAGTTCCCATTGCAGGTTTAGCCAGTTTCCATCATCAAATCTCGACCACATTTACTCACAGGTGAGATTAGGGGTACTGAGTCTGAAAGGACGAAATTGAAAAGATCGTATGCCATTTGAACGTAAACATAAATTGAATAAGTTCCAATGGACCGATGGTAACATTTTGTAGGCAAATTCAATTATACAAAAATAATAAGCGCTCTCAATAATTGGAATGTGTAATAATTAAAATGTGAAATTTCTTTAATTACAAGCGTATAATTAAAATTTTTGTTTTCAGTATTCAAACATTTTTTTTAATAATTGAGTATAAATTAGAAAGTCTTAATCCAAAGAAATTAATCAAGCCAATTACCACCCTCAAAAATTACCATAAAATTATTCATATATATGAGTTCGCCTAACAAACCGAACAATGAAACAAAGAACAATGTTTATAAATAATAAATCTTATTACAAACTTTTTTTTAAATTTATAGCTGATAGGCTAGCCTTTGAACACTATCTCACCTGATGGTAAGTGATGATGTAATCGAAGAAGATGTTTTTCTGGCTAACCTAGAATTATCGGCTCTCAAGGACAGCAGCTGCAACACACCGTCAAATTATATTGCTTGTTTACAGATTTTCTACTTGAAGATGGTAGCTAGCCAGGCGGGCATCCGCAAAATGCCCTACCATCATGCAAAAGGCAAAACCACGCATGTTTTAAGCAAATAAATCTAAATATGTTTTGTGTATTTTGGTTCAGAAAATGGAGATAAGTTAGTTAATCTACTAGTTAGTGTTGATCACACACAAACTAATCTACCGAAATGAATACTAGCAGACTTTTCTGTGCATAAAAATATATTTTCTATAGAAACGAAAACAGTCTCTAAATGTTTAAGAAAAATTAATGTAGTGATGGCACATCATAATGGGAAACCTGACGTATTGCTGGTAAGCATATTGACCTATATATACTAGACACGACATCTCAAACAAGGATACTCGACCGGTCACCGGTGCAAATATGCTGGCCGACATACTCTCCCCCACACGTAGCTGGGGATTCGTAAAAATTACACGCGCTTTACGTTCTATTATTGTGTATTTTGATTACACAATTTTTGAACGTAAAGCGCGTGTAATCTCTACGAGTGCCCAACTGCGTGTGGGGGAGAGTATGCCGGCCAGCATACTTGCACTGGTCGACTATCCTCGTTTGAGATGTCCTGTCTAGTATATAAAGGTCAATGCTGGTAAGTGAGCGTTTCTTTGTAGGGTAAGGCGACGCAGTAGGATTATGCTTACACGTTCATTGGTTCAATTAAATTAAACCTTCTATTACTTTTATATTTACTGTTAATTTAAACACGCATTTCTAAGGGAATATACAGCTAACACCAATAGCACTTCCAAATGCTATATTGGTTTCTCTTTTAAAAAGAAAATAGTTAGTATAATTATGCAGTTGTTGTTCTGTAACTGATGCAAGTTCCGGTTTTATTCTTTATGTAATTACAAGATATGGCGATAAACGCTAAGATATAAAAAAAATATATATCTAAATTAATCAAGAACATATGCGTTAAACTAATATATATATTTATAATACCTACATTATGTATTCATGTGCCCACTTACCCCGAGAAACAAAAATTCAAATAAATTACCGAGATCGAGACGGCAAATATAACGCTCGCTGACCCACTGCGCTTAGTTACCCCGAATGACTACATATAGACAAATTATGTTTTCACTTTCTCAAACATATGAATGCTAAACACATTTCGCTCGATGTTTTCAGCGGCGATCATGGCTCATGCTCCCCTGGGTAGTGCTCGGTATTGTGCTGGCCATTGGGTTGCTGATAAGCGTGCTGCACACTTCCATCACGTACTACCTCGACAAGGATGACCACGTCATCCTCGCCACCTGCATACTCATCGGCGGGCTTCTTTACTTGTGTAAGTTTAATAAAATCATTTAGAAGAGTAAAAAATGATATGCTCTAAAAATTTTGTAAAAGTGATGGATATCATAAGTGATTTCATAATATATCTATCACCCAAACCTTATATTCCCTAGGTGAATAATAACAATTTGCCGTGAGGTGTCGGGCTAGAATGTCTTCGCCAGCAGCAGCAGCAGCAGTAACTTTTGAAGAACTGCCATCTACACTGCGATTCCCAAGCCGCTAAGAGTGGAGATTACGGCAAAACCTTGGAGGAGGCTTTTGTTCGACGGTGGTTGATGATAAATAAAAATATGCCGGCATCTATGTACAGGATTGCTAACACTGTAACATTTTCAGATGTTATTTTTTATCAATACAATTAGACCCATTTGAAAATATAGAAGCTCATATACTATGTGTTCCCATTTAATACACCCGTTTGACAAATATTTTTCAAATGGATGTTATAAATGAAAATACATAGATTTTAAATTTCCGGTTAAAAGCGTTGTCTGTCTACCCGTCCGTCCTTCCGTGTGTCACGGGTCTGTGCCTCGTTATATTTTATTTTGCTATAATATAAGGAATCCCACTAGGTGGACTGACGACATCGTGAAAGTCGCTGGTAGCCAATGGTTACAAGCGGCTAATAGCCGTTCTTTGTGGCTCTCTATGGGGGAGGCCTTTGTTTAACGGTGGACGTCTTCCAGCTGATGATGATGATGATGATGAATATAAGGAATGAGTTATAATGAAGCCTTAACATTGATATTTTTTGTCGACCATTGACCCAAACATATAAAAGAAAATAATAAGAATATAATTGTCTACATTTTCAATAAAAATTTTTAAGCGAGCTCAAATACATAAATATCCGATAAAACTTTTTTGCAACCTAGCATGTGCGTGTTATCGTCTAGGGCAGAGCCAATTAAATAGAGCCCACGAAAAAAAATAGAGGAGAGCTGTCAACGTTGTAAATTTTAGACCATTTCATAAACTACACTAGTTTGAGATATTAAATTCAGGTTTATGATGTACCGAATATCTTCTATTTAACATTTAGATATTGAAAACAAATATTATTGCAGTTTCGAGTTTTTCTTATACGAAGGCTATTGTAATGCAGAACTTTAAAAGAGCGAGGTCGAATTCAGTCAGTTATTAAATATTATCTAAAAATAAACTGTTTCAAGGTTCAAAATATATTGATAAAAGGTTATCAAAAAGTTAGAAGTCTGAAGTGTAACAAATGTATCATCAGTACTATGTATATCAGTACTTCAGTACTAATATTATAAATGCGAAAGTAACTCTGTCTGTCTGTCTGTCTGTTACGCTTTCACGCCAAAAGTACTAGACCGATTTGAATGAAATTTGGTATGGTAATAGTTTGAAACCCGGGAAAAAACATAGGATAGTTTTTATCCAACTGCGCAAAAAGAGGTTAATGTTTTTGCTCGATAACCGACATACGCGCGGGCGGAGCTGCGCTCGGAAAGCTAGTATATTATATACCCTTCTTATTATATCACTAAACGATTCATGATTTATTTTTAAGTTTAGAACAAAACATTTTTTTCACATATGAGTGATGACGAGCAACAAACAAAGGAGTAAAAATATTTGTTGTGCTGACCCGCTTAGCGTGTGATAAAGGCAGTAAGAAGAAGATATCAAAATATTATATTGTACTTCAGAGACCATATTTACATAAATTGTGTACGTGCCATCAACAACCCGCAACATATAAACCAGAGGTGGTAATTGATGACGGCATTACAATTCCCATTACGACTGGACCCAATTCCATCACTAAAGCTAAATTGTCTTGGAATCCGTGACAAATTCGATTAAATGGCGACTTAAAATTTAAACGACAATGGTTGAGGAATGTTTCTAATATAATTTTGAAAATATTTCTATCCATATCTTAAGTGTAAATGGTTTAAGTTTAAATGAAAAGTATATGGTCTAACTACATTTTTGTACATAACTTTACAGAAAATGAAGACGTGCAATCGTAAAAAATATAAATAATTTATTTTTCGTAAATAATGATTGAATGCTGACAAAAATTGGTTACCCAAATAGGCCTACATTAGTTATTTAACTACTTGTAGATACCTACATGCTTTACCTGCTTGGATATCTTCAAATATATCAATGAGTTTAGAGGTATATTTATAATTAATTTTATATGCCTTTCTTTCGCTGAAGATTGCTAAATAAATAACACTTGCATAAATATAACAAAATTACATGGATACAACTTTTTTATTTGAAAAACAAACTTTAAATTTTTTTTGATATGAACTTCTAATCATTTCGTAACTGGTATTAAATTTATATGAACTGTGATAACGTCATTCATATATATGAGGAACCCAAATGTACCTATTATTTGTCAATGTTTCTAACAGATCCGATGGTATTTATCAAAATAAGTGCGAGACGCCTTCGAATACGTCTTGTACCTTACACCATAAGTTATAAACTTTTATCATTCAGATCAATAATATATGAATATTTTCTTTTTTTTATTGCAGGTCTGTACCTCTACCTATGGGCAGTGGTGTTCAGCCATTACTTGGACGTGCGTGACGAAGAAGAACGTGGTCGTTACCGTAAAGCGCCTTACAGAAGATAAGGAACTAATTACGACTTTTATGCCTTTAATTTTTGATAAATGGGACTGAGTCCTCAATGAATATGACAACTAAACTGTTATGGGACTGGTCAGAGAAACTAATTTGTATGGGCCTTAACTTTACGCGTGAAAGTATATTTTTAGTCGTGCAATGGCTTATAACTATTGACTACAGAGAACTAATTTAGGTAAGTTCTCGTTTTCAGAACATGCGAAAATGAGAACTTACTGAAATATATCTGAAGCATTTCAATCAATAGTAATTTGTCACATTTTAACACAATTTGGATATAAAATTTTTCTTTATCATCTAAAAGTTCCGATGCGCAGAGCTACGTTTTTATATGTATCGTATGAAATAAGATATTTTTTAAGAACATAGCCCGAGGGATCACGATTACAGTTTATGAGTTGAATAATTGTAGAATACCAAAATGATTTTTGTACCCAATTGTGAAGAGTTCATAAGGATAAGCATGAACATGGTCATCACATGACATGAAAATGGTCTTCTCCGTATTTATTAACTTTATAGGAAAGGTGATTCTGGGCAACTCTTCACGATAATGTCCTATATAAGATTTGATAACTTAAAGCCGTATGAAGCATACAAATGTTTACTTTTTCTTTACAAATGTTTCTTTGTCGAATTTGAATACTCTATACTTACTGACTAATTCTATTTTATCACTAGAACCGTTATTTACGAATACTTTATTCCCATAATATTTTAAACGAATTCAAAAGTGCCTTATTATATAAGTGCCTTAATTATACTCTTAAGTGTCTGTGTATGTGTGAAAACTGATGTTGTTTGGAAGTAGGTATGTATATATGTATAAAATACAGCATGTACACTACATTACCTGTTGAATCTTTTGCTTTTTAGACAAATTGATTTGTCGTAAAACAGCGTACAGTTTTTATGAGAATATTTTTGAATGTAAACTTTCTGTATCGAAAGTATAGTTGAAATTTTACTCATAATAATTTAATAACACGTAACCACAGTATGATGTAAAGAAAAATACGCTTACTGATTTTACCTAAAATATGAATAGGTAAATAATTTATGCGAGTTTAAAACATGTTCGTAATAAAATGTTTATGTACCAACGTAGCTAACTGTTATTAGAATTAACTTATTATACCATATGGAATAAAATTTGAGATGGTTATTATCAAATTTAATTTATTACTATAAAGTTTAATAAATGTTTTAGTCATTATTTTTCTAATTTATTTATTTCTAAATACCTACTATATATACAGGATTATTGTTAAAATGCGAAAAACCTCTTAAGGATTGACTTCTGCTAGTCCTAACAAACATTTAGAGATGTTTTTTTTGGTGTTTTAAAGCCTACTCCGGGACAAGAGCGCTCGCCGTGGCAACACTGGACCGCGCCGTGCTCCCTTTGAATAGAGTTTTGAATATTGACATTGAGCAAAGTAATCAAATAATACATTACAGGCACAAGACACTTTTAACATCAGGTGGTCCTCGTACTTATTCCGACAAAAACAGAAAAAAAAAACATTTTTTTTTTCAAAACAAAAAATAAAAGTATCTCAAAATGTTTGTTAGGACTAGTAGAAGTCGATCCTAAGAGGTTGTTAGCATTTTTCTTATAACCCTGTATATAAATGTAACACTAAAATTCATGATAACGTGTAACGTGTATAACCTACGTCGTTGTATTTCGTTTCCGGTTTTGTAGGGTATGTAGGTAGTGTCATACCTACATAAAAATTTCCTCAATCTAGTGATCTAATTTTGCATCGTCATATTCTTAATATGTGCGGAGTACCTCATGCCATGCGCCAACACCAACAACGTCAACGCCATCTGGTGATCTTGACAGTAGTTATACAAACGCAAATATTTCATTTCCCTTAGCACCTTCCTTTCCTTTGACGACGTTGCGTTGGCTAAGTACAAACTAGAGCGGTTGATGGTAAAATTTGGATTTTCACCAACACAGCCGTCTTCGTCGATCCAGCTAGCAGACTTTCGAAACCAATTATGGCGGAAGAACTCTTCGTAACCGAGCATGCCGCAAAGACCGACTGGAATATAACGTACCTTATGAATTAATAAAAAAAAATTAAAAAAGAAAAAAATATATATATATATATATTAAATAGAAACATTTTGCTGAACTACACATTTATATTTTTTAAGCTATCAAGCTTAAAAAAATGAATGTGTACCTGATGGTAAGTAATAATGTAGTCGAAAATGTTGTTCACGCTAACCTAGAATGACTGGCTCTCAAGGACAGCTGCCGGAGACACCGTTAGGTGCTTGGCGGCAGATTTACTTCTTGAGGGTGGTAGCTGGCCAGGCGAACATTTGAAAAATGCCCTACCACCATATAACGAATGCCGTCGTAAGACAACAGCCGGGACCGACGACTTAAGGTGCCCTACGAAGCACGGAAGCATTAGTAGTATTGTCACTAGCGGTCACCCATCCAAGTCTTAGTGCCTTCCATGTTTTCTGCGGCGGACGTTGCTTTACATAACTCTATCGATCGATAATCGATTACGAACGGCTAAGCAAACTTCGCCACAAGCGCTTCAAAAATAAATGTCGTTATATAAATAAACCAGAACCTTGAATGACCAAAGCGAAGTTTTCTGTGTCAATTCGGGAATCTCTGCATTTGTACATTTTGTCAAAGATGACTATCTAATCGCTAGTTTCATATACATACATGGAGTAGCCAAAAAGTAGAATTTGGTTAAGCGTAATTTTTTTTTACGGAATTTATGTATCGAACTAAGTGTATCTAATGCGAACAATAAGTAATAGTGCTAAGTCCTTTTCAGTATTACCACTATCTTTTGATGTGCCTAATTTCATCACAATCGGTTCAGTTTTTAACGTGTCAAGAATTTTCATAAATAAATAGGTACAGACCACATTTTATTCTTAGGAAATTAACTGTCATCTCACAGAACAATTTACTTTATCCACTCAATGAAATTTGATGATATCGCGCCTCCTCAAACTACGTGAAAAAGTATTCAGTACATATTCGCCTCCGGGCCATATGTGCCCGTGTGTGCTTAAATTAGGCTTAAATATTAAGGTGAAAATAGAAGCTTGTACTAAGTATTAGTAAGGACGTTACAAAAGAAGGGAGTCCTTACTGTGTTCTAGAAACAAATCTCTGTAGAAGTATCCCCGGCGAGCCAAATACACGGTCTCTCGATACATGTTGGAGCACATGATCTCCATGTGCATCCTGTCTGCTTCTTCAGATACGATGTAACACCGTTGCGTCAGCGCCAATAACATTATATACAGATACCTTTGGAATAAAAAAGTATTGACGCAGTTTTAATTCTCAGTTTATTCATTCTTACTTTTTTATAATGACATAATTAAGAAGTTGGTTTTTTCAACTGTTGTAGTCAAGCTTTTGACCACTTCTCTATTATAGTAATGTGGTGATAAGGTCAAAGATATGGCTAAGTCAACAAGCTAGGCCTTAAGTGGCAAATACTTAGATCAGCGCAACCAAAACACAGCTATACGTTTGTTGTCAGCGAATTCTAGGTTAAGCCTGTAAACACCTTCGACCACATCATCACTTACCATCAGGTGAGATTGTGGTCAAAGTCTTACATATCTGAAAAAAAAGCCAGACGAGGCTCGCCACTTGCCTCATCCCCATGTAGGATATGTGACATTATCAAAAATACAAATTCTTTACCACAGCAAAAGCCTCGACGCTAAAGCCTATGATAACATTCGTTAGCTTATACTTAACACAAAATAATCCTTTGTTAATTCATCTTTATGTAACTACTAGCTAAATTGTTACAAAACTAGCTTCATGATAAGCGATATGAAAACGCATTGAGGCGGAGGTTTTATCATGGCTGCCGTACAGTACCTGTAAATGCCTATGTATTATGCATATCTCCAAGTTTTACCATTTGTATATGGATGGTCACGAAGTAAAGGCCGCTGGCGATAAAACCTCCTTATATCTAGTGTAATAGGTGTTCCCTTCATTATTCAGAGTCGCTAAGGTTGGCCATGATTATGTTTATAACTCTGGTTTGCCAGTTATCCATCAAATGACGTATTTAAAATTATATAAAACGTTTTGTATGGAATTCTTATTTTCACGTTTACATATAAAACAAATTATAAAACGCCAAACTGGTAATCCAGAAGCATATTGGGCTCAAGGCCATGCATGCTAAATTTCAACGAGTTTGAAGACTTGATACTTATAAAATGTGTCAAAATTACGTTTCTATGAAAAGCGCAATCATTGCACTTTCCTTAATATAAAAATAATAATATATTATATATATATAATATATATATATATATATATAACATAAATTATATATATAATATATATATATATTATATCTATAATACATTATACTGTTCTCACAACTGCTCCAACTATAATTTCATACTCACTGGTGGCTTAGTGCATAAGCAACAGATGGCATTTTTAATACTCTATCTTTACAATAAATATCAGGTTGGCAAAGTTTAATCTCATCTTTTTTTATTGGTAAAGGCTGACCAGGTACTCTCGCTAAGCATACATCTGTGAAAAAATAAAAATATAGGTATTCAATACAGGCCCATTTGAATACAACTGAAATCTGCCGGCATCGGCAATCTATATAGATTTCAGCCAACTAAGTGACTTTCTGATCTAAACATTAAAATATTGATCAGGAATAGAGGTAAAAAGTACATATATAGTGATTGTTAAATTGAATAAAAATTTGGGGCAGATCAGGTTCTGATCAAGTCTTTAGGGTCTGATGACAGGTCTAAGACATAATCTATAGACACCTATATATAAGATAAACGTAACGCCAGCCACAAACAGAACTCCGAGTCCCTTATAAGCTAATGCTAATGCTAATAACGCTGGTATAAATAAGGCATATTAAGCTATAGAGAGCACTGCAGCTAGATTACAAGTTATTATTAAATTATTATTTATTGTTAATTAGATTTACATCCCCTAAAAAACCATCAACACATGTTTTTTTTGCTCAAATCATACTTTGACCTTGGGTCAGAGGTTTGTTTTATAATATTGTCATAATTTCATCCTCATTAGCAGGAACCTGCTCACTGTTCAACATTTCAACGATTCATATCCATCTGCACTGCCCCCTTTGACTCTCCAGATGTGGTTGGTCCACCATTTATCGTAGTAATTAATTTGAGTGAAATAATATATGAATCGAAACACATAAAAACACTTTTGAGGCAAAACTCTATGCTGATTCCTAACCATAGCATCTATCATTCTATTACCTGAGTCTGACATCAGATAGTAGTCTATAGATATTACGAGAGCGACATATTTTTCTCGTGGAAGAGTTATATTATCCATTTGTTCAATAAAATCGTTTATTTTAATGTCTGAACTAATCCATTTCTTTATGACATTTCTTTTAATTGTCCCAATCGAGTACACAAGTGGTTCGTCGGTTTTGAACAATCTGCTGACTGAAATCGAAAACTATTGATAAAATTCCATAAGTACATACTACTAAGGTAGTAGGCAATTAGTGTTTTACCTGTAATATAAAATGATTTTAAAATTGTATTAAAAGTACCATTTTATACTTTGTTTTGTGTTATTTAGTGCAAATAACACTGAACATAAAATGTACGCGAGAATTTAAAAATAAAGTGAGATTACTGTTATTTATTAATTGTTTATTAGTATTATTGTCTAATTTAATACGTGGTATAGAGTGAATGTAATTAAGATGATCTTCATCTCAAAATTCTAACTTCAAAATGCGCATCGTATTGAAAGGAAAATGTCAAAATAGTCTCCATTAGCATTCTAGTGTGACAATACGGCCCCGATTAGCCAGCTAATATTTATGGTAAGTACTTTTGCTTCTAAAAACGGTTTTTATCTAGCGTTTTTTCACTTTTGATTGAAATCCCCTCGTACCTTCTATTCAGTGTTGTTTGCAATGACCAAAAACAGATAAATAAAATAATAAAACTATATTCAAATTAAAAATACAAATAATTTATTTGCTGTGGAGGTGACGGGGCCGTGGTGTTCAGAGGCCAATAAGTTTGTGAGCTAGGACAAGAGACCGGCGCGGCGCGGCGGTCAGGAGAATACCTTGTACAACGGATTTCCCTCGCAATACAGCGGGGAAATGCGGCTAGCCTAATGGGCACGTTTGGGCGAGGGAATAATATTGAGACGTAATCTTTTATTTAGATTTAATGTAATTTAATTGACGAAATGATTTTTTTACTTTGTGACCATAAAAAAACATTGTATGTAACAGTTTTGTTTTACAATTTATTTTTAATAATTTATTTCTTTGGGAAATAGGTACTTGTGCTATAGGGTCTCACTATTCCGAAGTACAGGTTAAGTATGACTGTTATTTTTTCACATACCTATTAAAGAAATTGAATTAAATAATAAAGGGACAGTTGATTATATTATTTTAGTCTGAATTTTTTTTTTGTGTTTTTTACGTATTTAGTTAGAGTGAGGTAATTTCAAGAGTAGGTTTACGCAGTGAAGTGCGTGAGTAGGTTTGTATATAGGTGTGAAAGTATATAATTATGTGTTAAGGTGTATGTATGTGGGATGGAATATTTATGTCTGTGAGTGTGAGTTGATGATTGTTTTTGTATAAGTTTATGCTAGGAAACAATTTCTAGTGGTTTTTCAACGTCCCCAAAGCTTAGTTTCAATAGCAATTCATAATGACAAAAAATTTAAGGTATATATTATGTGTAAAGATTTATTTATAAAATTGTAGAGATGGCTAGATTGCTTGGCACTGTCGCGATGCAAACTTGGACTGAGCAGAACACTTTAGGTTTTAGGGACGAGGGTACTCAACCTCGCCATCGTTTGCTGAGGTCTTGTGGTCTTGCTTTGGGGTTGTACTCAAGAAAAGACAGTGTTTAGGATGTAGAGTTTACTGACGGATAATAGTGCGGAGTATTGTGTAAGTATATATGTAAAGAAGCGATAAGGCTTGAAATACATATAAAGTACAAAACCTGTTATGTATGTAAAAAGAGGTATTAGACAGAATCTCAATTATTATATTTATATATTTTCTTATTTATTTTTGAATTTAAGTTATCAGATATTTTGTATTTTATATTTTTATTTTTTGTTTTGCTATTGTCAGTTACGTATAACTTATTGTATATTGTTAGTTTTGTTTGTATTATGTAATGTGTTTAATTTCAAAAGCATTTTGATGTGTAATTTATATACTCGTATTATATATATTCATAAAGGGCTGTTGTCAAAAACAACCTCCGTGACGTCACAAAGCCGGCTCCAACGGAAGACCAGCGCTAGTTTTACACTAGCATATGCTGAGTTGGAGACCGTTTTACGACATGTAGCGAATACCTTATTAATATTCTATTTATAAAATATTTTGTACTTGTTTCTTTGCTACTGTTGTAAATAAATTATTTCATTTCATTTCAAATACCTACATCACTTTCAGGAGATATCGTTGCGTTCTTTCGAGTTCCAATAACTTTGTCATATTAGCTCCTTCCCTGACTGGTATACAATAATTTTGAATTGATGGTGTTAAAGAAATATACATTTGGTTGATTCATTCAAATTGTGCATCATAGCGTAAAGTTTTAAAATATCCAGATTAATTCACGTACCCTGCTCGTCACTAGTTCTATGTGAGAATGGCAGGACCAACATTAATTAATCATGGTTCCTAGGTATTTTGTGATTTGTACTTTATAAATACTAGGAAAATCACAAGAATCGTTTGTTTGGTTGCAATTGTGTAATTTTAGGATATAATCCGGGTTAGTTAGGGTATTATTATACATAGTAAAGGTCATAAAGTTGGTTTAAGATACATTTAGTATAAGTAAATTTAGGGTAAGCCATTAGATAGGTACATTAGAGAATCCCTCATCGGTTTTTATTTTAACATCATGCCACGAAGTTCATGCAAAGACCCAGTATCATCAG
This sequence comes from Plagodis dolabraria, assembly GCA_963854805.1. Taxonomy (NCBI): domain Eukaryota; kingdom Metazoa; phylum Arthropoda; class Insecta; order Lepidoptera; family Geometridae; genus Plagodis; species Plagodis dolabraria. The sequence goes on along the minus strand of OY978447.1, from coordinate 15,920,841 downwards.
TACAACAAAATATATTGGCATAATGGTTTATTTTTAAGTTACATATGTTGATATGATACAAATGCTCCCTTGTGCGCCATAACTAATAGCCTCGTAACCACCAACGAAGTCGCCAATCTTAATACTTTATTAACGTTCACATAAGAAGTCATATCAGAAAGACTAGCGGCATTCCTCTTACCTACCTCTATATTTTCCAGCTTAGTTTTAAGACAATCTACGGACTTAGTGTCGAAAGCTTTCTTGAAGTTAAGGAATGCCGCTAGACACTTTTTCCGCTATCAACTTATTTAATAACAAAAATAAAAAACCTATTTTTTTTTAAACTGAAGTCAAGATTTCTTTTTGTAATCAAGTTGACCAAGCGTTTTGGCGACTGTGAAATTAGAAACGATTCTATTGAAAAAAGTTACTAATCTGAATTAAGAGTTATAGCATTTACATGAAAGGTCTCGGTCACATTATGCAGTTGCACATAGCGTTGGTAAGTATGCCAAATTTAAACGTAGAAGAAAGTTTGCCCTTATGTAGCATTCGCTCGGGACTTCCTGCGACTGTGACCAACGAAATGATTATTGGATTCGAAGCCAAGTTGGTTTTATTGCTGAAGAAACGGAGGTTTCGGACAATTCCGCATGAAAATAGTATCCACGCGTTGTATTTGGTTCCTAAAGTCTACTTTAGGAAATATGATCTATCATATGAAATATAATCTGCATATTATTTCACTAGTTAATCATACTTTCAACCAGTAAACATTGAAACCATAACAACTATTAGATACTACTTGACAGTTGATTGAATGTAGGTACACAATGATGGTTCGTGATGGATAACCTGGCGTTTTCATCTATGAAATGTTATATATCCATAAATAATGAAATCGTCAAAACGATTTCTTCCAAAAAGACACCATCATTATGAACTCCCCAATTTATTTACTTAATCAGAAATAAAATAGCTTTGATACACTCTATCGGGAGATTCCAATTTCAACTTACATTGAAATGCCATATTTTGTGGTCCGTATGGATAATTTTCGTAAACGTAATGTGAACTTATATCTTCTGCCTTATGAATTAAGTATTTTACTTGACTTACATCTTCTTTACTTAATATATGACCATAATCTAATAATGTTCTTTTCAATACACCTGAAACAAAAGAGGTTTTTCTTAAATTTACATTGAAAGTACCTGTCTAGCAACTAGGCGATAATTAATAGGAATACTTATTTTAAATCAAATATACAATATGATCCATCCATATGTCATCTCGCCGGTCAGCATAAAATTAACCCGTTTGAATCACAAATAAAAACAACGATATAAATTCATTAATAAATGGATGAATCCATACATGACCACGCTCATGGTTTGCATTAATAGTTACTACCTACTAGTCGAAGCAGCCGGCTGCATCATTTTTGTCTTTTTATATGCTGTATTTTCGTTGTAATAAGGATAGAAAGCACCCTTATGGTCTGGATTTAATTACCGGGACATAGGATTGTAATTTGGGATTTTGGTACAAGGTGTTCTTAGTAACAATACGAAGTAAGTATATAAGTATAGGTACAATGTAATTAATGTTACACTTTAAGGGAAAGTGTATATTCGTCATCTTTTAAATACCAAGTGTTCAAAGTCAGTTAAAATTTGCATAAAAAAGTACATTTGCATTGAAACCGCTATAAAGACACTAACCTAAAACATCTGGGTACTTATAATAATACAAGAAGGCCCACCTTTCATCAAAAAAGATCCTAATGTCAAATTAGGTTCTGTGTCATTCAACATTTCTGCAAAGTAATCGACCACCCTTCTCAGACTTTCTGCATAGTAAGAAAAGTCGTCCATCGTCGGCTGCACTCCATCCACAGTCAAATATTTTTCAGGAAACATGTTTCCTCTGTAACTTCTATCATGTGAATAAATTTCAACATAATCTTTTATACTAGTTTCACTTATGACAATGATAAATTGAACACACGCAGCCGCGAATATAATTTTACAAAACATTGTAAACGTCGTTTGAGTCCCGTATTTGTAAGCGTTGAAATGTTTGGATAGAAATTCATGCGATGATAATTGATTTATTCGATTATGTTACTGTAATTACTTTACCATGTTGCTTATAAAAAATATTAGGTCAGCATCAGTTGATAAATTAAAAGTACCACTTATCAGGTATTGTGTTTTAATAAATAAATAATGGCTCTTACGTACCTATGTGGTCCTTAATAATTACTAATGTATGACCCATATTCTGGTTAGTGTTAATACCATTTGAGGCATGACATTAATCATGCATGACATCAGAAACACCACGTATTCGTACCCATAATACTATACTTTTGAACCTATATAGAATCACGTACGCACCAGAATAAGAAGCAGCAAGAAGGTCGGTACTTTTGAAGCGCTCGTAGCGAAGTTTGTTAAGCTAAGCTAAGCAACGTCCGCCTCGGTCATGACTTGGATGGGTGACCGCAGGTGACATTACTACTGAGCGCTTCCGTGCTTCGGAGGGCACGTTAAGCCGTAGGTAGGCACTTAACGGTGTGTTCCGGCAGCTGTCCGTGAGAGCCAGTAATTCTAGGTTAGCCTGAACAACATCTTCGACCACATCATCACTTACCATCAGGTGAGATAGTGGTCAAAGGCTAACCTATCAGGCATAAAAAAAAAACTTTATACATCTGTTAAAGATATCACTACGATGTGCATCACTGACACTATACAGATTGGTACTAATGACGTAGTTCAGAGGATTATAATATATAGGCTGGTGCTTTATATAAATTATTAGTCTTACAGCGACGTCATAACTATATCAACATTTTGTCCTTTAAGAGTTTAAAAGACGGTAGTTTGTTTGCCTGTCAATGACGTCGTTAAAACGTGATGATTTTAACGATGATTTTAAGAAACTTGTAGATTTTATAAGGTCCTTTTACCACAATAAAATTCCACCTGATGGCAATTGATGATGTGATCGAAGATAATAAACAAGCTTTACATTCAATGGGAAGCTGCAGGAATAAACTAATAGTGAATAAGCTTGTCCATGGTAAATATTATTATAACAGTGTAAATGAATTTTTAAATGACAAGCACTTTGAGTTGCTATAAATTTAATTATTACCATATCTATGATGTACATGCATATTATGTTACTGTTTATTTTGTTACTTTATATAAATATTTGATTTGTTTCGTTTATGTGGGTGAGTGTGATCGATATCTTACTACATCAATTTGTACGCCTACGCATACAAAACATGTGGAAACCGCTTTAAATTTAAGATCTACATGTACATCTTTATATGATTCCATACATGTTTTCCAAATATATATCACTTTATTTTTATCTTTGGCTATAGATTTTATATCTAAGGATGGCAGTGAGTCAATTTATACTACCAGAGCGATCCCCGAGACGCCTAAAATGGGGATTATGGCACCCTCCTCCCGTAATGGCTGTGTCAGCAGTAGAAAATCCTGCTGATACAGTATATTGCCAGAAACAAAATTCTCAAGGAGGGTTGATGTCAGGAAACCTAAGCCGAAATTTTTTAAATTATGCTTTTGTTGTTAAAGATGGCATAATTATGGTAGACTGACATTACATTTCGGATATAAATAAGAAGACAATATACTGAAAATACTCTAATACCATTAAATGAACCCAGGCTAATCAAGTCCGCGGCGACCCTAGCACTTCCTGGATGATAGACCAATGGCAATAAGGCATCGCTGTATTCAATATTAAATAACCTAGGTATCGCCTCGGTTATTTGCCTATAAATGAGGTTTCCCGGACATCTGGCGTTGGTCGTGTTGATATACTCGTAGGTAGTAGGAAACCCAAGGTGCCTTATCACATTATGCCTAAAACTAAACAAGAGGTGGCATATTGTGATTTAGGTCCATTGAGTCTTAGATCATTTGCATAATAGACCTAGTGAGATTTAGGTATATTGTGTTTTAGTTCAAGAGCGAGGTACAACTTTATAGTCTAGCTACATTCCGCGGTTTCAACCGCATGATAAAAATCAAAAGAAAATAAGTAATGGGATTTAAAAATGAGTTTGTTTTATATGTGTATATCTACCCCACAATACTGGTCACCATCGGCAAGTTGAAATAAAATCACCACGAACTAATAAGGTACGATTTGTGTTTATTATTATTTTATTATTTTATTTATTTTTTTTTTTTTTTTTTTTTTTTTTTTTTTTACGATTGTGTTCTAGCATCGCAGATCGTGCTCGTATTCTCGCTGTTTCTGTGTGGGAATCCGGTCTTTGGTTACAGGCCATTCCTTCTTACAAAACTGGTAGCCTTATAGATCCATCCGCTTTTCGTCTAGCTATTAGCTTACGCTTGGGTGCAAGGTGTTGTGTTGCACATCACTGCCAGTGTGGTACTGCAGTTGATCAACTCGGTCACCATGGCCTCTCCTGCTCTCGAAGTGCTGGTCGAATTTCCCGCCACGCCAGCCTTAACGATATCATTCGCCGGGCTTTTACCAGCGCCAATGTTCCAGCTATTCTCGAACCGAATGGTCTGATGCGTGACGATGGTAAAAGACCTGACGGCATGACTCTGGTTCCGTGGAAGTTAGGACGGCCCTTAGTGTGGGACGCTACGTGCGTGGACACTTTAGCGCCGTCACATCTTTCTGAAACCAACGTGAGGGCTGGCGCTGCGGCTACTTCGGCGGAGCAACTCAAGCGGCGCAAATATGCTAACCTCGGTATGGGTTACATATTTGAGCCGTTTGGTGTAGAGACGTTGGGTCCGTGGGGACCGGGAGCTCATCGTATTTTCCAAAACCTATCTGAGCGCTTGGTCGATGCGACGCGTGATCAAAATGCTGGCACATATTTGGCTCAACGAATAAGCATTGCAATTCAACGGGGCAATGCTGCCAGCATGCTGGGCACGCTGCCAACTGGGAGTGGGCTGGAGCATTTGGACTGCCTATGAGTCTGCTATGACTTATAGGTGTCTAAATGCTTTTATTGTAGTAGCTGTAGTGTTGTATATAGTTCATAGTATTTTGTTTAATAAAGGCATACCGCCGGTAAAAAAAAAAAGGTACGATTGTAGATTGTACAAAGAGTGCATAAAACAAGTAATTTTAAATCAGAAGTTTAATATATTATTCATATGATATAACTAAGTGATGACTGATACATGTATAAGTCGAGGCTAGGTTTTTATACACGAGTTATCCATATTTTCACTTCGATTGCAAGGAAAATTGAAAAAAAAATTATTGTAAGTAATTTCACATTAACCAAAATTAAAACTGATATTTGAACAATATTCTATTTTCAATGTAATTTATTCGACAATATGTGTGGTCTTTAATGATACCTCCAATCAATGGGCATTTTTTAAGACCCAGGCCCATTTTCCACGTGATATATATATATCAAACTTAACATCTTTTAACATTTTGATATAAAAGGCGGATGCTGACGTCCATGGCGGGAAATTAAAATTTAATTTCGTGTTTTTGTTTTGTTGCTGGTTAGTCTAACCATTCACGTAAACAAACTACTAGGATGCTAGCGGATCTCGCAAATGATCACGTAATACGCGAGATTCTGAGAGTATAATTTGATACTATTATCGACCAAGGTAATTTATAATAAAAACTCCTGCAATATCACTTAAACACTTGGTTTATTCTTCAATTCACAGTTTATGGGGGAAAACCCCCGAAATGGCCCCCGTCCACCCCCTATAGCCATTTCAGTCCTCGCCTAGCCGAACACTCTGCACAATCTCACTCTGTTCCTTTCTGGTCATATTCCATAATCTCTTTGGCGCGTGTGCACGTATGTCGTCTTCAGGTATAGATACTGTTCCAGATGCTGATGTCATCTTCCATCATCATGACGTACACCGACTGCGGTGTTCACTGTTAGTGCTAGTTAGCATTGACAATCACTGTTTTCTCTTCTTAGGTTGATGTCGGCGGCTAGCATTATAGTCTGCCCTTTTGCAATCTTCTTGTGGCGGCCATCATGGCGATACCACCATGGCACCACTTAGTCCTTCCGTAGTCAACTGCGCTTCTTTTAAAAGATACATTTGAAATAAATTAATACATGTTATATTTAATAAAATAAGTAACCTAACAATACAATATGTAAAATATTTTCTTATTTATTGAAATTATTACATTTGTTAGTACGGACAAAGAAAATATTCAATGTTTTGACTGTTTTAGGGGGAGGTTATTTATGGAATCACGTGCATTGGTGTTCAACAACTATCAAGATCATACCAGTAATATTATTTTAAACATGCGAATACCCTAATCATGTAATATAATTACGAAACTTAGTAACAAACATTTTGAATTTCCTACCTTAGGCGTGAGTTTCTGCTTTAAAGGCGTTTTAGTCCGCTTACACCGGTCATAAACAAGAACTGTACGAGCATAAATAAAAATATGTTTAGTCCACAGCTAGACTGACAGATAGTAGAGTTGTATCCCCCTTGTGGTACGGAAACATGAAAAGGTAGGTAGTATAGCTTGTGATATGATGGACTCTCAGTTTGCTGGATTGTATAGACGGGCTTGGCAGGCGTCTTGGGGATTGCAGTTTAAAATATCAGTTCCTCAGAAGGCGCTGCTGGTACCGCGCCGCACCTTCTGGTATTGTACCTTTAGTCGTCTCTTACGACACCCACAGGTAGCAATGTAAGTACCTAATAATAAAATTCGTAATGTCTGAAACATATATATAATTAATTATATGAATCTCTCTAGAACAATTTGGAATTGAAATGCACCAAATGAATTACCAACGAATGAATTGCTCTTTGGGGCCTTTTTTGTTCTTTCAATGATATTCTTTTTTTCTGTCCATTGTTGTATGATAAGGATCGGTTCCAACCGTGTCGAAAGCGATTTATGAAACTGAAAACCAACAGTGCGCTAGCTTTCTCTGCTACGTTACCAAAATATCGACAATCAAATCATTTAAAAAAAACTTAATTTTGTGGCTCTATTTGTTAAACACGTATTGAATGTATAATATATCTTGTTCTTTGAGTTAAACTACCAGAATATCATTAAATGTGTGAATTTGGAATGATAAGTATAAAAAAAGCTTTAGGGCCCGTTTCAGAATGTCCTAATAAAGTATCGAGTTGCTATGCAACCCATAAAATAACTGAATGATAAACATGACAGCTAACATGCAGCGCGTTTCAAGCTTTAACCGATGGATAGGCTAAATCGATGACTGTGAAACGCAAAGATAGATATGTTCTGGTTAGTATAACCGGAACTTACTCAATATTCTGAAACAGGCCCTAATTCTTGTATATTGGGCCATATATTATGTAGGTTTTAACTCAGTGACCCTACGGTAAAATGGAAACTTAATGTTTATGTTCTGTTATTAGGAACAATATGATTAATTCGGAATGTGGCTATTCATAATAAATTTATCTCAATTGATAGAGCATGGCCCGGTACAGGGCGGATCTGTTACGAGTTTGAATCCAATCATGGTTTTGATTTTATAACTGGGTGCCTACTTACAGACATCATCATCATCATTGGACGTTCACTGCTGAACGATAGCCTCCCCAATAGAACGGCTATTACCCGTTTATAATAGTTTTTCCCGGCTACCCGCAACTTTCACGATGTCGTCAGTCCACCTAAAGCCTAGTTACATACGCTAAATGATTTTTTGTTAGCATCATAACCTAGAGTTAGATATAGATGACGGCAGAAAGAAACAAACCCAACAGTTCTGAACATTTTATTAGTGATTATAATTAAAACAAATACATAACTAATGTCGAACGGAATACGAACTTACTTTTACATTCAAACATCATAATTATATTTAGTTAACAAGGTCACCACTGTCATCGCTCAAATATTTTGACTGACGGAGACCTAAATCTTTTAATATGTACCTAACACGATCACGAGCAAAGGTACACGGATAGACGTGGAATTATAAATATGCTCCTATTTTAAATAATGAAATGGTCATTTATTCATGTTTTAAACATTCATATACTAAGTCTAATTACAATTTTCCATTAAAATCACGTGTTTTTCATAAAATGAGCAGCGTGTCTTATTCCATGCGCTAGCACACAAATAACTAGCGCCATCTGATGATGTTGACATTCTTCTACCATCTGCATTGCTCTTAAATTTTTCATTCTCTTTAGTTCCTGCTTATTTGTGGCCATAGCCAAGTATAAGCGAGTTCGATTCATCTCGAAGTTTTTGTTCTCTACCATACAGCCGTCTTCGTCGACCCAGCTGGCAGATTTTTGAAACCAACTACGCCGGTGAAATTCTTCGAAGCCGAGCATGGAGCATAGAGCGACTGTACAGAAAATATATTACGTGTATTTGTGCCCCGTGCGGTGCTGGGCTAGAATTGCTGCCCTGCCCATCGCCCGATTTAAACATTCCAGACTTCTTTAAGAATAATGCTCAGAACAAATTGCAAGAAATCAAAAGATCCGATCATCATGCCTGTTTGTTTGTAAATCTATAAGTCCCTAAATATAGCAAATGTCTTATAATACATGGAAACTGGCACCATGCCAGCCTACAGAAGTCCAGATTGATACTGTAAATTTGTCGACAACAGATGAAGATTGTCTAAAAAAATTTATTGATACATTTCTTCTACTTTGCAATCTATTTAAGGACATATACCCGCCAGCCAAAGTGTGAACTTTAATATAAACTCAACTTGTTATTAAAAAAAAACTCGCATGTCACTCACACTCAATATAGGGTATTATTAGACCTATCGTTTCTGGCTTAAATCCTTTTTCTTTTGGACTATAATTAAAGTTTTTATTATATAGCGTTTAGTATATAGTATCGTTTTTAGGAGTTTGAGCCAGTTATTCGTAGCTCCAGATTTATTTAAAAAGTATAGTACACATGTATAAATAACTTGTCATTATAGAAAGTTCATTATATTCCACATGTTTGTGGTGCAATAGAAATATTAAAAACATGCTTATTTTTCTTGAAAGAGATGCTTAAAGTTGGGTCTTTCTTTTATCTAAAATCACGAGTTTTTGAGCTAGTGTAATTTCAAAACTGTATAATTTAATGAAAATCTGATGCACCACAAACCTTGATATTAGGGTATTGATTACGTAAGTAAAAAATCATTGAGTTTTATTCGCTATTATTAAAATGAGATTAGAGTTGCGTTTTGTATGGGGGCGTTCGTCTAAAATATACCCTTAAAGGAATATAGGTTGCAAAGTAAGGTGCCAATAATGCTCTGGATAGTAAAACGACTGTGTTAGTATCACCAGTTCTATGTATCTACTTATACCTACCCAAAGTCTTGCTTATCAATCCATCGGATATTTTTAATGGATTACAAAATAAAACTGATTAACTATTGAATTTGAGCTTTTTAACCAACTTCAAAAAAGGAGGAGGTTCTCAATTCGTCTGTATTTTTTATGTTTGTTAAGTCATTTTGCGAATGCCTGTATGGCTAGCTACCACCCTACAGTAGAACATCTGTCATCACATCAGGCACCTAATGGTGTGTTCCGGCAGCTGTCCTTGAGAGACAGTAATTATAGGTTAGCCTGAACAACATCTTCGCTTACCATAAGGTAAGATAGTAGTAAATGGCTAGCCTATTTAACAGATGAAGCTACAGCTCAGCTAGATTATTGGAGTATATCTTTATCATGATTTCCTATGGTACCTGATACAAATACGGCCTACCTTACCTAGTTCAACATTTTCAACTTACATTCAAATTAACTATATTTCATGTTAGCATTTAAACAAAATAATAACTTTGCGTACATATTTTAACTAGACTTAGGTTGCTTATTATGCCTTATAATTGTTTCCAGTTTTTCGTAAAACCATGATAACATTATGAATGCACTCTAAATGCATTTACGTACACTTATATCACGGTAATGTATAGATAACATTACCGTGCTTATATCTTCTTTATATATAAAAATTACGTGTCACGTTGTTTGTCCGCGATGGACTCCTAAACTACTAAACCAATTTTAAGGTAATAAGAAATACAAATCTGATGGGAAAAAAAGTATTATTTTTTCAAATTTTTGCGCATTTTTTAAAAACAAAAACACCAAAAAACATGTTTATAAAAATGTCCTTTGCCTTTACCTGGCTGCGATTTTGGAGGTAATTCCTCAGTTAGTCTAATAGGCATGGAAAATATTAATAGCCTACTTTAATACACACAGTTCTGGCTATCTCTAATCAAAATTTTATCGAAATCAGTTCAGAAATTGAGGTGTGAAAAAAGTGACAAGCAGTAAACTGACAAGGCGTACTCATTTCGGCATATAAAAATTTGTAGAGATTAATAAATAGCTCACGTACTATGTTCCATAAACAGATCCCTGTAGAAGAATCCCCTCCGAGCCAAGTACACAGCTTCTCTGTACATGTTGGCACACAGGATCTCCATGTGCGTCCGGTCCGCCTCTTCGGATATGACAAAACAACGCCTTGTTAATGACATAACCATTATGTAGAGATATCTGTAAGCAAAATACTCTTTTCATCCCACCATCTCGGAAAGAGTATTTTTAATCTTCAATATCTGAGTGGAAAAGCCGTTTTTATTCTCTAGAGGATAAAGTAAATTGAATTTAGAACATCGTGTGCACTAAGTTTGTGAATTAAAAAAAACATTAAACCTATTTACTGCTACCTCTATGGTGCCGAATATATCATAGAACTTTTTTTTAATTTGTTAAAACTCAGATTCGGAACCTTCTTGGTGTTTTTTTTCATTTAGTCATTTCCTCGCTGAGGTGGAATGAAAAGTTACGTGTTGCACTCGAGTGCTAAGATTTTTCACCTCGTGCTCTTTTGATTCCCTCGCTAACGCTCAGGATTCTAATTTTGAATCACTCGCTGCGCTCGTGATTCAATTTTAAAATCCTTCGCTTGCTCGGTCATCAAAATTGAACACGCGGTTAAAAAGCAACTTTGCACTCTTGTATAACAAATAACTATTTCAACACCCTTGCTCTTAAAGTGAGCTTTATTATATCGTTCTTAGGGCCATACACCGAACTATAACATAATAATATTACACATAATAATATTATACACTATTGCGTAATAGAATTATCCCTACAAAGTTAAGTTAGTACCTAACTGCAAATTATATGCGAGTAAACAGAGCATTTTCAATTTAACCGGGTAATACAGATTTGTAACAACAAAGAGGTTTAAAGCTTAGTATATGTAATCAAAACAATACATTTGCCGCGCGCAAAAAAAAAACTTGCGCGCTATTTTCCATAATTTTCGTATGTGGTTTATTTGTGCAATATAAAAATAATTATCAAAATCGGTTCACCCAGTCAAACATTCTGAGGTAACAAACATAAAAAAAAGATGAAATGAGAACCTCCCCTTTTTTTTGAAGTCGGCTCAGAATGGTTTGTTAAATTTTTTTATCGAATTTTAAAAATAAAAATACTGTAGTAGTGTATATATAATTTTCATTATATTATGATTATAAGCAATATCGCATGCTAAGCAATAAAATTATCAGATTTTTTTGTGACAAAAACCTTTAATGACTCTCCTCGGGGTCAGAGCCTCTCGCCTTTAAATGACCCCGGTTCACAGATTAATAATGAAGATAATTATATTAAAATAATAAAGAAAATTAAAATAATAATAAATACTTTGAAGATTTATTATATTATAATCGAAATGCTCTTGGCCTCACTTGCACCCAAAGCACGGAAGCGTCACCGGTCACCCATCCATGCGAACGACTAGGCAAACACTTTCGAGAGCTTGCAATACATATTTTTACGAAATGGTCTAGATTCTACAGAAACGACCGACGGATAGTATTAATAATGGACAGGGAATTTATTTATATATCTCCCGTGTGTTACTGGGCTAGAATTACGGCCCTCTATATCATCCCGTGGGTGTCGTAAGAAGCGACTAAGGGAAAAATACCGAGCCAGCAACGCCTTCTAAAGAAATATTATCTTGCACTGCGATCCCCTGGCCGCCTGCCATCGTGAGGATTATGGCAAAAAGCCTATTAATAGGGGAGGCTGTGTTCAGGAGTGGACGATCCGGCTGAAACAGTGACCACAATACTTACCTATTTAAATCATTCAATTAATGTTATACGAGTACTTACTGGTGACTCAAGGCATAAGCAATAGTCGGCATTTTGAAAGTTCTATCCTTACAAAAATTATCTATCCGACACAGTTTCAGGTCGTCATTTTTTCGCAGTGGTAATGGATGCGTTGATATTCTTGATATGCATAAATCTACGGAAATCAATTTATCATTTTAGTATTATATGCAAATCAATGGATAGCTGCAAATAGGACAAGAACGAAGACAAGAATAAAGAAAGAAGGCGGAATTCATTTACAAACAAAACAAAGTCGAAATAAGACAAACCAATCCATATACACTCTTTTCCAAAAAAACGGGCACCTAGGTATAAGGAAATTTAGGTTCTAAGGTCGATTTTAGTTAATTAAATGAAATTTATTTCTTTGACGTAGTCTGTATACTAATTATCGTGTAAAGTAATGCGCGTTAAGTGAATTCGAGCAATTAAAAGAAAAAAACGGTCAAATGCGAGCCACGCACAATGTAGGGTTCCGTAGAAGCCCGTTATAATAATATAGAACGATTATGTAGTTCTTTATTCTCCTCCACTTTCTTCCTGCTAAATCTAAGAAAAAGAGTACGGTTGCCGCCAAGTTATTATTACAATTTGTAATTCGAAAATTAAACAAAATTCGTTTGTGAATTCTTTAGGTAGATACTCGAATGAAAACGTAACGATAGCGCGATACAGAATCCGTTGGTACATTGTAAGAATTTGAATGTCATTTAATTTATTTGCTGTAGCATAAATAATTATCAGTACTAATATTATAAATGCGAAAGTAACTCTGTCTGTCTGTCTGTTACGCTTTCACGCCAAAACTACTGGACCGATTTGAATGAAATATGGTATGGAGATAGTTTGAGACCCGGGAAAAAAATATAGGATAGTTTTTATCCGACTGCGCAAAAAGAGGTTAATGTTTTCGCGCGATAACCGACATACGCGCGGGCGGAACCGCGCCCGGAAAGCTAGTTCTATTATAAAACAGTTGATATTATATATGGAAGAAAAATAAAAAGTATACACCGGTATATACAAGTAAGCTTATAAATGGGCTATTTTACTATAGAACTAGTCTGGCCATATATACTGTAACATAAAACCTTTTCAGCTTTAGGATTATTTAGAATTTGGAACGCGTTTATTACTTTTAAATTTTCTTTCGATTTCGCGCCACTTCATATTCGAGTATTAATTCGCTTTCATTATCAAATAACAATATGAAAAGAGGTGTTAAAGAAAATAGGATAGCAGTATTCGCCTTGTGCAAAGTAGGTATTGAGCCGTCGCGTCGGTCATATTCCAGACACTTCAAAAGCTTGGTATCAGCCGTAGGTATGTTCGTTTATCGTAATATCAATAGATACACAACACTTCCTCTGTCGAAGACCATAAAAGTTTAGGACAGTCTTAGAACTACAAATTAATGCTGTTAAAGCCAGAATGGGTCGAAAACCCATTAGGAAGTAAAAATATTATGATAACTCAACAATAATCGTATTGCGAGAAATGAAGATTCCCACTAGGAAAATGTCGCGTGTTATAAAACAAGACCTGATGCTCGGTGCTTATCGTCGATATACAGAACATGCCAGCAAAATTAAATAGATTGCGTTACGCAAGTGAAGGTCACAGAAATATTCTCTTTACCGATAAAAAAATTACACTATTGAAGAGCACTACAATTAGCAAATTGATCATGTGTGAAATGAAGTGATCGATGGCCTTGGTACGACAGGTACAGACAGCAAACACTTCTAGTGTACGGCGAAGATGAGGTCCAAAAAGTACTTTATACCTATGTAAGTCGAATCTTTGTACTATCATATCTATATCTATACTAATGGAAATAGTTTGAGACCCGGGAAAGGACATAGGATAGTTTTTATCCAACTGCGCAAAAAGAGGTTAATGGTTTTGCGCGATAACCGCAATACGCGCGGGTGGAGCCGCGGCTGGAAATCTAGTCTATTATTAGTACATTATATTTTAGATTAAGTTTTCAATGCCAGTCTTTACCCCTTATAAACAACCAACTACTTCATCTTAGTCACTTTAAAGGATTTATTCTATAGATTATATATTTGGTACAAAATTATCCAACACCCAAGTTCAACGTCTATTACTGTTAAACTAATAAAGTTATCTCAACCGCTATACTTTTTCTTTAAAGTTCATAAAACGCACTATCAGCTTGATTTTTTTCAGATTTTTCAAGCCAGCAGTTTAGCTTTTAGAGGGTGGGGGGACGCCCTGATTGAACAAAAATTTGCAATTTAAAGTTTAATATTTCGTAAATAGAGCATTAAATCGAAAAACAGAATTAGCAAACCCTTAGTCATTTTAGAAGACCTATTCAACCATACCACACACGAAGAGATAGACGACGAAAAAAAATTACATCCCCACATCACATGTATACACTAAAAAAAAAATATTTTTCAAAATTTTATTTTACCACTTTGTCGGCGTAATTGATTTACATATCCATACGAAATTACAGCTTCCTAGTACTAACGGTCTCGTAGCAAAACCTCGGACGGGCAGACAGACGGACATGACGAAACTATAAGGGTCCTTGTCAGGACTACGGAACCCTAAAAACGATGGATTCTTTAAAATCGATGTACACGCCCAAACAATAAGAAGTGGTCGGCAATAAAGACAAGTTTTTTTTTACTTTTTTTAATTAATTAAAGTTACAAATGTAAAAACCTAATAACGAGTGTGACCTCCTCTTGCCAAAATCACAGCTTGAATCCTTTTGGGTATGCTTTCCACGATGTTTTTATTAATGCTGTTCTTGTTCACTGTTGTTTTTATTAAGGACGTTTTGAGGAATACGTTCCCACCCTTCAGCAATAACTCTTTTTAGCTCCCTGATGTTTTGTGGAGCAGGTTGCACTGATCTTACCTGTCTCTTTAGAACATCCCACACATGCTCAATTGGATTGAGGTCAGGACTTCGAATTTGGCCCTTATCGATAAAGCGATAAAGGCCGGTAAAATATAGTCCTACTTGAAGAAGGTTGTTCGCAAACTTACGTGTCTCAGGGGCTAAATGTGAGTCGTTCAACTGTCCAGAGGACTTGGCAACGGTATCAAGAGACTGGTTCGGTCAAAAGAAGACCCGGTTCGGGAAGAAAACGATGCACAGAACCAAGAGATGACCGCTTTTTGGTGAGTCAGGCGTTGCGTAATCGTAAGGCGTCAAGTGTGGACCTAAAGAAGAGCCTTGAAGGAGTAAGAGGAGTAGAAGTTAGCTTGTGGACGGTCAGGAGGAGGCTTTTCGCTGCCAATATCAAAGAGTTACCGCCCAGCTACGGGCCCTAAATTACTCCGTGAGCACCGTGTTACTCGACTTCAGTTTGCTCGGAACTGTGCTTCATGGACTCTGGAGGACTGGAATAAAGTATTGTTTTCTGATGTAGCTAGAATCTCTTTGTGTGGAGAGGACCGACGCCGGTGAGTGCTGCGAAGACCACGGGAACGCTATGCGGAAATGTGTTTCGAAGAAATCACTCCTTATGGCGGAGGTCCGAAAGAAAGAAATTTCATTTAATTAACTAAAATCGACCTTAGAACGTAAATTTCCTTAGGTGCCCGTTTTTTTGCAAAAGAGTGTATTAGGTATAATTTATTGCTACATAGCTAGAGTCGCTCATTTATTGGAATTGCTTTGCAGAGTGATTCTTCTAGTCATTGTTATTCTATGTTATAAGATAAAATAAATGAAAGGAAAGTAAGTCTTGATTTTTTAAATAAAAACATTTTCAGTATGTTACTGTACAGACGTAAAGTAAAAGTACTGAGGTATAGCACGTTATTTTTAGAAAGCTTTTTTAATCCAAACTGCAATTCCTACGTTTCTAGTTTGATACAGTAATTCAAGTCATCAAAAGTTAAGTTCTGCTTGGGTTTCATTATTCACGGTTCGTCATAATATAACGTTATTGTGGTCTTCTTTTACGGCGTTATTTGATTTAAAATGTCAAAAATATTGCATTGATGGATGCAAAACGCCTTTAAATTAAGTATAGGATTTCTGAGTAACATAAAATGTGGTTAGCGTCCGGTTTATTTTAAGATTCCGTAACGCAAAAGCAAAACGGATCAGTAATAAATATGACCTACTCAGTTGTCAGTTTGACATATGTAAAACACAAATGGACTGAAACTGACATAATCATATAATCATACATATATATTATTCTGTCTTCGTTACAGATTAAAACGCTGCGTGTAGTGTAATAGCTGCTAAACTACAAGCATTAACTACAACTACTACCAAACAGGTGCCACATAGCTACCATGGCCATTACACATTTGACACTGAAATTGTCATTATGGATAGTAAGACCATTTTCGAGTAGCTGCAACGGATAAGGTACTTCCCCTTACTGTCCCGCTGAAAGTTTCCACCCTGTATATATGATTGTATGAACTATAACTATTGCCACAGCGGGCGCTATGCCCGCTGCGGTATACCCTCAGAGGTTTTTTTTATTCTTTCTTCGGTTAGCCTTTGACCAATATCTCACCTGATGCTAAGTGATGATGTGGTCGAAGTTGTTCAGGCTAACCTAGAATTACTGGCTCTCAAGGACAGCTGCCGGAACACACTGTTAGGTGCTTGGTGACAGATTTTCAACTTGAGGGTGGTAGCTAGCCAGGCGGGCATTCGCAAACTGGCCCTACCACCATGCTATAACGACTGCTATCCTAGGACAACAACCGGGACCGACGGCTTAATGTGCCCTCGGAAGCACGGAAGCGCTCAGTAGTAATGTCACCAGCGGTCACCCATCCAACTCTTGTTGATCGGTTCAGAATGGCTAAGCAAACTTCGCTACGAGTGTTTCGAAAGGTTGTTACCATGTTACCAATAACCCTGTGTAGAAATAATATTTCTTACCAGAGTCAGATATATTTAAATATTTATCCATTTCTACAACAAGTTCTGCATATTTATCCCTTGCCAATGTCATATTGTCCATCTCTTCAATAAATTCATTCGGCATTACGTTAGATTTTATCCACTTTTGTAATTTATTTCTGGTAAAATTTCTAATTGAGAAGACCATTGAATCGTCTTCTACAAATAAACGACTCACTGAAATTAAAATATACCATTTCTTCATTTATCTTTAAGCCTGATGTAAAGTTAAAGTAAAGGCAAGTATAGATTGAGACAGGTTCATTCATATTTCCATCGTTTTTTTTATGACTGATTTGTTAGCCTTTGACCACTATCTCATCTGATGGTAAGTGATGACGTGGTCGAGGATGTTGTTCAGGCTAACCTAGAATTATTTGATTGTGTGATATCGACAAAAAATTTGTAACCAAACTTATGGGTACAGTAAAAGAAAGTATTGCAAAATAAGGGTATTTATACACCTCTGCCTACTTCTTCAGGCATGCAGGTATGAGATGATAGAACAAATTAGTTATTAGGTCTGTATTGAAACGAAAATTATTAATTGCAAGAAAAATTGTTTTTTTTATGTTATTTTGTCGAAACAAGCTCGAGGCCCACATGATGTTAAGCGGACTAACCTCTGCCTATAACATATGCATTTCGTCACAAGTCACGAATTGTACTGCGCCCGTCACCTTGAGACATAGTTGTTAAAGTCTCATGTGCCTGTAATTTCACTGGCTCTCAAGAACTGCTGCCGCAACACACCGTTAGGTGTTTGCCGACAGATTTTCTACTTAATGGTGGTCGCTAGCCAGGCGGGCATTCGCAAAATGCGCTTCCACCATGCCTTGAAGCTCAAGCCGTGGCGGGATTCGACCTGATGCGCGGCAGTTCATAGCCGATGCCACTGAGCCATCACTGCTTCAACCGGTGGTTATAATTATAACTATACAGATCTACTTGTTTCATTATCATCTAGAATGCAATAATTGCAAACTATATAGTTAGCTACCATGTAAAATAGTTTTTAAGTACATAGGTAAAACAATTATCTATTTTCCATATTTTATAATATTTCGTCATCGGAATTATCGAATTAGGCATAACTATCAAAAATAGGTAGTTATATTGTTCTCTAACAGTATTACTCATGAATATTTAATTAATTATCAGATGACACATTCAACTAAGATATGTCATTCCGATTCAGCTGCTAAAGAAAGAACTTATATGAGTACCTACTGTATAGATCACTGATAAATTTAATTATTCTTAAAACTCTTCAATTCAGTACTTACATCTATATCCTAAATCTCTTGGTCCATATTTATAATTGTTGTAAACAAAATGTGTAACCAATTCATCTGATTTCCTAATGACGTCTCGCAGAATGGATTTATCTTTATTTGCAATTTTGTCACTATAATCTTTGATTGTTCTCTTCAAAATACCTTAAAAATGTGTTTAAATGTTATCTCAACACGTATATTCAATGAAATGTAAGTATTATAAGTAAGATGTAAATAACTACAAAAACATTGTTTTTAAAATCTCTCGATAACTTGCAAGAGAAGTTTTTTTTTATTCATGATAGGTTCGCGTTTGACCACACCCTTCGCATTGGCGTGGACTAAGATGGAGCACGCTTACTTAGAAGAAACCTATTTACTCTCGATTTGAAGACACCCATGTTGTGTTCATCGGGAAAAACTGACAACGGTAAGGAGTTCCACTCTTTCGCTGTAGGTAAGTACGCACGAGAAAAGCGCTTACCATACGCTAAATTCTAGGGTACGTATATATATATGTTAAAGGCCATTAAATAACTTGAGCCTGCACTACGTGCTTCATGACGCAATGCCTTCTATTCGCCACAAAGCACACCGTATATTACCTAAATATCTACTTATTATTCGTAGTTATTACCATATGCTTATAGGTACCTAATAGTGAGGATATGATTATAAGTAACTTTTACTAATAGATTATAGGTGAATAATCTGACCGTCTAGAATCTAGAATACCTATATATGAATTGCTTAAATCAATTTAGACTTTAAAGTTGGAATCATTTCTATTCAACAGATATTTACATAATTATGTTTAAAACACACAACACTTGAAGTTAATAAAAAAAAATACTTAGTGAGTGTCATTACAGTTTGAAAAACTGTATGATTTTTTTAAGGTATCAACCATTTTTTTCGTTGCTTATGAAGTTTGATAACATTAGTGCCGCCGTAAAGAACCTACCATTCATTAAGTATGTCCCGATAGCCACATTCGCATCAGATTCATTGAGTGCTAGTACGAAGTAATCAACAACTCGTTCCAAGGTTTTTGCATAATAAGACAAATCTTTCGAAGTCGGTTGCACATCTTCCACAAACAAATATTTTTGAGGGAACTTCTCTCCGCGATAAGGTCCATATTGAATACGAGTATTGTAATAATTATGAATGATACTCTTATCACTAAGAACTGTTGTGAACTGCATTAATACCACCACACATAATACGTAAAAACTCATTTTTGTAACATTAGATGTCAGTTGTGTAATGTGTTATACTTATTAAGATTCACTATTGAGCTACTAATAGTTAAAATTGTTTCGAATGCAAAACTTTTCGACCGTTAATAATTGAGAAAATAACGTAGAAATGGCGACTTTTAATTCCTTCATGTTCTTAAAAATAGTTAATTATATCATGCATAACCAATAATAAAACCCAAATCAAGCAAGTTATTGCAACATAATGTTATCGCACATTGCGTTACCTAAGTATATAGGTACTCCATCATTGTTTGATGTATTATGTACTCCCATCGAATTGGTTCTAGTCCTCCCATTTAAACAAGGGCCGTGTCATAAAATTTAAAAAATTAGGTCGCTGGTCTGTAGGTTTCTGGATTCTGATTATGTATATTTTGATAGCCTCTTTGAATGCAGTTACGGCTATTTGACTCGCGGCTACTGCCTTTGCAGGGTTCACGACCGTGCAGTACAGATGCCAATCTAATGAGACCATATTTTTATAGACATAAAATTATTTTTCTATTTCAGATGTGTTTTAATTTTTTTTGTTGTTAGGTAATTGGTTATATCTACCTATTTTCATTTAAGTATAATGTGCCTGACGCACTCGCACTTTAGGTACAAAGCTTCAAGTAATACGGTGGATTCGTTAGCGGATGGGCTTATTCTACGGTAAGTTATGTGTTTAGTTAGTGAGTGGCGGCGGGAATCGAACCATGGAGCTGTGGCATCGCAGTCCACAGCTATAACCGCTCGGCTATAATTCCTTCGTTGGTATTAGGTACATTAGGTTTAGCTTTGTTATTTTTATACAACCGATAAATTATCCTTTGGCCTGTTTGATAGTGATTACCTACTTGGTCGCAGGTGTTGATCAGGCTCAATCTAGAAAAGGAACTGTTTAGAAGAATACATTCTTTCACGAACTATCACTCAAAGACTGTTGCCGAAACAGACCGGTAGATGGATGATGGAAGAGATTTTACTTAGTTTATTGATAGATATGAAAATAAAAAATATGTGTTAACAAATTATAATATAGGTAATTACCTACCTCAGGCTTTTCATACAATCTTTTGTAGGTACTTTTACTTTCATATAAGTACATATGTGCTGCATTTTTATGATTTTTTCTAGTTATGAAATACCAACCTTTTTGCTTATTGTCTTTGACTGCGCATGGACATGACGTCGATAACTATGGCGGTAAATTCAAAATATTTTTGTTTTGACGTGAAATGTTTTGTCGGATTATTTTAACAATTTTTTTTTGAGTAATAGGTAATGGATATCATTTAGTTTGTTGAAAACCCAAAAACATTTATTATAAATTAACGGGAACATTTTCAAAACATATACTTTTTCCAACAATAGATAAGACAGTGTCGCTTAACATCAAACTCGGATAAATGCACAGAAAATAGTATTTTATTTTTTATATGGATAAATCCAATTCTGAAAATTTTTAAGATTTTGGTATCAAATCAAAGGGTAAAAATAAAAATAATCTAGGCATCTGCATCGTTAGGAATCGAGTACTGAGTTGGCCCTAGTGTTGTGCTCGTTACAAATACCATAGAACATGTATATCTTTTGATTTCCCACCAAAAAAAAACGGTGAGTTATTGCGCGCCGCCACTGTCGCATGTCGTCTCGCCACCGGTCATCAGTCGGTCTCTATATAAAGATAATTATCGATGTCGATATTTGCGGTCATAAACTTATAAAACCGTGTCGTTCCGTACCTACGAACCAATAGCCTAGCTAGCGAGTACGAGGAAGTTAAAACAACCATAAAAACTACACTCTGAGGCTCTGAACGTAGCCTCTTACAATATTCGGATCGTTCGAATGTCAATGTCACTTTCAGTTAAGGATGGCGACTTTTGACAAACAATATCGATTCTTGAATCGATTCACATCAAACTTGCCAAGAACGATTCTCGATCGATCTCCCAAATATTGAATATGAACTAATCGGTCCGAGTTATTATTTAATTTGAGTATTTTTTAAATAAATATTTATTCTAAAAACAACTTTGGATTTGCGTTGTTAGGACAAACTTCTTAGAGTTTTCAGTATAAATACGTTATGGTTAAGACCAAAGATTTAATATATTCTGGTGATTATATTGGTTTGCCACTGTTGTCAATACTTTAAGTCTTACGTCAAATAAATTAACAAAATGTGAATTTACTATTTAATACGTTTATTACAAAACTGCAAGCATTTGTTATAATGATTATATTCCTTTCCCCACCAATTATTCTATAAATCAAGATTCGTTAAAGCCAAATGCACTTTTACAACTTTTGAAACACTGATTATTGCTCTCATACGTAACTGTTGCAAAAGTAATTAAACAAATATAGTATTTAGAATTAAATTTTATATCTCAAACATCGATTCATGTATAGAAATTTTGGACACAAAAAAGTTCGAATTCTAATTAAATAAAGTCACCAACAATTAAATTATATCTGAAATGTTGGAATGTATTCTGCTCTTAACCATATCAGTCAGAAAATCACATAGTACTTCGATCCGTAAGTCTAATGATAATAATGACATAATGGTTAATTGTGGCAGGCAATATTTTGTAGGTACGTGGAAAAAATATACCTGGTATGGAAATTATAGACGTAAGACTCCAGAGTAGTATAGAACAGAGTAGTTTTGAAGCAATGATGGCCGAGCGGTAATAGCTATGATCTACCGTGCTGCAGGACTATGGCTCGATCTCCACCGCAGCGCGCGCTGGTTTGAGCTTCACCGCACGGTGGAAGTGCATGTTGAGAATGCTCGCTACTCATGTAGAAAATCTGTCACCAAGCACCTAACAGTGTGTTCCAGCAGCAGTTCTTGAGAGCCAGATACATTACAGGTACAATGAGACTAAACAACTGTATGTCCCAGTGTGGTGACCGACTCAGTGCAATTCGTCACATGATGAAATGCATCTGTGTTGGCAGAGGTTAATCCGTTTAAAATCAGTTGGGATTCGGGCTTTACAGAGGACGGTGGATGCCATTCGCCCGGTCCTCCGGACGTGGGTAGGGCGGCGATTCGGGTCGCTGACCTTCCGATTGGTGCAGGTGTTTTCCGGACACGGATGTTTCGGCAAGTACCTGCATCACATCGCAAGACGTGAGGCGACCTCCACCTGTCACGAGTGCGGAGCACCAGAAGACACGGCGCTCCACACGCGGTGCAGATCTGTCGCTGCTGAGCGTCGTTAACGCTATGCTCGGCAGTGATGGATCGTGACAGGGGGTGGTCGCTTTCTGCGAAGGGGTGATGGCGCAGAAAGAGGCCGCGGAGCGGGAGAGGGAAGACGACGTTCTCTCTGACCCGCTCCGGCGTAGACGAACTGTGGGAAGTGTGCTGTGCTGTGCGGATCACCGGTGGACAGTCGGGGGATTCTCCACTGGCTTGCACGATGCCATACGTCTGGGGGATGGCTCCAATGAGCCGGGTCATTCCTCCATTAGCCGGGGTCCGTCACCGGTGACGGGCCAACCTTTGGGGCTAGATGGTGACTGCTAACGCAACCCCATTTCACCCCGACGAGGCGGTGTCCCGGGTTTTTAGTGGGTAACTTCACTTACTACCACTCCCGCGGGGGTAGTATGGCCCTTAAGGCGAGGACTCCCACATAACCACTCTGCTCCCCCCGGGGCCGGGTGGTATCCATAAAGGATTTTCCCGGGTCAAAAAAAAATAAGGTGGGCTTCGGGCTTGTTCCGTCACAAACACATTTAAAAAAATAGGTTACTGCTTGCTACTTAAACCTGTTATTTAGAAGAAAATTGCATAATATACGTTTATTTGTTTTTTGGGTTCGAGAATCTATGTACTAAATATAATATATCGATTTTTGAGTACATAAATATCGATTTCTGGTTAATCGATTTAAATTCGCCATGCCTATTGACAGTCGATCAAAAGTTGATCAAAGCAAAGAAGAAGTCTTTCTACTTGTTGTAATATTTGTAAGTTGTATAGAGTTGTATTATTTCTTTTCCGTTTAAAACCTGAGAGCTGAGGTTGTTGTAATTACTTTTGGTTCAGGAGGCAGGCACAGCTCGCAGTTTGAAAATGGAAATCTCATTTAAGGGGAAGAGAATACTTGTTACCGGTGCAGGGCAAGGTTAGTAATATAACTGGCTAATTGACATTATTTTTTGTACATATCTTCACTTAAATAAACTGTAAAAACAATTTAACCAATGATTTTACATTTTTAGGTATTGGCCGCGGTATTGCTGTAGAGTTGTGGCGTGCTGGTGCCAACATCGTAGCCTTGTCTCGTACTAGGTCTCATTTAGAGACACTACAGGCAGAGTATCCTTCTATCGATATTGTTGATGTTGATATCGGAGACTGGGAGAAAACAAGAAAAGTGGTCGAATCTCTTGGACATTTTGATGCTCTAGTCAACAATGCTGCTGTTGCTGTTTGTGAATCATTCCTGGAATGCTCACCATCAGACTTTGACAAGTGTGTTTTTTTCTTATCATGTTTTTAGTCTAGGTTATATACCCACAGGCATAAAAATGCTAAGCTACAAATGCTTTTTTTTTCAGAACTTTTGATATTAATGTCAAAGCTGTGCTGAACATAAGTCAAGTAGTAGCAAAAAAAATGGTAGATAATAATACACATGGTGCCATAGTAAACATATCTTCTCAGGCCTCTAAGGTAAGCATTTTTTATTAGTATTGCAAGTTTGTAGTTAAAATAACTTAAGTAAACTTATTGTGTACCTCTGTTTAAAATTAAATTGTTCTGTTTTCAGGCTGCTCTAAAAGACCATGCTATTTATAGTGCATCAAAGGCAGCTTTAGATGCACTTACTCGAGCTATGGCTCTAGAGCTTGGCCCTCATGGAATCAGAGTCAATGCTGTTAATCCAACTGTTATTTTGACTGAAATGGCTAAAGTGGGGTGGTCTGATCCTGATAGAGCCAATGAAATGCTTTCCAAAATACCACTTAGAAGGTAGGATATTAAATGTATCATATTTTTACACTTAAATAGACAAAATGTTGTGAATTATGAGAGCAGCTCTTACAAATCAACATATAAATAATAGCAAAACAATGGAATTTTACTGTAAATTTGTTTAATGATAAATACAAATAAATTATAATACCTACATTAACTGATAGTATGATATGTAAACAACATGGCACTTAAACTCAGAGTTGATTAGATTACCTAAAAATATCTCTCTCAGATTTACTTCATGCTTATAGAGAATAAAGTGCAGAGTGTAATATATGTTTCATTTCAGATTTGGTGAAGTATATGAAGTAGTAAATGCTGTGGTTTTCCTCTTGAGCGAGAGAGCAAGCATGATCAATGGTGTGGAACTGCCTATTGACGGAGGTTTCCTTGCTACATAAACCAGTAACTACCTCTCATTTTATAATCCAAAGCATCAGCAACTCGAAATGTAATCATATGGATATTGAATTAAGGATATTATGCAATTATTTGTAATTAAGAATCAATAAAATTGTTTTTTTGTGTTTAAGAAGTGAGCCAAAGAATGGTAATCACATAATATTATTGCCATGGTTTGCCATATCTTGTATGTAATATAAGTCAATGTTATATAATTCTATAAAACTGACACCAGTGACCATATCTATAAAATATGGTCACATAACACATGTGACATGACACATGTGACCATATCTATAAAAAATATATTTAAACACATCTGACTTCCCATTCTGAAATATACAGGCTTGACATGCTATGTTGTTTTGACAAAATTAAAAAATGTACTTGGCTGATAAAAAAGTCTGTCACATTTGACCTGTTGTAATATAATAATGGTTTGTTTTTTGATAACATGAAATCATGGACAGCAACCTCTTAGTATGAAATCTACTTATTAAAATCGAATGTTAACTATTAACTTGCTATCAATATTGACAACTGTTAAATAATTGTGAAAAATAAATTTTAAAGGAAATCAAACTATAGATTTTATTTCCAGTGGAGTATGTGATGTCTTTGTTTATTACTATATTTTTTGTGATGTATGGGTACTATTTAGGTAGGTCTTCTAACTATCTACAAAGGAAGTAGAGCAGAAGATATCTAGTGAAAAAAAAATTATTACGAAGTAATCTGGGTAGTCGAAGTGGAGCAACTACGTTGAATTGTTTAAATATTTTTACTAAGTCTTACCTACTTTACTGTAAAAAGTCCCAGGAGCCCAAATATACTGAAGTAAAAATTAACTATTGAATAATGTGTTATGTAATGGAAATTTTGAGTTCATTGTATTGCTACATACCTATAAAACAACTGTATAGAAATGTAAACACAACATTTTCAAAGTATATATCTATAGCACAACTAGTTGTGCAATGTAAGAGGTCCACATGGTTATCTGGGGTACATGCCAGCACTCCTCGGCTTCAGTCAAATTTTGCTGTAACAGTGGATACACGCCGTTCCAGCACTCCAATCAAGCTTAATTTGATCCTGACAAGGTTTCATCATACCCATTCCAGAGACCTGTTTGAGCTAATTATACTCAGCTGAGCCAAAATTTTATTATATACCTTTGAATTTTGCCATATCTTGGCTAGCTGTCAAGTGTGACAGGTGTTACAATAAATATTGTACAAGTTAAGCTAAGGATAATTGTAAGTCCCTAAATTACTGTTGTTTAACTACTTAATGAGGTTGATTTTCAAAACATGCAGAAAATATTTTACCACCTAAAATATCACTATCAAACTGGTATTTGGTACACAGTAGCTGGGTCGTTCCAGGAGCATCTAGCTTGTCCAATAGTTGCCCAAAGCATTACTTGAATGTACCCCTGGCGTACAAGAGTAGGTCAGAGAATATTAAAAGGATTTTTATCTACATAAAGAACTCTCCATATTGGAATGACTGCTAAGCAAAACAGTTTAAGTAGGTAAAGCAAGCAATTAGTAGAATGTGAGCATTTCAATATGTTCATATAGCTTCACAGCTATATGAATAAGAATCATGGCTAAGTAGCAAAATATCAGATCGTAATATGCCTTTATAGCAATCAGTCTAATTAGTACTGTAACAGCCGGATCGTCCACTGCTGAACACAGCCTTCCCTACTAAGGGGGTATTTGCCATAATCCCCACGCTTGGCAGGCGTCTTGGGGATCGCAGTTTAAGTTGGCAGTTCTTTTTAGAACGTCAGAATTGTAAGTTTTAAGTTATTAAGCAGAAGAATATTTTATGTTAATGTATATACACATAATATAAGTCTTTGTCATTTAAGGTTTGTATTTTTAAGACAGACGAAATTTTGAGACTGCAGGTACCTATGTCATATTATTTCAGTATGATTTTGGTTGCAGAAGGTCCGATTTGCATCCTTGACGTAATAATACGTGTATTGCCTGCTTGGACATTTGCTTTAGTTGTTTTGAGTCTTTGACATTATGCTACTTAGGCAGCTTGCCGTTTCGATGGTTGACTTGACATACTACTACTTGGTCGTTTTGCTAAGCAGTTGTTCCGATACGGATAGGAATAGAGAATAGATCAAAGTATAATCTTACTACTATTGGTTATTGCCCTTAAATTCTATTGAATGTAGGAACCAAACAAATTGGAGTCAAATCAGAAGATATTTTTACAATTTAAAGCAAGAACTGATTCACAAGGACCCCGTTTTTTCAGAGTCATATTAGTAGGTATGTCATACCATTATGACTACGCGAATATAGAATGTCTTCATGACCATTTTTTCTCTTGTTTATAAAGTTCGGATTTTTGCTAGCGCAGTTTGTAACTGCATTATTTAAATATTTTTAATTGTACGTTTAATTTAAGGGTAAGATTTAATATCATCAATATATTCATAATAAGAATAGTAATCCTGGTAGTTGATATATTCCAAATGTTTTGATTAAAGACAACAATATAAACTTAATCTTAAACATTTTTAACTATAAATTATACGTATTTTTCTAAACATACAAACAAGTGAAACTATATATACCTCAATAGATCACAACCTCCTTTTGGTTTGCCAGTCGAATAATTCAGGCCTTGTCGCTCGGGAACTGTCATTTTCATTTATTTTGACAAGGTCCGGTCCTATACTGAATTCTGATACGGCGCTGTTTATCCTTGCAAAATCTTAACGTAGTTATATTGAGAACTCCAAGTAGGCTAAAAATCACTATACGATTGATCCCCGTGGGGCCAAGAGGCCAAGAAACGCTCTATCAAACTGAGCTATCGTCAATTTATTTTTTCGTTCTTTATGAAACCATCCGTAACCACAGCGTGCCACAGTTATTGATGATTTTCTCAAAAACCTTTTCGTTTGCCAAGTTTTGTGTAATTGTCCATGCTGAACAAAGCTTCACTCACACTCAACACTTTTTAATGAAATATCTCCTTAATATCTTCTTCACTATGGAGTCACAAATGAGAACCAACAACTTTTTAGAAATTTTGAGCCAAATCGAAGATAGTGGTCCCGCCATGGTGATATTGTTGCGGCCGCGTTTTTGTATCCATTCTAACTTGGTCGATTTATCACGAATATCATATGAGGTTTTTAACTTATCTCCTTATTATATTAGGCCATAAAATTTGACAGGTAGATAATTGGATAATAACTGTTGTAATACCTTTTTATTTGCCAACCCTTATAGAACTCGTCAAATCTAATTGCGAAAACGGACGTGATTTAGGCATGTCTTTTTATAACAAACTGATTTACTACTTAGGTACTAATACTCAGAATACAAATGAGATTTGGCAAGATATTGTTAGGCTGTTAGCTATTGTAGGGCACATATTGACGGAATAGTTAAGTCTCTAGGACCTCTATTTGAAGTACGTAGGTAGGTACTTCTAATAGAGGTCGTATAACGTCGTACAACCTAAAAACCTTATTTGCCGCAGGTATATATATTTTTCCAATTCTGATTTCACAAACATTACACACAAATTCATAGATACATGTGTAAAAATAATCATAACTGTGCGTTTCACGGTTTAAGGATATCCAGCAAACAGTCCAAACGTTTTGTGCGGCGGGCGGTAAAAGCGACGGAGGAAGAAATAACAGAAAACAACCTAAAATTGCAGTAAAAGATCGTAATGAAGAGGTCGTGGAGGAAATGCTTAAAGAAAGAGGACCCCGGAGTCAGTAGCAGGTCCATCCGTGACAAAATAAATGTAAAGATTAAAGATATTAATTTAGTTTTATAAATATAATGTAAAAACTGCATGTGTAGATCATATAATTAAATAATATTAGCATAACGCTAACAAAACTGAGAATATAAAAAAAATACATAAGTATACAGATCTTATTATACAAAAGAAAAAAAAATGGACATACTTAGTTTTTAAGCGATTTTTTGCCCTTAGTTGCGCTTTACAATCATCCAATGGGTTATGGAATAGATTATTTCGTTATTATTATCTACAAACCGAATAACTTATCAATTTAAACTGAAATACCTACCTACCAACTGCTTAATATTTTTACATCCGTATCTAAATAATGATGTAACATATTCGTAGGTACTATCTACCGAAACAAGCGTCTTATCACAAAATAACAATGCGCCTGTACTCGTAAAAAGTACCAACATAGGTATATCGACAGTGAATTCAGTATAAAGTGTATTATTGTGTTTTCCTCTTCTGTGAGACTGTATTAATTATATTATGGATACCGGATTCAAAGGAAAACGAATTCTAGTTACTGGGGGGTGCCAAGGTAAGTTCTGTTGTTCTTGTGGAATATTAAATGTAAGTAAATTTTTCTTTGTCATTACGAATTTTAATATTGAAATATAGATTTTACTGCCACGTTTAGCAAATGTGTAGGTGTTTGTATAATCCCACTGCGACAAGAACGAGCAAAGAAACTAGGTAGGTAGCCCTTCTAGAAAATTCGGTATTACAATATCTACTATAATTACGTAGGTAGTAACAGAGGAAGTATACCTACGCAAAATAAACTAGGGTAGGTGTAGCTACCTGCGTGAACTGTCCTACGAACTGCATAATATGCAACAGGACTAAGTCTTCCGGATGGATCATGTAAATTATAAGTTTTTTTTTTAATTTAAAAGAAGATAGTATAGGTGAACTCATAGGTAATTTAAAAGAAGATTATTATAGGTGAACACATAGGTACTAAATACAGACACATACAAGACCTTGTTTACCTACTTGAATTAGTTCACCATTTTTTCTATCTATTACCTACTTTAAAAAACAGAGAATCATCTGCTAATAAAACAATATCGTAGGTAGGTATAAATCTTTAATATGAACATAAAGGCAAATCATTAATAATATACCTTAACTACAAAGAGAAAAGACCCTACCACCGTACTAAGAGAGAAATAGAGAAAAATTTATCCTTGCAGAATTTGGCTTGCTTGTATGGCTATCTATTGCACCTATTTAAAAAAAAATGTTTTTCAGGTATTGGCAAAGGTATCGTATTGGAACTATGGAGGCAAGGCGCAAGAGTAGTAACACTTTCCAATCAGCCAGACAATCTGGAAAAGATAAAGAAAGAGTACCCTTCCATAGATATCGTGACTGTGGATCTACGAAACTGGGACGAGACTAGAGAAATTGTAGACTCTTTAGGGATATTTGATGGACTAGTGAATAATGCTGGAATAGCGATTATAGAGCCTTTTTTGGAATGCAAGCCTGAGAGTTTTGACGAGTAAGCAGTTCTAATTTTGCCCATGCTATAATCCAAATTCGTTCATATTAAAATTCAAATTAGTATTAATATTCGTTTATATTAATTGTATATAACTTGCGAACGAAAGTTCTTAGTGATTTTTGTATACAATTGTGGTATGTTTTACGTACTCGTAAATTTTGCCGTCAAACTGATGCAAAATTGAATAAAATACGTAATTCTAAATTTAGAATGGATTTTTATGTTACATGAACGTGGATTTCAGTGTGCACAAAATAGGAACTAGGTACATACCATTGTTTAGAGAACTTTAAATTTAGGGAATTTGGGTAGAATTGACACCATTTTGGAATTCACATTCAAAGGATTGTAAAAAATATTTAGTTTCAAACTGTAACGGATAAACAAGCGGATATAAATTATTCCGGATTTTGTTCCTAAATATGGCTGCCGGGAATTAAAATATTTGTACCTTACCAAGTTTTATGTTCCAAAATATACCTAGTCTATTAAATGTTAATTCAATAATTGTGAACCTTTTCAGGACAATTTCAGTTAATACAAGAGCTATTATAAATGTTAGCCAAGTTGTGGCAAAGAAAATGATAGAGGACAATATCAAGGGGTCCATCGTTAATATATCGTCACAAGCATCAAAGGTAAAGATAATTTTAATAGTAGACTATTTTTAATACATTTTTTTTCAATTTTATTGTCCTTCTTCCATAGCAAACAAACTCTCATGGAAAGGACGACTTTTGTGGGTTATCTCTATCTACGTTGGTACCTACTAGCAAGATCAAAAATTGGTCACACGTCACACTACCCCATGAAGAGATGCAGGTGGTTATGTGATTGTGACGGAACAAGCACGAGTCCCACATGATGTCTGCCTATAACCGATGCATTTCGTCATGTCACGAATTGCACTACGCCCGTCACATTGAGACATACATTTGTTAAGTCTCATGTGCCTGAAATTTCTGGCTCTCAAGGACTGCAGCCGGAACACACTGTCAAGTGCTTGACGACAGATTTTCTACGTGGTAGCTAGCCAGGCGGGCATTCGCAAAATGCCCTTCCACCATGCGGTGAGGCTGAAGCCGGCGGTGGGAATCCAACCAGGGACCTGCGGCACGGCAGTCCATAGCTATAACCGCTCGGTCATCATTGCTTCTGGTTGCTACTCAGTAATCCTGAAAAGTATATCATGCGTAAATAATTTAAGAAATATTTATGTATGTCTACTCATACAGGCAGCACTCAAGGATCACGTGGCGTATTGCGCTTCGAAAGGTGCCGTAGACTCTATAACACGTGTTATGGCCATGGAGCTGGGACCTCACGGCATCCGCGTGAACACTGTCAACCCAACAGTAATCATGACAGAGATGGGGCGCAAGGTGTGGTCAGAGCCCTCTAAGTCACAAGGAATGCTTTCGAAGATTCCGTTGGGAAGGTAAGCAGAGCTCACAAAGTGAAACTTAACTATTGGTAATTAAGGCACATATTTTGTGCAACTACTTTTATTTATTCTCTCGGAGCGGCTGGACTTTAATACAAGACGATTAACAAAACAATCTATTGTAATTGCAAAGGATGCATTGCTGATAGCCATGATATCGACGGTTGAGCGTACGCCTCCCCCATTAGCAGGGGTTGAACATAAGTTACTTCTGGGCCCTAAGGATGCTAAAAGCGCTATCCACACATTTCTGGGTCAGGGCTAATCCGTGTTCTAAGTTGTCCGTTTCAGTGTTCCCCAGGAACACATACACATAACATGACAACCGTCACCAGTGTTCATACATGTCAGGGAAATCGGTATACTTAAGTGTAATATGTTTCTTTAGCTCATACGCACAGAAAACGATGTCCTTATTTAACAATGAAGAATTAAAAATTTGCAATAGCGCTAGATGAAGAAGAAGCATATCAAAACATATTTGGATATGTGAGCTCTGAGAAGAGAAACTGCTGATAATATGATGCGCCTGATTCGGAGCTATGTGAATAAGATCGTACAAGTTGTACTTACGTAACCGACTTTTTCCCCGTCTCTGGCGGAACACAGCAGGGCCAGGTACTCGGAAATGTGTGGATTGCGCTTTAGCATGATTGTTGTAAAAACTACTTTCCTGCGTAAAGGTGTTGTGTAATGTTCGCGTTTATTTCAGATTTGGAGAAGTGCACGAGGTTGTCAACGCAGTCCTATTCCTGCTGGGTGCAGACGCGAGTATGATATCCGGCGTGCAACTACCTGTTGATGGAGGATTCCTCGCCACGTAAACTGGACGGACACAAAGACAATTTATTATTTTACTCAGTTTATTGTGCCAAAGGAATTAATTACATACTGGACATGGAAAAAACAATGCAAGCATAACAATTTGTTTCAATGCATTCTATGCTAAGATATGCTAGCACAGACATACGTATGGGAAAGTTATAACCATGTCATAAGTAAATACAAATAATATAATACAATAAGTTTCATTGTATGAGTGTCATTTACTCTTATTGGGTCGGAGGGAACATCTCCGATCCTTATGCTTAGTTATTATTACACTCAATGAAAGCCACATTCTCCTAAATCCTTTACTCGACCTAATACTACTTGCTTTGATTTATTCCCTCCTTTAACACGAGTAAATATAATGAAGTATATTGATCAAAGGGTTTCGGTACGTGAAAGCGTCTACACGCGAAAAATAAAGAATCACTTACAGCAAAACAATAGATGATAATTAAATCTACAACAGTTATATTTGTATTTATTTTCATTACCTAGGATATTGTAAAAAACAGTGTATCTGCTTAACTAATTAATCTTATCTTTAGTATGTACAAAATTAAGTCCTTAGTCTTTCGTCGTTTAGAGCATACACTTATTTTAGGAGCAAGCCACGACCTTTCATCGCCCGAAGCACTTACTGAAATACACTTTGCGGCACTGCACACATCGACGACTCGTGGCGCATACGACACCACACCACACAATATCATCCATGACACCTCACGTTCGCCATGAAATTACAAATCAATAGGCTAGTATACATCTAACTAACATAACATCATTAGTAACATAATATCATTAACATATTTGGGTACACTACAAAGAAATCTACACACAAAGTTTCTAAAATGATGTGAAAGCGACCACATTTCAATTGTAACAATGGTGAGTTATAAAGATTATCAACATGATACAAATAAGTGAAACATTCGTTGCAATGACAATATATATATATATGCATATATACATACGTGTGAAGAAAAGGGTAAACTGGAAAACCAATAGTCAAATGCTAAAATACCCTGTCGACTAAAAAGCTAATCTTGAATAATTATAGAAACTAAAATTAAGCTGGTTTTTCCATTATTTGGCAAGGACACCAGCTGCACTACCAGTAATGTCGTTTACAATTTAAAGATACAACCAAGCCTATTTTGTATTCAAAGTTCAACAAGTTGAACTAATAAACAATGAGATAACCTTACGCCATGCATTTGATAAACTAAGATAAGAAAAGGCAGTTATCATAATTTTTTGACAGTTATGGTCTGGTTATTAAAAAAAAGATGTTAATATTAGTTTTATTTGTAAGTAAATTACAACAGTTAAGGAGAAGATAGTAAATGATTTGAGTCACAATCTTTGTATTTACACGTGATTAATTTTTCAAAATCAATTAGCTATTTTAGTATTTACTAATAAATAAAATGTTACCCTTCTGAAGTTTACTGTTATCCACTTTTATTTTATGATTTAATAAATAAATAATTATATTTCTAAACTTTGCTGTTTGTTCGTTAATAATAATTGTAAACGCCAGTACTGGTAGTGTGGATGCTAGTCCTTGTCAAATAACAGGCTTCTCACACGTACACAATTAACAATAACTGGACAATGAAAAGCATAATAACTAAAACTTCGCCTTTTCAAACGAGACATGCTAATTATATATTAAGTGCTCGATTAATAACAGCTCATTCATTGATGCTCATTGTAAAACTTTATATAACTTTTTTGCAATATCGAGAGTATGAATTTAAATCTCATAGTCTTTGCAATGCAATCCCTAACTAGTTTAAAATATATTTACAATACAATTGAACCTAATTCTCAGTCATATTAGAGGTGGCTGGTTTAATCCAGCCATAACAATCTTTCCAATACATGTGTTTCAACTGAGAATGGCATGGATAATATACATATGTATAGTTGTACTTATCAGTATATTCAATACTATCAATATTTACAATAACTGGTACAAAAGATGACAGATAATTTCGTTGGAGCAAAATTAAAAAGCACATAAATATACCACATGTACACAAGAATGGAATACAGTTATAAAATTGGTAACAGATAATGAAATCGATCTTAGAAATTATTGATTTTGGTAAATTACATGAGATCATAGATTTCGCAAATATTTTATAAGTTTATTAACAATTTTATTAAAAGAAGAGCAATGGGTATTCAGGAATGAGTGATATTCTACATGAACAAGTTAATTAGTGGGACGAGCAATACTTTTCCAAACAGACAATGTTATTATCTGCTTTTGCTACGAGACATTTCACATATTAACTTATCTATAGATAAATCTATGGCAGTGGAATAGACATTATAGCATTATAGCCAAATAGAAGAAATATACACATTTTTCAAGTAACTCTGTGAAGAAATCTGATTCCTTACATAACTACTGGTCATAAATAAATGTCATCAATACACGACAACTAAAGCCTGAGTGCAAGTTGTTGTCGGTATGCATTCATACATTTTAGGGTTGTATTTAATATATCTGTGCTAATAATGTTGAACAATATAATTTTATAGTTTATTTAGTAGGGGAAATCATGCTTCATATAAGTTTCATGAAATACTTCTTGAAAAAATTCAGTTTGATTTAACCAGCCCAAAATTAAGCTTGGAAGACAACATTTTATAGATAAAACAATAATAAATATATAATTGCATTATTAAATTAATATTGCACTTCTATAAAACAAAATAAAATATGCCACTAGTTAAATAGCTCAGAGGGTCAATAAAATGCATCTGTAAGGCAGTCACAATGTACAAAGAGTACATATTGAATTCAATACAAATTTGTCTTATGATGCATCTCACACATTGTAGTTATAATAGAAACAAAGGTAATATTACAATGTCAAAGCCTTGTTATTACACCTTTCTAACAACAGTTATATTGTATTGTATTAACAGCTGTCCGCTTGCGGTTTAAAATATACCTGTTTTCTCTAAGGCTAAAGGAAAAAAGCAAGATACACTAAACTTTCCTTTTAACTTGGGACTGACACACCATGAAGTGTATATTCAGTGAGGTTGTACACCACAGTGTAAGAGAAGACATAAAAAAACGAAAATTGCCTTACCGGTTTGTAATATTTATCTGAAATTTACTGTGAATCTTTATTTTTTTAATTTACTGTTTATATAGTCATAATAGTAGAAGTAAACAGTTTTAATTGCGTATACTTAACATCACATTTTTTTCCGGGCATTTCAAACACTGCAGTGATCGTAATCACAGGGTAACTGTGCGGGGTGTTTTTACAAGGGACTATATGTGCAGTGCTTGTTCTTTGCCGAGTGCTATGTGTGATATTTATTTTATTTTCTCTGAACAAATAATAATAAAATAATGTTTAAGCAGTCAATCTTTTTCACATGTTGATAAGTGATTATTTAAAAGATTGTAAGCAGGTTAGGCTTAGAATGTGATCTTAAAGGCAGTTGTTGGAACACTGTTAGGTGCTTGGAAACAGATTCATAATAAATAGACTACCTAGTCAATATCAAGAGATTAGTACAAACTTACAATTTGTATCATGTAAGATAGTCACCGTTTATTTACCAGATGTAAGATTCTTGTGTAAGAGATAATTAGGCATTATACACTAAAATATCCATAACAAGTCAGTTTTGAAATGTCATCAGACCTGCCGATACAATCATCGTTTTAAAATGGAAATGGCAGGCTTTAGTAGTCGAATCTTAACTTGTATTTGTTCAATATAAATGATCATCTTACATCTAAATATAACTGAGCATAAAGTACAATGGACGTGGGGTAGGCCTGATTACATAAATGAGTCACATATCAACTGCGATAAGTTTTATTACAAGGGCCCACTCAACATCGCACTTAAACTACAATTAAATAATTTACAATAACATGTATGAATGTTAATATGAATGCATACAAAATTGTTAAAGAGTTTCGTGTCAACGTCGTTGGACGTTCACTGTCGCGCCTCAATTCCTACCGAGTGGTTAAGGTCTGGGATACACCAGGGGTACATAATACATGGATATATCGAGTCTGTACGTTCAGTGTGAGAAGGTGCGGGTAACAGTACGCGCGGGGTCAGTGGCGGTGTCTCACTGGTGCGCCGCCCTCACCTCTCACCGCCACTCAGAGATGGCGGCCACCGTCGTGCTGGGCTGGCCCGCCGCGCCCGCCGCTGGAAACAATACAACAATGAATTATTTATTTCATTTTTAAAGTGTCTTTATGAATAAATCAATGTTAACATTATGAAGAAACTAGTGTAAGTTTAATCCTATGAGCGCATACAATGAAGTAGAATGTTGTTTTTAGCAAGCAATAACGCTTATGACTATGTTTATGGTGATGGAAGTTACTTAATTTTTTTTATACTTTTTATACTTTCAGGAGAGTTATTAATATTATGTTTGTTTTAGAAGGATAACAATGTAGCAATGCAGAAGCAAAAGCGAAAATATCATCAACTAACTTCAAAGTATTTTACAATCTGATAGGCTAACCCTTGATCGCTATCTCACCTGACGGTAAGTTACGATGTGGTCAAAGATGTTGTTCAGGCTAACCTTATAATAAATCGCTCAAGGAT
Organism: Plagodis dolabraria; assembly: GCA_963854805.1. NCBI lineage: Eukaryota > Metazoa > Arthropoda > Insecta > Lepidoptera > Geometridae > Plagodis > Plagodis dolabraria. The sequence continues at coordinate 15,883,552 of OY978447.1, read as the reverse complement.
TGCTACCGGAAAACAAATTTACGTGCTTGGCGACATATAATATACTTGAGGGTGCTAACTAGCTGGCGGGCATTCACAAAATGCAAAAAAAAATGACAGTCTATATAGTAATATCGACTGTCATTTTAAGGAAACAACCGAGACCGATGGATTTACGGGCCCTCTGAAGCACAGAATCACTCTAATCAGAAAAAAAAGCTGATAATCTCTAGTATAAAATCTGTCGCATAAGCCTGTTTACCACAAAATCACTTAATGGTAAATGAGATTATGACCAAAGGCAATAAAAATAATTAACTAAAATAAGGGGGATAAAAAGTTATTAGACCATGGTTACAGTAACGAATGTTAACCTGTCGAAGTCAGTTACATGAGATCATATTGAACCGATATCAACCAGTTATTTCAGAATATTTAATTTTCTTTGCTATGTTTTTGTGTCGCAGTCTCTGTGTTTATAGAGAAAACATATTGCACCAAACCAACATAAGTGAGACAAGGGTCGGATTATGATGATGGTACATAACAGCCCAAACGGCATGATATATATTGATAAATGGCGTGTTTTTAAATTCTCCGGAGTAAAGAAAGTGATTTCTACTGATTATGTAAGTGATAATCTACGAATAGTTACTCACATACAGTTATAACTATGATTTCGGACTCATCAAGTTCACAAATAACAAAACACGCACAATCTTCCATATTAAACTGGATTAGTTTATTAATATGGCGCTTATAATTCATCGCATCCGATCGGTTCGTCAACATATGCTGTTGCGCCGCACGGTACACATTTTAAACCATGCACGCCACAATAAGGTTTGTGTTCTGCTGTTTTTAAGATGGACTTACATTATATTTATTCATAGGTAATAATTAATTCGAAGAAGTAATATGATTAGCCTCAAATAAGACAGGCTAAGTACAGTATGGGGGTCTTCAAGAAGCGAGTGAATAGGTATCTCCTGGGTAAGCGCGCTCCATCATCGATCGCATCATCACTTAACATCAGGTGAGATAGTGGTCAAGTGCTACCCAGTTTGGAGTAAAAAAAAAGGCTCTTGAACAGTTTCTAGTATACAACATAATGTTCTTTTTGAGGGTGGTAGCCAGTCTGACACTAAGCGTTCAAGCGCAACCCAGCCAAGGGATTCTAATCACGGATTTTCTGCATCAGTCATTGCCACTGTGTGATCTTTGCTCAAAAGTATGACTAGAGACAGTTTTACCTAAGTTAATATAGTTCTCGTTCGGCCGCCAAAACCAACGCGTTCAGCTGCATTCGTGCTGGCGTGCATGGCGGCGATGCGCTGATTTTATATTAAATATCAGGTTCTTGGAAAAGCTAATCTCAATAAAACTGACGAAAATACAAGAACCGTGGTCTCAGTGTGAGCTTTTCTCGTGAGACACTACGGGTTGTGTGGACCTTTTCAGTAGCCAAAAAGACAGCTTAAGGACACACACACACAATTATTTTATTTGAAAAATAAAATTATTATATTACACGATGACTTACAAGTTCCCGCCACTCACTTTTGCTACTAATATGGGCAGAGGTTCCACCTGAAGGGTATACGAGTCTGGTGACTCCTGGAGTTATCACAATAATTCTGTGTGCTTAATTTTGGAAGCCACTGTTAATATATAGAAAAATATACTGCTGACAACGTGAAAATAGGTTTCTGAGGTAGTCGTGCCTAGGACAGCAATATATTAGGTGCCGCCAGAACACTGTTATTTTGTCATACAAATTTGAGTTGACGCGCTCGCGGCGTTCCGTCATAAAATCTTGATTTAGGCTCACTAATCGCCATCTTGCACTCAACCGCAAATGGAGCTAATTCGTGGTGTGGGCGTACCTTTAAGATATCCTATTTCTTGACTAAATATCCCAAAGTAGGTCATTGGCGAATAATTTAATGCTCCAGTTCAGAATAAAATAACAACAAAATCGCTCAAAGGCATTGAAAGAATAAAAATACATAAACCTAATATTTTAGTTATTTTTAATAATGTTTGTTAGGTAAATCCGCTATACCACATATTTTGTGAAAATTTAATCTACATACTTGATATGGTTCAATGGATAGATCTTTATAAAAAATTGAACTTGTTTAGTCACAAATTAAAATCATGACAGTTCTATGTTGTTATTTCTTTATTCTGTTTGAGGAAGAAAAGTGAGAAAAGTTTGGGCAAACCTGCCATGACAGCCAAAAAGCGTTTTCACGAAGGAGAGTAGGGCTTTTGTTCGAGGTCATAGCCCTTCAGTAGTCTGTGTTAAGGGCGATATTTGCAGGTGAATGACATATTAAGGCTAGAATATAAAGTAAAATGCACACTCACTGTTTTCTTGTTCCTGGGTTGGCTCATGACGTCTGAGCGTGGTGCGGTCATTGCCGCTCGTTTGATAATTAGCGCGCGGACCTCCTGCAATTGTAATTATAACACGTTATTGCAAAAGTATGCCAACTAAATACTACAAACTATACACAAAACTACAATCAATACACTAAAAGCATTTAGACAACCTATGAGTCATTGCACAGACTCACAGGCAGTCCAAAGGCTCCAGCCCACTAACAGTTGGCAGCGTGCCCAGCATTGTCCCGTTGAATTGTAATACTTATTCGTTGAGCCAACAAATAAGCATTAGTTTTTACAAATTACACATTATTAACAAATTTTATTGAGTCTTAATTTATAGTTATATCCAGTTTTAAGATATTGTGAATATTGGTTCAGTGATTTAAGACGTCAGCAACAAAAGCCAGAATGTGAGTAACTGGGTAAAATCTGCGCGGATGAAATGGAGACAGTGGGTATACTGTTATCATTTCTCGACGCTGCAAGAGCATTAACGCGATTTCGTACTGTAACATGCATGATATACTAACATTCTGTTTTAGACAAATTCAATTCTCAATAAAACACTTGGGGCATATCACGAACTAAAAATTTTAGTATATGGGATTACATGTGACCTGCAAATAACTGAACCTCGGGGGGTAGTTTAATTAGATCATAATACCTTTTTTAAAGTATATATCTTAGTATTAAGCAACAAAAAAGGCGGATGGAAGAAGCGTGTAGTCAGGAATGTGGCAACGATGGAACTTTGTGGAGTAGAATTCATTTGTGAAGGAGTGTTGAAACGTGAACCAACATAGAGGCACAGGAATACCATACATAAGGCATGGGTCGATAATGTGAATAACGATGATTAAAAGTGTACTAAAGATCGTGCGCCGAGCCCACTTAGCATGGTATAACAACAGAAAGAATAAACGTATAGCTAGGTTTTTTGATAGATAGGTTAATTTTTTTTTCATCATCATATAGTTACTTATTAAAAGAATAAATGTATACACTACTATATATCGTGGGTTGACAAGTAAAATTCACTAACTGCACTTAGTGTTCATTAGAGATAATGAGTTTTTAAATATTTTTTTACTTCAAAATTCAGTCTTCAGCATTAGGGATCTAAAATTTTGTTTGGTAATAGAATAATAGTTATTCTACACCACCATACATATAATTTGTTAAAAACATAAGTAATGTCATTGTAATTTAAATAAATGTACTTAATGATTTTTACCTGCCTTCAATTATGATCAAATTGAATTATGTGGGTATTTAATGACATAATCAACTCTGTTTTTTTTTTCAAATATGTTCGTTTATTTAAAGAAAAGTGACTGTAATCTTATTTTTGATATTTTTATGTTTGCAATAACGCATGCTCTGCGAATTACATGACAAATTTACGATAGGAAAAATGTAAGTCATGTGAGGAATTCGAACTCGCGTCCATCCACCCCTTTAGCCGGGGTATGCTCTGACCAATTGAGCTAAAATGACAATGAGTCACTAAAATTTTTTCTATCGTTCTTTAACTATCGTATTGGGATGGAGCGACATCTATAGTTCAGCTTCAAATCCCGCACATGACTTATTTTTTTCCTCTCGTAAATTTGTAATTTTGATCTTATTGTTAACCGATTTTCAAAAAAAAAGGAGGTTCTAAGTTCGACTGTATGTATGTACACCGATTTCTACCACATTTGCGGACCGATTTTCAAAATTATATTCAAGGGTTTTTATTTTCAAGGGTATACCGCCGAGGTGGTCCCGTATAAATTTCATCAAAATCGGTGGAGTAGTTTATAAGTTATAGTGTATTCGCATATCTGGATTATTTAATGGTATATGCTGTTGTCGACGATGACAACTATTTTAGGCGAGTAAATGATCTAACAAGCATTATTTACCACTAAAAAGAGTAAGAAAAATATTTTTCATAAGAAAAAAGGAACCAACTTCCAATACTGAGAAATATAGTTTTCTATGTTTTTTTACCAAAGAAATTTTATCAGCAATGGTTTTATTGCCACGCGGTTTGCGTCGTCTTAGGTACCTATATCCATGTGGCATAATCATAGGCACCTAAGTTATTAGAAACATTAAGGGTATATTTTAGACGAACGCCCCCATACAAAACGCAGCTCCAATATCATTATAATAATAGCGAATAAAACTCAATGATTTTTTTAACTACGTAATCACTGCCCTCATATCTAGGTTTGTGGTGTATCAGATTTTCATTAAATTATACAGTTTTGAAATTACACTAGCTCAAAAACTCGTAATTTTAGATAAAAGAAAGACCCAACTTTAAGCATCTCTTTCAAGAAAAATAAGCATTTTTTAAATATTTCTATTGCACCACAAACATGGGGAATATAATGAACTTTTTATAATGGGAAGTTATTTATACATGTGTACTATACTTTTTAAATAAATCTGGAACTACGAATAACTGGCTCAAACTCCTAAAAACGAGTGCATTATACTAAACGCTATATAAAAAAAAAATTATTAGTCCAAAAGAAAAAGGATTTAAGGCAGAAATGATAAGTCTCACACACTATATTTACATGCTAGTTTTTTTTTAATAACAAGTTGAGTTTATATAAAAGTTCACGCTTTGGCTGGCGGGTATATGTCTAATAGCTGTATTAATGAATTTTACCTGCCGGTAAGTTTGGTAACATGTGTAGATAATGAGGTTATTGCTTTTTTAGTACTTGAATACGATGACTTATTAGCTTGATGACTTTTTCTTAGCAAAGATTTAAGAAAAATAATGAACTTAGTGAAGCAAAGTCATTTTTTCCAAAAACTGTACTTAGTGAGTTTTTCTTGTCAACCCACGATATATTTAAGTATCTGTAGAACTCTTTGTGCGAGTTCATCCGGGCAGTGCCACCATGCCTATTTTTACCGCAACTCTCGGCAAAATGTACTCACGCGAGTTTTATTTATTGTTCTGTATTAAATTGAATTACCGAGATGTCAAAAAAACAAGCAACTGAATGCGATGGAGGCATCGGCGTGGACGATATCGTCCATTTATGAATGAGATTCTATTGTTCTCATGGTCTAGGATGCATAATCCATGCTTACGTATCACAGATTAAGAACCACAATAAAAAACTTACCTACCTAGAATTTCGTCATACAGATATATAGCCATATGAAGCATAATCTGATTTAGCTCATATACAAACTTTCTGCCAAATTTAACGAAATTATAATACAACACTTTTCTAGCCAAACTCAAATTCTAAGATGTCTAAATGACCACTGATACTTCACTTGGTATACTAAAAGCATCACATAATGGTATTTTTTGCAGTCAACTAGAATAGATGACTAAGATTTTGTGGATAAACTATTATAATTAAATTTTCTGTGAAATAAAGTACAAACCGAATTTGAGCATGTTCCAGTCGAAAACATAGTCATAAGTGAACCCTTGTCGGTGGAAAAGAGTGCGGAACAACTGTCTCAAGTGGCTGTAGTCGGGTCTCTCTTCGAAACGCAGCCGCCGACAGTATTTCAGGTACAGCTGGAACTCGATAGGATGATTCTGGAAAACGAAATATTACCCAATTAAAAATATATAATCAATAACAATTAGACTAACCGCTAAAAAAAATCTTGAGACAATGGCGACGGGCCTAAACATGAGGCGGTTTTATTTATTACAATTAGACCACTATCTTGCTTAATTGTGATAATGCGGTCGAAGAGATGTTGTGCAGGCTAACTTAAAATTATTGATTTTCAAGGACAGTTCTCGGAACAGACCGTTAACTGCTTGGCGGTAATTTTCTACTTGAGGGTGCTAGCTAGCCAGGTAGGCATTGGCAAAATGTTCTACCAACATGATATAAGGACCGCCATCCTAACAAAAGAACCGTGATCAACGTCTATTTGCTCTCTGAAGCACAGAGGAAGCGCTCAGTAGTAAATTCCAATAGTGGTCACTCATCCAAGTGATGAGAGAATCGATTGTTGCTTAACCTAGTTGCTTGTCACTATATCAATATCCTTTTATTTAATTTAATTATTATTTCCATATGATTGAAGTTAATATTGTATAATATAATTTACTATAGTCAAAAATATGATATGTTGCACACCTTAATGGTATACCACAGCGCTCTCCCAATTTATAAGACCATTTTTTGTATATAACCTGTGATAATGCAATAAAATAATTTGAATTAGGTAAGCATGTCTAAACAAGCTCCACTATGATCGCTTTGCTATTTTTGGCAGGAGTCTTGATGCCAACCTTCCCACTCCGTCCCTATGTTTAAGTCAAGTGCTATTATACAAGTAGTTGTATTGCCTTCAAAATTTACAAGGCAGGTTATATAATGGCATAACAATAATATATTTCTGAGGAAATTCAGTCCCTTCAATTTTGTTACATACATTAGGGTTGGCTATGTTTGAGTCACATGGGACCGATCAAGCCTAATGCCATCTACGAGACACGAGGCTTCGAGAATTGGTTTCAGAGGCCATTATCTCGAGAAACACTGTTAGATGCTTGACCACATATTGTCTACTGGGTTTTTTTTTAAATCTTATTTATTTAGGGACTTTTTACAAAATTGCATGCCAGTCCCATGTAACCTAAACACTAATAAACAAAATATTTACTTATATGCCCTCAAATAACTTGAACAACAGCTTTGCAGTTTCAGATACGCTAAAATATGTGTAAACACTCCCACATCAAAACTGTTGTTCAAATTAAGTGATTGCATTAATAACTCTCTTTGAGTTTTGTTCCGGATACATTCCATAAGCAAATGGTGTACATCTTCTAATATACCACACGTCTCGCAATTAGGGTCTACAGGGTAAATAGTAGTCAGTTGAGTAATGATGCTACTACAATGCATGTTTCGTATAAAACAAGTATAAATTAATTAAAAAAGTAAAATACCCAACTGCAATAATTAATTTCCGTAAAGCGTTTCATCGTTTCATTAAAATGTAATCTAATAATAATATTATTTATGTAATCGTTTTTAAAGTCCTTCATTTTGATACCCCACTCACAGGATACGAAAAAAAAATTTTTCAAAATAAAATTTGTTATTGACCTTCATAAGAGCGCCGTAGACGCCTTAATTGAATAAATGAAAATCTGACAGATTGTTTTTAATTTTTTTATGTGCCTAGTGTCTCTTGCGCTATCAAGACAAATCAAATGCTATCTCATACATTAAAATCGGTTAAGCCGTTTAGAAGTTATGGTGGAAATTATTCCCCCATAACTTCTAAACGGCTTAACCGTTTTCATTAGAAACTCACATACATACATGAACACTGAAAAGATAACACTCCTATTTTTGGGCAGTCTTCTAAAAAATGCATTATCCAATCCAAACGCCATAACCACGGATTATAAAAAATGCTATTCTAAAATTTTTACACATGTGGCATCTATATTTCATAAACTGCTTTGGTAAAGCGGGTGATAAATACTGACACCTAAGCCAGGGGAGTAATCTACAAAATGCCCTACCACCATTAGGTGAAGCTCAAGCCTGTGGTAGACTTTGAAACAGGGAACACTTCCTTGACTATGAGAGGATGGGCATAGATTCAAAATAATAAGCATTGTTTTGATCATTATATAGGAAAGATGAGGAAAACCACATTAATATCTACAGTTTCTGAATATTGAAAATTCAATTAAATATACACATTATTAAGTGCATATAAAGCAACATTCTGCAACATCTTAATTGTATTTACCATAATAGCATAAAATGTACACAATAGATTGAATCTCTCAGCAACATAAAGTGTTATCCTATGTTTCTATAAAGACATTTAATGAGTGCTGACTTGGTTAACTATGATAAAACTAGGCTATAACACAGCACACCTTTGAACCGTCATCCATAAAAAAAATTTTGAACCTATAATTGAATTTATTGTACCTAAATAGTAAAACAGTAATAATTAATGTCCCGTGAGGTGCCGAGGTAGAATGTTAACCCCCCCCCCCCCCCCCCCATTGGTTTGCTACAAACATACTGTTTGCCGACTCAAGTCAGAGGTGGGCTATTTTATTAAATTAATGTTCTCTTAAAATATTTGTTATTATTAAATATTGATTTACGCAAAGTAACGCCTGAATGCATTCATTACCTGAAGATGCAGTTCATGAATTGAATGCGGCAGAAATTTACATAATAGACTATTTTTATGTCATTGTCGACAATGTGAGCGCAAGCTGCCATCTTAGGTTTGAAGCATTTAAACATCTTGAGAGCGTATTTAGTTTCATGTATAATATAAAAAGATTAAAGGAAATTAGTGATAGTGAACTTTTGCAGCAGTGCACTTATGCAGAGTCGTGTGATACTGATAGACATAAAATATACGAAGAACTGAATACATCCGTGTGTTTGAAAGAAAATACGACATTATCTCGGTACTGAAATACATACTTACTTAATAGAAAACAATACACTTCTGGACTCATCTATATATCAGTTTCGTTTGGTCCTAGCTAAAATTTTATATTAGGTCGAGCAAAAAGTTTTTATGCAGTTTTGAACCTGGCACATTCACAATTTCATTCAATAGTCTTTTTTTGAATTTCGAACACAGAATTTAAAGAAACAAAAGACAATTTGGAGCCTGTTTGTTGATATCAAACAATCGAATACTAAGAAAACTTGGTTTTATTGGTTTACTTGGATTTAATTCATGAAAAAGTGATTGATATCTTTGGTTTTGCAACAAACATTACTTATTCTTAACATTAAGGTGAGGTTCTATCAATAATCTATGGATACTTCACCTGAAGTCGCCGCCCAAGCTGTGGCACTTATTCAGGCCGGACACAGCCAAAGAAACGTGAGTGCTCAACTTAATTTAAGTCGATCTGCGGTCCGAAATGTTTATCGGAGGTACCTAGAGACTGGCGGCTTTGTTCGTCGCCAAGGAAGGCCACGATCTCGGGTCACAACTGAAAGGCAGGATCGATTCATCATGATGACCAGCTTGAGAAATCGTCACCTTACCTCCATTGAGATACAAAACCAACTTCGCGACTTCCACGGAGTATCTGTGAGCGCTCGAACTGTTCGGAGAAGGTTAAAAGAACGCGATATGGTACCACACAAGCCAGCTAATGGGCCCAAACTAACGCGAGCCCACCGAACAGCGCGCCTTCATTTCGCACGCAGTCATTTAAATTGGACACAGCAAGATTGGAGCCGTGTACTCTTTTCTGATGAGTCTAAAATTGTGTTACATGGCAATGATGGAAGGAAGAAGGTCTACCGACGTAAGGGAGAGCGTTTCGCACAATGCTGCTTTGAAGAGAGGGTTGCTTATGGCGGTGGCTCATGGACTGTCTGGGGCGGTATATCCGCGAGCGGCAAAACTCAACTTGAGGTTGTTACAGGACCACGGCTGCCAACATTAAATGCTGAAAGGTACATTCGTGAGTGCTTAGAACCTCACGTGATACCATACGCGGACTATGTGGGCCCAAATTTCCTTTTTATGCATGATAATGCAAGAGCCCATGCGGCCCGCATCGTCAGGGAATATCTTCGGGATGTGAACATCACAGTTATGGACTGGCCAGCCAGAAGCCCAGACATGAACCCTATTGAGCACATGTGGGACGAGCTAAAAAGACGTGTTAGGGCTCGTCAGCCAGTTGCCCAGACGATGCAGGAGTTGAAAACTGCCATAGAAGAGGAATGGGAGATGATCCCTCAAAATTTCATAGAGCGGTTGATAAACTCTATGCCTAATCGTATGAGAGCTGTGGTAGATGCCCATGGAGGCAACACGCGTTATTAAATTAAACCTTTATTTGATAAAACATGTTTTTTATTCAAAAATCAATTGCCTTTAACAAGGCGCATATCCGACTTGTTAGGCGTAGCTCCATGTCGTATGGTATTCTGAATTCAAATTTAAAACAATACGATCGAAAAAGATGGTAAAATGTGCCAGGTTCAAAACCGCATAAAAACTTTTTGCTCGACCTAATATAAAATTTTAGCTAGGACCAAACGAAACTGAAAATACAAGGTGGGCCAATAGATGAGTCCAGAAGTGTATATATCTGAAGTTTACCCCACTATCGAAATAGTCCTGAGAATTATTGCTACCACACCTATTACAGTTGCGTCTCCTGAAAGGAGTTTTTCGAGGGTTAAAATTATAGAAACATATTTGAGTAATTTGATGACACAAGCACAAGCAATCAGCCCTTGCTATTCTTTCAATCGAAACGTGGTAGGTTATTCGTTACATTATTGTGCTTTAATTAAATAAAGTATTAGGAAAATACGCAGACATCAATTTTAAAATTATACCTATGTTAATTTTGTAAATCTTTCTATGTAAAATAAAATATTTTAAAACTTAAATTTTGTTTATTTGTATAACTTTAACATATTTCCTCAAACATGACAAATACCTAAACCAAACAACCAGACCACTACTTTCGCATCAATACTTTTCACGAAGGACAAAAGGCCTCGCAAAGCCGCCCGGAGCCTCGCAATGGGTAAGGCCGCCACTGCCCCAAGGCGCCAGCCAAGCGTGGAGGAGGCCCCCCAAAATGGAGGAGGCTGTGTTGAGCAGCCGACAATCCGGCTGATACACTAAATAGTTAATACGTCAAATTGAGTCTCATTCTCGTGTACAGAATATGTTACGGAGTGCAAAAAACACTATTAATGGAAGCAGATAATGTTGTTGATTTTTAATCTTATATCAACTTAACCCGAAGTTAAAGGTATCAGGATAACAGTATTATGTGATCGAAAATAGTTTCCTAAGCTTATTATAATTCAAGGTTGCTTACCACATTATGACAGACTTTATGGTGTCATTGCAATAAGTTCAACATCATGAATTATAAATATGTAATTGAATGCACCTCAGCAGAGGGCACAGGTACAAGTTTATTTATAGACACTGTATTTGTTAGTCAGTATTTAATACATTGTATTTACCAACAGCAAACAGGATTTCATCTTTTTACACACGTTTTCATAATAACTAAGTGATGGGATGGGCAGTACCATCTTGATATGTCATAGATAAATTGTTGTAACTTTAACATTAAATTTTAAACTATATGATTCATAGTAGTGTGGTGTAATGTGGTAACTATTCAAGAACCTTTCTTTGTCACTTCAACTTGCAAATTTTAGCTACGTTGGTGACTTTGGTTCTTTGGCAAATATCCTAGTTCCGGATTTTATTGCACATAGAAACTCAGAGCATAGGTTATTGAGTGAGTCTGAGCCAGTGATTGATGTCCAAAGGGCCCGCAGTTAAGGACCATGTCTTAGTGTCATAAGTCATAACTGGCAACACACACTGATTGAAAACTTTGGTATTCAGGCTCTGCTGAAAGTGCGAAGAGAAGATGACACTGTATATATTTAGTTGCACAATATCTTATATATAAAATTATCGTGTCACAGTGTTTGTAACTAAACTACTCTGAAATTGATTGACTGATTCCTATGAATGTATGAACTATATATTTTGTGTGTATATTCACTAGGTCTGAGAATAGGATGTGAACTATTTTTCATAATATATATACACTCGAGAGCAATGAATCCGGGTCACTTAAAGAATGTTAAAAATCTCGGAAACTAAAAATGATAGGTTAATGCAATAAATTGTATTTAATAGACAATGTAATACTCCTTAAATGAAAGTAAAAAAAATATGAGTCACCATACATTTTATTAACACAAAATTACATAAAGAAAAAAACTGCTGATCTCTCCTTAAAACAAAAATAGGAAACATGAAATTTTTGAACTTTATTACGATTTTCTTGAATTTTAATACTTCGTATTGCCTCTTCGTGCTTCCATTACTGCGTTTACGCGGTTTGGCATGCTGTACACCAAGTTCCTTATACGATTTTGGGGAATATTCTCCCATTCCTCTGTGAGAGCAATTTTGAGCTCACGAAGCGTGATTGGGGGAGGGTTTCGTTGTTTTACGCATCTGCCTAGCTCGTCCCAAGCATGCTCGATCGGGTTGATATCCGGGCTGCGCGCTGGCCACTCCATACGAGTAATGTTCATCTCTTGAAGGTAGTCATTCACAATCCTACCTGTATGAGGTCGGGCATTGTCATGCATAAATATAGCATCCTCACCTAAATTGACCATAAATGGACCAACGTGATCATTGAGGATTTCTTCCACATATCTTACGCTAGTTAAAGAGCCGTTTTCTATGATCACCAGCTCTGTGCGACTTTCAGAAGAAATTCCGGCCCACACAAGTACAGACCCACCACCGTAGGCTACTTTTTCTTCGATGCATGCTTGCTTGAATCTTTCCCCTGGTCTTCGATACACTCTGTGTCTTCCATCGTGCTTGTAGAGCATAAATTTTGATTCGTCGGAGAACATAACTTTTGACCAATCTTCAATACTCTAATTTACGTGGCTCTGGGCATATCTTAGTCTCGAAATACGATGCCCACGCTCCAGTTTAGGGCCGTTTGCAGGTCTAAGGGGTTTTAAGTTAGATTCAGCAAGCCGACGTCTTACTGTCCATGCACTTGGGTTACTTCCTCCGAGGCGTCGAAACTGATTGGTGAGTTCAGTTCCTGTGAGAAAGCGATTTCGAAGCATGGTGTTCACCAAGTATCGGTCTTCTCGTGCTGTGGTACACCTGGTTCTGCCCGTTCCTGGTCTGCGTAGGTTAGAACCAGTTTCTTCGTAACGTCGGAGAACTCTTTGTACTGTTGACAGCGACACACCGACAGTCCTGGCTGTATCGCGCTGACTCCGGCCGGTTTCCAGCATTGTAAGTATTCTGGTGCATTCTTCAGGCGTAAGCGACATAATTTCAGCTTGAATAATGAATATAGAGCACTATCAACATGGTTTATGTACCCACATAAATGACAGATTACAAACAAAAGCAAAACCAAATGCTGTAATTTCGTAGTTCCATCTTCGAAAGTGGCCCTTTTTCAAATTTGATTTTTTTATGATATAACTTTACAATAACTAAGAAGTTTTAATACCTTCATTTAACGAGTATTACATTGTCTATTAAATACAATTTATTGCATTAACCTAGCATTTTTAGTTTCCGAGATTTTTAGGATTCTTTAAGTGACCCGGATTCATTGCTCTCAAGTGTATATATATGAAACAAATAATTTTTAAAATTTATTTGCATCTGTCACTTCTCATCCCTTGAATATCACAGAGTTGGGATGAGAACGAAGCCAGATAACGACGATGAAGTACAATGATTTAAAAAAAAAATTTATTAGGCCGTAAACTTTCACAACACTACCAAAATATTCACTAAAAATAATTTATATGTCAAAACAATGTTTGCCGGGTCAGCTATATTTAAAGATATAGGTGATGTACTAGATGATTGCATTTGCAGTTTTTTCCAGTCGCGTCACAGGTAGTATCCATGACAAAGTTTGATGTTTGTTTTCACACATCTTGTTGAGTTGTATTTAAATGAGGATCATTATTTATAAATATGTACATTTCAGAGATGCATGTCATGGTTATGATATTGTATGTATATGTAATAAGGTTTCTATCTATCAATCTGTTCCATGTTGGCTCAGAAATATATAAGTTCTTTGTATGGAAAATGTATGGCCTGCAGCGCTGCTATTCCCTAAAAGTATAATCCATAACTTTGCATTTACATTATACATAGATATTGGTGTTTCCAAGTCACTAGACTTTAATATTTCTCAAAAATTTGTTGAATTGGGGTAGCTGGCAGGGGAAGAGAAAACCACATACACCCCAGACAGGGATCAAGTGCAGGGCTTAATGGCCGCACTCAGAATAAGATGTCAACCCATCTGTTTTAAACGATTCAGGTTTAAGAAAAGATATTGTATTTCAGATAATGTTAAGGAAGCCTAAACATTGAATTTGCAGGCACTTTAAGAGTAAGGTAGAATATTTTGAGCACAATACAGTATTATGCGTATTTCATTGTCTGTACTTGCAAAGTAAAAATGTGTACCAAGTACAGTTCATGTTTTCAGAGAAAAACAGTTGCAATGGACAGGCTTTACCATCAGGCCAGCTATTTGCTTTACTGGCTACACAATTAAAGGAGGTCAAGAATCACAAGAGGTTATAACCCTAACAGTAAATATTATTAATGTATATTGAAATTTTAAATAATCGTACTTACTTTGGACAGTTCGTCAAAGGCATGAATGTATATTGAAATCGGTACTAATATCAGTACTAATATTATAAATGCGAAAGTAACTCTGTCTGTCTGTCTGTTACGCTTTCACGCCAAAACTACTAGACCGATTTGAATGAAATTTGGTATGGAAATAGTTTGAGACCCGGGAAAAAAACTCTATAGTAGTTTTTATCCAACTGCGCAAAAAGAGGTTAATTTCGAAAGCTCGTTTTAAATAATTGTACTTACTTTGCACAGTTCGTCAAAGGGTGTAGAAAGTTTTTTCTCAGATATTCTCTCGTACTTCTGGCGCTTAGTAGCTGCTTTGAGTCCTTGCCAGGGCAGACTTCCACGATTAAAGTACATGAGCACATAGCCCAGAGACTCCAAGTCATCGCGCCGTGACTGCTCGATTCCTAAGTGCGTGTTTATTGACGCGTATCTGGCGGTGCCTGAAACATTTTAGAATGCAGAGCAAGGGCTATAACTAACTACCAAAAATTAAATTCTGGATTTTATCTATTACAATGTTACAACACTAAACCATGTTCAATGACTAATACCCCAAAATTTGTGTTTTCACTAATAGGTCCTTAAAAACTCAATAAAACAGCATATAAACACTATACCTGGTTTCAAAAAATATGGAAATTCATTAGTCTTTAAGTCCTTTATAAAAGTTAGCATGCAGATTTATTTTTATATTCCATAAATGTAAGCATCTCAAAAAGATACACATCTGTGAATGTTCCCAAGGTAGATAGTAGAGGGGAAGCTTATTTATATAATATTTGGGATATCAGTACAGGACATAATGGCCCCAAATCTAATAAGACAATATCACTCATACAACCCCTTTTTTTATTGCTGATATGTAAGCCTTTGACCACAATCTCACCTGATGGTAAGTGATAATGAGGTCAAAGGTGTCAAACAGGCTTAACCTAGAAAGAATTTGAAGCGCTCGTAGTGAAGTTTTCTTAGCCATTCTGAATCAATCAGCAAAGTTAAGCAACGTCCGCCGCGGTCAGGAGTTGGATGGGTAACCGCTGGTGACTTTACTACTGAGCGCTTCCGTGCTTCGGAGAGCATGTTAAGCCGTCAGTCCCGGTTGTTGTCTTAGGATGGCAGTCGTTATACAGCATGGTGGTAGGGCACTTTGCGAATGCCCACCTGGCTAGCTACCACCCTTCAAGTTGAAAATCTGTCGCCAAGCACCTAACGGTGTGTTCCGGCAGCTGTCCTTGAGAGCCAGTAATTCTAGGATAGCCTGTACAACATCTTCGACCACATCATCACTTACCATCCGGTGAGATGGAGGTCAAAGGCTAACTTATCAGGCATATAAAAAAAAAGACTGGCTCTCAAGGAAAGCTGCCAGAACACACTGTTAGGTGCTTGGCGAAAGTTTTTCTATTTGAGGGTGGTCGCTAGCCAGGCGGTCATTAACAAAATGCCCATCCATCATGCTCATGGATGTGAAGCTCAAGCCCGCAGCGGGATTCCAACCATGGACCTGCTGCGTGGCAGTCCATAGCCTAAAGCCACTAATCAACCACTGCAAAACTGGGATAGAACCCTAAGATAAGGATGTGATGCTTACAATTTCGTACAATATTATTAGATATTGTAAATTTCAAGTGACAATAAATGATATTTGAAGTGTGTTTATGTTTGTAGGTACATATAATTCTATAACAATAATATGTGTCCAATTACGTCTTTTATATTGTCATTGTAATAATAATGAATAAACCTAGTGGTAATCTAATTTCTATTGTAATTAATGTAGTAATATTATGATCAGATGATTATAGTACCTATGTTGTTTTCATAGTTAATGTCTCAAACTTTTCCTGTTCTGAAAGTACAGGAAATAATTAAGTATAAATGATTGTGTCATGTTTTCAAATAGCACAAGATTTACATTCAAACATGCAAATCTCATTTTGTGGCCCAACTGAAGGAGAGTGAACAAGCATGCACACATTATAATTTATGCATATTAATAGCCCCTGGGGTGCAGGGCTAGAATGTCACTCCCCCAACTCATCCATCATAAGAGATGACCAAGTGGGCAGCAGTGCCTTCTAAGGGACGGCTATCTCTTACACTGCAATCTCTTAGTGTGAGGATCATGGCAAATCCCACCTTAATGGAGATGGGAGTGGACAATCTAGCTGATACATTATACAGATATTAATTAATGTAGGTTATATATTTCACATATTTGACTGCTGCTGATGACAAATATGCTTTAATACATGTACATCAGCAGTGAAGCAGTGGCATATTATACTCAATTAGACAGTATGCTGTATAAGCCAGGATTCTAATTCATAATATAGTTTAATCTGCAGACAGATGATTGAGATTTTATCTCATCTCACTTTACTTATTTCCTGGTTCAAATGGTTAACTAGCTTTACCTTATGCTAAATATGACTATGCACTATACAATATTTTATGTAGTATTAGTATACTTTTATATACTTACCAGTCAAATTCTTGTTTTCTCTGTATGGGATATGTTGCAGTGTGCGGGGATCTTTGTACTTCTTAGCTAACCCAAAGTCTATTATGTACACTAAGTTTCCTTTTTTACCTAAGCCCATAAGAAAGTTGTCTGGTTTAATATCTCTGAAACACATCAAAATGAAACCAGTTAATGAAGTATTTCAGTATCACTAGTAGATTTAAGCAAGAATAATATTGTGTTCAATCAATATAACATTCAATCATCTTTATTGTCCTTTCTTTGTAGCTGTTCTTATTAAGCTACATGTAACAGAAGATAAGGTTTGAAATCTAATTATTCATTTGCAACAGTGAACCTATCTCCTTCATATTTGATTGACATTAGATTTATGAGCTGTGTACAGTGATGATAACAGAGTGCAAATAGGTTCATAGTGCCTACGTACATAAACATTAAGGTAATTTATTTGTTACCCCTAACTATCTGACCTAGGGCAATTCATATCAATATTGCTGATGGTAGGAACACAACCAATAAGATAGCATGTTTATATGCAATGATAAATATAATCAAGAAAACATAAAATTAGCTTTGCGTAAGCTGTTTAAATTTCCTGCCTTAAATAGCTTATGTGTTTAAGTAACAATATTTCAACATGTTGCTAAAGCATTTTGTGAACGCTTGCCTGGCAAGCTATCACTCGAGTACAAAATATGACACAGAGCTCAAAACAGTGTATTCCAGCAGTTTTTTCTTGGAAACCAGTTTTTCGTTATAGGACTTCTTTTTTGTCCTATTATCTACAAACAATGGTTTCACTTTTAGTGGATTTGTTAAAAGTTTTTTTAGTTATTGATGAACAAGTCTTCCACGGAGAACATCTGCTCATTCTGCAATGTTACCCTCATCAAGGGTTATGATGTGTTTCCTTTTCTGTCTTGGTGTGTAGCTTGGTTTCAACAGGACTTGCCCTAAAACTAATTTTAACCACATCATCACTAAACAATATGTGTATAGTGGTCAATAGGTAGTATTAAAAAATAATTGAGTATATTAAAATATTTATAGGCAGAATAGTTTAGCTTAGTTAGCTGCTCCAAGTATACTTGTTATATGAATATAATAAATATATATTATTTATGTAAATGAATATATTATTATGTATGTTACCTATGAATGAAATTTCGGTAGTGAATGTCTTCAATCCGAGTGATAAGTTGGTCTGCAAGAAGCAGCACAGTCTTTAATGAGAAGCGGCGCGAACAGAAATTGAACAAGTCTTCCAGTGATGGTCCAAGTAATTCCATCACCATTACATTGTAATCCCCTTCTGAACCACACCATTTGATTGCAGGAATTCCAACTATTAAAGAAAAAAAAGGAAATAAGTTTGTGCATACGCTTGTTAAATTCTTACAGTTGTAATAAAATTCACTAAAAATATATGGTGGGGTGCTTCTTTGCGTGTGGACAGGTCTATAAAACTGAATTTTTATTTTATTTTTGTAGTTTTGTCATTAAAATAATGATAATTGAAGAATGTGCAATGTCTAGGACTTCCTAAAGGTATAGGTAATTTATAAAAAAAAAACATGCCATGAACAAAACACATAGGGATCAATAATCACTTAATGGATGTCATCACCAGCAATAGCCAAGCCTGATAAACTGATTTTGAACTTAAAATTATATAATTAAATTAATTCTTCTCTCAGGAATTAGTTGAGTATGTACTTACCACCTCCTTGCATAAGTTTGTAGAACTTGCTTTCTATGTGTAACTGTGGATGTCTTGTCTTGATGCATTCTAATTTGATTGCTACCTCCTCCTTCGTGACAATGTTTGTCCCTGTAAATTCGGAAATATACACTTCATCACTGTCATGATCCACCACAAATCAGTGGTATTAATGACCAATAGATCCCACAACAGGCATCGAAAAAAAAACATGTAAGTATTTTGTAGGGATTGGTCTTGCGATTAAGACATAGTATTAATTAGATGCCGTTTCTAGAAGTGTTGTGATGATAATTGCTTTAATCAGTGCAAGCTAATGCTAAGTTGAGGAAACGTCTACCTAACAAGTATTTCGAAACCAAAAAAACTGCAGCTGGTCCTACAAGTCACCATTTTTCTTTGTTTACAAAGATTTTTGTCCTTACTCACCCAAGTAGATGTCTCCAAAAGAACCTGAACCAATCTTGCGACCAAGGCGATATTTATTTCCAACTCTTAGCTCCATTTTGGTATTGTACATGATATGAAATCACAACAATATCACTGACCACCGATTCATTACAGGACGGCCATATTGAGATAGACGCAGTACTGAATATATTTCAAATGCTAACTTGGGCGTGAAATTAAATAAAAATTAGAGATCTTTTAACTTTTCATGATTTTAGCTACGCCACTGCTAAGCCTAGATTATTAAATATAGTCAAATATACTAAAAATGAACAAATTTTAGCTAAATGTACAAAAGTTTCGTCCACACGCACATGAGGTTTTTTTCTTTCTTTTCGTTTTTTTTTCCTTCTTTCATTAGTGTCGTGCAACCAAACGGTATCAAGCAGTACCAAACTTTCATACTTTATCAATCAAACAGACATAGTCTATGGCAAGAAATATAATATTTATTTGCAATGGCAACTTGAGACTGAACATGTACACTTCACCGGAAACCAGCTCTGATTGGTTCAATGGTGACATCCAATCATAGAGAAAAGTAATACACCGGATCCAATCTAGCCTTTTTGCGGTCAGTTTTGCGGGAATTTCGAACAGCATTTTCCAATCTGAATTCTTAGGGTTCGTAATGGTTATGTATTCCGTGCCAAAAAGGAACCATATACTCTGCCAACGCGGTCAGTCTATTTGTTCATCCTCCCTACCTACTTTTTAGTAACCAAGTAGTAATGTTAATGGAATTAAGGCTACATTGCACTCTACTTAATATTTATTCTACTATGGCCGGCTTTGTCACAGGTTTCCTAAGTGCATAGATGACTGCCAATTTAGAAGCAATGAACCATTCACTACTGCCGTCTTGCTGCTGCAACCTATGTACCAGCACGGCCCTAATGTCTGATACAGCATTATCAGCAATCGCCAAATCTTGCTGACTGCGTTGTAGGGCCTCCCGATAGTCATGGGATAGCTGGAGTACTGGGAAATTGTACACATTGGCAATGTTATGTAGTACAACAAATGCATTCACTATCATCGCAGCTTTCCTAGAAGTATAGTGGAGCACACGATGTGATAAAAATCTTCAAAGGCATCCTTGCTGAGACGAATATGAGAGACAAACTCGTTGGTGGGAAGAGATAATGGGTTGCTAGCGTCTCTCATTGTTCTTCGCGATATTACAGTATTTATATTGCCATAGTCATAGTCATAGTAATTTATCAATAAACATTAGTTTACAAGTCAAATCTTATGATAATTAAAAATAAAAAGTTTATATACAGCTACACAACACAATTATGTGTACTTTTTGTACTATGCACTTTGTTGATTATAAATCAATTACATAAATCGTTGATACAAATAAAATCATTCTTACAAAATTGTAAACTACTTGTAAAGTCATTATTTATTTACAGACTAAAAAATTCATCTAGCGAATAAAAACTTGCTACGTTATATAGGTATTTATGCAGTAATTTCTATTTATATTAAGCATAATAAACACTGAAAAATCTTAATTTTATAATATACTTTTCGCTGTCGCTATTTATTTCTATACCTTGAATTGAAACAACCCAATACTTTTTTTTTTTTTTTTTTTTTTTTTTTCTCCCTATCTCGGGAAATGGTCTCGCACTTCTTGTGCATTTGCCAGTGTCCTGTTATCTTCATATAGTGCTTCTTGATGACTTCAGTTCTGTTCTGATTAAGCTGGGAAGACTTCTCATCTTCAGACTTCTTGATTGATTGACTATCTTGGTTTTATTTTTTGTTAGTATTAAGATTAACATTATTTCAAAAATGAGGAAACGATAAGATTATACAATAAATTATGGATCGGGATTCGAGGAAAAAATAGGGTCAGAGGAGTTAGGAAGGATAGGAGGATAATAAATAGGTACATAGTATTGTATAAGTAAATTAGTATCTATAATGTAGCATACCTTATCATAATTTGATGTCGTTAGCTTCAATAAATGAAGCTAACACTTGATAGATAGGGAGACAATTGCTATAAAGTAAGGAAAATATATTAGTAGGGAAAGGGACTTGAAGATGTTCAAGGTCTTTGAAAAGTGGAGCGTGATCATAACGGGGACACTTTAAAATAATATGATCGATGTCACCCACGTCTTCTCCACACTCACACAATTCCGAGTCTAGAATACGTATCCGAGCAAGATACCCAATACTTGTATCAATGAAGATTGCTACAGAAACTGTCATTCTAATTGATATTGACTGTACGTGATCGCTATTTCAAATAAAACATTTTCTATCGATATATACAAGATACGTCAAACGAGGTTTAGTAGCAATCAAGATTTCATTGCTACAAAATATGTACCTACTTCAAATTATAAATGAAACATATACTTCTATTTGTCGAAAAACCTGCCTTAATTCAGGGTTATGCTGGTCGTCCTTAGTAGGGCGTATGTATCATGAGATTATCATTAATCTATAATCAACTTACTATCTAAACACGAAGTAATAAATGCCAAATAACATTTGGGAGTAGGGTCAAATACGGGCAATATGTCAATTCCCGAAGTACGGATCGAAATTCGGATCCGAAAGTGTTTCGTAGTAAGAAAAGGTGCGATCCGTCAAAAAAAAACTTCGAACTTCGTTTATGGGAGTAGACCTAATGAATGCTTAGGGTTCGTACCTAATTCGGAATGGTCATGTATTCCGTGCCAAAAGGAACCGTATACTATGCCAACGCTGTTCGTCCATTTGTTCACCCTCCATACCTACTTTTTAACCGTATTAAATAATAATAATACTAGTAATGAGTGGGGTGTTGTGTATGGTATTATTTGTAGAGTATTTCCAAGGCGAGCCCTACAAGGTTTGCCTTAGAAATACCCTGCGATCATAATATAATAACAATCAATTAAAATTAATAACAAGACATATTTCATCTCTTGCCCCACTGTAAATTAACCCTATTCATGGCAGAGATTTTTATCCTAAATAAAATATGTTTTTATTTGAACGCCAGAAAAAATAGACTGTAATTCAGTTTTCAGGATATAATATGTGTTATCTGTATATAAACAAGTAGCTACAAAATCATTAATTACAAGTATTTAACCTATTATTAAAAATATTAAACACAACAACAAGTTTTAAGATCTTTTAGGATCAATGAGATCAGCCAGTATTTAAATAACTATGGCGAATTCTTAGGAAAAAGTTTTATATACTTATCAAATAATTCAGTCAGTCATCAATTTTTGAAGCGCTCGTAGCGAAGTTTGCTTAGCCATTCTGAACCAATCTGTCAAGCTAAGCAACGTTCACCACGGTCATGAGTTGGATGGGTGACCGCTGGTGACATTAATACTGAGCGCTTCCGTGCTTCGGAGGGCACGTTAAGCCGTTGGTAACGATTGTTGTCTTAGGATGGCAGTTGTTATAGCATGGTGATAGGGCATTTTGCGAATGCCCGCCTGGCTAGCTACCACCCTCAAGTGGAGAAACTGTCGTCAAGCACCTAACGGTGTGTTCGGGCAGCTGTACTTGAGAGCCAGTCATTACTTACCATCCGGTGAGATAGTGGTCAAAGGCTAATTTATCAGACATAAAGAAGTCGTTAAAATTTGCTTAGGATACTATAACAGGGTTATTGGTAAAATGCTAACAACCTCTAAGGGTTGACTTCTGCTAGTCCTAACAAACATTTAGAGATATTTTGTTTTTTGATTTGAAACAAAAAAAAATGAATATTTTATATATATTTTTTTGTGTTTTACTAATATTATAGTATTTTAGAGCCAAGAGCGCCCGCTGCGAGAACACTGGACCGCGCCGAACTCCATTTGAATAGAGTTTTGAATATTTACATCGAGCAAAGTAATACAAAATATGAAATAATAGGTACATTACAGACACAAAAGACTTTTAACACCAGGTGGTCCTCGTATACTTATCCGGTCAAAAACACATTTTAATTTTAAATAAACTAAAATTTATCTCAAAATGTTTGTAAGGACTAGCAGAAGTGAACCCTAAGAAGTTGTTAGCATTTTACCAATAACCATGTATAGTGTTGAAATCTAAGAAGCAATTTCGTCCTTCAACTATATGAAGCCGTGCTTTACATATTTTTTTAAATACTCTGTTTTGTTTTTGGTAAAGTTCCTACAATTGCCTTTTGTCGCGAAAGTAGGCAGATTTCCCCCCATATTGTAACGAGAAAGCATCAGACTATCTATAGATCTCCTCTCAAAACAGCATATTTGTCTAAAAAGCACGACGCGAAACTTTTTCAGAGGCATCAGCTTTTGTTTACCAGTGTCCTTGCGATGGTATATCTACCAAGCATTGTTTAAGCTGATGTCCAGTATCTACAAGAATATTGGTTAATATCAACGAGGGCCTTTGAAATACGTTCGGTATAAAGCAACTAACTTGTTAGCCAAATCATACAGCCCATATTTGCAATTTAGATAGATTTGGGTATGTGACCGATCCCTTCGTCTTTTCTTCTTTCTTGTACCCCATTATATTCTGTATTGGGTGAGCAGCAACGTTGTACGCAGTATTTAATTTTGCAGCCAAGATACATTTATTGTCAAAACACTTCACAACAGTATTAACAATATATTAACAATACATTTAGATGATCTAGGTAATTATAGGTCCACTTGAAAGACAATCGATGCAATAGGCACCACACAGCCAATGGGTTACTGCATCATATCTGTATATTATCCCATTTATATCTGTATGAAACAGTGAACGGAGAGCAGTCTCCATGAACTTTTTCATGGTGCAAGGGCATTGCATGGTGGGAGGGCATTTTGCAAATGCTCACCTGGCTAGTTACCACGCTCAAGTAGTTAATCTGTCGCCAAACTCCCAATAGTGTGTTCTGGCAGCAGTCCTTGAGAGTCAGTAAAATTATAGTACATGAGACTTAACAACTGTATGTTTAAAGCTAGCTTCCCACGGTCCGCGATTCTACGGATCATCACGCACAGCCGCGTGTGCATTTGAACTGAGGGATCAGTTCCTCAGATTCATGAGACGTAAAAGATATAATTAGTAAAAAATAGGTAAAACTGGATAGTTATGTCAAAAAATTTGTAAAACGCGAATTGGTAAAGTTACGGCGAAATAATATGATCCCTCAGTTCAGATCCCTGAAAAAAAATATCTCGAAGCTTCTTGTATTTTTGTGCATACTTTTTTTTCACTATTTAGTAAAGAATTTGTATAAAGTTTTTACAAATTTTCAGGCTACTAGAGCGTGGCGTTACAAACTTACGACCCTTTAACAGGATACCTCAGTCTAGACTGAGGGATCTACTTATAAAACATGTCCTTAGACTAAATGAATTCGTGACGGGAAATTCGTAACCTATTATTTAACTACTGAGTAAATTTGTAAAAATTAAAAGTCTTGACTCAAAAGTTATTGGTTAAGACGTAAATAAAGATTGAATTTTGTGAAAATGTATGAACTGAGTGCTCCTTATTTTCAAATTTATTTATGTAGCCTAGCATCATAGACAAACCATATGCATATCATGATTTAGTAAATATTTTTACTAAATGTTAAATCAATTTCGTAAATAATTGTGCCTCGACCAGTGCTAAACCGTTTACCCGCGAATCGGACGTACTTGCAATAGTGTGCGAAGACCCTACACTTACTTTTGACGAGTGCAGTGAAGACAGTGACAGTGACGCACGCGCCCCTACCCTGCCTGCGACTCCATTGCTGCCCGCCGTTCCTCAAGTTTCGGAGAGGGTGTTGCGAGCAGCCGCCCGCAGTGCGCGTCAAGCAGCTCTCGAGGTTGCCCGCATTCCTTGAGAATGAACATCTTTACTGTTCGAGCACCGGTCGGATATTTCGACTAAACACCGTGAGTGCTAGCCGGTATATTTAATTAATAAACATGAGCGGTTTTATATTTCATTATAATATATATTTATATTTATATACAGGGTGTCCCAAGAAGTAGTGATATACTGAAGCTGGGAAGTAAAGGACCTAGGGGGAATCACCCCCATGTATGTTCCGCGTATTTTCGGAGTAATGCTTTGTTTTTATTTTTCACTTATCGCTGAGTACGATGAGATTTTTATTTATGGTGACGTAAATTATATGTAGCTTTGGCCAGTGTAAGCAAGCAAGGAGCCAAATCCTACATCTGTGGAAAATTTAGCCAAATATCTAGGACTGTTCTATGAAAATTAAAGTGAGAGATTCTAAAACATGGCACTAGCATATCATCCGCTTGTGCTATAATTATTATTATAATGTAGAGTACCTATTTTTTTTAATGTTTATTAACTACTTACGTGTTGTATATAATTTAAAAGCTAATATTGATTTTTCAATTATGGTCACTCTATTGCATATTTTCATATGTAATTGATCAAACTCATATATTCAGTAAAGAATAACATTTACGAAATTGAAATACATATAAACATTTAGTAAAAATGTTTACTGAATCATGATATGCATATGATTTGTCTATGATGCTAGGCTACATAAGTAAATTTGAAAATAAGGAGCACTCAGTTCATACATTTTCACAAAATTCATTCTTTATTTACCTCTTAATCGATAACTTTTGAGTCAAGATTTAATTTTTACAAATTTACTCATTACTTAAATAATAGATTACAAATTTTTCGTCACGAATTTATTTAGTCTAAGGACATGTTTTATATCTAGATCCCTCAGTCTAGACTGAGGTATCCTGTTGAAGGGTCGTAAGTTTGTAACGCCAAGCTCTAGTAGCCTGAAAATTTGTAAAAACCTTTTACAAATTCTTTACTAAATAGTGAAAAAAAAAGTATGCACAAAAATACAAAAAGTTTCGAGATATTTTTTTTCAGGGATCTGAGGGATCATATTTTTTGGCCGTAACTTACCAAATTCGCGTTTTACAAATTTTTAGACAAAACCATCCTGTTTTTACAATTTTTTACTAATTATATCTTTTACCTCTCATGAATCTGAGGAACTGATCCCTCAGTTCAGATGCACACCATAGCCGCCACGGACGGCAACGCACACAGGACAGGGCTCTTCCAACGGTGCGTGTCGGCCTGTGTAGATCTTTTGATAGCTTCATTGCAAAATGCAAAGTGAAAGAGAACGTATCGTCGCTGCAGCTGCGGCTGTGGTATTAATTAACAATTACCAGATTATGCGATCTAGTCAAAAGAAACCACGTCGCTGGTGGATATCAGCATACAACAAAAGTAGTTTAAGGTAAGTTTACTTGCATATAGGTATAAATATCTAATTTTATTTTATGTTTTGTCACCCATTAGTAGCAGTGGGATCACGGTAGAAAATTAACGAATGACATAAAATATTCCCTGTCCTGTGTACGCGCTCGGATCGCGTAGCACCGCACCTTTGAAGTAACCGCCTCGCGATGGATACCACAGACTGCCTGCGCTACCACGGACGAGACCCTTCCCACGGTGTGTCGTGCGAGCTGGTCCGCGTCCGTCCGCGATATCGTGGACCGTGGGAAGCTAGCTTCAGTGTGACGGGGGCAGTGCAATTTGTCACTTGTGATGAAATTCATCTATTATAAGCAGAGGTCAGAAGTTAATTACATTAAATAAACTCTGCCCACGGGAAAATAAATAAGATCAAAAACGTTAACTCTCTTCAACATTAAATAATAAGTATATTCATTTATTTTAAATAATAGTACACATATGAAGATGACAATAAAAAACACATAATTTATCCATATCTATTGATATTACTAATTTACTATAACAGGCAAAATGCAATTAAGTACTAAAATTAACTTAAAATAATGGTAACATATTATGAGATTACTTTTAAGTGCAAAACGTAAATAATATGACTCTAATATAATACAAACATCAGAAAAAAAATTTGCTCTGAGAATAAAAAATAACAAGCACTTAAGATTTTTTCATTAAAAGAAGACCCTAATTTTATATCGTACTTAATTGAAATTAATTTGAATTGACGAGTTTTACTACAACAATTGCAACGACAATATATCTAAAATAGGTACATTTACTTCACCTAACTACCTACCTACTTAAATTTGGCACTGTCTTGGAAAACATTACTTAGTATTATGTTTAAACTCCACAAATTTAAATTGCCATGTTGCCGTTACTTCAATTACCTGCGACTTGACAACTTTTTATTCAAGTCTAAATGCTCCAAAATACTGTACAAGTCAAATAGCAAGAAGTTTTTTCAGTTACATATTCATAACATTAATAAGAAAGTGAGATATTTTAGACAACTTGTAGGTGTAACAAACCTAAATTAAAAAGAGATAACCATCGATTTAGATACTAAGTTTATTAATTTTAACCTACCTTAGCATTTGCTCAATAGTAATAACTATAACTCGATTTTCGTTAAAGTGTCTTTATGGTGTGTATCTTGGTAGAAAAATCAAGAAAAGGAGTTTTGGAAGGGTTTAGTTCTGGTCACACTGTCCACCAGCTTAAAATATTATCTATGACTAGGCTGGAACACACAACATCGATTTTATTATTCTTGATTAAAAACGTAAGTAATATCTCGAATCGTAAAAACTTTGGCCTTTATTATAAGTACAGCCAAAAGGACTAAAGCACATAGATCAAAACTGAAGCAAATTATATCGGAAGTTTTTATATACCGAATTATTATTTTTACTAGTGTATTACCGGCCAAAAGTATCTATGAGTTTGACATTATTGAACTCGTTCGTCCAAGTTGATAGCTTACTATAGTCGCTGTGTCTATTCGCGCATCGCAGAAAAGATCTCGGTTAATCTTCCTATGGTTAGGCACAAATTTATTATTATTTAAATTAGACTCTAAACAGCGAAGCACTGATTAATGATTATATATCATATTATATTAACATAATTATTCAAACCAGCGATACAAATAGACCCTGTCAAAAATATATTAAGCGTTTCGTTTGTCACGGAACATGAATAATGCCATTTTAGCTCAAGACCGACATTTAATATTTTTAATATACACTAGCTGAAATTATATGTACCTACGAGTAAGGATTATTTGTTTTTTTACACAATTTTCTTATAAGCTCTAGTACAGCACTGAGAAATAATTGTACGAAGATTTCCCCATATATTCACAGATGAATACATGATTAAAAAATTGCTATATTTAAAGCATTTTATTTCTGTGAAATCGACTCGCACAGCTTTTGTGCTTGAAACCAATCGTTTGCACACTTACTACTATACTGGTAGGTACTCCAAGAACCTATTTATATTCAAATTATTATTTTGATAATTTTCAAATGAATTTCACATTTACATAGTTCTATATTAATTCGGGGATACTTTAACAAGAGAAAATATTTGCATAAGGAACGACGAATGGCAATTGTTTAATCTGGCGTTGAAAAACAAATAAATACATTGAAAGTGTCCATACACAGAGAGTGACTAGTTAGGAACATATTTTTTTAAACGTACCTATCCTTCTTTTCTTACATTTTGACATAATTTGGCAAACATAGTTATCATAATATTATGTTACGTTTGAATTACAGTATGTATTAATCAAGTACCTACCTAAGTATTTATTTATAATTTTTTTAATCATATTAACACATACATTTCATATATACTATGCAGACAAACATCTACTTATATTTATCAATATAACTATAAAAAAAACATTGTCAAATATTTTATATTTTACAATAAAATTTTACATTTCTGAAATAATAATGTATTTTCTGCCCCGTGGGGTGCCGGGTTAGAATTGCACCTCCCCATATCATCCCGTGGCTGTCGTAAGAGGCGACTAAGGGAAAACTACTGGAAGGTGGGCAGCAGCGCCTTCTAAAGAACTGCCAACTTACATTGCGATCCCCAAGACACCTGTCAAGCATGGGGATTATGGCAAATACCCCCTTAATAGGGGAGGCTGTGTTCAGTAGTGGACGATCCGGCTGTTACAGTATTCAGAAGAAACTATGATCCAAAATAGTATTTTTTTGTGTGTAAATATTTTTTTATTATAATTTATTAAAATTTTACATCTAAGACAGATACGAGTAGAACATTTATGGTAATTTTAAACTACATTTTCAAACATATAACAATTCATTACAAACATTTTGTTGATCTAGGTATATAATTTAATGTTTTTTAATAAAAATTGTTATGGTATTTAGAAATAATTAAGGTCTCAAATTGTATTAGTGATATTGTATATTTAGAACATTGTAGCTATATGTATAATACATATATTTTATTATTATCCGTATAATTTCAAATTTCTGGAATAATAATTTTTATTTAGAAAACTTCTTGGTCCAAAATGGCGTAGGTAAGTAAATTTTTATACATGTATATTTTCTAAATTGGAGCTAAAGTAATTTCACTTAATCGAAAGATTCTTACACATAAAATATAAGACAACACAATCGTAACAAAATATATACACAAATGTTATAAGTAATATATTATTTTATATATCTAGGTACTTATATTTCTAAAGTAGAAAAAAATTCGGAATAATCATGGTCCAAAATCATACCTGGGTAAATTTTTATAGTAATATTTTCTATTATCTAACTTATCATGTCCAATGTGGTGAATTTACCCTCCTGATGACAAGCGTGAACATAAGTAGTTTAGTTCACAAGACAAGCAATTTCTACCAACTTAAAGGTTTAGTTGTTGTGGCAACCAAACCTGCTAACGACTTACTATCAATGTGGGATTTTTCTCCAGTCAATTTCACAAATAAGTTGGTGATTTTGTACATGGTTTTTCTATGGGTATGCAAGCTTTGCACGGGTTAGCTACTGAGTCGAGTCACTTTCAAATAATTGATATCTTTCAATCAATTACTTCACAATCAATTATCATTAAAATCGATTTCCAACATATATAAGTTCAAAATAAATTTTAGAAAACAAGTTCTGCAAATTCAGTAAAAATGATTTAATTAGCGCTACATTTATGCAATATTTTTAAAGATCTCAACCATTTATATTACGTGTTTTAGTATGGCAAGAGAGTTCAGTTATTTATGCTATTTTTAAAACGTGGTCACATTCACGATTGTCAAATTAGCTAATACCCTTGCTGTGCTGGCCATCCCTTCGGCAGGAGTGAGTTCAACGCGCGAAAGCTGATCGGTTGCCCGTAGTCCGCCTGTTCGCGAGTCGCGCGCTACGTCAGAGACATTCGCGCTGCCTACTCGTCGTTGTAACTTCCTCTTGCTCAAGATCCTCCAACATGTTGTTGTTTTGTTCATTCCGGAATAGCACCACTACCGGTTCGACTTTCTCATCGTCGCTGTTGAACCTGTAAGTAAAAATTATCGGTAAATTAATCGGCATATTAAATTATATAATAAGATAATCATTTACATAATGTTTATGGGACAAATTCCTTTTACTATGTTCGACTTCTCAAGTCAAGTTACGTGCAACAATGGGACCTATTATTTCTACATTGATTTCAGACACCTCAAAACGAATGGATAACGAAATCAAGTGAATGACACTTGAAATTTTCATTACCAGCCGAAACGGATCCAAAAAGGCATGACTGGCGGCGTGCATAGGGAAAATGTGTTAGTCCTCTCTCAAACCGTGGTGCCAGTATCAATGACGTGGGGCCAATATCAATGATGTGACAGTGAAAGTTGGATATGGCAATGATTAAAATGGAATGAATGAAGGTGAGAGCTTTTAAAACGAAGTATGTGTACTTTGAAGGAAAAAGTGCGAAGAAAACCGCTATGGGGAGTCAATGAGATAAAATTACATATTTTTAATCATTTCGAAATCAAAATCGTTTATACTGGAATGGAAACTATAAATTATAGGAAGGAACTGGAAATTATACTGGAATCGAAAAGACTCTCGGTGTTTGAAGCAAAATTATTTCATTTTCTAATAAAGAAACAATATTATAAAGTAAAAATGACTTTTTAGAAGACATAATCAAATTATTTGTGACATGACGTATTAAATTTTGACCTAATGACAGTTGAATTTTCATTACTTGGAAATTAAATGGAATTGTTTTACTATTAATGTATTGTAGATAAAAAAAATGTTTAATATGAAATCTAGAATATTGTATGTAAAAAAATGCTAACAACCTCTTAGGGTTGACTTCTGCTAGTTCTAACAAACATATTGAGATGAAGTTTTTCTTATTTCGTTTTTTTTTAATGTTTCAAAATGTTTGTTATGACTAGCATATTAGTGGGTTGACTTTAAGAGGTTGTTAGCATTTTACCAATAACCCTGTATAATAATGTGTAAGATCTTTAATGTAACAGAGTTTTATAATAAATATTTGGCTCAGCGAATAAGCATTGCATGCGGACTGTACCTACTGACAGACAAACACACCTTCTTATTTATTATATTAGTTAGTAGGGATCATTGAATACTCACTGGTAACAAGGTTTCCCGTTCTGTAGTTCGTAGACCATGTTCGTCAGCGCCTTTACATAATTTGTTGCTAGAGTTAGAGTTTCTAGTTTGGACAAACTTTTACTTGGCTTTTTTATATGAGGAATTACGCGCCGCAGACCCTGAAAACCGAAAAAATATTTTTGATTACCTAACGACTAACGTTTTTTTAATGAGAATGTGACAAAATACTCATAGCGCGTGCCCACCCGACGTTAAGTAACTTCTGCCTGCAACAGATGCATGAACTGCCCTAAACGCCACTCTGAGACATATAGTTGTTAAGAGTCATGTGCCTATAATTTCAGAATTACTTACTTTGTAGAATTGCTTTGTGACGGATTTGATACTTGAGGGTGGTTAGTTAGCCTGGCGAGCATTTGCAAAATGCCCGGGGAATGCTATATACAAAACAGTTTGTTAAAAAAGCAACATACAACATGAATTCCAAATATTCACGCCTTATGGGGATCCACTCTTCCCACTAGCTTACTGTGTTTAGCTGCATGTAAGTATATGAAAACATTTATGGATACATTTCTTACCATATGGGTATAAAAACAAGTAATGACAAAATTTCATCAGCAATCAAGTTGCTATTCTGAGGATAGTGCTTAGTTACTGTTATCGAGATGTACAGGTTTCTTCACTAGGCTTTTTTTATAAAGTTTTAACAACCGGTTCCAGTCCCACCCGATGGAAAGTGACAATACTCATTCGATTGTTGTACATGCTTGCCTCAGAGACACATGAGTATCGGCTGTCAAGCAGGCAGTTGCTACTGGTTTATGATGTATTCTAGTATATATTCTAGTAAATGTTAGCTTAAGTTCCCGGTGGAAGTTAAGTTAACATTTATATATGATATAAAACGTGGATGCGTTAAAACCTATCGTTTCCGATCGAGTTTGGAATAATAAAGTCATCGAAGGAGAGGAAAGTCTAGCTTGTCAGCTATGGAAAGAACAATGAAGCTTACTTCAAAAGCCCGATTAAGTGAGTGCATCCGCATCCGTTCTCGCTCGTTACTCTCGAGGCGCCTGAGGTTGCGCTCGCGCGCTGAGATGCCAACGCGTCGCCGCCGGCCTGGCCCTGGGTTGGCGGCAGTGCTACCGGCCGTCGATGAAGAAGACGAAGCTGCAGCACGCCTAGGCCGATTTGAAAGTGCCGGCAGTGTCTCGTCGCCACTGCCACTGCCACTGTCGTAAAAATCTGAAGAAGAAAAACGGTGAAATTAGTAATGTCACAGAAATTGTCGGCATTAAATTGCTAAAATATAGGGATATCCACTTCGTGGTTTGGTAGATCTTTGACAAGACAATCTACCTTACAATATGTTTTTTTTTTCATTTTACCTACTTTTTTATGCGAATTCGCTGAGTAGGCATTAATGCAAAAATTACAATGTTAGAGTTATAGGGTTGCATCAACGTAAATAAATTTTTAGATAATTATTAAATTAGTCTTGTTTGTAGTTTAATTGAGTTAATGCAAATGTCGCTCCGTCCACGTAATACGGTTAACCGTCTAGTACCGAAAGGACAAATTTGAAATATGAGTCATCACCACGATAGCCTAGGGATGAATGGTCGCGGGTTCTAATCCCGCTTATGGTAAAAATTTTTTCTTCCGTTGTAATTTTGTCAGCATATTAATATTCTCATCACCGTATTCTGGTTCCCAATGATGTGATGTGACAATCAAATAAGTATGTTTGACTAAGAAGTTCAAATTTTTTACTTATTAGCATCCGCAGTGGACTATATCGTCCATTTCTATTGTTATGATGCGAATGGGTTTAATGAGCCATCTCTTCTATGTTCTTATACACCAAACCGAGATTTTTGTACGAAATTACAAGAAAAAGTATCGAGTGATATCCGACCCACCAAAATTAACATTATAATGTGTAATTTTATTTAAATGAGTGTAATAAATGTTAAAGGCGAAGTGAGACGTCAAAATGCAAATATTGAACATGCTTATTTCTAATTATTGTGTCACAACCATGGATACAGTATCTGGATTTTATTTTTTCGATTTTAAAAGCTCCCTATTATATTTATACTAATATACTTTAAAAAATTCGCTCACGCTATTTATATACTTCGCAACTCTGGTTCGCTCCCTCGCATGCGAAACAAGATCGCCGTCCTACGACCACACTCTGATATTTTTCAAAGACCACTTCACCTTAAATCATAGTTAGAAAGTATACAGCAAGCTTAAACTGGTACCTAAGTGATTATAGGTACTTACAACAGCGTTTGCGATGAACCGAGTAATGCAGTGCAGTCTCCGTCACGAAGCATTGGCAACATCTCCAAAGGCAAGACACGACAACGAAATTTAATGAACATTTTGTGCAACAAGTCAGCTGCACACAAAGTTACAAATCTGGTTGTTACGTGACGAACCTGCACGCTTGATAAAGTATTTGCGTAAGAACGAACGCCGGCTAATCGATTTATACGCTCGGCTACGGGTGATTTTCATAATTCTCTTATCTACTTCCCTTTTTGACTGTTGTTTAATAAAACATTGGTAATGAAAAATTGTTTAAATTGATAACGTGCGTAAATGAAAGTATTATGAAATAGTCGTTATATACACTCGTGTACTGTGTTGCTAAGAGAAAATAATGTTACTTCTAAAACGGCTTAAAACACTACTGCCCTTATGTTTTACTCTACCGATAAGTACATAGTCGTTTCTTTTGTAACTGTCATTGTGATTTAGTTCCTTTTCAGCCTTTTTAACATGTTCAACTACATAATCTATTACCGTGATAAAGTTAAACTAATCAACAATGAGTCTTCATATTTTAATATATTTTATCAAAACTAAAATATATTAAATTATATTTAAATATATTAAATTATATTTTAATATATTTTTTATATAAAAATATATTTTATTTTTGCAATGATGCATGCGGATTCATTACAAAAGAACAATGAGAGGAAAAATCTAACATGACTATAATTTTCGACTCGTAATTTTGTAAAATAAAAATTTGATATAACTAGTGTTATATCTTTTAGCATTTTGTTTAATGTATTTTTGTTATAATATGTTAATCATATGAGTATATGATTTAATTTTTTATATAATCTCATTCGGTAATATTCGAATTATGAAATGTAATACAGACTTTTATTGGCATATTTTATTTTCATACTTCTTTGAGAAATTTAAAAAATAAATTAAAGCATTAATCTTTTAACAAAACAATGCTCTAAAACAATTTTTTAATTATTAAAGTATAATGTTTCCCGACCAAGGAGGTTTCAATTCAATTTAAGTACACATTATCTGTGGCGCAACGCACTGGTTTCTATATTGCATTTTATTTAATGTAGCTACCTATAGCCACGAGATTAAATAAAGTACTGCATAAAACAACAACAACTGCATAAAATTAGGTATTAAAATACTCGTGTAATCTTATATAAAAAACTGCACTCATATACCTCACATGTATAATAGAGGGCATGTAACATACCCTCTATTATATAATAGAGGGTATTATGCTACTATACTAAACTCGATACTAAATAGTAGTTTATGCAACTGTCATATAGTTGCATAAACTACTATTTAGTATCAAATTTTAATATGTCAATTTTTAGTTTTTCTCCGATGAGAGTTGGTTTTGGCTTGAATATATCCTTAATTAGATTTCAATTTAATATTTTTGCTTTCATAAATGTTGATGACTATATGTATGGGAAACAATCATTTATATTTGCAAATTTCTTCTAAATCGAGTCTAAAATATAAACAGAGGTTTGAAAATCCTATATGCCCATATAGGATTTTTTATATACTTGCTTAAACAAAATAGTATACTCTTAATAAATAACAATTACCCGTATAGGTAACCTACAGCCCGTACCTAATAAACCGTTTCCAGTTGAGAACGTTTTTGTACATTTTCTGTTCACTGTTTTTTTATGCTTTATAGGTTAGCCTTTGACCACTATCTCACCTGATGGTAAGTGATGATGTGGTCGAAGATGATGCTCAGGCTAACCTAAAATTACTAGTTCTCAAGGACAGCTGCCGGAACACACCGTTAGGTGCTTGGCGACAGATTTTCTACTCGAGGGTGGTAGCTAGCAAGGCATTCGCAAAATGCCCTACCACCATGCACACAACATTGTTTCCTGAAATAATGATAAGAACTTACCAGGTTGTTCAGTAGGGTCAGCTGCTTCAGCATTAGTGTCCATTTCGTCTACTTCTTCATAGAATACCATCGGTTCTGGCTCCAGCGATTCAGCTTCCGAGCCACCACCCTCGGTATTGGCCCACTGCGGCATTTTCCTGGAAGAGATCATCTAAAATTTTACTTAAAATCCTTCAACATCTTAAATTTACAACAGTTACACATCTTCATGGATGGTAAGATGATAATATAAACTATTTGGTCAGGAATCAAAGACTGAATCATTAAGATACCACTAGCGGACTTTCAGAAATTTTCTATTACAATTTACGTACAGCAGTTTTTTTTTTAATTTAGATTATTTTATTTTCAAGGTTTTATTCCAATATCATAGAATACGCTTTGTTCACTATGGACGGTGTCTCTCTAAAAAAAAACTTTAGTAATCAGGAATTCGATATATTCGCATATTATATAACCAACAAATACTCAAAATCGGCAGAGTTTAAACTCACGATATGGATCCTGCACTGAATAAAATAAAACTTTTTGTTTATAAATAAGTATAAAAAAATATATTGTGTGGTAGCTATGAACCCTTGGTGCGCAAATTGGATTCAAAAATGATTGATCTTTTTTTAATTTTACATAAAAAATATTGGAAAGAATAACTTAATCTTAGCTTCTGAGAAACTATTCTTCTGTAATAATTTAAATGGGCTAGAAAATCCGTAATAGCCTGGTCTATGTACATTTAGTGGTAGCTAATAGCTAATTTCCTTGTAATCAATAATTCATAAGAGGGTTTTTGTAATCAGTTACAAAACAACAGTTTCCTTCAAGCATCAATTATAAGTAATGGAACATAATAACATAAGGTGTCAGTATAAAATGTTCACAGTGGAGGGCGCGGGCGGGCGCCGGCGCCAAGGGCGGCGGTCTCTAGGCGGCGCGGCGTTTATAAGCGTGGCGCCCACGCGGCGCCCACTGCTGGCGGCCCGGCCGATGACGTTGAATCATCTAGATAGACGATAACGCTTTAGGTACCAAGTATGCATTAGCAGCGTATATTTTATTCACTACAAAAGTAACCGTAGTGTATGCGATCGATATATACAACTAATTCCCCCATCTGCATGGTGGCAGGCAGGGCATTTTGCGAATGCCCGCCTGACTAGTTACCGCCCTTAAGTAGCAAATCTGTCTTAGCCTAAGCAACGTCTTCGATAGCATTATCACATCAGGTGAGATAGTGGACAAAAGTATTTTTCTTTTATAGCTGACGGGCTACCGTCAGCTATAAAAGAAAAATACTTTTGTTTTATGACACAGCAATACGCCCAGGAATATGGGCATCCGTTCATGGTCAATATTCCAAACATGAAGAACATGAACAAGAAGCCCTTAAAAATAGTGCAAATGATGCGTTTATAAGAACAGGCTTCTTGTTTTAAAATAGTTTGAGCAATTAAAACAAATAATCATGAGACTTCATATATATATACCTATATTTTTATTATTTTTCATATTCTTATCCTTAACTCTACAAAATGCTCTTGTCTTGTGTGTTGAGGTTTTAAAATTACCGTGTTATTTAAAAGTATATATCTGTTTAATCATGTTAACCTTGACTACAATAAAGGCAATGAGGTCTAAAGTCAGATGTAAAGTGAGAAAAAGAAAGAAAAAAAGTGAGAGTTCAGTAACTAATACGATTCAAAAGTCCTCGATTCAAAATCCTTAATGCCACGTCAACTCGTTGCTACGAGAGCGCTACGCGTCTACGAATGTCTACGCAATCGGTAATGAGATGAATACATAGGGAGGGAAATAAAGTTTTGTATATACAATTGTAATTTATGTAGCTTACAAAATTATATTTTAAAGTATTATTTTTGATGATCGCGGATTCGAATAAAAAATATATTTCAAAATTGTTCCTTTGGTTATAATTTTGCTAGGGAAGTAAAAATTTATTGTTTTGTACCTCGACTTCGGCATGGTACATTGAATCGCAACATATAAGCATAATATCGCGTGGTCTTTCTTAAACTACATACAACGTTTGAATAAACATTAAATCCAGTCACCTGTGCCAGCCCCATAATAGCAGATCGCATCTTTTTGGGTTTTAGAAAATTTATATAGAATTCCAATATCTTAATTTTCATTTGGATATACTATATTACCGTTTAGTTCCTGACTTCAATTGTAAGAACTGTTACATATTCTTCTCTTGAATGTCTTGATGTGGGAATAAAAGAAAAATGAGTCGCCACAGGTATGAGTAGGCTGTTGCTGGACGTTAGTAGTACATATTACTTTACATAGCACTTTCCATACAAAAAGTAGTTTCGTCGTATATTCTGAATCAGTACTAATATTATAAATGCGAAAGTAACTCTGTCTGTCTGTCTGTATATCTGTCTGTCTGTTACGCTTTCACGCCAAAACTACTGGACCGATTTGAATGAAATTTAACTAATAGCGATTTCTACTGTCTCTACAACTAAATCTACATGGAGGCATTTAACAATCCTTATAATGAATGACGATTTTTAATACGAACAAAAGTGAGAAGACCCTCTCACTATTTACCATTTACCTGATCTGCATCTAGTGTCCGAACAAATTTTTAAACTCATTTACCTACACAAATATATATATTAAATTTTATCTATGGTACACAGACTGCTGTATTGCGTTCGTTTCGCCTCGTAATCTCGAGGGTGATAGCTGAAAATCAGTGTTTGCTCTTAGAGCAATATTATTCGCTGAGCTATGACCTATTTGTTATGCTACAATACACACGTACTTTTACTTTTTTGGTAGTGATCCCTAGCAAGATCGTTTTGTTTTTAAGTAGGCAACCATTAAGTACAATAAGACTTTGTAAAGAATGTTTTCAAAGATTGTAGGTTCCAATATTTATGTTATATTAGGGATAAGTTAAGAGTTCCGTTGTCTGTAAGCTTTATTTGAATGTTCGTGTGTATTGGAGAGACAAATAAATGCTTTATCTATCTATCTATCTATTTAGTGTTTATCTATCTGTTATTGTCTACTATCTTGTTACCATAATATACATATATAAAAATAAGCATATACGAAATTTATATTATATATTTTTGGAGATTTATTGAATTGATCAGGTACATTTGTTACGAGTAAATGTCATTTTAAATATTTTCTTGTAAAAGGTAGGGGTAATTTCTAGAATCAAGGTAAATTGGTGTTCGATAACTTTGCATCATAATACTGGTAATAATATTCAGAACTTGCGAATACAATTCTCATGTAAGAGGTTACCAAACTTAGCTATAAGCAAAAAAACCGTTATCATTTTGAAATTCCAGCCACAGGCGTGAGTTTTCACCTTAATATATATATATATATCTTATATATATATTTTATGTTACATAGATATCTTATGTTCAGGATCAAGTTAACATTATAATTCTGTCTCATTTATAGTTCTGTAATTCAGCCTATAAAGCTGACGAACAAACGCATACTGTTATATATATATATATATATTTATTATTTTAGAATCAATAGTTTTAAATTTATCCTTGTCTTATCTTAGGAATCTATCTACATATATGCTATAATAAAATAAAGAGAATAAAACTACCTAATTTTACATGTATTATAAGGAATTTTATATGCTATATTAAGCTCAAAAGATGTCATGAACTAATCTAGTGATAATTTTACCAAGGTTCCAGATACGAAATACAATGTTAGATACCAATACCACTACCTTGTCTTTGTATATAGCTGACAAACAGCACTATTTTCTTTGCTGCAGTGTTTCAAAATCGCAAGGCGAGACAGTGCAATGATTTATGATATAAGACGTGAGAACTTTCGAGTTGTGAACGCATTATGCAGCGCCATGAATAGCATTTACGTTTTCTGTATGCTGTGGACTTGTAGAAGACTTGGGAAGTAACTGTTCCGGGGCAAGATGGTAAATGCTTACGCGATCTCATCTTGCCCTGCCTCGGCGGAGACCTGCTTACGGGGGGTTCTAGTGGGTTCAAGTCACATAAATCCCCTTTCGGCCCCCCTTGGTGGGAAAGCAGTGCAAAGTCATTTCCCCACTCAAAAAATACGGTAGTACATATAACCAAATATTTTAAGGAAACATCAGTATTATGTTTTATCATTCTTAGGCGGAATCGTCACTAGATAGATTATGAAGCGCTCGTAGCGAAGTTGCATAGCCATTCTGAATCGATCAGCAAAGTTAAGCAACGTCCGCCGCGGTCAGGAGTTGGATGGGTGACCGCTGGTGACATTACTACTGAGCGCTTCCGTGCTTCGGAGGGCACGTTAAGTCGTCGGTCCCGGTTGTCGTCTTAGGATAGCAGTCGTTACAGTATGGTGGTAGGGCACTTTGCGAATGCCCGCCTGGCTAGCTACCACCCTCAAGTTGTTGACAAATTGTTGACGTTTTTAGAGCAGCGGAATCTTACTCAGCTTGTTAATGAACCTACTAGAGTTACAGATGGGACCGAAAGTCTAATAGACCTCGTGATCACAGACACACCTGAAAAATTAAAAAAAATCACCATACTACACAACAGCAATTTGAGTGACCACGGTATGATTCTATGTGATTTAACATAAAAAAACAAAAATCCGTACCACGTTTTGTACTATGTCGTCATATCGGTGAAATAAATCCTGGGTTGTTTAGGTCTGACCTTATTTCTTTACAGTGGGAAAATTTTGAAAAAATACAAGATATCCAAGTTTTAGTACAGAAATTTAACGATAAAGTAATTAATATCTTTGATAAGCATGCTCCTTTAAAACTAAAAAAGACCACAGACTCACCTAGTCCCTGGATCACCAGCATGATAAAATTCATGATTACACTAAGGGACAAATCTTTGGTCAAAGCACACAGTAAAAAAACGGAATCTGCAAAAATATATTATAAAAGTTTAGAAAATTTAGTAACTGGCTCAATAGAAAGGGAAAAAACAGCTTTCTTTACACATTACATAAACGAGAATTTACATAAACCAGGAAAAATGTGGAAGTATTTTAAAAAAATCAATAACCTTAATAAAAAAAAAATTATACCAATACCTGATAATTTAGTAAACGCCAATCTAATTAATAATTATTTCTTGAATGTTCCAACTGCTGGAGATATTGATTGTGACGTCTTAAATTATTTTATCACAAACAAAAAGACTAAAAATACTTTTTCTTTGCACCCTGTTTCAGAGGAAACAGTAGGTAATATAATTTTAGGAATAAAAACAAATGCAGCTGGCCACGACCAGATTAATATAGAGATGCTCAAACTTACGCTCCCGGAGTCATTATCAGTAATAACGCATATCATCAACAAGTCAATTATATCTTGTACCTTCCCTGAAGCATGGAAGCGAGCTTTGGTAAAACCTATTCCTAAATCAAATTCAGTAGAGCAACTAAAAGACCTGCGACCAATAAGTATTCTTCCAGTGCTGTCTAAAGTATTGGAAAAAGTCGTGCTCACTTAAATGGAAAAATACATATTAGAAGAAAACATAATACCAAAGCACCAATCTGGTTTCAGGAGGCATTTCGGTACAGAAACTGCGCTGTTACAAGTTACCGACGATCTGCTTACAGCTTCAGACTCTGGGTTGAGCAGTGTTCTAGTTCTTCTGGATTTTTCGCGCGCATTTGACTGCATAGGTCCCGAACTACTGGTTGCTAAGTTGTCTTATTACGGATTCTCCGACAATACGTGTAAGTGGTTCAGAACGTTTCTTATTGGTCGAGAACAGTGTGTGGAAGTTGAGAGTCAGAATGGAGTCAAAACTGTTTCTAGCGTAATGACTGTATCCAGAGGGACGCCACAAGGATCAATTTTGAGTCCAATCCTCTTCTCAATTTTCACAGCTGACATGCCTGAATGTATAAAAATATGTAAATACCACTTATACGCAGATGATACTCAGTTGTATCATAGCTTCAAACCGGAAGAAACTAGTACCGCTATAGCACAAATAAATATGGACTTAGACCGGATTTATCGTTGGGCTACTCTAAATTCATTGATTTTAAACCCATCTAAATCCAAAATGGTTATCTTGGGCACAAAGGCGCAAGTTAGCAAGGTATTGAACTTTGATCCAAAGCTAACCATAAATGGCATTAGTATACCAATTGAATCTGACTCAAGAAATTTGGGTCTCATAATGGACAGTGAAATGAGATATATTAAGCACGTTAATGAAAAGATAAAAAATGCCTTCTTTAAACTGAAAGTCTTATATAATATTAGGAAATATATATCGGAAGAGGTTAGAATTCTGCTATGCGACCTGTTAGTGCTTTCACCATTTAACTATTGCAGCGCAGTTTATGGCCCTAGGATACGAGTTAACACCGAAAAAGCCATCCAGCGTGTTCAAAACGCATGTGCTAGGTTCTGCTTTAGGATACCAAAAAGAGAGCACGTCACTCCTTTTCTGGTAAATAAAGGAATAATGAATATGAAGTTGAGAAGGGAACTCCACTTGGCTTGCATTACACAAAAAGTAATTTGGAGTAAGAAACCAGAATACCTCTTTGAAAAGTTAACTTGGTCCAGAGATATGCATCAATTAAATACACGCTCGAAGCTGAACAATACTCTATCCATTCCTAAACATAACACAGCTGGTTTTAAAGGTTGCTTCAAGTACAGCGCTTCAAAGATTTGGAATAATATACCGCCACCTCTTAGACTAAAAATAAGCAGTAACGTTTTTAAAAAACAACTGAAAATAATTCTTTTCAACCGTCAAAAGCAGAACTATGAAGCAACCTTTAAAATACAGAAAATAAAGGCAAAAGATAACACTTAAAATATTAAAAACACATACATATATACACCTTTATATTTTTTTTCACACACCACACTCAATTACTCACACTCCAAACACACATACCTCTATTTATTTATTTTTTTTCACTCATTTGTACACACCACACTCAATCACTTACACTCCAAACACACCTACCACATAGTCACCAGGTATTGTATTTTATTTTATTTTTACTGTACGTTTGTTTTTCATAACCCAATTAGGAAAAAACCATTTTTCATACTGTTATATTGTCTGTAAAAGCTGTTTCTGTTTTATTTTTATATTGTTAAGCTACATAACACAGCTCTTTTACTTATATATCGGCAAACATCTGCCCGAGTAGGGTTATGCTGAAAATCAGCGCAGCTTTTTTTTCCTTTGAAAAGGGACTAAAGCTGCACAAGCTGAGCATAATCCTGTTGCCGTTAAAATTGAATAAGATAGTTTTTAAGTATAATTCCTTATAAATTTGGTAAAGGCAATAAATGTTTTTTTTTTTTTTTATTATTTTAAGTTGAAAATCTGTCGCCAAGCATCTAACGGTGTGTTCCGGCAGCTGTCCTTGAGAGCCAGTAATTCTAGGTTAGCCTGTACAACATCTTCGACCACATCATCACTTACCATCAGGTGAGATAGTGGTCAAAGGTTAACCTATCAGGCATAAAAAAAAATTTAAAAAAAATAGTGTTAATAAAATATTCATTTGATGTTTTTTTTTAATATTTGATCTTTATTAAATACTAGCTTTCCGGGCGCGGCTCCGCCCGCGCGTATGTCGGCTATCGCGCGAAAACATTAATCTCTTTAAGCGCAGTCGGATAAAAACTATCCTATGTTTTTTCCCGGGTCTCAAACTATCTCCATACCAAATTTCATTCAAATCGGTCCAGTAGTTTCGCCGTGAAAGCGTAACAGACAGACAGACAGACAGACAGAGTTACTTTCGCATTTATAATATTAGTACTGATAGATTTCCGCAAAGTGATGACTGAATTTATTCATTAATAGGGCAGTACCTAGCCATTAGTCGAAGTAGGTACGAGTTATTTGCTTGTGATGTCATTATATAAGAAAGAAATGACAAT
This sequence comes from Plagodis dolabraria, assembly GCA_963854805.1. Classification (NCBI taxonomy): domain Eukaryota; kingdom Metazoa; phylum Arthropoda; class Insecta; order Lepidoptera; family Geometridae; genus Plagodis; species Plagodis dolabraria. The sequence goes on along the minus strand of OY978447.1, from coordinate 15,839,731 downwards.
ACAATTAAACAGAATCACGTACCTTTATATAGCTTAAAAAATACTCATAAAATAAGTAACAAGTACCTGACAGTCTTTCGTTATTTACATTGAACATATGAAAATATCTCAAGAAAAAGGCGTATTGTTTTAAATCAAACACTACTATGGTATGAAGTCGACGTCAATGTGCCAATAAATTACGAATACTGCACCTGAGCTAACTTTTTGTACATATAACTATAGAAAATAATGTATAAAGTATTTTATACAATAAATAAAGCAATTAGGTAGGTAAGAAATATATAGAAAATGTTACAACTCTTATGTTTGTAGGTATTTTCTACTAATAGTAAGTATCTATAACATATGAATTGTTTATAGAAATATGGCTTTTGCCACATTTTTGGATTTTTTATATTGATTTACGGCTAGCTTATGACAACAATGTTGATGCGGTCGAAGATGATGTTCAGGCTATCTGTATCAGCCGGATAGTCCACTGTTGAGCACAGCCTTCCCCAATATGGGGGGTTTGCCATAATCCCGACGCCTGGCAGGCGGCTTCGGGATCGCAGTGTGAGTTATCAACTGTTCCTCAGAAAGTGCTGCCGCCCCCATCTCGTTTGTTAACCATAGTCGCCTCTTACGACAACCACGGGTAGAGATGGGGTGATGACATTCTACTCCGGCACCCCACGGGCTCAGGCTAGCCTAGTCGTATTACTTCAAAACCTTCTTAGATTTTAATGACAAATTTTTTAGGTACCTGGGTACAAATTATATAAAAATCACAAAATATTTACTAACATAATAGAAAATATTAAAAATACGCTGAGAATTGCGTGTATAATTGTATTTTAATCACAAGTCTGTCAACCTTGATCTAGACTAGAATAACTCCAATATTCTGGAAACCTCGAAATTAAATACTTTAAAACATTTGTCTATGTGTAAGAACCTTCAAATCATAAGAAATGTATGGGTACTTACTTATTTATTAATTTAAAAGTGCATATTGTACGGATTTAAACGCTAAGAGAACCTCGTATAGTAATAATAATAATGGCAAGGTTGTGATACGGCCTTGTGATAAAATTAGCAAGAAAATATCAAATTGAAAGGTTTTTTTTTATGCCTGATAGGTTAGCCTTTGACCACTAGCTCACCTGATGGTAAGTGATGATGTGACCGAAGATGTTGTTCAGGCTAACCTAGAGTTACTGGCTCTCAAGGACAGCTGCCGGAACACACCGTTAGATGCTTGGCGACAGATTTTCTACTTGGGGGTGGTAGCTCCAGGCAGGCATTCGCAAAATGCCCTACTACCATAACGACTGCCATCCTAAGACAACAACCGGGACCGACGGCTTAACGTGCCCTCCGAAGCAGGAAGCGCTCAGTAGTAATGTCACCAGCGGTCACCCATCCAAATCAGGACCGAGGCGGACGTTGCTTAGCTTTGTTGATCGGTTCAGAACAGCTTAGCAAACTTCGCTACGAGCGCTCCGAAGAATTCGAAGATACCATATTTGTCCTTCAACTTTACTCAAGTGCAAAATAACTTCTAGATACATATACGAGTATATGACTAGATATAGGTACATAGTTGTTACGTTACCGTTTATATATAAGTGTGTGATATGAATTCAAAAGAAAGGCATTATTGGATATGGTTATGTAGGTAATCACTTTATTGTAGATACGCACAGACGTGCCTTTTTATATTTGTTCTCAACATTGAGTGACATTGAATGTGTAAGCTCGTTGACAATCGGTAACATTTACGTGACATTTCCAACTCGAACGGTATTAATGTCATAGTAACGCCACGCTCTCGTGCGTACGCGCAGGCTACTTTGGCACAGATTTAGTAATAGTAGCACAGTGTTGCTAGCTGCCTGCATATAATATGTTATATATTATACAATATTCGTAACTTGAATTGTGTAAAATTATTGATTTTTGTTAAATAACATTTTTTGTACTAAAACCTGCGAAGTGCCAATCGGGACTCGACAGTAAAGAATACATATTAAGTAGTTTTGATCACAGTCAAACTTATTATAATTAAAAACACTGTGATCCATATATCTATACTAATATTATAATGAGGAAAGATTTGTATTTTTGTATGCAACGAATAAACTTAAAAACTATTCGACCGATTTGGATGAAATTTGGTATGGAAATTGTTTGAGACCCAGGGAAGGATATACGTTTTATCCAACTGCGCAAAAAAAGGTTAATGATTTTGCGTGACAGCAGAAATACGTGCGGCCGGAGCTGCGGCCGCAAAATCTAGGAGCTTGATATGGTTCTCCGATTCACCCTTCATAGAACGATATGCTTCATCGAAGCCACGCTTTACCGATGGTCGCTTTTCTAGTACGTAATAATCATAAGCAAATTTTCAATAAACGTTTAATTGAAATGGTTACAAAAAGGTTTTACAAGTGATCAAAAACTGGCAGCACCGGCCACTACGCTCAGACCAAGGTGCGCGGTGGAAGGTGGAAACTGGAAGGGGCAGACGACCTTCGCGGCCGGCCACTTTCACATCTCGTACGTAGTAGTCCACTTGTGATTATCACTCCCATTGTTATTACACTAGAGCACTTATTACATAATACATGGAAAGTACCAATCCAGGACGAATAACGGTTGTACCCGTTTGCGGATTAGGTATTTTAGTAAGTCAACACTATAAAGAACGATACATTTTCATTCAAAGAGGTAGATGTATTAGTTTATTCCGGTCCGATCCCAAGAAACAATACAACATGGTATTAGTTATATTGTTTATTAATGTTTTATTTCGTTCTGAGCCCACCTATTTAAAGTGGGATTAGTTTATTTTTAACTAGCTACCCGGGCGCGGCTCCGCCCGCGCGTTTTTCGGTTATCGCGCAAAAACATTAACCTCTTTTTGCGCTATTGGATAAAAACTATGCTATATTTTTTCCGACGGGAAATCTTGCTTGGATTAACAGGAGATTTTTCTCAGTGCGGGTCTCAAACTATTTCCATACCAAATTTCATTCAAATCGGTCCAGTAGTTTTGGCGTGAAAGCGTAACAGACAGACAGACAGAGTTACTTTCGCATTTTTAATATTAGTACTGATTATTTTACTATTCCGGTCTGATCCTACCTACTCAAATACGTTTAGGCACGTACTTACTCAAGTTTTGTTTACAAGATAAATTTACGATTTCACACAAGTTTATATTTTGTAACTAATTTTCAAAGTACCAGGAGGGCAGAAGTTTAAAGAACTCATAATTATCTACCAGTCTGTATACATGCTGCAAAACAAACTGATATTCTTCGTCTTCTTAATTTATCAAAAGAATATATCAATATGAACAAGACGAGTTTGATCGTTGGTTTTTACTCTAGTGCTCTAATTATGACGCTTTACAAGCTACTAGCGTATACGAAGTACTTGTCAACATTACTAAATTATAGCCCAAAAGATTGGTACCTGAAAAATGGTCGCATCGGAGAAGGCTGGTGTTATATTATGGAGTACTCTCCAGAAAAAGCAGAAGTACAAGTCCTTAACGACTAGGTATATGGTGGCTCAAAGGCTATAAGACAAAAGATTCGTAAACATTATGGTTACTCATAAGGAACTTCACCGAATAATTTTCTGGATATTTATTTACAGGACTTTTAGTAATTTGTAATGTATTCTTACAATAAAAAGCTTTTCTAAAAAGAACACACTTTATAGAGACACGCCATCATCCTATTTCTACTTGTAATAAAGGCACCTACCTATATACTTACATTTCTACAAAGGCACTCTAGATAAAATTTTGCATTGTCTTCGCTCGACAGCCCTGCTGAGTTATTGTAATATTTGAATCTATCTTAAATCATCCAGTGTTATTTTATACTGCCACGTTTTAATGTTTGATTACAGATAGGTGTCTCTAAGTTCAACTATTAGTAAAGTTTTCGGCGCTTCTCAGTTGGTTCTTAGCCAGCTGGAAAATGTCGTCAACAAACTTTACGATACATATATACTCGTAAATATTGTTAAAAATATTTGTTCTAATTATAGAGCTTTTTGTGATTTCAATATAGATACGGACATGTATCAAAAGAATAGAATAGAAAAAAAGAATAGTAATAGTAAATTGTAAGATATAACATATCTTACAATTTACTTCTATACTTTTCCCCTTATCCTATTATAAGTAGAATCGGTAAAACATATTCGTATTCTTCTCTACCAAGGTAACCTGCAGTCTTTCGAATATTTACACTTATCTTGCTCTAGGCTAAGTTGGTTATAAATACATAAAAAAATATTTGCATTGCAAAGCTCACAGATAATCATAGAAAGATGAATGTATGACTAAAACAAATTGTTAAGTATATCTTATTTTCTCTTACAAATAAGTTCATCATCATTATCATCAGCCGGAAGACGTCCACTGTTGAACAAACTTGTTGTGTTGTGGCGTTCTATGGGGGAGGCCCCCATAAGTTATAATTAGTTTAAATAAAAAATACTTGAAATATAATATACTTAGAAGTAATCTAAGAACTTGTTTATAGTAATAATGTTATATTGAATTATGGTTTTCTGATTGGTTTCGCTCAAAAAGCAAAACCAATGCATCATGCCGTGGATATTTTCATAGATTTAAATAAAGTAAGTACCTACAATAACGAACTAGAATGTTATACAGTGTAGCTAATAGAAAACGATATATAAATAAATAGTCTTATCCCGATTCATAGATATTATATCTCAATATATCTCAATCCAATCACTAAAAGAGGGAATTGATTTCTTTTGTGCATTTCATTCGATAACCCGTCTTATGCAGACATGTTATTAATCTTCGCTACTATTTTTTGTTTTTGTTAATATTGATTGCCGTCTCTCTTGTTATTTCAAAGGCCTTTGACAGGGCTTGCCCTGTCATATCACTACACGGCAGCCATATAATTTACTTTATGACGACGGCAGTCTTACTCAGCTTACAGCTTCCACGCTGGCTTGTGGTTTTGGATTGCTATAAATTTTTGAGGTAAATATGCGTTGTCCTTGATTAATGGATTGGCTGATTTATTGGTAATCGATGGCTCAGTTACTCTTGCATTTCAAAGATCTGTAGTACATACAGCAGTTAACAGCTGTACTCATAAAACTGATGCATGGGCCAGTGAAGCTCAAATTCAGTCTCCAAGGGTTGTTGAGAGGATCACTTTAACCCTTCAAGTAGTATTACGCCTTGATTTCAAAAAATCTAAAATTTAGATAAGTAATAAAATTTTATTGTGCTGCGGTGGTTCTTACACAAAATATATAGTACTAAATTTGGCAATGTTGTCAATTTTGTGTTGTAGGTACATTGAGTCCAGAGCTGTTTGTTCTGAAACAATTATATTAGTTATTGATAGTTCAGCAGAAAAGGTTTTCTGTTACTATTTTCAGTGTTAGTGTAGGTACAAAGAGACCGAATAGGATATTGGTGCTATAAAGGATCTAATGAACAAACAAAGGTTAACTATAGTGGATAAAACCACAAAGACACCCCACACATCTTGCAAAGGTATCAACAAGGCATATATTCTAGGAAAAGAAGGGCACAAAAAACACATCAGTGAAGACGTAGTGACATTCTACAAACCCAATGTCTTGGAACAAAAAATCTATGACGTCTTCACCCAGAAAAATATTTTCAAAAATGATGGTAATCGGCGAACATTCTGTAGCCAGACAATACTCATATTTCCACACCTCAACAATAAAATCACAAATTACCAAGCTAAAATTACCAAGACAAGACGTCGATAAAACTGTTACTGCAGTGCAAGGTTAAAGAAGAAATTAAGTGAAATACTATTTTGCAACAGTACCGATCGCTACAAATTAGGAACGACTACGTGGATTCGCGATCACGACGCACCCAAAACAAAACGCGACCATTGGTGCCAGCGACCTAGAGTTATACAGCGATACATATAGAAGTTGGGACGAGGGAAATGCACAAGTACCTCGAACGGGACGTCAATACAGGGCTTATCGCCCCCATACTAAATAAGAATAAGAAAACTGCATTAGCTGTCCACAACAGGCGAGGCCTTTTTTCTTGAAATTTATCAAGGCACAACAAGTTAAAATAATACTCTACACACTTGAAACTGAAATATATACAGGGTTATTGGTAAAATGCTAACAAAACAGTAAAAAACCATAAAACAAAACATAAAATAAAAAAAAATCTAAAAAAAAAAAACATCTCATAATGTTTGTTAGGACTAGCAGAAGTTAACCCTAAGAAGTTGTTAGCATTTTTTCAATAACCCTGTATATACAAATAATAATAAGAGATAATGTAAAGTATACATAATTTTTAATAAACTCTTTTTTACCTACATAATAAAACACAGTCAGTCTATACTATTACGCAATTTTTATCGACGCGGTCAGATCGTCTTTATCCAATCGCTGATATCTTGAATACTATACAATAAAGTGACGCAAGTAGCTAGTAATGTAAACAATATACGCAATGCAAAAACGTACATGAATGTGTATTAATTTGTGTAAACCGAAGCTGTTATCAATTTGTGAAAAGTGTAAACGAAAACTTGTCAATAAATCTTGTTATTGTGGCTGGCAGCTGAGCAAACTCACTCAACAATCGGTGTAATTTTTACAGAGTAATACATATTTTTTTCAATCGTTCTATCCTGAATTTTATACGTGATTATATGCATTTAAATCATTTAGGTACATACCTACATCAATTGTTATGGACATTTATTGTTATTCAATAAAATTAAACACATGCATAATAAATAAGTTACTATTTGGAATGCAATTCTGCAGCATACGCTGGTAGGCATGCAACTAATATCTACCTATGATAGAAATTTTGCTGAATAAGATACGGGCCTAACTTATAACTTAAAAACTTATCAAAATATATTAATTATAAGCAAATCAATTTAACGCTAACTTTTATGGTAAAAAAGGCAATACTGAGCCATATTAATGTGTTTCCGCTGTCTGTCGGTCTGTCCGTCCGTATGTCACGAGGCCCTAGCTCATAAATAGAATGTATTATTAACTTAAAATATAGATATTTTGTGTAGAACGTTGACCGAAAGACTAATATTGAACATGAAATTTAATTCATTTGTTTTTCAGTGAGATTGAATTACACTCGAGAGCAATGAATCCGGGTTACTTAAAGAATCCTAAAAATCTCGGAAACTAAAAATGCTAGGTTAATGCAATAAATTGTATTTAATAGACAATGTAATACTCCTTAAATGAAGGTATTAAAACTTCTTAGTTATTGTAAAGTTATATCATAAAAAAATCAAATTTGAAAAAGGTCCACTTTCGAAGGTGGAACTACGAAATTACAGCATTTGGTTTTGCTTTTGTTTGTAATCTGTCATTTATGTGGGTACATAAACCATGTTGATAGTGCTCTATATTCATTATTCAAGCTGAAATTATGTCGCTTACGCCTGAAGAATGCACCAGAATACTTACAATGCTGGAAACCGGCCGGAGTCAGCGCGATACAGCCAGGACTGTCGGTGTGTCGCTGTCAACAGTACAAAGAGTTCTCCGACGTTACGAAGAAACTGGTTCTAACCTACGCAGACCAGGAACGGGCAGAACCAGGTGTACCACAGCACGAGAAGACCGATACTTGGTGAACACCATGCTTCGAAATCGCTTTCTCACAGGAACTGAACTCACCAATCAGTTTCGACGCCTCGGAGGAAGTAACCCAAGTGCATGAACAGTAAGACGTCGGCTTGCTGAATCTAACTTAAAACCCCTTAGACCTGCAAACGGCCCTAAACTGGAGCGTGGGCATCGTATTTCGAGACTAAGATATGCCCAGAGCCACGTAAATTGGAGTATTGAAGATTGGTCAAAAGTTATGTTCTCCGACGAATCAAAATTTATGCTCTACAAGCACGATGGAAGACACAGAGTGTATCGAAGACCAGGGGAAAGATTCAAGCAAGCATGCATCGAAGAAAAAGTAGCCTACGGTGGTGGGTCTGTACTTGTGTGGGCCGGAATTTTTTCTGAAAGTCGCACAGAGCTGGTGATCATAGAAAACGGCTCTTTAACTAGCGTAAGATATGTGGAAGAAATCCTCAGTGATCACGTTGGTCCATTTATGGTCAATTTAGGTGAGGATGCTATATTTATGCATGACAATGCCCGACCTCATACAGGTAGGATTGTGAATGACTACCTTCAAGAGATGAACATTACTCGTATGGAGTGGCCAGCGCGCAGCCCGGATATCAACCCGATCGAGCATGCTTGGGACGAGCTAGGCAGATGCGTAAAACAACGAAACCCTCCCCCAATCACGCTTCGTGAGCTCAAAATTGCTCTCACAGAGGAATGGGAGAATATTCCCCAAAATCGTATAAGGAACTTGGTGTACAGCATGCCAAACCGCGTAAACGCAGTAATGGAAGCACGAGGAGGCAATACGAAGTATTAAAATTCAAGAAAATCGTAATAAAGTTCAAAAATTTCATGTTTCCTATTTTTGTTTTAAGGAGAGATCAGCAGTTTTTTTCTTTATGTAATTTTGTGTTAATAAAATGTATGGTGACTCATGTTTTTTTTACTTTCATTTAAGGAGTATTACATTGTCTATTAAATACAATTTATTGCATTAACCTATCATTTTTAGTTTCCGAGGTTTTTAACATTCTTTAAGTGACCCGGATTCATTGCTCTCGAGCTCGAGTGTACATGAGCAGGCGACGAAAACAATAATGTTTCGCTCCCTTGTGTGTGTGACATTGTTTAGTCTATTGATTATGGTATAAATAGTTATATATTTAATGCAAAAATAAAAATAGAAAAGCCTTTAAAAGATAGCTTTATAAAAATGAATCTTAGATTTTTTTGTTACTACGTCAAAAACATTAAATAGCAATCTGAACTTTTGGTATGTCAGTTCAGAGTCCTAACTAAAGTATAAATCGACTTTTTCAGTATTTCGTAGTTTTAAAGACATATGAACAAAATAAAAAATACGTGCTTTGCGTACTTTCAAGGATACTGATAATTACAATACCAACTTAGCATAACAAATAAAATTGAAATTAAGGTTAATCCCTAATAGAGTTGTACTGGGAATCCCCGAGCAGATATAAGAAAGTCCATAAAATAAAGAACGGTTAGCCAGGTATATAATAAACACGAAAATTAGAAAAGCAACACGGCAATTTCATGATTTTTATTTATAAATACGGAATCTGAGGTACCGAATACGGCAAATCTACCAGACTTGATGGCAACACTGCCTGTAGCTTCTATTTATTTACTTTATTTCTAGAGTTGAGAAACATCTTAATTTAATAGAATAATCTAGGTACGTACTGATAGGCTAGTCCTTGACACCACGTTCCCGGTCATTTATAAGGCCAACTGTGCAGTTATTTGCAGTAGTGCTTTTTCTGGTTCGCCCGCTGTTGATTAGATTTTGATAGGTCGAATACGTCTGCAGCTGAGACCTAGACTAGGAATTATCTCCCAAGAAAAACTGCTGAATCATGTCATGCTTGGGAAAAGCCCTCCTTGACGACCTCCATGTAAGCTTGACTCCGCAGGAGAATTTGAAGCATGGGCCATACATGGCAGTCGATATCCTCTACCGTTGCTTAAGTATCTGAATAAAATAATACTTTCTCCTACAACACACAGAACAACACAATATGGACATTTTTTTTTATTCTTTATAGGTTCGCGTTTGACTGCACCCTGCCTGATGTTAAGCATTGGTGTGGTCTAAGATGTAGCCCGCTTACCTAGAAGAAACCTATTTACTCTCGATTTGAAGACCCCATGTTGTATTCATCGGGAAAAACTGACAAAGGTAGTCGGTAAGGAGTTCCACTCTTTCGCAGTACGCACGAGAAAAGTGGAAGCTAAGCGCTTCGTACGAGTCCTGGGAACATCAACCATGTACGGATGGCGCCTCTCCGTCTGTCTGGACGTCCGATGGAAAAAGGGGGAGGGCGGACCTAGATCGTGTAGTTCTTGTGCACATTCACCGAAATGTATCCGGTAAAAGACCGATAGGGAAGCGACTTTACGGCGGTGCTCGAGGCTTTGTAGCCGAGGCTCTAATTAATGGGTTAATAATAAAATAAGAAAAAAAAAATGTCCTGTTATAATATAAGGATCTTCTGACATAATTGTACAACAGTTCTAACTTCAGTTTTATGACCGCCTGCTTTCTGATCCCTAACCCTCTAGGGAATACTCTCGTTTACCTTTGAAATATGCCTTTCAGTTAAAGGGCGTTGAGATTATACGGAGACCTCCATGTGTGGCTGATGAGCAGCAATACTCCACTTCAAATCGAATTGATTGGCATGCAGCTGATGAATAGACTGATATTTTTCTTTTAAAAGACAATCTTCCTGAGATTGAAAATATTTCAGACAATATTCAACAACCCCAGTTTTTATTCCATAAATCTTCACTGAAAATCTAGATAAATAGGGATTTTTCAAGATTGTGTTTATATGACTGGAGTAATTTCTTTCTAGAATATATTACAATTATTGTTAAATTTCAATCTGCATCCGAAACGTACCTATCAATCAGAATCATGTTTATAATTAATTACTGTCGTTCGTGATGTATTTGAAAGCAATTATCACTAAAGCGTGATGATTATGCCATCAGAGAGGTAATTAAATATGCGATTTTATTATAGACATTAAATAATAGGACTGTCGTTTACATAAATCACGGTTTGCTAGGCACTTTAATATGAGCTAACAATATTTTTTTTATCACCTAATAGAAGAAATTCAAGAATAATTTTATTTTAAATAGGTATATAGAATATCAAGTACCTACCTACTCAAATAAAACAAATAAAGGTAATTTCTGATTTCATCAGTTACATAAGTAGTTATTCTTGTATGATTAATGACTATAATGACCCAGCATTTCTTACCTAGCCTACTGTGACATTGAAGAATTTGTTAGGAAAATAAACATGTCTAACTTTTTTTGTTTTCTTACGAGCTAACGGGAACTTATAAGGTAGGTATGTGCGCTGTCAACAAGTGGTTGTATAGATAATAAAATAATATAAAGGGTCACTTGTACATAAAACTTGTTTTGGATCACACACTTAAATTTTACTCCTTCTTAAAAAATCCAAATTATACCGCGCAAAACTGCTAAACTTGGTATCTTATACCAGTATACCAAATATATAGGAAGTAAAAGACAATGTATAAAAAAACTGGAAAGAGACCCATGCACTAAGTAAGGTCTTGTCAGTATGACATTGTTAATACGTTTGTATTTTTATTTTATGTTTGTTACCTCAGATCTCTGGTCTGGGTGAACCGATTTTGAAAATTGTTTTTTGTTTGAAAGCTGATGCTTGTCGTTTGGTACCATTTAAATTTCATCAAAATCGGTCAAGCCCTTTTTGAGTCACACTCCAATAACTGAAAAATATTTACCTATGATACCCTGATATAGTCGTTGGCAATGAATGACAATCGATCCCGTAAGTAACAAGGGTCACTAAAATGAGTGAAACATTTTTTTTTTACCCAAAAATGGAACCGACTTCCACACCCAAAAGTTTGAAATAACTTGTCAAAGTCAGTACCATGCGCACAATATTGTGATTACTGGTACTTTTGAACTATCATGGTACCGACTTCACCAAGTTCTTTCACATTTTTGGGTGTTGAAGTCGGTTCCATTTTTAGGTAAAAAAATAGTGATAATAGATCCAATTGTAAATAATTAAATATAATATATATTACCTACTTGCGGATAGTTACTATGCCAAAACCTTCACATTTTGTAAACATATTAATAGCAATATATGTATAGCACCTACCTATATAAATACAAGTTGACACAGCATTTAGTACGCGAAAGAAAAAGATACTTCCGTTAAAAAAATAACGTATTTAAACCAGGTTTTATAAAAAAAACGAAGTTGGCCCTGCAAATCATCCATCTCACTCGCTCACTACACACTGTTTATAGTGTGCAAGTGAGATGTAATTTTAAACCAGGATATAGAACATTAGTTTTTTTTAAAGTATGAGATCCTTACAAATGACCTCTGCTCAATTTAAAACTTAAAAATATTATATTGGCATACATAGAACATATAATAATACTGCGTATTGTTAAAATTATGTACTTGTATATACTTATACGTACGTACTGCGTTCGATCATTAATGTTATGCTTGGTACTATTAGACACAAGTCAAGTAGGCAAGCCAAAAGTGAAGGTAACGCACTTTCGCTTGCTACAATCCGTGTTGCTTCTTGAGTTTTTTTATGAACACAAGAATCACTTTCTATGGATGTAAGCTATAGTTAAGTATAGCTAAAACCTACCTACTTAATTGTATACTGTTATCCAATAAATTTAATTGCTTTAAATAGCGTAGGGACATATGTATTAGCCCAAAATTAACATAATGATTAGTAGATTGATAAATAAGCAAAATATTGCACTCGAGATGTTCCAGCACATATATAAGCGAGCATAGCGTTTAAGGGCGCTTAGGGTTCGATGGATTTATTATACATTCGGCCCCATACTGATATAGATTGATCCCGAAGACTCCTGCCACGCGTGGGGATATATATATATATATATATATATATCCACCCACCTAATGGGGGAGGATTTGTTCAGTGGACGTTATGGCTGTTGGTGTGATACTATTATATTTATTAGTTACATTATTTTTCAACTGACAAGTAATATTCGATAGCAGTCAGTTCAGAGCTGTACTCTGGGAACAAAGTTTACTTGTAAAGGCCATTCATACCTCTTCCTGAGAACAAAATGTTGTAGTATTTCAACATTTTGAGTTAAACAAGTATCACGAATCTCGATGTAGGTTTTATTATTTCAAAGTGACCAGTATACAATTTAAAACTGCATCAACATTCTTTACTTAAAATATATTATTTACTTTTTCAGCCTAGTACATTTGGAGCAATAAGCCTGTGATAGACAGACCCGTGAGTTCTATAATGGCTCCATGTCGCATATGTCCTTTTTATTCTGTGATATAGATAAGTACGGAACCTTAAAAATTTTACGAATTGTGTATGGGTTGCTACCTTAATTCACATCAGTTACGGCTGAAAATTGGCACACATACCATATTACAAGAAAATTGGCACATTACCAATTCCACGCAAGTGAAGCAGCGGGCAGAGGCGGGTCCATTATAGTCATTCATCACTATCATCTTGATCGAAGCTAATTACTTAGGTACATATAATTTCGTCTCTGAACTTGTTGATAATAGGCTACCAATAAAATATTTATTCGTAGATAATAGGACTTCGATTTTGAGATAAGATGTACGAGTACCTACAGTGTATCAGATCTGTGGATGGAACCAATAATGAAATTGAAAACCCATTCCATTAAACAGATTACCTTCAATGCATATACTGCACAACTACATAACTACCACGCAAAAGCTTTCATTGATTTTCAACATGAACCTACCTACCTATACAATCTCTGCGGAAGGATTTTCCAGGTAAAATTCACTGCAGCGTTCGCTGTTACCATGGCAACGAGTAGATATTGTATAAGGGGAGACGTAGCATAGTGCAACACAAACGTATTAAAATATCTGTTTCTAGCTAGAATCGTGATTTTGTTCCAATATTATTATTACGTGAGAAGAACACGAGATGTGGGGAATTCGGTAGAAAACTCATTCTAATTCTAATAGAAAATAAGCGATTAAAATGAATCAACCAATAATGTGTGAGCTGCTAGATAGTCAGTCATCTGGGCTGCTACAGAATGGATTAGGATTTGTATAAATTCTATAAGGAGTCAGAGTAGCGAAACAATGGGTAGGTACCGTCAATATTTTGGAGATCGCGGCTGTAACATGTCGATAAGCATTAAGTCCTTTGTGTACTACAATAAGAATCTGATAAAAGCGAAATACTTTTACAAATGTTATTCAATAAATATATATACCTATTACGTGTATACTAAGAATGCACAGAGCCTTCACTATATTTCCAACAATTCATTTGTCTGTACCACCATAACATCTCGAGTTTGTGAAAAGAAAATTCGTTAAGATACGGAATCAAATTAGTAACTCCTTCTAAACTATATTTTTTCTAAATCATGTGAATCGATTGCTTATATTTGAGAGTTATGTACGATCTAAAATAGAAAAAGAAATATTTTCTCAAATTGTATGCGACAGGAAAACAAACTGTAGAAGGAAGGTATGATTTCATACTGGAGTCGACCTCCCTTTGACAATGGTATTTTTTTGTACTGTTAGACAGGCGGTAAGTGCTAGTATGTTCGGAAATGTTGTTCAGGATACCGTAGATTTGCTGGCTATCAAGGAGTCCTGCTGGAACACAACGTTAGGTATCTACTTATTTGCAATTGCCCGGGCTATTTCGATAAACTCGATTAAAAGTTGATCTTCCTTAAAAGTACCATCAGCAGAAAAAATGTTACGCCTACCACCATGCTACATTGATTGGCATCTCTTGACAACAACCGGGACCGACCGGGGATGCAATTTTAGCCCGGCACCCCATGGGGAGAATAAAAAGAGGAGGTAGACTAGCCCGCTGATAAGTGATAGTCTGTCTAAAAATGGTGGCAGCTTAAACCAAGAATGAAAATAAAGTAAGAAAAGAAGAAATGTCTACGAACGACAGCTGCCTATAGTGCTTCGTGTTCGGCTACAGAATTTCTAAGTCCGCTACCACTCTCAACAAGCATTTAAACCAAATGACCTACCATCGTGCCTTACCAACTTGGTTAATTAACATTGGTACCTAAACAACGATGTTGAAGAGTATTTTCGATATGGACATAGATATCTAGTAAACTGCAACTAACTGAAATAAAAGATTATATCTCTATGAATACAACCTACTGCTAAACTGACTCAATAGTCAGTAGGATTCCTTGTACCACATCACAAGGTCTGGATTGGCTAATTTAAATTTTTTTATTTGCTCTGTGATTGAAGGGTTGATGCCAGTGAAATTACAAATACTTGTATCTACACAGTTTAGTTGGCAATCAAATATGTAACTATCTCTAGAATGCATCGGTGCTTGTAAAACGGTGATGTTTTGATCTGTCTACGGTTATTATGGACTCGTGTCTGTTTTATGTCGAAGTATTTTCCATACGATATTTCGATATAGGTAATGTTCGTATTGACGTTTTCGTACTTCAAACCCTACGTTATTCTTTTATTGATGTATATAAGATTATGTAGAGCGGTCGTTTTAATAATTGTTACGAAAAAAACGAAATAATATTATATCGTTACTATACAATAACTAAAATAAATGCAATACGAATCGCCAATAAATAAGTCCGAGTGCGAACAGGTAGAGTCGGCCTTAGGGCACTTTCACAACATCGCCTCTAGACCTGTTGTGCCGCAACCTTATGAATATGTAGAGGCATTATATCATGAATACACTTACTTTTTACTAATAATTTACATTACATTAGAACTTGCACTGTGCAATATAAATTAAATTTGAAAATTATCGAAAGTATGTATAAATAATAAATAAAGGCGTAACTTTGCGGATTTCCAATATTAAATAATACACATATTTGCAAAATAGAGCAACTTGACAAAATTGATATTTGAGAAATCCAAAAAGCATATAAAAAATATTATATATATTGACTATTCACCTGAATTTCCTGCAAGGTCGACGTAACGACATAAACACAACATAGCCTAGCGTAGTTTTTCGCCGAGTTTCGCTTCTACATGAGGCATCTTCAGAAAGTCTTGTGATCGAAAAAGTGTATCATAATTATTTTTTTACAAAATAAAACCAACTTCAGAGATAAAATACGTATTATTAAGAATAACTCAAATACAAATACTACTCGTCAGATCTCACTCCCATTTAAATGGGACTACATGATAAGCACCAGCTTTCGAATATAAATAACATCATCAAAATCCCTGCAAAGAGTTATGAGGCAACAAAAAAAAAGAACAGTTGAATGGAGAACCCCTTTCTTTTCTTTCAATGCACAAACTAACTAACCCCACCTAACGTAGACCTGCTTGTTTAAAACGCATTTTATTAGTTCGCCCTTATTCATGAAATCTGAGGAACTAAATATCACTCCTAGTTGCTGTATCAGCATGACATTTCACACTTTGTTTCGTTCACTCGCTGGATTCCACCATCTCCAGATAACATCAAATCGTTAATCAATTAAATTATTCCATCGCGATAATGTTGAAAATTGAATGTTTTTCGCGGATTAAACATAAGTAGTCAAATTTAACGCAATCCAGCCTTAGTCTTCTAAATACATAAGTCTTTAACTGCAATGCCCACCAATTATAATAAAACCTTTGCTGCTAACCAAATATATAATCTCTTTAGATTCAGAAAAATGTATTGGAAACTATCACCTTTGTGATAGTTTCCCATACAACATTTTTCTGACGAGAAAACCTACAACCTGTTGCATTCCAACGGTGAAAAGACTTGTTGAACTCGTGATATCAATAGTATTATGTTTCAAAGCCAAAACTCAACTACTTCTAACTGGATCTACCTTACCTGTGCTATGTCATTTAATTGTTATGATAACCTAGTACCTACTTACTTACCTACCTACATAATAACATACAAGTAATATGAGCCTGCTGGTATTAGGTAAATACTAAGCAATAAGAATTGTTGATTTATGGCAAGAAATAAAACTATACTGATAGCGTTTATTTATCATAGCACAACACATGTTTTCGATATTTAAATATAATCTTTCACGTGGAAAATAATACAGTAGCAGACTAGGTGGTTTTAGTAAAATTATTTACTTATTCAAGTATAAAATTTATAGATTAATTCCAATATTTCAAAATAGGGAGGTGGATATATTTTTAAGTTCGAGTAAAAATAAATAACATGTAAATATTACTACGTAATTGTGCAGGTGCATGATATAAAATAATATGTATATAAGTATGTATATATATTAACAACAGATAGGTAGGTACTTCGCAATATTTCTAATAGTTGAGCTCATAGGTATGTACTGGTAATAATTTAGTATTAATTTATAAAATTAAACAATCACGGATTTATTGTGAGTTACAAACTGTAATTTTACTGTTATCTACTAAAATGATTAAGACTTAAATTCTAACAAGAAACCAATTTGGCATTGCGATTTCATATTGAGACATGAAGTAATTAAACTGTAGAGCTATTGCCAATGTAAAAATAATTGTACTGAAGACATGTTAAAATTACTCCACTTTAGATATAAACTCTTGTGAAAGGAACCGCCGCCGCCTGACCTATTAACAAGAAGTTGTATATAACTTTCGCCGAAATTAGAGCTAAATAAAATTAAAATATGTTATATTTTATATTATAATTATATTTTTTTAACTGGAAGCTTCTGAAATTAGAAGCCACATTAATTCAGACAAGTTTGATAAGGTAACTACCGAATTATAATAAGTACCTACGTATATTTTTTGAATTCGTTAGTTAAGTGATAGTAAAAAGTGATAAAGTCATGTTTTTAATAGACTTACAAACGAAATTCCAAAGACAATAGATGATACACACCGTAAAACAGTAATAGTACAAAAAGACAAAAATGAACTCGTATTCTAAAAGTATAAAAGTACATTGTTAGTATATACGATGTAAATGGAACGTTAAATTCAGATAAAAAAAATATAACATACTTATCAAAGTTAGAAAATGTCAAGGACTAATAAGAAAACCTGTTGATTCTATTTAGGTCAATCCATGTAATATAATCAATTAAAACGGATATTTCGTAGAAATCGTGCCTTATTTGCAATAATTATCAATCATCATAAACGTTATCGTTTGTTTTGTAGTATCCACTAACTTAAATATTATTAAAATCGACCTTAGATTGTGCATATAATAATACATTCAGATATAGAGCAGGAATCTCGCTTTGTTACGCTGAAGAATCAACTTTATTATATAATATTAATACTAAGGCATCTCCCGTTCATCAGGAAATACTACGAAAGGATATATATTATCACTATCAATGCAAAATATTTGTCAACCGAAGCACGTAAATTAACAAAGAGTTCGCCTTTCACTCAGCATCGGAACTGACACGTAGACTTGATTTTGTTTCGGCTAAAGGAATAAGATTAATTAATATGACGGTACCTTATAATGCCTCCAGATGGGAGCCCTTCCAGGGGGTAGATCACTCCATAGAACTCACAATCTGTTGTAATAACTATACGCAAATTTGAATTTCGCGATCGCGGATTTCTCGCGTTCGCGAGCGTGGTAGGTGATCTAAGCACGCTTGCACTCGCGTCGACGGTCCGGTGCTAAGTGGAGTGGTGGCTGGCTGGCTGGCTCTCCGTTCCGCTCGCACTGATGGCAAACGCACGTCCCGGAGCCGCCGCTCCGGCCGCACCACTGTTGCGCTCCAAGGGCTCGAAAGGGCTTCCTAGCACCTAGACGTAGACATATCTGTCATCCATCACTCATCCTGACAAAACTATCGATTTTTATATATCGAAAATTACATTTTAATATATATATTTTGTCGTCAGCGTAGTACGTGTGTTGTGTTGCTGACATTCGATGTATCCAGAAATATGGAAGAGTGCGAGATACTAGTAGTTTAGTACCTGCACATTGACGTCATTCTTGACCTATTTACATATTATGTTACAGGATTTGATAAAGGCCTTGATGATGTAAATGTAGACTGATTTTGATGCATGCCAGGATTTAGTAGCCATCTTAGTGTCAGTAAATAATCTTATCATTGAAGAGATACATTCAAGTCAATATAAAAAATTATATCTTTCAAATTTTATTAATAAATTGAGTAGGAACTGTTTCTGTTTTTTGTTTTGGCCGGATCGTTCACTGCTAAACACAGTCTCTCCCATTAAGGGGGATGTGGGGATTACCCCACGTTGGAGATGACAATGTAAAATTGCAATTTTTCAGGGTTCTGCTACCAGAAGGTAGTATTTTTCTTTGGAAGATTTGGGGGCTACTGACACTAAGATGGCGACTACTCAATTGAACAATGAAAAATTGAGTAGTCTTAATTTTTTAATATTACTTTTTTAATTACAGAATTAATCATAATACCTAATTAGAACTTTCTATCCCTTTTAATAATAGCTATGATGGAGCTGGAAATTATCGCGATATGTGATCATTCTACATGATTATGCTATTTGCGAATTCCACAATTTTTTTTTGTGATATTTTGAAAAGGTACTGAACACCAATGCATTTGTTTCATAAGCTACCCATCAAACCGTGAGAAATATTAAAACTTAAGTTATATTTGTAATTGCTATAAAAAATGTAATAAATTCATTAGGTATGTATAAAAATATAATAAATATAGCAAAAAAAATATCTGAATGTCGCGTACAACGTGATCTAGTACAATAGTCAATCAAGCGCGCAACAAAATCAATAATTATACATTTTGAATTTTCCGCCACTGTCGTCACCGCTCACCTAAACTCCCCAAGGTGCAATAACGTCGAATCGACGTCTTCACGTGTTTGACGTCGATGAGAATCGAATGGAAATTCATATACCTACCTATGTCACGGCCATATACAATATACGTAAGTAAACAACGTTGATAAGACTATACAAAGACTAAAATTGTAAAAGCTTCAAATTAAAATAACAACAAAATTAAAACCAATTTGAATATTAATGTACATACAATAGCACTAACCGTAGGCGCCATGACTACTGCGTGTCATACAAAATTCGTTCGTGGATTATAACACAGGGTTTTGCCTCTGAACTGATTTGTGCGACATCGGAACAATTTTGATAAGCTATATACGAAATTTTGGTTTACGATGTTTTTCAAATAGTGAGGCGCGAACTCTGGGTCTTAGTCATAAAAACACTGCACCACGAATAAATTAGATAACAACCTGAAAAAAAAGAAAAATCTTTTCTATATTACGCTTACTACCAAAAATGCTCGTCTAAGTATCGTCATCGATAGTAGTAGTAGAATAAGTATAGACTTACCTATACACAACCAACAGACGTTCAGACGTTGGAATTTTTAGATGAAAAGAGTATTGATGTTTTTTTTTATATTTGAAGCAGTTATGGCTTAGTGGCAATGACTATCATGCAGGAGTTCCACGGTTCGTATCCCACTGTGAGCTTGATTCAGGTTCAGATTCTTTATTCACCTTATAACAAATGTACGTTACACTAGGTATGTCCATTGGTCATGTAATACATAATTTCTTAATTTATCATTTTGCATTAAAACATTCGCAATTATATAAAAATAAAACAAATTAATAAACAGATAAAATAAAATAATATGTCTAGTCATCAATAAATAATACAGATTTCAAATATTTCAAAAGTTAAATAATGATAATGATATCCCATAGTAAAAAAATCTAGTCAGTATTGATAAACAAAGATTCATTGATTTTCATAGTCATAAATTCATTTAAATTGTAGAACGCGTGGCTTTGGAAAAATATTTTTAATTTGGTCTTGAAATTCGGCAATGGTAAATGTGATAGTGAGGTAGGTAGTTTATTATACTTTTTTATTTTATTGTAGGGGCCTTGCTTTCGCACTTTAACAAGCTTAACT
This sequence comes from Plagodis dolabraria, assembly GCA_963854805.1. Lineage (NCBI taxonomy): Eukaryota > Metazoa > Arthropoda > Insecta > Lepidoptera > Geometridae > Plagodis > Plagodis dolabraria. The sequence continues at coordinate 15,819,029 of OY978447.1, read as the reverse complement.
CTTGGTTCGTGCAGTTTCTCCTTATTTCTTAAGTTATAATTATGAGTATCCATTTTCTTAAGATATTTATCTTTTTCTTGGTGTATCTCTAATAGATATTTAAAAATATAAAGTGATATCACTGTCATAATTTTGTTATGTACAAAATATTTCTTAGCTGAAGTTCTCTTTCTAAGCCCATTTATTATTCTTATTGATCTCTTCTGACATCTCAATATTCTCCCTACATCAGTACCGTTACCCCATATAGTTATGGCATAACTAAGAACAGATTGAACATAGGCATAGTAAATGGATATAAGCGTGGGCTTAAGTTTCAAAAGAGCGTAGTTCACACTTGATAATTTTTTGCATAACTTATCAATATGAGATGCATGATTTAAGGTGTAGTCTATGGTGAAGCCAAGAAACACGTTTTCAGTTTTTGAAGTCTTGTATTGTTGCTTTTTTTGAGTATGGTACTTCATTATAATACTTTTATCTTCATTTAATATTAAACCGTTACACTCAAACCATCTTTGTAGAGTCGCCATTACCATATTTATCTTTTCATTCAAGTTTTCTTCATTTTTGTCTTTTATGCCTACATGGGTATCGTCCGCAAACAGACTAATTTCGTCCCATTCAGGAAGACAATTTGCGAGATCATTAACATAAATTAAAAATAAAAGCGGACCAAGTACTGAACCCAGTGGTACACCTATATCAACATTACCAACTGAAGATATGTGCTCAAACACACTCACAGTCTGTGACCGATTCGAAAGATAGGAAGTCATCATATTTAGTTCTGTCCCATGAAAACCGTAGTGTTTTAGCTTGAGAATCAGTATGTCATGTCGAAGGCAGTCAAATGCTTTCGACAAATCACAATAAATGCTTGCAGATTTTTATGACTTCTCAAACCCCTGTAAAATGTAGTATACTACTTCTCTAATGGCCAGCTCCGTCGATCTGTTTTTTCGAAACCCAAATTGTGCTGGTGTAAACAACCCATTGTATTCAAAATAATCAATAATTTTTTTCTTAAGTACCGCTTCTAAAATTTTTGATAAGGTGGGAAGTATACATATTGGTCTATAATCTTCCAAATTACTATGATCTCCTTTCTTATATAGCGGAATAATACGTCCAAACTTTAGCGATTCAGGGAAAGTCCCTTCTTTAATGCATATTTTAACTATTTCACAAAGAAGATCCAATAGCAAATCATTTCTTAATATTATATCTTTGCTTCTTAATATTATATCTTGAGCTTCACCGAATAGAGGTAGGGTATTTTTTGAACGCCACCTACCTGCCACCTGCTGGGCTATTATATATATTATATTAATAATAAAATCTGACTAATATCACATAAAAATGGCGGTTTCGCGATAACGTATGCTTGTTCGTTACCTACTAACTCAGGATCCATCTTCGATATTCAGTGTCACTAACATTCAAAACTATTTGTTGGGGACCCCGATTACATACGCCTATTTCAATCATTTAATAGTCAGTGATTGTAGCAAGATCTGTGTTGCCAATTCGATATTTTCACCGTTTTTTAAATATAAAGCAATCTACCTATATCTTAAAAAAATGTACGTGCTATCAAGAGAATAAAAAAAATATTTAATACTGCTATGTATCATCTGTGAATTCAAGATATAAGACGATTGCTGTGACTGGACAGATTATTAAATTTATACTAAATGTCACTCAAGTAGGTACTTTATGTATCGCCATATAATAAAAAAAAATCAACAAGCAGCTGTGCGTGATTGGTGCGAAGTGGGTACGAAATGAACGTGATAATAATAATAATAATCTTTATTTCCTTCCACAATAGTGTATATAACTATATAATGATAATGATAGAATTACTCATAACAAGAAATATCTTGGGAAGGAACAAGAGCCCAAACTAGGTTGATCCTGTGCTATGGCACTCCTGGCATAGCTTAATCAATTCTAATTAAGCATTTTGATATTGAAAACCTAAAATAACTAGTAGTTCACCCCGAACTGGACCTCGCGATATCATGACAAGTAACTCTTGCATCTCGCATCGCACTCTAAAATTTTGTGAAGTATCTTACTGCAATGTCCTCTTGATTATTATAATCTACATAAAGATGTAAATAACATGGATATTTAATCATTTGAGCCCCTAGGATAAGTTCAAACTCAAACGATAAGCTTAATCTTATTTCTTTTTCGATTCTTAGTTGCAAAGATCTCAATTTTTTTTAAATCTTTTAAAATCGAAGCTCCTGTCGAACGTAGGATACTCTAGACGTATTGATCTTGAGAGAGTCTTGCCAATGCTTGGGATTCATGAACGATGAGTGAACATGCAGTTTGCCCTGACTACCACGACCGGGTCCATTGATGGTTGGTCCAGTATTGGTATCCTGCAGGGTATGTGATATCGATAATGGTGCCTTCATTATACAGCGCATAATTATTTGTCCTCAATGCTTCGAAAACTCGTAACTTAAGTTTGCAGACTCTAACTAAAATTTTCATAATAGAGACGTTCAGAATAGCAGACGAAAAAACAATCCTTGAAAATCTAAAAAAAGTTAATAAGAAGATTGCAAAACCTTAAAAAAACTTAAGAGAATTTGACGACGTAGTAACATGCCCAGTGTCCGGCCTCTTAAGACGTTAGGTAACTTATTTCACTTTTAACTAAGTTCTTTAGAGGCATAAGTGTATAAGTATATTTTTATAAAGTCATAAATATAATTTATAACATATTTAATACTGATTAAAAATACATAGACAGTCAGTTTTTATATAGAAAATAGTTTTTTTGGAAAAGTATGTTTTCTCAAGTATCCGGCCGTCCCAATCTAGTGCCCGACCACATTATGCCTAGTGGCCGGCCTCCTAACAGAAACCTAGAGGCTGGCCACAGGGCACTTATATCTCTAAATGGCTAGTGAATGGCCATATGACTCTCGTTATATTGAAATAAGAACTGGTTTTGAATGTTAATACATTTTTTACTGATTCTTAACTATATAAAAGAGCCATTTCCAAAGAATCAAATCAAACCGAAGATCCCAAATATTTATAATTATACATAATATACTAATTTAACTCTATTGAAGTTAAAATGTTAATATATAAAGGCTTTCTTGCGTTGGCTACCGCTCCGCTTATAATAATATCGTGTATTGTTAACGTGGCGTAGATCCAAGAGTTTTATTTAAATTCAACCAATCACTTTTATAAATATATTCAATGTGCATACAGACACGCTGATACAACAGATTTACGTATAGATAGTGGCCGGAGACTGGAATTAGAGCCAGTTTTTCGGCCACTAAGTCTTTTTCAGGCCGGTGAACTAGACAATACTACTAGTAGTCCGGCCACCATATTCTCATACAAAGTCTTTTACGTAGAATATTTATACAGCCTATTTTTGCGGCCGGAGACTGGGCGTAAGGTTAGCTAAATATTAAGAACGACATTACTAATAAATTTATATATCACAGCAAGCTGATTACAATAAAATATAATAAATACTTTCACCCATCAAAGCTAGTGACCAGCCGGGTAGGCCGGACACTGGAAGTAGACTTATTTTCCTCCAGTGCACCGACCCCCCGATTTTTTTAAATTTCTGTACAAAATAACTCATATTTTACACCTAAATAGAGTAAATAGACGTATAATATGGTATATAACATAAACCTCTTTTGATGTAATGATTAAAAGAGCATGAACTAACCATTTGAAAACACCAGTCCACTATTTTTTTTTTATTAATCTTGTCTTTTTGACATGCTTGCACTCACCTCGCCGTTTAAATGAAAACTAAAACTCAGCTGATTACTTACGGAAGATGCCGCTACGTCTAAGTTATAGATACAACATCAAAGTATTTAAGGAATTTGGTTTTAGAGTCAAAATCGTTTGAATATTCTTAATTAATTTAAAAATGTGTCGTGCGGACGGACATTGGTGGAGGCCGGTAAACTGGACAGATTACCCTATAACATAAAAATAGAAACAATATAAATGTTACAAAATGTATTAATATATCATTGATACGTACTGATCTTCAATCTTTGATCAAATCTGAAAATTAAAAGATCTTGGAATCAATACAAAAAAAATGGTTTACGGTCCATAAATAATGCGATTTATATGTTGAGGTGTGTAAGCATTATAATATAGATCAGAGCGGATACGCTGGTAATATGATGTTTTGTTATTTCACGACATTTGTTTAAAAGAGATCCCGATTCTTATTAATATTCCTTGAGATTCCTGAGCTCCTTTCTATGATTTCTCACCAAGTAGGTACCATTATACAATGGACTATGTACCATTACTACATGCCCCTTGTATACAAATTATGATCATAGATCCATACTTTTTTGCGCATGAATTTATAAAAAAATTAATCATTAAGACCTGGACTTATTCCACTTTTCTAAGCAATGCCCTATACGACATAAAGAGTAGCAAGAGTATAAATAAAAATAGTTAAATGTCCTAAGTTAAAATCAATATAACTATTCTAATTCATTCATATTATAGCCACATTTACATACAAGTACTTAAAAATATGGTTCCGCATATGCAAATACACATTACACCCTTCTTTCTTCCATATACAAATAGTAAAGAAATGTTTATGTATATATAGAAATGTGCCTATAACTAATAGTTATATATATACATTTTGAATTGATATTATAGTTTTATTTTTATTTAATCAGGTGGATTTTAGTTGATGATATGGATTATAAGGCAGTGCTTATTTTTCGCATAAAAACACATGGGTGTTAATTTAAAAAAGTAGAAACGAAGTGGTACATAAGGGGTCAGTCGTAATATACCTTACAGTCATAATCCCCACGCTTGACAGAGTGTTTTGGGGATTGTAGTGTAACATGGCAGTTTTTTAGAAGGCGCTGCTACCCACCTTTCAGTATTCTATCCCTATTTGACCCTTTCGATCTCCCACAGGACGATATGGGTGGTGCTTTTCTAGCCGGTTACCCCAAGGGTGAGTTGAGCAGTGATAGTATACTGAATTTTAATCACTTCTCTAGTTAGATCAAAAGGAATTTCCCACTAAGATTTGGATACGTGTAACTGCGTTGACAAAATTGAAAAATAACAGCGAAAATTACCAAGGTATTTATTTTTATTACCAGGGATGGACATTCATTGTGTTATATTTATATACTATAACATACATTATAATGATATCAAAACTATATTTAATCATATTGCTATTTCAAAAATTCAAGGCATTGGCGTTAGTACCAAACCGACGCAACTCGGAGCTCCGAGCTACGAATATGTAATTAGCTAATAATAAGGTAATTATCAACTAACATTTACAATAAGTGTTTTGTTTGGGATTGACTATTGGGTGACAAAAAACTAAAGCAAAATTGATAAAATAAAAATTAAAACTAGTCTGCTTGTAAAATAATAAATAATTTATGAGTCACAAATTATTTATTTCACATCAATAACTGTTATTTTGCCGGTGATAAAAGTGGCGCGAAAATAAAAACAAATGAAGAACGCGCTAATGCTATCTCTCAAAGTCTGTTAAAGTCAGCGATATCAAAGTTCACGGATTCAATGTGGGCAGGTAAGTACGTTACCCGAGGAAATTTATTTTTGCCGCCGTCTACAATTAATCTTTAATATATCGATGGTCGATACAGCGTGATATGGTTTGAAATCGATAGCCCAACGTATTTGACTAAGCGTGTGTATATTATGAAGAATTTTTAAAATGAATAGTAGCTTTTGGCTTTGAGAACGACAACTCAAACGAACTCTTACTACCGATCACCTACTAACACTTACGGCCTTCTTCTACAAAGCTATGGTTTAGCTAAACGACTAGACGCGAACCGAATGCACAGCTGCTAGTCGCCCACTGGTAACGCTACTCTGTCGAGTTTCCGCACACACCACTATAAATCGGATTGCTAAGCAGACGAACAGCTAATGAAGAGCTGGATTTTATAGCGTTCAGTTTCAACGGTAAAATCCGCCCTAAGTTAAGGCAAATATCCACTTAGTGACATCAAACTATTTTGTTTCAAGCTATTACAATGTATAAATTAATTATTTTTCCGACTCAGTGCACCACCGTGCCTTGAGCGGGCCTGAGGTCAGACATCGTGCAAGGGCGGGCGGCGGCGCGGCGTCGGCTTCACTTGTTGAATTGATACGGCGCGACGAATCGTGGCAGAGATGCCAGACTGTTCAACTAGAATTTATCTTACAAGTGTAATTTAAGCCATCTTTAACCAACCGTAATGACAAGATTTTTCACAGAATAGGTATTTATCTTTTTTGATACTATAATTTGTTAGGTACATGGTATACGAGTATTCTCATAGATATACTTACGTACTCTCCAAGTTTTCTTTTCAGGTTTCTCCTGACATCATCATCGTCATTCTCCTTCGTTATTTAACCTCAAATCCATACGTCTTGAAACGTTTCTTTTGAGCTTGATGACCTTTTTTTTCTCCGCGTGACCCTGGCCTTTGATCACAATCTTACTTGGTGGTGATTATGTGGTCGTTGGTGGTGATTATGTGGAAACAGGCATTTAACATAGGATAAGAATTTGCTCTCAATGATACCTAACAACAAACCGTCAGGAGCTTGGCGACAGATTTTCTATTTGAAATTGGTATCTAACCAGGCGGGCATAAGCAAATCAACATCAATGGCATAAGCAAATCAAAATTCAAATCGACTGAGTGATTTGTATTGAATAGGTTTGTACAGTGATCTACATTATATGAAACCAAATATACATTTTAGCAAAAAAATCGTTATTTGTCTGGTGACTGTTTTGCAATGGGCGCAGAATATCTTCATTTTAAAATGCACTGTTCATATTACTGTCACATCACTCACTCAAGCAATTGATTTTCCGTTATCATTTATGTTTATTAGCTGTCTTAGCAGTGTGTCTATGAGTGTAAATATTTTATACAAAACCTCAGAAGGATATGAAAGTCCACCAAAATCTCTCAAGGTATGAAAGATTTCGGGGGACTCTCATATCCTTGTGTTCTGACTTTCTTCCATTTGTGAAAAAATACAATTTTTCAAATGCAGGGCGCAACGATAAACGTTATTGCAGTTGACTTTGGCTTGCATTTTCCAAGTTACAAACCCGGCCTATAGACTATAATTTGTTCAACTTTTTCTGGCAGTTGTAGGCTAGTATCCAACATATTTGATAAAACTACGCAGTTCTTCTTTTCTGTCTTACTGCCGCCTGCTGCAGTGCATTAACCTTCGGTGTCTGTATATATTATTTGTAAGGCAAATAGTGGTTTTATTGATTACCGAAGCACAATTGAGTATTGGGATGTCTTCCAATAGTATGCTGTTGCCTGTGGATTTAGAGCTAAGATTCAAGTTCAGTAAAGTATTTTTATATATTTCCATAAACAGCTTATTGTTGCGAAGGCTGTGTTTGCGGATCTCTCCAATAAACAGCTCAATATGATCGTAGCAAATATTATACGGTAAAATAAATATATATATTTGTGCCTTTGCTAGCCGTGCAAAAAGTAATTTAAAACTTGAAATTCATATGAGTTTAAAGGAGTTAATATTACCTTACTTATTGACTATTTTTTTAAACTTGCGGTATGCCTTTATTAATAAAATACTACAAAGTATATACTACACTACAGCTACTACAATGAAAGCATTTAGACAACCTACACGCCATGTAGACTTACAAGTAGTCCAAATGCTCCAAACATCTGTGTGTGTTGTGAATTATCAATCGAAATCTACATGAATAAGTGGTTTTATCCCCTAGCATGGAAAAGGTGTCTGATTAGAACCCTGGAGAGATCCAGAATAATTAATTTACTTTAAATATTACCAATTTTACTTTTAATTTTTAACAAATGAACACTAATTTAATATTGTATCTAAGCTGTTTTCTTACAGTTAGCATTTTCCTAGCTGGAGTGAGGTGAAAAAATGTGTGTTTCCTGAGTCTCGTACCTCAGACATCTTCGCTACGCTCAGGATTCAGGTTATTTTTTAACTACTCGCTTTGCTCATGGTTATATCCTAGGATCCTTACTAAGCTACCGCACGTTTCAATACTAGTACTCGTGCCAAATAACAACTCTGCAGCCTTACATAACAAATAACTATTTCGCTAATATCTTACACGTCGTATAGCCTTTTCGTTCCGTCCATAAAAGGTTGTTTGTACCTTAAAATCCCATGTCTGTTACATGATCATTAGTTATCACGAGTTGAGTATTGGTTCATAAACCTTTGAGTTTAGTTTTTAATATATAAGGTTGTTAGACGTTTCCAATATGCTAACAGTTGTATCTGTGTCTTGGTAATCAGGAATGTTTAATTGATGCGAGCAAAATGTAATCGCACCAGCTTCACTTTGATTTCATGTTTGAGTCGCTAGTTTCGCGTTCATGATATTATTGCGGAACTCTGTATTATGCTGATTTGATAACTGATAACTAACAAAATGCAATCCAATATTGTCTCGAACATTTTTCAGTTTTTGCAAATGTCTTCATTAGATTTTTTCTTGTTTTCATCTAGCAGTGTATTTTTCGCCTCTTATGTGTTATGCATGAGATTCAACATATGACATGGATTCATCATAACTATTGGGTCTAAGGACGGATGGCATTTCTTTTTAATTGTTCAATTACGTTTAAATATTTTTCAGCAAAATATTCTTCATAGTTGATTCTTCGTTTTCGCCTAGATTTTTGATCTATAATAGAAATGCCAAATCTATAATAGAATTTAACTGCCAAAATAGTTTTTTTTTAGTTTTTGCTTTAACATGTCTGTTTTATGCGAATTCAGAGCAGATTCAATGTCTGGGTGGTTCTTAAGAGACAAAATATTTTATTTCTATTGGTATGTTTCTGTTATCATCCAACAAAGTGGCGTTTTTTTTTTAACTGATACAAAATAAAAATATTTGAAATTTGTTCTTCTGATTCATAAAACGCCATATTGACATTTTCCGGAATAAAATGGTCGATGTCTCATTTTCCAAAAGATAAATGGAAGAACATTGAATATACCTAACTGCGAATAGGGTTCTTAATCGGAACCGTTTTGTACGTACTATCTGGAAAGTATCAAAATGTTTCTTATTTATAAAGCAGCAAGACTATCAATTAAAAAAAATAACTAAACTTTCACGTCCAGACCGGAAATGGTACGATAAAGTGTAAGTATTACTCTACTCGATATTCTTGCACTTCTCGGTATGGCAATTCATTTGAATCTATTCTTTATTGCGAGTAACTCTAGGCTAGCCTGAAAAACATCTTCGACCACATCGTCACTTACCATCAGGTGAGATAGTGATTAAAGGCTAGCCTATCAACTATATTTTTTTTTTAAATCTACTACTCTAGTATAACACCGTTGGGTGCATGGCGACAGATCTTCTACCTAAGAGTGGGAACTAGCCAGATGAGTATTTGCAAAGTACCTTACAATCTAGGTATGAATACTTCATAAATTTTGGTCTAGACTTGTCTTTACATATTATTTTATCGACTCAACATCCTGCTGCAGGATGTTGAGTCGATAAAATAATCCTGCAGTTCGTGGAGATTATGATAACACCGATCTAAATTACCCTAATGGGTGTTGATAACATATTAAAGGAAGAATAAGATATTTTTGGTGATATTATATATGTATATACTACACCAAAATATACAAAAATAAGGGATCAAATTCAAATGACATTAATTATTGTTATGTAATATAGCTATAATGCCATAAACCCAGTAAATTTAGTGCTAAGCGAGACCTCAACGCGGGCGTCCCAAGCTCTCCTTGAAAAAGACCACCGAATGTGGTTGAAACTATAGTCGGAGCTATCTGACTGATTCACATGAGTTATCCCGTATTATTTACTAAAACCCAGTATAAGTAAATTAAAAAATAAATACATAGGTAAATATTGTTACAGCACCAAGTTGAAATTATAAAGGCTTACAATCGAGTCTTAAATAAGGGGAATTTAATGAATAAAACCGATCTCTTCCAGGCAATCTTTAGATAGAGAGAAAATACATGATGTGTATAGTCGTCCTGATTATAAATTGTTTTTTACGGATCAAATCAATCAGATAACAAAAACTATGCTAATTTATAAGCAAAGGCTATTAACTACATCATACTCGTATAATGACCACATCAATGCTTAACGTCAGGCAGGGTGTGGTCAAACGCGAACCTATCATGAATAAAAAAAATAAACATCAATGACTATTATTTTAAAAAGAATACTTAAAACATTTTAATAGCTGTTTATTTAACAAATATCATGTATACGGAGTTATGTATGTATCTATATAGGATTAAATATCCAATACATCTGCGTCTTGTCCACAAACAATTAAACTCCATCCTTGTCACTAACCATCTTCTTAATCCTTTCCAGTCTGGATTTCGTCTAGGTCACAGTATAATAACTGCTCTCGTAAAAATTACAGATGATATCTGTTTCGGAATGGAAGACGGAAAATTGACTGTGTTGACACTACTCGATTTTAGCAACGCATTTAACAACATCGACTCCGATACCCTTTTAGCCATACTTCGCTCCACTAACATATCTCCAACGGCTATTGACTGGTTTCACAGTTATCTGTCTGGACGCCGGCAGCGGGTTTGCCTAGATGAGAAGTTTTCCTCTTTGTGCAACTTAACTGCTGGTGTACCTCGTATTATCTCCTCTTCTTTTTGCAATTTTTATTAATTCAATATCCCAAAGTATTACTTCTTCCTACCATCTCTATAAAGACGATCTCCAAATATACTCACAGACCTCACTCAATAATTAAGAAGAAGCCGTTGATGCCATTAATAATGACCTACAACACATATCTGACTGGAGCAAAGCCAAATAGTAGCGGAGATCACCACGCGCGTTGCTACAACACCCGCGGAGCTGGAAAGTTGTCTGCGGTGTCGCACAGGCTGGCTCAGTCAGACAGACTTACGCACGTGCTAGGACCCGCGTTGTACAACCACCTACCAGATCATATAGTCACAGCGCATAGCCTCTCTTCATTTAAGCGCAAACTTAAATCATGGCTCGTCGAGAAGGCGTTCTACAGTGTTGACGAATATGTGAAAGATAAAATAATATTGCTATTATTATAATTTTTTTTATATTTAGCTCATTGAATTTAATAATTTTTATATACTTTATCATAATTGAAATTATAACCCTATTGTTAATAATAATTTTCTGACTTGTAATATTCTTACCAATAAATTGATTATTCTGATTATTCTCGCTCCCTATTTTAGATTTTGCAGACGCCTGTTACTTAGACCTCAGGGAGGACATATTAAATAAACTGGAGCCCCTTCAAAACTTCTCTATACGGATTATATTTGGCTTGCGCAAATACGACCATGTTTCTGAATTTCGCACTAAGCTCAAGTGGCTACCCATTCGTCATCGCCGGAATACTCATATTCTCTCTCTTCTGTATAATGTTTTATTCAATCCCACATCGCCCCACCCCATTACCTTCAAGAGCGTTTTGAATATTGCAGGACCTCTCATATGCGTGATCTTAGGTCATCGGCGAATCTTATGCTCAACATGCCTTCACACACAGTTCGTTTTATGATCACTCCTTCACTATTGAAGCCGTTAGACTTTGGATAGCACTGCCTCTTGAAATAAAGCGTGCTCAGTCACTAGCTGTTTTCAAAGAGCGTGTAAAAGCCTTTTATCTAGTATCTCGTATAAATATATCCCTCCCTATAAATATATATAACCGTTGTTCCATTGTTATGTGAGTCTTATACTCGTGAACATAATTCATTATTTATATATATATATATATATACTGAATAATAACAAACACAATTTATGTTGTATGTTATTATGTATGTTTATATAATATTAAATATATTTATGTATTTATTTTTATTAATGTGTATATTTAAATATATATATTATTTTGTTGTATATGTGCATGTATTATATGCATATGTATTATTATTATTATTGTTTATATAGCCAGTAATTCTAGGTTAGCCTGAACAACACCTTCGACCACATCATCACTTACCATCAGGTGAGATAGTGGTCAAAGGCTAACCCATCAAGCATAAAAAAAATTTAGTATTCTAATTTTATTTACTTATTTGTTTAATGTAGGTAATAAATAAATTAATTGACATTGTAAGTACTATATTATCTTGTTCACTGCCATCCCTTGGATCTCTTCAATTATGTCTCTCCTTCCAATGGGTGTCTAGAAAAGATAGCTTTCAGCGATAAGACCGCCAATTGTTACAATCTTTTAAATTGTGTCTGCTTAAACTATTTTATGATGTTTCAATAAAGTGTATATATACCTATCTGTCTATCTATATTTCCAGTCATGAGCTCTGCGTTTATTATCAGTCTTCATAGGCCTTAATTGTTACAAATTATATTTTTTTATTGACCTACCTATACGATACAAAGCATGACATGTTAAATATTGTTTTGTTCTAGGATAGATGGTTCGAAACGTATATTCCACTCATACTATAGCCCATAAGGATGTAGTGTGGAAAACTTAGAGGAAAAAGAAATCTACTTTTCGGTCCCAGGTGGGAAGAGCGGGTTGGATTAGACTAACTATTTCCACTTGTCCAACCTGGGATGAAATAGTGGAAAATAAACTTTTCCCTCCTAGGTAGGAGTGGTGGCATAGCTGCGATCTAATGAACCTATCTCGATTTTATTTTTAATTTCTAAAGTCCGCATCAAAATATTATCAACGTTCCTAACGTTGGGAATAATTATTCGTACCCATCGTTCTCACTTATAGAATTTAGAATTCATTTAAGTGAGGATGATTGGAATTTAAATCCTTAACAAACATGTGTTAAGTATATAAAAGCGAAAGGTCACTCTTTGACTCACTTACTAAGAATTAAATCTCGAAAACTTCTTGACCTTGGGCAGATTGCTAGTTTATCAGCTAAGAATATTTTTTTAAAGAAAGGACACGATTAATACGGTCAAATTTGGGCTGAAATTATGTATAAAAGTCATATGTTTTTAAGTTATTACAATTATGTTAAATGACACATAAAAAAAGGCCAACAAAGATACAAAAATAAGGGACATAAATTATATGAAAGTCCTATATTTAAGCTGAAACTTGCCATTTATAGTTTTACAGTGTAGAAAACATCTACTAAGAAACTGTTTTATAAAAGGGCAGGGCAAGTTAGCTTCCTCTGCTTTCAATTCAAATAACGCCTACATGGCCACGCTTTGAAATTTGGGTTCCTTTTAATACAATCTACTTAGCTTATTGATAAGAGATATCGTACACACCAGGCAAATGAGAGGGACTTTGAACGTTTTAATAACTTTCACTCCAACAATGTAAATAGTGGAGACGTTCTGAATAAATTATCTCACCAGTTGAAAAGTGATGTTATGTGTAATAGCAGATTATACTAATAATGGGAAATGGCTTTCAAGAACAGCTGCAAGGGTCACACCATGAGGTGCTTTAACAAGTTTTTAAAACTGTAGAAGGGTAGCTCCAAACTAGGAGTAAAAAAAAACATATGCCAGTGAAGTATCAAGCGTGGGATAGTCGATAGTCTCGACTTAGGCTAATGTAGCTTCAAAACTTCATTGATGAAATGTAACCTATATTTTTCCTAACAGCATCTTTTGAAACACTATTATGATTTTTGTGACACTAATCAAGTTTTTTGACCAATATTTTTGTATCGATAACATGATTCGATATGATAAAATTATTATTTGAGGAAATTATCAGATATGACTACATAATCTACAATAATAGCACACCTTTATGTGCTCGGAGCTGAAATAATTTTTGCTTATAAATAAGTTTTCTATTTCATTACAATCATTTGTCTAAGACGGTGGATTGTATACGGTTTACTTGTAACACTGATAACGAATAAATTCATTTAAAGAAAATGGGTCCTTTCTTGATTGTTTTTATAGTTCTACTTGTTGTTAATCTTGTGTTCCTCGGTTTGGCTATTTTGCACACATATATTTACGGTAAAAGCAAGGTAAGTACGGTCTAAATGTCTAATAACCTGCGCTATTCCTTAAATTTGTGATTGTGATTTCTCATTTTTCTCGTGGAAATTTAAGAACATATCCCTTGAAATTGAGAGATTGGTGTCGTCGCGCTTCCTTGGGACTAGGTACACACTCAGTAAATCGTTTTGGGGCTAAAATATATCCTAATCATAATTTAAATAATTCATCCAGATTTTATCAAAAGCCGTTTAAAGTGAGTCTCAATTAAAACGATAGTATAAAATAACAAATTAAATATGTAATATAATTTGTTCGTTTTTAAGGATTTCGCGTTTTATGTAGATACATTGATTAACTATAACAACTAGAATCACGTTTATTTTATCTACATTATTTTTATCACGAAACGTTTCAAATGAGTAGGTAATGTCGTAAAGCATAATCTAAAATAAACGTCATTTAAAGCTGTTTAATCTATGTGTAAATATTTTACTATTTAAAACAGTTGTATCATGGTTATTATAATAAAATTTCATTAATAGTGAAGAAATAAATCATACATATTAAATCTAATGGAAACTGTTTAACTGTATGTTCGAGGGTTCGAGTATACGTGTGTTTTCATCTCCGTAACGGCTGAAATAGATTTTGAGGAAAATTTGATGTATTGTTTATTTTATATCTTGTGGATGTGAAATAAACAATAAGATAAGAAAATCTTCTCGGAACGCGTTGTGGAATGACTACGGATTTGATAATGACTCATAGAACTCTTTTGTCCTAATTTACTTAATCTCAAAGATGCGTAATAAAGCCAATACCCAGCTACCTAGAAGATAGCAGTATATCTCCACTTAACTGTGCCCATGGGGTGCCGGGCTAGAATGCTACCTCCCCAACGCTACCCTTGTGTCGAAAGAGGCGACTAAGGGTAACACACCAGAAAGTGGGCAGCAGCACTTTCTGAGGAACTGATATCTCACACTGCGATCCCCAAGATGCCTGCCAAGCGTGGAGAATATGACAAACCGCCCCATAATGGGGGAGGCTGTGTTTACAATCCAGCTGATACAGTAGGTACAAACTGTGACTTTCTTACATAGTGTATACATTATTAAGCATTACTACCGATTTAACTATATTAGGATTTTAAATTTAGTATTCACGTTTTCAGCCTGAAGATATGGTACCCAGGCTATCGAGGGCATCAATGATGCTGAACCGTCAGATGAACCCACGGCTCAGCCTCCAGCCACAGGTGACACTCTTCGAGTTGGTCCGTGTAAGCAGCGGCAGCTCTGCGTTCGACTCTCAGCTCGGCAAGCGACTGTCTGCACAACAGGGACCATCTGCAACATAGGACAAAGACGATCGTATTTATAAATAAATTTGTGATATTACTGTAGTTTTATTATCTTGAACGCTTTGTTACCAGGTAAAGGTGTGAGATGACGCATGGCGATTATGTATTTATTTAAGTTCTTAGAATAAAGGTAAATAATAACTTATATATTTATTTTTCATATCTTACATACAGAGCAGATATGATAATATGTCACTAGCAATGACGAAATTTCTATTTCAGCCGGATATAGGTAGATATTTATGAATGTAACATATTAATGCGTAGTTTCACAAAACTTGGCTTACAAGGAGTAAGTATAGTTGTCGGAACACACCGTGATACAACACAATGGAATGTATCAACAATAATCAACTCTTGCAGTATCTAGAGAATCACATGCTGATTAGTGATCAGTAGGGTTTTCGTAGAGATCAGTCAGCTCATTAGAATGAAATTCTTCAATTTTATTATAAAAGCTAACGTGGTTTTCACTCATTTTAGTAAATAATACGGGATAACGCGGGCGTCCCGAGCTCTCCTTGAAAAAGACCACCGAATGTGGTTGAAACTATAGTCGGAGCTATCTGACAAATTCTTCAATATCACCATATTGACTAATTTCATTCATTAAATATATTAATGCCAGGCAGTCTAAGCACGCTGTCATCTGATAGTGGGCTGGAGTATTTGGACCAACTGAAAGCCTGCAATGCCATTGGGTTGCTTCAGTGTAGTAATTGAAGTGTTGTATATATAGTTTCAAAGACATACGGTCGGTTTTTTTTATTAAAAACTGTTCGAAACATATTAATATCAAATAATTATTCGAGCACAGTGCAGTTATCGGTTTGTTAACGATTGTCAGATGATCTTTACCTTATGATGATCAAGCAAGAATTGTAGGCGTATAGCAATAAAATTCAATTTTACAACAGCGATTGTAGCGGCTTTCATGGGGCTTCGTTATCCATAAAACATCTTAATGTAGATCGATAGACAAACAAAACTATAAGACAAGTGTTAAAAAATATCGCTCAAAGCAAATCTCTTCCATAGAACCAATTTATAAGAGAGCTTACATAAAATAAGACGAATAAGTTCTTTCACAATAAGTATTAAACATCTAATCAACTTTAACTAAACTCAACTAGAAAACTGAACTAGAAAATTGGACACTTTTTATTTTTAACGGTCATGGATTCCATAATATATGTACCTCAGAAGCAAATGCGTAGTGGTCGAAGATTGTAGCGTTAACTTCTCTGATGAGAACAATATCGCAAGCAATAGTATTAAAGGATGCACTAAGTACCAAACTCGTGAAAGATCCACCGCAACGTATATTTTTCTTCTAAATTAGTTAAACATATATTAGGAAAATAAAACGAAACACACAAAAGCAGATCTAAAAATAAGTAAATGATTATTTATATGTATAATGTAGGTATCGACACAGGAACGTTTTGGGTTCAAGAACTACTAAATTAGTTACGTATGCAATTTTTCTAGTGCGTAAAAAACTAATGTTTTTATTTACAATTTCAGGCTGTACGCTTAGAATGTAATGATCGTTAGTTATTTTTCTTCGTCTTCAAAGATGTGTAACAGCGTATCGCATACTGGAATATACATTTTTTATTACCTACTGACGCTGACGTTATCATGCAAGGGATAGGTACCTACCTGGGGTCTGGCCGGGGTACGGTGGGTCTAAAAGGACCAGATTTATACAATGATCTATTATTAGGTGATTTACAAATAAGTCGAATGTAGAGTTGGACTGCTAAATGGCGTAGTTAAGGGAAGTTTTGAACTTTCTCATATTAATTCACTCTATTGTTTTAACATCTCATGTGTAAGAGATACGACATTATCAAGGCAGCGGGCGAGACTGGCGTAAGACCGAAGCACCTGGCAAAGCATGGAGGAGGCCTACGCCCAACTTTTGGTGCCCAAAAATATAACAATATTTTAATTTAAGTAGTTCATGTTTAAGTTAATACAATAACCTAGAAACCAATGTTTAGTAAGAATTGGGAATAAATGGCTTTATTTATTTATATAAGTCTATGAGAACCCCTGAGGACCTTGTTTACCTAATATAAACACTGTTTCAAAATCGGACCTCCTGCTCTAAACGGTACGAAAGGATTATGAGTTCATGTACAGGAGAGATTATGTCTACTGCTTACTGTCAAATTTTGGAGCATTTTAACCACTTATTCATACAATTAGAAATAGCTTTTGTAAGCCTGGGTGCCTTACAAAAAATAATTAAGTATAATTGTATGATTGTATATTGATAAAATTATTACAAGGAACCTAATCTTATAACGATAAAGAACACAAACTAAATAATTATGTGTGTGTGTGATAAAATCACATCGCTCAGATATCTATACGTACCTACCTACCATTACCAATTGTATCAGGCTCACTTGCGTTTAGGAACAAAGGTAGAACTACATAAAATCATCGGAGAAAGTTTTTACCTACATAATATTACGTGTCTAATCATTTATTAGTTCATATCGGAATGCATACTAAATCGATTGTACCTACCTGAGAAAAATCTACCTACCTACTTGCCAAGATCGAGGTCAGCGTATTATGTTATGGTGATACAAAAGTCAATGAAGTAGGTAATATTAGTAGATTTTTTAAGCGTGACTATGATAGCAGCCGCAGACGTAAATCCACGTACCTAGATCTACGTCTGCGATAATAGCCTATCTATTATTCGTAGGTATGTCGTTTAGAAGATTGGAGCGCAGTGGCATGGCCAGTAAGTCAAACGAAGAGTCGCGACTCTTCGTTTGACATACTGGCCAGGAGGACCGCGGTCCAACTGTTTAGGCACAGGATAAGTAGGGTAAAACTAGGTGTAACTGGCCGCTAGTTACTACATTTGCATGAAATAAGACTTACATTCACGTAACGTTATCTGTGATCATGGATTAGTATTACCCTAGGTATCTGTGATGGAGAAGACATTCATATTCTGTTGGTTGTGAGTGAGACAAGAATGGTAATATATACGCTTGCATTAGTTTGAAAGAGACAGCATCAGTTTGTTTTGTCCTGCTCGGCGATTTTTTTGTTTGCCACATTTAGCAATTGTGGCAGACAAATTTGTTCGGTGCTTGAAAGTGTCCTTTTTTGTGTTAAACAACGATTTTGATGTGTATATTGTAAATTGTAAGTTAAATTCAACGCTGCTGCTTCCACCAAACATGGTGAAATGCAGAATTCTTGGCTGTAAAAACAGAACTGAACGAAATATGGAACACATTACGTATCACATGTAAGTGCTATTTTTCATATGTCTTTACCATTCTTACACAGTCTATGCGAATCAAATATGCTGATCATAACATGAATGTCTGCGTGTTAAATTATTTGATAATCTTACATTTTACTACAAAATAATTTCTTGATTTTGAGATTATAATCCATAAAAATTAAGTAGTGCTCTTTTGTCTATCTGTCTCGCTCTACTATGATGAAATTTGTTTAGGGAGAAAAGAGAGTGTGAACAAAGATCAAAAATTATACCTTTTCGAATTATGGCAATTTTCGGAATACCAGCTCATGACCGAAGATTTTCCCATAAAAGTGGGTAATTTTTCATGTACCTATATAGGTATACCACTTTTGACCAATTATGAAGTAAAATTAACGCAATTAAATTTTGATTTGCAGTTTTCATAAGGATGATGTCCTTCATCGTGTATATGGATTCAAGCAACTGAACGACAAAATTAATTACATTAAAAATTACATAATTAATTAATTTGTAAGTGGTGGCAAAATGTTGAATTCGATGTTATTCACACATATGTTTTATATACCATAAAAACTATAAATACATTACTACTTTGTTTTATTTTCACTCAACGCCGAAGTTTTCAACGAAATTTCGCATATAGATTCCGTAGGACCTGGATTAATACATTGGCTACCTTTATTCCGAGATATTGAATATTATCGGGGGCCTACGATATAATTATTCCACACGGTTGAGTCCACAGGCGCAAGCTAGTTATCCAATAGTACCATGGGTTAAGTTACGTAGATAATCAGTTATTTGGATCTCTTAATCTAATAAGTAAGATTTTTGGTCCCACGTCCAATATAAAAGTTTGCATTTTTATTTCTCTGCAATTAAGGCGGACCGTTCAATCTGTAGCGAGAAATTCAAAATTTCTATTTGTTGCGAGATCGAATAACATTTGTAGGTATACCTATGATTCTATAATTTACTCAAATCAGAGTTTTTTTGAGTATTTTATTATTGTACCTTACATAATATGTATCCGATTTCATATATTTCTCTACTAATCTGCAAAAACAGTTAAGAAACAATTATATATTTGTAAGTTATGATGCCAAAATACTTTAGGGTATAATTTCCGATTTGCGCAATTTAAAAACAATACACGTACTAAAGTTATCCGATCTAGCAACATCCATTAAATTTTGAATTCCCCGATATAACAAATTGAACGGTCCAGTCCACCACCATGCAAATTCTATTTTTTTTCAGTAGGCGCGGCAATATTTTTTCTGTAAGCTTCATTGTAATTTGGGTATAATGTTATGGGAGACTGGTAATTTTGCAATATTAGGTATTTAATTATACTCTGTCTCTATCGGGTATACGCACATAGCTACTCCATCATAGATACTTCCTCCTTATCTATTAGCTTTCATATTAGTTTACAATTTTTACCGAAGGGACGCTAGCGCCAAAATTGACGATTATTTTCTGACACTCGGCGTGCGTGCCTCGATATGAATGGTCAATTGTTAAGCAAATTTTAACGGTTGGTAAAATAATTGATTTTTGAGTGTCTATACATGGCAAATGCTTTCGAATTGTAACGGTTGGATCGGATTTGGTACTGAGTCTGGTGACTCCTGTTATCACAATAAATCTAAGCGCTTAATTTTGGAAGCCACCGTTTATATAGAGAAAAATACTGCTGACAACGCGTAAATATGTTTGTGAGGGATTCGGGCCTAGGTCAGCAATATATTAGGTGTAACAGCTCGACTGAACCAAGTAATCACTGCTTTTTAGTTGTTAGAAATCCAAACGCAACTGCCTACAAACCTTTATTACTTGCGTACGTTTATTACTTGCGTTATTATGGCACTCAATCACAAAAAACATATTCACCTGGACTGTTGGCGGGCTACCAATGAGAATCTCTAAGCCGGGGTGAGACAAGTAATCAGCCATTTTGCTGCTACGAAAATAAAAAGGCTTACTACAATCTATCATTAATAATCAAATGGTGGGGGTATATAAATATCAACGGGAATACACCAGCAAGGTCACCGTGAGGAAGGCTGTAAGTAATTAATTTGTTTAGGTAAGCAATTAAAATGGCTCATTACCATATAGCATTTTTGAGCCGCCTGTTATAGGGTTATCTACTTGCGAGAATTTCAATTTCCAAAGATGGCCGTCTTAAAAGTGGACAGTAAACATATTTTGCTGATCCCATCGGAGTAGGAAGATGGTGTTGAATACAGAACGAACATACAAACATCAACCTCGAAACGTCATCGTCGATAAGTTTCCTCGACTTCTGCATGTCGTTAAAAATTTACCCTTGGTATTTTTTGTTATCATTATCAACTGAGAGAATGAAACATTCAATTCCAGGTAGGTAATAGAACTGTGTTCATGGCGTTTATAAAACAAACGTAGTTTCATAATATTTTAAATACCAAGTGTTCAATCTCTTTGAAATTAGGCGTAGGTACGCTTATCCTTGAGCCTATAATAAGTATATATGCTTCTGGTTTCCTAGGCTTTCGTAAAGTGTTTTTCTAATAGATATAATATTGTTAGCAGCAACTGGCAACACTGGAGGGGCGAGCAGCGAACCGGCTATATAAGCAAGGCAGAAGAGTGCGCGGGTCTCCCGGGCTATTGTAGGGCCAGGCCCTCGCCCAAAATCCGGTGGAGCTGGACGATCGCACAGGCGGTAGCCAGAATCTTTGTCCTACCTAAAAAAAAAATGCGCGGAATTTTTTGCTTCATAAAACACCGTGCTATGCGGACGTATTTTGTTAGTAAATCATAACTCAGAAAGGAGCTTTTTACTTTGAATTTTTTTTTTTTTAAATCTACACTGCACAGACTCCAGGGTCCGTGACTTTTTTAACTATGACATAATTTATTAGTAAACAAGAAATATAAAATAGGAAACATGCAACATTCCAAGGGGGAACAGTGTTAAAAGTTTTTTTTTTTCTTTTTATTTTTCTCCGTTAATGTCATTAGCACCAGCATCCAGAGCAGACCAGTATCCTCTAGCAGCACCCGTTCACGAGTTGACGCATGTGCCAGCCATCGCCTTCCTCAACCATTTTTGAGGGAAAATGGCGACCCGACACACAACACCGCCGCTAGACAACACCTTTCTGTGAGCATGACCGCTTCGGATACCCGTGCCAACGATTACAATTACAAAAATAATTAGGGACTACAATAAAATAATATACCTACAGAAATTTACATATTTTGTTATTTTCCCACGTCACATTTTAACAGGGCCTCCATTACCGCGCTATTTCGATCTTTGATCGCCATTTTGAGGTTGTAATCATGGATGGCTTTTGGTGTCGCAACCATCGCCTTCCTAACGAACCGTCCTATGGCGTCGTTTTACTTTGAATTTGAAAACTCCTGGGTTGTATTTTTCAGAAGATAGTAGGTTCGCATAATAAATGTTGAAGCAAAGTACTTTGAGCGTTTCTTTACAATTTCGACTTCAAAACGGTGGTTATGTTTGGCGGAAAGAAAAAATATATTAAAATATGCACTACCATTGCGCAGTCTCCTAAATGTATCCGGCAAAAGAAGAAAAAGAAAGTTAAAATAACTGATTGTGGCGAATGTTCCAGATTTCTATATATTATGATTACAAGCACTACCGCGTACTAAGCGAAAATCAGAAATTTACAAATTATTGGAATACAAAATGTTTTGCCCCGGGCGGGAAGGACGCGGGTTCAATTCCCGCCCGGGGCAAAACATTTTGTATTCCAATAATTTGTAAATTTATGAATGTTCCAGATTTTATAGTTTTATCTTAGCAAGCTTGCACAACTAAATAAGGATACCGGCCTGCCCGTGGCGTGCCGTGGGGTGAAATAGAATGTCACCCCCATCTCTACCTGTGGGAGTCGTAAGAGAGGACTAAGAGTAACACTACAGAGAGAGGGCAGCAGCACTTTCTAAGGAACTGATATATCACATATGTATCCCCAAGACGCCTGCCAAGCGTGGGGATTATGGCCAACCCTCCAACAGTGGTGGATGCTGAGTTCAACAGTGGACAATTCGGCTGATATAATATATCTATTACGCCTACTTATATGATAAAGTGTTGAATGCCAGCTTAAGATGAGCCGGACGTTTAAGGGTTCCTGCACATTCCACGGTTCAAGTTATTTGGAACGAAATATTTAGGTTGTGATATATGTAATTTCTGAACCAAAAACCAATAATTTTGAAATATTTACGGGACAATCTTTAAAGTACCTACCACTATTCTAACAAAAGATAAATGATTGAAATTGGACTACGCGTTAATAAATTACAACTAAGTGTACATTTTGACTTTCATCCCCTTTTCCAAGAGATTGTTTCCGTGCTGAATTTCAGGATTAAAAGTATTATATGTCCTTTTTCGTAGTATGAACTCGAATCGTGCTAAGTTTCATTGAAATTTATACTGTAGTTTTGGCTCGATGCGCGGCTGGGATACAGACAGACATACAAAAATAAAAAAAAATACAATTTTGGCATCAGTATCAGCTAGAGAGTGCTCTCAAAAATTATTTTCACAATGTTCTGTTCATTAAGAGCTGTTACAGTTTTATGATAAGTATAGATCGATTTTTGAACTTATGGTGTTATCTTTATTTAGGTGTTTCCTTAGTGTATGGTAAATTAACTACCCCGTGGGGTGCCGGGTTAGAATTGCACCTCCCCATATCATCCCGTGGGTGTCGTAAGAGGTGACTAAGGGAAAAATACTGGAAGGTGGGCAGCAGCGCCTCCTAAAGAACTGCCAATTTACACTGCGATCCCCAAGACGCCTGCCAAGCGTGGGGATTATGGCAAATACTCCCTTAATAGGGGGGGCTGTGTTCATCAGTGGACGATCCGGCACTGTTACAGGTAGCGGTCCGTTCTGCGTTGGTTTTAGGGTTAACAGAGTCAATAGTCACAAAGTAGTTCAAGTTTAGTTGTCGTTTTTATTCAAAATTTATATAATTCGTATCTTTTTATAATATAAAATCTTTTTCTTATTATATAATTTTTTTTTCTTACGGACGCAGCGAGGGCGGCTATAGTACGAGTAGGAGTTGATGACTTTCATCATTCAGTGATAGGCACTATATTTTTCATTTAGAATTTAAGGAAAGAAAAAATAGTTGTTTTTAAAAAAATATGAATTAAATATAACATATTAAAAATTAATTTAGTTCTTGGAACTATTTGTTAAATATTAAGTAAAATTTTGTTTTGGAATATTTAAGGGCGGCTATAGTCCAAATAGGAAAGCTTTACACTAATATAAAATATAAAAATAGTCGTTTTTTTATAATATATATTTTGATTATTGTATTATGAGTTGTACCTATTTAACATTAATGCGGCTATAAAGTCCGGTCAAATTAAACCAAAAAATAATAGTAAAGCTACATCAATTCCCACCAAGCTGTATATAGTACCAGTATGATTTTTTAAATATGATTTAAAATAAAATTTGAAAGTTCCCCATCTTTCCCCTGCATGGATTTTTTTTATTCAAGGTCAAAGGTAAAAAAATATGTATTTGCGATTTTCACCAAAACAGTAAGTTTTATCATAAAAAAACTACATACAAAAATTGTAGATCATAATATTATCTACAAAAAATTTATCAATACTTCTCTTTCTACGAGCTATCGTTTTTGAGATATAACGATCCAAAAAGTTATAAAAGTTGTAATCGTCGCGTCGCGTCATAATAAGTCGGTCGTCATAAAGACGAAGCTACGAATCGGCCAATGGAGGAATATTTACATACATTGAAAATAGTGATGACTGTCAACTGTCACTTTAAACGAATTACAGAATATTTGCAAAACTACGACTTTAGATAACAGAACCATTAAGCTACGACTAAAACTGAAGTATTTCGATTTCTCAGTAGTAAATTTATCATCACTGGGAAATCGGGAGCATCAATATTCATATGTTTAGTAGATAATCATCCTGATATTATGACACAAGCTTGGTATGAAAAAAGAAAATAAATAAAAAAGAAGAACGATTCAGGGTCCTAGATGCAGCTGCAGCTATCATTCGCGAAGATATTCAAACCGCAGTGTTTGATAACTGCAACTACCTAAAGTAGTTAAGTACACTACCTCATAGATGGCGTGGAAACGTGTGCATATTATGACGATTACAACTTTTTATAATCGTTAAATCTCAAAAACGGCGGCTCGTAGAAAGAAAAGTATTGACTCAATTTGTGGATAATTTTATGATCTACAATTTTTCTGAAGTATTTTTATAATAATACTTACCCGTTTTGGAGAAAAACTAGAAATACTAATTTTTATAACCTTTCAAACTTTGAAATGTAATTTTTAATCATATTTTAAACAATCTTACTGATTTTCAGCTTGGTGGGAATTTATGTAGCTTCGAATGTCTAAATTGACCGGACTATGTACGAATCGATGACTTACATTCGTGCTAAACACTCCACAATAATTTTAATAAATAGTAGTTTTTCTAAAATATTTACTGAACATTTTAAACATGAGTAGAAGATACATGAGTGAGTTATATAAAATTAATTGAGGAGTTAGAAAAAATTGAGTGAGTTAAGTATTTTTTTTTATAATATTTTTTTATATATTTGCTGCCCTGCCTATTTATATAGTATTTTATTAAATTTTAAATATGGAACATAATGCATCTTCCTCGGGGGCCATCTCGCTTAATAGGTGTTTTATTAATTCACACTGCTCAGAAACAGAATTAGTGACTAAAATTTCATATAAATGTAATTGACTAACTTTTTTAGCCTTTACGTAAACACAAACGTAGTTGTTATTATTTGTTTTATGACAACAGAGTATTTTACAACGAAAATACTTAGACATCTAATTTTGTTTACACCAATGGTTACCATGGTTAAAAGTTATTCCGGCCCTTAAGAAGGAAGCATTTACTATGAGTTTTTCCAGCCTTAGGTGGGAAGCAACGTCTTCCACCCACTACTCGAATCAAATAAACACTAGGTACTTTACGAGTATGAGAAATGAAACAGAAGATTTCCTTTCCCTTAATTTGGTCCCGGAGTGGATAGTGGAATGTATAATTATTTTGAATCTACCCACATTTAACAAAAATGTAATATGCATGTCATGCAAACTTTGTAACACTAGTTCCGTAATAAAATAATACTTGACACAACTAAGCCTTAAGACTAAGATGCGTGACAGTTGATTTCCTATGTTATTAATTAATTTTTGGTTGTCAACGTCTTGTGACTAATAAATAACATCAAGACGGGTGTAAGATGTGACAGCTGTGAAAGTGACACTCGATGTCGTATTCATCTACACTTCATGGTGTATTCTACTGTTTTGACAGATTTTTTATTATTTTCTTGATGGCTGTGATACTTATATCTTGGGAACTATTATTTCCAGACCACTAGTTTCAAAACAAATGTGATTAATAAAACTCATCGAGATCTTTATTTAGCAGGTAGTAGCTGTCAAAGTTTAAAAGGTTAAATCTCAGAAACTATTAATACGACACTGCTTGTTTCTTCACGAAACTGATATATCTCGTCGACATCTGCATTTCCATTGACAGCTGTCAAATTAAAAAGATTATTATCCCGAAAACTATTTATCCTATACAACTGGTTTCTTTATATGTAATAGTGACAGACAAAATTTACATATTAGATGACAGTTTATAAGTTAAAAAGTGATTTATCTCGAAATCTTTTGATCGTAGACCACTAAAATGTAGATGTCGACGAGATATATACATTTTTGAACGAAATTAGTGATCGAGGATCTATTATTTCCGATATAAATAGTTATTTAATTTTCCACTTGTCATATGAAATGAAGATCTCAACGAGAACTAGCACTCGTATAAAGAAACTAGTAGTCTAAGATCAATAATTTCCGAGAGAAAACCTATTTCATTTTGACAGCTGTCATCTGAATTGAAGATCTCGACGAGATTTATCACTTTTGTTAAGAAGCTGGTGATCGATAAGTTTCCGATATAAATATGTTTTTGATTTGACAACTATCATCTGAAATAAAGATCACTTTTGTTAATAAACTAGCGGCATAGGACTATTTGTTTCGGAAATCATGCCATTTTGAATTTGTCACCTGTCATCAGAAAAAAAAATCTTAAGATCTATAATTTTTTAAACAACCTAGTGGTCTATAGTCAGGAGTTGCCGAGATAAATCCCTTTTTAAATTGACAGCAGTCGACTGAAAGGACGATATCGACGAGATCAATTAGTAATGAATTTAGTGGTTTAGGATATATAGTTATGTGATGCGATAAGTATTATAGTGATATAATTAATATATCCCTTATATGTAAGACAGCTGTGAATGTCCCTTTTAAAGACGATCAAAAAGAAGGAAAAGCTGGAGCTGCATTTCTTCCACAATCAGCACAATCTTATGCGTATACGCATGTTACTCGTACACACGTTGCTTGTTCATTATATTTAATCATCAACACTGTTTTCATATTTGCTTAACCACAAAATATTTCCGATGTAAACATGACACGCGAGGATACCTTATTACCGAGCTTTGTATTCGGGTGTGTATATGCGTTTTATACGTGCCGTCTTATTTTGTTACCTAAATTTGCGAATAGAGCTTAGGGGACCTCTAGGTCCTTTTTATTATGTGCTTCTAGCCAGAATGAATCGCTAATTCGTTCTATAACATGAAGAAATTCAGTTTTGTTAGCACTTCCCATTCCGGCCATATAATTTCATACAAATCTACCTATATTGCTTTAAAATGGCTGCCGTATGCCGTATATCTGATGATTAACCCGCCCGAAAGCCGTATAATCATATCCGGAACATTATTCATTGAAATTTACAACTTAGACAAAAGTATTTAATTCAATTCAGTTATTTCTTGTGTTGTGTTTTTTTTTATTAATATGACGAAAAAACACGCTTATAATAGTAGTGTGCAAAGTTTCGACTCGAAACAGTAAGGTTCCGGTGGCCTAGAGGAATAGGCATCCAGCGCGAAATCGAAGGAAGCGGGTTCAATTCCCCTCCGGAACAAAAGAATGTGCTCCAATAATTTGTAAAGTAGCAAGAGTAGCATTGACCATGTCATCTAGATAGGTATAGGTCAATGTTAATCTTAGAGATGAATAATCAGAATAATCGTCTTAATTTAGATTGATGTTAACTTGTTCATTACAATGCCTTTCAAAAGATTATTTACCTACATTTTATTATCAAAAACGTGCTCAGTAAACTGTTTTTATTGCAAACATATCAGTGACGTCAGCGATAAAAGATGTTCCGATATAAAGCAAATGTGGTAAGTCGGCAGGTATCTACTTACCTTCTTGCAGACAATAGGCGAATGTCATTACGGGGCCTCGCACCACTCGCGCCGTTCCACCACGCAATCCAACTAACGAAAGGAATAGAGAACTAAGAAATTATAGACGTGAACACTGATTACCAGAACGAAGCTAAGGTCTCCGCGGCAACTGGAGCATGGTTCGTTTAAGTTCGAAGATAACTTTAAAGTTAATCACGAGTTCTCAACCTGAGCGAACTAGACACAAAATATAACCTTTTTCATAGGAAGTACGTAAGTCATCGTTAGTACTTCAATTACGAGTACCAATATACCAATATTGTACACATATAAATATATGTATAATTATGTTCTATATGTACACTGGAATATTGGTCTTTTGGTAATTGCTGATGGTGTTTATTTATATTATAGCATCATTAGCAGATTCTCGAGCGGACTGATTAAATTAGTCACACCAAAAACGCTTAGGTACATTTGTAAAAATATCACAATCGCAGTAGGTATTAGGTACGTAACTTAACGTAGGTACATGTTTAATATCGATATTGACATATAAGTGTCTATAGGTACGTGGTTATTATTTTTAAAACTGTAAGGGCCTATGTTTGTATGTAGATTGTAATTATTTTGTATATTAGCAAAACGTATAAGTTATTTTGCCTTATTGTCCTTCCATCTCTCTATCTTTTTCCATCTGTATGCCACTGTCAGAGACTATAGGTACCTACTAAGTGTATAGTAAAATGTTATTTATGAAGTGCAGTAATGTTTTCAGAGAAACGAAAGGAACGTAGATCATCATATGTATAATCCGGGTAAATAATAATCGTCTCTCTGAAAACATCGTTCACGGCACTTCTTATGTACACTACAATATTTTTTTATTTATAACATACTCGTACTTTCAACTTGATAATGGAATAATAACATACATTGTGAAACAATTAAGATGAATGCTTCCAAGCAGGTAAAAGTAAATTGTTAGTCTTAGAGATGCAGAGGTAATATAGACACAAATCTAACATTGTAATGTAACAAGACACAAAAAATAAATAAAAAGCATTGCAGTCACTATCACTGCGGCCAAGGTAAAATATGATATCGTTCCAATCAATGTACACTGTGCGGGACAAAAATAAATATTGAAATTATATAATGATTATACATTATATAGTGACCAAATCTTTGTTGGAAATTTGAAGTAGCTTAATATCTATTTGAGAAGTATTATTTTCTCTAATTTTCATACAAACAAAATGTCGTAGCTGCCAGCGCGAATTGAGATTGAACTTTGTTCAATTCATATTTAGATTTATTTTATGTTACAAGCGCTTAATTGGTTACTTTTTACAGTTTTTACACTGCCTGTCTTAAAATCAATTCGTTGCTTCAGGAGTGGGATTATCGGTAGATACCTAATCACATTAATTAGTTATATACCTACCTAATCAAAATTTTACCAACG
Source organism: Plagodis dolabraria (assembly GCA_963854805.1). Classification (NCBI taxonomy): domain Eukaryota; kingdom Metazoa; phylum Arthropoda; class Insecta; order Lepidoptera; family Geometridae; genus Plagodis; species Plagodis dolabraria. Next base: position 15,789,480 of record OY978447.1, on the reverse strand, counting down.
ATGTTACGCCCCAATTCTTTACTTGAAGGTAACTAATTACTAATTAGTTAAAACTATAGAATTTAAGAATGCCAGCTCTGCCCGTTTATTAAGTAGATAGAGCAGCGCATGCGGCGCGCCGGCCACGGCGGTGGCGGCGACGGCAGAGGCGAAGCGCGCGATGTTGACTTCGATAAAAAATCAACACAAACCTTGTGGATCAGCAGACAGACGTAGGAGGTGACGCGTTTCTTGTGCAGTTTTGACTCGACTTCGACGCTGTGTTGTGGTGTTTGTGATAAAACTTAGCAAGCTACTAACGGCTTACTCGAAATAATAATTAATCAAGAAACACGATGAGTTACGCATTTATAATAGTGGTGTCAGTGGCGATAACGTTGAAACTGTTGTTTTTAAGTTTCTCCTTGTATTTCACGATGAATTATATCGATGCTCCGGAGCCGAAGGTAAGCGTTTGAATGACAATAGCTTGGGTACATTTCGCAACCAAAATTAAACACTGTTATGTTCTTGGTACAATAACCTCCGTCAGTCAAATGGTTACAGAATCTTTTATTTATTTATACGTTTTAATAAATACTTTTGTCAAGGAGCAGTAAGGCAACAAAACCAAAGCCAAATAATCTACAATATGGTCATGTGTTGTTCTTTTTGGTGTTAAGAATATAATATATAATTTACATAGTTCTTATATCGACGTTTTGTTGTCAGAGACTACTCATGGTAGGTCTAAGGGTAGGACTTAGAATTCTAGTCTAAGTTTGTTATCTATTGACCGAGCCAAGGGAAGGTCTCATCAGTTGCTCGTTTGAAGGACTTATAGCGTTTGTTACCTCATCAACAGCTAAAATGTCAATGCAGTGTTGAACAAAGCCCTTGCCCATAAGGGGGGATTGCCGTATAATCCTCACGCTTGGCAGGTGTTTTCGAGATTGCAATGTAAGATGGCAATTCTTCAGAAGGCGCTGCTTCTGGTATTTTTCACAGGAAGATTTGGGGGTGCAATTCTAGCCCGGCATCCCACAGGGTCTCTATAATACCTATCTGAAATTTGAGGAGTGCAGTTTAAAACTAATAGAATTTCTAAGTAGGTAGGTTTAGTATATAGTTTTAGTAATTTATTTGTTTGATGATTTGGCCGTCTCGGCATTTTATCGTGCTTATAAGTCTAAGGTAAGGCTTATAAGAATAAGGTATTTTACTCAAAATATAACTGTTGCAACTGTGCTGAGAAGGTACAAACATGTATCTAATCACTTTTGTCATAATTTGAGCTAATGAAGACAAAAGTGACACTGATTAAGTAATTATTAAGTAAGTACCTACATTTTAATGGAAGTGGTACGTACCCACTTAAGTAATCAAAAAATATTCGTCCTCCTTCTCAACGTACCCTTTTTTCCTATTTATTATAATAGCGTGAGATTATTCTTGCAATGATGCATGCTTGATTGAGACAAGTTCAGAATTTGTTCGGGTGTGAAGTACCTAGGTAGTGCCTCATGCAGCGTGCCAGCTTGAGCTAAATAATCTTCTAACCATAGAAGAAGGGTGGATACTACCACCAGCTATTGCTCCAACTGAGGTTTGAAACTCGACGTCAAAGTGACATTGGTTACACTTTAGAGGTCAAGGTAATCTGTTATCAGAATGGATATTAGAAATCAGATGGCGTTGACTCCATGCGACAAACCAGACACGCCTGAGCTCTTTAGTTAAATATCTTAAGCTCTAACTAAGCCTGAGTTTTTGCAACATATAACTTGACCAAGGTCGCATCACCCCAATCGGAGACATCTTTCCGAGACAAGGGTTTGACAGTTAGAGAAAAGAACGGACTTTTGAGGAGCACATGATCAGATGAAGAGTCACCAAAACTCTACTCCAAATGATCATTCCTTGAAGTTTGAAATTAAAGCTTGTTGACGAGTATACCCAACCGGAGAGGTCATATTGTCATGATATGAGCCAGCATCTATGTGTGAAGATTCCGCAATAGAGAAGTAAATAAATGTCCTTTCTTTTTAGAATAGAGGTATTTATTAGGTTTCAACAGAGGAGGTATAGTAGGGCAATAGAGACTTTTTTTTCACTGAGTTCGCCAGGGACATAAACAATCACCCTGCTAATGTACCCCCTGGGTAAGCCAGTTTGTTCTCGGTCTGGCTAATACGAGTCGTATGTTTTTGGTATGTCTTGACCTTCTTTGCAAGTGGCCGTGGCTTAGCGGTATCGAACAACGACCCAAGTCAGGTAAACCGACTAATTTAGCTCCATAAACGATGTTTAAATTAAAAATTCTATTCAAGCTTTCCTATCAAATTTCAATCAGGCGTTTGTCATCATCAAACAATCGAATATATATATATATACCTAGGTACTCAAGTCTTGCCTTCAATTAGTCAGAGATCTCGCTATGCTCGGACTTAAAATGAGATCTTTCCTCCTCTCAGAATATGACTTTTATCATTTAGTAGATACATATTCACGGTAACACGATCGAAGAAGTGCTAACTGCTATATGCTTTGTGCAGAAATAGGTAGGTTCTTATTAATTTTTTGCCAATGAGCTCAATTAACGAGCTGGAAGACGGAATAAGGAAATTCATTAAAAAAAAATCACTCAAAAGAAACCGAATCGAAGTCATCGTTATCGGCCCTCATTGAGTGCTTTCGTTTTTCTGTAGGTCATCCGCGCACACTTGTAAAATTCACCTTGAATTCAGTTATCTCTCTATCGTAGTATACCTTGAATACGTGGATTTTACGAACGTTATCTTTAGTGATCCTGAATCTTGACTATTAAATTTTATTCACTTTAAATAACGCCAAGTCCAAGCCTTAAATAATTACAGTGCTAACTACCTCGTATTGGTGGCAGGGAATTTTGCGAACGCCGCGTGCCGCTTGGATAGCACCCAAAGTAGATAATCTGTCGTCAAGCACCTAGCGACGTCCTCCGGCAACAAACTGTCCTTGAGAGTTTATCCAAGTTTGTGCCTGTTTCTTCACCACCCTTCGAACAGATCACATTAACCATAATGTGAGATTGTGGACAAAGGCTATATATAGGCTATCATCAGTAGTTAATAAAAAAACAAGTTATTCCTGAAACTGTGATCTCATTATTCAATGTCCTCATATTATGGTAAAAAAATCCTGCAACCACTACTTTACTTAACCAAAGTCACTAAGATATTATAGTAAGGTACTTATAGGTGGGTACCTCATTATTTATTATACCTACCCTCATTTATTAAACGAAAGGGAAACCGGCGCGTGTTAAGTAGTATTATGTGGTCGTATGTACTCGTAGATAAATAAGCACTTATTACATTCATAAATCAAGATGGCTAAGGTTTGATATCTTTATTAAACGAAAATAGTCATGAATCAAGATAGTTTTGGTTACCTATCTAATCTTTACAAACCATATTATCAATACTTATCTTAATCTGTCCATCCTGATGTCACCTGGTCGCTAAGAAGAATGTATTTTACTTATACCCATAGGATATTGATTGGCGATACGTACGATTAGGCGACTTCTTATGATAGACTGTAGATACCTAAGGCCTAATTTCACCATACCATGTTTGTTTACGCTAAATCAGGCATTAGCTAATGGGTCTTTAAAAATAACAGAGCTGTTAAATCAGTCTACGTTCTATGAAGTTAACTGAATTAATCATCCATTAACAGTTGGTGGGACACTCGGTTCAGTTAACAGTCCGTTAAAAGAATTAACAAGGCGTCAAATAAATAACAGAGTATGGTGAAACTAGGCCTAAGGCTTGTAAGGGTCCGTTTCAGAATGTTCGAGTAAGTTCCGGCTATACTACCCAGAACATATTTATTAAACAAAACACTATCTTTGCGTTTCACAGTTATCGATTTAGCCTATCCATCAGTTAAAGCTTGAAACGCGCTGCATGTTAACTGTCATTTTTATTATTCAGTTGTTTTATGTGTTGGGTAGCATGCAACTCTAAACTTTATTAGGACATTATGAAACGGACCCTTAGCCCTGTATTAATAAATGCATCTCATTGTTGAGATCTGCATGTTAAGATCGATCTCATACAATTATTAATACGAGGCTAAGGGTCTGTTTCAGAATGTCCTTATAAAGTTTAGGGTTGCTAACCATCACATAAAATAACTGAATAATAAAAATGAAAGTTAACGTGCAGCGCGTTTCAAGCTTTAACCGATGGATAGGCTAAATCGATGACTGTGAAGCGCAAAGATAGTGTTTTGTTTAATAAATATGTTCTGGGTAGTATACCCGGAACTTACTCGAACATTCTGAAACAGGCCCTTAATCTGTCAAAAAGTGCGTCGAATATCATACATTAAACGTCAAAACTGCATCTTAAGATCGATCTCAACTTTGAGATGCATTCTTAAGTTGAGATCGATAATATGATGCTGTTTTTGACAAATGTTCCAAACATATAATGATAAAACTGTATCTTAATATCGATAATAAGATGCTGTTTTGACAAATGTTCCAAACATATAACGTCAAAACTGTATCTTAATATTTTATAGATCATAAGATGCTGTTTTTGACAGATGTTGCATTAAACATCGAAACTCGAAACTGTGAAAACATTTCAGACATACTAGTTAGTGTACAAACGAAACCTAACCGTCAAACGCGTATCAATAATTAAATTACTATGGAGGAGCGCGTCTTCGTACTTAGCTTGTATTTACAGTATTGGTTAATATATGTCCATTTGGAAAAACCCCATAAGCCCCTAAGTTAATAAAAAATACCTGAAAAAAATTTATAATTTAATTTATAATGAAATAACTTAAATATTATAAATTAAACCGGCAAAAACACTCACGTTGGGGATCGAATACGTCGACCCGGGTTTCGAGCATATCAGATGCTCATCATCAGGGCGAGTGCGCAGCTGCGTCTGCGAGCTCCCTACGGGCACTGCGGAGCGCGGCCCGCGCGGCTCGGTGTTCTGCGATTGCTGATTTAGTAATGTCCATATTTTTAATGCTCCTAATATGCTCGGTCAGTCTAGTGGCGATGTTGCGTCGGGTCTCTCCTACATAACTCTTGCCACAGTCGCATGGTACTTTATATACGCCCGGTACGTTAAGGCGGTCTTTGTCCTTCGGTGAACGCAGCATCTGTCTTATTTGACCGGGTGGACGAAAGAACGTTCTAATATCATATTTCCGTCGTAAGAGATATCCGATTTTGTCCGTTATACCTCTTACAAAGGGAAGATAAGCAGGAGAACGTTCCACTCTTGATGGTCGCTTACGTTCACTTCTCTTTGCCCAGCGACAACATTGCCGCTAACTGGATCCATTATCCTCCAGTATTCCTCTCAAGTGCTGGAGCTCTTTTTCTATGAATGGAGGGTCACATAGCCTAAGAGCTCGGTCCATCAATGCTCTTGGTACGGAGGACAAATGTGCAGAATGATGAAGATATCGATCCGTGTGTGTCGGTTTTCGATGAATCGTGTGCGTCAGACTGTTGTCTGGCATCCTTATAACACGCACATCTAAGAACGGCAATACCCCTTCCTTTTCTTCTTCCACGGTGATGCTGATCTTATGATGTAAATTATTGAGGTGATTCGTAAAACCAGATAATCCATCTTTGTCTATAATTGCGAAGATGTCATCTACATACCTCCACCAATAGCGCGGTTTTACTAGTGCGGTGCTTAGGGCCAGGGATTCGTACCATTCCATAAATATGTTTGCTACCACTGGAGCTATAGGTGACTAGATATAGGGCGTACGTAATGGCCAGTTTGGCTTATGTATTTTAGGTAGGCCATAGATTTTTGGTGGTGTTGGGTTGTGTGGACGCAGACGTGATAACAAATCTATTTTTTACTGAGCATTATTGTGTAACAAGTTCACTACTTTCGTGGTAACTCTGGCTGTAGGATTATAGTTCACCTTCTTGTATGTAGTGTTGTCACTCACCATTTGCGAGATCTTGTGTTCGTACTCCTCCGTATCGACAACTACTGTTGCGTTCCCTTTGTCGGCTGGTAGCACTAAAAATTCGGTATTATTACGCAGATCGAGTAATGCTGCGAACTCACCTTTCGTAACATTACTTTTAGGTGGTTTAGATCTACGTAATAAGGACGAGATATCCTGCCTCATACGTTCCGCGTCATTGTATGGGATTTTATTACGTATGATCGTGTCCTCAATACTAGTAATAATGTTCTACCCAAATAGGGTAATTATGTGTTACCTATAAGTTATGTTTATTTAAGACCTGCATGTAAAACCACATAATTTTGCGATAAATGATTTGATTTGATTCTCAACAGGAATCTTCTTAGGTGCTAGTGCGTAGTTAAGTCCTCGGGAAAGAACATTACGTGCATTATCATCTAAGCGGCATGTTGACAAGTTAACAACGGTCTCATTCTTCGCGTACGACACATCATAATTTTTGTTGATATTTCGTGGGTAGGTGCAAGAACCGTCGCCCCACTGTTGCCGCTTGAGATACGATAACTTTTTGTTATGCCTCACTGTAATGTTCAATCCGGTGATATTTGATCTACTGTACGACATCGCATCCAATACTTCCCATAGATAGATCTTGTTGTAGTTTCTGCTATACTTGAAGATGCAAATGCGTACATCTTTTTGTTGGCGCACATTAGATTGATTTTCTGCGATCACTTTACGAAGCAATTTCCCACTCACGACACGAAAAAAATTGATCGTATTCCCGAATGCATTTCACTGGTTTTATTATTAGAAACTTAGGAATTACTCCACTATCCCGACACTTCACTAAGAAATCTAAGCTGCACTCGAGTTTTGTACTTACGTTTCAATCGAAACTCAACGTGAGTGTTTTTGCAGGTTTAATTTATAATATTTGAATATGTGTGAAACTCACGAGAATTTCATTTCAAAAATGAAATAACTTCTTTGGTTTTGGATCAACATTGCACAGAATATCTAAATCTCAAGCTTTTTACTCATTCCGTTAATGAGCTACATCTGTGTCAGAGACAGCGGAGTGTCATTAATAGGGTTCGAATTTTCCTCTTCGATACGGAACTCTAAAAATCTATGTCTGTCTTGGGCTATAGGTACCACCTACCGGATTTTACAGTCCATATCTACATCGACTGTTTATGTCAGAAAACAATTGTCAACAACAATTGTCCGAACCGGAAATTGAAATCAGGAAGTCGTGATTTTGATTTTACACGCAACGCTTACGCCACTCAACTGCTCAGACCATTATGTGCCATTATCTAAATTTAAGCGACATGCTTAGGTACCTATTAATATAGTAGGTAGATACCGTTCATCACTAAAAATAGTATTTCTTGTTGCAGGTTACAACTCAGACAAAGAAAAACGCAAAGTCCCTGCTCATATCCTGGAAGCAGATACCCCGGATGTTCCTCCCTCGAGCGCTGTACTGCCCAGAGGTCTCAAACAAGAACTTGGTCAATAAATAAATTATACCCCACCACACCACGGAGCAGTTAATATTTTAGAATGTTATGAAACAGAAAGGTGGCGCGATTGCAACAGCGGCCCGATATCAGTACGATGAAGTTAGCCACATTTTTTGTTACAAGGCAATAGTGAAAATCAATTACATTAGGTAATAACCTTTATGGAATAAAAAAGAAACTAATGATCTCCCAGCGAACTGACTGAACTAATTTGGCTTTTGTGGCATGCATTCCTGATGCTAACGCTCCATGGGAATGTTACCCGCTACTTCTCTGGTAAGATGGCAAGAAGCCGCAACATCCACTAATATCGAAGAGAGTAGCATCCAACAGGAATATTCAAGAGGAACATAATATAGGACAGGCCTTATATTTTAAACCAGACGGAACCGGAACTAAGGGATACTATTACATCGGTAGATACAATAAAATAAAAATGTATAATAAACTACCTACCTCACTGTCACATTTACCATTGCCGGATTTCAAGACCAAATTAAAAATATTTTTCCAAAGCCACCCGTTCTACAATTTAAATGAATTTATGACTATGAAAATCAATGAATCTTCGTTTATCAATACTGACTAGAATTTTTTTACTATGGGATATCATTATCATTATTTTACTTTTGAAATATTTGAAAACTATTATTTATTTATGACTAGACATATTATTTTATTTTATCTGTTATTAATTTGTATTTAATTATTATTAAAGAAATAAATGCTGTATCAGTAAACTTGTTCAAATAACAATAATTCCTTCCATGACATTTACTGAACATCTGGCAGCCAAAAACTATGTAGGTACCTAAAGAGTGTATCCATATAAACTGCAGTAGTGTATTTGCCAATAACAGCAAGTATTCTCCAGTAAAAAAATTGGTACTTAAGACATAGGTACCTACATAAGTTGATAACTAAATTACTAAAAATAAATAATTACCATGACCTAATGCTCATAAAACCCCAATGGGTTATATCATGACCATTATCATGAGCTTTGTTTTATGCGACATTTAACAATTTGGCTGATGAACCATTAAAAAAAATCAGACAAAATCCTTAGTGAAACTGTCCTACAGTCTTGGGTTGCTTCGAGTAAAAAATATAAAGGCATGCGTTTTTAATAGCATTAAGAATCTATAACCGGTGCTATTAAAAATCTAAGTAACTATTTATTTTGGGAAACTATATATTATACCTAATTCAAATGATTCTATATACAAACAAATTTAGTGGTAACGTATAGTATAGGTATATCTTAAATATTTTGAAGTAGCGCTTATCATTTTATTACTTTACTGTAATTTTCGAAACTTAAGTTTTAGATTCATCAGAATTGAATGTTAATCATGTGTTTACGTAGATAAGATAACGGCGTTGAGATAAGTAATAGATTCAGGCAATTCTTTGTTGAAATCTACAAGTAAATAATAATAAACACACTTATTCATCTACCAACAACATTTAGTGATCACTAATTTTCATTAGTAGGTACCTAAACGATCGTGCGCTCGAAGAATCAACCAAGACCTGAAGATGCTTCAGGTAGAATCAATACGCGTCGCAACCCGTTCCCGTTGGGTTAACGTGTTGTTTCTAAAGTGACATTGGTGTACTTGTTTAAAAATTATTCGATATTATCACTAAGTATTGTATGGTAGTATATGCCCGCCTAGCTATCGTCACACTCTAGAAAACCGGTCGTCAAACATCTCATGGTGTATCCCGGAATCTGCACATTATGATCAGCTCAACGAATAAGCATTGTAGTAGTTTCATCGCCAGTAATTTCATTATTATTCATTATTCATCATTATTATACGAATTTGGATTTTGGTGAACAGAATAAGAACTACTTACCATAATTTAGAGAATTTAGGAATTTCAAATTAGTTAATTTGTATAGAATCGACCACAATTAGAGCAATATGGGTACATAACCCGTAAAAACATTAAATATATATTACGTTTATGATAGAAAATCACAAAATTACGAGAAGAAAAATTATAGCCATGTGCGAAATTTGAACCCGCGCTATTCACTCTTATAACCGAGGCATGCTCTGACCATTTAAGCTAACATGACATATGCCTCATAACACTAACTTTTCCTCTCGTACCATCCATCGTATGTAGATGGAACTTTCCCCTCACAATTTTGTGATTTTGTAATCCGCAGAGCATGCGTTACTTATTGCAAAAAAAATTGCATAAATGAAAAAAAATTTACGTTTATGTACTCGTAAAAAGTATGATCCATTCAATAAGTAGGTAATAATATATTAGATATCGTTCAAAATCTCCTAATTTCGCGTATTACCCACGTGATCGTGATGTAACTGATTTAATAAATATATAAAAAAAACCGCCATAAAACTCGCGTTCAGTTTCACCTTAAACAACTTACGTTCCTATAGTAACAGATATTTAGTTACATATTTGTTTTCTTCGTATTATTATGTAATGAATTACGTATTGCACAACCACGGAAACTGCTGCGTAGTTCCTACCTACATGCAACACGAGGCGTCGAGTCAGCGGAACGTGCGGAAGGCGACACCGGCCGAGTGCATGGCTACAAGCGTCACTTTTGGTTCCCACATCGACCAGAGTAGACTTTATTTTAGTAATAGATTTAATATTAAATTGTAATTTTAAATACTTAATAAATTAAATTGCAAGTAATTTTGTTTTTTTTTAAGTCCTTCGGCTGGTGCCTACGTATTTGGCGCAGTCGGTAGGATATTAGAGTCAGTCCACGGCAGTCATAAGCTCCAAAAATCGTTGCGGCTTGACATCAAACGTCGCTGGCGGGCTCTCCAGTCTTCATCTAATATCCGAATCTACGTGGCCACAGTTCTGAGGACCAGTATCCGACCATTGATACGCAGAGGAAACCAGAATGCATATGTAAGTGCGCAAAATCTTTCTTTTTGTGTTGCTTCCTTTTTAGTCCTTATCCTTGTAATTTTTCAAGATTTTTCATCCTAAGAATCGGGGTGACCGGGAGACTGCACCACGACAGTCTCGCCGTTATAGAGATATAGATAGTATTAGAGAAATAGATTTAGAGACCACATCATCTGTAAAAATGCCTCACGACCCTGATGCTATTTTTAAGGCCTTACGCCCAGTACCAGATTTTGATGGAAACCCAAACGTCCTCACCAGATTTATAAAAATATGTGATCAATTAGTAAAAACTTTTATGTGTGAGGAAGCCGGTAATGAATTAGGAAATTTGAGTTTAATAAATGGTATATTAAATAAAATAACTGGACCCGCCGCTACAGTCATAAACTCAAATGGCATTCCTGATAGTTGGTTAGGGATTCGGAATTCTCTTATAAATAACTTTGCAGACCAAAGAGATGAAACTGCATTATATAATGACCTCTCCTTAGCCACACAGGGAAATAAGACCCCGCAGGAATTTTACGACTACTGTCAAACGTTATTTAGCACTATTATGACTTACATTTCGCTACACGAAACTATCGATACCACTATTGAATCGAAACGCGCACTATATAGGAAACTATCAATGCAGGCTTTTGTACGAGGCTTACGAGAACCTTTAGGTTCACGAATAAGATGTATGAGACCTTCTACTATGGAGCAGGCTTTGCAATTTGTACAAGAAGAGCTGAATATAATTTATATGCAGCAGCGAAATAACGAAGCCTTACCTAGCCCTAAGCACCAGTCAATTTACAGAACACCAGTTACTACTCAAATGCCTCCGTCATCAAGGCAAAATTATGTACCAATGCAGCCCATGATGTTAGCGCCCATGAGTCAAAGACCAACGTTCATGCCACAGCAGCAGCCTTTTAGATTCAATCCGCCACAGTCGAATCAATTTAAATTTAATGCAGGTCCCCAACATCAGCCTCAATTGCGTATGCCAACTCGCACGCAACAGATGTTTAGTGCACCGCCACCAAATTATAACGCGCGGAGTAATACTTTCCGACTTCCACCTCGTAACCAACCCCAAAATTCTGCCCCTACGCCCATGAGTGGAGTGCAGCATTTCACCCCTAAAGTCTTACCACCGACTGGACTTACTGGACACGACTGGAATAAACATGGCAATCCGCCACCCACCAACTATTTTAAGAGTCGCGAGATGAACTTTAACGAATGTGCGAACAATAGCTATGTAGACTATTACTATGAACCTAACCTTAACTACTACACTGATTATTATAAGAGTCCAACGTGTGCACTTGAGTACGTTGACTACGACAACCACGCATCAGAACCGGTTCAGGTGTATGAGTATTCTAACGATGATGACTCTGCTACAGAGCCACAACCCTCTACCAGTCACGAAAATTTTTTTCAACAGGCCTCAACGTTAGACAAGACAAAATAGAAATTAATTTACATACTCAGCGACAACTTCCATATATCCAAATTTCAAATCCTCCTCTTAAACTTTTAATTGACACTGGAGCCAATCAATCTTTTATCGATCCTGAAGCAGTTGAAAATTTTTTTTCTCATGTACCTCTGAACTTTGATCCATTTGAGGTTACCAATGTGCATGCAACTACTCGTAATGATTATTCTGTGTCACTACCATGTTTTTCAGAATTTTAGGACTCTGAGAGTATTAAATTATATGTGTACCGTTTTCACAATTATTTTCACGGACTTATCGGACTTGATTTGTTAGAGAAGTGGGAAGCTAAGATCGACCTTAAGAACAAAATTTTGATCACGCGTAACGCGACTAACCCTATTGAAATGTATAACTCACATAACGTGAATCTATACGAAGACGTTATCCCGGCGAATACGTCGAAGTTAGTTAAAATCCCTATTAATATTCATGATGGAGAGGCTTTCATACCGGAACAAACGATCTCAAACTGCGTTATAAAAAATTGTCTTACAGTAGTAAGAAACAACCGCGGTTTTTTAGAAATAGTCAATCCGTCACCGCATGACATTATATTCTCTATGGACCGTCCCGTTGTAGCCGATGTTCACACTAACGAGTGCACTCGTACTGAACAACGATCCGTACGTAACAAGGAAGTCCTATCGCGACTTCGCACGGATCACCTAAACGAGGAAGAAAAGGCTAACTTGATAGCGCTTTGTTCAAAGTATTCAGATGTCTTTTATCTTGAGGGTGAAAACTTAACATTCACAAATAAGATTAAGCATCACATTCGCACAACCGACGAGATCCCGGTTCATACAAAGAGCTATCGTTACCCTTTTGTTCACCGACAAGAGGTAAGCGAACAAATTAATAAGATGCTAACTCAGGGCATTATACGCCCTTCGGAGTCAGCGTGGAGTTCACCAATTTGGATTGTTCCCAAAAAGGTGGACGCCTCAGGCAAGCAGAAATGGCGTCTAGTGGTCGATTTTCGTAAAGTCAACGAAAAAACCATAGACGACAAATATCCTATCCCTAATATAGCGGATGTTCTGGACAAGTTAGGAAAGTGCCAGTGCTTTACCACCCTAGACCTGGCCAGCGGTTTTTACCAGGTGGAAATGGATCCCGCTGACGTCCAGAAGACCGCCTTCAACGTGGAACATGGTCATTTTGAGTTCCTCCGGATGCCAATGGGATTAAAAAATTCCCCATCCACGTTCCAAAGGGTCATGGATAATATCCTCAGAGGTCTCCAGAACCAGATCTGCCTGGTCTACCTTGATGATATCATAGTGTTCAGTACCTCACTGCAGGAACACATGACTAACTTAGAAAAGGTATTCCAAAGACTAAGGGAATCCAACTTCAAGATACAAATGGACAAGTCTGAGTTCTTGAAGCTGGAAACAGCCTATTTAGGTCATGTTATTAGCAGCGAAGGGGTTAAACCCAATCCTGATAAAATTTCAGCGATAGAAAAATATCCAATGCCAAAGACAACCAAGGAAATAAAACAATTTCTGGGTCTTTTAGGCTATTATCGCAAATTTATCCCGGATTTTGCACGATTAACGAAACCATTGACTGTATGTTTAAAAAAGGGTAACAAAATAACTTTTGACCCTGAATATGTCAAAAGTTTCGAAAAATGCAAAACGCTGTTAACAAACGATCCGATTCTAAGGTACCCTGATTTTAATAAGGAGTTCATCTTAACAACAGACGCGTCCAACGTCGCCATAGGCGCCATCTTATCCCAGGGAAGTGTTGGATCGGATAAGCCCATATCATACGCCTCACGTACGCTCAATGAAAGCGAGCTGAATTATAGCACTATCGAGAAGGAGCTCTTGGCAATTGTTTGGGCCACTAAGTATTTTAGACCCTACCTCTTTGGAAGGAAATTTAAAATACTGACTGACCACAAACCCTTGCAGTGGGTCATGAGCTTAAAAGAACCAAATTCACGACTTACGCGATGGCGCTTGAAACTCAGTGAATACGACTTTACTGTAGTGTACAAAAAAGGCAAAAATAATACAAATGCAGACGCTCTGTCCCGCGTAGAAATCCACACTAACGAAGCTAGGAAATTATTCGAAGATATCGAAAAGTTGAATTCTGTATTGGGCATCCCATCTGACTCAATACAGGGTAATCCACCCGAGTCCATACTTGATGCTCCTCAAGCAAATTCCTCAACGGAGACAGTCCACACCAGTAATGAAAATCCTATATTGGAGGTTCCAATATCAGACGACCCATTAAATAAATTTCATCGCCAGTTAGTTTTTACGATTGTTAGTGATGTCAAAAGACGGCCAGCAGTATCAAAACCATTCGAAACTCACACTCGTGTTTCCGTTCAAGTAACCGAGTTCAATTTAGAGCAGGACGTTATTAATGCAATAAAAGAATTTGTGAGCCCTAAAATAAAAACAGGAATTTTAATTGACCCCCCTTTAGGATTGTACTCTATAATCCCAATTATACAGAATCATTTTAGAAGTTCATCAATGAATCTTGTACTTACTAAAATTGAATATGAGAATGTAAAACCTTATCTCAGACAACAAGAAATAATAAGACATTATCATGAAGGCAAAACGAACCACAGAGGCATCAACGAATGTTATTTGTCCCTATCGCGAAAATATTTTTGGCCAAAAATGAAAGAACATATAACAAAATTCATTAACGAATGCACTATATGTGGCCAGGGAAAATATGATCGTAACCCCATTCAGCCACGGTTTAATATCGTTCCACCACCTAGTAAGCCCCTAGAAATAGTTCATATGGATTTATTCACGGTAGATAGCGAAAAGTATGTAACATTTATTGATGTATTTTCAAAGTATGGGCAGGCATACCATTTAAGGGATGGAACCGCTATCAGCGTCCTACAATCATTATTAAAGTTTTGTACCCATCATGGTTTGCCATTAACGATTGTTACCGACAACGGAACTGAATTCAGCAATCAACTGTTCTCGGAATTCTTGCGAACCCATAATGTAAACCATCACAAAGTGCTCCCGCATTGCCCTAACGATAACGGTAACATAGAGCGTTTTCACTCAACTTTACTTGAACACTTAAGACTTTTAAAACTACAACGTAAAGACGAACCAGTAGTAAATTTAGTACCATATGCAATCATTGCTTACAACAGCTCAGTCCACAGTTTCACTAAATGCAGGCCATTTGATATAATAACAGGACATTTTGATCCTAGGGATCCCATTGCAATAGATTTAACACAGCTTCTACTGCAACAGTATACCCAAAATCACAGAGAACAGATGAAACTTGTTTATGATATAATAAATGAATCAGCACTGCACAATCGCACGGCTCTTATTGAAAATAGGAATAAGGATAGGGAGCCTGAGATACAGTACGAGCCGGAACAACAAATTTTCATAAAAAATCCTTTAGCTAGCCGACAAAAGTTAGCACCAAGATACACCAAAGACAAAGTACTAGCAGACTTACCTATACATATATATACCTCCCGGAAACGTGGTCCTGTAGGCAAATCTCGCCTTAAGCGAGTACCTAACAGTGCTAAATTGTTTCAGAATTCTGCTGATGATCATGGTGCATCTTGCTCGGGCATCGCAGGAGATAAGACTTGAGAGTCTTAACGACGGCCCTGGACTCCTGCCTTATAAACTAGGACGAACTCATCTCATAACGCATTATCATAGTTTTTTACAGTACATTCAAATAGATGACATAGAAATGAAGGCCCTTGCAGTTAGAAAACAATTAATGGATTTTGAACTTAAACTTAATAATGACACATTAGCTTTATATGACCTACAAATTAACTATTTATCACAGAAGATCGAGAAAGTTTTAAATCACTTAAAAGGTTTAGAACCGAGTCGGGTAAAGAGAGGTCTTATTGACGCTTTAGGTTCCGTTATCAAAAGTCTCACAGGAAATTTAGATTATCAGGATGCAATTAAGTTTGACACCGCGATAAAAAATCTCAATAATAATGAGAACAAAATTATTACTGAATTTAACTCTCATATAAGTCTTGGTAAGGAATGGATGACGCAACATAATGACGTCATTAACCAACTAGTAAGAAACCAGCAAACAATAAATTCCACACTTGAACTTTTATTAAATAGCAATGCCTATAAAGAAACAAGCCTTTTAAAATATGCTCAATTCGCTCAGTTACTGACAATTATAACAGAGAACGTAGATGACTTATTAAGTGAATTAGTTAGAATAGAAAATATGTTAGCTCTAGTGCGCGCCTTAAGCACGCACCACTCTATGGTAGACATAGTTACTTTAAGGAAAATGATAGATCGACTCCATACCATTTATGGAGATAGTAAAGTCTTAAACTTAGATTTACGTGATTATTATAGCATCATAAAGCCTGGGTCGTACTATTCTGGTAGACAAATTATCATAGTTTTTAAAATTCCCATAGTTAGCGAAGATACATTCGACTTATACAAACTATCAGTTGCCCCGAATAGGTTTGGTCAAATCCTTATTCCCCCTCTCCCATTCCTAGCAACCAATAAGGAAGCGTATGCGTACATAGAGGCAGAATGCCCGAAGATAGACAAGCAGTACCTCTGCGTAGAAGATACCATAAGCCACGTCAAAACCCAGCATGACTGTACGCGAGAACTCATCATTAATCACGCACTGGGAGCCACCTGCAACTTGACCGCTGTAACCCTAGAAAGAGAGGCAATGGAACAACTGGATGACAAGAACTATATCGTAACTTTTCCTCGTTCCACAAGGATCCATATGCGATGCGGAAGAGAAGAGTACAAACAACTTCAAGGAAGTTACCTTATTACTATACCAATGAACTGCAGCCTGAAGACATCAGAATTTACACTTGACAACGAAAATGATCAAATATCTG
Organism: Plagodis dolabraria; assembly: GCA_963854805.1. Classification (NCBI taxonomy): domain Eukaryota; kingdom Metazoa; phylum Arthropoda; class Insecta; order Lepidoptera; family Geometridae; genus Plagodis; species Plagodis dolabraria. The sequence goes on along the minus strand of OY978447.1, from coordinate 15,772,667 downwards.
GACACCCCTTACTAATCACAGATATCCCACACAATTTTAAAGAAAAACCTACTACACGACAGAAGTTAACACTGCAATCCATCGACCTAAGAAAACTACTTAACGCTTACAATCAGGCAATGATGCAACCTAACTTAGAACAAAACTCAATAGCAGAAACCGCAATGTACCATACCACAATACCTTTTTACGTGGTACTATTCAGTGCATTCGCACTTGGCCTTGGTATAATTTTTCGTCACAAGCTATGGAAATGCAAGAAACCCGAACGCCAAGACGAACAAACACCTTCGAAACACATATACGAAGATCCCGAAAATTCTACAGCTTTTCCAGCAACATTTTCACTAAGCGTTGGAAAATAGTTGCTGATCTGCGGGTGGAGGAATTACGTATTGCACAACCACGGAAACTGCTGCGTAGTTCCTACCTACATGCAACACGAGGCGTCGAGTCAGCGGAACGTGCGGAAAGCGACACCGGCCGAGTGCATGGCTACAAGCGTCACTTTTGGTTCCCACATCGACCAGAGTAGACTTTATTTTAGTAATAGATTTAATATTAAATTGTAATTTTAAATACTTAATAAATTAAATTGCAAGTAATTTTGGTTTTTTTTAAGTCCTTCGGCTGGTGCCTACGTATTTAATGTATTGTATGTTGCTATGTGTTGTGTAAACGATTTAATTAAACAATAAAAAGTTAAGGACGCCACGTTTTTTATTTATATATTTGTTGTTTTTTTTCAACTTCAAAAAGGAGGTTCTCGAAACGATTATAATTTTTTTTTTTTTATGTTATTGTGACGGAACAAGCTCGAGGTCCACCTGATGTTAAGCGGTTACCTCTGCCTATAACAGATGCAGTTCATCGTTCAAGTGACGAATAGCACTGCGCCCGTCACCTTGAGACAGTTGTTAAGTCTCATGTGCCTGTAATTTCACTGGCTCTCAAGGACTGCTGCCGGAACACACCGTTAGGTGCTTGGCGACAGATTTTCCACTTGAGGGTAGTCGCTAGCCAGGCGGGCTTTCTCAAAAAGCCCTTCCACCATGCGGTGAAGCTCAAGCCCGCGGCGGGATTCGAACCATGGACCTGCTGCGCGGCAGTCCATAGCCAATGCCACTGAGCCATCACTGCTTCAAAACACTTTATGTGTGTGTTACCAACTACAGTAACAAATTTAAATGGTGTTAGGTACCTCATAACTATTTACAGGATGTATCAATTTTCATGTTTTTTTTTTAAATTCTATGCTGGTGCTCTTGTCATGTGTGGTCCCATTTTGATTCGAGTGATATCTGACGAGATACCTATTTCTAATAATGCGTAGTTTATGATTAAAGGCGGTTCTATTCTCCATTATTAATCGCTTACCATCGAGCAATCGATATGGCATTAGCATCATAATTTCCGAGTTTAGCCATTATGAATGAAGTTATATTGTTGTCCTTCTGATATAATAATAAATTATATTGTTAATCTAAAATTCAGACGCATTAATAGGCCAGCATCTCAATTATTAAAATCGCGGTCAGCAACGCTTTGGTAACACCCCTGGTGTTGCAAATGTAAACGCTTACCATCAGGTGGGTCATCTACTTCTTTGCCACTCCATTACATTAAAAAAACGGGGATCGAACCCAGAACCTTTAGATTCAAAAAGCGGTGATATCACACACACCAACCAAGCTTCTACAATTTATATAATAAAAAATATTGAAAAAATTGGAAAATACCTCCAATCCAAAACTATAGTCTATTTTTTTTAACAAACGAGTACTGAGTGTGTATCTCGCACATTTCCGATATTGACAGAGTGAGGTGGGTCATTGCCGTCATTGGTCAATGCCTTTGTTCTTGTTTTGAAATTGTTAAGGCCCGTTCAAATTTAATACTTCTAAAATTTACAGTAGAAAAAAATACGTTATTATTTTATGATTTAAATTTGCATACTTAGTATATTCGTAACACAATTTTCTGTTCGCGTTTATGATATAAAACAATATTGTAATCGTATATATATATTATGCACCAGAACATATAAATCAAATAATGTTACTACAATTGTAATTTTAAAAATTATTCTGATGAACTATCTGCAGATAGTTATGTCAATAATAAATTGCTCTAGCATATTTTGTAAATTTTTGTTTCTATCTTGGTTATCACATGATTGAGACATGACCACCAATTTTATCTATCTACTTAAGCTACTCCTTGTAACAAAAGAGTTCAGACTTCATACATTTTATAACTTTTGTTATTTCCTGCCATAGCCCTTACTCACTTGAGACCAAAGAGTTCAAATGGGTTGGGCTCACATTGATACGTCGGCAAACGTATGACGAGAAGATTTGTTGACTTAGCTTACTTAATTTTTTTATCAAAACGATCTTTGTTTTACTTACCCTAATTAAAAAAAAAGGTTGCATCTTTAGTATTGATTCCTTACAAGCAATATTTTTCTACGCGCAGGAAGTCGAGTCAACTGAATGTGAGTTTGTGTGGAACGGACTATATGTTGATTACGTGGGCCAATAGCAACGCAGCAAAATTTTCGGTACTCGTTTGTTAAAAAAAACAGACTATAGAAAGTACATATTAGTGATTCTCCCCCTTTTTGGAAGTTGGTGCAAAATCCTGTTTTTCCATATTTTTAAAACCAACCTTTTTAATGTAGGTATGTGATGTTTTCAAGAATCTTTATGTTTGGTGTTACTGGTAAGCTAATTGGAAATAGATATAGGTACTTGGATATTATTTAAAAAAACATAATTATGTCAACATGAAAAAATATATTGCACTTGATTGCATTGTATTGCTCTATATTTACAAAAAATTGAAATTGTTTTATTGATAACATTACCAACTTACATAATATACGAGCTTGTGCTAGGTAGATACCTGTATCTTTCAATTTTGATTTGTACTAACACTACTAAAATAAAATAACGCACTCGTCTGTAGCGAGAAACTCGGTAGCCTAGAATCTAAGAAGACTAGTCCCATATTGGGACAAGTGACATTATTTCGTTGACAGTAGTTCCATGGGACAAACGACACCATTCTTTTGGTTCCATAACTTCCATTACCATTAGCGCCATTTGCAGTTTCTTTTTCCTTTATCCATGTCGGATATCTTTGGAATAAGACAATTATTTGTCTGCAATAACGGCGTTACTTTAATATTTCATATAATTTATCCTTAACTGTCAAGGTATCACAATAATTTTATTGTTCATGAGTTGAATTTTTTTTTTCAATAACTCTTTGTCATGTTACAGAATTTCATAATAATAACCCCGAACGGATGTCTTGGTTTATTTAGAGCAAGAATATTATGATACATACTGATATCACATAAAATGCAATCAATATTGTGTCTAGCGCCACTGGTCTCGTTTAGATATTGAAAACAAAGGCTTTACTCAATTTATTACAATGCAAAATATCATGCAAACGAAGATATCTCATTATACAAAACGAAATTAATGTCAATACGACCTCCCAGAACAGTAGCTCTAGACGGAAGATCGTTCCTGATGCCACGTTTGGTATACTGATTACATACTTGGTACAAGATTTTTGCCGTTTGTTTTGCCAATGGCATCAAAACTAGTGGCAGATAACGAAACATGCCAATTTTATGAGTATTCGGCCTATAAGTCTGAAGAAACGATATGGAGATGCAGTAACGCAAGAAAACAAAATGCATGAGCTTTGTTACAATTTCGAAAGTACGAGCAAGTAAGCAATTAATACGAAACTGCGTTTTCTTGCATAAGCTCAACAATATTTTTTTATTCTTTGAGTTTAATATCATATTTAAATTTGTTAACGATCTACGTTCTATATCTCGTAAGAACGAACACATATAAGCAGTTTTTACACACGTTTTCGCGCACAAAGGAGTTTTTCCATATTTTTGGATTGTAATTGTAACATTAACTTTAATACTTTCGCGACTTGAACACATAGTTATAAGTATTTAATGGGACTTAATCGCGTCTTAATCAACGGGACTTAATCAGTCCGCTCGTGACCACGACCAATGCAACTTGGTCGAAAAGTCGAGGTAAATAAATAAATTTAAACATGTTTATCGCGATTAAGTCCCGTTAAATAATTATAAATATGTTACTGCGATCCCCAAGCGATCAAATTTTACATTTTATTGTTTTACTGCATGCAATTTACACGCACACTAAGATGTAGTGTTCAAACGAGGCTTACTGGTACAAGTGCGCATCAATAATAATTTACCGTGGAGGGGCGCGCTTTCTTAAGTCAACAGGTGTATTATTCAACGTAAAAAACTGTACTGCATTACCAAAGAAAAAAAGATTACAAAAAGAAGTACATCGAAATAACTTTGATAATATCTACATAACGGCTGCTAAAGAGATATCTGCGCCTGTAGTGACAAAGCGATAGTCATAATGAAAAATAAGAGAAACGACTGCTGAATTATTCAAAAATATTGACAATGACGCAACATAGTACTTTAAATATTGTTTTTAACGTGATTAAGATGGTTAAACTAATAAATTTAAAAAAAAATGTACTCACTCAAGAAGATTAATATTGTGATGCCTCAGCTAAGTATACAATTATATTTAAAGTGACACCGTTACTGCAGACAAAAAAATGATAATTTTGTTTGTATTATTATGCCTAAGGTACCCGACACTAACGGAAAATTGACTGTAAATGATTTTAGTAATGGGACTGTTGAAATCAAAATGTTGATATCACTAGTTCCATGGAACTACTGAGACGAAAACGTGTCAGTTGTCTCAATACGCGACAACACGATGGGACTAGTGGGACAGACCGCTAGAAGCTGTACGAGACTTCGCCGAGCCCGGGAGAACAGCTAAAATTTCTAGTAGTCACTATCTGTAACAGTCAAGTAGTTCATATCTCTGCTAAACTTCGACCATTTCACAGTTTTCCTTTGAAAATCAAGTTTTAGTTTTCTACTTCTGTACTCCATCGCTTTTTGAAGGACAAGTTTATTAAATTCGTGTACATGCGGATGGTTCGCGTATTCTTCTACGTCCATCCATCTGCAATCCTTCACTTCTCTATTGGATATTGTTATATCGTCTGATAGAGCTTGCATCATGAGCAGTACATAGATATCCGAGTTTCCGTACATCATCTTGTGCGTATGTCGGAATGTTATCAATGAAAGAAATGCAGAATCTATTCCTGTTTCTTCTTTCACTTCTCTGACTGCAGCATCTACTATATTTTCACCTGGAAAATACAACAAAAAAATATATTACATGAAAACGGGATAAAAGTTCTTATGCCCAAATCTAAAAATCGAGTATTATATTGTTATGTATTATAAATCGAGTGTTGTATCGGCATGGTTTGAAATGTCTTGCAGGCTTCAATATATTTTATAGACAGCTTCAAAGAAATAAGATACTGATGTGCTATTTAGATGAGAGCTTTTTATTCATTTTTTTTTATAAAGGGTTATGCAATTACTCAACATAATAATAGATTTCTCTTTAGTACGTGTAGTTGTATGGGTTGTGACAGCGTGTAAGCAATAGGTCTTTTTACGTCCTTTCCCGACTCTAGGTTAGGTCGGCAAATTTTGTATGGTTTTCCAATCTGTCTATTTAGTACTTGTCGTCGCCGTACTCTCACCTTTCATACAAATATGTATTTTATCGCGCAGTCCATCCATACCTTTTTCAGCCTTCCTCTGTCCTTATTCATATAAAAATTCAAAAATTCCCAATATTCTAAATAATACGAGGGGATTTCAAAGTATTCCCGGTATCGGATATTTTGTTGGTTGATTCTATTGTATAGGGTAGTTTATGTCTTAGTTCTTTGAAAATATTCAATGCGACAATTAGAAATTTTCGTCGGTTTACTATCATTACTTTTATCACGATCGTGCTTCGAGTGCAACAAATACCCTAACGCGAATATGTTAAGCAAAATGGAAGACAGCGCGGTTCTAAATTCCTGACGAGAAAAAATAAAAATAAACATTTACAAAGAGACGGTGGCTAATGGTCTGGCATTTGACCACATTTGAATGGTATACAATGAAGGAGCGGATTCCTTTAAAAGGGATATATAAGATGACCCTCCATCAAGCGGTCCTTTTTCTGCCAGTACGGAATAAAAACTGAAATGTTCAAAAAACTTTTACTCGAAGTACTTTGACATAAAATCAATTAATTAGCAGAGATGGCCAAGCTATCCATGGGTAAATAATTCAATTTTGAACTTCTCAAAAGCCAGTGCAAGATCGGTGCCTCTCTCACACCACTGCCTAAACAAGCGCGAATTGAATGCTGTAATTTTTAGTGCTTTGTAATAAAAAAAACTTAACAGTGTTTTCTTACGCGTCGCTACCGTCCGTAGATGAAACCTGGGTTCGCCACTACGACTACCTGAGAACAAATACGAGTCAACATAGTGGGTCAAAACCAATCACGCAATCGGTCGGAAAGCTCATGGCCACGGTATTAAGGGAATCTACTCAAAAGTTATTTTGCTTATTGAATATAAGTATCAAAGGAGGCCAAATTACAACCGCAGCAGCTTACTCAACCACTATGCATAATTCGTACGCCTCATACACCGGCCGTGCTAAAATTTATCGGAAAAATGTTGTCGAGAGTCGGAATAAACTTGTGTCTTCAGTCGAGAACATGTTGTCAAAGGTTTCGAAGTGGGGCCAACTGAACTTAGTCCAATTTAACCCCAAGAACACACAAGTTTGTGCGTTTACCGCAAAGATATCCCCTTTTGTCGTATCCCTCCGTTTTGAAGAACTCTAGGTTTAACTCTAGGTTAGTTTGAACAACATCCTCGACCACATCATCACTTACCATCAGGTGAGATAGTGGTCAAAGGTTAACCTAAAAGGCATAAAAAAAAAAAAAAAAAAAAGAAGAAGACACTCCCCCTGCCACCTCAACTAGCGGTACTTGGCGTCGACATATCGAGCGTCGTTCAATTTGGCTGTCACTTGGAAGATAAGGCTAAATTAGCCTATAAAAAACCTGGTGTGCTCGGAAAGACGATGCGGTACGTAGGCCCATCGCCTGCAACTTTATAAGACTCAGGTTCGGCCTCACATGGAGTATTGCTCTCACCTCTGGGCGGGAGCTCCCCAGTACCAGCTTCTTCCATTTGACCGCATTCAACGCAGTGCGACTCGAATCGTCGACGATCAAGTTCTCTCCGGTCGGCTCGAACCTTTCGCACTGCGTTGGAGATGTTAGATCACTCTGTATCTTTTATTTACCGTATTTATCACGGGGAGTGTTCTGAGGAACTGTTCGATTTACTACCTGCAGCTCAATTTCACCATCGGACTTCCCAACAAAGCATGTTTCATCAATTTCATGTAGACATCGACAAGTCCACAACGTTGCGATTTTCACGGCATTTTCTACCTCGGACTGCCACATTATGGAACCAGATGCCAGGCTAAGTATTTCCGAACAGATACGACTTAGGTACCTTCAAGAAGAGAGTATATTCACTCCTTATAGGCCGGCAACGCATCCTCGAGACCTCTGATGTTGCGGATGTTCGTGGGCGACGGTGATAACTTAACATCAGGTGAGCCGCCTGCTCGTTTGCTCTCCTATCCCATAAATTTAAAAATAGCAAAAAAACCAGAATATCTAACCCCGGGTGTCTTGCTCCTTCGCGACAACGCGCCAGTTTACTCGGAGCGCGTTTTACCAAGGCTGCTATTTAAGAGTAGTTTCCAAGAGATCAATCATCCACTTTACCACGCATCCCTTACTGAACCCGACTGAGAATACTTTGAACTTCACTAACTCCCCACCAAAGCACTATATAAGGCTTATAACCTTGAGTTTTAGGTGCTGAATATTTCTTATTTCCGATAAACTAGCCTCTGATCACAATATGACCTGATGGTAAGTAATGAGGTGATCGAAAAGGTAAGGCTTAACCTAGAATGAGAAATGCTTATGTTTTAAGATTTGAAGCCTGAAGATGGGAGCTTTCATGACTTTGTGCATGTCATTAAACTGTCGCACTTTATTATTGTGGTAATATTCTTTAATAGGAAAAAGTCTGGACCAACACACCCCTCGTCATTCCATTCGTTATTCCTTATAGAACGACAACTGAGTCATAAGTCACTGTCATTACAGGTGTACAATATGACTTACTATCGCATGTTTTATGGTGCGAAAGCATAGTATGTTCTTATGGGCATATACAGCAGATTGGCATTAAGTGTACCTCTATTTTTTCTTACAAACCATACCAAAGGTGAAGAACGTCTCACTTCATATATATTTCTTTTGGAAAAAATAACTTTTTTTTATGTTATAGTGACGGGACAAGCTCGAGGCCCATCTGATGTTAAGCGGATAACCTCTGCCTATAACAGATGCATTTCGTCACTAGTCATCACCTTGAGACGTAGTAGTTAAGTCTCATGTGCCTGTAATTTCACTGGCTCTCAAGGACTGCTGCCGGAACACACCGTCAGGTGCTTGGCGACAGATTTTCTACTTGCAAAATGCCCTTCCACCATGCGATGAAGCTCAAGCCCGCGGCGGGATTCGAACCATGGACCTGCTGCGCGGCTGTCCATAGCCAATGCCACTGAGCCATCACTGCTTCAAAGAGTTTACTGATGTATATTTTTTCTTCAAATGCTGATGGTCTAGCTTACGCCAAACATGGGAGATATTGTGTTGATGATGTGGTCATATACGTTAACAGAATAGGTCTAAAACAGAGAACCGACTTTTTTAGACATTGAGCAGGAGCCGTAAGACGATAGATTCTACTTTAGGTGGCTAGTCATAATATGAGCAAATGCCTTCTCACCATGCTATTAAATTCAAATCTGCAACAGGATTTGAACTGTCTTTCTGTCAACCCTCAGTGCCACTGGTATATCATAGCTTCAATAGGTAAAACAGTAAATATATATGTACTATAAGAATTTTTTGCATGGTGGTTGGGAACTTTGCACATGCTCGACTATCTAACTACCTCAAGTAGAAAATAAGTCACTAAGCGAAACGATGTGTTCCGGCAGCTGTCCTTGATAGTTATTAATGAGCCTGATTAACATCTGCTCCATTCAACAAAAAAAAAATAACTCACCTCTTTCAACATAACCTCCTGGAAGCTTCCAATGAGGATACTCATAGTGTTTCTCTGATATTGCCAGTATTTGTTTTGTCGCATTGAACACCATGGCACCAACTCCTAAATTTGTGTGACAAGCAGGTGGAAGGTTTGGCTCCGAGTCATCAGGCAACCATTTGTACATCATCACGAAGTCCTCTCTGGCATGATGAAAATTAAAGCCTTTCTAAGGATATCAATGCTTAAATGAGTCACTACATTATTTTAGACTAACATAATAATCGGACCCTTTGTCCTATGTAAGCTATGAGGCAACGCGACACGAAGCGATGCGACGCGACACAACGAAAATATAATAAGAAATACGTATGCAGCCTACGTCTAATGGTATTGATCAGTTGACTTCTTCGTCATAACGAAGAAGTTTTTGGTTAGACGTGTTGCGAGAGATTTCAAAACAACATATTGTTGTTTTGACTACTACTACTAACTTCTTTCGGTCAGAAGAAATAGACTGGTTGATGTATCCACCATCCCCTATGATGGATAAATAATGAAAATTAGAGCACAAAATTTGCATTGAATTCACCAGCCTCGATGGCCATGCTGCGGCACCCGGTGCGTAACACTGGGGGAAGCGGGTTCAACTAGACTTCAAAAAAATTTATATGACAGAAGTATACTTACTCATATAGCTACAATTTCTATACTTCGAATACAAAATGCAATATTACGTAGGTATATTTTATCGAAATATAGGTGAACTTTAAAACTAACTTTTGCTTCAGAAACACGCCCGCCGTCCACAACTAAGTTTTGCTTTTACTATAGACAATATTTACGGTAGCGGTAATGCTTCGCGTTTTAATGTAATGTTTCGAGAAAAACAGACGAATGTAATATTTCGAGAAAAAACATTGTACCAAAAATTGGAATCGACTTCAACACTCAAAAGTGTGAAATAACTTGTCGTACCATGCGAACAATATTGTGATAATAGGTACTTTTAAACTATCATGGCACCAACTTCAACAAGTTATTTCACAGTTTTGAGTGTTGAAGTCGGATCCATTTTGTGGTAAAAAAAAAATTTGTTGGAAAAGTTTTATTGCATAAGTTTAATTAAATTAGGGAGTATAGGAAACTGCACATAATTAGGTAATAAAATACTTGTGTTATACTTACTCATATTTCAAACTTTCAGTTCACTCGTGTTTTAGTTACCCTTATCATGCCACAGTTAAACTACAATTATACATTAAATTATATATATCTGACTTTTGGGTATAATCTAAAAAAATATGTATCTCTTGGCTCCAATTTATTTACCTATATATATATATATATATATATAGGTAAATAAATTGGAATTACTGAATTTTTGAGACGGGGCAGTAAAGGCACGTACCTTAACCGTTATAGTTACAGTAAAACGTTTGGAGACTATCCATAAATTTTTCAGGTATTCTGAACTGCGTTCACAGATATTGGAAAAAAATTACAGTCAGCAAGAAAATGGTCATTTTACACCAATCGATCCTGTTTATTATAAGGATCAAAAGTCACTACTGGACCGACTGAGGTTTGAGTACTAGAAACGTCAGAAATTGCGAAAAACTTTTTCAACTAGTCACCCTGTATTATAGGTAATATTTATCAGGTCAGGCCTAACTCAGGACTCAGGTATAATTGTGTCGTGCTAAGTAGCAGCACATTGCATCGCGCCGGATGTCGCGACTTATCGCTTTCCCTCGCTCACCTTTAAGGGTAAATCATAAAGCAACATACCTGTGCTAGAATAGGAACACAAACGGCATCTTTTATGTTCACTTTGAACCAAATGCATCTATTTCCTTCACTTTTCCATTTATGTATTGATTCTGAAATTAAAAAAAAAAAATTAATGTTTCAAAAGACGCAAGAAAGCTTACAGAGCACCGTACTCGTGCAAACAACTGCAGACAAAAAATATTTAATAATTTGATTCCGACGGGGAATTAAATTAAATCCGCTTTACAACTTTTAAGTGATGTCAGAAATGTTAATTTATCACATCACTACCAACAGATACGATTTTTATGATCGTTAATACTTATATTCTCTTAAAATAAATTACTTTTCGTATTTTTGTATGGATTCTCACCTTTGAGATGGTTCTGCTATATACCAGCTGGAGACACTGGAAGCTATTGAGAGGAGAGCCAAGAAACTCAGTAACGATGACCAACTTGTAAGCAAGAGACTCACAAAGTCTCGGGCATCACCGCAAAGTCGGTTTTTTATCGGATACATTTCGGGAAGTGTGCCACGGAACTGCATGATTTGATTCCGCCATCCCCATTCTATAATCGGACATCCAGGGATACTCAGAAGCGCCACCGCTATATGGTTGATATTGCATTTACCCGAACAAAGCGATTTGCGTCTTTGTTCATCATACAAACCACCGGGGAATGGAATACCTTGCCTGAGTCTGTGTTTCCGGTTAAGTAGGTACAATATGAGGGTCTTCAAACGCGAGTGAATAGATACCTTCTGGATAAGGGCCCTTAGTCATCGATCCCATCATCACTTAAATTCAGGTGAGTTAGAGGTCAAGTGCTACCCAGTAAAGTATAAAAAAAATATTACAGACCCATCAGCTTGAAGTCCTTAGGATGACCTCTTAGATTTTAGCATGGATTTTCAACTTTAGACCATATTCATATTCATGTCGTGAAGCAGGGAATATAATTTCATCTTTTACTACTGTTCTGTGAACCACTGTAAGGCTTTTGATTTGCTCTGTCAGGACTTCATTTGGCAGGCACATTAAAACCAGGGTGTTGAGAACAAGTATGCCAGAATATTAATAAAAATACTAAGCTAATAAAAATAGCAAAGCTACAATAATTTTAATAATTTTAAGTGTATAAAAATAAGTATTGCATAGGAGTCCGGCAGCCTTAAGCAGCACCCCCATAGGGGTCGCGATCTCTTAGTACTATGATTGAAAAACACTGATTTAGAAGATACTGATGAGCAGTAAAGGCATGGTCTCCAGCAAACATGTTGAATTGAGTCATTACTACTACAGTTTTCAAGTATGCTTCAATGGTGCCACTGGCACAAATTATGCTCTAAATTGCTGGCTATCATATATAACCATATGTTCAGACATTACGCATTTACAGCATGTGTCAGCTGGAGTACCATATGTAGCATTAATAATCACATGTAGCAGCAATGTTTATTTGACATCTTTTTTGTTGGTACCTTTTATTGTACTAAATATGCTCTGAAAATTAATATATTGAGGAATTAAGTAATTTCAATTCAGTAAGCTGAAGACAAACATGCTGCCTCCTAACTTAATGGTGTTTTTATCATTTTATTTTATTTATGATATGCAAATAAATCCAGTATGATAAGCAAATTATGTTTAGTATGTTTTTCACAAATTATAATACAAGAATCATAATTTATCACAGCCTTTCTCATCAATGTGACCTATTATCTTTTGAAATGATAGCAGACAACTTTCACCATACTATTTGTCAGGATGACCAGTGCCTGTGCTCGCTGACACCCAATCATTTTAATGGATGGTTTGGTTGCACTGACAATCAATTCAAAATTGTGAATGCCTATTGTGGTGCATTGTCAAGTGTAATTGCACTCAAAGGCACTCAATTTAATCGGATAGTTAGTCAATTTTATATTAAAAAGATTCCAATGTACTTTGATACACACCTTCTAATTTCACAGAAAAAGTTTGATGCATACATTTTTCCTTTGTGGAATCTATAGTAACTCCTTTAAAGATATCTTCCTCACCACTGAATGTTTCTTGGGTGGGTAAATTTGAATATTTGTAGGGTGTAACAATCCTGAAATAATAAAGTTTGAAACAATTGAACATGATTAAAGATAAGTATGTTCTTAATGTAATTAATCATTTATAAATAACATTCTATTTTGTATCAATATTAATTTCTCTCTCTATCTAGATTGTCACAAAAATAACCTAAATTGTGGATAAAACCATGCTATGTATATATTTCATAAACATAGATTGAGTAGACAATCTATTCGGTAGAGTAACAACATTGGCAAATAGCCATTAATTGTGGCATTTAATGGTGAAGGAATTCAATTTGTTTAACATCATTTTGAAGCAATGATTGGAGAGCGGTAATATGTATGGAATGCCGTGCCGCAGCTCCATGGTTCAATCCCTACTGCCAGCTTGAGCTTCACCATATGGCAGGAGGGCATTTGGTCTTCTGGCTCCCTCAAGTAGAAAATCTGTCACCAAGCACCCAACACTGTTTTCTGTCAGGCAAGTAGCAGGTCCTCAAGAGGCAATAAAATTACAGGTACATGAGACTTAACAACTCTGTCTCAGGGTGATGGGCATAATTTGTCACTTGTGATGAATACAGATTATGCAGAGGTTACCTGTTAACTCAATTGAACAAACTTGGAAGAAAGAAAATCTATAGGTACCTACTTACTACGTTACGCATATAAATAATCTTACCATGGCCATAATTCGTGATGATTATATACATTTCGGCACAGAATAAACGTGTTACGGAAACGTAAGAACTTTTTACAACTCATCGTTGTAAGTTAGTTTTATGTAAATATATTTGAATGATTTAAAATACCTACGTTTACACAAATTATATAGATATCACAGACTAAGTAGTAGAACAAGATTATAGATATGTCTAAAGACAGATAGGTAACAGACCTTCATGCGCCTAAACTTTAGTCGCCGATCTTTCTTTTTCTTTTATACCTGAGACGAATACTGGCAAATGTTTTGGTCGAATTAACAATTACATACTATCCATTCTACTAAGGAGTTTATTAACATATTGTTAACAGGTTGTACTCCTATGGTCAGTATATACTTTGATATCGTATTCTTATTATTCTAAAATAGAATTAAAACAAATTTAAATTTATATTGGCATTTATTTTAACATACAAGTAGTAATTAATTTTCCTCCTTAACACGCAATTAGGGTTAGCCCAAAATGTACATATTATATCTTCCTCCACTCCACTTCAATTTTAGTGTGTTAATGGCCAATGGGTTTGGATACTGCAACACGTTTCATACGCTTGATATGTCCTGTAAAATAAAACCAAATTTAATGATAGATATCTGTAAAGCGAACGATGTCTTCAAAAACTTGGCGATCACACCATCAATTTCCCTCTCGAACTCGAAATCTCATCAGAGTTATTTTCAAATCGCTATTCACATTCTTAACGGGTGGATATCGCATACATTTTGATATGTAGGTAAACTGTTTCTGGAGAACTTTTACATATGGTAAATATCTTAGTAAGTAAATGGTAGAAAATATATTAGTAATTTTTTAAACATATACACAATATTGGACTTATATGCAAAAACATTAGACAAATGTTATATTTATCATTATTTTTGACCCGAGACGTTTAAAACACATCGGTCATCGTTAAAGTTTTTTATTACTATATGTAATAATCGCGATAACTTAAGATAACATTATATACTTGTTATTTTTTTATATATATTTACAAATTGTTGACCTACTTCCACGTTCAAGTTATGCCATTGCGTCCTATTTGCATACAAATATCCGTATCATGGTAAGGAAAACACTACGATTACAATAGCGTTTTCAGGGTGCCAGGTCTAATTTGGTTCACAATATTTATGAAATTGCATCTTAGACGTTTTGATTTGAATATATTAGTTCAAAACCACCCTATGTATGCTTGTTAGGGAACGCAAATCAAAGCCATGCATATCATTTAAGGGTTTTATACCGTCAGCGTATATCAAAAGCAGCAGCTTGACATCAATAACCCATAATAAATAGTGTATCTTCAATATCACTTACTCTTATCCTATCAACGTGGTGGGGTTGGTTGGTACAATATATATTTCTTATAAATACACATCGCTACTACTATAAGTTAAAGATATTAATAATTTGACACTAAATTTTTATAGTTGGATTAATTAGTAATGTATTTTACAGACAGATTTTTTCTGTATACTTAATTATAGAAGTGTGTAAATAAAACCCGTGGGATGACGGGTTAGGCATCCACGGGTACAGTTCAACACAGCATATAAAAATGTCCCTGTCATGCTAAGTAAAATACAACGTTCTCAATAGCGTGATCACGATCATCAAATACTGGACATTATATAGTCAGTTCGAATGTTTGGTATTCGCAGAGATAAATAATGGGTTACGTCATCTTAGTATTTTAGTTTCATTGGATAAAATCAATCCACGACGTCAAAACAATTCTAAACATATTATCAGGAACCTGTGTACCGAATTTCATCAAAATTAGTATAGTTTGAATGTTTCGGAACTAAGGAACGATAAAAGCACATTCGTTATATCGCGTCATTATAACATTATATAAAATATAGCCACAAGCTGAGTCTATAGGGACGCGTTTTTTGAAACTTTCAACAAAAACTCATACATACTACATTATTTTCGGAAATATGGATACCATCCTCAATTGATTGATTGTTGGATACTTTTTGCTGTTGATAAGAATCAACAGTAAAAAGTGTACCTACCTAGCAAACCTACAAATGTTTGCTAGGTAGGTACACTTTTTACTGTTGATCCCTCGTAGCGAAGTTTGCTTCACCGTTCTTAATCAACTAAGTTAAGCAATAAACCATCGCGATCATGACATGGATGAGTGACCGCTAGTGATATTACTACTGAGTGGTTCCGTGCCGTGGTACTAAAACGTATACGCTAAAATTTTGCTCTATTTTAGCGTATACGTTTTAGGTGCCCACCCCGCCAACTTAAGCATAGTGACGGGTTATCAACTCCAACATCTTCTTTAACAAATATTTGTAGTTCACGACCGTGTAGAATTAGTTTCACTCGTCTGTGGAAACCGCGGTGTAGCTGTACTCTTATGATCTTATCTGTTACTATTTCTCTCATACTGATCTGTTCTTGAAAGAAAGCAAAACAAACGAAATATTTCTTACTTTTTTACTATTATTTAAATACTTCAGTATTTCACAGTATTACAGTATTTTACAGTATTTCAGACAAACATTTCCAAAGGAATAAGAGTAAAGACAACGTGGTTATTAAAGAAGCATTGTAACATATTTTAGGTAACCTCTAATCAAAAACAAAACCTTGGCGAGAACCTCACAAAAAAGCTCATGAACTGATTAATAAAACTGATTGAATAATAAAAAAAAAACGGATTATCTTAGTTCTAAACGACGACAGTGGGTTTCTTGACCTGAAACTACCTTTTATACAATTTGGACACAAACCTGACCAGGTACTGGTCAAATTACACCATATACTGCAACGCAATAATAGATATTGTGATAGTCAAAGTTTTAATTACAAACCATGTTATATATATTCATCAAAAATTACTTCATGTTAAGTTGTTTTATTGATGTCTTCACTGAGATTACCATTATACGTCATGAGCATGAGTGTAAATATTATAAAATAAAATTATGTAAAATAATTGTATCTAGTTAATTATGTTATTTAATTTCATTTCAATAGTTTAATAAGTATCCATGGATTGGTTTTTAAGTATTTTATAGACCTATTTACTGTAATGTATCAGCATAATTGTTCACTGCTGAAAACAGCCTCCCACATTATGAGGGGTTTGCCATAATCCCCACGCTTAGCAGGCATCCTGGGGATCACAGTGTAAGATATCAGTTCCTCAGAAAGTGCTGCTGCCTACCTTCTGGTGTGTTACCCATAGTCTCCTCTTAGGACACCCATGGGTAGAGATGGGGGGGGTGACATTTTAACCTGGCACCCCACAGGCCTATTATTGACCTATGTTAGGGTGTAATAGTGTCAGAACTTGAATCTTAGATAGATACTGTTATTTGTTAAGTTAGTTATTCTTAACTTATCAACCAGGCAACATCTATTGAGGTTATTACTTGGATGAGTGACCACTAGTGCTGAGCGCTAACCTAACATTTTATTAAAAGCAGTCTTTCAAAACTAATAATCTTACGTTAGCCTGGACAACATCTTCACTTATTATCAGGTTAGATAGTGATCAAAGGAGAAGCCTAAAACAATAAAAAAGCTTTTACTTTTTTTCCTATTACACATATCATAATTTAAATCTCACTAATATTGTGAATATGAAATTTTGTGACTGTGTATGTTTATAACTCCTTCACACTGAAGCGGCTTAATCTATTTGTATGAAACTTGAAATATTGGTAGTGTAGGCCCTGGATTAACATATAGGATATTACTAGTTATATCTATTTTCATAATTGGTCTATGCGGGTGAACTATGGGGTGCAGAACTAGGAAGCAGAACAGTAAAGCTGTGGCATAGTAGTACCCATTATATTCATTTGTTCTAGCAAAACTTGACAATACCTTATACTTTAACAGCTTGTCAGGGTACTATAGTCGGTGCCAAATAGCATGGTAATAGAGGTCATTCTCTGGGCTTCACCACGATGTCACAAAATACATTGCATCTATCGCTTATTCTATAGTTTACCATACAAACTATTGCTAAACTTATATCACTAGAATTTTGTGGTACCGGTGGTATAGACGTTGTGATGTAGTGAAGCCCAGCGAATGACCTCTAATGCCATGCTATTTGGCACCAAATTTTTACAGCTGTTCAGCTCTCAGGTAAAAATAGTAATTATCATCTTCATGGATGTTGTTAGTCTATTAAGAGAAAAAGTATGCCTAATAGGCAGCATGGCACTAATGATGTAAATAAAGTGTTGTCGCAAATTATGTCCACAACAGAGCTCCTTATCATCTTAACAACCTCACCTGCTATCTTGTGGTAGCAGGTAGGTTGCTGGTTGTAACAAGCATTATCTTAATGGCATCAGGAAAGCAGCCAGCCTTACAACCAAAGTCAAGACAATCTATAATATATGTTCTTGTATCCTTATGTGTTAGTAAGGAGAATGTATTGTAACAACCCCACAATCATGAGATAAGGGTAGGAAGATGACAATGTGCAATATATTTTATAAGTACACTAGCAGCCCGCCCCGGCTTCGCATGGGTAATTACGACTATGAATTGAAATGTAAGCTATCCTATCTTTGAATTTGGATCAAATTGCACGGTGTGCAAATCAAATTTAAAATATATTCAGTAGTTTAGGAGTACATAGCGGACAAACAATGTGTCATGTAATTTTTATATATAAAGATATATTGCATCTATTGTATAAACTAATTTGTTTAAAACTTACTTGTCTTCCTCAAGTTGAATCTGTTCACTCATACTATTTTTTATTTTTCCATGTTTCTGAAGCAATTCCCTTACCAAATAGCTCTTCAATTGTATTCCTGGAATGCCAAAAATTAATACTTCATCATCAACAAGTTTAGTGGTCACAGTTCCCAAATCAGAAAAACAGGAGGATTTATTTATCCTGATTCTTACATACCTAGATTACCTAGGTATTCTACAATCATAATTATAGATAAAGATAATTATAGACACAACAAGCATTCGGGTCAGCTGAAAGTATGGCATAATAAGCAGCACTATAAAGATAGTACAAGTCTTACATACAGCGGTGGACGATGAATACTCATTCAGGTTGTTTCTTTATTTTCTGAAACCTACTTATCAGGTACCCAGGTAGGTAAGTATATAAGTAATTTCTGTTGCCTTAACATGTTAAAATTGTCAGCAGGGCAGGCCTTAGATATGAATTGGCACACAATGACAGCTTATGGTACACACACACTATTAGGGAAATAGCCCCTTATTATATCCGAAAGTACCTATTACTATGCAATGACTGTGAAGCTGAAAAACGCGGTAGTAATACTTTAGTTTGTTGTCTAGGGCTGAATGTTACAAGTTTTGTACAAAATAGTATTATACAACTGCCCCATTACCACTAACTGAGCTGAGGGTAACTCCTTATTGAAAATCTAGGAACACTTACCAAGTATGAGGGTGAATCAAAAAATTCTTGGAATCAATATTAAAAAATGCAAAGATTTAAATAATAATATTTTATTTTTCTACATAATCTCCCTCCAATGCAATGCATTTAGAATAACGCGTTTCTAACTTCCTTATTCCTTGTGAAAAAAAAATATTTTCTTGACTCTCGAAAAAGTCCTCTACGGCAGCTATAACCGCGTCATTATCGTGAAATTTTGTTCCACGAATTTCCTCTTTTAATTTTGGAAACAAGTGAAAATCACTTGGGGCTAAGTCCGGAGAATATGGTGGGTGGTCAAGGAGATTGAAGCCAGCACAGCGGATTGCGTTGACCGCAACTTCCGATCGATGAGCAGGAGCGTTATCTTGAAGGAACAACACGCCCAACGACAGTTTTCCACGACGTTTTTCTTTAATCGCTTCACGCACTTTCGGGATTAAATTTGCGTAATAGGGTCCAGTAATCGTCTGGCCTTTTGGCATGTAATCAATAAAAAGGATTCCTTCACTATCCCAGAACACAGAGGCCATAACTTTGCCAGCGGTAGGAGCAACTCGAAATTTTTTAATGGATGGAGAGGATGGTCGTTTCCAAGACATGCTTTGTCTTTTACTTTCAGGATCAAAATGGTGGACCCACGTTTCATCCATGGTGACAAGACGACGGCAAAAATTATCCGGATCACGCTGGAACATTTCGAGATTACGCTTGGAAATTTCCAAACGTCGCTTTTTGTTTTCGTCGGTTAACATTCGTGGCACCCATCTTGCAGACACTTTTTTGAACCCGGGTGCGTTCTTATATGTCGTCCGACGACGGATGATCGCTCCAAGCAGAGCGACGCTCTTCGTCCGCCTTTTAAGAACGGCTCTGTATCATATCTGTATCAAGAACACTACTTAAAATGTTTCACTGACTCAGAAGAAATGTATTTACAATTATGTACTTTTCCAGAATACATAACTAAAACAAACATACATAATATAACAATAATAATAATAAAATTTTGTAAACAGAAGTCTACGTAAACAAAAAGTAACTTAAAACAAAGAAAAATCAAGTCCCAACTGTCAAATGAAACGTCAGGGCGATATTTATCCACCGATTTCGGGGGGCGACCGGTGCGTCGTCGAGCGATATATAAGAACGCTCCGGATGATCATCGGACGATCGCCCCGGGCATATAAAAACGCTCGGGGCGTCGTCGGACGTCGTCGGACGACAAATAAGAACGCACCACGAAATCGGTGGATAAATATCGCCCTGACGTTTCATTTGACAGTTGGGACTTGATTTTTCTTTGTTTTAAGTTACTTTTTGTTTACGTAGACTTCTGTTTACAAAATTTTATTATTATTATTGTTATATTATAAATTTTTTTTTGTTATGTATTCTGGAAAAGTACATAATTGTAAATACATTTCTTCTGAGTCAGTGAAACATTTTAAGTAGTGTTCTTGATACAGATATGATACAGAGCCGTTCTTAAAAGGCGGACGAAGAGCGTCGCTCTGCTTGGGTGCGTTCTTATATGTCGTCCGACGACGGATGATCGCTCCAAGCAGAGCGACGCTCTTCGTCCGCCTTTTAAGAACGGCTCTGTATCATATCTGTATCAAGAACACTACTTAAAATGTTTCACTGACTCAGAAGAAATGTATTTACAATTATGTACTTTTCCAGTATACATAACTAAAACAAACATACATAATATAACAATAATAATAATAAAATTTTGTAAACAGAAGTTTACGTAAACAAAAAGTAACTTAAAACAAAGAAAAATCAAGTCCCAACTGTCAAATGAAACGTCAGGGCGATATTTATCCACCGATTTCGTGGGGCGACCGGTGCGTCGTCGAGCGATATATAAGAACGCTCCGGATGATCATCGGACGATCGCCCCGGGCATATAAAAACGCTCGGGGCGTCGTCGGACGTCGTCGGACGACAAATAAGAACGCACCCCTTGGAGCGATCATCCGTCGTCGGACGACATATAAGAACGCACCCCTGTGAATCAATTAAAATGGATTGAACGCTACCAAAAGATATCTTTAGGATCTCAGCTATATGTTTTATAGTCATTCTTCTGTCTTCCAAAACCAGATTCTCAACCTTTTTGACATTTTCTTCTGTAACGGAGGTTGAAGGCCGCCCAGAACGCGGGTCATCTTTACAGCTTGATCTACCTCTTTTAAATTCAGCCACCCAGTACGCAACCGTAGAATAGGGTACAGCATCACCCCCTAATGTCTGCTGAATGTCCAAAAAAATTTCCTTCGTAGACATTTTTTTCAAACTGAGATATTTTATCACCGCACGTAACTCACTTTTATCCATAATTTTGACTTTTTAGCAACTCGTTGCACAAAAAAATTTATTACATGCGAACGAACTGACAAAAATAAGTGACAGTCTGCATAAATATAGTGTGATAGACACTCTTTAATTTGAATATCGAACTTGATCCAAAAAGGTACTAAGAACTTTTTGATTCACCCTCGTATGATAAGTTTTTGACCACCAAAATGTCTAGTAACCATAATATCGCGGTACGTCTTCTCAACCAATGCCTTTTCTTGATTCCCGTTCTTTTTTTAATGTCTCCAGAGTAGCGATCTGACATTATACGCTGTTAATTTTGTAGATTAAATAAAAATAGACTTATTTTAACACAAGTGAAAATTATTCCAAATTGTAATAGAAATTTCCCGCCATTTTGTAAAAATCCACAATTAGGGATACTCGATATATATCGATGCATCGAAACTACTCGACGATACCGTTCGATACATCGGAACGATCCGATTTTAATCACAGACAACCCCGTTTTTAGGAATATTATAGTGAAAACACAAGTTTTCTGTAACAAACGGACTTATTTAATGTTATTGTTATAAAAAGGTCATTTAGGCGTTTACAAATATAATGTAACAAAACAATCAATCGCGGTAGCGCACTGGAATTGCTACAGTTCGCCGCGAGTGGCAACGCCGTGAGTTGTCTTGCGAGATGGCGCTGTTTATTTCAGAGGATTCGTGTGGAATGCGGACGGTGGTGTTGTAGGCCCGTTTATATAAGCTGGCGTTACACCGTTCTCTAATCAGGCCTGCCACATCCGCCATACATAGCACAATAATCAGAGGCTGGCCGTTACACACAAATATATTTATTTAACTTCTTTCATTCTACCAACGTCAGAGACGTCAGAGTAATGCGTGAGAAAGGGATCTTAAAATAATTTCTGACAGCATCAATCAGTCAAATCATGTGGTCTGTGATTTTTAACATTGTTAGTTTTTAACTTTACACAGTCATATGGGCATTCCAAATAATGTGTTGTTCAAAAATCACACAAAATGATGATTCGTGACTATGCTATGTTCCATATAAAAATGTTCAAACTGTTTTGCATTTCTTCGGCCTAGTTTTTCAATCATGAGATAGTTAATATTTCTTAGAATAACTACTAACTAATGTTGGTTGTTTAAAAGAAAAGTTCAAATGATTTATGAATATATTCAGATATTTAAAAGTCCGTTTCTTATCTAGGATAGGAGGGTAAAGAGCAGATGGCTCTCAAAGTTATTACCATCGTTGAATATCCACCACGCTAGAACTCTCTTGGATGTGTTTCCAGCCTTTGAGAACAGAGAGAGAATATGCTTTCTTCTAGAAGGTTCCTAATTCGGATAGATTCAGTAATACTTCACGTGGCAGCTGGCTCGACATTATTGTAGTGCGGGGCAGAAAACGTAGTTCGAATCACACGGTTGGGAACTTCTAGACGCTGGTTGTGATGAAATTCTGTCATCATCATGTTTCTTGGGTGTATGGTTCTTGGTCACTTTTTGCTAGCAGAATGTATAGATCTTAATTATTTCATGATTTAAATTTGTAAATGACCTTAGCTGTATCTACGATTATGTACGAGCTTTGTAGACATCTAAATTGATTTAATCATTTTGACTTTGAAGTGAGGAAAGAGGTGTTTGTCGGGGAGCATAATATTTGTGTTTCAGTCAAATAGAAAAAACCTGCCTCAGAAGTCTACCGATGGTAATGGGTGTAGTTCAGGTTAGAACATTCATGCACGCGCATTACAAAAGTCCACGGTAATCTGATGACAGAAAAGGCTTAGTGATAAATTAAGAACATGTTGCATCATTCACGGTTACATAATATTTTATCCTCTCCGGTAGTAGGAGTAAAAAAAACAAGTATATCCAAAATGTATTCGATATGTGATAGCGATGCATCGAAAAAAATTGGTTCTTAATTTCGATGCAGCACATCGATTCAAAACATAAATAAATCTTACATATGGACATATCTACTACAGGTGCACAAGTTTTTTTTTTAATGATTATGATTGTGGTCTGAACATAGCTATAGATTGCACAGCAATTTGCGAAATTTGTTAACAGTCTGACGTTCCTTCATTAGTTTTCAAGATCGCGTCTAATGACATCGGGATTGTTCGGTTGTTTCCGACGCCTGTACGTTTAGACCATCCAATCCAAATTCATAAATAATCATGTGAAATAATGACAATTGACAGCATGTAAAAGGGATGTTAAAAAATAATCGATTATTATTTTCCTATAATCGAATTTCATTATCAATTTTTAATTAATCGTTTTTTTAGTTAATCGATTATATAGATAACGTGTTTACATTTTTACGATTTTCAGAAACAGCTTGTATCTATGCGACGGATGAAACAAAAACTTGAACATTATTTATATTAATATTTTAGTTTTTGAGACCAAACGTAGTCTATCAGGATTTTTAATGATCCCTTTAAGTATTATATAGTACATCATCGATTTATAATGGTATAATTCTGAACTCCGATAAAAGCAATAAAATGCATTAGCAATCGCGGCTAGGCATTAATGATAATGAGAGTTCTAAATATTTTTAGGATACACAATAGACAGCACAATAAGTCCCAAAGTACATAATGAATTTTTTTTTTTGGTAAACAATCCCTTGTACACATTAAAGATTGTATGTCAATGCAGCGTTTAGAATCTTTGTTCTTACGACAAGTGCAAACGCGATATATGCAAATTGTATTATATAAGTGTAGAAATATTATGATTATTATATATAAATCAATTATTTACATGGACCGAATTATAATTTGATATATTTAAGTAGTATATATTTATGTACCTTAGACTTGCTTGTAAAAAAAATGACAAAAGGGCTAATACTACTTTTTATATCTTTATTTTATTTCAATAATAGTCAAATATAAAATAGGATTGGGCATTTGGGACAGTAATAATTATTTTATTATTGTCCCAAAACTTGAAGATTAACGAAAGATTTGTATTTTAGTTCAGTTTTTGATTCAAGACTAATCGTTTAGTTTATAATTATCATTCTGAGTATTTTATTTTAAAACTAGTCAAATGTAAAATAGGACTGGACACTTATGGCATTTTTTTTATTTGATTTGTATTTTAGTTTTTGAGACAATAAGTTTGTTATTTTGTTGGGATTTCATTGGTTTCCATTTTTACTATACTAAATAAAACGTTTTATGGTACTAAATTTGTATGAATACATATTATTCTTGTACTAGCAACACTAACTACCTGCCCTTGAAACATGACCTTGACTTTAACGTCTTGTCGTTGTCGCTTTCGTCGAGAGTGGAGTGGAGTAGCCACTTCTCGTCAATTAAAATTAATTTGTCGCCAGGTATTCGTGCTAACTTTGTCGAGGGTAAACCCCTAAGTATAATAAGTGACCAAAGGTTTAAAATATTTTGTGAAAACTGTGCCATCACACCGGCGGCACAACAGAAACAGGTACTAAGCTATTGAATAGGTAAGCGCGCGAACCAATTCTTAGTGTAGGTACTAATACTGGTTCTGAACCCCATCGGATTGTCTGGTGAGTTGCACAATCATATTTGTTGTATACCTTTTCCCTAACTTGTAAATCATACAGTCCATTACACTTATCGCCCTTGCATGAGAAATTTTGTATTTTTTTTTATTTTGCCAGATATATCTGAAATGAATTAGGAAATTAAAACATTTTAATTTCCTAATTCATTACCTTGGAATTTTAATAGAACATTGCCTTTAATTTTTGATTTTTGATTTTGTCATTATTTATTCATATAATTTTAATTGATTTTTTATGTGATAAATTGTTAATATGAACTTCTTAGGTTTATTATTGGAATATAAAAAGCACGTATTTTTAAATAATACAAAAAAACGATTTTTTTCGTAGACATCAATTATTTATTTTTATTATAATCGATTGTTACAAAATATATTAATTTTGAGATAAAAAAAATGTATTTAATCGATTCTTTTATATTAGGCTCACATCCCTATCAGTAATGCAAACAAATCAAACAGTTATCTGATATACATACAAAGTCATTGCCCCAACGTATTATATATTTTGTAGCATGCTTAGGGTCTTAAATCTAGGGATTTCCTTAGATAAGGTTGTGTTATTAGCAGAGCAGAAATTAATTTCTAGATTTACGTGCATATACGAAATTGCATTAACTAAAATAAGACAAAGGCCGAAACCACCTGTAAAACATAACTTCCGCTGTCAATCATAGTACAACTTGTTAGTGAAATCCATGGAAGTAATATGTACTACGTACCTACAACTACTTCCATGGTGAAATCACCTTACATTTTTTGACACAAATAAGAAACTTGGCGTATTCGATGCTTGGTCAAAACAAGCCAATTATCTCTGGCGGCGGAGGGGGGGATTTAATGCGACGCTCGGCCCGGCTTCATATTAAAAATTATAACTGTCCACGTTTAGCTAATATGTCAAGTGTATTATCGTTTTCGTATAAATCGATAACGTAGAATTCATTACTAATACAATAAAAAGCCATTTAATATGCAGTTTCTGGATAATTTAACAATACCTATTTAAAAATGACAAGTACTTTTTCTTATTTCAGGTTATTGTAAATATTAAACTGGTAATTTCTATATAAATAAAAATACGATAACAAAGCCGATTTTATGGAGATTTGAAAAAAAATATAACTTTTATGTACATTTACTAACAATAAATAGTTTAAAAAAAAATCCTAACTGTCGCCCGCTAACATTTTATTTTTACCGGCAACATTCCAAATAGGCCAGTTTTTTACTATATATTTAACTATTGCGTATAATCAGTACATATATATATATATATATACCATCTAGCCCTTTTTTTAACAATCCATCACCTAACTGGTTGTCTGGAAAAGACTGCTTATAGTGATAAGACCGCCAATATTGTATACCTCATGTTCTGTAAGTTGTTGTAAATATTTGTTCTGTATGCAACAAAGAATATTTATATATATTTGATATAAATATATATATTTATCGTATTTACTATAAAATTTATAATGACAAAATAACCAACCACCAAACATCGAAACTGCTCAATAAGTACTCATCATTGATGATCACTGAGTTGAATTTTTAACACTTTGATGGACAGTATGGTCTCATTGGCTTACCTTAATAAGACACTACTAACTGCCATACAATGCCTATAAATCTAAGTATATTGAATATGAATGAATTTACGATAACTTTAGCCATAGAACAGTCAAATTCCATAATTTTTCTCGTTAACGTGTCGGTGTCCGTTTAATGGATGTTTGGGTAAGGTTTGGTGCGTGAGAAACTTATTAAAATAAAGGTTAGAAATTCCTTACTATCAAGAATTCCATTTGCGAAAACACTTTTTAATAACATTCACAAATTTATAAGGCCCTTAAACCAATTTTAATTCGGAAATAAAGAAAATGTGGTACGCAAGTGAACTGACTAACAACAACTGAAAGGTTGAAACAGGCATAGTTTTGCAAGCGCTCCGCTGCTAGTACGTGTCTTTCACCTCGTAGCATATCTTAACTTGGCGGCGTACATCCTTTAATTTTTTTTTCGCTATTTATTGTTAGTAAATGTACATACATGTTATATTTTTTCAAATTTGCATAAAATTGTCTTTGTTATCGTATTTTTTATTTGGATAAAAAATCACTAGTTTATTATTTACAGTAACCTGAAATAAAAAAAATTACTTATCATTTTTAAATATAGCTAAATTATTAAGAAACTTCAATGGCTTTTTATTATATTAAAAATGGATTCTACGTTATCGATTTATACGAAAACGATACCAAACTTGTCATATTAGCTAAACCTGGACAGTTACAATTTTTAGAATGAAGCCGGGCGGAGCGGCGCTTTAAATCCCTCCCTCAGCCGCCAGAGGGGCGGAGGGTACCGGAGGGTAGAGAAGAGCGTTGAATGAACGAACTAGTTAATTCGACCGTCGACGTACAATAGACGAACGGACAGTTCATCGACGATGAACGGACTAGTAGAATCTGTAGACGGCAGGACGGCTAAATTGTAGTCTATACAAAGTTCATAGCGACTGTCAACGCGACGACGACTCGTGAACACAGTCGGTTAATATATTCATTCATTGGTCCGTTACACAACACGCTCAATGTTATTATCAACTCAGAGGTCCTACATTTAAAGTTCAAATTTGTCTGCATGGACGGTCATTTTAACGCGTTGAAATCGTTGAACCGTCTATGCAGACAAAATTGAACTTTAAATGTAGGAGCTCTGAGTTGATAATAACATTGAGCATGTTTTGGACGGTCATTTCAACGGGTTGAAATGACCGTCCATGCAGACAAAATTGAACTTTAAATCTAGGAGCTCTGAGTTGATAATAACATTGAGCGTGTTGTGTTGATGCTCCGTCATAGACGTAGACCGGCCGCGCGGCTTGACTACAGTCGAAACGCGAACGATGCACTTATTAGAAACTTTCTTATTTCGTGTTTAACCAAATTACGTACTATAGTTTCAAAATTTGATTAAATGTTTGTTACATACGAGTATTTTATTATTGTGAATAGTGTAAATTATATGTAAATAGTTTAAAAAACTTTCAAAACTTTATGGTTGATTTTAATAAGTAGATAGGGTGATATACCTAAGTGAACTTTTTAGTGTAGGAAACAGTAAAATGGCAGGACGAAATTTAAGTGAATTATGGCATCACTTTGAAAAGGACATATCTAGTGGAAAGGCGATTTGCAATCTATGCTAAATATATGTATGAAAAATTGGCGTATAAATCTACTGCGGCAAATTTGAAAAGCCATCTAAAACGGAAGCAAATATCTATTTTTACGTCATTGCCGTCGTAAATATTGTACATAAAACACATTAAAAAAAACAATGATTGTTAATAGAATCAGTTGATCTTCTTAATACGCCTAAATAGGGAAAATAATCGACTATTATAAATTCTATTTAGCCAGTCCTTAGCCTGGAAAAAGTATGTAGGGAAGGCCAAACTTTTCAATAATATGCTTGTGATACGTAACATATAAAACTACGATACAAATTTCATTTAACTTGAATACTCATTCATTACTACTACTAATGCGTCTAGTCTAGTTGAATAGTCGTACGTAACGGATCGAGTCGACTAATCGTCCATAAAGAAAACGCCGTCGGTATAAATCAACTAGTCGATGAATTTAACTAGTCAATCGACTAGTCCACGAAAGAAAATGGACGGTCTAGTTTCGTCTACGTTAAATGCGTCGACGACCCATCTCTACCGGAGGGCTACCGATCTTTTTGACTCAAGGATCGAATGTGCCAAGTTTCATACTCGTGTCAAAAAATGTAATGTGACAATTATGGTTGAGTCGAATAAAAGCAGTGATCGATTGCTAAATTCATACAACTCAGTAGCAGAATGTTGTATGTGCGAGTGAAAATGAAGTGCGCAATTTGCTTCAGTAACCTTTTACATATTTTCATTGCTCTCATTTTAACATCATCATCACTATCCCCTAATGGTCGCTTGCCATTTAATATTTTATTTACGTCTTTGCAATAATGATGCAAGAAAAATCGAATAAAATAAATACATAATTATAATTTTCTATTGTGCTCATAGCACTCAATATCATTGATATCATTAATATCAATTAATATTATTCAAAGGGTTTTTAGGTACCAACATTTTCAAATGATTTATTAGAAGCGAGCATTAAACTAACTACTTACCTATTGTTGTATCAAATACCTAAACAATATATAATTTATCGTACAAAAATTATGTCAATCTAAATTTGTAACAAACCCAACGAACACCCACCGCCGCGCTGCACTGCTCCGTACGCACACATACACGAAACCGGTTGAATCCGCCACACGCATCTCAGCCCTCCCGCCTGCAGCGACGACCTGCCTATATAAGGCCCCTCAGCGGCCCCGTAAGTTCAGTGTTTGCTCGGCCGTCCTAGCTTCCGCGTCACACGTGGAACGTCCGGAGCGACCAGCAACTAATAGATAGGAGTGGATTCCGTTGGTGCATCGTTTACCGAACACCCGTGGAACCACTGTTTATTAATATATTTAGTATTTCTGAGTACGTTAAGTTCAATACTGACTGTTGTGAAGTAAATAAAACAAGTTATCTGTCTACATTCGTCGTATTATCTCCCTCGCCTCCTTACACTGGCGACCAACGTGCCGGCATCTACGGAGCCCACGTACCTTGTGACGCGAGCGGGAAGAAAGACAACGATCACAAAAAAGAAGATGGCTAGTTTTAGTGATACTCAGTTCAAACAATTGATTGAGGCTATTGGCTCTGGAACGAGAAGAGGACTAACAGGATGCACTAGCTATTACAACGGCGAAAGAGATTCAGAAAGATTGGAGGCGTTCCTTGCAGCTGTTGATATCTACATACGACTGGGTGCGTTCTTATATGTCGTCCGACGACGGATGATCGCTCCAAGCAGAGCGACGCTCTTCGTCCGCCTTTTAAGAACGGCTCTGTATCATATCTGTATCAAGAACACTACTTAAAATGTTTCACTGACTCAGAAGAAATGTATTTACAATTATGTACTTTTCCAGAATACATAACTAAAACAAACATACATAATATAACAATAATAATAATAAAATTTTGTAAACAGAAGTCTACGTAAACAAAAAGTAACTTAAAACAAAGAAAAATCAAGTCCCAACTGTCAAATGAAACGTCAGGGCGATATTTATCCACCGATTTCGGGGGGCGACCGGTGCGTCGTCGAGCGATATATAAGAACGCTCCGGATGATCATCGGACGATCGCCCCGGGCATATAAAAACGCTCGGGGCGTCGTCGGACGTCGTCGGACGACAAATAAGAACGCACCACGAAATCGGTGGATAAATATCGCCCTGACGTTTCATTTGACAGTTGGGACTTGATTTTTCTTTGTTTTAAGTTACTTTTTGTTTACGTAGACTTCTGTTTACAAAATTTTATTATTATTATTGTTATATTATAAATTTTTTTTTGTTATGTATTCTGGAAAAGTACATAATTGTAAATACATTTCTTCTGAGTCAGTGAAACATTTTAAGTAGTGTTCTTGATACAGATATGATACAGAGCCGTTCTTAAAAGGCGGACGAAGAGCGTCGCTCTGCTTGGGTGCGTTCTTATATGTCGTCCGACGACGGATGATCGCTCCAAGCAGAGCGACGCTCTTCGTCCGCCTTTTAAGAACGGCTCTGTATCATATCTGTATCAAGAACACTACTTAAAATGTTTCACTGACTCAGAAGAAATGTATTTACAATTATGTACTTTTCCAGTATACATAACTAAAACAAACATACATAATATAACAATAATAATAATAAAATTTTGTAAACAGAAGTTTACGTAAACAAAAAGTAACTTAAAACAAAGAAAAATCAAGTCCCAACTGTCAAATGAAACGTCAGGGCGATATTTATCCACCGATTTCGTGGGGCGACCGGTGCGTCGTCGAGCGATATATAAGAACGCTCCGGATGATCATCGGACGATCGCCCCGGGCATATAAAAACGCTCGGGGCGTCGTCGGACGTCGTCGGACGACAAATAAGAACGCACCCCTTGGAGCGATCATCCGTCGTCGGACGACATATAAGAACGCACCCCTGTGAATCAATTAAAATGGATTGAACGCTACCAAAAGATATCTTTAGGATCTCAGCTATATGTTTTATAGTCATTCTTCTGTCTTCCAAAACCAGATTCTCAACCTTTTTGACATTTTCTTCTGTAACGGAGGTTGAAGGCCGCCCAGAACGCGGGTCATCTTTACAGCTTGATCTACCTCTTTTAAATTCAGCCACCCAGTACGCAACCGTAGAATAGGGTACAGCATCACCCCCTAATGTCTGCTGAATGTCCAAAAAAATTTCCTTCGTAGACATTTTTTTCAAACTGAGATATTTTATCACCGCACGTAACTCACTTTTATCCATAATTTTGACTTTTTAGCAACTCGTTGCACAAAAAAATTTATTACATGCGAACGAACTGACAAAAATAAGTGACAGTCTGCATAAATATAGTGTGATAGACACTCTTTAATTTGAATATCGAACTTGATCCAAAAAGGTACTAAGAACTTTTTGATTCACCCTCGTATGATAAGTTTTTGACCACCAAAATGTCTAGTAACCATAATATCGCGGTACGTCTTCTCAACCAATGCCTTTTCTTGATTCCCGTTCTTTTTTTAATGTCTCCAGAGTAGCGATCTGACATTATACGCTGTTAATTTTGTAGATTAAATAAAAATAGACTTATTTTAACACAAGTGAAAATTATTCCAAATTGTAATAGAAATTTCCCGCCATTTTGTAAAAATCCACAATTAGGGATACTCGATATATATCGATGCATCGAAACTACTCGACGATACCGTTCGATACATCGGAACGATCCGATTTTAATCACAGACAACCCCGTTTTTAGGAATATTATAGTGAAAACACAAGTTTTCTGTAACAAACGGACTTATTTAATGTTATTGTTATAAAAAGGTCATTTAGGCGTTTACAAATATAATGTAACAAAACAATCAATCGCGGTAGCGCACTGGAATTGCTACAGTTCGCCGCGAGTGGCAACGCCGTGAGTTGTCTTGCGAGATGGCGCTGTTTATTTCAGAGGATTCGTGTGGAATGCGGACGGTGGTGTTGTAGGCCCGTTTATATAAGCTGGCGTTACACCGTTCTCTAATCAGGCCTGCCACATCCGCCATACATAGCACAATAATCAGAGGCTGGCCGTTACACACAAATATATTTATTTAACTTCTTTCATTCTACCAACGTCAGAGACGTCAGAGTAATGCGTGAGAAAGGGATCTTAAAATAATTTCTGACAGCATCAATCAGTCAAATCATGTGGTCTGTGATTTTTAACATTGTTAGTTTTTAACTTTACACAGTCATATGGGCATTCCAAATAATGTGTTGTTCAAAAATCACACAAAATGATGATTCGTGACTATGCTATGTTCCATATAAAAATGTTCAAACTGTTTTGCATTTCTTCGGCCTAGTTTTTCAATCATGAGATAGTTAATATTTCTTAGAATAACTACTAACTAATGTTGGTTGTTTAAAAGAAAAGTTCAAATGATTTATGAATATATTCAGATATTTAAAAGTCCGTTTCTTATCTAGGATAGGAGGGTAAAGAGCAGATGGCTCTCAAAGTTATTACCATCGTTGAATATCCACCACGCTAGAACTCTCTTGGATGTGTTTCCAGCCTTTGAGAACAGAGAGAGAATATGCTTTCTTCTAGAAGGTTCCTAATTCGGATAGATTCAGTAATACTTCACGTGGCAGCTGGCTCGACATTATTGTAGTGCGGGGCAGAAAACGTTGTTCGAATCACACGGTTGGGAACTTCTAGACGCTGGTTGTGATGAAATTCTGTCATCATCATGTTTCTTGGGTGTATGGTTCTTGGTCACTTTTTGCTAGCAGAATGTATAGATCTTAATTATTTCATGATTTAAATTTGTAAATGACCTTAGCTGTATCTACGATTATGTACGAGCTTTGTAGACATCTAAATTGATTTAATCATTTTGACTTTGAAGTGAGGAAAGAGGTGTTTGTCGGGGAGCATAATATTTGTGTTTCAGTCAAATAGAAAAAACCTGCCTCAGAAGTCTACCGATGGTAATGGGTGTAGTTCAGGTTAGAACATTCATGCACGCGCATTACAAAAGTCCACGGTAATCTGATGACAGAAAAGGCTTAGTGATAAATTAAGAACATGTTGCATCATTCACGGTTACATAATATTTTATCCTCTCCGGTAGTAGGAGTAAAAAAAACAAGTATATCCAAAATGTATTCGATATGTGATAGCGATGCATCGAAAAAAATTGGTTCTTAATTTCGATGCAGCACATCGATTCAAAACATAAATAAATCTTACATATGGACATATCTACTACAGGTGCACAAGTTTTTTTTTTAATGATTATGATTGTGGTCTGAACATAGCTATAGATTGCACAGCAATTTGCGAAATTTGTTAACAGTCTGACGTTCCTTCATTAGTTTTCAAGATCGCGTCTAATGACATCGGGATTGTTCGGTTGTTTCCGACGCCTGTACGTTTAGACCATCCAATCCAAATTCATAAATAATCATGTGAAATAATGACAATTGACAGCATGTAAAAGGGATGTTAAAAAATAATCGATTATTATTTTCCTATAATCGAATTTCATTATCAATTTTTAATTAATCGTTTTTTTAGTTAATCGATTATATAGATAACGTGTTTACATTTTTACGATTTTCAGAAACAGCTTGTATCTATGCGACGGATGAAACAAAAACTTGAACATTATTTATATTAATATTTTAGTTTTTGAGACCAAACGTAGTCTATCAGGATTTTTAATGATCCCTTTAAGTATTATATAGTACATCATCGATTTATAATGGTATAATTCTGAACTCCGATAAAAGCAATAAAATGCATTAGCAATCGCGGCTAGGCATTAATGATAATGAGAGTTCTAAATATTTTTAGGATACACAATAGACAGCACAATAAGTCCCAAAGTACATAATGAATTTTTTTTTTTGGTAAACAATCCCTTGTACACATTAAAGATTGTATGTCAATGCAGCGTTTAGAATCTTTGTTCTTACGACAAGTGCAAACGCGATATATGCAAATTGTATTATATAAGTGTAGAAATATTATGATTATTATATATAAATCAATTATTTACATGGACCGAATTATAATTTGATATATTTAAGTAGTATATATTTATGTACCTTAGACTTGCTTGTAAAAAAAATGACAAAAGGGCTAATACTACTTTTTATATCTTTATTTTATTTCAATAATAGTCAAATATAAAATAGGATTGGGCATTTGGGACAGTAATAATTATTTTATTATTGTCCCAAAACTTGAAGATTAACGAAAGATTTGTATTTTAGTTCAGTTTTTGATTCAAGACTAATCGTTTAGTTTATAATTATCATTCTGAGTATTTTATTTTAAAACTAGTCAAATGTAAAATAGGACTGGACACTTATGGCATTTTTTTTATTTGATTTGTATTTTAGTTTTTGAGACAATAAGTTTGTTATTTTGTTGGGATTTCATTGGTTTCCATTTTTACTATACTAAATAAAACGTTTTATGGTACTAAATTTGTATGAATACATATTATTCTTGTACTAGCAACACTAACTACCTGCCCTTGAAACATGACCTTGACTTTAACGTCTTGTCGTTGTCGCTTTCGTCGAGAGTGGAGTGGAGTAGCCACTTCTCGTCAATTAAAATTAATTTGTCGCCAGGTATTCGTGCTAACTTTGTCGAGGGTAAACCCCTAAGTATAATAAGTGACCAAAGGTTTAAAATATTTTGTGAAAACTGTGCCATCACACCGGCGGCACAACAGAAACAGGTACTAAGCTATTGAATAGGTAAGCGCGCGAACCAATTCTTAGTGTAGGTACTAATACTGGTTCTGAACCCCATCGGATTGTCTGGTGAGTTGCACAATCATATTTGTTGTATACCTTTTCCCTAACTTGTAAATCATACAGTCCATTACACTTATCGCCCTTGCATGAGAAATTTTGTATTTTTTTTTATTTTGCCAGATATATCTGAAATGAATTAGGAAATTAAAACATTTTAATTTCCTAATTCATTACCTTGGAATTTTAATAGAACATTGCCTTTAATTTTTGATTTTTGATTTTGTCATTATTTATTCATATAATTTTAATTGATTTTTTATGTGATAAATTGTTAATATGAACTTCTTAGGTTTATTATTGGAATATAAAAAGCACGTATTTTTAAATAATACAAAAAAACGATTTTTTTCGTAGACATCAATTATTTATTTTTATTATAATCGATTGTTACAAAATATATTAATTTTGAGATAAAAAAAATGTATTTAATCGATTCTTTTATATTAGGCTCACATCCCTATCAGTAATGCAAACAAATCAAACAGTTATCTGATATACATACAAAGTCATTGCCCCAACGTATTATATATTTTGTAGCATGCTTAGGGTCTTAAATCTAGGGATTTCCTTAGATATTAGATAAGGTTGTGTTATTAGCAGAGCAGAAATTAATTTCTAGATTTACGTGCATATACGAAATTGCATTAACTAAAATAAGACAAAGGCCGAAACCACCTGTAAAACATAACTTCCGCTGTCAATCATAGTACAACTTGTTAGTGAAATCCATGGAAGTAATATGTACTACGTACCTACAACTACTTCCATGGTGAAATCACCTTACATTTTTTGACACAAATAAGAAACTTGGCGTATTCGATGCTTGGTCAAAACAAGCCAATTATCTCTGGCGGCGGAGGGGGGGATTTAATGCGACGCTCGGCCCGGCTTCATATTAAAAATTATAACTGTCCACGTTTAGCTAATATGTCAAGTGTATTATCGTTTTCGTATAAATCGATAACGTAGAATTCATTACTAATACAATAAAAAGCCATTTAATATGCAGTTTCTGGATAATTTAACAATACCTATTTAAAAATGACAAGTACTTTTTCTTATTTCAGGTTATTGTAAATATTAAACTGGTAATTTCTATATAAATAAAAATACGATAACAAAGCCGATTTTATGGAGATTTGAAAAAAAATATAACTTTTATGTACATTTACTAACAATAAATAGTTTAAAAAAAAATCCTAACTGTCGCCCGCTAACATTTTATTTTTACCGGCAACATTCCAAATAGGCCAGTTTTTTACTATATATTTAACTATTGCGTATAATCAGTACATATATATATATATATATATACCATCTAGCCCTTTTTTTAACAATCCATCACCTAACTGGTTGTCTGGAAAAGACTGCTTATAGTGATAAGACCGCCAATATTGTATACCTCATGTTCTGTAAGTTGTTGTAAATATTTGTTCTGTATGCAACAAAGAATATTTATATATATTTGATATAAATATATATATTTATCGTATTTACTATAAAATTTATAATGACAAAATAACCAACCACCAAACATCGAAACTGCTCAATAAGTACTCATCATTGATGATCACTGAGTTGAATTTTTAACACTTTGATGGACAGTATGGTCTCATTGGCTTACCTTAATAAGACACTACTAACTGCCATACAATGCCTATAAATCTAAGTATATTGAATATGAATGAATTTACGATAACTTTAGCCATAGAACAGTCAAATTCCATAATTTTTCTCGTTAACGTGTCGGTGTCCGTTTAATGGATGTTTGGGTAAGGTTTGGTGCGTGAGAAACTTATTAAAATAAAGGTTAGAAATTCCTTACTATCAAGAATTCCATTTGCGAAAACACTTTTTAATAACATTCACAAATTTATAAGGCCCTTAAACCAATTTTAATTCGGAAATAAAGAAAATGTGGTACGCAAGTGAACTGACTAACAACAACTGAAAGGTTGAAACAGGCATAGTTTTGCAAGCGCTCCGCTGCTAGTACGTGTCTTTCACCTCGTAGCATATCTTAACTTGGCGGCGTACATCCTTTAATTTTTTTTTCGCTATTTATTGTTAGTAAATGTACATACATGTTATATTTTTTCAAATTTGCATAAAATTGTCTTTGTTATCGTATTTTTTATTTGGATAAAAAATCACTAGTTTATTATTTACAGTAACCTGAAATAAAAAAAATTACTTATCATTTTTAAATATAGCTAAATTATTAAGAAACTTCAATGGCTTTTTATTATATTAAAAATGGATTCTACGTTATCGATTTATACGAAAACGATACCAAACTTGTCATATTAGCTAAACCTGGACAGTTACAATTTTTAGAATGAAGCCGGGCGGAGCGGCGCTTTAAATCCCTCCCTCAGCCGCCAGAGGGGCGGAGGGTACCGGAGGGTAGAGAAGAGCGTTGAATGAACGAACTAGTTAATTCGACCGTCGACGTACAATAGACGAACGGACAGTTCATCGACGATGAACGGACTAGTAGAATCTGTAGACGGCAGGACGGCTAAATTGTAGTCTATACAAAGTTCATAGCGACTGTCAACGCGACGACGACTCGTGAACACAGTCGGTTAATATATTC
This sequence comes from Plagodis dolabraria, assembly GCA_963854805.1. NCBI lineage: Eukaryota > Metazoa > Arthropoda > Insecta > Lepidoptera > Geometridae > Plagodis > Plagodis dolabraria. The sequence continues at coordinate 15,735,020 of OY978447.1, read as the reverse complement.
ATTCATTGGTCCGTTACACAACACGCTCAATGTTATTATCAACTCAGAGGTCCTACATTTAAAGTTCAAATTTGTCTGCATGGACGGTCATTTTAACGCGTTGAAATCGTTGAACCGTCTATGCAGACAAAATTGAACTTTAAATGTAGGAGCTCTGAGTTGATAATAACATTGAGCATGTTTTGGACGGTCATTTCAACGGGTTGAAATGACCGTCCATGCAGACAAAATTGAACTTTAAATCTAGGAGCTCTGAGTTGATAATAACATTGAGCGTGTTGTGTTGATGCTCCGTCATAGACGTAGACCGGCCGCGCGGCTTGACTACAGTCGAAACGCGAACGATGCACTTATTAGAAACTTTCTTATTTCGTGTTTAACCAAATTACGTACTATAGTTTCAAAATTTGATTAAATGTTTGTTACATACGAGTATTTTATTATTGTGAATAGTGTAAATTATATGTAAATAGTTTAAAAAACTTTCAAAACTTTATGGTTGATTTTAATAAGTAGATAGGGTGATATACCTAAGTGAACTTTTTAGTGTAGGAAACAGTAAAATGGCAGGACGAAATTTAAGTGAATTATGGCATCACTTTGAAAAGGACATATCTAGTGGAAAGGCGATTTGCAATCTATGCTAAATATATGTATGAAAAATTGGCGTATAAATCTACTGCGGCAAATTTGAAAAGCCATCTAAAACGGAAGCAAATATCTATTTTTACGTCATTGCCGTCGTAAATATTGTACATAAAACACATTAAAAAAAACAATGATTGTTAATAGAATCAGTTGATCTTCTTAATACGCCTAAATAGGGAAAATAATCGACTATTATAAATTCTATTTAGCCAGTCCTTAGCCTGGAAAAAGTATGTAGGGAAGGCCAAACTTTTCAATAATATGCTTGTGATACGTAACATATAAAACTACGATACAAATTTCATTTAACTTGAATACTCATTCATTACTACTACTAATGCGTCTAGTCTAGTTGAATAGTCGTACGTAACGGATCGAGTCGACTAATCGTCCATAAAGAAAACGCCGTCGGTATAAATCAACTAGTCGATGAATTTAACTAGTCAATCGACTAGTCCACGAAAGAAAATGGACGGTCTAGTTTCGTCTACGTTAAATGCGTCGACGACCCATCTCTACCGGAGGGCTACCGATCTTTTTGACTCAAGGATCGAATGTGCCAAGTTTCATACTCGTGTCAAAAAATGTAATGTGACAATTATGGTTGAGTCGAATAAAAGCAGTGATCGATTGCTAAATTCATACAACTCAGTAGCAGAATGTTGTATGTGCGAGTGAAAATGAAGTGCGCAATTTGCTTCAGTAACCTTTTACATATTTTCATTGCTCTCATTTTAACATCATCATCACTATCCCCTAATGGTCGCTTGCCATTTAATATTTTATTTACGTCTTTGCAATAATGATGCAAGAAAAATCGAATAAAATAAATACATAATTATAATTTTCTATTGTGCTCATAGCACTCAATATCATTGATATCATTAATATCAATTAATATTATTCAAAGGGTTTTTAGGTACCAACATTTTCAAATGATTTATTAGAAGCGAGCATTAAACTAACTACTTACCTATTGTTGTATCAAATACCTAAACAATATATAATTTATCGTACAAAAATTATGTCAATCTAAATTTGTAACAAACCCAACGAACACCCACCGCCGCGCTGCACTGCTCCGTACGCACACATACACGAAACCGGTTGAATCCGCCACACGCATCTCAGCCCTCCCGCCTGCAGCGACGACCTGCCTATATAAGGCCCCTCAGCGGCCCCGTAAGTTCAGTGTTTGCTCGGCCGTCCTAGCTTCCGCGTCACACGTGGAACGTCCGGAGCGACCAGCAACTAATAGATAGGAGTGGATTCCGTTGGTGCATCGTTTACCGAACACCCGTGGAACCACTGTTTATTAATATATTTAGTATTTCTGAGTACGTTAAGTTCAATACTGACTGTTGTGAAGTAAATAAAACAAGTTATCTGTCTACATTCGTCGTATTATCTCCCTCGCCTCCTTACACTGGCGACCAACGTGCCGGCATCTACGGAGCCCACGTACCTTGTGACGCGAGCGGGAAGAAAGACAACGATCACAAAAAAGAAGATGGCTAGTTTTAGTGATACTCAGTTCAAACAATTGATTGAGGCTATTGGCTCTGGAACGAGAAGAGGACTAACAGGATGCACTAGCTATTACAACGGCGAAAGAGATTCAGAAAGATTGGAGGCGTTCCTTGCAGCTGTTGATATCTACATACGACTGGGTGCGTTCTTATATGTCGTCCGACGACGGATGATCGCTCCAAGCAGAGCGACGCTCTTCGTCCGCCTTTTAAGAACGGCTCTGTATCATATCTGTATCAAGAACACTACTTAAAATGTTTCACTGACTCAGAAGAAATGTATTTACAATTATGTACTTTTCCAGAATACATAACTAAAACAAACATACATAATATAACAATAATAATAATAAAATTTTGTAAACAGAAGTCTACGTAAACAAAAAGTAACTTAAAACAAAGAAAAATCAAGTCCCAACTGTCAAATGAAACGTCAGGGCGATATTTATCCACCGATTTCGGGGGGCGACCGGTGCGTCGTCGAGCGATATATAAGAACGCTCCGGATGATCATCGGACGATCGCCCCGGGCATATAAAAACGCTCGGGGCGTCGTCGGACGTCGTCGGACGACAAATAAGAACGCACCACGAAATCGGTGGATAAATATCGCCCTGACGTTTCATTTGACAGTTGGGACTTGATTTTTCTTTGTTTTAAGTTACTTTTTGTTTACGTAGACTTCTGTTTACAAAATTTTATTATTATTATTGTTATATTATAAATTTTTTTTTGTTATGTATTCTGGAAAAGTACATAATTGTAAATACATTTCTTCTGAGTCAGTGAAACATTTTAAGTAGTGTTCTTGATACAGATATGATACAGAGCCGTTCTTAAAAGGCGGACGAAGAGCGTCGCTCTGCTTGGGTGCGTTCTTATATGTCGTCCGACGACGGATGATCGCTCCAAGCAGAGCGACGCTCTTCGTCCGCCTTTTAAGAACGGCTCTGTATCATATCTGTATCAAGAACACTACTTAAAATGTTTCACTGACTCAGAAGAAATGTATTTACAATTATGTACTTTTCCAGTATACATAACTAAAACAAACATACATAATATAACAATAATAATAATAAAATTTTGTAAACAGAAGTTTACGTAAACAAAAAGTAACTTAAAACAAAGAAAAATCAAGTCCCAACTGTCAAATGAAACGTCAGGGCGATATTTATCCACCGATTTCGTGGGGCGACCGGTGCGTCGTCGAGCGATATATAAGAACGCTCCGGATGATCATCGGACGATCGCCCCGGGCATATAAAAACGCTCGGGGCGTCGTCGGACGTCGTCGGACGACAAATAAGAACGCACCCCTTGGAGCGATCATCCGTCGTCGGACGACATATAAGAACGCACCCCTGTGAATCAATTAAAATGGATTGAACGCTACCAAAAGATATCTTTAGGATCTCAGCTATATGTTTTATAGTCATTCTTCTGTCTTCCAAAACCAGATTCTCAACCTTTTTGACATTTTCTTCTGTAACGGAGGTTGAAGGCCGCCCAGAACGCGGGTCATCTTTACAGCTTGATCTACCTCTTTTAAATTCAGCCACCCAGTACGCAACCGTAGAATAGGGTACAGCATCACCCCCTAATGTCTGCTGAATGTCCAAAAAAATTTCCTTCGTAGACATTTTTTTCAAACTGAGATATTTTATCACCGCACGTAACTCACTTTTATCCATAATTTTGACTTTTTAGCAACTCGTTGCACAAAAAAATTTATTACATGCGAACGAACTGACAAAAATAAGTGACAGTCTGCATAAATATAGTGTGATAGACACTCTTTAATTTGAATATCGAACTTGATCCAAAAAGGTACTAAGAACTTTTTGATTCACCCTCGTATGATAAGTTTTTGACCACCAAAATGTCTAGTAACCATAATATCGCGGTACGTCTTCTCAACCAATGCCTTTTCTTGATTCCCGTTCTTTTTTTAATGTCTCCAGAGTAGCGATCTGACATTATACGCTGTTAATTTTGTAGATTAAATAAAAATAGACTTATTTTAACACAAGTGAAAATTATTCCAAATTGTAATAGAAATTTCCCGCCATTTTGTAAAAATCCACAATTAGGGATACTCGATATATATCGATGCATCGAAACTACTCGACGATACCGTTCGATACATCGGAACGATCCGATTTTAATCACAGACAACCCCGTTTTTAGGAATATTATAGTGAAAACACAAGTTTTCTGTAACAAACGGACTTATTTAATGTTATTGTTATAAAAAGGTCATTTAGGCGTTTACAAATATAATGTAACAAAACAATCAATCGCGGTAGCGCACTGGAATTGCTACAGTTCGCCGCGAGTGGCAACGCCGTGAGTTGTCTTGCGAGATGGCGCTGTTTATTTCAGAGGATTCGTGTGGAATGCGGACGGTGGTGTTGTAGGCCCGTTTATATAAGCTGGCGTTACACCGTTCTCTAATCAGGCCTGCCACATCCGCCATACATAGCACAATAATCAGAGGCTGGCCGTTACACACAAATATATTTATTTAACTTCTTTCATTCTACCAACGTCAGAGACGTCAGAGTAATGCGTGAGAAAGGGATCTTAAAATAATTTCTGACAGCATCAATCAGTCAAATCATGTGGTCTGTGATTTTTAACATTGTTAGTTTTTAACTTTACACAGTCATATGGGCATTCCAAATAATGTGTTGTTCAAAAATCACACAAAATGATGATTCGTGACTATGCTATGTTCCATATAAAAATGTTCAAACTGTTTTGCATTTCTTCGGCCTAGTTTTTCAATCATGAGATAGTTAATATTTCTTAGAATAACTACTAACTAATGTTGGTTGTTTAAAAGAAAAGTTCAAATGATTTATGAATATATTCAGATATTTAAAAGTCCGTTTCTTATCTAGGATAGGAGGGTAAAGAGCAGATGGCTCTCAAAGTTATTACCATCGTTGAATATCCACCACGCTAGAACTCTCTTGGATGTGTTTCCAGCCTTTGAGAACAGAGAGAGAATATGCTTTCTTCTAGAAGGTTCCTAATTCGGATAGATTCAGTAATACTTCACGTGGCAGCTGGCTCGACATTATTGTAGTGCGGGGCAGAAAACGTTGTTCGAATCACACGGTTGGGAACTTCTAGACGCTGGTTGTGATGAAATTCTGTCATCATCATGTTTCTTGGGTGTATGGTTCTTGGTCACTTTTTGCTAGCAGAATGTATAGATCTTAATTATTTCATGATTTAAATTTGTAAATGACCTTAGCTGTATCTACGATTATGTACGAGCTTTGTAGACATCTAAATTGATTTAATCATTTTGACTTTGAAGTGAGGAAAGAGGTGTTTGTCGGGGAGCATAATATTTGTGTTTCAGTCAAATAGAAAAAACCTGCCTCAGAAGTCTACCGATGGTAATGGGTGTAGTTCAGGTTAGAACATTCATGCACGCGCATTACAAAAGTCCACGGTAATCTGATGACAGAAAAGGCTTAGTGATAAATTAAGAACATGTTGCATCATTCACGGTTACATAATATTTTATCCTCTCCGGTAGTAGGAGTAAAAAAAACAAGTATATCCAAAATGTATTCGATATGTGATAGCGATGCATCGAAAAAAATTGGTTCTTAATTTCGATGCAGCACATCGATTCAAAACATAAATAAATCTTACATATGGACATATCTACTACAGGTGCACAAGTTTTTTTTTTAATGATTATGATTGTGGTCTGAACATAGCTATAGATTGCACAGCAATTTGCGAAATTTGTTAACAGTCTGACGTTCCTTCATTAGTTTTCAAGATCGCGTCTAATGACATCGGGATTGTTCGGTTGTTTCCGACGCCTGTACGTTTAGACCATCCAATCCAAATTCATAAATAATCATGTGAAATAATGACAATTGACAGCATGTAAAAGGGATGTTAAAAAATAATCGATTATTATTTTCCTATAATCGAATTTCATTATCAATTTTTAATTAATCGTTTTTTTAGTTAATCGATTATATAGATAACGTGTTTACATTTTTACGATTTTCAGAAACAGCTTGTATCTATGCGACGGATGAAACAAAAACTTGAACATTATTTATATTAATATTTTAGTTTTTGAGACCAAACGTAGTCTATCAGGATTTTTAATGATCCCTTTAAGTATTATATAGTACATCATCGATTTATAATGGTATAATTCTGAACTCCGATAAAAGCAATAAAATGCATTAGCAATCGCGGCTAGGCATTAATGATAATGAGAGTTCTAAATATTTTTAGGATACACAATAGACAGCACAATAAGTCCCAAAGTACATAATGAATATTTTTTTTTGGTAAACAATCCCTTGTACACATTAAAGATTGTATGTCAATGCAGCGTTTAGAATCTTTGTTCTTACGACAAGTGCAAACGCGATATATGCAAATTGTATTATATAAGTGTAGAAATATTATGATTATTATATATAAATCAATTATTTACATGGACCGAATTATAATTTGATATATTTAAGTAGTATATATTTATGTACCTTAGACTTGCTTGTAAAAAAAATGACAAAAGGGCTAATACTACTTTTTATATCTTTATTTTATTTCAATAATAGTCAAATATAAAATAGGATTGGGCATTTGGGACAGTAATAATTATTTTATTATTGTCCCAAAACTTGAAGATTAACGAAAGATTTGTATTTTAGTTCAGTTTTTGATTCAAGACTAATCGTTTAGTTTATAATTATCATTCTGAGTATTTTATTTTAAAACTAGTCAAATGTAAAATAGGACTGGACACTTATGGCATTTTTTTTATTTGATTTGTATTTTAGTTTTTGAGACAATAAGTTTGTTATTTTGTTGGGATTTCATTGGTTTCCATTTTTACTATACTAAATAAAACGTTTTATGGTACTAAATTTGTATGAATACATATTATTCTTGTACTAGCAACACTAACTACCTGCCCTTGAAACATGACCTTGACTTTAACGTCTTGTCGTTGTCGCTTTCGTCGAGAGTGGAGTGGAGTAGCCACTTCTCGTCAATTAAAATTAATTTGTCGCCAGGTATTCGTGCTAACTTTGTCGAGGGTAAACCCCTAAGTATAATAAGTGACCAAAGGTTTAAAATATTTTGTGAAAACTGTGCCATCACACCGGCGGCACAACAGAAACAGGTACTAAGCTATTGAATAGGTAAGCGCGCGAACCAATTCTTAGTGTAGGTACTAATACTGGTTCTGAACCCCATCGGATTGTCTGGTGAGTTGCACAATCATATTTGTTGTATACCTTTTCCCTAACTTGTAAATCATACAGTCCATTACACTTATCGCCCTTGCATGAGAAATTTTGTATTTTTTTTTATTTTGCCAGATATATCTGAAATGAATTAGGAAATTAAAACATTTTAATTTCCTAATTCATTACCTTGGAATTTTAATAGAACATTGCCTTTAATTTTTGATTTTTGATTTTGTCATTATTTATTCATATAATTTTAATTGATTTTTTATGTGATAAATTGTTAATATGAACTTCTTAGGTTTATTATTGGAATATAAAAAGCACGTATTTTTAAATAATACAAAAAAACGATTTTTTTCGTAGACATCAATTATTTATTTTTATTATAATCGATTGTTACAAAATATATTAATTTTGAGATAAAAAAAATGTATTTAATCGATTCTTTTATATTAGGCTCACATCCCTATCAGTAATGCAAACAAATCAAACAGTTATCTGATATACATACAAAGTCATTGCCCCAACGTATTATATATTTTGTAGCATGCTTAGGGTCTTAAATCTAGGGATTTCCTTAGATATTAGATAAGGTTGTGTTATTAGCAGAGCAGAAATTAATTTCTAGATTTACGTGCATATACGAAATTGCATTAACTAAAATAAGACAAAGGCCGAAACCACCTGTAAAACATAACTTCCGCTGTCAATCATAGTACAACTTGTTAGTGAAATCCATGGAAGTAATATGTACTACGTACCTACAACTACTTCCATGGTGAAATCACCTTACATTTTTTGACACAAATAAGAAACTTGGCGTATTCGATGCTTGGTCAAAACAAGCCAATTATCTCTGGCGGCGGAGGGGGGGATTTAATGCGACGCTCGGCCCGGCTTCATATTAAAAATTATAACTGTCCACGTTTAGCTAATATGTCAAGTGTATTATCGTTTTCGTATAAATCGATAACGTAGAATTCATTACTAATACAATAAAAAGCCATTTAATATGCAGTTTCTGGATAATTTAACAATACCTATTTAAAAATGACAAGTACTTTTTCTTATTTCAGGTTATTGTAAATATTAAACTGGTAATTTCTATATAAATAAAAATACGATAACAAAGCCGATTTTATGGAGATTTGAAAAAAAATATAACTTTTATGTACATTTACTAACAATAAATAGTTTAAAAAAAAATCCTAACTGTCGCCCGCTAACATTTTATTTTTACCGGCAACATTCCAAATAGGCCAGTTTTTTACTATATATTTAACTATTGCGTATAATCAGTACATATATATATATATATATATACCATCTAGCCCTTTTTTAACAATCCATCACCTAACTGGTTGTCTGGAAAAGACTGCTTATAGTGATAAGACCGCCAATATTGTATACCTCATGTTCTGTAAGTTGTTGTAAATATTTGTTCTGTATGCAACAAAGAATATTTATATATATTTGATATAAATATATATATTTATCGTATTTACTATAAAATTTATAATGACAAAATAACCAACCACCAAACATCGAAACTGCTCAATAAGTACTCATCATTGATGATCACTGAGTTGAATTTTTAACACTTTGATGGACAGTATGGTCTCATTGGCTTACCTTAATAAGACACTACTAACTGCCATACAATGCCTATAAATCTAAGTATATTGAATATGAATGAATTTACGATAACTTTAGCCATAGAACAGTCAAATTCCATAATTTTTCTCGTTAACGTGTCGGTGTCCGTTTAATGGATGTTTGGGTAAGGTTTGGTGCGTGAGAAACTTATTAAAATAAAGGTTAGAAATTCCTTACTATCAAGAATTCCATTTGCGAAAACACTTTTTAATAACATTCACAAATTTATAAGGCCCTTAAACCAATTTTAATTCGGAAATAAAGAAAATGTGGTACGCAAGTGAACTGACTAACAACAACTGAAAGGTTGAAACAGGCATAGTTTTGCAAGCGCTCCGCTGCTAGTACGTGTCTTTCACCTCGTAGCATATCTTAACTTGGCGGCGTACATCCTTTAATTTTTTTTTCGCTATTTATTGTTAGTAAATGTACATACATGTTATATTTTTTCAAATTTGCATAAAATTGTCTTTGTTATCGTATTTTTTATTTGGATAAAAAATCACTAGTTTATTATTTACAGTAACCTGAAATAAAAAAAATTACTTATCATTTTTAAATATAGCTAAATTATTAAGAAACTTCAATGGCTTTTTATTATATTAAAAATGGATTCTACGTTATCGATTTATACGAAAACGATACCAAACTTGTCATATTAGCTAAACCTGGACAGTTACAATTTTTAGAATGAAGCCGGGCGGAGCGGCGCTTTAAATCCCTCCCTCAGCCGCCAGAGGGGCGGAGGGTACCGGAGGGTAGAGAAGAGCGTTGAATGAACGAACTAGTTAATTCGACCGTCGACGTACAATAGACGAACGGACAGTTCATCGACGATGAACGGACTAGTAGAATCTGTAGACGGCAGGACGGCTAAATTGTAGTCTATACAAAGTTCATAGCGACTGTCAACGCGACGACGACTCGTGAACACAGTCGGTTAATATATTCATTCATTGGTCCGTTACACAACACGCTCAATGTTATTATCAAATCAGAGGTCCTACATTTAAAGTTCAAATTTGTCTGCATGGACGGTCATTTTAACGCGTTGAAATCGTTGAACCGTCTATGCAGACAAAATTGAACTTTAAATGTAGGAGCTCTGAGTTGATAATAACATTGAGCATGTTTTGGACGGTCATTTCAACGGGTTGAAATGACCGTCCATGCAGACAAAATTGAACTTTAAATCTAGGAGCTCTGAGTTGATAATAACATTGAGCGTGTTGTGTTGATGCTCCGTCATAGACGTAGACCGGCCGCGCGGCTTGACTACAGTCGAAACGCGAACGATGCACTTATTAGAAACTTTCTTATTTCGTGTTTAACCAAATTACGTACTATAGTTTCAAAATTTGATTAAATGTTTGTTACATACGAGTATTTTATTATTGTGAATAGTGTAAATTATATGTAAATAGTTTAAAAAACTTTCAAAACTTTATGGTTGATTTTAATAAGTAGATAGGGTGATATACCTAAGTGAACTTTTTAGTGTAGGAAACAGTAAAATGGCAGGACGAAATTTAAGTGAATTATGGCATCACTTTGAAAAGGACATATCTAGTGGAAAGGCGATTTGCAATCTATGCTAAATATATGTATGAAAAATTGGCGTATAAATCTACTGCGGCAAATTTGAAAAGCCATCTAAAACGGAAGCAAATATCTATTTTTACGTCATTGCCGTCGTAAATATTGTACATAAAACACATTAAAAAAAACAATGATTGTTAATAGAATCAGTTGATCTTCTTAATACGCCTAAATAGGGAAAATAATCGACTATTATAAATTCTATTTAGCCAGTCCTTAGCCTGGAAAAAGTATGTAGGGAAGGCCAAACTTTTCAATAATATGCTTGTGATACGTAACATATAAAACTACGATACAAATTTCATTTAACTTGAATACTCATTCATTACTACTACTAATGCGTCTAGTCTAGTTGAATAGTCGTACGTAACGGATCGAGTCGACTAATCGTCCATAAAGAAAACGCCGTCGGTATAAATCAACTAGTCGATGAATTTAACTAGTCAATCGACTAGTCCACGAAAGAAAATGGACGGTCTAGTTTCGTCTACGTTAAATGCGTCGACGACCCATCTCTACCGGAGGGCTACCGATCTTTTTGACTCAAGGATCGAATGTGCCAAGTTTCATACTCGTGTCAAAAAATGTAATGTGACAATTATGGTTGAGTCGAATAAAAGCAGTGATCGATTGCTAAATTCATACAACTCAGTAGCAGAATGTTGTATGTGCGAGTGAAAATGAAGTGCGCAATTTGCTTCAGTAACCTTTTACATATTTTCATTGCTCTCATTTTAACATCATCATCACTATCCCCTAATGGTCGCTTGCCATTTAATATTTTATTTACGTCTTTGCAATAATGATGCAAGAAAAATCGAATAAAATAAATACATAATTATAATTTTCTATTGTGCTCATAGCACTCAATATCATTGATATCATTAATATCAATTAATATTATTCAAAGGGTTTTTAGGTACCAACATTTTCAAATGATTTATTAGAAGCGAGCATTAAACTAACTACTTACCTATTGTTGTATCAAATACCTAAACAATATATAATTTATCGTACAAAAATTATGTCAATCTAAATTTGTAACAAACCCAACGAACACCCACCGCCGCGCTGCACTGCTCCGTACGCACACATACACGAAACCGGTTGAATCCGCCACACGCATCTCAGCCCTCCCGCCTGCAGCGACGACCTGCCTATATAAGGCCCCTCAGCGGCCCCGTAAGTTCAGTGTTTGCTCGGCCGTCCTAGCTTCCGCGTCACACGTGGAACGTCCGGAGCGACCAGCAACTAATAGATAGGAGTGGATTCCGTTGGTGCATCGTTTACCGAACACCCGTGGAACCACTGTTTATTAATATATTTAGTATTTCTGAGTACGTTAAGTTCAATACTGACTGTTGTGAAGTAAATAAAACAAGTTATCTGTCTACATTCGTCGTATTATCTCCCTCGCCTCCTTACACTGGCGACCAACGTGCCGGCATCTACGGAGCCCACGTACCTTGTGACGCGAGCGGGAAGAAAGACAACGATCACAAAAAAGAAGATGGCTAGTTTTAGTGATACTCAGTTCAAACAATTGATTGAGGCTATTGGCTCTGGAACGAGAAGAGGACTAACAGGATGCACTAGCTATTACAACGGCGAAAGAGATTCAGAAAGATTGGAGGCGTTCCTTGCAGCTGTTGATATCTACATACGACTGGAAAAGGTGGCTGACCAAGATTCTTTAGACGGACTACCTCTAATTTTGAAGAACGAAGCAGGAACCTGGTGGCAGGGTATTAGAAACAGTGTAAATACCTGGTCCGAATTCAAAACAAAAATCCGAAACGCTTTCGCGCCTAAAAAGCCAGCATATATCATATATCAAGAGATAATGTGTGAAAAGCAAGCAGCTGGACAACTCACCGAGCGCTTTATAGCAAAGAAAAGGATGCTTTTTTCGGTCTTACCTAAACCTGATCATCCGGAAACCCAGCAGATAGACATGGTTTATGGTCTCTTAAGATTAGAGATTCGCAGTGCGATGCCGCGGTCAACAATAAATACCTTTGATCAGCTACTAGAAGTCGCAAGAGGAGTGGAGAGGGATCTTGAAGAGCGGCAGCTCCCTAAAGTCTCATCATACTCACAAGCTCATGTACGCACGGGGAAAGTTCGTTGTAGCTTCTGCAGACTACCAGGACACACAGCAGACGTTTGTCGTAAAAAGAAGAAGGCAGAAGAAAATCAAATTCAGCTACAACCACAGATGGTACGGCAGACCACGGAAACCACAACTCAGATGCCGTCACCATCTGTACCAAAGTTTTCCTGCTACGGGTGTGGTGCTCCAGGACTTGTTCGCTCTAATTGCCCAACATGCGCTGGAAAACTAAGTAAAGTGAAAACAGAGAATGTGAGTTTCTGTGCAGTTAACGTTCACACCGATTCTAGATCACGCCCTGTCGTATACATTACGATTGATGACATATTGGGAATAGCCCATATTGATACATGTGCTAAAACGAGTGTGGCCTCCTATCAACTATATTGCAGCCTAAAAGCTCGGGGCTATCAATTCTATGAAAAGATCGTAAACGTTACTCTAGCCGATGGCGTACCAAAATCACAGAATGTGTTAACAGTGAAAGTCCCTGTAAAACTATGCGGCTATACAATTCAAACAACATTTGTTGTACTACCTGACTCGAGAGACAATAAAACATTATTGGGGATAGGGTTCATTCAAGATGCCAAGATGGTGTTAAACTTACCTCAATTCAGCTGGTACTGCTTGGAAAAACCTGATGCCGTATTCGAGCTATTTTTGGAGGACTTTGCTTTATTTGAAGAACCATTGGAATTTTCAAAGTTTACTGTGCCTAGTCCGATTACACCTATATCACAAACTCCTGAAATAGAAAGACATCAAGCTGACGCACCGATAACTGAAAATGGCACCCAGATCGCACCCTTTGAGCAAACGGATTCAATGCTACAAGTACCCGAAATAGAACCCGCACTACCTCAAGAGAGTGCCCAGATACCTTACCGACTCATACCAATAGACTTACCTTCCACTCCTCCGAAGCGTGCAAAGACACTTTTCGATGGCTACTCACCTAGAATGGATTTTATAATGGAAGATGCTAGACTGCATGCACAATCTGAAGAAGTCACTCTCTCCCCGCATTCGCAGAATTTATTCTCGCTGAATGAAGGTGATAGTTCTATTGAAATAGACGCCATAGACATTAAATTTGTCGGAAATAACATCACGAGTGAGCAAAAAGAGCAGCTGGAAGTAATACTTGATCAATACCAAGACATTTTTAAACCTAATGGAAAACCTACTACGGAAGCCGAGCACCGCATCGATACTAGCGAACATTCTCCTATATCTATGCCCCCATATCGATTACCTGCCCCGCGCAAAGAAATTCTAAAGAAAGAAATAGACCGAATGCTAAAAGAAAACATTATTTCTCCTTGTACTTCACCATGGGCTGCTCCAGTGGTACTGGTACCGAAACCAGATGGAAAAGTACGTCTCTGCATTGATTATAGGCGCCTGAATGCCATAACAGTTCCAGATACGTACCCGATACCAAGGATCGACGATTTATTGCATGAGGCCAAACCAACCTCTTTCATGACAGTGTTAGACCTCAAAGCAGGCTACTGGCAGGTGAAGATTCGCGAAGAAGACAAAGACAAGACCGCTTTTATTACATGTTTCGGAATTTATCGATTTAATAGAATGCCTTTTGGTCTCCGAAATGCACCAGCTACCTTTCAAAGACTCATCGACAGATTCCGCATAAGTCTTGATGTCAAAATGCTAGCGTATTTAGATGATCTGATTATTTTCTCTTCTTCCTTCGATCAGCACCTGGTACATCTTACTAAAGTCTTCAATCGAATGAGAGAGTACAACCTGACAGTGAATTTGTCCAAGTGTCGATTTTGCTGCGATAACATCAAATATCTCGGGCACTATATTACTCCAGAAGGTTTGAAAACAGATTCAGAACGGGTCTCCGCTATCGCTAATGTACCACCACCTAAAACTCTAAAGCACCTGATTAGCTTCCTGCAAACTTGCTCGTGGTATCGGCGTTTTATAGAAAACTTCTCCAGCGTCGCAGAACCTTTAACTAGGTTGACTAAAAAGAATGCAACCTGGGTTTGGGGTGATGAACAAAACACCGCCTATAATCAGCTAAAACATCGTCTGATAACAGCGCCGGTATTACGACAAGCAGATGAAACACAACCTTATATAATCAAGACAGATGCCAGCGGCTATGCACTTGGAGCTGTTCTAGTCCAGGGGGAGGGCCCTGAAGAGCATCCGGTAGAATATGCCAGTAGACTTCTAACCCCTGCTGAACGAAATTACTCAACAACAGAACGAGAAGCTCTGGCAGTGGTTTGGGCTATTTCTAAATTCCGAGGATATATTGACGGCCTTCCGATCACTATATTGACTGATCACCAAGCACTTAAGTGGCTGATGAACCTAAAGTCACCAACGGGAAGACTGGCAAGATGGGCGTTACAACTTCAAGCTTACGACTTAAGTATAAAATACGTACCAGGCCGAACCAATCTTGTCGCAGATTTCTTATCTCGTCCTCCATGTACCGAGGAAAACTCTAAGGATTGCGGGATATGTGAAGTGATAGTTGATATGCCTCAAAGGAATCCAGCAGAGATACGCCAGGAACAGTTAAAAGACAAAGAGGTGCAACGCATTGTAAACGCTTTAGAAAACGCTACACCCAATGAAGACTCCTGGTACTGGGGCAATAAAGGCTACATCATGGACAAAGGTCTCTTATACAGACATCATCCAGAAGCCGATACTGATAATGCACAGTTAGTAGTGCCTGAACATGAGTGGTCAAATGTTCTATCAGCCTATCATGATGATCCCATGGCTGGACATTATGGCGCAGAAAGAACCTATAAAAGGATCTCACAAAGATATTTTTGGAAGGGCATGCGTAAATACATCGAAAGTTATATACGCCATTGCCTGCCATGCCAAAGGTATAAACCCTCGAACCAAAAGCCGGCAGGGATGTTACAAACCACTATAATGAACCAGCGTTTTGAAATAATCGCCATTGACCTCTTCGGGCCACTCCCCACTTCTACAGATGGAAAAACATGGATATTCATATTGGAAGATATAGCCACGAGATGGGTAGAATTATTTGCATTGGAGAACGCAACAGCTTCAAGTTGTGCGACCATACTAATTACTGAGATTTTCCTACGTTATGGATTTCCAAGAAGAGTTATCAGTGACAATGGGACTCAGTTTGTAAGTTCTGTAATGCAACAAGTAATGTTTTGTCTACAAATAAAACAAGCCTTAACGCCCCTATACCACCCTGAGGCAAACCCTGTTGAGCGAAGAAATCGTGATCTGAAAACGCAATTAGCCATATTAGTCGGAGAAAATCATCGCGAAGGCCAGAAAAGCTGCCCAGTATTCGGTTCGCTATGAATACGGCTGTATGTTCCTCTACCGAACTCACTCCGGCCTACATGACATTCGGACGGGAACTGAGAACTCCATACGATAATTTACACGATTTTAGACAAATTATCTCTTCAGACAATTTCATACCCGAGGTTACTCCGAAGCTGATACAGATGGCCGATATACTAAAAAGAGCACAAGAGATACAAGAGGAAAAAGAAGTAAGACGTAAAGAAATTGTTGACCAACACCGCAGAGTAGCACCTGATTTTAAGCCCGGAGACTTGGTTTTAGTAACTTTACACCCTATAAGTAATGCCTCCATGGGCATAAGCGCTAAATTTGCTCCGAAGAGAGATGGACCTTACAGAATAATTAGACAACACGGTCCAGCCTCTTTCGAAGTGGCTGCCTTATCAACACCCGAGACGCCTTTAGGGATTTACCATGCCTCTAAGCTAAAGCATTTCCTAGCCAATGAAGCTTCATTACAAAATCCAGTTATACCACTCCGAAAACGAGGCCGACCAAGAAAGACTACCCCGACTATCGAAGCTACCCCGCTTCCAGCACAGCGACGACGGGGGCGTCCCAGAAAGGCCGACTCATCAGATCATCTTCAGAGTCGGAGGGGGAGACTGTAACAAACCCAACGAACACCCACCGCCGCGCTGCACTGCTCCGTACGCACACATACACGAAACCGGTTGAATCCGCCACACGCATCTCAGCCCTCCCGCCTGCAGCGACGACCTGCCTATATAAGGCCCCTCAGCGGCCCCGTAAGTTCAGTGTTTGCTCGGCCGTCCTAGCTTCCGCGTCACACGTGGAACGTCCGGAGCGACCAGCAACTAATAGATAGGAGTGGATTCCGTTGGTGCATCGTTTACCGAACACCCGTGGAACCACTGTTTATTAATATATTTAGTATTTCTGAGTACGTTAAGTTCAATACTGACTGTTGTGAAGTAAATAAAACAAGTTATCTGTCTACATTCGTCGTATTATCTCCCTCGCCTCCTTACAAATTTTAATAATTTTCGTATGATAAATTATAATTATCTTGAGTATTTGATACAACATTAGGTAAGTCGTTATTTTAATGCTCTCTTCTAATAAATAAAAAAAAATATCGTACAAAAATTATGTCAATCTAAATTTTAATAATTTTTGTATGATAAATTATATCTTGTATATTTCATACAAAATTAGGTAAGTAATTATTTTAATGCTGGGAGCGCAAAGTCATCCTCGTGCATACTCTCTTCTTCGTATATAATCAGAATGTCCCAAAGTTAAATTTTAGCTAAATATAATGCAATTTTACAAATATTATTTATAACGTTACGACCTATTTAACCAGACATGTATGTCAATGCCCCCAAATGTCCTCTTTTTTTGAAATATAATCCTTGATCATTTGATCAAGGATTTTTGTTATAAGTAACTCACGGTACTATCGGTTAATTGAAACGGTTATCAGCTTAATATCAAGCTTACTAGTATGTAATGTAGCTTATGTAGCAATAGAATATCTTTGGTAAAAGATTCCAGCATATAGGGAAGGAATGGAATGACTAGCAACATGTATGAAAAACAGATGGCAGCATTGTATTTAATGATTATGTTTTTAGTGCCATCTGTTTTACATCGATTGAACTATGCTTGACGTCATCAAACTAAATCTCAAGTTTGGTCTCTATTTCAGTATATACAAAGTTACTTTAGCACTTTAGCATGAGTGCACATCAGTTTTTTTTTAATTCATTTCATAGTGTTATGTTTCATCATGGAAGTAATAAGTACTACGTACAACAGGAATGAGCTGTTGTCGCAAAATTGAAGCCGAACGAGGAGAGCTCAGTAAATGTACCTCTTATCCCTCTCTGGCGATGGTGACTATATTGAAATATGATTTAAGGAAAATATGTATAAAAAAATATTTGTGATCTGACGTCAGCAGATCATTGCTTCAGATGGATTTTAATCGAAGATGCTATTGATAAACTTGCCCTTTGCAGCACTGTACATTTACTGTTTTTGCTTGCTTTTTACGCTCGTGTCATTTAGTAGGTACTTACCGGTCCTTGTGGTATACGACAAGTAGCTGGACTGAGATAAAATTACGATTAGCTACCTATTGGGTATATTTCATTAATTAGGTAAGAAAAAAACAGTTAAGTTTACATTTAAGTTTATTTCTAAATCAGATATTGTTAAATAAAACAGTCTTGTGAAAATTCTGCCGCAAACCCAGCTTATTCCTTATATAATGTTTCATTGACTCTAATTTTGCATTATGAGTTAAACTAACATTAGGATGTTTAGGAAATCTGAAATTGAAACAAAGTTATTTTAATAGAGAAAGGAATAAAAAATGCATAGGTATTTAAGTTATTTGTTCTTGAACTAGGATTGGATAGTGACCCGACTTCTCTTTGACGGCCATCTTCGTAAAGATGGTTGGTGACGAGAGGTCGTGGGAGGTGGTGGCCTCGTTTTCTGAGAAAATCGTCTCACAGAGGGAGGCGGAGGAGCGGGAAAGGGAGAGAGATCCTCTCTCTGTCCCGCTCCGCAGAGCGAAGACACGGAGGCGAGCCGATCATTCTCGCACTCCATCGCCGCTAAGAGGACCTGGGGTGTCGGCCGTGGGGACAGCCGGTACTCCCCATCAGGGTTAGGTCCTCATGAGGTGAGGATGCCCTCGTGGGCATCCCACAAAGCGGAACATTGGGGGGGAGTTATTCCCAGAGGCTGGGCCCGCTTAAGCGGGCAGCGACGTCGATGGGGGCAGCGGATGAGAGCGCGAGTGACTCCGTGGCCCCTGCCGCCAGTCGATGACGACGGAACACCATGAGGTTTTTAGTCGATAGTGGGGTCCCTATAGATCCTGAGTCCGACACAACCACCTGCACCCTGGCGGGTGTGTATGCGTAAATGCATCTTCCTCATGAAAAAAAAAAATTAGATAGTCATGCATGGTCACCGTAATTCTTAACTAACAAATTATGATTAGAACTATTACCTGTGAAAAGATAAACCATAATCAGGATAATACTCGCTTCCGCAAGCCTCCACGACACAAATTCTCCCCATTTTTATTAAAATTCTTCAAATATATCACGTAATCAAAAAACATACCGCTATTAATGTCGCGTCGACGATTTCATGTGGGGTTGTCAGATCAGGTGTCCGTATTGCATACAAATAAAAGAAAACCTATACGACAATCGCTATTTCAAATTTTTGCGTTAGTAAGGCTTTACACGTAGCAACAAATAATATTGCTTTAACAGGTCGGTAATAAATTATTATTTATATTTAGAAACATTTTAGAAGTAAATGTTTTTACTTCATTACAATACATTAATAGCAAATTTTTCTACCAACGACGAAAGAATTGAAATCAACTTAACTGTGGCAACTCTAGGTCACTGTTGGAACGGGACACAGGTTTCAGTGGTAGCCTTCTCACTTGGCTTCATTTTTATTTTGCGCGCATTAAGACTCTTACGACCTTAGCATAAGGTTTTATTTTCTTTATTTTAGCTGCATGATGCACAGATAGAGCCCATTCCTGTTGTACGTAGTACTTATTACTTCCATGTGTTTCATTCGTTAATGAAATAATAAATCACAGACTACATAGACGATAAACTGGCTTTCGTTTGAAAACATACTTGACATTACATCTGTTTTTATTTAAAATGTATATAAATTGAATTTATATGTATACTAAACTGACTAAAATAGATATTCAAATAGATTCTTCTTATTCTTATTCTACTTGGGGGCGATAAGTCCTGCACTGACGTCCCGCTTGGGGTGTTTTGTGCATTTCCCCCGCCAGCTTCTACCCAAGCCATCCCAACTCCTTAAAGTAGCGGAGAAGGACTCTGGGTCGCTGGCATAGCTGCTCCAGTGGCGTATGTGGTGGTGGTAAAGATTTCGTTGGTGAGAATGGCTCACGTAGTCCCGTTTCAACTCTTATTTGTTCCGTGGCTTCACAGTGCAACAGCACGTGCTCGACGGTCTCTTCTTCACGCATACAGCCTCTACATAGAGGACTGTCTGTTGCTCCAGTTTTATGCAGAAAGTAGTTCAGGTTACAGTGACCTGTAAATAGACCTATAACAAGGCGCAATTGATCACGCTGTAGCTTTAGCATGTTATTTGTCAGCTTCTTGTTTAGAGTTGGAAACATGGCCTTTGCATGTTTACTGTCTTCTAACTTATCCCACAGGTCTTGTTGTTCTCTCTCGGTGTGACGACGCAAAAGTTCTCGTATTTCCATTGCTGATGGCTTGCAAAGGCTCTTTGCGTCATCACATACCTGTTTTTTTGCCCCGTCTTTGGCTAGAGTATCTGCCATGGTGTTACCCGGGCACATGTTATGTCCTTTCATCCATGTTATAATTACCTTGTAATTTTTTGATAGTTTTTGTAGGGCAGCATGGCACTCAGCAATAACTCTAGACCTGCTTACTGGTTTTCTGAGTGCATATATTACTGCCGCACTGTCCGTAGTGAAAAGTAGGAATTTATCCTCATGCTCACTTTCTAAATTGGGTGTTATTTCTAGACGTAATATTGCCCTCGCAGCTAGCAGTAGGCCCATTGCCTCTGATTGCATTACTGTTGTCGTCTTATACAGTCCTTTTGAGCCGAAGATTCCAAGTTCCGGTGAGTAGTAGCCACAGCCTACACCTGTTTTGTTTTTCGCACCATCTGTGTAAATATTGTATGACGGTGATAAGTCTCCCATAGTGCGGCTTTCAGTAACCACCTCGTACTTTTTGTTGTCAAGGTAGGTGCTCGCTATTTTGTCAGTGCCTTGCCTCGATTCGGGTATTATTTTTGTGGCCCTCTCTAGTATTCGGCAATGATTTGTGATTTGTCCCGTGCCTATCCACTGGTCAGTTGACTTTATCCTTAGGGCTGCAGCCATCGCCTCTTGCTGAATATGAAGATGCAATGGCGTCAGGCCCAGGATCGCATCAAGGGCAACTGATGGTGTTGATTTTATACAGCTGCTGATCAGCGAGCAAGCCAATCTTTGGGTTTGCTGCAGTTTCTTTATTGTAGTCACCAGTTTTGTTCGTGGCCACCACACTACGCAGCCGTAGGTGAGGACAGGTCGTACTATGACTGTGTAGATCCATCGACAGAGCTTCGGTTTAAGACCCCAGTCTTTCCCTACTGCTCTAGTGCTTTGCATCAAAATTTTTGTAGCTTTTGTTGTGATATGTTCAAGGTGTTTTCCCCACAAAAGCTTACTGTCTAGCCAAATCCCTAGATATTTAACCTCCTTACTTAAGATCAATTTTGTTCCAAACAGCGTGGGAAGCTTGAGATTCCCTAACTTAGTTTTTCGTGTAAACATAATTAACTCTGTCTTCTGTGGGTTTACAGACAGACTGTGGCGTTGACACCATTTCTCAACTACGCGAAATGCGTTCTGCATTTTTTCGCATAGCGTTGCCTCAAATAGCCCAGATACCATTATGACTAGGTCATCAGCGTATCCTATGGTGACTATGCCATCCTTGTTCAGGAGTTCAACCAGTTCATTCACCACCACTACCCATAGCAGTGGTGACAAAACCCCCCCCCTGTGGGCATCCTCGCGTTACACGACAGCGAGTTGTCCCCGAGGTTTCTATACTCGCTGCTCTCTTGGAGAGCATGTTGGTGACGAAAGTGTTCACCTTGTCATCAACACCCCTGTTTCTCAGTCCGTGATTGATACTGGAAAAGGTGGTTCTATCAAAGGCCCCTTCAATGTCAATAAAAGTAGCTAAGCAGGACTGCTTACTCTCTAGTGCCGATTCAATCTTATATACCACATGGTGGAGAGCAGTCTCTGTAGACTTGCCTGATTGATAGGCGTGTTGATTTTTGTGGACGGGGTTTTCCGCTAAAGGTCCACTTCTTAAGTATTTATCACAAAGTCGCTCTAGAGTTTTTAACATAAATGAGCTTAGGCTTATCGGCCTGTATGACTTTGGGTTTGTGTAATCTGTTTTACCTGGTTTTGGTATAAATACAACTTTGATTTCCCGCCATGATTTAGGTATGTATTTCCATGCTAGACATGACCTAAAAATGGCCAAGAGGTGAGTTTTAATCTTGTTGAGACTCCACTGCAGCAGCGCTGGGAAGATTCCATCAGTTCCGGGAGCTTTAAATGGCTGGAAGGTACTTACCGCCCATAACAGAGCTTCTTCCGTTACAATTTTGTCCGCAAAGGCCCAGTCTTCAATGCCCGGCTTCTGCATAGTTTCTGTTTCCCATTCCCCTTCATTGTCTATCCGACAATCTGGAAAGTGGGTTTGTAAGAGAAGTTCAAACTGTTCCTGGTCTGATATTGTGTAAGATCCGTCGGACTTCTTCAACGTTCCTAGCTTTGCATGGTTGTCGCTAGATAGTACTTTTCTAAGTCTACCAGTCTCACTTTCGGATTGTATAGAGTTGCTGTATTTTTTCCACGATTTCTTCCGACTCACTTCAACTGTAATTTTGAATCGATGCCGTGTTTTTCTATATTCTTGCCAATCTTCATCAAGGTTAGTGTTCATTGCTCGGTTGAAATGGTGTCTCATTTTTTTCCTCACTTTGCGGAGTTCTTTGTTCCACCATTTATCCTTTTTGTTCAGTATCTTAGTACTTTCCCTTTTTAATGGACTAGATTTTTCGTAGCTTTCCTTTAAGGAGTGTACTACGAGATCCATAGTCTCTTCAATATTTTGTGGCGCCAACTCTGAAGTCGCATCAACTTGAGGCACTGTCTCTAGTGCCTTCTCTATAGATAGATATTCAAATAGATAGTTAATCTAATTGTATTCTTAATTATTATAATATTTACTGGTAATACATATGCATCATACTATATAGATAGATACACAACATAAATTACTGTAAATTTGTAAATGGACATAACTGTAGTTGCAAATAGCAAAATATGTGTAATAGCCTAAGAATTTTTTACCTGTAGATGTGTTGGATGGCCTCCATATTTACTAGACGAATTCAGGGTAATTACCTGAGTTACTACCAGTCTTGCACTTCCGAGCGTCCGATGAATACATCGCCGCTAATCGGGTTTTTTAGGAATAATCTGTGGACAATATGCCTTTCTTGTGTCTTTAGACTCTGCACCAATTATACAGGCACTGTGAGAGATAAGAAAACTGTTTCATTTCACGCGTAATTATTGCTTTTATTGTTGAAATAGAAAATATCGTCATTTTGTTTTATGTTATTCTAATCTGAATGAAATGGATGAGCGAGATATGTGTATCGTTTGGTGTGAGAGAGTGAAAGAGATCGCAGCATAATGGTGATCGGAACGTCTCGTGGCGGTTCGGTGGTTACAGGAATTGCTTATTTATCTCTTTCTAACTTTCTTTCCTTGTCATTACAAACTGTATATACATGTGCGTAGGTATGTATATAGGTAAATTCTAGTAAGCTTTAAGAGCAGTGGTGTTCGGATATAACTAATCTATATATTTCAAATCTCTGGTAATAGCTAGTAATTTTATAAAGTGAAGATATATAATAATGTCTCCAATATATATTAAGATTAGATTAAAATCATATATTAAAAAAAACATTAAATGTTCATACGTACAAACCTGTAATATTATAGGGAAGGAACTACCAACCAAGATACGGGTGTTGTTATACCCAGTTTGGTAGGTAGAGCCGCAAATTTGAAGCATGTACTTAAAATGAATAAATACAATTTTGAATATGAATTTTAATTTGATTACATAAGCTTATAATCACAGCAATGTTGCAAGATGAATATTTCAGAAAAAATATATTGTGTTCCTCATTAAACCGCAGAAGCCATTAACAAAGAAATAATAATTATATAGTGTTCCAAATGTGTCACGACATAAGGTAGAGGGTTAATACAAACACTGTATTCAAGGTAATTTGCATAAAAACCAACTGATTGGTAATATTTTCTTGCTACAGC
The DNA here is from genome assembly GCA_963854805.1 of Plagodis dolabraria. NCBI lineage: Eukaryota > Metazoa > Arthropoda > Insecta > Lepidoptera > Geometridae > Plagodis > Plagodis dolabraria. The sequence continues at coordinate 15,710,909 of OY978447.1, read as the reverse complement.
ATATTTATAGATGACATTTTTTTTAAGCACTTGTAATGTTGTTTTATTAGCTAGTTTTAACCGCTCAGCTAAGTTATGCTACGTCCGCCGCAGTCATGACTTGGATGAGTAACCGCTATTGACATTACTACGGAGCGTTTCCGTTCCTCGGAGGGCACGTTTGCCGTGGGTCCCGGTTGTGGTATCTGGATAGCAGTCGTTATAGCATGGTGGTAAGGCGTTTTGCGAATGCCCGCCTGAAAATTTGTCGCCAAGCACCTAACAGTGTGTTGCGGCAGCTGTCCTTGAGAGCTAGTAATTCTAGGTAAGCCTAAAGGAAAAAAGTTTTGATTTGGGATTATGTATGATGACCACCTTAAAATGCTGTGATACCCTTAGTTCTTTTACCAAAAATTGTAATCGAACACCATACGTATAGTAAATTATCACCAAATGTAGTAAATTATCACTAAAGTAATATTTAGATGCGGCGACGAGCGAAGCGATGGGGAACGATAGTCAGTGATAAATTTAAAAAGTTTACCACTGAAAAAATACACCAGTTATGTGCAAAATATTTTAGAAAGGTTTATGACATTCACTTTGTGTGACAGTTATTTTGTCAGTGATTTTGTTTCCAAAATTTGTTAAGTACACAAAATTTATAAATTCTTTGTTATTGCCTCAGACCGAATAAACTTTTTATTTGGTCTGAGGTTATTGCAATAAATTTATCCAACGTAAAAAATAAAAAAGTAATTCGAACCTTGATTTTCAAAAGAAATAGAGCTAACTGCATGAGGTTAATTATGTTCTGTTTTATATTTTTACAAATTATGGGAGCACAACATTTTATTGCCGGAAATGAACCAAAAAGATTTATTAAAAAAAAAGTTATGCTCCAATAATTTGTAAAAATATGATTTTCGCTTAGCACGCGGTAGTGTTTGTAATAATATTTAGAAATATTTTCTGTTTTAGTTCATTTGACCATACAGATTATTGTAGTTTCCACTACACTAAGGTTCAATTCAATTCATTACTGAAGGTGTTCAAATAGGTTATATTTTTCCAACAACTTATATCGATAGGTTATAAATAAAACGTTGTATTTTTAACGTTATAAAATATAACCTATTGTAAAAACTTGTTGTTTAGCTGTTATAGACATATAAGTTATAATTATTTTCATTTAAATCAGTTCAGTTATGTTGGATTGTAGGACGAGTATATTTTTAATCATCTTGCCACTCTTACCAGCAGTTATTTCCATGTTTTATTTAACACTTTTACCTATTATATAACCCACATAAACTATTGGTAAATTTGTTTAGCAGAATCAGAACTTTTCTTCGTACTTTGACAGACTTAGAACTGTCTGAATAAAATGTTGGTTCTTTCAAAAAATAACTAGCCAAAACAATAATGCAAAAGCGTACAAATATTGTGTACAGTACGACGGTAAAATAATTCCACATTTCGCGCGATTTAGGCATTTTAATAAGTAGGCATAAACAAATCAACAACATTCTGCTTAAAAAATGTTACGGGTACTAAAACTTCAATAGAACTTGTGCATAAATAACGCACTTACTATCTGGTGAACAAACATTATAAATCCCAACCTCTAAAAATGAACGTATCAATCGCTCGACAGATTCTATAGAAGAAAACTTCAGAAAATAACCTTTGGTTTAGATACTCAAATATGAACTTAATCACTCTCATAATACAGATGAATAAGAATATATGTAAAAAAAATAACCTGTTTTAAATATATACTCGAACGTGAACCTTTTACCCTTGTTATAAAGACTAAATCGAATAAAACTCAAAAATAACTTTTACAATATTCAAGGAAATATAAACCTTACCGAATTCAAAATAAGGACAATATCTACTCATAAGACAACTACTCAGAATATAGATTTTTAATTTGAGTAGTAATCTAGCGACAGAAAAATACTGTCCATTTTAGCAAGTGGCCAACCTACGTGGCCTTGGGTTTTCATGAGTTCTAATAATTAAAATTAATGCCATCTAGAGAATCAACACCATTAGTTCTAAAAACTTTGATTTGATTACCATTGATTTATTGATAATGAATGACTTTACTGTAGTTTTTTGATTTTCTAGTAGATGGCTATGAATTCAAACATTCGAAACAAAACCATCCATAATAAATATTGAAGTTATAGTAACTTGAACGAATAAATCATTTCATCTATAACGAAGGTTATATTTATTTATAGGTTATTTTTTAAGTTATATTACACACTCCTAATTCCTATTCATTACTTCTGTTCTGGTACTGGCAGCACCGGTTAAGAGTTAGTTCAGTTAGTTAAAATTTGGTGTTGCTGGTGTGTGGGTTTCGTTATTTTATTTTAAAATATTATTTTATCTTAACACTGTTGATCTGTGTTTCTAACAATGGAACCTGTTTATTTTGATGGCCATTCAGACCGATACAATGGTGTAACTGTAGAGTCTAAAGAGGAGCCATGTGAAACTGATATATTTTTAACTCGTCTCACAGGTAGGTTCAATTATATTAAGAGATATGTAATGTTAAACATTTATGTATCCAAAAGTGTACAAGTTCTTGAATTGTATTTTATGTTAGATTAAATATATCTCAATACGTACCTTCACAAAAGTAAGGTGATGGAGTACTAAATAGTATGTTAATAAATTGTTGTATTTCCATACAGTCGCTGATTCACTTTGTTCTCCAAGATGTCATGCACATGTAAAAATCATGCCAAAAGTTCTATAATAAATTCATTTAAGGAGAGTTGAGTGTCTGTTTAATGTGAAAACTGTAATCCCACAGCAAGTGAGAATGTTAGCAAGTGAGCTTCACCACATTCTAAATTAACCGCTATTTATCAACCAGGGTAGATACCGTCCATTCATGAATGAAATTCTATTGTTATTATTATCTATGATACACATGGGTTACGCCTTACCATGAATCAATAAAGCTATCAGTGGCTTTGGCTATGGACTCCTGCAGCAGGTCCATGGTTCGAATCCCGACGCTGGCTTGAGCTTCACTGCATGGTGGAAGGGCATTTTTGCAAATGCACACCTGGCTACTGACTACCCTCAAGTGGAAAATCTGTCGCCAAGCACCTAACAATGTGTTCCGGCAGCTGTCCTTGAGAGCCAGTAATTCTAGGTTACCATCATCACTTACCATCAGGTGAGATTGTTTAAATATTTATTGTTTATAGGTATACAATTATTATTAGTTGATTATGATTCTAAACAAGTACTAATTAATAAAAAAAAGTAAAAAACCCGACTGCTAATTATTTATTTTCTTTAAGCGTTTCATCATTCCATTGAAAAGCCCTTCATTTTGATACACTAGTCAATGGGTTTGGAAGAAAAAATATATTTTTCCCTCACAATATGTCGTCTAAAATGTGCCAGATTGTATTATTATATCTTTTATGTACCTAGTTTCACTTGCATTATCACTTATCAAGATGAACCTATGAATATCTCATACATTAAAATTGGTTAAGGTGTAAAGAAGTTATGGTGGAATAAAGAAACTCACAAACATACATGAAGCCTTATAACATAACACTCCCTTTACATCAACTCGTGTAAAAATGAGTTGATACTAAATAACCTGATGCTTAGTAAAGTATTTGCATTTGCTTAAGTTACAAAAACTAGTAATTTGAATACTTAAGTTGTTCTTTTGATGAATTGTTTAATCTACTCACATTATAGTTTAGGTAGGTAACTAATTTGTTATTGTGTTTGACTATTATCATATATCAAATTTTAGTTAGATATTTTTTAATATTATTTAGTAAGTAAGTTACCAATAATATGATTGAGAACACACCACCATCATAAACATGTTAATTTACAAATTATTAGAAGTACTAAACGGTCCTTATTTTGTTTATAAATTTTGTAGACATTAAATATAATCCATGTATGCATAAAAAGTACCAACTTTATTTCAGAATCATTACGAAAGTGGAAAGAAGACAATAAAAGATGCATTTGGTTTAAAGTCAATATAAAGGATGCTGCATGGGTCCCGATACTAGCTAATGTAAATATACAATAAATTCATGCTTTTATTAATTCTTGTAAACATTTTCATATTTCACTATTAATTACCAAAGGGCCAAAAAATTACACTAATTGCATAGTCTATTGCCATTTTATACTGATTTACTTTTCTACTGAATTTTTTTATACTGAATTACGTCACTCTGTTGTATGCCTGTCTGTATGACACTAGCTTGTAAACAAAATGAGCTCACTTTCATTAAAGTCCCACATAATTCTATCTCTGCAAAATATAAAAGAGTGCATATAATTCTCTCATCAAGAAATGTCAAGGTCATGTCAGTTAAAAATTCAACATTTTAGATGTTAGAGTGAAAAGTTGCACTCCGAGTGCACTCTAACCGAGGTTTGGAATGCACTCCAGAATCGTTAATCTGCAGAAAACATTAACTATTATAGTATTAACTACAATTAATTTTTTTCAGGAGGGCTTCAACTTTCACCATTCCAGAGATGACTTTGTGATGATGTACAAATGGTTACCTGATACTCATTCAAACTTACCTCCCTCCTGCCATACAAGTTTAGGAGTAGGAGGCATTGTACTAAATGAGAAAGATGAGCTACTGGTTGTCATAGAACAACATACAGAAATCCAACACTGGAAACTACCAGGAGGTTATGTTGAAAGAGGTAACATGTTTCAATAATAGTCTATTCATTGTAATTTTTTTTATAGTTATAAATATACAAATTCCTCTGATATTCATACAATTACAACCCTCATTTGTTATGCAGGTGAAGACATAAAAGATGCGGCAGTCAGAGAAGTCAAAGAAGAGACAGGTATTGACGCCATGTTCCAGTCAATGGTTACATTAAGACATTCCCACAACAGTATGTTTGGTAATTCAGACATTTATGTTGTTGTTATGCTCAGAGCTACGTCTGATTCTATCACTAAATCTGATGTGGAGATTGCTGCTTGTAAATGGATGGATTTAAATGATTTCTTACAACATCCAAATGTTATTGATTTTAACAAATTTATAGTGCGACAAGCTATAGATTTGAACAAAAGGAAATTGAAACTTGATCTTCAAAAAGGTGTAATTGAATTTGCAAACAGAAAGAGAGAATATACATCTTTAACAATTAATGACTTGTGAATATACATATGTAGAGGTTATTTCATTATAGCATTTTATCATTTTATATTATCACAAAACCACTATCTAATATTGACACAAGATAAAACTTAGCCTTGGGCAAAAACATGAATGTTAGGAAATATATTATTATGATTTAATTGTGATAAGCAAAATTGTAATTTTATTTGATAGTTCATAATTAAGTCTGCCGAGTTTTTTTTTAATAAAGCGGTAGGTAATTTAAAATACCTGTGTTATGAATATTGTAATAAATATACGGGTTAATTATTTATAGGTGCTATTAAATCAATACCTTGTTTAAATATTTAATAAAAAAAATATCAATAAATGATTGTTATTACATAAAGTTTTAATAATTATTTATATTTCTACAATAACACTTGAAAAATAATTAATAATTGAGGAATATGAGTCATAATCCCATTATACATTTATTTTAAATATATTTAAACAACTCAAACATTCCACCCACAACCATGCATTAAATCAATTCTGTTACCTTGTACATAATAATGTGATGTTCTTTTATAATGTTCTGTATAATATGTACATATTATGGTAATATAACATTATGGTTTATTATTTACTGTCTTGTTGTGATAACCTATGAGCTGTTCATATGTAAATGTTCATGTAAAATAATTGGAGTGTATATTGCAAGTGTATATACTTGACAATACTGGAAACACTGACACTTTTGTCATACATAAACATGATGTTCCAATGTATTGATTTCTAACTTGTGTCTATTATTTTGTGACTGTAAACAAAACCATTATAATATCATGCAAAAACCGATTTAATTATGATGATTCTCAAAAAGTAATACTATGTACAATTTATAAATATTTGACTTACTGTTTGTTGATGGCAAACAAATATTATTAAAATCTTTTTGTTAAAGTATTGGATATTGCAAGTCAGTGAAACTAAATTTAAAATATTGACTTTTCTCTGTAATATTAGTTAATCTAACTCTAGAGTAGAAGACACATTAAATTCTCCTTCTTCATCTGAACTGTCTACTTCTCCTATAATGGATTTAAGTAGCCCTCCAAACATTGAATTGCGATTTCTATTGTCTGGTGCCACTTCAATGCCAAACCATATGCGACCAATATTATCTAAATAACCGGAATAGTTAGGGTCCCTCTTAATACTAATTGCATACCAAGTTCTCAGCACTCTGAATTGATTTGGCTTTTTTCTGTAACAAAAACAAAAATTTTGTATTATTATATATACTCAAATATTATATACATTATGCTGGGAAGTGCCTCCAGTCTTCAAAATATCAAAGTAACATTTTCATTATATGCAAATTTTACTATGTTAATGATTTGGCTTTATTGCTTAGTCTTATTTGCAAAAATAGCAAACAATATAATATACATCTCAAAGTGACAAGATAATACCTATTTTACCATGTGGGGTAATAACTAAATTTACAAATATATGAATTCTAACTTAATAAAAGACATTTTGATAATATATGTTAGGCACCTAATTTATATATGAGTTAAGAGATATTGTATGAAAATTGCATGGGAATTTTATTGGCTGTGAAATATTTCTTATTTGCTGTGAAAATAATATATTTCAGTTTAGATATGATATAATCAAATATATGGCCTGCAGGGCATTGTTAAAACCAATCCCTGTAATTGGATACATAGATCTTAACTTCAGTAATATGGTCTGAATTTAAAGTCATATATGTAACTTATTCTAAAGATACATATTTTCATTTAACAAATACATAAATTTAATAAATGTAAAAATAGGTATTTCCAAATAAGTTTACTAGTTACATATTTTTACTTCATAAAAGTTTTAAGTAAAAATACTACTAACATAGTAATTTTTTGCATGAATGCCTGCTAATTGGGTAGGTAAGCACATAAAATTACAATGAAAGGATTTTTTTTACCATGAACCTCATTCATGGTAAAAAAAATCAATAGAAAAATCGATAAATTTGAGATATGACTCACTCACTGCAAGCTCCATTGGCAGAGTATGTCCCAACTTTAGGGATGGATGGTAGCAGGTGTAAATCCCGCTTGTGGATAAAATGCTTCCTATCACGGTAGTTTTTAAAAATACTTACTGTTCAACAGCTCTTAATAGAAACCATAAGAAGTTCAGCAATGGTAAAAAGTATGGAGGGCCTTTGCCATTTTTTATTGTTGGATGTGTAGCTGTGTATTTGTCAAATGTCTCTGTTGCCATCTGTATATTTCTAAGGCAAAGGAACTGGAAAACTGCCTGTGCAATAAACAAGTCTATCTCTGATTTAAGCCCTTTGGTCACATGTAACTCTATAAGCATATTGGCATATGCTGCCCCATTACTTGAATGAAGAAAATGTCTGTGTGCTGCTGTGTAGTTCTTTTCCCTCCAATATACTTCTGCAATTCTCTGTAATAGAAATATAATATATTAATGTATATAAATGAAAAGAAATATTGCACAAGCAATTTAAAGAAAAAACATCTGTTTTCAAAAACAAATATGCATTATTACGGACAACTTAAATACTACTCGTCAGATCTCACACAAATTTAAATAGGACCACATGACAAGAATATTAAAGAAAAATCAAAATCGGTACACCCTGCAAAGAGTTATGAGGTAACAATGAAAATAAAACTATTGAAAGAAGAACCTCTTAATTTTTGAAGCGGCATCACCAGATAACATAACAGCCATTCTATTCATTTTCAATAATTCCCCATGATACTACATGAGGTATGTTTAATTTTGCTGGCTTACTGTCTAGCTCTAATTTTGTTTTTTTTTTCTTCTAAAAGTTACTAGTTTCGAATTTTTAAGGTATTTAAAAATTGTGAATTAACTTTGATTATTAACAATCTTCAGTAAATTGTTAGAACAATATTAAAGTTTCTCTTTGTTAAGTCTTTTAAGATTTTGGTGAAGGCTCTTCTCTACATGACTGTTGGCACAAAGATTCTCAAATCGACATCTTCATCACCAACATAGTATAACATAAGCCTTGATAAAACACTATATTTTTACCATTATTCAAAGTAATTTATGTATGGATGCATTCACATAATTTAAGTATAGAATTACATGTTCAATTAGTGAAGTAGTTATTTATGTGATAAAGCTAGCAACTATATTATTAAATGAAAACAAGTAGTGAAACCACCCTTTATAGATTTACTAGCTACACCTTTGTGAGAAAGTCTTATTCACACTGAAAGTTTTTTCAGATAAAGGCCTGTTTTTATCACTTTGATACTGGGAGAATTTGTTATTTTCCATATAAGAAGATATAGAATTCTTATTTTAGCTTAGGGACTTGAATGACATCTACAACAGAACCATATACTCATCAAAAACTTAGATATTCCAAGTTACTAATCCAGTAAAATTTCATTTTGATTGACCTCTATTAAAAGTTATGTGATACAATTTTTTAAAAGTAACTGTAAACTAAGCTGGTGATGATTACATTTTATTACTATGCGCCTACCAGACTATAATTCTCAGTGTGACCAGATTTAGCAGAATTCTGCGATTTTAGCATAATTTGATCTCCAATTTAGGATCTAGCAGATTGTGTCGCAGATCTCAAAATATAGCAGATTTTTATATAATATACGCAGAAATTTAGCTAGATGGGGAAGAATTAGCAATTTAGGTAGTGGTGCTAGAAATATTTAAAAATTTTACAATTCATAAATAATGTACGAAAGATTTCTTCTTACTGTTCTGGCAGTTTTCAGCTTAGGCGAATTCTCAGAATTTTTGATCGCACTTTGCATTGAAATACTATCTTGCTACCACTTAATGACCTATTTGAGCAAGTGCTATTTGTTGACCCATAAAACGTTGTGTACAAAGATTTTATAAGTTTGGTCATAACTGGTTCTCATTTTCTAAATCTGGTATACAAATCTAACATAAAAGCAATTTACTCCGAAAATATTGACCTTAAATTCGATAAAGTAGTGGCAGATCTTGTAGAATCGGGAGAAGTTCTGCTGACCTCACACTAAAGAACACTAAATTATAACTTACCTGCGGGACAACTTTAAAAAATCAACATGTTGCTGTAATTCTACATGTAGATGCAAGAAAATAACAGGGTGGATGCATTTTTAATTATATTTGATTTAGATTTTTTTTACGCCGTCAAAAAAATATAAAAGACTCTCAAAGTTCGATGGTTCATATAGTTATTGTTAATTCGTGTTACTCAATCATAAATATTTTAGAAAATATTTGTTTTTTTTTGTACATATCATTCATTTAATTGGGACTTCATTCAGTAGCAATGTTTTGGCATCCATCAAAAATAAACTTAACAGACTTTAGCAGAATCAAAAATAAACTTAGCAGACTTTAGCAGAATTTAGGGGAGCAGCTAGCATAATGTCCAATTTAAATCTGGTTACACTGATAATTCTATTAGACACTGCTAGGCAATTTATCTATTTCTGACAGTATAATAATAACCTGATGCAGTAGAGGGTGTCCTTTTTTACTATTGTCCATTGACCATTTTACAGAATTAGTAAGAAACTGTTCCCGTTCTGGTATACTTGAGCTCATCAACTCAAATAACTTCGCTAATTTTTCAATCCACTGTTCACAAGGGCTCACGACCGACTTAGTCAAAACATCAATGAGTAAGATTGCCAAATCTGCACCACTGCCTTGCTGGTCATGTTGAAGGAGCAAAGCTGAACCTTTATTTAGTAAGTCTAATAGGTCTGTGTACTTCTTCTGAGTGAGATACCTGGAAATATTAAATTATAATGCATTATTCCGAGCACTAAGCACTACGAACATTCTAAAATGGAATGGCAAAATTATACCTGAAATACAATGTTCTGTACATTTGATGAGCTTCATAGTAATGTCCAGAACTAACAGACGCTTCTAATTTTTCTAGCACTCTACTCACACCTCTTTCTCCTCTTGTAGCCATAGTTTGATATAGATCTAGAAATAAAATAAATAGGTAGGCACTTTGCTGATGTCGCGATGGAATTTTCGGTAGGTATGCATGTTAATGTCAAAGACGTCAAAGTCAAACATGACATTTGGGCTTTTTTTTCTAAGGCCTTTCTGGTCTAGATCATACTAAAGCGCGTTTCGAACCTCGGTTAGAGCGCACTCGGAGTGCAACTTTTCACTCTAAAGTCGTTCACAACCTTGTAACTTTTTAACTATCAAAAGAGGTCGTTAAAATGTTGAATCTGAAATAGACGCCTAAATTGAATAAATTAATTTGAATTGAATTTGACGATGATGGCCGTCAAAGAGAAGTCGGGTCACTATCCAATCCTAGTTAAATAACAAATAACTTAAATACCTATGCATATTTTATTCCTTTCTCTATTAAAATAACTTTGTTTCAATTTCAGATTTCATAATAATCCTAATGTTAGTTTAACTCATAATGCAAAATTAGAGTTAATGAAACATATAAGGAATAAGCTGGGTTTGCGGCAGAAACTTCACAATACTGTTTTATTTAACATTATCTGATTTAGAATTAAACTTAAATGTAAACTTATTTTTTTCTTACCTAAATAATTAAATATACCACAATAGGTAGCTTATCGTAATTTTATCCCAGTCCAGCTACATGTTGTATACCACAAGGACCAGTAGGTAAGTACCTACCTAAATGACGCGAGTGTAAAAAGCAATCAAAAACAGTAAATGTACAGTGCTGCAAAGGGCAAGTTTATCAGTAGCATCTTCGATTAAAATCCATCTGAAGCAATGATCTGCTGACGTCAGGTCACAAATATTTTTTTATGCATATTGTCCTTAAATCATATTTCAATATAGTCACCATCGCCAGAGAGGGACAAGAGGTACAGTTTCTGAGCTCTCGTTCGGCTTCAATTTTGCGACACCGAGTCATTCGTTTTTACCTTTGAGTAAGTAAAAGCAACCAAATAACACACTCTGACCCTCGGAACGCGGCCCTGCGAGTTGATTATTGAAGACTATTTCTCAGATGGCGTATGAAATAGTGATTGTTAGAAATTTTAGCCTACAGACTATCTTGATTTGTTTCTGATATATTTCACTAGTTGGGTTTTCAAAATCTCCATTAATGTAATTTATTTCACAAAATTACACTTACAAATTTACATAATTAAATTAAAATGCTATAAAATATGCAGTAGTTAACAAATAAATACCAGCCAAGTGCGAGTGGGACTCGCACACGAAGGGTTTCTTACCATTATCTGTAACCTAATCTTGCAAGTTGCAGACACTCTTTGATATATGGGAGCCCTCTTAATTTTTTTTTTTATTTTAGTTTTTGTGAATCATTGTAATCATAAAAGAAATTAAGTCAAACCTGTTATGAGTTATCGACTTTCTTCTTGGTCAATTACCTAGGTACCTAGCTTCAGATTTGTATCAAATTTTTAAAATACCTAGGTACAAAATTTCTCACTTAGTCGAATCCAAGTCCTCCACTTTTACGCAACGGGTGTCTTTCGCTTATACCATGCGATAGTTCATGGAATCATATTTAGAAATACAGATAGTTATTATGTGCATATAAACTACTTAAACTAGACCAAAACTACGTTTTTTATGTAGATTGAAAAGTGACAATATTAAAAGCATGTATATTCTCACGATTTCTTCAATTTTAATAAAATAAATTGCATTAAATAAGTATTTTGTAAGAAATAATATACAGTTTCTCTTCTAGGATCTCTCAAGAATATGTAAATTCCTATTTATCGGTACTGAGCTTGGTACTTTGGTTGGTTTGCTTGACGAACCGATAACCGTTGCGGAAGAAAGGTTCTCGAGTGGTTACCACACTACATCGGAAGACGTAGAGTTGGTAGGCCCCCCACTAGGTGGACTGACGACATCGTGAAAGTCGCTGGTAGCCAATGGTTACAAGTGGCTAATAGCCATTCCTTATGGTGCTCTATGGGGGAGGCCTTTGTTCAACAGTGGAAGTTCCGGCTAATGATGATGATGATGACGTTGGTACACACAATCCTAATTATATAATAAAATTAATAGAAATTATCTTATAATAACAAATACCTATTTAGCGCCACTTTAGTACATCATACTTGACAGTGGGCTTCCCAATTCATTTCATGTGCTGTTCGCTACTACTTAGGGACCCTATTATACCTACTGTTAAATATTACGATCCGAATTTGGCTCACATATAAATTATGATAGTGTAATAATGTTAATATGACTCGGTTTATCTATGAACATCTTTCGCCGTATCGTTACAATTAAGATGCAAAGTTTTAACTACCACTCGGAACATGAATCTATGGAAAGAGTCTACAATGTTCCTACTCTTATAACCGTGCCTGTGCCGTGCTTCAAAATGTGTTCGTTTTATACGCGGAGGCTTCATTCGAGTGAGAGAGAACAATGTACGTTTGGCAAGGTTGCACTATCTGTATGACTTGTGTCAACTAATGCCCGACTCTCGGAGCAATCATTGGGCCGCGTTCCGAGGGTCAGTGTGTTGTTTGGTTGCTTTAACTTACTCGAAGGTTTCGAACGACTCGGTTGTTTTATAGCCTAAAATATCGTTTTTGGCGGGGAATTTTGCAAAATTTATGGGCTTTTTACGATGTATGAAAAGCAATAACTACCGTTACCTGCAAAATATGAAAGAGTGTCTATAATTCTCTCATCAAGAAATGTCAAGGTCATGTCAGTTAAAAATTCAACATTTTAACGACTTTTTGATGGTTAAAAAGTTGTGCTCTACCCGAAGATTGTGAACGACGAGTGAAAAGTTGCACTCCGAGTGCGCTCTAACCAAGGTTCAGAACGCGCTCCTGCTCCGAAAGTTGTATTTAAATTGGCTGCCTTCCGTTTTACGCCAAAAGAGATTTTATCGATTAAAGCAACCTTCACCGTTACGTTTCAGTAATCGCGCTTGAGAGTAAAGTCTGTAGCAAGGGGTCTCATCGCCTTGAACAATTTCCGTGGAATACACAGGTGACCTGAGAGGTGTTCCACGGGCAAAAACAGTTTTTCAGTTCTATTAAATTTCAAAAGATACAGGTATCGATTTAATATCTAAATTAGACTGATATATTAGGGGTTAACGTATGACAAAATAAAAAGAACATAATTTACTTAATCAAAATAAATACCATTATTATCTATACATTGCTGCCATCTAATAGGAAGTTCATTTATGCCTTTGCTATAGAACTCTAATGAAATCATTTTGTATTGCCTCCTGGGAAGAAATTTTTTACCACGTAAAAAATGGTAGTCCGTTGGAGCAAGGTCTGGCGAATACGCAGGGTGACGAATGGTTTCTAATTGCAGTTCCTGTAAAGTTGAAACGGCTTCTCGATCTGTATGAGGGCTCGCGTTATCATGGAGCATTAATGGTGAAGATCGATTCATGAGTCGGGGCTGTTTCACTGCTAGTTTTGCTATCATTGTTCGGAGTTCGGTACAGTAGACATCTGCCGTTATTGCTTGACCAGATCGGAAAAAGCTATAGCACGGTAATATTATCAACCGGTATTCATCAAGCCGCGCGGTACGTAAACATGCCATAGGGCTGCCCGTCCCCATTAGTTTTGTGATTGTAAATATACAATAATAACAAAAAAATACAAAATGATATAACAAAATAGTTTGTGAATTGAATAGGAAGTGTTCAATAAAAATGCGTGTTGGTTTTTGATTGGTAGATTTAGTAAAAAAAAACATGTTTGTTTGAATAACAAATCGGTCTTATAAATTCGAGCGTCCGACAAATATTTGCGCCTGGACTGAGACGTACGAAATGATTTCTTATTAAATTTTAAAGTAAAAAAATCCGCATTCTAATAAAAAGCTTAGGTACTAAAAAATTGTTGGACAAGGTGGAGAAAAAGGAATATCTTTTACTTGGTTATAGATACCTGCAGCTACTTAACAATTTATATGTTTGGTTTTAAATTAATTAATGAAGAAATTTCCTCCATTTTTTCAATATATGTATACCACAAAATCATCGCTGGGTGTAATCAAAAAATGTTTGTAAATTAATCTTATTGTAGTCCCGGTACTACCTTAAATACCGACTCTCTAAGCTGAAATGATGGCTTCTTTGATACGTTCACATACGACTACAAAGCGTGACGATCATCATGTTTCTCCAAACAACGCTTATGAAAATACCCATAAATATAAAAACGTGCATTTTTTCTGGCACTGCAGCTGATTGTTATCCGAATTAAAACAGCACAATATATCCTACCCGTCTTATTTTTAGTGAAAAAATCTCGCGGTTTTTTGTTAAAAAAACAACACACAGTCCGTTAGTTACTGCGGCTGTCTGCATGCCAAGATCCGAGATCGAGGCGCGTAGGCATAGTTCACGCTCCCGTTTGTATGAAGTTGGAATACTATATAGTTGACCTGAGGTCATCCATTGCATTTTTCACTTACGGTTATCATAAAGAATACACTTTTCATCATATGTTATATTATACAATTCGAACCAATAGTCCTTCATTGCTGTATCGATTCAACAAAGCAAAACAAGTTTCAACCAGAGAGTTGAAATATTAGAGTAGTTATATCCGAACACCACTGCTCTAAAAGCTTAGTTCACCACCCTGAGTCCACGGGACTCACCACTGTTTTTAAACGACGAAAATCAAGTGTATAACTTAGCGTTTGGACGCGTGCGGCCCGGTACCTTTCTGGAGTGAGGCGCGGGACGCGGGAGTAAGTGTTCATGCGCGTACGCCATTTGCAAAGGTGAGTTTTGATCGAGTGTGAGTCCTGGGGACTCATGGTGGTGTTTTGGGTTACAAAACTTCTTTTGGTTACTTATTTATTTATCTGTTTTTATGTTGTCTCAGGCTTTCATCATGGCATCTAAACATCAAAAAATTCAATCTGTAAACATTGTAGACCCCTTATAAATAATAAGCTTCAAGAAGATGCATTGCATGCAAAACATCCATCCTCAACAAAACATTTTTGAGAAACCATGCCTCGAGAGATTCGTACACTTATTTCCCGTATCACTAAAATAGATATGCCTAATCAACCAAGTTCATCAAAAACAGAAGATGTTTCACAAAGGGATCAGTGTAAATATTGTTACACTTATAAAAACGAACCAATCTGCCTTACTTGTGCCAAAAATGTTTAATTGTTTAAAATGTTCACCTGTTGCACGTTTTGATATTTTATATTGTGCCATTGTTAGTTTAATTTTTTTTTATATTTTGTGTAGTGTTTTTTTTCAAGATGATTTTGTTTTTTTTTGTTTTAATGACACAAATATATTTTTTGTAGGTAAAACCTACTAAGTACTAAATTTTTGAACACCGAAAACGGCGGGATGTACTTTAAAAAAAAAGTTAATAGGTATATAGTTAAGTATATTCCAAAATGTTACTTAGTATGTAATAACTGTTCCATTAGTGATATGTTAAACCAAATAAAATCTATTAATAAAAATTGTACAAGTGTTTAATTCACAAATAGAAAAGATGAGGCCTTGGGACTCATGGTGGTGATTAGTGGGATTTTAATAGGGGCGGTGGAGTAAGGGTTAATATCAGTTTCCATTACGAAAGCGTTTAAACCAAAATCAACACCCGATTCCGTATGACGAACTTAACTTAAAACTGGACTATGATTTGGTTTTACTCCTGTCAGATGTATAATTTGGTTGGCATTCGAAACAAGTTTCATTAAACTAATTTAATATTAAGATTAAAATCACTGACTAGTTAGTGCTCGAGCTTTCTTGTTTATTGAACCAGAGACATCTAGAGAATAAAATTGTCGATTAGCGTTGACGCAAATCGTATGTAATGATCGCAGACAAGTTTTTTTTGGATATATTCAAAATATGAACTGGATTTCAAATAAGTATAGCCTTGTAGGTACATCGTAACGTGCTCGGTGACTGAATATTAGATTAGAGTAGCATCGAATCAGGCAAGTATTCCCGTTAGCGGGGCATAACTAGACCGTGTTGTTTGAGTTCCAGAACAGATTTTTAAGCACCTACTACCTACCTACTTGTAAGTATTCCTTCGGCTTTAACAGTGTTAAGTATTGGTTTAGCCACGTTCCATTGCCATTCTTGTAATATGTTGGCTTATTCTCTATAAGTTGCTATATTGCATGGTGGTAGGGCATTTTGCGAATACCCACCCAGGCTAGCTATCACTCTCAAGTGGAAAATCTGTCGCCAAGCACCTAACGGTGTGTTCCTGCGTGAACAACACCTTCAACCACGTCATCACTAACCCTCACGTGAGATAGTGGTCAAAGGTTAGGTCAGATCAGGGATAAAAAAAACGATATAGTACAACGATATAGTACTGGTTTTTTACAAATTGGAATGTGGCAGCAGCTAAAATATAGTGTGTGAGGAATTCTTTTTGGTATAGATCTAGATAGTAATAATAAAAGTTCATTGTATGCTTAAATAACACTATGTTAACATATCAACACTTTGTGGTTCTAGGTAGTGAAATTATTAATAACTTAAAAACAAAACAATATTTTACAAAATTACAAATTTACGAGCGGAAAAATTTTAGTCATGTGCGGGATTCGAACCCGCGTCGTCCACCCTTATAGCCGGGGTATGCTCTGACCGACTGAGCTAGCATTCTGGCTATTGTGATTTTTAAGCTTGATTGTGATGCTTCATTAGATGATCCTTTCTGATCTAGAATTTGGGGTTCTAAGCATTGAAATTCTTGAAATCAAATACTTATGGTTATTTTTGTTTAATTTTGTAATCAGATTTGAATGGTTATTTTTGTTCAGCCCTTGTCAGTAGCCAGCCATATGTACTAATAATTTAAAAAGGAACTTCGAGGGTCTGAGTGAAAAAATTATACCTTTTTTGTAGTTCCTTAAAGATATTCAATTACTTATGTAGGTACCTACTTATTCTGGCTGCCTATAGGTTGTTTCCGTTTTGACTCTTTTTCAGAAAGTTTATCGCTTATTATTTTTGAATAGAATAATAGAAAAAAAATTGATAAGTTATGGCTTGATAAATTTATAATTCCAATTTAACCTCGATAATTTAGTCCGATTATTGTCAGCAAATTTGCTCTGCAAATTTTACATGCATGCGTGCAACATGCGTACTTACATCACAGAATGGGAGTGGCATAGCGGAATAAATAGCATAATACGTTAACTTACAAATGAACTGTATGTGATTCACTTATGCAGAAAAAAAAGTAATTTTAACCTATGGATAGTAAACTTGTATGACTTGATTTAATTTTTCTCCTATCAATCTACAAAGAAGAAAATGCAACGAGCCCCACAGTTATAGGATAGCTTAGCACCATTCACCACGATCTGGTGTCTGGTTGGGAACCGACCAAATTAACAATATCTATTTACCCTTAGACCACGTGCGTGAAGCTGCGGTCAAAGCTAGTGTATAAATAGTAGGTATGCGTAAATACTGTTTAACTAACCAGGCATAGAAAACACTATGCTCTTGAAGCATAAAGCATCCACATTGATCGTACTATGGTGAGAGAAAGTGGATCGACATCGTAAAACAGGAAAAGGCTGCCAGAAAGAGCGCTCCTGCAGCAGCACCCATTCTACATTGCCTATAAATACAAAGATCAACGTAAATTAAAATCCACGCTAGAGCGTAGCTAATAAACATAACCAAAATTAACTTTCTTCTGGCTGTTCAAGTATAAGTTCCTACTGAGTAGTAGGTAATATCTTGAAATTCCTAATTTTCATAATAATTTCACTGTACAAGCCATTCTTCTTCTTCTTCTGCTTCCTGTTTTCATTACCTACATTTGTCACATAATACAATACCTTATGTATACAATGATTTTATTTGTCTATAACAACTGAGTATACATAACATGTATTGTGTTCAAATATTTTATACCTCAGTGGTACCTATGGCAATTATATGTGCCTAATTTCTACCTCAAATGGTTTACAGGCTTTAACTTATTGTCTAATATATATTTAGGTACTATATTATTCAATATCATTAAAATATGTTGGTACAATTAAATAAGAATGTTAATTTAAAATAAGTCACAAATTATTGTCATTAAAAAAACACATTTTCATTAAAATGTTATTTAGCATTGTTATTGAGCCCGTGGGGTGCCGGGCCCAGAATGTTACCCCCCATCTCTACCCGTGGGTGTCGTATAGGGTTTCTGATTTCCCGACATATTTATTTTCCCGGATCCCGAGAATTCTCGACATTGATTTCCCGGGAATTCCCGGACCTTCGGGATATCACAAAATCTATAAAAATAACATATTTTTTCATCATCAATGTTCATAATTTTTTTATACTATGCCATATTCTCCAGTTGGTTGTCGTAAAAGGCAAATAAGGAATGTACTTACCTCTTTAAGTCGTACAATCAATTGATGTAGTAGGTAACGCTTTTAGGCGGCTTAGGTCAGTCATAGCAATATGAAAGGCATCTGCGTTTGAGCCGTTCAGTATTTTGACTCGGTGGTCTCTTTCGATCTAGAAGAATAATGAATGTATACTTTACAACCTTACTAACTACGCCCACGTTCTACCCGCGTAGATAATGATAAATATGTAGAATGTTTTCAGGTGTAAAAAGTTAAGTTCCAGTGGTACTTGAACTTGCCACCCGAGGATACCGTCCTGTCGCGTTACCAATTTATACTATGGAAACGGGTGTTGGACAGTCGGATATTTTCCATCCGTTTTGAATGCACGTCTTTCTGATGGTGACGACGTCTAGCCATTGAAGCGAATTATTTCTTAAAAATTCTATATCACATAACATGAGTACTACCTATGTGATAAAATTTGATCATGAATAACTACGGCCATTACAATTATGACAATAAATAAAAAAAGTCGAAATTTAATCAAATCATTGTATATGCATGTTTAAATATATTTTACTTGGTGGTCGATCTCTTAGCAAGAGTCCGTCTTTTTGGGTACCAGTACTACCACCGCAGTGCAAATATTCTGCATCGAAACAGTAGTGTGCTAACACTACCGAAGGGCACAGTAACAGTAAGTGAAATTAACACAGTGCCCTTCAGTACAAGCGCTTCAACTGCAACTGTTTGATTTATGTAAATATATAAAATCACCTCTTGTCTATACTTGAGGTGTTCCGGCCACACACACTGTTCGAAATACCCGTGCACATCCGGTGGGTCATGTAACCGCAGCGAGCGTCGCAACATGCACTCTCCGAATTCTAGCACAAAGTAGTACCTGAAGAAAGCAGAAACAGAGTTTTGAAGCGCTCGTAGCGAAGTTTGCTTAGACATTCTGAAACGATCAGCAAAGTTAAGCAACGTCCGCCTCGGTCAGGAGTGGGATAAGTGACCACTGGTGACATTAATACTGAGCGCTTCCGTGCTTCGGAGGGCACGTTAAGCCGTCGGTCCCGGTTGTTGTCTTTGGATAGCAGTCGTTACAGCATGGTGGTTGGGCATTTTGCGAATGCCCGCCTGGCTAGCTACCACCCACAAGTAGAAAATCTGTCGCCAAGCACCTAACGGTGTGTTCCGACAGCTGTCCTTGAGAGCCAGTAATTCTAGGTTAGCCTGAACAATATCTTCGACCACATTGTCACTTACCATCAGGTGAGATAGTGGTCAAAGGCTAACCATAAGGCATAAAAAAAAACCAACGAGTACAAAATTACGAGAGGAACATTTTCCCTCTCGTAATTTTATAATGTAGGTAATTCGCAGAGCATGCGTTATCTTTTCAACATACAGCAAGCCCGAGATAATTTGTTTGAAAGTTACTTTTTGCCCTTTTTACACTTGATAGGCAAGCCTTTGTCCACTGATGGTATGTGATGATGTGGTAAAGATCATATTCGGGCTAACCTAAAAATACTGGCTCTCAAGTCGCAACATACCGTTAGGTGCATGGCGACAGATTTTATACTTGAGGGTCGTAGCTAGCCAAGCGGGCATTCACAAAATGCCCTACCACCATGCTATAACGACTGCCATCCTATGACAACTATCTTGACCGACGGCTTAACGTGCCCTCCGAAGTACGGAAGTCCTCATATCAATGTCAATGCTGATGATAGACGAGCCAACAATATTATTTTATGGTAAGTGATGATGTGGTCGACTTCACTGCAATTCTATGCAACAACCGAGACGGTGAACTTGTCCGTCACTTCTCCATAAAAACCTTGACGGGTGATGACTCTCTTATTTTCAGTTTTACGTCCAGAACTAAGCATAATATCGATTGTTCTCATCATTATCTAGGCTTGTATCGTTACAAATTTGTAAAAAGATAATTAACTGGATATTTATGAGCTTTGAAACTTTTACATTTAATTATTCCACGAAAGATGTCGAGGCTGATTGCTTGTATTCACTCTTTAGGAACCGGCTACGACCCGCGTTATATTTACTGGAAAGATTCCGACCAGTGTCGGACTGTTTTGAAGTCTTTCGTCTGGGTGTCACGATTGAAATTATTGTGGTCAAATCGGGTCCTAGCCGGTTTCTAAAAAGTTAATATGGATAGAACTATATAATATAACTAGTTAATAGTTTTTAACGTGTAAGTGAATTTCCTTTTACAAATTCGTAGATTGTATCGTTCGATGCAAGCCCAGATAATGAAGAAATAAACGAATAACATCTAGGTATTGGAACTTAAACCTCAAATAAGGGAGTGATCACTCTGTGCTGCGCCGTTTATCTCTCTCCGAAGCAATTAATTAACGTCATTAACGGTCACCCATCGAAGTGATAACCGGAGTGCAGGTTGAGTGACTAGGCAAGATTCACTACGAGCGCTTCAGACAAGTCCAAATCATTTATCCAATGTATGCGTCCACGACGCTCTTAAGAGGTCCACTACAAATTTTATGTTTTCAGTTAAGCACCGCTACGAGCGCTTCAAGTTTGGATTAACTTACCTCAAATCACAAATATCGTTTATAGGTTTATAGTTCAGCAACGTAAACCCTTCCAGGATTAAATACTTTTTGCTTTTGCGCTCCGAACTGTCTTCTTCATTCGTAGGAGAATCATCATCGTAACTCGGAAGAGAATCGTTAATATTACTCGTAGGAGAATCGTCACGGTTACTATCTTCTTGAATGATTTCCAATATATCATTATACATAGCCTCCATATCAAGCGCCGATAGAATTTCATAATTGATACGATTTAGCCCATGGCATTTGACATGTTTTGGGCTATCGTCTGGATAAAAGTATTTCGTTTGATTAAGAATTTTACTAGGACTGAGTGCATCTTTCAGATAATAAGCCAAGGTCGTTTTTCCGCTGCACGTGACACCTGAAAATTTCATTTTTAAATGTGGAATCATGCTGCAAGTATGTCACTCTGTAGAGTTCTGGAGCATTATATTTGGCACAGAAATATGTACTCGGAGATATATCCGTGGTTCCAATCAGCTCACACGTGCTTTAATCGTGATTAAAACCGACGATGAAACGAGTCTTTTTCTTAATTGGTCGAAGAAAATACTTAGAATTAATGCTGGATCTCAAGGTATAGCTGTGGGAACATAGGTACTATATTCAACAATATACAGGCTGAAATATATGTGACACCTATCTATCTATACTTTCTATGCAATATTATAAGTAAATATAATCGTTATTTTATGTGGATTTTTAATAATGCGCCGAGTTACTTAGTAAATGTATATAGGAAGATTCTTTATATACAAAATATTTTTTCTTACTAGAGGCATAGAACATAATTATAATATAATAATACTACTAGACGCTTACCCGAAATTCCTATAATAATCCAATCTTTTCGTTTGTCATTTTCACTTTCAACTTCAGCCATATTAATATTTTTTACAAGGTGTTGTTCTCAGTAACAACATTGATATTTGACATATTATTTCCTATGCGCTAGACGCATAAATGGCGCGTAACAGAAAAAATACTCCTTTAATACCAAATTATATTATAAACTGTATCTGGAATAGAAGGTTACAAAATTGTTAAGAGACTATTCTAGTTTCTTCTTAAATTAAGAATATTTGAATTACCTAGGTTACCAATTACTTAAAGTAGGGCCTCAAAGTCTTCAAATCAGCAGCATATTGCCGGCCAGCATGAAATTAATAAAAAACACTATAGAAATGATACATGTGTATAATATACACATGCATCATTTCTAATGCGCATACTACAAACTGTCAGTTGCGGCTATCCGGATCGGCTCCGTCAAAATTTGAGAATATTGAGGTCTCACCCAATATTCTCGGGTTAGGGGATTGCCATAATCACCAAACTTGGCAGGCATCTTGAAAATCGCAGGGTAAGATGGCAGTTCTTCAGAAGGCATTGCTGCTCACCTTTTGGTTCCTCGCCTCTTACAACTCCCGCAGGAAGATATGGATAGGTGCATTAGGTCTGGCACCCAAATAGCTAAATTAAACTCATAATAAGTTTTCTTATTATGGATACATATCTTTATTATTTTTTTAAAAACCTTGTGTTAATATAGGAAAGGTATGAAATTGATTTATTTAATAATCAGGGGATTCAATTTGAAAAAATCTTAACGGGCGAAGCCACGTGAAACTGAGACGCTTTGTATAAAAAAAGCTTATCTAGATGACTCACTGGAATCCTTAATTGGGTACATAATCATAAATTAAAATACACTCGAGAGCAATGAATCCGGGTCACTTAAAGAATCCTAAAAATCTCGGAAACTAAAAATGCTAGGTTAATGCAATAAATTGTATTTAATAGACAATGTAATACTCCTTAAATGAAGGTATTAAAACTTCTTAGTTATTGTAAAGTTATATCATAAAAAAATCAAATTTGAAAAAGGGCCACTTTCGAAGATGGAACTACGAAATTACAGCATTTGGTTTTGCTTTTGTTTGTAATCTGTCATTTATGTGGGTACATAAACCATGTTGATAGTGCTCTATATTCATTATTCAAGCTGAAATTATGTCGCTTACGCCTGAAGAATGCACCAGAATACTTACAATGCTGGAAACCGGCCGGAGTCAGCGCGATACAGCCAGGACTGTCGGTGTGTCGCTGTCAACAGTACAAAGAGTTCTCCGACGTTACGAAGAAACTGGTTCTAACCTACGCAGACCAGGAACGGGCAGAACCAGGTGTACCACAGCACGAGAAGACCGATACTTGGTGAACACCATGCTTCGAAATCGCTTTCTCACAGGAACTGAACTCACCAATCAGTTTCGACGCCTCGGAGGAAGTAACCCAAGTGCATGGACAGTACGACGTCGGCTTACTGAATCTAACTTAAAACCCCTTAGACCTACAAACGGCCCTAAACTGGAGCGTGGGCATCGTATTTCGAGACTAAGATATGCCCAGAGCCACGTAAATTGGAGTATTGAAGATTGGTCAAAAGTTATGTTCTCCGACGAATCAAAATTTATGCTCTACAAGCACGATGGAAGACACAGAGTGTATCGAAGACCAGGGGAAAGATTCAAGCAAGCATGCATCGAAGAAAAAGTAGCCTACGGTGGTGGGTCTGTACTTGTGTGGGCCGGAATTTCTTCTGAAAGTCGCACAGAGCTGGTGATCATAGAAAACGGCTCTTTAACTAGCGTAAGATATGTGGAAGAAATCCTCAATGATCACGTTGGTCCATTTATGGTCAATTTAGGTGAGGATGCTATATTTATGCATGACAATGCCCGACCTCATACAGGTAGGATTGTGAATGACTACCTTCAAGAGATGAACATTACTCGTATGGAGTGGCCAGCGCGCAGCCCGGATATCAACCCGATCGAGCATGCTTGGGACGAGCTAGGCAGATGCTTAAAACAACGAAACCCTCCCCCAATCACGCTTCGTGAGCTCAAAATTGCTCTCACAGAGGAATGGGAGAATATTCCCCAAAATCGTATAAGGAACTTGGTGTACAGCATGCCAAACCGCGTAAACGCAGTAATGGAAGCACGAGGAGGCAATACGAAGTATTAAAATTCAAGAAAATCGTAATAAAGTTCAAAAATTTTATGTTTCCTATTTTTGTTTTAAGGAGAGATCAGCAGTTTTTTTCTTTATGTAATTTTGTGTTAATAAAATGTATGGTGACTCATATTTTTTTTACTTTCATTTAAGGAGTATTACATTGTCTATTAAATACAATTTATTGCATTAACCTATCATTTTTAGTTTCCGAGATTTTTAACATTCTTTAAGTGACCCGGATTCATTGCTCTCGAGTGTATGTGAACAAAGCAAATAGGAATGGTCGTTTATTCACAGCTATACCAACATCGCAAAGACAAAGTATGTTGTTACCTTTGTAAAATAACAGGCATATTTTAATTACATGTTTAAACTTTCTTGTTTTTTGCGGTACACATTATGGTTCTATTTTATTTTGCGTTAATCACAATTAAAAGATTCAGACGTTATTTATCTACATTCTGAAATGCATATTTAAATTCAAACTAATTCAAATCTCTAGGATATAATACATATGCGTTTGTAACTATACTTACTTTCGAAACGGCTATATTGATAAAACTACTAATATATATTTCATAAATTCTTAGCCAGGACATAGGATACTTTTTACTTCAATTTACTTATTGATAAGATATTATTATGCGGGTGGAAGCTAGTTTAATAAACATATATTTAGTGATGATTTTGCCAACATTCCAGGTACACCGATGCCACGTCAGAAACACTACGTTACCTAGCTGGAACGATTTTTATAAAAATCTAAAGCTGCTCTCCATTGCTGCACATCCAGTTTTTACGACACAGCCTTGTGAGCAGCGTCGCCCACGGTCATCAGCAACACTAGATCTCAACGGTTTTGAACGCTTGTGGTGGGAATATGCTCTTTTCTTGAAATTCCTAAATCGTATCAATTCTAATAAAGAAATATTTCACATGGCAGCTGCTTACATATAGAGACAGTTCAAGGCAAAAAATGCCGTGGGCATCACACGGTTGTGGATTGCCAGACTTCGATATGAAATGAGTGAAACTACATGCTTTGTCAGGACGTCCGTTGGCCAAATTCAGCTACCGAACAGTTCTTGAAACACTTCCCAAAATAGATGCGGAAAAAGATGCAGAGTGATGACGTTTCATCTCTACGCAGTGCCGGTCGAGCTAATTGGAAAAAGCTTTTTCGTCAAAAAATTGAGACTGCGTTAAATTTGGGAAGGAGCTGGTAATGGGAAGCCCCGCCCCAAAGGCGCAAGCAGTACTTAATGTGAGGCTAAACTTGAGCCTTGTAAAATTGCAGGCGATTGGCCGACGTGACGTACCGTTTCGCTTTTCCAAACACACTAAGCTTCTTAGATACTAATTTCTTAGAAACAGAGATGGAGACAACACACAGCCTTGCGGAACACCAGCAAGCAATAAGTCAGAGTATGAACCGTCGATAACGACATTGATGCTCTGATCAGCCTAAAAACTGTACATCCACTTGCAAATTTTTTTCAATTGCAGATAAATTTGTTCCAATGCAACACCCATGAAGTTTAGCTGAAAAAATTACAAAACTAACGTAAAAATTGTATTATTGTGTGGATCTGTTGGGCAATAAAAGCGGCAGGTGAATGAAGAATGCATGTGAGATGCAAACATTAAGATGAATGTGTGATGCAAATACCGTGGACAAGATACGGACATGGTTAGTATAGTAATGTATCAGCGAAAGCTTGAAAGTATTAGTGACAAATATGTAGTGGATAATTTGGGGAAATGTAAAAGTAGTAAGATGAATACAGTGGAGGAAAAATAAATATGTGGTACTATCCCCATTAAGTGTGGGATAAATACAAGAAGAATAAAATATACTTACTTAAAGATGAAGACCTTTTGATTGAAATTTTCTCCGAGAGGAATTCGATTTTAAACCGTTCCCACGAGCACAACACAGTAACAACTGATGCGTAAAAAGTAACGTAAGTAGGGTCGAGTGAGAATCAATGCATGTTTTGTCTTACCTAAATTTAATATGATAAACAATACATTTAAAGACTTGTATTTTGCAAGACTTATGTAAGAGACATCGTAATTTACCCAAGTGATATGAACTTGTATTTTAATTTCACTTGTAATACCTACATTACCTCAAAAAATAATGTAAATAAACAAACATGTATGACAAATAATTATTCACTTATCTATGATTATATCAGTCAGTCAGCTTGTCTGATAGATACTGTCACGGATTTCTGATCTTTCCTTTTAGTAGCTTTCCACAGAAAAGAGAAAATTGTATTTTATATCTCTATGTCCCTATCTTTCTAGTTGTCTAATAATCAAGGCGTAGGCGGAGAAACCTTATATTATGTCTGTTATTCAAGGAATTTTTTAGCTATTTTTTTCTGTGTAGTGTCAATTCACCTAATGAATTGTATATATATTATACTATACCTATAGCTAATTTCCCGTTTAACATTGTCATATGTTAACTGGAGCACAGCCCCCCCCAGAGTCAAATCTCAACTCACTCTCTTTTTGAACGCTACTACATATCTCTCTTGAAAGACTACAACATATGATTATACGTTATGTAAATTAATATATATATATATATATATATATATATATATAATATTATATGACAATGAGAATAGGATTAAGTTTTTGTTTGAATTAGTTTTCGTCATGTAATATTTTCTTTACGTTTACTCTTAAATTCTAGTTTTAGACTTAGAAGCTAATAGTTTTTCTCTTGGCTTTCGAATCGTTGAGAGCTTCCGTTGAAACACAGGCAGTTTTATAATTTCGTTTCTTTATTTCCAAACTACCAGTCCATTATAACTAATTATTATCGACATTAATTTATTTTACTTACTTTATTTTATTATATTTAAAACAAATATATGTCAATATATTTAAAAATATTCAATGTAGGTATTGTATAGGTAATCAGGATTATGATGATGACGATATACTTTTAAATATATAATATTTATTTTAGATTATTTAAAGCTTCTTTCCAACCTTATATTTAGTTGTTGAATTTACGATTGTATTATGTAAGTATATTTAACCTACAAGACAACAATTATATCGTTGTTTTAAGTAATAAAAAAAATAATTATATCGAGTGAGTGAGTTTTTTTACAACAAATTTATAGAAAATTGAGCGAAAAATCCTTTTAGCTAATGTATCATATGGTTGCTACATAATAAATAAAAATAAAATGTGTAATAAAAATAATAAGGCAAAATTTTAAAGATGAATTAGGGATTATTTTTTTCTTTCGAGAGTAATATATAGGCTCGTGTTTTAGGACCAGGCAAAGTATTTTAATATATTCTAGAATATAATATATTTTATTTCCATCTGTAAATATTATGTTCCTATCTGTAAGGCGTAAGTAAACTCTATAAAAAACATGTTCCAAATTTTCTTTATGATACTCACTTTGACTTTAACAAAGTGGAAATTAATAAATTTAATACATACTGCGGATAGTAAAACTCTTGAAAGTAGTGCTGAATGATATTTATCAAACTTAAGCAACAATTATATGTAAGTATGAAAAACACCAAGACCACAGAAAGTATAGTACTTTCTTTTGAAGAAAAGAAAGAACCCCATTTAATTGACAATTAGGATGTTTCAGTCTAATTTTAACAACTACTTAAACCACACCTAAAAACTGTGCATTTAATAAAGTGCAAATAGATGGGTATATCAATGTATTTCATTATTGATATATAGCTATGTTAATGCAAATAAAATGTTTTTGAATGTCCTAAATAGTTTCTAATTTTTGATATTTGGACCTCAATTTCTCCACTTTAAAGCTAAAACTTTTTAGAGGCATGATTTACGCTTTATCAACGAAGAAAATATTTTGCCCGCCAATGCAACAGATGCAAATTTCTAGTTGCCGTACCTCAGTAAACGTGTTTTTTTGTCACTTAAGTCTAGTTGAAGTCTAAATTCATGTCTATAATTTATACACTTCAGTGACGCGAATCCTTTTTAATATTTGCAAGTCTACTTGCAGGCAAAGTTATCATATATGTTGATTGAAATAACTATGTCTCTTACTTAATATATTTTTGATTGATAGATTATATTTAAATAATTACAAGCATTTTTGACCTATAAGTACGAAGTTTTATATTTTCTATGCTATAAGTGTAGTGAAATATATAATCAATATTATTTATCTGTTTATTCAGAATAACTGTTTGAAAGTTTTCGTTCAACAAACAAGAAACAAACGCGCCTCTTTAACATCGAATCTATTGTAGGTTTGATATAATGATGTATTGAAATAAAACCGCTCAAATGCAAGTCTGACTCACCTCACTCTCTTTCAAGATGTGTCTTGTGCACAAAATCACATTAAGCAAGATTCAGACCCTGAACCATTAATCCCTAAGGCCGAGTAAACCTCTTCTAAGAGCTACCGTGATGAGTGAGCCATGGTACGAACTTATCGTTATAATAAACGAGGGTACACGAGGGTTGGCTTACTCACATAATATAGGGTATGATTCCGGATTTTTTGAAAATGTCGAGTTAGCCATTTTACTACATTTGAAAACTTTCAAGGTGCTGAAATATCAAAAGTATATTGAATGAAATAGAGTCAAGCCCAATAGAAATACATTCAACATTTAGTTTTAGTTACAGACTGGTAGACGGTTTGTCGGCAACACAATTTGAACACTTGAATAAGCTGAAACGGAACTTGGTGACGGCTGTTTCCGATCCAATTTATGTAGACGCCGACTCAGATTAATTTCGTTACTCTTGCACTACCCGTAAATGGACTGCTTTGATTGTTGACCACTTCGAATGTATTTGTTTGTAGAATGATTACGATAAAGGTTCAAAAACTCAAATAACATAACTTGTGGATGCTTAGAGTTTTGAATTTCATGGTACCGACAAGTTATTATTCTATATTTTTGTTTGTTTGTTTTCAGTGTTTGAAGTCAATTGTGTACGTATTTTTAAAATTTAGTTTGTATGTCATCTATCATCATATCTTTTAGAGACATATTTTAAGGCGTTTATCGAAAATAAAAATAGATAAAAATTCTAAATGTGGACTTGGATGGTTTTGATACAGGCATCTCAACACTTAGATTTACCAACTGGCTTGGCTTCATTGTGAAGATTTCAGAACAAACCTGCACCGAAAGTACCGTAGTTACTGATCGCTGATCGTCTAAATTCGATAAAACGGGTTATATCGATGTTTTGTCGACGACCGGTTATAAAATTCGGTACACATACCTATTAGAAATTAGAATTAATGTTTTGGCCTATATTAAATTCCTCTAAATAAATATTATTGGCAAACTAAGCATTAAAAATATCGACCGTAACTAAATTGGTTTTTAAATGCTTACACATTTTTTTTTTCTTTTTACATCTTTTAAGTTTGTTATTTAATACAAGAACAAAAATAAATAAGATTTTTACTCGCACTTTTGTGTTTGTTTATTCCTTCTTCAGCAGGCAGGGAAATTTTGAGGTGATTTATTGGTTTACAAATAAGCTGAACTAATAAAAAAACGATAACATGTATAACATTTTTTTCCCACCATGTAGTCACATCTCTGGAAGATAAATTCAGTCAGCTCTCATTCCCTGAGAAATTTTATGATTTAGTTACTAATTTCTGTAATTTGTTGTATTTATCAAAAACATACCGTAATTATATGTTTTATTAAAAAAATACTTTAATTATAACTATTTATTAAAAAAAAACTCATTTCCCCAGTGATTGAACAATTTAAATAATCTGTGCAAAAGCAATCTAGTGTTGGAGTTGCCATTTCGTAATAATCGACGTACTGTCCACAATTTCACGATCTTTAGATCGTTAATTTATCAATCCGATAATTCAAAGAGCCATACTACGGTACGTGCACTGCAGGGACCTTATTGTCTAATTCGAATTGTAATGAAAATGGTCTTCATTTTGAAATTCGATCTAAAAAGGATTATATCAAAATTAAGTTAATCTCCATTACCATTCAAGGCGCCAGGTCTTGATTGAGTCAAAAGGTTCTCATAGTCAACAAACACTAAGCACATGGACTTATTATACTGTTCGGTATTTTGTACAATCTATAGGCGTATTGTGTAAATGTGATCTACGGTGTAGGACCTACCTCAGAATCTGGCATATTTGGGCGCGGAGATTGAAGTTCGTCAAGTCTACACGTGAAAATATTTTTGATGACTCTTGAGATCAGCTAATAGACTTGACTCTGGTGGGAAATTAGTCTCGTCCTATTTTTAAAGAACAAAATGATCAAGCTCTATGTCAGTGTATTCTTGGGAAAAGGACTGAACCTTGTGACTACTGAGACATATCTATATATATGTATGATAATATAAATTCCATTTCAGTTCTTATCAGTCCAGGCTCATCTACATATACTTCCGTTGAAGCTGTTTCTTATAGAATGAGTTCATTAAAAATAACTCTTCTCTCTCAAGGATGTTGACAAGCATTTGCAGTCTCTGGTTTCTGGTACCATAGCCATGTAGTAATAATGTGATTGGTTAAAGTAATTAATAATGCCCATAACTACGTTGTAGTAAGCCCTACAAATTTGAAGCTCTTCATAGTGCTCTCTACTTCATTGTGTGCGTATGTCGAATTTGTTCCATAAACCTGAATACTCTAAGGATTTGTACTTCTCGGGATCTTTTTATTCTGTGCTCTCGGTCAACTTTAAAATAAGGAATGCGACCCATGTCGACACACTAGGGATTCTACAACGTTTTCTCAGGTATTTTTATTAATTAAAAAGACAAAACAAAGTGACATTTTATACATTAATCTAATTTAGTAATACAGGTATATGATAATTAATTGACATTTTATATATTATGATTTAAGTTTGTTTGACATTGATATTGTATCTTAAATTTTATAACAATGTATTGATTTTGACGTTGTATTAATATTTTTTTTTTTTATCATTAGTGTAATTGGCCTAAAGCCGTTCTAATTGAATTGAATAAATAAATAAATAAAAAAGCCCATACCACCCTGGCATGTTTAATTGATTTAACTAAGGTGTCCTGATTCTAAGGTGTCCTGATTCTAAGGTGTCCTGATTCTAAGGTGATCCTATCCTCACCGTCATCTTACGATTTCCAGATCCTATTTGAGTAGCGGCAGATGTTCATCGGGCCGTTGCGTGCATATATTATATATTGCGGCCTTCTTTAACTAGGAGATTCTTATTACCCCCTACCCCGTCTTTACCGCCAGGTTCTTAAGCAACATGAAATTATAATATCATGTTGCTTAAGAAGATATAATTTACATAAATAAGATAAGAATATGTTAAAATTATATCTGAAAATTGCATGCTTAGCGATTAGCGACTACATTAAACTACACTGCATCAATGTCAAAGAAATTTTAGTATCAACTTTTATTAGATTGTCTAATAATTTTGATATGATATCAAACAGTTTATTGGAATACAACATTTTATGCCCAAGGCGGGAATCAAACCCGCGTCCTCTGATATCGCGTCGGATGCTTAATACCATCTCGGCCACCTGCGACTTGGCATTTCTGCCGAAATTTTGTGCTCCAATTTTATAACTTTAACCGTCATAGGGGACGGTGCGCGGCAATCAACCAGACTACTAGACTACATCTGATCGAAAGAAGTGTTTTTTCAAACACTTAACTCTCGGTATGTCGTGTATGATGTCCCTACCCTTCTATATTTCTAAATATGAGGTGGGAATACCATCAGGTGAGATAGTGGCCAAAGGCTAACATATCAGGCATAAAAAAAAAGCTTGCTTATGAACTTCTACTACATCATAGGTGAAAAGGTTGTTTTTTTTTGTTGCCGATAGGTGCTAATGCTACTTTCATCATAATTTGACCTGATGGTAAGGGAATGGATATTGGACTCTCAAAGACATCTGCCGGAACACACGGTGAGGTGCTTGGCAACAAATATCCTACTCGCAGTCGTTATATTTAGCCAGACTGGCATTCACCCTATCATCATGCAAAGTGTCGCAGTTTTTAGGCCGCCCAAATGTCTCCGACTTAGCCTCACGACCACCATCCTCAAACAACAACCCTGACCGGCAGATTGGAAGCAAGGAAGCGGTCATAGTAAATGATATTAGCGGTCGCCCATCCAAGTAATGACCACAGTGAATATTGCTTATCGAAGTTGAAACATAAAGACGTTGACGAGTGCTGAAATTCCGACTGAAATAAAGCTTATAATATACACAAAACTATTAGCTTATATAATAATGTGAATGTTCTCTCGGTATGGTTTTGCTATTTAATTATAATAATTTTATACACGTACAAACGGAAATAATTCCGAATCAATTAAAAATAATTTGCGTACCTAATGAGGAGTCAACTTAGCAATTTTATTTTTAATTATAAGAAAATTATTGGCAAATATAATTTGTAGTCAAACAGGATTTAGAGAATATGATCAATATTAACATATAATTTGCTGCTACAAACTAAATATTACATTTTGCTAAAAAAACTCAAACAACTACTCAACCCTACTTATTTAGCACTTGTCGGTGCCTTTACAACGACTAGACAAGCTCTGCTACGAGTGCTACGAAGCCTAGTTCATCTAGATACACTAGACAACTAGTCAAAAACAATTAAGGCATCCTTAATGCCTCGTGAGACCTTCACTCTTATAGCCACAAAAAATTATCTATATCGCTAAGTTACGCATTTATAAAAAGTACAAAACCCTTCTCATCCCACACACCTAGTTGAATGAAAACTCATTTACTCGGTTTCTATCCTGTGTTTATTTTTTATTTAACTTGTGTTTACCCAACGTGTCTGGGCGAGTGTTTGTCGGGTGAACTGCGGCCGAGCGTGAAAGAGCTTGGACACGTCATGACATAATAATTACTCCGTTTCAAACATCACAGCGCTAATTACTTTGATGTCTGCTGTCATAATTATCACGTCCGACATTGGCGCGTGCTTCAAAAGCAACATTTTTAACTCGTTCTCTGCATTTGCTGTTTAATAAATAAACCAAAAACATACTTACTTATATCTCTATCTAGGTTTTGAAACAGATTCTCACAACAATCAACAGTTCATTTTACAAGTACCTAGTACCGTAACAATTTTTATTATGTTCGAAGTAGTTACCTACCTACATACTAATTTCATAAGATTACAGCGTGTACATAATACGTCCCAACAGTAGGTATCCATGCAC
Source organism: Plagodis dolabraria (assembly GCA_963854805.1). Classification (NCBI taxonomy): domain Eukaryota; kingdom Metazoa; phylum Arthropoda; class Insecta; order Lepidoptera; family Geometridae; genus Plagodis; species Plagodis dolabraria. The sequence goes on along the minus strand of OY978447.1, from coordinate 15,677,464 downwards.
ATATATATATTTACATATAGTATAGATAAGCAAAACAAAAAGTGGCTCTCGCTACCACGTGAGTTTTTAGAGCTAAGAACACCAAGGGAAGCTATGCAATGCAGGGCAACAAAGGCCTTCTCCAAATGCAATAAGAAAAGTCCCAAAAAACATAGCATTATTATAAACAGTGCGTAAATCAACTGTTTCCAGTGTCGCCTGCAGCGAAAGATAGTAGCTCCAAGAGGACCAGCAGGGGCCGGGATATGAGTTCACGCTCGAAGTCTCCGCCTATCATAGAAGACTGATTGCAATGATAATAATCTGTATGAAGATTTATTTTTTGTTATGCCTGATGCGTTAGCCTTTGACCCTCACCTGATGGTAAGTGATGATGTGGCCGAAGATGTTGTTCAGGCTAACTTAGAATTACTGGCTCTCAAGGACAGCTGCCGGAACACACCGTTAGGTGCTTCGCGACAGATTTTTCTACTTGAAGGTGGCAGCTTGCCTGGCGGGCATTCGCAAAATGCCCTACCACCATGCCATAACGACTACCATCATACATACTACCATCGACAACAATCGGGACCGACGGCTAAACGTGTCCCCCGAAGCACGGAAGCGCTCAGTAGTAATGTCACCTGCGGTCACCCATCCAAATCATGACCGAGGCGGACGTAGGTTAGCTTTGCTGATCGGTTCTGAACGGCTAAGTAAACTTCGCTACAAGCGCTTCAAGATAGGTAACTGCTAGTGACATTACTACTGACCTCTTCCACGCTTCGGAGGACACGTTAAACCGTCAGTCTCGGTTGTTGTCTTAACTTAGTCTTAACATAGTGAATGTCCATGTGTTATCTTGTGTTGCAAGTAAAAAACACACGTAGCAAAGAAAGAAACTTCCTTGTGGCGCCGCCGTGGTGAAAAGATAAACATTTTAAAATATTCTTGTTATGTCTTTTGTATTGTTAGAGAAAACATAATGCACCGAAACGCTATATGTGGTGTAAGGGTAGGAAGATGAAGATATGCATCAACTCTGTATTTCTTCTTAAGGCAAGGAGTCTCAACCATTATCCACATTTCACCGGTTATGTTTTAGTTCATGTTAGGGGACGAACCAATGGAATCACGAACCAATTATTTTTGAAGCAGTGATGGCCTAGCAAAGGCCTAACTTCAGTTCAGAACCTCTTAACTATTTCAAAATACTAAAGTAGTAAGGTATTCTGAATAAAACACAAAATACTTTTAGTTGTGAGATAGGTACCTACTTGCGTTTGAAAAACTTTTATTTGTAGTGATGTACTAAAACTTAACTAACACTGACAAATGTTCAACAATTACAAAATGGCGTCCGGCATGTCCTTACAAATTACTAAAAAAGTCAATGCCTGTACATAAGCATTTAAATATCTAATTTCATAACACTTGCACGTAAAAAGTATCTAAACATACAGGTTAACTTGACCGCAGTGCCCCATACTTAAAAAACCTTCGAGCTTTCTTTTTGTCATGAAACCCAAGTCGGTAAGTTTTTTTTTTTCACTTATAGCACAGCACACAGGTCGTGCAAGTTCCAGCAAGGAGTTGACAAGCAATTGAACTAAACAGCAACTTAATTGCAATCTCGCTACATGTTACTTAAATACTCAACTAATGTTCTTAATAATCGATATTTATAGATTTTTTGTATCAAAACGTCGATTTTTTATATTCCATTATGTCTGTATACCTACATAAGTATTTGCCCCAAAAGTTTCTGAACAAAACATGTATAATCTGTGGAGCAAAACATGGTATACTCCAATAAAACTTCTGGAGCGAATGGAAACAAGACTAGGAGGTACTTACTAGATCAATTTCCTTAATACAATACTAATCTGTTTTAAAAAAATATAGTTAAGTATCCAAAAATTCAATAAATTACTAGCATATTATCATTAGTAGTGTAAATCACTCAAGTTTTAATCATTTAATAAACTGAGCTTATTATATAACGATGCTATCGTTGGTAATTTTGGTCACTGGTCCGAGTAAAGACGCTTAATCAATGTACCGCAGACTAAAATATGGTTTGGAGTTATCCACACTATCCGATTAATTTCATCAAATGTGCCTAGTTGTTCGGTAAATTTACAATAAATATTTCTCAAAGTAATCGTAAAGATCTCTCTGATTACTGAAATAGCGTATGTTGGGTTAGTACTACAAATGATTAGTGTAATTACTAATAGCATTGAAATATATATTAATAGAAAATTATAAAACCGGATTACAGTACAGCACTACTTATTTTGGGGTTGAACAACTTTGGCCAATTTATCATTTCAGTATTCAAATCTACTGTGCTATAAATAATCTGGGAAAATGGCAAATTATGATTGACAGATTTAATATTTAATTCATCGGTAAAATACGAACGGGAAAAATTGCGGCTATCCCTATCAGGATACCTTTACTTATTTAGTTATTTACCTGCCATATGAAAATATATAATGAAGAAACGGCATACTATCTTTAAGCAAGTAGTTGTTTCCAGTTAAGTATCGAATATAAATCGCCTAAATAATCACGAAGAGATCTGTTAGTAGAAAATAATATAGAAAATGATGGATATATAGATATTTGCTTCAACCTATTTCTATTTATTGAACTATTTACAGTTAAGCTTAGTAAATGCCTAGATTTTCTTTATGGAAGAATATTTTTTATTATAGATATAGTTGGCAGGTGTTGTTTTATCATAAATGCTTGAGGTATTTCAGAATCTTCGAAAGTTGATTAAATTTATATAGGTGCTAAGTTATACGACCATCTTGAAGGTTGTAGGTATTGTCTGGTCTCGGTCTTAAGATTTCTTGACAAGAAGATTCTATTTATTTTCCTTTAGCGTTTCACAATATGGTCCTATTATTATTATGGTCCTACTATTTGGACTAGACGATTGATAGACTAGGTAGTCTTTTACATATCACAATACATGAAAAAATTGCTTAACTTATTTCTTATACTGGCATTGTATGTGCGTGTCCTTGAGCATAAATAATCGTTGGTTAGCCTTCACAACATCTTTGACTGCGTCATCACTTGCCCCTTACTAGGTGAGATCAAGTACAGACAGGTATCAGAAGTAAAACGTAAGTTATTAACAGTCACTTACACTATTGTTTTTATTAAAAACGGGATATTTACAGTGTATTTAATCTAAAACGCGAAAGAAAGAGGATAGTCATATTCGTCTCCTTTCAGTGCTGACCCACATAGACTTTTTTAATCTTGATTATGGCACTTGCAACTGTGCCGAAATATCGAGAGTTCAAAAACAATCGAATATCTACAAAGCAAAATCCCATTTCTAAAAGTAACAATAGTAATAATAAAATAAAGTTTATTGAGTATCTACGCATATATTTTTTATATTTTTATAATTGAAATTCAAAATCACTTCAATCCAATTTAAGCGTCGACGCACTAATGGCCAATTACAAAAAATTATGTTGAAATAGTTTACTTTCTACTTCCATGTTTAGCAAAACAATTGCAACTGCGAGAAGAACGGGCAAAAACGCGGGTTAAACGTCTTTTAACAATGGGTCACAGAAATATAGATTTGTCGTGAAATTACTACAATACTTGTTTTAGTTCCGGCGATCTTGCAATTTGAGCGACCATGTTTCAGCCCCGTACAGAAAGATTGGGAATACCAGACATCTCATTAGTCGAACCTTTGTATTTTTGGTTATGCGTCTGTCTTTCCCAATCTTCCCTAATCGCTCTACCGCTGATCGTGTGATAGCACATCGGCGCTTGATCTCGTCCTCACATCCGCCGAGATTGGATATAGTAGATCCGAGGTAAATATAGCTCTGCACTACTTCACAGTTTGCTATAAACGGAACTCCTTGCGTGTTGTGTTCAGCCCGGTCTACCATCATGATCTTCGTCTTTTCTCTGTTGAGAGTAAGACCGAAGTTTACACTGGTGGATTCAAGTCGAGACAGCAGCTGTTCTAAATCTTCTTTTGTTTTTGCTAGAAGGGTAGTATTGAGTAGTATCTAGCTGCAAATTAAAAACATGCCACAGCTGCTAGTGCACATTATTAGATATTTAAAAGTTAAATATCTAATGGTGTGATCCAGCAGCTGCCTTTCAAACTTGTTCCCAGGATAGGCCTAGCTATAATACCTTCAATTTCTGAGCACTTAGGTGATGAACGCTCTAGGTGGCGATAGTGATCGCATGCTAGGTGTGTAATATGAAAGAAATGATGGCCTCAATAATCCTATGCTCTAGAACCTAAGCAATAAAATGTACTTACTTCCCAACATTTCATCAAAATCCTGTAGCCTTAAGAAAGTTGAGCAGCAACAAACTGACACATTTCACAACTATACTATCAGTGGAATTTACTTGTGGGACTACATAATCAAGAGATTTCGTTAGATTTTAAGACATAATAACTCAAACTCATACTAAAAGCGTATACAATAATAACCGGCGCTTTATAATTATACCACTTTATCTTTTGTAACTATAGGTATATAGGTACCCCCTTCGACCAAAACGTTACTAGTGTCGAAACTTGTCACAAGTGCATATTATTCATTACCTGGTCGATCATACTGCAAGAGCTTATACGTGTAGCTATACATATATATCATCAGTTCATAATACTTAGTATTCCGTTTAGCAGTGTTAGCGCCCATCCCACGTCAAATGTCAAATCTGTACACGGATGAAAGGGATCTAAGCTCAGAGACGCTTTGCTAGAAACTAGCCACTTCACTCAGCTAGCCACTAGCCACTCTATTTGTGCAATGAATCACCTGAGAGCAATCCCGTCACCGTCAAACACTGTAATCTACAAATGTTCTATGTCATGTCTGTGTAGGAGTTATAGTCTATACTGAAACTAAAATAATCTAATAGACACGTACTTTCATGTTGCAAGGAGCGTCGTGCTAGGCTATAAATACTGTAAAACCACTGTAAGAAAGATAACACTTTTTCACATCTTCAGCACGAAAAGGGCCGCTTCGGTGTTCAATAACTCGACCAATAGGCAAGTATGGAAGTAGGTAGGTGGAAGGTAGATTGTAGTCATTTTACCTGAGACGTGTAACCGCTCGACCCAAAAGTGAGGTCTGATTTTTAAGTCGAAACTAAAGTAGGTGATGAACGACAACTGAGTATAGAGCATGAATGTGTTACACACTCAGTTACACTTCTAATGCGAAAAGTCAAACAATTTTGTATTGTCATAAAAACTAACGTGAGTTGTCCTGATTATTCACTAAACCAAACACCGTGAGTGCTAGCCGGTATATTTAGTAAATAATAATTTTGTAAGTAATAATTATTTATCACAACCCATGCAAAATTTGAATATTAAATACGAGTATATTACAAACTGAACCTCTTCAAACATTTAAAAAAATATATTTTCAAGCACCTGTACCAAAGAGAAGTCATTAATTTATGAGTGGTAATGATAGAAAATTGGGAGCACATTTACGGGTACTAGGGACGGATGGTCGCAGGTTCAATTCCCGCTCGTAGTTCAAGTTTTTCCTATCACTGTGGCCTTGTTCGCTTGGGAGACGTTACAATGCTAGAACAGCTATTTTGAATATAAAGGCTCAATTAAATTTTCTCAAAAAAAATTTTTTTTAATTTTCAGCTTGATTATAAAAAGGTTTATTTATCATCAATTTCCGATACGAAATTAATTTTGTCGCAATACAATTATTTTATTTCCAGATAATAAAAAAAAATAGCTTACATCTATATAAGTAATGAGCTGCTGTTTTACCTTGTTTCGTGGTTTGATATCACTCGCAAACTACGAATAAATATTATTATTCGTAGCTCGCGAACTATATTTTGGTCCAGTCACTTTCGGACAGAATTATGTGGCTCGGTTACATGCCCTATTTTGCTTGATTATTAAATCAACATAATAAAATAACTAGAGTTATGTAATATAAATAGTTTGTAATAAAAAGTGTTGCCTCTTGTACAAGGGGCTTACGAGTAGCATCAGCCGTCTTTACCACGCAATTTCTTGAAAATGTTTACCAGTTGAATTCCGGGCTTATGGCACTCTTTTAAGAATCAAAAATCTCGTAGCGACAACCTTTACTTAATTTTTTTTAATTGATGATTGGTTAGCCTTTGACCATAATCTCATGATGGTAAGTGATGGCGTGGTCGAAGGTGTTTCCAGGCTTAACCTAGAATTACTTGCTCTCAAGGACAGCTGCCAGAACACACCGTTAGGTGCTTGGCGACAGATTTTCTGCTTGGTCTGACATTTTGCGAATGTCCGCCTGGCTAGGCCCTTCCACCATGCGGTGAAGCTCAAGCCCGAGGAGGGATTCGTACCATGCACCTGCTGCGCGGCAGTTCATAGCCAAAGCCACTGAGCCATCACTGCGTCTTGTTAGGATTAGAAGCTGGTCAATAGACATAACTGAGTACTGTTTATGTCTCAGTAAAATCTGTCTGTATACATTTTCTATTTTTCTTTTAGTGGTTTTATTTGGCGTGTCAGAGTGAGTGTTTGCTGGACAAGCGGTGGACGAGCCCGGACACCTCATGACAGATTAATTATTCTGTTTGGCGAACACTCGCTGTCAATTGCCGCGTCCGACACCGAGCGAGTGCTCGTTAGACATGCTAAAGAGCTGTTTATTTTCAGCTTTGTTAACTAAAATAGACAACTAAAACACATTTTGTATACTTGCAGTTTAGCCAAGTTATTTAGGTTGCGAAAAAGTGTTTTCAAGAAAAATAGTTTTGAAATGTAGAAATAAAACTCTTTTACGTTACATGTTTCATCTATATTTGTAACGTTGGCACTGTGGACCCTCTTCTAAGCTCGCAACATCCCCTGATCGAAGACACTCATATTAAATAAAATAAAAATGTGTAGGTATTTAAATTCTTTCATATATCAAATTTCATAAAGATTATATCAATCATTATATCAAAAAATTTAAATAGTGGTAGTTATACCACTAGCACAATAGTCTAAAATTGACGACTTGGACAGCCGTCCCTTTTATTATGTCTTTAGATAAAAATACATATCTCTCTCGATCATGCGCTTGAAGAGTCAAGACCTCTAGAGGGTGCTTTCGTGTAGAAGCGAACCGCGTCAACATTTCTTCCGGTTTGGCTAAGTGGCGTTTATGACGTCACGTCGGTTTAACAGAAAAATTAGGGAAATTTGTCACTGGATATATTTAGAGATTATATATAGATTTAGATCTATATTATATTTTATAAGTGTTTTTCTAAAATATTAATTTAAGTTATCTTAAAATATTTAATAAATGATTTGTCATTAATATAAAAAATGTTTTTGAACTTTCCTCAAAGAACTTAAAATGATGATATGCATGATCCATTCAAGAACTGGAGACAACTAACATATACGCAGATCGACAGACAAAAATACAGCGGAGTATCATTAACAGGGTTCAGTTTTTGACTTACTCTACAAAAATACAATGTTAACCAGACATTTTATTTTGTTCACAGGGGCTTAGTTGTATATGAAAAAAGACCTTTTGGTAGAAGATTAGCATAGGTTGTTCGAGGTTTCGCCGGACCCTTTTTATCTAAAACGAAACCTTTATGTATTAAACCTTTCTATATCTTAACCATTATCTAAAAGCCATAACAACTAACTTAATGCTCAAGAAATTAATACCAAAATTACCTCTATTTTTCAAAATTTTAACAAAATAAAACCGACTTCATTCAGAAAATATTGTAAAACAAAAATTGACTAGAAACTTACAGTATTAGGGATAAATCAAATACTCGTCAGATAACAATCAAATTTAAATGGGACCAAAACATCAAAATTGTTTCACCCTGTAAACGTTATGATTATAATTTTACCAAGAGTGCGGTCTCCTCAGAGTAAGACAGTTATATATCGTATCTCTTATTCTCAGATTCCATAAAATTGCACATACCAAAGTCGTCATCTGTCGCAGACACATCCGGTGGAAAGTTCCATGAAGACACTCTGAGTTCTATCGACGTGCCTACTGTTGGGCTGCACCATATCTATGCACTCAAACTAATAGAACACTAAATATTTTTACCTTTCTCGAAGTCAATGCAAAACAGTCCTTATACAATGGTTATCATCTTTTAATTACGAAGAAAACGAGCAAATCATGGAAATAGATAACTAATAGCTTTTTATACACATCACATACACCACTTTATTCAAATCCACGCCACGTCGAACACTTATAGTAAAAATGTTAATTGTCTCGCTAAATAAGTTGAATTTACCACATATTGGTAATGTATACCTATATTTCAATTTTAAACTATAATAGACTTATTACATACTTTAGATGACATCATATTGTGACAAACAAAATATTTGATGCATAAATACCTAAAAGAAAGATTGCACTGGCTACTGAATTGCATATCATGTCCATTAGTTATAATGTTATTAAAATGTGCACTTGAAACGTTATATATAAATTCATGCTGTCAAGAACTGGATCTCCACGACACAGGGAATCCTAGTGTGGAGAACAGAGTCCAAACATCTAAAAACGATTTAACTTTAATTTTATATAAACAATTTCTAAATCTTTAAGATTGTCAAACAATTTGCTTGCTGAATAAATTGATTATTATTATTATTATAATGATTAGACACAAAAAATACATGCAAATTGAGAACCTTATTCTTTTTGAAAACGGTTAAAAGTTAAGTTCTGTTGTAAAAAAAACAGTTGTATGCAGAATATGAGACTGGATCATATAGTTATCAATCAGCATTTTATAAAAATAACGAAACGCTGTGATTTGTACACAAAAATCTTAAGGACTTCTACATGCCATTTATATGCACTTTTTAACGAGCATGCCAATATTATTGTTTAAGAATCAAAAAATTCAAGAAGAAATTTGCTCAGATTAATTCATTGACTCATCTTTTTTTAAATTAAATATTACTGGAAATTAAGTCTAGTGCTATATCTTTCAAAAGGTCTTCAATATCATAATGGCATCTATTCAATCATATACATATTATATGAAATAAATTCTATTGAATGGTTTAAAAGTCAAATTTGAATTTGATCTGGCAGATGGTTATTTAATTTAGTGCACGTTACATATATATACTATTTCTATACAAAACGATAGAACAGGTATAATGTTTTTAATATTTAGTTTCTCAAACATGCTTCAAGTATAAATATATGAAAGGCAAGAAGAGTAAATGTAATTTTCCGAAGATTGACTTACGACTGCCAGTTCTTTTCGCTCATGTTATAGCTCTAACACGTTTTTTGTTTCCTAAAAACTACAGGAGCCTTGACGAAATTACCCCATAGCAATAGACCGTAGCGCAAATTGGAAGCCACATTTCCGTGATACGCACAGACTGCTGTTTTTTGTGATGATGTTTTAATTAATTTACTCGGAGCGAACGCAAATCTTCCAACATTTTTGCAGTCGTGGATTGTCTGACTCTTCCAATTCTCGTGGCAGTCCAATGTTATGATTATTTTATAGACATTATTATGTCTTTCGTAAGAATTATATCCAGGTCTGTGCTATTACGCTCGTATTCGCTGTTTATCTATGATTTTACGTCTATGTTTATAAATTGGTGTCACATGTGACCAGTGGCTCTTACGATATGTCACAAGGTAAGAAATAAAAGCCAAGTACAAGTCGGACCTTGCTCTATTATAGTGTTGAGAATCGCTTTTTTATGATAGTGTTTAGAATCGCTTATTTTAATTATTGTAATCACAGTTTAAAACTACATTTCGAAATTACATATTGAAATTTCAGGTTCCTAATATGTTTAGTTTTTGAGATAAGCGTAACAATCAAAATTTAAAATATGATGCGTTACGTCATATTTTAAATTTTGTAAAATATGACGTAACGCATTTTGTTTAGTTATTAGATATAAAAAAAAATGTGTTTAAAGAACGCTAGACGATGGCACTCTGTCATGGTAAAAAGGAAATAAACTTTTATTCATCTTCTGGTTAAAAAGAAGATAAAGGTATCGAAATTTCATACTGATGTTTCAGAAGGTAATTAAACAAATTTAAACGGTTTAAATCGCGAATATTTATTATTATTATTGTCTCGACGTTTTAAACACTTTGCAATGATCGTGGTCACGGAGTGACTGATATTTCAGGTTCCTAATTTGTTTAGTTTTTGATATAAGCGTAACAAACATTTTGTAAAACATGATAACGCATTTTGTTATTAGATATAAAAAAACTGTATTTAATGTACGCTAGATGATGGCACCTGTCATGTTAAAATGGAAATATTTTTTTATTCATCTTCTGGTCTTGAAAAAGAATTGAATTTGTAGTCCGATATAATATATGTATCTGCATGTCTATATGTATCAATGCTACGCCATAAATCTCTATTTTATGTTAACTCAAAGCCAAAGTCAAAGTCAAAATCATTTATTCAATTTAGGCGTCTACGACGCTCTTATGAAGGTCAATTACAAATTTTAAAATTGAATTATTCTACATTGTACTGCCACGTTCAACAAAAAAATTATAGAGCCACTACGAGAAGAACGGGCAAGAAACTCGGGGCCATTCTTTTAAACGTTTTTTAATTTTTTTCATTATGTTTATGTGCTGGAAACCCATGATATTCAGATCGACGTAGAGCTGAGTCTTATTAACTTATTAATTTAATTAATTAATAAGGATTTTGTCCTTTGGGTAAAAAACCCTAAAAATTACTAGAATAGAAATAGTAGAAAAATGATTATTACGCCTACGCTCCGTACCCGTAAACGTAGTCGTGCATAAGCAGTAGTAAAGATATTCTACCTAGTAGTAGTACTATACGTATTTATATAACCTATTTTAAAATAATGTTTACTTCTACTTATGTAATGTCACAACCGTATATCCGTCAAAATGCCAAATCTCGCGTTTAACACGAATACTCATAATAAATCTCTAATTAAATCTCTCAAATAATCGTCGGGGCATGGCTTTGTGTACACACACCCCACCTAGTGAAGGCGCCACTATACGTGGCTTTGTATAGTAGCTACTGGAACAATGGTTCTCATGCAAAATGCAAACGTGAGCCGCCACAGCACGCGCCCCGCCCGTCGCGCGGCGCCCGGGGCGAGTCGCCAGCGAACGGAACTGCGGTTACCAACCCGCCTTCACTTAACAAACGCGCACCACCACACATTTTACTTTCGCCTACTTAAATTTTAACCTCCGAGAAGATTCTTTCCTTCACTACATTTAATATTCCCACTGGCGACTGCCGAGGTGCGGTAAAATTTTATCTCCCATGCGGAGCATAAGGAAGCGACCATCAAAAGGTTTACGGGCAAAAAATGAGAGTAACTAATGAGAAACGCGATGTCCTATTATACTTTTGGCGTGAACACAAAAAAGGGAATGTCAATATTGCGTGCGGGCGTAGATAATACAAGTCCGTGTAATGATTAAAGCTCGTGGAAGCAGTGGCCGCCGGCAGACGCGCAGGTGTAATATTACCAAGATTTGTTTAGATAATAGGCCCCGAGAGAGCAACCCATTCACAAACATTCCTGGACTTTGTAATTTAATAATGGCTACCTATTTTTAAGAGTTATTGATTATTAAAACTCCTTACATATCGCGTATCGTACCTTCAGTGTTATTTTAGGTGAAACGGATTGTTGATTTCGTAAAAAACTATATGGAGTCCAAAAAGTTGTGCTGCTGACGTGGATGTCATAAAACTTGCAAAACTGCCGGAGCACTGCAAACGTGCTTATGTCAGGTGTAAACTGTTCGCTGTTGCCACTGCACAGTACACACATATATAATGGCGCGACGCAATGATCAAAGTGGTAACTGGTAACGTCATAGGTTCATTTAAAGTTTTATATACAGCCACGTAAATGTATAGCATATGCGCGGCGAAGTTATCTTCTTATCGACCGAGTTAGCCCGTGATGTTGACCTTTAATAAAAGACTTTGTTAATCTGCGGAGACAGCCACGTATCTACTTGCTTAATAAATGTGGAAAAAGTTTGTGTAGAAACAATGTAAGTATTTTTTCATTGCGAGATCCGACGCGAACTAACCCTATAACTAGATTGTTGCTCTGTTCTTAAAGGTGAGATGATGATAAAATAAATAATTTTAATCATCTCATGTGCTTGGAATTGAAATGACCGAGTCACATGAAAAATCTTTGTACATCAAATAAAATTACCATTGTTTGTAAATTAAATAATATTCCATTTTTAGTAACGTGCATTCGATTCACGGCTAAAAGTTCGTATATCTGCGTTTTTTCAGAGTCAATATCGTGACAGTGCAAGCAGTAAATTCTATGAAAAATACTATTTTGAAAAGGTCTAATTCTATATTAGAGCACATCAGTGAAAAAAATAATAATTTGTAAACAGTTTTTCTAACCGAAAGCAATTTATGCAAGCTGTTTTCCGGAAATCTGTCGCAGAGCTGTTTTTCAGGTCGAATAATACTATTTTAACGTGACATAGTATTTTATATGATACCTTTATTATGAAGAGTATGAAGCCTCAAAGTGCACTACAGAGCTATATTACAAATATATTATTTATTATGTGTCAAAAATAAAATACTGTCGTGGCATAAAAACGAGTTAATCGGTCCACTTTAACAATTTTTTTTACCTAGTTCCCGAAAGTATTTGTAATTGGCAGTCTAATTTCATAGAACAACAGATATTGCTTAATATTTCAATATTTTTTCCTGCACGTTTTAAGGACATTGTAATTTAAGCTGATTTTTTCAAATAAACCTATAAAATCTTGCGCGCATCCATTGTTCGATTAGTACGCGCCGGGCCTTCCCAGCGAGAGGACGCGTCGCTTGCTCGCTTCCCCTCCCCCGCATCCCGCGCGTACCGTTTTGTGTCTGCAGGCGATACGGTTCAATGACCTTAGCCGCAAGCGTGTCTAGCTCAAATTGATACTTGGTAAGTAATATTGTATGAATATTGGTGATGAATTTGTTTTGTGTGAATAGCTGAGGTAGTAATGAATAGATTCAGGCGTTACTTTGCGGAAATCCATATTTAATAATAACAAATACTTTTAAAAGTATCTTCAAAAAACATTAAATCATATTTAATTAAAACAGTTAAAAAAGCATAAAATTATATATCTGTCGGAATTGTCACTAGACATATAATTTTATGCTTTTTTAAGTGTTTTATTAAAATATTATTTAATGTTTTTTTTTAAATACTTTTAAAAGTATTTGTAATTATTAAGCTGAGGTAGTTTTGATAAAGGTTAATTTCTTATGTATATTATTAATCCATTTTATGATTATTACGTGATGGTGTTACTTACTGTCTTAATTTATTTTCTTTCAGATATAAACGCAAAATGTTCTAATCTAGTAAGAACAATAAATCTTTGGCTTGCGCTAGGAAAGCAAAAAGGTTAGTTATGTAGAGTGTGCCAGCTTATCAGTTATATGATGATATCATGATATGTTATGATGGTAAGGGTCTAGTATCTGCCATGCGAAAAGGGAGGGGGGTGGTTGTCCCCCTCCCCCATGATACCCTTCCCGAAACAGGGTAATGAGTCATTGCAAAGACAATCAAAAACGAAGAACAAAAAGATATAACTTTTGAGGTTAAGTATGAAAATTTTTGATGACAAGTTAAATGCTCTAAAATTCTTCTGGCGCATCGCCGGCCGCTGCCGTGTTACGCTCGCTTCGCTCGCTGAGCGCGCGCATTGTGGTCAAAAGGCACCTAACACTCCTCCTCGCTTCACTCGTCGTCGTACCTAAATACTTTGCACTAGACTAGTATCGTTTGGATGGATATTATGTTTAATATTATTTCACAATATTTAATTATTTTGACAGATTTTCAGTTATCTTAGCGCGTCATTTATTTGGATATTTACTTATATTTACCAGAAGATATGCCCATTTTTTTTAGACTAAAAAAAAGTCATTGTTTGACGGAAGTCAATCAGCCAGAAGCTAAACAATCAAGTTATTCTAATGATGCACCAAAATGTAATGATTCAAATGAAGTAAAGTTAAATGAGCCCAATGATGGTAGTGTTAGTACATATTATATTAAAAATATTTCTTAGTGATATAATGAAACAGAATGGATTTTAAAATTAAACTTGTATTCGTTATGATTCTAGGAAATGTTTTTGTCGCTTACAGAAGGTCTGGAAGAGATACAGGAAAAAACTCAAATGCAAAGTGCGACAGAGGAATATCCAAACTCTGATAATAATTAGAATGTCTGAATTTACCTGAATGAAATAAAAAACATGAAACATAAATTAATACAGATCGGAAGTATGAGTAGCATTTTTACTAGTAATATCAAATCAAAACCAAAAAAGCCCAACTTTGTAAGCACTCTGGAGTTAAAAGTATTAAGGTTACCAATATGTATGTGTGATTTCAATTATTTTTTTCAGAGTGTAGAATCAAATGCATCAACCAGCTCACCATTCCGGATTGTAGGCCGAAGGATTGTTGATTTTAATCACTTTTTTGATAGATTGAAAGCCTTATCAGATCACAACCCAGGCTTAGGGTGTACATTAAGTAATATACAAATTATAAAAAAAAAGCTTATTGGTTTAGAGTCAGTCATCTACTTCCAATGTAATATGTGCAACGAAAAATTTGAAATTAATTCATGTGACAATTTACCGGTTGATATAAGTTTAACTCATGCTGCTTTGACTGGTGCAATGTTAATTGGCTGTGGACAGACTAACTTAAATGAGTTGTTTACTGCAATGGACCTACCAAATTTAAACCCTAAAACCTACAAGAAGTGCCACAGTGACGTCTCCAACTGGTGGGCAGCTGCTGCGGAAACTAGTATGAGAGAGGCGGCTAAGGAAGAAACTGAACTAGCAAATGAAAACGGAGATATTATAGATGGGATTCCTGCGATCACAGTTGTGGCAGACGCGTGACGGTCTAAAAGATCATATAGAACTAATTATGCCGCCGCATCAGGTGCTGCTGCGATTATTGGGCTAAAAACAGGTAAAGTTTTATATATGATGGTAAAAAATAAGTTCTGCATAATATGCGCCAGATCCGTAAAGTAGTTTTTAAAGGCTGTATATAAACCGTTATCTCAATTAGCACGCCATGTGAGAACAGCAAAAGATGTTATTCCATATCAAACACCTGGTGTCTACAAGATTGACTGCAGCTGTGGTAGCTCATATATAGGACAGACTAAACGCACTATTGCAGAAAGGGTCAAAGAACATATCGTAGCTGTGAAAAATCGGGACACGCATAAATCTGCAATAGCTGAGCACTTAGTGGAGTCAGGACCTAACCACTGGATCGAGCTACACGATCGAAAAATTCTCTCCACTGGACGGCATTATTACTCTAGAATTGTACGTGAAGCGGTAGAAATTAAGAAGTACAAAAATTTCAATCGGGAAGATGGATTTAAATTGTCTACATCGTGAAATCCTGTAATAAGAAAGTGCTCGAGTCGTAATTTGCCGTCGCGTGCAAGTTCCGATACTGTTAGTGTAGTGTGTCGAGGTGACAGTAATAAAGACACTAACGAAAACCAAGCGGGGGTAGATTTAAAACGCTCCCGCTGTTCCTCAAGACGATGACACCCGCTTGTTCAGTCTACTCGTGACCACGGTCAATGCAACTTGATTGAAACGTCGAGGTTAGTCAAAATATTATTTTGATGTTAATTCGTGCGTGGATAGACCCGTCAGTAATTTAGAAACATGAGCTCCACATTAGGTGATAACACCAATAATTTATAATTCAATTGTTTTTATTTCTAATTTTATAAAAAAAAGTAATTATGTACATACGATTTATTTCAGCTAAAGAAACATTTGCTTGTTTGCGGTGTGGACAGGACCAGAATACCGTCTGAAATCAACCCGAATCACAAGAGACGACGTATTCTGGTCAACAAAAATGGAGCCGAGATTATTGAGTTTTTATGAAACTTGCCTTTTGCCAGAGCTCATTGACCCCAGGAAAAGTCACTCCATGTCAATAAGAGACTCCAGTTTTTAATGTTTTTGCTAAAACTTTGTGTTTTATTACATATACCTGATACGCCCCGCGAGTTAACACGCGCCTTAAAAACTTAAAAGTAATAATAATAATTATATGTTATTCTAGAATATAAGCAATAACAGCACTAACTTTTTACCAGTTATTACATTAATCGCCATCAAAGTTTTCTACGGTAAGATTCTGTTTCTTACTATGGAATTTGTTTAGAGTTCACGCGGCCTGAACTACGCGTTAACTTGGTCAGCTATGGCTCGTAAACTAGTAGTCTAGATCGTCATTATAATCTTGTTTGTAATTTCGTACATTTAGGTACAAATAGGACCTTGAGTTTTAAAAATTTTGGGCTTCGTGAGTAAGAAGGGACATGCAACTCAAAAAAAAAAAGTTAGCTTATTGCTGAATATTTCGTAAACGCAAACCAAACAAGAAACTTCATTTTATACCCCAATTGATGGGGTATCTTTTTAGGTATGAGAGCAACTCGTAATATTTTTACCTACATGTGCCAAATTTCAATCTTCTAGTGCTAATAATGTCTCAATAAAATGGCTGTAACATACAGACAGACGGCGAAACGCACATGGCAAAACTAAACTAAGGTTTCCTTATTTATGATAAAAAATGTGTCAAAACAACGTAAGTTTTCATGATAAAGTTTCCTTGTTTTACTACGGAAACCTAAATAAAACTTCCTTATTGTTTGGTGCAGCCCGCACTTGAGCGTTATTTAAAAAAATATCCTTAATATCATCTCACACTTTAAGCTTTAGCGTTTGAAGGGATAGACAGACATACGAAAACAAAATGATTTGGCTTCTATAGATAAAATATAACGCAACCATTAATTTAAAATATATTCAATGTACCTACAGATTTGGCCTGTAAACAGTTTTATTATAGTAAATAATTATATTCACAACATGAAACCGATTCAAAATTCAAGTAAATAAATAAAAGTATCAATTTTTTTCGCATCATAGCGCTCTTGCACACATAGATACTATCGTAGTGTGCGTCAGAGCTGAGCCGTTCGCCGCGTAATATAGATCGCGCAGAATTTGACTTGCGGTAAAACGAACGCACGTTCTTAAATTTAACTTCTAACTTATTTTAGAACGGTTTAAAAACTTTTCCCTCATAATCCGTTTCAAGTTATAAAATTACTCATTCCTTTTATTTTCACTATACTTCCATGGCGATGACAATATTCGTATGAAACCTCGGCCTGGATTATATTAAGCAAATCCCGCAATCTCATCGTATACCTTGCATATACTTACTACCTTTCATACACTTCTGTGGTTTGTTTCACATTTGCATATACGCAGGTACCTACTACATCTTGCCCTCACCGAGAATTTTGAGCCGTAGTATTATGCTAAACAGGACTTTGAATAAGAAGCCTCTTTCAATGGCTATTTACAATAGCTATATTGGCAATAGGGGTGCCGTCTTGCACACATCCCCTCCTCTACTATATCTTCCTGTGAGAATCGTAAGAGGTGGCAAGGGAAATATACCAGCATGTAGGCAGCAGTGCCTTCTGAAGAATTGAAAATTTGCACTACGATTCCCAAGAATCCTGCCAAGCGAGGCGATTCCCCTCTAAATGGGGGCTTTTGTTCGATGGTATATGGGATATTAATGATGTTGATGTAGATCGATTTACAGTCAAAATACTTGATTATTATTATACAAACTAAAAAACCCAGCCGGAGAAAAAATTAAATTCAATTATCTTAACAATGCACTTCAATCAACACAATGCTGAAGTACCAATTAACGTCATAGTAATGTGCACAAAGGAATTAATTAGGTACCCATGCAAAAGTTTTTCCATTAAAGGGAACCCTCGAGCACCGACAAAGTAGTCTATTCAAAACTTTACTGCCATTTTGAGCTCAAAAGTCTTCAAAAACTTATTGTTGGGTATAGTTGATATTTTAGATAAATTCCTAATTTGACAAAAGCGGATAAGATCCTAAATGACAAAGAGACTGATAAAGGTATAGACTTTGTGAATGTACGAGAACGTAGACTGTGTTTTATTTTATATAGCATCGTGTGTTTTGTTATCGGATCACAATGTGGTAGTTTTCACTGAAATCAGTCATGTGATCAATAGTTACATTTGATATGTTTATGCGTGAAAGAGGTTTGTTCAAGAAACTATATTTTTTTGTATTTTTGTAATTGTAATGATTATTGTATTACAGCCGATAGGTCACCTCTGGCCACCATCTCACCGGGTAGAATGTGATGATGTAGGTGAATATGGTAAACAGGCTTATTCAGAAATTACTGGCTCTCAATGACATCTGCCGGGACACACCATTTTGGATTTTCGGAGTCAGATTTTCTAACTTATTGTGTGGTTATCGAAAGCCGGAAGTTATAAATATTGTAAGAAATATTTTAATAACATTTGAACACCTATGTAATGCAATAAGATATTTTCATTATAGACATTCCATTATTTTCATTAAATATAAGAGGAGAAATTGTACTCAAAATTACGACATCTATAATATTATTTTTCTGTAGAAAAAAAATTTCACCGTATATTTTTTATATCATAGAATGTACATGTACCTAAGTAAAGGTAATGATACCCTACTACTTGTGTAAATAATGCACAAACACAAACTTCTACATTTTGAATTAATTTATATGAAATAGTAATTAAACATGAATATATATTATATGTAGGTGTTATAACATTTTATGAAGAGATATCATGCAGAATGCGACAATAGGGAAACGTAAAAATACGACGACCGATGAATCTATTTATTTTAGTATTATTGACCTGTTTTTTATTGATATTTGATAGAAATTATTGTACCAACAGACAAGGCTCCCAAAAATATACCTTCAAGCATATCGTCACTCAAACATGTGTTCTCCGGAGATCACAAAAATAAGTGCTAAAAATTAGGACCCGGTCAGGCGTTACAACTCAAAGACAAATGCTTCAATTTCTGTAGTTGGCACACCAGTTTCTTGAATTATTAGTGTGAACCGAGGCCATATTTATCGTTTCACGAAACGTGACTAAAATATTAGAGCTCTCACTTTACTTGAGAGTTCTTCTTGCTTGAGAACGGAAACTTTTGATGTCTTCCACGATTACGGTATCATGTGCGCTTCAAACGGATGGCAAAATGGTTAGATTCTGAGAGAGTAATACTAATAATGCTTACACAGTGAAGTATACATATTGAACTACATAATTATATTCACTGTGATATCCTTTCGTCTAAATCTTGTTTGATAAATTCATGCTATTTAAGTGGCTAATTGGTATTAAATAAATGAATCAATCTTTATTAAAAACGAAAGTAATACCGTCCTCAATTGAGTAATCATCAAAAGATTGATGAACGCTCATGAAATGATGAGCAGGCATTCTGAAAATGTAACGTTTCACGCAATGATTGATTGGTTTCTGCAATGAATGTTGGCTCAATCACTGGACCGCAGTTTTTTACAAGCGAATCTAGCACAATCATTGAAATTAATTATTTTGCTTTAAATATATTATTTCTGTTTATTAATACATACGAATGTAGTCACCCGCATTTAAAACAGTATCTAAGCCATTGTATTTTTATTTTGTCCAATTGAAATACGTTCATGAACCGATTATATTCGAAACCAAATTATATACAAAAAAAATAAAAAATTAAAAATTATATTTGAATAAATTATAAATTATATTTGAATTATATTTTAAACATTCGAATTATGAATAATATTCGAAAATTATTTTGGGTTTTTAATAAATCTTCTTATGAATCGATATCAACATTATTTGAGGTAATTCCGTAAAACCATGAAAAATTGTTTATATTTACCGATTTACGGTTTAAATCGCGTATTTTTATCATTGTCCAGACGTTTCAAAAACTTTGCTGTGATCGTGGTCAAGGTGTGACTTTTATAATATGTATATATTGGCAATGGATACATATAATTAAGGTATATTATATAATTAAAATTCCTCCAAAACAAAATACAGTGTGAGTACAGGCAAAACAGCAAGTACTTAGATTAGGTACGAGTAAGTTGTACATATATTGACATGACGTTTTCGTAAGATTTGACAATGTTTTGGAATACTCCGGCCGCCGAGACAATGCGTTTGACAGTACGTGTTTTTATTGGCGTTGTGGCTTGTAAATGGAGAAAAATAAAATATCTACCCTATTTTTATATACTTCGGTGCCTGACTAATACAATATCATGCAGTCAAACTGTCTATGTTACTTTGAACTGGGAAAAAATATTCACAAAACGAACTGTCAAACGCATTCTCTCGGCGGCCGGAGTTTAATTGAATATGAATTTATGACAACCACACGGTGTTTTCATGCATTATTTTTTTTGGGTAAAAAACTAGATCACCATTGGTTTTGTGGCAGTCTTCTTTCCCGTAAGTAAGTGCTTCTTTATCATCGCACTTTAAATATCGATTATGAAACGACAACGACGAAAATCCCGTTTCCCATTACATTAGTGGTAATTTATCCTGAACATTGCTCTATAGTTTAAAAGTGTATTAAGAAAATTAAGATATAGTGACGATAGGTACTTGAAAAACTTATTCTGAGAAAATTTAGGTATATTATACATGTATTGTAAGGATGGACAACAACTTAATGAATCCCAACTATCTCAAGATCTTGAAAAACGTATTAGTACCGAATTGTATTAGTACCGAATTGGAGACGTTCTAGAATAGACGAGGCTATTTACCGTCAACCGACGGGCGGATTATGAAAAAAAACAATGAAAGTAAATAAGTAAGAGATGTATGCCCGTGTCGTAATGATTGAAAATCTGTGACCTCTTCTTACTCCTCTGGGAAATTAAGTACCCTTTTTAAGAATGTGAGTATTGTTGAGCTACTCAAAACCCTAATAATTTCATTAATCATTCTAAAACTTAGGTATACACTACAGATTAACATCATGGTCACAACACAATATAAGGTAACAGGGACGCCAAGAATTCTTGGCATGGTTGTTCTCGTCCCTTATAATGAATTTAATGGATGTTAGGCCATCGTCAGTGTCGACGTCTACGATGCTACGCTGCTACGGATTCGTAGCAAATTAATATGTAAGCTAATTATTATGTTACGATAGCGTAGAAGTCGTCTAGCGCGTTTATTGGCACTAATATGGAAACATACATATTTTACAAAAGTACACAACGTAATAATAATATTCATACTCGTAATAACAATGACGTTTAATTATTAACAGTTATAGGCAGTTAACATTTTAGTAAGTTAAATATACGTTTTTCGCTAACTTAATCGGAAGTGTGACATTTTGAATATTGTGATAATATTTCTACGATAAAATAAACCTTAAAAAATACAAATATATTTGAAGGGTTATATAAAAATATTCTTATAACAGTATATTGATACCATTTAGTATTCGTGAATCGTAGTCGTATTCGTAGGCGAATATTTAAATAAATCGTTTTAATAATCTTTTCGTGTTCTTGCCAAGTCTCCATACAAAGTTTTAGTCATGTAAACAGTTCTTTACTCAAACATGACTCGGATATGATTGTTCGGAACTTATCGTCATTATTTTACATAATTAGACTTTGACTGTGACTACTTTGATGTAAATTTAACTTGTTTATCATAGAACTTGACGAAAGGCAAATAGTATGTACGATTTTGGATAAATAGAATATATTTATGAGCTATATGTCCATATGCATTTATATAGCTATTTGGAATATGTACATAAAATTTTATGTATTTTTTGCAAATACCTCTTATCATATACATTTACCTATTTTCAAGAAATATTTTGATCCACATTCCGAATAAAAAATAAAGTGGATGGACGAACAGGGACGAACAGGGAGGAACCCCGAATCAGTAATGAAGGTTCGTATGTAGGTATCCGATTCTAAACCTTGCTATATATTGTAAGTGCTGTAACCGTTATAATACTCCACAAAAACTGCATTACTACTTCGACGAAGTGACCGCTTAGTGGCAATTAGAGCGCTTTGGATCTCATATGTTTGTAGTTTTTTTTAAGTTTGATTATTAATTAATAATTAATTAATTAAATAAATTAATGATTTGTAACAAGACCAACATATTCCTACTCTAATGCCACCATGTAGGGGGTGCAGTTGGTACAATATACTTTCTCTAACAGTAAAACAGTAAATACAATAAGTAGTCTATTAAAACTGCGATAAACTTATACTCAAACCGTGGTTTGCCATCAAAGTGAAAAAGTCTAGTGAAGCCAGTATTTCTCAATTATTTTTTTGCTTATTTCAATGCAAGTTATAAAAACGTTAAGGATACTCTAAAATGCTATACATTTACCCATGATACTTACTACACGTACATAGGCTAAATTTAATTCTGAATATTTTTAAGCCTGCTGTCCAAAATTTAAGATCGATTCAGCCTTTTGGCATCTTCAAAGCCATGAAAAAATGACACACAAGTGTGTTTTATAATAAAGCAACTGAGTAAGTTTTTTTATTAGGTACACTCTTATTTGCCATAGGTAAAATACATAACTACATGGCTATTTGGTTTTATAGATTTTAACTTTATTCAATAATTGTTATTATATTAACTTTTTTAACCGGCGGTATGCCGTTAAATAAAATACTACGAACTATATACAACACTACAGCTACTACAATAAAAGCATTTAGACAACCTATACCTAATTCATAGCAGACTCATAGGCAGTCTAAATGCTCCAGTCCACTCCCAGTTGACAGCGCAGCATGCTGGCAGCATTGCGATGCGGTTGATTATTGAATGAGGTTAACCAACAATCCCGAGTCGATATAAACTCTCCCTACTATGAAGCAATAATAATAATAATAATACATATTAAATAAAAACTCTATAAAACTACATACATAAACACATAAACCGAAATGTTTCACAACGCTTCACTTGGTAATTCATTTTAAACAGAAAATTTTCAGATTCGAAAACTTGTCATGTGCGTGGTGTGTTGATTTTGTCAACAGTGCTTGTTTCTCAAGAAACAGGATCTATCGCCCCATTTGACGGCATATAAGGCTTTCTGATGTTATAAAGCTATAAGTTATTTAGTTATCCTTGTAAGTGCTCGTTTGGAAGCGCTCGTAGCGAAGTTTGCTTAACCATTCTGAATCGATCAGCAAAGTTAAGCAACGTCCGCCGCGGTCATGAGTTGGATGGGTGACCGCTGGTGACATTACTACTGAGCGCTTCCGTGCTTCGGAGGGCACGTTAAGCCGTCGGTCCCGGTTGTTGTCTTAGGATGGCAGTCGTTACAGCATGGTGGTAGGGCACTTTGCGAATGCCCGCCTGGCTAGCTACCACCCTCAAGTTGAAAATCTGTCGCCAAACACCTAACGGTGTGTTCCGGCAGCAGTCCTTGAGAGCCAGTAATTCTAGGTTAGCCTGAACAACATCTTCGACCACATCATCACTTACCATCAGGTGAGATAGTGGTCAAAGGCTAACCTATCAAGAATAAAAAAAAAAAAAAAAAAAAAAAAGTGCTTCCTTATCAACGCGTGTCAAGATTCATAGATTCATAGGTTTCCATAAATTATTGAAGTAGTTAAGTTTCGTGAACATTCATTTATAGTTGAATACTGTAATTAAATATATGAATAAGTAAAGATGTAGTAATGCTACACAAGGAACGTGTTCCGAGACAGTTTGAGTTGTAAACATTCTTTTTAATTCGTTACCTTTCTTTTTCAAACACTGAGCATACATTATCATGATCCACGAGTTATTTTCACACGACTGCACATAAAAGGAGTGTTATGTTGTCAGGGTTCATGTATATATGTTTGTGAGTTTCTTTATTCCCCTATAACTTCTAAACGGCTAAGCCGAATTCAATGTGTGAGATGTCGTTTCGTCTTCGTCTTGCTGGCGAAAGTGACACTAAATACATAAAAAAAAATATAAAAGCAAACCGGAGTATGTTAGCCGCCGCGCCGGTTTTTTTTTAGACAAAAACATAATTTCACAGTGTTGTGAGATAAAATTATTTTTCTTCTAAATCCATCGAGTGGGGTATCAAAAACAGAGATTTAACATTCCATTCCATTTTGATAAACTTTTCATTTTCACGATTATCTTTTACTAGCTACTTATAAAACGTTATGTTTTTTGTCACTAAACATTAATGTAACGGTAGTATTATTATATGTTCTATGGTAACGGTCAAGTAGCGAAATCTTTTATTTTATACTCGTTCTTATATAAATAAAGGAGGTGTAGACAGAAAATTTCTTGCACACAGCCACCAAAGTACCCAATTTTGTAATTTCAACAACCTCTTAAGGTTGAGATTTGCTAGTCCTAATAAACATTTTGAGATGTATTTCTTTTAGATTTTTTTTTCAATTTATTTTCCGTTTATTTATGTGTTTTTGATGGAATAAGCATGAGGACCTAGTAAAAAACAATGCCTTCTCCAAGCCAAGAGCGCCCGCCGAATCAACTCTTGGCTCGGAGTATCTATAAGACTGTTTTTTTTTAAATAAACTATAATATTTCTTAACTCTCAAAGACAGCTGTCACTCTCGCCGCTTGGGGCTTGATAAAATACGTTTTACTCCTTATATAGAAGGTAGCTATCAAAACGAGTACTTAATGCAGCAAACAGCTTAGTAAAGCTATAAACCTCCTGGATTGTTTGGAATATAATACCTAAAAAGTAGATCCTAATCAATCAGTGCCGGTGTGCAAAGCCAACCATGAGAACGTAAGCACTTGAACCCATTGTCGTTTATAATACTATAAAGTAATTATCATACTCTTAGCAAAACCTTGTTTAAAACAGTCACTCAAGCTTAGTCCTCAGTACTGAGAGCTTCAGTGCGTTCAATGGCTTCATAACTAACATGTTTTTTGTTTGCAGTTGCAGTCTTTGATAGAGATTATCTGCCAATGTGGTAGTACATACCAAGGCCGATTCTTACAAGAAGCCTAACACGGTGGGTATATGGTCATTTTATTGATCCAAAAGATACCAGGGTCATTTGTGCGAGACTTGCGAGAGTAAGACTTACGTCCAATTCTAGACTTACTCGTACATATTTACACTTACAAAGATAACAGAACAAAGATTCAATTGTTAATACAGACAAAATAAGATTCAAGTCTAATATTTTTTACCGGTGTTCTTTGTATTTATTGAAGCGTTATTGTGCAATATTAGTAGATTATTAATCATGTACTGTTCGCGAGTGATACAAATACATAGTATAATAGCAATTACTGACACGTGTTCCCGTCAAATCTCGATATTATTATGAAGTTTAAGAATTGTACCAACACTTTGCTAAACAATAATTTAGACGTGAATATGATTTTTCACAATTTTAACATGATTGAAATTTGACTCCTTTTAAGCATTTTAAAAGTCAAATGTACAAATTGTATATGCCTAAATGTAAAAATAAAAAATACTTCTTTCATACAAAAGTGCCAGCCATTATAAGAACGAGTAGTCTACCCGT
This sequence comes from Plagodis dolabraria, assembly GCA_963854805.1. Lineage (NCBI taxonomy): Eukaryota > Metazoa > Arthropoda > Insecta > Lepidoptera > Geometridae > Plagodis > Plagodis dolabraria. Next base: position 15,651,826 of record OY978447.1, on the reverse strand, counting down.
GAAAATCTACTTGGGCATGTATATGTGTTTTATAATATGTAGTAAGTATTTAGGGGAAAAAATATTGTTATAGAAGATTTTTTCTTTAGCGAAAAAAAATTACATTTAATAATTGAATTTTTTTTTTATGCCTGATAGGTTAGCCTTTGACCACTATCTCACCTGATGGTAAGTGATGATGTGGTCGAAGATGTTGTACAGGCTAACCTAGAATTACTGGCTCTCAAGGACAGCTGCCGGAATACACCATTAGGTGCTTGGCGACAGATTTTGAACTTGAGGGTGGTAGCTAGCCAGGCGGGCATTCGCAAAGTGCCCTACCACCATGCCAAAAAATTTACTAAATAACGTTTTCAATTCAATTTTGCTGTCAGATAATAGTATGAAATACTTTATAATTTTATTTTTAAATATATGCTTAGACCAGATCAAAGCTTATGACGTTAACAGCAGCTGTCGTTCGCATTAGTTCAACAGACAGTGCAACTAAGTCGGAATTAGGACAAAGGATAACTTTTTGTAGTCTCCAGCTCTATGTTTCATTCAGCCAGCGGTCAGCGCCAGCTGCGTCTCGCACAAATTGTTAGAAAACTCCGCTGCTTAGACGAATAAAAACCCTCAATTACGTCAGCCACTTGCAGTGACTGACGACGACTCTCGGCTTTTAGAGCAATCGACATAAGGCTCTTCACTTCAAAGAGACAGCTCAATTCTAACTTGTTCGTTTCGAGGAGCGAGCATTTTCCATTTTTATTAAGCTCTATTCAATAAAATGAGATATAATAAACGTTAAAACTGAAATACTGCTTTAATTTGCATATGAACTAGATAGGTAACTAGAACATATACTCGGTCCGTTACCGTCTCCAAGTAAGCATTTTAATATAAAGTTATGTCTTTATTCGAATAAAAAGGTAAACAGTTTTGGACAAACTTGCGAGCCAGCCGGCGACATGACCTAGAGTTCCCATTTTCTTAGTCAAATGTTCTGACGACTTTTACGGCTTCTTTTAATAACGCAGATGAGTATAGATGCGCAGCTCTACAAATGCTATAGAAGCACCCAACGAGAAAGCCTTTCTGTGTCAACCCTCGCAGCGCGAAAAGCATCATGCCCCATATTCCTAATAAAAACTGTTTTCAACTAAAAAGCCGCTTTTACGATCATAACACCATTTTAAGTTTTACTTTCATATGAGATGATTATATAAAGGTGTTTTGTAATGAAAGATGACATTAAGTTAATACATTTAATTATTCGTGACAAATGATGACAATATTAAACTACGTTACAATGTAAATGTTTAGTATTAGTTTGAGCTTACGAGTTCTCTCAATTCCTAGACCAGCCAAGCGATCCGCGCCTTCATCTTGAAATAACCCCAAAGTGATTCCTAAAAATATTTACATAATAAATACACAAAAACATTACATATATTTGTATTTTCACGCACAAATAGTATTAAATATAAATTGTTATGATAATTAAGAGTGATCATAAATTTAACATGGCAAATTTAGTATACAGGTTTACTTGATTATTTTTAATAAATACTATTTTTAATCAAAATAATCACACAGTTTTAAACCGGCTCAATTGTGAGATCTGGATGTCGCAAAAACTTGTAACTTTACTACTCATAATATTTTATATATTATTACAAATCTATAGTATTTTTACATGGTTTTGTTTATTAGAAAAAGATTTTGAAACATCGACAGCTGTGACATATCTTACATTCGCCAAACTCGCGACATCCTACGATCTTACGATTTTATGAATTCTAAGATTTGTTTGAAAATGAATTAGTTATACAAAAAAAAACTTAATTTCATGAAGTATGTGGTTGTTTTGTACTGTCATCTGTCATCGTTGCTGCAACGCATCTGTGGTGTATCCAAATGACGAAGGGTGTCAAGTGCGAGAAAGATTAAATTACTTAATATTTTATTAATTATTACGAGAACGTTGTATAAAAATAAAACTGTGGCCTGTGTAGCAGGGGGGTTTACCCAGTTAAACTAAGAAAAATATAGTACCTATCTTAAATTTCAATTGAGTTTTGTTTGTATATTACCTTAAATATCAATTGCAATTTATATAACAGATAGTGCAACATATAATAGATACAACGCACAAAACACTGTCAGTACAGAAATTAGCATCATACAATGAGCTCTCGAACAACGCTTACACAGACATCACTTAAGAACACGAAATCTCGGAACACGCTGGAACGTTTCAAACGCAAGTGAGAGACAGAAACGTCTTTTGCCCCGTTTTTCATGCAGAAATTTCGCACGAAAAATAAGTTATTAACTACTATTATTTATGTATTGAATATATCTAGATTGCTAAATATACCTTATTGACCATAACATCATCGGATATTGGTGATCACGAATAATAAAAACTAGTTAAGTACGTGAAAATATGATGCATCGTGTTGGAGACACACAGTATATTCTATTCGAGCGTAAGATTAGCTGAGGTTCACCATCGTTAACATTTGAATGAAGCAAAACAATTTAAACCCATGGAAAAGCCCAATAGTTACGCGAACGCACATGCGTTTGCGTAAGCATTTCACGATAGCAAAGATAATTTATTTCATTGAATTTTACAAGCTAAAGAACTTTTTAATATCCTCTATGGGTATTGTCCAAAAAGGATTATATACCTATATCCTATATATCAATAATACCTGATTGATATAATAAAAAGTTCTTTAGCTTTTAATACGTAAAATGAAATGAAATCATTATAGTTGTTATTGTCAAAGGGTTGCACTTGTGTTTGGGTAACTATTTGGCTTTTCCGTGGGTTTAAATGGTTCCGCTACAACTGAATGTTAACTATGATGTACCTTAAGTAATCTTTCGCTTGTGAACGCATATTGGATATATAACTGGCTCGATACGAGCGCCTCAACCACAATGCATCATATTTTTACCTAACATGTTATATTTTTCTAAATCACACATATTTTCATAAGCCGGAGTTGTCGGCCCTAGCGGGTCAACTGAGCTTAGGTATAAAACATTAAGTACAAACATGAGTTTACTTCTCTGTTCTCTCGGTGTTGAATGTACAATGTTCCTGAGAAATAGGTGTAATATCACATACGCGTGACTACACACATATAACGGTAATAATTTTATGTAACAGAACATCAAGGGTCATGGCAAATCTGTAGCTTAGTTAATATTCTAGTTATATTTTTTGCACTGCATCGTATCGCAAATAAAATGAACTGTATTAAACAACCACATACTCTTATTGATGTTACATAATTAGGTATTCTTCTTTAATAGTTCAAAATCATGAGTATCTACAAATATATTTTTTTCAAGATAATTATTTTTCAATGACTGATATATATAGTGTGCACAATCCACAAATAATACTTTTTAAAATACAAGAGCTTACTTAATTATATTTCACAGGTATTTAAAATATGTTTGGACGATAATTTTTCAACAGTGCTTAATAAACTTTGTACTAACGACCAAAATAAACTTAAACAATATATGAACATGAATAATAAATGTATCCGTCGAAGCTATACAAATAAATGTATAAATGCTTTCAAACCCCACACTCTTCCGTCTTCGATTAAAATGTTTACCTACAACCAACTACCGCCTAACTATCGTTTATTATACTCGTAATTTACAATGTTTAAAAAATTTGACTATTCAGTCGGGTTCCTTAACTCTATGTAGAATGTTAATCTATGTATGCATTCAAATAGCTAATTACAAAATAGAGTTGTCTTTCGGTTTTGGAATAACACATTTTAGTTATAGAAGTGGAATATAATTAATCTTGTTTTCATTATACTTTCACCAGTTTCAAATAACGCGTCCGAATAAATTTGAAATTTGGATGAGACGCCTTATTTCCTTTAAAACGTTTCAAAAGGTTGCTGCTTCCACAAGGAGAAAAAATTGCCTTTTACTGTTCATTCGAAAATAAGCACTTATAATTGACCTAGAAACAAAGGCTCCATTTCCACCCTTCATTGCAATGGCTATATGTATTTAGCGTTGTCATTTATATTGGGTATACGGGAAATGCCGAAAGGTCAAAGATAGGATTGTTCGTAAACCCATCTCTAACCCAGATCGAAACTGATCTTTTCCGGTTTTTATGGTCTTATATCCTAGTTTCTATTATAAGTGTAATTTATAAAATAAGTCAGAAGGATATTATATGGAGTTATTGTTTGGAGTGTTTGGCACAATAGATATTATGAATGTCTTGGCATGATAAATTATTTTTACCACCTTGATAACATCAACGAATTATATAAGAAAAAATATTTTTTTTTCATAAAATCTACATTTATTTATGCAAAAGCTCCTAACAATAATGTCGTTTCGGTCATTTTAGGTACTCCTAAATTTAAATTATAAGAGCTAGCTACAATTTCCTCAAAATCCAGTTCATATATATAAGAGTCTTTGATGGGAATGTATGTATTGGTTTCAGATAAAGCTTATAGAATAATAATACAAAACAATAGTACAAATTTATACCTGCCAAATACCTGCAATTTCCAATATCAATTGGATTAATTTTGAACTACCACCACAAGTAGGTAAATAGTTGCATAATAGCTAATTGGTAATGTCCTGGAGTTATCTATAATTATATATGTACTTACAAGAGTTTGCTTTTATTAAATAATGTATAGTTTCAGGGTAATCCTGCCTTTAAAATTCCATATGATTACAATAAAATTTAATCTTCTCTAAAAATGTGTTTACTTTTTTGGGATATATGGTATGCCCATACTTAGCTCCTATTTATATGCTCATATTAAATAAGTAGAACAATTATTGGAAGCGTGGAAGTTTTAATGTTTCTAGTCTATAACAATAATCATTACGTTGGATAATGTATAAAATTGGCAAAATTGGTATAAATCCTACTTAAAGATTTTCAAATCGTTGTCGTTTTAATTTTGTCTTATCTTATTGCAATGGCCACTCCGAAATAGTGATAACTGATTATCCAATTGACGCACACACTGCTAGAATGGTGATCCTAACTAATATTCTCTATTTATATTAATTGCGTCTTATTTTATTAAATAATAAAAGCAGGATATTTTACAAAAATACAAAAGTAATCATTGATGAACCTCCATCGAGGAAAGCGTATTTAAAACCTATTGTTAATTACGTCCCTCTCAAAGTCTATAGAACGGTAAAGGCACGGTCATGATGTGTATTGCACTTATGGGATTACTTGTCCGTACAGACAGAGAGAAGAAATTCTTCTAAATGGTTCAAAACACGCTCTAAACTACGAGTCAAGTCGAGGAAAGCATTTCCAAGGCACATACTTTTAGAAAAAATAGTAAGTGGTACAGGTTACAGAGAAAATCGTTCAATTGACTGCACCACATCAGGTAAGGTTGATGACGTCAGAAGAGATCAACTTACGAGCTACGAGCACGAGCGACCGCAAGAAGCGTCTACGACAGGAGATCCACAACACACCCACCCACTAGTTACTAACGCGCGCGGTACAGACGCGACGCTACTGTCTGTCTACATCACATCGCATGTGGGTGCCAATATTCACAAATGTAATACATATCTACCTAAATACATTTACATACAGTGATCGTGATATTAACATTAAGTAAAAATCTAAGTCGAAGCTCTTACAGTTTATTAAAACGTTAACCTGCACTTTATCACTGTTTTCACATAACACGTTCCACATACACAACCACAATATTTACCCGAACAAAATTATTCAAAACAGTTCGTTTTTAGTACTCATGCACTTCACCGTTAGCTATAGTCGGAATAATATGGTTCCCGTTAGTCTTTTCATGTAAGTGGCACGAGCGGGGAGTTTCCGGTCAAAATACCGGTAGCCTCGGTGGAGGCGGTGGTGGAGGCAGGGGCGCGCGAGGCAGCGCCAAGCAGCAAGTTGCACCGCGTGCGAAGTGCCTCGCAGCGTGCAGCAGGCTGGGCGCGCGCGCGCTCTGCACTGGCGGTGGCAGCACCGGCGACAGGGAGTCCTCGGTGTCGCGCTCCGGCGCTGGCACCGCTGACGGCGGGCGCTACACGTGCGTGCACGCGCCCGCCGCCATGGGTCAGCCGCCCGCCAGCAGCTCCTCTGGCTCCGGCGACCAGCAGTTGTCCGAGAGCCAGCACCCAACCACCACAGTAACAAACCCGATAAGCAGCGCTAGCACTATGTACACCTCGGCGTTCCCTGTGACAACACATACAAAATATTTTAATAAGTTTTCATTGTTATGCTTATCAAAAGATGAGACGAGTCCGTGTACCAAACGTTATGTGCTTCCTATCATGATGTATTTAACATTTTCTGATAGTTTATATTTCATAGCTGTTTGAGAATAGCGCTAGTGTAATATAGGCTAATTGAATACATACCTAACAGAGAAATGCATGACTAACTCTGTGCGCTTGAAGTAACATTAGCTCACATAAGTCTAATTCGTCCAGTAATTTAACTTCTTCACTAACTTACTACAGTCGGATTTCCCCGCTTATTACGTTTTGCAGTTTCTGTATCTCCAACGAATTTGGAGAAACAGAAATTGCAAATTGTAGCCAGCTGCACCAGAGCGAGTAGATAAGCGTGGACTCACCACGAGCGCCATTCGGCTAAAGTTTGTATACTTCCATATAAAACTATAGACAGTTGGAAATAAGGAATAGTTAAAGAAAGTGCAAAGCCTCGTGGTAAATTTTTAGTGGATGTAAAAAGAAAACATGGTCTAACCGAGCTGTTTCCGTATGCCAAGTGGCTGCCGGCTGCGCCAGAGTGAGTTGATGAGCGTGGGGTCTCCACGCGTGCGCCAATCACGATATCCTCGACCTCTGGAATATTGACTGAATCTGCGTACAAACAAAACTGTTAATACTTACTCTATTTGCTAATAGTTCAACGCCACCGGCAAAGTCTAAAGCACCAATTTTTGAGTTACTAAGAAAAGCAAAAGCGAAATTAATTATTCATCACTTCGGTCTTTGCCGGAAACGTAAGTATACAATACACTACCTACTCTGTATTATGCATTACGCAGCAGTTATCACACAATATATCTACCTACTTAAAATAAATAATATCGCACCATTGAGGTTTATTGAAAGGGCGAAACTGCCGAAGATGCTTTGATCACAAAAACTGGCGTGAAGCCAAGCCTTCAATGCTGAAGCTCGTTGCCCATACAACTGGGGCTTTGATACTGACTGTAGCAAAAAAGCGAAATTGAATTGTTGCCATTTCCGTCTTTAGGATATTTCCATTGCGGTTCGTGCAAATGTCTAAAAGTAAGTGGTTCATGCGAATGCAATTATTTGTCTACCGTGATGAGTTGATAGTATGAAACAATTAATAAATACTAAATCTATCTAAAGGACTGTTGTATAAAGTAAATATATGATACCATAAGCTCGGATAGGTGAGTCATTCATGTTGCCGATTATATCTCTTATTAAAATGTGTTTTGTGCAACGTAAGTAGGTACGTATGTTTCACAAAAACAATTCAATTTCGCAACATTTAAAATAAACAATTGTTGTTAGAAATAATTATAACGATACCTAATTAAAATATCTGTTTTAATTTATTGGTTTTCATTATTTTAAACTATTTATATTATGTAACAATTGGAGGTAGGCAACTAATGAAAATTTGCATTGTGTATTGTAGAAAATATACACATAATGTGAATAATTCAGAGATAGTGATAGAAAATGGGACTTATTTACTCTCACCCTAAAAGTTCCTTGCCTCGTACAAACTACCAATTTATTATATGTTTCAAACGTGCAAAATCATTATTAAATGTAAAATGTCGTCATGCAGCGGAAATATTCATCCATCGGACAGTTGATGGCTTACAGAAAGTATCTTTGGATTGTAGCTCCTACTTGGAAATCGAAAATTTATCATTCAAATCTTTTAATAAATTACTTACATTATCTCGTCGCACCGGTTTTGTAGCAGATAATAAAATAGATTTACTTGACTTTTGTTCACAAACCTTGTTAAAACATGTGGATATACATAATCAAACAGAAATTGGTGGTTGAATTAAGAGTATCATTAATACTTAGAGACTAATAGCATATCCTCATATTCAATAAATATGTCGAGGATTTTCGCTATGTATAAAAAATAGCAATTGAAATTACCGATGTTTATAAAATAAGGTCACATTCATGTTTCACATAAAACCTTTCTATATGGTACAATGTGATTCTATAGAAAGTATTACAATATACACAAAAAGAACCTGGTAGGAAAGGTTTTTTATTTAGTGGAATGTTTTGAGAGTGTTGTTGAGAAAATTGCTGCATTGGTAACTAGATACTGGCACACCTGGGGTACACATTAAATCTTCAACCAAAAACGGCTCGCCCGTGGAATTTATACTTACACAGAGTAGAGTAAACTGGGTGATATAATTATTATTTGTACTAATAATAATTATTGCCTACTAATCGGAAAATTGTGTTAATAAACTCGTTTAAATATTCATTTATAATTAAAATTATGAAGTCGAGAATTAGAAGATGCGAACACATTGAATCAAGTGATATATAATAGGTAGATATAATATTTTTTTATAATATTTCTGAGAAGTATATCTTTCTTTCCGCTACATACTTTTTATGCATGTAATATTTCTTAACACAACAGTATGAAGATAATAACAACGAATGGAATAGTTTCCCACTAAAGTATGCAGATGGGAGCTCGGCGCTCTGTTTGCGCAATCTTTCTTCGCGAAATGGATCCCCAGAAGTGATTAACATTAAACTTCCTTTCTCTACATTACACGGTGGTTTTATTGCATTTGTTGATTATATTTGCTTGGCAGCTTTGCCACTAAGCGGACGTCCGTGAAAATGTTCTAATTTGGATTCTTGTCGCGGGAAATGTAGACATTCCTGAAAGCAAAACGTTTTACTGTTTGCCGACATTATTAAAGGCAAAAGTAAAGTTTTTGACTGCTTCAATTGCGTCGACTGCTGAATTATTAAAAAACATGTTGGACATCTATAAATGGATAAATAGATTTTGAATTCCTTTTCTGTTGTTTGGTTTTGTCCTAGGTATATATTATGTAAAAGTCTCCTTAAAAGCAGCTAAACTTCATTTATAATATAAATGGATGTGATATTTTGTGCAGGAATTTAACTTTAGAGCATTTTGTATTTGAATCTGTAGATAAATCGTGTGTCATGAAAGGATCTGTCTTAACTAAGTAGATGATGTGTGGAAGAAAACAGTTTGTTACAATGAGTGTAAAAAATCACATTTGATAAAATTATATGTCAAATAAGTGAGTTTTAGTATGATGAATAAAGTACCTTCTGACACCACCAACGCCAGCAGGGGGCGCGGTGGAATGCGGCACTCCCGGCGGGACCTGTGCACCGCCCTGCACACCGCCCTGCACACTGCCTTGCGGCGCGCACACACAACACCCTGCACATAACCAACAATTTTATTAATAACCCGACGATGGCCTAATTAAAGACGCGCCCTTAAAATAATCACCAAAGTAGATTACTTTCTCATTAATTACAATCTGAAAATATATAAGATTGTTTTAAAACCATTTGGAAGCAACCACGTTAAGAACATTAAAAGTGAGCACCCTCTAATTTCAGCGTACATAGTAAATTATTATGGACTAATTATTAACAATAACTAATTATTACTAATATGTAAACCTACATGGCCGTTAGATACCTAAATGTCTAATGATGTTTTCTGATTGAAGTAGGTACCTGCTGATTGCACAGGGGTACCTAGAAAATTTACTGGCAATCAAGTACACAAAACAGCTGTTTTGACCTGTGATAGCGTTTTATTGACTTAGTGCTATTATTCGTAGACTTAGTGTTATGTTCGTACGTTGGTGTATCAACGCGGTTGTAGTCGCTATAATGCTCAAAGGCAATGCTTAGATAAATGTGAGTACAGATTTTGTGTTGAAAATTAAACATGACTTGAACACATTCCACAGCATCCCCTAGTATTGTTGTTATATTAAAACCTCCTTATATATTAATATGTTTTGCATATTAATAGTAATATCTCAAACTCGTAATGCCATGATAGAACAATCACAAGTGATTATGTACATGTATTTACATATTGATTTCTCACGTGATTTGCATTTGCTTATGTAACTTATTTTAATACTAGTGTGGCCTCAAAACTTTTATCATTAGATCAGATACCAATTTTGGAAAATATTAGCTTTTTCATTTTGTCTTTCATGTCCAACATTTTAGTAATTTTAGTAATGTCAGTTTATGCTTCGTTTGCATTATGTGCCACGAACGAAATTATTAAATATATTATATTAGACTAGCTTAAGCCAGTAGAATTGATCCTGTCTCATCGGTATCTATTATATCGTATTAATGAATTACACTAACGGCAACACTTATGATAGGTACATGCAACCATTCTTCATCTTCAATATCTTTTTGATTCCATAATCCATTCCCACCACATAACATTCAGCGTTCATTTCATTCTAGATATTAGAATTAAGCCGTAATAAAATTGGCTTACGCCATGAGTTTAATCTTAGGCCCATAATTAAACAAAAGTTTTCAATCCAGGGAACTTAAATGTTAACAAAGAGAACCTACCTACTAAAGTAAGTGCCTGTTCACTTTGATTATTATATATTTATAGCTTGTTCTCATGGGTGATTCTGTTCGTATTTTTCATACCTTCTATTTTTATCGGTTTTGGATACGATCCGATGCATCTATCGACCTTTCCTCAGGTCAGAATTGCTATAAATACAAAAGGTCCATGTTTATAATAAAAGCATTGATATGGGTGACGCAAACAAGAGCACCCCTTTTCTAAGAATACTCGTGTATTACGTGTGATTTATTTATATCATAAATGTGTCTTGGTTATTGATTAATTAACAACTTGGTTATTCATTAATTAACGTTACACTGGATAGGCACGCCTTCCTCCTTGTATCTACTTTGTAATAGATCCTGGCTTTGAGTTAGATAGGATGATAATTTACTTGTATGTGAAGCGAGGCAACATTTGTGTAGTAATTCTGGATATCGTCACGGCACTTGTGAAACAACTAATCCTAATACCGAGTTACGTAATAATTATCGTTATGATTGAGTGCAGATTTTAGGTTCCCTTAAATATGAATAGAATGAATCATTCTAAATTTTTAATTTTTTAGGGGATGCCATTTGAAAAGTTGGGTGCATTAAAATGCACATGCTTGCTAGACTGTACGAAATATCCACCATGCATTATTTATCAATTATTTGATAAATACATATTTCCAAAATGTTACCTTTATTTTTGTAATATAAAAAACATAAAATAAAAAAATAACGGTTTCACATTGTGTGAAAAGCGATGCTCTATTTAATCACTTTCAAATGAAAACAATGAAAACCAAACGTTCCGTTCTAGCATAGCATTCCTTGGAAAGCTCCATCCTCGTGTCTTCCATTTCCCTTGCATTCAGTTCCACTGTCATTACTTCAAAGTTATTATGATCGAGGCGCAGCTTACACTTGTAGCTTCGATCAACCTTGAATGAGATTATAAAGTTGAAGCTAAACAATACATTGCTTGGAGACACATGTGCCCCATATCCTTATCAGTTATTTTCCACCTTTCAGGATAAAATATAACCTTAGTGTGAGTACTTAGTTCTTAATTTGTTATGCAATCTTTATATTTACGCAGAATACCCGGAAATAAAATAATATGTTACGAATATTAATGAATGTCGATATGCTGCTTGTTATAGATTTTGTGAACAGTTAAGGTAATGGAAATCTAAGTTAAAGCGATCTAACAAAGTTTGTGACTGTCTCGGCGCTGCGTTAGATGTTGTTTTAGCTGAATGCGTACCGTTTATATAAACATTTTATATGATTTTTTTAAGCAGATAAACTTGTCTTCAGACAGGTTAATATAATTTAAATAATTTCCAATTAGCAACAAGTAAGATTTAAAAATCATCTAGTACCTACTGCTATGTGCGTTAAATTTTGTTAAGATGTTGGTGAGGCAATTTTAGTTTGGTATGAAAATCTTTTGCAAAACACCTTATGGCAATCATCGTTGTGACCCTGTTCCCATTTTAGGTTAAGCCTGTTTACCACCTTCAATCGCATCATAATTCACCATCTGCTAATATTGATGTCACTGGCAATACAAAGACTTCTACGATAGTATTCTAGACTGCAGATATTAATTATTTACTTGAAATAAGAATAAATATACAGGTTTTTACTGCGTGTATTTTAGGTATATATGTATACCAACATCATATCTTCTGTGCTACTAAAAAATAACATAAAGATTTTTACTACGTGCCATAAAACTTTATAGTGTTCGCCCGAGTCTGTTATGACCTCAAACTGACCAAGAGAGGCCCAGGGGATCGCATTGACCGGATCAAAATAAAAACGAATATAAGTACCATTTTCCCATTTAGAACGTGACTTTGGAACTGAATGACTGAGCGTGCAGTTTAATTTCTATAGGACCACTCAAACATATTTTATTGCATAAGTACTTTTAATTCTTTCAACTTCACTAAAAAAGTTCTGTTGAGAAGAGTTGAGTAGGTACTTACTCTAACTAAGAAAATTATATTTTTTTTCTGATAGCCTTCGGCCATTATTTCACCTGATAGTAAAGGATGATATGGTCGAAGATGTTGTTCAGCCTAACCTAGAATTACTGGCTCTCATAGACAGCTACCGAAGGAAACACGACATAAGGTGCTTAGTGACAGATTTCCACATGAGCTAGCCCGGCGAGCATACGAAATATGATCTACTGCCATGCAAAGTTAAAATTGTTATGAGTAGAAATGATTTAATTAGTTTTACATTAAAAAAATGTATGAAAATTTTTCAAGCGACACTCGTCTTAGTGTAAAATTATATACGTATCTAAAATTATTACAATAAAACTACGATACTAAAAAATAATGCCTATTATAATAAATATCTTAAATGAGATATCGAAATGAATTATTATTCATTATATTATATAAAATACGTCATCTGTAAAAGAAGGATTTTTTGTACCTACTTATATTGCTTCAGATACAAGAGTATTAAAACGTTAACATCAGATTGTAATCCTATTTAACACTAATGTAGTCAATTACATAAAATACCCATAAAACGGGCTCCTGACTCGCGTATAAATCACAGTGTGGAATTCTTGCATAGATTTTTGCTCGAATTTAGCGTGAAAAACCCATTTCTCCGAACTTGCAATCCGCCGCAGCTAGTTGAGGCTGGCGTGAACAATATTCAGTTCATTCACGTGCTCAGTTTCTGTGGCGATTTTATTGTGTTCGGTCTCATTCTGATTAGCTTGCATTACGTATATGTATACGTAATATATAAAACCATGTCAGGATAAATATGCGTTGCAAAAATATAGCGATTTGTACATGTTACATAAAATCTGCCGTAAATTTTTAATTTGAAGGTGGACTGGGTTGTTTTTCTTTATTTACAGTTATAATAATAAATAGGCCCTTATTATTGACACTGCCTACATTTCGCTAGCGAAAGCAGTGTCTAGCCCCTGATTTGACAGCGTTTACGTGAGGATTCCAGTACTTTAAAAGTTATAGACTTGACTCAGGTTTAAAGCATTCAAACATTTATGACCCGTATAATTAGACAAATAAAAATGCTTCAATTACTAATATTTTTACTGGAAATAAATAATACACTTATTTTTGTCTTATTCCTTCGTTCTTTTTATACACATTATGATTTGCCAAACCTTTTCTTCTTAAGTAAATTAGGAACCCAATATTATTACCGTTAATATGAGTTCCTAATTTACGAAAGAAGAAAATATTTGGCATATCATCAATCTTATAGTTATAATTGCGTAAAATGCTTTCTCAGCTATCAATGATTAGTTGGCCTAATGTCATTTAGTTTATTTACGAAAATAATAAATTGCGAGTTAAAATGTCCAACTGTTGTTACGTATAATCGTTATTTGGATTCATTTTCAAAAGGAGTAATTAATCAAAAGGTCTTTTTGTGCTCAGCTACGGAATAAAAACAACCTACCTTATTTCAACGTCTGGTTTTAACATCATAATTTCACGGAGTATCTTATCAGAGAAAAGTCATGTAGAGGAGCTATGACCACACAATGACGTGCGAGCCTAGCTAAGGAAAGGAATCTGCCGCGACTGCGTCCAGCAAAACCCCATATATCAATACAATGGAAATATGTATTCTATATATAATGGAAAATAATTATTGAATCAGCATTACCGCATGCTAAGTGAAATCATATTTTTTTCGAATGGAAAATATAACAATTTGTTACTTGGCAAGACACCATCTTCTACCGGGTTCAAGTCCCAAGGTAAAAAAAAAAGAAATTCAATTATTATTAGTACATACACACTTGTTTTGCTTTCTGTAAATTGTAAAATGTTGATTTTTCATTTAATATTTCAAAAATAAAAACATAATTTTCTAGGACATGCTGATCATTTGAATCAGTACTATAATATTCGGTCTGTCTGTTACGCTTTCACGCCAAAACTACTGGACCGATTTGAATGAAATTTGGTATCGAAATAGTTTGAGACCCGGGAAAAAACATAGGACAGTTTTTATCCAACTGCGCAAACATAGGTTAATGTTTTTGCGCGATAACCGACAAACGCGCGCCCGGAAAGCTAATAGTATTTGTATATTGTGTCATTGTAAAAACAATTTTTTTTCTTTGTGTAATCATAAATTGCTAGCGACTAAATACCACTAGTAATCAAAGTAAAGGTTAAACTCAAAATCATTTATTAAATTTTGGAGCCAATAACGCTCGTACGACAATTACAAAATTTTACAATTAAAATATTCTTGTCCGCGTTCACCAAGAATGGTATAGAGCCACTTCGAGAAGAACGGGCAAGAAAACCAGGGCCATTGTTTTTATATGTCTTTACTTATTTACAACTAGCTTTCCGGGCGCGGCTCCGCCCGCGCGTATGTCGGTTATCGCGCGAAAACATTAACCTCTTTTTGCGCAGTCGGATAAACACTATCCTATGTTTTTTCCCGGGTCTCAAACTATCTCCATACCAAATTTCATTCAAATCGGTCCAGTAGTTTTGGCGTGAAAGCGTAACAGACAGACAGACAGACAGACAGACAGACAGACAGAGTTACTTTCGCATTTATAATATTAGTACTGAAGTACTGATTTGTAATTCTATTTATAAAATAATTACAATTTGTATTACATAACTGACTGGCGATGGTCTGGTAGAGGCGGTTTGGTTATTATATGAATATTTATTACTAAATAATTAAGTAGTTACTGTTATTATTCAAATATATACAATATTATTGTATGCAGATGATCATATGAGTTTATACCTAATATATGCTTGCCAATTTTAGGACATAGAAACTTAATTATGATGATTATATTACAAACAAATGTATAAAACACATAAATACAATGCTAATCTAATAAGCCGTTTTCAGTTGGCTATGTTCCCAAAATTCTGGCCGCACTTTGAATGGCAATGCTTATTCATTGTGCAAAAAAATGTGCCAGTGTTTAACCAAAATATTTAATATATCTTTATAGAGACTATGAGCAAATATGTAATCTGTGATCTTGTCCTCACTGACCAAGCGTTTTGACCTCAAATAGCACAAACATGTAGCCGCTATATTTGCGTCTTTTGTGTTTTTCCGTCAATTTAGGCATCAAACCAGCTCTATTATCAGTTCCTGGAGAACAAAAAGGCGTAAGAACGTTACATCCCAAACCAAGGCAAATCGGTCTTCCACAAAATCAAATGTATTCCATGGGGTCTTTTTTCATCGTCACGCATGAAACCATTTGGTTTCAATATGCACTCCTTATATGATTCTGTGGCACATGACACTTTTCTGACACACTTTTCTCACAATTGTTATATTATTTTAGATAGTTTCATTGTAACCGATTTTGTTTGTCTGTGATATAAGAGAAGAAAAAGTTGTGGGAATTGTATGCTTACCGGCTAATGCTGCGATAGCTGCCAGCGTCAGAAGCGCGGAGCGGCTGCGTGCCATGTCAGCAAGGCATGCCGCGCGATGCGGGCCGCGTCATCGCCGCGACATGCCGCGCGTCTTGCCGATACCGCTCCCTCCTTCCGTACCGTTACCTGAACCTTTCAAAATAAATCAACATTAAATTATTAAAAAAAAATTGGAGTTCAATCCTTGGACTAGAAACGTTTTTGGGATTTTTGACAATGAAACTTTCAGTAGCTGGCCACAGACTGAAACTGTGCCCAGTAGACTGTAATAGGCTCGCTGTCTAGTGCCTTTGAGGAATTGCCTAGTGTGATGATATTTAGTGTAGAGTTGTAACATTGTCAACTCATAAAATACAGTAAAGTTCCCAGCTAAACAATTTTTGTACTGTATCTGCCTGTAGGATGTTTTTGAAGATGATTTAAAAGAATAATACGCTGAATGAGCAGCATATGTCATCAACAATACAAATACTATGTTTTTTAAATTTACTATTTAATGGCTTACTCTAAATCTACCTCTAAGTACTATAAATTAGTACGATAACATTATGTATCTGTGGGTTGACTACTAGGACTCGTATTTATATTTACTTATTTTTTTTATATTAGACCAGACCAACCAGACTAGAGTTAGAGGTTTAGGGTTTAGCCACTATAACAATATGGTTATAGGAGGGAGGCTACAAATATATATCTATCTCTCTTTTTGGTATGACATTACATGAGATAGATATATTTTTGGAACCTTAACAGCCATTTTATAGTCTGTGCGGGATGTCTGTATTTAGTATTTTCAGTTTATGAATCATGTTGCATTAAAACTTTCCATTCTAAAATTAGCATGGAGTTTTAAAAACAAACATTTACTACCACAAAAGAGTCCGTTAATCAAGATGTACAACGAACAAATATAAATGCCCCCGGAAAATCGATCACAATCTCTATCAGTAATTGTCCTAATATGAACCTTCAATATTAATTAAACGAATTTGTTGTTAAACTTTCTTTCATTATTGAGAAAAGCATTATACAAGCCTCAACCAGTAAGAAAGCCATCCTGGCCCTATACTATAACCGGTTAAATCATACTTGGTCAGAAGGGCTTACTTACTGGATTCTGCAGTAATGTACTATTGTCCTCTATTGACTGCGAGTACTCGTATCACAAGATGGCGCGTTACTCTGTAGCTTAATTCAAGTGGTCAACGAATCTTATAAAACAGGTGAGCTCCTCGAGTCTGTCGATTACGAGTAGTGAAGAGAGAAGATAAGGTCCTATAGTAAAAAGGAACGAAGTGTAAGTGGTAATACAAGGTTATAGAAGTGAATATTTTGTTAATTTATTGGCATGAAATGACGTAATCCTATACATATATACGTTGATGTACACAGGATTGCTGCACATGGCTCTTTACTATCTTAACGCCTTTATATAAGCCGAAAGGCGTCCAGTCATAAATCAAAACTTTATGTGACATATATTCTTGTATCGTCATTTAAGAGTTGCCGAACTCTCCATAACTTATTGAATTGTGAATATAGAATTTATTGATTATTTAGGATACTAAAATTAGCGAGTGGAATATGATGACGTTCAAAATGGCTGTATAATCAAGGGCTGACTATTGACGTGTAACAGAATTGTAAAATAGGTCTTCAATGCCTGACAGAACTTCGTTAGACCTAGTGCAATCAAAAATATTCAATCATCCTTTAAGGTGATCACTCGACCCAGCTTATTGCGTATCAAATACATAGTATTATTATAATAAACTATATAAGTTCTATGTTAAAACAACAAAAACCAGCCAAGCGCGAGTCAGGGCGAGCTCTATTACCGCATTACAAAATCCATGTAAGAAAATAAATTTCTTGGTTTTGGACACAGCGTTTGATCAAAATACATTATTTATCGAGGTTTGCAGTATTTGTTGGTCGAATGAAGATACAAGTTACATGTATGTATGTAAAAATTTTACATTTCCAGATTCATACATAGTTTAGTTTGAGATCAAAAACTTTTCGTTCTCGTAACAAGAAAAGTCATAAAATTGACAACTCTGACTCTTAGATTGACTTCATTTCATTATTTTGATATCAAAGTAAGAAAAACATACTTGTACTCTACTAAAAAGTTTAAAACGATGATACCCTATATAGGGTACGAAATAGTTTTTTCTCGGCTACTTTTCATTTATTGAATCTCCCTGGAAAATGAATATTACTAAACTAATCCAATAGTTGGCTTCGGATCAAATACAGAAATTATCTTAATATCAGCTTTGTTACTAATTCCGTATACGAGCTAGATACCCATGATATATAGATGAACAGACAGACAGATAGTGGAGTGTACAAAATATCTCCTAAAATACAGTGTCACAATTTATGTGTTATGGGCATTATTAGGCTTCCAAATAGACGGACACGTTTTTATGGTTCCTTACCTCAAAACGAAAAAACGGAACTCTTGTAAGATCACTTTGTGGTCCGTCTGTCTGTCAAGACCCTTTTTCTCAGGTACGCGTGGAGGTATCAAGCTGAAATTCATATCAAATACTCAAGTCTACTGTCTCTTGAAGCTGTGAAAAAATCAACCTTCTAAGCCAACGCTATCAAAATATACAGCCGTTTATGACGTAAATTTTCGACGTTCGCAAGGGAATCAAAACCTACAGGGTAATTCCCCGTGAACTCAGAATCTTTAAAATTTCAAATATTGGTAGTAACGTCTCATAGCACAAATAAAGGTAAAATTGCAAATATAGATACATCATATAATAAAACTATTTTTAATAATTTTAAAATGTTATGGATTTATAACTTTTACATAAATACCTACAGGTTTGTATGGAACCCTCAGTGCGCAAGGCCGACTCGCACTTGACCGGTTATTTTTTATTGTTTTTTGCTATTAAATGATTCTATATTACCTTAAATAGTCTTAGCAGTGGAGGCTTAGCAATCAATAAAATCATCATAGAACCTTCATTTAAATTTTATTCGGTCTCACAAAGAATGAGCATATAAATACTGACTTTATCACGCATACGACACTGAACATTCATAAACCACATTTTCATAACGCTTTCACAAGCATGTTGTGCTCGATACGTAAACAATTTGACGATAACAAATGGTTTTAGAATACCTCCTTAATATCAAACCCGAAACTGACATCGCTAACTGATTCATATTTCAACTTTTACTGCAAAAGAGCGCTGTAACGACAACGTTCTACAAAGAACAATTATTTTCCGCGATTTATTATTCGGACGGAACGAGCACAAATTAGATTTCGTATTATTCCGTTGTATTACTTAATGATACCAAGGGAAGACTGTCGTCGTTCGCCGCCGAGGAAATAGTGAGAGTACAACAGGTGGTCCATATTTAATGGTTATTGCTTGGCTACAATTAATTTGTCTGAACGAGATACGAGAATCCGTTGAAATAGTGAGGAGCGCGCGTCCTTCAACGGAGCCGGTGGCAGCCCGCTAGGGCATATCGAGGGCGGCGCGCCGCCACCGGCCGCCGAGCTCTGACAAGGGTCATGCTTGCCAAAACATCCGTTCCGATGATATCCAAAGAATTCCTCTATTCGAGATTTATTTACCCGAAAACTCAGGGTTTATTTCGACATTCAGCAGCTTTTTTACATTTGTAAAAATACAGATGATATGATTGAAATATTTTTAAATAGGCTCGTTTATCTTTCATCTCGATGACAATCCCATTGGGAAAAGCCTGCAAATGTTACGCAAAAATCACAATATGCAAATCAAGCGCTAAATGAACGCTGAAACACAATCAATACAACAAGCTTTGTTTGAAAGGTATTGAAGGATACGTTAACTTAGCAGTACCGATACAAATTGTGCTTCATGAAGTTAGTACGACTTAAAATAAAAAAGGGGAAAATAATCATGTTACATGCACATATTTACTCAACTAACAAAAATCCTCTTTATTTAGTGAGTATGTCCCATGAAACATTTCCTAAAATTAAAAAAAAAA
Source organism: Plagodis dolabraria (assembly GCA_963854805.1). Classification (NCBI taxonomy): domain Eukaryota; kingdom Metazoa; phylum Arthropoda; class Insecta; order Lepidoptera; family Geometridae; genus Plagodis; species Plagodis dolabraria. The sequence continues at coordinate 15,631,691 of OY978447.1, read as the reverse complement.
CTTAACTTAATAAAAAAAACAAACGTATGTAATGATATGACTCATCTCGCCAAACCAAATGTAATACCATACCATTATTGGATAATTTTGATTGTCACGTTTTACAAATTTTGCACAATATTTTTGTCCCGAGCGGAAATAAGAATTGAATGCTCTAATAATGCGATTTTGAATTTGATTTGTATTTGAAACATGCAAGCATTGCATGGCGCATGAAACTAACGTGTAAGCGGCTGTATCTTTGACTACCAGTTCTTACTCTACAGGCTTAGCCTGAACAGCAACTTCGATCACATCATTATATATTATATAAAGTATTAATTATAACCTTGTGAAGACGGTTCACCATTGTTTTTTTTACCGAATGAAAGCACACGCACTCATGTGCCCACAAAGTAGGCGAGACTATAGAGTGTAATGACGTCACGCCGAGTGCACGTGATCTTCATGGTACCAAGTGGACAACTTAACAAATCATAAAAAATTTTTAAGACATTTGAAGAGCTAGAATAATAATTTAAATACCATATTTTTGTAATTCGCGGTGTCAATGTCCTGAATGAAGCACATACTTTTGACAATGAACGAAATAGGTTATCAAAATAATTTACAGACATCTTGGAAGTCTTACTAACATTATAACTTCTGCATTAAAGCCTTTTCAGCGAATATGCTTTCATATTTTTTCATTATAATTTTGTAGTCATGAAGTCTTGCCTAATACTAATAATGTTTTAAGAGACGTACGTGAGTTAATTTAACTAACTACGCAGACTCAAAATGAGGGCTGGATTACCACAGGGAAGTACCCTGGGTCAAGTCATGTACTTACTGTACACTTAATATGATATTACATATCTTGTCATGGATGTTTTGCTTATAGAGGCCATGGCCAACTCGATTTTTGATAAGATCTTATTGGTGTAGCCACTACGGCGAACGTTTTCATGAAAAAAATTGAGATTCCAAATGCAAATCTCATCACTGTCAAGCATGTTATAAAGAAGTCCAGTCCGGCTCATATACCTATAATAATTATAATAATAGTCATAATTTTAGGTTAGGTTTGCATTACACGAATAGAAAATTTTGAATTACCTAGGTGGTGTAAAAAGAAATCTCCCGGGTTTATATAATATATGACATTAACCAGCATAAGAACAAAAACGTTATTAAGTGGTATTTCAAGAGAGCCGGGCCCATTATCATCTTTACAATCCAACGCACCTCTTATAGTTAAAGATATATACTAAAAATGGATCGCTACAAGTTCCAGCAAGTACACTTTCCATGGATTGAAGTAGTAACCCCTATATAATCAAAGAAACATAGTAGCCACTATGTTGCTCACCAATCAGCGACTCGCAGCAATTTTACGTCCATACCCTCCTCAACGATCTTTTTCCCTCTATTTTCTACAGGTAGAGAGATAAGTAGATAGATATATAAATATATATATATTGAAGCGCAACCTACGGGAGCCCAACACAGCATCAAAAAGTTTTAACAGACGAGTGCTATATCAGCTGAGCGAACGAAGCTTGTTTATTTTATAATATACGGAAAACTTACAGCTAGGAGGTAGGATACAACATTATTTAAGTGTACAAAGCATGTGGTGTTCATCTCCAGAAGGACGTGCATTTAACAGCATGTACATATTGTTATTTTCTTAGTTTATTAAATAAGTGTAGTGTCCAATTTGATGAACCAATTAAAAAAAAATGTGGTTCAGTACATGTGAGTTACTGTACGCATCATGTTTCATTAACTAATTGAGACAGTTGTCAAATTTAAAGGTTGCCTCAATAAATAAGGAATTTTTAAACAGTAATTGCTTTTATTTATATAGCATAACAGCCATCTCTTGATCACTATCTCACCTGTTGGTAAGTCATGATGTGGTCGGATGGTAAACAGTTTTTTCAATATTAATTTAGCTTCAATCACTCACTTCATATTAGTAATAAAACCTTCACATTTCGTCTGTGATCTACTTCTGTCATCGGCCGCAACTTTAATAAGAAAGTAGCCACAAAGTATGTACGGCATAAAAATGAGAAGCGAACGGGGTAATAAAATTACAATATATTTACAAAAGAGTAGATAAGTTCATAAAACCATGATTCGTTTTGTAATAAAAAGAACAAAAATAATATATAATAAAATAATAAAAAAACTTTCAAAAGTGAAACATAAACACATTTATCTTTATTGCTTACAGGTTAGCGTTGGACCACAATATTACATAGTGGTAAGCGAAAATTTGCTTTTTCGTCATCAAAGGGAAACTGGACTGCTATCGGAATACACCATTAGGTGCTAAGCGGCAGATTTTCTAGTGAACTGGTACTACCATGTAGTGAATTTGAAGCCTACAATGGGATTTGAATTTTGAACCAAGAACTTAATGCATGCAAATTAATAGAACACATAACCTAAAGAGCAAATAGAGGGCAAATATGATAAGATTATAAAATAACTGTACATAGAACCCATAGCGCGCATGAAACCACGGGGCACAGTTAGTTTTTATGAAGCAGGGGAGATGAGGAAATGATTGTATCTGTCGTAGATAGCTCCTGTAACTGACTATGGCAGTTTGTCAGTGTAAAGGAACATAAAAGATTGCTGCCTTATAAACCTTGAAAAAGATTCTATGTTAAAGATTTTCTAACTAAAACTTTAACGTAGTGACCAATACTAAACAGCTTAGACTAAAATGAATGAAAGTTTACTAAGACATATATTAGCTGTGGAGCTTTGCATTTGATTACTTACTTCTTGAGGGCTGGAAGATAAAAAGCCACTACGAACTTAACGGGTCTAAATATGTAGGTCAACATAACATATAGAATCGGAAATGTATATAGATGAAGTAAGTGAACCACTAAACCTAACACGGACACGCTCCTTTTGGCAACTTTTAATTTCACCAGTTTTGTATTACTTACGTATTACACCTCAACACCCATTATTTTACTGATTTTTCACCGAATTTCTCATCATTTAGGCTAAAAAACAACTTTACGATTACATAAGAAGTTACTAATCTTTTTCTTGTTCATGACAGTGGAGAGATACATAAAGTAACTACCACCATCACGACAGTGAACTCCATGAAACCCTTTTTTATTTATCTGTGGCCATTGCATGACCCAAAAACATACTGTGTAAATTTAATGTGTTATGCATACAACAACCTAACCGAACAGTAAATATTATCAATTACCTAGGTACCGTAATAAACGTTAAATTGGTCTACAACAACAAAAACGTATGTAGGTACAGTATACTTACTTGGGTTGGGTATAAATAAGATAAATCACTCTGTAGGAATGCGACAACATGATGAATGCGAAGGGAGGCTCACGGAACAACAATAGATGTCACGTACTTGCGAACTCATAACCATTGATACCAATTTATGGGGAACATTTTATTCCCTCTAGAGCAAGAAAAATACAATTTCATAAAACTATCAAAGAGAATTAGTGTCACTGTATTATTAGATCACACAAAGACCTTTTGTAACTCATTTTCTTTTCATTTTTGATTCGATATCCCTGAGGTTAATTAGCAGGTTCAATCTTCAACACGGCGTGAATTCAGGCCGATAAATTAGTTCATTATGGCGGCGTCTATTTGGTTATGAGAAAATAAAGCAAAGATCTTTTCGCAGAATATTTGGGTTTGTGAAAATTAAATGGACTTTTTGTACCGGTATCTTATTCGACAAGAATTTTTCCTTGAAATTTACGCATAGTAAAATCAATTGCATTCCAATATTTTTAAAACCTATTTGCCACAGCCGTGTTGTCAGTAATAATAACTTATGGCACTGAAAACCTTACTTAACTGTAACCCTTTTGGAAAAGCTCAGAGCATCTCAACGAGCTATGGAGAGTGTTGTGTCTGGAGTTTTTTTTTTTTATTGCTGATAGGTAAGCCTTTGACTACAATCTCACGTGATGGTAAGTGATGATGTGGTCGAAGGTGTTAACAGACTTAACCTAGAATTACTCTGGCTCTCAAGGACAGCTGCCGGAACACACCGTTAGGGCTTGGCGACAGAATTTCTACTTGAGGGTGGTCGCTAGCCAGGCGGGCATTCGCAAAATGCCCTTCCACCATGCGGTGAAGCTCAAGCCCGCGGCGGGATTCGAACCATGGACCTGCTGCGCGGCAGTCCATAGCCAAAGCCATTGAGCTATCACTGCTTCAAAGTTAAAAAAAAAAGCAAGTTGCTTTGCGCGATAAAATCCGGAATGAGGAAATGCGCTCAAGAACTAAATCATCGACATAGCATTCAAAATTTGCAATTTGAAGTGGCAATGAGCAGACCACATTGCTCGACGAATCGATAACCGATGAGGAAGATAAGTTCTCATGTGGTTACCACATAACAGATAGATTTGGTAAGCTTTTTTTATGCTTGATAGGTTAGCCTTTGACCACTATCTTACCTGATGGTAAGTGATGATCGAATAATAGTCGAAGATGTTGTTCAGGCTAACCTAAAATTAGCTACTTTTACGATGTCGTCAGTCCACGTACTGGGACCAGTTGGACTGACGACATCCTAAAAGTCAGCGGGTAGCCATTGGTTCCAAGTGTCTAACAGCCGTTGATTGTGGCGTTCTATGGAATAGGCCGTTGTACAACAGTAGACATCTTCCGGCTGACGATGATGATGATGATGATGATAATAATTTAAGCCAGTATTATGATTTAAACCTTATACTTGATGTATATTTGCCCAATTTGTAATATCAAGGGTGTTATCTTTAGCAAACAGTATTATACTAAAAGAAGCTTGAGAGTAGACATATATTGAATGATTTAATTTATTAGATATGGCGATAAACGAATAGACAAACAAACTCAGTTCAAATTTACGTAGGAATGATCTAGTAATATCAAAGTAAATAAAAGGTTTGCATCAGGCGATTGGATTACCATAAGACCAGTTACCTTTTCCAGCTGCAATACTTTTTTATAGACAAGCGAACCCTCGTCAAAAGATCAAGGGGAGGCGGCATACTTGAGAAGTTTAGTTAAGGGCGCATTTTAGATGTAAAAGGAATATGTATCTGTTCTCAGTGCGAGCATGTTTGCCTTTCAGCTATAACAAGTGTATTAATCTATCAAGTTGGCTTTCAAAATGGCATCATCGTTATATAAGTTATATTTATCTGATTTTCCTATCAGATTTTTAGTTCTCAATACTGTTTGCCTGCAGCTATTCGTTTCTCACTTCTGTTCAAATGACTTGAATTGCTTATTAATATCAGAAATTTATGGCTGGTAATATGTGGTAGCACTGTCAGTCCAGTTTGAGATTTCAAAGTGAATTTTGCTGGGTAGCCGGCGGGCATTCGCAAAAAGCCATAGCCAAAGCCATTGAGCTATCACTGCTTCAAAGTTAAAAAAAAAGCAAGTTGCTTTGCGCGATAAAATCCGGAATGAGGAAATGCGCTCAAGAACTAAATCATCGACATAGCATTCAAAATTTGCAATTCGAAGTAGCAATGAGCAGACCACATTGCTCGACGAATCGATAACCGATGAGGAAGATAAGTTCTCATGTGGTTACCACATTACAGATAGATTTGGTAAGCTTTTTTATGCTTGATAGGTTAGCCTTTGACCACTATCTCACCTGATGGTAAGTGATGATCGAATAATAGTCGAAGATGTTGTTCAGGCTAACGTAAAATTAGCTACTTTTACGATGTCGTCAGTCCACTTACTGGGACCAGTTGGACTGACGAAATCCTAAAAGTCAGCGGGTAGCCAATGGTTCCAAGTGTCTAACAGCCGTTGATTGTGGCGTTCTATGGAATAGTCCGTTGTACAACAGTAGACATCTTCCGGCTGACGATTATGATGATGATGATAATAATTTAAGCCAGTATTACGATTTAAACCTTATACTTGATGTCTATTTGCCCAATTTATAATATCAAGGGTGTTATCTTTAGCAAACAGTATTATACTAAAAGAAGCTTGTCAGTAGACATATATTGAATGATTTAATTTATGAGATATGGCGATAAACGAATAGACAAACAAACTCAGTTCAAATTTACATAGGAATGATCTAGTAATATCAAAGTAAATAAAAGGTTTGCATCAGGCGATTGGATTACCATAAGACCAGTTACCTTTTCCAGCTGCAATACTTCTTTATAGACAAGCGAACCCTCGTCAAAAGATCAAGGGGAGGCGGCATACTTGAGAAGTTTAGTTAAGGGCGCATTTTAGATGTAAAAGGAATATGTATCTATTCTCAGTGCGAACATGTTTGCCTTTCAGCTATAACAACTATCAAGTTGGCTTTCAAAATGGCATCATCGTTATATAAGTTATATTTATCTGATTTTCCTATCAGATTATTAGTTCTCAATACTGTTTGCCTGCAGCTATTCGTTTCTCACTTCTGTTCAAATGACTTGAATTGCTTATTAATATCAGAAATTTATGGCTGGTAATATGTGGTAGCACTGTCAGTCCAGTTTGAGATTTCAAAGTGAATTTTGCTGGGTAGCCAGCGAAATTACAGGCACATGTGATGTAACATCTGACATCTCGAGTAGGGAACGCAATACAATGCCGCGCTGTCTAGAAACTTGTTATGAGCGTTCTGTTTAGCTGTTGTCTTGTTATGGGCAAGGTCTACAAGTTTTATTTAATCTTCTGGTGCGACACTGTACAAAATAATTAAAATAATTCAGTGGTGTGTTTCTGCATTTACTCGAAACTCGGTGGTCACCACTATGAGAACTAAGGAGTTTTCTTTGAAGAGGTATGGAAATGCATTGTAACAATAAGTATCAAAATTCCGTTATATCAGGAACAGAACATCAGACTCATAGATGGTAGTATCCCTTATTCCATTTTCAGACTTTTATAATATATAATACAAGTACAAACGCTGACGTATACGGCGTACATTTATTTGTTAGATCTAACTAGGTCAGAGATCTGCTGTACTAGATCACGTAAATCGCGAAATTCAGTTAAGAGTTTTACAATACGTGTTGTTTTTCATACATATTACCTACATTTTAAAGGTAAACTTCATCTTTATTATTTTTGACAGTATTCGGGGTAAATTGGTGTCTAATAGGTGTTTAGGATAATACGCGCAATATTATTTAAAACTGGCGATTAAATTATTATGTATATGGTGACGAAACGTAGCGGCAATCATGAAAAAACTGTATAAATTTTAAATTTCCCACCATAGAATTGAGTTTTCACATTTAGTAAAAAGGTGTAAAAACACAAACAAGTAAAAAGAGGTGAATTCGTGTAATAAAACCTTCAAAACTTTAAAAGACACCAATAGTCGAACATTAACGTACTTTACCTATTTATCATAAAATCTATTTGAATGAGTAGTAGAGAGGCGATATTTTTCGTGAATAATGCAATATCACAAAAATTATACGTAGCAATGTACTCCAAAGCTTTCAACGTTTTCCAAATAAGGACACTACAAAAAGCGTTCAAGGCTTTGCATGAATTTGCCCATTCAGGTCATCCATCCCGTCTCCAGCGTACGACATCTAATAAAGCCAAGCAGTCTATGGTGCATCAATTCGTTATTCAGGTCAATAATATGCATCAAACACAATAACTACGTCTCAAATAATTGGAATAATTGAAGAGGAAGTACGAAGGGCATTGAGTGAAAATTGGCCTTTGCACTTCTGTAAATCTATCTAGGATCAATATATAATAATAATATAACCACATACACTATACTTAAAAAGTTATAATTTATTATAGTTATCTCTAATTCAATGCTATTTTCCTAGTTGTATTGCTTATTATTGTGTGAAAACTGCTCAAGTGCGAGTCAGACCTCGGTATTTAGGGTTCCACATTGCAACAGCCCTTAAAATATGAAATGTTTGTTGGTTTTGATCACAGCATTGAAACTGCATTAAAAATTGACATTATCAGTATTTGTTGGTTAAAACGAGGATATGAAAAAGAATACGAAAATTGCGGATCCTAACTAGTTTAGTAGATATTTGAGATAGCCGAAACAAATATGGTTATAAAAAAACTACTTGTAATCTACTTGTACTCTACTCAATCAGCCCTAGATGCCACCCTACATGCTAAGCTATAAAAAATATTTTTTATTCCGTTACTTTCTCACTTTGCTTCATTTTATTGAATTTATAATCCAACGGTCGTCTTTGGGTCTACGTTTTATACAAAATATCAACATTTCAGGTTACGAGCTAGATACCCGTGAAGGGGCAGACAGACAGACAGAAAGCGGACTCATTAATATGGCACTACTTTGCCCTTTGGGTACGGAATCCTAAAAAGTACAGTAATCTCCTCTGGGATAAAGCTGTCATTGTTTTGGGTAAGCTTGAATCTTTCACTGCACTCAAGATTCTAGCGCTACGCTTGGGAATTCACTCTGGAATACTTCGTTACGCTTGTGATTCAAACTTTCGCCCTTGCTGTTAGACACAGATTTAAACCCTTGATACATAATCTTTCCACGAATTAAAAATTAAATATGGTATATTTATCGCTTTACTATTGACTGCTTGAACGCTAAACCGATCTCTTCCAACTCCATATTCAAATGTTTACTATAGTTGGTTTTTAATTCCTTTCCACAACAAGAAAGTGGAGTTCTTAACATATGTAATGCTGTGCTTGGTAGTATAGATAAAGTCATTTGTTGAGCTGATTAGTGCGATAAGTTGTGCTATGTGCCGTCCACAAGCTTAATATTACAAGAATCTACATTGTCAAGAACATTTTGCGTGGAATTGAAACGAACAATAAAAGAAGATGAACTCTACATATTTAGTGGCTTTATCTGATAAAATGGTTCTTTTTCATATTAAACACGAGTTTTGTCACTTAGCTAATATGCCTGTTGGGTGCTGGGATAGAATGTCACCCGGGAAGGGATGACATCTCTTCCCATGGGTGTCTCAAGAGGGCTAAAGGTAAATTTACTGGAAGGTACCCACCTTCCAGTAAATTCTTCTTCCCAGCAGCGCCTTCTGAGGAACTGTTATATAACACTGCAATCACCAAGACACCTGCGTGGGGATTATGGCAAACTCCTCCTTAATGTGACAAGCTGTGTGCAGCACTGGACAGTCCGGCTGATACAGTACAGTTTCACAAACAATGGGATTCAGATTGCGAGCTATTTCTTTGAAATTGAATTAATTTATACACAACGTTGCAACTTGTGTTTATATTGTGTTAGATATTTCAAGTGCAGTTTCTTCACCGTTGGTTCGTTCTTTTCGTCTATTTCAACTACGTAACGACTATAAAGGAGTTAATTTAAAGGTTCAGTAAAAGGAACTGGGGCCCTTTTATTGAGCCTCGGCTGTCAATGCACCGTCCAAGCATCCGCCCGTATGCTGGAGCTTTAAAGGGCTCTTTGGAACCGCAAGAAGTCGGTTAACATTTTCTCAAAATATCTTTGGCAGACTGCCTTATAAATATAATCGGGCGATAAATACTGTTACACACACACATTTCACATTTTTTCTTGTTCATTATCAAATTACAATATGGAATGGGGTATTAAAGAAAATAGGATTGCAGTGATCACCTTGCACAAAGTGGCTATGGAGCCGTCGGTCATATTCCAGACACTTCTTATCGCGAGAAATTAAGATTCCAGGACACTGCGTATAATAAAACGAGACCTGAAGCTCGTTTCTTATCGTCGATATACAGGACATGCCCTAAATCAATCTTTTATTTCGTATGGAAACAGTGCGTGAATCCATAGCTTACTGGCCACACAGATTAAAGGCCTGTATAAAAGTCAAATTTCGAATGGTGGCCATTTCGAATAGAATATTATTTTATTTTTGCTGAGACTTTAATAAATAAATATGTATGTACATAAGAATTTTAGTAATGTTTATAAAAATATACAGGAGATGTGTTTTTCTTAACATTTTTATTTTATTTTGCTCAATCTTAAAAAAGGTAGGTAATACCTACATGCATGCGTTAAACTTGGTTTGATAATAGTTCAATGTTAACGAATCATTGTATAACAAAAAACCTTTTCATCCCAAGAAAGAGTATTTTTAATCTTCAATATCTGAGTGGAAAAGCCGTTTTTATTCTCTAGAGGATAAAGTAAATTGAATTTAGAACATCGTGTGCACTAAGTTTGTGAATTAAAAAAAACATTAAACCTATTTACTGCTACCTCTATGGTGCCGAATATATCATACAACTTTTTTTAAATTTGTTAAAAACTCAGACTCGGAACCTTCTTGGTGTTCTTTTTTCAATTTGCTTTGTACGCGGTTCTTTACGCAGCATTTTTTCACGTCATTGTTAAACCTTATATTAAAAAAAAAACAAGAAACTTGAAAACAAGTGAAAAAACTAAAATGAGTGATTCTAACGACGAGGAAGTTTGTTTGACGCCAAAAGAATTGACTGAAACTGTTAATAATGCGCAAATGAGCTTTCTCCCTCAACAATCACGCGAGAGTCATTTCCTCGCTGAGGTGGAATGAAAAGTTACGTGTTGTACTCGAGTGCAAAGATTTTTCACCTCGTGCTCTTTTGATTCCCTCGCTAACGCTCAGGATTCTAATTTTGAATCACTCGCTGCGCTCGTGATTTAATTTTAGAATCCTTCGCTTGCTCGGTCATCAAAATTGAACACGCGGTTAAAAAGCAACTTTGCACTCTTGTATAGCAAATAACTATTATTACCTTTCCTTTAGTACCATATGCCAAAAAAATGTTTGGCAACCAAGTACGAATAAAACAAATATTATTTTATACAATGTATTTAATAATTAACAGCGGAACATAGATATGTAACATCTTTAGTGCCTGCTCTTTATAAAACCCTATGCCTCAATAACGACATAATATGTGAATTCTCAACAAAAAAAAAGGTTCCAACTATAAAACATTCTTAGCCTTGGTGTGCTCCTGGTGAGCGCTAACCATAGCAGATTTAAATACACTCTGCGTCGAATTACAGTCTAATAAACTGTATTAAACACAAAAAGTTAATTCTGATGCCGATCTCTCTATATATGAGTCAAACAAAAAGATAAGAAAGTTCACTACAGTTAAATGTGCATGAGAAACTATTCAGTAACAGGGTGACGCTTCTTGTTGCACCTCTGCAAATTACGAATTCACTGAGTTTGGAAGTGTCAGAATTTGCTGCACGTAATAACCTATGAATTGAATAGAGAACGACCGTTGTGGATGTACTTTACAGAGTGTAGTGCTACATATTTTAGTCGGATAAATTGCAGCAAACATTCTAATGTAAATATGAATTTATTATATTTTAATTATTTAAAACTAGCTTTCTGGGCGCGGTTCCACCCGCGCGTATGTCGGTTATCGCGCAAAACATTAACCTCTTTTTGTGCAGTTGGATAAAAACTATCCTATGTTTTTTCCCGGGTCTCAAACTATTTCCATACCAAATTTCATTCAAATCGGTCCAGTAGTTTTGGCGTGAAAGCGTAACAGACAGACAGACAGAGTTACTTTCGCATTTATAATATTAGTACTGATTAACATAAATAATGAAAATAGACTAATGGCTTAGTAAATACAGCTATAAAAACTCCTTGTAGTATGAAAGAAATTAAAGAGCATGGTCAAGTAGAATCAGAAGGAAAAGGCACAGATAATATTAATTTCAAAAAGACACGCATTGTCTTCTTTACAGGTCAGGAGCCAATTATTTAAGTTGTAACAATGGCGAGCGAATAAGCCAGGATGAATTAATCATCAACTGGAGAGGGTTTAAATGTTATTTTTAGAATTTATTCAAGAATCAGAATTTGTTATCTTAAAAACTTAATAAGTTTGATAAGATATCAACAGTACAGTATGGCCAATCATAGTCGAAAGATAATTAACATAATACGCACGAGTAAGTTATATGATACGACTTTACGACCTTTGACTCTAGCAACCACAACATACCCACCCTTAATGAGCACCATCAGATTGTAGAACTATAGAATCGTTTTAAAAAACTTGAAAAAAGAGTTTCAAAGAGCTTGAGAGTTTCTTAGATACCTCAACACTAAAACCAGTATGGCTGAAAACATCAAAGAAGATTACTATTGGAGACATTAGAATTACTGTAAAATAGCTTGAGATTAACAATGCGAAGGGGATGACGGAATCAGAGAATCAAACTGGAATATAAAGTGTTCTGGGACTAACGCTGTATCTTCAGACTGGGGACTAAAGTCTAAAATTAAAATGTGTATGTGGCTCAGATATGAATTCCACTACCTTAGTCCAGGCTTAGATTCACACAACGAGCCATGGTGAGAGCTATGCCATATTTAATCTGAAACTTAGAAGTTGCAATGGGAAAACCGCATCGCTCCAAAAATCAATACGTGGGGTAACTCACAGATAAAACAATTTAAATGTAAAGTTATATGTACTGCTTTTTTAAAATATTCTCCAATAAATTATTAATACCTGTTTTATTAGTTCACAGTGTTATTAATGTAAATTGTACATCAGTGATATACGATTTACCCCCATTGTAAATATCAATTTATTTATCAGCAAAGACTATACGTCATTTGATTTCTAATGATATACCAGTACGCGACTGTAATTGATAAAAATAGTTCTTAATCGATATCTCAGAAGAATCTCATCTTTTTCATTAGACCTTGTTTAATTCAACTTTGTGTTTCAAACTTGTTATTTTTGCAATCTTACAACTCAAGGGCGATTTCTCGATTTGGTCTCAATGTCAGAAAGGGTGACATTACAAGTAAAAACGAAGAATTAATAAACATAATGTATAAATGTATACTGAACAAGAGAGGTTGTGATATATTTATATATATTATTTCTTTCAACATGATTTATTCCTCTCCGAATGACCTTAATACAGTTTTGTCAAACTGTTGTTGACAAAAATTTTAAGCTCTGTAAAATTATTATTTGTGTCAAAAATATGTGAGCAATAAACCGACTAAAAACAGCAATCTTTTAATTGCTGTGTTCGTGATTAATGGAAAGTATATATTGTGCTTTAACAGACACGTGAAATTGGGGTTATAGTCTAAAATTTCAAACTGAAATGTTTTTGCCCGATTCTGTTTTGAAATGTTAATATATTTTTCTTGAAACATGACTGTATTTTAAATTTTCACCAAATTTTATTTTCTTTAAGTGATGGTGTCGTGGACGTCATAGTATAATATTTTAGTAAATATCTAACACATTTACATCTTAGTACGAGTGACTGTGTCATACAGTAGATTAATAGTAATACAGTTTTAAATACAGCCGAAATTATAGGTGTTGTTTAGCAATATTCCGAAATATTAATTCTACTTGCAAGACTACTTAAGCTTCAGACAGGGTTGCATTGTATCAGGCCTATTACAAATTTTTAATCCTATTTAAGTACTCAGACTTGACAGCTACTGTATATCAAACCCTACAGTGCCTTAGTACATCGACTAAATAAACGTTTTCATAATTTTGCTTCTCGGTAAACAAAGCCCACTCATTTTTTTGTATGAGTAGAAGCAAAATAGTCGGGAAACACAATTAAAGGTTCCCCGTTCTTTATTTTACTCCCCAAGTCTACGAGCAAACCAAGTTCTTACTTATATTATATATATTGTAATCGACCAAAAATTCACTGGCATAATATAGATACCTATGTTTCCTGGATGTAGAGATAATTTTAGATGCTTATTTAAAATAATAGGCGCCATAATGCGATAGAGCCCACCCATTGCCGTTTCAACTTTGAAATTCTGACTCAAGAATTGCGGTTTTTGCCGGTGATATTCTTGCCGATTCTTTGGCGAATATTCTCCTCTTATCTAGTAAAGAAACTCACAAAGCTCACTTTTTGTGTGACGAGTTTTTTTTACATAAAAACAACAACAACAAAGAGCGATAGTTATATTTATACCCCATTTTAAAAAAAATTAGAGGATTACTTTTTGCCTGTTTTTATTTTTGTATATTTTCTACGCGTTTACTCGACCAATTAGGAATTGATTATAATGGTTATTTTTTGTTTGGTAGAGTATACTTTCAAATTGATTCCATTTAAATTTTGTCAACATAGGTTATGTGGTTTTTAAGTTAGTCTCAAGTAACTAAAGAAGATTTTTTCCAATAGTTTGAATTATCTCTCATTCTACAGATTTGATATGTCAACCAACTATGCGCACTAGCCTGTAAGTAGGGGCTCTTTGGCACCATATCATGTTCAGAAATCTTTAAATAAGAGGATTAGAGTAGGTGTTTTATTCCAAGCCAGAATTGAACCCGCTTCCTCCGTATTCGAGGTTTCCTGCGTTGAGTTCACTGATCTCTAGGCTATCGGAACATACTCAAATAATCCGAATTTCATGCTCCAATTTTAATATTTTAACGTTGCACTTATAATTTTTAAATGCATTTTCGCTTGGCACTGGCTTTGCTTGTAATAATATTAAGAAATAATTCACATTAACTTTAAATAATATAATTTTCTTTTTATTTATTTTTATAAGGCTTTTCAGATTACCTTAATGTCTTTGCCATTGCTTAACAGGAGTAAAGGATCTGACCCCTTTTGAAATAATTCTTGTAATCTATTCAAATTTTATTCTTAGAATCTGTGTTCCCCATTTCTGGCGCCCCAACAAAATAGAAAAGAGCTCTTTTTTGTTGTATTGTATCACATAAATTGGGCTAGTATAAAACGCTCGAGCGCTCCTATAATGGCTGTGCAAATTGTTCGTACCTCTCTTCACCTAATTAATTATTACCTACAAGAGTTTTCCTTTGCTACGCCGCGCGATGTGTGTCTGAATAAGAAATAACAATCTCTTGGTAAAGTAAAACTACAAAACTTTACATGTAATGGAGAACCAGGTAATAATACCATTATTTCAAAGAGAATCATGGCAATTTTTAAGAGTTTAAGTACATATTTGTCCAATATGAAAATATTACCAGAACATAACTTGTTGCTTATAAAATATTTAAATGTAATTACAAACGTATGTAAGCTCATGTACGTTCACACACGCAACAAGTAACAAATTATGATACATTTTTAGATCAATTTCATTATAATTCGTGCATAAGTACTTGTCCTAAATAAACACATTTAAAAATCTACTCAAGTGTCATACTCACAGTACTGCGTTAACGAACGGTATATTTAAACGTCGTAGCGGTTCCGTAGCATTTTTATTGACAATCAGCACGTTAGCCACCTAGCAATACTCATTTTCGTCCTGGAAATGGAATACCACTACACAGAGATTTACTGGAGAAACGTATTATGAAAGTTTCACACTCAAGCCGACCGTATAAAATATATCGTGCGGAGGTGGCGGCTGTGCGGGTCGCAGCGAGCGGCGCGGGCGAGAGCGGATCGCGCAGGCGGCGCGGCGGGCGTGACGCCACCTGTCGCTGGGTGCGCTGCCGGGCGGCGCGTCTGCGGCGGCGGCTCGCGAGCGACTGAGCCCCGGCCGAGAGCCGAGCCGAGCCCGGGCACGTGGTCGCCGGCCGCCCGGCGCGCCGCCGCCGCCGCCGGGCGGCCGCCGCCCAGGTGCACCTGCACACCCGCCCGCCCCACTCACGCTCACAACACCCGCACCCTCAGCCTCCACACCCGACAACGCTGCACTTGCTCTGCACGCTCACAATCATCCTCTACTAATTGAACTTACTCATTATGGCGTTTGCCTCACATTACTACGCCTTACCCAGTAATTCCTGAAAGCGTTCAAAATGGGTAATAACTCAAACGAGCTAAAGTAAGTAATGATGCTAGTTATTTAGTTTAAAATGAACTTAAAACGAATACGTATAAGTTCCAATATAATTAAACATTTTTCTTGCCTGATACTCGTACATTGTAAACAAGAACAACAATGTTTGTATCAACAAGTAATTTGAACAGCCATAAAACTTTATCCCTTAATACTTTAGTGAATAGATATATCGTGTGCTTACCCTATATTCTGTGCAGTTATCTATATGGGTATGTGTTGTTCAAATGTTTTATACCACACAAACATAACTCATTATGGTCTAAAAACAAGGAAATGAGAAGGAAATGGTGATAGGATAGAATTGTTTACCTGTTGTTTTGTATTACGTTGATAGAATATTTAAGTACGGACCGAGCGACTTCATCAAATCCTCAGCTTAAGCTGTTTCTTGTTCCCTTTTATTTTATCGGTGGAAATGGGAAATGATACTCTTGTAATTAAATTATGGACACTGAGATGATATGATTCATTTATCCATTACTTGCAACTAATACCATATTTGAGAAAGCTGAAAAGCAGCAAATAATCAATATATATATATATATATATATATAAGTTTCAGTAAATCCAAAATATTACAATCCTCAATTTGCTGAAAGTATCTTGGTTAGTTAGATACCTAAGAAAGTATTATATAGGGTTTTTCAGGCTACTTCAGTACCTAATAATATCAGAATAGGCTCAGTCTATTAGAAGTAAGCAAGTTACAGAAATTTAGAGAATCTCTGTTTCAGTTTTAAAATTTTGTTGTTACCACCACAGAAAAGAAATAGTATTTTATATCTCAATGGTTATCACAGTCATGCTTTGAATAATAATTAATATTAAACTTTTCACGCATAAGTGAAAAGCCTCAAATAAATACTTGCACTCATTTATTATTTCAACATCTTGTAAAAGCTACGTTATATCTTAAGAGTGAATTCTTACTCACACGCTTACAAATAGCTTTTTCGAAGGAAAATATCCGCTCGTTTGAATAGATACAAGTACCTCCCAGGTTCCTGAGATACAAGGGAACGTATCTCCATTCAGATACGTCAAGTCATGGAACGTGAGCAGGGATGAGTTATTATGATGAATCAAAAGTTGAATATCGATAGGTATGTAAGTTATAAATGGTACCTCCATTAAAAATAATCTATAACACTTGTTAATCATAAATGTACATCAAGGTAAGGTTGTTGTATAATTGTGGAAAAAATAAAAGTTTTGGTAGATAACCTTTCTAAATTTTACTTCACACATAACGCAAATCACTTGTATGAAATTTCCCAATATAGGTACAATTTTGATTACACTGTACAGTATGTACCTCTGTACCTAGAGTTTGTACGTATGGATACCTTTTTTTTATAAGCTACGTACATGAATCGTTGCAACAAGACTACGTCGTACTTATTGAAAGTTTTATTTAGAAGGACGGGGTCCAACAGTTATTATATAATTTATAGCACTGCGCATCTTATGCTTCGTACAAAACTATTTGAATTTTTCTTTTGACCAAATTAACATACTTATTCCATAATAGCATATGCTTGCTGCTATATTCAACCTACAAAATTATCGATAACTTTTCCATTCGCTTCGGGCCCCTGGCACATCCGTCACGGAGCGTGAGATGGTTGTAAGGCGCCAGATAACCGATAGTCAGCCCCCACTTACGCGGGGAGAGATTACTCGAACGACTTCACGAGATCAACGATTTCTAACGGTTTTTTTTTCTTTATTTGAACACTTACAGCATGTAAATCGAGTACTGTAAGGTTATTCAAATTACCTGGTGTTTCTTTATCTATTAATTCCTTCACTTGAATTTATTTACTGCAAAATATATTTTTTTTTCATGTAATGTAGTGGCAAAAAAGCAGACGGCCCACCTGATGGGAAGCGGTTCCAGTCACCTATGGACATTTGCAACACCAGGGGCGTAACCAATGCGTTGCCGATCCTGTAAGAGTCATTTAACACCCTTTTAAAAAAAACCATACTGCAGCTCTGCGGAAAAATGCTAGGTGGAAGATCATTCCATATTTTGCACGTATGCGGTAAGAAGGAACGCATAAATCGAGCTGTGTGAGATTTCCAGGACATGATTATGTGTGGATAAGCTTTTAACTGGTGACGGGAGGTACGATGATAGAATCGCGATGCCGGTATAAGATCAAACAAAGATCAAAATAATTATAATTTGCTTTAAAATCAAATACTATTCAATGAAGCTACGTTAGAATAGGATTGAATAAATACAATTATTATTATGATGATTATGTTGTCATGACATATATGGTATTTTTCGTAAACTCGCCTTTATTTTGTAATTTTCGTAATATTTTTTTTATATTGGTAAGCATGTGATATTTTAATATGTTTCTAGTAGCGAAAATATATATGTTACCTCGTAAAAATGATAAAATTGCACAATATACTTCCCCGTTAACATGATACAGAATTTTTGGGATCAGCTATACAGCTCTTTTAATTGGTTAAGGGTAATAC
Source organism: Plagodis dolabraria (assembly GCA_963854805.1). Lineage (NCBI taxonomy): Eukaryota > Metazoa > Arthropoda > Insecta > Lepidoptera > Geometridae > Plagodis > Plagodis dolabraria. The sequence continues at coordinate 15,613,356 of OY978447.1, read as the reverse complement.
GCTAAGGTGTGTGACTTACGAAATAGAAAAAAATACCGTGATGTATCTGATCGTGTATATATAGTTCAATGTATAAGTTTCGTATGTATATTTTACACTAACTATACATCAGATGTAGGTACGCAGTAATCGTGTATATTTTGAAATGAGCTATGCCTATACTATTACGATTCAACACGCAATGCAGACTTTCAGAATTAAAAAGAAGCAGTCAAACCCGAAGTTCAGCCAAAAAAGTATTGTCTACGGTGGTGAAGTTTTTATGCGATTCAGCCATAATTAAACAGCACGGTATGATTACCAAAAATAACAACCTGAATATTAGTATGGCATTTTGCTAATGCTCTCCTGACTTGATACAACAGTCAAATAGAGAAGTCTACCATCGAGCACCTGACGGTGTTTTCCAACAGCTGCTTTTGATAGGCAGTTGCCATTCTAAGTTTAACGTGATCAACGTCTTCGAAAACATCATCACTAACTAATAAGTATAATAAATATATTAAGTTCAAATACTAGTCGCATGCTGCTACGCTTGTAGCAAAAATTGGTCTACGCTCTTATACTCGTAAGTGCAAAATTTAATAAAACTCAAAAGCAACCTTAAATTTCTAATATTTCCGTCAGTATTGTGATTGCTACAATATAGAAAATACCCGAGCAATATTCCTTTATAACGTATGGTTTACGTTGCGTTGATCGGTTTTTTATTGTGCTTCAACCGATTTGAATACCAATAGGATTAACTTTTACTCTTTTTGCTTTGTGCCTGCGGAACATTTCAGTTATGTGATTTTGTGTTTTATGTTTTTGTGTGTTCATTTTAGAGCTAGCTTGATGTGGAGTGCCTAAAATACATATATAGAAAATGATTATTATTATTTATAAAAAAATCATTATATATCCACGTTAACTGTGGAGATCCATTCTGTATGTCTCCAGGATCCCATGCATCTATTTGTGAATGTATCTGACTTGAATAAGTAATTAGAGCTAGTAGTTTGCTTTCAATATTTCGTATATCATGAGAGTAAAGTGTACGGAGCGCTTTCCATACACACTTAGTTTCGTCTTAATTTATATACCAATTGTGAAAACTTGGCGAAATTTTGTACTCGTATATATACTGCTGAACCTGATATCTATGATTCTAACCCTGATTCTGGCTTGCCAGTTTTTCGATGTATTGTTTATTTTATCCATAAATGTCAAAATAACAATTGCCATACAACACAATTCTTCGAATTATTTTTGAAAATACTTAATTTTACGGATATCTGGCAAACCAGAAGCATAAATATTAGGCATACATACAAAGTTTCACCGATTTTGAACCTTTAATAGCCCTTAAAGCCTAGTAAATTGGTAGAAAATGCACGTTAATTGATTTAAAAAACCAACAAGCTCGAACTTTTTAAAAATATTTGTCAGGCAATAAAAACATTTTATCATCAGTTAAGAGCCTGGTCTATCATCATATATGTATCGTGCAAATAAGAAAACACAAAATCATTATTGGTACTTGGTTTGTTCGTAATCCACAGGTAATGGGGGTCACCCCCGTAATGGTTTCCATCCTCCTTCTATAGCCATTCCAATCCTTGCCTTGCAGGAAACTTCACTAGTGGTCATAACTTATCATCAGTGGTGCGTCCGCCATAACATATTACAAAGTCATCTTAAAAGTTTGCTGCTCCAGAAATTGTGACGGCACAAGCTCGAGGCTCACTTGATGTTATGCGGACTAACCTCTGCCTATAACAGATGCATTTCATCACAAGTCACCAATTTCACTCCGCCCGTCACCTTGAGAGATATATATCATAACCTAATGCAGCCACGATCATAGTCAACAACACGAGGCATGTTGCCTCAACCATAGTAGAATTTGTTGCATTAGAGCCACCTTCCGCACATATGCAAATATCTTTCATTATAATTACTAAACAAAATTCTAATACGAAAAAGCCGATGTAAGCTGACTTGTTCACGGTGCTCACTTTCAATGTTAACTGTCTCGCCACTCAGATTATAAGTTATATCTCTGCCATGCTATCCAACCTTATTTCAACTGTAGTGTTCATCACACATCGCCTTAATATAGGGTTACCAGTTTTGTAGCAAACACACTTCTTATTTATACCAGCATTCGTTCTTAAATTTATCTTGTTTGATGTTTTGACGGATAAACGGGATGTGAGGCAGTTTGTAGCTTTTTTTATCACCGTCAGTTTGCCTTTATTAATAAAATACTAGGAACTATTTACAACAATACAGCTACTAAAGAAAACATTTAGATAACCTACGAGTCATTGCAGATTCACGGGCAATCTAAATGCTCCAGCCCATTAACAATTGGCAGCGTGCCCAGCGTGCTGGCAGCATTGTCCCCTTGAATTGCAATACTTATTCATTAAGCCAATTAGTGCCAGTATTTTGATCACGCAGCGCATTAACCAAACGTTCTGATAAAATTTGGAAAATAAGATGCTGCCGGTCCCACAGAGCTAACGTCTCTACACCAAACGGCTCAAATATGTAACCACTATCGAGGTTATCGTACTTGCGCCGAGTTTCTCCGCCGAAGTAAACGCGACGCCAGCTAGCCCTCACGTTGGTTTCAGAACGATGCGTCCTACACTAAGGGCAGCCCTAACTGATACATATTATATATGTTTTTTTTTAAGTATGCAATTAATACTTCAGACTAAAAAGAAGCTGTAAGAAAATCTTGACGTGAGATACTTTGTAGAACTTTGCGTTCGCTAGTATCTGTGTAATAATTTACATATTTTGAATATATGCTGCTAATCTTGTAACAAAAATGTATTATAATATGCATTATAATGCATTTTTTTTAAATGTGAAAAAAAATAAACGACTCTCGTAGCATGTGTCTACGGTCATAGCGTGTGTGTACGCTCGTAGCATGTTGCTACGTAGCAAAAAACGTCATCCTCGTGCCGTTAGATTGTAACAATAACATAATTATTTTTTTGTAAATTCGTCATATATCTGTTCTTTGGCGTTTCAATAAAGAGTTCTATCTGTTATATACTTTAATGGTTTGATAAATCTTAAATAAGATATAATTGCCAGCGAACGCAAAAAAATAACACCAACACATATTAAAATTCATATGAGCGCTCGCTACAACGTGGCAATTACTTCAACCGCTCCGTCCAAAATTTTGCTAACATATTTAACTTCTAATAATGATTTTTCTATTTGTTTTTTTTTTCAATAAACTTCTCTGTTCTGTATGTCTTATGCATTTTTCGTAAATAAAACCAATTGGTAGCATGTGAGATCTAAATATCAGTACTATCAGTACTAATATTATAAATGCGAAAGTAACTCTGTCTGTCTGTCTGTCTGTTACGCTTTCACGCCTAAACTACTGAACCGATTTGAATGAAATTTGGTATGGAAGTAGTTTGAGACCCGGGAAAAAACATAGGATAGTTTTTATCCAACTGTGCAAAAAGAGGTTGATGTTTTTGCGCGATAACCGACATAAGCACGGGCGGAGCCGCGCCCGGAAAGCTAGTAATATTTTAAATGCGAAAGTAACTCTGTCTGTCTGTCTGTTACGCTTTCACGCCAAAACTACTGCACCGATTTGAATGAAATTTGGTATGGAAATAGTTTGAGACCCGGGAAAAAACATAGGATAGTTTTTATCCAACTGCGCAAAAGGAGGTTAATGTTTTTGCGCGATAACCGACAAATGCGCGGGCGGAGCCGCGCCCGTAAAGCTAGTTCTAAATAATTCCTAATGTATGTAATAGAGCATTGTAGATATATCTTTAAAATGCTCTTATTTCTACTACAATCTGCTTCATATATATTCGGTATGACATCTATAATTATTGGTTCAATCGGAGTTAGAAACCGCAACTTACGGTTATGAGCATCGAACGCCTTTCCATCTTAGCCAGCGAGGACGGTAGCGGAGGTATGAATTTTTTGTTGTAATTAATTACATTTTTACTGTCACGGGGACAATGCGGCCATACATCAGACTACTAGTGTAAGTAATAGTACAGTTTTTGTTAACACTCAACTTATAATGACGCTACCCTTCTGAGCTACTAAATAGGACTATCAAGCACTATCATTTATGTATAGAAATTATTTTATTTAAGTTTTACTGTACGGTTTTGAGTTTATGTAATACACCCAATGGGTTAGAATGTCACCCACATTTCCTCCCGTGGGTGTCGTAAGATACGACTAAGGGTAAAATCCTGGACGGTGGGTCGCAGTGCATCCTGAAGACCTGACAACTTCTACTGCTTATATGCGATTAGCGCTCATATGAATGTTAATAGCTGTTGGTCTTTTGTTTTTGCATATACTGGCAGTGATATTTTATTTAAGAACTATTAATCCATTCGAGTTTTAAAAAGATAGTATCTTTATTGAAACACAGTACATATATATGACGAATTTACATAAAATGAATTTCGTTAAAGTAACAACGGCATAATTAAGGCCACGGATGATGTTTCTTGCTACGTAGCAGAATGCTACAAGCGTAGACTCACGCTATGAGCGTGGACACATGCTACGAGGCTAGACGATTTTTTTACTCTTTTAAAATAATCTAACCGCCTGGCAAGCGTGTGGGCTATGGCAAACCCCTTTAATGAGAATCCTTTTTCAACGGTGGACGTTCAGGTTGATGTAAATAAAGTTTGTATATAAAGTTCGTGGATGGGATTTTATGCTAAATGTGCGACAGTTGGTGCTTGTATACGAGTAAATTCTGTATTATTGGACGATCATGATGGCATCGCAGTGAATTGCTTGATGTTTTCATGATTTCACCTCAGTATTGGAATAGATCTATTCCAGCTCAATTTGAATTGAAAAAATTATAAAAATTAAATTTGAAAAAAAAAAATTGTAAGTAAAAAAAATAATTAATAAATAGTTATAAAATTCTCATTTTTATATATTTTAAAATTAAGGGGGTCAAAATGCGGGCCCCATAATTTTGAGCGAAAATTGACCTGAGCTTAAAGTTGTCAGGAATTGATTAATTTAAGTTGCCAGTGTAAGAGCACATTTAGTTTATTATATAACAAAGATGTAACAATGTAAATACATGTAGATATGGTGTACGATAGGCAAGAAAATGATAAACTGCGGTTTTCATGTTGCTCTGTAGTAGCTGTACCGTATAATGAAATAAATAATACATTTTTATTCTGCACATTTGCAGACATTGTGTTATTGCGTATAACTTTCTTCTGATATAAGTCATATTTTTATTATAATGTTATGTCTGATATAAATATAAATCATTTCGTATTTTTTCGAAACAAACTTATGTCCCGCTAAATATCAGCAAAAATTGTATAGTTTTATTTAAAAGAGCATTGACGCATATTAACTAAAACATAGAAAAAAGATAATTTACAGCGGGACCTGCACCCGCCACCCCAGAATACCATCTTGGTGCATTTCCAATTAGGTATGCTATGAAAGTGGGTGCTGGGCAGTTGATTTTTTTCCATCTGTTTTTACCTATTTTACCTTTAATTTTTACCAAAATAGACGTGCATGTTGAGCGGTCTCTGCCTATAACAGATTTCGTCTCAAGTGATGAACTGCACTGCGCGCATCACCTTGAAAGGCGGACTACAAAGTGATAATGCACCTCACAAAAAACGGAACCCTTACAGGATCACTTTGTTGTCCGTCAGTCTGTCTGTCAAGACTCTTTTTCTCAGGAACGTGTGAAGCAATCAAGCTGAAATTCACGTCTTAAGCGCATTTTATAAGTTCTCGACAGTATTTGTACTGATAATCGTTGAAAATTAATGAAGGAAAACGGAAAATATTCATATTTAACAGTCAGTCTTGACGCAAGAAAATATTATGAGATCAATATAATTTCTTGTCACTTATTTTTATGCAATTGTTACGTTCCGTCTCATATACATTTATTTCATACAAATATGCGTTAATTTCTATAGCTCTATAACGAATGTGTTACCTATTGTACAATACTGTAGACTACAGGCAAAGTTACTCGCTTAATTCAAAGAGATTATTTAACCAGCATGAGCTTGCATAAATCATGCATGTGCATTCCCAGTTTACTCGTTATTGCTGAATACAAGCGAGAGTAGTGTAGTTATTCACAACATCTGGTATTAAGCAGAGTTTATGCAGACACCCTTTAATATGTTTTTATTATTGCTCTTGTCTCTCTGCTGACCGAAACCAAGCTTGGTCTCTCTGGAAAGTTGTTGGCTTGAAAATTTGTTTGTGTGATATTAGTTCGACGAAAAATGACGAACACCTGATATGGTCTACAAAAAATGGATAGGAAATTGTATATCATACTCAAATTAGTCTTTTGTCTATGCTTATATGAGTAACAGGATGGGAATTTGTGGTGGTACAGGCTAGTGTGATCGTCTAAGTTAAGAGTTATGATATATTGAGAAAGGATTACTTGATTCAGAGATACGAAATCATAGGAGAGCTTTACTTAATGTGATTGTAAATCATCACTCATGTCTTACACAAGTTTTATGTCAGTACATAGGCCGAATGTCCATAAAATAATCACTTTCATATTCCTCCTGGCTTGCTTTAAATAAGAGAGGTCAACAAGTAAATTAATTAAAATAGTTAATTAAATTAATTATATTAGTGTATGCGTTTGATTTATAAGGTATATATGGAAGAGTTATTTCTAATTAGACCATCCTTAGCAAGTGGCAAGATTCAATATAGAAATGCAGAATTTTATGTGAGAGGAAAGATCATCTCCCCCATAGAAACCAGTCCAACTAACGTCTTGGGAAACCTACAACGCGACTTAGCGTACACCGAAGTGTTTTCAGGGCGGAACCAACCTTTTAACCTATCGTGAGCTGAGGAGCTCTATTTATTCTTATAGCGAAATAAGCGCTATTTGTATATTTTATCAGCCCTTTTAAAACCATGGATTTATGTATATCTCAAATATCACGTGATTCAACACAAAATTTGTGTTTGCCTGGCCAGGCTTATAGAAATCTATAGGTCGGTTCAGATGAGAGGACGTGTATTGTGACGTATTGTACTGCCGCTTCTAGGCACAACCATGTAATGACTTGTGAAATCTAGGTCCCATATTCTTGTTATAGGCCTTAAAATATAAGACTGTAAAAAAGCACGCTCTCCTAAGATATCGTTTTGCAGTTATTCCCTATCATAGTCCTAAAGATATAATATAGATGTTTAGAGTTAATGGAATTGTCTACTGTACTTATTTTAATATACTCCCTGTTGAAGGTCAGGAACTGGACTCGTTCTCCCCTTACTGTCAGCTCGCAGGACTTTGTGTTGGAAATTATATGACCTATCTATCTAGATTAGATACTACGTTATAGCCCTAATAAAATAATTTATGTTATATTACTATCTTTGTACTAGAATAGTTAAAAATACTCTATACTCAAGGATATTCTGCTATACCAAATAATTATTTCTCAAAATATTATTTTATTATACTGTTATTAACTAAATAAACTATCGTAAATTATTTATCAAAACAAATTATAAATTTATCTCAAGATCTAATTAAGTGTGGATTACTATTTCAATGGCTAGAATTCAAATAATCATTTAATTTACTGTAGATTCAATTATTCTTAATATATTATATTATATTCTATCTGATTGGAAAGGTTCTTAATCATAAAATAAAATAAGTTTAATATAGATCATATTAATTTTATTATAATGATCTTAAAAGTTGTTGTGGTATTTAAGCGACACTCTTTGATTATTTAAATCATGAAAGATACATATATATGTATTTATAAAATACATATATATATTAATCACATGATCCGCTATTCATTTCCTAGACTTTATTTAAGAGGAAATAAATGAATAGCGAAATAAAAGAAAACCTCTTAAGTCGTATTACACAGTATTAGCAAAATCAATTAACATTAACATGCACACAGTTATTTACAAAATAAAACCATACCCATATGTAATTTTCAACATAACAAGTGATATCTTTGACATGAATATACTAATTGTATGTAGCAAATAAGATATATGTATTCAATAAGGTAATACGATTTAATACTATCATTAATAAATTGACTATTCAATTTAATTTAATTTTCCTTACAACAAATCCTCTGAAATTCCATAAAATATATATTGGGTGTAATTTTAAATTTATCGCTAGAATTAACTCTATAGTATGTTGAGAATAGGATTTATCAACTTTACCGAATGATTGTCTTCTAATATCACTGAATTTAAACTTAAGTTGTTAATTTATCAAATAATAATAAAACACTGAAGTTACTGCAGTTTTTAAACTGACTTCCGCGTTAAACCAGCGCTAATCCGTTAATGTTCGTCCTGTCTCCTCTCTTCGTCTTTGCAAGGTCAGAATTCCATCCCCTCTCTGTATGTAAGGAAACACCCCCATCGTCATCGATTGGTTGATCTAAAATAAAATAAAACAGCCACAGATCATTTGTTCTATGATAGGTTAATTCCAGGGTCGGTTAAGTAAACACCCTCGCAACAATACCCTTCACATTTCCCACGGTTTGCAGTTTTGCCAAGCTTCACAAAAAAACCCTCCAACCCAATTTTTTTGTGAGTCTCGCTTTCGAGTGGCCATAAAATCAAGAATAGATTTTGAATGCGTTTGTTTTTATCTTTTAATAGGTTCCCGGCGCCAGACTGTCAATTTTTTGTGTTTTTGTGTTATTTTTAAAAATTCATTTAGGCAGCTCTACTTATTCGTCAAATAAAAAACTTCGTTGTATGTGTCATATACGAGAATACATAATTACCTATACTATATATGTGAGATACCTCCACATAAACGCCCCCAAATAGATACTAAAATGTTGTCATAAATTTGTTTTAATTGACATAATTTTTGTCATCTATTTTCCTTTCTAATTACACGTATTATGCTTGACCACATATCTCTTATCAAATGACTGATATACTACATCTCTCATTAATTTCTGTTGCATGTTATTCACTTGGACTAAACTAGAAAATTTACGTCTGTCATTAATTATTTGTAATACCTAAATAGATGTATTGCGTTATAATTTCCTTTTATCTCTCTTGATTCAAGGTCTACTAAGGTATATAAATTTTTATATGGGATTTCACCTATAATATACGGTCCCTCAAACAAGCGTGCAAATTTCTGTGTTATTTTCCTATTAGCGTCCGATTTGGTATATATTTTTAATTTAACTAAATCCCCTATTTCGAATTGGACCAGTTTATGATTTTTGTTGTATTGTATTTCCCGCTGACTTGCGGTTTTAAGTATGTTACATCTGGCTTGTTCGCGAATATCTTGTAATGTTTCTAATTCATAATTTGATTTGTTACTTATGTCCATCGAAACTACCATTTTTATAGGCCCTGTATGTGCTTCCAAGGCTCGTTTAGACTTCTGACATAGTTTACACGTCCTTACTAACTGTCCTATCTTACGAGACATATTAAAATAATATTGCGATCTCATTAAAGCATGTACTTTGTATCGTCCAAAATGACCTATCTCTTCATGTATGCTTAAGATCAATTCCCTCTGTAATTCGTCAATAACATATACAATAACGTAACTATTTGATACAGTTCTCCTTCCTTTAATATAAAGTATTTATTTTCCGCAGTACCTATGTCCTCCATGCGTTTAATTATATCACGAATTTTTGTATCGTTATTTTGAAGCTCACGAATATCCTTACAATTTTGTTTCACCCTTTTCCCTAACTGTGTTTTAAATAGATTCATCTCAGGCCCAACAGATTTATTTGTTATTATATCTGTAGTCCCCTTAATATGTCTTGATAATACATCTGCGACTATATTATCTCGACCCTTGACATGTTCAATGGTAAAATCAACCCTACTAATATAATGAATCCAACGTAACTGGACTGCTGCACAGCAATTTCATGGGTTTTTTTTTTTTTTCATCATGGTTCGAATCCTGCCACTGCTAGATCTTCACCCTCAAGTAGAAAGTCCGTCACCACGCTCCTAATCTTTGTACTCCAGCATCTGTTAATGATTTATTACAAAATCACATTACCCATACTTCGTCGTCGATCCACCCTTTCTAATTTTACTAGTATTTATTGTAATAAATCTAAGTATAAATCTAGGTTTCCTATCGTATATGCTATGATATCACTATAATAGTTCATACAGAATCCACGTACATCATTCACTGAATTTCGACACGCCCCCCAACCTTTCGATATCGCAATTATTTATCTCTCAATTGGAGTTTAATTTAGCGTTAGTTCGTATCCCCAAATGTTCTTATACTAATTGTTCTTTCATCCTCACAATTTACCACACCCATCAATCGTTCTTACAGGTTTTCTCGGTATACGAGTTGGAAAGCTCTGTCGGTTATTTACATTTTTTTTATAAAGAGTTAATAGTCATGGCGTTAGCCACGCCCCCATAACCTTATTATTTAGTACCCAGAGTTCAATCTAACGTTTGTTTATAATCCCAATTTTCAATAGTCAGTGTCCCTTAACTTCCACAATTTATTATGCCTCTTACCCGTTTCAATCAATCATATCTCGTTTTTACAAATAATTGGAGCATGAAATTGTAAGCTCCGAGCGGGAATCGAACCCGAATCCTCCGATTTTGCACCGGACGTCTAGATCACTCGACTCATTCATATCTTATATGAACGAACTAGGTAAACTGTACTGAGATTTCACCTAGAAATAAAAATCACCTAAATTAACCTTTATCAATAATAAGTGGTTTGTACTTGTGCTCCTTGAGCCAAATGCTCCTTGGACCTGTATAGTTGGTATCGTAATTTCAAGTAGATTACACCCTTCTCCTATGACGGAATGATATTTCTCGCTTGTAATGCCACTAATTTGACTCTGTGTCCATTATGATATCTTTAATAATTCTACCATACAACACATACATACCTCAGGCAATGTAGGCAATGAGTAACCATTAACCTGTTCGTCTATATCGTCTAACTTATAAAATATTGTATAATGTATATATCTATCCGAACATACCACACACACACACATCTCCTGTATCATCAGATGTTTCGTTCGTATTGGATTGGTTTTCCAATACGATTGTTGTTCGTCTGTTGACGATTTATAGTCAATATTATACCGCTTAATCTCGTTTAAGTCATACTAAGTAGAGTCAGTTTATTGCTAACTTGCCAACCATGTTTCGTGTGAATTTTTATAAGATATATATATATGTTCCTCCTAGAACACTCAGAAGTTCTTTCATTCCCAATAATATACAATCTTTCATAATTAAGAATCATATGTATTAAGTAATACTAGTCCGTTTGAACATCCCCGCCCCCAGATTTTGATGGATTAGTAGAACCAGTTTCCTTAACAAAATCGATCGCGGTTCTCATTACACTCTGTCTTCCATTCTCACGTGATGTACCTCTATTATAATTCCTACAATACCCAGCTCTTCCTCTCTGAAATCCCCTGCCTCTAAACGAACCCCTTTGCCATACCCCGGCAGTCATTACAGCGGTTACTGGGTGACCTCCACGTATAGGTTGTCTATCTTTATGGTATCTCGTAGGTGTATGATGCCTTAAAACAATATTCTGCTCTAAGTTTCTGAGGAAATTAGCCCCATTTATAATCGTAGGTTCATCAGGTCTAGTAAACCATAGTTGTTGAACATCTACGGAGTAATGTCTCATTAAAGAATTTACGATATCCCTTTCACTAAATGCTATTGTTAAAGATTGCAACGTCTCTGTTTGTTCGGCGAAATGTTCACTCATAGAGATACCTGAATTAATTGAATACTCCCCTCTTATTATTTTGTATCGTACTGATTCTTGTATTTGATCAGTCCAATAAATTTGTCTAAAATCAGCTTCGAAATCGGAAAACGTGTTCCAGTTCTTTCAATATAATTCTAAGATTTTCCGAGCATGTCCAGTGACGCATTCTAATACAATGTCAATTTCGCGATCAAACGCATTTAATGACTTAATATATTTCTTAACTCTTTTTAAGAATGTTATAGGATTTATTTGTGATTTTCCGTCAAAAATAGGTTTGCTAATGGTTGGTTGTATAACAAAAATATTTTGATTTGGTATTGGAGTTCCGTTACATTCCTCAGATGCAATACTAACAGTTTCGCGTGACGAAGTGCTCGCCAGGTTCATGTCATTCTTATTAGAGTTTAATAAATCTAACTTTTCTTGGAACTCGTTCATCTTAGCTAACAGTAATTGTAATGTCGAGTTATTTAAAGTCTCTTGTTCCGTTGATATATCCGTATTGATTTCGTTATTTAATCCGCGTTTCCCTTTCGTACGTTTACCTCTACTCTCTGCCATAATGTGTTAAAGAAGTCTAAATAGATGTTAAGCGCGGAGTTGAAAGTTTTTATTTTTTTCTAATTTATATTATATTGTTCGCGTTATATATTATAAAGAAGTGATATTTAATGTTGCGAGTTGTTTTCCTTTAACCAATCTGTGGAAATATACACAAAATTTATGCAGATACTGTAAATTAATGTAATATTTCAATAAAAATGTATATGTACAGTAGTTAGAAGTATAAATAATGCTCATGCAAGACAATTCTCCTCTGCTGCGATCTCTGAAAATGTAATAAATTTCCTATTTTAATTCTATTATCTCTGAAAGAAAAACCCTGACTTCCTCAATAATTTATTTCTACGTTGTGTTTTTCGTTGTATAATCCTGATTCTATTTCAATCGTATCGTTATATCGATGCGTAGTTGAAAATTCTGGTCTCCGGCACCATCTGTGGTGGTACAGGCTAGTGTGATCGTCTAAGTTAAGAGTTATGATATATTGAGAAAGGATTACTTGATTCAGAGATACGAAATCATAGGAGAGCTTTACTTAATGTGATTGTAAATCATCACTCATGTCTTACACAAGTTTTATGTCAGTACATAGGCCGAATGTCCATAAAATAATCACTTTCATATTCCTCCTGGCTTGCTTTAAATAAGAGAGGTCAACAAGTAAATTAATTAAAATAGTTAATTAAATTAATTATATTAGTGTATGCGTTTGATTTATAAGGTATATATGGAAGAGTTATTTCTAATTAGACCATCCTTAGCAAGTGGCAAGATTCAATATAGAAATGCAGAATTTTATGTGAGAGGAAAGATCATCTCCCCCATAGAAACCAGTCCAACTAACGTCTTGGGAAACCTACAACGCGACTTAGCGTACACCGAAGTGTTTTCAGGGCGGAACCAACCTTTTAACCTATCGTGAGCTGAGGAGCTCTATTTATTCTTATAGCGAAATAAGCGCTATTTGTATATTTTATCAGCCCTTTTAAAACCATGGATTTATGTATATCTCAAATATCACGTGATTCAACACAAAATTTGTGTTTGCCTGGCCAGGCTTATAGAAATCTATAGGTCGGTTCAGATGAGAGGACGTGTATTGTGACGTATTGTACTGCCGCTTCTAGGCACAACCATGTAATGACTTGTGAAATCTAGGTCCCATATTCTTGTTATAGGCCTTAAAATATAAGACTGTAAAAAAGCACGCTCTCCTAAGATATCGTTTTGCAGTTATTCCCTATCATAGTCCTAAAGATATAATATAGATGTTTAGAGTTAATGGAATTGTCTACTGTACTTATTTTAATATACTCCCTGTTGAAGGTCAGGAACTGGACTCGTTCTCCCCTTACTGTCAGCTCGCAGGACTTTGTGTTGGAAATTATATGACCTATCTATCTAGATTAGATACTACGTTATAGCCCTAATAAAATAATTTATGTTATATTACTATCTTTGTACTAGAATAGTTAAAAATACTCTATACTCAAGGATATTCTGCTATACCAAATAATTATTTCTCAAAATATTATTTTATTATACTGTTATTAACTAAATAAACTATCGTAAATTATTTATCAAAACAAATTATAAATTTATCTCAAGATCTAATTAAGTGTGGATTACTATTTCAATGGCTAGAATTCAAATAATCATTTAATTTACTGTAGATTCAATTATTCTTAATATATTATATTATATTCTATCTGATTGGAAAGGTTCTTAATCATAAAATAAAATAAGTTTAATATAGATCATATTAATTTTATTATAATGATCTTAAAAGTTGTTGTGGTATTTAAGCGACACTCTTTGATTATTTAAATCATGAAAGATACATATATATGTATTTATAAAATACATATATATATTAATCACATGATCCGCTATTCATTTCCTAGACTTTATTTAAGAGGAAATAAATGAATAGCGAAATAAAAGAAAACCTCTTAAGTCGTATTACACAGTATTAGCAAAATCAATTAACATTAACATGCACACAGTTATTTACAAAATAAAACCATACCCATATGTAATTTTCAACATAACAAGTGATATCTTTGACATGAATATACTAATTGTATGTAGCAAATAAGATATATGTATTCAATAAGGTAATACGATTTAATACTATCATTAATAAATTGACTATTCAATTTAATTTAATTTTCCTTACAACAAATCCTCTGAAATTCCATAAAATATATATTGGGTGTAATTTTAAATTTATCGCTAGAATTAACTCTATAGTATGTTGAGAATAGGATTTATCAACTTTACCGAATGATTGTCTTCTAATATCACTGAATTTAAACTTAAGTTGTTAATTTATCAAATAATAATAAAACACTGAAGTTACTGCAGTTTTTAAACTGACTTCCGCGTTAAACCAGCGCTAATCCGTTAATGTTCGTCCTGTCTCCTCTCTTCGTCTTTGCAAGGTCAGAATTCCATCCCCTCTCTGTATGTAAGGAAACACCCCCATCGTCATCGATTGGTTGATCTAAAATAAAATAAAACAGCCACAGATCATTTGTTCTATGATAGGTTAATTCCAGGGTCGGTTAAGTAAACACCCTCGCAACAATACCCTTCACATTTCCCACGGTTTGCAGTTTTGCCAAGCTTCACAAAAAAACCCTCCAACCCAATTTTTTTGTGAGTCTCGCTTTCGAGTGGCCATAAAATCAAGAATAGATTTTGAATGCGTTTGTTTTTATCTTTTAATAGGTTCCCGGCGCCAGACTGTCAATTTTTTGTGTTTTTGTGTTATTTTTAAAAATTCATTTAGGCAGCTCTACTTATTCGTCAAATAAAAAACTTCGTTGTATGTGTCATATACGAGAATACATAATTACCTATACTATATATGTGAGATACCTCCACAAATTGAAAACTCTTGTAATATATTATATCTTGTCTATAGTTGTTTATGGGGATATAAATTAGTCATTATCTTGAAACAGTGATGGCTCAGTGGCATTGGTTATGGACTGCAGCAGGTCCATGGTTCGAATCCCACCGTGGGCTTGAGCTTCACAGCATGATAGAAGGGCATTTTGCGAATTCCCGCCTGGCTAGCGACCGGTGTTTCCGTTCCAGCAGTCCTTGAGAGCCAGTGAAATTACAGGCACATGAGACTTAACAACTATGTCTCAAGGTGAAGGGCTCAGTGCAATTCGTGACTTGTGACGAAATGCATCTGTTATAGGTAGAGGTTAGTCCACTCAACACCAGGTGGGCCTCGAGCTTGTTCCGTCACAATAAAATAAAAAAACCTCCAGAATGATTTTATAAATACGCATTGTTATTGTAACGTGGTACACCATGAAGATAAATGTGCCTTAACATCATCACGTTTCACTAGATGTGTTTGATTCCACGGAATACAGGGCGAGTCTACTGTCATCTATTGGCAGAGTTCCAAATCCGGGACTTAATAAAACTTTCTCTGACCGAAAAAAGTTGTCCTGGAGGTCAAGCACAGGACCTCAAGATTCCGGTACTTTCAAACGCACACCATCGTTACAGAGTTACAAATAAAGCTCCATTCAAAACTATACTTAAAAAAATTATACACCTAGTACGCCTCAGTTCGCGGCGAACTACTAGTATATAAAATGATAATTCTCGGATCGATTATTTTCTATTCACTTTCAGCTCATAGATGTTTAGTGATTTATGATGGATTTGGTTCCGGAGTCCGAAACCGAGGAAGCAATTGAATAATCTAGCCGCGCGAATCGCGTATTTATATTGCAAGTGGTGGCAGGCTTGGCGGCATTCCAACCAGCTCAAAGCTCGGGGCCTACTACCGATTTCGAGACCGTTCTACCATGATCGCACAATAGACCATAAATGGTTACATAATAACGTAGCTGCTCGTAGTTCCTTTGAACCGAGCTATGTGATGTTCAGTAACGATTAGGATATTTTGTCCCGTAGAACATTTCGCTTTATTTTTGTCTGGAGTTGAATAAATTCATCGTAGTATATGCTCGTAATTTATCTGTTTATAGATCTAGGTAAATGTGACAGTAATTATACATTTTCCTTTGAGAAATTTATTTGTCCATTGGAGACAATATATTTACGTAACGTTATCACCAAAATTTTGCTTTCACGATTCCACCGTCATGGATCTTGCTTTAAATCTCACGAAAGTTTGACATGAAGTTTAACTATACTATATCTACGATAAAGCGTTGGTTACCGAACAATCGTATAGCCAGTGCTGCCGCAGATTTTGGAACGGACCAGCTCCCTTCTCTTGTTCTTACTGCACGCCTTCAAAGCTTATTTTATAACTTGTTACGTCGACCGTCGGCCGCGCCGTGTCCAACCGTAAAACGAAGCTATAAAGTCAAGATTCGAGCATATAAAATTTATTCTCGTCTTTAATTAACTTTTCTGTACCGGAGTAAGCTATTTGATTAATATAATGCATTTTTCGTTGTAATGTTTTGCTAATTACGTACGATAGCAAAAGTAGAGAATATGAGGCAGTTTTTCTGACACTAACCTAATAAAACGAAACTGACTTATATGACACAGAAAAATATGAAATGATTTGTTAGTCTGTATCATGTTGAACACTTAGTTAATATTTTTATAGTCCGACTTTCACAAGTTATGTTGGTCAATATCATGTATATATAAAAAATAAATTTTCATAATTTTCACATAATTTATTTATGAATTCTATAATTTATTTTCTAATATTTTGTGATTACGTAATTTATAGTCCTAAGTAATTACTGGAATATTTTATTTTTTGTAATAAGCAGTTAATACTTTTGTTGTAAGTATATAAATATTTCGTTGTAAGCATATACAGATGTTTTATGTTAATTAAACTTGTATAGTTTTTGTAACTACGGATTTGTGCCAATTTTATTACGGCCATTGTGTTTTTTTTTTACTTAATAATGAAATGTTTCCACAAAAGTTTTAATTATATGAATGTTTAGAAATATTTGCCGTTTGACACCACACCCGTCGTCTAAGTTTTCTAAGTTGCTCGCTAAGTTGAAGTTAATATAAGGTTACGAAAAATTTGTAAACAAATTTTTAGTTTCGGAGAAATACGTGGAAATACATACATATATACAAACACATATAAAATTTTTTTAGTGGTATAATAAATACAAAAATATGTGGCTTGGGACACCTTATAGGATATATAATATCCCATAAATATATAAAATACCCCTAATCGAATATTTTGTAATTACAAAAATGTTACATACATGCGAGTTGAATTGATGACATGTTGGATAAAAATGTAATTTCGTTTCAAACAAATATGCTGTTATAAACTTTAAATACTTCTTCATTTTCGCTGAAATCAGGAATCTAATAAAATTAAACTTGCTTCTCTAACACTCACTACACTAATATTATAAATGCAAGAGCAAGCATGTGTGTCTGTACGTTTATTGCACCCACTTACAAACATCCGATAAGCCTGAACTAATTTTATCTCGAGTAGCTCCTAAAGGAGAGCGATGTAATGGAATTCCACGCGAGCGAATTCGTGTAATGTAATTATATAACGTATATACACTTGTATATCCCCGAAGGAGTAGTAGAGGGGTGTATAACAATCCATGTTGCACAAGATAACCTCTCATAATAAATGTTTTATGAGTTTAGTTTTATATAGCATGGTATTATCTGTTATTCTAATATATTACAAGGACCTATGATCACAATGCGTGACATGATGTGTCCGAAACAACACCCGAAACAAACACGAGGCCCACCTGATATTAACCGTTAACCTCTGCCTATAAGAGATGCATTTCAACACAAGTGACGAGTGTTCTGAGGAACTGTTCGATTTACTACCTGCAGCTCAATTTCGCCACCGGACTTCCCGACAAAGCATGATGTTTCATCAATTTCATGTCGACGTCTGGCAGTCCACAACCCTGCGATTTTCACGGCATTTTTTACCACGCACTGCCATATTATGGAACCAGCTGCCTGGTGAAGTATTTCCGAACAGTTACGACTTAGGAACCTTCAAGAAGAGAGCATATTCCCTCCTTAAAAGCCGGCAACACATCCTCGAGACCTCTGGTGTTGCGGATTTTTTACGGGCGACGGTGATCACTTACCATCAGGTGAGCCGCCTGCTCGTTTGCCCTACTATGCCATAAAAAAAAAAAAAATACTTTATAGTAACTCAAACCTCATAGTACACTGAACATGTTTGGACACTAGTCATTTTGAGACACTGGACATTGTTAGACTTGACGTTATTGGACTACACACTAGTTAATTTATAGATTCAGGCGTTACTTTACGGAAATCCGTAATATTTCATAATAAAAAACCATTCTCGATCGTGCGCTCGAAGAGTCAAAACCTCTTGATGATGCTTTGTATAGAACCGCATGAATCATTAAGATTGGATGTACCATTAAATTGTTTCAAGTGCTTAAAAATGAAATCAAAAATATGTACGTATTTTGAGACACTTTCGACTTTTATTGAAAGATGATTAAAAATGCGCCTAATGAGGAAGCGTGTCCAACACTGTTGCTAACATTAGCCGGGCAACAGGGCTTCTTATCAGAAGGTAGCGGATATACCACTAACGAGAGCAATACCAAGGAGGGTTGATGTCAAGTAAGGGACTGGCCACAAAACCGAGCCCAAACTTTTTACTCGTACAATTATGACCTTGTCTTAGAATCGGTGGTAATAACCACAGAAATTTTCACGTGTCGCTAGCACATTTTTTTATAATGTGTGATTAATATATTGTGACAAAATTGAGCCTCATAAATGAGATCAGGTTAGAACGGTAAACATCTTTAACGCGTTTTCGTATAATATTCATATCTATAAATTTTACGGTGCACTGATTAACAATATAAAGTTGTCTTAGGAATTGCTTTAATAATAAAGAACATCTCGCGCTATCTATAAACGTGGCTTACCTTACGTTCAGGGTCTGGTTTAATGCAACTTTCTCAAACAAACTAAAGTATCGAGCTTTAGCTTTAGCATGGCTATTTCTCGAAAACTTCTATGTACTCTGGTAATCTGAGTGAGAGTGAGAGATAAGTTATATAAGCGTGTGTTCTAATATTAGAGATTTTATAAACTACTGGGAAAAATATTACAGTGTGATTTTTACTGTCTTTAATATTTAAAAAACTGAACAGTTCCTACAAATGCATTAGTTATTTACTATATTAGAGTTTGTTTGAATTGAGCACCCAGTTAAAAAGCAACTTTGCGCTTTTTAACTGCGTGCTCAATTTTGATGACAATAGTGTTATTATAATTTAAACAAATTTAAAAAAGGTTGTATGATGAATTCGGCACCATGGAGCTAAAAGTAAAAGGTTTAATGATGTTTTAAATTCACAAACTTAGTGAACACAATGTTCTAAATTCGATTTACTTAAATCCTCAAGTGGATAAAAACGGCCTTTGCACTCAGATATCGAAAAGCCAAAATGCTCTTTCCGGCGGGGGCATATAATATGATATAGAATAGAATATAATAAGTTTAAACGATATATTATACAATGAACGTGATTCTTTGGGAGGTTTTTGTGTATGTATGAGCATGTGTATGCGTTTGTGCATTAGTTGATTTTTATACAAAGAATCTCGAAACCTCTTCATGATATATTCTGAATATACAAGGTTATTGGTAAAATGCTAACAATTTCTTAGGGTTGACTTCTGCTAGTCCTAACAAACATTTTGAGATATTTTTTTTATGTTTTGAAACAATTTTTTTTTGTTTTTGACCGTATATATACAAGGACCACCTGATGTTAAAAGTCTCTCGTACCTGTAATGTATTATTTCATATTTTTGATGTAGATATTCAAAAGTCTATTCAAAGGGAGCGCGGCGCGGTCCAGTGTTGCCGCGGTGGGCGCTCTTGGCTAGGAGTAGAGATTAAAACACAAAAAAAATATTTAAAATACATCTTAAAATGTTTTTAGGACTAACAGAAGTCAACCCTAAGAGGTTGTTAGCATATTGCCAATAACTCTGTATATATAATGATAAATTCTATTCAGAACGAGAGACCAGTCGATATATAGTCTATTACTACACTACTGAAAGAATTTAGGCACCCCAAAGGCCAATGCAGGTCTACAGGTAGTCCTAATACTCCAGCATACTACCAGTTGGCAGCTTGCCCAGCAAGCTGGCAGCTTAGCACCATTGGATTGTACTGCTTATTCGTTGAGTCAAATTAGTGCTATATAGGTGGTTAGTATCATCATTCCCACTAATCAAATAAGGATAACTTAAACCTGCCCACTTCTATTCTATTTTTTTGGACAGATTACACTTTACACCTGTACAATGGTAGACATTATTGTATCTGAATAAAGTTACTGATTCAGATAGAGTAAGATACAAATAAAGTTTCAAAATCGCATACTGTTGTTTTGAGGC
The DNA here is from genome assembly GCA_963854805.1 of Plagodis dolabraria. Classification (NCBI taxonomy): domain Eukaryota; kingdom Metazoa; phylum Arthropoda; class Insecta; order Lepidoptera; family Geometridae; genus Plagodis; species Plagodis dolabraria. Next base: position 15,592,511 of record OY978447.1, on the reverse strand, counting down.
TGTAAAGCAGAATCAATGTCGAATGCTAGTGTAAAATTAGAATGGATAGTTTATTCGCATCCGTATCAAACCAGTTATGTCTTGCGAGAAATTGTTGCCAGCGCTGACTGCTGGCGTCTAGTGCATGCTTCAAGGAACTCTCTTTGAATGTTTTGTTAAGATTAGACTATTCAATTCCAATCCGCTACGAGCCGTGCGCTGTTTGCAGACAATGTTTCTTCAATCGGTTAGCCGAACATTGCTTTACAGCGTAAAGTCTAGATGTTTTACAATTTTAATATGCAGCTTGGTTACAAATAATTTGAGTTGTTTTACTAATTTGCAGCAGGTGCTGTTCATGCGTCGCCGGTATGAGCACAATGAAATATACCTAAATACTATATTTCATCTCTATGTGTCTTCGGAAACATTTTTGTTTACCTACTTATCAATATTTTATAGTTAGATAATTATTTGATTTTACTTAGTGAGCGATTTATTCATCATTTGTTCAACTGTTACGGAGGAGGCAAACTCTCAAAAACATAAATATAAATAAACTGTTACATAATAACTTTTTTACCTAGCTCTCACGGAGTCTCACACATGCACACACACCCCCACAATACTCATATACAATAGTACATTGTGTATTAAGGGCGGTAAGTAAGGAATTACAATCGAGGCTCTAGTAGAAGGCTGTCTGAGTCAGTCGAGGTTCGTAATTCCCGTACCACCCGTGAAACATACCATGTTTTTCATCACATTTGCGAGTAAATAGTTATGCTTTTAATAGCTTTAATACACAAGTCAGCACAGCACTACTATTACCACACTATTACGAAATACGTGAACTTTCTTTTAAGCAGGCTTTTTGCCCACACCACAGATTATACAAATGTTTCGTTCAAAAACGTTACGGATACGGAGTGTAAAAAAAACCGACCAATGCGAGTCGGCCTCGCGCACTGATGGTTCCGTACAAAGCAGTAGGTATATAAGTAAAAGTTATAGTATTTTTATTGTTATATGAAATCCATAACATCTTGAAATTATTAAAATTATTTTTTATAAAACTTAACAAAAAAATTATAGTTTTTTGCAATTTTTCCATATCTGTGGTGCCAGTATTTTGATCATGCATCGCATCAACCAAGCGCTGAGATAGGTTTTGGAAAATACTATGACTCCCGGTCCCCACGGACCCAACGTCTCTACACCAAACGGCTCAAATATGTAACCCATACCGAGGTTAGCATATTTGCGCCGCTTGAGTCGCTCCGCCGAAGTAGCCGATAAAATAAAATATTAATAAAAAAAAAATAATCTGCAAAATAACAGCAAAAAAATTTAATAGCATATCTAATTGGAAATGTACCAGAGTGGTATTCTGGAGTGGCGGATTCAGGAACCGCAGTAAATTATCTTCTTCCATCAGAAATAAGTTCTATGTTTTAGTAACATAACTAATGCTCTATAAACATTTTTTGCTGTTATTTTGCGGGACATAAGTTTGTTTCGTAACACGAAATGATATATAGATATAAAGTTCATAAAAATATGACTAATATCATAAGAAAGTTATACGCAATAACACAATTTCTGCAAATGTGAAGCATAAAAAGCTTAGCCTATCATAATGCGGTAGAGCTACTACAGAGCAACATGAAAACCGCAGTTTATCATTTTCTTGACTATCGTACACCATATCTACATGTATTTACATTGTTACATCTTTGTTATATAATTTCTTACACTGGCAACTTTAATAAATTGATTCTGGACAACTTTATTTTAATATCGACTTCATGAAAACATCAAGCAATTCACTGCGATGTCATCATGATCGTCCAACAATACAGAATATAGCCGTATACAAGTACCAACTGTTGCGACAGTTACATCAAATCCCATCCACAAACTTTATATACATACTTTATTTACATCAACCGGAACGTCCACCGTTGAACAAGGTTTCCCATTGAAGGGATTTGCCATAACCCCCACGCTTGCCAGGCGATTAGATTATTTTAAATAAGTAAAAAATTCGTCTAGCCTCGTAGCATGTGTCTACGCTCATAGCGTGAGTCTACTCTTGTAGCATGCTGCTACGTAGCAAGAAACATCATCCGTGCCCTTAATTATGCCGTTGTTACTTTAACGAAATGTATTTTATTTAAATTCATCATATATCTGTACTGTTTCAATAAAGAGTTCTATCTATTTTATACTTGAATGGATTAATAGTTCTTAAATAAAAATAGAATAGAATATCATTTATTCGCATAAAATGTAGGTACAAAGGATGGAACAATGATTTTGCAGAGTGTGCCTGGTACATTTTGCCAAACTGTGGCATGCAAACATTAATTTAAATTAATTTACAACAATATAATCAATAACGATTATCACAATTTTACATATCAATTATTTATCTTCAATTTCATCAATATTAATATTATCCACATATATTTAATGTCATTTCATTAAATAAAACAAATTTGTGTGCCACTTTGACAATTCTCGTTTAAACGACCTTAGTCCTAATTTTCTGAAGTGTTTGGGTAGGGCATTATACACTTTTATGCACATATTTTGGCATTGTCTATGATACAGCGCTGTTTTAGTTAGTGTATCAGTGTCAAATATCACTGCCAGTATATGCAAAAACAAAAGACCAACAGATCTTAACATTCATATGAGCGCTAATCGCATATATCATATAAGCGCTAATCGCATATAAGCAGTAGAAGTTGTCAGGTCTTCAGGAGGCACTGCTGCCGACCGTCCAGGATTTTACCCTTAGTTGTCTCTTACGACACCCACGGGAGAAAATGGGGGTGATATTCTAACCCATGGGGTGTAGTACATAAACGCAGAACCATCCAGTAAAACCTAAATAAAATAATTTCAATACATAAATGATAGTGCTTGATAGTCCTATTTAGTAGTTCAGAAGGGTAGCGTCATTATAGGTTGAGTGTTAACAAAAACTGTTCTATTACTTACACTAGTAGTCTGATGGATGGCCGCATTGTCCCCGTGACAGTAAAAATGTAATTAATTACAACAAAAATTCATACCTCCGCTACCGTCCTCGCTGGCTAACGTGGAAAGGCGTTCGACACTCATAAACGTAAGTTGCGGTTTCTATCTCCGATCGAACCAATTATTATAGATGGAATACCGATTATATCAAGCAGATTGTAGCAGAAATAAGAACATCTTAGAGATATATCTACAATTCTCTATTAGTTAATTACTAAATAATTCCTAATATGTGTGTTAGGAATTATTTAGATCTTACAGGCAACCAATTCGGTTTATTTACAAAAAATGCCAATGACAAACAATTAAAAAAATGGAGTGCATGAAAAAAATATATTCAAAAAGAATAATCATCATTAAAAATTAAATATATTCGCAAAATTTTGGACGGAGCGGTTGAAGTAATTGCCACGTTACAGCGAGCGCTCATATGAATTTTAATATGTGTTGGTGTTATTTATTTTGCATTCGCTGGCAATGATATCTTATTTAAGAACTATTAAGCCATTAAAGTATATAACAGATAGAACTCTTTATTGAAACACTACAGTTCAGATATATGACGTTGATGTTACAATACAAGAATGACGTTTGTTGCTACGTAGCAACATGCTACGAGCGTAGACTCACGCTGTGAGCGTAGACACATGCTACGAACGTTGACGAATTTTTTACTCATTTGAAAAAACGAATTACTTACTCCTACAAAAAGCGTAGACCCATTTTTGGTACAAGCGTAGCAGCATATATTCAAAATATGTAAATTATTACACAAATACTAGCAAACGAAATATTCTTAAAAGTGTCTCATTTCAAGATTTTCTTACAGCTTCTTTTTAGTCTGGGTTTTTAATTGCATAAGTGAAACTATGCAATATATAAAAATCGGTCAAGTGCGAGTCGAACTCGCGCACGAAGGGTTCCGTACCATTAGCTATACAACATTAGTTCATTTTTTAATTTTTATTTATAATTAGACTTCATATTTTATTTTTTTTTGTTTGCGCGAGTCCGACTCACACATGGCCAACTTTTTGTATTTGTTGTTATAGCGGCAACAGAAATACATAATTTGTGAAAATTTCAACTGTCTAGCTATCACTGTTCTTAAGATATAGCCTGGCGACGGACGGACGGACAGCGAAGTCTCAATAATAGGGTCCCGTTTTTACCCTTTGGGTACGGAACCCTAAAAAAAATTATTAAGAGCACTAGTTGAGTATTCAAGTAACATTAAGCGAGATTGCAATTAAATCCCGGTTTAGATAACATTTTAAGACAATTTTTCAATTGCGTTTAATTGGATTCCATGACAAAAAGAAAGCTTGAGGGTGTTATATGGGGCATTACGGCATAGTTAACCTGGATGTTTCATTCTTTCATTACATATTCACAACGCTTGCATGATACTCGTACAATAATTAACTAGTACTCTGAAAATAGCTGTGCGAAAGGATAGCAAACCTGCAACGTAAGATTAATTATTGTGTAGGCATTGTTATATCATTGATGGCTGCTGCCATGAATACTACAGATTTGTATTCAATGAAATATGTACCTTGTATGTTCCTATTAACTTTAGATCAAAACTTGTAAAATTGAGAAATAGAAGAAATTATTATTTATTATATTTTTTATACTTATATTATTAGTAAATACAAGTTTTCGAACTTTTACGACAACGATGTGTATGCCGATACATCCCCCGAAGGGATAGGCAGTGGTTTTGTTGCTGATAAGCTAGCATTTGACAACTATCTTATCTGATGGTAAGTGATTCGTATGGTCGTCGAAATGCGGAAATCATCTTTACGACCATGTTTATCGCCCAGCCTGTGACCACGATTGTTGCACCCGTATCAAACGCCAAGATTAAAAAAAAATGCTGCTCAGACCTTAATTTGTGTGCCATTAGACTCAAAAGTCCAATTCAAACGTGAGTTTCGTTCATGAAAGTTTAAGAAATAACATCTACTTAATGTATCAACTGTAAGTTGTCGTGAGTTCAAAAGAAAAATATTTGCTTTGCTCGGTGTACAATGTACTATTATGACAGATATTTGTGTCGCCCTTTGTGTTGATAGAAAAAAAACATAGCATCCTTACCTCACATACCTGACCTGGGACAGGAGTAGGAAGATGAGTAAAAGCACTTAAGTGACTACAATCAACTGCAGCTGCTTCATCTTTGTTTGGAGACCTCATTTTCTTATATAAACAGGAAGTAATTAGAGAGACTCTCTTTTATTTATCCCTTTGAACGTGAGTAAAATTCGCACTCTGCTGCTAATAACACCACTAAGTGCTATCTTCCATTCTTTGATAAGTGCCACCATGCATCTCGCAGATGGTTTGGCATTTTACCTACTGTTTCAGTGTGCCAAGAGACAGTCCCTCTTCAATTATTTAACTGCACCGATTTGGCTACCAGTCAACTTGGATTATTTGAGTGAGTGGATTTAGTTGGTACTGCTAGTTATGGATTTGCTGCGCTGTGGTTATTGATAATTATATATCAAAGCCGAAAATTTCTACAATATGATGTTCTTGTAATGTAGTTATTGTGCTGTTAGAGGCTTAATTATCGGTGCTAAATGCTGGTATAATTTAGGTATATAAATTAACAATTTATTTATTTCAATATAATTCGAATGCATATGAATAATTTCTAACAATATCTATCGCATGCATAGCGAAAATTAGATTTACAAAATATCTATAAAGCACAAACTTTTTAACTTGTGTGGGAATCGAACACAAGTGTTTCAGCTTAGAATTAAGCACAACATGAGATTATTTTACAATTATCTCTAACGTAACTAGCCGAACCGAAGCATTTATAGGAGTATTGTGTCTTTACCAAAGCTATTCAGAACCTTGGTTCGTACTGTTATCCGTATACTACTTTTTTACGATAGGGTATACCAATATAGCGGCTACAGTACGGTACTACTGCCCTAACAGTATATTTGTTATACGATCTTACTTGTTTCTGTTATCTGTGGATCTTACTAAAGGAGTTATAGTTTATACTTTTAGAGTTTTGTATTATTCCCTAAATGTATAACAATACGGTCCTTTACAACTGAACAAAGATGAACGATGAATTACCTTATGCTAGCTACCTAGTCAGCATATTATATGATGCAGGTTTGCCTCAGCGAATAACTGTCCGGATGGCTAAGTTGGTTCAAACATCTGGAAGACACGGATTAAATCCCAGAGGCGGATGAAAAGTTTATGGTTCTAAAAAAAAATTAATGACAATCAGTATCAGTACTTCAGTACTAATATTATAAATGCGAAAGTAACTCTGTCTGTCTGTCTGTTACGCTTTCACGTCTAAACTACTGGACCGATTTGAATGAAATTTGGTATGGAAATAGTTTGAGACCCGGGAAAAAACATAGGATAGTTTTTATCCAACTGTGCAAAAAGAGGTTAATGTTTTTGCGCGATAACCAACATACGCGCGGGCGGAGCCGCGCCCGGAAAGCTAGTGTTAAATAAATATTACCCTAAAACCCAAAACTATTCCCGCTTACTACTTTGACATATCTAATATTGTTTTAAATACACCTGTGTGATAAATTGTTTCAATTCCTAATCAGAATGTTGTTCAATGGAGATATATTATACATTTAGTCAGAGCCAATGATATTCAGAGAGATACAATCACTTATATTGTTCGTATCACATGTAGTACATATCAGACAATAACATACTGTTGTACTAACCTACATACGATACGGGTGTTAGGCAGAGATACACAGTAGATATAATTGGGAGATTGAGCGCTGTATAAGCCTTAGCCGCTTGATTTACCTGCGCCATTCGTTAGCATTAGGTCGCGTTCACACCGCGGAGCTGACAGTGAGAAGGAATTATTTATTGGCTTTACTTTTCCTTTTTTGAAGTAAATTCGCTTTTCAAATAAGTACAAGTAGATAAATGAGTTTAAAATGATAGATGGTGGTTATACGGTCAGCAATCCAAGTATGTTGTCTGATACATAATCATATTAGATAAACCTTCTGCTAAACTACTAGTTTTAATTTATTATTCAGAATAATTACTTTAACCCTCCGAATAACATTATTTATTCGTAGCTTTGACCTATCTATATTGAGATTTTGGTACGCAAAAGTATGAAGCGTAATAGTATATTATGATACAAGTGAGCTAAGCTGCTCATTACACACGAGGCTGCGGGTTGCAGCCCGAGCCGTAGGCGAGGGCGTAAATCAGCCGAGTGTATAATGAGCAAGTTGCTCTCAAGTTTCATACATACTTTTTCAACACCCTTGCGAGGAAAAAAAATATATTGCACAAATGCGATATAAACAACATACAAAAATTATGGAAAATAGCGCGCAAGTTTTTTTTTTGCGCGCGGCTATTGTATGATGGTTGATTAATGATTACATATACTTTGTTGTTACAAATCTGTATTACCCGGTCAAATTTAAATTGCTCTGTTTACTCGCATATAATTTGCAGTTAGGTACCTTGTAGGGATATAATTCTATTACACACTAGTGTAGTGTAGTCTATTATTATTATTTTTTTTTTTTTGTTGCCGATAGGCTAGCCTTTGACCACTATCTCACCTGATGGTAAGTGATGATGTGGTTATTTTGCAGGAGGGTGTTATAGTTCGGTTTATGGCCTTAAGACCGATATAATAAAGCTCACTTTACGAGCAAGGGTGTTGAAAATTTAGATATAATACAATTTATATGCTCATTTCTCTTTCTGTTTTCTAAGTCTCATACGATAGGTTTTGACCACAATCTCACCTCTTGGTGATTGATGATGTGGTCGAAATATACAATTTTACCTAGAATAGAAAATAGCTCTCAGGCACAGCTGCCGAAACGCACCGTTAGGTGCTTGGCGATGGGTTTTCTACTTAAAATGGTAGCTAGCCGGGCGGGCATATTCAAAATGCAGTACAACTATTAATTAACAACAACGAGGTAAACACCGCTAAGAGCGCTGTATTAAGAGCTCTAAAATAGCTCTCCCATATACAATTTATTACTTATTTAAATTAACGTTTTATAAGTATGATGGTTAAACTTTTTGCCTACTTTTCGCTAAAGCTATGCCCAGTGCTAAATAAGATTTTGCAAAATAACTGCAGTGACATACTTGACGCAATCAACACGTTACTAAAATTATATATACCTAAGTATTTTCCTTTATTCCTAAAAAAGACGCGAATAAATCAAATTAATGTTAATAAAATAACAATCAATATCTGTTGTAGGACACCGATAGACAAGCTTGGCAAACCTCACGAAATTGACTGTTACGCCAACACAGCCGCGGTAGGAATGCTAATGGAATATTCTTACTAACTTGTAAACACAACCATAAAGGCTTTAACGATGTTATTTACTTAAAGTGGGGATTTATTACGAGTATATAACCGTGTAGCGAAGTAACAGTGAAGCATTATGTAACCAAAATTGCTATAGATCACAAAGCTAACATTGAACTGATGAAAATAACCAAAAGTAATTATAAGTATTGCTTATAATAAATTAAAGTAGGTAGAGGTGTTAAACACCCACGTTCAATCAGATATGGTTAGGGGATGTAATAGGAGTCAAGCCTATTAAAGGAACCTCGAAGTTACTATAATCATAGATAATAGAATGACTGATGTTACATATAGCATATTATAGTAGTATAATACTATCCCATCGCCTACGCATAGCAACGTTTTATATTGTATCTTTAAAATGGAATAAATAGTATTATAACAATTGTTCTTAAATATTCTATAACTTAATATCTTTTGTAACCGATGATGCACCTCAGTGAAGTTTCGTAAATAAATGTAATACGTAGCATAACTACGGCGTAAAATAATTTTATAAATAAATTAGATGTAAGGACGTTTAAGACGAGGGGTAATGGAAAAAAAATTGATTAGTGCTTAAGATGGAGAGACCACGTTTCGTGTGGGAGTGACCGAAACAGAACTATGTAATAAATAAAAGCGTGAGCGAACTTTAGTAAATAAATTCATATAAAAGTGAGCATTTTAAAAACGGAGAATATTCTTCAGTTATACTGTATGAACTGTATCACATGGTCGCTACAATAATAATTGGAATAAAAATTAGTATTGATACGTTTTACTATATAGACATACGAGTAAAACATGATAAAGCGAAATGTTAGAGTTGCAGTCACGATTTTATTCTAATGAGCGAAATATATTTCGAAGCGCTCAGCCATTTGCTTAGCCACTCTGAACCGATCGGCAAAGTTAAGCAACGTCCGCCTCGGTCATGATTTGGATGGGTGACCGCTGGTGACATTACTACGGAGCGCTTCCGTGCTTCGGAGGGCACGTTAAGCCGTCGGTCCCGGTTGTTGTCTTAGGATGGCAGTCGTTATATCAAGGTGGTAGGGCTTTTTGCGAATGCCCGCCTGGCTTGCTCAAGTGGAAAATCTGTCGCCAAGCACCTAACGGTGTGTTCCGGCAGCTGTCCTTGAGAGCCAGTAATTCTAGGTTAGCCTGAACAACATCTTCGACCACATATCATCACTTACCGTCAGGTGAGACAGTGGTCAAAGGCTAACCTATAAAGCATAAAAAAAAAAAAAACAGGCATTGTATTTGTCATATCCTATTGACTAAAATATAATATATTTAGTTAATTAAGGCGTACACTATTTCAAAAACACGTTCAAAATTTGCCTTTTTGAGACTCACTTCACCTTTTCACCGTATGAGAAAACCGGACCCATTATAAATCCTGCACTCTTCGCCCATCCACCCAACAGCAACGGGAAAAATCTTTGAGCCACAATAGGTAGCCATTTGAATTATTACCGTTTTATAAATGTATGGTTGCTATGGCGGATTAATTTTTCATATAACGATGGTCGGATTGCGTAGCAAATATTAAAATGTTATTGCTCTTTCGAAAAAAGTAACAATAACATACAAGCGTCATTCAACCTTGATGTTATTAATATCACATGAATACGGTTATTTATTCGTGTGTTAATCGTACATCACAGTACAACAAAATATAAAATGTATGTTGTTGGTCCAGCCAATGCAGATCGGAATACAGTTAGCTCTATTCTTAAGCTAAGAGAAAAGTTGATCCCGGTCTGAATTAAAAATATCGAGTTTTTAGATGAAATTGTGACGGAACTAGTACACGAGGCCCATCTCGTTTTAACCTCAGCCCATAACATATATACATCTCGTCAGAAGCGTTCGCCGCTTCACATGGCAGTATAATGTTAGACTAATTCAATCAGTACGAATATTGTAAATGTGAAAGTAACTCTGTCTGTCTGTCTGTCTGTCTGTCTGTCTGTCTGTCTGTTACGCTTTCACGCCAAAACTACTGGACCGATTTGAATGAAATTTGGTATGGAAATAGTTTGAGACCCGGGAAAAAACATAGGATAGTTTTTATCCGACTGCTCAAAAAGAGGTTAATGTTTTCGCGCGATAACCGACATACGCGCGGGCGGAGCCGCGCCCGGAAAGCTAGTATTAAAATAAAATGAGCTATTTAATATAACATTTTTCAAATATCAAATTGACCAGCATTAGACGCAGGCGCCTAAATTGAATAAATTATTTTAATTTTCCATCATCTGTAGATACTTAAAGTTACTAAATCTCATGTGCCTGTAATGTTATCGGCCGCCTACTGTTAAAACTTGAATACGGCCATGCGAATATTCCTGCTTGGCAATAGATATAAGTATGGCAGGTATAGGTACCTACTGCACGGTACGTAATGAAAACCTAATACTGGCTAGTTGCATATTGGATTCGTACATCGAGAGTTGAGTTGGTACTAAACTAAACTCTTGATTTACGAATCCAACAACTATTCGGTTTTATGTTTTCACTAACGTACTGTGGAAATTAAAGTATTTTCTACGGGACAGTGGCGCAGACCGTTAACGTTCAGATATTATTTTATAAGCAGTAAATGTTTATTAAAAATAAACCTCCTTATCAAACTTCACTTGACCTAAACTATCTCAATAAATAAGTTAGAACAAGAATTGAAAATTATACTGGTAATTAACTAAGAGTAATTTGTACGATTCTATGTTGTGTTATGTATGTATTAGGAACTAGAAGTTAATTTATATAAAAGCTTTACAAACGATGACGTAAGAGGGGCTGGTAAATCAACATCTTTATTTATCTTCAAGCAGAGCGTATCTCAAAGTAGATCGTGTGGAAAGAAAACGATCGCAACAACCTACCATCAAGATTCAATTAGAGTATCGCAACCTACGCCGCTCATTCATTACGATTCCCGAGGGGTTCAGAGCGCCAAATGCAAATATTACCTATTTTTTACGCTCAACGTTTAAATATCAAATCATTTAAAAAAGGTTATTAGTTTTGGGAAGTACCTAATAAGGTTTTGTGGTCTATCATCAAGATAACATTAAAAGAGCATTTATACAATTGGCTTAAATATTCATGAGTATCATTAGGATGAAATCAATTTCAAGGGTCAATGTATTTAGGATGAATAAATGAGCTGCTGTCGACAGTGTTCTGCAGGGTAAAGTATCACCAAAAATTTTCTAATTACTTTCTATCCTGTAGAAGTTAATATTATTAAGCGGTTTTTTTTTTTCAAAATCAAAATCTAACCAAGATTTGAAATTATACTACAAGCTATTAATTAACCATATATGAAGAAAGTAGTCAGAAGTTATTCTTTTTGAAGATAGAAATATAAATCCAATAAGAAATAAACGTTTTAAATGTAGCTGATAGCTGTTCCAAATCCGCCTATTACTTTTAATTTATAGGCGAAACAAGATACTGGAGAGAAGGACAGGGGTGAAGGAGATCGTGTTTCTTATCTACATAAAAGTAAAGGTAACACGACTTTTAAAACTTTTTTTTTTTTTAAGACATGTCAAAAGTTACTAACTCTCCTTATCTGTTAATAAGCTATTTACTTATAAATAATTTATATAATTAAACTTACTTACGTAAAGGGTCTTGCTATGTATCAAAAATATCTTACCTATATTATTGAGCACTTTTATTCATGTATAAAAGTATCTACTTTCTGAATGATAAAACGTTTAATTATTAATAATTACATTCGGTCCTAATTCCATAAACCTAAACCTAATAAGTTCAAAAATCGCCCACTGTTGACATATGCTTCCTAAGGGTTTATTCGGTATGCAAAATATTGGCCAACAATTTTAAAATCAATTACATCACATCTACAGAACAGGGGGAGTGGGGGGTTACCATAATCTCTACGCTTGGTAGGCGTCTTGGCGATGGTAATTCCTCAGAAGGCCACCTTATGGTGTTTTTCTCATCATCGCCTCCTAAGACTCATAATTTTAATAGCAATAAAATTATTAACGTGACGGCAACAGCCAAAACGTTCACCGTTGGACAATAGCCTCCCCCGTGGGAGGAGGAGGAAGAGGGGGATTACCCTAATCTATACGCGTGGCAGGCGTCTTGGGGTTCACAGTTCCTTTTTTTATATATTTTTTTGCTGATGCCTTTGACCACTTTCTCACCTGATGGTAATTGATGATGCGGACGAATATGTTGTTCAGGCTAACCTAGAATTATTGGTGCTCAAGGACAGCCGCCGGAACACACCGTTAGGTGCTTGGCGACAGATTTTCTACTTGAGGGTGGAAGATAGCCAGGTGGGCACTCGCAAAATGCACTATAACGACTGCCATCCTAAGACAACAACTGGGACAGACCGCTTAACGTGCCCTCCGAAGCACGGAAGTAGTAATGCCACTAGCGGTCACCCATCCAAGTCATGACGCGGCGGACGTTGGTTCATTTTGCTGATTGGTTCAGAATGGCTAAGCAAACTTTACTACGATTGCTTCACCTTGTGGTGTTTTTCCCTGCTTATGAGTCATGAAGGTTGCAGTTATAACTGGCAACTATCTACTGACTAAAATCGAATAATATTCTCGTATGGTCAGTACTGAATTAATGATTTGACCACAAACACATATGCCCAATCGATCCCAAAACATGCATACAAATAAAGCCAAATATCGCTCAAGTGACACGTAGTGTTATGTTAAATGAGTATGTTTAACAAAAACTAATTCTAAATTCAAAACACCATTCAGCTTACTAAATGTAGCCAACTTAAGAGCCATAACCGAGGAGAGATCTCATCGCTATAGGGTAAGTCATTGTGAGGTCACAGGTTACTAATGTGCTCACTGAATATGTATTCAGACTGCGGTGATCACCATAACGATCCTTAGCTGAACGAACTACTCCGGTACATTTTGTAAATATTCTTGTCTAGGATTTAAGTTAACTCGAGTATTGTAAGACAACCCTATTTGTATTCCGTTTTGCTTTTCTACTTACCACTACCAAGATTTATGAACGCTCCAATATTATTTCAAGGATTTAACAGGAAAAAAATATGCATATTTATGGGCCAGGCGGCCTTCTTATATTACTCTTGTAAGTTATAATAATGCCTGCCGTGGCCCTTTTAATATCGTACTAATTAGCTCTAAATTCTGTGAAATTCTTTATTCAGGTCATCCTGACTAGGATGGCTGTGCAAAGCGTGCGGTACAACATTTTAGAGTTAATAAACGCGTAATTTGAGTTCTTTGTTGCAAATACTATAACACAACTTTAATAGAATATTGTGATTTAAATGTAATGAAAGCTTTTGTATTGTTTGGTCTTTTTTGTCGTAAAAGGCCTCTTAAGGTAAAAACCGGAAGCTGGACAGCAGGCCTTCCTAGGAACTGCTATATTAAACTACGATTCCCAAGACGCCTGCCAAGCGTAGGGATTACGGAAACCGACCTCCCCTCCCCCTCACCTTAATGGGGGAGGATGTGTTCAGCAATGGACAATCCGGCTGATACAGTACAGTAATCATAATCATAATAGCGGTGCGTTGGCAGATCATGCATAAGAACTAAGTTTTATTATTATAAATACAATTCTTTTGGATATAACATAGGTAACTAGATAAGTTGACCTGGCTGCGGCGCACAAGTCCAAAATTGGTATACATAGAAACCCTTTCTGCAGCAACTCATTTCCCAGTGAAATGATTGTAGGTAATTGTAATACAGCGTCATTAAATACCGAAATAATTTTGAAACTATTACTTATTCTGTGATATAGAGTATGGGCACCCACTCTTATTTGGAGTTGCTCATTATTAGCGCGGTTAACATGGGTGGTGACGGGCGGCGCGGCGCCCGAAGCATAAAGGTCGTGCTTATACAAACAAACACTCTCTGTGTCGGGTATTATTCATGTTTTCCTGTAGTCGTCGACCAACATCATCGAAGGGAATATATCGCAACAATATAAATCCCGGGGGAAATTTTTCAGCGTTAACAATAAGCCCGTATTTTATTTTCAGCGGAAAGATTCCGGCACTTCGATGTTGTTCATTCGAATGAGAAAATCCGGGTTAATAAAACGTGCTGTTTTGTATATTTTTTGCAAGTTATTGTTTGTTTTAAATAATTTTAACCTGCAGATAAACGAAACTACTTTCTATAAAACTACAGAACTGGTATGTTCAGTTACAGCCCGAGGCTTGATACAAAATTTACCTATACAGTTTTATAAAGTACTTATTGCTGTTATCGTGCTACAGCAAATATATTTTATTTAATCTGTCTACATTATAAATGTCTAAAATATTATACTATTTGTACATTGTATCTCAACATACAATATGAATTAGTCATGACTGACCACTAGACAATCAATAGAACCACGCAGTATTACTCACTTACGAGTCGATAAATACTGCAAGCAATTAGACCATGTCCGCTGGTTTTGACGAGTAATTAAACCGTTGTTCCTAGTCATTGCATAATGATGTATCTATAGTAAAATTTATACGAATTAGTAGATATCGTAATCATGATAACTATTAAGACATGTGGCTCGCCCTATATTACATGAGACATAAAAATATAACTGTATAAGTTATATCGACCTATTCCTTCGGGAATATATATGCGCTTTATTTATAACTAATATATATATGCGATTATACCTTTGGAACCTGGAGAGCATTTTTACCTTCGCAGAGCGGAATTTGATGATATTTATTAAATGCATTGATGCTCCAGGAATAACACACAATATAGACAGCAACTTTTTATCTCGATTTACGAAGTTCATAGTTCAAACGGAACTGAACATAAACCAAATTCTGAGTGAGCGAAGCCTCGGGCAGAAGCTAATGAACATCCAAACGATTTATTTCATTAACTAATCACACCTGGCAAAATGGAGCAATATCTGTCAACGAACAGCAATAACAGCATGTTACCTAATCTGGCAGTCCGCCGGGTACCGGAAATACACAACAAAATGAACGGCAGTTAACTGCCTACCCCAGTTCCGGGCCGCGTCCGTCCTCACGACTTATGTCTTGTACCATTTATTGCCAGTGTTTTTTAACTCCTAGAGCATACTGTCTTTATAAACTAGGCGATATACATTATTCAAATATAGAATGTTGTTTTCTAGATATGGATTTATATATACGTTATATTATAAAACTGTGGTTTGGCGGGAAATTACTTCTCATTTGTTTTTATTCATGATGGAAGAGAGCGTTGCGTGCCTCCTACAGAATGGAATTAACGCGAAAAGATTTTGGAGTGATGATTTTCTTCTATTAAAAAAGATATGCAAGTGTGCAAGTGTTTTCCTAACATTTTGACAGCCAGGAATATTGACTTAATATATATGACTTTTATTTGGTTCTGTGGTGCTTCCCTGTATGATTAGCATGCATACCCTCAGCTGATTCTATTTGTTTTCTTTCTGATGATGATGATTCAAAAACATCAATGGTGTTTCAGCTAGTATTCCGTCTTTAGTGTAGTCTTATGCTTATTACTTTTTATATTATATGCGTCTCAATATCGGAACTCGTAATTTGTATTGTCTTAACTGCTCCAAAAGACAAACAAGAGAAGCTTCTGTATGTGAGTGGGAGCGATTACTAGTTTGTAGGCAGGGGCAGGTCCACAGCCATAAGTCCACTTTCTTACTCGTTATTTCACCTATACTCGTCCCTGCTAACCACGCGAACGAACCTATGAATCAGTCCCTCCCACAGAGCACCTGCCAACTCTGACGCCACTTGTATTGCATCGCTTCATGCCAGAACTTGACATCCTGCGAATTTAGAGCCAGTGTACGGAATTTTCCACAATTGTCTGAAATATTCTCTAGATTTCTTTCCGCCGCCCGGGGCATTGTGAAAGGGCATTTTTTGAATGCTCGCCTGGTGAGCTACCTACCACAGGTAAGTAGAAAATCTGTCGCCAGCAGTCCTAGACTTTTTATCCTTATGAGAATCCTTATATGATTAAGATAACAAAAATGTTACAAAAACATATTTGTGACAGCATGAATTATAAAAAAATTAACATGATTTAAAAAAACCTAGGAACTCGAAAACTAAGAAAAAATATTTTAATTTTTTCCCTTTAATCGCATCATTGTACCTAAACTGTAGTTTTTTTGTATACTTTTGTGATGGATGATCATCACCACATTAAGCGATAACCTTTGTCTGATAATAGATGCAGTTCGTCACAAGTGGCGAACTTTTAAATTAATTTTAAATATAAAATATGCATAGTGATTTTGTGAGTATAACAATTATTTTATAACTTAACTATAGTTATTTTTTCTTGTATAAAATATGAATAGTGATTTTGTGAGTATAACAATTATTTTATAACTTAACTAGTTATTTTTTCTTGTTTTAAATTGAACTAGTAAAGTTTATGTATGTTAAAATTCTTTAATATTTTCATATTACTTTCACAATATTTTAGTTTTCAAATTTTTTTCAGCTTATTTACTTCAAAATTTATATTATTATTTATTATTTACTTTTTATTTAAGTACTTAAAAACAAACAGCAAAGAACAAAATACGCGCACGTAAAATAAATATCTGTTTTAAGTGTATTAAAATAATCTAATATTAGTAGTAATACTACATATTATACTGTGCTGCATACTAATGCTTAAAATGTGGCAAAGCACAATCATGAAACAACCTCATTTCACAACCTCGTTTCCTTGGATACTAGAAAAAAAAACTCATCTCTGGCGAAGAAGAAGATCCAGTAAACGTCATGTATAATTATAGAGGCAACGATCAAATTAAGGTTAATTTTTATTTTATGGCAGTGAGCCATCCGAAAGTAGTTTGACTATCCCGTCGTCTGTGGAGTATCGTTTAAGCAAACACTGACATCTTTGGCAGGAAGAAAATTATTATTAAAAGTATATTTTTGGTTTCGTTCATAGATCATCAAACTATTGTAAGTACTTGATACAGGTAAAACGCGAGTTTCATAGAAGAAATTTCACAATATCTAATACGTTTATACGTTTTTAAATACTCATAGAATTAATTACATATATTACGGGTACGTGTATTTTTGATGAATTTATGGGTAAATTATGGAAGCACGGAAATTGTTGGCTAATAACTGTTAAAATTACTATTAGGTACTATTACTACAACGACTATTTTTTGAACTCGCAAATACCATATACCTTTACCTACCCTATATCATTATTTTTCATTGCTGATAGGTACCTAAGCCTTTGACCACAATCTCACCTGATGGTAAGTGATGATGTGGTCGAAGGTTTTAAAAGGCTTAACGTATAACAACTGAATAAAAAACCAGCCAAGTGCGAGTGGGACTCGCGCACGTAGGGTTCCGTTCCATTACAAATAAATGGCGAAAACCTCTTTTACTGTAGGGCTCCCATACAATAAAAAAGGTATTGGCCGTTTATTAATAAATTTTTAGCCATAATTATTTTTTCGTTCTTGGCCTAGCCTTTGGGAATATTAACTTAAAAGGATGCTCGTAAATCTAGCAACGAAATTTACATTTTAAACTCAGTGTAGAAATTGAATTCAACTAGCGCAACTTTGCGCTCGTCGTCGGCGCGATGGACAAGTGAATAATCACATGTCCGGGAAAGTGGATGTCAGGCACAGGAATCAGGGCACCGCCGCCGCCGCCAGTGTGAAGAGCACTTTTATGATCGGTCTGCGCCTACCGCTACTCGAGTCCGAATTAAGTGATATCGATCAAAAAGAAAATGTTATAACCTAACTTTACAAGTTTGCTAATTCATTATTTTACTATATTCCTAAAGCTTGTGCGTGTAGTAGATATTACTAACATGAGCAGAACTTGAGTTCGAAACCGCCAAACAAATTGGAGCATAAATTATTTAGGTCCAGGTAAGTGGCTAATTCTAGCCACTTTCGAGAATTTTTAGTAATGACTATGTAGCCCCCGAGGGAGCGTACTAAACCTATAACCAAATTCAAAGCGGCGAAAGCTGGTATTCATAAATAGTTTGAAATGGGTAGTGTTCAATCAATCATATTAAAATTAAAATTTTTTCAACAATTAGTTATAACCTTATACATAATCTCGCTTTTACAGCCGGTAAGGGTAGAAAGAGATGGATTGGCATTGCATTTCGCGTTTAGCCAGATCATACGTATTGGTCCTAAGTAATAAGGGTGAGCCTATTACCTTACAATGGGTATAGTTCCACTGACTGCTACTCAACATTTCGTTATGAAAAAAACCCCAAACCCTGACCGTACCTTGTTCCTAAAGGGTCGCTTTACGCCATTCGGCCAACTAATTTTATCACAGAATAAATATTTTATTGACTTTATAGATGTGTCCATACGACAAATAAAACCAAATTGATGTCGTTTGTGGTGTGACCAGCTCGTAAAGAAACGAAATTTATTAATAAGAAACAGCTTACTGACTTTTTTATGGTTCTACTAACCTTTTCTTACCTTATTTCTAACAGAATTTATATATATATCCCTATGTCAATAGAGAATATTAAATGCCTTGCTTGTTTATCGAACATTATAAAGGCTTGTACATAATGGACCCATCCTTCTAGGTATATAGTCTACTTAATTAAACTCGATACGTGCTAGTGGAGGGTTGGTCTATCCGCAGTCAACTAGCGAGTGCGTGGCTGTAAAAACTTTTCATTTCGCATCGGGCGAGCTGCCAGGCAGAATCTATCTCTACTGAACAATCTCTTTTTGTTTTAGCTACGAGGAAGTCTATTAACCACGTAGTACAAATGGTTAATGGTTTTACAAATGGCTGAAGTTCCTTGTTGCATTTTGATGGCGACGTCGGTACTTAGGTACTTACTCATTACATTTCTGTCCGCATCAGAGATATAGAAACGTAGCCAGGACTTAAATAATGTCATGTCATACGTATCCACATATTCAGGACATAATCATTACTTATTGAAAACAATATTTGGATGAGGATTGAAGGTTCTGAAGTGAGCGCGTATTTTTTCGTATGACCTATTGTATATTTATAATACTTTTATTTGTGGGTAGTGTACCTAAACCGTTCTATGTTTTTGTGTGCTATTGAGATGGGACAACACCTCGTGTTCAGTGGTAACCTTTGCCTACAACAGATTTCTAGATGCAGTGCATCTAGAAATCACCCTGAGACATATCTTAACCAATTCGCTCAGGACTATTTTCGCTGAAAATTGTGAGCCCCTGAGTTGAGCGGGTAATAAACGAAACCACTTACATCTCTCTCAGCAGTATGAAATAACTTGGAGAAGTCAGATCGTGCAAATGTGTGTTGAATTAGTGTGGTACTGTTTTCCACAAGTTCATTTATACATTTCAGTGTTAGAAATGGCAGTTTTGAAGATAGTTCCATATTTGTACAAAAAAATATGTATGCACAAAAATTTCGTATGTCTGTTAAAGCTTAGTTATATACTATTCAAATCATATATGTTAACATCTGTAGTGTACACTGATAAATTTAATATTACGCTAACAAAGTCGCGTACGTTGACTGTTATATAAATCTAATAAAACTTAATTCTTATGAGTAGTTATATCATACGTTAAGTTGTACACTTCATAATAATATGACTACCCATACAACCTATTATTTACATTAATTGTATCAACAAAATCAATAGTGTTTCCTAAGCCATTCAATGTGAAATTGTTATGAAAATTCAACGTAAAACAAAAAATATCAGCTTAGTACACGCCCTAAATGCCAACGGCACCAAGAATTAACGATAAATATGGGCAAATATCCCCAAATAACAAGCAATTTTGCGTATGGGTGTTAGGAAATTCAACGAGTTAAGTGTGGCGCATAATCATCATCTTCTGACCGTTATTTAATCTATGAAGGGGTCGGTAGAATTATGTTTACTCGAACAACATAAGGGAGTATACAATAACATATCGTACAATATGTTTACCGTTACAGCACATAGAACCACAATTATTTGAAAAATTTTTGTCTTTTGTTTCATGGCTGGCGTCTCCCTGACACAGTATACTTGCTACCTTTCGGATCATAAAAACGTTGAGCCGGCAAAGAGCCCTGATGTGCTCCTAATTTGCAGAAACACCTACTTACGTCGAGGTCCACGATGAATGAGCATGTCATTGCATTCATGCGTTAAAAGCTTACGTAACACGTGGAGCCGATATCTTCCATTTATGAACTAAATTCAATTATTTTCATTAAATATGATGCGCATGAATTCGTTAAGTGCAGTATTCAATATTCACACGTATCGAAATTTTAGTATTAGGTAATACATAGCTAAGTTTAATGATAATGCTTTCTTTATTCAGTCATACATATTTGATACATTTAAAAACTGAATATTGCAGTGTTACAGCATAATATAACGCCTGTATTCTCGTAGGGGTAGGTGTCGATTTACCCAAGTTTTGCCAGACATGTTTCGGAGCTATGTAATAGAGGGCGAGCCTATTGACATATATCTAGCACAGTTCCAAACTGAACATTACTTTATCAGAAAAACCCAATAACTTTTGTGACCTAAGGATTGTATCCAAGACCTGAAGATTAAAAAAGGGCCGTTTCACGCACATACCTACAAGGCATCATTGCATGCAATCGTGTTATATAATATAATAATATGCGTACTGTCGTAACTAAATAAGCAGCGGACATTTCCTTCACTTCACTTCATCATAACCAGACTCACGAAAGTATACATAATAGTGTTTCTAAATATAACTTTTATTATTATTTATTTTATCACTCCGATAGGTTAGATTTTGGTGAGATTTTGACCATAATCTCACATAGTGGGGACCGATGCTGCGGCCGAAGGTAGATACATGACATTTCGAGTGGGCATCACAGTAGCAGTAGTACGCGGCAAGTCTGCGGGAAAGTGATAGCACTAATAATAGAGTTTTGAATGTAAAACGAGACAGACATATTTTTAACGCCTTAGGGCTTAGGCTATGATCAAAACGTGAAAAAAAGTAAAAACTGCACCTAGTACGATTGTCTAACAAATTGTATAAAAAATTGTGTAAGGATCAACTTTGAACAATACATCTATCAAGAAAATTTTCACAGATTAGTATTTATTTCTTTAACAACATTTAAAGTGTCTTACGAGTAAGTATTGCCTTAAGCGGGAAATTCTTCTTGTTTTTTGCTGGGACGTGTAACTATTGTACTCGTTTATGTAATTAATACGTGTGATAAGATGAAAGTTTGTACAATACCGAATATATGATTAGAATACCTATTAAATTGATTTAATTTTTATGGGCAAACGTATTTCTATTATTCTTGAATGTTTTAGAGGTCACTCAAGGAATTATGTTGATTGGTGTTGAAAAACTTTTAGAGATACTTTGAGCAACATTATTTGAAACTCGCGAATATGAAATTCATGTAGAAAAGCTAAAAGTACAAAAAAATTCAAGTTTTGAATTTCCTGCCAAGGACGTTAGTTTCCACTTAAGCAAGAATGGGAATTAACTCAAGCGGTCATTCGCAAAATGCCACCACACTATAACGACTCCTAAGACAACAATCGAAGTAGACAGTTTAACGTACCCTCCGAAGCAGGAAAGCGCTTAGTAATAAGTGCCACTAGCGTTCACTCATCGAACTCATGACCGCAGTGACCATTGCTTAACCTAGTTGATCGGCTATGAACTACAAAGTAAGCTGCGCTAGCAGCGCTTCGATACTCTTTACTTCTTTTTCGCTTATTTTTAGACCCTTGAAATGAACATGCCATCATTATGACATCGTGCTGTTAAGACGGATGCTGACGTCTATGGCGGAAAATTCAACATTAAAGCATTTTTTTAGTTTTGTTACTAGATAGTGTAACGATTGTATTTGATCTTATTAGTAAATAAGAGAGATTCTGAAAATATTTATGACAATATCTAATTCACTTTCATGATTTCTTGAATTGATTTAATTTGTTACTACGGGTAGACGTAATTCGAAATGTTTTGGATGATTTGAGGGGTAATTTATGGAATAATTGGTGTTCAGTTACATTTCAAGATAATACGAGCATATTTATTTTAAAATCGCGAGTACATTAATCATGTAGAATGTTTACCGGATTTAGCTTTAAGTGCAATAAAATTACAGGCATATCACCTTAACAGAAGCGGATATATTTGTGAGAATCGAGAAATTACTTTGGATAGGCTCAAGCACGACTACGTTTCTGTATGTATTATTAATTTTATTAGTGTAAATATTTTAGTTTCATATTACAAATAAATCACGCTACGTGAACATTACACGTTAATTTATATTTAACTATAGGGTGACCTTACTCAGTGTCCGTTTCAGAATGTGCTAATAAAGTTCTGGGTTGTAATGTAAACCAACACATAAAATGACTGGATATCGAAATTGTCGGTTAACATGCAGCCCGTTGCACGATCAGTTTTCTTACAAATTTATCTTCCCAATTACAAGATCGAGCTGGCAACGCCGCATTGAAACATTCTGGTTTTTGTACTATATTATTTATTGAACATGTTGCAAAATCATTTAAAATTATGTTGTGTATGATATTCTCAATATACATAATCTACATTTAAATTGTTGATATTTTCGAATACTCTTTGATGCCTGATTAAAATATTACGTAATATAATTTTATAAAACTCCACGTTGCTGTCGGTGTCAGTCAGCTGAGATGAATTACGTTAGAACTTAGCCACATCACTGAACAAAGTAAGGATGTTTCAGCAATACCACCCCATGTGAAACACTTCTCACATGGTTGTGAATACAGGGTTTCAAGGAAAAGTCTTAAAAGGACTTTTCCTTTCGTCACCGCTTACGACTCCCACGGGAAAAGATGAAGGAATGCGAGTTCTAGCCTACGGGGCTTGAAATTAATATTAGCTTGTTAACTAATTTGAACATTTTATCAAAACTTTTGGTGCAGGCGTCTCGGCCATAAAATTAGCATTAATGTACAGAAAAGTAATGCAGCTAGTATTCTGCGCACTCTTCTCTTCATCCGAGCTTTATTAGAGTTATAGTGCTCATTATCAGTACTAATATTATAAATGCGAAAGTAACTTTGTCTGTCTGTCTGTCTGTTACGCTTTCACGCCAAAACTACTGGACCGATTTGAATGAAATTTAGTATAGAAATAGTTTGAGACCCGGGAAAAAACATAGGATAGTTTTTATCCAACTGCGCAAAAAGAGGTTAATGGATTTGCGCGATAACCGACATACGCGCGGGTGGAGCCGCGCCCTGAAAGCTAGTTTACCATAAGTTTAGTTCTGAAGATTTTTTATATGATTTGTTGATTTGTATAGTAAAAAATATCATCTATCCAATATCACCAAAAAAATACATTGAATAATTTTAATCATGTAAGTGTTTGAAGGCTATTTTATTGATTGTTGAAAAATTATGTGAAATTTTAGATCCATAACCCTTTTAAAATCAAGTATTATAAATCCCATTTATAATACTTTATCAATAGCATGACTTCTAATGGAAGAATATCCGTGATACAATCTCCCAGCTCCCATCCACAATTTCCATGGCATTAAACCTACTATTAAACTTATTATTAGTTAATTCCGGGAAATACTGCCAACATACTTACCTATTTCAACTACCAAGCAGTAATGTTCGCATTACTGTGTTCCAGCTTAAAGAGTATGGGTGCCCGTGAAATTACAGTATATAAGACTTAACAACTTTGTCGCAGTGCAGTTTGTCAATTACAAAATGCATCTGTTCTACTATAGGCCGAGCTTACCGCTTAACATCCGATGGGCCTCATGCATGTTCCATCACAATCACATTAAGACAAAAATACTCGAAAAACGCCGCTAGAAATAACAAAGAAAAAATTCGCTTAGTCGGCAGATTTTTGGAGTTTTCCTCAAAAGAAAAAGAGCTCTTACAAAATGAAGTCTTATGTCTCCTCAATTTAATCAAATTCATACGTGGAAAACTTTATATAGAAACCATTAAAATGTGATACCCGTTGTCGCTATAGATGTCCAATGATGTTACGGTATTGTAAATTTGTTAAGGTATTGACATACTAGCTGGCAATGGAAAAAAATCTTGTCTATTCCCACTAGTTCAGTTTTCTGAACTTTATCTAAAATTGAAGTGTTAGAATCCTTGACGACGCGAGTGATTCATGGCCCTCGATATAAATCCGATTTATTCAATAGTTGTATAATATTATTTATACCATGACTATGTACGTGAAAAAGAAGCTTTAAAGCGAAAATAGACAATTAATGAAGAATAAAGAAAGATTAAGTTAATTAAAATTGACATTCAAATTAGAACCAATCCTAAAATTAAGAATTACATACATTATTTTTAACAGGATGTTCTAGAATTAAGAGTAATTTTCTTAATGTTATTAGGATGGCCAACTTGTAAAGCGATATTTATTTCCTTGGAGTTTGTATGTTAACAATACTTCTCCTTTACAAGGAGTTTGTATCGACTATTTTTTGCGCAAGAAGGTTGTGTAGCATTGAGATTGAGGCCGAGTATATCGGTTATTTCTTAATTTAAACACTAAAATATTGTACTATGTTGTGTTTAAAAAGTGTATTTTATTCAGTGTTTTCAGTGAATACTATTAGAATGATGTGAAACAAATATGGACACATTTGCAACAGCTGATAATACATACTAACTCCATGTCTACAGCTGCTGTCACATGTCATAACTCTTTATTCCACGACAGGTATCCAATAAATCTGGTACGAAGTTTGACGTTCTATGATTACAAAGGCCTGTGATCACATTTTAATGGTTTATAATATAAGTGTATCCGCGTATTATTTAAACCCTAGAATGATACAATTGGTGCGAAACGCGTTAGTTATTTAAGGTGGTACAATTTTAAGTCGTTATTGTATCAGCCTTGTTTGTATGTTTATAAAAGCTCCGCTTTGTTATCCCGATGTCATGGTTTTTATCCACGGGTCAAACAAGTGATTTTTTCTGAGTTATACAAGAAACTTTCCTCGCCCCCATTTTGCACTTCTGCCTGTCGGGAAATATGATATGATGATATAATATCTAGTTATAACATTGATTTATAGAACATATTAATTGAAAGAGTTTTTTGAGGTTTTTTTTACTATAAAAATATATGTCAATTTAATATAAAAGATGAATACTAATTTAAAAAAATAATAATTTAAAAATACTTACTATTTTGATAGAACAATTTAGCATACTTACTATTTTGATAGATCATTCTACCAAAAGTAGAACAAGCTTAAAATTTGAAGCGCTCGTAGCGATGTTTGCTTAGCCATTCTGAACCGATCAGCTACGTCCGCCGCGGTCATGAGTTGGATGGGTGACCGCTGGTTACTTAACTACTGAGCGCTTCCGTGCTTCGGAGGGCACGTTAAGCCGTCGGTCCCGGTTGTTGTCTTAGGATGGCAGTCATTATAGCATGGTGGTAGGTCATTATAGCCACCACCCTCAATTAGAAAATTTGTAACTCTAGGTTAGCCTGAATAACATCTTCGACTACATCATCACTTACCATCAGGTGAGATAGTGGTCAAAGGCTAACCTACCAAAGAATGAAAGAACAAGTAAAAAAATATAAAAAAAACAATTGTATCAAAGTAACAATATGTCGATTACTAAGCCAGTCGACGACATTACTCCCAAATCGTAAGAATTCGTGATAAATATAACGATTTGACTAAGAACCTATAAGCAATAATTAAGGGCAACCAATAAGCCAGACCCAATGTTTAGCCTTAATTGTTTTCGAAAGTGGCCTCGTTCATTTCACTCGGCCTTGTTAAATTCTGAACTTTGGCATTATTACATAACAAAGCATTTATTTCGTATAATTACGGAAGTTTGCTTGCAACCAAATTTACTTAAATACAGGTCGTTAAAGAAATTTGCTGCCTCACACAATATTTACGGGATGACGAAGCGTATAAATATATCTAGTTACTTTCATCTGAACCGATAATTAATTATAGAAAATGTAATACACTTTTTGCTTATTTTGATACAAGCTTTTGTTTGCACGACCGTGATATTTGTTTTCTAAAACTTCGTGAACACGGGTTGCCTTGATAGTGCAGTAGCACGATCTTCACACCGAAACTCTAAGGTTCCGGGTTTGATGCCTGGGCAGAACAAGATGTTTTTGGTTTTCAGACATGATCTCGAAACATCCAGTATAATTTTAGGGCTTATGTTTAACTTACCACCAGATATAGTAACATATAAAAGACAAAAATAGTATATGATCACCAAAACTAAACCCGCATTTTAATGTAAACTTATTAGCAAAGTTTTAACATCTCGCTATCCTATTTAAGCAAAATTACTCCAAATAAATCATTGTTAACCCAAAAGTAGTAAATTATCACAAAAATTAAAATAATTATAACCAAAGTTTTTACATCTTGCTATAATTCTTCTGGCGCATCGCTGGCCCTTGACGTCGCACCTAAATATGACTTGATCATTTACTACATTTGGCGTTCGATTTAAATTTTTGGTAAAAGAACTAAGGGTATCGAAGCATTTTATGGTGGTCTTTATATTTAATCTCTAATGTTAGTTTCTGTATATAAGCATCTGCCTACCCCTTTGAATTCATACAAGGGTAATGTTACTATTTATATATCCATAGGTAGTTAGCTCCGTGGGTTTGATGTTTCATATAAAATAATGGATGGATACCTACATCATCATCACCTTGTCCTTATTCCACGGATAATTATGTTTTCTCTAACAACACACAAGATAACACGAGATAATTTTAAAATATAAATCATTTCAAAATATGTTTCCACAAAAAAACACAGGGCCCTATATTCATTAATAAGAAAGAACTTACACCCTATAGATATTTCATTAAAATCTTCAACAAAGCTGCTTAGCAAGATATCGTTGCTTACAATGAAAACAAAAAGCCCAATAATATTAAGAGGATTTTAGTTTTGTTTAGCACGTTTCATACAAAAGATCGTTTATAATTATTAAGATAAGACAAATATGCGTACTTCCACCATTGCAAGTATAAACCATTGGAATAAGAATTTAATCGCATTAAGCGCCTACATAGTTCACCTTATATTTCTCAATACGTTTCAAAGTTCAAACACTTCACAGTGATTCACTACTTTACAGTGATCGTCACGAGTTGACGATCACTGTAAAGTACCTATTTGTAACATCGTACAAGTATAGAAGATAAACTATTTTTTACTTTACTTATATTAAAAGAGTAGAAGCCAAAAAGTCGTTTCATAGAATATCATTGTGTACTAAATACACTCGAGAGCAATGAATCCGGGTCACTTAAAGAATCTTAAAAATCTCGGAAACTAAAAATGCTAGGTTAATGCAATAAATTGTATTTAATAGACAATGTAATACTCCTTAAATGAAGGTATTAAGGAATACGACATAGTCAAATTCACGTCCTAATATAGAGTGTAGCCTACCAAAATTTGCGTCTCTGGTAGCGCAAACTAACTAAACAGTTTAAATAGTATCGTCCCATAACGAAATCTTACATTAGACAGCTAAAACCTGTTATTGCAAATATTTTTGTAAGAAATTTCATATATTCGTGTTGTCTTTGTTCGTTTCCTAACTGTGTGGTGTTTTTGTGTTTGGTAATTTGCAACCGCTGGTGGCGGACCGTCCTGCGTTGTTTTTAGGTATATAGATTCAATAGTGAAAAAGTTTTCAACGTTTTACACTTACATTTTTCAAAATTTTCTGTATTTTTTCGATTAAAAATTAAATTTCACCCTTTTTAAATAGCTCCACGCATCAAAACACGCGGGCCGCGGTCCCCGATCGTGTCCCGTTGGATTGAGCGCGATCGGAGCTATACTTTTTGAAATATAACAAAATAATTGTAATATACCTAACCTTAAACTGTCCACTTAATTTTAACCCACCCACCCACACTAAGGTGAAAAGAGAACTTTAGTGGACCACGCCATACTAAAAAACACTGTTTTGGATAACCGTTGGCCTTAGCGGGTGACTTATGCTATTTTATATAGCAATTTTCTGTTATTTTATTTTAATTTAGGTTTTTGACTAGTTGACTTTTTACTACGAAACTTTTGTTGATATTTATAATTTTCGTGGATAGGCGCAAATATTCTCGTCACAATTGTTAGGTTATATTTTATTTTATATGTTTTATTTTGATTACTTATTGCTTATAATTTTATAAGCAATATTGACAATCACTTTTGTGGCAACATATTTCAAATTACTACTAGCTGACGCTTTTTACACGTCAACTAGCTTACGGCAATTATAATAGACTATATTGTCAGTGTTCCATACTATTACTTCATAAAACTTTTACAAACTTTTCTTGACGCAAGTATATAGGAACACACTGACAAAAGACGCATACCTCCAAGATGTTCAGGACCCCATCCAAATCGACCGACGACGACGTCATCGAGGTGATGTCACCGCCTAAGCCAGAAATGGCAGCGGCCAACGTTAGACGCAGTATAGGAGAATGGGAAGCCAACAACTCTGGCCCCGCTCCCCTTGCAACAAGCAATAAAACTAGGACAAGCCCTGCCAAAACAGGAACCAAATCGGGACTGGCGCTATCGCAAGACAGCAAGAAAAGGGCGGTCAGAAAAGTGTCCACTGAGGTTCATACCCCGCCAAAACAAAACCAGTACGCGAGCCGATCCGCCGAAGCAAAGGCTTGTTTAGTCAAAGCCAAGCTTTACCTAAACACCTCAAAAAACACCAGGACAGACATAAAAACGCTTTAATAGAAGCACTGGACAGACTCTACCAGCTGGTTAAGGAATCTGAAAAAGCCTTACAAACTAGTGATGATGCAAAAGAAAAGAGGCCGACCGTGGGGAAGGGGCCAGTGACTGCAGCCACTGACTCTACCTTCTTGGTCAGCGCCGATCAGAGTAAAATGGCATCACAGCTTGAAGAACACACTAAACTGCTGGTATTGAGTAACAAAATGATGAGTGAGCTTCAAGAGACAATGACAAAACAGAATAAAATCCTGGAAAGAGAAAGGACATATGCGAGCGTAGTCACAGCACAAGGTGCAAATGAGCTGCCAAAGAGGAGCACACTACACTCTGTAGTAATAGCCTCCAAAACGGACTCGGAAACAGGGGACGAGGTGTTGGAAAAGGTCAGGAGAGTAGTGGACGCAAAAGAAGGATGGGTCAAGGTCGAAAGGATACGGAAAGCAAGGGATGGGAAAGTTATTATGGGATTCAGGACAGAAGAGGAAAGGAAGAAAGTGAAGGACAGACTGGGAAAGGAGGGAATAGACCTCACCGTTGAGGAGGTAAAAAACAAAGACCCGCTTCTGATCCTTAAGGATGTCCTATCAGTAAACACTGACGAAGACGTACTTAAGGCATTTAGGAATCAGAACCGAAGTGTTTTCCACAACCTCAACGATGAGGAAAATAGAATAGAAATAAAATATAGAAGAAGAGCTAGGAATCCTCACACCGGACATGTTGTGCTCAGCACTTCACCAACCATCTGGCAAAGAGCGTGTGACGCAGGGTTCGTGCACATTGATCTCCAGCGCGTGAGGGTTGAAGATAAATCCCCGCTGGTGCAATGCACACGCTGCCTGGGCTTCGGCCACGGCAAACGCTTCTGTAAGGAACCAGTGGACCTTTGCAGCCATTGTGGTGGCCCCCACTTGAGGTCCGAATGCGCAGACTGGCTCGCAAGAGACACCCTAAGCTGCAGAAACTGCACGAAGGCAAAACTGGAGCACGTCGAGCATAACGCCTTCAGCCGTGATTGCCCAATACGACGAAAATGGGACCAATTAGCCCGCTCTTCCGTAGCATATTGCTAAGGGCACCCCGGAGAACCAGACCCTCTACAAAATAGTACAAGCTAACCTCCAAAGAAAAAAGCTGGCCACCAACGAACTACTTCTTGAGGCTAAAGATAAAGGAATGGCAGTGGCGCTCATTCAAGAACCATACGTGGGGGGGGCAAAAGTAATGAGGAGTCACAGGGGCGTTCGAATCTTCCAAAACACTAGTGTAGGAGAGGGTACAGTTAAGGCGGCTATTGCGGTCTTCGATAACGACCTCAACGTTATTCAGTACCCAAAACTCACCACAAATAACGTCGTAGTAGTGAGGATCCAAACCAGTGCTTGGGAGATCACGCTTGTCTCCTTTTACTTTGAGCCCGATCAGCCCATAGAGCCGTACCTAGAGTATCTTAAAAAGATACAGGAAGACTTAGCTCCAAGAGAATTGGTAATCGGAGGTGATGCAAATGCCAAGAGTCCATGGTGGGGCAGTCCTACAGCAGACCACAGAGGCGATGAATTGTCCGGAGCTCTCGATGAGATGACGCTGAACATACTCAACAGAGGGGAAATTCCGACCTTCGACACGATCAGGGGAGGAAAACGCTACAGTAGCCACGTTGACGTCACAGCATGTTCGACGGATGTGCTCGACCTGGTAGAAGACTGGAGAGTAGATGAAGGCCTAACGAGTTCGGATCACAACGGCATAACTTTTAACATTCGGTTGGAAAAATCTAAAGGAATCAAAATTAACAGAACAACAAGAATTTTCAATACAAAGAAAGCCAATTGGTCTGAGTTTCGTGAGAAACTCAGCCAACTGCTGCTAGAAAATAAATTAAATTTACCTGAAATAGAAAAAATTAAAAACACACATCAAATAGACATAGCAATAAATAAATTAACCGAAGTCATAAAAGAAACATGCACACAAACTCTAAAACAAAAAAGTAATAAAGCATTACTTACATTGCCGTGGTGGTCCGAAGAACTTGCCGTCTTGAAGAAGGAAGTCGCTACCAGGAGACGAAGAATAAGACTTGCTCGTCCATCCCGTAGATCGAAGGTCGTTGAAGAGTACCTGAAACATAAAGAAAAGTATGAATTGGCAGCAGCAAAAGCTCAAATCGAGAGTTGGAAAAGCTTCTGTGAGAAACAGGACAAAGAAGGGTCTGGGAGGGAATATACAGGGTGATCGGGAGAACGACAAAAAGGGAAGAAGACTCGCCGCTGGAGAAGGATGGGGAAGTATTGGACGCAAGGGGGTCTGCAAGATTACTTGCAGAAACATTCTTCCCTAAAGACCTCACAGATAGCGATAGTGAATACCATCGACAAGTCAGAGCAAAGGCGGAAAAAGTTAATGCGGGAAATCAGGATGAATCATGCGACCCACCGTTCACAAAAACAGAACTTGAACAGGCATACAAGTCCTTCAACCCCAAAAAAGCGCCCGGTAAAGACGGCTTTACCGCTGACATATGCGGTCACGCTATTGGCAGCAATCCCGATCTGTTCCTTGCGCTGCTCAACAAATGCCTAGGGTATTACCATTTCCCCGAGGCATGGAAAGAGGCCACAGTTGTAGTGCTTAAAAAACCGGGGAAAGACGATTACTCAAACCCGAAAGCGTATAGGCCCATCGGATTGCTGCCAATATTAGGCAAAATCTTTGAGAAGATGTTGATGGCCCGTCTTAGGTTCTACATCATGCCAAGAATGAGTACTCGCCAGTACGGATTTATGCCACAAAGGAGTACTGAAGACTCCCTCTATACACTAATGCAACACATTCGGAACAAGCTGAACCAAAAGAAAATTGTTGTGTTAGTGTCGTTGGATATAGAGGGGGCCTTCGACAGTGCCTGGTGGCCAGCAGAGTCCGGCTGGCTGAGGAAAAGTGTCCAAGCAACCTGAGGGGGGTCATGGACAGCTATCTCAGAGACAGAAAGGTCAGGGTTCGCTATGCGGGAGAAGAATTCGAAAGATGCACTAATAAGGGTTGCGTCCAGGGTTCTATTGGGGGCCCACCCATGTGGAACCTACTCCTGGACCCACTGCTCAAAAGTCTGGAGGAAAGAGGAGACTATTGTCAGGCATTCGCTGACGACGTCGTGCTTGTCTTCGATGGTGACTCAGCTCTGGAGATAGAGAGCAAAGCAAGCGCAGCTCTCGAACATGTAGGGAGGTGGGGTGTCAAAAATAAGCTTAAGTTTGCTCCGCAAAAAACAAAGGCGATGACGATAACTCGCAAGCTGAAATTTGACACCCCACGTCTCGGCATGGGAGGAGTTGCGATTCCTATGTCCCGAGAAATTAAATTGCTGGGGGTCACCATCGACGACAAGCTGACCTTTAACACTCACGTCGCGAATGTTTGTAAAAAGGCAATAGCCATATATAAACAACTAGCTAGAGCAGCAAAGTCAAGCTGGGGTCTCCATCCTGAGGTGATTCGGACCATATATGTGGCAACCGTGGAGCCTGTTGTTCTGTATGCCGCCAGTGTGTGGGCGCCTGCTGCTGGCAAACTAGGCGTCATAAAACAGCTAGGGATAGTGCAGCGTGGGGTGGCGCTGAAACTGTGCAAAGCGTACCGAACAGTCTCCCTCAATTCTGCGCTCGTACTGTCTGGGATGCTCCCCCTCGACCTCCGAGTCCGAGAAGCGGCGCAGCTATATGAGGCTAGGAGGGGGGTACCCCAGTCAGTGCTGAGTGGAAGGGAGGTAGAGAGGATGGCCTCAGCGGTCGAAGCTCTACACCCAGCGCTGTGCATCGACCTGCAAATAACAAGCCTAGCCAACCAGCAGCAGGTAGAAGAAAATGATCAACTTGACGTGAGCATATACACGGATGGGAGCAAGATTGAGGGGCGGGTTGGGGCGGCTTTGTCCATCTGGAAGAATGGAACCGAGACCGGAACCCTCAAGCTTGCTCTACCAGATTACTGCACCGTGTATCAGGCCGAGCTTCTGGCTATATGTAGAGCAACCGGAGAAGTACAGAAGCATAAAGGATCGTCGTTTGGAATCTTCAGCGACTCTATGGCAGCTCTCTTGACCGTAACAAATTACAGTTGTCTCCATCCCCTGGCAGTGGAAGCCAGAGAAAATATAACATCTTCGTCTCTCCAGAACAAAATAACAAAATTGTTCTGGATCAAGGCCCACGCAGGTTTGGAGGGGAATGAGAGAGCCGACCAATTAGCCAAGAGGGCCGCTGAAGGTTCCAAACGTAAACATGACTACGACCTGTGTCCGGTCTCATTCATCAAGCGAAATATTCGCATGAATACGCTTGATGAATGGAACCGGAGATATGTTGCAGGAGAGACTGCAGCTATCACAAAAATGTTTTTTCCGGATGTTAGGACGGCATACGGGACGATCCGAAAGATGGAGATAACGAATATCAGAACCCAAATAATGACGGGGCACGGTGGGTTCTCTGAATACTTGAACCGCTTCAAGTGTAAGGAGAGCCCATCGTGTCTCTGCGATCCCATAAATGACGAAACGGTGCCGCATTTGTTATTTGAATGCCCTATACACGCGAAAGCCAGGTACGAATTTGAACAGGAGTTCAAAATTACATTGAAGCCGGACACTATGGCAGATGTAATGGAGAGCAAACTGAGAAATAGCTTCCTAACGTATTGTACAAAGATAGCAGAAGGCGTAATTAAAAGAAATAAAACTAAGTAATAAAAATTATGTTTACATAATATTTAGAAATATTATTGTTAAGCATAGAATAAAAATAGCGTAAGAAAGTTAAAATAGTATATGATAGTTTTAAGGAAGATAAATTTTGGATTAGTTCAAATTAGATGCCTACGAATAAATGTAAGAAAATATAGCAAGTGTAGACTAGAATAGTAAGTAGATGGGAAAACCACCCATATTGTTAAAAAGATGATGAATGAAAGAAAGACCAAGTATGAAGCATGAAAGTACGAGAGGAATAAAAGCGAGAACTGGTATGAAAGAGACGATTTTAGCAAGCACAGGCTCCGACCACGTTGGAGGTAGCAGATTTAAAAAAAAAAAAAAAAAAAAAAAAAAAAAAATCTAATTTGAAAAAGGGCCACTTTCGAAGATGGAACTACGAAATTACAGCATTTGGTTTTGCTTTTGTTTGTAATCTGTCATTTATGTGGGTACATAAACCATGTTGATAGTGCTCTATATTCATTATTCAAGCTGAAATTATGTCACTTACGCCTGAAGAATGCACCAGAATACTTACAATGCTGGAAACCGGCCGGAGTCAGCGCGATACAGCCAGGACTGTCGGTGTGTCGCTGTCAACAGTACAAAGAGTTCTCCGACGTTACGAAGAAACTGGTTCTAACCTACGCAGACCAGGAACGGGCAGAACCAGGTGTACCACAGCACGAGAAGACCGATACTTGGTGAACACCATGCTTCGAAATCGCTTTCTCACAGGAACTGAACTCACCAATCAGTTTCGACGCCTCGGAGGAAGTAACCCAAGTGCATGGACAGTAAGATCTAACTTAAAACCCCTTAGACCTGCAAACGGCCCTAAACTGGAGCGTGGGCATCGTATTTCGAGACTATGATATGCCCAGAGCCACGTAAATTGGAGTATTGAAGATTGGTCAAAAGTTATGTTCTCCGACGAATCAAAATTTATGCTCTACAAGCACGATGGAAGACACAGAGTGTATCGAAGACCAGGGGAAAGATTCAAGCAAGCATGCATCGAAGAAAAAGTAGCCTACGGTGGTGGGTCTGTACTTGTGTGGGCTGGAATTTCTTCTGAAAGTCGCACAGAGCTGGTGATCATAGAAAACGGCTCTTTAACTAGCGTAAGATATGTGGAAGAAATCCTCAATGATCACGTTGGTCCATTTATGGTCAATTTAGGTGAGGATGCTATATTTATGCATGACAATGCCCGACCTCATACAGGTAGGATTGTGAATGACTACCTTCAAGAGATGAACATTACTCGTATGGAGTGGCCAGCGCGCAGCCCGGATATCAACCCGATCGAGCATGCTTGGGACGAGCTAGGCAGATGCGTAAAACAACGAAACCCTCCCCCAATCACGCTTCGTGAGCTCAAAATTGCTCTCACAGAGGAATGGGAGAATATTCCCCAAAATCGTATAAGGAACTTGGTGTACAGCATGCCAAACCGCGTAAACGCAGTAATGGAAGCACGAAGAGGCAATACGAAGTATTAAAATTCAAGAAAATCGTAATAAAGTTCATAAATTTCATGTTTCCTATTTTTGTTTTAAGGAGAGATCAGCAGTTTTTTTCTTTATGTAATTTTGTGTTAATAAAATGTATGGTGACTCATATTTTTTTTACTTTCATTTAAGGAGTATTACATTGTCTATTAAATACAATTTAATGCATTAACCTATCATTTTTAGTTTCCGAGATTTTTAACATTCTTTAAGTGACCCGGATTCATTGCTCTCGAGTGTAGCTTAAGAGACTTAAATTAAAGACAAAAGCAAACAGCGCTTTTAAAAAAATACTTTGTCTACCTGTATATAATGCACACGCATTACTTGAAATCTAGCGAAATAATTTTGGTAACACATAAAATATAGCCCAAGAATCATAATAAGACACTTTTTATTGGGGTTCGACACCAACCCTTTTACTAAACCCGCAAAAGGCCGGCTTAGAAGACTCCAGGTGGTAATGGATGGCGTTCAGATAAGAAAGGAAAGCCGTATGTAACAAAAGTCTAATAATACGCAGGACAGCCCAGGTCCTATTCACCTTCAGGTACAGTTCCTGGTGGTGGATGCACGGTGAGGGATTCTCCAGCGCTTACGTAGCAGATGACTTTTAAAACTCACGCACATTTTTATTCAATAGCATATATTTTTAATTAATAGCAGATGACTTACTAAGCACAACAAAAAATCTATTTATATCAATTAAAAAACTCTTTGCTCAACCGCTGCATGGCCGCCGCGATGTTTGTACAGAATAGATCTAAGTGGTTATGAATGGTGTTGAAAATATTTTACTGTCACACAGAGGTGCCAGAGAAGAGCAATTATTCAGCTATGTAATAATTTATCTTCACTATGGCCAGTCTTCTACCAATTATTGCTCCGAGGCGTTGCATCGCTCCACCATTAGTGTATACCTAGGCATTCTATAGGTAGAGATGCTGACACTGTGATTTATTGAACCACTTAGGAACTGCTTGCTATTTGAGACGAAGGCGCTATCTGTTGGAAACCGTAGATACTAGTCATTAATTTCGTATTTAAGCTAGACTTATGCTCGCATCATCTACCTATATATATCTAGGTATACTATGTAAAATGCGCATGTATTTTTAGCGCCAAATACAAAATATATCAAATCACAGTTTTGAAGCGAATGCTGAGGATTTTATGCTCTCAGATTCTTGAAGCAATGATGGCCTACTAGCA
This sequence comes from Plagodis dolabraria, assembly GCA_963854805.1. NCBI lineage: Eukaryota > Metazoa > Arthropoda > Insecta > Lepidoptera > Geometridae > Plagodis > Plagodis dolabraria. Next base: position 15,555,762 of record OY978447.1, on the reverse strand, counting down.
ACGATTTGGCAATAGATTGCCACTCAGGGGAGATTTGGTATAAATCCTGCCATGTCATCAAGTATATACGTATAAACGCATTAGGCCTTTACCGTATGGTGGTAAAGCGTTTTGTGAATGCTCGCCTGGCTACCTACCACACTCGAGTAGAATATCTGTCACCCAGCAGCTCACCACATCATCACTAACCAATAGCTGAGATAATGGTCATATATAGGCATAGTCTTAACTATTATAACTGTAAAAAAACTTTTAGATAGATTTTATGCTAGTCCTATTAACGACCTTTTTTTTTTAAACTAACATATCAAGCATAAAATGCTTGATATGTTAGCCTTTGACCACTATCACACCTGATGGTAAGTGATGATGTGGTCGAAGATGTTGTTCAGGCTAACCTAGAATTACTGGCTCTCAAGGACAGCTGCCGGAACACACCGTTAGGTGCTTGGCGACAGATTTTCCACTTGAGGGTGGTAGCTAGCCAGGCGGGCATTCGCAAAATGCCCTACCACCATGCTATAACGACTGCCATCCTAAGACGGCAACCGGGACCGACGGCTTAACGTGCCCTCCTAAGCACGGAAGCGCTCAGTAGTATTGTCACCAGCGGTCACCCATCCAACTCATGACCGCGGCGGACGTTGCTTAACTTTGCTGATCGGTTCAGAATGGCTAAGCAAACTTCGCTACGAGCGCTTCAAAGAACTTCCTAAGTTATAATTAAATATTAAGATGTTTTTATTATTATTTATATACCTATAATTTTCAGAATGTTACTTAAGAATAGTATAGTATAAACATAAACTTTTTTTACCGCTTGTATGCGTCTTTATTAACAAAACACTATACAGCTACTACACTGAAAGCAACCTAAACGGCATTGCAGGCGCTAAATGGCATTTCTGAAATGATGTCTGGAATTGCTGAAATCTCCTCAGAATGACGGTTGATAATAAGCAGGGATTCTTTTTACATATATAATATTTTTTTGTTGCTTTTCCAAGCATAATCACTCAATGAAAGGCAAATAGCTTGAAGTTCTTCTTTTATATGGATGTATACCTACATACGGATATACGGTATACGGAATTATGTCTTGTACTTAATAGTTGCCACTGCTCATGTCAACAGCGGGATAGGATGAGTTTTATCTCATACTCACTACACGCGGAACCAAAGCCAAATGTAGATACATAAAACTTGTCTTTTTATATAGGCTACTTTATAGGCCTTCGTTACTGTTGGTAAGTGACGATGTGGAATAGACCAGTATGACTCTTAAGGACAGCTGCCAGATGACATAATTAGGTGCTTCGTAATATTTTTTTACATGAGCAACTGTGTAAAATTCTATAGGTGCCACCATCCTGTGAAACTCTAGTTCGATATTGGTTTCGAAGCCGTGGCTGCCTTACCAGTAAATACGTCTGTGGAACTACCACCCCGCTTACAAAAGTCAAAAGATGTTTTCTTGTACATAGTTTAGGTACATAGCACCTTTGCAGTATTTGATTAGTACGGGTGTACTTAATTATTAACTGGAGAGCTTTATACAGCTCCTCACGTACTGGATACCGAACTTTCTATGAATAAAACAAACTTCACCTTTGCTTTGGGGCGTCCGTCCCAAAACAATGTCGTTTCTTTTGCACCTACGTAAATCCTTAACGCATTTATTATTAACAATGATTTACCATACCATAGTAACTATTATGTAAACTGCGATAAAGTGTAAGTATACTTTTATTTATGTACTGTTAACCTGTGTCCGCATTATTGGTACTGACTGAACTTTCGGTACTCTTATGATGTGAATTTATTTCTTGTTTCTCATCATACATCCTTGGTGTACTTGGGCAATGTACATTTACAGGCATGATCTCTACATTTATCTACTTTGTTGTAATTACGTATCAAATATAAATATAACAACCCCCACCTTACATCTTCCTGCCCCTTCCCCAAATATGAAATTTTACGAAAAAAAGCTAAAGGACGTAATATATGTTTGTTTAATCGGAGAACACAACAGCGTTATTTTTTTTAAGAATTTTCATCAAGTAACTCTAAATTATTTACTCTGATGATGGAATCCAAACTCTTCGTGTATTTCTTGTATTACTCTATTTTTCCTACAAAAACGTCAATGTCAACCTACACTCCCGAATATAAAGGCTAAGATTATATAAAGGCTAGGAAAGATTTCATATAAGTAGGTACCTAGATATACCTAACCGAAGCACCTCTAATTGTACTAAATAAAATACAAAGTAGATGCGGACATGATATTTAACGAAAACATTCATACACTTTTAAAAACAAGTCCAGTCTTAATAAGTTGTGAGCAATTTTACACATGGGTACACACCCAATGAAAAGTAATTGCCGATGTAATGTTTTTTTAAGTGACTGGCTGATATCTTTCAAACATCGTAAAACCAGCATTAGATATAGATATGTACTCAAAAATAAAACAACAACCACTAAAATCACTCAATACATTTCAATTTCCGTCTGACAAGGCTTCGAACTTCTATCAAACCTATTTTTGTGCTAGAGGTTAAAATAAGAACAAAGAACATCTACAATAGTTTTACACAGCGTTTGTATTACCAATATATATACCCGAATACGGTGTCGGGTGGTAGTTCTAAAGTCAAATAAAGATGCCGTAATATTAAATTGCAGTTGGGTTGGGAGGCGAGTACAAACAACATTAGCCTGCGAGGGTGTGCGGTTCGTTTCCAGTAGTTTTCGTTTGCGCAATCAGGAAATTAAATAAAGTCACGACCCAATGTCTGCCCGCCTGAGATGCTCCTCAGGATACTTGAGACAAACTGTGTACGTAAGTATTTTGCAACTAAGTTTAGGTTTATTGTTTAAAGATATGTATTCCCATTAAGAATATACAGTCACTTACTTGAGAATAGTGCTTACATAAATTAAAACTATACATTCGTCAAGCCGTCTATAATAATTACTATAGTAGCCACCTATCCAATGCATTTTGTTTATATAAAATTGAATGATCAGTAATTGCATGTTGTGCTGGTTGGGTCTTAAATGCATTAAATGAGTTAGCGCTTATAATTTTTGAGGTTTTGTCGTTGAAAAGTTGTTCTCCTTCAAAAGTGAGTTTTTTTTGCCATAATTAGTTCGATACTTTGGTAGAAACTAACACGTCGGTTACCTACTACGCTTGCTATTTGTTTAATAAAAGTGAAATTTATATTTGAGTGAACAGTTTTGTTTAGAGATTTCCGGATAAAGATACAGACTGAAACACATGGAGCAAAAGTGTAACGAATCTCTAATAAAATTAAATAATAAGATAGAAATTGTGCTGTATTGTATAAATACGCACCTTAAGTCGGATTGGAAACTACTTGGAAAAGTGATGTTCTTGACGCAAAAGTAACCCCATTTTTTATTACAAATTATTTTATTATATTAAATAGTTAAAATCCAGTCATGAATATAAATGAAAAATTATTTAAGTGCTACCAGTACCTACTCGATTTCATCCTCGACTAACTCGACACATAATGTTGAAAAAGGAAAGGAAATATACATAATCATTTAAATTATTATAAACAGATGCTTGAAAACCAAGTAATGTGTATACTGTAGGTATACAATCAACTTAAAAACAGCGTGAAAATTAAGCTGCAGTTTTTCCAACACCTGTTGGAAGTTGAGACACATAAAGCTATAATGTTTCAATTACCCCTACAAGTTGAGGTGGTTTTTATAATTTCAAATGCTTGCAACTCTCGAATATGAAAATGGCTCTTACGAAAGCTTAGTGGTCGTAAAGTTAAAGTGGCTTATTGCTTTTCATGTGCCCCGTAAGGTCAGAAAGAGGTTGGCATTGTGTACCTCTGGATACATTGATGTTAAGTGGGACTACAAAGAGTCGAGTAGAGGAGTGGAGGGCAGCCGTGAAGTGCTCTCTATGCACTTAGGTAGTGGCGGAAAGTGGTAACCTTTTGTTTCTTTTGTAACACGAAAGTTTGGACCATAAAACAAACCTGTGCGGTTTAGGTATTTTTTGTTGCTGATAATCCTATCAGCCTTCACGTGTTTAGTAATTGATCGAATATATTAACAGGCTAGACCTAGAAGAGGTTCTCAAGGACAACTGAGTTATTAAACTATATTTGGCAGAAATAATGAAATACACAAAATGGGCAATAGGACAATAGAAAGAAAATTGGCACAAAATTTACCACATAAAAATTATATATATTATGCTATATACATATGCAAGCTTACTAGCATATTCTAAAAGAAAATATCAAAATTAAGGCGTAGGTGAACAAACCGATTCCAATGTTTACTCATATCATAACAAAGCACATAAAATTAGCAAAATATACCAACCCAAACGAAAGAAATAACAAATGAAATATACTACGAATATGTACCTATCCACCCACCCGCTCGATGAAACCTCTACCTACGCTGCTCTACAGTCATAACATTCTCTCCTGTTTTTAACATTACAGAGAAATGCTATAAAAGCCCGCACAAAAGTGTTCAAATTGTAACACTTATGCGGGTTACGCTGACTCTCAACATCTCTCGTGCAACAATCGTTCCTATGTATTGTGACTCTGTTACAATTTACTGGGATTACAAAAGCCGGTACGGATATTTTTGAATGTGTACAATACTCCCATAAATAAATAATGTACAACACATTTACCGTAGCCGCTGAAGACATTTTTTCATTGTGCGTTGTATTTTCTTGGCAAACGGAGTGATTACCTTGTCTTTAATAATTTATTTGAGCTTCTACCAAGTAACACAGAAGCCAGTCTTATCTCCTGAATAAAACATTGTCTCTCTAGAACCGGCAGCAAATCGTAGCTGTAGATTTTTTATGTTTGCGCACTTCAAAATTTAAAACTTAAGACGTGAACAGCACACCTCTTATTTTCTTACATTACTAGGGATGGAATTTGTATGATTCTACAGGTACATAATAAAGTGTTGAACTCTTTAAGTCCATCTTATATGGAAAATTGTACTACTTTAACAGCCCTTAACATACTGGGAAAATATAAATCCAAAATACCTGCAGTAAATAAGGAAGCGTGAGCTTGTTATTTATACACAGGTATAAAAAAACTTTCAAACAAAATCTATTGCACATTTTATTCTATTTTTTTACTTGTACTATTTTATTATATATTTAAGATATAGGAATCGATAACTGAATGTGTTCGTTTTATTGGTTGATTATGATTACATAAACCAGTACTAACTTGTATTTATGCGTTAATATGTGTGTATGCCGGGTTAGAATTGCACCTCCCCATATCATCTCGTGGGTGTCGTAAGAGGCGACTAAGGGAAAATACTGGAAGGTGGGCAGCAACACCTAAAGAACTGCCAACTTACACTGCGGTCCCCAAGCCGCCTGCCAAGCGTGAGGATTAGTTTACAGTTACATGTGTGTGTGTTGTATGAATGAATAAGGTATACCGCGGGTAAGGCCGCTTATATATGAAGTATTTAAGGAGAATATTAACACAAGTACCTATTGTTGATGTAATCATACCTTTTTCTATACTGCAGAGGGTTCTTTGGAATCGTTAACTGTTTTTATAATTTTTGTTTAGCTATTACAGATACAAAATCATTACTAACTATTCTTAGCTTATCTTAGCTATAGCGCGTTGGCTTTGAGAATAATTGATAGCGACGACACCAGTGGTGATAGCTTCGTATATTATCTGGGGTCGTTTAATTATTTATCCTCCTCATGATGTATGCGCCCGTAAGAACTAAATCGCTCTACATTTTTTTTACAATTAATCGTTATTTGCATTTGTATCTGTACTGTTTTCCACTGATCTTATATTATTAATATATTGTTTAGAGATATAATATAAGATCAAATACAAGATTAAAAAACAGAAAAAAACATAGTTTGTGCGTCATTGCTAAATTGAAATGAGTATCATGTTTTATTCCATTAAAAGAAAGGTTCTCTATGGATATATAGAACTTACGAAGTATTCCAACTGAAAAAAACCTATTAGGTAAACGTAAGCAAATAATTATTATTTATAGTTTATAGGGTAGCCTTTGACTTTTATCTCACCCGATGGTAAGTGATGAAGTAGTCGAATATGTTGTTCAAGCTAACCTAGAATTACTGGCTCTCAGGGACAGCTTCCGAAACACGCCTACTTACCTAGTTAGGTGCTTGGCGGCAAATCCTCTACTTGGGGGTGGTATCTAGCCAGGAAGGCATTCGTAAGAACACAACCGGGACTGAGACGGCTTGACGGAAGCGCTCCGTAGTAATTTCAGTAACGGTCACCCGTCCAAGTCTTAACCCCGGCAAGCGTAGCTTAACTTAGCTGATCGGTTAAGAACGGCTAAGCAAACTTCACCACGAGGTGGTATATAATATTTTCTTTGCTAACAGCGCTTCAAATTCAAAGGGCATACTCTTAGAAGAGCTTAGGTCTCATATGGAGACATATCGCATTATCACTTATTTATTTATATCTGACTGCCGGTGGGCTTGTAATCGATTTTAAGTTGCCTTAATGCTGTCATTGTAGTAGCTGAAGTGCTAACTATAGTGTGTATAGTTTTAGTGAAGGCATACCCAAGATAAAAAAAAATATCCTAAAATAGTGCAATTAAAAATATTAAAATACAGGTGACTCTGCAATGTTTCACCCACTTTTAAGATATAACTAAAATGGCTTTAAAAAATGTTTTACCTCAAAATGGAACCGACTTCAACATTCAAAAGTGTGAAATAACTTTTTAGTTGTAAAGTACCCATTATAACAATATAGTACGCATGGTACTGACTTCGATAAGTTATTTTATTACACACTTTTGAGTGTTGGAAGTCGGTTCCATTTTGAGGTAAAAAAATGTTCATCCTTTTTAGTAACCCTTGCTTACGGGATCGAATGTCATTCACTGTCAATGATTATATCATCAAAATAAGGTCTGATGACTGCTAGGAAAGACTTAACTTTCAAAAAAAAAACATTTAGATGTTTTTTTTTAAGCCTTATTTTTAAGGCTGTATCTCAAGAACGGTGATAGCTAGACAGTTTCACATATGATATATTTCTGTTGCCGCTATAACAACAAATACAAAAAGTTGGCCAGGTGCAAGTCTGACTCGCGCACGTTAAAACAAAAAAAAATGGTAATATATGAAGTTTAATGTTGTTATAGCTAATGGTGCGGAACCCTTCGTGCGCGAGTCTGACTCGCACTTTTCTCGCACTCGGCTGATTTTTTTAAAGTGACTTACAAACGGAACTGACTTCAAACACTGAACAATTTGAAATATTTTGGCAAAGTCGATACCATGCTGGTTCAAACACAGACTACATTTTCATGGTCCCACTTCCACGAGCTATTTTAAATTTGCTCTTGACTTCATGTTACTGGAGCAAAATACTGAATAATAAAAACATGGATTCTTAGCTAAGCATGGATTCTAGCGTCATGCAGAGTTCGTATTAATTTACATATTTATCTTGGGCAGCGGGCGACGTCAAGTCCTCTCAATAAGATGATACTTACCTACTTCATATGAAATATTGTCGACTCCACTGCTTGGCCATTTGTCACGTTATTTTTACATTTATCAGAGTGGAACGCAATATATGACATAATCCCGACTTATTCCCTCGACTCTTGAGATAAGTCACGGGAATGTATTTGGCAAAAGATAAACCACGTATCTGGATAGTATATTTACTATCCGTTGGGGTTTTTACGTGTCGTAACATCCAATAGGCAGTGTCTTAGGAGAGCTTTATCAATATTTATTTTGCGCTATTGAGCGATAACGCTTCTTATTGAATTAAATTAAGGGCGCTGGCATAACATTGAGCACAGTTTTTTTTTCATTTATTATAATCGTATTTATTCTTTCACAGAATTAAAATTATGTAGGTAAATTATTAGAAGTTGCTTGAAGTGTTCAAGTATTTAATAAGTTTAATAAACATTAAAAAAGACTTACAGTTGAATAGAGAACCCCCTCTTTTTTTAAGTGATTTAAATAGAATCCTCGGGTCTACCTAGTTATATGATACTGGCTCTTCTCGTTAGTATCACATCAACAACCACATCGTCCATCGTTGAACGAAGTCTTCCCCGTGCGAAAGAGGGCTTGTCATAATCCCCACGCTTGGCAGACATCTTGGGGAAAGATAGTCGTTCTTCAGAAGGTGCTGCTTCCCATTTTCTGGCATTTTTCACTTCATCGGTTCTAACAACTCCCACACCCGGCAACCCCCAGTGAAAGTACAACGTAATATCATAAATCAGTGGAAACTCTTCAGTTGTTTATCATATACATTATCTCTGACTTTGGCTGCAATCCGTAGAGCTTGTCAAGTTTATATATCTAAGAACTTATTCTACCGAGTTAGAACAATAATTCTAGTTTAGCTATTGTTCAATTAACATAGAACAGTCGTGCCAAACAAATCCAATTTATGTCTAAACAAATAAAACTGATTCAAATACAACCACTCAATCCTTCTCGCAGAATTTATAGCGATTAATGAGTTACTTTGTATTCTTCGCAATTAGGTTTAGAAGGATCAAACACGCCCAAACACGACCTTTTAATGACGTGTCGAATTCTAAAGGTTGGTATACTGTAGATAATTACTAGGAGATCGGTATAAATACTTATTAGGTACTTATATTTACTTAGAATGGACCTCTAATCGATGCTTAACTTTCATTAATTTAGTACTGCGCACAAGAGCTTTGCGTGAATGGTGTCGGAAAATAATTTTCACTCCGCTGTGCACACGTTAGGGTGGAAATTTTCGATATCCGTTCTTAATATGCGTTTTACCCTCTATAAGCACACCCCCCTATTATCTAGCCTCTATCATCAATGGATAGGTCATAACTCATAATTCGTCCAGCGGTTTGAAGTAGAAGTCGTCGGTTAGTCAATCAGTCAGACGGACTGCCGTCACTCAGGGTAGAGGGAGATATATTTTATTTAATACACGAGACTAAAAAGTGCGTATGGGTCAAAGCAGACAAGAGTGATGAGATTAAACTATTAATATAGGAACCACAGCAACTTTTGCCTCTTACAAAAAATTGCACGTCATTTCACGCATCGTATGAAAATGCTTGGGAACATCGGGAAAGAAATATAACAACACCCAACCAAGTTGCGAGCATAGTAGGATGGAGTTAGCCCACCTGAGTTTTATCGAATGTACCTTAGAAAATCACACAGCGCTAAACTGCCAAGTAAAAACGCTAGAAAGAAGTCTAATATATTAACATAGAATCATCAATCCCAATATATTGCTTGCGCGTGTAGACTGTTGTTAACCATGACTATTTAGTAGGAGTCATGGATTATCTATACGTTATCACATTGTTAATTGCTCACAAACTTTTTTCTTCGCTCCATTTAAACACAACTCTGTATAACGCCATAAAATGCACAGTCCCTTCAGTATCCTTGTATTACCTTTAATAAACACATGAAATTTTATCTTAAGGAAATCAAAATTTTTGAGAAATAAATTATTGCAGTTTTAATTTTAACTTTCATTATTTGTGTATTATGCTCTTCTCCTAATTTGAAATTAACTAATTTGCACACAGATGACTAATCAAATGCACAGTCCACAAATTACAAAATATGCCACAGAATGTACAGCTAGCATTGTTCGCCTAATAATGTACGCCTTATATTGTACTATAAATCATTATGCACATGACATAGCCTGATGGATTCAAAATACACGATATACGACCGTGATTTATTCAGATGATTTAGAGTAGGTTAAATGGTTTGACAGAACCAAGTCAGGGCACTCACCTTTCAAGCAGTCTTGTCTGCCCTACCGCTACAGTGTTTTTATAAGCTGTATGCGCAGAGGAGGATCGGTGCTAGTCTAGCCGAAGGCATGCAATAGCTGAAGTTGCGCAGGCGCAACTTTTTGGAAACATGTATGTAACATGTTTACAAAAAGTTTACTATATCTAATCAAATACTTCCAATATATTTTACAGTATTAAACCTAATTACGGAAAAATAACAAGTTTGATATAAATTACTGAATTAAATTCATAACTCTCTTGATATTATCCATTATTGTATCCTTCTTTATTTGTCTCCGGAATGGTAGGTATAGACACGCTAATACTACGCTGAAAGTGTGCGTTATTAATGCATTTTTATCATTTGCTTAACGGGCGTATTCATAATTGCACCGCAAATGCTCGGCGGTTGATAGCGGCACCGGACCGTGTGAAAGAATCGCGCGCAGCGCGCGCCGCCTGTTCGCGTGTCCAAGCGTCCGCACGCATCCTTCGAAATTAGCTCCGATATCTCAAGCTATTTCTCTGCTCAACGCCATGCTTGCTCATGATGCAGAAATAGACGTTTTCTTTTGTAAACCTCAAGTGTTTTATAATCAGTGTGTAATTTTTTTAGCAAGTTAATAGTAATTATATTGTATTCTAATTATAATTGTTGTTCGCTGCACGCGTTGGTGAACACTGTAACAAGCAGCAAGCAATTTACATTATAAATAAATAAATAATAATTAAATAAATATCAAGATCGTCATCCCAAGCAAGGATTGAAATCATAAAATATATCATTTGATATAAATCAATTAACCCTGAATGTTATACATTTTAAACACAACTATGACCACAGGTACTCAGGTAGTTTTATGAGTGGAAAATTAGGATAATCATACAAACACATCCTTCCTAATTCTAGATATAGAAATAATACTTATATCAATTTAAGACAAAATAAAGCATTACAGTACAGTAGATATCATTTTTACATATACTTATTTTGAATTTGACATTGGCTGCAATCCGTAGTGCTTGTCAAGTTAATTTATCTAAGAGCTTATTCTACCGAGTTAGGACAATAATTCTAGTTTAGAAAATAGTTCAATTAACATAGAAAATTCGTACCAAACAAATCCAATTTATATCTAAATAAATAAAACTGATACATACATATACAATCCTTCTCGCACAATTTATAGCGAATAATGAGTTACTTTGTATTCTTCGTAAGTAGGTATAACATCAACAAAGACCATTTGGTTTTGAAGGATCAAGCACGCTCAAAGACGACCTTTGGATAACGTGTCAAATGCTAAAGGTGGGTTTTCTACTGTAGTTAATTACTGGGAGATCAGTCTAAATACTTAAAAATATACTTACGTATATTTTTTTCACTTAGAATGGACCTAGTTTTAGACCTCTAATCGATGCTTAACTTTAATTAATTTAGTACTGCGCACAAGAGATTTGCATGAATGGTGTTGGAAAATAATTTTCACTACGTTTTGCACCACCACCCCGGGTGGAAATTTTCCATAATCCTTTCTAATTATGCGTTTTACCCTCTGTAAACATACCCTCCTATTATGAAGCCTCTACCATCGATGGTAGGTCATAACTCATAATACGTGCAGCGGTTTGATGTGGAAGTCGTCGGTTAGTCAATCAGCCAGACAGACAGCCGTCACTCAGGATAAAGTATATTAAATCTTTTATTTAATATACAAGACTAAAAGTGGGTACGGGTCCAAGAAGACAAGATTGATGAGATTTAACTATTAGTATAGGAACCACTACAGCTACTTTTGCCTGAGTTTACATCTTATAAAAAATTGCACGTCATTTCACGCATGATATGAAAATGATTGGGAACATCGAGAACGAAATATAACAAAACCCATAGAAAAGAGAAAGAAATTTATATCTCCATGACAAAACCCAACAAAGTTGCGAGAAACAGCTAGTTAAATAATAGGATAGAGTTAGCCTACCTGAGTTTTATCTAATGAACCTTAGAAAATCACATAGCGCAAAACTGCCAAGTGAAAACGCTAGAAAGAAGTCTAATATATAAACATAGAATCGTCAGTAATGGTAATGGTCGATAGTTCGCCGACAGTCGAAGGGGTCCCGGGGGCGGGCGTCGCCGCCGGTTGCAAGTTTCAAGTTTATGTGTACTCTCGACCGCAGCGGGATTGCGGCCACACATGTGTCTCATTGTCTGTGAGAATTTTGCCACCTGTTTAAAGTAAATAATTTAGCTGACCGTTCCACTTCTCGTGATAAGTAGAACTTACACGCAATGGGCGGATTTTTGTTTAAGTAAAATACTTCCTGATGCAGTTAGGTTAGAAAGTATGAAAGATTACAATCTTTCTAACTTTTGAAAGATTTCAATACAAATTCAGTTTTTCTAAGAAACTAGACGAAATTTGGCCCGTCTGTAAATCGCCATATACAATCATTTCATGCATTTGTATAAAGTATTTCCCTTTCAGCGTACGAAGTAACTGAAATCCGTAACCAGCTTCGTCCTGGAAATAAAATGACCCATTTGGTAACTACATAGAAACTAGTAGAGGAACACGTCTATGAATCCTCAAAGGGGTAGACCAAAGGGAAAACATTTTGATAACAACGACTTATTGAAGTAAGAAAACTTGTTAATAGTTAATGAATCACCTGAGACGCCTTAATTGAAAAATGTATGAAGCGATTGCTCAGCGTTTTTGTAACTTAATACCAAGTACTTATTCTTCACCGACCCTTTTTAGAGTTCCGTATGTAAAGAACAAAACGGAGCAATAATGAGACTCCGCTCGCGCTGTCTCTGTCCGTCCGTGTCCTACCTTTGTCACGGGTCTCTAGTTCTTAAACGGAATCAGGCATTTTGTGTAAAACATTGACCTCAAGCAAGTTATTTTTGGGTGCCTTAGATACATGAGAAAGTAGCTGAAAATTTTTTTTTGGGTTCGTAACATGTGTCTAGGATTCGTTGATTACAGTAAACACATATATGTTTTAATATATATTTATTTATTTTAAAGAAAGTATTTGGACGGTAAGTTTGAGTTCTTACTCAGAAATTAAACTAACGAGGAACCTCAAACTTCAGTTTATTAAAATCATCCTTGTTCCATCCCCTGTATTTGATTGATTTAATATGAAAATTCTTATTTATAATGATGTTTTGAAGATGTGATGACAACTAACAAAAATTTATTATTTTAAGGGCTGTTGCATTGCGGTACCCTAATAGGGCGAGGGCCGTCTCGCACTTGGTCAGACATTTCTATCCTGCAGATATATTCTGTTTTAGATGATACATGTCTATTGTTGTTATCTATATCCGTATATTTTATAATGTAATAGATACTTATTTAATTCATTCATTATAATGTTAACAACTAACATGCTTGACTCGGGCCGGTTTATCTAATGAAATTGCCCATACACTTCATGTAGCGTAACGCCCACTCTCAATATCGAAACTGTTCGTCTTTATTAGTCAGCAATAAAGATTTTTATTGGCTTCCCAAGCTGTCGAATTTTCTTAGGACTGATGCAATTGCGTCCAGTTCTGTATTTGTTGAGTTTAGACAAAATATATAGCTGTTAGGCCAGTCAATATCGACAAATAAATAGACAAATATTACAAACGCGCATGTACTTATCTATATTTTTTTATATAAAAAATCTAACATAAGGGAGAAGAGGTTGAAAATAGTAGAAGCTAAAACATTAAGCTGTTTAGAATATATTCCCATTAATGTCCCCTTGTCCAAAGATCTTGGTAATGGAGAACAAACTAAAGTGTCAATGGTGGTGGTATCTAGTATTAATAGCGACAAGAACAGTCCCGTCACGAATAAGGTGATCTAAAATCCCCACTACATAGACTCGACACTTCGACGTGCAGCTTCGTCCTAATAACTGCCGCCTTCTTCGAAGACTTTTCGACTTTATGCACTGAGTTCATACAAACTCTTGGTAGCTTTACCTGGCGCTTTAGAAATCATTTGTGATCTCTTCTCCACACAAAAACATATCTTTCCCAGATTTGTATTGATGTGATGCCGGTGTATCACTGCATTTGATGCAGACAAAAAAAAATAACTGGCACTATGTCCTCAGAAAATAGACCTGAAGAGCTCAAATTGTCTTCAAATTTATTAATAATTACAAAGTTTTAATATTTTTATGTTTGCAATAACGCATGCTCTGCGGATTACATTAGAAAATTACAAATTTACGACAGGAAAAATTTAAGTTATGTGCGGGATTCGAACCCACGCCGCGTCCATCCACCCCTTATTCCAGGGCTTCAGCACACCCAGAGAGTGGCCGGCGCTCAAATACTCCTCGATGCGATCCGACCCGTACAGTGTGCCCGAAGAAGACACAGGCGGCTCACTTTTAGACTTACGCAGGTTCTCACGACACATAAAGCTCGACTGGTTTATTTCGCATTTTTCCTAGCATTATGTCGTAGTACTGTTGTAGGGAGCAACAGCTGATATAGAGAACATCTATATCCTGCAAAAGAGAGTAATTCGTGTAATATAGGAAATGGTTCTAGCGAATCACTGAGGTATTTTTTTTGAAGATATCAACATATTAACTTTGCCAAGTCTTTATATTCTTGAAAACATACTGCATACTCGAAAGAATTTAGATTAAATTAAAAGGCGAACACCACAATTACAATGCTAGGAACAAAAATAAAACTAGTGGTGCCGAGTTTTAGATTACCAAGGCTAAATAAAAAGTCTTTCTTTATTATAAAATTCCTCACTATATTACTAGTTCTTGCAGAAGGAGAATTAAAGCTGAATGCAAAAAAGATTGTTATTAAAAAAGCGTACTATAAAATTGGTGATTATTTAGAAGACTAAAATGCTTGCGATAAATATTTTGCTGAACGCGGCAGTAGAATATTTTAATAGTAAAATTTTGTAATTGACATTCATAAGAGCGTCATTCTTTGACATATTACTTGCTCTGAGGTAGACACTAAAATTTAATAAATGATTCTGACTTTTAAACAAATAATGTAAATAGACAATAAACACTATCACAATAGATGTATATCTATTGTGGCGCAACACTGCTAAATTACCTTTTTTTAGGTAGGTGTAGGGAGCAATACAATAGCGCGCTTAATCCTCTTTGATGCTTTTATCATTATTATTAGTCCATGGTAAAGAGCAAAACTGACAGAATGAAACCAACTCCCGATTATAGTTTCTAGCAAAGTATACTTGTACTAATCAGTGGTATTTAAAAACTTTGTTGAGGCTAGTAAGATCTCCACTAAAGTTGTCTTCTTTCATTACCGGATACAGCTTTTTTAAAGTACTGTACTGTATCAGCCAGATGTCCACTGCTGAACACAGCCTCCCCTACTAAGCGGGTATTTCATAATCCCCACGCTTGGCAGGTGGCTTGGGGATCGCAGTGTAAGTTGGCCGTTCTTTAGAAGGCGCTGCTGCCCACCTACCAGTATTTTTCCTTTAATCACCTCTTACGAAACCCAGGGGATGATATGGGGAGGTGCAATTTTGACCCGGCACCCCACGGGGTGGTTGGTGGTTGGAGGGTTTTTTAAACTAATAGGTACTTTTTTTTCACTGCATAAAATGTACGGATTTTGTTCTAGGTATACAACACAATTGTTATCTCTTATAACGTTCTTTTTTCACATGTGCTCCAAGCGTCATTATTTGTATTATCTTCTTTTTTTATTTTTAGAAGGGGATTATTCACCTTCATTAAAAGAACTGACTGATACCATACGCATAAATAATGTATTCGTAGCTGATTACAAACAGCAGTTGAATTATTTAGTTTAAAAAAAACATAAGTACCCGAATTAATAGTGAATTTCTATAATTTTTTTGATAATTATCACTGGAAATAATGTACCTACATACTACATATATTACACTGAAATAAATCACCCTGTCATCTTTTCTAGATCGATAATGGGCTGCTTTCTCACAATCACAAAACTGAAAAATATTAAATATTTTTTGTCTTGTGGAACTGTGTACAGTTTTCCCCGGTTTCAGCCTTTTTCAAACAAATATCTCAATAAACAACATGCAAATTTACTCAACAAACTACACGATATGGCATCACATGATAACTGAGTTTGACATTTTTCAAATAGCTAAAGTTGATTGCCATTTAAAATTCGTAATGTTAGTTCTTCTTTTTATCCGACTTCCAAAAAAGGAGGAGGTTCTCAATTTGACTGTGTGAGTGTGTTTTGTTTTTGTATGTTTGTTACGCGATTAATCAGTCAAATATGAATCGATGGTGATGATTATTTAGAGCATATCTCCAAGTTGGTACAATTTAAATTTCATCAATATCTGCCTCAGTTACAGTCAATTAACTGTAAAATGTATTTGCGTAGCTAATGGCAATTAAACACTTGTTGATAGTGAACATTATTTCAGGTGAATGACAGTGATCTTGTAAGCGTTGTGCCTCACTAAAAAAAGAGAGTTTCAAGTGAAGACTTGGTGAGGTCATTGTTTTGGTAATCAGCTTGGTACCGACTACAACAAGTTATTTGATACCTGTTGAAAGGCGATTCTTTTTTCCTTTTAAATATATTTGAGCATGGCCACTGACTTGACTCACACACTGACGGCCATGCATATATACATTCTAATATAAGGTATGCAATTACCATATGGGGTAACGGGGCAAAAATACTGAAAGTTTTGAAATGTCAAAAAAGGTCCATCTGGATAGTAATAAATGGTCTAAAAAGAAAAAGTTCCGCTAAAAAATATTTTAAAATAAATAAAATCATGACTGTATTTTCACTCTATGTTTTCAATTGTCTACTAGAAATACATGAGAAAAAAGAAAAGTTACCAAAAAATAAGGACATGCACACATATAATCTCCGCAATAATAATAAACTGTTAAGACAAAAAGCTTGGCTAGTGAAAACTAAAAAACAGGGCATGTTTTTAAAAATCACTATGTACAATAAACTGCCTCATCAAATTATGCACTTAAATTATGAGAATTTTAAGCAAACAATAATAGTACATTGTTCACCGAGAGGAGAAAGTGACCGATTACCGTCGAGGGTGTCGTTTGAAGCCCGAGCCGTAGGCGAGGGCTTTAAAACACCCGAGATCGGGAATCGCACTTTCTCTCGAGTGATACATAGTGCTTTATACTACACCTACCTTTTATTTTACTTTTCTACGAAAACTGAATCCTCAAACAACACACAAATTGAAAATGGCGCCAATGGCGTCTGCAATTTTCACATGTTCTTTTTTCAAATTGTTTGACACCATCCAACACACAGCTAGTGGCCAGTGTCATTTTGCGAACTTGGAGATAAAAACTCACTGTAAAAACTTTTTGGCTTTTGATATTTAGGTTACCAGCGCATAGTCTTACCCAAAATTAAAAAAGAAAAACCACGTAAGAAATGGATTTCCATACACTTTTCTCTCCCGCTCAGATGCGATTTCTCCCCGCATATTTGTTCGATATGCAATGACGTACTTTCTACCGTAAATTTGATAAACTATCAAGGTACTTTCCGAGCAGGTGTAGTATAAAAATATTTTTTCTCAATAATCCGATCTATACAAAATTAACGAATATATGAATATGACGCTATCAGAATCTTCATTTTTGAATTATGAACAATAAATTCATTAATATAAATAATTATACAGTCATTTTTTTCTAATAGTCTTGAATTTATCGCGTACCTACATAATAATTTTAAAAAATATCATTGACATCATCCTAATCTTATTTTGTTTCAAATGGATTTATTTATTATGTATACATATTAATTTTAAATTGTTATTAAAAATTATAGGCATTACAAATATGTATTATATATCATATTGCAATTATTAATTTCCTGTAACAAGTTAGATTAAGTAGTTTGTTATCAAAAAAAAATTCTAGTATATAATCATGCTACCAACTTATTGTAAAATGACTTGCCTAGTGTAACGCTTACTGTTATAATGGCCAATAAAGATTTGTTCTGACTTTTTGAACAGACTATAACTCAAATTTCGTTTATGAATAGGGAATATAGTAAAAGTTGACAAAACTATTTTTGTGATCATAAATTTGAATCACATTATTTTATTTTTTTAAACTGCGGTATGCCTTTATTAAACAAAATACTATGAACTATATACAACACTACAGCTACTACAATTTTTAAATTACATCCATTATTTTGATGTAATAAAATCCAGTACAGCTTACATCTACGTGATATATAATGTGACATTGTATAAACTATTTGCTACATTTTCTACACTCGATTTAACAAAAACTACTTAAGTTTAAGTACAAAACGTTATTTAATATTTGACTTTGCCCTCTTTGAGCAAGTTTTCAATATATTAATCTCTATTACTTAAGAAACTTTATCTCATCAAACAATCTATCTATTTAATTACTTAAATCAAAAACTTTATCCGCAAGGACGAGATCGCATCTAACGCTTCCTGTGCGAAAGTCCCCAGTGTATTATCCTTATTAATCAACCCACGTCCGTACTAAACTAAAGATCTACCCGCTTGTAAATACCCATAAGTTATTTATTCGGGACGGGTTCCCCTTCAGTTCAGTTAATACCAAGTTTAAAATTCAAATTTTGCTTGGCTTGTAGAGTCCTCATTCGACAGTGGCCTACCTGTAGATACATACTGTACTAATAGAACACATTTATTTACGGAGCCGTGTTGGCCCCGGGCTGGTCGTAAAGACGACAGAGGAGGTGATATTTCGGTCCGGGGCCATCGATTCCGTGGCCCGCTTATCCGACGTCTCTGGAATGTAGGTACATGACATAAACATTCTTTGGAGATACATAGAAAAGGACTTTTTAATAATACGTATTATACGTAATAGTTTACTTCGTATATAGTCCGGTCCGCATACATTTTATCAGTTTGAAATATATTATGCCCGAACCACTGTTATCTTTCACAAAAAAGAATGGGATCACGGTTATCGAACTAGACATTTTGATAATAAAAATGTCAGGTACTATGCTCGTTAAATGCGGAGTCAAGGTTACAGGCATGTTAATATGTGAACATAATGAAAGATGATAGATAAAAATACATAAGCACACAGCAGATTACGCAAAGTTACCAAGAATTTGAACACAAGAGGCATGGTGACCAAATACATGAGGTGAAAGAACAGATGTTTTTGAAAATTATGTGCCCATACGGATGGAATATAACATGGTTTGACTTTTTTGACTTGGGCCATGTATAGGTAGAAGAGTAAATTGGAGACGGTGACACCGAGCGTTTGAAATTTTCTAGCAACGTGGGTTGTGTAATTAATTTATCATCTTTAGCATAGGTTAACCTACTTATGACAAAAATAAAATATTTTACTTTTTCCCAAACAAGTCACAACAAAAGTGGAATTTGATTTTTATACTTCGATGACTGCTGTGTTATACAATTATACTTACATAGTACTTAACGGTTTCATTATTGTATTCGGGCGTAGTACATGGATTCCATACATAGGTAATATTATTAGGGCTCGTATAAAAAAATAACGTTGGTTAGTTACTGAGCAATTGTAGTAAATTATATGCCAGGTAGATTATCGTCAGTATTGTCAGTAACAACTTCAGTAATACATTGCTCTTAGCTTCTGTAATTTGTACACATTCTATCTTCTAAAGAATGGATAAATCTAATCAGCATACTTAATTAATAACTTAGATTTAGCTCTATGTAAGATTTTCCGAGAACCATCCAGACTTTTGCACAAAGGCTAACACTCATTGGTATTTTTCCTTGACGGTTCCATTAGTTGTAGTTCAAATCTCAAATAACCTTGAGAAAGAAAATTTCACTAAAGTGACTTAAAATAAAAATAAATTGCTTACTCACCAGTTTCGTAGACATGCTATGCAGGGTGCTACGATGGCGAAAAGGCTTTATAACTCACATGGGAGCAGCAAGGGCAAACGAATTTATTATATTTTGATAACATACAGTTGGTTTTTCATTATAAAAGTAGTGTGAATGATGAAGGAATGTTGCGATTGTTTTATAAATCAATATCTTAAAACAGCAAAGGTGTCATTTTAAGATATATAGAAGCGCTCGAAGCGAAGTTTACTTAGCTGTTCTTGTCTTATCAAGAAAGTTAAGCAACGTCCGCCACGGTCACAAGTTGAATGGGTGACCACTAGTGATATTACTACTGAGCGGTTCCATGCTTCGGAGGGCACGTTAAACCGTAGGTCCCGGTTGTTATCTTACGAAGGCAGTCATTATAGCATGGTGGCATTTTGCAAATACCCACCTGTCTATTTTTTTTTATTATTGTATAGAAGGGCATACGAGCAGGCAGCTCACATGATGGTAAGTGATCACCGTCGCCCACAAACATCCGCAACACCAGAGGTCTCGAGGATGCGTTGCCGGACTTTGAGGAGGGAATATGCTCTCTTCTTGAAGGTTCCTAAGTCGTAACTGTTCGGAAATATTTCGCCAGGCAGCTGGTTCCACAGTGTGGCAGTGCGAGGTAGAAAATGCCGTGAAAAACGCAAGGTTGTGGACTTCCAGACGTCGACATGAAATAGATGAAACATCATGATTTGTCGGGAAGTCCGGTGGCGAAATTGAGCTGCAGGTAGTAAATTGAACAGTTCCTCAGAACACCACCATTCTTAAGTTACACATGATAGATTTGATTAAAAGATAAATCACAATCAATTAAGTCATCATAAACCATTATTAGATATAGGTTCATCAACAATCAAAGAAACACATACATACATGTATAACGGTAACATATTTTTATAAGTTCTTATGTTGTCCTTTATGTTGTGAGAGAAGACATTTCACCGACCTTACAAAAAGGACAAGAAGATGATAATATAAACAAAGATGGCATATTTCCGATCGAAACTCAGGTTTTATACCAACACCACAGTATAGTTTCATATATCTACTGTGTTGACACCATAATTACATAAGTATATATCGAAGTTTCAAAAACAAACAACATAATAAAGTAAATACATGAGATCTTCCCTAGCGTTTTTTGCTATATCAGCTGAAAAGTTATCTTATAGCAATGAAGAACCGAAAATACCTTACTCGTGTAAGTTATTTGAACGAGCAAGAGTAATGGCAAGTTATCTGAATCTTAGTTACATTCGAAGCAAGAGCTGTAAGATTTTCCATCGGGCTATAAATTAGCCGAAGTTTTACCAACGCTGTATAACAGTAGCCTATGAATACCTGTATGTAACCTCGTAAGTAGGAACAAGTTGCTATCCGAACTGGGCGTAGATCTGCTGCATCGTCTTATAGTTTTAATTGCCAAAGTTTCTTCGAACATGGCGACGAAGATAGTTTTGGTCCGCCTGAATTTTTTTGAAGCATAGCAAGAACGTCACAAGCAGTGCGAGGCTCTTTTGATAACTTGTGTTTTTAGTAGGGGAGAGGTGGCATGAAAGGGACATTTTATTCTGGAATCTCAAGTAAATAAATGATTAAAATTTAAAGCTGGCTTAAACAGAATTGGGAACCTCTACTATTTTCATTTTGAAATAAAATCTATTATTAAACCTTTGTCTATTTTTCATTGTATAATGTTGCGAACGTGTAAATATATTTTGTCCCTTTCATAAATAAACTGTAATGAAAAGACAAATAATTTTATGAAATGAGCAGTGCGCTGTATAAAAAAATCTTATTAATTATTTTTGTACATTTTTAAATTGCAATACTAAAATAAATACAATACGCTGTATAAAAATAACAGTTCAAGTATTTTTTTAAATATTTACTTTATAGCAAAAGTCAAGCGACTTTTGTCTATATACCAAGGATTTTATCATGTGGAGGAATTTTAGTGTAACCAAGATACCATTTGTCAAGATAATGTAAAATAAGTATTTCAAAGCTTGTAGGATCATGTATTATGTCATGTATCGCGCAGAATAATCATGTCTCTTTAAAAAGCACATCAATAAAGAAAGAAACAGAATGAAAGCTACAACAACTGCTGAGGCCGCTGTGGCTCCTGCGCTGCAACCAAAGAGAAAGCAATTTATATCTCTATGGCTGCAACCACCGCGCGTCTTGTCAGTGACTAGTTACAAACACATAGTTGTGCTTGTAGTAGTGAGGCTTCATTCTGTACAGTTTAAAAAGTGAGCTAGTTTGGTGGTACTTAGCGTGGCGAGCTTTCGCATAATGCCCTACCACCATGCTATAACGACTGCCATCCTAAGACAACAACCGGCCTTGGGACCGACATAAAACGTGCATTACGAAGCACCGAAGAATTAGTAGTAGGTAAAGCGGGCACTAGCGATCACCCATCCAAGTTGTGACCGCAGTTTTCTTAACCTAGTTTCTATTGGTTAAGAACGATTAGGTACGCAAACTTCTACTAGCGTTTCAAAAACCACAATATCAATTTATGGTAATTAAGTCAAAAGCAGGGAACTGGCTCTCAAGAACAACTGCCGGAACACACCATTAGGTGCTCGGTGAAAGATAATTTATACTTTAGGGTGGTAGCTAGTAACATACGCAAAACACCCTATCACTTTGCAAAATGACAAATGTTTTAGGCCACATGAAGGCAGCCAACATAGACCAAAGACTGCCATTCTTATAGAAAAGGTGACGTGCCCTCAGAAGCACGGCACGGAAGCAATCAGTAATAAATTCCATTAGCGGTCACCCATTAGAGTAAGTGACCGAGAGAACATTCCATAACCAAATTGATCGGTTGAGAACGACTAGACGCTTGCCTAGTCGTTGCTCACTGTGATGTCCACTAGTTAAAGTCTTGCGTTTAAAGTAAAACTACTTAATTATCAGTAAGTAGATACACAGTTCAAAAGGAACGACCACTCACTACCGATGACAGCTGGGAAATGAGAGAAGGCGCCACTGTTGATCTGTGCACTACATTTATTGAAACACCACACTCACCACTAAGAGTAATTCAAAATGTGCAACATGCCCTTGTTCACGCGTGATACCTACAGAATATCCTTTATCCACCTACTAAGGGTAATAAGCTAAGTAAGCCAAATTTCTGTTTAAATTACACTTTCGTATCCATTCGCGCACAAATTAAGTTCAAAATTTTTATTTTTTGACCAACCACGAAGTTTCAATCAAGTTACATAGACCGTGTGCCAAGTTTAATTGAAATAGGAGAAGTTTAGTTCTACTATAATATCAACTGAAACTGAGACAAGTAGGTACATATTACAGTCTTATTATTAAGCAGCTTTACTGGGCAAAAACAGAATTAAACAGGTTCGTGCTTTATATCTTACGTAAGCACCGACCCAAGTGTCCAATTTGTCTCAGGTACGAGTAAAGGTAGGGTACACGATATATTACATAAACCGCACAGAGCCAAGCCGTACTGTAACACAACGTTATCAAAAGCGTGGCGAGGCCGGCAAGTGAAGTGGCCGCAAAATGTGTTACTCAACCTCACAGCCTCACAGGTGTTCTTTTTGGAACTCCGCCAAAGCTGATGCTTTAATTGCCGACGGTAGCTACATCTGTTCAATGGTAGGTATTTATTGCTAGTACATTTTCAGCACCGCGAATGCGATGGTAAAGTAAGTACCTATCTATTGAGATTAATTGGACATTTTAAAAAGCAGAGCAGGTTCTCAAGTCAACGGGTATTAAGATAAGATAAGATTCATTTATTGGCCTTATAACTACGTTTGTTACACTAGGCACGTCAATATAGTACAATATTATAAATTCATTAAATAGATGTCAAAAATAATTAAATGTATAAGCTAAATATATCAAAATGTCGTTATTAATTTTATTACAATTCCAAGTTATATAAAAGTCAATATTTACATATAAATTCATTAATTTGAGAATGAAGATTCAGTCAAATTAGTTTGTAAGTATTCCTTTAGTGAGTAAAATGGTGTGGCTTCGAAGAACTTTTTAATTTTTTTCTTAAAATCATTTGCATGTAAGTTAGCTACAGAATGGGGTAATTTGTTAAACAAATATATCTTAATCCATATTCCTTGTTTCTTCACCTTGGTTAATCGTACTTTTGGTGTCATTAGTATTTCGTTCGGTCTACTTCGCTCTCTGAGGTTGTATGCGTGCTGCGGTTTTGTCATAAGATTTTCCTTCTCGTCATAGATTTCCAAAAGGCAATTATAAATGTACATGGAAACTACTGTGATAATTTTGTGTTTTTGAAAATATTTTCTTGCAGAGGTACGTTTTTTTAATCCAAATATTATTCTTATGGCCTTTTTTTGGGTTCTTAACACCTTTAAAATATCCGCACCATTGCCCCATACAGTAATTGCATATCGAATAATAGAGTGAATAAATGCGTAATACACTGACATCATAGCTCGTTCATCTAATATGATTTTAATTTCACTAGCGCATAGTTAGCACTTGCTAACTTCTTACATAGCTTATTTATGTGATTTGCATGATTAATAGTATAGTCAATAGTGTACCCTAAGAAGACATTTTCTTTTACTGCAGGATTCTTTACAATACCTTTGCGTGATTGATAATGCATAACGATGTTTTTTCCTTCGTTTAGTACAATCCCATTTGCATTGAACCATTGCTTAAGAATGTTTTGTGCTTCCATAATTTTTATTTGTATTTTCTCAAATTTCTTGTCCTTTATTCCAACATGAGTGTCGTCGGCAAACAGGCTAATATAAGCCCAATCAGGCATGGCATGAACGAGATCATTAATATATATAAGGAATAAAATAGGCCCTAATATTGACCCCTGTGGTACCCCTATGTCTACTGTATTACTTTAGAATTAACTCCATTGAATGAAACAATCTGACTACGATTTTCTAAATATGTACGCAACATATTTAATTCAGCTCCATAGAAACCATAGTGCTGCAGTTTTATTAATAATATATCATGCCTTAAACAGTCGAAAGCTTTGGATAAATCACAATAAATACTAGCGCATTTTTGTGACCTATCCAAAGCCTCCAGAATATAATATATAACTTTTCTAATTGCCATCTCTGTTGATCGACCTTCACTAAATCCATACTGTGATGTTGTAAAAAGATAATTATTTTCAAAATATTTTAATATTCTGGCTTTGATGACTGTTTCAATAATTTTAGAAATGATTGGCAGTATGCAAACTGGTCTATAGTTACCTAGTTCTGTACAATCTCCCTTTTTGAAAAGCGGGATTACCCTACCTTGCTTAAGGCAATCAGGAAATATTCCTTTGTCTAAACAAGCATTAAATGATAAATGTAGTAGTTCTGCTAAGCATTCGTTTTGTAAAATGAGTTTCTTTATTGTCTTGGAATTCATATCGTATATGTCAGGTGTAGATTTTTCTTTCATATTTTTTATTATTGTCAATAATTCTTTGATCCCGATCGGCTTAAATTTGATCTTTGAAGTCGGTTTTTTCATTGAATTTAAATATTTTAAAAAAATTTCAGTATCTGTAATAGTACTACACGTTATTTTGTGAGCTATGGTTGAAAAAAAGACATTAAATGCATTGGCTATTTCGATAGGATCAGATAGCTCCTTACCATTCGCAGCTTTGATTTCATTTACTGTTTTCTTAGATTTCTGTTTTTTGTTATACTTCACCTGTTCGTTAACTATTTTCCAGGTCTCTTTTATTTTGTTTTTGGAATTTCTTACTGTGGCCATATTGAAGCTTTTTAGATGCTACATAGACTTTTCTTAAAACTTTCTTATACTTCCTTATTTCTATCACTCTGTCTTTACTTGGATCTAATTCTTGCAATTTCTCCATTTCCGCTAACTTAGTCTTAGATATTTCTATACCTGTTGATGTCCATTTTTTTTTATTGATACATGCTACGACTTTCTTTCCAGGAAAGGCAATGTCGTAATAATATTTAATCGCTTCTAGTATAATATTCATTCTCAAATTAATGTCATTACAAGCCGTTATTTGGTATTTCAAGTGTACAAAATCTCTTCTAATAAGGAAAGGAAAAAAAATTATGTTATTAGCTGACATCCGTCTAGTAAACGACACTTGTTTCGTGGGCTTATTGCTTGTAACAATGTCATTAATAACTAATCTAATGGTCTTATGGTCGGCAATTTTATGATCTAATACATCTCCCCTACAGTTATCAAAATTTACAATAAAATTATCAATACAGGTGGCACTTGTACCTTCAATTCTAGTTGGCTGGTTTAGTACAAATTTACAGTCTACCTTATCTAAAATACTTAATATTCTTTTTATATATGTATTTTCAGGTTTTAAGACATTTAAATTAAAATCTCCTGCTACCACAATTCGTTTTCCTTCATAACTAAGCTTATTAAGCAATTTTTTTAGTAATTCAAAAAATAGGTATATGTCCTTGTTTGGCCTATATGCTGCTATTATAACAATTTTGTAAAATCTTAATTCTATTGCCGTAATTTCAAAATTCATTTCAAACGATATTTTGTTAATGTCATTTCTTATTTTATATTCTAAATTATGTCTTACATAAATAGCTGTGCCGCCATGTATGAATAATTTTCGATTAAAATATGCAGCTAATTCATAGTCCTGTATATGCAGCTAACCATAGTATGTACCCTATCATCTTGACCCCATGTCTCTGACAAACATGGAACGTCACATTTATAATCTTTGAGAAGAACTTCAATTTCTGAATACTTGTTGTGAATACTCTGAACGTTAGCATGTAATACTACGAGGTTCTGATTCTGTGTTCTTTTATGCAAAAATTTTCTGAATTATCTTTATTGCATAAGCCGTTATCGGGTAAGCATTTAATGAATTGAAGTGTTGAAGATCCTTGAAATTTTTTTGACGCGACTGAACATATAACTATTTGTGCTAGTATATTCTGTATGTTTTTAAAGCTACATAGAGTGCCATTAGTGTTTCTGATATTGGGATCTACATATTTTACCATTGTGGCCAGATGCGCTATGTCCCTATTTATATTATAGATATCTATATTATCATTTATGTTGTTGTATCGTATTCCACAAATAATAACATTGAAAGGTCTGTCTTGTGTATCTATTAGTCTTTTTATTAGTTGCACATATCCTCTTTTTCTTATGATGGTTTGTTCAAATTTATTTATAATTATTACAACTGTATCTTTTTGTGTCAATTCATTTGTTTTTTCTTCATAATTCTCTAAAATTTGTTCGTAGGTAGCTCCTGGTTTGCAAAAGTTTATGATTTTATTATTTGTCAGATGATTGGATATAGTAGCCGCTAAACTTCTCCCAGCCACGTCAGAAAAAATAACAGTCTTTCTCTTCTCAGTTGCATCATTCTCACTTTCCTTTTTTTTGTTTGATAAGCATTTAAAGTTTACTGTGTCACTCTTATTTACTAAATTATTGTCCTCTTCTATGACGCTCAACCTTGTTTGTAACTCTATGATCTTATGTTGAAGTCGTTCATTTTCAATCTGCGCTCTTTTGCATTGGTTATTAAGTTTTGTCACCTTTTTGGTCATCTTTTTACATAACTTTATCGTCAATATTCTTGCTTTCCTAAATTTTTTTGAAAATGGACGTTGCTTTTGTTTATAATTTCCTGAATTTTTCCTGTCTTCTTTAGTTACAGATTTACATTTTTCTTCCTCTAACAATTGTTTAAGTTGGTTTATTTGTGCATTGAGTTCCTCAATAGTTTCTATTCGTTTTTCCTGTACCGATCTCTGAAGTTCCATAGATGTAGACTCTCTTTTTTTGGCTAAAAATGGTGTTGAATTTGGATCCATCGCAAAGCGTAGTCTTTTCCTTTTCCTACAGTTGCTAGGTGTATGGATTTCACCATAGTCAATTTTCTTGTACATGCTTATAATATTGTTACATTTTTCCAATTCCCTCTTAACTTGAGCGTTTTCCATTGTTAATTTGTCTATTTCATTATTTGCTGACTGAAGACCTATTTCTAGCTCGTTTATTTTTAGTATTAAATTGGGCTGATAATCACTTAGATCTAAGTTTGTTAATGGATGGCTAAGTCTAGTAGATTCAAATAACGACGAATCAGTAAAATTTCCTAGGGAAACTATTTGAATGCAAAGCAAGCTTTATATGGCTGAGCCACGCTGTACCCGATATGGAGTTTCGAAACAGTGGAACACATTCTACGACTGGTTGTTTTACGTCGATTGAACAGCCGTTGTGAATATGAGTCACCTGACGGTATTGTTGCGCACTTGTCACTTCTTGTCACAAATTGGAATGAGGTGATTTATTTGGTTTATTCACTGTTGAAACTATAAATATATGTGCACCGTTCTTAAAATGATTATTTTTATGTGATAAATCGTTAATGTCCAGTATTTGTGATCACTACCATATGTTGTAAACAATGCATTGATTTATGGTTTGCTGCTTTATTATTTCGCTGATTTTATCACTTCCACTTAGTTTTACGCCAGGCAAACACTATCACTGCACATTTATATCTGGTTTTGCATATTTCACTGTTCAAATTCACAAAAACTAGTTATTTAATATTTATAAACAATTTTTCTTTACGGAGCTAACACACTCGGGCGACAGCTACCGTCCGTATCCGATAGATAACTATTAAATACCTAGGTCACGCTAACGTCCTTATTCTTTGACGACTTTTCTTAAAAACGAATATGGTGCTATAGTTTGGTGTTTTCTTACAAAATTACTAAGCTGAAATACTATATGAAGGAAAATTTTGAATCACGAGCGGTATTCGAACCCGCGACCATCCGTCCCTATGGCCAGGACGTGCTCCGCCAATTGAGCAATCAAGTCATAGCTCAAATTTATCCTTAAAAACTGTCTTAAGGAGACGGAGCGACATCTGGAGCCAAACTGAATTAAACTTTTGAAGCAATGATGTCCTAGCGGTAATAGCTATATGGACTCCGTGCCGCAGGCCCATGGTTCAATCCCCACCGCCGGCAGAGCTCTACCGAATGGTGGGAAGGTATTTTGCGAATGCCCGCCTGGTGAGCTACCACCCTCAAGTAGATAATCTGTCGCCAAGCACCAAACAGTGTGTTCCGAGAGTACCTAGTCCTTGACAGCCAGTAACATTACAGGCACATGAGACTTAACAACTAGGTATGCCTCAGGATAAAGGGCGCAGTGCAATTCGTGACTAGTGACGAAATGCATCTGTTATAGATGTTAGTCCACTTAACATTAGGCGGGCCTCGTCCAATAACATAAAATTAAACCGGCCAAGTGCGAGTGGGACTCGCGCGCGAAGGTTCTGTACCATTACTAGGTTAATCTGTGCCCGTTTGCAAAATTTATTTTAATATACCCAATTTTTTATGTTTATAAACAATTAGGTCCCTTTTTACCCTTTGGGTACAGAACCCTAAAAACTACAAAGAATATTTTTTCAATTAGCTTTAAACTTGTCTTAGACAAAGAAACTTGTTATACGTTGGTGGAACCCGATAATTTTAACGTAGTAATTCTTGCATTAATGTCTGCTAAGCGAATAAGCTTACAAAATTAGTTACAACAAAAGGGTAAATATTTTTCGTGTCTTCTGTTATTAATGTCATAAGTAACTGTTCTCCTCTCATATCTTAAACCAAGAAATGGAGAAGAGATGGATAGAGAGGTCGATTTGCATCTGCCTGCCTATAAATAATGCCGTTCATAAGAAAAGTTGTGACTAGACTGTGGGTACTTGAATATTCACTATGTTGAAGTTACTAACACAACTGCGGTGGGTAAGTAGGTAGGTACATAAATATATCGCCCTCCCCGTTCTTCCATCGGACGTCCAGACAAACGAAGAGGCGCCACCCGTACATGGTTGATATTCCCAGGACTCGTACGAAGCGCTTTGCTTCCACTTTTCTCGAACGTACATATTTGAAGCGCTCGTAGCGAAGTTTGCTTTGCCATTCTGAATCGATCAGCAAAGTTAAGCAACGTCCGCCTCGGTCAGGAGTTGGATGGGTGACCGCAGGTGACATTACTACTGAGCGCTTCCGTGCTTCGGAGGGTACGTTAAGCCGTCGGTCCCGGTTGTTGTCTTAGGATGGCAGTCGTTATAGCATGGTGGTAGGGCACTTTGCGAATGCCCGCCTGGCTAGCTACCACCCTCAAGTTGAAAATCACCGCCAAGCACCTAACGGTGTGTTCCGGCAGCCATGAGAGCCAGTAGTTCTAGGTTAGCCTGAACAACATCTTCGACCACATCATCACTTACCATCAGGTGAGACAGTGGTCAAAGGCTAAACCATCAGGCATAAAAAAAAAAAAAAAAAAAAAATATCACTTCTCTTTTATCTCGCGCGTACTGCGAAAGAGTGGAACTAATTACCATGGTCTGTTTTTCCCGATGAATACAATACAACATGGGTGTCTTCAAATCCAGAGTAAATAAGTTTCTTCTAGGTAAGCGTGCTCCATCTTAGACCACATCAATGCTTAACATCAGGCAAGGTATGGTCAAACGCGAACCAATTTTTAATTTAAAAAAAACAGTCGAGTACCAGTCCTGCGAGCACACTTTTCGAAAGTAGGTAGGTACCTACTCTATATTCTTATACAGCCTGGATTCAATAACATATAACGTGTGCTATAGCCTATATAAAACATTGCCATGTTTAATTGGTTTTTGTTACAGTTGACTTTGCCACCCTCACTTGTGAAAATAGCCTGAGAGTATGTAATCATTGCCGGAGTATACCTACCGTAGCTTGGTTTACTTAGTGAAGTTTAGTTCAAATTGTAACTGTAAGGTATACAAGGCCTAGGGGTGCTCGATGATTATCGATGTTAAGAGACAAATCGTCGAGTTCTTACATCGATGTTACAACATGCTAAATATAGTTAGGTAAATTGATTTTTAAACACCACCGAATGTGGTGAAACTATAGTAGCCAGAGAGTTGCAATAAATAGAGATGTTTTATCCGAACACCACTGCTCTAAAAGCTTACTAGAATTTACCTATATACATACCTACGCACTTGTATAAGCAGTTTGTAATTACAAGGAAAGAACGTTCAAATATTATGCGTCATATCTGTTGTTAGAAAGAGATAAATAAGCAATTCGTGTTACCACCGAACCACCACGAGACGTTCCGATCACCATTATGCTGCCATCTCTTTCACTCTCTCACACCAAACGATACACATATCTCGCTCATCCATTTCATTGAGTTTAGTTCCTAAGATAAAACAAAATTACCATATTTTCTATTTCAACAATAAAAGCAATAATTACGCGTGAAATGAAACAGTTTTCTTATCTCTCACAGTGCCTGTATAATTGGTGAAGAGTCTAAAGACACAAGGAAGGCATATTTTCCACAGATTATTCCTAAAAACACGATTAGCGGCGATGTATTCACCGGACGCTCGGAAGTGCAAGACTGGTAGTGAGTCAGGTAATTACCCTGAATTCGTCTAGTAAATATGAAGGGCATACAACACATCTAAAGGTAAAAAAATCTTAGATAGTAGCTGTCTGACTGATTCACCATCTCGTATTATTTACTAAAATTAGTGAAAACCACGTCAGTTTTTACAATAAAAAGTTACATTGATTTAAGAAAGTATTGAAAACCTATAGGTGTTTTAACATTTTCTAATATAACAACATACCTATAGCTACGTAATATCATGACATAGATATCACGTAGAAAAATGCTAAGAATGCATCCAACATATCGTTAAATTGCAATTATAGCATTTCACTATTTACTAAAAAAAAACTCTACAAATGATGTTTAGTTCATGTGCCACCCCTAACCTAGTGGTCAATGATATCAAGTGAATATTCTCGGATTCATTCATTTGTTACTTAAATACGCTCGCTTCATTCCAAATATAATCATTCAAAAACGTCAATAGATCCCAATAGACCCAAAGTACACTTACATATTTGCCACTGAGTCGCTTATGGGGCTCCGTGATATTGACAGGTTTGCAAATTATGATCTTAAGACAAAATGTGTAAAGTATTTTCTTTTAAACTTTCATTTAATAAGTTAATAGCAAAAACATCGATGTTTTATGTTCAATAAACATGACCATGGATGTTGAACTGTCGATGATAACATTGATGTATCAATATAATCGATGTTATTATAACACCGATCATCCCTAACAGGGCCCTTCGCCACGGTAATATTATATAGATAAAATATTACCGTGCCTTCGCTATGAGTATTAATGTTGTTCGTAAGACAGATCAGAGTGGAGAAGACGTCCACTGACACGAACTAAAGAAACATGTTAAGGCGTATGGAGTCGCCAATGGCCTTGAGCATCTGGGCCTAATCGAGCTTACTTTACTCGTGCATCGCTGCATACGTTCCGCGCTTGCTACACAAATATAATGGTCAAAGAATATGAAGATGCGCGATGCGCTCCGGTAACATGGCAGCTAGAAGCGTGTGTTAGTTAGAATAATGAAAGTCAAAGTCAAAACCATTTATTCAATTTAGGCGTCTACGACGCTCTAATGAAATTTTAACATTGAAATATTCTATCATTACTGCCTCGTTCAGTAAACAAAGTTGTAGCCACTTCGAGAAGAACGGGCAAGAAACTCGAGGCCATTCTTTTAAATGTCTTTTAACAATGTGATACTTACTTACTATATACACTTCATTTACATTTATCAACTATTGATTGACATATTCGTCGTTATATAATACCAAAAAAAGAGTATAATAAATTACTTAACTTCACGACATCTTGATTCGGCAGCACTTCGTCGTTAAAGACTATTTCTACACCACTGGAGGTCTGCTCGGTACGGCGGTCCGACAGACACTGAATCGGGCAGCACTTCGTCATTAAAGACTATTTCGATACCACTAGAGGTCCGCTCCGCACGGCGGTCCGACAGACACTGAAGCTACTCGCAGTGAGTGAACAAACAAGGTGACAAAGCGACTACCGTCACAAACACATTACTCTTTATAATTGACAATTGTGTGATCTCAAGCTCACGTATGGCAATAAGTATAATAAAATCTTCAATGTTTTTACACATATAAATAAAGCACATAATATATACTATATTATATAAGTACTCAACAAATGTCACATGACCAGTTAAACTACTTATAAAATATACTTACAGTATTAATAACATCAAATAACGATTCAAGTGTCAAAAAGAAAATCTATACATATGGCAATAAGTATAATAAAATCTTCAATGTTTTACACATCATAAATAAAGAACATATTATAAACTATATTTAATAAGTACTTTACACTGTCACGTGATCAATTTCGCTACTTATAAAATATACTTCCAGTAATATTATCATCAAATAATGATTCAAGTGATCATGATAATCCATATATTATGCTTAATCACAGTCTAACAACAAACACAATTAGGTACAGTATTAAATTCACACCACAGATAAAGTATACACATGGATATTTAAACCAATACTTATTTTCCTCTTAAAAACCACAGAGTATAATTAAAACGAAATGAGAATGTCACATTAAGCCAGTTGTTTAATCTTAAGGCTAATCAAGTGAAGATGAACAAATATTTCATTACATAGTAAGTCAATTTTCAAATAATCTATCACGTGCGGTAGGCATATAAAGATATGCCTACCGCACGATTCTAGTGAGTATCCAGATTCAGATTACTTTATTGTTAAACTGTGTTACATTGGGTTCTTATAATATAATTAATAGTATCAACAGCTTTGTTCATAGCGAACATACAATATTTTATGCAGGTAGTAAATGATAATTTTAATATAAATTTTAAATTAATGTCAGTGATACATTATTAAGATTTTCAACTTTATAATGTCAAGTTTACATAGAAAATATTAATAACTTAAATAATGTCAATAACCATACAACATAGCATCCGTCAAGTTTGAAATTTTATCATTTAAATATTCATTTAATGTATAGTAACTCTTCATTATCAGAAAATTAAACAATTTGTTCTTAAATATAATTACACTCTCCGATTCCAGTATTATTCTTGGTAAATGATTGTATATTTTGGGAGCCATACCACATACACCCTTAGTAAAACCTGCAGTTCTATGTGGGTGTATCTTTATATTATTTTTGTGTCTGTCTCTTTGACGATGGCATCCGCAATGGCAACTGCGACTGAGATCAGTATGAAAATTTATAGTTTAACGACCTAGGTTGATCTGGACGTCTTTATTCCTTTTATTTATTTTTCAATGTCATCTGCCGAGTGAAGAAAGTTACTCAGATTTGGCTGAAAATCGATATCTAGGTTGTTGTAGATGTTATTATTCCAAGTTAAGAATTTGTTTTACGTTGACGTCTGCCAAATGAAAAGTTAACTTCAATTTGGCTGAAAATCGATATCTGGTTGTTCTCAGTTTGCACGCAGACTCTTTAAAAAATCTGCAGATTTTAGTAATATTAACGAGTTTTCCAATTAAAATTACCTGTTATTCATATAACTTTTGCAAGAAGATTAACCCTTTTATTGATACATATTTTTATAATCAAGTCCTGAATCAGTGCAATATAAAACATAGTACAGTGTTTGAAGCCAAAAGCATCATTGTTAATTGGTTGTTCACCATGAAAATGAATGAACTATGATGAGATTGAAAAAGTTTTATCGATTACTTCTTAAATTTATTGTTAATTTTAAGAAGTAACCTTTTAATATAATGTTACGTATTCATAATTTATATATTAATAATATACGTATTTATTTATGATTTCTATATATGATCTACCTATATATTAACTTACATTTTACATACATTCACTTTATATATATATTGAATATTTTCATTTAAAGAATTTCGCTTTAGATATAGTAATATACATAAAGCATGACACATACAAACACGTAAATAACACAATTTTAGTTAAAATATAAATACCACCTGTGTGGATAATTTATAAAAAAAGTGTATGAAACTGATGTTATTTTATGGATAATTTGTAAGTTAAATTTATGTTTATAACTATTTTGCGTGAAATATTGTACTGAAGTCAACTGTGCACTAACCCTATTACTGTACAGCAATTAAGGTCTTAACGATACAGACTTCAACGTAGGTGTGTAGACCACCAGCAATACAAAATTCGGAAAAAGTGTTATTGGCTTAAATAAAGATTTTAATTTTAATATTATTATTATCATCATCATTTATTTTATAAAATAATTTTATTTTGTTTACAATATTCATATATAAAAAAAGAAACAAATATTATACAAAAGTTAAAACTAGGATGCCGCCGGCAGCGGGGCAGGGCCCAAGCAACCGGTGGTTAGGGTTGCAGAGAGAGGAACCTCCGGACAATACGTGTAGTGTCAAGTATTACTGCCTTCTGCATCTGACCCTTGATCCAACCTTCTAGCGAGAGCCTCTTGAGGTGTTGGTCGATGCTCTTCGCTATTAGGCCGTTCGCCGAAATGACTATCGGGACAATGATCGTCGAGTCAACATCCCACATGGCGGTTACCTCGTGAGCCAAGTCAAGGTACGAGTACTTGCTGACTTTGTCCCTCTCGGCCTTCACGAGGTTGTCGTCATGTGGGATGGTGATGTCAACGAGCACTGCCCGGCGCTGGGATCGGTCGACCACCACGATATCAGGCTTATTGCAAACAATAGTCCTGTCCGTGATGATAGAGCGGTCCCAGTAGAGCAATGCACGACCATTCTCGAGAACTGGCGCCGGTGCGTACTGGTAGTACGGCACCTCTTACTCAACAAGGCCGTATTGAAGAGCAAGTTGCTGGTGGATGATCCTGGCCACTTGGTTGTGCCTGTGCAAATACTCACCGTTAGCAAGATGTGACCAACCGGAAATGATATGCCTGAGTGACTCTCCGGGACGGCGGCATGTTCGACAAATGTCGACCGTACCATCCTTCAGAATATATTTCCGATAGTTGTTCGTCATCATTACTTCGTCTGCAATTGCACAAGCAAAACCCTCGGTTTCATCAAGAAGTCTCCGAAACGTAGCCAGTTCACCGAAGCGAGTAAGTCCACATCAGGCCCTGTTAGGGCCCGGAAGAACCTCCCGTGCAGCTCCCTGCTTTTCCATACTGTCAGTTATCGTTTGCCAGTTATCATTTGCCAAGGAGAGCGGTGTGAAGTCTTTGTCAACCGTCATGACATCGCAATGCATCCCGCACTCATGGTTACGGAAATAATCCCTGAGACTGCACACTTCACGGTTGTGAAGGGTCTTGGCATTTAAAAAGCCAAGACCTCCCCATTTTCGTGGAATTAACAGTCTCATAACTGACGAGCGCGGGTGTAGCATGCGATGCAAAGTGAGCAGTTGACGGATTATTATTATTATTATTATTTTGGACGTTTTAATTCCAAATTTGGAATTTATTTTTCGTTGACGTCTGCCTAGTGAAAAAAGTTACTAAGGTTTGGCTAAAAATCTATATCTAGGTTTTTCTGGGCGTCCTTATTCCAAATTCGGAATTTACTTTTCGATGCGTCTGCCAAGTGAAAAACGTTACTTTGATTTGGCTGAAAATCGACATTAAAAAAATATGCAAATTCAGAATAATGACGCCCAGCACAAACTTGATATCGGAGTAACATACTTCACTTTACAGACGACATTAAAAAAAAATCTAAGTTCGGAATAATGACGCACAGCACAACCTAGGTATCGATTTTCAGCCATATCGGACGAAGTTTTTTCACTTGGCAGACGTCCGAATTATAAATTTCAAATTTGGAATAAGGACGTCCAGAAAAACCTAGATATCGATTTTCAGCCAAATCGGACTGGTTTTGATTTTTAGAATCTTGAATCCGCCATTTTGGATTTATGACAAATGTTATTTGACTGCTCTCCCGATTCCCTGTGATAATTGTTCAAATCTCCCTTACTGTAACAGCCAGATCATCCACTGCTGAACACAGCCTCCCCTTTTAAGGGGGTATTTGCCATAATCCCCACGCTTGGCAGGCGTGTTGGGGATTGCAGTGTAAGTTGGCAGTTTAGAAAGCGCTGCTGCCCACCTTCCAGTAGTTTTCCCATAGTCGCCTCTTACGACACCCACGGGATGATATGGAGAGGTGCAATTCTAACCCGGCACCCCACGGGGCTGCCCATCTTCCAGAAGTTTTCCCTTAAACGCCTCTTACGACACCCACGGGATTACATGGGGAGGTGCAATTCTAACCCGGCAGCCCACGGGGCAAATCTCCCTTACCTATCTCTTACTATTTTCGAAATACGTTATCCATCTTCACTTGGCAGACGTTATCTTTATGCAGTATTAATTAACCAATATCAAAACACCTAATACAATTATCAAGAAAAGCTTAGAACTCCAAAAGATGTATGAAGCCCCATACAAACTCTTAATGTAGTAGAGAACCATTTTCTACCCTACAAACTACTAAAGCCGGAAACTATTTACCATAGTATAAAAAAAAATATCTTTAGTTTACCAGTTATAACATGAGAGCGTTATAGACATTACTAAATAATTTTGTAGGACATATATTATGCACCTAAACCTTTCATTGATCTTATTGATAAGGCCGCCCATTGTAAAATACCTACAACATTGTCAATTTCAAGTTTTGATTCTTTTCATATGTGATACAATTCAAATAAAATTTGTCTACAAAGTACCAATAATAAAGCGTCAACGCGCATCCTTCGCGTCGCAATCAAGTTGGCCCTCTGC
Source organism: Plagodis dolabraria (assembly GCA_963854805.1). NCBI lineage: Eukaryota > Metazoa > Arthropoda > Insecta > Lepidoptera > Geometridae > Plagodis > Plagodis dolabraria. Next base: position 15,518,165 of record OY978447.1, on the reverse strand, counting down.
AGCGAGCGAATCATTGCACGCACACAGCTGCGAATCTCGCGTGTCAATGCACTAATACAAAAACAAGATCGTGGTCAGTCGAGAGCGCGAGCGGAGCTACGAGCGACACAACCTCCCCGTGCCAACGCTTGCGCAACACTGCCGCCCGCGTCCACGCAGAGCACCTCGGAACCGCTAGCGTTCTGAATCAGCATAATTCGACATTTTCTTAGGAAAATATCAATGGATTTACAAATGCTATGTTGTAATTGTAGTACATCTATCTAGAAATTTTATGGTACAATTTATTTTTCAAAAATCGCAGCCGTTAAGTAGGAGTTCGCAATATAAGTCAAGAAATAGTATGTAGTATGAATTTTTTTAAGGCAAAAGTAATAGTAATACCGTAAAATCATATGTTGCAAATATTGAACTTGAATTCATCTACACAATATATTTTTTTCAAATCTTCAACTTCAGCGGTTACGGAGGAGTTCGCTTTAGAAAGTACGAATTTGACGTACCCAAGGGCCTTAATTTTGTAACCGCATTTGAACATTGTTTATTACCGGTTAATTTCTTTACTTCGTCAGAAAAGTAAAACGATTCCCCAGTCTTTAAAATTGATCTTCTGGGTAATATAAATCTTCAGCCGTTATGTAGTCAGAGCGCGGTATTTTTTTATAAAGCAGTATCTATAAAAAAATACTCGTATTAAGTAAAATTACTCGTATTTTATGGTATTAACTTTCAGTTTCCAGGTAATCAAAAAAGTTATCTCTGGATGCGTTTTTGACGAATTCATGTAACTTAAAACAGCACAATATATCTTACTCGTCATATTTTATCTGTAAATATGTACTTGAACTGATTTTTGGTGAAAAATCGCGTGGTTATTGTTAAAAAACAACAAACCATTCGCTCGTCACTGCGGCGTAGTCACGACACTCGAGACTGTCTGCGGTACGAGCGCAGGCCGAGATCGACGCGCGTTTCTATGAAGTTGAAATACTGTATAGATAACATTACCGTGTCTCTAGGCTCTAGAGATTGTTGATAAAGTAGCAAAAAGTTGAGCTTTGTGAGGGCTCGTTTTATTACAACTGGATTCTAGTGCTGTCATTTAGTAATAAGTAGATTAACTAACTACTATCTATTTGAGTATTGAGCTTAGTTCTGTTGCAGCGATGTTTACTCTTTGGTTTTCTAACAGATGGCGTTAGTAGTATAATAACATTCTATCCAATGAATACAAAATTGTAAACGTTCATTTTTTATAATGGATTTAATTATTTTTTAGAGTTAACACTTTTAGATATGAAGTTAAATTACTATGTTAAAGCACAAATTTATAAGCGTGATAGATTTTCAGTGAAGAGGATCACAAAATGTTCAAGTTGTGGGATAGTTACAGAGCTCGCTTCGCTCGCCCTAATTACTGCATAGATAGATAGATAGATAGATAACACTTTATTGCACTTTTAAAATTATTAAAACTAGTTACAAGATATATTAAAATAACTTAAAAATAATATAAATAAAAATGTGCTAGTTAATCATGATAATTTGAAGAAAGGTAAAATTTCTTAACTTCATTTTGCTTGTCATAAAAGGAACTTATGTGTGTAGGTAACTTCAATAGAAAATTTTCTGATGACCGAAGATTTAAGTCATTGCAACATCAAAAAAATTCAAATCGTTCTTTAAGATAACTCTTAATAATATTCTTTTAAATGCATACTGATATTTAAAAGAATATGTATGACAGATTTATGCAATATATTAGTATTTATTTGTTCGTTCGTTGCAAATTTACCATTCAAACCATTTATTGCTAAAATAATTACAAGTAAAGTAAAAGTAAAAAAGCCTTTTATTCAACTACACATTTACAATCTATTTTACAAATCTCCTATTAATTAACATTGATTAATTATTTTCTTGATATTCATGATTCAAATTATTAATATATATGATAATATTTTATGTCAAGTTTCATATTTCTTATTTATTGTAATTAATTTAATGGGTAACATATCTAACCAATTATATTAAATAGTGTGTATATTATAATTATAGCATGCTAAGTTTATTATATTTTATGTGTAGATGTCGCCTCATTGGCGTAGGCCTCCCCCAGTTGTGACCATAATTTTCTGTCTCTTGCTATCCTCATCCACTCCACTCCGTGTCGTTGTGTGAAAACATCTTCCCATCGTCTGTTTGGTCTTCCTCTTTTCCTTTTATCTTCCCTCGGTATCCACTCCATGACTTTTTTCGCCCATCTCTGGTTATCCATTCTACTTATATGTCCCGCCCAATTCCATTTTAAAGTTCTTATGGTACTAATTATGTCCTTGACTTTGGTTTTCATTCTGATTGTATTATTATTTATTTGGTCAGATAGTTTTATACCTAGCATACTTCGTTCCATCTTTCTCTGACATATTGCTAATATGTTTTCATCTTCTTTCCTTAGGGCCCAAGTTTGACATCAATAAATAAGGCATGGTAAAATGGCAACATTATATAATTTGCTCTTGATCGTGGCGTGTATCTCTTTGTTTTTCATTATTTCTTTCAGTCCCCAGTACTTTTTCCACGCTATTGCTATTCTTCTATCAATCTCCTTTTCAGTGTGATCCTCAAAAGCTATGGATTGACCGAGGTACGTATATTCCTTTACGTATTCTATACTTTCTTCTTCTACTGTTATGGTCTTCTTTTCTCCATTGGTCATAATTTTTGTCTTTGAGGCATTTAGTGAAAGTCCTGCTTTTTTGCTCTCTATTGTCAGGTCTATGAACATGTTCTCTAACTTTTGTGGAGATTCAGCAAATATCACGATGTCATCAGCAAATCTTAAATGACTAAGATATTCGCCATTTATTTTAATGCCTTCATCCTGCCAACTGCCAATCCAGATTTCTGAAGATCATCTCCAAGACAGAACAGAATATTTTTGGTGAAAGTGGATCTCCTTGACGTACTCCCTTCGTAATGAATATAAAATTACAAGTACTTACATTATATGTTTTACATTAATGAGGTTCCGAGTACAATTTACTCTTACGAGTGTTCAGCTTAATTATTTATAGAGTTAAGTATCAAAATCCACATGTATTAATACAATTATATGCTATAATTATTTTAAAAATATTCTTGTTACTTTCATCTTGTATGTTAACGTTATATAAAACCTTTAAATAATTGTCACATAATAATAAGTCAATTAAATAAACTAAAACGAAGTACATTAAAATTAAAATGTTATATTATGAGATGTCACAGTATCTAAGCTTAATAACATAGTCATAAAAAAACTCTTTTGACTCCTTTACCGCATGTTGTGGCACATTTGGAACATTTCATCTTTTTTCTGAAATAGTCAACTTGCAACATTTGATTGCCGTGATTTTAAGCTTTAAGTATGTTTTCAAACGAAAACCAGAAACGTTGAACGTCTTTGTTGTCTGTGATTCATTTTTTCATTGGCTAAAGTCTACCAGCAGCCATTTTGTACGCATTGTCTAGATGTGCTTATTGTTTAAATTTGCATGGGTTTTTGGTGCAAATGAATATATAAGTAATTGATAACAAGATTAAATTTTTATCCCAGATAATTTTGCCATAAGTAAAATTAGCAGCGTATTAATAAAACATCGTATCAGTTCTGAAAATCGTTCCTCATTTGGAACTCTATGCATCAGTAGTAATTCGAATCAGACAAATATGGAACATTATGTAGTAAGGGTTATAATAACCGTTTGTCAAATTTGGACCAATTTGTACATAAGATACACTTCACATGTATACCTATATGTTATTGTCATTTTCGATGATTTATATAGTATATGGACCATGAGCACCTACCATTAACTTCGTTGGTGCTTTATTAAAAGCAAAAAAATATATATTGAATATCCTGAGTATTCTGAGGGTTATTTGTTAGATGTAGATAAATATCAATTGCCAAAGAAAATTATTGAAGATACTGAGACTGATTTTGAAGTAGATACTGATGCTGAAGTAGAGTATGAACCTGACGTGATAGATAATGCAGTCATATATCTGGAAGAAACTGGGAAGGCAATAGAATAAATAAATCGATAGATATTGGGACAGACATAAATGCATTGTGTCTTACTACATATTGTTCCAAATATGGAACAACATACAGTATTACCGTAAAACCATAATGTTCCAAATATGGAACTGGCTAGTTTTCCTAAATTTTCATGCATTATTTTTTTTTCGGTATGAGACGGATGGATGAGATATATCATAAATCAATTCCTAAGAAGTTTAAAAATCCATGCAGTGGGTTAAATCGTAAACATTTTCCCTAAAAGCCGTGAAGCGCCAACAGAATGAGGAATGTTCATTTGACATTTCTAAATCTAATTTTACTAAATTTTAGTTAGTTTGGTGTGAAGAGAATTGCGACCAATAACTGTTTTTGTTTTTTCAATTTTGGTTAAGTTTTGATTTGATAATATGTTTTTGGATTTAATTAATATTTTCAATTTCACTAAGTACCTACATTTTGTACATAGACAGTTTGATTAATTTGTGTCTATAGGTATTATTTAATCCTACCTTGATTTTCAAAAGAAGCAAAATAAAGTAACTAAGTTGCATAAGGTAAGTAGGTTCTTCTGTGGTTCTTTGAACCCTACAAATTTCATACAGACATCATACAGTTTAACCAGTTTCCACTATTACAGATAAAAGGTTGAATTCATCTGGCAATACTGGCCCAAATATTTGTTGATAGAATTGAAGAAAACGCTAACATTGACAGAAAGTACTTGAGTCTTGAAGAGAAGTCAAGAATCTGACCCATGGTATGAAAACAACAAGATATGGCATAAGGACTTAGGACAAGTATCCAAAGCCATTTAAAAAAAAAAAAAAAATTGTTGACGATCATAGTAGGTACACGTGCGACACATGCGTGAGGTTCAGTGAGTTATTTTTTATTGTTTATGTGAGCCTTTAGTTACTAAAGTTCCATAGCAAAAATGGTCTCTGTTAAAAAACCCAAGCCTTCTATATTAGTACAACACACTTCGAAATCATCTGTGAAAATTCACAAAAAGAAAACCAAGTCAGATTTTACTACAACCAAAAATGATATAAAAGCTAAAGTAAAAGAAGCCGTTCAAGAAATTCAAGCAGTAGAACGTAAAAAGAGGAAAAGATCCAAAAATGTAATGCCTTCAACATATATTGGAGAAAATATTGACTCGTGCCTTGTTGCTTTACAACAGGTGGCTGTACATTATAAAAAGAAAAGTACAATATTTGAAGATGAATCTCCGATATTTGCTGAGATACACTGTATTAAAATACCAAACACAAGAAAAAACATTCGATTGTAAGTATGTATGCGTTAAAGTATATGTATCGCTTAATTAAACAAATGCTTATTGACAAATTCTTATGCATTAGTTATTAAAGAACTTTAAACGGTTTATTTCGCGTATATTTGTCATTATTTTTGTCCCGACGTTTCAAACACTTGCAGTGATCGTGAGTCACCCCGTGACCACAAATAATAATGATAAATGTAGGACCTATCTTGGCCAGCTGCTGAAACACACTGTTAAGTGATTGGCAACAGATTTTCTACTTGAGGGTATTATCTAGCCAGATGGGTATTCACAAAATGCCCCAGCACCACCATCAGAAACTAGAATAAGATAAAAATAAATTTCATATCAATTTCAGTTTGTATTTACAATCCACCAAAATAGTAAAAACTCAGCATATAAGATCATATCAAATTAAAAATGTCTGGTTGTGAAAGAGTTCACCTTTATGGGCATCATAATGTAAATTCACATTTGATTTCTTGATGTGAATTCCCTTAGCGTTTGACAACATATAGTTAGTGTCTACTTGTAGTAACCATTACAATTTAATTTACAGTGTACTACCCCATAGTACTATTGCCTCCACTGGTGAAGTTTGTTTGATTACTCCAGACATTAAAAAGGGGAGGAAAATTGATCATGAGCCAACTGTAGACCTTTGGGACGAGCGCTTGAAGAAAGCTGGTGTTACTGATGTAAGTATCATATAGTTGGACTATTGTTGCTACCACTTGTGACTGTAGTTTATGGTAGGTCTCTTGAGCAAGTCTTTCTTGGTGGGTACCACCACAGTGTGAGCTATTCTGCCTTAAGGTATTGTACAAGCAATACTGTACTTAATCATAAAAGGGTAGTGCTGCAATTTAAATTACGGGGTGAATGAGACTAATCACTTGGAGTGACCAGTGCACTGTAGTGTCACACAAAATGAGAAAGATGACACTGATGACAAATTGAGAACCTCCTCCGTTTTTAACCGACTTCAAAAAAATGAGGAGGTTTTTAACTCGTCTGTTTTTTTTGTTCTTATATTTGTAACCCCATAACTTTTGACTGGGGGAACCGATTTTAATAAATTTATTTGAAAGCTGATGCTTGTCGTTTGGTCCCATTTAAATTTCATCAAATTTGGTCAAGCAGTTTTTGAGTTACACTCCAATAACTAAAAATATAGCCATTGACAGTAAATTGTCATTGAACAAAAAGTATTTTTTTAAGTGTATTTGTTTAGTGTTGTGAGTGATTTAATCAAGATAAGCCGGAGGGAATCAGCATGTTCTTACATCTTGCATAAAAAGTTACCGTAAACTACACTGCAGGTTTTAGGGCCCGGTTTTTCAAATTTCAGATATCAGACATAAAATGTTAACAAACCAAATTTAAAACAAATAAACCTCTCTTTTAAACAACCAACAGTTATTTTTATATTGATTGAAAATCCCAGCCTTAGGGAAATACTTTAGTTTGTACATCCAAACCAAAAAGAAGTGCATCTGAAATACCACTATCTGTTGTCTCAAATTATTGAATTTGGTTTGCAGGTAAAAACAGTGTTGCCTTTGAGGCAGCTGAAAGTGGAATATGACCAATATGAATTGAAACGAAGACTTCTGACACAACATGATTTTATAATGGTTGATACTAGAGTCCTTAACCATGTCTCACATATATTAGGGAAAATGTTCTTTAAAAAACACAACATGCTCATTCCAGTCAGAATCAATGAAGAAAAAGACATAAAAAAAGATATTGACATTGGACTGCGTACAGCCATGATGAGATTGAATGAAGGAGAAACCTTAACTATTCTTATTGGCCATACTGGAATGTCTCAAGATAAGATTAAAGAAAATGTAATGTCACTGGTTGAGCAAATTCAGTTTAGATTACCTGGAGGACAAGCAAATATTCGGTCCATTTTTCTGAAACTACCATTATCTCTATCCCTGCCATTGTATATTACATTACGTAAGTAAATATTTTATTAACTATCTATAGCTGTATTAGTAGGATCTTACCAAATTTGGTTAGGTTTGAGAGAAGGTTCGAGCAGTGAAGGGGCTCATTGATGCATCGTAAAGGGGCCCTTAATCTTACTCTTACTTGGGCTGCAAGTCCCAGGCCCCTCTAGCCTCTTCCTCTGCAATGCTATGGACCCGGCACCCGCACAGTGAATCCATAGAATGCTAAGTAATTTGTCTCAAGGGATTCCATATATTTTTCATTCCTAATGTTAAATCATCAGGAGACAGAGCGACATCTGTAGAAAAATTTAATTGAACTACAAATAAGACTAATTCTCAATTTCAAAGGAAAAATTTAACTACGAGCGCGATTCTTGTTCTTCTTCCTTCCGTCTCTATAGCCAGATTTTTGTACTCCTATCTACTTAAATCCAACTCGGAATTACTAAATTGTTTTTCTTCTTTTATTCAGCTGAAAAGGCTATGAGGAGTTACTAAAATCATCTCATGAAATAGCTGAAATTAACAGCTGCGTCTTCCACGCAATGTAGGCATCCAACAATAGGTAAAAGGCATAGGCATTTAGCTGGTTTGTTAAACCAGTATTGTCACCGCTCACTATTGGTGGCCTATTTGGGGTTCTTCCCGTTCTGCTCGTAATCCTTATTATAAGCAAAGTTTATATCACAGCGTTTGCTCCTTGCAAAAATGCGCGCATATTTGTAAATACGGTAGATACGTTCATATTTATTATATATTTTTTTTAATGCAGGGGTCGAAAATGGTCAGTAAAGTCAGTAAAAGTCAGGTTTTTTAACCTTGGTCAGTAAAAGTCAGTTTTTCCTGAATATGGTCAGTAAAGTCAGTATTTTGGCAGAATTCGAAGAGGGTTTTAGAACAATGGCGGCAATAGTTGAATATTTTACACAACGTTTACCGAAGTCTAAAACGCCGCCGACATCTATGGCCTACAAGAATATCCTTAGCTTCCCGAAGAGCACTACAGAGAAATTAAAAGAAGTAGTCCACGGCACATAGTGTAAGGACATTCATGAAGTTCACTGGATTTTTCCAACATGATGAACCTTTTGTGGGAAGAGTTGACTAGGCTGATTAAAGTTCTGCTTCATCGCATATGTGTGACAAAAGCGCTAATTACCACAGAGGCAGCATTTTCATCAGTGTTTTTTGCCTTTTTGTGGAAAAAATTGTTTTAGAAAATCCCGTACCAGATGAGCTCGAATGCATTGACAAAGCTGATCGCATAACCTTTTTGTGTAAATATATTTTTGCTATGGGGATGGTGGAGGCCACACAGAAAATATAATATCCTTTTACTAAATTTACAACCCGTAAGAGTTGTTTAAGCTTCTTAAAGTTGACTTTTGCATGTGAAGTCTCAAGTCATCTTTTGCGAGTATTAATCTGTCAAAACCCCCCTTATTAAACGTTTCAGAGGTTAAAGTTAAGACAGTAAAAGGTCAGTAATAGGTCAGTATTTTTTAGTCTTACAGTCAGTAAAATCAGTATATTTGACTGTACAATCAGTTTCGACCCCTGTTAATGTTATCGTGACGGAACAAGCTCGAGGCCCACCTGATGTTAAGCGGACTAACCTCTGCCTATAACAAATGCATTTCGTCACAAGTCACGAATTGCACTGCGCCCGTCACCTCAAGACATAGTTGTTAAGTCTCACGTGCCTGTAATTTCACTGGCTCTAAAGGACTGTTGCCGGAACACACCGTTAGGTGCTTGGTGACAGATTTTCTACTTGAGGGTGGTCGCTAGCCAGGCGGGCGTTCGCAAAATGCCCTTCCACCATGCTCCGAAGTTCAAGCCCGCGTCGGGATTCGAACCATGGACCTGCTGCAACACAACAGTCCATAGCCAATGCCACTGAGCCATTATTGCTTAAAATGTATATGCATTCGTATATGCGTTCAGTTCCACTCACAAGTCCAGTACATTGGCGGCAATTATAACCGTCATATCTAAATTGATAAAGGAAATAAATTTACCCACTGCTTACATTGATTTGGTGAAGTCTGAAAAGATGGCGTGGAGACCATTACCTGCAAGTTGATGGAGTAGCGATGGGATCACCAGTAGCGCAAAACATTTTTATGGAATGGTTCGAGAATATTAATTACATTATCAACAGCTGTCGCTAAGCCACGATTCTGGTGGCGGTATGTTGACGACGTATTTGCTGTAATTTGTATAATTAGACTATACAAAAAAGTACCTGGTTCGGAAAAACACATCAAAATTCAAAGTAATTCTGAATTTTTTGACCATAATCTTACCTAAGTGATAATATGGTAGAATAAGCCCAAACTAGAATGGGAACTGGCTTTCTAGGACAGCTGCCGGAACACACGGTTAAGTGCTTGGCGGCAAATTATTTTAACTGAGCATGCTCCATGCCCTAATGACGCAAACTGCTCCACATTGTATTTCAGAGTTCATCACATTACTGGACACTGCATGGTGTCCTCGCCCTAATAGGACGAACAGTAATGTCCTCGCCCTTGAATTTTTGCTCATATAAACATTATTAAATGCAATGTACTTGTGTTCCAGGACCATCACATACAGTGACTCTACCAAAACAGTTGCAGAACAAACCCAAGCACTTCAATGTACTGGAAGATGAGTTATCTACCTTCCTTGGCAGCAAAGTTAGGGTTGCCCCTGGCGGCACTGTCCATTTGCTCAAGACTGAAAAAATGGATACAAGGTAATACATGGTTTTAGCATAATGTAACAATAAAAAAAATCTAGAGGTATTGCTGTCATGCAAACATTAGCAAACAATTTAAAATAATGAGAACATAAGCTAAGGGACAACATGTTTTTGATATTTTTATTTTTGCAATAACGCATGCTCTGCGGATTATATTACAAAATTAGGAGAGGAAAAATTATAGTCTCCCCTATATACGATGGTTAAAGGACGAGAGGAAAAAGTTGAGTTATGACTCTTCCTCTGATTTCCCTCGAAATTTTAATCTTGCACCACTTATGACATTTGTGTTGCATTTGCATTGTGTTCTTATAAACCAATTCACGCCATAAATAAATTTACGTGCGTGCCTAGTTCACGCTTTATTTTCGGCATCTTTACCTTTACGATACGAACAAAATGATTGGGTACTGAACGTATCGAAACAATTTGTGCGCGACTGTGCCTTGGGTAGGCCCGACGTATGGACGGTGTGCGGGGGAAGAAAGGCGACTGATTAACCAATAAACGCCGTCGCCCGTCGTCGGACTTAATAAAACATGACGACACCTACGCTTGATTAGGAAAATTCTGTGTTTTTGCCTGCCATATCACTGCTATAACGACTGCCATCCTAAGACAACAACCGGGACCGACGGCATAACGTTCCCTCCGAAGCACAGAAGCGCTCAGTAGTCATGACAGCTAGCACTGACCCATCCAAATCATGACTGCGGCGGACGTTGCGTAGCTGTGTAGTCATTGTCATGTCATCATTATTAGGACTCAGTTTTGCCCTTTCGATATGGCGCAATGGCACCGAGTTTCTTGCCCGTTCTTCTCGCAGTGGCTCTATACATTTTTTTTTGCTGAACGTAGCCGTACAATGAAGAATATTTCAACATATAAATAATTATAATTGGCCTTTATAAGTGCGTCATAGACACCTTTCTAAATGGAGTAGATGGTTTTCATTTAGATTTTGAGCCCTAAAACTTATTTATTTTTTATATATCTTTTTTAAACCTCACTTCTCATGATTATAACATAGAACAGAACGGGAACAACCCCAGTTAGGGCACGTATAATGAGCGGCGAAAATACGCGCATGACAAACCAGCCATATTTGCCCTTTACCTTATATTGGGTGCCCACAGTGCGTGAAAGATGCTGCTTTAAGTTTAAACTTTAGCTATCTCATTGATTAATATAAATAATTCCTCATTGTCTTCTTCGGTAGAATTGAAGAAGTTATTAATTATAACATTTTAAAATTTCACATAATATTGGCTCAGCGGCCATCCAGCATGAATGCCATCCACTGAATCATACTCGATGATTCAGTGGTTACTGCACCCGTCGGCACGTAAAATCGGGTGACGTACGCGTAGATTCGATTCCTACTAGATGTTAGAAATTTTGTAGTCTAAAAATGTGAATTTTCGCTCAGCACGCTATATAGCGCTTGGATAGCATAGATATAAAGGAAAGAATGCACCGAGTTACATTAAAGACTGCAAAAACCGGCCATGTGCGGTTCGGATTTCGCGCTATTTAGGGTTCAGCGTCACAATAAGAAATACCTACATTAAAATCTGCGTTATTATTTAAGTAAGAGTATTAGATAAGTAGAATAAGAGGAAGGAAATGATCATAAGTAACCAATTGAATAGGTAACATACCTGCTAAATCAGTACTTAAAAAATCCAGACATATTCTAAAAAATCCTCCCCAGGAGCCCACTTAACGGTATTTTCCCTTTACTCGCTTCTTACGATACCCGCAGGTAGCAATGGGGGGTGACATTCTAGCCGGGCTCCCCACAGCAAAAAATATTTTATGTAACTTATTTATAAATTATATATATTAGGTATCTAATTTGTACCCATTATTTGGGAAAGACACTGCCTTCTGCAATACAGTATTAATACTAAAGCAGTGAAACCTTATAAAGGCAGGGCTTCAACTGTAGAAATAGAGCATCTATATGCTGAACACGAAATAAATATTTCAAAATTACAAGAGGAAAAAACGTAGTCATAAAATTATATTCACATAATGTAATCCACGGAGAATGCATTGCAATACCTAACAGAACTACCTACAGTAATAAAATTACGAGTATTAAACTGAAATAAATAGTTTGTATTTGTAAATTATAGAATAAGAAAAACCATAGTACTATCCTTTATTTAACCAATAGGTATATAATTTTGTAGCAATGTTTACATGAAGTATGTTTTTAAGCATTGTTTTTTTATTAAAATTATTATATTTACTATTTAATCTGTTATTGTTTGTGCACAAATAATTAACATTTAAGTACATTTTGAAGGAACAAAGATGTTCATGTTAATTGTGGTCATTAAATTGAATGTACAAAACAAAATAATTATGAAGATTATTTAATGAGTTAACAAAAGTTGTTAACAAAGATTATAATATTTGCTCTTACAAAACAGATATTTTATCTAATTAAAATCTTTCAATATATTGATTGTATTCAATATTAGTTATTTGTTATACAAGAGTGCAAAGTTGCTTTTTAACCGCGTGTTCAATTTTGATGAACGAGCAAGCGAAGGATTCTAAAATTGAATCACGAGCACAGCGAGTGATTCAAAATTAGAAACCTGAGCGTTAGCGAGGGAATCAAAAGAGCACGAGGTAAAAAATCTTTGCACTCGAGTGCAACACGTAACTTTTCATTCCACCTCAGCGAGGAAATAAAGAACCGCGTACAAAGCAAATTGAAAAAAGAACACCAAGAAGGTTCCGAGTCTAAGTTTTTAACAAATTAAAAAAGTTGTATGATATATTCGGCACCATAGAGGTAGCAGTAAATAGGTTTAATGTTTTTTTTAATTCACAAACTTAGTGCACACGATGTTCTAAATTCAATTTACTTTATCCTCTAGAGAATAAAAACGGCTTTCCACTTAGATATCGAAGATTAAAAATACTCTTTCCGAGATGGTGGGATGAAAAAATAATCATTTTTATAAGAAACTCAAATTAAGGTGATCCCAATACATGCATAAGAAATTACAGATAACTAAGCCATATGTGTAATAAAAATGACTATGTACTATTCCCGTCTAAGTTAACTGAAAGTTAATAAGATTATAATATACCTTTACATGGGTCTTGGTCTTGGTGGACCTATAGTCTGTTTTTTTTAACAAACGAGTACTGAGTATGTCTCTCGCACATTTCCGATATTGACAGAGTGAGATGGGTCATTGCCGTCATTGGTCAATGCCTTTGTTCTTGTTTTGAAATTGTTAAGGCCCGTCCATTTTGAATACTTCTAAAATTTACCATAGAAAAATTTACATTATTATTTTATGATTTAAATTTGCATACTTAGGGCCTGTTTCAGAATGTTCGAGTAAGTTCCTGTTTTACTATCCAGATCATATTTAATAAATAAAACACTATCTTTTCGTTTCAAATTCATCGGTTAGCTTATCCATCGGTTAAAGCTTGAAACGCCCTGCATGTTAACTGTAATTTTTATGATTCAGTTATTTTATGAGTTGCATGGTAACCCGAAACTTTATTAGGACATTCTGAAACGGGCCCTTAGTATATTGTCATATCAAAATTTCCTGTTCGCGTTTATGATATAAAATAACATTGTATTAATATGTATATATAATGCACTAGAACATATAGATAGAACAGATAGATATATTATGCACTAGGACATATAGATTTTTTAAGATTACAATTCGTGTAATCTTAAAAATTATCGTCATCCTTCTGATGAACTTTCTACAGATACGTCAATAATAAATTGCTCTAACATATTTTGTACATGATTGTCGACTCCGTATATTTTTGTTTCACTGTAGTTCTATCTACAACTACAGTGTTCGTGTGTAACGGACTTTATGTTGATTACATGGGCCAATAGCAATGCAGTAAATTTTACCGTACTTGTTTGTTAAAAAAATAGACTATAGTACAAACCTTGAGAAAGTTGACAAGTAATACGAAAGATATAGAGATATATATACACACATGCTACATTTTGCCACGAGTAGACATATTGAAAATTGTGTATATTATTTTCAGTTTAATCAATTAAACTGCGAAATTCGGAAAATATCAACTACAAGATTGTTCTGGGGTATTTTTTTTGGAAAATGTATAAAAAAAGTTATAGAGCAAAAAATAAATTTTTGCTTATAACTTATTTAATATATAATTTAGGGCAAAAAGTTGTATAAACATATTTATAGGAAAAATAATTTGCTACAAATTATGTCCTCACTAATTTTTTGTATAATGCATAGTTTCTGAGATATCGCGAAATACGTGTTTTCACCCCCTTTTCCAACATGGTAGCTGGAAGACAAGGGTGACGACCCCACAAATTTGAGGTTAAGCTTCTATTGACCACCACACATGTCTCAAAAATAAAATTGCGACCTCTAAGAAATGCAATATTCGGTCCTTAAATTGTAACATTTCAATGGACTACTTATCATAGAGGTTGCGAGGTACGTGTGACATTAGATGCATATACAACAGCTGTATGAATTTGCACAGTTCTTAAGCAGTTAAGTATCTGTTACTTTAAATCATCTTTAACATTTCAGTGACAATGAAGAAGATGCCAATCGCGAGAGTGGTGATGAAAAGAATGATTCTGAAAATGAAGCTGAAGAATGATTCTGTAAATGAAGCTACTCGATTGTTATATAAATAAATAAAGACAATTTTAACTAAATGTATGAATTTTATTTATTTTAGAACATAATCATATTATCAAAAATTAACATTATATAGAAGAACACAATGTCAGTTTCATATCTAATCACATCTTGTTGAATAATGGAAAAATTAACTTATTCTGTAAATGTGGTGGATTCTTGAGGATTATCATTTGTAGATTCAACATTCATAGGTGTATCAACTGAATTACCGTTTGTTGTTGCTACCTTCATAGTTGCTTCCAGAGAACTATCATTAGACTTAACTATACTCATAGATGACTTTGGAATGATTGTCACCTGCATCTTAACAGGCCACACCTTTTTGAACTTTTTAAAGTTTTTAAAACTGTTGTCACAAGCTTCCACTTCAAGAGGTTCCTTTTTGATAATCAAATTTTCTTTGATTGTGACAACAACAGAGCCTATGTCCAGCCTATTCATTTTCTCATCAAGCTCAGTATCTACCTCTTTCTTGATATTGTTAGGTTTGAGAACTGTTGAATTCCAGTTCTGATTAATCTTTTTTAGCTCATCAAGCTTCGATCCTCTCATAGCTGATATGTCTTCAACATTTTCTGATTTACTTTTCTTAGCAGTTGCACCCACTCCTTCAAACATCTTACTTGATGCATCATTTTCTTCATTTTGAATAAAGTTGAATAAATCTTCTTCATTAGAATCAAGGCTTGCTTTTCTTTTAAGTGGTTTTGCAAGGTGGAGCTTATCGGCAGACTTAGTCTTATTAGATATGTCATTGGATCCTGGAGTGATAAAATTAAATAAGTCTTCATCTTCATTATCTGTAGCCATTTTCTTAGAAGGATTGTTTGAGCTTTCATCATCGTGCTTTCTTTTAGCACTTTCAGGAGTTTTGTTGATACTAGTAGCCAATTTTTTGTTGACACTTGTTTCCATATCATCACTCAATTTCCTTTTGGAAGAGATACCATCATTACTTGTGAGACTCTCATTGATAATAACATTGTCTTTTTTGGGTGGTGTCCCAGATTGATCTTGTGTTTCTTGTGCCAGCACTTTATTTACTTGTTGTGTTGGTGTTTGTCTTACAACTTCAGAGGAAAAGTTAAAATCAGGATTGCAATACTTTTCTGTAGAGACATATAATATTGCCAATCCAATTTCAGCATCTGCTATTACCCGTTTACCCTTACTTTTCAAGTAGTTGATAATTTCAGTTATTTGATTCCTTTGTGCTTCTGACTCTTGACTTGTTGGTGAGATGTTATACTGAATTACCACCATATCGTCTTCACTCAGCATTGATTTGGTGAGTTTGGAATCACTTAGCAACATTGGATTTGCAGAACCCTTGAGCAGGACTGGCTTGTACATGTCATATTGACGCCTGGAGAAAAATATGAACTTTTTGCCTGCAAACAATACTCTCCTTTGGTTTGCAGGCAAAAATGACACAGTTTCTTTATTGAGGGTTGACTCTACTATCTCTGGAGTATAGTTTTTTGGATCTGGCAGAGCTTCATTATTAGTGATGGCAGTGAGACATTTGTTCCAGAATTGGGTTGTCACTATATGTGAGCCTTGAACCAAAGCTAACACAACTTTAATAGTCAGTGTAATAGCAGGCATTGTTAAGTATTTGCATGTATCATCCCAATCATTTTTTAACAACCCGCCAATTTTAGAAAGAACGAGTTTTAAACTTGTAAGGTTTTCTCCTTTCAATGTAGATGTACAGGTAATGAAATTTGCACAATGAACATTCCATACACTGCTCATTTTACCAAATTTAACTACGTCATTGTGGTTGAGCTTTACATTGGTGTTTTCTATTTTAGATTCATTCACAAAAGTGCAATACCTGGAGCCTAAATCCTTCACGTACAGGCTGTTTTCGAGGTTTACCAAAACTGCATGTTTCCTGCTAATAGAAGGATCGTCCTGGATGGCGAAATCGCATATAGTCGGATCTGGGCTTCGCCCAATCGTGATCTCTTTCTTTTGTGGAACCACGTATAATATTTTGTCTTCATTTTCAGAAGTAAGATACCACATTTTTCATAAAAATTATGAAATTATCAAACGCAGTATGAGAAGGAAGACGCCGACCACAGAATATCTTTTAGTAGGTAAAGACGCCAGCGCGCGCCGGCTAAATAGACCACAGACTAGTACAGGGGTGCGTTCCTGCAACCCTTCGGCAAAGACAAATTAATCTTATCGGCGCGGATACACGCCGATCAGCAGCAGCGCTAGTACCGAACTTACCGATATCGAACTTTGACGATAATCCTAGCATGGAACTCTAAGATGACGTCTGAGATCGTCTATTTTGTAGATTTTAACGATTGTTTTGTCAGGTTTAAAAAGAAGCTCGATAAAATCGAGACAAATTTTTAAATACTTTAAACTTATGGGTTCCTTTTGTTATTGAAAAAAGAGCGGTGCTGTGCAAATGCTGCAGGGAAGAGGTTGACAAATGATAACAACCCTACCTATCGGACTTTCGCAAGAGTGTTCCTGGAATCTATTTCGAATATTGAAATAAATTCTACACGTTCCTCATGCAAGGCTTTGAGAACGAATATTAGGACGCGACCTCACGGTCTTACCCGTGCACATTACACAAACTTAAGACCTAAGTAGGTATTTAGTTGTTTAGCTATTTGCTTATGTCTTTTGCAGCGGGCAGAAGAATTTCTAGATGTTTTATTGGTTTACGAATGGGTACGCTGATCAAAAATAATAACGATTATTTAAAAAAGCAAATTTTTTTCTCCAAGTGTACAATGTGATTAAAATAAAAATAAGATGGGCTATCGGCTAACTTCAACCATTTAAGTACGATCAGCAGAAAAAACTTTAAAATAGAGCTTTAGAATGTGACCCGAAATTGTTAATTTTAATAAATTCATATTTTAAGGGTTGACCACAAGGACGCCATCTTGATTTAATGACATTGCCGGTGTCAAGGTTTTATTTCTCCGTCAGTGTACTACTTGTTGATTGTTGATATTCTCATTTAATATGTTTTAATTTACTGTATAATTTGTTTTTATTGACTGTTTAATTTGTGCTTGTTGACTGTTTAATTTGTTTTTGTTGATTGATAGATATTTTTTTGCTACACGTTACCATGATGACGATACAAAATAATAATAACAAATAAAATCAGTTCAAATTATTTATGTTTGCTGTACAGTCACCTTCGTGTACCTACTAATAATTCTTTTTTTTACTCGACTGCCCACAGAAACATGCCCAATGAATGTATGTGAGTTTTTTTCTCCTACCACAATTTCTAAACGGCTTAAACGATTTTAATATATGAGATATCGTTAGATTTATCTTGATAGCAGAAGTGATATTAGGTACATAAAAAATTTTAAAAAAAAACTGGTGGATCTTAGGTGCCATATAGTGAAGAATATTTTATTTTCTAAACAACAAACTAATTTGTTGTATATCAAAATGAAGGACTTTACAAACGATTCCATTAATATACAAAACTTGCAGTTCTAATGTCAATGGAACAATAAAACGCTTAACGAAAATAAATCTGTTTAGCTTTGTTATTATTTTGTTAATTTATACGTGTTTTATCATTTCTTTTTTTTTGCATACTGTACTAAAATCTAGTTTTGACGTCACAACATGTCGCTGGGCCGGTCCTATTCTTATTTTAATCGCATTGTATCTGGAAGATAACTTCAGTCAGCTGTCATAACCATTACTTTCTCTTTCATTTAACTTCAATCCGATACTGTTTATAATTTAGTGTCAATTTTCTATAATTTGTTGTATTCAACAAAAACATTAGGTAACACCTAAATTACCATTTTAGTTGTTGGATCGCTTTTTATTGGTTTATATGTGCTCTCGTTCGATAAAAGTTCTTTAATTTTTAGGTTATATCTGTGATCATGGATACGTCGGATTATAACCTAAAAACAAAAGAATTTTTGTCGGACGAGAGCACACATAAACCAGTAAAAAGCAATCCAACAGCTAAAATGGTAACAAAATCTAAGAAAATAATTTGTAAATACTCCGATACTCTTGGGTTAGACGTCATAGCACCTGGTACCTTCGTGTGTGAAACCACCAAAACTGTATGGCTTGCCAAAAATACACAGGACAGACGTTCCTTTGCGCCCAATTGTAAGCCAAATTGACTCGCCAACATACAAACTAGCTCAACACCTTGCTAAGATACTGTCTCCACTTCGCGGACAAACTAATGCGCATGTCAAGGATTCTTACCACTTTGTCAGTCAAATGAAAAATATACAACTGACTGATGATGAAGTTATGGTCAGCTTTGATGTACAGTAGTTATTCACCAGCCTACCTGTACATGATTGCATTGAAATTGTCAAGAAAAGACTTAGTGAGAATGACCTTCCCATGGAATATGCAGAATTACTGGAACATTGCCTAACATCTGGCTATTTATTCTGGGAAATTAAGTTCTATATACAGATTGATGGTGTAGGTATGGGCTCTCCAGTCTCCCCCGTTGTTGGCGATATTTTCATGGAGGACTTCGAGGAGAGAGCTCTTTCCACAGCTGTGGCTATGCCGAAGATCTATAAATGGTACGTAGATGACACTTTTACCATCCTCCCCAGTAATAAAGTTTCTGCATTTCTTAACCATCTAATCTCTGTACATAACAAAATTCAATTTACATTGGAGCTTGAGGTCAATAAATGCTTAGCTTTTCTTGATGTTTTATACCTCAGGAAACCTGACAACTCCCTAAGTCATACAGTGTATAGGAAACCCACCCATACAGATAAATATCTCAATCGTAACTCCCATCACCATCCATGTCAGGTGGCTACCGTAGGCAAATCTTTGTTACAGGGAGCACATAGCATCTGTGACACTGACCATCTCAAGGAGGAGCTTCAGTATGTAAAACAAGTACTTCGAAGCAATAATCGCAAGCTCCCACAGTTGAGCGACAACCTGCCATCTTACCTTACATCAAGCGTGTCACAGACAAAATTGGTAATATCTTAAGACGAGCTTCAATAAAAACTTACTTCAGGCCGTACGTCTTGCATGCCGCGTCCATGGTTGGAGAGTGGTGACAGATGTAGAGAATCTTTCCGACCATCGATATATCCGATTTGATGTCGCCACTCTACCGATCACTGCAGACAGGGTGACAGGCTCCCCACTAAGAGACGGCGTACGCTGGTCACTGAGGCAGTTCAATACAGAACTTGGGAAGGAGGCTGCTATTATGGAGGCGTGGGTAGCTGATTCCAGTCCTAATGAAACTACAGTGGACGTGGATACTGCTGCGAAAAAGTTAGGTGAGTCTCTAGTGCGCGTTTGTGACACTGCCATGCCCAGGGCCAGGCCACTTCCGCCTAGACGAAACCTCTACTGGTGGAATCCGGAGATTAGTCAATTACGTAGAGCGTGTGTTGCGGCGCGTCGCATCTACCACCGATATAGGCGTAGACGAGCTCGAGATCTGAATCGAGAACAGGAGCTCTACCAAGAATACCGAGCTACCTGCACGTCTCTTCAGAAGGCTATACGGAACTCGAAAGAAGCCTCCTGGAAAGAATGGCTCGAGACCTTAAACTTGGACCCATGGGGCCGCCCATATAAGGTAGTGAGCGGGAAACTCCGTCCCTGGGCCCCCCCTCTGACCACGACCCTTGAGCCGCGGCTTCTTGATCAAGTTGTGACGACTCTTTTTCCCGATAGGCCAGAGTGGCAGCCACCTGCTATGACACCAGTCTCTGGATCTACAGCGTCACAGGAGGAAGATATCTTACCTGTGTCTGAAGTGGAACTAGAAGTAGCTGTCGCAAAAATGAAGAGGAAGAACACTGCCCCAGGGCCAGATGGCATACCTGGGCGTGCAGTAGCTCTATGTCTAGAGGAGATCGGCGAAAGAGTGCGATCCTTGTTCACAGAGTGTCTCATCCAGGGCAAATTCCCTCAAGTGTGGAAGTCCGGTAAACTCGTCCTACTTCGCAAGAGCGGGCGCTCAGCCGAATCACCGTCAGCCTATCGGCCTATCGTGTTGCTTGACGAGACGAGCAAACTATTCGAGCGGGTGCTCGCTGCACGTCTCGTGAAGCACATGAACAGGGTAGGGCCTGATCTTCACGACGGCCAGTTTGGATTCCGCCGTGGACGGTCGACCCTGGATGCAATCGCTCGTGTGCGATATTTGGCTGAGGAGGCGGTCTCTAGCGGCAACGTTGTTTTGGCGGTCTCGTTGGATATAGCAAACGCCTTTAACACTTTGCCCTGGGAAACTGTTAAAGAAGCAATGAAATACTTCGGGTTTCCCGAGTATCTAAAGAGAATCGTGGCCGATTATTTCACCGGTCGTGCTGTTATTTACCCGACCAGAAGAGAATGGACCAGAAGAAACATGTCGTGCGGCGTTCCACAGGGGTCGGTCCTCGGGCCGGTCTTGTGGAATATTGGATATGACTGGGTCTTACGCCAAGGAAATCTCCAAGGAGTTAGTGTGATCTGCTACGCTGACGACACCCTTGTGTTGGCCCGCGGAAATACCCACAATGAGGCAGCTAGGCTCGCCACGGCTGGTGTTGCCTTTGTTGTGCGATCGATACGGGCTTTAGGCCTCGAGGTGGCTTTACACAAATCCGAGGCACTATTCTTCCACGGGCCCAGGAAAACGCCACCGCAGGGAATGGAGATTGTCGTCGGAGGGACGACAATAAAAATAGATGTGGCGATGAAATATTTGGGAATTGTGCTAGATGGCAGGTGGAAATTTGTAGAACATTTCCGACGCTTAGCACCAAAGCTCATCGCGTTCGCTGGTGTGTTAGGAAAACTCCTTCCCAATATGAGAGGACCCAACTCAAAATGTCGTCAACTTTATTGTGGCGTCATTCGCTCAAAAGCACTATATGGAGCACCTATCTGGGCGGATGCGTTGCACAGAGAAAACAAAG
Organism: Plagodis dolabraria; assembly: GCA_963854805.1. Taxonomy (NCBI): domain Eukaryota; kingdom Metazoa; phylum Arthropoda; class Insecta; order Lepidoptera; family Geometridae; genus Plagodis; species Plagodis dolabraria. The sequence continues at coordinate 15,496,451 of OY978447.1, read as the reverse complement.
CCATGCTGCGGCGCCCACAGCGAATCATCGCGATTAGGGCAGCCCGAGCATATAGCACGGTCTCGTTCGAGGCGGCCTGCGTCCTGGCCGGGACACCGCCATGGGACCTCGATGCCGAGGCTCTTGCGGCGTTATATTTCAAAACGGTGGAGTCCAAAGCTGAGGGATCCCATGCTCTAGCAGAGGACATCGCTCGCTGGAGACAACGGTCTCGCGAAGATCTTCTTCGGAAATGGTCAAGTAGGATGGAGAGCCCAGAAGCAAGCCATGAGTTGGTTGCCGCCTTCAAGCCCATACTAACGCAGTGGTCGCAGCGCAGACATGGTGCTCTGACCTACCACCTGACGCAGTTACTGACGGGACATGGTTGTTTCGGTCACTATCTGTGTCGGGTGGCCAGGCGGGAGCCGTCTTTTATCTGCCACCACTGCACTGCACTAGACGACACGGCGGAACACACACGCGCTGAGTGCCCAGCTTGGGTGGTACCACGCGCTGTGCTTAGTTCCGTCATTGGAGATGACGTCTCGCTGCCAGCTCTGGCTCGCGCCATGGCAAGCAGCGAACAAGGATTTGAAGCCGCAGCCTGCTTTGCAGAGACTGTAATGAGGCAAAAAGAAGACGCGGAACGGATCAGGGAAAATGACATCCTCTCCCTTCCTATCCGCCGTAGGAGGATAGGTCGCAGACGACTGGCTTACGCTCGTCGCATGCTGACATGATGAGGGCTCTCGAAAGGAGGATCGGGGGATCCTTCAGTCGGTCGAACAAGCCCCGAGCCGAATGGCGTTTTTGAGTCTTCTATAACGTCGAAGACGGAGGGAGAGTAAAATCCGAGACGGGCCTTAACGAGCAACCGCGCTGAGGGGTCACGAATGCGCGTCGAGCGATCTCGTAAACCCCTTTGCAATGCGCAGTGAAGAAAACCGCAGAGTTTTAGTGGGTATGCTGCCCTTCTGGTAGTGAGTCCCACATAACCACCCTAGTCCCCCCGGCATTAGTGGTATCCGTAATGGATTTCTCTGCGGAAAAAAAAAAAAAAAAAAAAAAAAAAAAAAAAAAAAAAAAAAAAAAAAAAAAAAAAGGAACATCAGCCACTAAGTCGGTGTCTTCCTTCCAGGATTCCATTTCACTGATTTAACCGGAGGACGGTTGTTTGGCTTTTTTTTTTTTTTTTTTTTTTTTTTTTTAAAAAAAAAAAAAAAGGCCGTACAAGAAGATCAACCAATTTTTAAGACCTGTTAAGTGCAATATTCCCCTACAAGACGCAGGTGTTTACAAACTTGATTGTGAATGTGGGCTGTCATACATTGGGCAAACAAAGCGTTGGTATCAGGGTAAAGAACACATTGCCGACATGAAGAATAGACGCTCGACCAAGTCTGTGATTTGTGAACATGCCCAGGACAAACCCAACCGCTACATTCGGACAACCCACAAATCCTTATCAGAGAGACCAGGTTTATGCCAAGAATGTTACGCGAGGCTATTGAAATCAAAAAGTACCCAAATTTCATGAAGTCACAAGAAAACTAATTAGTCACCCCGTGACCACGATCACTGCAAAGTTTTAGAAACCTCGGGACAAAAATAATGACAAATATACGCGATTTAAACCGTTTAAAGTTGTTTAATTACTATGTGTACCAATCGCGAAAACCTAAGACAACATTACCTCAAATTAGGTATAAAGTTTGAGAGTCGTTGAAAGTGATGACAGTATGCATGTGTCCCGGTTACGCGACATACGGTCGCGGAGTGTAATACCTGGCGTAGTATATTATTGTATCATGGTACAAACTAAGCCTAGGATTCGTGATTACTATGCTACCATTGCTTGATTACGTAATGAACCCCATTTCCAATACATGCAGAAAATATTTTATCACTTGTAAAATCGCAATCAATTTCATATTTTGTTTGACAGAAGGTCGTTCCAGGCACCTTGGTGTAAATCTATCTTGACCAATATTTGGCCCGGCCTTGCAGGAATTCGTAGCCCATCGAGAAACTAACCTCAAGAGAAGCCATTCTAGTTGCTTTGTACGAAATAAATTCATTCAATTTTTCTCTAATCAAAACGCTTTCTAATAGGCTAAGCCACCACCACGTGGTTTATAGTGATGGGACGTGATTAATGTGCTAATTTAATCGATATCGATAAAACAATATTTTGATGAAATACAAAATAAGCGTCTCTATTCTATCTTGAGCGTTGAGTGTGTATACTATGTTATTATGTGCTTGACTATTGGAAGTAGGTAGACAGTAGAAACTACTTTCTATGTGTAATATGATGTATTGTAAGAATTTACCAAATGCACTTAGTTTACCTATTGCTAGTTTATAACAACATTAAAATTAGTTTTTTATCCCAAGCTAGGGTAGGAATTATTTGCAAGTTCAATATAATCTATCGATTCATTAATGAGTACTTTCTGAATTTTGTGATTTGATTTTTTAGACTTAAGGTAATTATATACTTTTACATTATTAAATTCAAATGAGCCACAAAGAAGATTAAAACACCATTAAATAATATAAGTTTTGAAGCGGTCGTAGAGAAGTTAGCTTAGCTGTTCTTAACCGATCAGCAAAGTTAAGCAACGTCCGCCGCGGTCATGAGTTGGATGGGTGACCGCTAGTGACATTAATATTGAGCGCTTTCGTCACAGTAGATAGATAGATAAACTCTTTATTGTAACACCAAGCTTAATTAACATAAAAAAAACTTACAACAAAAGATATAACTTAAGTAAGTGATACAATGGGCGGTCTTATCGTTTAAATCGATTTCTTCCAGACAACCCAACAATATTGGATAGTATGTAAGTATATGGACAGGGTTTTTAAGCGAAAGTTACTAAATACTAGAAATATAAAAATAACTATTGAACTTAATTTAACAAAAGTTAAAATGAATTAATTAATTGTCTATAAAGACATACAGAAAAATATTCGTCACGTATAATAACTACATATACATATATAAATATACATAAACATACATAACATACAATAATTATAATATATACATACATATTTTTAAATATATATAAATAAAGACAAAACATACAAAACAGACATAAAATATGTTAAGCAAATTATGGATTAAGTTAGGACACTAATGATTGTAAATATTACAGTTACATAGAGCGAAAGATAATAAGTTCTAACCTGATTTTTAAATGATTCCAATGAACAAGCATGTTTTATTTCAGTCGGTAGCGGATTCCACAATCTAACAGCTTCAGAAGTAAATGAACAGTGATAGAAAGAGGTTCTACTAACTGGAGCCTGTAGCAATAAATTATCTGATGACCGTAAAGATAAAGAATGGGTAGTATGGAGGAATTTGAAACGTTCCTTGAGGTAGCGCGGAGATGAAGGAAGGAACAGAATACTGTAAAGGAGATTCCGGCGAAGTCGAATAGGTAGCCAGTTGAGCTTGGTACGAAATTCGGAAATATGATCATATTTACGTAAGCCGTATATAAACAGTAATATTATCTATACAATATTTCAACTTCATAGAAACGGATGAAACGCGAGTTATACCTACGCGCCTTGATCTCGGCCTGCACTCGGCACGCAGACCGTCTTGAGTGTCGCAATGCGACTGTGCCGCAGAGACGAGCTAATGGTTTCTTGTTTTTTAAACAATAACCGCGCGATTTTTTCACCAATAATAAGTTCAAGTACATATTTACATATTACATATGACTAGTAAGATATATTATGTTGTTTTTGGTTACATGAATTCATCAAAACAAAATCCAGAGATAAACTTTTTTTAGATTACCTGGAAACTGAAAGGATATACTTTTTTTTATTGCAGATAGGTAAGCCTTGACCACAATCTCACCTGATGGTAAGTGATGATGTGGTCGAAGGTTAACAGGCTTAACACACGACTAAAAATAAAAAAAAAGATAAATAATACCTCTTAAGCCATGTGCCAGGTGTTGCATATTTGCTTGCATTACATCTGTTTTTTTAAACCATCGGTTCTGTTTGTTGTCATATTTAAAGCATAGTGTTAGGGCATTTTGCGAATGCCCACCGGGCTAGCTACCACACTCAAGTAAAATGTCACATTGATAAATAGCTTGAATTTTTCACAATAAAATTGAGGTAAAGTGAAAAAAGTGTGCGTACAAAAATTGAAAATCTTTTTATTACTTTTTTTATGGCTGATAGGTTAGCCTTTGACAGTTGACACTACATCTCACCTGATGGATACGCGATGATGTCGTCGTAGATGTTGTTCAGGCTAACCTAGAATTACTGCCTCTCAAGTACAGCTGCCGGAACACACAGTTTGGTGCTGGGCGACATATTTTCTACTTGAAGGAGGTAGCTAGCCAGGCGCCCGCCTGGCATTCACAAAATGCCCAACATGCAAAATTACCTACAACTTTGTCATGTAATTTTTTCTTTAGGACTTGTAGTTTTGCCGAGTCGAAGTCGAGATAAACAGTTTTTTACCCATAAAAACTCAACAAATTCTTTAGTGGTTCGGAACGATAGAGTTGCACTCAAAGTGCGCACTAAACTAAGGCTCTGAACGTGTCCTTACATTCTCTTGGATTTATCTGTGTTATTTGTATTTTGTATACAAACAAACAAGAATGCTAAAATTAGAGATGGGTCGTCGACGCATTTAACGTAGACGAAACTAGACCGTCCATTTTCTTTCGTGGACTAGTCGATCGACTAGTTAAATTCATCGACTAGTTGATTTATACCGACGGCGTTTTCTTTATGGACGATTAGTCTACTCGATCCGTTACGTACGACTATTCAACTAGACTAGACGCATTAGTAGTAGTAATGAATGAGTATTCTAATTAAATGTAATTTGTATCGTAGTTATAAATGTTACGTATCACAAGCATATTATTGAAAAGTTTGACCTTCCCTACATACTCTTTCCAGGCTATAAGGACTGGCTGAATAGAATTTATAATAGTCGATTATTTTCCCTATTTAGGCGTATTTAGAAGATCAACTGATTCTATTTACAATCATTGTTTTTTTTAATGTGTTTTATGTACAATATTTACGACGGTAATGACGTAAAAATAGATATATGCTTCCGTTTTAGATGGCTTTTTAAATTTGCCGCAGTAAATTTATACGCCAATTTTTCATACATATATTTAGCATAGATTGCAAATCGTCTTTCTACTAGATATGTCCTTTTCAAAGCGATGCCATAATTCACTTAAATTTCGTCCTGCCATTTTACTGATTCCTACACTAAAAAGTTCACTTAGGTATATCACCTATCTACTTATTAAAATCAACCATAAAGTTTTGAAAGTTTTTTAAACTATTTACATATAATTTACACTATTCACAATAATAAAATACTCGTATGTAACAAACATTTAATCAAATTTTGAAACTATAGTACGTAATTTGGTTAAACACGAAATAAGAAAGTTTCTAATAAGTGCATCGTTCGCGTTTCGACTGTAGTCAAGGCGCCGCGCGGCCGGTCTACGTCTATGACGGAGGATCAACACAACACGCTCAATGTTATTATCAACTCAGAGCTCCTACATTTAAAGTTCAATTTTGTCTGCATGGACGGTTCAACGATTTCAACGCGTTAAAATGACCGTCCATGCAGACAAAATTGAACTTTAAATGTAGGAGCTCTGAGTTGATAATAACATTGAGCGTGTTGTGTAACGGACCAATGAATGAATATATTAACCGACTGTGTTCACGAGTCGTCGTCGCGTTGACAGTCGCTATGAATTTTGTATAGACTACAATTTAGCCGTCCTGCCGTCTACAGATTCTACTAGTCCATTCATCGTCGATGAACTGTCCGTTCGTCTATTGTAAGTCAACGTCGAATTAACTAGTTCGTTCATTCAACGCTCTTCTCTAGCTAAAATAGTTTTGTTTAAAAATATTCTGAGAGCTATGCGTACTTAATTTTAATTTTTACCAATAATATGTTGAAAAAAATAATAAAAGTTACTCTTTTATAACCGAGAGATCAATGAGTCATTTAATATATAAGTTTTGTGTAAAATACTATTTACGTTATCGTAAAAAGATATTGCAAGTTCATAAAGGAGCATAGGTAAGTTTTCTGAATAATGTAAGACTTCATTTCATAGTGTATACATTTAAAATAAATCAACCATATCGTATATTGTTGGGGGTGGTTTACAAAATTGTATGTTTTGGTAAATTAATCCCATCATCATTAACCGGAAGTTATCAAATATTGAACGAACGCCTTCCTCAAAGAACTCCACAATTAATGTCTATTTTCCACTTGTAAATGCTGCGACTCTTACGATGGCGGCAATGTTGTCTAGTGAACGGCCCACTAACTTTTGCGGTTAATGTAGTAACCTCTCGAGAACCTTTCTTAGATATAAGCGTCGGCATGCCGCCGTTGCCGAGAATTTCGCACACCGCCGCGGATTAATTCCAGGTGGGGCATAGAATGGATGACAGGACTATTGGAGCAAGCTACGCGCAAAATCTTTGAAGCGCTCGTAGAAAAGTCTGCATAGCCGTTCTGATACAATCAGTAAAGTTAAGCAACATCCGCCTCGGTCATAAGTTGGATGGGTGACCGCTGGTGACATTACTACTGAGCACTTCCGTGCTTCAGAGGGCACGCTAATCCGTCGATCCTGGTTGCTGTCTTAGGATGGCAGTCTTTATAGCATGGTGGTAGGGCATTTTGAAAATGCCCACCTGGCTAGCGTCCACACTTCAGTCGAAAATATGTTGCCAAGCACCCAACGGTGCGTTCCAGCAGCTGTATTTGAGAGCCAGTAATTCTAGGTTAGCCTGAACAACATCTTCGACCATATCATCATTTACCATCAAATGAGATAGTGGTCAAAGGCTAACCTATCAGGCTTAAAAAAACCTGGGAAGCCGGGCTAGAATATCACCTCAAATAAATTAATGTGGGCAGCAGCTCTTTCAGAGAAATTAACACCAATGCTATCCCCAAAACCTGCCAAGCGTGGGGATTATGGCAAAACCCCCATTATGATTAGCACAAATATAACTCGGCCCCTAGTCAGGCTCGGCCAAGTTACGATGGAGCAGGGGGTGCAAAGAATCTCCAGAAAAAAATACAAGCTCAGATTCGCTCAACAAGCTATGGAGAGGATTATGCTTGTAGTTTCTTTGTGCAGTAAAAATTGAATTTTGGATATTCGCCAAAGAACCAAGGTCACTTACATATATTTCAGGGCTACATTGCTTGATGAACTGATAACCAATGGGGAAGAAAGTTTCTGAAGTGGTTACTACATTATACCAGAAGACGTAGAGTTGGTAAGTCCCCTACTAAGTGGACTGACAACATCGTTAAAGTTGCGAGGTAGCCAATGGTTACAAGTGGCTAATAGCCGTTCTTTGTCGCCTTCTATGGGGGAGGCCTTTGGCCAACAGATGATGTCTTCCGGCTGATGATGATGACAGGCAAATGTCTCAGGAGACATAGATACAGTTGTTAGGTCGATGGGCATAGTGCAGTTGGTCACTAAGAACAAACTGCAATTGAGCAACAGAGGCTACTACTTAACACCATGTCGGACTATAGCATGTTTCATCACAAGCCTATTTTAAAAAATGGCCTATTGGAGCTGGATTCTTCGAGTGACCTCTTCAATGTTGGACCTAACTGAACCTCTAAAATAGAATTGAAGGATTTTAAGTCTCATATACTGAACCTAATAAGCGATTCTACTCCTCAGTCTGTATTATCTGGCAGAGCAATTGAGAACAGAAAGAGGTTCTCAATTCAACTGTATTTTTTCTTTTCATGTGGTTCCATTAAAATTTCAGTGTGTTCTGATGAGTAGAATTAGAATTACCTCTAATAATTCTCGTGTTCATTTGTCAATGTAAAATGAACCAAAAATCGAAGGTGTATTAAACTATTTTATCCTTAAAGTCTGTTTTATTTTTGTTAATTATTTTTTCTTTATTTCAGGTACACCAAATTTCTTGCTCCCTCTGTTTTTCTTTATTCCTTCTGTTCTATGAATCAAATTATTATTTAAGCAAAAAGCTAATAATTCAAGCTGGCTGTATGGTTTATGAAATATAAGTTATGTAAAAGCAGGTATATGTCGAAAAGTACTAAAAACATTACCTGTAAATGATGAATAACTTGCTATATTAATTATATTATTAAATATCTTGACATCTATTTGGTGTAAAATGACTTTATACATTGACACAAAACTTAATTTTATTGATGAAAATGTTGTGTCTACTGTTGGATCATGGCACCCATCCTTGCCTCTTCTGGCTGTTGGATCATTTAATCAAGAGAAAGGAGGATTTGTTACCATATTTCAAGAAACAGTAAGTGAAAATATTTTACCTTACATCACTTGACAAAAAGTACCTATATAAATATTCAGAAACAAGAAGACTGTTTCACATTAGAAGCATCACTCACTCAAAGTGCAGCTCTGTAACATCAGAGGTAGGCACTCCACTCCAACCTAACCCTGTCCACCACCATCTTGAAACTGCACACCACACCTTCCACCATACAAAGATGCAGATCAACTGTATATAGATGAAGATATACTCATATCTGTATATAATTAAGCTATAAATAACCTGATGGCATGTATACTAGATGTATGTTTTAGGATATATTATTATGTAGTTAAATATTATACTTGTATGTCAAATGTTGTCATATTTTCTATTAAAAGTTATTTTGAAACAAAAATTAAGCAACCGCACACTTGTTAATAATACCGATCAGTCTCTTTCGTTTAGTTTCCCACTCTGTCTGTGCGTCTCTTCATTGGCAAAATTGTGGCAACACCACAGAAGCCACTCAAAAAAGAAGTTGAAGTTAGTTGAAGTTGATGTAGATAAATAATACATCTTAAGCCATGTGCCAGGTGTTGCATATTTGCTTACATTACACCTGTTTTTGGTGTCTGATACGAGAGTATAGAGAGTTCTCCAGATCAACATTATTGATTATATTAACTGGAAGTTAACCAATGTCTATCATGGTGAGACAGTGAATTATTGAATTTCTAGTCCAATATTCATATATGGGTCAACATCCTACATATCAAAGCACCCATAGCAATGTTTGCACGTGAAAAACATTTTGATTAAGGAATCCTACTACACAGTTTGTGATTACTTAAATGACAAAAATCTTGGAAAATTCCGCCTCTGCCAAGCTATCACCAATTTGAATTTGCTTAGCCATTCTTAATGGATCACCTTAGTTAAGCAACATCCGCCGCAGTCAGGAGTTGAATGGGTGACGCTAGTGGCATTACTACTGAGCTCTGGAGGGCACGTCATGCCGTCGTCGGTCCCGGTTGTTGTCTTACGATGGCAGTCGTTACAGCATGGTGGTAGGGCATTTTGCGAATGTCCGCCTGGCTAACTACCTTGACTGTGCGACAGATTTTCTACTTGAAGGTTCAAGTAGAAAATCTGTCGCCAAGCACCTAACGGTGTGTTCCAGTAGCATTCCTTGAGAGCCAGTCATTCGAGGCTAGTCTGAACAATATCACTTACCATCAGGTGATATAGTGGTGGTTACCATCAGCAATAAAAATATGTATCTAATATCATAATATCAGGTATATAACTCATTTAATTTTTGAGATACACCTATGTCATACTGTCGGACAGACAGGGAATCTAAAATGCTAAAAGGTAAATAAGGCTCCATTTTGCGCCTTGTGCAGGGAATCCAAAAATTGTGAAATATAGATTTTACTATTGTTTGCTTTTAAATAGTTCCATGAAAAACATAAGTGCCAATGTACTAATGTTTTTCACCAATTCCTGAAAAATTTATGAAAAAAAATCCATAACTTTTTTATAAGATAATGTTTGCTATTATTAGTAAAAATCTTGGCCATGTAACCAAAGTGTTTTTAAAGTTCAATGAAAACATTAAAGAAATGAATGATACTCATACAAGATAATGCACAGAAACAGAGCATCTGTACTCTGTACATCTACACTAATATCATAAAGAGGAAAGATTTGTATGTAACGAATAAACATAAAAATAACTGGACAGAATTTGAAAAATTCTTTCACCCTTAGAATCTTTACTGACTTATCTGACTTTTAACAACCCTTGCGAAGCCGGGTGGGCCGCTAGCTAGATATACATCTACAATCAAAGAAATACATACATTACCTATTTGCATAAGTTGTCAAAATAAAGATTTTGTTCGAAAAAATAGAAAGATTTTGTTAGTGTGTGTTAGACTCCCATGCCTATTGTCCAGCTGTTAGCATGAGTGTGTAACATACATTCAAACATCGTAACATTCGTATATTTGTAACAAAGTGTTACAGCCATCGTCCAGTATTGACTTTATAGTTGCTCTGAAATTAGTTTTGCTTACCTATCTGTCATTTTTTTGATCGCCACGACGAGATGAAACAAATTTAACTGACAGACACGAACAGTGCTATAAAATATTAAACTCGAAACCAAACACTTCTATCAACTGTACCTTCAATTGTATATGCAGAATCGAAGAATTGCGTGCATAGCGAAACTTTTTAGCAGGTATTTTCGAAGGGAGCATAGCAGGACTGGAGCATAGGGGGACTAACCGAAGTTTCACGCTTGTATTTGCAATAATTTTAGCAAAATCAATTAACGTTTGACAAATTAACAATTAAGTTTTAATCAATGACTCCCGAGCGGTAATAGGTATGATCATCACCTATATATCACCTGGAGCTTCGCCGCATGGAGGAAAGGCATTTTACAAATGCTCGCCTGGCTAGCTACCACCCTCAAGTAGAAAATCCGTCGCCAAGTGCCTATCAGTGTGTTCCCAAATCAATTTTAGGAAAACATTACAGGCACTTGAGACTTAACACATGTATGTCTCAGGGTTAAGAGCTCAGTGCAGTTTATTACTTGTATATTCAGAGGTTACCGCTTAACATCAGGTGGACCCCGTGCAAGTACCATTACAATCCCTTTAAATAAAAAAAGCATGTTTCTTGTATGGGGACCCTTTTATTTTTAGCTTTTTGTTAATATTTTTATTTGTTAGGTGATCCGCCATACTTATACATTTGTTTACCCCTTTGAAAATTGACAACATTCATTGTCCGAACGGCTGATGTGTAGTAAACCCTACTACCATCTACTATCTACCGTCTAATATATAATATCTAGGAGGATATAATAAGCTAAAGCGTGGCAAGTCGCCACTCATCATGTACAGGATGATAATGAATGCTAAAAAAAGGTAATTTCCAGGCAGGTATGCTGTACATGTATAGGTACCGAATTTCTTTTAAATCATTAGACGTGTTGCTGTGTTTAAAGAAGATAAAGAAACTTACAAACCTACACACAATCTATCAAATATTTAATGTATGATTTTATTCAGGGTAAACCTTTGGAAGGCTGTGAATGGCCCATTTTGGTGTCTAACCAAGTGACAGCATTAGCCTGGCATCCAACAAGAAAACTGTTAGTAGTTGGATGGGACGGAGGGGAACTCTACATCTGGCTTGAATATTCATGGGCACGTCTAGAGGCGCCACATAATGCGGCCCTTACAACAATCGCCTTCAGTCTCGCAGGAGGACGACTACTCGCCGCCGATGCAGCGGGTTCACTGTCGGGTTGGCAATCAAGCTCTGGGGCACCCTTGACATCATTTCACCATCAGCTAGGTGATGTTATCACACACGTTACATTCTGTACTCCTCATCCTAGCTCAGAATCATCCATTAGAGGCTTAGCACGTGCAGCTGTTGCTGGGGATGAAAATGCATTGGATGCACTGGCAGCATGGCGCCCTCGTACTACAGCAAGAATGCGAGAGGGGGCTCAACCTGACAACCATTCATGTTACGCTGCACAAGACAATGGAGTTATCCTGTACATTGACCATGCGGGTGCTTGTTCTGAAGTACTTAATGCACCAGGTACTATAAACTTCATGGGTATGATAAGCAATATTTATTTACTGGTAGCCTGGGAATCAGGTGGAGCTTTAAGTTTAACAAGGTTTGTGACATCAGATGATGGTTCTTTGATGACGGATACACATGTTAGAATGGCTGCCAGGAATGGTCAATGCATTGTGTTAGCCGGGAACTTTTATGTAGCAATTATAACTGGAGATAATGTTATTAGAGTTTGGGATAGTGACACCGGAGACAATGACGTTCTGCCAAATGACAAAGAAGATATTTCGCCTGGTGACATTTTTACTAGTATAAGTTACTGCAATTTGAGTGATACACTGTGCTGTGGAACATCACAAGGCAATTTATATCTTTGGAGGAGAGATCATAGAAATAGCTGGAAGCTTATTAGCAGCACATCTATCAAAGGAACTGTAAAAGAAGTGAGTTGGGGCTCGGAAGGGCTCATGAATCCATTGCTTCATGTCAATTGTATAACAAGCGCCTTTGTGTTAAGAGAGCAGCCTGTTTGCTGGGGATACTCGCCAAATGTATTCTTGGTTCAGAAGTCTGCTCAAGAAATAGCAGTAACACATAAAAATGAGAGTGTTGCTCATATAACTACTTCTGTCACAGTCAGAGCTCTCGCTTTCAAAGATAATTATTTAGCTCTTGGGGATGGTAAAGAAGTTCAAGTAAGTAAATATTATAAATTTAATTATTGGAGCTGTTCATTTTTCGTTTTATTTTATATTGTTTAATTCTCCTTTCAGATTTGGATGGCCAGTAAAGAGAATGAAGCTAAATTTTCGTTAATCCGTACTTTTTCGTGGAAAACCGATATTCTTATTATATACAATGATGTTCTAGTAGGAGTTGTCAGCCCACACATAGAATGTTATTCTATAGCCGGCAATAACTTGGGCATACTCCCAAGTACAGAAAGTGAGGGTGAACCTATTGGTGTCACTAACACCGGTAAATTCATTGTTATTGCTACAATGGATGGTACCCTCAAATTAGCTGAAATTACAAAAAAAGGTTTAAGAATGCCTTATCCAGCAAAAAATTGTTACCAAGTAATTGAAGATTTTGGAGAAGTTATGAGAGCTTCAGTGAACTGCTCCGGGCGTTACATTTGTCTCAGTATTGCTAATTCGGGCTTAGCTCCAGACCCAAGACTTTATTTATGGGATGCGGCCAATGATAGAATAACCAATAAGCTTCTTGTAGAAAATTCTACGCCTCCTTATCAAAGCGTCCCAATTGCAATATTGTGGGATTCTAATGACCCGAGAATTGTGGCAATCCATATGAGATCAGCAGATTTAGATCAAATCCATTTATTCTTTTGCCATGAAGGAAAACTCTTTGAATATAAGAACTGGTGTTCATCACCTGAAGACTACATTGCTGCCGATTTTATGTTATGCATGTTATATACACCTAACGTTATAGTTTTGTCCCAACAAAGTATAAAAAAGGTTTTGATGCACGAATTTGCTGAATGTGGTGAACATGACGTGGGAAGCCTTAAGCAAGTATTAGATTTTTTGTTTTATATGACGACTGGTTACTTGGAGAAGGCTGTAGTTGTAGGAACAAGCATATCCGGACCAAAGAACACCGTTATCTGGGACAGCTTAGCGAAAACTTGTGTGGCCCTTAAAAGATCTGACGTTGGCGCTGTCTGCTTAGGTAAGATGGGCAATATAAAAGGGGCTTTGATGATGCGCAAAGTGATGAACGACGCTGATATTGATGATTCTTGTAAAGTAGGCATACTGGCCGTAAATCTGGGCATGACCGAAGAAGCTGAGAAACTATTTAGAGGAGCTCAAAGACCCGATTTGATCACGCGTCTTATATCTGCTAAAGAGGGCGGATTAAACGAAATTACAAATGGCACGAATGAGGGTGAGAACACTCTTTTAATAAAAACTGCACAGCATAAACTAGCGAAAGTGTTATGGTCGAACGGGGAGACCGGAGCAGCGTTGAAGTTATTTGAAAGCGCTGGTACATTAGTGCCACATGTTCCCAGGATGCTTATAGCTCAGGGTCAAACTACTGTTTTGGCTCAGTATGTTGCTAACTCTAATGATGCAAACCTTATAACATGGTGGGGGCATTATTTGGAAAGTATCGGTGATTTAGATGGTGCCGTAGAAGCATACGCTCGTGCTAATGACTTCGGTGAACAAACTCGCTTGCTTTGCCACATGGATAGGATCGACGAAGCAGAAAAGCTGTGTCAAAAAAATCGTGCGTCTTTATACCAAATGGCACGTCATTTGGAGATGCAGCCTGACAAAACTGAAAGTGCTGTAAAGGTATATTATTAACCTTAAGTATGTATAGAAGATTCAATCTTATCTATTGTCCATGAATTTACCTACCAATTGATATTTATAGATGTATATCAAATGTGGTGCAGTGGCTTCAGCAATAAGAGTAGCGGCAGAAGCGAGTGCGTGGAATCTGGTTTGGCGAGCCGGCTCTTCTTCACCTACACATGCATTGCACGCTGCTTCGATCCTCGAAAATGCTGGTCAAAATGAGCAAGCCATTGCTCTTTACCAAAAAGCTGGTAGGTACTTGATGATACTAAATCTTATCTATGCTATTTAGTTACAAATAAACAATCTGCGTCCTGCCCCAGTGAGTCACCTAGTGTGTGCGATATGATTTCGGTATCATATATGATATAAAATTACTGAATTTGACCCAAAGCAATAAACAACCAACAGGGCAGGTTAACTATAACCGATCAAAAAGACGATTTGAAGAAAAATAACTAATGGTTGTCAATTATTAATAATATTCACACGCATATTAATAATTGTTCCATAACTTTATGATATGGTGATCAAACGGCATTAGAACTGCGCAAAGAAATCAGAAGCATCGCAAAGAAAATCAGAAAAAAAAGAAGCCTATGTTTTCACCTCAAAAGCTCGGAGAGGTGTTGTTTATCATTAGAAATCTGCGTGAAAAATGCTTTTTATTCCCTAGCGTGGAAAATATATTTGATATTCGAACCTCTATAAAAATCCCAAGAAAAAATAATTTACTTTAAATATAACCATATAAAAATTCTTGTAAGGTATTTAGAAAATACATTATTTAACACTAAAATTACGACTTCCATATAATAAGGTAAACTACACATGGCGTTGAAGCTGGCGCTAAGTTCAGGAGAGACTAACGCAATCATCCCATTGGTGGAGTCGATTGGTGACAAGCTGGACCCGGAGGTTGCGCACGCGCTTGCAGCTCATTTGCGCAAGGCGGAATATCATTCGCACGCCGCTGCTCTGCTGGCCTCCGCCGGAAATGTAAGTACCAGAACAAATCGTTTAATGAATGCCATAAGTGTATCAAACTCCATATTTTTGGGCATATAAATAATGATATTGTCCATCGATATTTATGATCTGATGATGTCCTAAATCTTGGAATAATTGCATGTTCTTTTTTCTCCACTGTGTTTGAAAATATATTGTCTATATTATATTATGTGGCTAATGTGTTGCTTTGCTAGACAACAAACGTACACTAGGGTACATTGCAAGCTCAGGGCTTAAGACGGCACTTGCGTCAAAATATAACTTTCTCATTTGTTGAATAAATAACTATTTCAAACGATGAAAACGCATTTGACTGCATCTAAATTTACGGTTATCCTATTTTGTTTGTGATTGTGTACTTACTTAATTCCTTATCTTAATAAGCGCATAAGAGTTTTGCTTTTACTAAATCACATTTGATAAAACTAAGAAATATATTTATACTAACGAGTTAAATCTAAAAATGTTATGTTCGACAGTATGAAGAGGCACTGGATATAGTAGAGCAGTCATCGGCGCCGCTTTCCGAGGCATTGAGCGATAGACTAGCCGCGCCGGCTGGCACCAGCGGACGGGAGGTGCTTCTGCGGAGACTTGCGGATGTTCTCGGCGCTAGGGGACTCTATCACCAAGCGGCTAAGCGGCTCGCACACGCAGGTGACAAGGTGAGTTCAACAGAAATTATACAGTGTTAATGTAATGAACAATTTTTGGCAAACATGTCATATCACTGCGAGACGGGGAACATGCTCTTTCCTTCCCGGCCCCCACCTCGCCGCGGTTTCCTAAGGCGCGGTATAGCGGTATTGGACAAACTGTAGTCACTCGCGGCCGGAAGATATATCCCGGATAGGGTAGACATGGGCTAAATTGGTGTAAAAAATCTAATAGTGGAATAATTATAGAAGACCGCGGTATAAAGGGCTTTGAAACCACTAACTTTGAAGCTAGGCAGTGACTCATACACATATAGCAAACACTGTTCACGGAAAATCCAAACGACTTTCCAACTGGCGGACCGTCTAAGTCTGTACTATTGTCGGTATATATGAATTTTATGCTGCATGGACTCATTGCTTATTCATAGGCAGGTCACAGACGCCGTAAGCACATAGGGTGTTTATATCTATTATCGGTTAGCCGGTATATTCTGTTAATAATAATTCCTATTACTTTTTAAATTAGAATTCCTAAATGTATGAACCTTAATATGTATAGTTGTAAGTGTACTTTGTGATTTCTATGCAATAAGCATTTATATATAGATTGTAACGTTAGAGCGGTGCGATGCGATGGCTGATGCGTTCCGGCGACGCGGACCGCATTGCGACGTTCGCGGCGGCGACGCGCGACCGCGGCGCGCAGCTGATGGCAGCCGACTTCCTGCGGAGGCGAGGCGAGTGGCGCGCGCGGCCAGACCTCACAAGGCACATATTGCACTTCTACACGAGGGCGAAGGCCTACGGGAAACTGGCCGCATTCTACGCAGAGTGCGCCAAGATGGAAGTCGACGATTATGAGGTGCTTTTTTCTCTGTTTATTTCCGATTTTATCATAGTAAAACAATAAAGTAAGTTTACTTAATAAAGCGGTATCAAATGCGGCTTGAGGCTTGTAAATATCTAGCTTACTAAGCGTAGCCCTATTCATGACCGTACTCGCACTACGTCACGGTTTGAAGCAGTAATGGCTCAGTGGCATTGGCTATGGACTGCCGGGCAGCAGGTCATGGTTCGAACTCCGCCGTGGGCTTGAGCTTCACTGCTTGGTGGAACGGTATTTTGCGAGTGCCCGCCTGGCTTGCGACCACCCTCAAGTAGAAAATCTGTCGCCAAGCACCAAACGGTATTTTCCGGCAGCTGTCCTTCAGAGTAAGTAATACTAGGTTAACCCTGTTAACACCTTCGACCACATCATCACTTACCATTAGGTGAGGTTGTGGTCAAAGGCTTGCCTATCAGCAATAAAAAAAACATGCTCACCGTACTGACCAGTAACGCCCGCTGTGCCCGCTCCGTTTATTTATTTAAGTATTGTGCAAAAAAGGCAACAGAATATAAAAATATGTCTTACATATAAATAAGGTAAGTAACTTATAGATAGGGCTGCCGTCACCTAAACCACCGACGCCGGACAAAATCTTTAAAAACCTGGACTTTGGGTGAATTTTTTTTTGTCCCAAACAACCACGAAAACAGTTATTTCTTTTTTACAAAATTACAAATATACGAAAGGAAAAATTGTAGTCATTTGCGGGATCGAACCGCAACACAATTAGCATTGTGACAATTGTCATGTTAGCTCAGTCGGTCAGAGCATACCCCGGTTAAAGGGATGCATGACGCGGGTTTGAATCCCGTACATAACTATAATTTTTACTTTCGTATATTTGTAATTTTGTGATGTAATCCGCAAAGCATGCGTTATCGCAAACATAAAAATATTAAAATCGTTTGACTTATTTCGGTATTTTTCAGATGTAACATTTTTTGCCAAAGTGATCTTTCTTTTGAATGATCGAGGTCGGCGGCAGTTCTTTATGGTTGGGGCGGCGCGGGGGATGTTCTGTTGTTGTAGATTTTGCAATGCCGGAGTTAACTTGTATGCATTTTACGAACAAATTTTCAACTCAGATTTGTTTCATTTAATTGCTTGTATTTCAATCAATCTGGATTCCCCTGACACAAAATTTTTAATTTTGATTTTTTCCCTTCCTGACACCCCTGGACGCCCTCTAAACTAGGACAAATCCGGGGAAACCCGGACGGATGGCAGCCCTACTTATAGAAAACATAGTCACACAGTCAAGGGCATCCTTACCTACATCAACCCATAACTCAAAAAAATTATAATAAAAGACTGACTACCTGCATGAAAAACTCATCGACTACTATTTCGGAATTACTTGTACTCAACTCAAAAATATTATTTAACTTACTTACGCAATACGGCGACAAAAGGTCAACATTCTTCTCCTATTGGATTATTTTATTAATTTTCGATTATGAGATACATACACGTTAAAAGAAATAATCTTGGGTACATATTGGTTGTATTTTTATTCTGTATTCTGATGCCCTTAATTACGCTGTATACATAGGTACATTCTGTCTGTCTTCGAAACAAAAATATTATTTATTTATTTAATAGTCAATGAAAATATTTTAACGTATTTAACTTTATTATCTCACTGCGGATCCAGCCATGTTAGTAAAATGATGTAGAAAAAAACTACAATTAATATTTATAAAAAAAACCTATATTCAATAATTAAAAAAAACCTATATTTAATAATTCAAAAATTAAGAATAGACAAGTGAAATATTATACCAGGGCAGTAATTTTAAACGTTGCATAAACATGCAACAGCTGCTAGTCCTTCTGAGAGCTTCAGCACAGATTAAATAAAAGGCAATGCAACACTGAAAAAGCTAAATTTTGTTAATAATG
Organism: Plagodis dolabraria; assembly: GCA_963854805.1. NCBI lineage: Eukaryota > Metazoa > Arthropoda > Insecta > Lepidoptera > Geometridae > Plagodis > Plagodis dolabraria. Next base: position 15,477,708 of record OY978447.1, on the reverse strand, counting down.
TATTCATTCATTATTTCCAGAACTATGAGAAAGCCTTAGAAGCCCTTAAAGAAGCAATCCGATGCCTAGCGAAGACGTCAGATAACGATACAAGTGAGAAAGCTAATATTTATATTACTTTATATAATCTCATTCGGTAATATTCTAATTATGAAATGAAATACAGACTTTTATTGGCATATTTTATTTAAATACTTCCTTAAGAAAAAATTTTTAACAAAAAATGGAACCGACTTCAACACCCAAAAGTGTGAAATAACTTGTTGAAGTCGGTACCATGATGGTTCAAAAGTACCTATTATCACAATATTGTGCGCATGGTACCGACTTCGACAAGATATTTCACACTTTTGGGCGTTGAAGTTGGTTCCATTTTTTGTTAAAAAAATTTTTTCAATCTTTTTAGTGTAACTCAATAACGGCTTGACCGATTTTGATGAAATTTAAAATGGGACCAAACGACAAGCATCAGCTTTCAAACAAAAAAATAATTTTCAAAATAGGTTCACCCAGTCAAGAGATCTGAGGTAACAAACATCCTTTTTTGGAAGTCGGTTAAAAAGTAAAATAAAAATTAAAGCATTATTCTCCTAACAAAACAATGCTTTAAAACATTTTTTTAATAATTAAAGTACAATGTGTCCCGACCAAGGAGGTTTCAATCCAATTTAAGTACACATTATCCATGATGAGCGCTGGTTCCGAGCCAATAGACCAATGGCGCTATTTCGTACATACAAATTTGAGTAATATTTTCTTGGATAAAACTTTAGTAGCAAAAAATTTCGAGCTACACCGACGATACAGATGAAAATTTAACCACCTGACCGTCTAGAAAGAGCTACGAAACTGGCGAATAGTCTTTTGCAAGAAAAATCAAGAAAATCGTTTAGCCATGAGATTAAATAAAGTAGTGCATGCAAATGCATATAATTAGGTATTTTGACACTCGCCTGCGGCTCGTTTCAAAAAACTTCACTCATGTTTTGATACCCTCTATTATATGACAGTTGCATAAACTACTATTATGTATGGCGGATATGTACCGCCAGCGTTTTGAGAGATTCTTATATATCACACAATATAATAATTTTGCTCACTGTTTTAGATGCTCAGACGATGGCGTTGCAGGAACAAAGCACTCTAGTGAAACGCTTTTTAGATGTGAAAAAGACTTTGGAAGCTGGTGAAATTAACACAGGTAAGGTACTGACTACACGTTCTGAACGCGGGGCGTGCCATAAACGTAGTACAATATATATGACAAAACTAACTGGACTAACTACAAAGTTAATCTTATTCGCACGAAAACGAGTTTTTATTCGAATTCGAAATCACATTCAAACAAAACCCTTCGAGACGTTTCTGAATCTGAGAGTAAAATCGTTTACGTGCGAATCATAATCACCATGCTCAAGTGATTTCTATTGAATTGAAATTTGTCAGCGTTCATTTCTTATTAGGATTGTATGGTCATGTCATGCATATGGAAGGACGAAAAACGTAACAAGAGTGTTGAGTATGAATGTAGTTGGATGTAGAGGTAGTGCAGGGCCATGCGGATTGACTTTGTGATGAAGGATATGTGTGCGAAAAGTGTGTGTAGTGTGAGATGACGAGCATTAATGCAAAGAGGAGGAAATGTGTTGTGGTGCATGCATTTACCTTGAGATAAGACTTGAAGAAGGTAAACTTGTACTCACGTGTTACCGATATTAACTGCTATTTAATCAATTAGATTATGCGGATAAATATTATTTCTAAAATGATTGAGATTTCTTTATGAAATTTACCGCGGGTGTTTTGCTCCTTCACGACAACACGCATGTTCACTCGGCACACGTGACCAAGGTTGCTATTCAGAAGTGTGGTTTCAAAAAGTTCAATCATCCACTTTACAGCCCAGAGCTGCACCTAGTGACTATGAGTCCTTTGATAATGAACATGAAAAAATACGTGAAATGGTCCGAAATCTAAATAAGTTTTTACAATTATAAACACGTTCCAAATTCAAAATAATTAAAAAGTTGAAATAATACAAGTTTTTAAGTATGTAATTAACTTATTTATGGCCAGACTATAGTTAGAAAAATAAAATTATTTCACTCTGCCTTCCTTTCTTTCATATCATAGCGGTTAGGCCGTTAAACGTTACTAATAAGTATATGTTATACTACAAAATGTCTTATTTATGATGTACGAGGAAAGGCGACTTACTACAATGCAAAGAGCGTTGAACGCCTGACCGCGTAGTATTTTTTCTACCCAGACTTCTTAAAAATAATAAAACCCAATGTTCAATGCAGGCGTGACTGGCGGTCAGCAGTTACTGCGGGCAATAAACGGTCGTTCCGGGCTGATCACTGAAGAAAAGGTGCTTCGATTAATGGTACATCATGCGCCCAACCATGCTGATGTTTCAAGTAAGTTTATTTTTATTTGTACTGCTTGATAGAATAGCTTAAGCCGGAAACGTGCACATGTAGCACGCATATGCATATAAGATATGCAAGTGAAATATGTGCATAATATGGTGCCTATCTAGGTACATTTTTTTTAAGGGTTTTTTGACTTTAACGAACGCGTTTCAAGTTAGATTGCCATTGTCGAAATGTGATAAGACGACGCTTGCGAATACTGAGAAATGGTTAATTTTTGTAGAAATTTGAAATAATTGGTCTGAACTCTTTCAGACCAATCCAAGAATCCTCTCGAACAGCCCACCCTTTCAATATAAGAAATAATTGAAAGATATATAACTTAATTTTTTTATAAGCTTTGAAGTTTAATTGAACATCCATCTATCCACCTGAACCTAATTTGTTATTTTATCGTATATGTTTTTCCTTTCAGGATTCGAACAACAATTAAGAGCCTTGCAGGAACAACCTACAGATGACAATCGCTCGTCTGATTCACCAGATCAGAGCGTCGAAGAAGTTATTTGAATCTTGAATGATTAAGGGCCTGTTTCAGAATGTCCTAATAAAGTTTCGGGTTGCTAACCAACACATAAAATAACTGAATGATAAAAGTGACAGTTGACATGCAGCGCGTTACAAGCTTTAACTGATGGACAGGCTAAATCGATGAATGTGAAACGCAAAGATAGTGTTTATTTAATAAATAAGTTCTGGGTAGTATAACCGTCACTTACTCGAACATTCTGAAACAGGCCCTTAGTGTACTAGTCCAGCACCTTAAACTTAGTAGCTAAGACTATGTAGGTGCACATCAAAGAGTAGATATTATGTCTTATGTCCGTCCATTCCATAAACTGTGATTTAATGATTATTTTAAGTAGGTGTACTTCAAAGAGTAGGTGTTATGTCCGTCCAAGCACTGTGATTTAATATGAGTGTTTTAAGTTATACACATTTTATGTGAGTAGTATTTATTAAAAACATGGTACTTGATTAACTTCGTTTCATGTATAAAGTAACAACAGGTCAGAAAAATCCCGCAGCTTTTTGTATAAGGTAAATTTTAAGAACAACAATCTTTAGTAGAACTTTATCTATAGTAGTTCTTTATTTATATAACTATTTTATTGCAAATTCCGTCAATTAGGCAATTGCAGATTGAGTATGAGGTGCAATTATACTAGCGGTAAATGGCATTTCCGCGGAGTTACCCAAATAAAGTGAGTTTCTCAAAAAAAAACACAAATAAAATTGAAATAGAAAATAAAGTTTCGGGTTGCTAAAATAAAATTAAATTGAATCTCAAAAAAAAAACATTACAATTACCCTTGTAGCAAAATACTGGGGCTTCAAGTAAGACTGCTTTATGTTTTCGTCGGGTAAAATTTAATTTATGTATTTTTCTTATGACTTTGTTAGAAGCGGGTTTCCCGCTAATTTGGCATCTAATCTTAGATATGGGGAGTGCACCCAATAACCATTTCACTTTCTGAATCGTCAGAACCACAGAAAAGGGAAAGCAATAGAAAGGTGAAGAGGGCGTTGCACGCGTGCATAGCATACCCTAAACAGGAGTATTTACGTCAACGAACTGTAATGCTACTGACAGTAGAGGTGTGTACCGGAGGCAATTTCAGCCTCCGGAGATTTTGCGGAGATTTTATTGAATAACCGGTGTTTCTCCGGTTATTCTCCGGATAGTCAGTATGTTTTATTACTGATGCACAGAAAGTACTTGACATCCAATCGCATTTAATGTGACCGATAATAGTAGTTTATGCAACTATCATATAATAGAGGGTATTAAAACATGAGTGTAGCTTTTTGAAACAAGCCGTAGACGAGTTTCAAAAAGCATTTGAAAATAAAATCTTATTATATATACGAGTGTTTTAATACCTGATTATATGCAGTTGCATACACTTCTTTATTTAATCTCATGGCTATACGCTTTTCTTGATTTTTCTGGCAAATAAAAAGTCTGTTTTTGGTCTATTGGCTCGGAACCAGCGCGTTGCGCACGCAGCGCGCTCACCACAGATAATGTGTACCTAAATTGAATTGAAACCTCCTTGGTCGGGTCGGGGCACATTGTACTTTAATAATTAAAAAAATGTTTAAAGCATTGTTTTGTTAGGAGAATAATGCTTTAATTATTTTTTTTAATCGTCTTAAAGAAGTATGTAAATAAAATATGCCAATAAAAGTCTGTATTTCATTTCATAATTAGAATTTTACTGAATGAGATTATATAGAATATTTTTGAATGCAATCCAAGGAAAAAAATGGTTTTGATTGTCATCAAAATACTTACCTACCGAGAACAAATTTTTTTCTTGGGTGGCGTAAACGGAGGAGAGCTCGATGGGATATTAGTAATAATGGTTTCCCGTGTAGGTTAATAAAAGCAAAACGCATTTATAGCACGAATGAGATGAGATAAAATTAATATTATCATTTTATGATAATTATTATATGAGTAGTATCGAACAAAGATACATCTCTACCCTAATCGCGACTGAATCGCGCGTTCAGAAATGGTTACCCATCAAATAATCGATTAACCGGTAGTTTATAGAAACACCGATTAGTCTCCGGTACCCATCCCAACCGGTGATTATCCGGTTTTTTGAGAACCGGTTCACACCTCTAACTGACAGTCGACCCACGGTTAACGCGCCGCATGCATCTCCGTCAATTTATATGAAAATGCCGCGTTGTGCTGTTATAAGTCGCAGATTTAATAGCGATGTCACACATGTAAAGAAAGTATGAACATCCTATTACCGGAAAACATAATAAATTGTTCCTAAATGTTTTATATTGCGCTAATGAACAAAGTCGCTGCAATCTGGCATATAGTTATTGATGTTTTTTTATCGACAAATGTTATCGATAAATTGTTAGTAACTAAATGACACCTCATTCCAATATCTAATTGTTAGACCTACGAAAGCAAGCACCATCTGTTCCACTGCTTTTAGTGCATATAGAACTTTTATCAGGACGTAAGAATACACGTGTATATCAGGAGGTTAACATCAAATTAACAAATTATTCAAATATTTTCAAGAACAGCCAAATTTTCAAGGTTAGGATTTCAACTTTAACTCTTGTTTTGTGGCTTCTGTGAGCACCACCACAATTTCGCCAATGTCACGTTGTTAGATAAACCATCGAAGGAAGGAGATTGTTTATTTTTAATGAGTTATGTCCGGTGAGAATTGTCCAAGTCAAAATTGGTGCTGAAACATAAGATGTTAGTTCATCTAACTACTGGATGAACACAAATGTATATATACACACACACACACACAAATTCATTATATATAGGGGAAATATAGAATTTCTCGGGACAACTTTTGGATAAGATATATAATATGTTTATTTTGGGACAACAGAAGAATATGTGATTCACATTTCCTTCGTCCAAACCGCATTCACAGAGCGAGTTATCCCTAATCCTAAGTTTGGCCAGGAATACTGGGTTACAGGAATGGCTTAAAGCATCTGTATACAGGGTTATTGGAAAAATGCTAACCACCTCTTTGGGTTGACTTCTGCTTGTCCTAACAAACATTTTGAGATGCACTTTTTTTCTTATATTTTTTTTTTGTTTTTTGACGGAATAAGCACGAGGACCACCTGATGTTAAAAGTCTCTAGAGCCTGTAATGTATTATTATATATTTTTTATTACTTTGCTCGATGTAAATATTCAAAACTCTATTCAAAGGGAGCACAGCGCGGTCCAGTGTTGCCGCGGCGGGCGCTCTTGATTCGGAGTAAGCTTTAAAACAGAAAAAAAATCCATTTTTTTTTCCATTCAAAAAATTATCCTAATCATCTAGTTTCCGGGCGCGGCTCCGCCCGCGCTTATGTCGGTTATCGCGCAAAAACATTAACCTCTTTTTGCGCAGTTGGATAAAAACTATCCTATGTTTCTTCACAGACAGAGTTACTTTCGCATTTATAATATTATTAGTACTGAAGTACTGATTAATAACCATAAATTTGCTTCCAGCCGATTTGACTTTCCACCGGAGAGTCCATCTTCAATACGTGTGCGTACTCCCAGCGGCAACATGTTGAAATAGCTGAGCTGATATTTAGTGTATGAACTGGTGTAAATGTGTATGGTAGTTTTAAATTTGTGTGTCCAGCCATTCATAATACACTTGCGAAAAACACTTTCCGCTGGGAGAACGTTCTCCCAGCGGAACTTTTTCGTCAAAGCGGTCGCACGAAGAAAAGAAGTATACCAATAATTAGAGTATACCGAGAGGTAAATGTGTGTGTTTAAATGAAATTTGTGTGTCGTAAGACTCTGAAGATATGCAAGATGCCGCTGGGGGAACGTTGGGCTGTTTGCTGGATATCCTAAACGGTTAAGCGCACAATTATGATTATTTTTACACAGGTCTCTATGAATTTGTGTATAATGTTTGTGAAAACAGAATCCGAAAAAACATTACAATTTAGACGAAAAAAAATTATACAAAAAATAAGGTTTTTAGGTTCAAGTGCTTAAAATTGATGTCTTCGAAACTAAATTTTCACGTCAATATGTGCCCTTTAATAGCTTACAATATTAAGCCAAGTCGCATTTGTATAATATAAGTATTTAATGAGTTTCGTTGAAAAAACCATTCATAAATCACTCCCGTATTCGCCATTGGGTTTGACGAGTTTTACAAAGGTTCGCAAATCAAAAGGTATCACAATAATTAGTGCATTCATCCAATTATCTGCTCACAAAATTTTAGCTCAATACACTTAATAAATAAAGAGATAAAGTTAAAAAACCCACAAGTTACGAAATTAGTGATAAGCCGACAAAGTTTGAATGGTAACAAAAAAGCGGCCGCACAATATAAAGTGCTAGTCTTCCAAAATAAATACAATTATACTGTTATGTGGCTGGTACATTTGCGTACACAATTATTCAACTAGTTTTTACTTAGGTAGGGGTAGGTAATATTATATTCTATTTATAATATGTTATTTCTATTTGCGTGGGAATTGTCGTGACTATCTACAGAGACCTTCATGAAAACCAATACCACGGTAATGTTATCTATACAGTATTTTGACTCATTTCTATCGTTGAAATAACTACCTACAGCGGCGCTGTACGTAAACATGCGATAGGGCTACGCGCCTCCAGCATTTTCATTACATTTGCCTACTTGTATTCCATTTAGTTTTGTGATTGTAAATATACTTTTTTTTATATAAACAAATAAAATTCTTTGTGAAATTTAATTGTTGTGTGTTAAGTAGGTAGATTTAATGAAAACAACCATGTTTATATTTGAATAAAAAATCAGTCTTAAAAATTTGCGACCGAAAAATATTTGTGAGACATACGAAATGCTTTATTATTAAATTTTAAAGTATAAAAAATCCGCATTCTAATTAATATATAGCTTATAACTACCTAATTCACTCGTGTCAATCACTTTCATTTACTCTATTCACTTTTTTTATTAATCGAGTTTTTTTTTCGAGTGAAATACTTGTCCATTTAAAATAACTTTACATACTAGTAAGTAAAATTATTTTTATAGTACCTTTCAGTTGTCAGGTTATCTAAAAGTTATATCTGGATGCGTTTTTGATGAATTCATGCAACCAAAAACAGCACAATATATCCTACTCGTCGTATTAAATATGTAATATGTACATAAACTTATTTTTAGTGAAAATATCGCGTGGTTATTGTAAAAAAAATAACACATCGTCCATTCGTCACTGCGGCACAGTCGCGACTGTCTGAGTCTGTCTGCGTACCGAGCGCAGACCGAGATCGAGGAGCGTAGGTATAGCTCGTGATTCATACCTTTATATGAAGTCGACATACTGTATAGATAACATAACCGTGCCAATACATATAGGTACCTATAAAACATATGTTTTTCGTATCATTACCAAAATTTGAATTATACACTGCCTTTCAGTTTATTAACCTAATGATTTAATAGTACTTAGGTAGTAGCAAACAGCGGCGAAGCGAGAACGAGCGAGAGCGCTCGCGCGGTTGTCCCGCGGAAATCGCCCGTAGTGTCTTTGGCCGTGATTTGATCTATTCAAATTAGGCATTTAGTATTCTTTCATTTTCGCTCCCATGATTCCGCGATGAAAGAATAAAAGAGAACGCAAATAATCTTTTCCCGGAAACACAGAGTGCAGCCCTGCAGTTTTTGTTTTGCACGGCCCTTGCATTTAGCTTTTGTTTTGGTTTATTAGTCATACCTATGTGGTCAGCCATTAACAACACCGCTGTGTGCATTTTACGTACTGGGTGTGCGCTTTTATGTTCCCTTTCGATCCCTATCGATTGATTAATTATAACAGGAACTATGTTCTTACTTACCTACTGTGATAGTGGGGTGACGAATATTTAACTTTTCCTATATATATAAATGATGAGCTAATTTCTAAACTTATGTGCGTACTTTCACATTTTTATAAAATAACTACGCTTCGTGTTCTTTGTCGTAGACTGCAATTAGTTCTTCAATGTTGATATTAGCGAATTTTCAAATACTTATACATAATTATGAACCTACGTACGTACAATAAGCTTAGAAATTTAATTAATACTTTGGACAACAACAACTTAACATCGATAGGTTGTTTCATATTTATTATTGGCAATAAGTATTGTGTACGCAAGTGTACCAAAGTACCTGTACAATGCTATAAAATTTGGAAGATCAGTAGTTAATATTGTGCGGGCGCTTTTTTGTTACCATTCAAACTTGGTCGGCTTATCACTAATTTCGTAACTTGTGGGTTTTTTAACTTTATCTCTTTATTTATTAAGTGTATTGAGCTAAAATTTTGTGAGCAGATAATTGGATGAATGCACTAATTGTTGTGATACCTTTTGATTTGCGAACCTTTGTAAAACTCATCAAATTCAATGGCGAAAACGGGCGTGATTTAGGAATAGTTTTTTTCAACGAAACTCATTAACTACTTATATTATACAAATGAGACTTGGCTTGATATTGTAAGCTACTAAAGGGCACATATTGACGTGAAAATTTTGTCTCGAAGACATCAATTTTAAGCACTATAACCTAAAAACCTTATTTTTTGTATAATTTTTTTTCGTCTAAATTGTAGTGTATTTTCGGATTCTGTTTTCACAAAAATTATACACAAATTCAGAGAAACCTGTGTAAAAATAATCATACCGTTTTGACGAAAAAGTTCCGCTGGGAGAACATTCTCCCAGCGGAAAGTGTTTTTCGCAAGTATCTTATGAATGGCTGGACACACAAATTTAAAACTACCATACACATTTACACCAGTTCATACACTAAATACCTGCTAAGCTCAAATCACGTATTTCAACATGTTGCCGCTGGGAGTACGCACACCTTCAATACACCTAACAGTCCTAACCATGGAAGTAACCTATCAGGCAAAAAAAAAAAAAAAAAAAAAAAAAAAAAGTAATAAGTACTGTTGTACGTAGTAAGTACTTATTACTTCCATGGTCCTAACACCTCAGACCGAATAAAAACTCAAGACAGAATTTTGTGAACAGAGAAGTGAGGCCGGTTTTCCAAACATGTGGTGTGGGTGTCGGTGTTGCCATGCTTATTCTAATTACCCTATAAAAACAACGACTTAGTTCCGACGTAAGGGGTCGGTAAAAGTAGTGTGGAAGGGAATGGAAAAAGTGTTTCAAAAATAAAATTAATGGGTATTTAATTTGCATGCATTTATTTCTTGTAACATAAAAAAGCGACGGTTTTTTTATGAATTGGTGACAAAAAAAGCACGTTTGCTACAGGGCCCCTAATTCTATGCGGTGACCTCTGCAGTAACAAAATAACAGATGCAGTTCGTCATAAGTGGCAAACTTGCTTGGCGGTAAATATAGGTAGAGTGGCAATACTTCCCTGTACGAACTCGTAAAAGAGTTCTGCTGCTAAATATATTATACATATTATAATCGCCTTCTTCAGTTTTAGAACTCGCATTAATTTATTTAAAAACCTTTATGTTGAATTATTTTTTTGTAAGATTGTCTTTTACTTTCCACTGATTTGGAAATACTTTCTAACTTAGCAATATGGTGAAATCTAATGCTTAAGTATTTCTCAATTAAACACCGTAATAAATTAAGCTTATGTTCCTGCCCAGCATATTCATGTTTAGACTCTAAATTGATAAAAACCTGGTTGTCACCAATGAATTTCTTTAATAAGTTCAAGACAATAATTCGGTGTTGCATTTCTGCGGTTATTGTAATATTTTCAATTAATAATTTTCGTACCACTGCTTCACATGTAACACAGATGTGAAAAATATCCTTAGACGGGAAGCGAAGACCGCCTTTGTTTTTTAAAGTAATGAGCTTATGAAAGTAAAGTTTCTCATCAGTCTGCAAGGCATCTAAACATTTATAGCATTTTATGGTTTTAATTAGATAGTGCACTGTACTTCCAGATATGTAACCAATTATCAATTTCCTGTACTCATCATATGCATTGTCATTTAAACGACTTGCCAAATCAACCGATCCATTAACAATTTCATTAAGAAGTTGCAACAAAGAATTTTCGTTGCTTTCTTCTTCTTCTTCTTCGTGTCTATACGACGATAAAGTGCTATTTATGATTTGAGTAGTTGAAGAACAATTCAGAATTGCTGTTTTCTAGAGGCACACAATTACCTTTTGTAAGACATTTTAATTCTAAATGACAAAGTATTTTTTTGTAGCTTCCCTTAAACTGTCTCACATTAGGATTATCGTTAAACCCTCCATGCATCCTAATAGACGTAAATAGTATTTCCAAGTGGTCCTGGCTTAATTTATACGTACGTAAGAAAATCAGCCTACTTTCAGTTTCTATGTACTTCGTATAAAGCGCTTTTAAACTTTCAATATTGATTAATGTACCTATAAATCCTGCTTTGCATTTGTCTTCCACGACTGGTTTATAAAAACGCGTGATGACAAAGACTAATAATAATAATTATTATTAGCGTCATGCTAATAAAATTACTTATTATAATAATTATATTTCATTGCTTACAATAAAAATTATCATAAATAACTATATTATATTACTCACATTAGGATTAATTAGTTCCTTAGCTCTCACGGTAGGATACCCTGTGTCTGTGAGAGCTAGTACTTCCAGATGACTCATCTTTTACTTGTAACCGAACTGTGTGTGCTGTAGTTTTGAAAGAAAGAGTGGGTACGTTATTAAGGTTGTGTATGAGTTAAGTATAAAATAACAGAGAGGTTAGTATAAAGTAACAGAGAGAGAGTATATTGAGTAATCGAGTGGAGTATAAAAGAGACGTGAGTATGTGTGTTATCTGTAAGAATGATTTAGATTTGTGTTCGTAGTAGTTGTTCTGTTGTGATGTAGTCTAAGGAAAACAAGTATTTCTCTATTTTAGTTCTGCATATTTTTTTGGGATCATTCAATATATCGAGAGTTTTATTTAGCTGTTTATATAAAAAGAGTTCTAGATAACTATTGCATTTTTTACCTTTCACTGTGTGTTTTTTAATTGGGTCCCATTTTATACGTCTAGTTTTAATTTTGTGAGCCTGAATAATTTTGGACTTTTTATGGAATCGCAGTGCGCACGCCAGAATAAAAAGTTGTCTTACTCTAAGTTACTTAGTCTCCTTGTATAGATCATCTGTAGGGTATCTAAATGGTTTTTTGTAGGCTACTTTAAGAATTGCTCTTTGTGCCCTTTCGGTTTTCATCAGGTATGTAGCACAAGCAGCACCCCATGTAGTTATACAGTAGTTAATTAAGGATTTGCACAAAGCTGAGTAAACTAGTTCAATAATTTTAATGTCTGCTAAATGTTTTAATCGTTTGAAAATATATAGTAATTTTCTTAACCGATTGCTGAGAGTATCTATCTGCTTAGTCCAAGACAAGAGTTCATCAATGTATATTCCCAAGTATTTGATATCTCCGACCTGTTCCAGAATAGGACAGTTGTCTGCGCATTGATTTCTTGCGTCTAAGCCACAGGAGTGTAATTTGATGTTTAAAGGTTGCATTGGCTTTGTACGGATGGACATGTGAAATGCAATAAATTTAGTTTTGCCAGCATTGAGTGTAAGTAGGTTAGTTTGTAACCAATTGACTATCTGACAAAGTCCATCGTTTGCTACCTTGGATACATCGTCCCAAGTTTTGGCATGGAAAATAATAGCTGTGTCATCAGCGAAGGCAAACAGTTTGGCGTGTTGTATTTTTCGCTCACAGAGGTCGTTAGGATATGCTACAAAAAGGGATGGACCAAGCACACTGCCCTGCGGGATTCCAAATTGCACATTGCGAAAGTCACTGTAGCAATCTGCAACACTCAAACGCTGCCATCGACCTGAGAGGTATGACTGAAACCACTCTAGCGCTATTCCTCGAACTCCGAGTCTTTCCAGCTTCCTTAAAAGTATAGGACGTGAGACTGTGTCAAACGCTTTAGCTAGGTCTAGGAAGACGCCAATGCATCTCTGTCCTGAATCAAGTTTTTCAGAAACATGGTCAACCAGAGAGGCAACGGCGTCTTCAGTTGACATGCTAGTGCGGAAGCCGAATTGATTTTCAGACAGGATATTTTGTCTTTCCAAATGGCTCATGAAGCTTTTATTGACAACTTTTTCCAGCATCTTTGAGAATGAAGTCAACAAAGAAATGGGACGATAGTTTGCAGGCTGCTCGGTGTCTCCCGTCTTATGAATGGGGCAGACGTTTGCATCCTTAAAAGATTCTGGGAAAATGCCTGTACACAAACTTAAGTTGCATACGAATGCAAAGGGGGCAGCTATGATATGTTTAATAGACTTTAATAATTTATTGGAAATATTGTCACAACCTGGGGCTGAGTTTGTTTTTAGTGTCGAAATTATTTTTGATATTTGAAAATGATCTGTAGGGGCTAAAAAAAGAGAATTTACAGGGGTAGTATGGTTAGAAACAGAGTTAGCTAATTCTTGTTCGGAGACATTAAGGCGGCTCAGTATCTCGTTTGCTAATGTTTCTCCTACGGAAGTACAGTAGACATTTGCGTCATTAAGAGATTTAATGGGGTCAGCTTTGATTTTTAGTAAGTCACAATTTTTTATCCTAGAAGATCTAATGCTGCAGACGTCCTTTATCGAATTCCATAGTTTTTTACTGTCCCCAACGTTTGTTTTTATTTGATTAATATCGTGTTCATTTTTAAGGCGTTGTAAAATATTGTTGCAGACGTTTCTGTACTTTTTATACCTATTCACTAAATGTTTGTCATTTGGTTTCTTTTTACACCTTAGTTGAAGTGAGTCTCTCGTCTTTATGCATTTAATTAATCCAGGTGTGATCCATTCTTTTCGTATATATTTGGAGTTTTTGACAATTTTGACAGTTTTGTGTTTTTCTACAGCATTGTTTATAATATCAACAAGGTCCTTGGCTGCCTTATTTGGATCGGTATGAGTATAAAACAGTGACCAGTCTATATTCTCTACCTCATTCATAACTTTAGGATAATCAATTTTAATTATTTGTTTGCAGTTTTTATAAATTGCTTCTGTTTTCCCTTCGATACTAACCAGTATGGCATCATGATCAGTTACACCATTATAACAAACCACGACTGCGGTTGCGAAGCGGCTTTTAATAAAAACATGGTCCAGACAGTTGAGTTCTCTCGTAGGGATCAAATGGCCAGGAGTGTAACCTTGAACAGGAAATAGTTCCAGGTATGAGTCTGCACGTAAATCCGTAGACATAGATTTTATGTCTATGTTCATATCTCCTAGAACAACGGAAGTTTGACATTTCAGGAAGTGCTAGACATAGCACTTCTTCTAGCGTGGAAAGAAAGTTTTCTATATTGTAGAATGAAGGAGATCTATATATAGCCAAAATTGAGTATTCATTCCCTATGTTAATCAAAAGCCCTGACCCTTCCATAAGACGTGGTTCTATTACTTGCAATTCAAGACCATTTTTCGAGAAGACCACTACACCGTCGTTCTGATTTATATACCTTGTGGAATAGGCACAAACATAGTTTTCCAACGAAATACCGGAGAAGTGCTCATTCAACCAGCACTCAGTTAAAATAATTAAATCAGGTGAAAAGTTAAGCCGAGCAAGAAAGACGACAAATTCATTGAAGTTCTTGCGAATACTGCGAATATTTTGTGATACTATTGTTATATGTCGTATGTTTTCTTCGAAACCTAGGTATAATTCACACATTTCAGGCACCCATGTTTTATTCGTATTAACTAGTTCAGTATCATCTAAATCTTGCGCTATAAATTGCTTACTATCCATAACATAAAATAGAAAAAGATTTATCCGTGCGAGCGTCGATGCATTGACAATATTTCTGCGATGAACTATGTAACAATGTAGGTAAGCATAAAGTCACGGTTAGGCGCATAAAACGCTTTGTTGTACTTATATACTGGACATAATTCCGGGTGCTATCCGTAATCAGCAGTTTGAGTTTTGCATGACGTGCGTTGGACGTGTCCAGCGGCAATTTGTGAGCGAAAGAAGTTAAAGGGATGATATTTACCAATGGCATGAGACCAGCTACTAATAACGTTATGTTCTGTCGCTGTGGTTTAACCACACATTTACCCGGTGGCATTATTGGTTGAAAACTAGTGAAAGTACTTACGGTTTTTTGAAAACCAGTGAAAAGACCTACGGTGTTGTTTAGTGATGTTATGTTGTTGCAGTGAGTGTTCTTGTTATAAATGTGGATTAACAATTGCCTTGATACTTGGATATCCTGAAGAGCATATTGTGACTTTTCTTGTAATAATGGTTTATAGCTGATTAGAATTAGGTGAGTTATTGTTATTACTATATCGGTGCGTTTGCTGTAAGTCACCGTTACGTATCTATTAGCCAACATAAAAATTAGGTTACAGTATTTAAATACACTTTGAGTTTTAGTTGTACTATATACTTTTTTATCGTTAACACGCTCAACACCTTTATAAATATAAAACAAGTTTACTATCGTATTAATGCAACTGGCAGTATAATTAATTAGAAGCCACAATACCACCCTGGAAATGACAGTTAATAACATATATTTTAAAAGTAAAGGAAGCTGACCAGTTATTTTAGAGTATAAATTCATTTTAATAAATAGTCTAAGCTTGGTAGTTGGAAGCAATGGTTTTGTACAACAAATACGAAATTTTGCTTTGCAAACATTGCCAATCAAAATATGCATTTTATTGTGGAAAAAAGTTTTAGCATGTAGGTTTGCCGAAGAAACAGCATATTGTATATACAATGCAGTTTCGTATATAATGTGGAAGTTTAAGTTTCCAGATAAAATGTTCATTTCTATACATATTTCAGTAAAGTATAAAATAGACAACAAATGAAAGGAAAAACACGAAAGACCCCTTGAGGCATTTGTGTACTTGATATTTTCATAAACTACTACATACTTATTATACCTACATATTTCTGCGCGTTTATGATATTTGTATATAAAAAGCCATGACAAATTACATATGGCACATACAGTCGCTTCTTGCTTGATACAAGTTTTCTGCATGTGCAATAATAAAGAAGTTATGTTTAGCGAAAAAGCTTGCTTTCGAGAAATACATTGATAACCTATCATGACGTTTAGTCTTTTTACAAGATCCTTAAGAATATTATCTATAAAAACTAAGTTGTTCATTCTGTTATATTTTAGATAATAGTAAAATTGGACTAGTAATAAAAAATAAATCGATATTGTACTTGTTAAGGAAGATGCGGACAGTCAAGCAGACTTTTTCATAGTTTCTAGTTGAAGTTCATCCTTTACTACGATATGAGGTGACCCTTCTCTTTTCCTTAAGTATATATTTCCATTTGACGTCCAGCAGAAAGTGTAGTCTTTTGTCTTTGCATAATCACGAGCTAGGTAGTGGAGTCGCCGGGACTTAGAAGTTAGGTGTTCAGATACTTAAATCTGTGTGGAGGAGCCGTTTAATCCAAGGTGACTCGTACCCAGCTTACTGTTACTCTTCGTCATGTTGTGCTTCTTGGAATTTTTAAGTACTTCACTTTTTAAAAGTGTGCTCGAGAAATCAGCCACCAAAGTAGATATATCGCTATTTAATTTGTTGGGGACTTGGTAAACATCCCGCAAGTCCGCCGACGTAAAATCTATTTCTAAGTTGGTCAAAAGATTTCGAATCATAGAAAACAACTCATCTTTTGTCTTTTTCTTTGTTTTTTAGGAACACATCTTATCTCAATACAAGTTTTTCGTGCGATTCTTTCGATGCCATCTATTCTGTTATCCAATTCAATAATTTGCTTCTTAAATTCCTTTCGTTCCCCTTCTAAACTGTCTATCTTCTTTTGCATGTCTGTCAATTGGACAGACATATTGCTAATTGATTTTTCTATGTCAGATATGAGTGACGTGTGATTTTTCACTTCAAGTAATTGTTTTTCTAAGGTTTTCATACGCTCATTTTGATTATTTGAAAAAGCAGAAAACATGTTCGATAACATCTCCTTTACCTCTCGTTTAAAGTCGTCTAAATCATCGAAATCTTCGTCTGACAGACGTACTCGTTTCCTAGGTGCATTCTGCTGTTCTTGCCTCTTTTCTTCAGTTGGGGTTGAAGCCTTAGAGCTAGAGTTAGATTCACAGATTACTGGTTTAGATTTATGTTGTGGAGTTCTAGGCATTTTCGTAGCCGGCGGCACAAAGTAGGCCTAAATGCATGCAAGTTTGTCTACAGAAACGGTGTACCGGGCGTCCGTAGGAGCTCTCAATGCGTCCGTCCAGAACTTGATTTTATGAATGTGTGCAAGATGCTCTCACGCACATTCGCACGCAGGGGGCGTGGCAAATATTTGCAGTCGTTCAACCGCCAATAACAGCTGTTTTGGTGCTTGACCTAGTTTTACCAGCTGGCTGTTATTTGTTAAATTATTTATAAATTTGCACTCACGGCTTTTTCGTGAGTGCAAATTTATTCACTTTCGGCTTCGTGAACTTGAGACGGGGAACAGAACACACGTCCGCTTTGCTTGCGATCCAAGAGGGAAGGACTGGTCGACCATCTCTTTTAACTTTTCTTTTGGTTATCGTTTTAACTTTTAGTCCTAATATATAGTTCACTAAAATATCTAGAAAATTAAATATTTTATCTTTATTAGCCACACATAGCGGTTTTTTATAGTCGAACTGGCATTGTTCTCGAATTAAATATATCGAACATATCATTGAACCGTTGAATAAATATCTCAGTAGCTTCAGATTTCTGAAAAAAACGGAAGATTTAAGTCTTGTCTGCATATTTTTAGAGCGTTTGCGACACTGTTACTTAGAAGTTGAGTGGCTAATTTTTTTTAATATGTCTAATTTTTTCACTTTCATAATTTGGTTTTTAAAGAGTATGTGTTTTTTTAAAGTTTGTTTGCTAGATGGTTACTTTCCTTGTTTTGCAAACTATTTAACTCTTCTAAAAACTGCCACTATATCAATTTATCATTTTCATCAAGAAATTCTTCTTTTGCTTCAAACTGATTTCTAACAAGTTTGATAACGTGACTAGGATCAACTATGCAAGCTACTTCGTATTCAGCATTTGGGTGAGGATGTTTAAAAGTAGTTTTTAATCGCTTTGCATCCTTGACTTCACAGCCAAGCAATTCAGCTGCTGTAAAATTTGTCGAGTGCCCATCGAACGTTAACGAAGCAACATCTACCCCGGCATCAAAACACTTGATTAGACACATTCTGATATGATTTTCTTTTTGTTCCCCTGTTATACCGTTGATTAAAAAGTATCCCAGTGGGATTTTAAAACGATAATTAATCCCTACTAATAAAAACACTAATGCCTGAGAAGCCAAAGGAGCAGTTTCTTCTGTACCAGATCCCATATCCACAAAACCAATGTATTTCTGTCTATCCCACAACTTTTGTGGTCGGATAGTAACCTCGTCAAAGACCAAGTTGCATATTGGTTTATGTTCACTAATTTCAGAATTAGCCCTCAATACTTGAAAAGATTCTTCCGTGAATCCGGGCTCTCCATTTATGTGTCCATACCATTTGGCTAACGTCTTGCGGTGCGGAAG
The DNA here is from genome assembly GCA_963854805.1 of Plagodis dolabraria. Classification (NCBI taxonomy): domain Eukaryota; kingdom Metazoa; phylum Arthropoda; class Insecta; order Lepidoptera; family Geometridae; genus Plagodis; species Plagodis dolabraria. The sequence continues at coordinate 15,459,168 of OY978447.1, read as the reverse complement.
GCACGTATTAAATGTAGCTCTAACATACTCATAAGCTTTAGGTGAGTGATAATTTAGAGTCAGACAGATTTTTTTCATGCATGGGGATATTTGTTTTTTTTTAAGCTTTTTTCTGTTTATTGCATTAAACATGTCAACGACAGCAATATTGCCATTTAATGAATTAAACAAGTCTGTATCTATGTAATTTTGCTTTTTAAGATTATCTAGTATTTCTTTTAATGATTTGTTTCTCGTGTGAAGACGCCTAACTTTTTGATTTAAGGTTTTTATTTTCCTTTTGTTTTTTCTTCGTACTGTCTCTAACAATAAAATTCTTTTCCTTAGCTTGCGCTTCCTGGGGGTGTCGAAAATTGATGCATTTAACTGTACTGGTTTAATCTAAAAACGTAAACGTAACAATATTAAGACGAGGCTGCGGAAAAAATACTCTCATTAGACTAGATTTTTTAAGCAACTTAAATATGCAATCGACACGATAACTCAAATATTTGATTTTTCAAACCTTTTTCTATCCGTTGTCCAGACAGGAACACATTTGAAAGAAATTTACTCGATAGTTTTAATTTTTTAAAATGAAGCCTTTTCTTTAAATTATTGGATTTTTCTGGGAAACTACATCAGTTACATATCAATAATAAATACACATAGAAAGGAAATGTAGTTTATTATCCGCTGTATAAGTAAAATTTACCTAGAGTAATTAGTATTCTCATAAAAAATTAAACTGTGTTTTAGACTTACGACCTTTAGTTCTGTGCAGGATTACGGTCAATCGGAAGATTCGATATTCAACCTTATTGGCTTACGATTACGAAATAAAATCAATGCGTAAGAGCTGTCCTTCAGTGCCGCGCTGTGCGCCGTTGGACGTGGACCTATCGCTCGCGCGCTATCACCTCTGCATTATAAATACGTATCTTGGTAGGTACGAGTATATCAATATGGGAAATAAAGATAACTAACAAAATAAAAAAGGATGCAGAAGAGTCGATACAAAGACTTTGCAAGAATTATGAGAGAGGCAAAAGCGTAAGTATTTTTCGTTATTAATATTTCAGTTTTTTTTTACCTATTGTACCTATGCAAATTTAATAATCGTTTGTGTTTTGGTGTTTATTCTATTCATGAAACATAGGTACTATCTCTACCGAACTAAGAGATTCTATACCAACTAGGTTCCTTTAGTACTGTAATGGAGCTATAAAATAACTATATGTCGTACTAATCTAAGTATGATTAGTAGGGTACTATAATAATATCTGGTATATGTATAATTATGGTCTCACCTGATGGTAAGTGATATGGTTGAAGGTGCCGAACAGGTATAAAGTAAAATTATCTGGCTCTAAAGTACAGCTGCCGTTCAACCGTAAATGGAGTTGAGCGTTGCTAAATAATAATAACACAAGCGTAGCAAATCAAAGCATTTAGTTTGGTGGGTAGGTACCTATATCGTAATAAAACATCAAACATTGTTTATGTCCCTCAAGACTAGATGTAGATTTATATCAATGAAAGAATATTCAGAATCAGGTAAGTAGGTATATGATATTATATACAAAGTCACCTGCATAGGTACTTATAAATATACATTTTATCACTTAGACATGTACATATAAGTATCGATTTATACATAAATAGAGTTGAATAATTGACTGTGCTCATAAAATGCACCTTCTTTCTCATGAAAAAAATAACAAATCAGTCGAAGTCTGAGATCACTCGGACAGGGAAAACTGTCGGAGTCGCCATCTCATATAATAAGTTTAGACTGTGTTCTTCCACTACATGAAAATAAGTGAGTAATTCTTTGAATAAAGTATTGCTAAATTTGCACATTTTATTCACAGGAACTTCGTAAAGGAAATATTTTATATACTACCTATATTAGGCTAAAAATTATTTTGACCTATCCATAGCAGAGCAACAGGTAAAATTAAATAAAAAAAAACGTTATAAATACATTTAAATTTTCTTTTTACACTGAAAAATAACACTTTACATTATTATCGCCCTGCACTTGTCACACCTCTGTAGGGTCGGTATAAACAATATATTTTTTTTGAGAACCTACACAAAAGACAACGCATTGACATAATTGTGCGGAGCAAGACTTAAATTTTATGCCCGGCCTCCTATCTGAAGCAATACCCTTTTGGGAATGCCATCGCTGATATGTATTATACTTGCCTTCGCCCCCTTTTCGGTTATTAGGGTATTAGATAGATGGTAAAGAGAGATGTTGTACTCTTGACGTGCAAATTATCTGAATATATGTATTTCAATTCATTTATTCATATTCCCAACACCCCCTTTCTGAAGGCCGAACTTCAGCAGGGGCGGAGCAGTTTGTATGGTGGCCGTCTTGAAATCGCCATTTTGGATTTTTGACAGGTGTCATTCGACTGCTCTCTCGACATTTATCCTTACTTGGCACTCGTATATGAACTAACAAATTCTATCTACACATTCTAACAAAGTGTGCGAAATTGATTGTCGGACAAACAGATATGTACAGTTGCTTTTCTGAAGGCTTCAGGTAACTGAATGTCTGTAAAATGTATAATTATATTTTTTGCAGGTATATATCAATCAAAAATCTGATTGGTATCATCAAACTCGGCTAAATGCACATTTGTAATATAACTAATGCTTATTTGCCGTGTAGTATGGAGACAACAAATCTAAAATAGAAATTCTACAAAAAGAAGAAAAATTTTGGAGGGAAAAAATTGAGACAAAACTAATCACATTCTATATGGACTGCCTTCTGCCCGAGCTGGTCAATCCCCGCCACTCAAAGAAAAGAATGATCCGGGATCAAGAATATGTGGAAACTTCTATAAAAAGAAAAAATCAAGAGGAGGCTGTCGAGGGAGACTTGCAACATCAAAGTGCAAATGCTTCAGTACCTCCTCCCACCGTAAAAAGAAGACTTAACTTAATATTGTCTTAGGTTTTAGTGTTTGTTACGCATAGTAATTAAACAACATTAAACGGTTTAAATCGCGTATATTTATCATTATTTTTGTCATGACGTTTCAAACACTTTGCAGTGATCGTGGTCACGGGGTGACGATCGGGGGGACTGCAAACTTGACTTTCCGTTTCCGATACTCGTTATTTCTCACGCACACTTTTGCATTTCATTAAAATTGTATAAATGGAAAACTATATATTTTTTATTTCATAAATGATTTTTTGTTAATTCATATACATCTTAACTTAATGTGTCTATAACCTCTGTAGACTATCCACGAATATCTGTATTATGATAGTCCACTTACTAACAATCTAAGAATCCACTGTTTTTATTTTAATGTCTAATTTAGTCATCTGTTCCAGTGCCACTCACTGTCTCACTTGTCTGCTATGTTGCATTAAAAGAAGCCTGTATAACATGTTCTCTACAATGTTTCTGCAGTCGTGTGTTTTTTATTCAATATCCAAATAATTAAACCCCTTACAATTGCATATATACACTCTTCTGTAAGTTTGGTAAAAAAAATCTTATCCTGCTGTTTAGAAGTGGCTAGATCTACTTATATCTGGTTGGTCTAATTTTTACCATTAGTTGGTATCTAAAAGCAGAGTGGTAGTAAAATAACACCATTCTGTTTACCTCTGTAACTGAAAAATAAAAAGTACTAGGATGTATACGAACATATTTTCAACATTAGTAATTAATAGTTGAAAATTATATGATAGCAATAAAAAAAAAACAACCTATTTTATTATGGAAACGTGTACAGTAGCACAGTTATGAAAAACTTTAATTCATATTTGTATGACGAGTCATGGTATTATGAATGGTCATATTTAATCAAATCAAATCCATTTATTTCAGGTCAATCGTACCCATATTCACCGAATATAATATAATATTATGCTCATTCAATTTGATGATATTTTACTTTATTCTAATGATGTGTAATCTGATTAATCGCATTCCAAGATACTGAGAACAATGTTCATTCATTCATAAATTATCGTCCACGCGGATGCCAAGGGGTAATGAAATTTTTATAGGTAGTTTAATCAGTAGAAATCATTTTCGTTACTACGGAGAATATAAAAACACCCCATTTATCAATATATATCGTGCCGTTTGGGCTGTTATGTACCATCATCATATTCCGACCCACGTCTCACTTTATGTTGGTTTGGTGCAATACGTTTTCTCTATAAACACAGAAACTGCGACACAACAACATAGCAAAGAAAATTAAAAATAAACAACTTGAAAACATTTTTTTAAATGTAAAAGACTGGAATAACTCATTGATATCGGTTCAATATGATCTCAATTTTGTGCTTATGACGTCGACAGGTTATTTGATATACTGATGACTACAGACTTTTCAAGAGAGATTATTATTCACATATTATTTATAGATTTTATCACTGGTTAACAATAACTTTCATCTATATTCACAGTTGCCACTTACATTAGTTGCTAGAAGCACTGCGATCGTCAAGGCATTTTGGCAAATTACTTTTAGTAAGTTGACTAACTGGCAAACCGTTCGACCGATGTTGATGAAATTAAAATGAAACCAATTAAGAGTTAAACTGTACTAGCAAAAAAATAATCTTCAAGATTGTAAGGTTCAGTAAAAAAGTTATGTGTGGTCAAACATAAAATAAATAATAGACAAGTCAATTTAGGAACCATCTTTCTTTTGGGAAGTCAGTTAAATATGTATAATATATATACCAATACATACATAATAATATATGCCAATAAAGTCGAGCAGACATTATCATATTGTAAAAAGTAAAACTTTTGGCTTTAGTTTTATGAGCTACTGTCGACCGTAAGGATAATTTTGAAAAGTAAATCAAATAATCAATTTCTTACTAAGAAATATTAGTAATGTTGATAAAAATAAAAACGTGACATCAATTGCAGTATATACAAAGTTACTTTATGTATCGAAATTCGTCACGTGAATAAGATTATAAAAAAAGTTGAAATCGTCTCAATGGTATCTGTGTTCGCGAATCTTATATGAAGTACACAAAATGTTTTTTTAAGCGAGACGAGTGCGCCGCTGCACATCGCGTCGTTCGGTGCAGCGGGGATCGTTGCGCCGCATGGGCGGAGCTAGCGTGGGAATTATTTTTGACTGCCTCGACTTAATCTGTAAAATTACGTAACGGATTTTGACCATCGAGATATAATGATTTTGATGCGGTTTTTTTGTGTGTATGTGACGTCAAGAGTAACTTTTGACCTCTCAAGAGTAACCTTTAAAAAAAACATTTTTGTATTGTCTAATGACAAAAAAGCTTTGAATGTTGTATGTGTAGGTAAAAATACATTCTGTAGTACATTTAGTATATTAACCTACTTAGATATATTAAACACAAAATTTGGAAAACAACTAGAACTTGGTATTTAAAGATACGAATAAACTAATTAACAAGGTTACGTCCGGTATCAATCAGGGCCAAATAGTCTGCTAACATCCTGCTACTGCATTTATCCAAATTCAAGTTCTCAAAAATTGCATCTAGAAATAAAAAAATATACTTTTTTGACTCAGTGATGAATCCATAGCGCATGCCTGACCTGTGACTTGGACGGATCTTATAAATCCTTTTCTTTGTAGGACCAATGGCCCTTTACCCAAATTAGCTAATATACTTTTCTATATTACTATCTATAAAAAAGAGCAAAGAACGTTGAAAGACCCGTCTTGTATTGGGACACCTCTAATATTTACATATCATATTGTACATTGTCTGATACTTAGTCATCTTGCAATAATATATTTAATAAGCAATATGATGTACATCTGTCCACTAGTCTCGATGAGCAAGCGGTTAAAGCACCTGCTACGTATAACCACAGTAATGTTAATATAACATTACCGTGGTATAACCAAGGAACGCAGATTCAATGCCATAGAAGAGAAGTGAAAATTGTGAGCTCTTAAAATGAGAATTTGTACATATGATGTTCATATAACATGTGATAGTACTTCAAATCATATTTACAATAAAATTATAAGTATTCTGTGAATATTTAAGCCTACAGAGTTGCATTAAGACGAGGCTGCGGAAAAAATACTCTCATTCGACTAGTTTTTTTAACCAACTTAAATATGCAATCGACACGTTAACTTAAATATTTGATTTTCAAACCTTTTTCTCTCCGTTGTTAAGACAGAAACACATATGAAAGAAATTTACTCGAAAGTTTTAATTTTTTTAAATGAAGCCTTTTCTTTAAATTATTGGATTTTTCTTGGAAACTACGTCAGTTACATATCAATAATAAATACACATAGAAAGGAAATGTAGTTTATTATCCACTGTAAAAGTAAAATTTACCTAGAGTTATTAGTATTCTCATAATAAATTAAATTGTGTTTTAGACTTACGACCTTTAGTTCTGTGCAGGATTACGGTCAATCAGAAGATTCGATATTCAACCTTATTAGCTTACGGTTACGAAATAAAATCAATGCGTAAGAGCTGTCCTTCAGTGCCGCGCTGTGCGCCGTTGGACGTGGACCTATCGTTTGCGCGCTATCACCTGAGCAGTATAAATACGTATCTTGGTAGGTATATCAATCAATATGGGAAATAAAGATAACTAAAAAATAAAAAAAGGAAGCAGAAGAGTCGATACAAAGACTTTGCAAGAATTATGAGAAAGGCAAAAGCGTATAATATTTCAGTTTTTTTTTACCTATTGCACCTATGCAAATTTAATATTCGTTTGTGTTTATTCTATTCATGAAACATACTATCTCGACCGAACTAAGAGATTCTATACCAACTAGGTTTCCTATAGTACTGTAATGGAGCTGTAAAATAGCTATATGTCGTACTAATCTAAGTATGATTAGTAGGGTACTATAATAATATCTGGTATATGTATAATTATGGTCTCACCTGATGGTAAGTGATGTGGTTGAAGGTGCCAAACAGGTGTAAACAAAAATTATCTGGCTCTAAAGTACAGCTGCCGTTCAACCGTAAATGGAGTTGAGTGTTGCTAAATAATAATAACACAAGCGTAGCAAATCAAAGCATTTGGTTTGGTGGGTAGGTATATCGCAATAAAACATCGAACATTCTTTATGTCCCTCAAGACTAGATGTAGATTTATATCAATGAAAGAATATTCAGAATCAGGCAAGTAGGTATATATTCAAGAGATTATCTTCAAAGTCACCTGCATAGGTACTTTTAAATATACATTTTATCACTTAGACATGTACATATAAGTATCGATTTATACAAAAATAATAGAGTGGAATAAATAGATTGTGTATATACTCGTATAATAAAAAAGACTGTGCTCAAAAATGCACCTTCTTTCTCAGGAAAAAAAATAATAAATCAGTCGAAGTCCGAGATCACTCGGAACAGGGAGAACTGTCGGAGTCGCCATCTCATATTATAAGTTTAGACTGTTCTTCCACTACACGAAAATAAGTGAGTAATTCTTTGAACATAATACTTTAGTATTGCTAAATTTGCAAATTTTATTCACAGGAAATTTCGTAAAGGAAATATTTTATATACTACCTATATTAGGCTAAAAATTATTTTGACCTATCCATAGCAGAGCAGCAGGTAAAATTAAATAAAATAACGTATAAATGTATAAATACAATGAAATTTTCTTTTTTACACTGAAAAAAAACTTTACATTATTATCGCCCTGCACTTGTCACACCTCTGTAGGATCGGTATAAACAATATATTTTTTCTGAGTACCTACACAAAAGACAACGCATTGACATAATTGTGCGGAGTAAGACTTAAATTTTATGGCCGGCCTCCTATCTGAAGCAATACTCCTTTGCGAATGCCATCGTTGATTCGTATTATACTTGCCTTCACCCCCTTTTCGGTTATTAGGGTATTAGATAGATGGTAAAGAGCGATGTTGTACTCTTGACGTGCAAAAAATCTGACGTGCAAATTATCTGAATATATATATTTAAATTCATTTATTCATATTCCCAACACCCCCTTTCTGAAGGCCGAGCTTCAGCAGGGGCGGAGCAATTTGTATGGTGGCCGTCTTGAAATCGCCATTTTGGATTTTTGACAGGTGTCATTCGACTGCTCTCCCGACATTTATCCTTACAAATTATATTACAAATTGTGCGAAATTGATTGTCGGACAAACAAAAATGTACAGTTGCTTTTCTGAAGGCTTCAGGTAACTGATTGTCTGTAAAATGTATTTTGCAGGTATATATATCAATCAAAAATCTGATTGATATTATCAAACTGAAGGCTAAATGCACATTTTGCATGGTGGTAGGGCACTTTGCGAATGCCCGCCTGGCTAGCTACCACCCTCAAGTAGAAAATCTGTCGCCAAGCACCTAACGGTGTGTTCCGGCAGCTGTCCTTGAGAGCCAGTAATTCTAGGTTAGCCTGAACAACATCTTCGACCACATCATCACTTACCAACAGATGAGATAGTGGTCAAAGGGTAACCTATCAGGCATAAAAAAAAAAACATTTGTAATATAACTAAATGCTAATTTGCCGTGTAGTATGGAGACAACAAATTAAAAATAGAAATTCTACAAAAAGATCAAGAATTTTGGTCGAAAAAAATGGAGACAAAACTAGTCACATTCTATATGAACTCCCTTCTGCCCGAGCTGGTCGATCCCCACCACCCTAAGAAAAGACTGATCCGGGATCAAGAATATGCGGATACTTCTAGAAAAAGATAAAATCAAGAGGAGGCTGTCGAGGGTGACTTGCAACATCAAAGTGCAAATGCTCCAGTACTTCCTCCCGCCATAAAAAGAAGACTTGACTTAATGTTGTCTTAGGTTTTCGCGATTGTTACACATAGTAATTAAACAACATTTAACGGTTTAAATCGCGTATATTTATCATTATTTTTGTCCTGACGTTTCAAACACTTTGCAGTGATCGTGGTCACAGGGTGACGATCGGGGGGACTGCAAACTTGAAAAAAAACTTGACTTTCCGTTCCGATACTCGTTATTTCTCACGTACACTTTTGCATATCATTAATTCTGTATAATCATTAATACTGTATAAATTGAAAATAATATATTTTTTATTTCATAAATGATTTTTTGTTTATTTATATACATCTTAACTTAATTTGTCTATAACCACTTACTAACAATCTAAGAATCCACTGTTTTTATTTAAATGTCTAATTTAGTCACCTGTTCCAGTGCCACTCACTCTCTCACTTATCTGCCATGTTGCATTAAAAGAAGCTTGTATAACATGTTGTCTACAATGTTTCTGCAGTTGTGTTATTTTTTAAAAACCCTAAGTTTAAGGCCATTACAATTGCGTATATAGACTCTTCTGCAAGTTTGGTAAAAAATCTTATCCTGCTGTTTAGAAGTGGCTAGATCTATATCTGGTTGGTCTATCTAATTTTTACCATAGTTGGTATCTAAAAGCAGAGTGGTAGTAAAATAACACCTTTCTGTTCACCAGTGTAACTGAAAAATAAAACGTAATAGGATGTTTACGAACATATTTTCAACATTACTAATTAATAGTTAAAAATTATATGATAGCAATAAAAAAACAACCTACTTTATATTATTATGGGAACGTGTACCGTAGCACAGTTATGAAAAACTATAATTCATATTTGTATGACGAGTCATGGTAAAATATATTGGCCACAACTAACATTTAATCAAATCAAATCCATTTATTTCAGGTCAATTGTACCCATATTCACCGAATATAATATAATGTTATGCTCATTCAATTTGATGGTATTTTACTTTATTCTAATGATGTGTAATCTGATTAATCGCATTCCAAGATACTGAGAACAATGTTGATTCATTCATAAATTATCGTCCACGCCAAGGGGTAATGAAATTTTTGTAGTAAGTTTAATCAGTAGAAATCACTTTCGTTACTACGGAGAATTTAAAAACACCCCCCATTTATCAATATATATCGTGCCGTTTGGGCTGATATGTACCATCATTATATTCCGACCCTTGTCTCACTTTATTTTGGTTTGGTGCAATATGTTTTCTCTATAAACACAGAGACTGCGACACAACAACATAGCAAAGAAAAAAAAAGACTTGAAAACAATTTTTTTAATTAAAAAGTCTGGTAACTAACTGGTTGATATCGGTGCAATATGATCTCAATTTTGTGCTCATGTAACTGACTTAGACAGGTTATTTGATATACTGATGACTACAGACTTTACTAGAGAGATTATTATTCACATATTATTTATAGATTTTATCACTATTTAACAATAACTTTCATCTATATTCATAGTTGCCACTTACATTAGTTGCTAGAAGCACTGCAATCGTCAAGGCATTTTGGCAAATTACTTTTTAGTAAGTTTGACTGTAACTGGCAAACCGTTCGACCGATGTTGATGAAATTAAAATGAAACCAATTAAGAGTTAAACTGTACTAGCAAATAAATAATCTTCAATATTGTAAGGTTCAGTAAAAAAGTTATGTGTGGTCAAACATAAAATAAAAAATAGACAAGTCAATTTAAGAACCCTCTTTCTTTTGGGAAGTCAGTTAAATATGAATAATATATATACCAATACATTCATACATAATAATATATACCAATAAAGTCGAGCAGACATGATCATATTGTAAAAAGTAAAACTTTTGGCTTTAGTTTTATAAGCTACTGTCGACCGTAAGAATAATTTTGGAAAGTAAATCAAATAATCAATTTCTTACTAAGAAATATTAGTAATGTTGATAAAAATACAAACGTGACATCAATTTCAGTATATACAAAGTTACTATGTATCGAAATGCGTCACGTGAATAAGATTATAAAAAAAGTTGAAATCGTCTCAATGGTATCTATGTTCGCGAATCTAATTTCAAGTACACAAATATTTTTATAAGCGAGACGCGTGCGCCGCTGCACATCGCGTCGTTCGGTGCAGCGGGGATCGTTGCGCCGCATGGGCGGAGCTAGCGTGGGAATTATTTTTGACTGCCTGGACTTAAGTATCTCCAGCATAACAAAGGAAGACATATTAAAATTAGACGAATTGGTATTTTTATTGTAATTTTGGCTTTATTCCATAGATAATTATAATTCAATTTTAAGATTATTAAGAATGGTTTGATAACGAAAGTAAACATTGGTTCGATTAAAATAAAACATCTCTCAGTTGGTTCTGAAACTACAAATCTAGTATTTTTTTGAAATAAAAAAGAATAATTGGCTAAGTCAAAATTGGAGAACTTCTAATTTTATATTTATTTATGTATTGTGTAAATACTTACAACATTTGGGGATTGGCTTAGGTTCGCATTAACTGATCCCTCCGTTATGTTTGGTAAAACCTGAAGGACAAAACAAGTCAGTTTTTTAATGAATATCAACATGCCTTATCCTAGTGTCGAACATATTAATTATTAAAAAGTAATTTGGATATCTATTGTTGTGAATATGTAACTATTTTACTTACTGCACATGAAGTGGACGGCTGACTTAGGTTTAAGTCATTTGATATATCTAGTGCAGCGGGATCTTCCTGCTACAAAAAAAGAAAAACTGGGTCAAAACGGGAGAACTTATAATATTTTATAGATATATTTATTTATGTATTATGTAAAAACTTACAACATTTGGAGATTGGCTTAGGTTCGCATTATCTAATCCTTCTGTTATGTTTGGTAAAATCTGATGGACAAAACAAGTCAGTTTTGTATGAATATCATCAACATACCTTACTCAAGTGTCGAATATGTTAATTATTAGAAAATAACCTTTGGATATCCAGTTTTTACCACACGACGTAACCTGTAGTATAAATCAATGATTTCAAAATGTGATGAACAAACTACGCTCCTGGAAGTTGGTTGCCATGATAGTTCCTTCCTACTTTTCCGAATGATTTCGATCCATTTTTGTTTCATTTTTTGATCTCGATTCGGAAATCTGAAATATATTAATTAAACACACTTTCCAGTAAAGCGTGAACAGTTGAAAGACGACAGAAATTTGCCTTTGTAATATTAACCCAGTTGTTACGGATTTCCTTTTTTCCATAGTATCACCTTGATTTTCCATATACTCGTATGTGCTAATTATGACTCCTTAAATTAAGAAAAAATACAAATAAAAATTTAAGTGTATCGGGAACGCTGGAAAATGGCGTTTGATATACGTAACGCTAGTAATATGTACTGCTATGAAGGTATGATAATGTATCTATTCTGTTTCAAATAATTTTATAGGTTTAGTTAGGTAGTATAATACAATATACGTTTATACAGTAAAAATATTTTTATTTTAAGCAAGGGACCGCCCAAATTAAAAATTAAAAAATTAAAAAAAGTCCACAAGAAAAGAAAGAAGTCCAATTTAAAAATTATGATCGTGTCAGACACCGGTTGATTTTTATCGCTTTCTAACGCTTCAACTATTTAATTCTAATTCATTCGAACTATTTTTTTTGTTTTCAACCTAAAACAAACCAAACAGTGTAATTTATATTACTATCGTTTAATATAACACCAATTGTACCGTCAAATAAAAGATACGTAATGCCAAAAAATCAATCAATAAATATAAATACTTTTTATAAAGCAATTAGAAATTTAAAAATTTACTATAATACGGTTTTACAAGAAATACTCAAAATAAGTTTATTTTATATGATTTACTAACCTTGAAACACTTATGTAAAAATATCACTGTTTATCAAATCTTAAAAATTGTATATATTTAACTCTTACCAGCAATAAGACACTTCTATTCGCAAGAGGTATCTTACGGCTAACATAAACAATAAACAAAGAAATTTGAAACTACACATATTTTGTTAAATTTTTTTTTCATTGATCCGTGTATCAAACGCGAGTAACAAGTGGGTTTATAATCCTACTAATATTATAAATGCGAAAGTTTGTGAGTGTGTATGGATGTATGGATGTTTGTTACTCTTTCACGCAAAAACTACTGAACGGATTTGAATGAAACTTTACAATAATATATTCTTATACATCAGAATAACACATAGGCTATAATTTATAAAGATATAACTGTGTAAATTGACGAAAATATCAAAAAAACTGTTAATAAGCCACACTAGAAATTTTTGCGATGTCTCAACCCAGATGAAGGCTATAATTTATAAAGATATAACTGTGTAAATTGACGAAAATATCAAAAAAACTGTTAATAAGCCACACTAGAAATTTTTGCGATGTCTCAACCCAGATGAAGGCTCGCGTCAACAACGTCGTCCGAAGTGCGCGCGCCGGTGTCGCGGGCAGCGTTGCCATGGAAACAAAAAACAACTGATTAGAAATTAGCCCGACAAGAAATGTCAAAAAGCAATTGTATAAAAATGCCACACTCTGACACTGGCAGAAAAACGCCAAGCTGCGTTTAAAAGCCATCTAAAGAAGAAGAAGAAGAAGCTAGATCATGGTCTAAGAAAACAAGGTCTTCTACTCCCGAAAAATCACAGGCATGCGTCACTAACAAATTGGCTCTTTGTTAAAACGTGATTGCAGCAGAATACAAGTTCATGGTTCTTTTTCATGCGAATGTTTTGTTATAAAATATCAACACAATATTTCAAACGTCTAATAGAAAGTCACACATGAATCAATGTTCATCTCAGTAAATGGTATGAAAAAAGTTGTCTCCCTATGGTTCCACCATTTTGACAAATATCGCCGTCTCTGTCTCACGTATAAGATTTGCATCTGTTTCAATCTCGCTCATGCACATATGCGCAGTGATTCGCAAACTTTGTGGTCGGCCCATTTCTGGAAGCTACGAATATAATAAAAAACATGTAATTTTTTTCTATTGTGACGGAACAAGCTAACAAGCTCGAGGCCCACCTGATGTTAAGCAGACTAACCTCTGCCTATAACAGATGCATTTCGTCACAAGTCACGAATTGCACTGCGCCTGTCCCCAGGAGACATAGATGTTAAGTCTCTGTACCTGTAATTTCACTTGCTCTCAAGGACTGCTGCCGGAACACACCGTTAGGTGCTTGGCGACAGATTTTCTACTTGAGGGGGTCGCTAGCCAGGCGGGCATTCGCAAAATGCCATTCCACCATGCAAAAAGTAACTGTAAGAGTAAAAGTAGAAAAAGCAGTGTTTTGATGTTTTTTCATTTCCTGCAAAATTGTTTCATTCTTACTGCGACTATTAAATATGGTATGTAATGTAAAATTTCTTTGGTTGTATAAAGTATCTACCTAATTGGTTTTTACTTCCGATATTTTTGAGCTTTCTTTGAAACTAAATTGTACACCAAAATACAGATAACTGGCTTTTTCTTCGGCATAGAAAATAATTACTTGATTTCAATCTACGAAAAATTTAGGCCTATTAGCATCGACGGTACCCATTATAACAAAAATACGAACATACACTGTACGAACTTGATAACCATAATTTATTCAAGAATCATTCATCTGTTTAACTTAAATCAATTTCACGTGATTTTCTTTATAAAAAAAAAAGGTGAAATCTATTAACTGTTATTTTACTGCCCCCCAATTTCCTCAAATTAAGTATAAAGTTTGAGAGCCGTTGATGACGGTATGTTTGACAAGCTTGTGTCCCGGTCACGTGACAACCGGTCTCGGAGTGTAATACCTGGCGTAGTATATTACTGTACCATGAGCTAGATTAACACATTTTATCATCATCCATCAACCCGCGGGTGAAACCGCGGGGCGCAGCTAGTAAGGTTATAATTCAACTTTACACACAACAACGCTATACACGTTATCAACAAAAGACTTCAATGGAAATGTGTTTTTTTAAAGAAAAAAATCATTACTGGCTTCTATATCTTCGAAACCGAAAATCCAATAGCAATGAAGTTACTATAAGTATTAATTAAAGGTATTCGCTTTGCAAAAAAAAAACGGTTCATAAATGCCGGCTTTATAATATAAGGTAATAAACATATAATCAAATTAATTCTATAAAATTAAAAAAAAGATACAACTGAATTGAGTACCTGGTTCTTTTTGAAGTCGGTTGAAAAGTGACAATAAATTTGTACCATCTTTTTAATTTGCAAATAAACCACTGATCCGATTTTGATAAAGATATAACGTCGCAACATTACATTAATTTAAAAAAAAATACAGTCCAACAGAACCTTCTCCCTTTCGGACTCCTTGTCCGTTAAAACACATGGATAAACTATTATAAAAAAACTAATGATATAACGTTATGTAAAATTACCCAATAATAGGGTAAACCTTATATGCTTTATAACGGCAACACTTGCTATGTTTCAAGCAATTGCCTCTGTTTATATTTTGATTAATTTAAAAAATTGGTTTCCACGTTACTTACATGTGAAATGTGATTCCATCCTGCTTTTTATGTTTTGAAGTTTGTTTTCTACACCCTTTCACAACACAATTCGGCATTTTGACTAGCAAATTTATTGGAATCTTTTTCGTGTAGTTTCCACGCGCCGCGATAGTTCGACTGACGAGTCAAGGCGTAGTTTCGTTGTACGTGTGTGTGTGTAATCGTGTTTGTACACGGCGAGGCGTAGTTTTACCGGCCTCACTGCTCTTTTCCAAAAAATTCTGTCTGGAATTTTTATTCGGTCTGAGCCTAACACATGGAAGATCTGAAAAGTGGAAGACAAAAACATGACTCTGGCAAAGGCCGCGTTCCAAGGGTCAGAGTGCGCGTTGTTTGGTTGCTTTAACTTACTCGAAGGTTCCGAACGGCCGGTTGTTTTATAACCTCAAATATCGTTTTTGGCGGGGAATTTTGCAAAATTTATTAACTTTTTGTTTGAAAAGCAATAACTACTGTTACCTGCAAAATATAAAATAATGCCTATAATTCTCTCATCAAGAAATGTCAAGATCGTGTCAGTTAAAGATTCAACTATTTAACGGTCTTTTAAGGCCTCTAAAAGAGGCGGGTGCGAACGAACCCGAAGGTTGTGAACGACGTTAGAGTGAAAATTTGCACTCCGAATGCGCTCTAACCGAGGTACAGAACGCGCTCCAGCCTGCGACGACAGCTGACGACAGGCCCGCGTTCCGAGGGTCTGAGTGCGTTGTTATTATTATTTCTTTGATAATGGCTTCTGCGGTTTAATGTTACCACAATTATTCTGCTAATGTCCGTTCATTGAGTGCGTTGTTTGATTGCTCACAATGAAGATGAAAAAAAAAAACTAAAAAGCACATAAAACATGACATTAATTTTTTACTTGCTCAGTGACAGTAACATTTAGTAATCAGCTATCTCTAAGTAGTCTGTGATCAGCTGATCACTGATGGTGCGTTCTTATTTGTTGTCCGACGACGGATGATCGCTCCAAGCAGAGCGACGCTCGTCATCCGCCTCTTAAGAACGGCGCTGTATCATATCTGTATCAAGAACACTACTTAAAATGTTTCACTGACTCAGAAGAAATGTATTTACAATTATGTACTTTTCCACGACACACAACTAAAACAAACATACATAATATAATAATAATAATAATAAAATTTTGTAAACAGAAGTCTACGTAAACAAAAAGTAACTTAAAACAAAGAAAAATCAAGTCCCAACTGTCAAATGAAACGTCAGGGCGATATTTATCCACCGATTTCGTGGGGCGACCGGTGCGTCGTCGAGCGATATATAAGAACGCTCCGGAAGATCATCGGACGAACGCTCCGGTCATATAAAAACGCTCGGGGCGTCGTCGGACGTCGTCGGACGACAAATAAGAACGCACCCCTGGTTGTCTCATGTCTGTCACATAGGGATGTGAGACTAATGGAAAATAATCGATTAAATAAAAATCGATTATTATTTGCGCAAAAATAATCGAAAAAAACGATTTTTCTGTATTATTTAAAAATAAATGCTTTTCATATTCCAATTATAAACCTAGAGATTAAATATTAACAATTTATCAGATTGAAAATCAAATAAAATTATATGAATAAAAAATGACCAATTCAAATAAGTTTTTTTATGTGTTATTTAGGCAATGTTCTTTTAAAATTTCAAGATAGTTAAATAGGAAAACATATAGCATTATGGATACAAATTTAGTACTATGGAACGTTTTATTAACTTTACTAAAAATTAAATGATGAGAATCCCAACAAAATGACAAACTAATTGTCTCAAAAAGTAAAATATGATCAAATAAAAAAAATGCCGTAAGTGTCCAGTCCTATTTTACATTTGACTAGTTTTAAAATAAAATACTCAGAATGAGAATTTAAAAACTGAACGACTACTCCATAGTCGGGTAGTATAAGGGAAATAAAATACAAATCTTTCGTCTATCTTTTAGTTTAAACAATAAAATAATAATTATTGTCACAAATGCCCAGTCTTTTTTTATATTAGACAAGTATTGAAATAAAATAAGCATATAAAAAAGTTTTATTAGCCCTTTTGTAAATTTTTTTACAAGCAAGTCCAAGGTACATTGAATACACACACATACAATATATTATACTACTTAAATTTATTAAATTCTAATACTCTCTATGTAAATAATTGATTTATATGTAATAATTCTAATATTTCTACACTTAATACATTTAACATTTTTAGTGTTTGCACTTGTCCTACGTTTTTTTTTTTTAATTCTTTAATAATGTAGAAGGGATACTTTTCTAAAAAAATCTTTAGTTTTAGTTTGAACAAACTATATTTTAAGAGGTCAAGCTCTTACTTCAACTTATTACACATCAGTATTTTCGAATATCGACCTTGTTTACTTTAGCTAATATGAGTTTTGGTATAACCCGAATTTCATTATTTTTTTTATTATTCGCTTTTAATTATAACGCAGATTGTAAGGTAAAACTTTTCCTGCTTTTCTGGAATATCCCTATCCTCATGAATATATAATAAACAATTATAGATGTAAAGAGAAAGAACTGTCAAAATGTTCTTTCTTAATGTGCTCCCTTGCGGGGCTACGCTTTTTCAGCCCGTTAATTGTTCTTATTGTACGTTTTTGACATTTGAGAACTCTTGTTACCTATGTAGCATTACCCCAAACAGTAATGGAATATTTATTGAATGTATATATGCATAGTACACGGATATATGCGATTTTATATCTATAGTTAAAGTTTAAGAAGAGCGTAATTACCGCTCGCCATTTTCTTGCAAATTTTATCAATATGTGCTTTGTGACTAATTGTGCTGTCTATTGTGTATCCTAAAAATATATTTTCTTTAGAAGTCTCATTATCATTAATGCCTAACGGCAATTGATAATGCATTATAATGCTTTTATCGGAGTTCAGAATTATACCAGTATATATTAATTAGATACAATGTAATACTTAAAAGGATCATTAAATATCCTTAAGATTTACGTTTGGCCTCAAAAACTATAAATCTGTCGTTAATCTTTAAGATTTTTTTCATCCGTCGCATAGATACGAGCTGTTTCTGTAAATTGATTTAAACACGTAATCTATATAATCGATTTATTAAACATCGATTAATATTACAAAAAAAAAAGTCGATTATAAGAAACTAATAATCGATTGAAATAAAAATCGATTATTTATTAACATCCCTACTGTCACACCTACGTCCGATTTTATTGTTTTGAATTGATTTTTACCTTTAATAAACTAATTATATGGTGTTAATTCTGATATGGATAAGTTAAAACACAGTGTAAAATATCTACATTTTTGTAGTCCCAAAAGATTTGATCAGAGGTAGGTAAACTCAAACAATAAAGCAAAACTTATATACCATAAATCAATATACAATATGATAACCAATAAATTAATGGCTGTGTTTAAATTAAAATATCCGCTTTAAAGGTTTTTGAGCAGAACAAGTAGTACAAATGCACAAGACTTGAAGACACGAACCGACAACCTTAAAGAGCCACGAAAAATTAGAAATTTTAGTATAGTTGCTCATGTGGATCATGGGAAGAGTACACTCGCTGACAGGCTACTGGAAATAACGGGTGTGATCAAACCGGGCGTAGAACATGCTCAAGTCTTGGATCAACTGCAGGTACTCATATGTTATTAATGCATTTGTTTGGGCTGAAGATGTATCGAGCAAGTGAAATTACTGGGTGAATAAGACCTGCTGGGTGAGAAGAAGTTGTATTAATTGCTTTTTAACCATGTAAATCACAGTTAAGAACACCAACAGAAATTCATTCATAAATTACCAATAACAACTAGGTTTACCGCCATGTATCTACTGCAGTTGATATTGTCCATTTATGAATGAAATCCTATTGTTGTTATTTTTTATGATGCCTATGAACCCATGCAGGGTTACGCAATGATTATGAAGATGTGGTAGACAAATAAGTCATGCTTTAAACTCATACAAGTACACTTTTAGTTAACTGAATGGTAATTATAAAACTGCTTGAACATAGTTGATGATATAGTTAAATGAGCCCATCTTGGAAGACATATAACTCTACTCAACAAAAAACCACCAATATTGGTAGAACCACTAAAGAGCAAATGGAGGTGTGATGTGGCCATTCAAGCAGATCTCTGATATATATATAAGATTACAACTCGAATAAGTCTCATTATGAACAAATATACAGAAACACAAAAAAATATCACTTTATTTTATCTATAATTGTAACATCTATAATTCTAAAACTTACTGCTGGAAGGAGTGGTAAAGCTACTATGAATAAAGCATATTGACTCCAAAGTGATGTATTTATTAGTATTACATTTTGTGATGTCACAGGAAAACTTTCCTTTATGGGAACATGTAGACACGAACAACAAAAGATTACACATCTATCTCTATTTGTATACTTATTTTGGCTACATGGCTGAATGGATCTAGTTGATTAAGGAGATTCTGTATATCACACTGATAAATGATTTATACACATTCCGAGCCTTCAGTCATAGAACTATAGGTAAATAAAAAATGTATACATTCTGAGCATAGATATAAAATTTCTATGAAATCGTGAACTGTAATCTTCAATTACCTATTGAGTGTATTTAGGTTAGGTAAATACTTCATCTCCTAGGTACCAAATACATCGTTATATTTTATATTCATTCTAGGTTGAAAGAGAGAGAGGCATTACAGTTAAAGCTGTAACAGCATCATTGAACTACACATACAACGGTGAAAAATATCTTCTCAATCTAATTGATACACCTGGACATGTAGATTTCTCCAATGAGGTAGGTAAGCACACTTTTTATTATAGTTTGTCAATAATATAGCTTAAAGAACTAAAAAGTAGTTTTATCATTATTGCAGGTAGTTAGAAGTGTGGCAGCATGTCAAGGAGTAATCATGCTTGTTGATGCTAATGAAGGTGTCCAAGCTCAAACTGTAGCAGTCCACTCACTAGCTAAGAAAAATAATCTGGTTATAATACCAACACTGAACAAGGTTGACCTGCCCAGAGCCAATCCAGACAAAGTTAAAGCTCAACTACAATCTCTGTTTAAAATAGACCCAGACACTGTTTTGAGCATATCTGCAAAGAGAGGATGGGGAGTTAAAGAGTTGTTAGCAGAAGTGATAAACAGGATACCACCACCTACAGTTGATGTTGATGCTCATCTCAATGCCCATATTATAGACACATGGCATGATAGATATAGAGGAGTGATGTGTTTAGCTTATATACACTCAGGAAAAGTTCGCGTTGGGCAGACAGTGAAGTGGAGATCGGATTTGAAGCAGAACATGGTCAAGTATTTGGCGCTATTGAGGCCAAATGAAGAACCAATTGAGGAGGCAGTGGCCGGTCAAGTTGTTATGGTGGGTGAGTGTGTTATCATCAGGCATTAAAAAATTAAAAATATTTGTTACAAAACCAAAGTGGAGCATGTTGAGTCATGATCTGCCAAGAAATTTAATAATGTGACTAAATTTGGCGGGTGATTATGTCACATTTAATAGCCCAAAAAATAATTATCAAAAACTCATTGCTCATATTCATAGTACAGTTTTTTGTATTATTATTTAGCATAGCAATATCTTGCATCCAAATATACTGGTGTTTGTATATAATAAATTTCTTATAAAACGCTATACAAGTCTTTGTAAAGACTGGACCTTGTCTTGTCTGGGAATGAAAATAACAATAAGTACCCATTTTAAACTCTACTGGTCTTGTACCAAATGTAAAATAATGCATTATTATAACTGACCAGCTTATTAGCATTATTATATAAGTACAGGAAGATGGTATACCTTTAAAACATGGACTAATAGTAATCACTACATACAATAAAAATTGCCTAATTGTTATTTTACAAAAAGTTATGTCCTCCTGGCATTGGGCTCTTTATGCGTTTGGCTGCGTAGATTTGTTGCATTTTAGGCATCGCGGTCATAACTGTCTAATTTGGTGCTGATTGGCTTAGCCTTCCTATCCTAAAGGTGAGCCATAATGTAGTCAAAGTTGTTAAACTGGCTTAACCTAGAATTGGCTCTCAAGGGCAGCTGAAGGAACATAAGCTAACAGATTTTCTTCTTGAGGGTGGTGGCTAGTCAGATGTGCAATTGCAAAATGTCCGTCCAAACGTGACTACTATATACTAGACTAGTTTATACCATGTACTATTAGTTATTTTTTGCCTATATCTAATATTCTCTACAAATATAAGACACACTATGGTCTGTCATTTCTATTCCTTGATTATATCAACTGGGTGAATGAAGAAGACAAATTAGAAAAATACATTAAGATAAGATTAATCTACAAACTAATATGTAAAAAGTATTACTCTCATACAGTCACCGCTTTGATTTCGGACGGGCAATTAACAAAATACGCATTTTTTTTCAAATTCAATTGATTTGGCGAGTAATCGCGTCAAGTGTACAATTTTCACGGTACAATTTAAAACCACAGTCGCCGCAATAAGGTTTGCGTTTTACTGTTTTTGAGCTTGACTTACATTTCTTCACATATATATATATACGTAGATAATAATAAATATAACTATTTCTTTCCAGGTTGCGGTCCCCGAGCAGGTGGCGCGGTGGGAGACCAGCTTCTTGCCAAAGACATAATAGATTCCAAAAACTTATCAACAGCCCCGCCAGTAAAGCACATGGTATATGCTGGTATTTTTCCTGCTGATCAGTCTCAGCATGTCATGCTCAGTGACGCAATCAAGAAACTAGCTTTGAATGACTCTGCAGTCGCTGTCACCCCAGATTCTAGGCAAGTATACCTTTTCGACTTCTCTATAAAAATCCTTGATGTTTATTGAAGCAATGATAGCCATTGAAGATATTGAAGAAAGTGGTAATAGCTATAGGCTGCTGTGCCGCAGGTCCTTGATTCGATCCCCATAGCTTGCCTTCACCGCATGGTAGAAAGGCATTATGCGAATGCTCGCCTGGCTAGTTACCACCCTCATGTATCTACTTAGGGTGTATATCTTGCGCCAAAAACCTAATGGTGTGTTCTAGCTGCTGTTCAGCTAGTAATACTATGTTCACCATTCTCGAAACTTCATTCTCGACTTACTTAGAGGTGGGATGGTATTGTCAAAGACTCATCAGTATCAGCTGTTAAAAAAATTGCTGGTTTAATTAAGTTTTCTTTAATACACCTCACTCAGAGCTCGCCATACTCTGCGGCTTACTCCCTTTAGAACTGATTAGATATTGATTATCTGGAGAAACCTGAAAGGCTGATTTCAATAGAGGTCTGTTTTGAGTAATAGAGTTACTTGAATAATTTGTCCTTTAATTATAGCCCTGCCTTAGGACAAGGATGGCGCGTTGGATTCTTGGGTCTGTTGCATTTAGACGTCTTCACGCAACGATTACTTCAAGAGTACCAAGCAGAAGCTATTTTGACTGCACCTTCAGTGCCTTATAAAGTGAAGTAAGTTAATTGTTATTTATTATAATATTATGAATACGTTTAGACAACTTTCGTTTGATTCTCTTCACATATAGGTATTTTGGTTATCCCCAATACGTATTTATCTTTAGTAAAAATATGGTCCTCTTTGAAATAATCCTAAAATATTTATGAATAATAAACATATTTCTGATTAAATAACTACAACTAAATCGTCTAAGTGAGGTGTGAACTCCAAACCGAACATAGATGATTTGTATTATTTATTGTTTTAATTAAGCTTCACTTAAGAACTATTTCCATACAGTTACGATACTGTTTTTATATGAGTAAAAGTAAAAAAACTCGTTTCTTGTATAAAAGTAATAAATAGGGAGATAAGTACGGTCGCGGTCTGAAAATGTTTACCAGTTTTGAAATTAGAATATATGTCACACTTTTCGCTCTAAAGTCTAAGATGCCATATCAAGTTACTTATTACCTTTCAAAAGTTATTATGCAAAATGACGCATAACAAAGACAATAATTATTAATCACTTTTTGATGATGTAACTCATTTCTTTATTTGTTGAAATGACATTTATCAGAAATTATTGTTTGAACGTCGTTTGGACAAGAGAAAATTTTTATGGGGGCTTATGGTTCAACGGACTGTCAAAATGAAAGAAACCCTCATGGTCTTAGATCACACTGTGATCGAGTGTGGGATGATATCAGAGGGACTGATCTATGCGCGCGTCTTGTTGCATCTATGCGGGATAGACTACGTGCCGTCATAGCTGCGGAGGGAGGTTATACTAGATATTAAATAAAGATTTTTTAAGTTTCTATTTTATTCTTTCTTCATATTCTTAGTTAAAAAACTAAAATATTGTTTTTATGGTTCCGTAGTTCAGTATCGGAACCCTTATAGGTTCGTCATGTCCGTCCGTCTGACCGTCCTCGGCTTACCTTCCAAACTTACCTTCCAAGCTAAATGGTTGGCTAGAAGTCACATTGTTATTTTATTGCATGTACATAACTAGTATCTTATTTAATTTAAAATATAATATAATTTAAATGACATTCTGACAAATATATTATGATAATGTAAATAATGTTTTAATGTTAATGATTTTATGATATTAATTTCGAAAATTGTAATGAATTTCATAATAATAATTTATATTTTTTTATTAATTTGGTTGCCCCATCTCAAAAATTGTACGCCTACATAGGCAAAACATGGTGGGACTAAATATTTATACACCAACATTCCATGTGCTAAAATCTGATTTTATGTATCATGTAAGTACCCATGTTTTGAGCAATAAATATATCTTTATCTTTATCTTTGAAGTCTGAAAAAAATTATGATAGTAGTAGAGTTATAGAGGCCTAAATTAAAGAAGGTGAAGAAAAGTGATTTTTTCGGCGTATTTTTTTTGATCGTAATATTGCATGGTGGTCGGAGAACGGAAACTTTTGTTTGAGAGTGAGACTCGGCCTGTTTTTTCAAAGAAGGTTTTCTATACCTATATCAAACCTTGATAGTAGTCAGTCCATCTATAGAGCGATTTATTGTCATGTCATTAGAAAAAACATAATATATGAAATAGACTTTTTCAAACATAATTTAGAACTTGTGACCTAAATGTGTGCATGCAATTGTAATCTTTATGGTGGTAAACATTTTCTGACCGCGACTGTACATAGCTAATTTTTAAACATTTGGCGCCTATATTTTAATATTTTTGTGTTTCAACACATACAAAAATTTCAACCAGCTGCATATTACTGTTATAAAAGTACAAGCCTATAAACGTCAGACAGACGTACTGACGGAGGAAGCTTAAGAATAGGGTGCCGTTTTCAGGTACAGGGAACCCGAAAATAGATTTGTTACATTTTTTGTTTTAGGGTAAAGGGAGCCAAAGCGATCAAACAATATCAAGGCGAAGAAGTACTTGTCACAAATCCACTACAACTACCGGATGTGCAACATATAGAGGAATATTACGAGCCATTTGTCATCGGTAATACCTTGATCAGTACTAATATTATATATGTGAAAGAAACGGTCTGTCTGTTACGCTTTCACGCCAAAACTACTGGACCGATTTGAATGTAATTTGGTATGGAAATAGTTTGAGACCCGGGAAAAAACATAGGATAGTTTGTATCCAACTGCGCAAAAAGAGGTTAATGTTTTTGCGCGATAACCGACATACGCGCGGGCGGAGCCGCGCCCGGAAAGCTAGTCTATTTATATTTTAAAGTGAGAAAGTAAATAGTCCTTTATTTATTTAGTTCATAGTACATATATAACGTGTATATTAATTCATCAACAATACTGCGGGGGATGGTGTAGAATCGAGAACTGAATGTGATCCACTCATAATTAATTTTCACATAAACAAAATTAATACTAACTATTGCCTAAGCTCTGGCGCGTTGACTTTGAGAATGATAGCGACGACAACACTCGCGGCTGCCGTGGACTAGACTCACACATACACACACGTTCTAGGTATTCTAACGGATTGCGAGGGCAATGAACTCGGTAGGTATTCTAACGCATTGCGAGGGCAATGAACTCGGTAGGTATACCTACGCATTGCGAGGGCAATGCGTAGGTAGAATAAGAAATAGAATATATATACTAATATATTCTATATTACAAAATTTCGAGAGGAAAAATTATAGTCATGGGCGGGATAAGAACCCACGTCATCCACCCTTATAGCCGGCGTATGCTCTGACCGACTGAGCTAACATGACAATGACTCATGCCCCTAATTTTTCCTCTCGTTCTTTAACCATCGTATGATAATTTTGTAATGTAATCCGCAGAGCATGCGTTATTGCCAAAATAAATATATTGCTAATATACCGAACGAAATAAAATATATGGAACATAATAATTTTATAGTTTTGATCAAATTAACTGTTTCAGTACCTTTTATATCAATAGTATACTGAACCTCTGATAGTTTGAAACATGTTATAAACCCATTTCATTAAGGTTAGTGCTTTCGTAGCTCTTTATATACAAACATAGTTTCGTGTACAGACTGACCGTTAAGTATTGAATACTGACGAAGGCGCGCCCACCACGGTAAATTATTGATGCGCATTTGTGCCGATAGGCTTCTTTTGTACACTATATCTAAGTTCGGTAAATGTTAATGGTACAGTAAAAAAGGGATCACTAGGGTAGAAGAAAGATCTGTACTTATGGATTTTCCTCGTTCCTATGAATTTTGGTTATACTCATCCCTCGAGACATAGTAAATCGGGAAGAAAATTAATGTGATCTGCGGAAAGATAGCACTAAATTTAATATCAAATTTCGTTCAGACTTTATGGACATGAGTGGTAACACTTTGTATTGGATTTTAAGATGGAATCTTCGTCTGCGGCGGTTAATTTAAAATTTTAACCTGCTTCTTGGCGCAGAGGCTAAATAGATGAGAAGGCCGTCAATGTACTAATATTGCAACAAAATATATTATATGGAATATAATAATGCATTGTAACCTTGCATTATTCCAGTAACTGTGTGTCTTAAACGAGATTCATGTTACAGAAATGCCATGCTATTTTCAAATTGGCCTTTTAAGGCGCTTACAAGTACCAAATAGTTTTATTTGAACAGGTTTTTAAAAAAATAAATTTAGTTTGTTTCAGCAAGAAAATTATATGTTAAGGTTGTATGAAAATTTCATTATGTTTTTGTATAAAAATATAACAACAAAATAGCCAAAACATATATCACGACTCACGAGGGACAAGTTAATTCTCATGTTTTATTCTAGTTACTAGTTTTGTGTTCATAAGTATTCCACCAAAACTGTTTAAGATATCACCATTGCTGTCTCTCTTTCACTCCTAGAGGATCCGATAGTGGTGTAATTTCAGAATTTGCCTTCTTTTTAAGTACTTCATCTCATTTTCAGGTACAATAATAACGCCTGTCGAATACATTGGCTCAGTGACAACACTCTGCATCGACAGGCGCGGCACCCCTCTGCCTTCGAATGCTGTCGACGACAACATGACGATGATGCAGTTCATACTGCCACTCTCCGAGGTGGTTGTCGACTTCCACGATACACTCAAAAGTATTACGTCGGGATTTGCTAGCTTTGATTATCAGGATCATGGATTCCACCCTAGCCCGTTAGTGAGAGTAAGTAGTGGATATCAGCAGTTCGAAGATACATTTGCATTGCTTACGCCATTCTAGCTTTAGCCTGACAAAAACCACCCAAAATAGGAATCAGATAGTATTCAAATATATAGTATTATGATATATAAGCGATGCTAAGGGCCTGTTTCAGAATGTTCGACTGAGTTACGGTTATACTACCTAGATAATATTTTTAGTAAATATGATCTAGGTAGTATAACCGGAACTCTATCTAACAAAACACTATCTTTGCGTTTCACGGTCATCGATTTAGTTAGCCTATCCATCGGTTAAAACTTGAAACGCGCTCCATGTTAACTGTCATTTTTATCATTCAGTTATTTTATGTGTTGCATAGCAACCCTTTATTAGGACATTCTGAAACGGACCCTAAGTATAATATATTAACTTTCAAAATTAAAAAATTACGTGAAGAAAAAATATAGTCATGTGCGGAATTCGAACCCGCTTCATCCACCCCTAATAGCCGGGTTATGCTCTGACCGACTGAGCTAACATGACATAACTCGATTTTTTTCTCTCGTTCTTTAACCATCTTATGGGTATGGAGCGACACCTATAGTTCAACTTAAGTATACAAACAATACTAATTTTCTAATTAGCTTTCAACTTGTTACCTTATTATCGTGGTATTTGATTACAAAAGGAATAAAATTGTTTCTATTTATCTGTCCATTACAAAATCATCATATCAGCATAAATCCGAATTTGAGCATGCATGCATCGATCGGAGTCGATATTGTCCATTTATAAATTTAATTCTATTGTTCTAATTATCTACGGTGCAGATAGATTAACAATAACGAAAGCGGAATTAATTTCGCGCGATTTTACTTTTTCACAAACTTACTTTTTTCATTTGGTCCTCGCGCTATTTATTTTTCATCATACAGCCAGTAACTCGTTCATACAATAATCGTGATCAATCTTTTTGGTGATTGGAACATGTTATAACGATATTCAAATTCCAAATTAAAATCACTTTTAATCTCTGTGGAATAAAAGTGGTTTTACTCGTAATCCTCTATAAGGATCAAAGAGCCACTTTTACTTATTTACGAAGAACCATCCAGATCTTACTGTATGGATGTGATAAAAAACCGTTTCAATCAAGCATAAACAAGAACGTACTTTAAAAATTTTACGAAAACGAGAAGTGAAAATAATATTGTATATGCCTACACTCGTGCACGTTCATAAACAATATTATAACAAAAATAAATGTTGAACAATGATGCAAAGTATCTAACAAAACCTAGCATAGGCTCCACAAGTTTGGTTATATGTTCTGTACCATTAGCGTTTATATCGCGATAAATCCTTTTGATGTGTCATAAATACCGCTGTTTGCTAGCTGCCTACTTAAAACGCAGTATTGGCGTTATGCCTAAAACCCTTCGACCAAGTAACCTAGGGGTTAGGATGCTAAAGCCGGATGTAGGCATATTGAGAATTAGCAATAAGGTAGCCCCTATCACTGCACTGGTTGAAGACTGGTCTTCTGTTAGTCCGTCATTTAAGTAAATATTACATATTTTTTATTCCATATTTGTTTCAGATGGATATTTTATTAAACGGCATGATGGTAGAAGAGTTGTCGACTATAGTGCATGCAAGTCGATTAGAGTTCAGTGCAAGGAGATTAGCAGAGAAGCTGAAGGAAATGATACCACGGCAAATGGTCCAGGTATAACATAATTGTAAAATAAATTTAATGAACTATATTTAAAATAGATTTAATTAACTATATATATTTATAAAATACTGTGCCTAGTAGATAGTCTCAACTACTTCTGTGGAGTACCGGGCTAGAATGTCACCCGTGGGTGTCGTAAGAGGCGACTAACGGTGGTACAGCCTCCCAGCCGTCCAGCCCATTGTGTGCCCATTGTGAGTCTTGGGGATCGCAGTGTAAGTCAGCAGTTCCTCAGAAGGCGCTGCTGAGACCACCTTCCGGTGTTTTACCCTTAATCACATTTTACGACAGCCACGGTACTCTTTCCGTGGCGTATGTAACGAACGACGTATATCTTCTTCTTCACTTGTGTGGAAAAAAAAATTGAATAAATAAGTATTATTCTAATGATATTTTATACAAAAGGAATTTAAATATGTTATTATATACGCGCTATAAATGACAGCACACTACACATTGACTTAAAATCGATTTTGAATATATATTATTACTGTATCTATGTAACGGTAACAGTTACATAGATACAGTAATTGAAATTTTCACAGAATACGTGTCGGTATGGTAATAAGCATAACAAATAATTATAATAGCAAAATGTTAGAAATAACAGGCGAGTGCTGATTTTTGTTTTTTTCTCTATCGTAAAAAAAATGCCAAACACGGAGTGATTAAAAAATTCGGTCAAGTGCGAGTGGGACAAACGCACGAAGGGTTCCGTACCATTATTTATACAAAATAAAATACACTATACACCTTTTTTTATAATTATATATCTACAGACTCAGGGCCCGTGACTTTTTTAAATTATGACCATTTTTTATTGAAAACTAGATACAATAAATATTCATTTATAGTCTTGCGAGAATAGGTATATTACAAGTAATGGTCTTAAAAATAGAGTTGTCCGCTATCTCTGTCATTGCATGCAAGATATTTACATAAAAACGTAAAAAAAATAACATGAAATTATTATGACTACATTATACATATCAAATTCAAACAATATGATAAATAGGAAAACATTATAAACGGGAACAGTGTTAAAATAAAGTTTTTTTTAGTTCCGGTAGTCATAGAACTAGCATCCAGAGCAGACCGGTGTCCTCTAGCAGCACCCGTTGACTATTGTTCGCATGTGCCGGCCATCGCCTTCCTCAGCTACAACACCGCCGCTAGACAACACCTTTCTGTGAGCATGACTGCTCTGGATACTGGTGCCAACGATTACAATTTGGGACCACACTAGAAAAAATTCATTTTTGTTTGTGTCATTTCCCCCACGCTCCCACGTCACATTGTAACAGGGTTTCCATTACCACGCTGTTTCGATCTTTGATTGCCATTTTGAGGTTGTAATTATAGATGTATTTTGGTGTCGCAACCATCGCCTTCCTAACGAAAACACTTTACACCTTTATTTTTAGTATTAACGTGCCTTAGTATTTGTTCTTATAGCGCCGACAGTAATACATTATCTGTGTAAATTTCGACTGGCTAGCTATCACGGTTCCTGAGATACAGCCTGGTGACAGGCAGATGGACAGAGCAGTCTTAGTAATAGGGTCCCGTTTATACTCTTTGAGTACGGAACCCTAAAACCCAGCTATTTTAGGGTCGAACATATAAGAGCACGAGATACAGTCTGGTGACAGACAGATGGACAGTGCAGTCTTAGTAATAGGGTCCCGTTTATACCATTTGAGTACGGAACCCTAAAACCCAGCTATTTTAGGGTCAAACTCACGCTATGAATCTCGATCTGTATGGAAAATAACGTTATTTTGTACATACTGTGTTGGTGAGCCCTCGGTGTGCGCGTCCAACTCGCACTTGGCGGATTTAATTTAATATTTTTTTATATTAAATTAAACCTGCCAAGTTATTTTTAATAATTTTTTGACAGTTTTAGGGGTAATATATTTTATGGAAACTGTTCAATCACTTTTCAAGATAGTATGTGCATTAGTATTATGTACTAGCAAATACCATGATTATGTAGATTTTTTACCAAACCTAGCGGCCTACACCCGGCCTCTGTAACAAAACATCGTATTAATATGGGTACTAATTAGTTTTTTCACAGTTGATAAATAGTTAAAGTCGTATGTTTTTACGATATCAACTCAATGTCAGTAATTTCTATGTATTACAAAATGACGAGGGAAAAAGTTTGTCATGTGCGGGTTTCGGACCCGCTTTATCCACCTCTATAGCCTGGGTATGCTCTGACCGCTAAGGCAACAAGACATGACTCATAATTCTAATTTCTCGTCTCGTTCTTAACCATCGTATGGGGAGCTCTCATTGTAAATCTGTAATGTAAACCGCAGAGCATGCGTCATTGCAAAAATATTAATATTAAAATATATCGATGCATTTTGTATTTACTGGCATTTATTTATATTTTTCAGATCGCAATTCAAGCAGTAGTTTCGGGCAAAGTTTATGCCAGAGAAACGATAAAAGCGTACAGAAAAGATGTTACTGCAAAATTGGTAAGCTGAGCATTTATTTACAATATCAAGTATTATCACCATTTTGTGACGCAGCAGGTAAAAAGAATAAGCGATTTCTCTTGTTAACCCATTACTATGTACACCATAAAATTTCTACGCGGCTAATGAAGTTAAAAATAATGTGTCATTTAGTGGATACCTTATTTAGGTTACCTATACCTATCTATATAGTTTTTTTTTTATTGCTGATTGGTAAGCCTTTGACCACAATATCACCTGATGGTGTGTGATGATGTGGTCGAAGGTTTTAAAACAGGCTTAACCTAGAAATACTGGCTCTCAAGGACAGCTGTCGGAACACACCGTTAGGTGCTTGGCGACAGATTTTCTACTTGAGGGTGGTCGCTAGCCAGGCGGGTATTTGCAAAAATGCCCTTCCACCATGCGGTGAAGCTCAAGCCCGCGGCGGGATTCGAACCATGGACCTGCTGCTCGGCAGTCCATAGCCAAAGAAACATAATATGTTTCAGAAATACTTACAATGCTACACTAAATATCCACCCAGACAGAGGCTGTGGTAGCTAGGAGAATTTTATACTTTTTACACCTTTAGCGAGCAAATATAAATTGATTTACTTACTGTGCTGTGGAGAAAAAAACATATTTAATGTAAAGAGCTTACAGTAAATATTGAAATTCTGTTGTCAAGCACCTAACGGTGTGTTCCGAGTTCGTGCCAATATGCTGGACCGGAGGTTAGCAGGATGTACAGATGAAGGGAAGATGACGCTTTTTAAAACATATTGCCGGTATTTTTACACCTGCAGTGTCTGGTTCCACTATACGCGGAAGGCATACAATGCCTTAAAAGTACATCACAACAATGCGTTCAGGGTTGTTGTGATTGTCTCGCTTTTGCTCGCTTCTGGTATGTTAGCAGAGGCAGGAGTCAATGGTTTCTTCTCCATCATTCGCAAAAGAAGTGCATCATTGCTAAACCGCGTTCGTACCAGCCCCAATAGCATCCAGAATGTTTTGGAGGACAGATGGGACTGTCCAGTGCTAAAGTACTGGTAACATCTCCATACAATATCTAATAAGTACTTAATAGAATTTTAAAAGCGTTTTCATTTTGTATACTAACTCACGTATGACCTTGTCTGAAATCAATTTTATTATAATTATTGTTAGAATTTCAAATTCAAAGCGTTACACACACAACGCAATGTTTTGTGATAAAATTGGTCTTGTGTCTTGGGTTCGATCCCCATTGGTTAGTTATTGGTTTTTCGACTTATAAATTATTAGACATAAGATCCGATGTAGATGGAAATAGACTCTAAATGATTAATCATTGTACTGGATGGTACATTTCTTATTCTTGCTTCTTGTTTCAGTATGGAGGGGATGTCACGCGAAGGAAAAAACTGCTGAAACAACAAAGTGAAGGAAAGAAGAAAATGCGCAGCATCGCTAATATAAAAATACCTAGGGACACATTTATAGATGTATTGAAAAAATAGTAATATAAATTAAATTTAGTTACTCGACATGCTCCTAAATTTTATTTTATTTCCGTACACACATATATATATTGTCTAGTCTAGGGATATTTAACATATTGTTGACTTTTGGAAATATGTAAATATAATTAATTTCTCTCGTATAAAATAGTCCTAGCTGTGTAAGAATTAACTTACAAATCTTACCTTTATAATGTCACGAAACGTCGACATTTAAGCAGAGAAGAATGTTTAAAAGCGATATACAGGACACCGGTTCTCTGTAGACTTTAGTGAAATTGAACGCGTAGTGGTTAGCGTTAATTTTTTGTGGTCACGATTTCAAATAAAAATTCGTTTATTGCCACACAAAAAAATATTTAGATAGACACAACAATGACAACCAATACTCAAGAAACACTTAAAAATAATTTGTAATAACTAACATAAAGGGAAAAGAAAAAGATGGCAAAAGGAGAAAACTCTAAAAAAGACATCTTAAAATGTTTGTTAGGACTAGCAGAAGTCAACCCTAAGAGGTTGTTACCATTTTACCAATAACCCTGTAAAATTAAAAACAATTAAAAAATATATTTAATTTATTTTATAAAATATCCATTATAATTAGAGACATTGCATGATTAACAAATATCACAAAATTAGAGAATAAAAATATTATTACAAACTACAATTTCCTTTTAGTTTGTCTAAATTGTACATCGACAATTATAATGATAACGCTACAGCGCCAATCATTATAATTATAAACAATCTCATAATGCCTTGTATTACTCGACATGCTATTAGGTACTATTGATATTATATAACATTGCATTTTGTCGATGTTCAAAACAAAGCCTCTATTTTACTTGACTGGGTATGATTCTTTCAACAAGAATTTTCATCAATCTACTGTGTAATTCTTCTTTCTAAGTTCAATGAAGTTTTCATCACGAGGAGAACAGTGGTGGTATGTAGGCATATTCAATCGTCATCTTCTAGGAAAATTATAATTGAACAGTATAAATTATCAATGCTTTTAAAAAGTGCAAATGAATATACAACAGCTAGATAAGGTTTGAACAGTTAGTATTTAAAATATGATGAAATTACGTTTGTACGAAAAGCGCCACGAGCACTAAAAAACTAATTAATTGGAATAATCTGACAGAAACAAATCGGACCGCGGCTAAGAAAAAAATTAAAACGCTGGGTGACACCCGCCCGTATGTCACATGCATTTGTGCGAGTGTATCCGACAAATCCAACAATACTTAATATCTGGCCCAATAATATGAAAAAAGTCCATCCATGTTAACTCTCTGTACCGCCTATGTTCTAAAAATTTTCACGTTCGTACTCTAGCTGCTGTATACTGATTCATTTTTATCATACTGTTCAATTGCGTCCATTTCTGATGACGCCAGTTTTAAAGAAGTAGGAGTACGAAGCGATCTACTCACTAAGCTGACGTTTACTACACGTTACATATTAATTATTGAAGGCCGAAATTATGCTAATGAATTTATTTCATTGAGTCTAGGGCTTGCGCGAACTTTGACGGTAACGCCATCTAGATTGCTAGAGCGAAGGTTGTTTTTTTTGACATAAATACCAAACTACTTTTCCATCTATATGCACGTTAATACTATTCAGTCACGTCTTTTTTTATTTACTTTTTTCGGGCTATCACCTTGATCACCGCTATCACGTGTGGTCTGATGGCTAAGGACATCGACTTTGGCAAGACCCATTTAAGAACATTGTTTAAAAACATAGCCAATGGATTGTAGTACCACCATATATTTCCCAATCACATAAAAGGACTTAACATTAAGAATTGTGTGTATTTTCTATATACATACTTTGACACAAGTGAAACTGATATTTACAGAAATAAAATTCATCTTATACAAAAATAACAGTTATCACCTTCGGTTCGTCGTAGAACGACAAATAACCTTTATCCCAAAAATTTGCTATTTATTTTTACACAATTTTCATAATTCAGTCCGTTATTAAACGACAAACAACCTTTGTCCAAAATGTAAATAATGTATACACATATTCTAATCATTCCACTAAAACAATGCTTCTGATTAAGATGCAGTCCTAATTAAAAAGAAAAATTAATTACATACTTGCTCGGTAATTCAATTAAATTCAACTTTTGACATTGTTTTTATGATATTTTTATGACTGTAATATAGTGAAATAAATTTATTGATATTAAATAAAAATAAATTAAATATTACGGTAACGTAAAAACTAGCAGAGATGTGCTATTCTAAAAATGAACGATATACAATGTTTTTAGCCCTACAAGCAAAATAGTGTAAATAGGCAATGCAAGCAACCTCGTCATATCATTAGTGATTCAGTCATTGCTGCGTGTGCGGAGTGCGCAGACGAGAGAGTTCACGGTAAAATCGCTCCACGAGCACAGGGCCGGTCTTAGGGTAGAGCGAGAGTAGCGGTCGCTCCAGGCACCAGGTGGCTAGGAGCGTTAACATAATATGGGCATGTATAAAAATGTAGTAAGATTAAAGGAAGCAAGATAGCTATGTCAATGTGAAAATCCGTCACCACGAAATTCCACCCCCTCCCCTAAACCTCCGAGTAACGGATGTGATGATTTTATGTAGTATTTAATTATTTTTAAAACTTGATTTTTAAACAGTTGAGTGATTATTATTTATTGGACATAAACTATAACATAATGTATATAATTTGAAAGTGTCGATCAAAGGTAAAAATCTCGCTTTACCCTGATCTTGGGCTAAGGAGCCCAAGGGTAAAGCGAGATTTTTACAGGGGCGCTGCACGTGCACGCATATTAAAATAATCACATTATGTGGAGGGGTGTGCATTTTTAGACTTAACCATCTCTACCTAACAATGAAAGCTGGTAACAGATGGACCGTTATCAAAAGAATGCATGTATAAAAACAGTATCCCAAAAACAACCAACTCGATCAAAATACTCTTAAAAAAGAGATCATACACATGTACTTCTACAAAGAATCATCAAAAACTGTAGAACGTGTTCTTGCATAGCTTTATATTCTTATTATGTTCTAAATTCTTAAATGGTAAATTCTTATTATGTTCTGTTCAAATGTTCACATATAGAGAAAAATCTTATTATGAAATGTCGTAAGGGGACAAAGTGGGATTTGTAAACAATATGAGTTGTACCAAAAATCACCAATTCAATCAAAATACTCTTAGAAAAGAGATCATAGACATGTACTTCTACGAAGTATCATCAGAAACTGTAGAATATGTTCTTGCAAAGCTTTATATTGAGGTTTCATTCTCTGTTCAGTTATTTCAAGGACAGTAGTTTATATATATTTAATACACCATTAAGTCTCTGCTAGGAAATAAATAATGTTGTCGAAACAATAATTTGTTGCCAGCATAATTCAAAAGAAAGGTTTTTTTCTTCATATTTCATTTACGACACACATTTTGAATCACGTTATGCGTGGCGACTTATATCATGACTATGCCACTATTTTTGTTCCCCACTTTATTATTAAATCCAAATTGCTTATGGGCATAAATTATTTCCTAGTGATACATAAAATGTACCTACCATACTTTCATAATCATTACAAATAAGGTAAAGGTGGTGTGCGCGCGAAATAGACTCGTTATATCTACTAAGTTGTAACAAGAAAATTATATTCAGATTGTCGGAGATTTTTTGAGGGAGTTGGTTACTGCATCTTTTCAAGAAGAAGAGTTTTAGCTGAACTACATTGTGTTAATATTTTACAAATTATTGGAGTGCAAAATTTTATGCCCCGGGCGGGAATCGAGCCCGCGTTCTCCGATAGGTTTAGGCATCCGGCGCAATATCGGAGGACGCGGGTTCGATTTCCGCCCGGGGCATACAATTTTGCGCTCCAATAATTTATAAAATATGATTTTCGCTTAGCACGCGATAGTGCATGTAATCATATTTAGAAATACATATTTTAATTTTCTGTACCATTATAGGTTTCTATATAATTTCATACCACTATAATCACTAGGGTCTGTAATCACATTTTATCTAACAACGTAAATGAAAACAGTCTTCCATCATAACATAACAGTATGATGAATATTCAATAATTAAACCAATTTTAATATGTCAGACTTTGGAAAAAGATATTTAGATAACATTAATTTCTAAGGCTTATATTACCTACGCATATAAAAATATCAAATATACATTCCTTTCAATTTAAACCTACGCTATGCGATAACTTTCAGAAAAATAAACAACAGTAATCCCTAACGAATTTCACCGCAAAAACAACAATACGAAAGACAATTGTATTAAGTTATATAAAAATTACGCTATTTTTCATAACGTTAACATAACTTTTCTGCATCAGACTAATGCTTAAACACTTGGTGCGATGCTGTGTTACCGAATGGTGATAACCAAGCAAGCAGAGGCTTTGTTTTGAGCAGACAATTTATAACGAGACAGTGGTCATTTCGACGAAACTACAAAAATATTAGGTTATGTTTATGGAATTAAAAGTAATAACATAGCTTAGTTCTCGAACATATAAATTGAGGTTGTTTCCTTTGATCTAAGTCATTAAGGTAAATAAGGTATCTAAAAAAATAATCATTCAATAAATTTAAATATGTCATTTAGAACCAGGTAACCACTTTGAAGTGTGCTAAAATCTTAATGATTACAGGGCGTGACAGATTTAAAAGTTTACGTTGATTTGTGAACTCGTCAGATATATCATATTTCTAATAGGATCAACATTATGGAAAATTGCACAGTATGCTTTTGTCCTCACTTTTCTCATATAAGATTTTTGGTAAGGAAAGTTTTGTAAAGGGAACAACCTCATAAGGAATTTTCGAACAACGAAATATATAGTCATTTGTTCCAGGGTCGTCAAGACAACTTGTTTACCTGTCCTCGGATGTCTCTAGAAACTGTGCATAGACATCTCTCGTACATTCACCTTTATCGTTGAACTTGTATTTGTAATACGAACCGTCGGCGCAAATAACTGAAATAGATGACACAAACAAAAATTAGAAAAATACTTAGCTTTTATTTATAGCCTGTTAGCCTTTGACCACTATCTCACCTGATGTTAAATTATGTGGTCGAAGATTTTGTTCAGGCTAACCTAGAAGTTACTTCGTTACTAAAACACCGTTAGCTGCTTGGTGACAGATTTACTACTTGAAGGCGGTAGCTAGCCAGACGAGCATTCGTAAAATGTCCTACCTAAGCATACCACGCTACGAGCACTTCATAACTAATCATCACTTTACTTTAGGAGTTATAGCTGACTGACTGACCGTTCCATGAAGCGTATTATGTTACTGTAGTGACGATCAAGTGTATTATGTTACAACAGTAATTGGCGTATTCTGGCCGATGAAGAACTTAACTACGAAATAAGTTCATATTGTGTACATAGCATAAACATTAAATATTCTCCAATTAATTTAAAAACAACTTTGACACTGACAAATGTAAAATAAGTTGTGGAAGTATTACCTACTTCATCATGCTGATTCAAACACTGAGCTTAAGCCTGCACCGAGGCAGCGATACGTAATTGTGGTTCGTTTGATCCCTTGCTGTATCTTTATTTCTTAATTTTGAGTTATGTAATTAATATATATTATATTTAAGGATTCATTCTATAAATCATATATACACTTTTGAAACACGATTACTTAAAATTTTCTCTATAGAAAATAAATTCCAAAGTTACATCTAAAAACGAAATAAACCCTTGGCACGGCGTGAATATTTAAAGGAGAGTAATCCGTATTTGAAATATAAAAAAAAACAACATGTTGTCTATAAAGTATACACATTACATTTTTCAAATAGGTATTTATTTTTATTCTACGAACGAAATACTCAAATCCACGTATGTTCCGCCCATTTTAGTCAGAGCCGCGATGATTTGTCCCTATCCGCTTTAGTAATTCTTCGGCCGTTGGACGGGGACGGATGCTGTTGGCGTGCCTTACTTACGCAAATATACGCGGCGCGCCTAAAAAGCTCGGTGCGCCCTTAGTATAGTGTCCATACGAGTCTGGCTTCCAAAAGTTAAGATATGGTATGCTCAAGCTTGCCGGAGCCCAAACTACACTTATATCTAGCTGAAGGAGTTTATAGCTAGCAGTTATCCATAAAATGTGTGCTCTATCTATCTACAACTTTACTATTACTTCTGCTTTTGTGAAATCAACAAAATAATTACAAACGCCACTGTCGCAAACATAACACCTAATATAATTTATGAACTTTCCATGAGCGTGCTAAGGAAGACTGATATCGTTTTAGCGTCCATCCTTTCAGAATTTCCCTCGTCTATATCACTCACATAGTTATCGTACCGGATATAATTATAGGAGCATACTACCGCTCTGACAGGTCAGCCTGGCCGGTCTTTGGCGGCTTGCGACAAAATAACGTGCGACAGCAGAATGCAGTAGGGACGTAAGCTTACAATAATGTAGGCTAGTATAATTTTTATCACCTAAAAACGTCTAGTGATTATTTATTTTTTGTAAACGGCAGCTTGGAGTAAGAAACAGGGATTGAAAAATGTATACCTAAGTGGCCGTGTCAATGGAGTAGGAATTAATGCCGAAGACGTCTTTCTTAAAGCGCACGCGCCACAGCTTTGATAAGTAAACAGTAATATGGTTATATATATCCACCTTATATAGCTCCATCCTCTGAGCGGAAGTTTAGTTTGTTGATAGCGTCGTAGCATTAGTGATTTAGAGAAACATGCATGCACTAAAGTGGAACCTGACAGTTTACACCTGATGCAACTAGACTAGTCCATTGATTTATAATTCAAGAGTGAGATATGACTTTATTGTTTACTAGCTGTATCCCTTTACCTCCAGGATAAAAATAAAAGAGACCATAACTTAAATGATATAAAAAGGAGTTTGTATCAAAATAGTTGGACATAATCGTCTTTATCCTGAATTTTCTTTTTTGGACCCAACCCTGCTCTGCTGGATTGTGCACCGATCATAAATTGTTTATGGAATTCAAGTCTTGAATCAAGGACATGACAAATCTGCACTAGAATGTCAGAATCCTAGCTAGATTATTTTTTTAGGTAGACCCGCAAGAACCTAATCTATGCAAACGGACCTGTGCTGTAATTTTTTAATATTACGATAATGTGTATACTGTGTTATATCTGGTCCAACGCCAAAACAAACGGGCGTTAAGTTTAAGATAGATGATATTAATAATATATTTGTACTATACTCAATGAGTTCTGAGAAATTAATAGCCATTTCACAAAATCACGCTACTGAAGTTTAGGTAAATGCGCTGGCATCGCTTGCACAAGCGGAAGAAATGGCGACGGAATAGCATGACTGTGAGTAACATATTTTGATACTTGCACTCATAAAGAAATATAAGTTGTGATTTTAAAAATTATGTGATTGGAATGAGTAAATAATCAATTTACTGTCGATTATTTACTAGTTATGAGACAGAAGTAGGCATGCACGTTAAAAAGTCTACCTACATTGTGCATCCTATATTTAAATTTTATCCTTGTGGAATGTTGAACAAAAAATATAAATATTTGAATCATAAATTCCAAGAATAAATTTAAATAATTTAAAAATTGAGGGGCGTAAAATTATATAAATATATTTGACGTTACGGCATTGATCTTGTTTTTCTAGGGTCTATGATTTCTGGGATTAGGCAATCATTGTAAAATCATACCAATTTCGGAAGCATTTATACTTGCCAAAAACATCATTTTTATATTTTATCCTTACTACTTTAAGAGGAAAATCAGGTCCAGTCCACACAGCAAATAAACATGTATTTTATGCAACTGGATAGTACTAGTCATGATTTTGGTTCATTTCTACTTGAGATTTATCTAATTTGAAACATTTAAGTTTCTTTTCTCATATGGCAATATCAGGATCTATTCCGAAAACGGAGCTAAGGCATTTTATTTCGACTAAACCTTCATTGCACAATCCGTCAGCGTCGCTCCTAAAAAATAGTATTCGATTTCAATGAAAAGTCCATACTTTTCCATGACCGTGTTTTCTTGTACGCTGAGGTGAAAGTCTTTGGTTCATTGTCTCTGCCGTGTTTTACTGAGGCAATGTTATCCAATTTGTATGTACAGTATAATCTCACTAATCCTGCACTTTTAAAAAACAGAGGGTGCCGGATTATTGGAATGTTCGGATTACTGGATTATAGAGAAAAAAACATAATAAATAAAATAAAACTAAATCGTTTTTACATTTATCCAGCCATCCATCGTTGGCCCAAAAATCTTGTTTGGTAATTTTTTTATAAAATTTGATTGTTATTGCTTTCAGAATTTCTCCATATAGGGGAGTAGGTTTATAATATTAATTTAGATAGGAGTGTGTTTATAAAGCTGTTGCATGAACCACATGTAAAGAGCGTTTTCCATCTTTGGACAATCACCAACGCTTAATGTTTTACGCTTTCCTGGCCCAGATTCTATCGTCTTCCCGTGGTCTACTATGCTTTTTTTCATAAGATCGTGTATAGCAGCACGCCCAATACCACATGGTTTCTCCACTATCTTACTTCTTTAAAATATCCATTTTATCTTTCAAGTCTAGTATCTTGAGTTTTTTGTTTATTTAACATATTTAACTACACACTATTCTTACTTTAAAGAAACAGGTAAACTATATACAATGAAGAGACAAAGACTGTATAGTGACAGCCTTTAAAACAGATAAATGGTCAGCTAAAGAATGCTATAAATAAATAATATTGTTCAATGATAGTTAAAAGATAAGACTAAAAGTTCACAACAAAAATAAACTAGGTTTCTCCTTGAAGAGAAAAAATATCTAGTTAATTCAGAGCACTAATAGGCAGTATTTAAAAAAAAATCAATAAAGATAATAAATGACGCACGTGCACGTGATAAGTTTTGAGGTGAGACTACTAGACGACAGACTTCGCGGCACTGGAGCGCATAGGCGTATAAGGCGAGGGAGGCGCGGGCGGAGGGTGCCTGATTATTGCTCAATTGATACTCTGCCCCGTGGGGTGCCAGGTTAGAATTTCACCACCCCATATCATCCCGTGGGTGTCGTAAGAAGCGACTATGGGAGAAATACTGGAAGATGGGCAGCAGTGCCTTCAA
This sequence comes from Plagodis dolabraria, assembly GCA_963854805.1. NCBI lineage: Eukaryota > Metazoa > Arthropoda > Insecta > Lepidoptera > Geometridae > Plagodis > Plagodis dolabraria. The sequence continues at coordinate 15,417,288 of OY978447.1, read as the reverse complement.
AAGAACTGCTAACTTTCACTGCGATCCCCAATACGCCTGCCAAGCGTGGGGATTATGGCAAATACCCCTGTAATAGGGGAGGCTGTGTTCAGCAGTGGACGATCCGACAGTTACAGTACAGTACAGTACAGATACTCTCAATTTCATGGCGTCTAGAAGCTTGTTCTTTTAAATTTTCTAAAAATAGCTGTTGTTTCGTTTTTTAACACAATGGTAAAAAGGATCCTTTCGTCCCATTGCTAAAACTAATATAATAATACAAAAGATGTACTTACTTAAACAACAATACTGATATTATGGACAACAGAAAACTCTAGCTTGTTATTTAAAAAAATACTGATATGATCAAAACTCTGTGGTCGCACTATAAACTTGCATCTAAGCGTCTCGCGTACGGAACGTCGGAGCTCGGCAAAACGAACACAGGTCCTACCTCGATGGGCGCTCGCGCCGTACTGATCGCCTCGCTTTTTTTTTTTTTTTTTTTAGGGAGGACAGAGATTCTTGCTACCACCTGTGCGGTCGTCCAGCTCCACCGGGTTTTGAGCGAGGGCCTGGCCCTAAAATAGCCCGGGAGGGCGGAAGATCGCCTCGCGCTTGTACATTTCAATTTATGCTAATTTAGAGTTACATTAAATATGTTTTCGTGTCTAACATAACAGAGTTAATATTACAATTATTTGAGATCATATTAATTGAAGAATGTGCTTTGTTTTGGTATAATATCTGTATGGAATTACACTTTATTTTACGCAGTAAATCGTGTTAAACTGCTGATATAATTCGTAGAAATTGGCGCATGAACTTTTTTTTTTCTATAAGGACGATTAATTATTGATATTCTGGTACATTATGTGGCAAGAAGATTATATGCCTGAATTATAGCTTTTTTATTTTTATCAATTATTCATTAAATTGTAGATCTTTCCTGTGATAGTAAATTAAGCGCTTAAAATCTTAGATTACGTGCGTTAAACGTGAAATGGCTCTTAAATCAATATTCAACTTTTGGTCAACATATTATATATAATATTAAAATTTATTTGATTATATACTCTTTGGCCGTTTCTCATTTACTAAGGGAGTGTTGAGAAACCTTAATATTTCCGCCACATGTCATAATGATCTATATTACGAATGCATCTTATACTCTAAATGTCATAAAAGTGGAATGCTGCAGATGTGAAACTCAAAATTTTCTTGTTAATAGGTTTGATGTAGAGTGAAATTGAGATAGATCACCAGATATACTTACCAATAATAGAGCTCTTATCAACACCAAATGCGCAGATGCAAGGAGGACCGTTTGGTATTGTGAACTTGCAAAAACTCCAGTTACTGGAGAAATACTTGGGCAAAAAGTTGACAGTCGCCAAGCTTGACTGTTTGTTCAATTTGTCGTCTTCCAAACTAAAGACATGTACTGTCCCATGGTCAGAGGTCACACAAAGGTTGGTGCTGGTATGGTTGAAGTTTATACAATAGATTGTTGCCTGAAATGTATATGACATAACTTAGTCAGCTATGATATTGTAGTGCATCCAAAGGTATAATATTAAAATATAAAGGTTAATATTAGTAAATAAAAAGGCATAATGAATTTATTACAAGATAATACATACCTGATGAGCTCCACGTCTTAATTCAGCCAGCTTCTGTCCAGTAGCTGTATCAAATACTCTAATCAGTGTGCCTTTTGTAGAAGCTGTGGCCAATCTGGTCCCTCCTACATTAAGTGCAAGGCAGCTTAGTGGAGCTTCATGAGCTGTGATCAAGTGACCATCAGGAGCTGTACTAGGACCGGCATGACTGCTTAATTCCACCAACTAGAATGAAAGTGATTCAATTGAACAAATAATAAAGGTTCATATCTTCTTGTTCCTATTTCACGCTGCAGGTTGTAATGGCAAGTGGCATGAAGCAAGGGGAAGGAATGGATGCGCGGGCAGATAGCTTGCTGCCGATAAGAACTTGAAGGGGTGCATGAATTTGTATTTGTTTACTTTGTCATGCCTAATTATAAATCACATTTCAGCAGCTTCAAAGTCTTCTACAAATTTTGTAAATGTGCTTAGGTTCATTGTAACAGATTAGAATAGCTAGTTTTAACAAAAGCGTCAAAAAACTAATAATTTAAAAATTAAAAAGCACACCTGCCGTAACATAAAGTGAATAGAAAATTAAATACAAGTTACATGATTTTAATATTAAATGGCCACAAGGTAGGTACTAAATAGATTGTGTTTACTGTACAATAAAAACAACATTCTGCCCAAAAAGTGAAAACTTATAACCAATCTTTTCATCAAAGTCGAGGGACCTGTAAAGAACTACTTATTTCAAAAAACCGTCCCAACGTAAACAATATAAGATAGCAGACTAATGGGTCTGCAGTTCCCTATGTCTGCTTTTTGTCCTTTCTTATATATAAGAATGATATGGGTAGTTTGCATTTTTTCATTCTATACCAAGAACTTGATCATGATAAAAAGTATGATATGCTAACACATAGGATACATTAATGCGCTTGGGAACTATGTTCTTGAATGAATAACTACTTTTTATTTCACTTTCTATACGCGAGCATCTGATCATAATCTAACCAAGATAAGTAATGATGTAGTCCAAGATGATAAACAGGCTTAACCCTAGAATGGGAAAACTGGCTCTTAAGGACAGCTGCAGGGCCATACCTTCAACTGCTTGGCAGAAGGTTTACTTGTACTTGAAGGCAGTAACTAGTCAGGCAGGCATAGCAAAATGTAAAAATGCTCAACAGAACAGCTCAATAGTAAATACTACTACACATACTTTCTCCACGTTGCCAAATGGTCTGTACCCATTTTGTGGTCAAAAGTGCTCAAAGATTAAAAGATGTCTTATTCTTATAGTCATAAACAATTCTCAGAAACAAGACATGCTAACTTTATTTAGCAAATTAAATATTGAGTGTTGCAACCAGGGTCATAGTTGAGGGAATAGAACTCCAATATACTTACTTGTACATGACCTATTTTGCGGCTAGGATAAGCAAGCAAAGCATTGTTGCTATTTGGGCACACTACACAGAGCCCACGAGAATTTTGACAAGTCTCAAACACATGTAGCAGCTGGGGTTGGGCTGTAAATGTGTACACCTTTATCAAGTTTTCTGTAATAAGAAAAAAATTAAATCAATGTTAAAAACAATAAAGTAAGTGGTCATAATTTTCAATATACACAGAATATTTTAATGATATTGTACCTAGACATACCTAACACAACAACTATGCGGTCTCTTCTCAATTTCACTGCTTTCACAGGGCTGTTGAAGTCCAGTGAGATAGCTGAATCTTTCTTTAGGTCGTCCCATATTATTACTCTGTTCGGTGGATACACTGGCGTTTTGCCACCGCCAACTAACGCCATATAGTTGCATCTGAATAGCATCTCTACGTATGAAAGACCTCCCTCCGCGAAATTTTGTCGTTCTTTTTCTTTCAGTGGGTCACTGTTGAAAACACGAAATCCATTCTCTGTTCCGCAAGCAAAACAACCTGAACAATTGCAAAACAAAATAATCGTCACAATTTTATTTGTGTAGGTATAAATTTATTCTACTGAGTTCAATATTATTTATTTTGAAAGTTGTACCTTGATCCTGATTAAATCCAACGTAAAGCAGTCCATTGCCAAATGTGTTTTCTTCTGATAAATTCATATTGAAGTTTAATAGCGGTGTGTATGGCAATTCGCAAAACAACAAAAATTTCACTCCTTTTGATAAAAGTTATACCTTGCGGCTGCTTTACATGTTTTGACAATGACAATTGAAAGACAAACGACAATCTTGACTTAGACATTCACGTTTTCCATTTATTTCTGACAGTCAATTACATTCGTAAAACTTGTACTAAATCATAAGTTCTTAACGGGACTTAATCACGATAAAAAAAAACTGCAGCGCAAGTACCGAACTTACCGATCGAAACGGGTTATATCGATGATTGCAACATATAACCCATTTTATCGAATTTAGACGATTGTAATGTCAAATTTAGCGATCGGTAAGTTCGGGGGCGCGTTCCAGTAAATGTTGGTCGAGCAATATTTGCTCTAAGGCACCTGGAACGACCTATAAAGCTCCTTTCAAAATATGGAATTGACAGCGATGTTTTTAGGTGATAAAATACAGTCTACATTTTTAATAAATGGGGCATAATACGTAATTAAGCAATATTAACATAGTATGCCACTAATCCTTGGTTTAGCTTGTACAAAATCTATTATTGTAGAATCTGTCACATTTGACAGCTGGTCAAGATTTTGCCGATTCCTTTTGAATCGGCCAAATCTTGAAGTAAAAATTTGGCCAGGCAGATCAAAATTTGCTCTGACAGGTCGCCCGGAACGGGTATGATCAAATCTTGACAGGATCAAATTTTCGATTAGAGTGCTGGAACGGCGTATATCTGCGTTTAGACCATAATTTGTCTTGGCCGACGGGTAGGAGGAACGCACCCCCGTACTTGCGCTGCTGATTTGACAAAGTTGCATTGATTGGTCGTGGTCACGAGGGGACTGAAGAGCCGAATGTCAAATCGACGTGTAGAGGTGCTTAGATAAGCATAATAATTATGCATGTTTTTAGTTTAAGTTTGTGAACGACGTTAAGTGAAAAGAAGTGAAAAGCTGTACTCCGAGTGCACCCCGAGTGCGCTCTAATCAAGGTTTGGAACGACCTCCAACTCCCGGTATATTACTCTTCTCTATGGTTGAATCTTTAACTGACATGACCCATTTCTTGATGAAAGAATTTTAGGCACTTTTGTATTTTGCAGGTATTGCTTTTCAAACATCATAAAACGTCTATATATTTTGCTAGATCCTCGCCAAAAATCGATATTTGAGGTTATAAAACAACCGAGTCGTTTCGAACCTCGGAGTAAATTAAAGCAACCAAACAAAACTACACTACTACACAGGCTTGGAACGCGGCCGTCATTATTTCACATGAGTTTGTTTTAATTTGTTTGTCTTTGTTTATCTACGGAACATTTCGCTTTGTTTTGTTTGTAGAAATTTTTTATCAACTAAAATATAAGTTTTATTCGTCATAATGCTTAAACCAAAAGCATTAACTCAAGTACTAAGTCAAGCTAACACAGGTGGTGTAGAGAATACATTGTAGGTATTGATTACTACTGCGGTATTTGTTTTAACAAATTTGCGCAAACCTTTTTTGCACCTCTGTTTTTGAATTTATTGCAGATTGCTCAATCATCAGGGAGCTCTGCTAGCTTATTCTGGGTATAATGACAAAGATGCTAGAGTCACGGCAGCTATAGCAAGTAATGTATGGTCTGCATATGAAAAACAAGGAAGAAATGTGTTTAAAGAAGACAAACTTCATTTAATATTAGTGGACTGTGTCAATGGGAAGATTGCAGTTACACAGGTGGCTAATTTGCTCTTATGTTTATATGCCAAAGAGTCTGTTGGATTTGGTATATTGAAGGAAAAGATTAATGCCATAGCACAATATTTAGAAGGACCATTGAAACAAGTTGCTACATCATAAGATTCTTGGGTCATCAACAATGTAAGATTTATTACATGATCTTTTATTACAATATCTCTTTATTCATGGATCAAGATGCCACCATATGCAGAGGTTGTCATTGATTCTATTCCTGTCCTTAAAAATAATAAGTTAATGTATTGCAGCAGTGTTAGTTGAAATATAAAATAATAATGTGATGCAGAGGCAATAAATTTGTATTGTTGACTTTAAAAGAGTCACCAAATGTTATGTATGTAAATTAAACTGTAATTATTTAGACTAAGTCTGGTTAATTGAAATACAATATGATCAATTTTAAGAGCCTATATGTGAATCCTAAATCAATCAAACTCAGAGACCTTGTGTACAAGCATGTCTTGGATTTTTCAGTATTTTGCCATGTTATGTTTTAAACAAAAGTCGGAAAGTACTTTAATGATTAATTTCTGGGATACGGCCTGACCACAAGAGGAGTTGCAATAATAACAATATTTTCCCCCAAGGAAGGAAAGCTTATTTAGGTAACATTATTTATTATGTTACATACATAAGGCCAGACTCAACCAGTGAAGATGAGACGCTAGTGATATGAGTTTAGCCCACAAAAGTTGATGCTTGCTAGATAGATGCCATATTATATATACATCTATTATTATTTCATACCTGTTGCATGTATGTTAACTTTATAAGGCTCAGGTTCGACCTCACATGGAGTACTGCTCTCACCTCTGGGCGGGAGCTCCCCAGTACCAGCTTCTTCCATTTGACCGCGTTCAACGCAGAGCGATTCGAATCGTTGACGATCAAGTTCTCTCCGGTCGGCTCGACCCTTTGGCTTTGCGTAGAGATGTTGGATCACTCTGCATCTTTTACCGTATATATCACGGGGAGTGTTCTGAGGAACTGTTCGATTTACTACCTGCAGCTCAATTTCGCCACCGGACTTCCCGACAAAGTGTGATGTTTCATCAATTTCATGTCGACGTCTGGAAGTCCACAACCTTGCGATTTTCACGGCATTTTCTACCTCGCACTGCCACATTATGGAACCAGCTGCCAGGTGAAGTATTTCCGAACAGTTACGACTTAGGAACCTTCAAGAAAAGAGCATATTCCCTCCTTAAAGGCCGGCAACGCATCCTCGAGACCTCTGGTGTTGCGGATGTTTGTGGGTGACGGTGATCACTTACCATCAGGTGAGCCGCCTGCTCGTTTGCCCTCCGATCCCATAAAAAAAAAAAAAAAAAATGTATGTGAAACAGGTATGCAAATTAGCACAGCCAATCTTAGCTGTTGAACAACCAATAGAATTTAGTTATTTGCACATCTCATCTCCACTTAGCCTTAGTGGATCGGATTGAGCAGGCAAGACAAGACAGGTTTCAAATTTGTATGATGGCAGTCAATACATATGTGACTTGTGCCTTGCAAGCAGAAAATTTGTTTGCAGTTGTGTGGAGGTGGATCGTGCTAATCAACTAATGTCATTGCAGTACTTACTGTTTTTTATGTAGACCTTGTTTTAGTAAATGAAAAAAGTATGTAAAAAATACAAACAAGCCATTTTTATGTCTCCACCTGAGGTTGTGCAGTTTGTTTTCCAATGAATGGATTTTATGGGATATTAAAAAATAATTCATTAATTTCAATAAATTTTATGGGATTCTAAATATGATTACAAGCACTAATACATGTCAAGCCTCTGATATGCATGTCAAGCCTCTGCTATGCCAGTCATTGGCAAAAATTCACCGTTACAAATTTTTAGAGCAATATTTCTCACCTTTCAGAATTGGACCCATTCCCCTCTGATTTTGCGCCCTTTTTTTTTTTTATTCTCATGAGGAAAATGCATTTAAAATTTTTTTTTTTTTTACAATCAACCCGATTTCTGATTTTGCGCCCTGGGCGTCTGGGTTCTATTCCAACACGAGGTGAGAAGTGAACTATAAAAATTTGTAAATGTTAATATTTGCCAACATTAGAGCCCTAAAACACAACCAGCACAGCGAGGCTATGCGTCGTAACTAGTTGACCAATAATGTCCATCTCAACTTCATATAGTAAAAGATTTTGTTCATTTATTTGCTCAGCTGAAATACTGAAATGCTTTTCCGCATTTACGTCTTGTTGCGAGATGTTTAATTTTCAGAATAGCCATTACTATAAAATGTAACAATCCCTTTGTTTTGGACATTTTTCGAAATGACGGATATATACATTATATTTATAAGGTATTGAAAGTATGGACGCCTGCGCTTAATTTAATAGCAATGTCCTGATACACACGCCATAAAGTCTCTCTCTCTCTCGTATAATAAACTAGCTTTCCGAGCGCGGCTCCGCCCTCGCGTATGTCGGGTATCGCGCAAAACTTTAACCTCTTTTTGCGCAGTTGGATAAAAACTATCCTATGTTTTTTCCCGGGTCTCAAACTATTTCCATACCAAATTTCATTCAAATCGGTCCAGTAGTTTTGGCATGAAAGCGTAACAGACAGACGCATTTATAATATTAGTACTGATAATTTATTTTCGATGTTTCTGTAGCCGGTATAACAATTCGAGATAAATACATCACCAAATAGGAAAATTATTGTATATTATTTACTTACTACGTACCTACCTATTTCTGATTCAACTAGATTTCGCTGGGGCCCTTGTGTCATTGATTTTCTCTGACATTAATCCAATTTAGAAAATCATTTATTATTTATGTTACATATCTAGATTTTTAGATTTTGTGACCCATTCTCCCATTAGCATGGGCAGTGAACCTTTATTCAATTGTTTAAGCTATGCAAGGGCAGACCCGCGAGGTCTACAGCTCGGAGAGCCACTAGTAATTTAAATGTCTCACATTCCTCGAACCTCGCACCCGGCGAGGTTCAGACGCGAACGTCCGCTGCAGAAATTGTCTGATGGTCTGTGTATTACAAAATATATGATAAATAATAAAAAAAAATGGAACCGACTTCAACACCCAAAAGTGTGAGATAACTTGTCAAAGTCGGTACCATGATAGTTCAAAAGTACCTGTTATCACAATATTGTGCACATGGTACAGACTTCGATAAGTTATTTCACACTTTTGGGTGTTGAAGTCGTTTCCATTTTTTGATTACATTTTTTTTCGCTCTTTTTAGTGACGCTTGCTACTTACGGGATCGATTATCTGTCATTGTCAACGACTATATTATCGAGATAGGAAATAATTTTTCGGTTATTGAAGTGTAGTTAAAAAAATCGCTTTACCGATTTTGATGAAATTTAAATGGGACCATACGACAAGCATCAGCTTTCAAATAAAAAAAGAATTATCAAAATCGGTTCACCCATTCAAAAGTTCTGAGGTAAGAAACATAAAAAAAACTCATTGAGAACCTCTTTTTTTTAAATGTTAAAAATTAAGGTGGTCCCCACACATGTAATGTATTTTGTTTTATCCTACAAATTGTTATAATACCTACTTACATGCAAGCTGTATATTTTGCATTGTGGTAGGGCATTTTGCGAATGCCCGCCTGACTAGCTACCACCCTCAAGTAGAAAATCTGCCGCCAAGCACCTAACGGTGTGTTCCGGCAGCTGTCCTTGAGAGCCAGTAATTCTAGGTTAGCCTGAACAACATCTTGGGCCACATCATTACTTACCATCAGGTGAGATAGTGGTCAAAGGCTAACCTATGAAGCATAAAAAAAGGTATTCTGTGTGAATATAGTCCATTATGAAATGTAAAAAAAACACCAAATAATAAAATCCGACCAAGTGCAGGACGGACGCCCGCTCAGAATCTCGAACTGGAGGTACCTAATTAAAAATAATGATTGTATGGTACATTCTGTGTCGGTATGGAACCCTCAGCATACCCCCAGTGTGTAAGACTAACAATCCCACTTCACCGATTTTTATTCAGCACTTAAAGTGCGTTTCTAAACATGTGCTAGTAATCGAACAATTAAAAGGATACACTCTCTTTGTTGCATGCTAGTGGTAAAATTGTCTTGCAATCTTCTGCAGCTAAGCGGGTTAACCTAGTATCAACGTTGTTTTTTTCTTTTGTTCATCCAGTAGTACAACAGCGCCAAAACTCCCGTTGGTTTTCTTCCATCAGAACAGCCACACGCCCTTCCTTCCAGGTCAGGCGGTAGGATTACCGTCGGCACGAAATTTCGGATACGCGATGGTTTGAAAATTTCTGACAGAAATTTTCTTACAACTGCAGGCATACTGTAAATCGTTATTAAATGACGGTATATTTGGTGTATATACCTATATCTTAAAGGTGCCTTCATACAGTCTATCAATTAGATGAATAATACTGGGAAACAAAGAAAAATATGAGACATACAAATTTAACATGCTAAGGAGTGTTAGTGCTCCTATGTATGCATGGGACAATTGTAGAAATATGATGATTACTCCTTTTACATAGGTATAGCAGTGGTTTAAAAAAAAAGAATACACACACAATCCGGAGCGTGTCTCTTTTCTCTGCTAATCACACAAACACAAATGCAAGTGTGGAGGTGTGATTGGCAGGTACACCCAGGTTATAAGATGGGGTTTTGTGTATGTTTGTTGCCACTCATCTTTATGACATTGAGTAATTACAGCAAACAGCAAATTTTGGGCTTACTTTAAGTCCAGGCAGTCAAAAATAATTCCCACGCTAGCTCCGCCCATGCGGCGCAACGATCCCCGCTGCACCGACCGACGCGATGTGCAGCAGCGGCGCACGCGTCTCGCTTATAAACATATTTGTATACTTGATATTAGATTCGCGAACACAGATACCATTGAGACGATTTCAACTTTTTTTATAATCTTATTCACGTGACGAATTTCGATATATAAAGTGACTTTGTATATACTGCAATTGATGTCACGTTTTTATTTTTATCAACATTACTAATATTTCTTAGTAAGAAATTGATTATTTGATTTACTTTTCACAATTATTCTTACGGTCGACAGACTTATTACTTATTACCATATGTTCATGTCTGCTCGACTTTATTGGTATATATTATTGGTATATCATATTATACATATTTAACTGACTTCCCAATAGAAAGAGGGTTCTTAAATTGACTTGTCTATTATTTATTTTATGTTTGACCACACATAACTTTTTTACTGAACCTTACAATATAGAAGATTATTTTTTTGCTAGTACAGTTTAACTCTTTATTGGTTTCATTTTAATTTCATCAACACCGGCGAACGGTTTGCCAGTTACAGTCAACTTACTAAAAAGTAATTTGCCAAAATGCCTTGACGATCGCAGTGCTTCTAGCAACTAATGTAAGTGGCAACTATGAATATTGATGAAAGTTATTGTTCAATAGTGATAAAAACACAAATTTGAGATCATATTGAACCGATATCAACCAGTTATTTCAAACTGTTTAATTTAAAAAATTGTTTTCAAGTCTTTTTTTTTTAAGTTTCTTTGCTATGTTGTTGCGTCGCAGTCTCCGTGTTTATAGAAAAAAACATACTGCACCAAACCAACATAAGTGAGACAAGGGTCGGAATATGATGGTGGTACATAACAGCCCAAACGGCACGATATATATTGATAAATGGGGTGTTTTTAAATTCTCCGTAGTAACGAAAGTAATGTTACTTGGCATCCGCGTGGACGATAATTTATGAATGAATCAACATTGTTCTCAGTATCTTGGAATGTGATTAATCAGATTACATGTTACACATCATTAGAATAAAGTAAAATACCATCAAATTGAATGAGCAAAATATTATATTATATTCGGTGAATATGGGTACAATTGACCTGAAATAAATGGATTTGATTTGATTTCATTAAATGTTAGTTGTGGGCAATATATTTTACCACGACTCGTCATACAAATATGAATTATAGTTTTTCATAACTGTGCTACTGTACACGTTCCCATAATAATATAATGCAGGTTGTTTTTTTTATTGCTATCATATAATTTTTGACTATTAATTACTTATGTTGAAAATATGTTCGTAATTCGTATACATCCTATTTCGCTTAATTTTTCAGTTACAGTGGTTAACAGAAAGGTGTTATTTTACTACCACTCTGCTTTCATATACCAACTATGGTAAAAATTAGACCAACCAGATATATATCTAGCCACTTCTAAACAGCAGGATAAGATTTTTTTTTACCAAACTTGCAGAAGAGTACATACGCAATTGTAAGGGCCTTAAACTTTGGGATATTTTATGAAAAAACACACAGCTGCAGAAACATTGTAGGGAACATGTTATACAGGCTTTTTTAATGAAACATGGCAGACAAGTGAGAGGTACTGGAACAGGTGACTAAATTAGACTTTAAAATAAAAATAGTGGATTCTTAGATTGTTAGTAAGTGGTATAGTCTACAGAGGTTATCGACAAATTAAGTTAAGATGTATATAAATTAACAAAAAATCATTTATAAAATAAAAAATATATTGTTTTCAATTTATACAGTTTTAATGATATGCAAAAGTGTGCGTGAGAAATAACGAGTATCGGAAACGGAAAGTCAAGTTTTTTTTCAAGTTTGCAGTCCCCGTGACCACGATCACTGCAAAGTGTTTGAAACGTCAGGACAAAAATAATGATAGATATACGAGATTTAAACCGTTTAATGTTGTTTAATTACTATGTGTAACAATCGCGAAAACCTATGACAACATTAAGTTAAGAGCCCTTATTCCAGCAAAGCCATTTTACAGCCCTTTTCTCAAGGCTGGTGTGGCTAAAGTATAAAAGTTTTTGTTTTTTAAATGATGCAGGAAGAAAGTTTATTGTTTTTGTAATTGAGTGCATTAGCCATTATTGGAGTACAAAATTTTATGCCCAAGGCGGGAATTGAACCCGCGTCCTCCGATATCGCGTTCGATTCCCGCCTTGGACATAAAATTTTGTACTCCAATAATTTGTTTGATATGATTTCGCTTAGCACGCGATAGTGCTTGTAATCATATTTAGAAATATAGAAGGGTAGCGACATCATACCGAGAGTTAAGTGTTTGAAAAAACACTTCTTTCGATCAGATGAAGTCTTGTAGTCTGGTTGATGGCCGCGCGCCGTCCCCTATGATGGTTAAAGTAATACAATTGGAGCACAAAGTTTCGGCAGAAATGCCAATGTCCAGGTGGCTGAGATGGTGTTAAGCATCCGACGCGATATCGGAGGACGCGGGTTCGATTCCCGCCTTGGGCATAAAATGTTGTACTCCAATAATTTGTTTGATATGTATTTATCTATCTAAAGCCGTTCCGCCAATAGGGCAGTTATACAAATATGATGAACCAAGGTATGCATGTACAAAGCAGGTATACAAACTACAAAACTAAGTTATTTGCCTATATGTATACAATTATGGTTAGAAGGACATAATCAAATATAGATACCTACATAGTAGTCCATTTAAATGTTACAATTTAAGGACCGAATATTGCAATTCCTAGAGGGCGCAATTTTACTTTTGAGACAAATCTAAGTTTGTGGGGTCGCCACCCTTGTGCCCCGGCCACCATCTTGATAAAAGGGGTGAAAACACTTATTTCGCGATATCTCGGAAACGATGTGTCCCACAAAAAATTCCACTGCACATAATTTGTAGCAAATTATTTTTCCTACAAATATGTTATTATAACTTTTTGCCCTAAATTAAAAATTTAAGAAGTTATAAGCAAAAAAGTGAGAAAATTTTCATATTTTTTTCTTGCTCTATAACTTTTTTTCTTATTTTACAAAATAATACCTCAGACCAACATTTTTGATTATCTTTTGAGGATTTTTTTATTTTATTTTAATTCATTTAACACACTGTTACAGCGCTCCAAAGTTGACCAGGTTCGTCAATGCTCATGAGAATCCGGTCAAAAAGAAATGTTTAACTTATTATATTTTTTATTGTAAATATATTCTTAAAAAAAAATTGTTGAATTCGTACAACTTTACTTCTTCATTCCTGTTTTCCTTACCATAGAACTTACTAAATTTAACTTACGGAAGGATAAGCAGGTAGAAAAGGTCTGAGTAACCGTTTGGGTTCAAAGGAACATCTGCCTGCTACGACTATTATTATTATACGTAGGCTTAGCTGTTTCTTCTATCTCATTTTATTCTCTTAGTTGTGCTACATTTTTTGCAACGTGTAAACGTATTGAAAATTGTGGATATTATTTTCAGTTTTATCAATTAACCTGCGAGTTTCGTAAAAAAATCCTGAGCAGATCATCTACGAGATTGTTCTAGGGTATTTTTTTTGTAAAATGTATAAAAAAGTTATAGAGCAAAAAAAAATATTATTGCTTATAACTTCTTTAATATTTAATTTAGGGCAAAAAGTTATATAAATATGTTTGTGGGCAACACAATTTGCTACAAATTATGTTCTTACAATTTTTTTATAAAACGCATAGTTTCTGAGATATTGCAAAATACGTGTTTTCACCCCTTTTTCCAAGATGGCGGCCGGGGGACAAGGGCGGCGACCCCACAAACTTGAGGTTAAGCTTCTTCAGACCCCCACATATAAAAAGATGTCCCAAAAATAAATTGCGTGCTCTAAAAATGCAAAGCTCATGTAACTTTTTAATGGACTATAGTTATAGTTAGTCAATGAGTAGATACCTCAAGGTTTATTATTAGGTTCATTTAAGTCTACTTTGTTTGTAAACAGTAAAGATGAGAAATGAATTTACAAAGTTACATAACATTTCACATTATTTATCAAAAATAAATAACACTGCAAAAAGGATCAAAATGTTTTATTCCATGCGACATCGTCGTTGACCGCTCGATCCTTGCTAACGGTGTGCCCATTTGCGCCGTGCTTCAATAAATGCCTAAACTTGACCGATCGCGCAAAGCGTAAAGGCTCTTAAGTCTTCTTTTTATGGCGGGAGGAAGTACTGAAGGATTTGCACTTTGATGTTGCAAGTCACCCTCGACAGCCTCCTCTTGATTTTTTTTTTCTAGAAGTATCCGCAAATTCTTGATCCCGATCATTCTTTTCTTTGGGTGGCGGGTATCGACCAGCTCAGGAAGAAGGCAGTCCATATAGAATGTGACTAGTTTTGTCTCCATTTTTTTCCCTCCAAAATTCTTCATCTTTTTGTAGAATTTCTATTTTTAATTTTTTGTCTCCATACTACACGCCAAATAAGTATTTAGTTTTGCTCGATTTTATTTATAATATGTGGTAACAGATATTTATGACTAAAATTAACATATTTAAATAAAAAAAAATAAAAAATTACTACAAACTAATCCAATATTCCGCTACCATTAGGCAGTGTTCCCAAAATGCTGGCCGCATTGCCACGTTGTATGGCAATGCTTATCCTTTGTCCAAAGTATATGCCAGCATTTTGGTCACAAGTAGCGTCGACCAGACGTTTTGAGACGTCTTTGAATAATAGTTTGGCGCTCGGTCCCCACGGTCCCAGCGTTTCGACCCCAAAAGGCACAAACATGTAACAACTACTGAGATTACTATATTTGCGCCTTTTGAGGCCTTCTGCTAGTTTAGCCGCCGCACCGGCCACTTTTTGGGTAGCAGGAATATGAGAAGGTGCTAAGGTTTCGTCGCAGGTAGCGTCCCATACCAGAGGCCTTCCCATCCTCCACGGAACCAAAGTCATGCCGTCCGGCCTTTTACCATCGCCACGTACAAGGCCTAAGCATTTAGTTATATTACAAATGTGCATTTAGCCTTCAGTTTGATAATATCAATCAAATTTTTGATTGATATATATACCTGCAAAATACATTTTACAGACAATCCGTTACCTGAAGCCTTCAGAAAAGCAACTGTACATTTCTGTTTCTCCGACAATCAATTTCGCACAATTTGTTAGAATGTGTAGATAGAATTTGTTAAAAGGTAGAAGTAAGGATAAATGTCGGGAGAGCAGTCGAATGACACCTGTCAAAAATCCAAAATGGCGATTTCAAGACGGCCACCATACAAACTGCTCCGCCCCTGCTGAAGCTCGGCCTTCAGAAAGGGGGTGTAGTGAATATGAATAAATGAATTTAAATACATAAATTCAGATAATTTTCACGTCAGATTTTTTGCACGTCAAGAGTAAAACATCGCTCTTTACCATCTATCTAATACCCTAACTAATAACCGAAAAGGGGGCAAAGGCGAGTATAATACATATCAACGATGTCATACGCAAAGGCATATTGCTTCAGATAGGAGGCCGGCCATAAAATTTAAGTCTTACTCCGCACAATTATGTCAATGCGTTGTCTTTTGTGAAGGTACTCAGAAAAAATATATTGTTTATACCGACCCTACAGAGGTGTGACAAGTGCAGGGCGATAATAATGTAAAGTTTATTTTTTCAGTGTAAAAAGCATGATAGCTCGGTGGCTTTGGCTATGGACTGCCGCGCAGCAGGTCCATGGTTCGAATCCCGCCGCTGGCTTGAGCTTCACCGCATGGTGGAAGGGCATTTTAGCGAATGCCCGCCTGGCTAGCGACCACCCTCAAGTGGAAAATCTGTCGCCAAGCACCTAACGGTGTGTTCCGGCAGCTGTCCTTGAGAGCCAGTAATTCTAGGTTAAGCCTGTTAACACCTTCGACCACATCATCACTTACCATCAGGTGAGATTGTGGTTAAAGGCTTACCTATCAGCAATAAAAAAAAAAAATGTATATATACATTTATACGTTTTTGTTATTTAAGTTTACCTGCTGCTCTGCTATGGATAGGTCAAAATATTTTTTTGCCTAATATAGGTATTATAATATTTAAATAATATATTAAATATTATTTCGTTTACGAAATAATATTTTTTCGTTTACGAAATTTCCTGTGAATAAAATGTGCAAATTTAGTAATACTTTATTCAAAGATTACTCACTTATTTTCATATAGTGGAAGAACACAGTCTAAATTTATTATATGAGATGGCGACTCCGACAGTTCTCCCTGTTCCGAGTGATCTCGGACTTTGACTGATTTATTATTTTTTTTCCTGAGAAAGAAGGTGCATTTTATGAGCACAGTCTATTTTATTATATATATGTACAGAATCTATTTATTCCACTCTATTATATTTGTATAAATCGTTACTTATATGTACATGTCTAAGTGATAAAATGTATATTTAAAAGTACCTATGCAGGTGACTTTCTAGATAATCTCTTGAATATATACCTACTTGCCTGATTCTGAATATTCTTTCATTGATATAAATCTACATTTAGTCTTGAGGGACATGAACAATGTTCGATGTTTTATTGCGATATACCCACCAAACCAAATGCTTTGATTTGCTACGCTTGTGTTATTATTATTTAGCAACACTCAACTCCATTTACGGTTGAACGGCAGCTGTACTTTAGAGCCAGATAATTTTAGTTATCACCTGTTTGGTACCTTCTACCACATCACTTACCATCAGGTGAGACCATAACTATACATTACCAGATATTATCATAGTATCCAACTAATCGTACTTAGATTAGTACGACATTTTGTTATTTTATAGCTCCATTACAGTACTATAGGAACCTAGTAGGTATAGAATCTCTTAGTTCGATAGAGATAATATGTTTCATGAATAGAATAAACACCGAAACACAAACGAATATTAAATTTCCATAGGTAAAAATAAACTGAAATATTATACGCTCTCTCATAATTCTTGCAAAGTCTTTGTATCGACTCTTCTGCCTCTTTTTTTATTTTTTAGTTATCTTTATTTCCCATATTGATTGATATACCTACCAAGATACGTATTTATACTGCACAGCACAGGTGATAGCGCGCGAGCGATAGGTCCACGTCCAACGGCGCACAGCGCGGCACTGAAGGACAGCTCTTACGCATTGATTTTATTTCGTAATCCTAAGCTAATAAGGTTGAATATCGAATCTTCCGATTGACCGTAATCCTGCGCAGAACTAAAGGTCGTAAGTCTAAAACACTATTTAATTTATTATGACAATACTAATTACTCTAGGTAAATTTTACTTATACAGCGGATAATAAACTACATTTCCTTTCTATGTGTGTTTATTATTAATATGTAACTGATGTAGTTTCCAAGAAAACTCCAATAATTTAAAGAAAAGGCTTCATTTTGAAAAATTAAAACTATCGAGTAAATTTCTTTCAAATGTGTTTCTGACTGTACAACTGATAGAAAAAGGTTTGAAATATCAAATATTTAAGTTTTCGTGTTGATTGCATATTTCAGTTGCTTAAAAAAACTAGTCGAATGAGAGTATTTTTTCCGCAGCCTCGTCTTAATAGATCAGACATTGAAACTTACCTTTTGCATGCCAGATATTGAACTCTGGATCAGGCATTCAAGAGTTATAGTTGAACTGTGCAGTCAATAAAAGCATGTTTGTCTTCTTTACGTGCAATTCCTGAGGGAGTGAGATAATTCCACACAGGCTGAAGCTATTAAATCAACGACTGTATGACAAGAAGCATCAGGAATCATGTCCAGGTACCTATTTATTGTGATCCAGATGAAGAATCTGATGTGAAGCATTGTACCTAAACTTTGTTGATAAGACTAATCTGATGATGGAAATGGAAGTTAAAGTAAAACATGTTATTTCATATAATTATGTTTTTTTAATATTATTTCATTTTCTTTTGTTTTATTAAATAATTTCTGAAAGCAATTTGCTTTTCTTTAAAAGACCTTTTAACTTTTCCTTTCGCTTTGTGTTTGACCATTTGATAGTTCTTGGTTTTCCTTTTCTCTCTATTAGTCTTTGAGCAGTGAATGTTTTTTCTTCTATCTTTATAACCAAATTTGTCTCTCTCTTCACGCCCCTTTAAAACTGTTTCCATTCGAGCTTTTTTATCGTGATTCTTTTTTTTATAGATATTTTCTATGTCAGCAAGTTTCACCAACTCACCTGTTTCTTCAGTTTCATCTTCTACAGCATTATGTTTTCTCTTTGTTCCAGTTAAATTTTTCTTTACCTGCGCTGCTTCAATCCTTTTAAAATCTTCATCACTGAATATTTTCTCCATAGCAATTTCACGTGCATTTTCAACATTTTCTTGTTTAATTTTGGGGTCCAACTTTCTTTTACCTTTTAGGATCTTTCTCTGCAAGATGTCTTGTTTTTCCTCAGTTTGGGATCCATCAGCATTTTCATCTTCCTTTTCATCCCTTTCAACTTCACTCTCACTTTCATCACTATCTGATATATTTAGTTCGGAATCTGAAGATGCCACATCTACCCAGTCTTCACTATCAGAATCATCGGTTGGTTTTTTATTTCTTTTCAATTTGTTTTGAACTGGCTTAAGCTCTTCTTTTTCAAGCAGCACTTCTGAGCCAGGGATGTAGTTTTTAATATCCATTTCACCATATTTCTTTGATTTTAATTCTTCTTGTGCTTCTGTAGGTCTCCCTCTGTCCTTCTTATGCAATAATTCTGGTGCTGTTTGCCTGTACAATTGGACTAGTGACCGCGCTGCCATCATGACTGATTTTTCTTTATAATTTTTGTACTGCACCAAGTCTCTAAGCAAATCTTCTCCAATTGCCAATGGACAACGGGCACAAATTTCCCTCACAGCATTCAAACCAACAGCCATCACATCGGTAGAATTCCGTTCTGTAATAAAATTGTTTGCAATAGCTCTCATGACAGGCTCTAAAACTTCAGGAGGGACAAGTTCATGAGATGACTGAGCTGCAAATTGCAGAATTCTTGTTACTTCTCTCTGGTGGGGCATAAGTAGCCGAGCAATAAATGGGTAATAATTAAACAAGAATAAACTGTGCAATCCAATTAGTCTTGATATCACATCGAGTGACATGAGTTTAACTTCAAACCTCTCATTTGAGGATTCCAATTGTTTAAATAACTTCTCAGAAAATCCTTGTGGGTTGTTAATGAGGTGTAAAGCAGAAAAGTTAAATGCAGGGGCTTTCGACTTCTTTTTCTTCATCTTTTTTGCTATCTTCTTTGCCTTATCCACCATTTTTTCTCTCTTTCTGGTTTTTTTATTGTATTTGTTGGCAACCATTGTATCTTTTGGATCTATTTCTTCCTCACTGTCTGAATTGTCATCTTTTTCTTCTTCATCACGGCCAAGGAAAAACTTCAGTGAGGCTACCATTACTTTCGTCACCTTTGAAAAACATCCAATATCAGCTATGATATTCACTGTCTTCTGATCATTCCAAATATTTCTGTGATATAACTCTATCAGAATGTCAACCGATAGTTTAGCAGCTTTGGCATCAGAATCTTTCAACATTGAAAAAATAAAGTTTTGTAGTGTCGAATTAAATTTCATGTCTTTGTGTTTCATGTTCATGTTCTTTATATCAGTAATGATGTGAGTTTTCAGAAACTCTCTCAAATATTTATCTTGACATTTGAGCAGTGAGAAAAATAACTCCAGAAGGTCAAATGGCGTAATAAAATTTTTGTTTCTTAATAAAATCAAACACTTACAAAGTGCTAGCCGCATATCATTATGTAATACGGTGTTGTGAGTCTTTAGGATATCCACGATTTTCTGAGGAAACTGTTTCATTTGTTCCAAGTAACATTGAGCTACTTGGGCTAGGAACATTGACTGTTCATCTAGCTTTTTATTGTACTGTGTAGGGCTTAAATTGAAGATTTCAAGAGTTATATCAAAGTGCACTAGCTGTTGATGGAATTCTTCTTTATATGAATCTGGATCTCTTTTGATTAGGTTCTGAAGCTGTGTTAGGTTATTCGGTAGTTGATTATTATGGCGCACCATTTTACTAGTGGACGACAACGACCACCCAAAATTATTTTTTAAACCAAGTTACTTTAATATCCTTGTATTTTAAATGTAATCTTACGAAACATGCGAACAGAAACGTGGGTTTGGTCGGACACAGGTCACAGAATAAAAAAGGCATCGGGCATAGATCAAATAGAACATGAATGGATTCGGGTTTGATTAAAGAAGACAAACAATCATAGATCAAATTAATGTCGATTGTAAATCGATCATCTCTTTATTTAGAACCAGCGATCGATTTTTGAGATCGATCCAACATAGTGAATCGAATCTCTGTACCCGACAATCGAACGGGTTTGTTTAGGGAGGACATAGATGCTGGCTACCGCCTGTGCGGTCGTCCAGCTCCACCGGATTTTGGGCGAGGGCCTGGCCCTACAATAGCCCGGGAAACAATCGAACGGGACGGGATCAAGCATATATATACATCATGGCCAGGGGTGCGTTTAGGCGACTTAGCCAGGGGTGCGTTCTTATTTGTCATCCGACGACGTCCGACGTCGCCCCGAGCGTTTTTATGTTTTTGCCAACAAGTTTCTGTTCTCTACAAACCACTCCAGGCGAACCACTCCATCCTCCAATGGAATTCGAATGCTTTTCGAATTCCATTGGAGGATGGATACTGGATCCATTATTGTTGGTTAAGGAAATAATCTGGGTGAGTTTGTGAGCAACGTTGGACGGTAAGGAGTTATTTTTGGATATAATACTGATTAATAAAGTCAGGAGGACATCTAGGAGGCTGTCCTCTTGATATGAAGGATTAGAGTTAGATGCTTGAGATAAAGCATAACCATTTGGTAGTAGTTTTCACAAATTCATCCATAGACATATCGACAGGTACCTGACGAACTATGCCCATTTTAGTAATGTTATATGTAGGAATAGTGGCTTTGTATTTACACATATCTAGAATCTGGTTATCAAGGAACTTGTTAGCATCTACAGCAGTTTGGAATTCAACCGAGATTCTATTCCTACCCACTTTCTTCACGCCATCAGGACAAATATTTTTAACTTTGTATCTGGAGAGAAACTGGCCAAACTTAATTGGACGAATTGTCGTTCCTGCTGCGGGGTCTGGTTCAGTTCGGGAAACGTGAACGATAAAAGGTCCGTTGTCAGTAGACAAGTATGATTTAATGCCAACAACTAGTATGGGGTGCGTATATACGTTTTGAATTGATGCTACTGCCATTTCTGTATCTACAATAGTTTTTTTGGCTTGGCTTTGTTCTTGATCATCGTCAGATCGACGTTTTGTTGCCGAAGGGGTAGCAGCAGATGTAGAAGGACAGGGGTCCGGAGGATCAGGGGGTACGGGATCTAGAGGATCCATATTGGATTCCTCTAGGAGTCAGTAGTACAAACAACTATGTTAAACCCAACTACTTACCAGTTTTACACCAAACCGACACCTGTTATTTAACACCTATGTTCCAGCTTGGATATGTGTAGTTTTTATGCCTAAAAAAGGCTTCAAAACAGTTAATTCAAACACAAAACTCTCTAACACGTGTGACAGCTATCTGATGCGACGGCGAAAAAAAAAACCATATATCTTCTAAAATCTATGTAAAAAGCTTGTTTTGTTTTGACACTTGTCCAGTGACAATTGAATGACAGCACCAAATATTGTCATGTCAATGAGCCACGTCATTTTTGGTTGAATGATAGTGTACGCGGCGTATTGGACAGCAGTTTTTTATAAATTTTATGAAAAATGAATATATTCCGTTTGCTCGGTGATTTGTCCCACCTATTAGCTATTATAATACTGTTACTGAAGATATGGAAAACCAGATCTTGTGCAGGTATGCGTGTGAATTATGCCGGCATGATCACGTACAGTAGGTACTTGTGCGTATAGTGGTACGTTTCATGACTTTCATGTAATTTCAGGTATCTCAGGCAAGTCTCAGATACTGTTTTCAGTTGTGTACACGGCTCGGTATCTGGACTTGTTGACGACCCATATCTCAGCCTACAACACTGTTATGAAAGTGGTGTTTATTGCTGCATCGTACGCGACTGTTTATTTGATGTACGCGAAGTTCAAAGCGACCTACGACCACAACCACGATACATTCCGGATTGAGTTTCTGCTGGTCCCCTGCTTGGTATTGGCTTTACTCATCAACCATGAGTTCACTGTGATGGAGGTAGGCAGCATTTTAGTCAATTTTAATTAACATGACCAGAACAAGTAAATCTATCAATCATGTGTAGGGTCCGCGTCATCCACCCCTATACCTAGGGGCTCCTATCCCGCACATGACTTTAATTTTAGCATGCCTTATAGTAAAAATAAAAATATTAAAATCTATTTCTTGTCTGCTTGGTTATTCAAAATGTCTATTAGTCTGGTCATAAATAATGCAATTGTTTAGTCAAAATTAGATGACTATTGTTTGTCTCGGACTTATTCAAGATTTTGTCTTTATACATAATGTAACCTTATTATTGTTTGATAGGTGTTATGGACCTTCTCAATATATCTGGAGTCTGTCGCTATCCTGCCCCAATTGTTCCTGGTGTCCAAGACTGGAGAAGCTGAGAGTATTACATCCCACTACTTGTTTGCACTTGGTTCATACAGAGCGCTTTATTTGTTGAACTGGGTATGTTCATATACACCTTATTACCTTAATAGTTCTTATTTATTATGGTGTGTTTGCAGGTGTAAAGATTTGGCGGCTGCAAATAAATCCTCATAAGAAACTATTATACCTGCACATAACAAATACAAAGTTTACAGAACAGTGATATATTCTGACCAAACTGTGTAGTGTTTGCAAAGCCTAGATGTTAGTACTTATATCTCATGTAATTACACTGGTAACCCTGTCCTGCACTGGGAGACTCACTAAAGTACATAAGAGTCCATATTAATGCACATTTTTCTGTACTATGTTTCTTGAGGTGTGATAGTTTAAAGATATAATTATTGAGGTTAATTTTTATTTCTATATAATGAGTAATGTTGCAATAAGCAATACTGCTGGCACATAACTTAAAAGACCTGGTGCCTTAATGAAATAGTTCTGTAAGTTTTATTCAAGTAAAAATCACTGTGTATAAACTATAAATTTATATTTTCTGTTATTTCTAGATCTACCGCTACATAGTTGAAGATCACTATGAATTGATTGCCATTATTGCTGGAGTTATACAGACTGTACTATATTGCGACTTCTTCTACCTCTATATTACCAAAGGTAAGTGATTTTGTTATGTTTTCTTCTTATTTCTTATTATTCCTGTAAGAATCTACTTTAAGATAATTTCTTCCTGTCAAATGCAGACAGATGATGGGTAAAAATTCTCATCATATTCTTGCACGCAAATGCTCATTGTATACATCACCAGCAGTCACCCATCAAGCTAGTTCCCCCATAACACAACTTGCTTTATTGTTGATTGGTTAAGAATGACTAGAGAAGTTCAGCGATAAGCTGCATAATATAGGTATATACATCTAGGTATACCTATAAAAATGATTATACTCTCTATTTCAATTTCTGTTGTAGCTATAATCATGTTGATCTATGAGAGAGATGGTATGATGGTAATGGTAAACAAAGGTAAAAGAATGTACCTTTTGTATGCTTAAAGTTAATTTGTAAATAAAAGTGTTTCAGTCAGGAGATTACATAAATATTTGTACCATTATGACAAGTTAATGGAATACTTGTCTTTTAAACTACATTGATTTGTATGATAAAAATAATGACTTAATTATGCCAAATACAGAAAGAATTGTGCTGGTATAAAACATAATAATTTGTTAAAGGAATCAATGGAATATTATTGGCAAAAGTAGTTTTAATTCTAGTATATTATACAAAACTAGCTTTTTCTTATTTCATACTTAAAAAAGGCTTCAGCTAGGTTACTACAATTTGTAAGTAGTATGCTCAAAATTTCTGATAAATAAGTAAATACTCTAAAGTCTGGTATGTTATTTATAAAAATATGTGTAAATTAATAAAACTAAAATTATTTTGTTTCAGTTTTGAAAGGCAAAAAGCTGCAGTTGCCAGCCTAAATAATACACTGCAACTAAAACTTAACTATTTGGATAACTTTCGTTAGATGTTGGTATGAGCCAATAATATTACCTAAGATCTAATTATATAAACACACTGTACTCCATCATAAAGTTAATTTACTACTGACTGGCACATGTGTGATAAAACTAATAAATGAGTTTTGAAATTAATTTGTGTGCAGTCATGAGCAATAAAGGTTTGTATGTAAACTAACATGGATTCATTTGGGTCTATATTTCATAAACCTATTCATAATTGTATAAACTACTAGAAACCAAGTAAGACATAATAATGATAAAAGTAATTTTAAAGTAGGTAAGTTATCAGCTGATAAGAGTTTTTCTTATTTTTGTAGGTTGTTAGTGACTGTATCACATTTTAATAACTTGACAATTGACAGTGCAATTTTATTTTTATCACCGATAATGATGTGGCTTGTCTAATTAATGGACTAATTAACTGAATCAGATGTGATGACAATCTGATATAAATTTCAAAATTCATTTGTTTATTAAATATAAAGTAGAGGGAAGTTATTACCTTAAGTGTTCCTCGATTCTAAAATGGCTGTATATTGTTAGAATGAGTTATCAATTTCACACTAATAAATAGTTAAATACACCAAAAGTAGTATTACTTACTTTTAACAGTGGATTTCTGTGTAGTGTGCATCTTTTACATGCTTCTATATCATTGTATGGAATGCCATACTCCTTCCATACATTGACATACAATTTATATGATTGTTATAATATATTTCTAAATCATATTTTATTTTAGTCAATTAGAACTAAAACTTTCACTTAAATATTATTGGACATTTTAATTGTATGAATATGGTATTTACAAATTTTTGCCACAACTACTTGGAAGCTACTTTGATTGTGGCAATACTGAATCAAAGCTCACTTGGACATCAGCTGCCAATGAAAATTTACATGCTTGCACTTGGATAGTGATCCAAGTGAACTTTGATCTAAGTTCCTTAGTAGATTTATTGTGTACTTTGACTGTGTCAACATGATTTAGTAAAAATACAAGGTTACTTAATTAGTAAATGAAATCCGAGTATGGCTTTAAAGTTTCAACCACATATGATGGTAAATTATATGAATAATTTATGATGGTAACTCATGTCTTCACAATGCATGAGTAATATTATTTTAATTCTAATGCTTTTTTTAGTTGTATTAGGTTGGGAAATATTTTACCCACCTATATTTTCCATTCCTTTTTATGTATGAGATATAACTAGTTATTATTTCCAACTAAATTGTGTTTGACTATTATAAGAATACTTAAATTTAATTTATTCACTGCACATATCTTAGTCACCAAACCTTTCAAAGTTTTTCATTAAACTAGTAATAGCATTAAATTCTTATTTCTTCCATACTCGGATTTGATACCCAAAAATAATTATGATTAGATCAACATTTTTTACAGCTTAGTTTTAAGAATCTAATGTAATTTCTTGTAAGAGTTCGGAATAAATAAAATTTAATTGTGAAAGTGTGTATGAAATATTTTATTTCATTGCTAAATGATTACTTATCTGCAATGTATTATTATCTTGATGTTAATATTTTAAAGGCAAGATAATAACTTAACATGAATTAAAGTAGATTAATTGAACGCAAAAATATTTATAATTTCCACCGCATGATAAGTACATATTGTAATACAGTGTGGTTATAACACTTTTTCTCGGGAACTACACGGTAAATACTTCTTCTTTCATAGTTTGAAACCTCTGATACTTGCAGGCGCTCTTATGATGCAAGTTATTGCGATCGTAGATCGTTGTGTATGCCGCATGTCAAGATCATTGAAAGATCTACAATAGTATAAAAGAATCTAAGCAAGCTTCCATTTATTAAAAGTTCTGAACACATGGATATCAGACTTCCTGCAGAAACGATTAGCTTTGTACTCCGACAGTACCTACCTTCTGTTGATGAAAGACGTACCCACGCTACAATCTACAATGGCCTACTTGTGAAAAAGGTCATGACGGTTGAACATTTGAATTTTGCCACGGGAGTAGTGTGTGGGGCGACCATATTAACTTGTTAATGTTTTAAATAACCGGCTGTACTCACGCGTATTGGTCTAGATTGTGGACCAAGGTTTCTAAGTGAGTACAGCCGTTTATTTAAAACATTAAAATGTCTCATACTCACGGGAATTTTCAAACTAAGAAAACTTGGTTCTATTCAATATTGATAAAAAATTCATAATCCCACCAGTGACGATCACAACCCAAATTGAGGCGTCTATTGTTAGCAATTATTTCCAGATAAATTCTTCGCGCCAAATTTTTTTTTTAAACAATATTTATGCGTCTCTACTACATATTCCACACCAACGTTTCTTTCCATCGACTTTCTGTGATATTATGATCAAAAACAAAAGAGAGAAATTATCATATTTTATATTATTTGTACAGAGTAAATATGAAACATATTAAAAATAATATTTATTTACTGTTACAAATTAGCGCTGCGTAGGTATGGAAATCTCCAATGTGTATCTGCTCCTGAAAAAAAAAACATTTATGAGGGACTGTTGTCTGGTACTTCGAGAAAGTAATAGTTTCTCGATGGTCTAGTACAACTTGGAGATGTAGTAAGAGTAATAACAAAAATTGTCTCAAATTGACAGTTTTCTATATTTTGAAATCTTCATAAATATCATCTTTCGAAGATAAGGGTTATCTTGCGGTTATGAGGTCGGTCGGTATAATTTTTTTTTCTGACGATACAAAGTGTATGCCTTCGTAACGCCATAGTAGGCCATGACGTTCAATTTACTCATTCTGTCGCCTAGTTACCTTTGACGACATCCGACCGGAGGATATGGCATAGTTAGTTTCTTAAGCCGGCAATTATAATGAGAATAAAGATATATCTTGTACAAGTTTCTACTTATGCGCGGCATGTCTCCTTTATACAACCGTGCGCGCAACTCGCAGCTCAGTCCACACCACGTCGTTCTACGTTTTCAAGTCTGCAAGCGGACGGCATGTCGCTTTCCGTAAAAAAAAAAACACGGCACGTGGCGGTGTATATACATGTACCTATAGTGGATGCATAGGTACATGTATATACACCCAGGGAGTAGTATCGTTATAATACGGATTCTTGATATCGATTAACGAGTGAGAAATATGGGTAGGGTGATGATGCGCATTATGTAAATGTTTAATGAAACAAATTGCTAGAGAGTGACACAGGATACCGACATCCTAAACATGGAATAAGTGCACGGACCAGGAGGTCTACTCCCAAAAACGAAGTTCGAAGCTTCGTTTCGGAACGAAGTAACGAACATCGAACTTATAACAAAACCTACCACCAAATAACTTCGGATGCGACTTGTACGGACGATCTTTGTTTCGGATTCATAGACAAATATTATAGTGGAGTGATATTGAAATCTTTGGGCAGGTTCTTTATGGTAGATATGATGAATAAATCAAAAACTAATAACCAAAAAGAATTTGTGAAGTAGAATGTTTCGATAATTAATAAATTATTTATTCATGAATGTGTATGTGGAATTTAATGTATTCTACAATTTGTTTTCTTAGTAAACAAGCATTTTTCAGAGTGATGGTTGTGTCGTCGACAAACAAAGAACCTAATTGAATGTTGCCTAACACTAAACTCTTTCGTAAATTCTACTTCGAATATGACAACTAGAATGCAACCATGGACTTTCATTAGTAGATAAGCCCATATGTTCAATACACCGTTCGTCAGAATGTTTATATTTTCTCAAGTAGCAGACCCATTTAGGGGCTTCTTCTTTTTGACGTAAGTACCTATTTCTCGCGCTGCATTTTATGAACAATCATGCGACGCATTCCTAAATTAAGTAAACATATTCTTTAAACACAAGAATGATTTCTTTTTTATTGTAACGGCGACTCTTGTATACAAAGTTATTTGTACATTCATGTTCCATAACTTTTTCTTCCACCACCAAGCCCATCACCATTATACATATTATAAATATATATATTTTGAAGCAGTGATGACTCTGACAGACGTAACAGTAGGGCGTATCTATCATGAGATTATCATTCATCCATAATCAACTTACTGTCTAAATACGAAGTAATAAATGTCAAATAACATTTGGGAGTAGGGTCAAATACGGGCAATATGTCAATTCACGAAGTACGGATCGAAGTTCGGATCCGAAAGTGTTTCGTGGTAAGAAAAGGTGCGATCCGTCAAACGAAACTTCGAACTTCGTTTTTGGGAGTATACCTCCTGATGCAAATGAGTTTATTGTGTTTATGATTATTTCCGCACGCCGCGTCGTGTTATTTGGATTGCTACTGCGCAGTAGACAAAAAAACATTGATATAAATTATTTGAATATTCTATTTACCGAGCTGTAGGTATATAAAAAGAGTAATGCACATAAAAAATAAATTACGACGGATTTGATAGTACGGCATTACAGTAGTTAAAAATATTTTTGATTATTTAATTATTAAGAAATGATTGAGAATTGAGATTAGGTCTATAATGAAATATAAATATTAATAAATCTAGATCCATTTAACGTTCATATGTACAAAACTGTAATATTATAGGGAAGGAAAGACGCCAATGAAAGTTATATACTTTTCGTTTTGTGTCGTGATACCTATATATATATATATATAGGTATCCCTATTTAATTATCTCCAAAGGTTTTAAAAGCTGGAAGTACGACATTCAATTGAGGTCTTACTGGGTTGTTGTCGTATTTAGCTTCTGTGCTAATGGTACACTGGTTAATAAAATTAGCTATTCGGTCCCTCATTTTATACCAATAATATCAGTGAGATAAAAGGTAACAGGGTTATTTTGAGCCCAAACTCATTGAATCCGCGATGGTAAGTTTTCCCATTATGGTAGTGGCGGATTATTTCTTGTTGACAAAGAGTATTGCCAAACGTTATTAAAATTAGCTAAGGCAGGGTTCATCAATTAACTTTATACTTATCCTGTAGAATTGGTACTACTGAATATATGGCCAAAGGTGGGTTGATTAGAATAGCTTTTTTACTTTCGATTATCAAACTGTTTACTGTGTTGATAACATCTTCCTCTAAATTTGATTCTGAATGCTTTATAGTTCTTGTAGGTTTCAAAGGGTTAAGTCACTGTCTTCGATGTCTTTTTTTTTTATTTTATTTTTTATTGGTGATAGGTTAGCCTTTGACCACAATCTCACGTGGTGGTAAGTGATGATGTGGTCGAAGGTGTTAACAGGCTTAACCTAGAATCTAAATATAATCTGTCGGTAAATCGTCAGTTTTGGGGAATCCTGAAATTGGATTTTCGTTGCTGTTGTGTATGGTTTCAGATAGTTACTGCCTGAAATACATCAAGAACTCGAGATAAGACAGCGCCTAATTATTGGAGAAATCGTATATATACCAGCATTCATTCGTGCTTATTTCCCGGGTCTTAAGTAGTTAGAGGGCGGCGGGTTCCCGAACTTACTAATACCATAAGCCGTAACCATTTTACTAGGCAGAAACGGGAGTTAAATGCTGGACTACACTCATGGGCTGAGAAAATGGTGGAAGGTTAGCTCGGGGTGGTAATTGAAAAACGTATTGCGAGGTTAGGCAGTTGTGCACCAATTATACATTGGAGTGTTCGTTGGCATGGGGTATTGATGTTGAAGCGGTTCAGTAAATTTTAATGATTGAGGCGGGAGCATCACGAGGATAGTCTCTTGGCAATAGGCTAATTAGGCACCGGCACTTGGAAGTTTAGTCGGGGGGCAACGAATCCTAATGGTGGTTGATAGTCGTCGGTGGTAGGTCAGTTGTTCTTCAGACAGTTTGCTACAATTAAATGAATTACGAAATTAAAATCATACAAGCTTGATTTTAATTGAAGAAATCAATTTACAGAATGGATTACCTTGAACCATTATGGTGTATATAAGATGGTATTTATGTACCTTCAGTGTAGTGCTGCTGTTTCTAAGATGAAAAATTCCATTTTGAAGAGTCGTTTCATTAAGAATTGCTGTATAAGGAATCCCCATCTGGACGTTTTGTTTTATCTGCACAGAAAAAAAAACAAGTTCTTTTGTGACTTTTCCTTCAGACTACAGTACACCCTAGTACCAGGTTTCATGGTTTATGTTATCGTAGTGTTTTTATTCTTATCCCATTCTTGGCTTGGCCATAAATGTAAGTACGGAGAAATTACTGTTTTTATTGGTTTAATGGTTTAATTGGTTCAGTGACTTAACATGATGTTAAACGTTTTCTTCCGTTTTTATCCGAATCTTGCAATGTTACGAACTAGAAAAAAGTTTGCAAAAAACTGATCAGTCAAAACTCTTAAATGGGTAAGTACTAAATGTATGGATCTTCATAGTATTTTGATGCATTACCTGGTACATATGATATCTTACCTGCTCTTCCAAAGGCAATGTGAAATCCGGGAGACTAGCCGATATATTTTTTTGGTTTAATCGATAGAACAGAAGGGTTGCAAGCTCAATAAGGGTCTTCCTGTTTTTCAGATCTATTGAAAGAAAAAGGTTATTTCTAAATATCAAATCATATCTAAGTACTCACAGCACAAAATTTCCATCTTGAGCGGGATTCGAAACCGCCTCCCTCGGATTTATTCACTGCTTGGCCATCGAGACTGGCCGGACTGATGCGTTTTTTTTAAATATTATTATTTTCACCGTTATAGATGGTGTGATCATCAACCAGATTACACAGACAGAAAGTAGTGCTTTTTTTAAGGACTCAAGCTACCATTCTATATATTTCTGAAAAGGATTTCAAGTAAGTACTATGGCATTCTAATCGATCATCATATTAACAAATTTTTAGAGCACATTTCCATCTTAAGCGAAATTTGAACCTCTTTGTCCTCCGACTTAACCGAGCGGTTAAGGCACCCGCGTATAGCCGTGGACGCGGGTTCGAAACCAGCTCAAAATAAAAAAATGTGCTCTTATTGGTAAAGAAAAATGTCATTTCACAACATGAAAAGATGAATGAAAAATTGAGACATGTCTTAAATGGCTTTTGTGAGCGAAAATCTCCTGCTTTTAACAAATTATTTCAATAATGAACATACTATATTGTATATTACTTTCATAATATGCTATGCCTTGTGTTATGAGTCAACAAGAGTGACAGCAAATAATTAATTATATCGAGATATATACAGTATAGACAAAAACATGTTTGTACAACTGTGAATATTAATAAGACTGACCTTCAAAATTCAATGCAAAAGACATTTTATAAGGCGCTATTTTTCTGTGCAGTCTCAAGTATTCATCATTGGTAACATTGTTTAGTCCATCCATCAATAAAATCAAAAGAGCTCTTTCGATTGACATAGAGCAAGTGAGGCAGGAACTTTCTTTAAGCTCCTGTGAATTAAATATTTATTTATAATGAATGAAGTTTTCGTTTCGTAGCCCAGTGGAAGTCAGCAAAGACTGCACTGCAGGGTAGGGGTTCAAGGATCGAATACTGTTATAGGATAGAGCACACACTGCCACATGGTGGTAGTAGGTTTTTGTAAATGTTTGTCTGGCTAGGTACCAGCTGTCCTCAAGAGCCAGTTAACCTAATCTTACGCTAGTCTATCAGCGACAAAAATAACTTACTACCTTTAACAGGTCTTTACATTGTTGCACTAGGTGGTAGGATTTCTGGTATACCTTCTTCATTCATTTAGCCAGCAAGTATTAAAACTTACACTGGGGTGTTCAGACTGCAGGGCAAAATAAATAATTTGTGAAATGATATAATACTTATTTATACATGTACGAGATATGAGAACGATGTTTTTAGTTCAACAGAGCGCTTTTCAGAATCATGGCATGCATTTGACACAAGTAGCAGCAGTAGCCCAGAAAAATAACATATAAAATTTTCTTTACTTTTTGCAAGGTAAGAGAGAAGGTGACCATGTTTACTGTGTATATATTTATTTTATATTACTCACATCATCACAGTTCTGAATTTTAATTTGCTCAACAGTTTCACTACCACATGAAAGTTTGGCAACAATTTCAGCATTGAACTCAGCATCGCCTTGCTTGATCTCACCAATGGAAAATAGACTTGGTGTTGTAGTTATCTGAAAATGTCATGAACCAACATTTTTATCCAGAGTTACATTTCATTTTCATCATAAAATTGAAGGGTCAGGAGCAAAAGCAATCCAAATTTTTACTATTACTCTATTTTTTCACCCAAAATTTAAATAAAAATGCTAACTAGTGATGCAGAAACGAAGCAGTTCCAGTGAAAGAACAAGCACACTATTGCTGTGTATTTGGCACATGTTAATTTGATATGATGAAGAGAATAGCAGGTTTGGACTTGCTCTTATAAAATTGTATTTTTTCTTGTTTCACACTAGTTTCATTTTGTATCAATAATTTAAGTGCTGGATAATGGTATGACAAGGTATAACAAGCACAATGGTATAACAAGCACTACCGCGTGCTAAGCGAAAATCATATTTTACAATTCTTGCGGGCGGGAATTGAACACGCATCCTCCGATTTCGCGCCGGATGCCTAAACCGCTCGGCCACCGAAGTGTCTGCTATTTCTGCCGAAATTTCGTGCTCCAATCGTATTTCTTTAACCTTCATAAACCGGCGAAAGCACTGCGAGTGGCTATTCAAAAGTGAAAAAGAGTCTATTCAATTACAACTTGACGTGTCCTCATTTTGGAACAATGCCACTCTTGAACCGCCGATTCTTCTCTCTGAGATTACGGCTACCATCGCGTCACTCAAGGCTAAGAAAGCACCTGGCCCAGATCAACTAACTGCTGAAATCTTACAAGGATTTAATACACCGCTTCATTGACTACAGCAACGCATTTGACAGTGTCATTTGGTCGGCTCTGTGGAAAGTGTTACAAGAAAAAAAGAGAGGCAAGTCCAATTTTTAGTTGTGGGTAATAAGAAAAAAGTTCTTCAAAAATTTACTGTTGTGCAAGTGACTATATATAACATAGTTATAAGTATTTAACGGGACTTAATCGCGATAAAAACATTTATATTTTTATTTATTTACCTCCGCTCGTGACCACGACCAATGCAACTTGGTCGAAACGTCGAGGTAAATAAATAAAAATATAAATGTTTTTATCGCGATTAAGTCCCGTTAAATACTTATAACTATGTGTTCAAGTCGCGAAAGCCTTAAAGTTACTATTGACTATATATAATTTGAACATAATATAAACAGTCTCACATTTTTTTTCAGTAGTTTTAATGATAAGTAGATGTAATTAGATATACTGCAAATGTTCTATGATCAGATTTGCCTCTTTTTTTTTTGCTCCAAAATCGATAAGACATACCTACTACTAAAATGTACCCTATTAGGTATGTTTTACAAATTATTGGAGTACAAAATATTTTGCCCTGGGCGGGAATTGAACCCACGTCCTCCGATTTCGCGCCGGATGCCTAAACCGCTCGGCCACCGGGGTGTAAAATATGATTTTCGCTTAGCAATCGGTAATGCTTGTTATCATGTTTAGAAATATAGAAGGGTTGCGACATCATTCCGAGAGTTAAGTGTTTGAAAAAGCACTTCTTTCGATCAGATGAAGACTAGTAGTCTGGTTGATGGCCGCACACCGTCCCATAAGACGGTTCACTCCTCGCTTCGTTCTCCTCATTACTGAGGGTCGTGATTACCCCGCTTCTGAAGTACTTTCGTCTTGACGGTGTCCCGCCACTTTCGCCTATCCTTGGCGTCATGGAGAAAATTGTGCCATCAAGGCAAAGCCGTGCGGATTTGGTCCGACTATCACAACGGACTACGACCCCTTGGGCGCTTCGTCGTAGGTATGTCTTATCGATTTTAGAGCAAAAAAAGAGGCATATCTGACCATAGAAAATTTGCAGTATATCTAATTGTAATTACATCTACTTGTCATTAAAACTGCTGTAAAAAAATGTGAAATTGTTTATAGTTCAAATTATATTTAGTCACTTACACAACAGTAAATTTTTAAATAACATTTTTCTTATTACCCACAATAACTAAAAATTGGACTTGCCTCTCTTCTGCTGTAAATTACAAATAAGTAAGTACTTATTGGATTTCATACATAAACATCACGAAACAATTACAAACCTACAAAAAGTGCAGGCAGAAATTTCTAAAGAAACATCCACTATTTCCAGATAAGTAGTTTTATGTCTTATGTAATAGTTTTTTATTATTTTTATTTTTGTAATAATTCAATGCTCTGCAGGTTACATTACAAAAAGGGGAGTTTATTGCTATTTGTTCAAAATAGTAATTTTCAACCAGTGAAATTAAAGGTGCATGAGATACAGTGTCAATTAATATAGGTAATCTCAAGTGACATAGAATACAATACAGTGCTATAGGGAATACCTACCAGATCACTTACAAGTCGTGAACATAGATAAAAAGCTTAATATGTTGATTTAAACTTTAACCACTTCAAAAACCTAAATACTTACTGAACTCCACCAATATTTTCTATATCTTTGCCATTGAACAAAGTACTGCATAATATCTTGCTTGGGAATCATCAATTTCAATTCAAGATCTGGGTGAATGGGAGCATCAAAAACATATTTAATTTTGTTATTGTGATACTGAATCCTTTTGTGTAGAATAATGCCAAACGGTGGATTTTCATGTTTAGATCTATTATGAAGGTCATCTTTAGTTTGCTGTACATAAATAGGCATGAATTTCTGTGTTTTTAAATTTATGTAGCGAAGCCAATTGACATAAATATTCCTTATCAATAGCTGAGATGGTTTTTCAAGTGAAAATATGACACTATTGTTGGTAGAACTGATTATGTTGAAGAATTGTGTGTTAGTTAACAGATTTTGTATTTTGGATTTCATTTTGTTGGGTTTCGGTTTGTTTTTCTTCAATTTTTACTTCATGTAATGGTATGTTGCCCATAGGTGCTACAAAATAGTCATCTTCCTTCACAGAAGCATTTTTTAGTATTTCTTTTTGGCAATTTCCTTGCGTAACTATATCTGGTCGCAGTTTTAGGTTTCTGAAAATAAATAAGTTTTGTAATATTAAACCCACTGAAACTGCACTCTTTTCTCAGAGAAATGGAACCTTACTTAATCATTCAGACCCTCAATAATATATTTTCAATAATCAATAACTGCACATATGTTAAGCTATGAAACTCGGTCATCAAAATATTTTTAGAAAATTTTCTTATAGTTTAAATTTCTGAGGATATTTACTTCTTGTTTTCATCTTACTTTAAACCAGTCATATTCAAATCGAAAGGTATATAGGTGGGTTGTATCAATATTCACTTGAAAAACTTTATTATGGTGAAATAATTTGTATTTATTCTATTGTTGTAGTTGTAGAGGCCTAAATTGGATAATGATTTTGACTTTGACTATAGAGTACATATTCAGCCACTGGCCAAATGGCAAATATTCCACCTGATTTAACATGCATGTGATAAGAAAATACATTCAAATTGTTTCACCAAATACACCATAATATATGATCTAACCTTACTGAAATTATTATAAACCTGGATGAACTAGGTACTTTGACCTACAGAAAGCAGAATCACGAGCACTATCGCATTCTAAGCGAAAATCATATTTTAAACATTATTGGAGTACAAAATTTTATTCCCAGGGCGGGAATCGAACCCGTAAACAAATGAAAAAGCAATACAAAAGAGAAGTAATAGTATTGGAGCATGAAATTTTGGCTAGAAATGCCATGTCCAGGTGGCCAAGGAGGTTTAGGCATCTGACGCGATATTGGAGGATAATAGTTCATACTTGTTCAAGAGAGCAAAGTTGTTTATTATTGCGAGAGCCATCATTAAATTTACAAATTATTAGAGCACAACATTTTTGTCCCGGGCAGGCATTGAACTCGCATCCTCCAATTTGGCACCTAATGCCTAATCGGAGGACAAGGGTTCGATTCCCGGCCAGGACAAAAATGTTCCAACCTCCCCCCTCCTCGGCTTCCTATAGTCCATAGGTATGTATACGATTCTAAAGTTCTTCAAAAATAATTATTGCTTAATTTATATTAGAAGTTAATCTTACAATAATAATCAAGGACTTAAAATCTTATCCATACTAGCAGGTTAAAAGCACTTTTCCACACAGATTTCCAACAAGACACAAAACCTTTCCGAGATGTAAAAACTTTGAAATCATTATGTCCCTACCCATGGTACAATAATACTATTTTGGATTATGGACGTACCTTTCTTCTAATACAGAGTAAAGAGGTTGTATATGATCAGTTTGTATGTGAAGAATCTGATCTGCAAATGCGATAGAATCTTTGAGTATCTTTAGACCTTCATCAGGGTCCGTTTTCACTAGAGACAGCCTTTCCAGTAATGCTATAATATTCTTGTCCACATTGACTTCCTTTGTCGCTTGTTTACTCTCGACAGAGTTTACAGGTTTCAGAGGTACCTTTGAGCATAAGTTTCTGGTTGTTATGTATACGTTTTTGAGTTTGCTAAGAGCCTCAACAACATAACTATTCATTATTGTTTATAGAGTATGTTCACTTTAACTTTGCCTGCATATGCTGTTCATTTAGAACAGTAGTTACCTTTACCTATGAACTTGAAATGAAAATATTAAATTTCTATTCAAAAGCCCGCAACTCCCTTTCCTTTCCACAGGCCCACCAATTAGTGTTGCCAACTTCGAAACAATGAGTATATAAATAAATTACATAATCACTGAAACTGGTTCACATGCTGTAATTTTTATAGTGCTATAATTGGCCAAAATATTATAACAAGGCCAAATCAATACAAAATGTGAAAAAGCAGTTTATTTGTAATATAATTTTTCGCCTGTTATGACAATAACAAATGAAAAACAGAACGTCGTTTATATATTTTAAAATAAAAATATTACAATAAAAAATAGTAATATCCCACAAAAAAAAAATAAGCAAACTATAAATTCATATTTTGAAAATTTTCGTATCCAACATAATTTGGAATATTATGTATTAAGGGTTTTAATAAGCATTTGGCAAGTTCGGAACAATAAAAAAAAAAATGTTACATCGTTA
This sequence comes from Plagodis dolabraria, assembly GCA_963854805.1. Taxonomy (NCBI): domain Eukaryota; kingdom Metazoa; phylum Arthropoda; class Insecta; order Lepidoptera; family Geometridae; genus Plagodis; species Plagodis dolabraria. The sequence goes on along the minus strand of OY978447.1, from coordinate 15,379,789 downwards.
TTATTATTAAGTCTCAATTTCATTGTTTAATAAATTTAATTGACATTTGCACACCTCGTGCGAGGTTGTTTATGGTGAAACTATTGTACTTCCTACATATTTTATATCTTTTGTACCCGTACTCAAGCAAATAAATGAATTGAATTGAATATGCACTGGTACACTTCAGATGTAGGTAGGTATATAATTTTTTAAATTGTTTTATTGTCATTTCCGATGATTTATATACAAGGACCATTAATAGGTACCTTATATTAACTACGTTGGTTGTTTTATTAAAGCCAATAAGATAAATAATTTCAATAACTTCTAAAAAAGTATTGGAATTTTTTGAGGACTCTGATGATGATTATTTGTTAGAGGTAGATATATATCAATTTCCAAAAAAAAATATTGTAAAACCTGAGACTGATTTGGAATCTAATTTCCTGCCAGTATCAGTACTGATGCTGAAGTAGATTCTGAATCTGACGTGTAATGAAATCACATATATGGAAGAAACTGGGAAGGCTATAGAAGAAATCGATGACATATTGAGACAGGCGGCAAATAATCAAACAAACAATAATGAATTAAAGATTAAAATTTAAAAATGTTTGGTTTTTGTGGTTTCATTGTCCGATTAATTAATTAATTTATTTTCATCACAAATAAATGCATAGATTCTTATCACATATTGTTCCAGATATAGAACAAGTTGTGTTTCCTAAATTTTCGCAAATTTTCATGCATTTATATTTTTTTCAATCTTTTTCTGGGATGGCTTGAACAAACTTGAAGAAAAACATATTATACTTAATTAATTTATAAGGATTTCAAAAATCCATGACGTGGACAGGGTTAAACAATATGTATATTCCCTGAATAAAATGTATTTAGTGAATGAAGCCATTATACATATTATATTACTAGATATATTACCAGTTATTGAAAAGCAATTGAAGTATCTATTAACCATGGAAGTAATAAGTACTACGTACAACAGGAATGAGTTGCTGTCGCAAAATTGAAGCCGAACGAGAGCTCAGTAACTGTACCTTTTATCCCTCTCCGGCGATGGTAAACTATATTCAAATATGATTTAAGGACAATATGTATAAAAAAATATTTGTTAGCTGACGTCAGCAGATAATTGCTTCAGATGGATTTTAATCGAAGATGCTACTGATAAACTTGCCCTTTGCAGCACTGTACATTTGCTGTTTTTGCTTGCTTTTTACACTCGCGTCATTTAGGTAGGTACTTACCTACTGGTCCTTGTGGTATACGACATGTAGCTGGACTGAGATAAAATTACGATAAGCTACCTATTGTGGTATATTTAATTAATTAGGTAAGAAAAAACAGTTAAAATTACATTTAAGTTTAATTCTAAATGAGATATTGTTAAATAAAACAGTCTTGTGAAGTTTCTGCCGCAAACCCAGCTTATTCCTTATATGTTTAATTCACTCTAATATTGCATTATGAGTTAAACTAACATTCTAGTAGGGATATGGAGCCCTATTGCTGTCCCTCACGTGTCTGTCTGTCACACAGGTTTTACACACAAACAGTCCAACCGAATGTTTTAAATTTTCACAGTATAAGCATCTTATTGACCCAAAGCCATACAAAGGCAAAAACAATTTTTAAATGTTTTTTAGGGGGTCTCCGAATCCCGATACAGTTAAAGGGGGACAGCGAAAAAAATAGTTGACCTACCGCATTGAGTAGGGTATTGTTGTTTAGAGCTCGTTAAGCAGATTAGTACTGTATTTCCAAAATAGTTTCTTTCTTTGAAATTACCTTTTTTTTCTATTACAACCAACTTTTATTTTGCGGTTTGGTACGGAACCCTAAATGTAAGAAGTCCGACACGCACTTGGCTGTATTTTAAGTTAACAGTGTGATGAAAAGAAAACGATTTTGATAATTTTATTACTTCTAGTAAACTTCTCAAGGGGACTTCGGACATGTTGATGTTTTTGATGTACTCAACAGCCACTCGATTCGGCCACCGGGTTGGAAGAAAGCCATGTGTCCGCAAAACATTGGCTTTATAAGAGCATTGTTTGAAAGTGCTAGTGATTATATTAATAGTTTAAAGCTTCCTTCAGGAGAGTTGGTGGTAAAATCACGAAGAAAAACTGGATTTATTGGCTTAATAATCGACATGAAAAGTGCGTTGGCACTTTACGAGCATTTGGTTGAGGGCACATGCATGTAAAAATATGTCCCACTGTATAAAATTAGCCAAGACCACCTGGAATTGTTGTTTTTGGCTATTAGAGCAAGGGGAGGCTTTAATAATAACCCTAATGCGGTTCAGTTTCACGCAGCGTACAAAAAACTATTAATTCGAGCAGAACTTCGAGATGGTGGAGTTGGTAACTGCATTCCTCTAGAGCAAATTAGTATACTGGCGTGCTCAAGCAAAAACCCAGTTAATTTTATTAACGAGTTGACAACTAGAAATGATTTTGTCAAAATATCTGAAGACCACAGTGATCTCTACGATTCTTATATTGAATATTTAGGAATGAACGTCGATGAATACACAGAAAGTGTGTTAGAATATATAGCGGGTTTTGTAACACGAAAGTTGTCACGGCAGGTTAAATGTGATTTATGTTTATCGCTGCTAATTGGGGGAGAAAACAATAACAGCTTTATTTTCCAGAAGTCTTGAGGTGGCCTTCAGTCGCGTCTATCGGAGTCGTAAATATTATAAAGAAAACTGAAAGTTTAATTAAACCTCACCTCACAAACCACGGGAAACTAGAAAATTATTATTTATACAATTTCAAGTTTCTGACGGTGTATTACGACTGTGAAAATATATTATACTTGCCGCTCAACATGGAGCATAACACCAACCACAGGCTGTTGCTTATTACATCTGTAATAAAAGCCTATATTGATATAAGATTCCGTTATCATGCAAAAAAAAATGTGATAAAGTTTCTTATAGAAACTATTTCAATAAGTTGATTGTGTTCAGAAATTAATAAATATCCTTATTACATAAAATTGTTATTATATAACACAAATTAAGCTTTTCGGAAAGTAGGAAGATAACAAAATATTATTATTTATTTACTATGAGAAGAGGCCTTTGTCCTGCAGTGGGACATTTACAGGCTGTTATAAATTATTATTACTACCCCGTTGGCTTATGAGCCGTTAGCTATGTCCACTGGACATAGCTAACGGCGATAGGCTGATTTGATACAAAAAGATACATTTTAGTTATTATTGGGTTATGTATATAGGTAGGTACAGGGTAGGACAAAAATCGTAGATCAAAAGAAACATGGTGATATTTGGGGCTATTTCCAGTAGGTCATAAAGTAAAAAAAAACTGCCTTTAAACCCAACTATGGGCCTGTTTCGTTTGATCTAAGTTTTTGCCCACACTGTATATTGCCAGTTGCCTCAGACGTCTCCTGGTAAGTATCATACAATACTTTACACCCATAGCTACTTCTGTTTCTATGGGCCTCGTTTGGTCATTTTATATTGTTAATACATTATTGTATCGTATCAGAATGCTGTGAAAATGCGAAGCAGACGGTAAAGGTTTGTATTGAACATAACAGACAATATATATTTTAAGGTATAATTTCTTTATTTCAATATATAGTTATTTATTTTCACGGAGAGAAGTTTATTGTAATGATAATACTTTAGTAAATGTAAAATTTTAGTAAGATAATAAGAATATACGAAATCTTCTTTTCTGCCTGGAAGCCTGTCTGTCTGTCCTATTTCTGCCGCAAAGCAGCGGTGCATCCGCTGTCATCTTTTGGTTTGAAGGGAAATAGAACCAGTGTGAGATCAGGCTATGATAAAACAAGGATCAAACAGACCCACAACTTAAAATTCATGTCACTTCAGCTGCATTACATTTACGAGGCTTACTCTAAAAATTTAAACAAATTAATGAAAAGTTTCTATCGATATCAGCTGCGCATGTTTTTCGCAGTTACAACCCTACAAGGCAGCCATCTTATGTGCCCGATTTTTGTAGGTATGCACGCTAATTTAGTAGGTATGGCATAGCGATGGGCGATTGTTGGAAAAAATACAATCGACTGAATCGAAACTTGGGCTATAGCGCATTCGATTGTAGATTTAGTAGTTCCTCACTATGATTATTCGAATAACAATCGACGAACTACTAATAATTGTACGCACACCACAATCCGCTATGCAATGCGCTATACTGATTCGCAGCGCAGCGCACGTAAACCGCACCATCTTTTTTATTACTAATTTAGTAGTACGTTCCAGTGTAGTAATTTATGGTAGGTGGGCTGCGCTACAAACGAATTAGTAGTAATAAAATTATACGAACACCGTGTCCCAGTCATTGTCACTCGCCGCACAACGCTAGTAGATAGAAATTACTAACATCGATTGTTATCGACTGAACAGAACAATCGACTAAGTCGATTAGATTTAGTAATAATCGCGCATCGCTAGTATGGCAAGTCTATAGGTTTCTAAGCTCAGTGGTGGAACGCACCCATTGACACCAATCAGCTGCAAACTGCCAAAGATAATACAAAGAAAGTAACCTGAAAAAAGGCGGGAAACGTTCAAACTTGGCGGGCGCGCTTAAATTTTCTAAATATTTAAATTTAATAATTTTGTGTATATAGTGGTCAGAAGAGTCCAAATTATAAATAATTTTAGTTAAATTTGTATATAGTATATATTATTGTGTATATATAACTCGGTAAGTTTCATTTGTTGATTTTTCTTGGCATGGAGGAGCCCCCTGACCCAGGGGGCTCAGTCCCACCTGCTGCGTGTTTTATAACAGTTATGTCAAACGAATCGGGCATGGAGACAGATGGGTCTTTCATGGATGGGTCCATGTCTTCTCGCTCCTTGAAACGTAGCCGTCCAAGCAAGATGTGTAAGCATTGTAACAAAAGAAAACGCAAACGCAACTCTGCTTTAGAACCTAAAGAAACGGACTGCGCATGTATTTCTGTTGTTGAACCAATATCAGAAAAAGCACCGTTTTCATTAGAAAAGAAAAATCTTATTAGCGACGCATCCCAAGCAAATAAAGTCCTGACCATGAAAGATACAACAGACACACATCAGACCCGTCCTCAACCCCAGCCTTTTAGTCGCACATTGTATGAGTCCCATGATGTAGCACCATACATTATTCATATTCAGAGAGAGCAGCAGAATCCTGATGATGGCACCATACTGCACCCTATTGCCTTTGGAAAGTTCCTCCAAAGACAGAATTTTAAAAACATTGTTAATGGCAGTCTAAAACGCATAGGCCGAAATAGGATATCCCTCGCATTTGCGCACTTTAATGATGCTAATGATTTCCTTAACCATGATAGCCTTAGCAAAAATAATTTTAAAGCGTTTATACCAACATTTAATGTCACCCGCATGGGACTTGTTCGTGGAGTTCCAGCTGATTGGTCTCCTGAAGAAGTAACAGATAACATCAATGTTCCTATTGGATGTGGAAAGATATTAAAAGTCAGACGTTTAAACTACAAAACTGTCATAGATGGAAAATCACAATGGAAACCTTCTCAAACTGTAGTGATAACTTTTGATGGACAGGTTCTACCCAAAAGAATTTTTGTATGCTTTAATGCATTACCTGTAGAGCTTTATGTATACCCGACTATACAATGTTACAGCTGTTGCCGCTTTGGTCACACAAAAGTCCAATGTAGGTCCAAACCACGTTGTTACAAGTGTGGCCAAGCCCATACAGCTGACAGCTGTAATGTTGAGGAGCATAATAGCTCTTGCTGTCTTTGCTCTGGATCACATTATGCCACAAGCAAATGTTGCCCTGAACACGAAAGACAAAAACGTATTAAACAATCTATGGCTGAGAGCTGTGTATCATATTCAGAAGCTTCCAAACTCCACCCTCCTGTGTCCAGATCATATGCAGAAATAACATCAACAGCTCATCCCACTCCCAATAAACATGCAATGCCTCCTCCACTCTCATCAACTAAGTCTTACAGAAAAACTGTGACCCTAAAACCTCGTACACCACATCAGTTTGCGAAAGGTTATGACCATGCAGCACATCAAGCCCTAATAAAAGAATATGATATGCCATCTCCGTGTAACGGATGTGCATACAAATCTAATTCATCTGATAATGAAGAACATTCACTGACTAATATTATTATCACTTTAATAAATATTTTATCACAATCAAATATAATAAAACCGAACAACGCTGCCCCTATTATTGATATGTTAAAAAAAATTATCCATGCCCAACATGGATTTACACCGACAAATGATAATTAACTGTAATCACACAACGACAGTTCCACTGCACTACCCACATGTGGTGGTGCAGTGGAACTGTCGAAGTGTGAATAATAAAAAATCTGAAATTATGTACCTGACTCATAAATATGACCCCTCAATCATCACTTTAGCAGAAACATGGCTGCGGCCAGATTCTGTTTTTAAAATTAAAGGTTTCACCTGTCTCCGAGAAGATAGAATAGATGGATATGATGGAGTAGCCTTATGTATAAAAAATAATTTATCTTATAAAATAATTTCCCTCCCTCAACATGAGGGCTTGTATATTGTAGCAGCAGTTGTTACTAATATAACTTTTGCATCTATATATATCCCACACCCATCTTCTGTAACATTCCAAACTCTAGATAATATTTTATACTCTCTACCTAAACCATATATATTATTAGGAGACTTTAATTCCCATCATAGGTTATGGGGTAGCTCTTTATCTAATACCAATGGAGAAATATTAATTGATATATTAGACCGACACAATCTCTGTGTTTTAAACACAGGGGTACCTACACGTAGAACCCGCCCTAATGAAAATGTTAGTGCTGTTGATGTCTCAATTGTTACAGAGTCTTTAGCATCAAAATTATCTTGGTACACACATAAATCTTCTTGTGGCAGTGATCACTACCCAATTATTACATCTTTCCCAAATAAACAAGTGCAAAATACAGTTCCTACACCTAGAATGAAGTATAGGTTAATAGAGGACAACTGGAATAAATATAATGAATACATAGATAAAAAATTACATACTCTACCTGACCTGACATGTAAGGCAGAACTTTGTTCTGCAGCATTTACTGCATTATTAATAGAAGCAGCTAATGCTTATTTTCCTATCAAAAATGCTTCAGATGGTAAATTACCTTCCCCACCATGGTGGGATAGTGACTGCACAGATGCTGTTAAAAGACGGAAAGAAGCTGAGGTGGAGTACAATATAAACATGACAGATGATAATTTCCAAAATTTATTATTAATTACGGCTGACACTAAAAAACTTATAAAAGAAAAAAGATTTTCAGGCTGGAGATGTGTATGCACAACAATTTCTCCCAATACCCCCTGCTCGGTTATGTGGTCCCTTATCAGACGTTTTAGATTAGGTATTTCCGATTCCACTTTTAGAACAATTCCATCAAGTATGACTGATGAGTTTTTGGATTATTTAGCTCCTCCATTCGTTCCTGAACTTGAATTGGTTTGTCCTTTTCAAAATTCACACAATCATGATGAATCTTTCTTAAATTCGCCTTTTACTTTAAACGAACTCAAAGGCATCCTCTCTGGCATTCAGGACTCTGCACCAGGAGAAGATGGTATCCCATATTCCTTCTTCACGAATCTTGGAGAGAATAGTCTAAAGTATTATTTAGAGGTTATAAACAATGTGATCTTGACAGGTGACGTTCCGTCGCAATGGAAGTCCCAACTAGTGTTGCCCGTTTTAAAGCCTAATAAAGATCCATCAGAAGTTTCTTCCTATCGACCCATAGCTTTGTCACCTGTCATAACCAAAATTGCGGAACATCTGGTAAAAAACAGACTAGAGTGGTTTATGGAAAGTAAAGGTTTGTTTCCAGAATCACAGTACGGATTTCGTAAAGGAAAAAGTACCCTAGACAGTGTAGCAATCCTGTTAGCCGACATCCGATTGGCCTTCTCGCAAAATGCATCGGTTACAGCTGTGTTTCTGGATATCAAATCTGCCTACGATAACGTCTGCTTGACAATCTTAAAAAACAAACTACGATGTCTCCAAGTTCCGCTAAACTTAACTAACTTTATAATAAATTTGATGTCTGGTCGTTCAATAACATTAGAATCGTCAAGGAGAATCATTTGGAGAGGAGTCCCTCAGGGATCAGTGCTTAGCCCAATCCTCTATAATATATACACCAGCGATTTAGATAAATATATCAGCAACACCTCAATCTTACAATATGCTGATGATTTATTATTATACAACGTGAATAGTAGTGTTAATAGTGCCTGTCTTTTACTTTCAACCTCTCTAACTAATCTTAAAGTATGGCTTGATAACAATGGATTAGATCTGTCTGTATCCAAAAGCTGTGCTCTTCTGTTCACAAGACAACGTGTACCGCCACCCATAACCTTACAATATGATGGAAGTCTTATCCCTGTAAAAACAGAAACAAAATTTTTAGGTTTAATTTTAGATGCCAAACTAAGTGGACTGCCCCACTGTGAGTATATTGCAGAAAAATGTGAACGGTCACTTAATATTCTTAGGTGCTTATCAGGCGTTTGGTGGGGTGCCCATCCATTTTCTCTAAAGCTGGTCTATAATGCTCTTATAAGAAGTATTCTAGATTATGGGACATTCTTGTTGGAGCCATGTAGCTCAGCTGGGATGAAGAGATTGGATGGCATCCAGGCGAAAGCTCTTAGAATCATAACTGGTGCCATGAAAAGTTCTCCAATAAACGCTTTACAAGTAGAATGCGTTGAACCACCCCTTCCATTACGACGGCAATTTCTCGCAGATAGATTTTTCTGTCGCATTACACAATTCGCCAAACACCCACTGATTTCAAAACTTAAAAACCTTTCAGAAATGATTAATACATCTAAATATTGGTCTCATAAACGCCTACCATGTTTAATAAATAGCCTAATAAAATTCAATAAGATCGAAGCTTTAACTCACCGCACCCATAAACTCCCCATATTTGAAACTAGTTATGAATCTCTTTTAGTCCAACCAGATATACATCTTAACTTAGATATTTCCAAAGGAGACCCATTCGCCAATGAATGTTTAAATAACATAATTGATGAATTATGGCCAGATTGGAATCAAATATATTGCGATGCCTCAAAACATTCAAATAATGACTGTGTTGGTGTAGGCCTATTCCATCGACAGTTCAACATTGTAGAAAAGATAAAATTCCCTCCTCAAACATCAATTTTTACTGCAGAATGCTATGGAATCTATAAGGCTCTTGAATACATCCTTATTATGAAACTCTCCAATAGCGTCATTTTCTCAGATTCTATGAGTGCGTTACAAGCCTTTATGAAATTTCCCTTCAAAAGAAATGCATATTTTCCGATTATAATAGAAGCCCGAGAAATGCTTATTAAGTGCGTGGATAGAGGGTGGTTAGTTTCGTTTGCCTGGATTCCCAGTCACAGTGGAATAAAGGGAAACGAGAAAGCTGATCAACTTGCAAACCAAGCAACACAGTGTGGAGACATGTTCCCATATAAGAATTATCCTCAGGATCTAGCTGCTCTCTCTAAATTAGACCTTCAACGTGCATGGAGCGAAGCTTGGACAAATAGTGCCAGATTAAAGGGCAAATACTTCTATAAAGTACAACCAATGATCCCGGTTAAGTCTTGGTTTACTAAAGTGAAACTAAGTAAACGTGCTACGTCTGTTTTGATTCGAATGCGTTTGGGCCACATGTGCACTCCGGCACATCTTGCTCGGATACGTATTCTAGACTCGGAATTGTGTGAGTGTGGAGAAGACGTGGGTGACATCGATCATATTATTTTAAAGTGTCCCCGTTATGATCACGCTCCACTTTTCAAAGACCTTGAACATCTTCAAGTCCCTTTCCCTACTAATATATTTTCCTTACTTTATAGCAATTGTCTCCCTATCTATCAAGTGTTAGCTTCATTTATTGAAGCTAACGACATCAAATTATGATAAGGTATGCTACATTATAGATACTTATTTACTTATACAATACTATGTACCTATTTATTATCCTCCTATCCTTCCTAACTCCTCTGACCCTATTTTTTCCTCGAATCCCGATCCATAATTTATTGTATAATCTTATCGTTTCCTCATTTTTGAAATAATGTTAATCTTAATACTAACAAAAAATAAAACCAAGATAGTCAATCAATCAAGAAGTCTGAAGATGAGAAGTCTTCCCAGCTTAATCAGAACAGAACTGAAGTCATCAAGAAGCACTATATGAAGATAACAGGACACTGGCAAATGCACAAGAAGTGCGAGACCATTTCCCGAGACAGGGAGAAAAAAAAAAAAAAAAAAAAAAGTAACCTAAAATTTTGATTTTCAGAAATCAGAAAAGCAATTGGGCTTTTGTGCGGTGGTAATTTTTCACAATTTATTGTGTATTCAGTACATATTGCCGAGTCAGCCAAATATTCAACAGGAAGTCAATAATTCAATATAATTTTACGGTGCTCCTAACCTGTAAGTTATAGATACGATCGAACTTGATACCATAATATTTTCTTCTGATGTCCTATGTTGTCGTTTTCTCTGTAAGTTTCGTGTTCTGATATCATTATAGGAATGACTTCTCATGTCGCTCTTAAAATGTCTTATGAGAATAATTTGTTCCACTTATGAACTTCATTTGTAAGTTAAGTAACTTTATAATGTTTATTATGAATCATATACTTTAGTGGTTTATGGCTAATATGTAATGTTCTTCTAAATTGTTCGGTTTTATTTTTATATTACAACAGTTTTACCTTAAACTACCCACACTTCATCATCAGCTGGAAGACGTCCACTGTTCCATAGAATGCCATAAAAAATGGCTATGAGCTGCTTGTAACCATTGGCTATCCGCGACTTTTACGATGTCGTCAGTCCACTTAGTGGAGGGCCTACTAACTCAGTCTTTTCCCCATTGGTTTTCAGTTCCCCGAGCAATGTGGGCCACCCATTGCCACTTCAATTTGAAAATTCTAAAAGTTATATCAGTGATTTTTATGCTAGCTGAGAGTTATTTGGCAAATAATTAATAAATAATATTGAGTGCCTCTGAGCGGACAGGCTCAGAGGCACTATAAGGCTATAAGGCTTAAAGTAGGAGTAAAAAACCACACTTACACTACGGATACTGCACGAACATACTGAAATTCCATACAAATTTGAAATTATAATTTAGCTTTGTATGAAACTGCACACCATGGCCATCTTAAGCCGCATTCTTGAGTATACTTGATGGATTGAGATAAAAGGCATCTTGTATATTACTGTCTGTATTTATATAATAAAATTACTTTTCTTTTTATTAACCTCCATTGAGATTGATAATACCTTTGGTCACTATCACATCTGATGGTAAGTGATTTGTTGAAGATGTTGTTTATAGTATAGAATTACTGGCTCTCAAGGAACAGCTGCTGGAACACACCATTAGTTTCTTGGTGACAGATTTGCTACTTTAAGTACATACTTTTTAGCTTCCACTACTTATAAGTATATAATATTTTATATAAAAATATTATTTACCTTACAGAAAACATGAAAAAGTATGCACGTAACATCCTGTATGACAAATTGCACAGAGGCACCGTGTTAGTGTGCATTGGGCTTACTTTGTATGGATCTGTGTTACTTGGAGATCATTTTTACAAGTACTTCAAATATGTCAAACCTCAAATACAAGCTGCCAAAGAAGCGGCTGAAAAAGAACTCTTGGCTGAAGGTTCCTCTGACAAACTACTTTTAAATGATTAAAGCTATTACCTTATGTACACTTATTATGTAGAAAACTGTAAATGTTATAAATATAGTTTAATGTTATTGTTTTAAAATAAATCAATTTAAATTAGAAATGATTACATTTCTTTTCACAATACCACTAGGGTTTTGATTACCTTTCTGCATGATGGTGGGTCAACAATCAATTTAAGTCCGACTAAATAGCTTGAGCCTAAGGCTATTAATAAACAGGAGTATTCTGAAGGCATTTTTTTATCTACATAGCTTTCACATAACTATTCTCGCACCAGTGACCAGAACATTATAACCTTCAGTTACCTTCAAGCAGAATAATTAGGTACTGCAAAGGTCATAATCTAGTGGATTCCATGTGGTGCTGTATTTTATAGTCACAAGTCACACCATGTAGTGTTGCCATGATGCCAATTCTAAGGCTGGTATGGACATTTCATGTATGGAAGATCTGTCAAAAATGTGTGCGTACTCCCAGCGGCAACATATTGAAATACATGATTTGAGCTTAGCAGATATTTAGTGTATGAACTGCTCTAAATGTGTATGGTAGTTTTAAATTTTTGTGTCCAGCCATTCATAAGATACTAGCGAAAAACACTTTTGGGAGAACGTTCTCCCAGCGGAACTTTTTCGTGAAAACGGCCGCACGAAGAAAATAAGTATACCAATAATTAGAGTATACCGAGAGGTAAATGTGTGTCGTAAGACTGAAGATATTCAAGATGCCGCTGGGGGAACGTTGGGCTGTTTGCTGGATATCCATAACGGTAAAGCGCACAATTATGATTATTTTTACACAGGTCTCTATGAATTTGTGTGTAATGTTTGTGAAAACAGAATCCAAAAAAACATTATAATTAAGACGAAAAAAAATATACGAAAAATAAGGTTTTTAGGTTCTAGTGCTTAAAATAGATGTCTTCGAGACTAAATTTTCACGTCAATATGTGCCCTTTAGTAGCTTACAATATCTTGCCAAGTCTCATTTGTATAATATGAGTAGTTAATGAGTTTCGTTGAAAAAACCATGCCTAAATCACACCCGTTTTCGCCATTGGGTTTGACGAGTTTTACAAAGTTTCGCAAATCAAAAGGTATCACAACAATTAGTGCATTCATCCAATTATCTGCTCTATAAAATTTAAGCTCAATACACTTTATAAATAAAGAGATAAAGTTAAAAAACCCACAACATACGAAATTAGTGATAAGCCGACCAAGTTTGAATGGTAACAAAAAAGCGGCCGCACAATATTAACTACTGATCTTCCAAATTTAATAGCATTGTACAGATACTTTGGTACACTTGCGTACACAATACTTATTGCAAATAATAATTATGAAACAACCTATCGAAGTTAAGTTTTTGTTGTCAAAAGTATTAATTGAATTTCTAAGCTTAATTAAACTCAAACTAAAGCTAAGTACGTACGTAGGTTCATAATTATGTATAAGTATTTGAAAATTCGCTAATATCAACATTGAACAACTAATGCAGTCTACGACAAACGACACGAAGCGTAGTTATTTTATAAAAATGTAAAGGTACATAAGTTTAGAAATTAGCTCATTATTTATATAGGTACTCGTATGTAGGAAAAGTTAAATATTCTTCACCAAGCAGACCTTCACCAAGCTTCAAGAAGCAGTGATAGCTCAGTTGAAGCAATGATAGCTCAGTGGCTTTGGCTATGGTCTGGCGCGCAGCAGGTCCATGGTTCGAATCCCGCCGCGGGCTTGAGCTTCACCGCATGGTGGAAGGGCATTTTTGCGAATGCCCGCCTGGCTAGCGACCACCCTCAAGTTGAAAATCTGTCACCAAGCACCTAACGGTGTGTTCCGGCAGCTGTCCTTGAGAGCCAGTCATTCTAGGTTAAGCCTGTTAACACCTTCGACCACATCATCACTTACCATCACGTGAGATTGTGGTCAAAGGCTTACCTATCAGCAATAAAAAAAATAAAAAAATCACACTATATTAGTAGCACAGTAAGTAAGAACATAGTCCATGTTAATCAATAGATAGGGATCGAAAGGGAACATAAAAGCGCACACCCAGTACGTAAAATGCTCGCAGCAGTGTTGTTAATGGCTGACCACTTAGGTATGACTAATAAACCAAAACAAAAGCTAAATGCAAGGGCAGTGCAAAACAAAAACACAGTGCTGCACTGTGTGTTTCCGGGAAAAGATTATTTGCGGTCTCTTTTATTCTTTCATCGCGGAATCATGGGAGCGAAAGTGAAAGAATACTAAATGCCTAATTTGAGTAGATCAAATCACGGCCAAAGACACTACGGGCGATTTCCGCGGGACAACCGCGCGGGCGCTCCCGCTCGTTCTCGCTTCGCCGCTGTTTGCTACTACCTAAGTACTATTAAATCATTAGGTAAAAAATTGAAAGGCAGTGAAGGTATAATTCAAATTTTGGTAATGATTTGAAAAACACATGTTAATTAGGTATCTATGTGTATTGGCACGGTAATGTTATCTATATTTCGACTTCATATAAACGGACGAATCGCGAGCTATACCTACGCTCCTCGATCTCGGTCTGCGCTCGGTACGCAGACAGACTCAGACAGTCGCGACTGTACCACAGTGACGAATGGACGGTGTGTTATTTTTTTAACAAAAACCGCGCGATGTTTTCATTAAAAATTAGTTTATGTACATATTACATATTTAATATGACAAGTAGAATATATTGTGCTGTTTTTGGTTGCATGAATTCGTCAAAAACGTATCCAGAGATAACTTTTAGATAACCTGAAAACTGAAAAGAATAAAAATAATTTTAATTACTACTAAGTAAACTTATTTTATAGTCTACATAGTTGACGGTACATAATGTGTGTTTTTTTAAGAGTCTTTACGCCTTGCGCTATCGTTCAAATTTAGGCATTTATCGTAGCGCGGCGCACACGAGCACACCGTTAGCAAGGATCGAGCGGTCAAAGACGATGTCGAATGGAATAAAACATTTTGATCCTTTTTGAAGTGTTATTTATTTTTGATAAATAATGTGGAATGTTATGTAACTTTGTAAATTCATTTCGCATCTTTACAGTTTACATACAAAGTAAACTTAAATGAACCTAATAATAAACCTCTCATTGACTAACATTAGCACACCTATCTATAACTATAGTCCATTGAAAAGTTACATGAGCTTTGCATTTTTTAGAGCACGCAATTTTATTTTTGAGACATGTATGATGGTCTATAGAAGAAGCTTAACCTCAAGTTTGTGGGGTCGCCACCCTTGTCCCCCGGCCGCCATCTTGGAAAAAGGGGTGAAAACACGTATTTTGCGATATCTCAGAAACTATGCGTTTTACAAAATATTCGTTAGGACATAATTTGTAGCAAATTGTTTTGCCTATAAATATGGTACCGACTTTGACAAGTTATTTCATACTTTTGGGTGTCGAAGTCGGTTCCATTTTATGGTTACATTTTTTTTTACTATGGCAAAAACCAAAAAGTTGCGTAGTTGCTATATATAAGAAAAAAGTTTTTAAAAAAACTTGAAACTAGCTAGAGGCTAAAATGTATTCTTTTTCTTATTTGTTCTTTTTTTTTACATTATATTAGGTATTAACTTGGCCAAACAGATGGAAACGAAGTAATACATTTTTACAACAAGTGTCTTTTACACGAAATAATTGGCCATCAAAAAGCACGATCTATGCCTCAAAGAAATAATTTTATTTTAGGCAAGACTATCTAACGGTCTGTACCGTGTACTGATTTGGTTAAAAATAAAAGATGTTTATAATAATATAGACGTTATATATTTTATTAAACAATTAGTACCGACCCTGAGTTAGGATTTAAGACCTCTATATTAAACGCACCTTATTTTCTTTCCGTAGCGACCACTATAGCCGCTCCGCCAACGGGGCAGTTATACAAATATAATGAACCAAGATATGCATGCACAAAGCAGGTATACAAACTACAAAACTAAGTTGTTTGCCTATATACAATGATGGTTAGAAGTACATAATCGAATATAGATACCTACACAGTAGTCCATTGAAATGTTACAATTTAAGACCGAATATTGCATTTTTTAGAGGGCGCAATTTTACTTTTGAGACATATGTGGGTGGTCCATAGAAGCTTAACCTCAAGTTTGTAGGGTCGCCACCCTTGTCCTCCGGCCGCCATCTTGGAAAAAGGGGTGAAAACACTTATTTCGCGATATCTTGGAAACTATGCGTCTTACAAAAATTCTACAGCATATAATTTGCAAATTATTTTGTCAAATATTATTATATAACTTTTTGCCCTAAATTAAAAATTTAAGAAGTTATAACCAAAAAGAGTGAGAAAATTTTCATATATTTTTTTTTGCTCTATAACTTTCTTTTTCTCATTTTACAAAAAAGATACCTCAGACCAATCTTGTTGATTATCATTTGAGGATTTTTTTTATGATTTTTTAATTTATTTCATTTAAAACACTTACAGCGCTACAAAGTTGACCAGGTTCATCAATGCTCATGGGAATCCGGTCAAAATGAAATGTTTAACTTATATTTTTCATATCCTTAAAAAAAAAAATTCGTACAACTTCACTTATTCATACCTAACTGTTTTCCTTACCATAGAACTTACCAAATATAACTTACCGAAGGATAAGCAGGTAGAAAAGGTCTGAGTTACCGTTTGGGGATAAAGGAACATCTGCCTGCTACGACTATTATTATTATACGCAGGCTTAGCTGTTTCTTCTACCTCAGTTTATTCTCTTAGTTGTGCTACATTTTTTGTTACGTGTAAACGTGTTGAAAATTGTGGATATTATTTTCAGTTTAATCAATTTAACTGCGGGTTTCAGAAAAAAAATCCTCAAAACATCATCTACAATATTGTTCTGGGGTAATTTTATTGTAAAATGTATAAAGAAAGTTATAGAGTAAAAAAATATATTTTTGCTTATAACTTCTTTAATATTTAATTTAGGGCACAAAGTTATATACGTACCATATTTATAGGCAAAACAATTTGCTACAAATTATGTCCTAACGAATATTTTGTAAAACGCATAGTTTCTGAGATATCGCAAAATACGTGTTTTCACCCCTTTTTCCAAGATGGCGGCCAGGGGACAAGGGTGGCGACCCCACAAACTTGAGGTTAAGCTTCTTCTATAGACCCCCATACATGTCTCAAAAATAAAATTGCGTGCTCTAAAAAATGCAAAGCTCATGTAACTTTTCAATGGACTATAGTTATAGATAGGTGTGCTAATGTTAGTCAATGAGAGGTTTATTATTAGGTTCATTTAAGTCTACTTTGTATGTAACTGTAAAGATGCGAAATGAATTTACAAAGTTACATAACATTCCACATTATTCATCAAAAATAAATAACACTTCAAAAAGGATCAAAATGTTTTATTCCATGCAACATCGTCTTTGACCGCTCGATCCTTGCTAACGATGTGCTCGTGTGCGCCGCGCTACGATAAATGCCTAAATTTGAACTATAGCGCAAGGCGTAAAGACTCTTAAGAGTTCAGCTGAAAAGGCATAAAATATTTTCTTTGTTTTAATTTATTCATAAAAAAGAAGTATAAACTGTAAACGGAAGCCGGAAATGGAGTAGCAGAAGCTAAAAATTATAAAAAAATATAGGCTGTTGCAATGCGGAACTTAAAGGAGCGAGGCTAAACTTGGCCAGTGATATATATTTTATATCACTGGCGCATGGTACCGACTTTGACAAGTTATTTCACACTTTTAGGTGTTGAAGTCGGTTCCATTTTATGGTTACATTTTTTTTACTATGGCAAAAACCAAAAAGTCGGTTCCATTTTTTGGTTAAAAAATTGATCACTAGTTTTAGTAACCCTTGCTACTTACGATATCGATTGTCAATGATTATATCATCAAGATAGGTAAATACTTTTCAGTTATTGGAGTGTAACGCAAAAACGACTTGACTGATTTTGATGCAATTTAAATAGGACCAAACGACAAGCATCAGCTTTAAAACAAAAAAATAATACTCAAAATCGGTTCACCCTTTCAAAAGTTCTGAGGTAAAAACATAAAAAATACAGACGAATTGAGAACCTCCTCCTTTTTTGGAAGTCGGTTAAAAATTCAATTCCGATCAGGAAATAATAAATCCTAGTTAATAATGAAAAAGGCATGGTCTCAACAAAAATACCTTTACAATAATAAAAGCATACGCATAGATCAAAACAACTCGGTCACGTTATATTTTCATTGCGCACCGTAGTTGCGGCACGTGTAGGGCGCGGGACGAGCAGCGATACGTCCTCCCTCCGCGAGCGCTAGGCGCAAACTGAGATGCAAGGTTGTTTAGGGAGGACATAGATGCTGGCTACCGCCTGTGCGGTCGTCCAGCTCCACCGGGCTTTGGGCGAGGGCCTGGCCCTACAATAGCCCGGGAGGGAGAAGCACTTCTCCCGAGACGGGCGTAGAAGGCGAAAAGCGCTTTCCACCTCCGTCTCCTGCGGACGCCGAAAACGTACCGCTATTATAGGAGGGGTTGACAGCGAGCTCAAGGGCACCACTGTGGTTCGGACCTTGGCTTGTCTCGCTGTCGAGAGACATGGGGGGGATCAGAGCACATGAGGGGGATCGGAGCAACATGGGGGGGATCGGAGCATAGATGCAAGGCGTTGTGTTCCGTAATTTATAGGTCATATTGAAAAAATTGTATAAAATACATTTTTCACTAAATGAACAACAAAATATTATTATCTATTAAATAAAAACTTCAACTAATGAATTGCATATTTATTTATTTGATAAAATACCAGATTTTGTAGAAATAACAAGAAATTTGAATGGTATTTTTGTGCCAAAAGTGCCCTTTCAATCCCTTATTTACTCAGTTGTAACATATATTTATCAAAATGTTATTAATGCACTCCATTGGTGGTAATATGATTGGTTTACTGATATTTTTCAATCTGTAAAACGAATAATTTTTGTTCGATAAAAAGACTGTTGAAGTCACACTGATGAAGAAATTTATGAAAACATGAGTTGGTAAAAAATTTTTTGTCGGATTTCAGTTGTTTTTTTTATTGTTTTGTTTAATGCACTCCATTAAAAAAACAATAAACTTTCTTCCTGCATCATTTAAAAAACAAAACTTTTATACTTTAGCTGCAACAGCCTTGAGAAAACGGCTGTAAAATGGCTTTGCTGGAATAAGGCCTCTTAATGGACAAGTATTACCTTTAACCCACCGAAAAAAAAATCTCTCGATTAATAAAAAAGTGAATAGAGTAAAGGAAAGTGATTGACACGAGTGAAATAGGTAGTTATAAGCTATATATTAGAATGCGGATTTTTTATGGTTTAAAATTTTATAATAAAGCATTTCGTACGTCTCACAAATATTTTTCGGTCGCAAATTTTTAAGACTGATTTTTTATTCAAATATAAACATGTTTTTTTAAATTAAATCTACCTACTTAACACACAACACTTACTGTTAATTTCGCAAAGAATTTTATTTGTTTATATAAAAAAAAGTATATTTACAATCACAAAACTAAATAGAAACACAAAGTAGGCAAATATAACTAAAATGCTGGAGGCGCGTAGCCCTATCGCATGTTTACGTACAGCGCGGCTGTAGGTAGTTATTTCAACGACAGAGCCGAGTTAAAATACTGTATAGATAACATTACCGTCGTATTGGTATTCATAAAGGCCTCTGTACATAGTCACGCTAATTCCCACGCAAATAGAAATAACATATTATAAATAGAATATATTACCTACCCTTTTATTTATTGAGCGGGAATATAAGTAAAAACTAGTTGAATAATTGTGTACGCAAATGTACCAGCCACATAACAGTATAATTCTATTTATTTTGGAAGACTAGCACTTTATATTGTGCGGCCGCTTTTTTGTTACCATTCAAACTTGGTCGGCTTATCACTAATTTCGTATCTTGTGGGTTTTTCAACTTTATCTCTTTATTTATTAAGCGTATTGAGCTAAAATTTTGTGAGCAGATAATTGGATGAATGCACTAATTGTTGTGATACCTTTCGATTTGCGAAACTTTGTAAAACTCGTCAAACCCAATGGTGAAAACGGGCGTGATTTAGGCATGGTTTTTTCAACGAAACTCATTAACTACTCATATTATACAAATGAGACTTGGCAAGATATTGTAAGCTACTAAAGGGCACATATTGACGTGAAAATTTAGTCTCGAAGACATCTATTTCAAGCACTAGAACCTAAAACCTTATTTTTCGTATAATTTTTTTCTGTCTTAATTATAATGTTTTTTCGGATTCTGTTTTCACAAACATTACACACAAATTCATAGAGACCTGTGTAAAAATAATCATAATTGTGCGCTTAACCGTTTAGGATATCCAGCAAACAGCCAAACGTTCCCCCAGCGGCATCTTGAATATCTTCAGAGTCTTACGACACACAAATTTCATTTAAAGACACACATTTACCTCTCGGTATACTCTAATTATTGGTATACTTATTTTCTTCGTGCGGCCGTTTTCACGAAAAAGTTGCTAAGCTAAAAAAAAGCTGGGAGGACGTTCTCCCAGCGGAACTTTTTGGTAAAAGTGTTTTTCGCAAGTATCTTATGAATGGCTGGACACACAAATTTAAAACTACCATACACATTTACACCAGTTCATACACTAAATATCTGCTAAGCTCAAATCATGTATTTGAACATGTTGCCGCTGGGAGTACGCACACGTCAAAAACTGCATCTTAAGATGTTGTACAAGACTATGTAGGTACTTTGTAGTAGTAAACGAACAAAGGCCAATCAAACTATAACCATTACTTGTGTGTGTCTCAGAAGTGCCACGGTGTCTAAACACCCAAATTTTATCATGTAAAAGGCTAATTTTAATGCCACAGTTACATCCTACAAACACTTCAGGTACAGCTCCATACTTCAAACAGTTACTAAGAGTTTAGGACAGTTATTTTATACAAAAAACCAAGTATATGTAAAATAATTTATAATCTATACTTATAATAATCTATATCTATATCTATACTTATAATAAAACTGTAACAGGTCCAATTCTGTACATGGCAGATATTTTGAAAAAAAAAAATGTACAGTACTCTGTAGCTGATACTGATGCCGAAACTATATTTTTTTTTATTTTTGTCTGTCTGTCTGTCTGTCTGTCTGTCTGTCTGTCTGTATCCCGGCCGCGTATCACTCCAAAACTACTGAATGGATTTCAATGAAACTTAGCATGATTGGAGTTCATATTACAAGGTAGGATAATTTGGCTTTTTATCCCGAAATTCAGCATGGTTCCCTTGGGAGAGGGGATGAAAGTCAAAATATACACTTAGTTGTAATTTATTAACGCGTAGTCCGATTTCAGACGTTCTTTTTAGGGTGCCGTACCCAAATGGTAAAAACGGTCTGTCCCGCTGTCCGTCCGTCCGTCTGTCCGTCCATCCGTCCGTCTGTTTGTCACCAGGCTGTATCTCAAGAACGGTGATAGCTAGACAGTTGAAATTTTCACAGATGATGTATTTCTGTTGCCGCTATAACAACAAATACAAAAAGTTGGCCAAGTGCGAGTTGGACTCGCTCACGTTAAAACAAAAAAAGGTTAAAATATGAAGTCTAATGTTGTATAGCTAATGGTACGGAACCCTTCGTGCGCGAGTCCGACTCGCACTTGGCCGATTTTTTTGTTAGAATAGTGGTGCCTTAAAATTTATCCCATAAATATTTCAAAGTCATCGGGTTTGAAGTTCAGAAATAACAGACTAAACAACCTAAATATTACGTTCCAAAAAACTTGACACCCAAAATGTACAGAAACCTTTCAACGTACGGCTCATCTTAAGCTGGCGTTTGCACCTTATCGTATGGTATAATAGATAGGTCTGTAGTCGGACCTCTCCAAAAGACTGATTTTTCAAACGATAAAACACAGTTTTTTTATTACGATAAGCACAACTTCCCTACGTATATTTTTCATAACATGCAATGCTCTAATCAGTCTAATCTATACCTATAACAGAAAAAAAAAACATTCACCACAATCAGTTTTTTAACCTACATATTTATCTTTCTTTTGACGGATACATTTCGGAGACTGCGCAATGAAAGTGCACAATGTAGTCTTAGGTTTTCACGATTGTTACACTTTGTAATTAAACAACTTTAAACGGTTTAAATCGCGTATATTTATCATTATTTTTGTCCCGACGTTTCAAACACTTTGTAGTGATCGTGGTCACGGGGTGACTGTCGGGACAAAAATAATGATAAATATACGTGATTTAATCCGTTTAAAGTTGGAAGTGCACAACTTTAGTAGATTGTTATACAAGGGTCGAAAGGAATTGGTAACTTTCACCCGCGTTCAGCTCTCTACTTTTCATATCGAATTTAAAGAAAGTAAATAAAGTAGCTTTTCTAAAAATTATTCATTGATAAAATAACATACTTACTAAAAATTTATTGAGAGGTTTGAACTATTTGTGAAATTTTACGTTAAATTTTGTTTGGAATATTTACGGGCGGCTATAGCCCGTATAGGAATCTCTCTGCTTTTCACTACTAATATAAGGAATAAAGATATAAATATAGTATGTTTTTTTATATTATTTATTTTGATTTTAATAACATGAGCATATATTTTTAAAATTAATGCGGCTGTAGTCCAAGTAGGAATCGATGACTTACATCCGTGTTGAACAGTCTACTTTTCATTTCAAATATGAGGAGGGTAAAAAAATAGTAGTTTTTCTAAATATTTACTAAAAATAATAAACATGAGTAGAAGATACAAAGGTACACTAGGAACAATGAAATTTAGGGAAAGTTTTAATTTTTTTTTACCTACACCTACCTTATATTTAGTTACTACCCTGCCAAACAGAGCTGTTATTAATTGTTTTACAACAACAGAATATTTTACAACGAAAAATCTTAGACATATAACTTTGTTTACACCAATGTTTTTCCCGGCCTTAGGTGGGAAGGAGCGTCTCCTACCCGCTACTCAGATCAAACAAACACTACTTTCCGAGAATGAGAAATAAAAAAAAATTCGATCTACCGTCAAACAAACCGCCGTTTTAAAATCGAAATTCTAAAGAAACGCACAAGGTACTTTGCTTCAACATTTATTGTGCGAACCGGGAAAGAACTCTCTGAGTTACTTAACTACTGTCTTCTGGAAAATACAACCCGGGAGTTTTGAAATCCAAAGTAGAAAGCTCCATTCTGAGTTATGGTTTATAAGAGTGCTTCACCGCAGACCACAGTGTTGCTTAATATGAGATAAACAGTGCACAAATGTGAATAATTAGTGTGCAGGTACGGCAATCGCGAACGAAGTCGCGGGTACAGCTAGTATTTTATATATATAAGTTTTTGTGATTATTACATGAAGAAATTAAACAGCTAAAGCACATAATATTAAAAACATGATTTTTTATTCCATTCCTCTAAGTCTAAGCACTTTGCAGTGATTGTGGTCATAGGTAGACAAAGGTTCAAGGCACTAGTGAGATTACTAAGTTAATCTATGACTAAGGTGACAGATGTCTCGAGTGGTTTGGGATGCCTACTAATATTTTGTATCCATCAACTTAAATCATTATATTAGCAGCAGTTGATGCTCATAGTGTCGAGTGTTCTTACCAAAATATTGTGTTTGCTTTAATTTAGTTGAAGATTGTATCCCAAGCAGGTTATTTGCGTACTATAATTACTTGCAATGATAGAACCTGTTTTTTTATACCTGATAGGCTAGCCTTGAGCTAGATGGTAAGTGATGATGTGGTCGAAGATGTTGTTCAGGTTAACCTAGAATTACTGGCTCTCAAGGACAGCTGCTGGAACATACCAGATGTGTTCAGAAAATAACGGAAATTTTAAATTTTCACGGATTTGGAGAGTTCAATTGTCAAAAAATATTTTATTTTTTTGATATATGCCCCTAAGCCCTGCCCTGAGTACAATTTTCAGCTGTTTTCATTGCTTACTTTGTCTGTAGCAGCCGCTAAGGTTAGACGTTTTATGAACTTGGCGATTTTCGTTAAAAGAAAGGAATCAAAGAATTTGTTAAAAATTTTTCGTAAAAGATGAAACCAAGTGTGTGAAATGTTAACAAAGGCCTATGGTGAGTCTGTTATGAGTAAAACAAGAGTTTTTCGTATAAGCGTTTTCAGGATGGCCGTGATTTCGATAATTTTCTACGTGGTAAAAAGTTTTCTTCCCAGGATGCAGTACAAAATGCTTTCACATAGTTTGTCGAATCCAGGCAAAGGCATAAATGACCTTCCTATTGAGTTGAGTTGGCAGCAATGTATACCTAGATAATAATGCTGATTATTTCGATTAAATAATATGTTAATTAAAAAAAAACAGTACAAATCGGCAATTTCATACTTTAACCAGGGTAATGTTATGGATAATATTACCGTGCTTTAACCCCTATTACATTATAAAATGTAGACCACAGACAGACCGTGAGATACAATATGTTTACCATAGAGTGGAACATTATTATTGTATCATGGAGTGGACTATGAAGCCGCCGTCGTCGTTGACAGAGAAATTCGTCCACGGAACCGGCAGACTTAGTGTAGCGATTTGCTACTAGATGGAGCTAAGGTACTTGTAGGGTTGAAAACAACTGTAGGAGAGGTTGTAATTACTCGTTGAACAGTTCGGGAGAAATGTATAGTAAAATCTTGACTGACTTCTTCTACATAAATCTAGTAAGATAACTCACAAAAACGGTTCCCTTGTGATTTGATATGAAACGGGAAATCAACTTTTTTTCATTATTTTCAAAAGTTACTTCTCGATAAAGGTAACAAAAAAATTATGTAAGATTTTTGTTTTTTTTTCGATTTGGCACTTAATTATAAGATTTTTAAACTTAGTAACTTTAAGGCTTTCGCGACTTGAACACATAGTTATAAGTATTTAACGGGACTTAATCGCGATAAAAACATTTATATTTTTTTTTATTTATTTACCTCGACGTTTCGACCAAGTTGCATTGGCCGTGGTCACGAGTCCGCTCGTGACCACGACCAATGCAACTTGGTCGAAACGTCGAGGTAAATAAATAAAAATATAAATGTATTTATCGCGATTAAGTCCCGTTAAATACTTATAACTATTTTTAAACTTTTTATACCTACACCATATCTCTGTCATATTGAAAATTTTCCAAAAAATGAATCGACTAAAAAGCTATGGAATTATCAAACCTGCTCCCAAAATTTCACTAGATTCGGTTTAGAAATGCGCCCTGTGTAAAGAACAACCGGATAAGAAAGCATATTTGTGTAAGCTGAAGCAGAGACGCTTCGCTCGCACTACGTGCTCGTTCGGTCAACAAACACACAAGCAACAAAATTGTATCGTGAGTATTCGGGATTTGGTAGTAACAAGAATTACACACGAAAAATAAAAAGGACGATTTCGTGAGTAGATTTGATGCATTTTTAAAGGAATTCTATGTCTGCATATAACATTTTCTTAGTTAAATCAATTGTAATGGAACACATCACTATTAGAAGTTTAATTAAAATTACTTTCAATGGACTTTGCCTTTCTGCAAACTTATAAAATATGGTCGCCAACCTTACCGTAAAAAGGAACACTCGAGCTCGACGTAGCTGTTTGTTTGGGAAGCTTTTCCAAGCATCGCACTGCTTTCAGTTTATTCACCAATAGATATGTAGGTATAATATAAATAAATAATTTTTAAAATGATTATTGTTACATATAGTATAGTATTTAGGTATCAATAATGAAATTATACATTCGGAAATTCACGCATATAGGTAAGTGAAAAGTTAATGGGAATGTTTTGATATCTTTTCGATATTACAATGCCAGTTTTAGTTTTTTCGTATTTAATCGTGACCACAGAATACTATAAATAACATTTGACGCGGAGTTCCTGATGATTTTATGCTGTACTGCCGAGTGTTGCTGATTTCTGTCGATGTCACTATATTTTGTGTAATGTAAGCTGAATATCTTTCAGAACCGTCAGATTATTTCGTTTCCGCGATGCAGGATTTAATTCTTTATTTGTAGATTCGGACTCATTTTATGATTTTATAATAACAGTTGAACTCTCTTACGTTAATATGGCTGAACAGATCATGATGACAGATGGATGAACAGATTTTCTATTTGAAGGTAGACAAAACTTTTTTATTCGGTGGTCAAGCAGGCAAGCATTCACATAATGCACGGCCACCATAATTCTAAAGACGTGTCGTGCCGGTTACGAAAGTTGGACATGACATCAAAATATTTTAATTTTATCTTGTTAAATTATTTCAGAACTTGAAATTGAAGTTACATAATAGTAAATGATTGAATAATAACAAATAATTTTAAAATATTTTAAGAGAACATTAAATTAATATTTTAATAAAACATTTACAAAATATAACAATAGGTATATCTAGTGACCATTTCGCCTAATTTTCCTGCATAAACACCACGCAGCCAAACCTGAAGAAATTTCGACGCGTTTTGATTCTACATGAAGCATCCTCAGGAGATCTTGACTCTACGAGCGCACGGTCGAGAAGTATCTTACTATGTTTTTAAGTTTTTTATTAAAATATTAATTTAATGTAATAAATAAATGTATGATTCTTAAAAAAAAACTATTTGTTAACTATTAAATATGGATTTCCGCAAAGTCACGCCTGAATCTAATTATTATTAATTAGTCAATTATTGGTTAAAAACCCATCGCTACTTCTGATTCAATAACATTTACTGCGTAGAAAATAATGTTCTTTTTGTCACGCCCGGTCTTGGTATTTTCTTTACAGTTAAGTTATTTTAAAACTTATAAAGTCGTTGTCGTACTACCTTTCGCTCACGAAAAACATGTATATTCGTTATGAATTTCCATTAAATGAAAGACTGTTATGACTTCTAGTACCTAATAACTTGCAATAAAACTTTAGTGATAAATTATATCTGCTTTAATAGTATTTTTATTTTATTTTTTATAGCTGATAGTTAAGCCTTTGACCACAATCTCACCTGATGGTAAGTGTTAATGTGGTCGAAGGTGTTAACAGGCTTTACCTAGAATTACTGGCTCTCAATGCGATATTGTGCGTTGTCTACCTGTCTGTCTGTATCCAGATAGAGGATATCAGACACTTAAATTTAATTCAAATATTTTTCACACTAGCATGTGAAGTGTCAATAGATAGGATATTACAATGTAGGTACCCTAGGAATTATGCATATTTTTTCGTAGGTAAGTACCATATCCCGTACCATACCTCGTGAGGTGCTGGGTTAGATAGAATTGCACCTCCCCATATCATCCCGTGGGTGTCGTAAGAGGCGACTTAGAGAATAATACTGGAAGGTGGGCAGCAGCGCCTTCTAAGGAACTCCCAACTTACACTACGAGCCCCAAAATGCCTGCCAAGCGTGGGGATTATGGCAAATACCAACTACAACATATTATAATAGGGGAGACTGTGTTCAGCAGTGGACGATCCGGCTGTTACAGTACAGGTACCATATTATCATCTATTTAACCAGCAAACACTGAAAACGCCAATATATAATGTAATTTTGAACCTGTGACCAAAACCGACATTTGTTTTTATTCAGTTCAGTACATTATAGGTAAGTATCACCTTGTCATACTTATATACCTATACTTAACTACCATCCCACCCTAAGATTAAGTCATCCGTAATTTTAAATTTACGGACTTTTGCATTGCGGAATCCTACAACATTAAGGTCAGACTCGCACTTGGCCAGCTGTTTAAAGGTTCCTTCTTTATGCTTCAATAGATAATTAATTCGGGATCTGGCAGTTCTGTCACTACTGGTAGACTTCTTCCTTGGCACAAGGAAAAAGTCAATCAGTTTATCCACGTGTAATTCATCCCTTCCAGCCACCACGTAAACCGAGTTTCACAGGCAATTGTCAAAAAAGAAAAATCGTTTATGGAACAGACATCCTATTCTTATTGCACATCTCAGTGGATGACAGTTTTGTTCAAAATAAATGCTTCACAGGTGACCTTATTACCACCGTTATGATAATAGAAGCGGATTAGTGAAACGTAATAGGGCGTGAGCCTATTGCCATCTATCAGACACAGTTACATAATTCGGACTGCTCCTGAAAACTCCTTTGTCAGGACCTTGAGGTCATTTTAAAGTGATGCTTAGATTACGCAACTCAAACAACGAGATATTTTGTACCGAGAAATGCTTTTTGCGAACAATTCCTTTGCAAAGCTACGAACTTTGTCATTACAGAGGCTTAATTTTCTTCGATACTCAAGCTTTATTTTTTTATTTTTTTATTTTTATTTTATTTATTTAGACTTACAATTGTGAACTTACAGCTAAGCCAACACATTCACAATGTCATAGCATAGGTAACATAACAATTTAAAGGCGGTATGCCTTTATTCACAAAACACTACAAACTTAAATAACTATATACGATTTAAATATAATAAAGTATACATAAAAATACGGCTAATAGGATCAGTGTGTAAGTCAGCATCTTGGACCACATTTAAAAAGTCGTTGATAAGTGTAATAGCCCTCGCGGTCGGTGCATTGCGCGCGTGCAATGTGTGTATCCCTGAACGGGGCGCTAGTAGTCGGAGCTGGCGTCTCTGACCCATGCGGATATAATTCTCAGGCACAAAGTAACCTATTTCTGAGAGAGCAGATGGGTTGTCAACTTGGTTTCGCATCAATAGACAGTAGTGTATGATAAGTGAAAGCTTTCGTCTGTGTTCTAGAGACACGAAGCCAACCATACCCAAAACAAATAAAGATGGGTAAAGAAAAGGATAATATCCGTACATTCTCTTGTAGAGATATTTAAGAAACTTACGCTGTACTCTTTCTACCATTACAGAGTATTTTATGGTTCTTGGGTCCCATACCACGGCGCCAAATTCTAATGTACTGCGAACATATCCGTTATACAATACAATGGGTATGTTTATGTCACGGAACTGACTAGCAGCTCTAATTACAAAACCTAGAGTTCTATTTGCTTTCTTACATATGTTTGTTACGTGGTCACTAAACTGAAGTTTACTATCCATGATAATGCCCAAGTCGCGCACAGAGGAAACCCTCTTGAGCAAACTATGTTCTAACCTATATGGATAGCCAACAGGCTTTAAAGACCTGGAATATGTGATTACTTTGCACTTAGAGACATTAAAGTATAGGTTGTTCGTATTAGCCCAGTTAACAATTGCATCTATGTCACATTGGAGGTCTACACAATCAGATGTATTTGTGATTCTATGATATAGCTTCACATCGTCTGCGAACAACAAACATTTGGCAGTTTTAAGCGCCTTCGGAAGATCGTTTATCATAAACAGAAACAGCGTCGGTCCTAATGTAGACCCCTGACTTACGCCCGATCTAGTATAATATTCATCTGACCAGTAATTGCCAAGCTGAACGTACTGCTTTCGATCTCTTAAATAATTTGACATGAAATCTAAGAGTTTCGGAGAAAACCCAAGACGCGAGAGTTTAGATAACATAATATCATTGTCCACAAGATCAAAAGCTTTCTTTAGATCGAAGTATGCAGTGTCAACTTGAAAACCACTGTCCATCTGTGTTGCCACATAGTCAACAAATGCAATATGATTGGTTACAGTAGAGCGCCCACGGCGGAATCCATGCTGCGAGTCATCCATTTTGTGTCCAACTTGACCAATAATACATCGATTAATAATGGTCTCAAATATTTTTCCAAAGACAGATAGAACAGCGACGGGTCTCTGACACCGTATGTCAGCCTCAGAACCACCTTTAGGCACTGGAGTGACCCTGGTTACTTTCCACCTTGTAGGATAAACACTACATTGCAAAGACAGATTGAATATATGCAGAAGAGGAGACTCCAATGGGCAAAGACAATCCTTAACCAGATATGAAGGAATACCATCCGGACCTACTGCTGAAAAAGCTTTAAGTTTACGCACTGCACTGCGCAATTCACTAATAGTCACGTGGTCAATCGTTACACATGTCACATTTGGGTATGCATGAGTCGTTTTTTCCGCTAATTGAGCATCTAATCTAGGAATTGAGTTCAAAAAAATAGAATTGAAATAATCAGCAAAAGCGTCTACTGCTTCCTGTCCTACAACAAGCCTATCATTATACATGTATTCACGATGTTGCTTCTTATCTTTGCGCATATCTTTAACGTGTGTCCAAAAACTGGAGGGCTCGTGGCGTATATTATTTTCAATAGATTGAATATACTGGTCATGAGCGTTGGCTATTTGGTCCTTAACTTTAGATCTATAGTATTTGAACATTTCATGATTAAATTCAAGGCCATTGCACTTGAACCGCTTTAAATGGAAATATTTATATTTAATACTGTTAATGATTTCAGAAGTAAACCATCGCGGGTAATTATATTTCTTCGTTGCATGATTTGGACATTTCTTTACTGGCACATATTCATTGATAATCAAATTTAATTTTGAATAAAATATATCAATAGCTGAATCTACGTCATTTTCATTTAACACTTCGGTCCAATCGATGTTAGCTATAGCCAAATATAGAACATTTAAGTTTGCCTTTCTGAAATTCCAACTTGGGGCTAACTTGCTTCTTGATGGCGACATAGACATATGAGAGCTGCTGATACATGGTACACGAGGTAGAGATACGACTACTGTCACCGGTGGGTGAAACGCATCGATCGGCACGAGTGGCTCTACGCATCCCGAAACATTTATATTTTTATTAGAAACATTAGACAAAATAAGATCTAATATGCTGCTTTACTTTAATGAATCAGTTATTAGATCTCGAACCGTGCCATTTTTTAAATTAATAAACAATATATATCCGGCTTTAACAATACAAAATTACAAATTGACGAGAGGAAAAATTTAAGTCATGTGACAGAAATGATGTTTAATGACTACTAGCTCAACTCCACAAAGTACTTCGTAGGATATACGGAACCATTCAATCAATGAGTCCATTCTACAGCGCACGCACAAATCTAACAAGACCCTTAGCGTAAAGCGAGTTGGTTATTATAATAAATGGCCAGATAGGGGTGGTCACGTGCAGGCCTTCCCATTTACGCTTCTTGTGAACACTGAAGGAAGTGCTGCAATTACCTGTGATGGATAGTGAGAGTTAGGTGTGGCCTCAGGGACGCGCCATCCATATAACTTTCTTATCTGCCTCGAAGGGAAACTTTATGACATCTTTACGCGAATCGAAAAATATGGAAGACCCTTGACATTAGAACGCAGCCCGCGTGTACGCAAATCCGACCTGTGAACTACGGTCTGACATTCAGGTGTAATGTAGGTACGAGACGCACATTTTCACATTGACACTCAGGAAATTGAATTATGCGGAAATTCTTCTAGATATTGATTATCATCTGTAGGATGTCGTAAAAAGCTTAGATATAAGGGAGGAAAAGCGCCGTATGAGCTGTAAGTCGATGTGAATAGGGAGCGTTGCTGCACATTAGGTGCACAAGGGAGCTTATTATCATAATAAAACCCTTCAGCGGGTAATCTGTTTATTCGGTAGGGTTGGCGTTAGACATCTGTCCGGCTTACAGCAGTCGACTAGTTGTCTGTAGTTGTACTAACAGAAGTCCACTATAAGAGGTTGTTAGCATTTTTCCAATAACCATGTATATTCCGGTGTCATCAAAGTCAACAATCGTTATCTTACAAAAGCGTGCAATTCGAGCCATATATGAAATGGATCCTAGGGAATCTCTGAGAGATCTTTTTAAAGAAATTGATATTTTAACTTTACCATGTCTGTATATATTTGAAAATATTATGTATGTTCGTAAACATTTGAGCAAATTTAAATCAAACAGTGACAATCACGTATATAACACTAGGAATAAAGATAAAATAGCGGTGCCAGGTTTTAGATTAGCAAAGACAAATAAAAGGTCTCAATTATGTGCGGTTTTATAATAAATTGCCCAAACATATTACAACGCTCACAGAAAGAAAATTCAAGTTGCATGTGAAGTATATTTTGATAAAGAAATCTTACTACACAGTTTGTGATTACTTAAACGACAAAAATGCTTGGACTGGTTCGCCTCTGCCAAGCTAGCGCCTAAGTATTGTAATAATTTTACTATATAGTATGTACTTAACACATTTTTAAAAAACGTTTAAAACAATGGCCCCGAGTTTCTTGCCCGTTCTTCTCGCAGTGGCTCTATAATTTTTGTTTGCTGAACGTGGCAGTACAATGTAGAATATTCCAATATTAAAATTTGTAATTTACTTTCATAAGAGCGTCGTAGACGCCTAAATTTAATAAATGATTTTGACTTTAACTTTTGACTTTGACATCCTTTGGTAGATAACACATATTTTTTATAATGTGTTACACAAACCCCACACATAAGTAAGTTAAGGGTACGGTACACATACGTTATGAATATATCGGGAAATGCGTTTACAATTGGTTTATTATTAATGATGATAACGATGGTCTTAGATATGTATATGCCAATCACTAGGGTAAGACCTACTAGCCATATCTGATTAGCTCAACATTTACAAAAGTTAGTGATCCGTTAGTGCTTTTTAGTGTCCAGAAACTCAAATTAATGACTGTATGCACTGTCATAGTAACTAGTTTATAACTTTCCCAATAGTAACCATTTACTAAACTATTATTCGACTGTGTTATTCTCACTTGCTTTACCTGTAGTTACCCATGAGGTACGAGTTAAAGATGTATATAACTATTATACAGGTACCTAGTAGGTACACGGCAATTTTCCCCGGATAAACGGTGTGTGGTCAAAGTAAAGAAGCCGTCAATCGCACCGGGCTAGCAATATCCGGTCCGAGGTGCGCTGCGTGTGCTTCCGACCCAACACCTGACAGACCTCGCTCCCATCTACGTAATGTAAGGTTTCTTGGCCATTTCAACCTTTCACAAACGTACCTACAGCTTAGTTTAATTTACGTGTATGTTTGAGTAGAAAATATAATATACGACATGATGACCAACATTTATTTATTACTGAGTTTAACTGACTCGATCGAGTTATTGGTATCATCTAAGGACTTCAGTATTTAAGTTAATATTTCATTCTGTTTGTTTTTACTGTAAATAATAAACAATTTGTATTTGTATTGGTACGAATAGAGTCACGAAAGATTCACTTTGCAGTTTTGAGATCCTGGGTTATATTACAGGTTCGGACAGTTGTTGGGACCCGCTCCTTTTTTTGGGACAATAAATATCTGGCGAAACTTGGGTATTCACGTTCTAAACGCTACGGAGACTATGACGTGACGATATGAATATATGTACTCGTATGTACTTCATTTAAAAATCTATGAGTTGCTACAATAATATACTGATAGGTTTAAAGGCTGAGGCTGTTATAAATACAAGGTTACGAATTAAGACAAGGATAGCGCTTATATCTATATTCTTCAGATGAAGAGAAAAAGGAGCTGGTCGCGCTAGTCAATACATAACATTATTGCTAATTCACGGAAATGGAAATCAACCATTTGCAATCAAAACTTTATGCAACCTATTACTATAAAAGTACGTAGTAGGGTCCCATACGATCAAAGATGTTTCTCCAACTTTACGTGTTTTTTCAAATTATTTAAAGGTCTGCGGCTTTGTTAGACATGTTTGTGAAACAATATACGTATTTGACACATTCGATGTTGTATAATAGAAATGTAGTGCAAATGGGATTGACGGCGTGTTTTCTTCAACATAAGTATTTGCAGGTGTGCAGCGGTTTTTGTAAAACAAAATTCTTTATGATAAAGCTGAAATTACTTGCCAGATTGACAGATTTCTTTCTTTGATCATTTATGCTCTTGTTATATGAAAACGGGAAGTTAGACGTAAATATTTGTCAAACATGCTTGATCGTTAACTGGGCACTTATTAATTGTAATGGATATGAATCAGGGTTACAATGATCATCATATTATATACTGATCTACTCATTACTATTGAGTTTTTTAATTAATCTTGATTTCCGTTTACATGAATCTGGCCCATAGAGTCCTACACATAAATCTTAATGTTTCCTACCTACATTCTTGATACACATGCCTACTCATTGAGGCCCATATGCAATAGTAATTTTCTTATTCAAATCAGCCTCTGGGCCGGCTCCGTATTTTGTCACTGTAGATAGACCTACACCGTAGAGGTGAAATGTTCGTTTCATTGCACTCAGCGTCAGTTTAACAAATTTATGTTTCTTTTTTTCTTTTATTGCTTATAGGTAAGCATTTGACCGCAATCTCACGTGATGGTAAGTGATGATGTGGTCGAAGGTGTTAACAGGCTTAACCTAGAATGACTGGCTCTCAAGGACAGCTGCCGGATCACACCGTTAGGTGCTTGGCGACAGATTTTCAACTTGAGGGTGGTCGCTAGCCAGGCGGGCATTCGCAAAAATGCCCTTCCACCATGCGGTGAAGCTCAAGCCCGCGGCGGGATTCGAACCATGGACCTGCTGCGCGGCAGTCCATAGCCAAAGCCACTGAGCTATCACTGCTTCGAAATCATCGTTTACATCATTGAGCTATATTCAAAGGTTTACAGTTTTAAGTTTTCAGTCTGTGGGAAGTGTCAAAACTCCTAATTACCTCAATATTTCAGCATGTTTTGATGGAGTGTGTGCGGAATGAAATCGCGCTATAGAAGAACTTGTTTTAATAGAAAAATAATTATAGATGTTTGATATTGTAATTGTGTACTAGCGAGTCCTCTTTCAGACCAGGCAATTCAAATGTTTAAATTAGCAGATTAGCCTTATAATAATTAGTAATTAGTTGGTAAGTGTGTATTCTGGCATTGGGCGATGTGGTCGCTCAGCAACATTTTATAACTGGTCGCTTAGCAACTTTTATTGCACCGTTTTATAACTGGAGTCTAATAAGCACGCATGTTTTTTCTGATATTTTATTTATTCACTAGTGTTTTTTAAGAAAAAAAAAACTTTATTGCACTATTGACCAAGGATATTGTTCTTTATTTCATTCATTTTCCTTATTTATAAAAACAAACAAAGAATTGTTTATCTCTCAGATAAAACTTTAGATGATTTAAATGTTAACCTCATTATATCAACAATTGTTATTGCTATCAAAATTCTCATTCCGGCGAGTCCGAGCGCTGACACTTTGTAAATTTGCTCCGTAATTATTAATTGTAAAAAGTGGTTAGAAGTGATGTTTTGCAAGTGAACTTTTATGATAGTGTAGATCATACAACAACGAGTCTAGTGAACGTTATTTCATGAGAATCGGCCATGAAGAAAGCAGGATATTAGTGAGTTTAACAAATATATTCTGCCAACATTCTCGCATCGATCGCATTCCGCGTGGCTGCCCTCCTGCGCCCGCTGTCACCCCGATCTGGCCCTACCCGCTTGATGGTGCACTGCGTTGCGCATGAGTCATAGCTTATCGCTCGCCTTCTAACTTCGCGGCTAGCGGTACGGTACGGCAGCGTTAGGTTCATAGTGCGGTCTCGCAGCAACTACTTACAAACTAAACGCGGCGGTGCCGATTACTATTTATATAAATACTTTGTACTCATAAAAGGAAGATCAAAGATGCAGTGTAGTGGTTGTAAGATTGCACTGAGCGATGGAAAACTTTTGAAGTGCAGTAGTTGTGAATCGGATTATTGCTATGAGTGCCTAAGTATGACTGCGGAATCCGCGAAGGCGATCAGTCATAAACAACTTGCGGCCTTGATATGTCCTTATTGTCAAAATGTTACAAGGCGTAAAAATGCAGACAATACTCCATGTCGTGGCAGGGCTAATTACTCACTTGATGGGGCAGTAAATGAACCATTTGGCTTACCCAGTGCGATTGCTACGAATGACTCCATAGACAAAGACTTAATATATGAGCCAGTTACTATGGAGAGTATAAGCAAATTATTTGACATGAAACTGGCCCCCGACTCTGCGATCATAACTAGTTTGAGATCTGCGCTGAAAAAGGACCTCGAGCAGATGGTAGCGCTTGAGGTGGGTCATGCCATAGATAAGTTAAAGGTTCACTGCTGCGACCGACTTCATTTCTGCGGAGCAGCTGGACATAAAAGCTCAAATAACTGACAGAGATGCAGCAATCAAATCCATGGAATCTGATCTATCTGCTTCAAGGAACTCCATACTAAAGTTGGAAGCTTATCAGGTGTTGAAAAAATTTCTCGTAGCCTCAATCTCGAAATTCATGAAGTCCCTGAGACCAAAAATGAGGATTTGCTGACTTTGTTTAGGAAGCTTTGTGAGTGCCTCCAGGTAGTGGTATCTGACGGTGATATAAGAGCTTGTCGTCGCGTCGCGAAAATGGATAACACATCAAAGAGACCAAGAAACATTCTTGTTTCCCTATCCTCTCAGAGAATCCGTGATCTCATATTATCATCTGTTACGCGCTTCAATAAGGCCCACTCAAGGGATAAATTGGCTTCCACTCACATTGGCTTCAACGGAGAGACTCGTAGAATCTACCTGTCAGAACATTTGTCTCCTGAAACAAAAGAACTGCATAGTGCAGCTAGAAAATTTTGTAAAATTAATAATTATAAATTTGTGTGGGTTCGATTTGGCCTAATTTATATACGTCAAAATGAACAAAGTCCGGCTATACATGTGAAAAATTTTGACACACTTAGTAAATATCACTGAATCATGATTCTTTCCTTTTGAATAATAATTGTTTTTTTAATTTAGCGCATTTATCAGCTCATAATGATTAACGTCTATTACCAAAATGTCAATAGAATACGTAGTAAGTTGTCAGAATTTTATTTAAATCTTTTAAATGCGAACTACGATGTCGTATGCTTGACGGAGACAAATCTTAATAAAGGCGTTTTTGATGGTGAAGTTTTTGATGCTCGATATAATGTTTTTAGAAGAGATCGTTTGGACACCAACTCTTCAAAAAATGAGGGTGGCGGCGTTTTAGTAGCTGTTAAAAAAAGCTATCAAGTTATCCGTCAGGCATCTTGGGAGACCGATTTAGAGGACATATGGATCACTTTAATGTCGGATAATATTGCTTGTCTTAATATATGTGTTTGTTACTTACCTAGTTATATAAATAACATAAAATTATAAGAATTCTACGCTAACTGCCATAGGATACTATTGAATAACTGTTGTGAAGGCAACTCTCTCTTATTGGGTGACTTTAATACGCCTGATTGTTCCATGTTTTCCCATTCTAATTCTACTGTACCTTCTGTTACTACACAAAGTAAAAGATTACAACTCTTAAATGAGTTGATTTCATTATGTAATCTTAAACAATGTAATAGCGTCGCAAATGTTAATGGAAGGATGTTGGACTTAGTTTTTTCCACTTTTGACGGTGTTACTGTTACAGAAGCACTTGCAATAAGTAAATTAGATAGGCATCACCCTGCTCTCTCAATTGAAATTAGTTCTTTGAAAATACAAAAAGGTCTTAGAAAAAGGGATAATAAGCGGTTAAACTTTTTAAAATGTGACTATCAAAGCATTAAATTTGAACTTGATTCCATTGATTGGCATGATATTCTATCCTCCACAGATATAGATCTGTGTTCTGACATATTTTACGAAAAACTGTTTGAAATTATAAAACGATATACGCCAATAATTATATCAAAGCCTTCAACTTACCCCATCTGGTACAGCAAAGCTTTAATTAAATGTAATATTGAAAAGAATAAATACCACAAATTATACAAAAAATATAATAACCCCAGAGATTACGATTCATTTTCATTACTCCGCCAAAGATTTCAAAATATGGCTCACAAATGTTATAATAAGTACCTCTCATCAATTGAAGATTCTGTTGACAAAAATATTAAACTTTTCTGGAGGTTTGTAAATAATAAAAAAGGTCATGTGTCCATACCAAATGCTATGAAATTTGGTAGCGTTTCATCGTCTTCGGGACAGGGAATTTGTGAACTTTTCTCTCATTTCTTTGGTTCAGTGTTTGAAATAGATGCTCAGAGCTCATCTTCAGTTGCTTCTGATCAAAATGTACAATACTCTAACAATTGCCTAAATAATTCACTATCATCAATTGTAATTACGGAACATGATGTATTACTCAAAATTAACCAGTTAAACGTAAACAAGAGCGCTGGACCTGATTTACTTCCTCCATCTTTTATTAGGGCTTGCGGAAAGCAGTTATGTGTACCCTTGTGCATTATTTTTAACAAATCTCTTGCCAGTGGTGTTTTCCCTAAGTGCTGGAAAGTAGCACATATCATTCCGATCTTCAAAAGTGGAGATAAATCTAAATGTGAAAATTACAGGCCAATCAGCATTTTATCTTGTTTTGCAAAATTGTTGGAATCTTTGGTGTACGGTTATTTATACAATCACATGAAACCTATGCTGTCGGATAAGCAGCATGGGTTTGTAAAAAATAGGTCAACAGTGTCTAATCTTCTTGAATATGAAAATTACCTTTGTAAAAGCTTTGCTGTACGGGGTCAAGTTGACTCAATCTACATAGACTTCTCTAAGGCTTTCGACAAAGTCAATCACAGGTTGCTTTGTCGTAAACTCGCATCTTGTGGTATTCACGGCAGTTTGTATCGATGGATAAATTCCTATCTTAATAATCGAAGTCAACTAGTTGCTTTGAAGGGGTATCTTTCATCTCCAGTCGAGGTGACATCTGGTGTGCCTCAGGGATCCCATTTAGGACCGCTTCTTTTTATTATGTTTATTAATGACCTTGTTGAACAACTGTCATGTCAGTGCTTACTATATGCTGATGATCTGAAGATATTCAAAGTTATTTTAACCCCAAATGATTGCCAGCTATTACAAAATGATTTAGATCACGTGTTGCAATGGTGCGAGTCAAATCGTATGTGCTTGAATGTCAGCAAATGCTTCATTATATCATTTTCAAGAAAGCGGAATATAATTACCTATGAATATATGATAAAAAGGCAAGTCTTAACACGCTCATATATTGCTAAAGATCTCGGCATATTGTTTGACGATAAGCTCTCATTCGTACCTCACTACCAACAGATTACTGCAAAAGCTTATCAGTTCCTTGGTTTTGTCTTAAGATCCACTAAAGATTTTAAAACGTCTCAGTTTTCTGTACCTTTACTTTGCCCTTGTAAGAAGCACTTTAGAGTATGGAAGCACGATTTGGTCTCCGCACTATAAAATTCATTCCAATAACATAGAGCGTGTTCAGAGAAAATGTCTGAGAGTACTCTGCTATCGTCAGCATGTAGGACGATCGGATTTAAATTACGAACGAAGGTTGTTAAAATTTAATTTGCAGTCCCTTGAAACGCGTAGGAAATATTTCGACTTTTTATATCTGTATAAAATTATACATTCTGTAGTTGATTCCCCCGATCTGTTATATCATATATCCTTTAATATTAAATATAGAGCACGTACAGCCAAAGTCACTAATCTCTTTGCTCTTCAAGTCCATAAAAATAATACTTCCTACTCTAATCCTATTGTAAGAATGGCTCGTCAATATAATGACTTGTTAAAAAAGAACCCAGAATTAGATGTATTTAAACCTAGTCTAAGCAGATATGTTATAACTATAAAAGATCTTCTCCAACCTAAACCAATCAATTCAGACACAACAGCCATGTTGTGTCTGGATGATCCGTCTTATTATTAGTTCTAATTGTATATTGTGCCAGTTTAAGATTGCCAATCTGCAAATGTTAGTTTGTTTTGTGGATTGGTACTTTCTTTTACATCGTCTCGGAATTTATCTTACCTTTCTGTATACACATATGTTGAATTACAATCCAGGTCAAAATTTGTATAACATTTGTATTTTAGATAAGAAAATTGATTGTAATTTGTTTTGTGTATCTAAAATAAATAAATAAATAAATAAATAAATAAATAAATAAATCTAAATAGAAGTAGCCGTTGTGTATTGTACGTAGTACTATTTAACTACAAATTGATTTTGGATAAATTACAATTAAGGCAGTTCAGCGTACAGCTACGAAGCTTTACATTCAGTTATACAAAAAATTACAACATTTTCATAATTTGAAATGTACTTGTCAATCTTTTGATGTGACAAATTTGGTGCCATGCCAAAATAAATCGCAGAATTTTTAGGATTCCAAGATGCTGGCACATGCAGTAGGCACAGTTTTAGAAGAACTTCAGCTATACATCACTAGCTGATTCAGCAGCCGATATATTGGTCTTAAAGCATCATGGCAGGTGGCGATCCAATACAGTTGCAGAATCTCATGTTGAAGACTCGATTCCAAACAAAGGAGAAAATAAGCACCAAGATAACACAGGCAATCAATTTGGAACCACGGCCTAGTTGCCACGAACCGCTAGTACCGCGACCTTCTACTTCCTATGAAAATTATATTTTAGTGCCCTCTATTCCTCGAAAGAAAGAACTACAATACTATATAACATTCACGGCAGCTCGATCAAAAAATTATATATAATAATACGAACAAACTAACCTTAATGCTAGCAAAAACGCTTGAGTATCATTTACTAATTCTACTTTTAATAATGGTTTCAATAAATAAATATTTTCACAATGAAATTTTCGTATTTGTTTCTCGCAATTGTCCTGGAAAACGTCGTATGATACTCGTGAGCATGTTGGTCATTACACACTCGATTCTATTACAGCCCTCGCCTCAGGCCCGGCCTGAATCCCTCTTCGTGTGTAATGACTAATAACCATCATGGCGCACTTGTATCATAATGTACAATTAATTTAATTCCTTTAATAAGGTGTAGGTACTTTTTTATGTAAAGAATGGTCAATACTAGAAATGATTTTTTTATCGTGAAGGGGACCTCGCCGTCTTTATAATATTAAGTATATGAATTGAAGAAAATACTAAAAGTGAAACCTCTCGTAACCTAAGATTTGTCTTGTATAATTGGGCGATTTATTTTCATCATAAAAAAGATTACCTACTATATAGCCTAAACAAACCCATCTATCATGATAATTGTGCTGTAACACATTTTGTTTGATGTAGAGATGGAAAAACTTGAAAAGAAATATAATTTTGCAAATTGTGTATCAGTGTGCGATACCCCGAGGGCTCCTATCATTTTGAGAGCACTTTTCATTTGTTATTTATTACTTTGTCTCAGTTGATACGCACCCGTTATGTACGTTTTTACTTACACATGTCATTTATTTGTACTCATCTCAATATAATATAACAAAATTTGATAAAAGACATTACTTTTTTGTTATCTTTAAAATGTATGCTGATATATATTTTATGATTGAAACACACGTTTGGAGACCTGTATGAAAAGAAACGTGACTGCAGCGGACGAACACACTTAAGATTCTGAAGAAAGCTCCAAAGCTCCCACTTCAAAAGTAATTATTTGTTCATCATGATACCAACTAACTCTCAATAATTCATTTAAACGAAACAAACAAATAATTAAATCATAAAATAAATCTTTAAATAAAAAGAAACCGGCCAAGTGCACGTCAGACTTGCGCAACTAGGGTTCCGTACAAACCTGTAGTTATGGTATTTTTATTGCTAGTTAAAATCCGTAACATTTTAAAATTATTAAAAATATTTTGATAATATGATGTAACTAAAATGTATGCATTCGCATTTTTTTCCTTTATCTGTGCTATAAGACTCTGCTTTGTACCAAATTTCAAGATTTTGAGTTCACGGGAAGTACCCTGTAGGCTTTAATTCCCTTGCAAGTGTCGAAAGTTTGCGACATAGGCGAGGCGCCATCCGTACGTAGTTGATATTCCCAGGAATCGTACGAAGCGCTACGCTTCCACTTTTCTCGTGCGTACTGCGAAAGAGTGGTACTCCTTACCATCGTCAGTTTTTCCCGATGAATACAACATGGGTGTCTTCAAATCGAGGGTAAATGGGTTTCTTCTCGGTAAGACCACATCAATGCTTAACATCAGGCAGGGTGTGGTCAAACGCGCACCTATAACGAATAAAAAAAAAGACGTAAACGGCCAACGTAATCAAAAGATACACTTTTGATTACGTTGGCTTAGAAGTTCGTTTTTTTCACAGCTCCAAACGAAAGTAAAGCTATTTGATATGAATTTCAGTTTGATACCTCCACGCGTTACTGAGAAAAAGGGTCTTGACGGTGGCGTAAGCTTAGCTGGCTTAGTAATAGGAACTTATTCTCGAAAGAAACCCAAGGGTAAAATTTAATATTTTTAATATATTTCAAAGTAATGGAATAAATGTATAGCAAGTAATTCCAATTTGCCAAAGAATTAAATAGATCTAAATGGAGGTGACTGCATTAGCTGCACCGACAAGAGCAAAACTCTTAAGATATAATAAATGCTAAATAGCTCAATTTTCCTCTTCACAGGAAACTTTTAATACCAATAAGCTAGCGAAAGTCTATTTAGAATAAGCCACTTTCAGATTTTACCTCTTGGCAGATGGTCATTGCAAAGATATCTAGAATTATCGCATGCTGAACGATCGTCATATTAATATTAATAATACTTACGGGATTTGAACCGTGGCGATTTTGCGTGGTA
Source organism: Plagodis dolabraria (assembly GCA_963854805.1). NCBI lineage: Eukaryota > Metazoa > Arthropoda > Insecta > Lepidoptera > Geometridae > Plagodis > Plagodis dolabraria. The sequence goes on along the minus strand of OY978447.1, from coordinate 15,337,322 downwards.
CGCAAAACTGCGGACGCGTTTTATCATCATATTAACGCAGAATAAAATAAAAAAATAAAAATAAATAAAATAAAATAGAATTTTCCGGTCGTGATGGAAATTCAGTGCTCTAAAAATTTTAAACGTGGCGGTCCAAGATGTTGGCAGACAAAACCTATAATAAAATATGGCACTTTAGCTGAGATGCCGGCACATGCAATAAAACAATACACGAAGCTTCCAAAACCGAAAGACATTTGGCCTGGTCGGGTCGGGATGCGAATACTTCGAGCCGAGCAGTGTAGGTATCTCCACACCACTTCAATGCTACATAACGCTACGCACTCTGTTCTACGGTTCTCTACAGCTAGGTACGTGCTACGCGGCTTAATATTGAGGTAAAAATAAGCATACTACGGTACTGGCTTACCATAGTTAAACCAGAAAGTAGTTTGACTGAAGGCCCCATAGGTAAAATGCCCGTGTAATTAATATAATAAATTATAAATATTTATTATATTTTTTTCTTAAAAATCTGTCAAGATTTTACACACGTCGAAACAAGAGGGGTAATATTTTGAAGCCTTTGTCTGAGTTTCTATGGAAATGTATGTCTGTTTTTGGTATTATGTATTTGGTAACTTGGTACTTTGGTGGCTGTATCGATAGGGAATTATGTCTAATATTGTGTTATCATCTAAAATTTGTGTTTATACGAGAATTAGTGTGAAGCCGCTAAGTGTTGCTTAATGAACACGAGTACATAATATGCACGAGAGTAGGCAAAATTGTATAATATATGAAGTAAACGCAAGGGGTACGTCTCTTCATTAAAACTCCGTCTTAATGGGTTCCACTGCGGTATCAGATATTTTGCCTGGAAGCAGTAGCGTGAAAAGGTTAGGAAGGCACGTTAGATTTAAATAGCTGATACGCTGGTAATTGACCACTGTTTCACGTGATTTTAAGTGATGATGTGATCGAAGATATGTTGTTCAGGCTAACTAAGAATTACTGCCTTTCAAGGACAGCTGTGAGATTTTCTACTTCTTGAAGTTAGTAGCTAGTCGTAGTTTATTTGTTTACGGAGACGGAGTTTAAAAACGTCCGCCGTCAAATGTGGCGATATCGTCGGATTCCGCTCATAACTCCTCAGGCGATGGAGTCACGAGATATTGGGATGATAAAGTGCGGATTATATCCCCCGATGCCCCCTATAAACTGCGAAGTTCAATTAGATTGGTCTGTTGGGGAAATTGAAGATTAAATTGTAAAAGTATCGAAGTGGATTTTTGTCTATATAACTTGTTATTATTTTTTTTTGTGTATTTTATTAAAACGTTAATTTTGGAATTAAACCATCACATCACCGTCATCTTACCCTTATTCTCCTCAAGTGTGGTTGGTACAATTTTACCTTTTTTTTGTACCTTTTTAGTAACAACATCACGGATAGTATAGTATAGTAAGAACATTTTAAAAATATTATATTTCGTGATACAAAATTACAGCGAACATAATAATTTGAACTACGAGCGGTATTCGAACCCGCGACCACTCGTCCTTATAGCCGGGACATGCTCTTCCAACTAAGCTATCGCAGTGAGTAAGCCATAGCTAGTTGAAGGCGTTAATGCAAAAATTACAATGTCAGAACAATAATACAGCACACATACTTAATTATTGTAAAAGTTTTGCCTTCGATTTATGGCCTCATTAGTATTGATTGGAGTAATCAATTCAATAAGATGATTTCTAAAAAAATGCGGCCAACGAGCCACATACCTACATTGGGCGTTTTTTCTTTTATTTGCCTTTTATACATCCAAATAGCGAACGGGGTCTTAAAACAATTTTTAAGCCGCAGTTTTGTGCGCGTTTTAATCTTATCTCAGATTGTTATAAGTATTTAACGGGACTTAATCGCGATAAAACATGTATATTTTTATTTATTTGAAAAATCGCCATTATTACGACCCGATAGTCTAGACATTCTAGACTAGTACGAGAAGCTATAGAAATAAGGAAATATCATAATTTCAATCGAGAGGATGGTTTTAAGTTAGCTGCATCCTGGAATCCAGTGCTAAGGAAATGCACCAAGCGTGTTTTACCTTTATTAAGACCTGTGGATGTTGTCAGTGTTGTGTGTCGAGGGGATACATTTCTAAATCAAATGCGGGTAGTTGGAGAAAATACCCGCCCTTCAAGACGCTGACACCCGCCTCTTCAGTCCGCTCGTGACCACGACCGATGCAACTTGGTCGAAACGTCGAGGTAAATAAATAAAAATATACATGTTTTATCGCGATTAAGTCCCGTTAAATACTTATAACTATGTGTTCAAGTCACGAAAGTCTTAAAGTTATTATCTCAGATTTTACTTAATTTCTGTTGTCTGAAATTATCATCAGATAAACCACAGTGCACCTAGTAATAAGTGAGGTATAAACGCGCCTTACAAAATATTTTCTCCTTTTTATAAATTAGTTTCAGGGTTGCATTAACGACCAGCAGACCCGCCGAAAACGGGCCGCAAGATGAGGTGGCTGATATAAAGGAGGCTGTATTGCAAAACCCACTTTCAAACAATGGTCTAATCTATTGTATAACGGTCACGAGGCGAGCAAGGGGCGTCGACAGAGGCCGGAGCCAGCACTGGGCCGGCACATGATTATAAATTCAGCGACCATTATTCACAATTGGCTTTCGTACCGCCACTGACAGCTGGACAGATAATTCCTAAAGTCCTAAACTGCGAACGCTGCGTGCACCAGATAACGTTTCAATGGGATTCGACAACATATACAAAGGTTATAATCGGTTGCCAGTGTTGCCACACTTGTGGTTTGTAGGTGGTACTGCAGGTGCCATGCCTTTGTGTGAACTGAAATGTTGCTTTTTTACACTGTGTCATGCTGCACATTATATTGTGTGATTCTTCATTTTAATTAATATTTTAGTTAAGTAGCATTTTGCAGTATTATTATCCTATTTCGGTCACCCATCCAAGTATGACCGTTGCTGGCATCTTGGAGTGATAAATGGTAGCACTGCAACTGCACTGGAGAGGCATGCGACGATTTCCATCAAGCGGGTGACGGGGTGCCACATATCATCGCTGCGAAATGCAAAAAAATTTTCTTAACCAAGTGTTGGTAATTTATCTACCATATTACTACAAATGACTTGGTCATGACATTGACTTGACATGAACTCTGTCTCTGGAACTTGATTCTAAATTAAAATTGTATAGTGTATCATTTAATAAATGGGCTATTTACAAACCGTACGAGTGTAATGGGAGAAAAAATAATTAAATCAACTGTTTTTATTTGCTACTGCATTTTCCTGTAACCTTCTACCCCTGTCCCCCTATCTGGCTGTGATAATCGTAAGAGAAGACGAAACGTAAGGGAAATAAGCCATAGGTGGGCAGCAGCGCCTTCTGAAGTACTGCCATTTTACACAACGATCTCTAAGACGCCTGCTAACCGTGGGGAATAGACAAACCCGCCCCGATAGGGATTGAGAGAAATTTGTGCAATGGTGGATGTCGTGACTGTTGATGATGAAGATGCACAACTTGACTTCTAGCTTCTTATTGCGCTTCCTCAGCAACTACTAGTAGATCGGCACATAAATTTTAAGTTCTTTGTATATTTAGGACATAATAATTAATTTAACAAATTTTATCACAATTCATTTAGCCGGGTCAGAGGTGTGGAAAAAACAAAGCAATAAATTTACAATATTAGTACGAGTAAGTCGTTTCGCGAAAATGATATTAAATGAGCAAACTGTTTGAAATCGTCCATGTTAATTTGTTATCTTGGTTTTTTAGTTCGTTTCAAGGCGTTCCCTATGTGTAAACGGGTCCCTATTGAAATTAGCCTGTTGCAATTTTAACAAGATGTGTGTTATTTTAGCGAACATTTCAACATGTATCAACACAAAAAAAAAATACTTGTGAGAGAATCCCCAAAAATGTTATTAGTTTGTTAAGCAAATAAAAAATGCGTGCTGCGTTTAGCCGTGTTTTGAATGATCTTTTTCAATATGTACGATAATTATATAATTATAATTATTGTGTCATGGTAATTATAAAAGAACCAAGTTTTTAAAAACCGTAATGGTAGAGGAGTTTTTTGACTTAGTTGTTAATTAAACCTAAGGGTTTAATTTATTATGCTATTTTTTACTATAGAATTTGAACCAAATATTTGATATAATACAATAACACTTCCTCACCAATAACCAAGATAAATAAACAATAAACTGCCTTCTTTATGGAAAGTGTCTTAAGCTCATTCCATCTCTTTTCGATCCTGACGGCTGACAAACTAGAAGACTTTTAGACTTAAGATCATGCATGTAAAATTTTGACCGCTTTTGAACTCTTTTTTATTGAGCCTTAATGATTTATTGTAACATACGTTCGAATGTTCCGGCTTTGGTACGATGATGACTCCTAAAAACTAAACGCAGTAAACAAACTTTAAACAAAAATAGTAAAAAGTCTTTACTGCGTTTAGTTTTTGGGCTCCTGGTAATGCCAAGATCTAAGCCAAGATGTTTCAATACGATTTGCGACCGTTACCGTTTTACGCTTTATGATTTTCTGTGCAAAGTGTTTCAGTAGGTATTTTAACTTTAATGCCTATCTTGGTATAAATAGTAGGTATACCGGCTATTTTCAGAGCACTTAAACGGAAATAAAAGTATATTCAAGTAATGAATAGATTCAGGCGTTACTTTGCGGAAATCCATATTTCACAATCTATATATTATAATAAAACTGTAACAGGTCCAATTCTGAACATGGCAGATATTTAAAAAAATATTTTACAGTACTCTGTAGCTGATACTGATGCTGAATCTGTATTTTTTTTATTTTTGTCTGTCTGTCATTCTGTATCCCGGCCGCGCATCACTCCACAACTACTGAATGGATTTCAATGAAATTTAGCATGCTTTGAGTTAATACTACGATGTATTTATGCATTTTATCCCAAAATTCAGCATGGTTCCCTTGGGAGACGGAATGAATGTTAAAATATACACTTAGTTGTAATTTATTAACGTGTGGTCTGATTTCATACGTTCTTTTTAGGGTTCCGTACCCAAAGGGTAAAAAGGGACCCTATTACTGAGATTTCGCTGTCTGTCCGTCCGTCCATCTGTCACCAGCCTGTATCTCAAGAACGGTGATAGCTAGACAGTTGAAATTTTTACAGATGATGTATTTCTGTTGCCGCTATAACAACAAATACAAAAAGTTGGCCAAGTGTGAGTTGGACTTGCACACGTTATAACAAAAAAGTTAAAATATGAAGTCTAATGTTGTATGACTAATGGTACGGAACCCTTCGTGCGCGAGTCCGACTCGCACTTGGCTGTTTTTTTGTTAGAATAGTGGTACTTTAAAAATTATCCCGTAAATATTTCAAAGTCATCGGGTTTGCAGTTCAGAAATTACAGACATCACAAACTAAATATTACGTTCCAAATAACTTGACACCCAGAATGTACAGAAACCTTTGAACGTACGGCTTATCTTAAGCTGGCGTTCGCACTTTATCGTATATATATAATAGATAGGTCTGTAGTCGGACCACTCCAAAAGATTCTGATTTCACAAACAATAAAACACCGGTTTTTTTTTATTACGATAAGCACAATTTCCCTACGTATATTTTTCATAACATGCAATGCTCTAATCAGTCTAATCTATACCTATAACAGGTTGGAGAAGGCGGGTAGGGAAGCGCGAGCGGCACGCTTACATTTATCTATTTATACTTATAATGAAACTGTAACAGGTCCAATTCTGTACATTGCAGATATTTTGAATATATTTTTTGAGAGCAATCTGTAGCTGATACTGATGCAAAAACTGTTTTTTTTCTGTCTGTCTGTATGTTTCCCGGCCGCGCATCACTCCAAAACTACTTAATGGATTTAAGTGAAACTTAGCACAATTTAAGTTCATACTACGATTACTACGAACAAGGACATAGAATACTTTTTATCCCGAAATTCAGTACGGTTCCCTTGGGCAAGGGGATGAAAGTCGAAATGTACACTTTAGTTGTAATTTATTAACGCGTAGTCCGATTTCAATCATTCTTTTTTGTTACAATAGTGGTAATTTAATTATTTTCCCGTAAATATTTCAAAGTCCTCAGTTTTGTAGTTCATAAATTACAGATATCACAAACAAATTTTTCGTTCTAAATAACTTGAACCGCGGCATGTTGAGAAACCCTTGAACGTACGGCTCATCTTAAACTAGCATTCGCACTTTATCATAAAGGCATAATAGATATCAGCCGCATTGTCTATAGCTGAACACAGCCTCCACCACTATGGTAGGGTTTGCCATAATCCCTACGCTTGGCAGGCGTCTTGAGGATCGCGGTGTAAGGTATCAGTTCCTCAGAAAGCGCTGCTGCCCACCCTCTGTAGTGTTACTCTTTATCGCCTCCTACGACACCTACTACGGGTTAAGATGGGGGGTGACATTATAGCCCGGCACGCCAAGGGCAGCCCGACACCCCACAGGCAGCCCGGAGTCCCACGGGCAGCCCGGGACCCCACGGGCAGCCCGGCACCCTTCGGGCAGCACGGCACCCTTATTTAGTTTTGCAAGCTTGCTACGATAAAACTCTAAAATAGTCTGGTACATTCACCACAATCAGTTTTTTAACTACATATCTTTCTTATGCCGGATACATTTCGGAGACTGAGCGAAGGAAGTGCACAATGTTGCCTTAGGTTTTTGCAATTGTTACACTTAGGAATTAAACAACTTTAAACGGTTTAAATCGCGTATATTTATCATTATGTTTGTCCCAACGTTTTAAACATTTTGTAGTGATTGTGGTCACGGGGTTACTGTCGGGACAAAAATAATGATAAATATACGTGATTTAAACCGTTTAAAGTTGGAAGTGCACAACTTTAGTAAATTGTTATACAAGGGTCGAAAGGAATTGATAACTTTCACCCGCGTTCAGCTGTCTAATTTTCATTTCGAATTTAAGGAAAGTAAAAAAAGTAGCTATTCTAAAAATTATTAATTAAAAAAATAACATTAATATAGTAACTAAACATTTATTGAGAGGTTAGAACTATTTGTGAAATTTTAGGAAAAATTTTGTTTGGAATATTTACGGGCGCCTATAGCCCAAATAGGCATCTCTCTGCTTTTCACTACGAATATAAGGAATAACTTTATATAAATATAGTATGTTTTTTTATATTATTTATTTTGATTTTAATAACATAAGCAGTACCTATTTAAAATTAATGCGGCTATAGTCCAAGGAGGAATCGATGACTTACATACGTGTTAAACACTCTACTTTTCATTTAAAATATGAGGAGGCTACAAAAATAGTATTTTTCCTAAATATGTATTAAAAATAATAAACATGAGTAGAAGATACAAAGATACACTTGGAGTTAGAACAATGAAATTAAGGGAAATTTTTAGTTTAACCTACACTTTTTACCTTATATTTAGTTACTACCCAGCCAAACATAGTTGTTATTAATTGTTTTATAACAACAGAGTATTTTACAACGAAATATCTTAGACATAAAACTTTGTTTACACCTATGGTTACCATGGTTACAAGTCATTCCGGCCCTAGAGAAGGAAGCATTTACTATGAGTTTTTGCCTTAGGTGGAAAGGAGCGCCTTCGCACCCGCTACTCAGATCAAACAAACACTACTTTCCAAGAATGAGAAATGAAAAATATATTTTCAATCCACCGTCAAACAAAACCGCCGTTTTAAAATCGAAATTCTAAAGAAACGCCCAAGGTACTTAGCTTCAACATTTATTGTGTGAACCGGGAAAAAACTCTGAGTTACTTAACTACTGTCTTCTGGAAAATACTAACCGGGAGTTTTCAAGTACAAAGCTCCATTCTGAGCTATGGTTTACTTAGAGTACTTCACCGCAGACCACATTGTTGCTTTATATAACTAATTGAAATAAACAGTGCACAAATGTGAATAATTAGTCTGCAGATACGGCAATCGCGAACGAAGTCGCGGGTACAGCTGGTAACAAATATTTTTAAAAGTATCTTAAGAAAACATTAATTTATATTTAAATTAAACACTTAAAAAAGTATAAAAATATATATCTAGTGACAATTCCGCCTAATTTTCCTGTTATCTACGTGACGTCACAATATACTCAAGTACACTCAATATACAAAATAATATATACAAGTAAACATTTGAAGAGTAAGTAATTTTATCTCCTTTAAACTTTTTTTTTGTATATGGGTTTCACAAAGGCATCGTGGGAATAAAACGTACACTAAAATGCTTGTTTGAAGTTAAAACTTATGTACAAAGTAAAAAGTTCAGTGGATGCAAAACTTGAGTCAAATACCTACCTATTTCAAAACTCGAGAAAAGTCAGGGTATGTTGAAGTAGAAGAATTTGTTGATACAACCACATGACAGCTCCTGCCAATTTATGTTTAATTCCAAAGTATTTTGCAGTTGATGAATCTCGACCGACTAAACGGGCCCCCATAAGGTCGGCGGCCTTTATGACCTTTAGCAACGAAAGGCGCAACATTGGTGGGTATCTGTAGAATGGGTGCAGAGAATTTATTCTGCGTTTTCACTGAGGTGTTATTTTCAGCGTTATGCTTTTTTCCGAGGTTCCTCTATTTTATTTCCTTACCCAAAGGGCAAAACGGAGCCCTTCACCTAGCTGTCCGTCCGTATATCACGGATCTCTAGCTCATAATAAGTTTAAATCCTGGAATCTAGATAATTTGTGTTGAACGTTGGCCCAGATGGACTATATATTCAATAAAATATTTTTCATGTGGGCTCCAATAGACGTGGCTTATTTTTTAAGGGGCATCCCAGCATCTTTTATTTTAGTACTTCTTTCACAAACCTTAGAGGTGCAAACACTATATAGGTACTGCTTGTAAATTGATAATAGTAAATTCATTAAATTACTTAATTGGACAAACGAGGTATAAGAACAAATCTCTTAATGACGACAATGGGCAGGGTGACGCTTACCTTAACGTCAGCATTAGTCTGTCACGCGATTCACATATCTAGTAAAAAAAACATGTTTTTCATTAATTTAACGTATTTGTCGAGTCATATATGTGTATATAAAACTTAATGCTCATTTAATTCTAAGCAGGTATCAATTTTATTATACTGTATCAGCCGGAATGTCCAGTGCTGAAGACAGCCTCCCGCAGTTAGGGGGGGTTTGTCATAATCCCCATGCTTGGCTGGCGTCTAGGGGATCGCAGTGTAGGCGCTGTTGCCTATTTTCCAGTATTTTTTCCTTAGTCGCCTCTTACAAAACCCACGGGAAGAAAATATGGGGGGGTTACATTCTATCCCGGCACCCCATGGGGCATTTATTATGAATTGTAAAATAAGCCACCATTATAAAACATATTCCAGCTAATTATTATAGTTCAAAAATAAGGCAAACTTAATGGTAGCACTGATGGACGGGCAGCAATTAGGGTCCCGTTTTTACATAAGTGAATATATGGCCACTTCTACCTGACCAGCCTGTGGGTATGTATACAAAGCCTACCACCTACATATACAAAGTAACTCTTTGGACACCAAGATCTCATCATCTATTTTTTTTAAATAGCCTTTTTCGAGCAGTACTATTTATTAGTAGCTATAACTATCCAGTACTAGTTATACCTTATATAGGTATTAATGTTACTTACCAAAAAGGCGGTGTCCTATTGTAGGTGAGTCACCTCAATATATAGAGTTAATCTCTGTACACCCAGACGCTCTGTTACATTTTCTTAATTTTTCTTCAACACTTTCCTATATAGTTTTCTAGATAGTTCTACATTACTAGCTATAGATAGATAGATAGATAGATAACACTTTATTGAGACACCATTTAAAATATAACTTATAAAGATAACAATACAAAATATGATGTAACAATAGGGGGTCTTATCGCTTAGAGCGATCTCTTCCAGACGACCTATAACTGGAGGACAACATTTTACTAAAAATACATAGACGGTAGTCTTCATAATACAAACAAAATAATTACTTAGAAAGCATCTAAAATATGTACAATTATAAATAAGATAAAAACAATTAAAGTAATAAACATTTAACACAGTTCATTAATAATACATATACCTACATAAATATATAAATACATATATAAAATAATATATATGTGTATACATAACATCATACAAAATATACATATACCTATATCAATAACATTAAATAATGTAAGTAGTTAACATACAGAACCATAAAAGTAAGAACTTAGTAGCAATTTTTTAAAGCTGACAGTGATGTAAACAATCATGATGGGGAAAGATAATGATCTTTTACAAGCTTTTTGAAAATATTAATTGATGGTGAGCGTTTAATAGCAAGAGGCAAAGAGTTCCAAAGACGTACAGCCTCAGAGGTGAATGATCCATCGTAAAATTTAGTTTTACGTTCAGGCACTTCAAGCTGAAGATTCAATGACGATCGTAAAGAACATGAGTGAGTAGTATGAAGGAAACGAAAACGTTCCTTGAGATAACGCGGGGAAGAGGGGTGAAATAGAATACTATATAGAAGGGACAAAATATGAGCATTCCGACGAAGGCGAATGGGGAGCCACTTGAGCTTAGTACGAAATTCAGAGACGTGGTCATACTTGCGTAATCCAAATATGAACCTAATGCAGAAGTTTTGGAGACGCTCAAGTTTATTTAGCATATCCTCCGTGAGGTCAAGATAGCAGACGTCAGCAAAGTCAAGAATAGGGATTAAAAGAGACTGTGCAAGTGCAATTTTAGTGGTAGTTGGTAGAAGGTTTCAAAGTCTGCGTAAGGCACCTGCAGAAGCGAACAACTTGCGGCTCGTTTCAACTAGTTGAGGCCCCCATGTTAAGCAACTGTCAATAGTTAAGCCAAGGTTTTTGACTGTTTTACTAAATGGAATGGCAACACCATCGAACACAACCTTCGGTAATAAGTTTCAGTCAATTCTACTCATCATGTGAGAACTTCCTACTACAATGGCTTGCGTTTTCGTAGCGTTGACATTGAGTCCATAAGCTTTGCTCCATTCTGATATTTGAACCAAGTCTGTGTTTATAGCTGCAACTGCATCCGACAATTCAATGAGAGGTGCTTGGCAGTATAATTGTAGATCGTCTGCGTAAAGGTGGTAGGAAGAAGATATAGTTCTAGAAATTGAGTTAATAAAAATAGCGAAAAGAAGAGGAGATAAGACGCCACCCTGAGGTACACCAGCTGACGTGTTACACCAAGAAGAATAAGAATCATCAAGGCGAACCCGCTGTTGGCGACCATGAAGATAAGAATGGAACCAGCCAATCACCGTTGGAGATATGTTGTTGGAGCGAAGAATTGCAAGGAGGATGTCAAAATCTACAGTGTTAAAAGCATTGCTGAAATCTATGAGTGTCAGCACAGTTAGCTGACCCTTATCCATTCCTAAACGTATATCGTCTGTTATTTTAACAAGTGCAGTAGCTGTACTATGTCCTGGACGGAAACCAGACTGATAAGGGTTCAAGAGATTGTTAAATATAAGGAAAGAATTAATTTGATTATGCACTAGTCGTTCGAGCACTTTAGATAAAAAAGGAAGTATAGATATGGGACGATATTCACTAAAAGATTTAGGATTAGTTTTTTTGGGAAGAGGTATTATGTGAGCTTCCTTCCATACAGACGGAAACACACCATTAGTAATAGAAAAGTTAAGAATATAACGAAGAATAGGGAGAATAGAATCAAGGATGGGTATCAGCATGTTACGACTGATTCCATCCGCACCAATAGCGTTAGAAGAAATGGAAAGTATGCTCTTCTCAACATCACAAGCGGTGAATTGGCTAAACATAAAAGGCGAAACGGTAGGAGTTGAAATGTTAGAAAGAGAATTTAAAGTGCAAGCTTTTACCGTATAATCAATGTTACACGATGAGGAAAAGTGTTGGTTTAAAGAATTAATATCTAAATTTGGGGAAGATTCATAACGAGATTTACCAACTCCTATCGACCTTAGGAACTTCCAGATTTTTGCTGGATTCCCATTTTGAACGGATTCAAAGATATGGCGTCTTTGCGCATCCCTACACACCACATTACAGCGATTACGATGTTTGACGTACCTAGCTTTATTTACATCATTTGGATGACACTTGTACTTACTTTTGGCAGCATGTTTTTTATGTTTTAATATTTTAATCTCTTCAGTGAGCCATGGTGCTGGAGTATGTTTAATTTTAATAGACCTAAGGGGAGCATGTACATCATACAGTTGTTGTTATAACCATCAATTACTAGGAATACCTCGTCATATAGGTATTAAAGTTAAACCTACCAAAAAGGCGGCGTTGTATCAGCGGTAGTATTATATAGTACGAGTATGTAGTCACCGAGGCTTACAGTAATATACTTATGAGTATATTGACTAAAGATATCGTTATGTTACTGATTTAACGCGTAACTATGCGAGACCACTATAAAATAGCTTTTTTAATGATACCTTTTTCGTTGGGCTCCGTATGTCCTACGTACACACATACGAAAAAGATCAACATACTTATATTTATCCTAACTTGCTTTGATCGAAATACATATACATTTATACGAGTATTTTTCCTTTGTTAACTAGCCAATTTGTTTACTAGCCACCTTGTTTCCTGGAGGATTAAAGAGATAGTATGATGACTTTTTTCTAGACAACTATGGTGACTAAAACAATTTCACTAAGATATAAAAGAGCCGTAACATTTTTTTAATTGCACTGACGACTTGCTTTTAAAACTGAATATAAACACGCATTTTTATATTATTGAATAATTCTGATTTAACCAATAAGCATATTATTTCAGTAGATTTTGTGTGCATGCGTGACCATTCACCTTCATTATTGTAATGGCCGAATGGATTCTAATGAAATTTTATTAAGATAGTTATTATTCAGTTATAACATCCGTTTTTTAATGTTCTGAAGTGTTTAAAGAGCAAGTCATTAGCCTGATAGTAAACGTCACGCCTGTACATTTCAGTAGCAGTGTCACCTTATTGTTTTGCGCGACCCTGCACCGTGGTCATCGTTCCGAGACGTAAGATTGATGTCTCGTTTGTCCAGTAATTTCACTTGCTACGGTGCCTTTAATGCCTGAACACAGTGGTGTTTGCACACTACTGCTTCGTGGCAGAATATCAGACACTACGGTCGTACCCACCAAGACGAGCTTTGCTAAAGAGATCTGTACTGTACTGTAACAGCCTGATCGTCCAACTGCTAAACACAGCCTCCCCTATTATTTATTTTGGTATTTGCCATAATCCCCACGCTTGGCAGACGTCTTGGGGATCGGAGTGTAAGTTGTCAGTTCTTTAGAAGGCGCTGCTGCCCACCTTCCAGTATTTTTCCCTTAGTCGCCTCGCCTCTTACGACACCCACGGGATGATATGGGGAGGTGCAATTCTAAACCGACACCGACATTCTATCCTAATTGTTGTGTTGTTTCCAAAAGAACGCTGATGAAGATAGGTGCAAAAGCTGTTATTTTAAATTATGCTTAAAAGTTTATCTCCTGGTAAGCCACGAATTACTAAAATATTCCAAGAACATACTACTTGGTATAAGTATTTCTTTAATAAAAATGTACTGAATAATATAAAACAAGATTGTGCTTACAAACTCGTACTGTTTTTAGTCCACGTCATTTAAAAAGGTAATTTACCAACTCAAACAACATCAATGCGACTTTACAGAAAATTTATTTGTTTACGGAGACGGAGTTTAAAAACGTCCGCCGTCAAATGTGGCGATATCGTCGGATTCCGCTCATAACTCCTCAGGCGATGGAGTCACGAGATATTGGGATGATAAAGTGCGGATTATATCCCCCGATGCCCCCTATAAACTGCGAAGTTCAATTAGATTGGTCTGTTGGGGAAATTGAAGATTAAATTGTAAAAGTATCGAAGTGGATTTTTGTCTATATAACTTGTTATTAATTTTTTTTGTGAATTTTATTAAAACGTTAATTTTGGAATTAAACCATCACATCACCGTCATCTTACCCTTATTCTCCTCAAGTGTGGTTGGTACAATTTTACCTTTTTTTTTGTACCTTTTTAGTAACAACATCATGGATAGTATAGTATAGTAAGAACATTTTAAAAATATTATATTTCGTGATACAAAATTACAGCGAACATAATAATTTGAACTACGAGCGGTATTCGAACCCGCGACCACTCGTCCTTATAGCCGGGACATGCTCTTCCAACTAAGCTATCGCAGTGAGTAAGCTATAGCTAGTTGAAGGCGTTAATGTAAAAATTACAATGTCAGAACAATAATACAGCACACATACTTAATTATTGTAAAAGTTTTGCCTTCGATTTATGGCCTCATTAGTATTGATTGGAGTAATCAATTCAATAAGATGATTTCTAAAAAAATGCGGCCAACGAGCCACATACCTACATTGGGCGTTTTTTCTTTTATTTGCCTTTTATACATCCAAATAGCGAACGGGGTCTTAAAACAATTTTTAAGCCGCAGTTTTGTGCGCGTTTTAATCTTATCTCAGATTGTTATAAGTATTTAACGGGACTTAATCGCGATAAAACATGTATATTTTTATTTATTTGAAAAATCGCCATTGTTACGACCCGAAAGTCTAGACATTCTAGACTAGTACGAGAAGCTATAGAAATAAGGAAATATCATAATTTCAATCGAGAGGATGGTTTTAAGTTAGCTGCATCCTGGAATCCAGTGCTAAGGAAATGCACCAAGCGTGTTTTACCTTTATTAAGACCTGTGGATGTTGTCAGTGTTGTGTGTCGAGACGATACATTTCTAAATCAAATGCGGGTAGTTGGAGAAAATACCCGCCCTTCAAGACGCTGACACCCGCCTCTTCAGTCCGCTCGTGACCACGACCGATGCAACTTGGTCGAAACGTCGAGGTAAATAAATAAAAATATACATGTTTTATCGCGATTAAGTCCTGTTAAATACTTATAACTATGTGTTCAAGTCACGAAAGTCTTAAAGTTATTATTTCAGATTTTACTTAATTTCTGTTGTCTGAAATTATCATCAGATAAACCACAGTGCACCTAGTAATAAGTGAGGTATAAACGCGCCTTACAAAATATTTTCTCCTTTTTATAAATTAGTTTCAGGGTTGCATTAAAGACCAGCAGACCCGCCGAAAACGGGCCGCAAGATGCCTATAAAGGAGGCTGTATTGCAAAACCCACTTTCAAACAATGGTCTAATCTATTGTATAACGGTCACGAGGCGAGCAAGGGGCGTCGACAGAGGCCGGAGCCAGCATGGGCCGGCACATGATTATAAATTCAGCGACCATTATTCACAATTGGCTTTCGTACCGCCACTGACAGCTGGACAGATAATTCCTAAAGTCCTAAACTGCGAACGCTGCGTGCACCAGATAACGTTTCAATGGGATTCGACAAAATATACAAAGGTTATAATCGGTTGCCAGTGTTGCCACACTTGTGGTTTGTAGGTGGTACTGCAGGTGCCATGCCTTTGTGTGAACTGAAATGTTGCTTTTTTACACTGTGTCATGCTGCACATTATATTGTGTGATTCTTCATTTAATAAGCACGGAGAACTGTCTGGACTAAATATAACTTGTTGCGTAGTGCGAGCTTTCATTTGTTAGTTATTTGTGACAGCTGCTCTAGTTTGTTATGTGCGGTGGAATGTTTCTTTTTCATGATATTAGTTTTGCAAAAGTAAATTCGTTGTAAAAAGCACAATTCCTTCTAAAGAAATATTAGAGTTAGTTCCAGAGAAAAATGATATTTTATTTGTTAAATTTTATTCTCATCCCTTACACAATTTATACAAGCGAGTTTTTCTGCCCGACTGATCTGTTTTTCTTTGTGTTACTTTTTCACACCAAATTCCAATTAGAATTACATATTTTAATGAAATTTAGAATAGTGGTAGCTTACAGAAGAATATAAGATAATGGCTTTTTATCTGGATTTAACAAGAAGACCCCGAGAGATAACACTTATTTTCGCCTTCAATTACTTAGGAAAATTTATAAAATGCAATGCTGATACTAAATATACTACAGAATGTCTTTATATAAAACTTTCACATTTATCTATATCAAATGCACAATGTATTTAAGGTACTTAATTATGTAAGCATTATTGCTGTATTGCTTAAAATCGCTGAGCCATTTTTTCTCGTATAAAGTAAAGGATAAAAAATGTTTTTTTTTGGGTTATCCCTCAGAGATAAACATATACCATCGCCATTTTTTTATTAGACCTTTTTAAGGCGTACAAAAATGTAGTGAATTATTTTGTCCAATCTTTTAGGGTTCAGCCAGCGTTTGCAATGTAAGCGCATAGTAGGTTTATTTACGACATCAAATTAGACACCTCTAAAATTATCAGTGTTTCTCTACTATAATATGCATGTGTTATTTAAACCATTTTCTTGAATTATTCTATGTGGTAAAAAAAACCGCTTCAAAATCCGTTGCGTAGTTTTAAAGACCAAATGATATATGGGGACAGACGGACAGCGGGAAGCGACTTTGTTTATACTATGTAGTGATTGTTAAATATCTTCTGAAGATCTAGAATATCTAAGTAATAATAATGCATCTTAAGTTATGTGCCTGTCTCCGTACAAGTTATAAACTGTTTTACAGGGTACAGGACCTTCCCTGTGTGTAAGAAGTCTGAACTGAAAATCAATCACACCTACGTTAAAATATGTTTCATAATAGGACACGCTGCCACGTGATGTTTATATATTAAACGTCGACGCCTTTACTCCATTTCAAATCAAATAAAAGTACATAATCAAAAAGGAAAAAAACGAACATGTTTTTTAGAAAAAGTATACCTTGCCGGTATGAACAATTATTATTCTAGAGGTTATGAAAAATAATACGTCTGATCCGACAACACAATTCCATATATTGTGAATCAAGTTTTCTGCCTACATAGTCAAAAACCTTTCCGTTTTTTATTTCTAAATTTTCGAATTTTATTTCTAAAAATTATTATGTAGCAAAAACTTTTTTTAGTCTAGTAGCTTTGATAATAGTTTGAAATTTAGATATTCCGTGACATTACCAATGTTCTGGCAATTCTTAATGTATTTATTTTACACATTTTTTATCGATCCCTTTTAATTTCAAGTCTAATTCTAGTTAGAGCCTTGAAATAACCGAGCAAAATGGTATGCTTTCGGGAAACACTCCCAATACTTTTCCGATAAAATAATATTTTCGTTCGCCTTTTCCAATATTTTATTCGAAAGTGTCCGTTGGAAGCTACGGTTGGATTGGAAGTATAAATTGTAACTGGCGAGAGAGTCCTAAGGCACGCCAGGGCGGTGGCCCGTACCCGTGCTGACTCGTTAGTGAATCCAGTTAGATTCACCGCTCAAAGTTTGTGTGTTTTCGCCTCGCGCCTGACGGCCGATCGTCATCCCGGTTTGATGTGAAATTCTCATTTTTTCTACACACTTTTCCACAGATTGCATAGTTTTAATGAGTATGGGTAAGCCTTTGACCACAATCTCACCTGATGGTATGTGATGATGAGATCGATGGTGTTAAACAGGCTTAACCTAGAATTACTGGCTCTCTAGGACAGCTGCCGGAACACACCGTTAAGTGCTTGGCGACAGATTTAGGCACGCCAGAGTTAAGTAAATAAAACTTTCAAGTATATTTTTCTTTTGGAAAAACTTACTCAATAAAATATAGAGTGTGAGAGCAGTGTAAAAATACAACTCATTGTTTGCAATTAAATATTGTAGCATGCTAATATAATAATGAATAAGCTAGCGCCCATGCAGTTACTTTCACCACTAGAAATAGAGCTATACATAATAGCTATTTTATCATTTGAGAGTTTGCTAAATAATTTGCAGTCAATAAATGCAAATAGTTACACAAAAATCTGTATTAATAATGGGGTTTTACTAAGTTCTTAATCAGTGCTTAATCAAGGTTTTTAACAAGAAAGTCGCAATCTAGTCACAATCCAATTATGTGGACGATAAAAAAATAATGTTGGTTCTCTCTGGATTTTCTTGATACGTATAGCACCTAGGACGATGTATAGCACCATGAGTTACGTGGATTGTGGTTGCGTGTACATTTATCTTAATCTCCTGGGTTAGCCGGGATACGAGGATAGCCTTCAATTGCAAACGCTCATACCTAGGTTGTGGGTTGTAAGGTAGAATGGTTCTTGTAGCAGCGAAGATAGGTCGCGAGGTTTTAGTATGAATTGCTTTTAATAATAAATACTTTTAAAAGTATCCTAAAAAACATTAAATAATATTTAAATAAAACACTTAAAAAAGCATAAAATTATATATCTAGTGACAATTCCGCCTAATTTTCCTGTCATCTACGTGACCTTACAAACATCACGCAGCCTAACCGGAAGAATACCCGACTAGTTTCGCTTCTAAACGAAGCATCTTCAGGAGGTCTTGACTCACCGAGCGCACGATCGAGATTGATCTCGATCGTGCGTGATGTTTGTAAGGTCACGTAGATGACAGGAAAATTTGGCGGAATTGTCACTAGATATATAATTTTATGCTTTTTTAAGTGTTTTATTTAAATATTATTTAATGTTTTTTAGGATACTTTTAAAAGTATTTATTATTAAATATGGATTTCCGCAAAGTAACGCCCGAATCTATTCATTATGAATTGCATTTCTTAATTAAGTATTTATTGTGTTATCTCAGTGAGTTGTGAATTTTTAATAAGTACATATTTTAATATGGGATGAAAGGTATGCATTGTGTATTGCCACTGTGATCTGCTAACAGTTTAAATCACAGTAGTGCTTAAACTGTTGGTTTTTACACTTTTTTATTTTATTTTATACTAGCTTTCAGGGCGCTGCTCCGCCCGCGCGTATGTTGGTTATCGCGTGAAAACATTAACCTCTTTTTGCGCAGTCGGATAAAAACTATCCTATGTTTTTTCCCGGGTCTCAAACTATCTCCATACCAAATTTCATTCAAATCGGTCCAGTAGTTTTGGCGTGAAAGCGTAACAGACAGACAGACAGACAGACAGACAGACAGACAGACAGACTGACAGACAGAGTTACTTTCGCATTTATAATATTCATACTGATTCTCTTAAGACCTGGTGAAAATAAGTATCACGTTAGTACAATACTGCTTATCCTATAATAGAATTCTACATAGTGTCGTGGCCAGTCTAAGCCATAGTCCTTTTTCTTCTGTGGCTATAGTGGAGCCATAATAGCGAGAAAACCTTCTTACTCAGATAAACGAATATGCTACTTGTTAAAATTAGCTTTTATAAAATGTTCGCCAGATGAATTAAAGTAAGAATAATTTTAATTCTAGAAGCTATCAGAGAATAATTACATAATATCTGTCTGAAATTTCGCTTCTTAACAAGTTTGAAGGCACGTTCAAAGTTAGTAAATGAATATCATTTAAATCCTTAATTAGACAGGCCTGTATATTTTCCTTTAAAATTACAGTCTAACTTTATACTGAACAAAATACGAAATACGATAATACCTACAATTGTATAACTTTGCGACGCCTTCAATTAGCTCATTCTCGAGTTACTCGCGCAATTATTTACCGAAAAGCTCGATTACGGAGAGTCCGACAACAAAGATATAATGAGCAAGTAATAATCAAAGAGATGAACGCTCAGAAGGGTAGCAATTACGAGTGATGGATTGTTGAACTTCTCCTCAACAGAAATGACCCAATGCTTTAATATCGTCCTGTTTCTTTCCAACTGTTCCCGGCAATTTGTCACAAAGAATTTTACGAGTAAGAAAATCGCAAGAATTCTAATGGCCTGAATATTAACATTCGCGATTGAAAAACTACTTATTCAAATTAAAAGACTGATTTATAACGTTAACTTGTGGCGGGTTTCGACTGAACTTGTACCCTTTGTTCGGATTGTGCGATCATTTTGGTTAACTTTAAGTGAGCACAGTTTTATCGATCGACTGACTTTCAACAAGGTCATAGGGTATAACGAGTAATGAGTAACAACATGAGGGAGGTCAATACTCTATAATGTGTTTCCATCAAGCTCAATCGTTGTTCAGTTAAGCACTTTACCTATAACTTGTTTTTATAACATTTATGCTTTTAAAAAGTATAAATAGTAGGTATAATAATTGCGTGCGTTTTTGATGTCATAATGCCAGCAGAACTGGTAATTTTGGAGTTGGATATTTTATTAGAACTCCCTAGTTGGAACGCGAACTCCACAGTTCCTTATAGAGATAAGAGATATCGGCGTCTTCACAACCATTGTCCTCTTTGTATCGACAGCATCTCATTTTCGTTTGTTTCTAAATTAATTGAAAAAAAAACCGAGATCTTGAATATGATACCAGGATTTGTCCGTTTATTCGTTCCTTTCTACTTTTTGTCGGAAAAACAGAAAACCCTCGTCAAGGAGGATTTGCTAACTAAAAAAAGATGTACAATTTGGTTTTTATATTTGTTGCGGTTGTTGATCAAGATTATGAGACAATGAAAATGACTTTTTAGTACGGCGACCCAGATAAATATATACGTATTTTGTATAATCGGTTCCTGACTACATTGAATACATAAACTGGTTAAAATATATGCATCACGAGATAAGCGGGTTTAGGGAATTCATGCTCAATATACGTATAATTTTTTAATGTTTTAATGTTGTATTCAACACTGTCCACAAAACGTAGATCGGTTATTTTCGCTACACATCAAGCTCATGTATGCAACAAATTTCCACTTTTCCGAGGTTCCGGAGTTTTTAGGCTATGACATACACACGAGTGGTTCTAAAAGGTTTTCGTTTTTATCGGACGTACCGACGAGTCCCAAAAATTCTACAATCTACGAGTATAAAATACAACACTATAGTCTTATATAGTCCTTCGACAGTATTTAAGGTACTTGTATCGGGTGTGTGGGTGTGTTTGGTGGCAATCACCTCGTATAATTATGTATTAGTTTAGTATATCTTACTATATTATGTCTGTTTTTTGTTAAATATAGACACAGTTCTGGATTTACCCAAGAGGTAATAGGTTATATCGGGCTCTCTCGGGAACTTAGTAGGTTATCGGGATAGGGAAAAACCATCTTGGATTTATAAAAATATAAGTATCTAGTATTATCAAAATCCGTTTAACCTTTTCGGAAGTGGCCACGATATAAGAACTTATAATGCAAAAGTGATGTCAGTGTTCGTAGTTCTTATATTATTAATTCATATAAAGTTTTAACCATGAATCGATTTAGACAAAGCTTGATACGGAAATCGACTGCATTACATTCATAATACCGGCTATTTTTGTGTCGTAATTTACCACACGACGAGCCATCGACGTATTGAAGTACTGCCTGCATTATTTTACGTACATTAGTTTATCTTATACTCTCAAACTACTAACAAATAGGTTATGTGTGTGTAAAAGGGCCGCTATAGAATCACGAAGTCCTGGGTTTGATGATAGGATGGAGAAGTTGGAGGGGAAATGGGTTTTTCTGACAAAGAAATGTTCAGTAAGCAATTTGGAGACCAGATCTTTGTCCTGTAGATAGCAATAGGCTCGCCTCATACTACATGGGAACAGAACATGTCTGGCAAAGCGTGAGTGATTAGACACTTTTGTTTATCCCTTCAGCGAATACAGACGTGACGACGTCATGCTGTGGTCAGAATACCTAGTTCAAATAGATGAACTTCATTTTTAAACATGCCGAAAATTGTTGGTGTGAGTTCAAGACGCATTCTATAAGTTCAGACCAAGGTACAATATACCTATGCAGAAAACCGTAATATCAAAGTCAAACAAAGCACTAGTAAGATCTTACGCTATCCAAATCTAAAAGGGACCCTTATCCCGTTAAAAGTCAGGGCACCTCTAGATGACTTGTCAAAACACAAACCCAAATTAGAGGCTTTTTCGTTTACAAATCTCCCGTGACAAGGGTTGCCCTCAAGCAATAGTACCTACCAGAAATCTACATAAATAGTATATCGCATTCAAAACATTTGCCCTTTCTACTGATGTCATGAAAAATACATACTAGCTGCTTCAATAGCTTGAGGCTTAAACAGGCGAATTCTCTCTTGAATATGTAACTTAGCTTAATGTTGAAAATAATTCATAATTTTAATAGAAAACGTGGGCGTTTCATACGGTATGTAAAACGTGAAACACGCCCGAGTTCTCAAGTTCAACATGTAGTTATAGCACAAAGGAAAATGTATGTTTATATTACGTGGCCGAAACACTACACAGCGCTCTAAAACGCAAATCGTCTATGCGGAGTGCATGTTAGATGAGTCGTGTCCCGGATTCCATTAACTAAATGTACGTACTAGCTACAAAAATACTGATACAGTAAATATTTTGTCAGTGACACGCCGATATCGGTCTTAAGGGAATATTCTGCCGCAGGGTCTTCATAAAGACTGTAAGTCGCCTAGAAGAAGATAAGAAAGTTGTGAGTGGCCCGCGTCGCTGCCACCCGCGATAAACTCTGAATATCCATCATACTTAATTACCTCACTCTTTTAACAGTTTAGAAGCTCGTCGAGAGTAAGAATTAACGGGTGCTTGTCACGACGCCAACTCTCGCTGTTTCAGCATTTCGTTGATAAATTTTTAATTTTGACACGGCCGCGGCTGTGACTCGAATCAAAAGTATACGCATTAAGTCGCTAACTCTGGAGAGGAGAGCTTAACTGTATTAGCGGAAACGGTGATTATAATGAGCTAAGGTTTAGTACATTCATTATCGTTGGAAAGGTTCTTTACCGCAACTTCCTTTCAGGAACAAGGTTTTGGTAAGATTTTTATTTATGGATTGGAAATGAAGATGCGAAATTCCCGCACGCTTGTAGACCTTTTTGTTTAATTTCCATAAACTTCATCTATAGGTCGAGTGCCGTTTAGTTGCTTATTATGTAACTAAAATGAAAGTTTAACACTTGTTGCTATTTTTTCTTTCAAATTTTTGGTTTACTATATCTACATAAACTGAATTCAGCGAAGATGGACTACGCATATGTATGGTGTTCTCAATATTTTTTTCAGAATTTCAGTATTTTGTGCCTGTTTCAACGTAACGACATATAATATTATTTACGGCCATTGTATTCTCCGAAACCTATTATGTTATGTGATCAACAAAGGGGGATTTCAGCCCAATTCCGGCAAACACCGTTCAAAGCAGGGCAATCTGGCGGCCATTACCCGGGCACCGGTCGCGCGCGTTTTATGACGCTGTTCGTTAATCACGTACGGTTGATTCCACACAGGTATCCGACCGACACTGTGCTGGGTCAAGATGGATGACGCTTCCTGTATCTAGTGGCTTTACAACATTAAAGAGTTTTTACAGGCCCTACTATTGCTGAAAAGTAGGCATACTACTGCTGACTTAGGAGTGTCGGGTTGTTCCTTTCAACTTATTGTGATCTGTATGTATTAAATTTTGAAGGTACTTGAGTTTTGCTTCGTTGTCCTAATTTTTCTTGGAAGAAATATAACAATATCATAAGTATATAACGCATAGTGGTAACGTGTTGTTGTTGGCTTAGCTTGCTACCACCTTCAAGAAGATTATCTATCACCAAGGACCTAATACGGACAAGGAGTAACGACATAATAAATACAGTCATCCGGCATCTATCCCTGATTACTGTATCAGTTATAGGTTTAGAGTCGAACGATCAGGTGCTCAAGCCTAACCTTCATTCTTAACAAGAAAGACTGAGAATTTTCTATCGCATATTTTTAATAATTATTTAGTAACCGGTTCACGATTGTGCACAGCGTCGTGCGCGGGCATCAGCTCCCAGACGAAGAACTTTAAATAAGTTCGAAACTGGTCGGAGCAATATCCGGTAAATATTACGCGAGTCCTAGCCGGTTACTAAATAATTATTATGGTCAAAACTCGCGACAAATTTTTAGCTCAAATCGCATATTTATATTCCTTACAAATTATTTCCCTGACTTGCTTGCAATCTTTCAATCTCGAACATGGATTTGTGTGCGGGAGCAAATCACTTGCTAAATCCTCAACTTGGAAATGTATAGGCAAGTATCTAAAAGACCTTGCAAACAAATTTAGCATTGGGTTCCAACCCGTTTTTGATGTTATAGGACATTATAATGGACATGCGACAGTTTATCGAGAATTAGTAATTATATTATGTTATTGACTACCTACTCCTTACAATAAGAGCTTGTGCCTACCTAACTAAGATATGTATGGCAGAGCAATCATGTAGAGCAGCAATAAACGGACGTGTCTCGTGAATATTATTTTATTTAATCGCTCCACCGTATATGGACAAGCCCATATACAGACAGTAGCATAAAGTACGCACAGTGGTGACCCCGACACTTGACATCGGACACATTAAATCATCTAATTGCAGTCCAGACAACGGAGGCTTTTAAGATGTTTTCGCAACAACAAGCTCAGCAAACATCATCAGCGCAAGTCAGCAGTGATCCAGCAGAAGTTGCTGTGGTAACCGTTTCGTCAAGAATTCCGGAATTTTGGTGTGACCAGCCGAGACTTTGGTTCGTACAGTGTGAAGCCATCCTCGGGCCGCAGAAGCTCAGCGATGAAGCTAGGTACAACCTTATTGTGACCAAATTGGGAAAAGACGTCATACAACAAGTCAGTGACATTTTGTTGAAGCCACCAGAGACAAAGAAATATGATATATTGAAGGAGCGATTACTTAAGGTGTATGAAGAGTCAGAAATAAGGCAGTTTCAAAAACTTTTGAGTGAAATGGAGTTAGGGGATCAAAAGCCGTCACAACTACTACGACGCATGAGAGACTTGGCTCGCGAGAAAATGCCTGATGAAACATTACGCATCATGTGGCAAGGACACCTGCCTCCATCTGTACGAGGTGTGTTAGCAGTCAGTGAAGTGAAAGACCTTGAAAATTTGGCTGCGATTGCGGACAAAGTTTTGGAAACCGCTCGTTCCCTACAGTTATCGGAAGTGCAGGCCACCCCGAGTACTAGCAGCGACACATCATACATTTTGGCTGAAATTGCAAAACTAAGTTTCAAAATACGAGAAATGGAAAATGAGAGAAATTATAACAGAAATAATTATCGCTACAGGAACCGATCGCGCTCTGCATCTCGCGGTCGTAACATGATCCGGCGCACGCCGAACAGCCCGGACTGGCTTTGTTCTTATCATTTTAGATACCGGCATAGAGCAAGAAAATGTATAGAGCCGTGTGCGTGGAAAAAATCTGAAAATAAGGAAAACTAACGGAAGTGCTATTGCAGGCGGAGATATGCACTATTACTCCTGTTCCCCGACTTTGTATTACAGACAATAATAGTGGACTAAGTTTTTTGGTTGATTCCGGTGCCAATATTTCAATACTTCCAGTGCCAAAACATAAAATATATAGTGATAAGTGTGATGACTATAAACTCTACGCAGCAAACGGTACCGAAATAAAGACTTATGGTGTAAAAACATTAAACTTAGACTTTAAATTACGTCGGCCTTTCCGATGGTCGTTTGTGTTGGCTGCAGTCAAGCAACCTATCCTCGGTGCTGACTTCTTAAGCCATTATAAGTTGCTTGTGGACGTTAGTAAAAAAAGACTTATCGATTCGCTTACTAGTTTACAAACAATCGCGTCTGTTTCGGTGCAAGAACAACCGTCAGTGAGAACAATAGACTGCAAAAATGCATATAGTGACATTTTATCAGAGTTTCCAAATGTGACAAAACCGATGTGTTTCAAGGACACTCCACCTCATTCTGTAGTCCATCACATAGAGACTACGGGCTCAGCCGTTTACGCGCGCCCTAGGCCTCTACCACCGGACAAGTACAAAAAAGTGAAGGCGGAATTTCAACGCATGCAAGAGATGGGCATATGTAGACCATCAAAAAGCCAATGGTCAAGCCCTCTTCATGTAGTTACCAAGAAGAATGGAGAGCTCAGACCGTGCGGTGACTATCGGCAACTCAACGCGATTACGAAGCCCGACAGATATCCGATACCGCGCATACAAGATTGCACGTACTTGTTACACGGAAAAAGTATTTTCACACGAATCGACATGCTGCGTGCCTACCATAATATAGCAATTTTTGAACCGGATATACCCAAATCTGCAATCTGTACAACTTTCGGTCTATATGAATTCCAAAAACTTTGTTTTGGATTAAAAAACGCGGGACAGACATTCCAAAGATTCCTTAATAACGAAGTTCTACGAGATCTAGACTATATCTTTATTTACATTGATGACGTAATAATTGCCTCGGAATCTGAAACCATGCACAGGCAACATGTACGAGAAGTACTCAGTCGACTCGACAAATATGGAATTACGATTAATATGGCGAAGTGTGATTTCGGAAAAACAGAACTAAATTTTCTGGGTTTTCACGTATCTAGAGAAGGAATAAGACCGCTAAACGAGCAGATTAAGGTCATATCTGAATTTCCAAGGCCGAAAACTGTCGACGAGCTACGTCGTTTTCTCGGCATGGTAAATTTCTACCGACGTCATCTACCAAAAGCAGCCGAAAATCACGCCAAGTTAAACGTCTACCTGCATAACGCTAAGAAAAAAGACAAGAGTTTAATACCATGGACCGATGACGCTATAAAAGCGTTTGAACAATGTAAACAAAGCATACAAAGCGCGATCACATTGTCTTATCCAGCATCGGAAGCAGAGATTGCACTCATGACCGACTGTTCTAACACATGCGAAGGCGCTGTACTGCAACAGAAAGAAGGTGACACCTGGAGGCCATTAGGTTTTTTTTCCAACAAACTTAGTGATGCTCAACAGCGATACAGTACCTACGACAGAGAATTACTCGCTATATATATGGCCATCAAACACTTTCGACCTCTAATAGAAGGCAGACCATTTACTGTATATACCGATCATAAGCCTATTGTTTATTCTTTGGAGAGAAATACAGTGAGCAAAAATGATACGCCTAGACGAATTCGTCATCTTGACTTCATAATGCAGTTTTGTACGTCTATAAAGTACATAAATGGACCTGAAAATGTAGTTGCAGACACATTATCGAGAATAGCTACCATAGAAACTCCATCACCTATTAATTACGAAAATTTGGCCAAGGCACAAAATGAAGACACAGAATTGAAACACCTAATGCAATCTAACACGTTACAGTTTCAATAGATAAACACGCCATATAGCAACAAGCCGATATACTGTGAGGTATCATTGAATAAGGCGCGACCTTATTTGCCTAAGGAATTTCGTGTATCAGCTTTCAACGCTGTTCATGAGATCAGTCATCCAGGTACGCGAACAACACGAAGAATGATGCAAGATCGCTATTTTTGGCATGGAATGAATAAAGACGTTACTAACTGGACAAAGTCATGTACGAATTGCCAAAAATCTAAGATACATAGACATACTATATCACCACATGGTCATTTCGTGCAAAGTGACAGGTTTGAATTCCTGAATATGGACATAGTCGGTCCCTTAAGCTACTGTGATGGTTACCGCTATATTGTAACGATGATAGATAGAAAAACAGGATGGCCGGAAGCCTATCCTGTGAAGGACATCACTGCCGAAACTGTAGCAGATATAGTTTACACAGGGTGGATATCAAGATTTGGATGTCCTTTACAGATAACCACAGACCAAGGACGTCAATTTGAATCCAATATGTTCGCCCAATTGTCAAAAAGAATGGGTATTAGAAAATTACGAACGTGCGCTTACCATCCGCAAGCAAATGGCAAAATTGAAAATTGGCACAGATATATGTAAAGTTCTCTTATGTGCAGAGGGAATACAACACACTGGGTATCAGAGTTACCATCTGTTTTACTGGGACTACGGGCATGTTTGAGGGATGACACGCAGATTAGTGCAGCGGAGATGGTTTACGGAGAAGCATTAAGATTACCAGGAGATTTTTTTGAGCTGATAAAGCATGAAAGCTCCGATAGTGAAATGTTTGTAAATAAGCTGCGAAAGACCATCGCCGAATTAGCATCCGTACCAAAAAAGGAAACGCATCAAGAAAAAAATTTTGTTCATCCTGACTTAAAAGACTGCACCCATGTTTTTGTACGGTGCAATAAAGTTACGAAACCGCTGACACAACCATATATGGGCCCTTTCAGAGTAGTCGAACGAACAGAAAAATATTTTAAAATATTGCAGGGAAACACAGAGAAAGTAGTTAGCATAGATCGATTGAAGCCAGCCTTTGGACTCAAGACTGAGCAATGCAGCGACATCCCAAATAAGGCATTCCCAATTATAAACAATGCGCCAAAAACATCGCGATCTGGCCGAACACTCAAGCCTGTTGTTCGTTTTGTAAACACATAATCGGTAGCACAGTTCACAGTACTTATAACGTATTAATAAACATGGGAAAAACTCAAAGCAAAGTTACTGAAGAACAAATAATAATTGCACAAAATGGTGCGGGTAATAGCGCCTCAGCCTCAGAAAAGATTAAGGATTCATTCATCAATAGACATGAAATGTATCTACTTTTCATAGTCTTTTGTATCTTAATGGCTATATTTTACATATTGTGGAATAAATGTAAAACCAACTACGGGCGCTACATGAGACGTGAGCTGCAGCAGGAGCTGCCAATGGTGGTGATGCGTGGTGGTGAGCCCGGTTTAAACAACCGCCCCCTGCCCGCTCAACAAGTGATAACGTAAACCTAGTGTAGTGATGTGAAGTAACTATGACAATACTGTGACTGCTAAAGATATTAAGTGCAACATGAGCCTACCTTTAACCGTATACCTACCTAGTGTTTTAACAATATAATGTAAGGTGTACTATGCCATAAACAAAAGTTTAGCTAAGTTACGCGTATGTTATTTTTAGTTTTGTAATCTTTTTTTTCATTTATGTATCAATTTTATATGTAGTAATATTCTAAAAATAAAAATAAAGGGGGATGTACTGTGCCTACCTAACTAAGATATGTATGGCAGAGCAATCATGTAGAGCAGCAATAAACGGACGTGTCTCGTGAATATTATTTTATTTAATCGCTCCACCGTATATGGACAAGCCCATATACAGACAGTAGCATAAAGTACGCACAAGCTCACTAACGCAGCCGATTCCAGGTTATGAATTGTTTATCGTTATCTACCTGACCAGTTTGATTGTAATCAAAGGCTAACTTATAAAAAAATAAAGATATATTGATTAAATATATTAGAAACGCTCGTAGAGGAATTTGCCTAACTATTAAATATATTTAAAAAAATGCGCGCTTTCGGACTATTACAAATCCTGGAGTGGCCCCTGGTACTTTGAGATTTTGATCATGATTATTAAAAGTTTGTTTTAAAGCAGTAGTATAACATGCTGTCCGTGGTATATATACTATTCTTTGCCATCCTCCTGTCAAACGCCATCATTAAATATAAAACAGAATAACACAACTATGAAAAATGAAACGTATTTTACAAGAGCTATGTGGTCCACTGAAGCACTAATCAATTCTTAAAAGCCATTCATACTAAGAGATTTGTTGTTGTTAATCAAATTGGTATGGTTGATTTCACGCAACGGTGCGCCAGTGTGCAGGTATCCAAGCCGATGTTAGACCTAGATGAACAGAGATGGATGACAAAAAAATTAATACCTGATGCGTAAATTGGATTCGATTCCCGCTCAACGTGAACATTTTGTGCTCTAAATTGTAAATGTGAAATTTATTTATAATTAACTACAGGACTCTTATAACACCGTTCGTAACCTACATTACCATGTTATGGAATACTACCAGCAGCAATAAGTTTTCGGCAGCTGAAGGATCTTTCGACTTAAAAATTTTTATATGTTTCAAAATATGATATCGGTTTAAAAGCTTTTGTTTATTAAATAGTAATATTTTGCCGGTAATTTAATGGTACTAATAAGTAATTTTACATCATATTTTATTTTCCATGAATTTATTTGTATTCTTCTTGTTTGAAAGCTAGTACTTGGTAGGGTTTTGGGGACGTTTCAACGTTTTTGAGTTCGTGGCATATAATATAATATTTTTAATGAAATTAAAAAAAATAATTTGATTTCAGATATAAAACAAAATAATGTAAATATTTAACATTAATAAACTTAAATGGTTCAGTCAATAACAAATTACTAAGTTAAAAATAATAAACATTCACTTTAATAAAATGTTGACAGTAATTAAAAAAAAACACACGAAAAATAAATGTATCGCTATGTGAGTTGACTCATCACAGATTTAAATGAGTTCTTTTGTTGAAAATAACTTTCCCTGTGTCAAAGTCAACAAAGCTCTATTAGAAGTTACATTAAAATTACCTTTCCATAAGCTTAGGAAGTATTTTCGCAAACCTAACGGTAAAAAGGGAACATTCGAGCACCACAAAGCTGTTCGAGCCACCTTTCCGTTTAGTCACCTAATTTTGGGTTCTTAATTTTTGAGACAGTGAACCTGATTGAGTTTTTAACGTTTAATTTAAATAAGTCATTCTTAAAATGCTTCATTAAAATCAAACTAACAAAATAATGTTCTAATACGATCTTAGGGTAACATTTCTTGTATTCTATTCATGAAACAAAGATTTTGTAGGAACCAAGTTTGTGTTCCGAGTAATTTCGTACAAGACAAACTGTAATGGACCAGCACGAATGCACGTTCATGCACTTAACAGTAAAGTGTGAGTTTTATTTACCTTCAGGTGTTAATTAAAACATGAACAGGAAGCGCACGAAATAGTTTTGTGTGAAGATGCTAGGCGAAATCTCAGCAAGAAAGACGATAAAAGTTGCGCACGTTGTAAAATAAATTATTCAATTCAGAGTACAGTGGTAAGAGGGAGAACTGATATGCACCCTAGCAAGAATTTCTCTCAGCAGAACACTAGAATTGTTTTCTAAGTCTATCGAAAATTATTACTTACTGTTATATCATGCCCTGAAGTCTATTTTTAGGGTTCCGAAAATGAAATTACTACCTATGCGCTCTGTCTATGCTCTTAGTTCACAGATAATAGAGTACCTATGGGTTATTATATTGGATTGCCTACCAAATAATTATGTTAAAAACTGCAAAGTAAAAGGTGGTCCACATACAAAAAAACTTAGGTATCTATGGCAAAAACAGACATACAAGCGTCAAACGACCAGTAATTTTTGTACTAACATCAAATCTCTCAAACCTATATCAAATAGATAGAAAATTCTTAATACTTTCTGTGTAGGTACCTACGGAACTCTCGGCGTGCGAATCCAACTCGTACTTGGGCGGTTTTTGAAGAAATAAGTTAATAATATAGATTACTTTCAGCTGGTGAATTGTACTTTGTCACATGAATAAATGAACTATAGTGCAGTATCTTATGTATGAAAAGCAATAGCTGGAGCGGAGCTATTTTAGTGAAAGCTTCAACTAAAACCACACTGCAGCAACAAAAAGTAGAAAATCGGCCTCGAGCGATTTAAAGACCTATAAACGGCATGGAAGCGGTTAATTTTAAGTAAATAGATTCAGGTTTTACATTGCAAAAATCTATAAATTATGTATTTTATAGTACCAAAATATATCAAAAATACTTTTAATATTTTTAGTACAACATAATTTGGGATCAATTTTACGCATCGCGTGAGCGAAATATTGAATATGCTTTGCGTAGTAGAGAAATATTTGTAATACATTGTAAATAGACTGGCCTTTGATATATTGAACGGAACAATCTCACCAGTTAAGTGAAGATGTGCGGGTCGAGTGTTAAGTGAAGACTGCGAATGAAGATGTGATTTATGCGATTGTGTTGGCACACGCTCGCATAAAAGATGCATATCCACTCTTACTTTACAGATACCCAGATTATTCAAGAAACACAGACTAAAGCAATGCATTCCACTCTTTGGCCGTACGCCTGATAAACGTGGAAGCGAACCGTTGTGTACCGCATGTTAGTTGCTGGTGAAATATAAACCATGTATCGGTGTGGCATTGCCATATGTCTGGTTGTCCGGAGATAGAATGGGTACGGTCGAATTACTTTAAGTAAATCCAGAGAATACTCCCCGAAATGTATCCAGTAAAATACCGAATATCTAGCGACTTTGCGTCAGTGTACGCGACTTTGAAGTGTTCTCCCAAACGAATGAGTCCTTGTTTATGATCTTTATAGCTAGTCTTTATATTGAGTCAAGAGTTTCAATTTGGTACTTGGCCAACCCATCTCCAACGTGACAACAATACTCCATACAGGACCGAACTTGTGCTTGTTATAGACTCTGCACTTGTTCTGATGTGAAGTACCATCTCGGCTTGGCGATTATACCCAACTTTTTGGTCGCCAACTAAGCTTCATACCTATTCGAAATACGAGCAAAAGTTTAGAATAAACTACAAAGTAACACCTAAGAGTTCTGGGCTATCTGTTATCTGTGTGGATTCATCTCGGAGAGTCAGAATCTGGTCCAGTTGACTCCATTTTCAGAAAAATACGCCTGGGTTTTTTCAGAATTATCTGTATCCACTTGAGCCCCAAGGACAGAACAACTGGGATCTACAAGGTTACGTAGACGTCAAAAATAAATGGAAGCACTCCAGGGTATCCTCTCGGTAGAAAAGGCACGCCACGTCGACCGTACCGGCGTCTCAGTCAGGAACAAGAGCGCTGACTTTTCAGTGTCAAAGTAGTGGTGGACTATATTTGAGTGCATACCTGTGATTTTCATCAGGTGCACTTCTAATAAGAGAGTGTCCGTCCGCTGTTTAATCTTAATCTTTTTTCTTTTTCGCATGGTCTTTTATCTATCTATCGTGCATCGGATTCCGCCACCCCTCACTATCGATCCCCCGATGCAGCAGTGTCATTGTGTGACAAACGAGTATGCCTGCTCTGGTGCAACTGTTTCTACCTGTTTTCCCCAAAATACACTCGAGAGCAATGAATCCGGGTCACTTAAAGAATCCTAAAAATCTTGGAAACTAAAAATGCTAGGTTAATGCAATAAATTGTATTTAATAGACAATGTAATACTCCTTAAATGAAGGTATTAAAACTTCTTAGTTATTGTAAAGTTATATCATAAAAAAATCAAATTTGAAAAAGGGCCACTTTCGAAGATGGAACTACGAAATTACAGCATTTGGTTTTGCTTTTGTTTGTAATCTGTCATTTATGTGGGTACATAAACCATGTTGATAGTGCTCTATATTCATTATTCAAGCTGAAATTATGTCGCTTACGCCTGAAGAATGCACCAGAATACTTACAATGCTGGAAACCGGCCGGAGTCAGCGCGATACAGCCAGGACTGTCGGTGTGTCGCTGTCAACAGTACAAAGAGTTCTCCGACGTTACGAAGAAACTGGTTCTAACCTACGCAGACCAGGAACGGGCAGAACCAGGTGTACCACAGCACGAGAAGACCAATACTTGGTGAACACCATGCTTCGAAATCGCTTTCTCACAGGAACTGAACTCACCAATCAGTTTCGACGCCTCGGAGGAAGTAACCCAAGTGCATGGACAGTAAGACGTCGGCTTGCTGAATCTAACTTAAAACCCCTTAGACCTGCAAACGGCCCTAAACTGGAGCGTGGGCATCGTATTTCGAGACTAAGATATGCCCAGAGCCACGTAAATTGGAGTATTGAAGATTGGTCAAAAGTTATGTTCTCCGACGAATCAAAATTTATGCTCTACAAGCACGATGGAAGACACAGAGTGTATCGAAGACCAGGGGAAAGATTCAAGCAAGCATGCATCGAAGAATAAGTAGCCTACGGTGGTGGGTCTGTACTTGTGTGGGCCGGAATTTCTTCTGAAAGTCGCACAGAGCTGGTGATCATAGAAAACGGCTCTTTAACTAGCGTAAGATATGTGGAAGAAATCCTCAATGATCACGTTGGTCCATTTATGGTCAATTTAGGTGAGGATGCTATATTTATGCATGACAATGCCCGACCTCATACAGGTAGGATTGTGAATGACTACCTTCAAGAGATGAACATTACTCGTATGGAGTGGCCAGCGCGCAGCCCGGATATCAACCCGATCGAGCATGCTTGGGACGAGCTAGGCAGATGCGTAAAACAACGAAACCCTCCCCCAATCACGCTTCGTGAGCTCAAAATTGCTCTCACAGAGGAATGGGAGAATATTCCCCAAAATCGTATAAGGAACTTGGTGTACAGCATGCCAAACCGCGTAAACGCAGTAATGGAAGCACGAGGAGGCAATACGAAGTATTAAAATTCAAGAAAATCGTAATAAAGTTCAAAAATGTCATGTTTCCTATTTTTGTTTTAAGGAGAGATCAGCAGTTTTTTTCTTTATGTAATTTTGTGTTAATAAAATGTATGGTGACTCATATTTTTTTTACTTTCATTTAAGGAGTATTACATTGTCTATTAAATACAATTTATTGCATTAACCTATCATTTTTAGTTTCCGAGATTTTTAACATTCTTTAAGTGACCCGGATTCATTGCTCTCGAGTGTAGTTCTCAACTTTCAACTGGACATTGGGCCAGAATATGGCTGGGCCGTTAGGCAATACGTCTTTGTTCAGTGGATGGTGACAAAAAACGGCCGAAGCCTACAACTAGGAAATTGTCTCCCATTCGGTACCTTCCAGGCTACCTTTGGAAACTGGTGACTATAGCCTTCATAATATGTATGAAAGCACTATCGCATGCGACGCCAGCATCACTTTTACACCTTTTGAGGGCACACAATTTTTTTTCCGACCACTACAGGGCCAAAATTTTGTTCTCTAAAAATGTGTTAATGTGATAGAGATAATTTCTGGACCACTGGATTAGGTGGTGTTTCTGACGCTACGTCATGTGTGCCTTATCAAGAAATTTTGAGTGAATTAACATCCTATATAAAAGAAAGTCGTGTTGGTTACACTGTTTATAACTCAAAAGTGGCTGAACCGATTTGGCTGAAAATTGGTGGGGAGGTAGTTTAGAACCAGGAGGGTTTTTATCCCGCAGAACGTGACATAAAACGTGGTATAACAAAACGCAACTGACATGGAATAACATAACGCAACATACAGAAAAATTAAAAATGTATCAGTCAAACAAAACATCAGTCTAGCCGTTCATTTGTTAAAAATGGTATAACAAAATGCAACTGACAGCTAAACGTAATGTTGTTTATGGTTGTTTGTGTTTGAAAATTTGACGATTAGAAATTTTGAAGCAGTGTTTTGAAGTTAACCCGCTAGTTAAATAAATGTTATAAATTTATAATAAAATATGTTTTAGTTCTAACAGACTTTGGTAAATTTAGGTGGGTTGGAGTATTGAACAATAATGTTACTGTACAATACCTAATAAAATAAGTAATTATACAAAGAGCCCCTTGACATCCGTGACACGGCATCCTTTTAAATGAATCAGCGTTTGCTTGTAAATGCGTAAATCACTCGTGTGGGCGAGCACAGGTGTCCCAGGTAGGTACAGCTCTTCGACCGCAGTGTCACAGGGTCGTGGCCGCGACCCTCGACCCGCACCCTTCCTGCTAATTACGAGCAAAACGTTACCTACCTATATAACTTACGCATACGATAAATGCTGATGTAGCACTACCATTACTAATGCAGTAGGAACAACTTAATTGACATTCTTTTTCAAATAAGAACCGTAAAAATAAACTTAAAAGGTTCAATATATAGATTTTCTGAATAATGAAGCTATGGTTCAAGATAACTAGCACTCACAAAATAATTCTTAACAAAGTAATTTGTTTATTCTCGGAATAGTGATCTATTAAGGTATAATATAATATAAACAGCAAGTATGATACGTGTGCGAGTATCAGTTATGAAAACAATGTATTAAATTTAACCAGTTCAATCCTTAAAAGAATTATAGCTGTAACACTGGGGTTAAATAATTATATATTATTTTAAAATGGCGATGGATATATTTATATTGTGTATAAACCTGATACATAGTGATGCATATACCTGAAATTCAAATTATCTACAACGTCTGTATGTCAACCTACTCGTAATATCAAATATGCAAAACTGCAAATGAAACATCTAGACGGAATTGTTGAATGTAAGTATTTCGACTAAACGTACTCAAATTTATTCGAGATACCCGGTTGTGGAAGCACAAATAAAATCCAGTTTATATTGTCCAAAACGATGTGACTGTTTGGGCTGTGTTCAATGGATAAAATAAATTTCATCAAATGTATGCGTCCCTCGTCTGTATACACAGTACATCTGTATTATTTTTCTCTATCCTATTTCGTTTCTATACTTACATATGCATCATTTCTGTATCTCTAGCTGTTTTTGAGGTTGATTATAAAAGTTCTAATATTATGTTTATAGGGTACAATTTAATTTTTGAGAAATACCTTGCATTGCTCTCAATTCGTTATTTTATGTTCATTATGGATTATGGTATACGTAGGTTTAGGCGTGCAAAGCTACAACCCTCAAGTAGAAAATTTTCAACCTATTATTTGTTTAATCTATTATAGGTTAGCTTGGACAATATTATGTTCTACCGCATCGTCACTTGCCACGATTCGACAAAGACCTCCCAGCTTAAAAAAACAGCGAGTAGTATATGGTATATTTTAAGTTGGAAATACGTTTACAAGATCGCGAAATTGTTTGCTTTGAGTCTTAGTTCTACAAAGGTAATCAAATATA
Source organism: Plagodis dolabraria (assembly GCA_963854805.1). NCBI lineage: Eukaryota > Metazoa > Arthropoda > Insecta > Lepidoptera > Geometridae > Plagodis > Plagodis dolabraria. Next base: position 15,300,502 of record OY978447.1, on the reverse strand, counting down.
TTATACACAAGCATGGCTCACAATTTCATTACAACTGCTAGGCTCAATTATCTTTTGACCACAGGCTCATCTATAGGTAATTAAATTATTGTATGATACCGAAAATCTAGAACGGGAAATGTATAATGGCAGCGGCAGCGTAGCTACTTCCATCCAAGTAATAGTCGACGAACCCATTCGCCGTTACCGCCTTGGTCAAATATCTTACATACTATCACTTGTCTGTATTTGTTATAACAACGAGATACATTAACAAATATTTTTATATGTGCGAGGATTAATACTTATTAGGAGAAAATTTCTCTTTCATCGTCGGAATGCTAATCGTAAGACAACATCAAGCAGCAATATATAAAAGGTTCACGCATTTGAGTAACTAGGAGATTAACCCATACCCTTTACATTTACCTCTCACACAAGAATCCATCTTTGTATCCAGTATGCAAACACTATTATATTTAGGCATGAAGAGCTCTTATTACTGGGCGAACGAGACATACGAACGAACGTTGATGTGTGAAGCGCAGTGCACTGAAATCGAGGTAGGTAGTTGACACTGCGTCTGTGATAGACAGCCGTAACCGCTTACCATCAATTGGGCGATTTGACCGTCTGAAAACATCAGAACATTTAAAAAAATACTCGTAAGAAAAAATGTTTCAAGTGTTGTCCCCTAGGACGTGCCAGCGGGCCTGGGTTAAGGTGCCACTGCAAATTGGTTATGCATTTTTTAATGTAATCGGTAACAACAGCTCTACGCTTTTAGCATTCTACCGTTTACTAAGGGTACACAGGCACACCTAAGTTAGATTCTGGGAAAACAATTACCTTTTATCATTTGAATCGATATTAACGCGATTCAGGTGTCTGTGCAGGACCGCAGTCAGCCTTCAATGCCACAAAACCGATTGTGGTCTGATCCATGATCCAACCCGAACTCAATAGAGGCTTAAATTCACGTGCTTGAAGGAGGTAGCACTTTCACTAAACTTACTTGTTGATATCATCGGATTTGAATGTAACAAGTAAAATTCACACTTTTGTTTATCTATACTTATAATAAAACTGTAATTTTAAATAAAAGTGTAAATGTTACTTAAAGTAAGAAAGTAAGAAGGTTGGTATTTAATTCTTTTGAACTTCATAAGAGCGCCGTAGACGCCAAAACTAAATAAGTTTCCTTACAAGTACAGTTGTCCTCTTATCGCAGCCCTTACTTAGATTTCTTTTAGGTAAGTAGGTATTGAATAAATTAAAAACGTCGTGTCTTCTTCGACTTAAACTTAACTAAAAAAACCGAATCGTTTTCCTACACTTTTCTGTGATTCATTATAAAAACCAAACTCATAATGTTGTATTAGGTTTTTGCGATTGTTATATGCACATAGTAATTAAACAACTTTAAACGGTGCTGTGATCGGTGGGGTGACCACGATCACTGAAAAGTGTTTGACAAGACGGGACAAAATAATGACAAATATACGCGATTTAAACCGTTTCAAGTTGTTTAAAACTCATTATTTTTAGTGAAACTTACTGCTCACAGATAGATTGTGACTCGGCCACAATATTAGTACCATCGAGAAGGGTAGCAATTACTATTAGGTAATCCAGGTATTGCCACACTCACAAATAACATTTTCAGAGTGTAACATAAAAAGAACTCAACCAATTTTGATGAAATGTAAATGAGACCAACTTGGGGGTATACATACACTACCCAAAAATAAAGATTGGAGGACTCATTAAAACGTTACATGATGTAAAACGATTAAAGGTTTTATTTAAGTTTTCAAAATTAGATACGGAACATCGATAGGCAAAGAGTAGGTAGTTATTTATAATACGGCTATCCAACAGTACTTTCAGGTGACGACTGACGAGCGCCCTTCGAAAAGACATTGCATCTCGCTAATTCAGCATTTCTGCGAATTGCAAGTCGTTCATAATGTGACGCTACAGGTACATACATAAAAAGAAACTACGCACCGACTTGAGACAAACTTTACGAAAGGTTACTTGCAAACCGTCTCCAGTCCCATGCTAAGGAACACCACCTTATCCCAGATGAGCAGTTTGGCTTCAGACCCGGACACTCATGCGTCCAACAGGTGCACCGCCTCACGGAGCACATCATTGAGGGCTTCAATAAGTACCCCAAACCCCAGACTACGCTAGCAGTCTTCCTCGACGTAGCGAAAGCTTTTGACAAAGTCTGGCACAATGGCTTGATCTACAAGCTATACCAATTTGGCGTGCCAGAACGTCTTGTGCTCATCCTACAAGACTTCCTTAAAGCCAGAAGCTTTCGCTATCGCGTGGAAGGCACCCTCTCCTCCCCCCACCCAGTCAGAGCCGGAGTCCCTCAGGGCTCCGTGCTATCACCTATTCTCTTTGCACTGTATACCAGTGACATCCCACGCTCTCAGCCCAAAGTATTCCTAGCCCAATATGCGGACGATACCGCCATTTACACCACTGGGTGGCATATCAACAGACAGTCCTTTTTCGTCATTCAACGGGCCGTCACCGAGATCGGTGACTGGTTCCGAAAATGGCGCATCGCGGTCAACCCAGCTAAAAGCACAGCTATGTGCTTTACTGAGAAGACACGCTCCCCTTACCCGAAACCGCTTATGTTGTTCGACGAACCCATTCCCTGGGTTCCTAGAACAAAATACCTCGGAGTCACCCTTGATCGTCATCTCACCTTTAACGATCACATAACAACCGTCCGTAACAGAGCGGCCTTCGTAATGGGTCGCCTTGGTCCCCTACTTCGCAAAGAGAGTAAAATGTCTCTTAGTAATAAGAAGACACTTTACACTGCCTGCATCCGCCCCATCATGACTTACGCATCAGTAGTGTTTAGTCATGCTAGTGAGGCCCACCTTCATAAACTTCAAGTCATCCAAAACCGTTTTCTTCGTAATGCAACCGGCGCCCCGTGGTATATCCGGAACACCGAGTTGCATTGCGACTTAAACCTTCCCTCTTTAGCGCAGTTCAATAAGGACTGCGCCCGCCGATACTTTGATCGAGCGCCCCACCACCCGAACCCATTGGTTGTCCAGGCATCGAACTACTCGACTGCCTCTTCTATCCCATTTTTCAAACCCCCCCGTCGCCGACCACGGCAGGTATTAGACGACCCGGATGACCCCATCGCAGCCATTACATTGGCAGCTTTAGCGTTATCCGCAAGTCGTCGAGGTAAAATCCCCAGGTGTGAGGTAATTAGACAATCAAACACCGAGCCCGCCGGCGAGCTCGAGGCAAAAACAAGGTCACGATAAATTGCTCTCCAAATAATCAAAGAGTATTATTCAGTAGGGCCCAATTGTGCAACACTGCAGTTGCACAGAGGCATTTTTCTCCGATCCCCCCCATGTCTCTCGACAGCGAGACAAGCCGAGGTCCGAACCACAGTGGTGCCCTTGAGCTCGCTGTCAACCCCTCCTATAGTAGCGGCACGTTTTCGGCGTCCGCAGGAGACGGAGGTAGAAAGCGCTTTTCGCCTTCTACGCCCGTCTCGGGAGAAGTGCCTTCGGCACTTCTCCCTCCCGGGCTATTGTAGGGCCAGGCCCTCGCCCAAAACCCGGTGGAGCTGGACGACCGCACAGGCGGTAGCCAGCATCTATGTCCTCCCTAAACAAAAAACAACAAACAACCGACTTGAGACTCATTCCGACCTGTGCCGCCACGCCGTGCACACCTGTCTACAGCTCCGCCAGTATCTCCCAGTGAGACCGCAATAGTCCCCGCACTATTGCCGTCTCACTCGGGTCATCGTTCCGACGCTAGTTGCAGACCAGTGCCTTGGAATACGCAGTCCTGACGAAGTTTTGTTTTGTGTGCAGAAGCTGAGCAGCCGCCGAACGCCGTGCAACGTGAGCTACGAGCTCGCCGTGCCGTCGCGCAGAGGCGCTCTAAGACGTCAGGCATTACCACCTACCCAAGTCCCTTGTTTCGGAACAACAACATCATGTTTTGACCGCACTTTTCGGTGCGCATTTCACAACTTTACTACTCGACACAACATTGTAACAGTGCGCGTAACAACACACTTTGTGCTGTTAAGCGACGTCGTTCAGGCGTGGGGTAGCGTCAGCCAAACCCGTCTGAACGACCAAATCCGCCATTTGCTGCGGTCGCAGTGTGACACCCTACGGTGACAACGGCCACTGTTGTTGTTTTGGTTTAACCTTGCACCGTGGCCTTTCCTGCTTCACGGGTCAGCCGAAGCAAGCTGGGCTCCGGGACAACTGGCCTTGGGGTCGCCCCTAGTCAACCCCGGAGCAGCATTAGGAGCACCCCTCTCCGCCGAGAAAAAAGCTCGGAGAGGGTACACAACTAGGGCACACCATAGGTACTCACTCCCTCTCACACAAGTGAGCTCACGAGTTGCGAGAGGGAGACAGAACCCGTTAGGCCATCCTGAGTATTCCCCTCAGGATGCAACGTCCCTCTAACGGTGAGGTGGAGGTCCTTCAGACCTTCGCCCTCCGCCACCCCGATCTGTATGTTGCTCATATGCAACTCCTCGAAGAGGAAGCGAGTGCCCGCCTCACGGACACTCTTATTGCTCCCTCCGGGACTTCAATCCCGGAGGCCAACGTCCCTCCTCTGACCCGGTCCTTCTCAGAGGACAGTCCGACTTCGCCCGCTCCGGGCCCAGACAACAGACGCACGGTGGCAGCCCCTCCCCGTGAGAGGTCTCGCTCGCGCTCACCGATCGGGAGGCCAGCGAGCACCCGTCCCTCCATCGCCGTTGTCGAGCCCACTTCGGACTCTGGAGAGTATTATTCAGTAGGGCCCAATTGTGCAACACTGCAGTTGCACAGAGGCATTTTTCTCCGATCCCCCCCATGTCTCTCGACAGCGAGACAAGCCGAGGTCCGAACCACAGTGGTGCCCTTGAGCTCGCTGTCAACCCTTCTGGATCTGGCTATGTCGGTTGACATCAATGAGGTACAAGAGCTATTCCACAAGATGCAATACGCTCAATCCCCAGCAGACGTGATCCAATACACATTGGAACACGCAAACTTACTAAGCGCCCTTAAGCGCTTCGTTCCCCAGGCCCCTCCCCAGTACAACCACTATGGGTAATACAACCGAACGCACGAAACCGTACTCAGTTTCGTTAGCGTCATTTAACGCTGACGGCCTCTTCAGACAACGTGACCTCGTCCACGACTTTTGTTGTACCCACCTTATCGATATCATATGCGTGCAGGAAACCTTTCTAAAACCGGGGAAGGCGAACCCTAGGTTTGCCAATTACAGAACGGTACGTAATGATAGAGTGAACTCCCGTGGGGGAGGCACTCTTATCTATTACAAAAGGTCCCTGCACTGCATTCCCCTACCTACCCCGACTCTTGTTAATATGGAAGCATCTTGTTGCCTCCTAGCTATGACTGGTCATCAACCTATAGTCATAGCGTCCTGTTACCAAGCCTGCTCCAAGCCGATCGTCCGAGCTGACTTAGAAGCCTTATTCTCATTAGGAAGCGCCGTCCTTCTGATTGGCGACTTCAACAGTAAGCACGTCCTATGGAATTGTAACGTCAACAATCCCAAAGGTATTGCACTTGAAAACCTAATCGCAGAACTTAACTTTGACATAATTGCGCCCACTGAGCCCACTCACTACCCTTATATGGAAGACCATCGATCTGACTTGCTTGACATGGCACTACTCAGAGGCGTAACACTCCGGTTACGCTCCATAGAAGTGGTTCACGAGCTTCACTCTGACCACCGACCCATTATACTGCGACTAGGTCCCGACCCAACGACTGACCTCCCCCGCCCCACTAAGACGATAGTGAACTGGAAGCAAGTAGGCGATGCCCTAAAGGCTATCAGTTCACCGGACCTTGACAAGATCCCTGACGACATCCTGACAAAAGATGACGTAACCCTTGCGATCGATTCGTTCACCAATCACCTCTCCACCGTAGTAGGTGCATCTGCAAAGGAGGTCATAGTGCCGGACGACCGGCGCCTTGTCATTCCAGCGGATGTGAGACGATTGGTGACGGAGAGTAAAGCAGTGACCCGACATTACGACTCTTACCCCAAATTCAAATTCAAATTCAAATAAGTTTATTTGTAGAATGTAGTGTACAAGATGGTAAAAATTACAAAATAGTTCTCATACATTCTTACCATATAGGCATGCAAATTTTTAAGTCCAAAATTAATAGTTCTAGTTACATCAATATAAGCCATTTAGTTGTCATTAGGTACCAATAAAATTACATAACTAAATACAATCACATTAAGTTAAATTATATTCATAAATATATTCAATTAGGCATAATAGGTTGTCAAAAATAAATAAATAATACAATAATAATTAATAACGCATATAACAAATTAATTCATAATACATATTACTATTGTTGTCTTAAATTATTGTCCTCTAAAAATTCCACAATACTGTAATAACATTTTCTGACTAGAAGCTTTTTTAAATTATGTTTAAAAGTAGACATATTGCATTCTTTTAAGTACTTTGGCAGTTTATTATATATTTTAGGGGCCATACGAAATATACTTTTACTCATAAGTGTAGTATTAGCCGGCATTGCACATAAATTATTTTTATTTCGCATTTTGAAGTTATACATATCATTGAACGTAGGGAAGTATCTGATGTTGATCCTCACAAACAACGCTACTTCATAAATATAGAGACATGGCAACGTCAGTATGCTTAGAGAAATGCCCAGTAAAGAGAACAAAACTAAGAAACGCCACTTTGAACGCATGGTTCAAAGTCGCATGTCTGAGTTGCGTGATCAACAATGGGGCGATAAACTTTCAAACCTCGTGCCAAGCCACCATGCTTACTGGGACTTGGCGCGAGGTTTGAAAGGAAGTAACCACAACGACATGCCTCCCTTATACAGACCAGTCCCACTAGTCCCAGCGTTCTTTGACGAAGACAAAGCTGAGTGCCTAGCTGATAGCCTAGAGGCTCAGTGTTCCCCTAACGTAGATCACGTTGACCAAGCTCACCTCGATTCGGTGGATGCTGAAGTCGAACGTAAAAGCTCTGTGGTCACCTCTGAACTCCCACCAATCACTTTAGCGACTTACGCTGAGGTGGAGAGACTGATCAAGGCCCTCCGACCGCGCAAGTCCCCCGGTGCCGATGGCATCTCCAACAGGGTTCTTAAAACCCTCTCTCCTCCTCTCATCCATCTCTTAGTCAGCATCTTCAATGCTGCTATGAGCCACTGCTTATTCCCAGACACCTGGAAATGTGCAAATGTCATTGGCATTCACAAACCAGGCAAAAGCTCATCTGACCCCACCAGCTACCGCCCCATCAGCCTCCTCAGTGCCTTAGGCAAACTTTACGAGCGGTTACTTGCAAACCGTCTCCAGTCCCATGCTAAGGAACACCACCTTATCCCAGATGAGCAGTTTGGCTTCAGACCCGGACACTCATGCGTCCAACAGGTGCACCGCCTCACGGAGCACATCATTGAGGGCTTCAATAAGTACCCCAAACCCCAGACTACGCTAGCAGTCTTCCTCGACGTAGCGAAAGCTTTTGACAAAGTCTGGCACAACGGCTTGATCTACAAGCTATACCAATTTGGCGTGCCAGAACGTCTTGTGCTCATCCTACAAGACTTCCTTAAAGCCAGAAGCTTTCGCTATCGCGTGGAAGGCACCCTCTCCTCCCCCCACCCAGTCAGAGCCGGAGTCCCTCAGGGCTCCGTGCTATCACCTATTCTCTTTGCACTGTATACCAGTGACATCCCACGCTCTCAGTCCAAAGTATTCCTAGCCCAATATGCGGACGATACCGCCATTTACACCACTGGGTGGCATATCAACAGACAGTCCTATTTCGTCATGCAACGGGCCGTCACCGAGATCGGTGACTGGTTCCGAAAATGGCGCATCGCGGTCAACCCAGCTAAAAGCACAGCTATGTGCTTTACTGAGAAGACACGCTCCCCTTACCCGAAACCGCTTATTTTGTTCGACGAACCCATTCCCTGGGTTCCTAGAACAAAATACCTCGGAGTCACCCTTGATCGTCATCTCACCTTTAACGATCACATAACAACCGTCCGTAACAGAGCGGCCTTCATAATGGGTCGCCTTGGTCCCCTACTTCGCAAAGAGAGTAAAATGTCTCTTAGTAATAAGAAGACACTTTACACTGCCTGCATCCGCCCCATCATGACTTACGCATCAGTAGTGTTTAGTCATGCTAGTGAGGCCCACCTTCATAAACTTCAAGTCATCCAAAACCGTTTTCTTCGTAATGCAACCGGCGCCCCGTGGTATATCCGGAACACCGAGTTGCATTGCGACTTAAACCTTCCCTCTTTAGCGCAGTTCAATAAGGACTGCGCCCGCCGATACTTTGATCGAGCGCCCCACCACCCGAACCCATTGGTTGTCCAGGCATCGAACTACTCGACTGCCTCTTCTATCCCATTTTTCAAACCCCCCCGTCGCCGACCACGGCAGGTATTAGACGACCCGGATGACCCCATCGCAGCCATTACATTGGCAGCTTTAGCGTTATCCGTAAGTCGTCGAGGTAAAATCCCCAGGTGTGAGGTAATTAGAGGTCACACAATCAAACACCGAGCCCGCCGGCGAGCTCGAGGCAAAAACAAGGTCACGATAAATTGCTCTCCAAATAGTCAAAGAGTATTATTCAGTAGGGCCCAATTGTGCAACACTGCAGTTGCACAGAGGCATTTTGCTCCGATCCCCCCCATGTCTCTCGACAGCGAGACAAGCCGAGGTCCGAACCACAGTGGTGCCCTTGAGCTCGCTGTCAACCCCTCCTATAATAGCGGTACGTTTTCGGCGTCCGCAGGAGACGGAGGTAGAAAGCACTTTTCGCCTTCTACGCCCGTCTCGGGAGAAGTGCCTTCGGCACTTCTCCCTCCCGGGCTATTGTAGGGCCAGGCCCTCGCCCAAAACCCGGTGGAGCTGGACGACCGCACAGGCGGTAGCCAGCATCTATGTCCTCCCTAAACAAACCGACTTGAGATCCCCACTTCTTGTTTCCGGAAGTAGGTAAAAAAGTCTAGCAAACTTATATTCATAGTTCTTAGATATTAGTTTCTTATTCGAACCGTTAAATTAATTTCATAAAGTATGTCACTAAAAGTATTATTTTATAATTTAAAATGACAACTATTTCAAAACGTACCTTTTGTCAAATTCAATATCTTTGTTCGGAGTCAATTTCATCTGTCTCCGCACAGTATTCGTCAGCCCTCACATTAGAACATCTGTGCAAAATCAAGATATAGGTAGGTAAATCTGGATAAATGTGGGGTATTATATGCCTTAGACTGTTGCCATGAATCCCCAAGACGTCTGCCAAGCGTGGGGATTATGGCAAACTCACCATTAATCGGGAAGGGTGTGTTCAGCTGTGGACAAGCCTGCTGATGCAGTTTATTACTCGTACATCTCGGGCGTCATCATTGTGTAATTAGTATGGTATTGAAAATGAACTTGAATTTTGGAATTGGAACTCCATAATGGGCTTCGTTTTCAAAAGCAAATTTCAAAATGAAGTTTATATTGCTCTGGATCAGTTGTACTACCAAATTTCAACTGGCAGTAACAATGATACAGACTCGTATCTCTAGTACTACTACAAAAATGCTAGCTAACTCACTCGGGTTTTGATACAGATAACAATAATTAAAACAAGTTTTTTTTAAATGGATTGTGACGGCAAATACACGAGGCTTTTTTTTTTTTTTTTTTTATTGCTGATAGGTAAGCCTTTGACCACAATCTCACCTAATGGTAAGTGACGATGTGGTCGTAGGTGTTAGCAGGCTTAACCTAGAATTACTGGCTCTCAAGGATAGCTGCTGGAACACACCGTTAGGTGCTTGGCGACAGATTTTCCACTTGAGGGTGGTCGCTAGCCAGGCGGGCATTCGCAAAAATGCCCTTCCACCATGCGGTGAAGCTCAAGCCCGCGTCGGGATTCGAACCATGGACCTGCTGCGCGGCAGTCCATAGCCAAAGCCACTGAGCTATCACTGCTTCGAAAATGTTGAGTAGAGCTAGTGTTAATGTTACTAGTGACGCCTATAAAATTTACAATAAAGACTATGTATAATCATGGTGTGTGTATATATCAAAGCCATACAGCATTTCTAGTATTACTGGCAGTACTAGAGAGACACGTATGTACCATTTGTACTAGCAGTTGAAATACTAAGTAGTACTAATAACCTGTCGTTGCCATATAAGGTATCTTCTATCTACTGTATCTACTATCACTGGTAGTACCGTATATACAAGTTTGTATCATTTGTATCACCGGTTGAACTATTCAGTAGTACAACTGATCCAGAGTGGTTAATCTTTGGTACACAATAAGGCCCCAGAGCAGGTGCTGAGTTTGTTGTTACATAATTAATTTTATTACAGTTTCCATCGCAAAAATTAGTGATTGTTTCATGGTAGAAAAAAATCTAATCGCAGTGGTCCGATTCTTCTATTATCAAACGTAAGACAAGAGAAGGGAATGCATTGCCTTATCCTGTGTTTCTGTTCGATACATATAATCTGCAATGTGTTTAAAACAATGATGGCCGAGCGGTTATCGCTATGGAATGCCGTGCCTCAGGTCCCTGGTTCAATCCCCATCGCCGGCTTGAGCTTCACCACATGGTAGAAGGGCATTTTGCGAAGGCTCCCATGGCTAGCTACCACTCTCAATTATAAAACCTGTCACCAAGCACCTAAAGTGTGTTCCAGCTCCAGTCCAGCCAAAAAAGCCAGAAAAATTACAGGCACATGAGACTTAACAACTGTATTTCATCACATGCATCTGTTATAGGCAGAGGTTAATCGGCTTAACATTGGGTAGGCTTCGTGCTTGTTCCGTCATAATCAGTACTAATATTATAAATGCGAAAGTAACTCTGTCTGTCTGTCTGTTACGCTTTCATGCCAAAACTACTGGACCGATTTGAATGAAATTTGGTATGGAAATAGTTTGAGACCCGGGAAAAAACATAGGATAGTTTTTATCCAACTGCGCAAAAAGAGGTTGAATGTTTTTGCGCGATAACCGACATAGGCGCGGGCGGAACCGCGCCCGGAAAGCTAGTAACATATAAAAATACTTTGTATTACTGTTATATTAGTAGCATTACAACTCTTTGTGCGTGTTGTATTTGGTAGTACACGTATTTCTACCACCAAACAATAATGTTCGCTGTGTTCCGGTTTGAAAGGTATATATTACCGAGGTATGGGCGCCGGTGAAATTACAGCTACACGTACTATCTCATGAAGCCGCTGCCGCTGCACATGTAGCCTACATTTGCGATTAGCGACGTAGTTTGCAATTGTACCTAGGCGCCATTACAATCGTTAAACGAGAGGATAAAATGACATCCGTACATATATAAAAATTACGTGTCACGTTGATTGTCCGCGATTCACTCCTAAATTACTGAACCGATTTTTTATTTGATTTGCACACCGTGTGCAATTTGATCCAAATTGAAAGATAGGATAGCTTACATCTCAATTTATAGTCGCAATTACCCGTGCGAAGCCGGGGCGGGTCGCTAGTATACTATATGGAAATACCCAAAAAGATGTTTCATACGATCTTCATTTTACCATTTAATTATATTTTGCTGCCACATGATAGGCTTGTTTCCGCCACATCAATATTCATAATTATAATTTGATGTAATCTTCTTCCTACAGCTAACAAGCTTAATTAATTCCTTTGAAACACCTATACTGTGTAGAGACTTACATGTATATACATATAAGTAGAATATACATACTTTTTAGAAGCGCTCGTATATGCATTTTATACTTCTTCTTAACCGATCGGCTAAGTAAAGCAACGTCCACTGCGGTCATGACTTAGTATTATTATTATGTTCTATGAAAGCTTGGGTGAAAGACCGCTTGTGATTATTACTACTGAGCGTTTCCGTGCTGCGAAGGACACGTTCAGCCGTCGGTCCTGGTTGTTGTCTTAGGATGGCAGTTGTTACAGCATGGTAGGCTAGCTACCATCCTCAAGTAGAAAATCTGTTGCCAAGCACCTCACGGTGTGTTTTAGCAGCTGTCTTTGAGAACTAGTAATTCTAGGTTAACCTGAACAACATCTTCGATCACATCATCACTTACCATCAGGTGAGATAGTGGTTAAAGGCTAGTCTTTCATCTACATATACATTATAAAATGTATAATAATGTTGATGATTTGTAATCATGTGTTTACCCCTTTATAACATTCCTATTTTCAAATAAAGGAAAATATAATAGATATGAACATACCTACGTCTGTACTCTTTTAAATAAACAGAAACTATATAAAAAGAAAATGTAACTTCCATTGTCAGGTGTAAATACATTTTCTAAATAATATCAAGCCTTGAATATCAGACTGTCAAACTAGTAGACGCGCAGGTGCGGGGTGAACCTAGTAATAAATTCAGGGTTAGCAAAAATAACATTACGAACTTTTCAAGCAAGAATTCATCCAGCGAACACTTTGAACTTTGGGCCTAATACAATATAAATAATAGGTATTTTGTAAAGGTTAAATATATGCGAAAAGCTAAAACTGATATCTAATTTGCATTGGCGTTTGCAAAATAGGTACACCCTTGATTTAGATAATATTATTCAAACAACTAAATCCTACACTATTAAACTACTGAGGATTACTATTAATCACGTCAAGATGTTTACCCTCATCCCGCGTCAGTTTGGCGGGAATTATCTAGTCGAGATAAATAGGGGCGTCGCTTTCCCGCGCTATTCACTGCCACTCGAGCGCTGTTCGAAAATCTCTACAGTTCACTACGGAGCTACACTGAATAGTCGCCTTATTTATAAATGAATCAATTTATAAACAGCGCAAATTGCACTGATCAACGCCGAAATAGCCACTTCACTCCCATTCTCTTTAATTGAAACTTCGGCGACTGTGTAAGCCTACTTTACAGCTGTTCTTAAAGATGTCAATTTGCATCGAAACTTGAACAAAGTTGAATTACCTAGGGTATAAAAAAGCTATAAATCTTACCAATCTATACCTTTCCCGTTTATTTGAAATAGGATTTGGGAGTTTATACGGGACTCAAGGTTAGATAAGTTTGACGTAAATGTGTATTGAGATTTAGACAGTTTCAAATTAAATGTTCCATATAAAGCTTTAGCACATCGATGTTATGGTAGGTGCAAGACTTTATATCGTATTTCATCGTACATTTAATTTGAAATAACAATCGTTTTATAAAATTGCAATGAATTTAAATTTTAAAATAAAAATAGCGTTGGAATTATTTCCCCGGCGAAATGTGCAACGTTTCTACCTCAACCAGATATTGCAGATCCAAGCTGTTCCTGACGTGTATTGTGCTGTGGCAAACTCTGTAAATTGCTTTTCGTGACGATAAATATTTTAATCTGATTGGTGGCCTATAACCAATTAATTGTGGCTTTCATTTTATCCGGAAACTGTGTACCTGTACGTGCTCTAACTACACTTGTGATGTGTTCATTGATTGATAGTGTATAGGACCTCGAGGGGATAATTCAAATGGAGTTTAACAATGGCACAGTTAATTTCATCGGTAACTGTATTTACTATAAAATAAAATATTAATATAAATAAATAAAATGAAACATTTTGAACAAACATTGTAGTTGCAGTTCGAGTTGCCCACAACTTTACATTATTTTCTACACTCTGATTAATTGCTTCTGTATACTTGTAGGAAAGTTTAGAAGAATCTTTTTAAACAAAGCAAACCCTAGGAAAAACACAGTGACGGAAAAAGAAGTGACTTTATGAGACATTCATAATCTAAGCGTTCAAAGTCTCATTTTTTTGTTCCCGAACTGAATTGCAAGGCTACGATGAATTTTAATAAGACTTTCCTTTACGATTTTGTATTCATACTGAATAACTCTCCGTGGTTAAGAATTGATTTATGCTATTACACTTATAAATGGGGCCCTCTTTTCAAATAAAAACGTTATGATTTTTATCGAAGTTTCTTTCAGGAATTATAAGAGGTTGCGTATTTACACAATTTACATTAAGTATTTCACTTGAGTTTTTTAAAAATGGTATGTCATAGAACTAATGTAAATAATGGGCATCCTACGCTGGCTATAGCCACTTATAAATAGAGAAACTGGATAAGCTTAAGGAACTTTACGATTTTTTATATAAATAGAAAAACTGGATAAGCTTAAGGGCGCACCGAGCTTTTTAGGCGCGCCGCGTATGTGTGCGTAAGTAAGGCACGCCAACAGTGTCCGTCCCCGTCCGACGGCCAAAGAATTACTAAAGCGGATAGGGACAAAGCATCACGGCTCTGACTAAAATGGGCGGAACATGCGTGAATTTGAGTATTTCCTTCATATAATAAAAACAAATACCTATTTGAAAAATGTAATGTGTATACGTTATAGAAAACATGTTGTTTTTATTATTATTCAAATACGGATGACCCTCCGTTAAGTATTTACGCCGTACTAAGGGTTTATTTCGTTTTTTAGATGTAACTTTGGATTTTTATTCTATCGAGAAAATTTTTAGTAATCGTGTTTCCAAAGTGTATGATTTATAGAATGCATCCCTATATATAATATATATTAATTACATAACTCAAAATTAAGAAATCAAGATACAGCAAGGGATCGAAAGAACCACAATTACGTATCGGTACCTCGGTGCAGGCTTAAGGAACTCTATGATTTTTTATGTATCTAACCAACAGGATGCTCTTTTCCATAGAAATAAATAACAGCCCCGAGATAAACACATTATAGCATTCTATTACATGAATAAACTTGAAGAGAATCTTAGCAAGGTTTTTAAAATGCAAAATATTCAAAATGCCATTGGCACAAAAAGATTAAAAATTAAAAATCGGAGCACAAAATTCGCGCTATATGGTATCGGCCTCGGTGATGGAATTGCGGGAAAAGCGTGAATTTTGTGCTCTAATTTTTAATCTTCACATGGGTCGGTGCAATCAGCCATCAGACTTCATATAATATGTTAAATTTATGATATTCGTTAAGCATGCGATAATTCCTTAAGCCTTAACATAAAATCATATAAACATTTTCTACAACTTGAATAGTAGCTTTGTGGAATTGCAATTATTGCACGGAAAGGTGTTCATTCTGATACATTATTGAGTTAAATTTAAAATATGATTGGCAATTTCGTACGACTAAGTCATATGTCACCGAGATTCTATTGTGGAAACTTTATAGAGTTTGAGTTTGTGGCGTTCACCAACTGCTGTAAGTAAATGTAGAGTCGGAGTAGAGTTTTGCAACTCCAACAAGACGCTGTTCATTTAAAGAGTTGCACTGCTCGGGCTCTGCTGAAGTTTGTCTGCGAACGAAGCGCGACGTAACGTTTTAACTTCAAGTATCGAAACTTATGTTTATATTTGGAATAGCATTTTTTAAGTCAATAAAACTAGGAGCAAAAGCTAATGAATATACTTTTTTACATAAGTGGGGACAGAAACGACTACTATAAATACTTAGAGATCATCACGTCTGTATATAGCCGAAGAGTCAACAGAAGTATCTAAAAGCATGCACGTTTCTTCACCAGATATGTATTTGGCTCTTGCTAACAGGAGCTATATAGCATATAGGAGCATATAGGTCTCACAGGATGCTGTCCAGACTCCAGAATGCAATTTTTTTTTGCTAGAAAACTTTATTAACCTTCCCGACCTTAGCTTCGGATCCAAAGCAACGCTTCACGCAATTTGACCAATGGTACGGTGACTACATTTTTTTATTATTAAAGAAGAAAATTGCACACAAGTTGTAACCATCATACCAGCGCACTGGCATTTCTTATTTATAAAACAATTTATAATCATAGTTTCCGCCAACGCGCCAACCTTCGTGAAAATTTATATTGTTTCCGGGTGCTGGCGATGTTCAGATCTTTGTTTTTTGGTTTAGCCATAAGCGTACGTATATCTTATTAGTCAGCCATAAATATGAATATCGCAAATTCTGTCATCAGCTGTAGTACACAATAAAAAAATAATAGTACCTAAATACTTATTTATTTCAAAACAGAACAATGCAAGAGATGCATTATACCTGCGTAAAGAAGGTAGTTTACATTTTTATAAACGTTTATACCATGCAACTACAATTTAAGACTATCATGCGCATTCAATTTCCGTAGATATTGTGACAATTAAATCAAAATGAAATTAATATTTATAATGGATGTTGTGTTAACCAAAAACAAAGTATTATCGAATATAATTTCAAAAATAAAAGTAACTACGTGATTGATGTGAATGATTGTTAAAATAAATATACGTCAGTATTGTAATAAAACGGGCGTTGGGTGTTGAAATCTGGAAGCGTTAATGCTTACAGTTTAATATATTCAACTATATGTTTTGTTTTTAAATTAGAAATGTGATTCAGATAATGCGACGGTTTATAAGGATCGAGTTCTAATTGTCTACGCGGAATTTATTATTGTTAGTAGTAGCTGCATTCCGGGAAAGACAAGAGAATTAACAAAGAAGATTTTTTCTACGAAAGCCTTCTTGACGAGGGTCGCTTGGTGTTATTCAGCATCGAAATGAAATGAGGGATAAAAACTAAATTAAATGCTAATTGCGAGATTCAACAGGGGCCGGGAGGGATCGGATCGTGGCGTTCAGTTACGCAACGGTATTGAGCAATAAGGTGTAATGATGCGCAGGATAAATCCAATCATTCCGTACCAATTTATTAGTTATTCCCCATTATCAGAACGCACTCAAGTTGTTAATTAAATCTTGAAGGCATATTGGCGTGATATGTCTTTGATTTTGGAAGGGGAGAACAATAAACACCCTAATTTAGTCACCTAATAGCATAAATACGCATATAGCCTCCGGGCAAATACGATGCTGAACCTTTCCGTTCGTGTAATAACGGGTAGCTACGAAGAGTTTTTCCCGTTTATTGGGTCGTTAGGATATAATTTCATCTCGTGTTTATGATGCTATAAAAACTTTGCAGCGCTGATACAACCACTGTCAATTACTAGCCGTTGTATCGCTGACCTACTTGATTTTTGAATGTTTCGCTCCAATAATTTATTTTATGGTTTACCATACAGTTATATTGCTCTTCGGTTTTGCAACCGCAAATTTACACGCACAAAAAATTAAAACTTTCAGTGTATCACATAGTTACTTTAAGACTTTCGCGACTTGAACACATTAACGGGTCTTAATCGCGATAAAACATGTATATTTTTATTTATTCTCAGTCCGCTCGTGATCACGACCAATGCAACTTGGTCGAAACGTCGAGGTAAATATATAAATGTTTATCGCGATTAAGTCCCGTTAAATACTTGTAACTATATCACATACTTGTTTTTGCGAGGTAAAAAATAGAATTAAGGTATAAAATTGTTCTATGCAAACGTAATTCATTTATCAAAAGTATTTCTCAATTGGGCTAGTTTTTACAATGTATCTCACTCATTGATAAGTGATGAGCTAACTCAAATTAAAATTAAAATGGGTGTTTCTACCTTATTTCAACTCATATTATATGTTCATAATCACTAATTTGTTGGTATTTTAGCTTATTTTTCAGTCTTCTTTCAATGCTGGTGGACTTGCTGGATCTTAGACGATGGTAAGCGATGTTATTGTCGAGGTTGTTATAAAAAACTGACTTTCAAGGATAGCTGCCGGAATATTCATGTTTACATTCCAAATCTAATTTAAAACACTACCACACGACGGCAAATATCAATTTTACACATTGTTGGAGCATTAAATTATTATATCGTCTGAATTTGAATCCCCGTCTCCCGATTATGTAAATATAATGATCAAGTTAGTCGTTAAGTTGATCAAAGATTGTTGAAGCCTAATTATACTTCCTTAAAGAACTCCGTATAGATTCTATTTTAAATCAGATTCTATTTCATTATCAACGCAATTACCTATCGGACTGAGATCCACATACTGCTTATTTTTTTACCACATTTGGTAAAAGTCACTTTGTATCCAGCTGTGGGCATCCCACCTTAAGAAGTATACTCTGTAAAATGCGTTTTGTGATTATTCAAATACCTTGTTTATACTTAGGATCCGTTTCAGAATGTCCTAATAAATATTCGGGTTCCTAACCAACACATAAAATAACTGAATGATAAAAATGACAGTTAACAAGCAGCGCGTTTCAAGCTTTAACCGATGGATTGGCTAAATCAATGACTGTGAAACGCAAAGATAGTGTTTTGTTTATTAAATATGTTTTGGGTAGTGTAACCGGAACTTACTCGAAAATTTTAAAACAGGCCCCTATTCTATTATTGTCATTTTTTAATATTATAAAGAAAATTTGAGCCAGTGTCTCATAAATGAAATTAGCTTGGTTTATGGCGCTTTTGAACTATTTCACTAAAAGAACCATATTACAGGTACAAGGTTATTTCGATGCTCACTATATTTACGAATTGATTTATCATTGATTATTAACTTATTAAATAGCTAATAGAATCAGACAATATTACTTACAAAAATTCGAAAATAGTAACCATTTTCGAGTAGAAACTAACGTTTGGGTAGGAAATTAATAGTTTTATTTCGCTTGTAGCTAGGTAAACATTCTACGTGATTATAGAATCCGCAAGTTTAAAATAATATTGCTCGCATTCTCATTGTAAAGTAATTGAATACTAATAAACATGATTACGTAAATTACGCCTAGAACCCTATGATATACGTAAAGCACCACTTATATTATCTTGCCTTTGTGTAAGATATTATGATATTCGAGAAGCAATTACAGCCAATACCCTGCATGATGCACGATCTGAAGGGTGTGAAGTGACACGTCGTCATAATGTGAGCCCATGGCGGCGCTACAATTATCTACTGTCGATGGGATGATTGATGAATAGCTAATACGTATTCTCATTACTTTCATACTGCTTCCGGCGACGCTAATAGAAGAAAAATCTCCAAAGTATTTTTTACATGTGTTACGCTTGATCTGTTATATGCTTGCCCTTTATACACGTGCATTTGTGACAAATGCACGTGTATAACTTTTTACATATCTTCTTTTACACGCTGTTGTCCCGATGTAGTAAGGTGGACTTTGCAATGTGTATTTCCTGGGACAATAACAACCGATCTACTTTAAATCCGATTGATCTTTTGTACATTTGCAGTGCTCCATTTTAATTGATCTCTTTTTATGACGATAAAATAAAGTGTTATTTTTTCGTTAGCTACAACTACCTTAGCTAGCAACACTCGAGTACATTCGTTTTGATAACATTAAGACTGCTATTAGTCTCAACCTGTGGTCTCAGCATGTTAACGAAGGTGTAACCGCATCTCAAAATTATAACAGGAAGAAGTGGGTACGATCCTCGCCCAAAGCGAATATTTTGCGCTCGAAATATGTGTCGATAAGATATTATCCAAGCATTATATAGTGATGGACGATCATATTTAGAAATTCTAAAGGTAAGCGACATCATCACGATACATTATCATTAAAATATGTCTTTTGTTTAACCGAAGAAATAGATGGACGTATGGTCCTCTATGACTATGTTTTTTTTAGTTAGTTAACGACTATGGTTTTATGTTAATGTAAGCGTGAAAATTTGCGTATTTGACTATTTGTATCGGCAAATATTATAAAAGCACGCGGTAAAAGTCTTCAGAAAGAGTATGTCTTAGTGGGTATCACGGCAGTGTCAGATATTCTATTTCGAAGTAGTATTGTGCAAACACTAAGGTATAAAGTTACTGGGTGACCATACACTCTGTTGAATGCAGTGTAGTGTCACATAGAACGGTGACGATAGAGAGTCGACCATCGGGCGAACGAGTTTTACAGCCGCACATCATTTTATATATTTTTTTAAATGCATGGTATTTTTTTAAGAAATAAGAATATTACTTAAATCAATGATAAGGAACAGAGAACAGACGTCAGAAAAACTGCTCGTTGTCACCGGTAGTCTTCAGGATACCTCCACCATTGCAGCTATATCTATAAAAATGTTGACACATTAACTGAACGCATCGGGAAAGTTTAATACAAACAAGCTTGAAAACGCCATAACTGTCAGAATACATGCCGCTATAACCAATGATTTCAATGTGAAGATACGCCTAAGCTAAGAAATTGTAAAGCAAATTATCCTTGACAAAAATTTAACGCCATATCTTAGATTTCGTGGACGTTCGATTCTGCTTCAGTAACCCGTAGTACCTAGGCCGTGTTCCACTTGACGCCAATAACGTGGTATATTAAATGTATGTAATAACAATCAACTGGAATACGGCCTTAGTAATTATTACCTTATAATATGGTGCGCAGCTCCACTATTTATGAATCATAATGTAGTTAGTAATCAAAAACCAAAAGGAAGTTTTTTTTTTATTTTGTTTACTGCCACTATGCTAAGAAATGCCACTTTTTGTTACTAACTACATTATGATTAACTGTATAGCTTAGCTGTTTATAAAGCAGTAACCGTTAACCACACAGGTTGGTATTTTGTACACTAGTGATGCCATAGGATTGGTTTGCAAATTGTGCCCGCGTTGGTGTTACGCCGTTATTTAACACGGACAAATTTTCAAGAATTCACCTGTCTTTACGAAGTTTTTTATTATTGCTGATAGGTAACACCACAATCTAACTTGATGTGGTCGAGTGAGCCTATGCCGCTGAGCCTCCAAAGTAATATATTATGTAAGTTACTGACCATAACACAAATAATTTAACGTCTTTAAATAACAATTTTAAAATGAATAAAATCATGTACTTTAAAAATTCTATAAAGCTCAAATCTATTTCCTATTGCAGGCTAGAGATGCACTATTATTGGATCAATCCCAGAAGCAGTGAATATAACTTACAATATCAGTGAATTTTAACTTAGGTTGGTATCTAAGCTTCATAAATGATTCGTGAGTTAGCGAATTGAAATCGGCAAAGCTCCACCAATTGGTACGGCAATATCGTTGGTAGTTTAAGACCATTTTGCTGCGAATATCTGTTGATCGGAACAGGGTTAAATGTATTACCCAATCGCTTCTAAATTGCTCGATCGGAAGCTTACTAGTACTTTGCCGCTTTGACAACCTGTCGGCTGCATGGCTCGAGCGATAGATTGAAGTGATTTTAATTGCTTATTTGTTAAAGCTGATAGCGTTTAAATTACTTGGATTAGATTTGAAAATTTTACGTTCTCCTGTGAAGTTTTAGTTTCATTACCTTACAGTCTTTATCTAGATTAGTGCAAAATGCCAGAAACGTAAAAAGATAGATTCGCAAATAATAATACAATTTTATAAATAAATGAGTCATTCAAAACCATTGAAAACAATTGCCCAACATCCTATAAAAGAATAACAATAAGTACCTTCTTGTTATTCTAAAATAAAAAAGGCCAAATTCACACTTGTGCATAAAAAATATCCATTGATCGTGATTCCGGAATCGAATGCGAATGGAATTCTGAAATAGGATATTTCGTTAGGTAAAACAGAGGTTGGTCGATTCGTATAAATTAATTTCGCTCTGACCCGTGTATTAATATTCAGAGCACTCGCGAAGTTAGCTTTTAACTGCGAGTGGAAATACTCGAACTTATTAATTTCACCGGCATTTCTTCTCACTACGGTTTAGTGGATTACTTCGCGTATCGTTAAGTTATTCATAACATGGGCGTGATTTCGCACTAGTACCTGATACTAGTTAGATAATTTACTGACCTCTTCCACGCCTACTTATATATCCATAGAGATAGCCAATACTATTTTCTCTTTTCTGTGTATATATACAGACATAGTAATCGAAGGCTTTGTCAGCTATAGAAATTATACTGTGTCAGCCGGATTGTTATGTATCAGATTGTTAGTGCCATTACTGAAAACAACCTCCCTCATTAAGGGGTTGTTTGCCATAATTTCCGCGCTTGGCAGGCGTCTTGGGGATCGCAGTATAAGATCAGGGGTTAATTGCAAAAAATAGCTTTATTTGTGTGTGTATAGCAGAGCTGCAACACTGCAAATACTTACATTTGGAACAATAAATTGCGCCGAAAGGACAACTTCCGAAATTTTGAGACATCTTTTAAATTTAGATTTTAAGGCCTTCTTGACCTTTAAAATAACGAGCCTGGGGCACTGCGGACTCTACATTCTGTCTTGAGATATAAAACCCCTACATATGTAATGTTTGGTAAACTGATAAACACTGTATTAATAACTTTTACATTAAAAGTCAAGTAGCTTATTCTAACCTATCTATTTAACCTAAGGATAAGTAACGATTTTTAAAATAGGTAATGCGAAATGACAAATTCGCATTACCTATTTTATGAATTATTACACAAAAATCTACCTACGAGTGAATTACAGATTTGGAGTGCAAATCATTGTTGACGCGTATCTTTTCAATATAAAATACCGACTCGAGCCGACGAGATGACGTCTGGCGCCAAAAATGTCGTCGAAGCCCGTAGTGTGCCGACGTCAGGCAGCGTTGCCATGGCAACAAATTTAACCGAATAGACATTATCTCTAAATCCCACTAGGAAGAATGCGGTTGATGGGCATTAAATGCCTATCAACAATATATAAATAAAATTTATGAAATATAGCTCTAATTTATTGACCTGTCACTTTGAACTTAATTTGATTTATTTCTTATTAATAATACCATCATATTGAAAATTATTTTTATTGCGTTATAATAAGTATTTCTGTACATAGGTACGAGTTACAAATGATTTTTCTCTGATGTGATGAAAAATAGTGTGTATCATTCAGGCAGGATTTTACTATAAAATCCTTCAATTTGCTCTGAATTCACAACAACGCAAAATAGTGTCCCCTTGTAACAGAAATACCTAATTATTTTGGCACCTATTTCGAAAGCACTCCTAGCGAACCTAGCCTGGTTGTTTCTAACTGATTAATTTCAAATTCAATATTCTGTTTTACGTCCAAATTATACATACAATATCTAAATTTCAGGTCTGTAACTTGTTCCTTATTGTTTGTAGTAAGCTTTTCCGAATGTTTGGAGGGATTACGTATATGTCCTTCTGTAGACATGAACAATGGACACGGTCTGTAGTACTAATTCGCAACGTCGCGTCGGTATTAATGTGTGATTAGTACGTATTATGTTTAATTATCTATGCTTAGGTTCTAAACAGGTGCACAATTACAGTTTGATTACATTTATATCTAGGGGTGTACTTAGAGCAGAAACTCGCATCTTAAACAGTTGTTTTTGCGCTTGGGATCTACTTATACCTCTTGTAACTATATTACTTACTAGCGGCCCGCCCCGGCTTCGCACGGGTAATTACGACTATATAAATTGAGATGTAATGAAGCATCATTAGATTATGATAGTTGAATGATAGGATAGCAATCCTATCATTCAACTTGGATCAAATTACACACGGTGTGCAAACCAAATTTAAAATCGATTCCGTAGTTTAGGAGTCCATCGCAGACAAACAACATGACACGTAATGTTTCTATATATAAGGATATAAGGATTATACACGATGGTATTCGTGAGTCTAAAATAATAAAAATGTGCGTAATATATTAAAAAGTTATTGAAAACCAATGCACATGATTCCATAAGTTACTCTTAAAACCGTCAAAAATATTTAATATCTTTAATTTTAAATACGAGTATTTATAATAATTATACAATAGAACACGATAGAAAAATTATTTATATAATCTCATTAGGTAATATTCTAATTATGAAATGAAATACAGGCCTTTATTGGCACACTTTATATACATACTTCTTTAAGAAAATTAAAAAATTAAATTAAAGCATTATTCTCCTAACAAAACAATGCTTTAAAACAACTTTTTAATTATTACAGTACAATGTGTCCCGACCAAGGAGGTTTCAATTCAATTTAAGTACACATGATCTGTGGTGAGCGCGCTGTGCGCGCTCCGCGCGGGTTTTTATATTGCATTTTATTTAATGTAGCTACCTATAGCCATGAGATTAAATAAAGTAGTGTATGCAACTGCATATAATTAGGTATTAAAACACTCGTGTAAACTACACTCATGTTTTAATACCCTCTATTATATAACAGTTGCATAAACTACTATTATTTTTTACCAAGGTAGAATGAAGAAAATAACACTTATTAAGACTAATTTTCTATGGTAGTACAATGGGCGGTCTTATCGCTATGAAGCGATTAAATTATGTTTATCGTTACACATTTATTGAAGCATTTTTATTAGTACAAGTATTAAAAATATATTATATATGGTTAAAAATCTTCTCCGAATCCCGCACATTACGCCAAATATTTAGTGAGACCATATAGCCAGAAAACGCAAAGAAAATTATACAATCTCAATTATTCCGCCACCGACGTCAGTGTTCACCTTAATATGATTGCTCTAACTTATACAATAAAAATAATTTCAAAGAAACATAAACTTATTATGTTTACAACGAAAATTTCGATTCTTCAATTAACTAGGAAATAATATCAAAACAGAATTAATTTGGAGAGCAGGAGGTGCCCATTCCAAATCTTCGTCAGTGGAATATCTATCTATTATAGGAATATAAATCTCTTTCGGGAAGTGCTTTTAAGAATATTTAAATGGAAATCTATTTCTCTCACATAATTGATGAAACAAATGAAGGCAAGCTCTCCCGAGATTGCTTGTTTACGTCACCTAAAGCCGCGTAGCGCTCCGTGATTATGTAATTGGTCGTAATTTGTAACATTATTAAGTTAGTGATGGCAGATGTCGTTAGTAAATTATGTTTATCCAACAGGACACAGCTGGAGGCATCACCGCGTAATCCTCACACACGTCGTTGTGAACTCGGCGGAGGTTGGCAGCACTGCGTCAAAGGGAAATGTGAATAATGAAGGTGGCTTACAATGTGCCTGCTTAGTATTCGAGCCAAGGTACGAACCATCCGATCTGTTTCATTAAGAATATTTTAACGCAATTATACGCCGTGCTTAGTGCCTTTTTGAATAGCAGATTTGTCAACCCTCTAATGATGAAGTTATTGCGAGCGTGTCGTAAGTGGATAATGAAGTTACGCCTAACTTTCCTGAGATGACAATGTGATTTGGAGTAATTATTGAATTACTCCCAAAAGACTCGGAGAACGTATCACCTTTGTATAAGCTAGTATATATATATGAAGGTTTCTTGTACATGTAGTCGTGAGTAATTTTAAAAAGAAGACATTTTATGCAGAGCTAATTTCATTTTATTTACAGTATGATGACTTTCCTCCGGCACGAATTCTATCAAGGTCTATAATAAAAATACCTTCAAACTGGAGGTAAAAAGCATGTGAGCTGCCTTTTATTTTCATTCAACGAGGTTTCATTTTCTTTTATTTTACTGAATAAGTATTAAAGGCTTACTCGGGTTCAGTCAACGGTAGACTATCCTTTGCTTGTAGCTTTATTACATCGATTACGTGTCGTATTTGAAATACGGGCCTTTAAATCATACTTAATGGTGAATACGCATATTCTAGCTTGAAATTTATTGGATGATAGTAGAATATATATCAAAAATTCAGGGGTCGGTAATGGACTCTTTCGATAGGACGAAGTTATAGTGCACAAGGTACTTATGAAAAGTTTCTATTGGAGTGTTTACATAAAGTGAGCAACACTATTAAATGTTCATCTTACCTGAACTCGGTATCGGGTATTCGCAAGTTTACTTTACCATAGTTCGTGTTAGCTACACGCCTAATACCTCCGAGGTTTAACCTGCACAGTACAACTAGTTATTATTGAGTATATTATACGATCCCCGCATCTCGCCTTCCCACGTAGATACATAATGTAACAACTATAATATTAAGCAAGCGTCTGAAGATAGAAAACAGCAAGGAAATAGCAATTTTCCTCTGTAGTAATTCGTTTCTAGCACGCCATTTTTCCATTATCCAATATCAATATTGTTTCGTCTTCATCGCTCAGAAATGGAACTCTGAGACTATACTAATGATAGCATTGCATGACCTATAGGAAAATAATTCCAACTTGATGTACGTCGTCTTTATAGTGGGAATAGCTCATGTGAACGTGAAACGCGATCGGGCTAAATTACATATCCATATACTATTGGTTTCTTTGTATCTATTCCTACTTGCATTTGTTTTGTGATTAAATATTAGGTGGAAAAATCAAAGAGTGTATATTCAGCAATTAACAAACACATTGCAATATGTTTTTAAAATCTATATAGTCTAACTTTTGATCACTTTATTACCTGTAGGAAAATGATTATGAGGTCCTAATTGTTATATAGACTAAACCTGAAGTAGGACCTGATTCTCAAGGATAGCTGTTGGACACACCATTCGATGCTTAGCGATAGATGAGTTACTTGAGGGTAGTAAAAACCCAAGCCCTTTGCTAACCGATGAAATAAAAGTTCAAACGTTTTCTGTAAAAAAAATATTAAAACGTTTGTGTACAAATATCTACAACAATGTTTTCACGTGCTAAAGGAACTCAGAATGTTCCTTTTTCCAAAGTTTTATTTTCCCAATTCATATGCTTTTTTCAAAATATGTTTATTGAAGATCTTATAACTTATAATGTTATAGTTAATGAAATCAGCTCAGTGGTTTTTTAAAGCATGAATACTACAGTAACGAAAAGACATATCTTTTGTTTGAAAAACTAAATAAACATCTACCCAACCTAACCCCACATATGAGGTTGGTTACAATATGCCTTTTGATTACATTATGCTTGTACAACATATTGTAAGGATATTGACTTGTCCGTTATGGTCAGCCAATTAAAGTTGGTAATTTTCGTTGATAGTATACAAGTATTTTCTATCTCTCGTTTGAAGTTAATATTCAAAATACACTTATGATATCATCCTCTTAAGTTGTATACTATAGTTTTGTGAATAAAATCCTGGCAACCTATCAACATCAGTAGAAAAACATGTTTTTTTTTAAACCTTTTTTATTTTGAGGGAGGAAATGCCTTCGCACTGCCCCTCCACAACGGTAGTGGAGTATCCTAACGTAACCTAACATACTCTTAACTAACGATATGTTTGTTGAAACTCAACCTAACTTTACCTAAAGATAATATGTTCCGGTAGTAGTCTATGAGAGTCAGTACCACTACTTGTTCTGCCAAAGGAATAAGATGGTGACTTTCACAAGGCATTGTCTACTTTTGAAATCTGCTTTTATAACAAGAAAGAAATATTGATTATAACTATCCATTTAAAGTTAAGCATAAGCTTGATATCGCCACCGATATTATTCTGCAATATTACAGGATATATGATAGTATGTGTGTATCGTTACTGTGCTACGAAGCTACGAGCTACTACGAAGCCACGTGCTACAAGGTTTACGAAGACGCGAATAGGGGCGAGGCACAAACAAAGTAAAGCCTTATCATGTATAAGGCCGCAGCCGCGTACCAAGATTAATGTTCGCCTAATGAATCAGCTCCCGTGACAAATCAGTACCAACACGGTGCCGGGATAAAGCGGAGTATATGTTGACGAAATCAGAAAGCGTGCTTATTTAATTAATTGTAGCGGAGAACAAAACATTTTATGATCGTTAAAAGGATCGCAATCTGTAAAGTAATAAACATAGACTTATCTATTACTGTAATTTTATGAGTATATGTTATGGTATAACTATAGCATTGTTCAATGTTTTTTTTGATAATTTAGTGTTTGAATAAGTTATAAAACTCATGATAATTACTTTTCACGGTCCATAGTAAAGTCCTAAACTGTCGAATGGAGGTTCCATAGATTTTAGTTTCATAGCATGGTGAAAAAAGAAAGAAAAAATGTTTATATAACAACATACTCTCAAAAATACAAGAATAAAGTTTAGCCGGAAATATTATTATGTACGGAAAAAAATGAATACATGGTGTCGAATAGGCTCAGCGTTATGCTTAGCGCTTATTCTACACACACCAATATCAATTGAAAAAGGCATTATTATGTGAGTATTTATAATAAATAATATAAAATAATATATATTTTATTAATTTATATTATTTATTATGAACATATAAACAATATACAATTCGGAAGATATTATTCTGGGCACAAGCGCAAATAAACAGCTTATTATTTAATTCAGAATAAGGGTAAAACATAAATATCTATAATCATACAAAATATGAATGGATATGAGTAAAAATCTTTTCATATTGCTTTTGCTCCTAAATTAGAAACGTATTGAGTGCAACCTAAACATATGCAGTCCCTTTTGGTTTCTGATTTGTGGTGGTAGTTTATTATAGCACTTGGTTCCTGCGTACCGGAAAGCCTTAGGGCCTATTTCAGAATGTTCGAGTAAGTTCCGGTTATACTAACCAGAACATATTTATTAAACAAAACACTATCTTTGCGTTTCACAGGCATCGATTTAGCCTATCTATCGGTTAAAGCTTGAAACGCGCTGCATGTCAACTGTCATTTTTATCATTCAGTTATTTTATGTGTTGGATTGCAAACGAAACTTTATTAGGACATTCTGAAACGGACCCTTAGTGTGGTGCGCGGTATAGATAATTACCGACCGACCCATTTAATTTGAGGTCTAAATATGATGGATACTTAGATACACTAAAAATCAAGCATGCTAACTGAAATTTGCGTGGTGATTGCAATTGTAAATGTTGCTGGTTTTAAACAGGCATAACGTACGTTTCAAGGTGGCATTGGCAAACAAAACCTCTCAAAGGATATTTATATATATATATATATATATATATATATATATAATATATATATATATGTATAAAACTATATATATATATATATATATCCTTTTAGATATTTTATATATGTGTGTCATCTGCGTGCCTTTGATATTTGCAACACAGAAGATTTTTTTATGCCTGATTGGTTAGCCTTTGTCCACTATCTCACCTGATGGTAAGTGATGATGTGGTCGAAGATATTGTTCAGGCTAACCTAGAATTACTGGCTTTCAAGGACAGCTACCGGACCACACCGTTAGGTGCTTGGCGACAGATTTTCTACTGGAGGATGGTAGCTAGCCTGGCGGGCATTTGCAAAATGCCCTACCATCATGCTATAACGACTGCCATCCTAAGATAACAACCGGGACGGACGGCTTAACGTGCCTCCGAAGCACGAAAGCGCTCAGTAGTAATGTCACTAGCGGTCACCCAACCAACTCATGACCGCGCCGGACGTTGCTTAACCCTGCTATATATAGGTTAAGAACAGCTAAGCAAACTTCGCTACGAGCGCTTCAAATATATTTAATTATATCAGTGCTAAATAAAATGAACAGAATTTGACACAAATTTTGACCCTTAGGACACTCCTATTTTGACTGATGCAACAGTTGAAGTAAATGAGGAACCGGAAATTTGACGTAATTGATATTGTTTATGGTTACTCAAATCACCATTTAACCAATTAAAGCTGAGTCAAACTCGAAATAGCGTAGCTTGAAAGTAGTATATGTTATATCTATAGTTATTATTTAGTAACCGGCTAGGACTCGCGTAATATTAACCGGATATTGCTCTATATATCTATAGTGTCAAAAGTGCGAGACAAATCTAGTAACATTGAAAGGGTGCACTTGCCCTTGTCTAGTGATGCAAACAAACTATCAGTGACCTATAATAGTTCTATGAGACTGATTGTGTTTAAGGAAAACCGAATGTATGATATATTATTATTTTCCATGTATTCGGTCTATAGACGAAAAATATCCTTTTCCATAATTTTCGATATATGAGGGAGTATACATACAGAGCTAAAGTCACTTATGTGAAATGGAATATTGTTTTTTGCCAAACGACGTACAACGGCGGTCTTCCCAACATCTGGAAAGGTCCATGTACTAATGAACATGTTAACCATAGCACTCGTTGTCTCTAGATAATTTAGCCTAACTGTAATTCCTGAGATCTAATGGTATTTCCAATCTACTTATATATCAATACTTACCAACAAGTTATATTGTCTTTTTTATTTATTTTTATTGTCAAAGATAAGCCTCCTCTGATAATATTATTTTAATGCAAAAGTTTGTTCATCGATGCATGTGTGGTTTCTCAGACTTCCATTAGGGCTTAATGTATTTTGATGACATATTTTGCTACAGTAATTTAATACTTAGATTCTGGATTGATAGGATGCTTTTATTATATTTTATTATAATTGACCGGGCAGAGTGATTTCTGAGGGAGCGCGATAAAATCAAATTCCGCGCGGGCGAAACCGTGGGCGAACATCGTCAGTAATGAAGAATCCTGTATTATTCAATCTTGTAATAAACTGCTTTTTATATAAAAATAATCTTTTAAGGACTTTGTTATTCTGTATATTATGAGACTTAAAAAATCTAAACATCATTGTCAATTATGCACCGCAATACTTTGCTTGTTAGAAGTAAAAATATTGAAGGAAATATTTTCTAGCGATTAAAACATGTAATACCTCGATATTAAGCCCGTTAAATACTAATAACTAAGTGTTCTAGTGGTGAAAGACTTTTTATTACTCATAAAAGAGTTTTAGCACTGAGACTACTTAACACAATGAACTCCAATTTCAAATATTAAAAGTAATATATATGAATAAATTACCATACCATCGTGCTTTTATATATCC
This sequence comes from Plagodis dolabraria, assembly GCA_963854805.1. Taxonomy (NCBI): domain Eukaryota; kingdom Metazoa; phylum Arthropoda; class Insecta; order Lepidoptera; family Geometridae; genus Plagodis; species Plagodis dolabraria. The sequence goes on along the minus strand of OY978447.1, from coordinate 15,269,738 downwards.
AAAGGATTAAACAAGAGGTCTTAAAAATAAACAAGGTTAAACAAACATCGAAATTTTAGCCACTTTAGTCTTGTTGTCAAGGTTAAACAAACATCGAAATTTTTGCAATTTTAGTCTTGTTGTCAATAAATAATTTCACATTCCGCTAATGATACGAGTATTTGTGTCAGCAAAAGTCAATAATTGCCCGACATTCAATCATCCGATATCAAACCCTAAATTCCAAAGCAATGTTTGAGGTCGCTGAACCAATAAGGCAGTCAAACCTAATTGAAGAAAAAAGTAACCTAAATAAAAAGTAGGTCGAACGGATTAAAAATTAACAATTTTACTAAAAAAAACCGCAAGCTACGCGTCGATTTTAGTATATTTTTTCCCGACTTAGCCTTTCTGAGGTAATCTAGAAAAGCTATTGCAAGGGACCAAGGTAAAAGTACACACATTATTATCTACCTATATACTCATAGTTAGGGAATATTGCGTTCGCATGTTCCTGAGCGGCTATAGGCACAAATCTTACTTGTTGCTAAATACAAAAGGAAAACTACTTCATAATTTAACTTTAGTAGTAGTTTCCTTATTGTTTTTCTTTCTTTGTTTAACCTTTGACCACTATCTCACCTAATGGTAAGTGATGATGTGGTCGAAGATGTTATTCAGGCTAACCTAGAATTACTGGCTCTCAAGGACAGCTGCCGGAACACACCGTTAGGTGCTTGGCGACAGGTTTTTGCAAAAAAGAGAAAAAAACTAAAAAAAAATACGGGCTAATTACAACGTAAATACACATGTACATACAATTGTTTTCGTATAGAGACATGTGATGTTTTACTTACCTTGCTCTCATTTGTAACGGCTTGTGTACATTAATCTAATTTTACTGTTACGTACACACTCAGTAAGATTTACATATATTTAAGATTGTATTTCGGGAGGCGACTACCACTACACAAAGCCAGACACAACACGTCCACTCCTACACGTACCACGTCATTATATTATTATCCAAATCCTACGTATCCTCATACAGGTTCGAATCCCGTACTAGTCAATAAATGTTTGCTCTAGAAATGTGTATATTTGCGAGTTCCTATATTACCTCTGATATGTGCATTTTTTGGCGTTGGTGAAATACATATTATATGCAAAAATGCACGGTTGTGTTATCGTATAACCGGCTACCATCATCAACTTAGTAACTCCCACATTTATAACATGTTTAGAACAAACAGTTATTGTATTGTACGGGAATCGAACCTTCGTTTCCCGGCTGTACGAAGAGGCGAACTTGGCCACGGAGACCACTTAAAATTTGTAAATGTGATATTAGCTTAGTACTAGACATTGCTTGAAATCTGATATAGAAATTATAAACTTGCTATGGTAGTACGTTTATCTGTCACCACTCAGTTAACAAGGCATAGAAAATTTGCTGCAACACTACACTAAATCAATTTTAGTACGTGTTCACGATTTAATATAGCATACAACTCATATGGATGGTGCATTATTTTCTCTCAGTATATATTTTACGAACATTCAAATGTGAGGAAATGCTGTAGTGTTTGAAGTCTTAAGCTGTAAGCTGTACGCTCTTACACATACCACACACCGTTAAAATGACAAGTGCATGACGCTATCTTAACTAGCTATTCACATATCCGCCTCAGTTCATTCCAAACTCGATACAAGTTGTAATTACTTATACAGCCGTTCAGATAGTAGTGGGTGAGCAGATTGCTGTAGCACTGCTTTTGACAGGTTATTGCGAACCACCATAGTACGTACACACTTCATAATTGCTATGCGGATACTCTGTTTCAATAAATGTCTAATTTTGTAACCAAATATTACGAAATACTTGTCTATGATATCAGTTTCTAAAAACTATTGTATTTGTTTAGGGGAAAGTGGGTGAATGACAAACACCTAAGGAAATTTCATATAAATGGAATGAATAAAAATATAGGTGAGCTTTTATTAAAAATGAGCATATGTTAGAACCATAAATGTTTCAACAAAGTAATTAAACTCTTAAATAATTGAGATCTTTCTGCACTAAATCCAAATCCTTGGTGTGCGTATTTATACTATTATTATGAATACCAAGGGTGTTTATGGCAAACTAGGGGCATAATTGCATCTTAATCAAAGCAAAAATAACAGGAATACTATGTTTGACATTACCCCGTTAAGTAAACGGTGTCACGATACACGATCAAGATTACCCCAATCCAATTCATTCGCCATTGCTATCTTATTCATGAATTATAGCGTAATTAGCCACTATTTGACCTATGTAAGTACCGTATTACAGTTTGCTAACTGTTATATAAATCAAATATACAATGATATAATATTAACAATGAAAAAATATTTATGATATACAACAAAATGTTTAAAATATTTATACCTATATTCAACGGTGCACGGCTACTTCGCTAAGCTTGCAATCCAGCACAAGGTGGCGCGATTTGTGAGCTGGCGGTGGGAAAAATCCTTTGTCTTTTCTAACATGATAGATCGGGATTGTGAAATGAGCGGTCTTTCCCCTCTTTCCTTTTCATATGATGCTAGGAAAGGCTGCAAAGAGTTTTTTTTTAACTAATAAATAAATATAAAAAAAAGACAAGATAAAACTAATACCCCAACCAGAGACTGAATCCAAGACCATATTATTAGTAAGTTACAAGAGATTTCCGATTTATATCGCTCAATTACCTATATCTGCCACAAACATATTATAAAAACAAGGTGTAATAATAAAAAAAATAGCATGTACGATAACGGGTGTCTAAGCACCTCTTACGCCTAGCAGCAGGTCTATGGTTCGAATCCCACCGAAGGCTTCAGCTTCACCGCATAGTGAAAGGGCATTTTGCGAATGCCCGCTCGACTAGCGACCACCCTCAAGTAGAAAATTATGGATAAGTAATAAGTGGAACACACCGTTAGGTGCTTGGCGACCCGTCGCCAAACACCTAACGGTCTGTTAGTCTGTCAGCAGCAGTCGTTGAGAGCTAGTGATATTACAGGCACATGAGACTAAACAACTATGTCTCAAGGTGGCGCAGTTCAATTCGTTACTTGTGACGAAAAGCATCTGTTATAGGCAGAGGTTAGCTCGCTTAACATCAGGAGGGCCTCGAGCTTGTTCCGTCACAATAACTTTAAAAAAACTAAGCATTTTTTCAAAGTTTCGAATAAGTACGTTCAAAATGTGTAATTTAAAAAGCTGAAGCACGCCGACGGCACTTTTAGCATAAGCTGGGAAAATAACAGCTGCCTGGTAGTTTGTTTTGGAAAAAGTAAAAACAACATGACTCTCTCCAAAGTTATATGATGAGAATAGCTTTCTCGTCAACATGAGGCATTTCTAAACATATATATAAAAAGAAAGTATGGAACATTATTCAACGCTTTTTTCTTGGTAATATTATTAAAGACCATAAATATTCCGACGATTGAATAAAAATTCTTTATTACACTGTGTAGCACACAAAGGTAAAACTGAATATGTATCGCATTTTTTGTTACTTGTATAATATCAATCTTGACTCGGTGTATTATATATTGTAGTGGTAAAGATTATAAAGTATTTCTGAATTATTCCTTGTAATAAAAACGTTTAGTCCGTTGCAATAGTCTTGACTGCCTAGAAGTTTTACATTCCGCCTGTATTCTGGATTCGAATAGAGGCAGGGTTTAGTAGATAAAGAAATTTCTGAACGCATTCCACGCATCTATTTTTGAACGCATTACAGCTGCTGATCAGTAATGTGTTCTAGACGTACTGTGTTATTATAGGCAGAAGCAAGATCTCGACGCATACAAATAGCAGTGCAAACAAGCTTCTTAGTATTTGAAGAATACGTTTTAAATACATATGTTTCAGCCCGTTTCAGTAGGTACATATTATAAACTAATTCTTGAGTGTAACGCTCAATCTTCAGAGAATACAGGAGTTACCAATTTTTTTTTTGGTAGAGACACAGTTTATATGTTATGATAGTGTAAAAAGTTCCTGCATAAGTATAGAAGTGCGTATGTTTGTACTCACCTCTGCACTTAGATTTCTATAGATTCCAGGTGCTTAATATGCACATAAAAATAGCAATAAACAAATACCTACATCCTTTTCCTAGGCTAAAGGCACGCAAGAAAAAAGAAGATTTCGACGTATTTATAGATAGATAGATAACACTTTATTGCACTTTAAAATTATTAAAACTAGTTACAAGAAATATTAAAATAACTTAAAAATAGTACAATCGGCTCTAAAATCAGTATATTATACTCTCAAATAGTACATTATACTCTCTTCTTACATTTTTACTTCGATCACAGATATGTAACACCTCTGATATTACCTGTAGAGAGATAGGTAAACCAGTTACTATTGATAACAACAATTCCCTATTGGTCTGTGGATCCAATCAATAAACCGTGCTCGTTACGAATCCAATTGTGACGTGTCCCGTCACAGAGTCCCGAGTCCCGCGGGACTCTAGCGCTCGCGTTAATGCGCGGGTCAGGCGCCGAAAATACAGGTGTGTGAATAAAATATAGGGGACGCGCATGTTTGCTTGGGTGTAGGCAATTTACAACTGTGTCAGTGGCACGCCTATGTCAATAGGGAAAGATACATATACGAACTCTATTGAAATGAAAGTCGTTCATACACTACGCCTGCTTCCTACCGCGCTACATTACAAACCCTTTGTGAATCTGTGCCCGATTTTATCAACAATGACTAAGTTTAAGGATCATTGTTTGTTTTTTTTAACAAATACCATTGTAATGTCATTTATTACCTACTTAGAAAATAGCTTAGTACGAAGACTGAAATTGATGGACTATATAAAAAAAAATTGTTTGTAAAATTATGAACTGAATCTGTATACGAGTATAAATATTAGAAATATATCTATTCATCAATTTTAACTCTTCTTCACCATTATCTTTATAAGAACGCCAAAATTAGTATTTTCTCCGTCATTAATTATTTTCCGTTCCTCTGTTCAATTCTTTTTTGACCAAAACTTCGTCGTTTTGAAATCTCAAGTCGAGGGTTTAGGCCTCGGACTGTTACAGGGATTTCTGAAAAAGACTATTTTAGTGGCATGTGTCTCCGTTTGTAGGTGGCTCACTCACATAACATATTTGTTTCGTCATCCTTTAAGCCTTAAAGGTTGACGAAACAAATATGGTAGGGGCATCGAGCCCTGGCTCACGGCCTCTGCTTAATCTCGTGGCGCCACAGCCCCACGGTGTTTTTCACTCACAGTTATATATTTAAATATCTCAGCGCACCCTTCCTTCAGCATTTTAATGGCACGATGATATGTGTATATATAAGTACTCATATCAACAAGCACGATGTGTACCATATCGCACAAAACAGTGCGGTATCATTTAATTTCAGTAGTTCTGAAGTTATCCTGGGATAGCTTTATTGGTCAAGCGAGTATAGGATATGCAAAAATAGGTATTTCGTATATTTTATTATATAAATGAGTTATTCAGTGAAAGATACTAAATCATCTCATATCTACCTAAATACCTACTGATGAAAACGGTATTATTTTGTCCACGCCGTATTTTTTTTCTCTTAGCTTGTACAATTTATTCTTGTATTTAAATACGCTGCTCAAGCTTGTAAACAAATATATTGGGTATCTAAAGTTATGGAAATTATCATCGTCAGAATTTGAAGGGTGGAAGTATCCAAAATGATATTAATACTAAAAAACTATTATCTGACAACTTATTTTATCATTGCAAATAACTATTTCCTGTGTCATTATTGATGTGCCAACCGAGGCCATAGCTGAAAGAGATCGCATGTGTGGTACCCATTCTACGAGTTTGTACAGTTCTCGTAGAATGGGTTGGAACGAAATACGTAAGTACGAAATGGAAAGGAACATATTTATAACATTCGGGTGGCTCCTAGATCTATTGAACGTACCGTGTTCATTTAGTTGCTTGCAGTAATCTTCCAGCTTGTTGGCTAGAGTCATTGGCTTTCAAATGAGCCTAAGAGAACGTAGCATATTTTAAAATTTTAGATTAACGTTCACGTATCCCTTAATATAAAAATGAAGTCATAATATTTTAGTAACAAATATTCAACTCTCTCAAAAATGTACTTGGGCCTAAAATAACTTCTTGTTTGCCAGTTTTCTGTTAAATTGTGTATTATTAATTATTCGATAAATTATAGGATTCTCGTAATATTTAGAGATATATGAAAACGGAAAACAGGTAGACCAGAAGAGTGCATGTTAAGGACATGCTTGCAAAATTTCACCGAGTTAGAACACTTGGTATTAAAAATATGGCAAAACTACGTTTGTATGGAAAGTACTACGTGAACCCTAACCTATTTAGAATCCGTTAAAATTGCTGGTAAATCTCTATTAAAAAATAAAGTATTAAATCCGGGTTACTAGGCCATCACAATATTTAAGAAGAAGCTACACTTTTATCGCCATTTATTTCTCTAGCTTGGACTACTTAGAAACCAGCACTGGTCACTTCCTCGGTATCCAAATTTGGCATAGGCTTCAGTTCAGTCAGCTTTATCCCTGCATGATTCTAGTACGTAGGTTATTTCTAGTATGTATTCCTGATTTCAATATTAAATTCCGTCCTAAAGAATGAAGTCACACCGCGGGGCAGTCGATGGCGAGTAACGACGATGATTAATATTTTTGAAGCGTTCGTAGCGAAGTTTGCTTAGTTCTGAACCGATAAGCAAAGTTAAGCAACGACCGCCTTGGTCATGATTTGGATGGGTGACCGCTGGTGACATTACTACTGAGTGCTTCCATGCTTCGGAAAGAACGTTAAGCCATCGGACCCGGCTGTTGTCTTAGGATGGCAGTCGTCATAGCACCGTGGTAGGGCATTTTGCGAATGCCCGCCTGGCTAGCTACCACCCTCAAGTAGAAAATCTGTCGCCAAGCACCTAACGGTGTATTCCGGTAGCTGTCCTTGAGAACCAGTAATTTTAGGTTAGTCTGAACGGCATTTTCGACCACATCATCACTTACCATCAGGTGAGAGGCTAAACTATCAAACATAAAAAAAATAATTAATTCGTTCAAACTTAACCAAATATTCAGAAAAAAATAATATGTGTTCGTAATGTTCGTATACAACTAATACCTATGATGTAAAGCTGTAAATATACTATGAAATAATGTCCTAACTAAGACTGTTTGAAGCTGTTGATTCCCGAAAAGGTATGCAGAGGTATTGCCAAGTGAGTCAATTACGACGTACCATGCAAAGTTCCAAGCTAATGTTTCCTTTTGAAAATATACGTATGTAGAACCCATAACAAGACAGTTATAGGTTTTTTAATCCGACCGAGCTTGGTGATTCCAAATGACTCTTTAAGCTAATAGACCAATGACGCAGTCAAGTAAAATATAATAAGTATGGACTTCCTCTTATTATCTATTACTATATAGGTATATTTATAGTTTTCATGTAAATAAAATGGTTAGAGACTGTATGCGCAATCCTATTTGAAGGAACAAAGCTTTTTGGCAAAGTCCGCACAGTTTGAAAACAATTTGTAGAACTGGTTCGTTTAATATCATTTCCAGGCACCAAGCGCTATATCCGCATGTGTCCCTATACGCCGCTATATTGTTGGTCGTTTGCCGCGTCGTCCTCTATTTTATAAAACTGGAATAACGGGCTTAACAATCATCCATTTTATTTCACACATACCTGCCTACACAGTTTTGTCATCGAGTTTATAGTCCGCGAAATTTTATACCGTATTGTTCGATTTGAATTTACGCCCTGGCAGCATTTCGACAGGCATATATTCATTAAATGCTTAACAGTAACTAAAACAGTCGCACCGGGAGTTAGTTCCCAAAATCGAATGATACAAACGTTAATAAACCAAATGGAGATTTTAATTCTCAATGGAGTTGGTTTGTTATGATTTTGACACATTAATAAAACTGGGTTATCCGCTGACTTGATATTTCATTCCTGTGAAAATGTATGGTATGCCAAGTTCCTATAAGAAATTTGAATTGGACTAAAATATTCTTTTATTATCGAGCTATGTCTGTGACAAATATATCAAAAATAGTTAAGGTGTGCTATGTTCCAGAACATTCAAGTCTGAATAAGTCCTTTAATATATTTAAAATCAATATGTGTCGCGAAAATCTCAATGTTACTATGAAGAAGTCAGGTTTTAATAATTATAAACGTGGGGATATATGACATGGAATAGTTTTTAAGGTAATTTCACTCTGCACGTTCGATCTTTCGAGGTTAAATGATTTTAGAGGAACTAATGTACTATTTTAAGTTACAGGTTTTATTTTTAACCATTGAGTATAAACTAGAATTCTCCTTAATATTATGTGAACCCTAAAAAGCAGGGCGGTATAACTTTGGTAGTCGTGATAGAAGTTGCCATTCACTACTTATATAATATAACGCTCCGTACGCCACACCACCACATCATACACGTCCACACCACTAGTTTCTTTTTTCAAAAATGGTTTCACAGAAATTCCACTTTTAAAATGTTTCAAACTAAAACAGCTTCTACTTAAATTTAAAATATACGCATCTAGTTTTATATTTTTCTCGAGGTACAGCCGTGAATGCGATCGTTTTATAAGGAGAAAAAGGTGTATCGGAACGTTCGCACCTGGTGCCAGGCCGCCACCGCTTCGCGTCGGCTGCCTCCGGCGTCCATTCGCTACACTCCGAACATTTGTACCAAAGGAAAAGTTAAAAAAAAAACACAACCACAGATTTTCCGTTCACGTAATGGATGCTTAATGCAGAAAATCGTGTTTTAGAATTATGAGATGCACTCTCGTACTTTGATATATGAGTTTTTAGAGGATATGCAGAGTGGTCACGTAAAAGCAATTTTATCAGTGAATTTATACTTGCAATTTTGGAAATGTTACTCTTGTTTGTTCAATGCAGATGAAAGTTAACTGTTTTAAGGTTTTGTATTACCTAACTTACGTCTTAGCATAACACATAAACTTTGTAAGCAAATCTAAATACTCGTATTTATATTATGAAATACTTAATTTTGTAATACTTATCGAATAATATATAATTATGACAATGAGCCTTATTTATTACCATGGCAAAGAATGTTCGATTCTATTCTCGTGACTGATAGTGCTATAATACACTTTTGAAAAAGAGCATGTCACTGCCAGGTGTTAAGGTTCTGCTCTTAATCATGCATAGTAAATATAATGCCCGGTACTGCCTTTCAGTGATTCTCATGTTTATGTTGTTTTACCTTGTCAAAAATAAAAACTCAAAATGAAGGCACTTACTCAAAATACGGCAAAAAAATAAGCATTGCAATCCAACGGGGCAATGTTTGCAATCGTATAGGTCAAGATATGCCAAAAAAATCATTGAATCGTCTCAGTTTGTAGTAACAACTAAACGTCGATTTCGTGAATTTTCCTAACAGAGATATGAGTAGGTTAACTGCCATTTGTATTTTATACTTAAGATACAAAAAACCGACGTAATTTAATTTTTTTATATCTCCTCATAATATTTGTAGTGCCAATCAGAGATTGTTTTGTTCCTGCGATGTCAGGACAAGGAAATAACGCTTATCACAAAAGTATGACTTTTGTATAGAACTCATTCATTTCAATATATTAAAAAATGCTAATATCCGGAAGTGGTCAGTTTCAGATTTAGTATGTCCAATAAATTGTAGTTTCGTGTAGTAGTTATTTCAGGCAAGGGACGTTTCACCATTTCAGAGGATATGGTAATTTCATCATTTCAGGAAATGATTCTTTCAAATTTCAATTTGTGGTCATTACTAATAGTAGTTTTGATCCTCCGAAAGTATTATGGTACATCTTGACCTGTCGAAGTTGCAGGTGGGATGGTTAATATGGCATTCCCTCGAGAATTGCGTTTCAGATTACGATATGATGTTTCTTATGTCTCAGCCTATCCCTGTGCCAACACTCACTAAAATCTATTCATAGGATTAGATGTGAATAAATAACAAAAAGAAAGAAAGTCAGATAGAAACAATCCCACTTTTGCATTTAAACTCGTGAAGGAAAGCAATGTACATTTCTGAAGCGTATCTCTATTCGTATATTAGTTTCGGGTATGAACTCTGCAACTGGGTCACCATTCGCTTATAACTGCCATCAAAGTTTTGATGCAGCGTAATCCTCAGATCAGACTGACATTACCACTAATAGAGGACGGGTAGTAGCGGGTCGTGGCACCAGATCAAAGCCACCCGCGAACACCTATTACATTCTCATTAACGGCGTCGTACCGCGCTTTACCCGCTCGTTAACAATGCCCTGCCAGCAAATTGTGCTCGAAATGAATGTATACGATACGGCCATTAAACGATTTCAGCACATAAATTACTTAATTGTGAAAGAAGTCACGCCATAATTGACACAGTGAAATGAAGAGCTCTGTGGCTTACCTGTCATCGGGGCCGAAGATCGCCTTCTATGTAGCTACAAAGGTTTGTTATACTGTTACCATAACTTTCGAACTGTTGACCTTATTTTCGTGATATAAATATCATCAAGATATTTTATACTAATGTAATTTTTCGTGAAAATGACGCTACATAAGACCCAAAGCGCTAACATTTTTAAATTAAATTAGTATCAAATATTATTTCGTAGGAGACAATTGAGCATTTATTGTTTTAGTTTTGACCTCAAAGTCGTAATGCAATAGAGGAGGTACGAAAATGAAATAATATGTATAAATCACGAGCCCTCAATATAGGCAATTTAGGGCACATGACTTGAGTTAAACGCATGCTCAGAGATAAATTTAGCAGATTACAGTGTAGAGTACAATTTAGATAAATAGATACATATATACATATATAATTAGATACAGTGAGGATATATTCTGGGGATAAACAGAATTCATTTTAGGATTCCGTAGCCAAAAGAAGACTCCACTATATGTCTGTCTTTCTGTTTTTATGTCTTTCTATCAGTCCGTCTCGGTCCAAATAACACGAGTCTCTAAGTTGTAAATGGAGTTAGATACAAATCCGATTAATTACCTAATTTAAATATTTTGTGTAAAACGTTGACTAAAGGCCTTGAGATGACTGATGGACTCGAAACTACGTTAAAAGGGCTCTAATACATGAAAAGGCAGCAGAAAAAACCATTATGCGTATAGGGTGTAATGACTTAGAATTCGTTGAGTACAGTAAATTTTTGTTAGTTTTAGAAAAAAAACATGGTTTCGTGAAAGTTGCAAATTTTAGGTCATTATTGTTACGTTACTATTAGCTATAAATAAAAAAATAAATAAAATATCTCACCTGTTGGTACCTAGTGATATGACAAGAAAATGTCGAAGATGTTAAATAAGGGATTTGGCTCTCATAGATAGCTGGACTCTAGTGACCTGTCCTTTCGATTACATCAGCAAGGCCCATCTACCACGCGAATGTTACGTGCCTACATAGTAAGTCGATTTAGATTTCTACCGCCTAATAATCTGGGAGCTCTATTGAAATCTACTCCGGCGTCCTAAGCTGCTATTTTCAGCTTCTGTTAATGAAATGATAACGATGGTACTTAACAGCAGTAAACACTGACTATTAAAAACAAGTACGCCTATCAAGGCATCTAACCGAGAAAAGAATGTCGTGCAAGGAATTTTCAAAAACTGTAGTTAGTTTATTAGTATAGTAAGAGCGCTACGTCAAGGAACAGGTTGCTGTGATACAAGTTCTAATGTAGGTATATCTTATTAACACATAAAAGAGAAATAGTACAATACTGCAGCGGCCAGCAAAGGAGGCATTGATGGAGGAACGTGTAAACGTGGGCCGAGGCGAAGCCGAGGCACACATACGTAAGTCCATCAATGCCTAGTTGTGGCCAAAGCTTGTATAGTGCTTTTCTCAGATAATGCGCGAAAATTAAAACAAAGTAGTACCTAGGCAGAATTTTTTATTTGAGATACAGTTTTTAAATGTACAATTTTCAATAAACAGCGTTCTATTTGCAAGCCAGATCGAAATTTAAATAAAACCTTTGATAAGTTACCTCCTTGGTTGCCATGCTTCGAAGTAAAAGATCGTTCCATTTTTAAATTACACGACAGATTTGAGTTTACTATGCAATTTATTTGGCCGCTAGACACGACAGATATAGATTTTCATACATTTTTTGCCGGCCGCTGCGCGCGTGTATTTGGCCAGACCTACAACAATTTCGATTTATCTCGAAGAAGGTTGTCAAAATAATGCTCACATTTCCAAGCATGTTGAGAAAAAGTATTTTATATCTATGCTTCTTACTATCTCTTTGTTTTTAATAAAATATACAGCATATATATTGTTCGTTTTTGTCCAAGTTGTATGTAATGGTAAGAGAGTCACATAAATACCTATTTTTATATTGATAATAATGAGAAAGGAAAGGGCATAGGGATAAAGATTTCGCTTCCCTATTCGGGCGAAACACTTAGACAGGTACGAGTATTAGTGGCATAATAAAGTTAGAGCTCATTTCAAATTCTAATTTTATATCCGTAACCTCTCGCCTATAAAGTTTTAAATGTAGAGAAGGCAAAACAAAGATGGAAAATTAACGATTTCATTTCGGTTTTTAGTACGTATTCCGCGGGAAATATACCTTCCCAAGTTTATGGTGCGTATCCTACGCCGCAATGAGATCATTCGAACACATCACAAAGTTATGTGGGTACTGGCAGAACATTATGTACCTACGTGTTTTAACGTACGCGCCGTATCAGACATGGTTTGAATGTGCACATTTTTTTAATCAACTAGCAACTTAAATATTAAAGTCACGCCTGTTTTATTCGAGGCAGTCACATCATATGTCAATATCATTCATAATAGTATAATATGGAATATATATGTATATATATATACTTATGGGGGTATTCAAAACGCGAGTGAATAGGTAGATACCTTCTTCTTCTACATCATCGACCGAATCATCGCTTAACATCAGGTGAGATAGTGGACAAGTGCTACCCAGTTCAGTATAAAAAGAAAAGAAAAATAGTAGGCAAGTAAAATTTTATATAGTCTCTAATGTGGGAACTCTATTGAAATCTATGCTGCAATTTTGATCTTATATTAATAGTTGAAATTTTCAGTTACTAAAACGGTCTTAAACATTATGTAGCTAAACGACTTCATACATAACAGCTTCCTCCAGTTTGAAATAAATAATCATGAATTTATATCTACCACAATAAAATTTTTTTTTTTAATACCAAATTCCAGTAAGACATATCGTCATGCATGGCTTAGAGCGTGTTCCAAATAGCTCTAACGCTTGTGTGGAACCATTAAATTTAGGTGTACGAGTAATAGATAGAGCAATTTCCTCTCTGCTTCGCAATATTTGTGCTAGCTTCGACGTTGTACAAGCAAACGTGTAGCTTGAATTATAACAATATGAAAATATAGACAGCTTACGGAACTCTTATCAATGCTCACGTCACGTAGATGGTGTTTCTATATCCTTGTACATCCATACAATATATCATATATTCTATATAATAAGTACATCAATTATCTGAATTTCTATCTGTTTTTATTCAAGTTTAGATCTCCAGGTTTCTATGCTTGCTTATATATTTTATCTAAATATTTATCTAAATAAGGTTTTGATAATTTAACGAAATCAGATTTTACTTCGCCAATATTTTCTGTTTAGGTACAACGAATCAGTGTCAGATACGCCACTAATGTTTTTCGACGCGTTTCAATTCTACATGAAGCACCTTCAGGAATTTTTGTATTTCCAAGCGCAGACGCTACTCTCTATCGCCCCCTTCCCCTTGGGAATCTCTCCCAAGGGGAAGGTTTGGTAGTAGATATTCTAAAGAGGCAAAACTTTTTTTTCAGCTATACATATACAGGGCGTGGCGGTAAATTTGTAACTTATTCAACAAACGTCATATGTTTACATTAAAAGATGAATATTATCTTGTAATTAATTGATTTTACGACTTTTTGTAGATAGAGTTGTACAAGTACTTGCGTATCGTCACATTATTCAATAATAAGTAACGTAGTATATTAAGTCACTCTAATATTTTAAATGACTTCAAAAAGTTCAGTAAAGCCGTTTTTGAGTTACACTCCAATAACTGAAAAATATTTTCCTATCTTGATGATATAGTCGTTGACAGTGCATGACAATCTACCCCGTAAGTAGCAAGCGTCACTAAATAAAAATAGTGAAACATTTTTTTTTACCATAAAATGGAACCGACTTCAACAAGTTATAAATAAAAAAGTTTGTGAGTGAGTAAAGATGTGAGTACTTATGTTTGGTACTCCTTAATGCTGAAACGGTAGAAAATCTTTCGCTAAGCACCTTACAGTGTGTTCCGGCAGCAGTAGTTTAGAGCCAGTAAAATAAAGGCAAATGAGACTTAATAACTATGTCTCATGGTGACGGCGCAGTCCAGTTCGTCAGTTGTAGCGAAATGCATCTGTTATGGGCAGGAAATACGACTTAACATCAGGTGGGCTTAGTAGGTAAACCGTCACAACCACATTAAAAAAATTAAACAAGGTATTTACAAATTTCAAATGATAAAGCCATATACACTATATTAGGTAGCCAAACTAAATTATAGGAACGTATATAAAGAAAATGAACTAACTCTGATTTACTTACTAAAGAGCAATATGACTTTTATAATGAATAAAAACAATTGACGAAGAATGTCACAAAATAGAGATGGTCAATTATTCTAAAGACTTAACAACCTGCTCAGTAAACGACGCATCGTAGAAGTCTAGTAATGTTAATATAATGTTCATTTCATTAAAACAAATAAAGCCATCGTGGTTTGTTGCGCTAAATTGCGGTTACTAATTGTACCAGCAGCCGCACTGATCACAGTTTAATTGGCAACGGATAATGTTGCATAATTACATAGAAGTGACAAGTACGCCTGATATTTTTATAATTTTTAATAAGGCCATAGGTGTCGGGCTACGATTTCACCCTCTTATAAATATCTTCCTGTGGGGGTCAAGGCGAAGATGGGAAAAAAATCTGTAGATAGGCAGCAGTGCCATCTGAAGAACTGCCACCTTATACTGCGACCTCCAAGATGCATGCCTTGCGTGGGGATTATAGTAAATCCACCTTAATGAGGGAAACATTTGTTCAACGGTGTATTTATGGCTGTTGTTAAAGATTCACGAATTTGAATCCTTCCTTACATCGTGGTCGCTAGACTTGAATCTCACCATTCTCTGTCTTTGAGATTCTTAATATATTTGAACTATGAAAAAATTCTAACAGAAAACAAATAGCGGTGTAGATATCATTCCAGTGGCAATCTTGTTGCAATTTTCGACCATATCATATATTTTTAACAGATGCGACATCTCGCAGGCTAGACAGACAGTCTCCTAAAAAGAAAATGCAAGAAGTGGTCATACTTAAACCTACCTGCAGACTCTATCAATATAATAAGTATATACAATTCGGAATCTCAAATGAGGTTATATTAAAATGTGAGTGCTCACTGATGCAGAGGCAGGCAACCATGTATTGACAAACATTGTGAAGGGGTAGCGTTCGATACTGTCGAGACAAAAGGACAAATTTGGGTTAATTAAATTCCAGTGTCGGGCTTTCGGAGCCCAACGTCTCGAGCTCGTCACGGCTTCTTGAACAAAGTAAAGCCTTATCACCGCGGTAGTTGGTAGCAACCGCCTACCCGCGTCTTGCCTTACACCTCCGCTCAAGATTAATGCCCGTCTAATGAATCAGCTACCGTGACAAATCATGCCTCAGTAATGGATAAGGCCTTCCGATCTTGCGGCCACAATAAATTAACTTACTGATAATTTTTGATGCGGATTTTCACTGTTCCCGTTTTTCTATTTGGGTCGTTAAATACCGTCCTTTACCTACTTTTTATATAAAATCCTTTTCGAAGCGTGGGTTTAGGCGAGGTAGGCACGAGTGCTGAATAAACGCTAGCTACTATGTTAGCGCCGCTTTTGTGGAATGGTAATGATCCGAGTAACGTATAGTGTATGTTCGTATAAGAATAACTATTTTGAGGTACTAACCTCACCGAAATTACGTTAGAATAATTTGAATTTTAGTGTAATAATTTAGATATTCAGTAACAACGTTTATTTTCCTTAAATCCTTCCCAAATACAAGAGAAGTTTTAGGGCCGATCAAAACCTCAACAAACGGCGTCAGAGAATTGTTAATTATCCGGCCTCAATAATCACTATTTACATTTTATAATAATTCAATTCTGAAATGCAAATTACGTTCCTTAGATTAAATTGGAACAGAGTTCAAATTTGATTTCATTTATTCTATATACTTTTAGTGAGGTCACGTAGTTCGCAAAAAATGACACTGGAATTAATCAGTCTATTCTGTAGGGATAAAAAGACTTTGTAATCTAGATCTCGACTGAATTATCTTTCGTTGATAATAATAATTAAAAAGTTTCATTTAGTTCTATTACCGTAAGAGTGTACCAACCTATTACAATTCTCAATATCAAAAAAATTTATTGGTTAGATATATGCCATTTAAGATTTTTATCCCTTTTTTGCTTGAAAAAATATAGCTAAATAATATCTTACTTCTGGACCTTTTATTCGTCTTTTAGCTGTTGTTGATGGACAAAACACAGCATTGTGAAACATATTTCGTGTATATACACGTATATAGAATATTCAAACATGATAAAGATTTTTATAAATGTTTTGTAATTTTTTTCACACATTGGTTTGGCTTGCTATGTCCTATTATTCGAATGCTTTAGGATATGATGTTCGACAAAATAACAATGTCATATTGCTCCCTCTATAGTAATTATAACTCTGAATCATCGTAGAACGATATCAAAAGGCTCATAGTCCGTTTCCCGTACTTTTGTAACTTATTACAGTAAGTATACCAACTGAGATCTCTTTGCTATCAACCAACAATAGTTACTACAATTTACTATTATGACGATAACGCGTTCTTCCTTTTGTACTTACTGAGTTTTACTACTGGCATAAAAAGTAACATATACCTATATATTGATGTTGATAAATTATTACAGTGGATTATTTCTATTGCGTAATTTGTTGTTTATTATATTGCATGTTAAGATGGGATGTGTGGTATAAGTAAAATTTACAAGGGAATTACCTAATTGGTGTTGCCATGATAGACGACAATAATTTAGTATAAGAAGAGAAGAAGACCTAACGGAACTAAGATCTAACGGAGATTATATTGCTATTGCTGTAAGAAGGATATGTTTCTGAATAATAAGCTGGGCCACCCTGATAAGGAAGGAAACATGATAGACGTAGATCACATGTTGCGCCGACTCCACGTAACGTGAGGTAAATATAGCAAGAAGAAGTAGGGAATCCCTTCAAACGTAAGGCCAAGGTGTTTTAGTCTAGTAAAACATATTTTTCCTTTAAAAGCAAAACAGCAATGTCTTCTCGTAAACATTTGGATGGTCCATATATATGATAAACATTATTATTTTTTTTTTTTTTATTAACACATTCTATACACTACAGACTCGTGGTCCGTACACTTGTTTGATTTTGTTTCACTTAAATACATTTCTTAATTTTACATCATTCTCCAGCTTATCAATATTCCTCCTGAAGGGAAGTTAGCCTAATGTTAGATAAAATATATTTATATATATATATATCATAAAGCTAAAGTGAGTCCATGCTTATATGTATATTTTCTCCTTATATCTAGTTTGTATAGTAGTATATTACGTTATTCAGTATGTCGTTGAGGGTCCGGCCACAGATTCCGCCGATAAACATTATTTAAAAATAATAATTTGACCGTAAATGAAACTAATTTGTTTCGACCTACCTGTAATTTTACTCACTCTCAAGGAAAGCTGCCAGAATACATTGTTAGGTGCTTGGCGTCAGATTTTCTGCTCTAGTGGTAGATAATTTGCTGATCTGGTGCATCATGCGGTGAACCTCAAGTCTCCGGTAGGAATCGAATCATGAACCCGCGGCGCAGCAGTCTATAGCTCGTCTATCATTGTTTCAAAGTTATTTCAATATGATCACATTATTATGGAATTGATTTCATGTTTATATTATACTGACAAGTAAACGTATTAATATTTTACAAATAATTTTGCGTTCTTTTGGCGTTCTAACAAAGATCATGTACTTATGTTATTCTAAATATTATTAAAATTTAAATTGCATTAGGATTCTTAACGCTACCTTTAATGTCAGAAATAAAAATGTAATCAAACGTATTCATAATAATAAAATGCCAGATTATCTTGAAACCCAGTAATGAAAAATATAAAATTACAAAGTCCATCTAAGAAGCGTGAACATACATTAATATTTCTGGAATTCGTCAAGAGAAAAGAGATTAAAGTTTTGTAGCCGGTTACGAAGATTCGGTTTAAATTGTTTATAAGGTAAATTGTGTTTGCAATTGTATATTATTAAACATAGTTTATGAACCGGAGGTATGTCTTTATTAACAAAATACTACGAACTATATAAAATACTACAGCTTCTACAATAAAAGCATTTAGACAACTTATAAGTCATTGCAGACTCAGTTGGCAGCGTGCCTAGCATACTGGCAGCATTGCCCCGATGAATGCTTATCGATGCTTATTCAATCGAATTAAAAATTATAAAAAAATATATTATTAACAATTACATTATAATAGCAATGCAGTAGGCGTTATATCTGCGCAGTATTACAGTTTTTTTAGTTTACCTTCATATCGGCAGGACTAAATTATCCTTTTACCGAATTAACCGGTGTTCGATTACATAAATAAAAGTATACAAATAATTGCACACTCTTTTATAAACAGACAAATTCCTTTTAGGTATGTAAATGTTATTATTTAGTTTTTTAAATAATAGTAAAGTTAGTAGTAATAGTTCACTACTGTTTATGATAATCTGTTAAACTTGAGGAAGGTAATAATTTTTCTGCTTGCTTCGAACTGAGTGCTCTTTATATATCTACAACGTTCCCTACATGACTAATCCATATCGCAATACTTAACATATATTATGTATCCTTAATATGCCATTAAAACAGCTTTAAGAGATTACATTTTGTAAAATATTACATTTATACAAGGTAGCTAATAAACTGTCGATAAGTGACAGGAGTGATGGGAATTTAAGGTACCTGTCTCTCTTCCACATGATGAAATTAGTCTCCAAGTGGTAGAAAGGTATTAGACGTTGGCTTATTCCCGCTTCATCTGACTCAGGAACAGAAAGCCATTGTCACTAATGATATGACGCGACACCTCGTATCGAAGAAAGACCTCGTTTGGAATTTGCAGAAAGCGGCAAAATCATAACAAGGTCTTTCTCCAATATAGTGGGAATAGTTACAACTCTGAGAACCCATCTCTTTTTCCAAGGCGTTTCCAAGAGGGAGGAGCCCCTGAAGTTCACAAAGACCACTTCAAATCTTCGAGACACAGCAGGCGTGTCTAAGATCGCGGCTGGCTTGCGGTTGATAGCATTGTATCTCTGACTGATTTGTTACAAAAGTGTGCATGCCAGGCCATTAATACCAAGACCTAACACTGTTTAACGTGTGCTAAAACATTCTAAGTTGCTGCCGTAGGCACATCGCAGCTCTACCATTGTGTTTCTGCGTTCCTCTTTTGGCACGACCGGACATGGTTCCTTTTCGTTATCATATTACAGACTGTAACTCAAAGAAAAATATAGAATATCTTAAGAGGGCAGTGCAGACTCTAGATCTTAAATATTTTTACATGCCTCTAGCTCTATTAAAATATTTTTGTCCATGCTATTTTTTCATAATAAAAAAACACGTTTGTTTAGCTAATTTCGTATCTGACTGTATCGTAGGTACGTATGTATAGATGTAAGATAGTACAACTAAGAGTACTGTAGAGTACCTAACTAACGTACTTCCTATAGTCCTTTAAGAAAAGCGATCGTACATTTCAAGGTGATTTCTAATATTATGTACGATTTTTAGTCAATAAGAATGACGGAATACCACGTTAGTTTATCTTTCAATGGCATCAGAAAAGTGAGCAAGAATATCTAAAAGGCAAGATATACAGTTATAATAGGATGGGACAAAGCACCTTCTTAGGAACTGCTATATTACTCTGCAATCCAAAGCGTTTGGCAGGCGTCTTAGGATCGCAGAGTAAGTTAGCAATTCCTCAGAAGGCGCTTCTGCCCACCCACTGCTACCTTTAGTCGCCTCTTATAAGACACCCACGGTGGGGACATTCTAGCCCAGCAACCCACAGGCACTATATAAAATTCAGTGAACTTAGTGATTATTTTGCAGAAAAGGAGAAGATTTTCAATTTCCACGTCTGTTAAACTTTTTGTGGTGAATTTATGAGCCATAAATGGGATCGAACATTCGAATGATGGCGGGAGCAAAGATAGCTAGCGTATGCAGCGAACGTTTCGAGAACTATCACACATTTTTAAAATACATTTACGAATTTGAAGTAGGTCAGATACATATTACTTTGCCGTGTCTTTATATGGATATACTTGTGAATGAGCTAAAATATTTTGCTCGCGGGTATTTTAGGATATTATTATGTAATCATTTGTTGCTGCAAGTCAAGCGATGGACGCATAAGATAAAGCTAATATCTAGTGAAGTGTATGAACTCCAGTGCTCTGCAGACTACTACGTGTTTTGAGCAAACTTTATTTGTTAGATATAGCCATCAAATTAACTGGTGCGTAACGTTGTTATCTTTATCCTAATATTGAAAATGAAAGTTTGTGTTAATTCGAAAATGTCTAAAAGATTTTCAATATATACTTGTAGATGTTTTAGATTCTGAATTGAAACGTAACTTTTGTTATTTTTGTATAATGACTTACTAAATGTTTTCCGATAAAGTATGGTATTATCGAATTCCACACGAGCGAAAGTCGCAAGAATGAAAAATACATCAATATAGGTTAGTGCTAATCGAACCTCTTTGCGCCTTTTTTTGCGCCGAATGTTTGGTTTTCCCTTTTAAAATAATTAATTATTTTTTAAGCAACGTGAAAACACAGTTACCTACTTTCAATGGTATTGGGTTTCAAGTAAAAGCCTGCCTGTAGTAAAAAGAAAATACGGCGAGTCACCGAGCAGTAATTTTAGGAAGGTTTCGCCCTGTCGATTCCAACGAGATCTGAATTAACGAGTAAAGAAAATGTTGCAAAATATTTTGCCGATCGAGCCGAGCGTGGCTTGATTGAAATCAGAAAAATCCATATGCTAAATTATATCATGTTACCTACATTTGTATTTGATTTGATTTTGTCATAGTTCATTACGTTTGATCTACCTGGCTAGTTCACCTCGGTTGACTACGGGGAATTTAACTGTAGTTCTTTACTCAAAGATTTATATAATTACTTTGGTTTATTCTCTTGACAACTGAGAGCTTCTTAAAAATTATGTGAAGCTAGCAAGATAATTATTCGTGCAGGTTATAACTTCATCTCTACCGAATCTTACTGCACCACCATACGATTCAAGCTACATAAATAGATTTATATAATTTTGTTTATAAATAGGAACTATTAATGTGCAAATCAAAAAAAAGGAAATGCACATTCAATTAACAACACAGCAAACAAAGCGACCCGAGAGTGCGAATAGCGTTCGTCCTTTTTTTCGTTAAAATATGAGTTATATTTTTCGTGTGTTAAATATTTAATAAGCATATATACAACAAAACTGCAGCTAATACACTGAAAGCATTTAGGCAAACCAAAGACCATTGCAGGCTAACAGTTAGTCCTAATGCTCCAGTTCAAATTCTGTTATTTAAGTTTATATACAAATGTATATGGCGTAGATAATAAAAAAAAGTGACAAAGTGTATGATTAATTCAATAGTATTCATATAGCCGACAAGAAAACACATGATATAGGCGATTATATAAGCGTTGACCACGGATTTAAAAATAACCGAATATTTTCGTCAAACAGCCTGCCATTTAAACAAAGCTGGACGCTATAATATATTATAAAAGTATCAAGCTGGTGACCAAAACATATCGGCTGAGGTAATATTTTCATAGATTAAAGGGTCAAAAACACAGATGACTGCTAATATCTGAAAGACATATTACAAATTAATAAAAGTGGTACATATATGCCTCATTTTCTATATTTTTGATAGAATAAACATTTGTTTGGATGTGTGGATATATTATACTTAACAAAAAAAGACCATGTACTACGTTGTCAATAAAAAAAAAATAAGGGTACCTATCTACTTGTTAATTTTCATTGTAACTATGCGAAAACTCCAGAAAAATACTAGGAATCGTGTAAGGTGGAAACAAAACACACCATAGAGCCTTAATTTCATTAGCTTCATGTCCCCGTTTCCAGTTAATATAATGAAGTTATCGACGACTCACTCAACCGTTCAATAACATGGTGTGTGCTCTGATGCGAGGTGATTTTATTAGTCTCAGCAGAGCTTAGCCCGAGCAAGGAACGTAAAGAAACTTCGTCTCGACCCAAAAGTTTTGTCATGTAACAATGTAATTAGCCCCAGGGAGTTGCCGTCCCCTAAGTTGTAACAAATTCTTTATCTCGCCTCAGCGTTTTCACTTACTACCAATTTGAATTCTTCAATTAATGAGTTGAAAGGAAAGGGTTGTGAACACGGTGGCTGGGAAGTTACTTATAGAGATAATTAATTTAATCTGACACAAAGTTCATTTGGGTTATAATATTATCTCCAAGCGTTTATCTTACAATGTAGTGATTTCTATTATTTATACCTACTAACTACAATGCCTAATAACTATGCATCATCTATAAATGTTCAGAGCAAATATTGATTGTTAATTCTATTTCTTAGAGTAAGAGCATCAAACTTTGAAATCTAGCAAGTGTTTTACTTTGATATTTATAATATCAAGAATTCGTATTTTTTTAAGTTATTATTCTTCCCAGTAATAATATAATCAATATGTACACCCTGCAAAGTAGTGAGACACTTAATAGTTTATTTAAGTATATTGTTATATTTATGCAATAAATGATTTATATAAAAAATACTTTATATTTTGGATCATCATTATTTATACATGATGAGTAGTTATTTATTTCTTGCTTGTAGCGTTCTTCTGTAGTATCTTCCTGAATTTGTATGCCACGCATGCTTATAACTCTTCAATTAATATTTTAATCGCAATCAAAGTTAGTTAGTCTGAACGAAGAGGATCCCACTTAAGATTAATCCTCGTACTCGCGTAAGTAAGCTCCCGCGGCCTAAGTTGCTAAGGTTGTTAGCAATAGTGGCCTCGACGCATGTTTATTTCAGAGATTGCGAGGGTGTAACTTGAGCTTGTTTGCTGGTTTTGAGGGCGGTGGCGGGCAAACAGCGCCGCGCACACACTACAGTTTAACGAGCCAACTCCCGCTCATTGGGGAATTTCGTCATGCTAAAATTGTGTCAATAAAACTTTATAAGCGGCAGCCATTGCAAATTTACCTATCCGTGTGTACAGTAGCGTGGAGAGGTAGAGCGAAGCTTTCACACAATAAGCGTCGCTAACGGAGTTTTGTTATCGGGAAGAGTTGCGCGACACAATCGTGTCGCGGCTGGCTGCATGCACGCGCCATGCCGAGCGGCTCCGCCTCACGGCTGAATACACAGACGCCCGGTGTTCACTCTCTGACGGATATTGGGTACGCAAACGTATGGTTTAAGCTGAACACTTGCCTTACAAAGCGAAAAGTTTGTCCTCAACTAAATGCACATGGCTCGACTGTCCCGTTTGCGCTTCACGTTTGTCAAGTTTGAATCAAAAGTTTTCACAACTCTAACTATGAGCCGCATTTACATATGGTATAAAGTTCTTACTGGACTGGATAGGTAATACTCTAGGAAAATCGGACGGCGATTTATGCGATTTCACAAATTTTTAGAACCAGAATGGCAAGAAATGTATAACTATGCACCTACTTCAAATATAAAACAAAATAAAGTAGCGTTATAGCGTGGTTTGGGAATGTCAAGATATTGGATTTGGTTTGCTTGAAATGTACATACTTCTTCAGGGATGTAATGATAAGTTTTATTATGTATTTATTTTTGTGTTGCCATTTGTCACTAAGTTCACAATCTTGCTTAAATCTTATGATATAACTACATCTGTCTGTGGAATGCCTCAGATGTTTGAAACAATAAAGGTAGATATATCACAGCTATACAATGTGAAAAATAACCAACTAGCAATCTGTTTTCCACAAAACCTGCTGCTGAACTATTGCAGTTTTAAACGGCTGTTGTGTAGAGTAGAGCGTTCACGTCATCCATTACGTTAACGAACTTTACTCGGCGGATTCATTAGAAACCCATTCATCTCAGCACTGGTCCAGGTACTAACTACTTCTGGAACGAAGGAGGTAATTGAAAAGTGTAAGTACTGCTATACACACGACGAGACGTCTTTGAAATCATTCGACAGTAGCAACTTGATATCAGTCCTTTATCCATAGGGGTGCGAATAAGCTAATTACGTATAATTTTATTAGCATATAATTAGCATAATTATATACTTACAACTAGCTGTTACCGCGTCATCATTTGAGTAAGTTATGGTTGCATAATATCATGCTAGATTGTTACAGACCTGCACGAAGGCACGCTCCTGCGTAGTAAATTATTGAGTTTATTTTATTGTTAAGCTGTAACCTGTGCCTATAAATTTCGACTAAAGTGACGTACTGCTCTTCGTCTGTCACCTTGAGACATAGTAGTTAAAGCTCATGTGACTGTAATTTGACGGTTTATCAAGTACTACTGCCGGAATATACTTTTAGGTGCTCGGCGACTAATTTTTTACTTGATGGTGGTAGCTGGCAAAAGGCCGACGCGTCCTTGAGACCTCTGGGTGGGGTGTTCTTTTATTCAGTTCTTTGCCAGGCGTCCAATTCTTAATTTCTTGTTTTATATATATAACAGTAAAATGACAAAAAAACATTTATTTAAGACGCTATGTTATTTGGGAAAAAATATCCTTATGTTTAACCCTTTCGACCGATATCATAAAATACTTGTTGAATTTTTTTCACGTTACAAGTGCTTTGATTCCCGTTTGAGGGAGACGATATTAAAAAATCTGTGAATGCAGTCTAACATATTTTGAAAATATAATAAAGAGTTTCTTCAGGGAAATGTACTTTATTCAATATTAAAAGACTTTCCCTCTGAGCGGTATAGCAGTGGGACGCCCTGTAGACTCAAACTATTGCAACGTTGGAGGTTCCCTGAGGACTGGCTCAAGGGAATTGCTCGTTGTCACAGATGGTACGGGATGATATTGGATGATGCAGGAAAATTTTGAAGCGCTCGTAGCGAAGTTTGCTTAGCCGTTCTGAATCGATCAGCAAAGTAAGGCAACGTCCGCCTCGGTCATGACTTGGATGGGTGACCGCTGGTGACATAACTACTGAGCGCTTCCGTGCTTCGGGGGGCACGTTAAGCCGTCGGTCCCGGGTGTTGTCTTCGGATGGCAGTCGTTATAGCATGGTGGTATGTCATTTTGCGAATGTCCGCCTGGCTAACTACCACCCTCAAGTAGAAAATCTGTCGCCAAGCACCTAACGGTGTGTTCCGGCAGCTGTCCTTGAGAGCCAGTAAATCTAGGTTAGCCTAAACAATATCTTCGACCACATCATCACTTACCATCAGGTGAGATAGTGGTCAAAGGCTAACCTATTAAGCATAAAAAAAAAACAATACAAACCAGGAACAGTGAAAATCAGGAACACGATGATACAAATAAGAGAACTTTAATGTATTATTTTTACTGACAAATACATAAACTCTATATCTATATATATATATATATATATATATTGCGGTTGTTTGTCTCGCTAAAACTCCCGAACGGCTTAGCCGATTTAGCTGATTTTGGTTATAAAATGTTTGTCGTAGTCCAGGGAAGGTTTGAACGATAAGAATATATGGAAAAATGGCGAGGCAAAACAACAATTTCATTTTCTCATAGTAACTGTTATATTTATACTTTCCTGTCAAATATTTTGATAAAATAGGTACCATTACTAAATATAGGCACTGGACATTTTATAAAGGTTGTACACTGTGATCAAAATTTGTATTCTCGTTTTATAACTTGACAAATTACTTCAATAAAAAATGTGTAACTCTCAACATCGTTTTCCTTATATTTCTCGACAGCAATTTACTAAAATATACTACACATTTGACGTTCGTCCGTAAGGATAGGTGATACGAAGTACACCGGGCCGTCTAGTAAGATATAAAAGTATCACTTTCTTTTAGATTTTAAGTGGATATTATAGGTAGAGACATATATATATAATAGATAATATATATATTAAAAACAGGTCAGTAATTAGTTCTTCTCACAATGAGAGCTCAGGTAGGAATGCGTCAAACCAGGCAAGTGCGAGCTATGGCGATTGTTTGGAGAAGAATGGGAGTATGAAAAAATTAGACGTTAAATAATGACTTCATTACACTGTAACACTAAAAGATAGGCAAAAATGAAGAGTGTTAAATCTGAACACGAGGGCCTTGCAATTAAATTAAGTAAAGAAACAAAGAAATAAACAGGTTTGAAATTGAATATAGGCTGTTAACAACCAGTAGGCAAGAAATACTCAGTACCAAAGATTCGGCTTTACAAGTTTTACCAGAATAACCCGAATGACATTTATATTACCTGATTTTCTTTGATAAAAACTTTGTTTAAATAGGTTTGTCTAAAAAATATAGAAACAAATAAATGGAATATTGGAGTTCGTAGACTGGGCAAGTAGAGGTTTTAGAAAGAGATTATATGTTTTAACTGTATCGAAAAAACAAACATCCAGCAAGCAGTATCACGATTCGCAAGTCTAAATATAAAATAAAAACTATTTGGAAGACTACAAAACTGAGACTGATAAAATAAATCTAAAATTCGACATAAAATGTCTTGTCCGTTGATAAAAATCAAATATCTGATCCAAAACAAGGTATGAATGAATATAAATGTTTTTTGTGGCTTATCTTTATAAATAAAAATAAAAATAAAAAAATAAAAAAGCCTTTTATTTCTTGCTTAATCGACTTACAGTTTCAATAGCAAAGTGCATGCAAAATTATTCACAAATTCAAATAATTAAAATAAAAAAATGTTAAAATGTAAATTATGAATTAAAATAATAATATATTGAATTAATTAATCTGTTAGCAAGAACCCTCTCAGTGAAAGGTAAAGGCCTCCTCCAGAGTTGACCAGTACTCTCTATTCTGTGCCGCTCGCGGCCATTCAATACCTGCTACTTTTATGATGTCGTCTGCCCAGCGTGCGTTTGGTCTTCCTCTTTTTCTCTGTCCTAGTGGACCTGCCCATGTTGTTGTCTTTTTAGTCCAGCGATTATCACTAACTCTCGCAACATGTCCAGCCCAACGCCATTTAAGCTTTAGTGAATAGCTGAGAGCGTCAATGGCTCTAGTTTTTTGTCTTATATCAGTGTGGCGGATCTTTTGGATTTTCCTAATTTTTAAAATGCTTCTCTCCATACTCCTTTGGCAGGATGTAATTTTATTTTTTGTTTTTCTGGTAAATTTCCAAGTTTGGCAGGCGTATGTTAATGAGGGGAGAAGACAGGTGTTCATGACTTTGGTTTTCAACCGTATGGTCATATCACTTTTGAGTATTTCTTTGAGACTCCAGAATTTTTTCCATGTGATGTTGATTCTTCTATCTACTTCTAGTTGGTGATTTTGTTGGTTGCATACGGGTCTTTGGTAAATGGGAATACTGCAAGAACAAATTTCAGGTTTTATGTTTCCATCGTATATAAATGATTTGCCTTACATTGTCACAGATTCCTGCGATATTGTTTTATTTGCAGGTTATAGATTAAAGTAGATAGAAAAGATAGCTTACTTATTCAAGTTAATAATGTGTTATCAATGATCACTAAATGGTTAGTTGCTAATCATCTTTTATTAAATTAAAAAAGACTAAATGTTACAAGATTTTTATTTTGTCTGTGCAAATACTAATGTATTAAATGTCGTGTTTAATGGCACTGTAGCAAGCGTCATTACTGGACGTAACATAAGAACTGACGTCTCAGATTGACAACCGCAGTGTAGTGTCAAGTAAAACAACTGCAACTGTAATGGACAGACGCTTTCCATCAGACGGGTAGTTTATACGTCTCAACACATAATTATACGTAAAAAAAACTTCCCTATACCAATGCTTAAATAATGGTCTTTCATATAAATGCAATAATTTCCAATAATGTTCTGGTGGTTACATACGGCAAATATTTCCTTTCCTGTTCTTAAATTGTGACAAGTTTAAGACGCGCGTACCACAGACATATCTCCCGTCACACGGCAATGTGTAGATATTTCACATGATAATCCTCCGCGAAGAAATTCATATTTCACCGACGAAGCCGAATAAGTAGCGTATTATCTCGTGTCAGACAGGTGTCGCTCGCGTCGGCCGCCTAAATTCATCTCTGTGCCGGCAGGTGCACGCAAACGACGCTCCTAATCCGAGCCTGACGTTCTGTTTACACTGCTGAATAATAGACTCCGCTCGTACTATCGCCAGCACAGAAAGCTCCATTATAAAAGCTCAACTACTACTCAAAACACAATTTGTTTACTGTCGGCTCTATCAACTACTCTTTACTGTAGAAAATGGAGCTTTGTTGCTATTTTATTATCACAAATGATAAAGTTACAGTTTCAGGTAGCTGTATTAACATCTATTTATTTGCTTCCATACTACATACTAAAACTAACTAAAACAAACATTCTGAAAAGTATGAAAGTCCTTAATGCTCAGCTCGGATAAAGAATACAGATTAGTTATATTCCCATCATAATAATGTTACAAATGCGATTTCTTTTGTGCGTGAGAACGTTTGTTCTCACTTATATACGTAGAGTGCTAAATTTTGATCAAGTTTTATACATACGAATATTTCGTTGGACTCTTGTGCTCCATATTTTTATATAAAATGTAAGATTTTCGGTTGCTGTAGCAGACTATAACATTTTTTTTTGTATCGTTATATATTCAGGTAAAAACAGTTGTTCACATTTATTCTTTCACATACTAGGTACTAAATGCAATAATAATACCATAACATCTAAAAAAAATATTTTTTCAAATACATACATACATACGATGATGGACCCAGAAAACATAAAATTAGGTTTTATTTTATTTTATACTAAACCAAGAATCTATACAAACATTTCGTAAAAAAAATACCTATGAATTACCTTATTAATTACCTTATGAATAAAAATGGTACCTATATGATATTTAAGTTACAAACAAGTTCACAATAAGCCTACCATTTAAGTTTTGAAAATTGTCAAAGAATCGTGAAATTAATCTATGCATTCTAGGAATTTATTGTAACAGAGAAGGTATTTTTCGTTTAGTTAGTATTAAATTAAGGGATACGGAAAGTACCTTTAGAACGTGAGGAGGATGACCATGGTCCTTTAAAATGAATATTTTCCAAAAGGACAGCTGAGTTAATGTAAACCAAAACAATGTTTTTTTATTACTTGGTCTATGTGACCCTACTTTGTATAGGTAGATGGGCTCTTTTGTCAACTACGTAAAAAGCCCAGTACCTATCTCGGTGGGCCTGAATGGATTTTAATAAGGACGAGAAAGCGCCCAATTATTTATAGCCCAAGTAATGTTTAGTTCTCTAAGTACGAGTAAATAGTTTACACAGTTCCCAAAGAAAAAGTATTATATTTCACGTCAGTAAAGTCATGGGTAGATGCTCTTTATTATCTTGTTAATACGACGAGTATATAATGTATATAGATATAAAGGATACATACGACAAGTAATTTTTATTCAATATGCGGCACACAGACAAAAAATACAGTCAATGCTCGCTGCTCAAAGTAAAATACTTGAGGTTGTTTAATTTCCTTTATTCCCAGAATATGAGTTTGCCAGAATACCACAGATTCCCAGAATACTGCAGAGTTCCACTATCCTAGATTACCAATATACCAGAAATATAGTCATTAATAAAAACCAATGGTGTTTGCCCATTCAATTAGCAAAGTTTAAAAAGGTGTATTTTCAATGTGATGCTGCTCAAAGTGGAATACTTCAACTACTATTTTAACAGTTGCAGTTTGAGGGCTAAAACTCGCTTTTGTTCTTCAATGCTAGTAGATAACACTTCATCGTAAACATAACTTTAAACCAGAACACAAAACTAAGTGCTTTGACACAAATTGGCTTACATCCAAAATTAAGTGGTTTCTGCTAAGATTCTTGTACTCTAGTAGGTACATGACATTACCCCCTGGCAAACCATGTTTGTAACCTTAATCTTTCACGTTATGTAGATCTACAATCTTGTGTTCTTTATTGCGCTAGTTATTACTGCGACGAGATACATAGCGACAGTTAATATTGCCAAAAGCGTAATAAAACGCCATGTAATCAGATATCACAGTGAAGTGAAGCAAAAACAAAGAACAATGAAATAAATTGCTCTTTTTGAATTACCCCATCAAATACCAAGCACTCGGCAACAATGGAGGCTTCTGATGAATTATCAATTTTCTCTTTGTCACACGCCAAACAAAAACTCACGATGATCGTACCTGGGGAGCGCGTTATCTTGGCAGAGACGTATGACCATTATTTGTTCATGTGTGTTTGATATTGCGTATACGCGTGCGTGTGTGCCCCGCAGCCCGTATATCAATCAATCGCTGACGACAGTTGGTTTCAACAAATTCACTGTGAAATATTATAAACGTACACAGTACTTACCTGGGTGACAATTCTGCTATATGAGTGCGATTATAATAATAATAGCGTTACCAACATAATGCAACGTTGACATTCCTTTATTGGAAGATATAATTTTTGTTGGATTTAAATTGGAAATCTAAGAACTGTTCTTTATCATCCCGGTTATTAAGGAAAAAATCTATCGATGCCATCCAATTATCTACCACCCTCAAGTAGAACATATGTCGCCAGGCACCTAACGCTGTGTTCCGGCAGCTGTACTTAAGAGCAACATCTTGGTAAATCTTGGTTATCATGAATAATTTCTTCGATCACATTATTAAGTGAGATAGTAATCTAAGAGCTAAGCTATCATCTATAAACAAATAAAAAAATACCCACGCGTGGGGCAAGGTGTGTGAGCAAAAATGTTGCTACACACTAGTTGCATTATTATGCTCTTTACCGTAGAAGGAAGTTTAGATCATATATAACCAGTGGCGATAAAACTGAAGCGAAAACTATAAAATTTAGTATCGTAATTTTATATGTTTTGCATTAACGCCTGCTAGTGAATAAGCTCACATCACCCGATCACAATGATAGTATCAGCTGTTTGTTTAATAAGAACCGTTGTTCGAAGTTAAAATGTTAATAAACAATTTTATCAAAACATACCCAAGGATGTTTTGATAAAATTGTTATTCTTTACCTTAATTCAGATCTAGTAAGAACTATAAAGTATATCTATTTACTTGTATCGTAATAAAAACATTATTTTCTTATAGGTGTAATTAAAAGTATTAAGATCATCGAATGGCGCCTAAAAGTAATTGGCACCTTTTTTTAATAAAATTATGTGGCGGCTGTCTCCATCAGTTAGCGCCGTATTAGTCGTGTCAAATGTTTTACTTTTAATTTATACAATCTTATTGGATAGGCACGGTACTTTACTGGATAAATATTACATATTATAATCAATATGATTTATTATACATTCATAATACATTATTATATTTTGAACATTAAATGAAATAAACTTTGATACATTCAATAGTGGATGAAATCAGTGCATTATCCTATCACAAGTATAGCATCACACAAGAATATTGTAGATTTTTAACTACTAATAGTAGGTACATTATGCAACAAGTGCGCAAAGTTATTTATTACAAACGAGATGGGCTTTAGATCTGAGATCGAAGATCGAAGGCCTAAATGGAGTAGAGATTGTAATAGACAACGTGCACGAGTTTCATACGACGTTTTTCAACACACTTGCGAGAGTTGCCAGGAACGAATACGAAAATTTCGATACGAAAATATTTTCTTGATATTTTTGATAGCAATAATAATCTGATTAAGAAGGTTTATAATTATATCTTCTAAAGTTCTACTTCAGTAGGTAAAAAACTCCTTGGTTTGTTTTCATATGAAAAACGAACGAAACAATCAACAATCTCCTTGGTTAGAAGTGTGGAAACGTTGTTTTTTTTCTATTTAAAACACTAGTGCGGTAAAGTAAACAGAAAGCACGAGTGCGTAATAGACTATATTATGACACTAAAATCGGTGCATTTAAAGGCCCGTTACTAGCGAGTATGTTGAAAAAGTAATTTACACAACACATGAAGAGCTAGCCTATCCATCGGTTAAAGCTTGAAACGCGCTGCATGTCAACTGTCATTTTTATCATTCAGTTATTTTATGTGTTGCATAGCAACCCGATACTTTATTAGGACATTCTGAAACGGGCCCTTAAAATAATAAAGAATCATCAGAACCCTTTGCCTTTTGCCAGTACCAAGTACTACATGTAAGTATACCTACCATTGAAAAGGCATTATACCTAAAATAACAGAATCGAGATCTGCTCATATATTTCTGTTATACGAGCGGAAAACGACTGAGTTTACGCTGTCGCATTTTGTCACTGACATAAAAGACGTATAGAGTTACGTGTGATTGTAGCCAAATTTGAAATATTTAGAAGCCAAATTAATTGAGATATCAACCAGAACATTCTGATCACCGTGATCTTCCTACTTTTATCCACAATGTGTGGGTCGTTTTCTTTCATGATATATCTATATTTTTGTGATACTATGTGTCGAGATCGCTTTAAGCGATATGACCACCGATTGTTACACTTAATTTCAATTATGACTATTTTTGCGAGTTTTTGTGATTATATTGGTTATCTACTTGTATCTATCAATCTATCTTGAGCCTTATTTTCCATAACTTTCGGAGGTGATCAAAATGCTAGCACTTATTTGATTTAACGAATAAGCATTAAAATCCAACACAAGGGGTAAATGCTGCCAGCATGCTTGGCTTGCTGTCAACTAGTAGCGGGTTGGAGAATTTGGTCTGCTTGAGGGCCAGGAATGACCTTTAGGTTGTGCGTTGCGTTGCCTAAATATTTTATTTGTAGTATGTAGCGGTATTGTTATATAGTTTTTTTTATAATAATAATAATAATAATATTCTTTATATCAATCAACTAGGATCATACACACTTACAACATAATCTACAATATATCTACATAATCTTCTAAATTAAAATTTTACATTAAATTGACCTTAAACTTGACTACAGACAAAATTTTACTATTGTAGTGACTATTTATCGATATTACTAATTAATATTATTACCAAAACTTTTGCACTACAGATTCTGGGTCCGTACTCTTTTAAGATTTTCCTTTTTTTTGGTATCAATTTAATACAATTTATTGTTATATATAGTTTGTAGTGTTGTATGTATGTGTTGTGTGATATCTGTTTTTTTAACATCACGAATGATGACTTATATTGAAAAAAAGGTTTGAAGACCGTCTTTCTGACGCCAACCCTCCTTGAGAATGCTCTCGTTAGTAGTATTCTATCAGAATTCAATCAGAGCGAAACTAATACACACGCCAAATAAATATTAGCATTTATTGCTTAACGGTACAGTACATGTTAGGAGGAAAGTTTTAATGGGCCGGGATCGCTAATGATAGGGTAGAGTTACGCTTAGTAATTGGAAATGGTTCGGATATTATACTAATGTTAACGAAACTTTTCTACCTACGCGTTCTAATACTGCTATACCTACTACGTATTGTTTTACGAAATGGCTCAACGTTATATAAAAATAACATAGGCAACTAAATTTAAATTGTTTATACCATTTCCCGTGAAAACACCTACTAAGGTCGGTAGGTACCATACTTATTTAAAATACCGACAGATATGCTTAATGCATTTGTTAACTATGTAGGGCCGCTATTCTACTATCATTTAGACAGGATCATAGTCAAAGCTCACCCTCCACCAACAAAAGCTACAACAAAGTTTCTGCAAAGCTGGATACTGAAAACATGTGTTGGAACCACAACACTTGGCCGATATTGTGTTTCCAACACGTGGTGGTGATCAATGTTCCATTTTTTTGTTGTTTGTTAGGAATTTGAAGTTGCCTACTTTTATTTGGGAGACACACAGCTTTAACGATGATACTATATATATGATATTACACTGGGCCCTTAAGAAGTAGGTTAAAAAGGTTGCGTGGACAATTTAGCGCCGTCACATGTTTCTGAAACCAACGTGAAGACTGGCGCCGCGGCTACTTCGGCGGAGCAACTAAAGCAGCGCAAGTATGCTAACCTCAGTAGTGGCTACATACTCGTATTTGAGCCGTTTGGTGTGTAGACATTGGTTCCGTGTATTTTCCAAAACTTATCTAAGCGTTTGGTCGATGCGACGCATGATCAAAATGCCAGCCAACCTAATTGGCTCAACGAATATGCATTGGAATTCCACGGGGCATGCTGACAGCATGATAGACACGCTACCAACTGTTAGTGGTTATTTGGACTGCCTGCGAGTCTGCAATGACTTGTAGGTTGTCTAAATGCTTTCATTGTAGTAGTTGTATATAGTTCGTAGTTACTGTATCAGCCAGATTGTCCACTGCTGAATACAGCCTCCCCAATTATGGGGGAGTTCGCTATAATCCACGCTTTTCAGGCGTCTTGGGGATCGCCGTGTGAGATACCAATATCTCAGAAAGCACTGCTATCCACCTTCTGGTGTGTTACCCTTAGTCGGCTCTTACGACACCCACGGGTTGAGATGGGGGTGACATTCTAGCCCGGCACACCACGGGCGTATAGTTCATAGATTTTGTGAGTAAAAGCCTACTACCGCTAATAAAAAAGTGGTTTTATATAATTTTATGCGAAAAAGCGATGTTATTTTTAAACACAGTTCTTATAGGCTTACAGGGCTTCCTGAATTGGCCGAAATTATTGTTTTGATGTTGTACAGCAGAGACTGGACTATAATCATACCAATTTTGATACTCGTGTGTAGGTATTACCGCTTCTTCGATAGAGTAGAAACAAAAAGGTTATATTTAGATATATTTTTTGTTATTATTAACATAATTATTAATATCGAAAGTTTCGGTTATGCAATCCACCTTACACTTTTTCTGTGAACATTTCATTCGGGTATCTGTTACCGTTACGGACAAACGGACGGACGTCCGAGGCATAGTAATATGCTCCCGTTTTCTCGTATGAAACCCAAAAAATTAAAAAATAAACATACCTACCTAAAATCGTCATGCTTCGAGAACCTAAATTTTTAACTTTGTAGCGCCAAAACTTTTTGAGTAAAAAATTTGAAAAAATTTGATGAAGTGTTTGATTCGATAGCATAGAACATTTAATATTGTCGATAGCTAAAAGACTCAATGAAAATTGTAACGTTAAAATGGCTTTGATAATGGATGATACTCACCGAAAATCCACAACTTGCAGCATGTCCAGGGATGAAATAAAAGTTACTGAAGTTCACTAGCACTTTGTTGGACGAATTAGCATAGTTTTCATGTCTCCACGTAAGTAATAAACAGATTTTTATAATTTTGCATGGACAACACATTTTTCGGAAAGTAACGCCGCCCCGCTATGACGGATGACGGCGGCGCGCGGTAAACTTCTCTCAACCATAAACACAGATTAAAAAGGACCATAAATAGTTTGAAGATATTGCTCATTTGGCGGGAAACGGTTTGTTTTCAAAATCAAGCCATATGTCAAGCTGTATGTATAACCCACAGAAAAGAGAATATCTCTATGGTATAACCCAACATGAAATTTTGTTAAGAATCTTTCTGAACTACATTGATAATTTTCCACAAAACAATGTCAATCGATAGAGATGCTTAACAAATGATTTTGAAATCGAAAAACGGCGTCCATGTTATAAGATTTTTTCAACCGCCCGTTTCGGAAAAAGTATTTTTGCTCTTATATCTGAGAGCGAAAGCCGTATTTATTGGCTGAGGATAAATTAAATTGAATTTAGAACATCGTGTGTACTATGTTTGTGAATTCAAAACATCATTAAATTTATTCACTTCTACCTCCATGGTGCCGAATTTATCATTTACCTAACCTAATTTAATTTGTTAAAATGTCATACTCGGAACCTTCTTGGTGTACATTTTTTAATATGCTATGCTTCTGCCATTTTCTTTTCACGTGATATTGTTAAAATGTTAGGCTATAATCAAGAGACTTGAAAAGAAGTGAAAAACCTAAAATGAGTGATTCTAGCGACTAGGTAAGTTTAATTGACGCCAACAGAATTGACTGAAACTGCTAATAATGCGTAAATGAGCTTTCTCCCACTTTCTATCACACGAGAAGTATTTGAAAAAGTACGATATGTTTAACACGTGGCGACTAGCTAAACGAGCTAAAACTTTCTCAGAATACGTTTTGCTGGCATATTTTATAGAATTATCCAAGACGAAGAAATCAAGCACTCTATGGTGTATGCTCAGACCGAATAAAAAGTCAAGACAGAATGTTGCGTCAAGTGCAGTGAGGCCGGTAAAACTACGCCTCGCCGTGTACAAACACGATTACACACACATATGTACAACGAAACTACGCCTTGACTCGTCAGTCGAACTATTGCGGCGTGGTGGCATTGGTGTTGCCGTTATTAAGCCTATAAGGTTAACCCTATTATTGGGTGATAATACACAACGTATTGCTATTAGTTTTTTTTTAATAGTTGATCAATGTGTTTTAACCGACTTAAAAAAGAGAAGGTTCTCAATTGGACTGTATTTTTTTTAAATACAGATATTGCGAGTCCATTTTCAACCGACTTCAAAAAGGACCAGGTTTTCAATTCAGTTGTATTTTTTAAATTTAATTTATTTGATTAAATCTTTGTTACTTCATAACTCCGTCACTTTATTTTTTATTGGAAACCTTTAATTATGACTCATATTCGTTTCATTGGTATTGGATTTTCGGTTTCGAAGATATTGAAGTAGATGATGTTTTTTTTCGTTATAAAATAACATATTTCCATTGTTTTTAACGTTGTTGTGTATAAAGTTAAATTATAACTATATTATTATTGATATTTCAACGGCAAATTTAAGTTCCCTCTTTACTGTTCACGGTTTACTGTTCACTTACCAGTGTTACTGTTTAATTATTTTTTCATTTTCCGACTTGAGTCCAAAAATTAACAATATTGGATCGAAATCATTCGGAAAAGTAAGAAGGTACTATCATGGCAATATTTTCAAACCAACAACTTATATTTATTTATACCTATTTCTACCGCCAAGTAGTAATGTTCACGTACCTATGTTCCAGTAAAATTACAGGCACATGAGACTTAACATCTTTATGTCTCAAGGTGATGGGCACAGTGCAGTTTGCCACTTGTGACGAACTGTATCGGCAAAGGTTAGAGCTTAACACCAGGTGGGCTTTGTGCTTTTTTCCCCGATTGCATAAAAAACCCGTCACTAATTAGTTACATGAAATAAATGCATGTAAATTAAATACCCAGTAATGTTATTTCTGAAACACTTTTTCCATTCCCTTCCTCTACTTAACAACACTACTTTTGCCGACACCTTACATCGGAACCCTATTGTTATTTTAATAAGGTAATTTGATTATCATGGCAACACCGACACACGCACACATGTTTGGAAAACCGGCCTCACTTCTCAGTTCACAACATTCTGTCTTGACTTTTTATTTGGTCTGAGGGTGTACGTATTTAATGCAACAATAAAAATGAAAAAGACAAACATATCGACACGTAGGTATCCTAAATTAGTGGCATTTTAAAAAAATACCTCAAATGGTCATAAGCCCAAAAAATCTAAATTGAAAACGAGTTGCTAATTTGGGGACAGTAAGGTCTATATTGTGAGTAGGTTGTTTGATTCACATAATGTGGAGAATGCATTTGCGTACAAAATTACCACGCTTCATATTTTTGTAAGAAATATTTTTAAATTTTTGAAAATATAGGTAAATACAAGGGTATTATTAAAGGTATTATAATTATCTATAATATGTATTATTAAATCAGGCACCTGCAGTAAACCAACTCATTTATCAAACTGCTTCGTCAATATGACGTAGTGATTGAAACTATTTGTCATTGATGTGGTTACAAGATTGATACTCAATAGAGATAGGTGATTGGATTCCAGCATTGAACTGCCTGCGTCATATGATCCATCGTGTATAAAGCTCACCAAATTGTGAACAGATGTATTAATTCACACGAGTCAATAGATACCGCACTGTGGTATGCTGTTTGTGTAATGCGAGGATGTATCGATGTATACTTCCTTTGTTCAATCAGAAACCATATCCATTCTATGGATAGCTATTATTTTCATACAAATACGCAGTTTTAGGTACGCAAATTTATTCAGAACAATTTTTTATTTTATCAAAATTAACAATCGCGGCTTTGACAACAAACGACAAATCAACGGGGCTTAATTCGTAGGTACTGTTAATATTGTGGAATAGAAAAAATCAACTAAAACATGAAATAACTGTTTCAATAGTAAAAAAAAACATTGGTTTGTTGGTGAAAAGCGATTTTAACACATATTTATTTCCGTCCCTTTCCGTCCGCTTCAAACAAATGATAAACTATAATATTTTAGATATTTTTGGGTCGTGCGGGCATTTGTTAGATAAGCGGCTATTGGGGCGAGCGTGTTTGTATAGTGCTTCCGCCTGTCAATCCAACCTAAACCAATACAGTAATGACGGCTACCACTTACCACCAATGCTCGTACCCTTTGTCTTTGTTCAAACGGAACTTTGGTATCGCGTTAGAATTTCCACTTCGATTTTGGTTATGAATTAATGATTTGTTGATTGATTGACACCAGTGAAGCGTTATTACGAGTATTATAACCTGTAATGGATTATATAATACTTTTGGTTCAAAACATATCTGATACTAGCGAGTCCTTAAACGCACTTACTACTACCAAAAAACAATTTGCAGACTCGTAGTTTCGACCAAGTTTGAAGATCAGAACAGTGTGTTCACAATTTAATTAATTTAATTTAAGGGAAAACAAACAGCTTAAGTACATTACATGCTGGGGTCTTCCTCGACCTTGCTAAGGCCTTTGACACGGTCTCACGGCCAATCCTATTAAGGAAATTAGAACTTATGGGGTACGTGGTCTCCCGTTACAGTGGTTTTCCTCATATCTCTCAGATAGAATGCAAAGAGTATGCCTAAACGACACAATCAGTGATCTAGCAGGAGTGAAATTTGGGGTGCCCCAAGGAAGTGTGCTATCTCCTACCCTCTTTATAGCATATATAAATGACCTTTGCAATCTAAACTTAACGCAAGGGCAAATTTTCACCTTTGCCGATGACACTGCGATAATTTTTTATAGTGATAACTGGAACTCACTAAACGATATTTGTCAACTAGGACTAAATAACGTGGTTGCTTGGCTAAATTAAAATCTTCTAACGTTAAACGCTTCCAAGACCAAAGTAATTGCTTTTCATATTACTAGGCGAACGGCACCACCCAAACCTCTCTCTTTCAAGGTACATATCTGCCAGAATAATATGAGTAAATCTTGTGATTGCACTGCTTTAGAAACAGTAGACTCCATTAAATATCTTGGAGTTGTTATTGATGAGCATATGTCCTGGGGCCCGCATATAAACGTCCTTTCTGGAAGAGTAAGGAAACTAATATATATTTTCAAAAGACTTCATTCGGTAGCTGATGCCGACATTATAAATCTGGTCTACTTCTCCCTATGCCCATCAATCTTAGAGTACTGTATTGTAGCATGGGGTGGAGCTTCTCAAACATATCTGCTAAAACTAGAACGTGCCCAACGTGCCGTTCTAAAAGTAGCCTATAGAAAACCTTTTCGGTATCCCACAAACGACTTATATGAAGAATGTGAGCATTTAAGTATAAGGAAGCTGTATATTTCATCTGTAGTTTTAAGATATCACAAAGTTGCACACCTACACCCAATTATCTGTCGCCGACATATTAGGTGGAAAGTACCGTCTCGTGAAACAGAATTCTACCGACGATCATATGCTTGGGTAGCACCTTACTTATATACCAAAGCAAATAGACAACTTAACATACTGCAGCAAACAAAATACCAATGCAAGCTAGCTTTAAAACAATGGCTGCTATCTTTTACCTATGAAGAAAATGACCAAATCCTTCATATAATTAAATAAATAAATAAATAAAATAAAGTTGTACTCTGAACCTACCAAATTATACAAACTAATATATACACCTTTACCTTTTCTTTAGTTTGACAAATAATAAAAACGATGTTGATGGCGTTATGTAGTCTTTTCCCACACAATATATTTTGTAACCATATCTTACTGTACACATTATACATTTATAATTATATATTTACTCAACCACATATACTTACGTAAACTTACAAACTTACTGATACATAATATATACTCTGCTACATATCATGATGCAAAGATACCGCTAAACTAGAAAATAAACGGGTATATGGTCCTCACGACACAGGGAATCCTAGTGTGGGGACCAAAGTGCTATTACTAGAATTGAAGTGTTAGTTTTATGTTACGAATCTGTAATTTTAAGCTAAGTCATAAGTTTAGTGGCCAAATAAATTTATTATTATTATTATTTATAAATATTAACAGAAAGCTAATCATAGATAACGTGTTGTGGCTATATAATAAAAAAAATGTGTGCAAAAAAGTGTAAAAAATTTAATTATTTTAAGTAACTTGAAAAATGTATAGCTATTTAATGACATCAAAACTAACTTACAATTTAGTTTAAATATCATCTATAAAGAAATTAGTACTTAACCGTTGTCTGGCTGAGTTTATGCTTGTACAAAATACGTCTAAATTATTCTGTCTGTAGATTGGATTAAATTGGCTTGCTGTACATATTAATTTTCTCTGTAGTTTGTTCCTAAAGTGGGAGTACAATGTGGACATATCAAGATTCGCGAAAATTTATTTATTGAAAAAACATTTACAACTTGTTATCATATCTCATAAACTTATTCATAAAAGGAGGGTAACCTGTAATTCATCGCTACTTTGTTTACAAACTTAAGTCTACTATACCCAGTGAAACGGGTCGCGGTCGGTTCGTTAATTCGATATCGTATCGCGATCATAACAGACCAATTCACGAGGTCGAGCTAATCTGCGGATTACACAAAGTTTCGCGTTAATCGGTCAATAAGGCCCGCATCGCAATTTAACGTATAATTGGCCAAATTTTATACGATGACCGCAGCTACGATCCATCAGGCCGAGCGTTTACTCAATCCTGGTGCTGCTACATCGATATCGAGCCCATTACGAGTAAGTACTTACATGTTACTCGTATATTGACCTCTGTATTCATGATATGAAAAAAGTAATATGAATAACATAATGATTGGGATAATTGGTAAATTGGAACAAAGCAATTATAATAGTATAACGCTAACGTATGGAAATAAAACAAGAAAGCTGACTTTTAATAAGTCGATTTAAAAAAAAACTCAATATCAATCAAGAAAGTCTTTCAATCGTTTAAATTAATATTTTGTATTGCAATTGTGTTAGTAAGAACTTCCTAAGCGAGCAAAGCGATTTTATGTCTGAAATAATATTCACGCGAGAGTACGAGTATCTTTGGTGATAAAATAAATGTCATGAAGAATACGCAGACAATCCCTCAAAAGACTTTCAGGCACAATTTTACACAAAGCATTACATATTTTATACATTATATTATAATCATACCAAGAGGCGATCGTTCCCTTAGACAATAAAATAAATAGGAAACTAGTCGTTTGAGTTTCCAGCGAGGAGATGACTGTGTTTTCTTAGGAGAACTACAAGGAATTATATGAAAACGAAAGTCATCGGTTGTTCATTTTAGTCTGTTTCCGGGCGATTGGCTTCCAGTCGGAATGGAGAGCCATTATAGGG
This sequence comes from Plagodis dolabraria, assembly GCA_963854805.1. Lineage (NCBI taxonomy): Eukaryota > Metazoa > Arthropoda > Insecta > Lepidoptera > Geometridae > Plagodis > Plagodis dolabraria. Next base: position 15,227,513 of record OY978447.1, on the reverse strand, counting down.
CTGATAATTTGTTCTTTTGACTAATTGTGTGCCTTGAACGTGTGCTACAGTACGATTACGGAATATATAAAATAATAAACAAAGTTGGCCTGTGATAGTGTCCTTTTTTGTGGCTATCGCCAGAGGAAATATATCGGAGATAATACGCTATTTCATCTTCCCCTACATCAAATCATATCATCACGCTGACATCAAATCATATATCCCCCAATGGGTAGGCAGAGGTATTTTATCCTACACGTTTTGGAGTTAAATCCTACATTTTTTGAATGGCTGTACAATAATTCATTTCAGGCATGACATCCATAAGAACAATGTTTGTAAACCAATATGCAGGATACCTACTTTAAATATTTATTGACTTATAAAGTAATTCTTTATAGAAACGTTCGCAATTATAATATTTGTATTATATCATGAAATAAGGATGTGAACTTACTAAAAGAATATATTTGTTGCTTAATTCGTACTACTTTGTGCCTGTGCTGCATCCCATCCTCGTCATTCATTAGAAGAATAGCTTGTATTTATCTAAGACTTGACTTTCTGAACGATCTAATCGACTGTAGTGGATTTCAAAATTTTCAAGAGCAAAATGATTGTTATCCAATCTGAAGCTTAAAACCAGCAAGAGGGCTCATCGATTTTTTAGTAAGATTGAGCAGTACTGTGTGATTGCTTAATTATTTTAATTTATTTAATGTACTTACGCATTTTGAAGACCTAAACGCTTTTGCAAATTGCTACCACCGTCTATCTCGCAAATAGTTATTTAATTAACAGATTTTACTTTCATGCATGGGGTGTTAAAATCACGGAAAGCGTTTCAATTAGGCAAACTTACAGAACAATATAAAAGAACACATCCATATTTTAAAATCTGTGGAGAGCTATGAAATTATAATCTGTTAAAGAAAAATAACATTTATTAGCCGTGAGGTCAACTATTATTCCAATCTTGCGTTTGTCCTAAAAAGTATCATAAAATCAAATAAAATTCAGTTATCAGAGAAACTATTAAGAAAATTGCAAGAACCCTCGGAGGCAATACGCAATAGAAATCGTTTGCTTGGAGCTCGGACAATTACATTCGGGTTTGAGACGATCCTTCTTTCAATTCTCATTTCTTTATTGGAATCGAAACGATTAGGTGCCCTCTGTGGATTCAACTAGATTGTTTTGCTTTAGCATCATATTGTTTGATATAACTGTCTTCGAATCTGAAGCGTTCCGAACTAGTACTAAGATATGATATATGAATAACATACTAAGATACATTGTGACCAATTTAAACTCCGTTCTTTGCTATAGTATCATGCTTTATTGAAATTATTAATTTAATCGATTATTACCAAAGTAATTTGGCACTCACGTCGACGTGAGTGAGACTTGAGAGTGCTGTTGAACAATAACAAAGCATTTTACTTATGTCCTTTCTAACCAAATATTAGCGGGTATTCTTCCTATAATAGCATTGTTAAGTTTAGCTGAAGTCAATGGTGAGTATTTTTTTATTTTGTTGCTGTGTCGTGTAACTTAGATTAAACCTAAGTAGAGAATATTTCATACAGAATCGAATGCATTATGTACAAGGGTGCGCTCGAATCGAAGTTTGCTTAGCCTTTTTTTACCGATCAGCTAAATTAAGCAGCGTTCGCCGCGGTCATGACATTACTAACAAGTCTAAATATGATAAAAACACTATCGCGTGCTAAGCGAAAATAATATATTATTTATACCCACCCGGGGCATAAAAAAATTGTGCTCCAATAATTTGTAATAAGTGTTTCCGTGTTTTGGAGCGCACATTAAGCCGTCAGTCCCAGTTGTTGTCTTATGATGGCAGTGATTATTGCCTGAACAACATTTTCGAGCACATCGCTTTCAAACAGGTACAATTATTTTATTTTTTATTGCTGATAGATAAGCCTTTGACCACAATCTCACGTGATGGTAAGTGCATGATGATGTGGTCGAAGGTGTTAACAGGCTTAACCTAGAATTACTCTGGCTCTCAATGACAGCTGCCGGAACATACCGTTAGGTGCTTGGCGACAGATTTTCTAGTTGAGGGTGGTCGCTAGCCAGGCAGGCATTCACAAAATGCCCTTCCACCATGCGGTGAAGCTCAAGCCCGCGGCGGGATTCGAACCATAGACCTGCTGCGCGGCAGTCCATAGCCAAAGCCACTGAGCTATATATCACTGCTTCGAAACAACAAATGTCAAAGCCTAACCTATCAGCTATAAAAAAAGCAAAATGAATTTTTAATATATTATGACGGTTTTAGGGATAATGCACCAATATTTTTTCAATTAAATATATACCAAACATATTCGGTATTTATAAACCGGCAAATTTCATGATCATATAGAATTATTACGGAAAGTAGCTGAAAGCGCGATATGACTGTAATAATTTTTCCAGCCAAAGACGTGAGTTTCCACCTTAAGATTGGGGACAGTCAGGCGGGCGGCTAAAAAACCGAAGCCAAAACTACTAACCTAAACTATGACTATAACTTTACGTCGTTCACTTTAGATATTCAATACAATTCTAAATATCATTTTTCAAAACAGCTCAATCACACCCTTATGACTTAATACGTTAGACAAACCAACACATTCTTGAGGTTTATTTATTCCAATACTAACTTCTACCCAAAAATGTTATATCTTTCTCGACTATGCCTCGAAAAACTCGACAATAATGTTCATATCAAAGTTTTAGTAGGAGCAGCTACGTTCTTATTAAATCGGATGGTAGTGGTTCCACCAAAGTGCCTCAGTGCCGATTCTGTGAGCGTATGTGGAATGTAATTGAGGCGTGCCAGCAGCTTCCATATCCCTCAGGACTTTGGAGGTGCACGCACGCGCACATGCGTCTCACATACCAGCCTTACTATCCACACATATTCAAACCAAGTGCCAAACCGTTTGCAACTCTATTCTCAAAACCTAAAGTTCAAAATTGTGAGATTTACTTCTCCCTAATGCATTACAGGAAATGTCACAATGTCGGTATGAAAATATTATTGTTTGCTCATAGTAGGCTGTTGTTCGAGAGACTACACTTGAGTATATTTTTATGAGAATACCAGTTTGTCTGATGGCTTGTTTCCCTTTTTATGATAAGGTACGGTTTTAGGACTGCTATAATATCAATTTTTATACACTTTACTGTGGTGTAAGGTCGTGACAGTGAATGTATCGTAGGCTGAGTGACTTGAAACGTCGCTTTGGAATCTAGGTTTTCTGGTTTTGATCCCTAGTTTAGATAAGAGTAGCTTTTTTTAGCTTTTTTAGAATTTTGTGACAAAGTACATATAAGTAGCAGTTAGCAGTTTCCGGTAGTTAGATAGAAGTCTCGCCCCCTATACCACAGTACCAAAAAGTATCCGCAGATACGAAGAAACTTCTCTGCCCAACCTGACGGTGATATATTGAAGTGCTCTATGTATACTAGGATGATATAACTCGCTTAACAACTTTTGGTCAGTATATTATGAAAAATAAATTGCTTTCCGGGTTTTTAGAGATAAGCTAATGAAGTTACAGGTCAAAGTTATAAATCGTCGACTAAGGAACCTGAAATTGACGCCGCAACTAGGCTGGCCTAGTTTGATTAGCGGCCTTGGTGGCTTAATGATGTAACACAATGTGAAAATTAATCGAGTAATGACCGAATAGTGACCATACAATAAATAATACACAAGGTACTCGTGGTAATATTCGTTTGATAACGACTATACGTGAAATATTTGGAGTTTGGTAGTACCACATTGTGTTTAATGTGTAAGTAAGGTATTAGTGTTATTCGAAAAATAATTGCAATATGATAAAATGATTCAAAAACAAGATGCATAATCATTATAATAGTATCTAGCAATTTCACTTAAAATAATTTGATACAATATCAGAGCTTTAATTTTGTGAATAGAAAAACCATACGTATTTTAAAAACATCTCTGTTTCACATTCCTTTTTCATTTTAAAGCAAGCTTTTTTATGTACAGTGACACTTTGGAGCGTTATTTTCGTCGATTTGGGAATAAAGTTATTTCGCCGTTCGGCAGAGTTGTTTTCTGAAGTCGGGGAGGCCATAAATTGTTCGAAGTGTGAGTGTGTAAGCATGTCGAAGCCGCAATAGTCTCGAATCTCTTCGGCCAGTCTCCTTGACGCTCTGTAGGAATGTGGCTCGATTTAATCCTTGCTTATTAGAGGTCGAGCTTCAGAGCTGTCACTGCCGAGATATATCACTAGCTCTAATTGAAAATACATCTACTTTACTAGCTTTGATAAAATATATAGCTATATATATTTTATTTTAATATTACGTATTAGTAGCTGTAAATTCAGAGCAACCGGTAAGTAACTAAAATGTATACATCTTCTCTCTCGATTTTCTGTCACTGTATATTTTTAAACATTTATTTTACGACAACGACCCTATCTATTTAGCTCGTAGACAAAATATACATAAATATTCAAGGTTCTAGGAAATTTATGGAGGACTAGCTGCGACCCGCGGTTACTCCCGCGTGGTGATGGATGATGATGATAAAATGTATGATATGTGGATATGTGTTAATCAAGTGTCTTATCTACCTCCATACCATATATTTTATAAGTTTTATATATGGCTTACGAAAATATGATCATGTCTCCTATTTTCGTAATGAGCTCAAGTGGTTCCCTATTCGTCGTCGCTGGAATGCTCATATATCTTCTCTCCTTTACAGTATTCTGTTCAACACTTTATCCCCGCACTACCTCATGGAACAATTTAAATTTCTTCATTCTACCCATTTTCTGTCGTTACTGTCATTGGAAAACTTAAACCTATACCTACAGCAGTTACAATTATTAAGACCATAAGAAACCCCGCCCAATATTTTGACCATATCTATTGATGATGGATTGTGGTGATCCACGCGGGTGTAACCGCGGGGCGCAGCTAGTATTAGTATATAATATTAGTAGAAGGATTGTATCACGCATTACTAACTATAGTCACAATCGCCTCGTTTCGCTCAGTTTATAAATGTGTGTAAGTGCGTTTGTTACCATTCTCACCTCCAAAGCGGATACATTTCTCCCCATTTAGTTTTGAAGCTGTGCTCAGTGGCATTGACTATGAACTGCCGCGCAGCAGGTCCATGGTTAGAATCCCTCCGCGGGTTTGAGTTTCACAGCATGATGGAAGGGCATTTGGGGATGCCCGCCTGGCGACCACCCATTACTTCGACCACATCATTACTTACCATCAGGTGAGATTGTGCTTAACTACCAACAACAAAAAAATATGTATATGTATATAATATTGATTGCTTAGCTTCAGCGATATAATATGTATTTTTATTAATATTATTTATCTTCAAAAATAGTTTTGTTTATATGCATATCAACTCGCAGTGATCAATTATTGGATTCCAGGTAGTTATTCACCAATATAAAGGGTAGCGAATGAAAAATTGTGAGCTCGTTTTCGTAGAATCATTAACATTGGAAAATGTATCTATGAATATGCATGCATGGCAATAATAAACGGCAATTACTGTTCTCGCCAGTACACTGTTGCCTATAACACAATCAAATACGGATACAAAAAAAAACTGCTGTGGGAAAATAGTAGAAAGGTAGTGAAAATAGGTGACAGGTTAAGGCGTTACTTTCGGAAATGTATGTTACATTGTAAATAAATATTTATTAAAGACATTAAATAACTCTTTTTGAAAACTTTAAAAATAAGACCGACTGAGTGCTAGTTGGATTCCCACTTTTATTCATACAGATCGAGATACTTAGCGGGACCTGCAGTTGGCCGGCTTATTTGATAGTTATTGTTTGTTAGATATTGGACTATGATAATAACATTATTTATTTGTGATCATATCATAGTCTAATTAACTAGTAAACAAAAAAATAAAAGAAAAATAATATTTTGTTTATTATTGAATGTTAGGCACTCCGCCATTCTGACACATTATGTGAAAAAATTTACCGGCTATCTATTACCGATCCAAATTTAAACGTCAGACAGACAGACGCATGCTGAGGATTAATAATAGTGACCCATTTTCCAGTACGGAACTTTAAAAATATATATAGAAAACAGGAAAATAACGTGGAATTGTCACAAGATATTTAGTGACAACTCCGCCTAATAATCCTGCTAAGTCGAGCGACATTAACGGAACCAGCCGTATGGGGTTCAATTCTTTTGTTTATTATTATATGTTAGGCACTCCGCCATTCTGACACATTCAGTAAAAAAATGGCTGTCTATGATCCAAATTTAAGGTCAAACACCTTTAAAGGTCGGACAGACAGACGGATGAACAGCCGAGGCTTAGTAATAGTGTCCCATTTTTCAGTACGGAAGTATAAAAATTATAAACAAAAGCAGGATAATTTTCCTGCTAAGCCGATGTGGCGTCATAAACAGAACTAACCGGAAGCACAAATATTGTAATCATTTTATAATATATTTAGTACAAAGAATGGCTCCGGGTTTCTAGCCCGTTCTTCCCGAAGTGCCTCCATAACATTTTTTTCCTGAACATTTTAGTAAAATGTGGAATATTTAATATAAAAATTTGTAATTGACTTTCTTAAGAGCGTTGTAGATGCCAAAATTTACTTTATGAGTTTTGACGCAATGTTAGCCGAGCGCTTATAGCTATAGACTCCTGTGCCAAAGATCCAGTCCATGATTCGATCCCCACTGTCGTCGGCTTGAGCTTTCACGCATGGTGGGAGGGCATTTTGCGAATGCTCGACTGGCTACCCACCACTCTAAAGTAGAAAATCTGTCTTCAAGCACCTAACAATTTATTCCGACAGCGATCCTTGAGACCCAGTAAAATGACAGTCACATGAGATTCAAGAATGTCTCAGGGTGATAGACGCAAAGCAGTTCGTCTCATATAGGTGGAGGTTCCCACTTCACATCAGGTGGGCCTCGTACTTGCTATCATATATAAAACTAAGCTGACTTTGACTTTAGGGTTCCTGTCTGTGAGTTTCTCTATTCCACAGGTACTAAAATGATATGCTATATGCTATAGCATTTAAGTACCTGTACAGATTTTGATACATGGTCTATCGTGAGAATGCTCACATCATTTCGAGTGACTCTCGTTATATATTTTTAGTCGTGTTTTATACATATATTTTTGCTAACATTGAGCTTAGAACTAGCAAGAACTACCGACCCAAGTTATTGAAATTGAAATGGTCTTATATCAATTAATTTTATGTAATCGTAAGTAATAAAATTCCTATCGTCACGCCTGTACTCCCCGAAGGGGTAGTCAGAAGGGTATTTGTCAGAAATATTTTGATTAAATGTGATAGGAGGTGAGTTTATTGATATCTACCAGGCACCGTGTATTATGTTTGAAATAAATTATAACAAAATATCATATAAAAATTATTTGACAAAATAATGAATTTGAATGATATCCTTCTTTCATTCATCAACTCAAAATCAGAAGACCTTGGTAAGGCTAACAATAAAAAAATAATAGTAAAAATTCTATGAAAAATGTACATTGCAGCCTTATAATATAAAAAACGAAGCGCTCGTAGCGAAGTTTGCTTAGCCATTCTGAATCGATCAGCAAAGTTAAGCAACGTCCGCCGCGGTCAGGAGTTGGATGGGTGACCGCTGGTGACATTACTACTGAGCGCTTCCGTGCTTCGGAGGGCACGTTAAGCCGTCGGTCCCGGTTGTTGTCTTAGGATGGCAGTCGTTATAGCATGGTGGTAGTGCACTTTGCAAATGCCCGCCTGGCTAGCTACCACCCTCAAGTCGAAAATCTGTCGCCAAGCACCTAACGGTGTGTTCCGGCAGCTGTCCTTGAGAGCCAGTAATTCTAGGTTAGCCTGTACAACATCTTCGACCACATCATCACTTAACATCAGGTGAGATAGTGGTCAAAGACTAAGCTATCATGCATAAAAAAAAAAAAAAAAAACTTTAGTAAAAGCCAAAAATAAGCCGTTCCGGTTGAATATCTTTTTTATAATTTTAGGATTATCCTACCATGTAATTTTATCAAGTAGGCTTTACAACCCTGTCGGATTATGTGGCCTTGAACTACTTTTTACCACGTTACGTGGCTTTCGACTTTCGACACACATTTCGGACCGGCAAAAATGTTTTTGGTAGTTATGGTAAGATAGCTTTGGAGCTTTTGGTATAAAGCCGCCACTAAATCAAATATACACATTCCAGATTTACTAATCACAACTATTTAACAACAGTTTGAGCAAATTGTCTACAAAAATTGCTCAGCTACGAGTAGTAGTCAAAGCTATAAGCAGGACAAAAATGTTTAGTATCATAGTGATGCTTTTTTATGTAATTATTACTATTGCTAAGTTGTAAATATATTTACAATTTGAGCAACAATGTCGTTGGTAAAAATATTAATAAACTTTAATTCAGATTCATGATCCATTGTACAAAAAAATATTCATAATAAAATAGAATAAAATTGAAAAAATAATATATACAAATATATCATGTGTCAATGGCCAACCAATGGTACGTTGCAGTCTGCTGTAGGCGGTCTGCCAGACTCCTTACAATGGCTTGTTTACACCTGTCAACTTGGTTCATAAATGACGCTATCCTGTTACGCTGGATTGCGTTGAAAGGATCGGTGCGCGCCTCGAAAAACATTCCAGACGCGCTACAGCTCCAGGTCAGCCCCATCAGCTGCCTGCAGATGTTATTATAGGTTACTCTGATGGAGTTGTGGTTCAGTGTAGTTTTAGACAGTAATTGCATACACTAAACATCAAAACTGCATCTTAATATCCCTCTTAACTATGAGATGGCTTGAAACGAGCCATAGACTAAATGTTATTCGTAACTTATTACCCTCCAAGTTACAATCATGCAACACGTCTGACACCACCAACAAGATGTTGAAATAAATGTATTATTATTATTATTCTCTAATTAAAAATAACGTCACTTCATATAATGCGTCCGCAAATAAGCTTCGTGTATGTATTGAAGGCAATATTGGTCAGGTGTATCACTCCCTGGGGACACATTCAATTATAAGTAGACATCAAAGGATTAGGCAGACATGGAAAAATAATTATACTAAAAGCTTGAGATGTTGTTAAATGCTCGTGGGAGTTTTATTTGATTAAATCACGTGGAACTAAATTTGTAACAAAATTTGCTAACTTTTCCTTGCGGCTATGCAATCCTGCGTAATTATATACACTATCTACTTTTTGACCACTATCTTACCTGATGGTAAGTGATTATGCAGTCGATGTGGGTAAACAAGCTTAACCCAAATTAGTAACTGGCTCGCAAAGACAGCTTCTAGATCACTCCGTTAGGTGTTTGGTATCAGAATATCTATTTTTAAGGGCAACCAGGCTGGCAAACGCAATATGGCCTACAACCATCCAGATATTTATGTACCTGACTAATAATTCATATGATTTACTTGTAGATACAACGACTTTGATATTTTATGCTTGTAGGTGGGCAGGTGTTTTACCATAGGTAAAACAAATAGGAAAACATGTTACGTAACAACATTAACTTCACATTTTCTGTAGATTTTTTGAATGGGATTGCGATGGAACAAACTAGAGTTTGTTAAGCACTAAGCTTTTGAACGTAACCTCACCACCTACAGAATATAATAGAAAATATATACTACTATACAATATAAAGATAAAAACAGTTTTTCAGAGGCTCGTTTGCTTTTCTTTTCTTTCGTTCGTTATTGAAAGAGTAAAAAGGTATTCAATTATGCATCAAATAAAATATAGGTATAAGAGAACATAGCTGAAGCCATAGTTTGGGAGTATAATGTATTCATAAGAATACTCACGATCACAACCGTATTAAGATTAACTCGTATACCGCATCCCATCAAAGATGATTATTTGAACGACAATCCTACTGAACAATCGCATAAAAAGCTTGCCCCCGGTTGTCTATGGAACATAACCTTAATACATGAGCTGCTGTGGTCACAGTTGATCAGTCTTTTTAGAATATTCTTTGTGGTAACACTAACTATAATGTATTCATAAGAATACTCACGATCACAACCGTATTTAGATTAACTCGTATATTTGAACGACAATCCTACTGAACAATCGCATAAAAATCTTGCCCCCGGTTGTCTATGGAACATAACCTTAATACATGAGCTGCTAGGGTCACAGTTGATCAGTCTTTTTAGAATATTCTTTGTGGTAACACTAACTGTGTGCATGTATTGTCACTGATCAGTATATGATAAAATCGGATAATATTTTGACAAAATTTCGTCTTGTTCATTCATTCATCGAGCACAGAAAGCCCAATTTTCCTACAGTAGCTTGTATACTATCAATTAACTTAACTCTCAGAAACCACATTTTGGGAGTGATATATTATTAACTTAAGGAACTCCAGGTTTTCTTCCTATAGTTATTTGCCTTTAATGTCTTCAGAATATTTTATAAGTAAGCGCTTTCTTTGTAATTATTGTAACTATAATTGGAGGACGATTGGTTATTAGCTATTAATTTATCAACCAAAATGAAAATACGTGAGTATAATTTATGTTGTAGTTAAGTTGGCTTAAATTGATAAATATGAATAGTGATAGGGGTATTTAGAGTAACCATAATTGCTCTGCTGCTACACATTTCGTTTTCCGTCGTGAATGTGGTAATTTATATAAGCAACAAATTCTGCGCTTTCTAGTAAAATAATGAGGTAAGTATTCAAAGTCAAAGTCAAAATCATTTATTCAATTTAGGCGTCTACGACGCTCTTATGAAGGTCAATTACAAATTTTAATATTGAAATATACTACATTGTACTGCCACGTTCAGCAAACAAAAATTATAGAGCCACTGCGAGAAGAACGGGCAAGAAACTCGGGGCCATTCTTTTAAACGTTTTTTAAAAATGTGTTAAGTACATACTATATAGTAAAACTATTACAATACTTAATTTACATTACGTAGGTGTTAGGCGCTAGCTTGGCAGAGGCGAACCAGTCCAAGCATTTTTGTCGTTTAAGTAATCACAAACTGTGTAGTAAGATTTCTTTATCAAAATATTCTTCACATGCAACTTGAATTTTCTTTCTGTGAGCGTTGTAATATGTTTGGGCAATTTATTATAAAACCGCACACAATTTCCTAAGAAGGACCTTTTATTTGTCTTTAAAACCTGGCACCGCTACTTTATCTTTATTCCTAGTGTTATAATCGTGAGTGTCACTGTTTGATTTAAATTTGCTCAAATTTTTACGAGCATACATAATATTTTCAAATATATGCAGACTTGGTAAAGTTAAAATATCAATTTCTTTAAAAATATCTCTCAGGGGTTCCCTAGGATCCATTTCATATATGGCTCACATATTTCTCAACATGATCTTCTGTGTCGCGTCCATGAGTATGTCCTAATACTGTTATGGTCCTGTGTCCAGCAACGGTTACCTCATGATCGATTCAAACATATTTAGGAGTGCGAAGGTGTTGTGTCACAGAGGAGAATATAGCAAATTATCCATCATGTGTGCATCAGTTACACATCCGCACTGCCTTATTAGACCTACAGCGTTCGACTTTGGTTAGAGGCTGGTTAGGCGCCTTTGTGGCCCATACTTAGGGCTGCCATCACCCAAACCACCGATGCCGGACAAGATTTTAAAAAACCCGGACATTTGGGCGAAATTGAGTTTTTTCCCCGGACGCCTATGAAAACAAATTTCATATTTTTTTTTAGGGTTCCGTACTCAAAAGGGTAAAACCGGAACCCTATTACTGAGACTTCGCTGTCTGTCCGTCCATCCGTCTGTCTTGAGAAAGAACGGTGATAGCTAGACAGTTGAAATTTTCAGAGATGATGTATTTCTATTGCCGCTATAACAACAAATACAAAAAGTTGGCCAAGGGGAGGTCGGACTCGCGCACATTAAAACAAAAACAGGTTAAAATATGAAGTCAAATGTTGTATATCTAATAGTACGGAAACCTCGTTGCGCGAGTCCGACTCGCACTTGGCTGGTTATTTTTTTTAATTTATAGAGCTTCTTTGCACAAAAACTAAAGGTCCTACAAACATAATAATGTACTCTTCTCTTTCTAAATTGAATAAATGATTTTGACTTTGACTTTGACTTTTCTGAGACAATCTGGTGATAAAAATAATGAGGAGCACTGTATAGAGTAATAGAGAAATATAGTATATAGTATAGAGAAATAAATTATAACTTTTGGTTTAATAAATAATCAAATAACTAGTCACTAGTTAGAAACTACAAACTACATAGTACTTATCAAATTTTTTTTAAGTCATTTTGTTTGGTTACGTAGATTTAGTTTTTTATGTAAATCAAAGTAAGTACTAAGTTAAAATTTAACGAGCTCAATATCTTTTCACTTTACAAAATTACAAATATATTAGAGGTAAAAATATACCCCTTTAGCCGGGGTATGCTCTGATTTGACCGACTGAGCTAACATGACAATGGTCATGTTAGCTCGGTCGGTCAGTGGATGACGCGGGTCAAAATCCCGAATATACTATAATTTTTCTTCTCGGAAACTTGTAATTTTGTAATGAAATCCGCAAAGCATGTGTTATTGCAAACATAAATATATTGAAATCTCTTTACTTATTTCAGTATTTTTCAGATGTTCAAATTTTTGTCTAAGTGAGCCTTCTTTTCCAACAGGAATTTGGAAAAGTCAAAGCAACTCAGGTCGTTAAATTTATACTTTATTTCGTTCAGAGAAGAAACCATGTGTTTTTAACCGACTTGCATAAGAGGAGGTTCTCAATCCATCTTTTTTATGTTTGATACCTCATAACTAAAATATATACCTATCTTGATAGCATAAAAGTAGCAAGAGTCACTACAATGAGTGAAATAAAATGTTTACCCAAAAAATGGAACCGACTTCTACACCCAAAAGTGTGAAATTACTTGTCGAAGTCAGTACCATGCGCACAATATTGTGATCATAGATACTTTTGAACAATCATGGTACCGACTTCAACAAGTTATTTCACACTGTTGGGTGTTGAAGTCGGTTCCGTTTTTTGGTAATTCTTTTTAAAAACGAGTTTTTCTCCTTTGTCTATTGCCGCGAGACTAGCGAATAAACTCACAATGTGACTTGAGTTGCCAACTAATATCAAGATTGTCATGTTTTCTGTCAGATTTCACTAGACGTTTTTAGTGTATGGTAATGAGAAAAAAGCACTAAAGACCCTAGAAATATTCTAAACCTAGCGCCAAAACGGCAAAACTGAGAGTGAATGATCGGGATCGGCGCCAGTTCTTTATGGTGGTGGCCGGCGGCGGCGCGGCGCGGGGGACGTTCTGTTGTTGTAAATTTTGCAGCGCCGCGCCGGAGTTAACTTGTGTGCAGCTAACGAATGAATGTTCTACTCAGATTTGTTACAATCAATTGCTTATATTTCAATCAATCGAATTCCCCGGACACAAAAGTGTCCGGGTTTTACCCGGACGCTATTTGAAAACCCCTCCCGGACGCCCCCCGGACGCCCTCTAAACTAGGACAAATCCGGGGAAACCCGGACGGATGGCAGCCCTACCCATACTAGGCTAATGTCTACGAAAAGCTTGGTGGAAGCAATAAATTCAGAAGGAGGTAGAAATGAGTCTAGCCATTTCTTGTTTCTGGCATCTAGTGGTAGTCAACCATTTTGAATATATGGTAATGTAAGGTAAATTCTAGCTTTTATCGGTCCAACATTCCAGTTTTTCGATGGATGAGACTAATGTTGACCGTCAAAGATACGAACAGCCATCTAAAAACATATTTTATATACTTAAGTAGATCGTCTTGAACTTCAGTCATCCTCGTCTATTTCAGCTGGCTCACCAAAACTTTGCAGCCTTGCACCTTATTTACCTTACACGTACTACATAAGAGAAAGCCAATTTCTTTCTCTCTTTTTTTGCGGAGCTTTCGCTGTTTTTTTAAGGGAGGACAAAGATGTTGGCTGATGCTGTTGGCCATCCAACTCCACCGGATTTTGGGTGAGGGAAGACCATCTTAAACCCGGAAAGTTCGAAGTTCGACGAGAGAATTAGTACAATCTTTTTGTTCATTAAACACAGAAACTACGCTGGAACAGGAACAACCATGTTTGTTGATTTTTTTATTTTTATTTATGTGCTAGTGACGGAGCAAGCGCGAGGCTTCCCTATCGATACTTGACTTACCTATGACTATAAGAGATGCATTTCGTCACAAATGACGAATTGCACTACGACATTCTTAAGTCTCATGTGCCTGTAATTTTGCTGGCACTCAAGAACTGCTGCCGGAACACCCTGTTAGGTGCTTAGCGACAGATTTTATACTTGAGGGTGGTAGCTAGCCAGGCGAGCATTCGCAAATTGCCCTCCTACTATGCGGTGAAGCTCAAGCCGGCGCTGTGGTAGGGATCAATCCATGGACCTACGGCACGGCAGTCCATAGCTATATCCCGTCGGCCATCATTGCTTCATTGATATTCAAAAAATAACCCGTACGGCAATTTTATAAAAATCACTTACTAGTGAGTACCTTCAACTCCAGAATGCATACGTATATTCTTGATAGGCATGTTTCACAGTAGAACACTCCGTCACTTTCTCCCACGTCAGAATTGAGTTATTGATACAAGATCAAGCTGGTACAGGTTGGACCTCACTTTGTTATCCCAGTAATCCGATGAACAATGGGTTATAGTTAAACACTGCAGTGAACTCTGCTACCAAAACATTAGTGTGTTCAGGTAGAAAAGGTTTTAAGAGCCTTTTAAGAAATACAATTGCTGAGAGAATGGAAAATAAGGATGTTCAATGTCTAACAATTTGAAGATCTATATTTTTAAATGCATACATTGCAATTACGGAATTATTTGCATTCTAAGGTTTTTGCTCACCAACGTAGTAAATAAATTGTATGACTGAACCCAAAAACTTGAAGCCCAAAAAATTAATAGTACAGCAACTGACTTGAATCTTAAGTCTGAAGTAAGAGATTAGTTTATAATCTTTGTGACTTGAATAGACTTGACAAGGCACATTGTCATTAAGTTAAAATATTACCAGTAGTGTGGGTAATAAATATTTTAAAACCATTTTAACATAAAACATTCAGTGTGGAAATAATTTGATTCCGATGAGTTAGCAACAACCAAATGGTGGACAACATCGAAGCCACATCGGAAATTAAATGTATTCATTGGTAACATTTTGATTCATTCCAGTTACTTCACTAACCAATCCCATTGAATAACGTTTCGATTACCGTTCTATAATTATAATGGTAATTTGAAGATTTACATAATGTGATGCTATATATGTAGATACCCTATGGCATTAAAATAAATACCTAAATTACTGTTGGTATTAAGCCAAACACGAAAAGTCGATTAGGTTAGTTACATACCATCGTTAAGTCAGATTTTGTACTTCCGAGCAGTTATTGTAATAACAATATTTGTAAAATTTTGGTTTCAGCTTGTGAAATTACTGAGTATAATAAATTATATTCTCTTGCAGAGTTATGAGCGCAGTGCACTATACAGCAAATGTTTTATCTCACCCGAACTATTAAGATTTAATATTTGCCATAAGCAACGAGTAAATCGGAAGTACATTCCTTGTGAGCAGGTATGCAATATCTCTCTGGTTAAGCCGGTTAACCATCTCCTACCATATTATCAGTTACCGTCAGGTGGGATTGTAGTCAAAGAATAACTTAATTCAGTAATATATAAAAACAATTTTCCAGTATTTTAGGACTAATACTAGCGCTGTAGACAATTGCTCTGTCAGATTGGCGTGAAAATTATATAAAAAAATACTCTATATACACATAATAGATAACAACTTAACTTTATCAATTTCTATCAACTGGCTGATTTCGAAGACAATCTTCCACGACATTTAGAAGGTGGATTGAGTCAAGGCCCAAGATACAGATGAACATAATTTTATAAACATAATTTTATGCTACTGAAATAGGCTTGATTGAAAATGTAGTCAATAGAATCTGTTAACTATATTTGCTTCTATTTGTTTCTGAAAGGTTAGAATTTGTCTATTCCAGATATTTGTACGTGAAAATAAGTTCAAAGATGATAGGCAAGCCTAGGCAAATTTCTATAAATATCTAAATATATAAATATCTATGGCGACAGATTATTATTTGAAGGACTCTTTACCTTAACACATTATTATATGTTCTATACTTAAGAGCATGAAAAATTGGTTCCTCCATGTTGTGAGGTTCAAATGCATGCCCTAGGATTCGAGTCCACAACCCGACTGCCTTACTAGGAATCTTCGAGAGGAAAAAGGCTGCATAAGAATTATAATTATTTGTCTATTTAATAAGCCATGAAATACCTACGTTTTTTAGCTGATAGGTGGCTTAGCTGGATCTTGGATCGTGTGAGTAGGTCCATAATCATTGCATCTGTGCTAAAATTAAAACATAACCTTACTGATTCAATCATATAATCATAATGTTGCAATCTGGTTTAAAAGTGAAGAGTTGCGTGCGAGGATAAGGAAGAAACTACGAAATCGGCATTACGTATTCCGCTGTTTTCTCGTAAAAACTGAGCAGATTCAATTTGTATAAAATCTAGGCCAACAATAGACACGCCTTGATCATTTACTTTTTTTTAATGATTACAAAAAAATACGACCTTGATAATCGCAATAATGCCCCCTTTCATCGCGACGAGGACCACCGGACACATTTGAAAAAAAATATAAAAGAAAATACGTAAATATACTCTTTCTAAAATTTTAATGCTTTTGTAAAACGTCGATTTAGTGAATAGAATTCTATCTGTCGCAAGTTTATTTCCCCCTTAATATAATTTTCGAAAATATAAATTTTGCTGACACCTATTATATGAAAAACCCTGGCTCTAGTAAAAAATCAAATGATGGCTTATTGAATTGGAGGTTTGTCCTGAATATTTTAAATTTCCTTTTAATTTTCGTTTATTACGACTGTATTCCATGAAGGGGTAAGCAGAGGTGTCTAACTAAACACCCACATTTCGCCAAGTTAGTCATGGTCTCATTCCCATACAATAGAGGGCAACCCTATTGTCATCTACCTGACTAAAGACATTGACAATAGTTCTGATATTATTGTATGCACATATTTGTAGTATATTACAAATTAGTATATAATATATGGTATGATAACAATGTATATATATATTAGTGACCATATTTATTTTTACCATATATAAGGAACTATGCTGCCAAATTCAGCAGTATAATTTCATAACCTTGGGCTAGGTTTTCTGCCTAGTATCAGATTTCATAAATGTCCCTAAACGAATACGTCCCTGCTACGAATTTTGTGAGTTAGGTACCTGTTGTTCATCCTGAGTGGTTACGTTTATTAAAAGTCCACAAATATTATGAAAAAATATTTACTTTTTACATATTTACATTATTAAAATAACATTTACAATAACTATTTAATTTCGGCTTTAGTGAGTATGTCATATATTTTAGGAGTAATTATAAAATACAAGTCTCATTACACAATTTATGCTAATTTATATAGACGTCTAGGAATTTAAACTGCATAATCAAAATTAAGAGTCGTCTACGGAAGATTATGAGCAAACTATTTCTTGATAGTTAATTGCAAAATTCTTACATAACAATAATTTCTACCTACTTTACGTCACATTAATAATAGACAATTTAATTGTTTCGTTTCATCTTTTATCTACACTATACACGATCACAAACCTACGAAAATCGTTAACTGTGTATAAAATGTCTATTTGACTAAAGTCTTTTAGCTTTTAACATTGTTTTTACAAAATATCTAGATTGAGTCGAAGCGCAAAGACGGATATCATCTGAGCAGTAACGCCCAGCTGGCGGCAAGGAGAGTGTATATGAAGTCGGTGTAGTTGGGCTGGGCATCACTGGAGAGCGCACTGGCGTGACACTCGGATTCGTCAGCACGGAGCTGGAGCAGCGGCACGCGCCTCCCAAGCTGGTCCTTGCAGGAGGCGCTTCGCACAGCTCGCCGTAGCTCAGCACCAGCTTCATTCTCTTGCAACCAGCGCCGCAGCCATGCGCCAAGCCACGCCAGTTCACACTCACAACGCAGTGGATTCCCAGCTAGTATCAAACCACCTGTATACACAGACACAATGTTATTAAATCAATTCCACCGGGTTGACGATTCGGCCTCCTCTAGAAAAGTTTCGAGTGGCGTATTAAGAATTAAAACTCATTACGGAGAGTTGCCGGCTCCGCTCTGCTGCGGCGAGAAACTCGGTAAATTTTAATAAAATACTTGCTTTCGCCGTCAGTTCGTTCGTGCGATCGTAAATATTTAAACGAATATCTAACTCATTTTGGTGATTTCATGTTGGGTTAATTAGGGGCCTGTTGGACTATGGTAATAAAAACAGAGACTTGGCTTAATTCATACTTAAATATGTTGATAAATTATTAATATCTCTGCAAGGCTTTTTATTTTTCATTTAACTTAAAAGGCATTTAACTTGTTGTTGAACACAAAAGTTACATTTAAAACTGTTTCAAAAATTGCGAGCTGAATATTAATTTGTGTGTAGAGGCTATTACAGTAATTTGCATTTTAATGCCGTAGAGCAAAGTTTTAAACTCAGTTTCTTACTGTGGGAGTTTGAGAACATTTTTTTTTTAAATCCACATTATAAGTAATAATGACTTTGTAAGGTTAACATACCTGATAGCAATTTGGTAGCTACGTGACTCCAGCTCGTAAAGTTAGGGTAGAAAATGGCCGGATTAAGCGAAGTTAGTTGATTATGGCTCAAGTCGATGCCCAGCTGCGGTATTTGTCCGAGATGTCGCATAAATGCCGTGGGCAGTTTTGTTAACGACGTCTCTGTGATTTTGATGAATATCTCTTGACTCTCGGCAAAAGATTGAAAAGCTTCGTCACATATTCTTTGTAATTTTCCGCCTTTTATCTCGAGGTAGCGGATATTTCTCGCTTCAATGTCATGTAGCTGCGTATTCATATGCTCATCTGTCCATTCTATAACCAACTTATACAGAGATGGGAGCGAAGACGTAATGTTAGAAATTCGGAATGTGGAATGGTTAATTGTGGACCACGATTGAATGAGTAGGGATCGTAAAGATATCAAGGGACGGAAAGATTCTTGGTCAACTATGTCTAAGTATTTGAGTCCATTTAAATTTAAATGAGATAAATTGCTTAGCCATTTAAAACTATTTGGCGTGATTCTTACTATGGGGTTAAAGGATAGATCTAATGTATTCAGACTATTTAAATAGAACCACATTTTTGGCACGAGAGAGGTAAGACGATTATGGCTAAGATCTAAGTGTCGAAGACCACCTAGCCGTTTAACGTCAGTTTCCTTAAAACTGTTAATGTAATTGGATGTTAAATTGAGAATGGTTAAGTTCGTCAAAGGTAGATAAGGGACTGACTTTAGGCCTATATTTGCGAGGTTAAGATGCCTCAAATTGGGCAGGTTATGGAAAAGTTCTTTGAAGTTTGCCTTTACGGAGTTAAAGCTCAAGTCCAGTTGGCGTAGACCACCAATACTAGAAAATGTGTTATCAGAGAAAACCGTTAATAAATTGTTAGCTAAATTCAGACTGAATAGAAACTGCGTGTTCCGGAATATATTACTGTCCAAGTATTCGATCCGATTATGTGACAAGTCGAGATAACGCAGAGTGAAGCCGATCTGTGAGAGCGCCGTGACGGGGAATAGCGATATGTCGTTATTGCTCATGTCCAAATGCTCAATTAGCGTGTTTTTGAAAATATCTCTGGGTAATAGTCGTAAATTATTATGACTTAGTTTCAAATATTTCAGCTTGTTCAAATTACAAAATTGCTCCACTGATAACTGAGATATAAAATTATAGGATAGATCCAATATTTGAAGTGAAATAAGATCTCCGAAGGATTTTCTTTTGACGGTGTTTATATTATTGTTATGTAAATCTAATATTTCTAAATTAAAAGCTTCACCGAAAGCCTCGCTCTGTATGTGAATGATTTTATTGTGTGATAAAATTATTTGTCGAATAGACGATCCAACTGCTATGAAAAAATTATTTGGCACTTCTTGGAGATCGTTGTACGATCCATCAAATATGTTAATTGACAGCGTTGACTCGCCATTAATATACCTAATATAATTTCTACTTACGTTTAACGTAAACGTAACATCTACACTCGAAACATTATGAAACGAATTAAGTGACAAATATGTAAAGTTATTTCCTTGGAGTTCTAAAATTTCCAGTTTTGGTAAATTGGCAAAGGCCTCGGTTTCCATCGAATCGATTATGTTACCCGCAAGAGATAAATATCTCAAGTTTGGTAAGTTTCTGAAACTGTGCTTAGTTAGGTTGTTGATTCGGTTGTAAGATAAATCCAAGTTTCTTAACTCTGGTATGTAAGCAAACGTTCCGCTTCGCACGGAACTTAAAAAATTATAAGCTATTCTGAGACTGCTCAGTGACAAGGATACGTTTTGATAGTCGTTATTCATAACGACATCTACGATTCTATTATAATCTAAGTTAAGATATTTAAGATATGGAAATGAGACCATCTCCGACAACTTCAGAATATGGAAGTCATTGTTATCGAAAGATAGCCAATTGAGATTCTCTAATCCTTCGTCTATTTCAAAAGGAAAATACCCACTAAATAGTGTCGAAGATGATTCCAAGACATGCAGCGAACTCGTAAGATTGGAAAAAGATTGTGGGTGCACGTAGTACAAATCGTTAAAACTTAAATTTATCTCTTTCAGAGGCATGCTCGGCGGAAAAACGTTCTTATAAATCTGCGCAATCCTGTTACCTCTCAAGTTGATAGTTCCGAGGGAAGTGGACCAATCTAGGAATTCGTTTGGTAACAAATTAGATATCCTGTTGTAGCTTAAGTCTAGATAACGAATGGAGCCCGGTTCGAGCGTTTGGAGTGCAGAGGGTATTGAAGTTAAAAAGTTCCCAGCCAGTGAGAGTGTCTGAATGCGCGTGGGGAGCGGAGGGCTATCCTCCAACTGATTGTAAGCTACGGATAAATGGCGAAGCCGCGCGACTTGAGCCAAGCTGTCCGGCAGCTGAAACAATCTGTTGTGTTCCACTTCTAGATGCTCTAGTGAGGATTTCAATGACACAAATAGATCACGGCTAATAGAACTCAATCTATTATACGAAACGGATAACCTTTCTATACGGTTATTTACGAATACCATTCTCGGAATGATAGACAATTCATTAAGATCGAGAATTATTTGTCGAACTTGGACCTCCTTCAGGAGATAAAATTCAGATGAATCGTTTATTCTATTATTACTTAAATCTAGCTTTTCTATTCTTTTACTTTTATTGGTAGAACAACGAGAACTGCTATCAAAAGTTACGAAGTTGTGTCGTAAATGTACAGACTGAAGTCTAGGAAGATTATGTAGTAAATCACAGGTTAACGCGTGAAGGAAATTGTTGGAGAGTTTAAGGAGTGTTAATGAGTGTGGAAGAGAATCAGGACTGATACTTCGAAGATGATTTCCCTCCAAATCTAGCTGTAAAAGGTGGTATAAAGACGTGAATGAATCAGATTTCAGATGATTTATTTGATTATTGCTGAGTGACAAGCTGGTAAGAGTCTCTTCTAAATGATGCCATTTAATTTCGGGGCCAATATGTACAATGTTGTTGCTGCAACCAAAATCAAAATGTATAAAACAACTTCATCAAGTTTCTGAAGCACAACTTTAATAGAATATAGTTTAAAACTGCTTACTTCTGTAGGTTTAACCAGTTTAAAACTTTTAAATCTTTTAAACCCTGCTGCGGTATTTCAGTGAATTCATTGTAACCGAGGTCTAAAGATGCCAGCGTTGCAGCCATGGAACTGGAATAGATTTATATCTGTTATCTTTTGTTCTATTCTGTAAAGTTTTAAAATGAGAATAAAATATTTTTATTTACCTAAATGCATGTAACTCAATGAAATGCAGTTTGTTGGCAACTAACACAAGCGTTTGCAATCTTAATCCATCTAATGCACTTTCTGGGATGACTTCCAAATTGGACATGCTAATATCCAAATGTTGAAGCTCTATCCGTGGCCATTCTGAAAGAAAAATATACAATTTGTACATTTTTAAACTTGCAAATAAATGTACGATAATTCTTACAGTTAAAATAAAAACCTAATCCACTAATATTACACATTGATAATACAATAATATAGGGAAATGTTGTTTTATCTGTTTAGTTCGATAAAGATTACATTTGTTAGCCATGAAATTTATTAATGGGTTAAAAAACATTAAAAATATAATCTATTATAATAATTACGTAAATTATTGAGCGATAAAGTTATTTAAACGATAGTGAATGTTTTACTTTTCAATTGGTAATGCTGTAAAGTAGAAACTTATGATAATCATTTATTTGTTGGCCATCATTCGTCTCCCAACTCTTTTTTATTACTGTAGCTGATGCAATCAGACACAACTTGTAAAATTACGTCAATTTATTAGCCGGTAGAGTATTTTTTTTAGTTACTTTTTTTTTAGTTTCGATACAAAGTGAAAATGGCATCTATTTGGCTAAAAAAATTTGCGCTATGTAATACTAGTACTAAAATGAATTTGCCAGCGATATTCTTATGCAAATCTTTTAAAGAAGTGACGCATGAAGGTACTATTACAAAGTCTATAGTTTATTGTAGCTGAGACCTCATAAAGCAATTGTAATTGGCGCCTTGTTTAAATTTAAATTAAATACCCAGATATAAGTGTGTTACCACACTTATATCTGGGTATTTAATAACTTTGAAAATTTCTGTGATGCTATTGTTCCTTGTCATAACAATAAGTTACGAGTACATGGATATTGGTGAGATGAAACATACTGAACCTGCTTTCTTTGTGATTTTTACACGGATATAGTAATAACAAGTTTATAAAAGAAAATCTCTGTATTGCTGTTGTTCAAATTTAATTGAATGTTTACTTGCTAATCGCAAAACAAAATAATATCACATATAATATTGTTATATCTACTGAATTGCGGATACTGACAGTTCTCGCTGGAGGCAACATTGTGAATATATGAACTGTCAAAACAAAACAATGCGAGAACAAACAAACGGTGTTTCTGCAGTTCGACATATAACCCGAAAGCTTACACGGTTCAATTTGTCTAATTATTAGGGATTGAGTGAAAATTTGTATGAACTCAAGTTGCAAGACATTAGCATTCGTCCCTCGTGTCGACAACACATTGCGAGCTAACAGTTCCTGGATTACCTTTGCAGTTCACATTTAATTAGGTAAGCCAAATTGAAAGTTTACATAGTTCCTAAAATTATTATTTACCGTATCCGTTTTTATATTTAAAGTAATCGAAAAAGTAAGAAATATCAATCAATACATCACTACATTTTTAATCAGTATTTAGAAATAAACTACCCTTCATTTTGCACTATTATATCTAAAGAACTTAACATGTTTTATTTGAATTTTCACTCATAACTTTTTAGCAGTCATTTGTAGATAAAAAAACTTAAGGTAAGATACATTACTGCAATTCATCTAAATGCATTGTCCGTTAAGGTTTCTTGTCCACGTACAATATAATCAGTACAAAGGGTTTAAATTGTCACGAGGAATGAAAGTGCTGTTGTTTAATACGGAGGAGGAACTGTATCGCTATTTTTTATATTAATAAAATAAAGGATTTGAATAAGATATTTTCATTAGATACACAAATAATAAAACCGTTTTCTCAAAAATGTAATATGAGTAAAATTACACGAAAAAATAAATCCTCTATTAATTTGACGTGGCATGCATTAAGTACTTGTTTTATGGATCAAAATCGTCCATTGGTCGATTCAGTTTAAGAAAACATCTTTAAATAAAAGAATATGAACCTCGCTAACAGACATGATAAAACATGAATAAAATAACACGTTAGAGCTTGCAGAAACTAAAATATCGGTAAATAGCTACTGTTTGAAGTCGTTGAAACAATTAAATACCATCACTTATATGACAGATATACTACATTGTTTAACCCTGGTATACAGTTTTATATCGGTCTGTTGAAACAATGAAAAGATTTGAATAGCTCTGGCGATATCGAATAGCTCTAGAATCTAGCTCGTAGTTATTATTGACGTCAGCGAAATTTCAACATGTTGGATGCTAGACGTTATTTCACGTCTTCTCACAGAAAACATTAAAATAATGTTAAAATACTAAATATTAAACAAAAAAATGTGATAATACTTTAAGTTTTCCTGCTAAACCATCGTGACGGCATCACCATGAAGCCTAGAATTTACGACACGTTTTGCTTTCAGAGGAAGCATCCATCAGGCAGGAACACTTGACTAATTAAATGCTTTAAAAAAAAAACAGTTTGTTATTATTGTTATTGCGAAATTATTTTATATTATGATCTTTACTTAATTATGAACTTTCAAGCGATTTAGAAATCTTATATCGTATACGAGTATAACCACTAACAAAAGTGAAAATCGCCTTTACTCTGAACTTATGGCACTTACTGGGATTTCACAACTAAATGTTTCACAATTCTCTTTAAAAGGGGTATGTAAAGAAGATTTAGAAACTGAGCCCGTTAAATTAATGTGTAAAATTGGATATAGTTTATTCATGTCACCGACTATAGGTCTAAGTTACTTGTAGTCATTAATATCACATTAATGCTATCGCTACTTGCTGTCTGCTTGTTGAAATCCGGAAATTTATGGCCTTACGTATGCACCTACGCAACGCACTAATTAGCATGTAGCAGCGGGAACTGATAAATAGGGAAGGCTTCACGATTTATGGCCAGTAAATCTGAGCATATGTGGCTGGTGTATGTACGAGACCCGTTACGGCGTTCCTATGATGAGACAAGGCACGGAACGCGGACTGCGTTTGCAGTCTAGTCGACTGTGAACTTGGGAACATATTCAGCAAATTTCACTTTGCACAACTATTTCAGATTTTATTGTAACATCCTCTCATGAACGTTTTGAGTTACTTAGTCACGAGCTGGTGTAGTAGCCGTACATATTATCTGGCAAATATTTATATTGCATACCTACACATACTACTAGGATATAAGTAAAAAAATAGACAATGACATAGAATAATCCAGATTTATAAAATTATACAAACTGGAATTGACGAGTTGATTTGACGTGTGATTTTGGTAATTAATGTATGGGATTTCAAGTAATTGGAATAGGCATCAATAATAAAGGTGTTTGGTAATCGAAAGTACAGAAGCGAGGTTCGGAACATAGTCATGTCCTGTCCTTCATCTGAGCTACCGTGGATATTTAATAAAACCTTCTTAAGGGTATGAAGCGACAACTATAGTATACTTTTTATATACCTAAGAAAAAAACAACAATTTTAACGAATTACTCAATCCATGGTAGCTCCAGATTGGAAGAGCATGTCACTGACTAGTGGTCCAATATTTTGTACCAGCCACTCGGGCACCAGTATGCCCACCAGCAGGCAAGCGACCATCGTCACTAGACCACCTGCACGCATATGGTAGACATGTTTACCTGGGAATCTGTGCAGCGGCACGGCGATGCAGGACATGTGCTGCGCGCGGCACGAGCACAGTGGGCTACCTGCGCACGGCTCCAGCCTCTCGGGCGCCAGCGTGCCCACCAGCAGGCATGCGACCAGCGCCGCCCGCTGCACCGCCCACACCACACACCCATGCCCAAACACCATCACTATGGACAAAATCGTACTTTAGAGCATCTGGAAAGTTATGCATCCGAAAATAAGGTCATATTTTTCTGGAAATCGGTTCCTATTGAAAACTAAACTATTGACTTCCAACTACCGCTGACGATGTTCATGTGTGCGTTTGTGCTTGGTGCCTCTTATTCTAGAAAGCTTTTAGTGATAAATTCAAAGTTAAAATCATTTAATGATAACAAATATATTTTTAAAACTATCTTAAGAAAACATTAAATAACATTTTAATGAAACACTTAAAAAACATAAAAATATATACCTGTTTTTTAAGACACTTTTGAAAATATATTTGTTATCATTAAATATGAATTTTCGCTAAGTAACGCCTGAATCTATTCAGTACCTTAAAATAATTTATTCAATTTAGGCGTGTACGACGCTCTTATGAAGGTCAATTATAAATTTTAATATTGAAATATTCTACATAGTATTGCCACGTACAGCAAAAAGAAATATAGAGTCACTGTGAGAAGAACGGGCAAGAAATTTGGGGGCATTCTTTAAAAAGTTTTTGGATAAAAATAGATATAAGATGAACACATTGATGTCCTGAATTTTACGTCAGCTTCTTACAGTACAGTAATTTTTATTATGCCTGATAGGTTTGCCTTTGACCACTATCGCACCTGATCGTAAGTGATGATGTGGTCGAATCATAGTCACAATGTCAATGGCATTGATTTACCTATTTATATATTATGCTCCCATTTAGTCAGATTTACTCGTTTTATTGTGCATTGTAGCAGGGAATCTTGTGAATGTTCACCTGACTATCAAGATAGCCTGTCAGACACAAAACGTACATTCATAACGATAGACAATATATCTGACAAAATGTAAGCAATAATAAATAAATAGGTACTTAAGCTTACTTCGTCACTTAAGTAAGCTTAGATTTAAACGAAACAATTTGCATTGTTAACACTAGAATAATGTATCATAGATTACGTCCGCTGTAATTTCATTCAAACATATAAGTGAGTATACTAGTAAACCGGAGTGACATTTTTTTTATGCCTCATAGGTTAGCCTTTGACCACTATCTCAACTGATGGTAAGTGATGATGTGGTCGAAGATGTTGTTCAGGCTAACCTTGAACGACTGGCTCTCAAGGACAGCTGCCGGAACACACCGTTAGGTGCTTGGCAACAGATTTTCTATTTGAGGGTGGTAGCTAGCCAGGAGGCTTGTTATTATTTGATATATTACAGCACTGTTACAACTAAAAAAAATAGACTTCTTATTTTGTGTACAACATTGGTTACTATAATAATAATTTGGAAACCCATAAAAGTATATAAGTTTGTTGAAAGTCAATCAACATTACGAATTTTAGATATTTAACAATTTTTTATAGAACTACTTTTACACTAATTATTTTTTATAGAACTTAACTTTACGCTAAAGTACTTAGCACTCTATCGCTGTAGTGAGGTGAAACGGTGTGTGTATTGCTTGGGCGCAAAGTTATTTTGCGTCTCGTACCTTTGAAAACTTCAGTACTCTCACGGTTTTGTACTATAATCTAAAATCCTAGAATACTTCGCTTGCTTAGGTTTCTATAAACGTACTCGCGCTTAATAGCAACCTTGCAGCCTTGTTTATCAAATAAATATTATGTTACATTACTATACATGCCCCTAAAATACAAAGAAATATTTTTCCATAGCTCCGTTTTATGGCGTGTCTCGTATCTGACACCATTTTCGGTTTTTTTACTACTTTATTGACCATTATCTCACCTGGTAAGTGTTGATGTGGGCGAAATTGGTAAACAGGCGTAACCTAGAATGGACACTAGATATTTTGCGTTAAGAACAACTACTAGTATTTTGGGTGAAATAGCGTTTTTTATACTCTGCGCGTTCAACTTTACGATACAATACGATAACTCTTTATTGACACCAAAAAACTTGGAGCCTTCTGCTGCCACTGCCGCTGCTCCCGCTGTCTTGGAGTTGGAGGGTAAATGAGACGCCGCAAGCGTGTCGACAAGTGGCATCCCAAACTAGCCGCTTTCCACGACTCCAGGGAGTTAAGGTCATTCCGTCAGGTCTCTTGCCATCGTCACGTGCTATACCGTTCAGCTCAAGAATAACCGGCATGTTTGCGGTAGCAAGAGCCCTGCGGATGACATCATTTAAAGAGGCGTGGCGAGAAAGGCGGCCAGCACTTCGACGGCAGGAGAGGCCGTGGTGTCCTTGGCAATCTAGTGGGGCTTCGCAAAAGCAGTTTTCAACTGGGTTTGACCCAATTCGCAGGCTGATGGAAATGTATACCGATATATAGTATAATATGTATACACATATATATTGTATATAATATATATATACATACACATATTATATATAGTACTCATATGACATATGCGTATTGAACAATAAGTGTCATGACGATGCTTTTTTATTTTAATTACACCTACGTTGACATGTAATGGAATCACGATATATATCGTAGGTACATATATAACGCTTGCTTGTAGTTCATACACGCCTGTAGATAGCTTGCTTACTCAAACCCTTTCTGCCTACAGTACTCTGCCTTGAAGCCCATTGTTAAACCCTTAAAAGCGCTAACCTTACTTTGTATTGTTCTGTTTCGTACAATAAAATATTCATGAAACTAAGTTTGGTTTTCATTTTATTGTTCTTATTTAAATATGAGAACGAAATTTAGTTATATAAGGATTATTTATAGAATGAAACAGTATTTTTAGGACATAAAATACATTCAAATTAACAATAAGGTCCTCATATAAATGATCTTGAAAGACTTAGTTCTGCTGGATATGTATATTATTGCAGTTGAAGGAAGTGTAGCCAAGGCCTGGTTAGTTTATTTCAGATGTTTCTAGAGCACAATTTTGTTTGGTGTATTGTTGTGGAGAGCAGTAACTGATATAGAAACCATATTTATCTTTCAAAAGCGTGCTATTAGTGCTACACACATAATAGATTCTACCGCAACTGTTATTTACAAAAATTAACACGAGTACTATGCAACTTTATCAAAATAAATTAAATGCTCAAAAGGATTTAAGTAAATTTATATTAAACGGTGACAAACAAACGCTAGGAATATAGATAAAATATTGCTGCAGGTTTAAGATTAGCGGAGGTCAATGTCGCGCGGACTTAGATCGCGGCGAACTACTAGTTCATTATTCTAAGAATACTTGAAATAATACATTCGAGTTATAGTATTTGGACACATAATTTTTATTCCAGTTTATATCATTAACAAAATCCAGCCCAATGCCAGTTGGTAATGTGCCCAGCATGCTGGCAACATTGGCTCGTTGGATTTCATTTCTGATTGCTATGTGTATATTGATTGCAATATATATTACAATAAAAATGTGAAATTCGAACTAGTAATTCTATTATACTAAGAAACAAAATAAGCTTTTACCATAAGTAGGTAAAAGTTTTAAGTAACTTACGGCCTTGCGGTACTCAAAACAAATGGAAACAACGAAAGCACTTTATCGAGTTTTTTCTTTTAGGTCTGGTATGGTCAAAGGTCAGCTATTCATTGAATTTCCTATGATCAAACAAAATCCATCAGCAACTCTCAGCACAACAATGGTTTCAGTTAAAAGTTTCACTAAAAGAATGTTGAGTGTTCACTTCAAAATAAAAGAGTAATTTGATTTTTCACACGCGAAAGCTCAAAGGGAATTTGTTTGACAGGGAAGTTGTTGGATTATTTACGGTCCGCGAAGGTGGTTTATGGCGGTCGATGAAATAAAGATTGGAGTGGAGCCAGAGCTCGGTGCCTGGCGGAGGCTGTATGCGTTCCACGAGGTTTCCAAATTAGATTGCACCGCGGGCTATTGCGGTCGTATCTCTTACACGTTTGCCATATCCTACTGCACAAAATTTAAATTCGTTTGAATGCATGAGAACCTTCTCAATGCATTATCATTACCATTATGCTATGACTGTGACATTTTCTTAATCAATGTTACCTCCAGAAGTTTTTCCTTCAAACAAGTTGTAGTAATAAAGATGGCATTTAAAAAATATATATCATGTATTAAAACATAAATTCCTTCCTTTGATTTGTGTCAACAATACACAACGAACAGCCAACTTGTTAAATATGTGGCACAAAAAACAATTCATTTATACGCGTAGATATTCTGCATTTATCAATATTCACAGCGCTGCTATTTGCGATTTCGATTTAAATTTTGTATAGGTACTGCATTTCCATTCCGCTCCGTAATTGAAGCATTAGGCGCTTGGGAATGGAATATGAAAACGATAAAAAAATAAATGAAGTAGGAAAAAAAAGAATTAAAAGATGAAAGAAACCGTAACGAACTGTTCACGAAAAAAAGTATGAAATTATTTTAAGGAATTCGAAGCGGCAATAAGTGGCACAAAAGTTTCGTGGAGATTTCCACGTTAATGGTAATCTGGAAAATTTCCAAGTGCGGTAATCGGATTAGCCACCACCTTAAGTGTATTTGGAAAATCTTTCAAATTATTCACAATGAGAGTAAATCTTTATCATCAGTCATTTTGTCTGTTTTGGCTTGCGGGAAACTTGAGATAGGTAAAATCCATTAAAGCGATCTTTAATAGGCATTGAACAATGAATGATGTGAAGCGATAAGGTTTAAGCTTAAAGCTAGTGTAATAAACGAAGTTATCAAGCCGATAATTACATTATAATTTTACATTTAACAACCTATTTAGATTATCACGGACATTGTGAAACGAAATTTCAAAATTAAGATTCTAATCTACAAAAATGAAAGGTTTATTTTTATTTTCATGTTGGATTACTTTTGTTTTGCTGCGGTGTCACGAAATATTTAAAAACAGTGTAGCGCATTATTTTGTTACATTTAGGGTCCGTTTCAGAATGTCCTAATAAAGTTTCGGGTTGCTAACCAACACCTAAAATAACTGAATGATAAAAATGACAGTTGACATGCAGCGCGTTTCAAGCTTTAACCGATGGATAGGCTATTTTAATCTTTAATCGATGACTGTGAAACGCGAAGATAGTGTTTGTTTAATAAATATGTTCTGGGTAGTATAACCGGAACTTACTCGAACATTCTGAAACAGGTCCTAAATCTTGATGTTATCTTCTATCTTTAACAGACTTTTAAGAAAAAAGGAATAGGTCAAGAGCGTAAATTTATTTTTATGTAATAGTACCAGCACGCATAACTACATCTACACTAATAGAAAAAAGAACACGGGACAGATTTGTAAGTTTATATGTAACGTAAAATAAATACATAAATACTTAAAAACTACTAGACCGATTTTAAAAATAGTTTCACCATTAGAATTATACTTTAACCCTGATGAGCATAGGCGATAGTTTTTTTTTCAATACCCGTGCGATGCAGGCGTGGCCCGCTAGTCTTTTATAAGATCATCCAATTTGGTATTTTTTGTTGGATAATGTACCTAAACTAAATAAGTTACATATAAATTGCACCAACTTTCATTTAGCAGTTTATAAGTTGCATTCAATTACCTGAAATAAAAACCGGCGAAGTCCGAGTCTGACCCAGAGTCACGATCGAGTCAGTCTTGGATTTGATATAAATTACATTTAAAATTCTGATCGGGATCTTTAGCGTGAGTCCGACTCGAATTTGGTCGGTTTTATTATTTGTTGTTAGTTTAGATTTTGTATACCAAGTATAATTATATTAAGTTTGAAGCTTTGTATTACCGTGATATCGATACAGGAACGTAACAAACGTTTTACAAATACGTTTCATTTATGGGGACCCCGTTTTATATAAAATAACTGTCTGTTATTATTGGTTATTCGTTGGGCTAGAGTTACTTATGCATATTCACAGAAAATTTCAGCTGGCTACCTAAATAGTCCTAAAGATATATAGCCCTTTTAATGTCGGGTAGATGAAGGGAAGGACGGACATCACAGGCTTAGTAATCATGTCCCGTTTTATAGTATGGAACCCTATAAAACTATATGATGCAACTTTTGCGAATGGCAACAATTATTGTGGGTGAAAGACAATCGATCCGGTGCGCAGTATCAACTCTTTTACAACTATTTTTATAATTTCTGCGGTTCGGCCTTGAAAGTCCTGATTCCGAGTAAAACACATTGTACGAGACATGGAAAATTTATATTTAATTTTACACGTGTAAAATGCACGGCTTAAGTTTCTGATATTATTTATATAATAGGTTCTTGTATTATGTATGTATGAGCAAGGCAGTTCTGGAGGTAAGGGGAGAATTTAGGGTGCGTAGATCATACAGTTATCATATATTACCTTGTAAGCTTTTTCTATTACAGAAAAATACCTAAGAAATGGAAAACCGACACTTTTTTGAAGCTGTATACCTACAGTGATTTTGTTATTCTAGATTTCCAAAAACTCGTATATGATAACATGAATATTGACTTTGGAAATACCGAAGTTCCTCACTTAAGCGCAATTATTGTTATTTATATTAAATCTAAGTTAAAGTAAGCTTTATATCACACAAGCCGGTTACGTAAGTTTATTCGATGGCGCAAAGTACACAAGAACCGCAATTTAACAAAAAAACATCTATATCTTCAAACTCAGTCGCGTTTAAGTAACTTTTCCCACAGCGTTGGATTTTTCTGGCCGCACCAAAGTTGCCCGTGTTACTTGTTGTCCCAGATATTTTTTACTCGATAAAGTCTGCTGCAAAAGTCGAACTTGTAACAATGCGAGTATAAGAACTGCTTCTGTTAGATTTGGTTCACGTAGAATCGTTAAAATATACTTAGTCAATTTATTTTAAGTAGCGAGGAATGAGATAAATATGTAATTTGTTAATTAATGTTTGATCCCAGGTTCGATTAGGGTTATAAGTAATTTTTTCTAGTAGCAGTTTGTAAGTCTATACTCAATTACTCATTCCTTTACGCAATAAAAAAGTGACACTGGCACTGATCATTGTAGAGATAGTAGGTAAATAGGTGCCGAGACTATTGCCAGTCTTGGCACCTACGACACAGAACTCTAAACTATATGGTAATAAGTGGTTTTATATTTATCTGCTTATCTCCTCGCTATATATATATGCGTTTGGAACTTAGGAACAGATGAATTATTTGGAGATCTAAAAATCATACCGAAAATAAGCATTTGTGGCTTGAAAAGGATAATGGTGCAAAAAATCTATAACAAACTAGATAATGTAAAGACTACAGAAATTCAACAATGAAACTACCAATTTTGTAGGTACATAATATTACAATGAACGTTTTGTGGTGAGTTAGCAATCAAGAAATGTTAAGAATATACTTAAAATCATGCGAATGACCTGATCAAGTTCAATTAAATTTCAATATATAAGGTGGATTATAATATATCAACAATACTGCGGGGGGTGGTGTGGAATCGATAACTTAATGTGTTCCTCTCACATTTAATTTTCACATACACAAAATCAGTACTAACTATTATCTAAGCTGTGGCGCTTTGCCTTTAAGCATGATAGCGATAACCACCGCGGTTTACTCCACTCACAATTTCACACGAATGCTACGTGAAGTAAATAAAACGCTAGGACAATTTAGCTGTTTCCCATGCCTCATCTGTGTGTTTAGTAGGTACACACCTACTTTAATCAGAAACATCATTAGATAGGTATCTCTAACGGACACGTGCGTTTTTCAACGCAAATTTATTTGTGTAAAAGATATTTGGTTACTCAAAAGCTATAGGTACCTATCACTTTAAAAAATTTGATGGATAATATGTACTCATCTACATTGTTTTTACGTATTATATCGTATTAAGTTTACGTAGGTACGTATTGTATTGAGTTACAGGTACCTAGGTATGCCGTTTAGTGTAAAGCCACTACCGCGTCGCGCGTTCTTTTCGTAAGCCGCCAAAAACCGACCAGAGCAAAATAGGTACACAAAACAGCTGTTTTGTCGTGCCTAGTATATCCGTTCATTAACTTCGCGTAGCATTCGTGCCTGTATGTGATTAGATTAATAATATAATTCGTAGACTTTGTGTATGTGAAAATTCAACTTGAGAAAAGTGGAATACCTTCAGTTATGGATTCCACACCATCCCCCGCAGTATTGTTAATATATTAATATTCACCTTACATAATAAGTTCCGAGTAAATATAAATCATCGTCACCGTATTTATTACAATATTGAGTTAACACAGTCGCAGAAGCACGAACAGTAGATTTTTTTAAATCGACCTAATGTTACATATAAATATTTTTACAGCTATGGAGCGTATTTAGTGAAGAAGATTCCGAGGTGGAAATAAAAGGGTAGCCCTATACATATGCGGTATACTCGAGTGCAGCGAAAAATACAATAAGCGTCGCCTTAGGAAAAATAATTAGGTTCGATCTCTTTGTTTGCGGAGCATTATTAAAATATGAATGTTGGTAATTCTATTGACAAAGAGTTTTATTCTCTCCTCCTTTTCTAGATGATTTCATATAATAAACAGTAATGAGATAACTCATTACTGCAATGCATGATTCAGAAAGTATCTAGGAAATAAGGAGAGAAGAAGACCCATTACGCTCCCACTTATTTAAAAACCAATCATAATTTTTCGAACATTTGGGTTGAAAATGATTTTACCTAATTGAATGTATACAAAGCATATATATTATTGTATATGCATTAGCAATACTAGATTATAATGTCAAGTAGATATGTATACTTAAGAAATACTCAATTAAATTTATAATATTTTCTATGCCGTCTTGAGTCGAGGTTATGCCTGATGCATTTACCCTTGTACCAAAAACAATCTGGAAAATCTGACTGTAATTTCATTAGAACCGTGCAAGCCTGCGAGCTAACGACAGGGTAAACAGAATAAGTAATTATGTAGCTACTACACCCAATAACCCATGACTAAATTACTTCGTAAACCTTATTTTGAATAGCTTGAAAAGACTAACTATTGCTCATGTTTATGGAAGAGTTTTCATAGTTTTTATTGATCTAGACATATTACCAGGCAGCTGGTTTGTTGTAACATCAAATAAAGAAACTGTTTTTCTGTTATAAAATATTGGAAATCATTACAACTACAATAAACTGTTGCTTATGAATGTAAAAAATTATTTATGTGTACGAGGATATGTGTTTGTACCGCTCACCACATTAGCGTAAGTTTGATGTCGTTAATAAAAGTGGTACAGAAAAATTAGGTCTTATTGAATGGGTACCTATAAGAATTTTAATCAAGGAAAAAGTTGCGGGAATATACAAAAAAATCTTCCCCTTATTTACAATAGGTATATCACTAAAATTTTGATTAATGCTTGTTGCTGCCATTGCTGAACTGTCACGCTAAAGGTCTATGATTCGCTGTAGTTACAGTTTTTAGTACAGCATGATGCTTAAGCTCGATGATCTTTGACAAATTAAAGAAAAAAATACTTGTATCCATTAGTTTAGTAGATCAATCGATCCGCATTCAAAAACGTATATTATTAAAAGCAGATACAGAAGAATAATACATGACCAGAAGCAAACAACAGGGTGCTTTTAGCATGGGTATAACGATTTCTCATGAGGTAGATATTTAGATTCCAACATTTTAACAATATATATTTGTGACATTTTGTATTAGAAAATTATGTAAATCTAATATCATTATTATGTAGCACACACTTTATATTATCAGTGGGCCCCAAACTCGGCTAGGCCTGTATGTTGGGGACCCGAATGACCACCTGGGAAACACACTTCAGGTATGCAAATACATCATGAGGGATTGGAAATACCTGTAATGGTGCCAATAGTGTTTCCCATGCAGCCTGCTATAATATACAGATTGTCTAAGGCTTGATATATCGCGCGAGTTACGCGCGTTTATGTAACAAAAGGTATCGTTAATCAAAAAATAAAATAATATTAGTAATTTTACACTTGTTTTTGTTCAGCTAAAACTTTGTTTCGATTCATATTAAATATCATTAGTACTTACATTACTTACACGTACGTAACATTTCTTTATTAATTGATTATATGTGTTACAATGAATTGTTGTAGACAGTTACTAAAGCTTCAGTTTGCGCATAATTAAGTGTAAGCAAACATTTTTTTACCTTGTATTCCTTGTATTTTACCAACCCCATACAGGGGTAGGAGACATGGTGATGATATATATACGCAGAAAGGCAACTTTCAAGTAAAGAGAATTACTTATGAGCCTCAACTCTGAAGACCCCGTGGCTAAATCCTTTATAGACCCTTTTATGTATGAACAAACAAAGTTTTCATCATGATGGCAAACATGGATCACAATAATTTTGCTTTTGATACAGTAAAAGGAATTTGAATGTCCTTACCACTACATCCACTATTTATAAATGATAAGGTGCTCCAAAAATCGGGCTGGATCTAGAATGGAAACCGAGGAAAGACAGCTGTTAAAGGACCTTAGTGTCTATAAACAAAATATTATTAAGTTATGAGTACACACTTTTATTTTAACTTACTACAAAATTTTAGTTTGTTATAACAAGGGGCTATCTGTTTTAACTTCTGTCAATTTGGTAATTAAATAAATTGAAAACGTATCAAAATGGGACTGTGTTATTTATCATGATAGATATTATTAGACTTGACTATAAAGTGAGTATAATTGATGTCCTTTCAGTTATTGATTAAAAAAAACACACCATTGCGTTCATTTTATCTATGAACATTGAAGCACCGCTTTGTGGCGAAATTAAATTTTGTAAGGTATGAAACAATATATTGTGCGTTTTCTTCTAAACATAATTGAAGATTTTCTCATAATCATATCAATAAATTAAAAATAAACGTTAACATGTTCATACGAAATCGGCTTAGCACAAAGGCATGTTTTTTGGTTTTTCAGATTTTCAGAATTATGTTACTGCTCTGATGTGAAACCCATTTTGAATGGTAGTTTGTTTCGGTTTGCAATCTGGGTTGCAACGTGCTGCCAATTTGAGGGCTGTGTAGTCAATAGGACCATAATGGTATGGTCCTTTTGTACTTAAATAGTACGATAAGTAATGCCCCACTTGATGTATGAATATATTATAGTAATGGTACAGCTTTTATATATCCAATACCTATGTTCTAACGCGCCTACCACACTATATTACCGAACCATAATAACGGTGGGCCTCTATGCATAAGATTATTACGTGAAGTTGTCGCTTAGGTTTAGTTCTTGTGTACAATCTTTAATCAAACATAACCAACGCACCTATATGTCACAGAAAGAGTAGCACCCTACATTCGCAAGTCATCTTATAATTTTATACATGAAGAATAGCAATTTTCTGAAGTGCAGTATAAAAGATCAACTCTCTGAGAGGTTTTACGAGTAATATTACGAAGCTTTTTGTTACAGTTTATATTTTTTTCTGCAACACACAGTCGCATTACATTACGAACCTACGTTAACACGTCATCATCATTTTCCTAGCCTTATTCCGCTTATGTATGTGTCAGTACAACACAAAACAATACTCAAGAAAATTTTGCATCATGACTACCCTCCATGGGAGTGCTCATGTGTGTAGTATTCCGCCTACTTTACTATTGTTGAGGGCATTAAGCGTCACTTTCTGCTTATTGTCTTTTATATTATTTTATATGATTGTGATCGAGCACACAATAGCTTACCTAATGTTAAACGGCAATCTCTGCCTACAACATTTAGTCACAAGTGACGAACTGCACTGCACCCATCACTCTGAGACATACAGTTGTTAGGTCTCTTGTACCGGTAATTAACTGGCTCTTAAGGACTACTGCCGTAACACTACTCTACTGCTCTCTTAGTTAAATTATGTGATTCAAGTCCCTTTTTACATCATCCATAACAAAGATCTTGAGAGACAGTCCTTACAAATTAATCAACACCGTTTCATAGTTATGGAATTCGAGATGTGAAAATAAATATAATTTAATTGATAAATTACAGTTGTTTAGAGCTAAGCAATAGCGAAACTGTATCTAAAACTCTCATAAAGAATACAGAACGTGTAGGTTCACAATATCTCTTACGCTTGATACGATACGTCAAAGTAAAGATTAACTTTTGATGGCCTACCAATTCCGAGTACTAAATCGTTTGTGCCACTACACTGAATTGGTTCGTTTCATACTTAACGCCAACATCGACGTGATTAAATTACAGGATCGTAAAATGACCACCTGGCACAATGCTGTAGTAAGGTTGAGTAATTTTTTTTATATGTAACGAAATTATTATTTTCATATAGGAATAATAAATATATATCATATATTTATAAATATATATAATATTATCATGGAATTTGTGATATATTCGAAACAATAAAGTAGTAGAAAGACACTAGGCAAATAGGTAACGGATTGTCAGGACCGATACCAAAAAATTAATAATTATTAAAGTTTATTCATGTATATTAAGTTTTATGAAGTAACTAGTAACGCAATGACTTATGGCAACACTAGCTCTCGGCTATTGCCTTATCCGTGTAGAAATTGGTAATGTCCCGCTCTCTCGCGAAGTACTCATGTATCATGCAACAAATTTCTTAAAAATCAGTTCAATTGTTTTGAAGGTGAGTATACACTTTGAAGCAGTGATGGCTCAGTGGCATAGGCTATGGACTGCCACGCAGCAGGTCCATAGTTCGTATCCCGCCGCGGGCATGAGCTTCACCGCATTGTAGAAGGGCATTTTGCGAACGTCCGCCTGGCTAGCGACCACCCTCTAGTAAAAAATCAGTCGTCAAGCACCTAAGTGCGTAAGAGGTGTGTTCTGGCAGCAATCCTTGAGAGCCAGTGCAATTACAGGCACATGAGACTTAAGAAGTATGTCTCAAACGTGACGGGCGCAGTGCAATTAGTGACTTGTGATGAAATGCATCTGTTATAGGTAGAGGTTAGTCCGCTTAATATCAGGCGGGCCTCGAGCTTGTTCTGCCAGAATAACCTAAAGAAAAAAAAACACGCCCACAAACTCACAAACATAAACTTTCGCATTTAATATATAAGGCTAATGTTTAGCTCTTTACTACTTTAACACACTGATGACTTGAGATATATTTTTATAAACTACATCAAAAAGAGCATTCCGAAGGACTAGCTTGGTATCAGACCAGTGGCAAACTATAAAACTGGACCGACCAATTATTTTTAACATCATGGTTCTCATGAGGTCCTGTGTCGATGGAGAAAAAAAAATATTGTATTAAAATGTCCTATTGTTGTCCTCTGTATTATACGACCATGTAATTATGTATACATACATTATAATGGAATTCTCGGATACTAAATAAATAGATATAAATATTGAACGATGCCACATTATTGGATTAACAGTAGGAAGAAGAAGTAAAGGAAGAAGAAATGAATTCATAAATTAATTTCTTCTTCATCTATAATTTATTAAAATAATAATTCAAGAGCCCCATTTTCGTTAGCTGTATAAACGGTTAAGGGTAACAAAACTGTAGCAACCCTCATTCCTAGAAAGACCCACAAAGTAGAAGAGCATAGATATATGTCGATTCGTCTTGAGTTTCTCGCTCTCTCTCCCTAAAAAAGGCCCGTAGGTTATTGATGGAAACTGGATTAATAAATTTAATAATAGTAATATGTTTAGGGTAAAAGGCTTTGTCCAGAT
Organism: Plagodis dolabraria; assembly: GCA_963854805.1. Lineage (NCBI taxonomy): Eukaryota > Metazoa > Arthropoda > Insecta > Lepidoptera > Geometridae > Plagodis > Plagodis dolabraria. The sequence continues at coordinate 15,188,000 of OY978447.1, read as the reverse complement.
CACTAAATTATTTGACGCTAAGTAAAATCTATTTTCGTAGCTAGAAAAACGGACATTCACAAGACGCCCTGCGGCAATTCCCAAGCCTGCGGTCTGATTTTAACCATGGAAATGCTACGTGGCAGTCCAAAGCCATTGTCACTGGGCTAACAATCAGTACTTCAAGATCTTGATGATGGAGACCCTTATAGAGGGCCCACGAGTGATCAACTTACTAAATAGTTATAATAGTAACTAATAGTTTCAGATGCATCTGTCAAATGCTGTAGTATCATTTCATACCCAAACTAACTACATGTATCGATTTTTTATACTGCAATTCACATTTCCTTGTATATCAGACCTTTCTTGTTGGATTTGGCTTCACTTATGTCTTTGTGTATGGGTCAGTATTGTCTTTGAGTAAGTTTCAGTAAGAATGCATTTCTTGGTCTTAAATAAACCGCAGCACACTTACACATGCTCTTAGCAGTCCACGTATACACTGCCAGTATTACAACCAATGCTAATTATAGTGATATCTGGGTGGCTGGGTTACATCATTGTAATATTTTAATCTGCAATTTGTATTGTGATCATAATTGGCGGGTGATATTGTATCACATATTGGCAATTACCTCGTAAATAAGTAAATAATCGTAAAATTTATGGTTACTTATTATTAATATTATTTTCAAAGTAATTTGTTAGAATTCGTGAAACAACAACAATTTACAATTATTTTGTTAAAAAAAAGAATGTGAATTGGCAATCTTTCGGCCCTCACAGGCCTAAAGGCAGTTAAGTTACTGGTCTGGTGTACTACTATTTGGCAGCTTGCCCAAATCGTTGGCACATTTCTTTATAGCACAGCATAATATACTGTCAATCTTAAGTATAGAGCATTATAAATAGGTACAAAAGTTTATGCTGTACAATTCTTCTCAAAATCTGAGAAAATATTTCCCATTTTGGATGTATGACGTACTACGTATTATACTATTATATTAAGCACGTAGAGGTCTACGACGTAGCACTTGAAAATCCAGTGTTAGTAAAATATTAGTTTTTATACGCAGCAAAAATCACTTAATTGTTATTTTTCATCACATTTAACCGAGTTATTTGGGCATTTAAAACTGAAAGCTAAAAGCATATAGTGTGCCATCGAAGAAAATTATTAGTAGAAATATTCGATCAAAAATAATAGATTTAGAAAAGCTAATAATATAATATAGCATTAAATCGTCGTTAAATGCTGTGATATGTCGAAATATTTTAATTTCTAAATTAACGGCAACAATAAAGATGCACAAAATCTCAAGAAGTATATATCAATATTTGTGCTATGGTATATACATCACACTTTAGTTTCTAAATTTAACTAATCATCCGAATTTCCTCGTTATTTTTTACGCGGCACAATAAAGCTTTTTTCCTTTGATGTTTTGTTCAAAGAGCTTAAACAATAATGGCGTCATTCTTTAAAAAACAAAGATACATAAAACAACACATTTAATGCTAAATATAATCAAACAATGCCATATAACTAATACTGAATTAAAACTTTACTTACGAATAGTTATTAATTGATTAATCACATCTCAAAACCACCACCATTGAAATCCAAAGTTTGGTACCGAACTAACTTAACTTTCGAAGCTTCATCAGTCACTTTCAAGTGTTGAACTCACTGAGGATTAAATAGAAAACGTTGAGTGACATTTTAAAGTTCTCACTGTTCGGAATAGCTGTTCAGAGAGTGGGGGGAGAGGAGAAAAGCTGCGACGCGACCGACTCGTAGGGCGGGCGGGCTCAGACTGAGTGCCAAGGCTGTATGGCCGTGGGCGGGCAGCCGTTATACCTCTCAGGTACCCAGCCGCGTCACTCTTATCACTCATCAACTGACTCGTACATGTGCCTTGCTCAATGACAGCCTTGAACTTTGAATCCTGGACCATACAAGACAAAAACTGATTTCCTACCAAGTAAAACATTTAAATGATTTGTGGTCGCTTGCGCAAAATCAGATTACATCTTTTCAAAGGTAATAGGCCAATGTAATTTTATTCTAATCATTAATTTATTCGTGTCGACAATAAGTAACTAGGTTATACTTGCCTCAATATTTGGCCCAAAATGTCATTTACATACTCGGTTACCATATCTTCTTCTCAATATTTAATTAAAAATGTTTATTTTCATTTGCAATTGATGAAAATATCTTAATTAGACTTGTCCGTTAATTTATAAATATCTTTTGTCCGATCATCCGTTTGACTTTAATCAATAAAAGATCAATAAAAAACTTGGTCAAGCCCGAACAGCTTACTTTGCGCACGGAGGTCGGTTCTTACCTAAATCCCTTTAGTTGATTAAGCTATCAAACGATATAGTTATGGAAAGACAATATTGTCTTTCCGTAAATATGTGACCCTTTTTCCACTACGGAAGGACAACATCCCGTGACTTCACTAAAATAAATGTGTTTACTTGATCCAGTGAACCGATTCCGATCAGTATTTTTTGCTTTTCGAAAGTTGGTTGTCCCATCTGGCACGGGCTATTTAGTTTCACGCTTTATAACACAAAGGATGAGAAACAAACATTAAAATGAGTTTGTCTCTCGAGACGGGGTTGTAAAGTGCTATGATTGTGGCGTCTACATTTTTACTGTTCCGTGTAGAAACTAATGTTCGACTCGTAAAAGTTTTGTAGAATGCTAGTTACATTGTAGAAAATCGTACCCACGATGATTGTACGCGCTGGTACGGACTTTGAATGCGTCTAGACGATATTATGTTTTACAAGTGAGGGGAGTAACACAAACTCAGTCGAACAAACGATTGTATTCTGCGTGTAACGAAGCGCGGGAGATATCACGCGTTTCTACTTCACTTATATCACAACACTCAAGCTCAACTTCTCTTTACATATCCCTACGTTATATTGTTCCTATTTATAAGTTCATATGAAACGAGAAAAATACGGTTTCGTGTCGAAATTTTTGAGTTGGCGAGGGTTGCGTTCGATTAAAAGTAATAATTAAATTTTCTTGGACACACAGATGCTCCATAAATTGAGACGGGTTGTCTGGAAGAGATCGCTCTCAGCGATAAGACCGCCCATTGTCACACCTACTCTTACTTTTATGTTTTTAAGTTCTAAGTTTGTAAATTTGTATTGTGTCAATAAAGTGTTATCTATCATCTATCTATCTACGTATATCATCACCTGAATAAATATGAAGCTGGATTAATGACTATCTTTTAGAAGCCGATATATATTGCTTTATATATATGACATAATAAAGAAATCGCCAGTTGGTATGTTTAACTAGGACTATTCTGAGCGTACTATGCTACAATAAAATCTGTTTTTGAGTTGACGCGTGCAGTCCATACGCACTATATTGCTTTCTAAGACCTACTATAACCTACTGTAAGAACACATCTCACAAAATATTTAAAATGTTACTATTTTATACATCCATATATATTCAATACAGGTATTAAGTGACATTAGCAATTCTGAAAATACATCTACATCTCTAATAAAAAAGCGTACAAAAAATTCACGTAAATTACGTGTACTGAAAAATGGGATGGAGGTAGGCAACGGCACAAGGTCGCCGGGTGCTTCAGCCCTCTGCTAACAATTTTGTTCCGGAGCCCTGACGAACCACGAGAAACATACCTAATTATTAAACATTTAAAAGGCAAATTGCAGTCATGAGGTCGATGAACTGGGTACCATCTATATAAAATTAATTTAACATTGCGCGGAAGAATTAACCTTGCCTTATTATTTGTTGATTAATAAATCTATTACAAAAGAAACATTTCTTGATCGGAGCTCATAGAAAAATTTCTAACCTCGACCTATAGAGCTATTCATCACTTATTGCTCATTTTTTCTTCAAGTATTCAAAAATAAATAAACATATCAAATATTGGACGATTTACAAAAAGGCTGTAAAAACCGCACCACGATCTTAACAGTATATATATTAGTATCAAGAAACTTTTGATTTCATTCATGAAGGACATGGATTTCATAAATTAAAAAAAAAACTCAATAGGTATCATATCAGTATATCACTCAATAATCGCAAGCAGAGTACCGAATTTGAGCACATTGATTATGAGACTCCTAGGCTTTAGACTCAGTACATCGATGGTAAGAAGCTGTTATTCTATAGTTACACTAACCCGCTGCCGCTGTCAGTCTCACATTCTTGACCCATATACTTTGCAGTCTTTGTTTTAGACACAGTGTTGTGAACAAGACAGTTTTGTTTCACACTGTGACAGAATAAATTTACTGCCTACATTTGTTGAGTTTTCATGGATTAATCTATTATGTATCGATGTGCCATCTTTGTAAGTACGCTATTTTTAAAATTTGTCTTGTTGTGACTGTCTGTTGTAATGTTGTTTTATTTACCTTTAGATGGTAATGTACGTACACGTATGTAGACAAATACAACAGCAGTAAAATAAGTTTAATGTTCTCACATAATGTCCACGCTATGCAGAAGTTTCAGAAACAGCGATTAAGTGGATAGATTCTTGTCACAATGAGTATATAGATCTATTAACTGGGGCGCAGAAGGACCATATTGTTTCGAATTCTGCCGCTAACTGCGTTGTGTGTAAGATATTTTTCAAATGCGTGCTTGGATTGTAAGTAGAAAATCTTTCGCTGAGTATTTGCTAGTTTGCTCCGGCAGCTGTCATTTGCCCTGAAAGTTAGAACCCATTCTAAGTTAAGACAGATAACCATCTTTCAAGCCATTCATCCTTTCTCCATAGATAGGATTATGGTCAAAATATTCAGTAATTAATTTAATATATACTAACCAAAACATGACTGTGTCCAAGTCTGTGTATGTAATGTTACCTACTATAATTTATTGACATGACTTATAAATGGCTGAGACTTGACTGTGACTACTTTCGTGCAAATTTAACTTGAGTAACATATTTATTAAGTATTTTTTTTACATTTGACTAATAACAATTATTGCACAAACTGTACAATTTCAATGATATACTAAAAATATTCATCGTATAGATATAGATCCGAAGTCGATCTTTTTATGATTGGGTTAAAAAACGGTGATTAGAACAGCACAAAAAAAAACACAATAAGCTTACAATTAATAAAAACCGGGAAACTGAGACGGGGACTATCATGCCTAGGGTTCCGTACCAAAGCAGAGTGTACCAAAAAACATTATTTTATAATAAAGAATGCGATCCTTATAGGGAGTCCAACTTACATTTGGCCGGTTATAAGTATTTCTTCTTGTACGTTAAATATTGAAATGAATTCATAGTAAGTTTGATGCTTTTATTTATGACCGTTTTTACGATAGACGAAAAACAAAAAAATATTTTAAATAAGCGTATTTTGTATGAAAAAAATGTGGTCTCCTTTTTATTTTTTGCTTTTTATTCATCATCATCATAATCATCATTTCAGCCACAAGATGTCCACGCTCGTTCCACTACGATCCCCTATTTCAGTCCCCCAGGGGACTGTACAACACCCACTATTCCACTACAGTCCCCTATTGAGGGGACTCAACTGCAGGATATAGCCACTCCCATTTCCAAATTGAATTTATGGAAACGGCCTGCATCCAGCGTCTTGTTAAAATTAATTTTTGTTAAAGTACATATTCCGTGAATTTTTTAACCGGTAACATATATTATTATATGGCTGTTATAGTAATAGGGTTCAGTTTTCTTAAACAAAAGCTTACTGTTTGGTACAATACTTTATATGATGTATACAGTTTATATGGTTTGAACTATGATGACTCCATTAAAGAAGTTAATTTTATAAAAGTATAAGAGTCGCACAGAAGTAACATATAATACTTGACCTAAAAGTATACGTTGTGATGAAAGTGCCAGACCATTGAATTTTTAATGGCGTCGAGACAACTTATTCGCTAAGCCTTTTTAGAGAAGCTCTCAGAAGAGTCTTAAATTGTACTCCAGCAATAACATTATAGTACTCACATAACATACTATCTGAAAAAGCTTTTGTAGTGAGTAAGAAGGATAATAAAATAAATAGTATATAGAATAGGTGATTCGCTTTTGTTAGGTAAGTTTATATATAGGCACAATAATATCAATAATTGCAGGATTAAATAACATAAGAAATCAATACAGGTTTTTAAAAAGTCTTTAAGAAGTTATTATAATTCGATTGGGATGGAACAACAAAAATGACATGCCTCAACAGATGAGTATGAAACATATCCTGTTCTTGGATGTTGTCAAGGAAAACTAAGAACAAAAACGTGCAGCATGAGCAGCATGCCATTACTCACGATACCATGAGTAGATATTTCACATTAGGCGCACAACAGTCTTTCAACGGGCTACCAAACCAAAGCATTTTCTAGAAGGGCTGGCGACCCAGCTATAAAACCGGAGCCACAACTTCTCACAGTAAAGAATGAACAGAAATTTATTTATTCATGACATCATACAACATAACAATACAAAAAAAGACAAAATATTGATAATCTAAGAAAACGTTGCACGATGCGCCGAAAGGGCTCCGACTCAGTATACGTTAGGGTAAACCCAAGCAGCGATTTTCATATATATATAATATATATATATATATATATATATTATATACAGCGATATATCGCTGCACGGCCAATGACATCAATAGATCCTGTCGCGCATTCATACCAAGGACGCGTGGCGCCTCCTTTGACAAAATATAGAACTAACTCTAACCTACGCTGCTCGAGCGCGCCGGCCGCCATCGCATGTGAAAACTTAAAGTTCTTAACAGTGCAGTGCAGTGCAACGGCAGATCAGCAAAAACTGTAAGTCCTTACTCCTTACCACTCCTGCAGCCTGATTAGTATGTTTTAATTTCCGTAACGTCCAAGTAGTACGTAAAAAATCTTTTTATTATACATTGATACGAATATAATGGATTTTTCACCACAGACTGCAAAAAATTTCAATAGTATGTTCTTGTTTCGTATGTTCATAATGCTATTGCCGCACCAAATACATATATGGGTTAAATGTAGATGTACAAATTGTATAATATTGCCTGTATTCAAGCTTTAAATATTCAAATTAATTTCCAATTAAAATTAAACACACGTAAATTAATCAAACTATCTCTCAGTTTTGAATTTCATAAAAATGTTGACAGAAATAGTAGATCAAAGGGAAGCCTACAGAGAAATTTCGAGTAGGCCACTTTGGGATGTACACACAAATAGGAATATATGCAAATAGAATCTAATAAATGTTCTAAGGGACGGGTCATTAAATTATCTTCAGTATAAGTAGCTATACGTGACTGCCTTTTTGGCTAAGTGGCGTCAAATGTTTCTTTGAAATCTTAAGTTCTTGGGATTTATACCCGGATTAAATAGTTATTTGGCCTTACTGACAAGTTATTTATCAGTAGTAATCCAGACAGGATTTATCTCCCGTAAATTGCAAGAGGCATACCCTATTACATATATTTGGATAAACACCGGTATTACGAAACATCTGCCTAGTCTTTCGGGGATATGCATGCAGTTATTTAATAAGCGGCTAAAATTCTGTAATTAAACATACTAGTTACAATTTTTAATATACTTCACTTGTCATTCTTACAACATAAGTATTTTTAAAGCTTAGGTATTTGTTTTTTTAAGCCATATAAAGACTTGAAAATTAACTGATGTTTAGTGATGATGTCTTTGAGGATTTTGATATAAGGTTTAAACTAGAATAGGTACCAGCTGCAAGGTTAACTGCTGTAATACATCACCCGGCGTATGGTAACAGATTCTCTACTTGGTAGCTGGCTAGGCGAGCATTCCAAATAAGCCCTTCCACAACGCAGTATGGAAAAAAAAATAGCAAGAAGCTTCTTTCATTATATCTATATTTATGTAAATAAGTGTACCGCTTTCTTACACGACGTGTTCTTAAACTCTGTCAACACTTTTAGAGGTTGGCAGGCACTAATAACTTGCTCTTAATCTACCTACCTACACTTGAAACTCTAGCTCATTCACCCTCTACGCGTCCCCGACGCCAGTGAGGTTTCGTACCGTAGAGGGTAACTTAGAACTATCACGCACAATACTGGCTGGAAGCACGATAGAAAACGCGAAGCGCCTTCAAATAAAGTGCGCATAATTGTGAAGGTGAGTGGTGCGCGGTACAGTCGCAATTATTTACCGACCAGACATAGGGGAATGGAGAGTCTTGAGCCCGCGCCAAGAGCTCTGCGCCGTCCTCTGCGGCCGCGCTAAGAACTACATGCTTCTTGTATGTATTCATAAGCTTTATGTGACTCAGTGCGGTTTTCTCACGTTTTAATTTAAATGAGAATTCATTAGACTGGCTGTCAAGGTACGTTAGTTTGTGGTTTCATGAAGACGGTTTGAATCTTTGGGTACAAGAGCTATGATTATACAACCTTCACACATTAACGTTTAACATTTTTTCATTAAAATGTTTTATGAACTTTATTGATAGAATTCATACACGTACATGTTTTTTTTCAATTATACATTTTAAATCTACATAACATGTCAAAACATTTTTTGACCGCAATTTTTCTCGGGTGGGGAGTAAACCCACATCTTTCGACTTCAAACACGCGTGTCCTAAAAAAACAATTTCTGACATCATTGTACTTTACAATTGTATTTTTATTTTGTAATGTGAATTTTCCTAAAGGCATATTACCAAATTTTGTACTAATTGTATATCGAGAGATCAGCATATACTTACAATATTTTTATTTAGCGCCTTGTTAATGTGGTTTAGTAATAATTCTCTCAACATATTATTATTACATGGAATTAATGCAGTCAATAAGGTGAGCAGTGCCAATTGCATAGGCAGGAGCATTTGGGCTGTTTATAAGCATGCATCGGCGAAAAGGTTGCTCAACTGCTTTCGTTGTAGACTTGTAAACAGCTTGTTATAATAATATTTTATTTACGAAATTGTAATGAAATGTAATGGGTATTCCTTCTTTGGTTAAATTTATTTACAATAATTATGTTCTGTTACTTATAATTGTAACACAATAACATATACTAACGCCCGTACATCCACGAAAGAGTGGGTTGTGATCTCAATACCCACATTTTGGCAGTACATTTATTAAATTATACTGAATACTAATTAATGACAACCTACAAAGGATACTATTCAGTTAAGCTTCAACTAAAGTAATTATTCTGTGAAAGCTATGAAGCTATAATATTACGAGTACATTTATACAAAGGCCTACACAAAACGTGTATTATAATGAATACGCTGCTGTTTTCAAAGAAAAAGATCTTTTAGTTTTGTCAAATAATTTTAAAATTAAACTCTAGAACATTTCTGAATAATGTACGTTGTGTTGTGAAAACGTGTGTGCTCTCACTGCTGACTTTCACTAGACTAGACACATTAAAACAAATGAAGTTTGAAGCTTTGTAATTGAAATTATAATAAGCTGAGTTAGATTAAGATATATGACGAGTCTTGGGTTCTTGGACATCAAATGCAGATTAGTTTTTAAGTAACCTGGTATCTGAAAGACCACGTTGTAGAGAATATTATGCATACTTTTATATTATTTTAAATATGTTATTTACTTTGTAAATATCTTAAAAATCCCACCCATATTACCTGATGCTATGCAGAAACTTCTGCCTGTAACAGATGCATTTTGTCACAAGAAACAAACTGCACTGAGCTCATCACCCTAAGACATACATTTATGAAGACTGATGTGCCGGTAATTTTATAATTACTTGAGAGCTAGCAAGAACTGCTGCCGGGACATACTTTAAACTGCTTGGCGACAGATTGTCTACTTGGGAGTGGTAGTTAGCCAGAAAAAATGCTGTTACACCATCACGTATATATGCCGGAGTGTGAGAACAATTCCCCAAACCTGCGTATTGATTGAAATAAACCAAGTGTTGAATAAATTTTGTGTCCTCTTGTCTGCACAATACTCACGTGTTTGCCCACGTTATAATAGCTTTAACTTATGCTATGAAAAATACGCCGCTGGTAAAGAGCAACATGTTTAAAAACAGAAACAACATTTGACAATAAAAATATTCTCGTAACAGTAAAGTTGTTAAAGATCGATCCGGAAGTTTAAAGGAAACGTGTGACTCGGCTTTTTACATCAAAGCGTTCGTCCTCGCCCTCCACTTCCCATTGTCCTTGTTTCCCAACTCACCCGCCGGGACCCAGCCGGCCACTTCACCGACCTGTGATTGCGGAACTCTAAAAAGGTTAAGATAGTACTAAACATGAATCTTTTACGACAGCTTTGTAGCGAGCGAGTATACACTTTATTAAACATTTCACAAACAATATCATATTCCATTTCTTTACTTGAAGCAAGTCCAGAACGGTATTTTAATTTAGCCTGAAGGCGTGAAATCTGAGCAGCGCAGCGTAAAGATAACAACGGTTCTTAAAATAAAGCCTTTGTGTCATTATAATGTGACACAGCAGTACTGCGGGTACTCGCGGCTTAGTGCGATGACTTCAACAGCTCAAATGTTTCATTTTAGTAGAATATTGTGTAAATGAGTTACTTTGAAGCTATGAATATGTATGGTAGTCAAGGCGTTCGCGTTGCTAGTACTTAGAATATCTAATCACAACCTGCACTCTCTCCAGAATAGACACTGCAGTATTATTATGATAATCTTCGCTGCATGCCATCATCACCGTCCTTTACACATCTCAGGTATTTTGAGAGCAGTACAATACTTTTCCAACAACGCAGTGCTACATGTTATCTTCATTTTCCTACCCTTATTTCACGCTTTTGGTATCGGTATAATATAGAACAACACAAAAATGTGTATGGGGTTCCAAATTTCTGAAGACGCTGACCTGAAGATGCTTTTAGTTTTAATATTGTTATGTTTGCATAACGCTTGCTTTGCAGATTACATTACAAAATTACAAGTTCACTATAGAAAAAATTATAATCATGTGCGGGATTTGAACCCGCGTCCATCCACCCCTATAGGTAGCTGGGATATGCTCTGACCGACTGAGCTAACTTGACGTTATGACAGCTAACTCTAATTTTTGCTCTCGTTCTTCAACCATCGTATGGGGATGGAGTGACACTTATTGTTCAACTTACGTTGTACCATAAACAAGACTAATTTTGCAATTGGTTTTAAACTTGTAAATGATGACGCAACCTTATAATTTTAATATTGTTATATTTGCAATATCGCCTGCTCTGCAGATTACATTACAAATTTAGTCATGTGCGGGATTCAAACCCGTGTCCTTCCACCCCTATAGCCATTATATTTTATATTTTGCATGGTGTTAGGGCACTTTGCGAATGCCCGCCTGGCTAGCTACCACCCTCAAGTTGAAAATCTGTCGCCAAACACCTAACGGTGTGTTCCGGCAGCTATCCTTGAGAGCCAGTAACTCTAGGTTAGCCTGAAAAACATCCTCGACCACATCATCACTTACCATCAGGTGAGATAGTGGTCAAAGGCTAACCTATCAGGTATAAAAAAAAAAAAATATGCGTTTAGTCTTTCAAAGTCAAAGTCAAAATCATTTATTCAATTTAGGCGTCTACGACGCTCTTATGAAGGTCAATTACAAATTTTAATATTGAAATATACTACATTGTACTGCTACGTTCAGCAAACAAAAATTATAGAGCCACTGCGAGATATAACTTTCACCTCTCGGTTTATGTGACCTTAGGCAGAACCTGATGAGCAGAGCCTTATATCTAATATAACAACAACTCATATCAACGTGAGAAGTGGGAATGAAATGCTTTCATTCGGCGATCTGCTTTTTAGGATCATAAAACAGGAAAATAAAGGACGTTTTAATATTGTTAAGTTTGCAATAACGGCTGCTAGGAGAATTACATTACAAAATTACACGATGTTTTAAGAACGAGAGCAAGAATTAAAGTTATGAGGCATTGTGTCATGTTAGCTCAATTGGTTAGAGCATACCCCGGCTAAAGGGGTGGATGGACGCGGGTTCGAATCCCGCACATGACAATATTTTTTTCTCTCGTAAATTTGTAATTTTATAATAAAAGATGTCCATTATAATCGGAACAAATATAAACCGCCTTTAAACGAAAATGTTTGGCATCAAAATTTATTACACTTACTTCAAAGTTTCATATAATTTAAGACCTGTTTAAATTTACCTGAACTGTGTATATAATATAAATATATAGCGTTGTTAATATAAAATTAAGTGCATCTGGTGCCAGATATAATTTCAGACCGAGCTGCTATATTTAAAGATGGAATTGACGTCCGTTCTCGCAAATGGCCGTTAAATTCGATAAAGCGTATTATTTTAGTGCCTCGATAAATTATGTAAGTGCTTTATATTGTATTGGTGGACGTAAGATCAATTTTGTAGCAGACTCGAACTCGGCCGTAAACCGTCAATTTATACAAATTGTAAACTGGATGTTTATAGAATAACGAATCGTTAGTCGTCGAAATTTTATGATAAAAAATACAACTAGCAATAAAATTTCCCGAATAATGAGTAAAGTTCATGTCAGAATTCCATCGAAGTAACACATTGATGAATTAGCGTTTAATACGTAGATATACTTTTATATATAGCTATGGCATGGAATCCTTACTAGTGTTATAAGAAAGAAAGTGAATTTTTCTGCTACTTCTTTAAGCTTTAAAACTAATGTGCCGATAGACTAGTCTATCGTCACCAATTAGTAAGTTATGATATGGTCGATAGATGGTAACAAATAATCTGCATCAGAGCTAGTTCTTAAGAATAGCCATGCAATATACAACTAACGCGATTTCAGAAGTGGTTTCTGAAGTTTACTTATATGACCAAATCGACCTTGCAAGCGACTTACTCGTATTATTTGTTTTCTAGTGAATGTTGTTGAAATTGGCATTATCAAATAATAATGTATACATACATATTGTCTCGCCTGTATTCTCCATATAGGTAGGCAGAGGTGCCTTCACACCCACGATGGCCAGAAATGGTTGATCCTATGTTAAAAAACACCAGACAGAACAGGTACCGAAAATTTGACAGCCCACATTCACAATCAAGTTTGTAAACACCTGCATCTTGTAGGGGATTATTGCACTTAACAGGTCTTAAAAATTGGTTGATTTTCTTGTGCGGCTCGAAGTAAGTTTTTATTGAAGCTCGTCTAAAGATATCACCAATTTTGTCCGTGACACCCTTGATGAAAGTTAAGATGGCAGGTTGTGGCTCAACTGTGGAAGGCTTGGGCCGGCTTCTGTGACGCATTCGTAGTAGCTTGTGATTATTGCTTCGCAGTATAGTACTTGTTTTACATACTGAAGCTCCTCCTTGAGATGGTCAGTGTCACAGATGCCATGTGCTCTCTGTAACAAATATTTGCCTACGGTAGACAACTGACATGGATGGTGATGGGAGTTACCATTGAGATATTTATCTGTATACCCATACACTGTATGACTTTGGGAGTTGTCAGGATTTTTGATGACTAAAAACCGTTTAAAGTCGTTTAATTACTATGTGTAACAATCGCGAAAATAATCAATAATTACTTCCGAAAATATATAGTTTTTCTGACATCGTCATATTGGATTGAACCCAAGATCTCGAGATTCAAAAGCAGCGCTACGAGACAGAAGCCAAGGTCTGCTATAATAAAAGAGCTGTATAACGTAAAATGAAGGGAATTAGGTACTATTGTATCTTATTAAAATAAACTCTTAGGATTTCGTAGTGTCTCGGTTACTTGTTAATATATTTTTTGAGTGGAGTTGCAACTACTACTAGGTAGTAAAATCTGTACTAGGCAGTAATATGTTAAAATATGGTCGGTGGGTAATAGGCACCCAAACGATCATATTTTTCATTTTATTGTTTAACTGTATGTACATTTACCTACATTGATGTAGAGTACAAACGGGGCCTATCAGTACAATTACGCATCAATGATTTACTGTGGAGGAGCCTGCCTGCCTCATCAAACAGGTCTGTACCAATATCTTCATTTAGCTTTAAAAACTAAACATCATTCGTTCATGTATCCACGTTAATTGGTAGATAGTGAATCATCGCGCCATTAACAGCATATATTGGTGTCCAGCAATACTTGAATCTAGCTCGTTCAATAGCGAACTACTCGTTGTTCTCAAAAAAATCGCACCACGACCGCCGACGTGCTATATTTGAAGTGTCTCGCAACTTGAATAATTTATAAGTCAACCTCGTCTCGAAGTGCACCACATTTTCGTAGTAAAGCCTCCTCCGAGTGGAATAAGTTTCGGCTCAAGTTAACTATGGAAGACAATATCTTCCTTAAAGCCGCTCGAGATACGTAAAACATTCGAGGCTCAACGCTGCGCGCTGAGCGCTTCAGATGTATAAAAAATTGTATTGTTTTGACTTATAGTTTTAAAGCTTAGTTTTAATAGTTTTATAAGCATACTTAAGCATTACTGAAGTTATGTTTATTAAATTCACGAACTAAAATCAAGGTAACAAATGACAGTGGTTTTATTTGAGGAACGTGTGCGTATATACGTAATGTTAAAATTAGTCGTTTGCGTGACGACGATAATTACCACTTTCTGTATATATAAACGTCGCACGACATATGCGGCCGCGAGTTTACACTAATTGTCCAATTATGTCGTTTGTGTGTTATACACATTTGCGGGGAATCAAATCGTATATCAAATCAATTGTATAGATATGAGCGCATGGACTTAGTCAGTACAATTGATTGTTTTTGGGAATTTAATGCCATGTTGGTAAATTATGATATTGATGGACAAGCGTGACAAACCATCGTAGTGGAACTAATTTCAATATGAGCCCTGCGGTAGTATTTTAACTAAACGATCGCTCGTAGCGTACACTACAAATACTAGAACGTAGCGACAGGCTACCTACATCACTGTAGCCATGAGCTACGCCGTAGATGCCGTATCGTAATCTGTTATTAGTACAGTACTCCGATATTTATAATTAAAGACGTAAATCACTAAATATTATCTTGCTTGTCACTTAAAAAGTTACAAGTGGATTTAATATAAGCGAAAATTTTGAATAAACACAAATCAAATAATTTGTTTTTCTACTTAACTTTCACATTTGAACAACTCATTAATTTTATTCACTTGTAAAATTTGTAATTGTACACTTTTCATTGGGAAACAATTGCAGTCATAATTACAGCAGTATAATATTCAAAGATAAAGTATAATATTTACATGGAATATAAATAATCATTTTAATTATCAAAAAGGCTGCTCATTACGTATTCAAGGCGGGAAGTAGGGCGCCGCCGCGGTATTCTCTGAGGTATGGACGCAAACATTTTATTTACTTAAAATCGGGCCAACGGCTACGGTTCAACTCACAGTTTGCATTCTTGGAAGGTTATGTTCCTAATCATATTTACTTTCTGCTTTAGAAATGAACTCGGAGATACTTTTAAAGCAAATACTTAAAATTATTATCTTATATCTGGAGCGCACTCTTATATATTATAAGTAGTGTTTCTCTTGAGTGCACGAAGAAGGCGGACCGAGTGAAAAAAGTAAACGTTCAACTTCACGTTCACATTTACTTAAGCTTTAACTTTCATAATTATTTTATTAAAAGTTCCTATCTCCAAGTTCAGGTAAGTACGAGTTAAATTAGCGGATAGAAGTCTTCGTAATGGAGAACGCAGATAATATTCGTGTGACGAGAAGTTTGCTCTTTCCTTACGTTTTATCTTGCCTAATGTAGTTTCTTTGGTAAAATAAGTAATATATATAAATCTTTCATTAATTTAAAGAAAACATGATAATATTGTTTAGAGTGGATTTAAGGTTCCTTACTAAAGATGTGACCCAATTTTTAAGCAGCGTAGGCTGTCCACCCGTCCGTTATACATTTTGCTGTTATTTTTGAATTAACCGATGATACGCGGGTATGGGTTATGAGGGTTGCCTGGAAGAAATTGCTATTAGTGATAAAGCCGCTCACTGTGGAAGTTTGATGTAAGCGTTTATGAAATGATAAAATATTTGTTTTTGTTGTAAAGCAAGAAATAATTATCCAGTTACAAGCTGCTAGCTCCCAAGGACGTTTGCTGAAATACACTGTAGGGACTAGGCGATATTTTTTTCTAAATAAAGCTGGTAGCTAACTAGGCGTGTATTCACCCTTGCACGGCAACTAAAGATGAGGCCACTGGGCCATCATTACTTAAAAAAACGAAAATGAGCTGTTAAGCAGATACCCCGAGGAAATGATGTCTTCCGGGCATTCCGTTATGGTACGTGACCTTGAAAGTTTTTTTTTTTTTTTTTTTATGCCTGATAGGTTAGGCTTTGACCACTATCTCACCTGATGGTAAGTGATGATGTGGTCGAAGATGTTGTACAGGCTAACCTAGAATTACTGGCTCTCAGCAAGTTTGTAGTTCTAGACTAAATAACATCTTCGACTGCATCACCACACCAATTACCATAAGATGATGAAGTTATGAAAGTCTAGTCAATCACAATAAAAAAAAACCCTCAAACCGCAAAAAAAGCTTCAAACAGTTTTTGCAACGCTTTATCAAAATGTTGCCACTTATTTGGCTCAATGAATAAGGATTGCAATCCAAGGGGGCAATGATGCCAGCACGCTGGGTATGCTGCCAAAATAATAATAATCATTAATACCCACGATGTTCACACACTATACTTGGTAAAAATAAATCACAAAATTAGCTTTATATTAACATTATTTAGCATTATATTAGCTACCGCACTACTTTCTAAGGCATATATTTAAGCTTCTTATAGTCCCCAAATTAGCAGCCAGTTTACAGCAATGACGACATTATAACAAACAACAGAAGGTTCATATTATACGTCAAGTTCTGACATGATGGTTACTGCTTGCTCCGTCTGAAATGCGAGAAAATAATAATTATCACATGGATGCCGTTATTATATTTCAATATCGTCGGTTTCGAAGAAAATCAATAAGCAATATCATTAAGCAGGAGAAAGAATTATTTGACTCCAGAAAACATAAAACTTCATTTTACAAATTAATATATATATCTCTAGACTTCTTTTTGTAGTCAACAGAAGTCCAATTCTAATTTGACACTAAGGTAATAAATACACGATTGGTTCATCTGAAAACTAGGGTCGAAAGTATATGATACTCGGCATCATGCTAAGATGAGTCCAATTAGAAACAACATGCTTTACTACAAGTATAATAACTTATCGCCCAATGTATCAGTACTAATATTATAAATGCGAAAGTAACTCTGTCTGTCTGTCTGTCTGTTACGCTTTCTCGCCAAAACTACTGGACCGATTTGAATGAAATTTGGTATGGAAATAGTTTGAGACCCGGGAAAAAACATATGGTGGTTTTTATCCAACTGCGCAAAAAAAGGTTAATGATTTTGCGCGATAACCGACATACGCGCGGGCGGAGCCGCGCCCGGAAAGCTAGTATTTTATAAAAGTTTATTTTAATGGATGTCTTATGTCATGCATTATTATTACTCTGTCAAATAAATAATTTTTCATTTTTTTCATTTTTAATTTTATAGTAGTTAATGCGCAAGTACTATATCAGAACGCTGAGAAAATGTACGGTCATCACACCAATAACATTAGATTGAGCTGAGACACAATAGATACATGGAGCTTCTTAAGCAGTAGTTTAACTACGAAGAAATTACCCGAATTCAGTCACGTGATCAACCGTGCGGCTTTCCCTACATCGAGGAGGTACAAAAAGATACAACTAGACTGATGTTCACATGCTTTACTGCGGTGTTTACTTACAGTTTAGTTTTAATAAGCTGTCAGCAGATTGACACTATAGAGGTTGTAATCTTTTCATCATTTTAATAGAGAAAAGAACCCAAGGAGTTTTAAAGCCAAATAATCATACAATAACCTCATTACTGGTGGCCTTACTATGTTACCAAAGACAATGGCGTTGTTTTAATCAATTGTGCGCGCGCTTATGTTCTCTCAAATAAATAAATATATATAGTTATATTTTTACTTATTCTCAACAAAATTTATTTATAAAAAACAATTATTATAAAAAAAAAAATATTTATAACAAACAACAACACTCAAAATTTCGGTAGTTATTTCCCTAGCGCTCTGATCGTCATTTGTCATTGAATTCCAGGATACCGCGGAGTCGAACTACTGTATATATGTCTATTGTGGCTGAGAATCATTCATCATCATATTGTTATCACTTATGAGACTTGACGTACCGTGGCGATTTTTAGTTTTGAGCCCTCGATGTTGATCAATATTAGGAGATTCGAAAAATGTTACACGTTCGCTTAAAATATACTCTAATAACATGTGCAGTGATACTGTGAGTGTATTTTGTCGGAATTTTCAGTCGAGTTCCTCTGGTATGCGTATCAAAAGACAAAAAAAGAGATGAAGGTAGACCGTTTCGTATGCTCGTGATTTTTGTCAACCGCTCGTTTCTCCAGTAACCCCGCGATCATGATGGATGCAACTGCATCGAAAAATCGGGTGCTCAAAAATAAAAATCGCCACGATACAAATTCCATAAGTGATAATAATATTTATGTACAAAGCCGTGACAGTTTAAAAAGTATTCATTATAATATATAAAATTTGAGATGTACACAAGATCACTGCCTTTTGGCCATGGCGTTTATTATGATGCGCGTATGCTTCTTTTTTGTGCATTCCTTATATCAACCAAATAAATTTACTGATATGTCTTAAGGTTTCATTAATTAGCTCCAAACGTTTCATCTATCGTTATGAATACACGCTACAGCAATGAGACTCACATTTCTAAACAGAAGTGACATCACAACGTACATAGCGCCTTTTAGGTGCTGCTAAAAGGCGCGCTTCGTTAGGTACATTGCGAAGTTACACGATAATTACTATTCTCTCTGCACACCTACAAACATGTGTATAGTGTAAAATATATATGTTTACCAAAAATCTGTAAGAGTACCTATTAGTAAGAGGATGTTATTATAAATTCGTTTTTTGAAATGAAACAAAAGAGATTCGAGTATACGTATCACCAGCAACTTCTTTTTTTCCATTTTCACACGTGTTTTCCTGAACTATGTTGTATGTTGAATGGCATCAATAAAAGTATACCGTTAAACTCAGTTTTAAAACACGTGCGTTTTAAAACCGTGTTCCATAATTTTGAAAACTGTTTTACACTGTTAAATTTGATATAAGTATAAACTAAAATTACTGATATTTGAAATAAAATACATTGTTATACTAAATTACTAAGTATCGTTAAAGAATCTCGAGATCGTCAGTTGAATCACCACTTCAAAAATAATCTAGTTTCGGTTTCCTGACAAAGTAATGTTCAATAGCAGTCTTTCGTCCGAAACTGTGTCCGCAAAAAGCTTGTAAAGTCTTTAGAGAGATGATGTCCACACATTCACGAATTGGAGCTGAAATCAGTGCTTTTTTGTTTGCTAACAATTATGATAATTGAAAAATTCTATCGAGAATAGATAATATTACCGCCCTTGCAACCATGAACCAGAACGGGCCGTGGTGTAAAGCACGCAAAATTGCCGTATTTGCCTCGTACATCAACAGTAAAGGTAACTTTGAAGTTGACTACTTGTAGCAAAAACAATTCCAAAATACAGAGTGGGAATAGGCCGATTTCGCTTTTGATAAAATAAAACTAAAATTTGAAGAAACTTGTTTGTTAAATCCTATTTATTTTGACCGAGATGCTAATTTGCTTAAATCACTCTTCAAAACTACCCGTAAACTTCATTAATCGCTGATATTAGTTGCCGTGGAACTCTCCGGGAAGCTATTCAACACCTGTCCCTGCGCAAATAATTTTATTATCTTTATATGAAAACATAATGAAGCGGTATGAAGCATGTATAAATACTTGGGTGTGATACTTAAGGCATCATGGTTATAACCATTTAAGTTCAATTGTACTGATAGTGTCAGATTTTTTGTTTACAGTATTCGATAATAGTGCCAAATATGGCAATGTTAACGCTTAGAAATCTGTTCTATCGATATTGATTGGTAAACTACATATATTGTTATGAAAAAATTGAATTACGCAATTTATGAGAATCATCTTTAGATTAAGGCCCTGTGTACTGAAATATGAAGCGCTCGTAGCGAAGTTTGCTTAGCCATTCTGAATCGATCAGCAAAATAAACAACGTCCGCCTCGGATGGGTGACCGCTGGTTGGACATTACTGCTGAGCGCTTCCGTGCTTCGTAGGGCACGTTAAGCCGTCGGTCCCGGATGTTGTCTTAGAATGGCAGTCGTTACAGCATGGTGGTAGGGCATTTTGCGAACGCCCACCTGGCTAGCAATTACCCTCAAGTAGAAAATCTGTCGCCAAGCACCTAACGGTGTGTTCCGGCAGCTGTCCTTGAGAGCCTGAACAACATCTTTGACCACATCATCACTTACCATCAGGTGAGATATTGGTCAAACTATCAGGCATAAAAAAAAAGAAATATAATGTTACTTGGTAACCATTGATAATTTTAGAGTTCTTGCTACAGAAATGGCAAAATAACAATCTTATTTTGGAAATGTTATAAAAAAAAAATGTTTAGCAAAAAATTGAACAGATTTTAACACCCAAAAGTGTGAAATAACTTGTTGAAGCCGGTACCATGATGGTTGATTAGTACCTATTATCACAATATTGTGCGCATGGTACCGACTTCGACAAGTATTTGACACTTTTGGGTGTTGAAGTCGGTTCCATTTTTTGTTATACATTTTTTTTCAATCTTTTTAGTAACCCTTGCTGCTTACGGGATCGTTTGTCATTCATTCTCTACGACTATATCATCAAGATATGTACATATTTTTCAGTTATTGGAGTGTAACTTAAAAACGGCTTGACCGAATTGGATGAAATTTAAATTGGGACCAAACGACAAGCATCAGCTTTCAAACAAAAAAAGAATTTTCAATATCGGTTCACCCAGTCAAGAGATCTGAGGTAACAAACAGAAAAAAAAAATACAGACGCATTGAGAACCCCCTCCTTTTTGGAAGTCGGTTAAAAAGACGCTCAGCCTTTTAGCATTAGTCATAGCTCATGGAGTATAAAAATTCTCATTTATAAAACTTAGTAACCACTTAGTGTGCAATGGCATTGAAATTGTTATCAAAGTTACGAATTTGACAAAAAATTGTAGACCTAATTCATTTCGTAAAATCAATATTAAAATTCAAATTTTTACGAACGCCTAGAAATTTGTCCAGCAAGCTGCTTTGCATATAAATAGAACTAGTTCTCTGCGTTTTCCTTCTTCATCAGTTACCATAAACCACGTTCAAAGATTTATTTACTCTTCAGGCACAGGGTAAAAGACACGCTGCATGATAGTGGATTTGACATGCACGGTTAGTGCACATAGCACTAGACACATATTTACTACTAAAGCCAATCGAATGTGTGTCTCAATTAAATTAAAAAAAAAACTGCTGGTTGGTCCCAATATACGCGTTTTGATTTTTAATGACGAAGTTATAATTAATATATGAAACGAATTAGCAATGTTGATCCTTAACCATCAATACATTATATAGAACTGAATATAGCACAGTGCCTTTTTTTACTTACGATAGTGATAAAAATCTTTAAGTGATATCACATTTTGTGAAGATGCTACATCATGTAAAATTTGAGAATCGCAACGAAAGAAGCCGCGAAACATAATTAATGATCAAACAAACTTATACTTACGTGGACTTCGGTTACAGTTATGTGAACAGCTTCTTTCAACGCGATTTACTCACACCCTTCGTTTTAATGACAATATCACCCAACCCAAAGTATTAAATCTATACTTATAATAAAACTGTAACAGGTCCAAGTCTGTACATGGCAGATATTTTGAAAAAAAAAATTTACAGTACTCTGTAGCTGATACTGATGCCAAAACTGTATTTTTTTTTATTTTTGTCTGTCTGTCTGTCTGTCTGTCTGTCTGTATCCCGGCCGCGTATCACTCCAAAACTACTGAATGGATTTCAATGAAACTTGGCATGATTTGAGTTCATACTACAAGGTAGGACAATTTAGCTTTTTATCCCGAAATTCAGCATGGTTCCCTTGGGAGAGGGGATGAAAGTCAAAATATACACTTAGTTGTAATTTATTAACGCGAAGTCCGATTTCATTCGTTCTTTTTAGGGTTCCGTACCCAAAGGGTAAAAACGGTCTGTCCAGCTGTCCGTCCGTCCGTCTGTCCGTCCATCCGTCCGTCCGTCCGTCCGTCTGTCACCAGGCTGTATCTCAAGAACGGTGATAGCTAGACAGTTGAAATTTTCACAGATGATGTATTTCTGTTGCCGCTATAACAACAAATACAAAAAGTTGGCCAAGTGCGAGTCGGACTCGCGCACGTTAAAACAAAAAAAGGTTATAATATGAAGTCTAATGTTGTATAGCTAATGTTACGGAACCCTTCGTGCGCGAGTCCGACTCGCACTTGGCCGATTTTTTTATATGAATAGTGGTACTTTAATATTTATCCCGTAAATATTTCAAAGTCACATCACAACCTAAATATTACGTTCCAAATTACTTGACACCCAGAATGTACAGGAACCTTTGAACGTAACGTTTGCACTTTATCGTATAGGTATATCAGATAGGTCTGTAGTCGGACCACTCCAAAAGAATGAAACTTAGCACGATATGAGTGCATACTACGAAAAAGGATATTGGATACTTTTTATCACGAAATTCAGTACAGTTCCCTTAGGAAAGGCGATGAAAGTCAAAATGTACAGTTAGTTTAATTTATTATCGCGTAGTCAGAATTCAATCATTATTTTTTTGTTACAATAGTGGTAATTTAAGTATTTTCCTGTAAATATTTCAATGTCCTCAGTTTTGTAGTTAAGAAATTACAGATATCACAAACTAAATAATTCGTTTTAAATAACTTGAACCGCGGAATGTTGAGAAACCCTTGAACGTACGGCTCATCTTATGCCTACAGGCAGCCCGGAACCCCACGGGAAGCCCGACACCCCACGGACAGACCGGCATCCCACGGGCAGCCCGGCACCCCAGGGGCAGCACGGCACCCTTATTTAGTTTTGCAAGCTTGCTACGATAAAACTCTAAAATGTGGTACATTCACCACAATCAGTTTTTTAACTCCATATCTTTCTTTTGACGGATACATTTCGGAGACTGCGCAATGGTAGTGCACAATGTTAGGTTTTCGCGATTGTTACACTTAGTAATTAAACAACTTTAAACGGTTTAAATCACGTATATATATCATTATTTTTGTCCCGACGATTCAAACACTTTGTAGTGATCTTGGTCACGGGGTCACTGTCGGGACAAAAATAATGCGTCATAACGTGTTACGTGATTTAATCCGTTTAAAGTTGGAAGTGCACAACTTTAGTAGATTGTTATACAAGGGTCGAAAGGAATTGATAACTTTCACCCGCGTTTAGCTCTCTACTTTTCATTTCGAATTTAAAGAAAGTAAATAAAGTAGCTTTTCTAAAAAATATTCATTGAAAAAAAAACATACTTACTAAAAATGTATTGAGAGGTTAGAACTATTTGTGAAATATTACGTAAAATTTTGTTTGGAATATTTACGGGCGGCTATAGCCCGAATAGGAATCTCTCTGCTTTTCACTTCTTATATAAGGAATAACGATATAAAAATAGTACGTTTTTTATATTATTTATTTTGATTTTAATAACATGAGCAGTACCTATTTAAAATTAATGCGGCTATAGTCCAAGTAGGAATCGATGACTTACATCCGTTTTATACACTACTTTTCATTTAAAATATGAGGAGGGTAAAAAATTAGTAGCTTTTCTAAATATTTACTAAAAATAATAAACATGAGTAGAAGATACAAAGCTACACTTGGAGTTAGAACAATGAAATTTAGGGAATTTTTTTTTTTTAACCTACAGTTTTTACCTTATATTTAGTTATTTCCTGCCAAACATAGTTGTTATTAATTGTTTTATAACAACAGAGTATTTTACAACGAAAAACCTTAGACATATAACTTTGCTTACACCAATGGTTACCATGGTTAAAGTCATTCCGGCCCAAGAGAAGGAAGCATTTACTATGAGTTTTTCCCGGCCTTAGGTGGGAAGGAGCGTCTCCCACTACTACACAGATCAAACAAACACTACTTTCAAGAGAATGAGAAATAAAAAATCGTCCACTGCTGAACACAGCCTCCCCTATTTAGGGGGTGTTTGCCATAATCCCCACGCTTGGCGGGCGGCTTGGGGATCGCAGTGCAAGATAGCATAGTTCTTAAGAAGGCGCTGCTGCCCACCTTCTAATAGTATTTTTCCCTTAGTCGACTTTTACAACACCCACACGGGATGAAATGGGGAGGTGCAATTCTTACCTGGCACCTCATTTTCGATCTACCGTCAAATAAACCGCCATTTTAAAATCGAAATTCTAAAGAAACGCACAAGGTACTTTTCTTCAACATTTATTGTGCGAACCGGGAAAGAACTCTCTGAGTTACATAACTACTGTCTTCTGGAAAATACAACCCGGGAGTTTTGAAATTCAAAGTAAAAAGCTCCATTCTAAGTTATGGTTTACTATAAGAGTACTTCACCGTAGACCACAGTGTTGCTTAATATGAGATAAACAGTGCACAAAGGTGAGTAATTAGTCTGCAGGTACGGCAATCGCGAACGAAGTCGCGGGTACAGCTAGTGTGATATATAAATGGATATTTTTTCTAATTTAAGGCGAGCCAAGTTTAAGACAATAGTGTAGTGGGGGCGAACATAGTTTATAGAGCTAAATATTAGATGCTATAAAAAACCTAGCAAGACTAACGCGTCAGGATGCTGCTACACCATTTAAACATAAAAAGCGCGTCGAATGAAGCTGTCCACATAATTGTGATCGAACTTCACGTAAGGGAAAGTTCATTTGATCATTAAAAATAGTTCATAAGTATATAATACCTAGTTAATAAAGGACATTTTCAAACAAAATATTATGTGATATATGAACATACCCTACATCACATAAATAATACAGTTCTACGTAAGAAAATAAAGCAGTAGAGCGTGTATTCTCCAAGCCAGACGTATGACTATTGCCTTAGCTGAGCCACCTCAACAGATGGGAATGTCTCTATACCTCACCTCCTTCAAAGAAATATACTGCTATTTTAGGGATCTCACTTAGTATTATAAATGTGAAAGTTTGTGAGTGACTGTGTATGTTTGTTACTCTTTCTTGCTGAAATGGTTCAACCGACCTTAATAATATTTAATAAGATAGTTTATACTTACTATTATAACCATAAATAGCCAAACAAAGGGCCAAGGTTGCGTGGTATTAAATCTTTAATAGTACATTAATAAATAAATCTGCAGTAAGATGTCACACACACACTGTCTATTGCACAAAACTTTAATATATGTAACATAATAAATGTGAAGAAAATTTCAGTGTAATTTGTGTGTAAGTGGAGGTTAGGGATTGCAAACCGGATCCGGCCGGGCCGGCACGGGCCCGGTGCCTTTTTTGGCACCCACCGGGCCCGGCCATTCCTACCGGGCCTGGTCACCGGACCCGGTAGTAAACCACACGCGCGCGGCGCGGGAGCACCAACTCGTAGAATTTACGTTGACATGGCGTCCGCTGCGTTTGGTTGTATGCAGTATAGCCTAGCCTAAAAGATTTCGCTATTTGCTCAATTAGTAATAGTGACACTCACTAGTATTAATAGCCATTAGCCAAAGTTTAAGAAAAAACATAATACTTCACTTTTAGGAAATAAGAATTTGTTTTGTTCATAACAAAGCTAGCCATGATTATCTATCTAATTTAGGTTGTTATGTTATGACACGTTTAGTACTTTAAGCTGTGTTATTAGTTTCTTATTTGAATACTATGTTTTCAAATATATACTGTAAAGAGTAAAGGGAAAGACCTGCTTTTTAAAAACTAATAAAAATGAATAATTACTAATATTAATGTTAATTCCCCGTCCATAAGTAAAAGTAATTAATTGTAACAAAATATGAAGTGTGATTTTGAGACTGTTTATTGTGATAATTGTTCATAAGCCAGTTTGAAATAAATATTAACCTTGAATCAATATCTTTTTTCATTTATATTATAGAAAAATTTCATAGAATACTTCAAAGGTGTCACCGCTAACACAACCGGGCCGGGTTGAGAAACATACCGGGTTGCAATTTTTAGTGCACTATGCAGATATTTCTGATAAGTGTAATATTGGGCAAGCATATTGACTTCTACCGAGCACAGATCCAGACTCAAAACTCCTACTGAAAATTACTTTGTCAGGAAACGTAATTACTGTCGAAGTAGGGATCGAACTATTTAAAAAATAATTTATTCTATTTAAAATAAAATTCATGTTCCTTCTTTCTTTCTTAATATATAGCATTTTTGTGTCACAGTGTTTGTAACAAAAATCCTCCAAAACTGCGTGACCGATTGTTATGAAATTTTATGTGTAGGGTAGAAGTGGGAGAGACGCCATACTTTTTGTATAACGACATATTGAGTGAAAAAAAAAATCTAAAAAAAATGTTCATTTTTAATTTCATAGGTTCAAATTTATTATGTATTATTATTGTAATGTTTTGCCATAAACTGAGTGCTAGGCACCATTAAATCAAGGTTACTATGTTCTGGCTGGGTGGCGGCGCGGATCGCCATCCTTGACCCTAGGCCGCGCCGCTGCTTCCGCTGCCTCTCATTGGGTCACGTGGCGGCCCAATGCAAAGCCGAGACTGACCGCAGTGACGAGTGCTACCGCTGCGGTCAAAAGGCCCACAAGGCCAAAGACTGCTCCGCTGCTCCCCGCTGCTCACTCTGTGCGGCTGCGGGTAAGCCAGCAGACCACCTCTCCGGGGGCAAGGCATGCGCCAAGCCCCCGTCAAAGTCAGGGGCTCGGCGGAAGGCCGTCGCGACTGAGGCCGAGGCCCAGCCACGACCGCCTCCCTCAAACAAAGGGCGGGCGGACTGCATGGAGGTGGGTTAGTATGGCCCTAACCTTCCTCCAAGCGAACATCAACCACTCCGCCCGCGTTCAGGACTTACTCCTGCAGTGTATGGCGGAGCGGTCGATTAAGGTGGCGGCGGTTTCCGAGCCGTACTCGGTCCCACTCAGGAGTGACTGGGTAGGGGACCTTGACGGTTTGGCGGCAATCGTCACACAGTCGCCGACGCGATCCCCTCCTCTTGTGGTGGCAGCGAGGGGCAGGGGTTTTGTGGCGGCAGGAGTGGGCCCTGTCATCGTCATAAGTGTTTATCACTCCCCGAACAGGCCCCGACACGAACTGGAGGCTCTTCTCGGTGAGGTGGGGACCTTTATAGGTCAGACCCGCCCACGCCCTGTTATCGTCATGGGGGACCTCAACGCCAAATCCGTGGCGTGGGGGTCCCCTTCGACCTCTCCGCGGGGCGTCACTGTGTTGGAGTGGCTGGCCGAGGTGGGCCTCTGCGTCGTGAACACGGGGTGTGAAAACACCTGTGTCCGCCAATGGGGTGGATCAATCGTCGACGTGACGTTTGCCACCCCAGACCTCGCCTGCCAAATTCGCGACTGGCAGGTGTTGGTGGACGAGGAGACGCTCTCCGACCACCGATATATCCGGTTTAGCGTCTCCTCGTCCTCGGCGGACGCGGTGAGGGAGATTACCGGCGAGATCGGTCCGCGATGGGCCCTGAAGCGTCTCGACGCCATGTTGCTGCAGGAGGCAGTCCTCGTCGAAGCGTGGAACGGCACTTCTCAGGAGGGTGAACCAGTAGACGTTGATGCGTTGGCGGACGGACTGTGTGCGGCGTTGTCGCGTATTTGCGACGCTGCGATGCCGCGTGCGACAGCCCCACGGTCCAAACGCCAAGTCTACTGGTGGTCAGAGGAGATTGCCGAACTGCGAAGACGCTGCGTGAGGAGGCGCCGCCGATACCAGCGGTATCGTAGGCGAAGGCGGCAAGAGACGGAGGTGAGCGAGTCTCTCTATGCCGCCTACCGGGACGCTTCGAGGGCCCTTCGCGTGGCCATTGACGAGGCGAAGCGGCGATCCTGGCAGGAGCTGCTGGAAGGGCTGGAGCGCGATCCGTGGGGCCGCCCGTACCTATGGGCGCGGCAGAAGCTACGCCCATGGGCTCCCCCTGTGACTGCCTCGCTCCAACCGGCTGTTCTCCAGAGGGTGGTGAGAGGGCTGTTCCCCGGTCCTCCGGGAGACGATTTCTCACTACCTTTCGCCGTGCCCTTGTCGACCGATCTCGCCAAGGTGGAGGAGGAGGAGCCTGCCCCGGTCTCCGAAGGGGAGCTGGGTGCAGCAGTGCTCAGGATGAGGGCCAAGAACACGGCACCCGGGCCAGACGGCATACCGGGTCGTGTTTGGGCTCTCTCCTTGGAGCACCTGGCGCCCGCTCTCAAGGCCCTGTTTGACAGGTGCCTTCGGGAGGGGAAGTTCCCCAGGAGATGGAAGAGGGACTCATCAGGAAGGAGGGACGTCCCGCGGACGAGCCTTCGGGCTATCGCCCGATTGTGCTGCTTGACGAGGCGGGAAAGCTGTTGGAGAGGGTGATCGCTGCCCGCCTTGTCAAGCACCTCGAGACGTTCGGACCGGACTTGGCGCCCACCCAGTTCGGGTTCCGGAGAGGTCGTTCCACGCTGGACGCCATCTCCCGCGTCCGCGATCTCTCCGAGGAGGCGTGCTCCAGTGGTGGCGTGATGTTGGCGGTGTCTTTAGACATCGCCAACGCCTTCAACACGCTGCCCTGGACCACGATACTTGGTGGTCTGGAATACCACCGAGTGCCGCAGTACCTGCGCCGACTCGTCGTGGACTACCTCTCCTATAGAGAGGTGGTCTTCCCCACGATGAATGGGGTAGGTCGGAGCCCCATGGCGCGCGGCGTCCCTCAGGGGTCAGTTTTAGGGCCCCTGCTGTGGAACGTCGGGTACGATTGGGCCCTCCGCAGCGGTGGTCTTCATGGCGTTGGCGTGGTTTGTTACGCCGACGACACGCTAGTCACCGCCCGGGGTGGTACCTACAGGGAGGCGGCAATCCTCGCCACGGCCGGAGTCGCGATGGTCGTGAGGATCAGGAGGCTGGGTCTGGGGGTGGCGCTCCACAAGTCGGAGGCCATTTGTTTCCATGGTCCCCGACGGGCGCCACCTGCAGACTCATCCATAGTGGTGGGAGGAACCTCCATCCCCGTCAGGACGACGTTGAAATATCTCGGCGTCGTCCTTGATAGCCGGTGGAAGTTCGAGGCGCACATGCGGCGACTGTCCCCCAAATTGTTGGGGGCAGCCGGCGCTCTAAGTCGCCTCCTCCCCAACATTGGGGGTGGAGAGGGCAGCTGCCGCCGCCTCTATACAGCGGTGGTCAGCTCCATGGCCCTATACGGAGCCCCCATATGGTCCGGGGGGCTCGATCGGCGGGAGACCGCCCTGCTGATTGCAGCCCAACGGATCATGGCGGTGAGAGTGTGCCGGGGGTATCGGACACTCTCACACGAAGTGGCGTGCGCCCTCGCTGGTCTGCTCCCCTGGGACCTTGAGGCCGAAGTCTTGGCCTCGGTCTACCGCCGCAGAGTGCGTGCGCGGGAGCGGGACGAGTGACCGGCGCCGCGAGAGTTAGCGCATTGGCGCAACAACGCCAGGGCGTTGGCTCTTGCGAGGTGGGAGGGACGGCTCCTCGACGGGTCCACTCAGAGGGGGGATAGCAGTCGACGACTCCTTGACGCTATCCAGCCCGTTCTCCGAGAGTGGATCGATCGGAAGCATGGGAGGCTCTCATTCAGGCTGACGCAGGTGCTCTCGGGACATGGGTGTTTCGGGAGTAACCTGCATCGCATCGCCCGAAGAGAAGCCTCCCCGGCATGCCATCAGTGCGGCTACGCGGTAGACACCGCCCAGCACGCGCTGGAGGCATGCCCAGGAGGAGCTGAACCGCGACAGGCTCTGGTCGCGGTCATTGGGATGGACCTCTCATTGCCAACCATCCTCGCCGGGATGGTCGCCAATGAGAGATGTTGGGAGGCAGTAGCCTCCTTCTGCGAAGTTATTGTCTCGCAGAGGGAGGCGGCGGAGCGGGAGAGAGAGAGACCCTCTCTCTCTCTTCCGCTCCGGAGAGCGCGGACACGGAGGCGGGCTAACCGAGCCCGCACTCCATCTCCGCTGAGAGGGCCTGGGCCGTCGGATGCGGGGGCATCCGGCACCCCTCAGAGATAGGTCCTCTCGCGATGTTGATGCCCCCTCCGTGTTCGGGGGGCATCACACGAGGAGTAGGGGTGTTCCTATTGACACCCCTCACCGAGGAGAGCCCGCCACTTTACAGCGGGCAGCGGCGTCGACGGGGGCTGCGGTAGAATACTAGCGGTCCCGCAACCCCCGTCATCAGTTGAAGACGCTGGAACACCGTGGGGCTTTAGACGGTATGGGCGCCTTTTGCCGAGTCCGTCATACCCCGTCTGCTCCCCCAGTAGGCGGGAATGCGTAACAGAATTTCCTCGGTACAAAAAAAAAAAAAAAAGGTTACTATGTTCTGTAAATATTACTATAGTAGCAGAATAACAAATTTTGAATCTATCATACCTGTGGAAGTTGCTTACTTCCTTTCATGAACTAGAAAATTGCTGATAATCTTAACGTGCCAGATCAATTTGTTTTAATCATTTAATACCCTTGGGGTGCCAGGTTAGAATTGCATTCCCAGTTTTTTACCGTGGTGGGTGTTAAGAGGCAATTAAGGGAAAAATACCCAAAGTTGGGAAGCAATACCTTCTAAAGAACTGAAAACTTCTACATTGACCCCCAAGACGCTTGCCAAGCATGGGGATTGTAGAAAATTCCCCGTAATCAACATTGTTAAACGGTGGACAGAACGGTTGATGTGATGATGATGATGATAAAGTACATAAAACACTCTCAATCAAATTACCTTTAATTAAAAAAAACGTTAAACTTATTATAAAACCCTTTAGTAAATTGTTGGCAAAGGCAGACAGTAATTTTTTTTGTCTTTAAAATCTAGTGTATCTTATAAAATACTTACCGTCATGATATATATATATAACACACCATTATACACTAAATTGCGTATTTTCGTAAAAAAATCAAAAGAAAAATTTATAACATTATAAAGCTGATAGAAGCTTCAACCTTCAGAGATCGAGCGTGCGAATTCTCACATTCGGTACTGGCACCAAGCGGCCTCGATCACTAAGGGTTCACTGATTTTTCCGCCCAAGGCATGTTCAATCGAGAAGAAACTATGACAATAGACTGTGAGAGCAACAACGCAAGTCGGCTTCACCAGCGCTTTTTGAGTCAACAGTTCAAGGTTTTTAATATTGTCTTAGGACAACAACAAATGTTTTTTTGATGCTATTATAACCATTCAGCTGCCGCAATGAAGGGCAACACAATAGCATAAAGAAATGACTCCCAAGGCTTCCATAACACGGCTTCCTAATTGATTCGCAAGGAAAATAAACATTGTTCGATTTAAGTCTCGAGTTTCTTTTATCGCTCTTGAGAATAAGGTTTTTTTTTGTTTCCACCTTCTTACTTAAAAGTTATAAAAACTTTTAACTAATTAAATTAATATTCGTAGACCGTTGATTAAGCAGCCCCGGAATGCTTTTAGCGTCGATGTTGCTAAAGCGAATTTTGAGTAGAAATAACTTTGCCGTATCATTTGGGAAAATATTACTCTCAGTTTTGATCATTGCGGATATTTGAATAAGTAAAGAGAGTGGCTTAGAAATTGTTGGAGCAATCTCAAAGGACTTTATCGGCATAACTAATCATTTAATTTGGGGGAGTTTTAATGGGGTCTTGAATTATGATTAGATATTGTTTTGACTATCAAAAGAATATATTCGTATTTCAAAGCATGACTTCATTCA
The DNA here is from genome assembly GCA_963854805.1 of Plagodis dolabraria. Lineage (NCBI taxonomy): Eukaryota > Metazoa > Arthropoda > Insecta > Lepidoptera > Geometridae > Plagodis > Plagodis dolabraria. Next base: position 15,155,991 of record OY978447.1, on the reverse strand, counting down.
GCTGAATTAATTCAGTTGGTATATTTTGGTTACACAAAATTTGAGAGAGAACGAAAAACACAACGAGAAATTTGTTGAGTACTTATTGTGCTATTTTTATGAGAAATATATACTCATAGTGCTGCGCCATAAAAAACATTACCTTAAAAGGAATCCGGAAGCCTACGTTGAGATTTGGAGATAAGGCTTAAACAGCATTAAATTCAATATTATAGCTCTAAGAGCTCCAAGTTGACTTGGCGACAGGAATAAAACAGTGCCAGTTATTGCACATTACGGTCGGAACGGCGCCGGAGTGCGAGGCATTAACGCGGCCATTCCAAACTTCCTCCGGGACTCGCGACTCCCAAGACACCCGCCTCTGTACTTAAGAGTCTAATTAGCCGTAAATTGCATCCAAAATTGGGCTTTTGGTCGAAAATTGAGTTTTCAATGTCCAATTAGGCAGAAGAAAGGGATATTGTACCGCAGTTTATAGTGTCAATTTGTATTGTCACGAGTGGCTGGTCGAATGCGTTAATTACAATTTGTTACTGAAGAAATAGTCATTAAAAATGTATTTCTATTCGAAGCATTTTATAATTTAAAGATAATGATTAAATTTTATAATATAAAGCAAAATTTACTTTTTTTCCTCCGGCTTTAAGATTTTAATCAAAGGACAATAAGTACCTAAGTATAAATGTTCCGTCGCAGCTAATAAGCAGTCCAACATTAATTTGCAAAAGGTGCCTTGTTATTTCAAACAACATCTCGGTAAGTCTCACAACAGATTATTTCACAACAAAACGTCTCCAATAAACCAAAATTGAATAAACAAGAATTTGTATTTCTTGTGGGTACGGCAATATCTACTTTAAGTTTGGTGAAAACATAAATAAATAAGTTTTCAGCGGTTGGTCGGACTTCTGAGTCCCGAAAGTGGAATGATTACGGGCGTACGGGTTAGATCTTGAATATTAACACAGTTTAGGACTTTCTTAGGTAGCGTGGGACCGTTTCTTGTGGACAACTTGCTAAATTAAAAGCTACACAGAGATCCACCAACATAACAAACATCTGGGATTTCACAAGTTCACTATAGGTAGGTATCTAAGTAACGTAATATTACATTCCATGTGCGAAACATTCGCAGGAATATCTATCTCAAATATTGAAATATGCAAATTCATACATTCAACTTGCTACTATATAGTATCCGATCTACAATATACAGTACCAATCTAACGGAGATGTGTAATAACTAGCACTGCATATCGATAGTATATTGAGAACAATTGTCGTCGTCGTCGTAAATAGCACATCAAACGTTTTCAGTTACTTTATTTATTCCTTGGTTTCACTTGCCAATACCTACTTCAAATATATATTTATTTTTCCTTTAACGTTTTCCAAACACGTTATTACGTAGGCAAAATACAAAGGAAATTGTTTTTCACCCAACAAAAAGAAAGTAAAACGCTTGAAAGTTGAGAGTTAATTTATTTGGAAGTTGTTTGCCAGTAATTTGTTGTGGCCGTCCTCGGGGAAGACCGCGGGCGCACGTTGTTGTTACACAAACTTTTTCGTGTTTCCAAATTTGACTTGGCTACTTGTGAACTGTGTTAGGTGAACACCTTCAGCGTTCTTGCTAACTTGCGCCACCAGCTCCGACAAACATGTGAGAGAAAGTAATATACCCGAAATGAAATCAGAGCGGTGGCGGTGCCACAAACACACAACTACGGTTGTTTGTTTTGTTTAGAAGAACATATATGTGCGGTGTGTTTGACCCAGTATTTATATATGTGATGTTGTATAAAACCATGCGGTAATCAAAGTTTTGTTAACACCCATCCCGGTGCATGATTGGTAACTTTTCATCGCTTTTACTTAAAGGTTAAAATATATTTATTATTACTATCTCACCTGTTGGTTGTTGATGATCTGGTCGAAGATTAAAAGCTATACCTAGAGCAGGCTTCTTTCAAATACAGCTGCAGTCAATACACGACGTTAGGTGTTTAGCGACAGATTTTTTTACTTAAGTGTATTTTGGAAGACGAACGTGTAAAATACTTTCTTTTACAATCATGTATCCATTTGTAAATATTTAACCCATTAATGAGTTTTACTGCGTTTCCGCAGATAAATTTTAATAAGCTTCCATAAGCATCACCCTTTTAATGCTGCAGTTCATAACGTTACTCCATTAGCGTCCTACTAAAATAAAGGTGGTATACATTCCGTCCCGATACACACAATTTTCTGCTTCAACGTGTTTCCATCATCGTACGAGAAAATTTGCGTAGGATAAGTTTGTGGGTAACACATTTTCCATTAACTCATGGTGGCTTCTCGTATAAGCTTAAATACATTTTTGTGCATGTACATAAAATCGTAGATTGTAATATGGTGACGTAGCAGTTATATTACCGTGATGTACTTAAGCATAATCTATAATCATACACTGAGAAAAATGAATTCCGTCCTTCACTACTTATTGACGTGCAGAATAATTAATAATGCTGATGCCTGTAATAATATCAAGAGTATGATGAAATAGCATGAAGGCAAATATACTTTTGGTTCCATCACTACAAGTTTCAATTCAAATAACCAACAGAAGTCATGACAGCCTTTCATTTAAAAATAAAGTAACTCAATATTAAATTATTACGATATACCTGCTTTTTAACAGGAATTTCATAACTAATTTTCAAGTTTGTCGTGAGTAAAATGTAGCACGACAATAAATCAAGAATTACTGCGAAACCGAAAATAAAATATCAAGACCGAGCATGACAAAAAAACATAATTATTTACCCACAAAATGTTATTGAATCATAAGTAGTTCATTGGTTTTTACCAATAATTTACTATGATGTCATGTTGTAAATAATTTGTGATATAATTATTTGTTGGGAAAAAATAAATGATAGTAATGTCATGTTAAACTTTCGTGAAAGGCACGACGTCCGTAGATATTGTAGTGCATTACGCGAATGCTCGTCTGGCTGACTACCACCTTCAAGTAGAAAATTTGTCTCCAAGCTAACCTAATGTCCTTTTATGTTATGTAGGTCACATTGAAGCAAATATCTATTCTGTCCATTCTAGCTTTAGCATGTTGGTCAAAAATGTTCAACCAATGAGTCATCATCAGATATTTATCTTCTTCTTTGTGTTATAGAGTAATTCTATACTAAATGAACTAATTTTATTAAGATACATCTGTTCAGCCATATTAATGTAAAAGAGTTCAAACTGGTGGTTCCTTTTGAACTACCTAGATGGCGCTATCGCTATTTACGCTCTTTCCTATACAAAATGCGTCAGAATGTATGAAATCCTGCATCGCGCAAACGAAATAATCCGACGGTTCCGAAAGATATTCAGCTAACAATACACTAAATATATTGACATCGGCAGCAATCGGCAACACTCGGCAGTCTAGTGCAGCAGATTCAACAGGAATTACGCATTAAAAGTTATTACAGGTTCACGATAATAAACGAGAATGATCTTTTAAGACTGCTATGATGATATCGAAAATATATCAAAACATTCCCGTAAAGTTGTTAAGAAAATGTATTCTTATTTTGGTGAATTTCGCAATAATTCATCTTTTCATTATTGAAACTATACCATTAATTCTTAAATTTTTTATGATTCCCTTCACGACTATTTCTCATTACTGTTAGGGATAATTTAGAGTTCGTCATGATATTTTGTCATGACGCGTACTAACAAAATATGAGTATTCAGCACTAAGAAATTTTGTGCTGTTGCCTGATTATTTATCGTAACATGAATTCATGGTAAATTCTTGTGATTTACATGCAAATTATAATTAAATACTCTTGGTCCGTTTTTATTGGGAATACGGATATTTATTTCGAAATTCCTTTACAATTATCATGAATCATGACATTCATTTTTCTCAGTGTAGGAGGATTCTTTTTAATGGTACAAAATAATCCATTACCTACTTAGGTAAAAAGTATACTTACCTTTTTTTTTCTAAACATGATTACAAGTACTATCGCGTGCTAAGCGAACATTACATATACAAATTTTTAGCGAACAACATTTTTCACCCCATTTGCGAATAAAACCCACGTTCCCGTTTTGAAAGATTGTCGTTGCCTAATATCGTTGGATTGATTCTCCCAGCGCGTGAATAATTTTGTAATTGTATAATGCTTATAAGAATTTTTTTATTACAAAATTTCAATGTATAAATATATCAATTTATATTATATTTTTTTCAGTGTGAAATAGTGCTTAAGATAAAAGTAAGATAAGTATTGGAACCAAAAAAATTTAGTAACCATCTTTAAAGTTGTGTAGAATCACTAAAAATATGTGTGAGTTGACCCCTTACTGGAAAGACTTCTTCTATGTAGATAATGTTTGATATATGAAATTTTAAAAGCTGATATAGCCTGTATGGTATATAACAGTGGTAACTTAACACTATATTCGATAGCTGTGTCGTGAGGGCAGACACCGTTAGACGAACTTGCACCGTGTTCTGAAGGCTCATTTACACGGTGACAGCTGTCGCCTCAACTTGCCAAATGCCGACAGTTACGAAGGGTTGAACGATCAAAGTTGATCCACATTTTGGGAATTCTAACAAATTATAAGCGAAACCAATAACAAGGTGTGGTGAAAGAGGATAAATTGTAGTTATACGAAATTACTATTTTGTTACTTAATATGAAACGATCAACCAGTGTACAAAACTGTACGCCACTCAAAATTATAAACAAGCTCATTTATGTTAAGAACCTACTGTATTCTAGAGGTTATCTCTAAACATCTTGTTCATTAATTCATTCTGAATAAGGAATCTGCAGGGCTTATTGGTTGGCCGAGGAGAGGTCTCTGTAACATGTTGGAGGTTTTTATTTCATACTCCTGGCCTGATTTTCCTTAAAAAAATTAATGGCTCAAAGTACTTATATATATGAAATCCTCAATTTAAACCTTACAAAGAGATTTATAAATGGTAATATATAAGGGTTTCTTATAAAATAATATATTCTGTTTTCTTTAATATCAACATCCGAAATATTTACGTAAATAATTAGGTCAACTAACTTTACTACTAACTGACCTTAATTTTGCACTGGCGTCCTCACTACGAGTAGTTGGCACCAGTAGAGATTAAAGCTTTTTGACATTAAAGATGCAAAATAGCCGAGCAGTAATTGCCGAGCTGTAATGGGTATGGACTGCCTTGCCGCAGATCCATGGTTCGTTCCCCACCATACGGTCTTGAGCTTTACCGCATGATGGATGGGCATTTTACGAATGAATTACCTTCAAGTAGAAAATCTGTCGAACCAAAGAGTAGAGGTTCAAGAAACTTTGGTCACTATAGACAATTTCATCTAGTCTGGATATGTAGATTACAAGTGTAATTAAAAACAACTGAGTATAGAGGATAACGACACTTAACGGTTCGGTGGTATTTATATGATTTGACACCTGTCACCTGAGGAGAACTGAGGTGGGTGCTAGTGCCACAAAAAGGGATAATTACCGATACTCTACATAGGCTACAGCTACAAGGCTAAGACCATACAAATATGATAAGTGTTCTACTTAGAATGCCTTCAAAACAGCTTGTGCCGTTTAATAAATCATTTACACACCATATGTTGCAAAAAACCTATAAAAATATAGTGCTATTTTGTGGAAGAAACCTTTTTACCTTCTATAAAATTGACACATCAAGGTCAATGTGGAAGGGTTTTCATAACATCCAATCTATTTACGCAGGCTTGTAAATCAAGCAAGGATGACGTCAGCCGACTACCGGTTCCGGTTATTATGGCCCGGCCACCTCCGCATCTTTGCGTCCTTCGATATTCGAGCGGAAGTCTGTGAACGGTGAAAATAGTTTGAAGAGGGTAGAAATAGGTACTAGGTCATCTTTTGAATAATAATTACCTTGTACCTTATTGTACGAAGTTGAAACTTATGCAATATGCGCGTCATGTCGCTTGAGTATGAGTCTAACTAGCTAATATTAGAATAGTGTTATAAACTTGTAATGTGTCAGTTAGATGTCGTAAAAAGTGACTAAGGGAACATAGTTATGTCGATGTGTTGCTGTACATATGGTTATGGTTGTCTGACACAGCAAGAGCTCTGTCGAGCACCCAATATATGAGGATTTTCATGAAGGGTTAGTGTCAGAAGGATGGCTGGTCATAAAACCATAGCCAAATGGACTATTGACTTAAATGTTTTGTCAATTATATCGTTGGGTGACCATATTGAAATATGTTCTTGAATTGTCATTTGTGTTGTTAGAGATGATACAATACAATGAAAAAACAAACAGTACAATGCCGTATCGGAATAAAAAAAAGCCAACCTAATTGTAAAATTAATACCAACCTATTTGTAAAATGACTTGCCTAGTGTAATAATACTAATGACTTGCCTACTGTTATAATAGCCATAAAAAATTCTGATTCTGATTCAAGTCTGGCGAAACTTGGGTGTTCAGACTTTTGTTCCCTTTCCATTGCGGAACAGTTGTACTAACTTAAACTTGTGGGTTCCATATCCAAATGGAAAAACGGAACACTATTAATGCGAATCTACCATCTGGCTGTTTATACGTCCATCTGTCTATAAATCACGGTTCTCTACTTCGTCAACGCAATGAGTTACAAACCAGAAAATTTAAATATTTTGTGTTAAACGCAAACCCAAAAACGGCTATTAGACTAGAAATTAAATTACCCGTTCAAATTATTTTTAAGGGAGGTTGCATGAAAGGTGACCAAATAAAATTACTTTTTTGCACTGTAGAATATGACGTGTAGTCGTCTAGAGGTAATTAAATACTGTATCAGATGGATTGTCCACTGCTGTACACAGCCTACCTCATTTAGAGGGTGTTTGCCTTAATCCCCAAACTTGGCAGGTGTCATGGGGATCGCAGTAAAAGATGACAATTCCTCAAAAAGCACAGTTGCCCACCTTTTGGCACATTAATACAGTACAATATAGATTTCGTATCTAAAAATAAACTATTTAGGAATATCAAATTTAATAACTGAATATTATATTACTTACCCAACAAAACGTCGATTTATTGTAGGCTTGAAGCTGTCTTCAAAACCATTTTTGTTGTTGTTTCTAAATATGCTTACAAGCACTATCGCGTGCTGAGCAAAATTCATATTTACAAATTATTGGAGCACAAAATGTTTTGTTCTGAAGGGGAATTGAAAATCGATGTCCACCATCTCTTTTGACGGTTCAAAGTAATATAATTGGACCGCAAAGTTTCAGCTCAAAAGAGTATGGTACCGGTGGCCGAGTGGTTTAGGCATCCGGCGCGAGATCCCTCCAATTTCGCGCCGGGTTCAATTCCCGTCCGGAGCAAAAAATATTGTGCTCCAATAATTTGTACATGTGTTTTTTTACAGGCTTTTGCATTATGGAACCCTAATGAAACCTTAAATGATTGTGATAACAATATGACTTGGCCAGTTTTAAATTCCTGAGTCCTTATTTTCGTGGACTAACGACTTCAATATTCCTAATGCATTTATATACGCAAATTTATTCCTGTGAAACTTAATCTAAAACCAATTGCTCTATTGATATTGTAATCAAAACGTTAGTTGTTGGGAAGAAACCAACTGTTTACCTTCATGTAGCTTTTCGCATAAGTCTTGCAAATTACTTTAATTTTCGCGTCATTTCAAAGAAGTCTGCCGAGAAATAGGAGAATCACTTGAAATAAGCGGGCGATTTATTCGCCGCTCCAGGCGTCCGCATTGATAAATATGACCAATAAAGGAAAACAAAATGTCCACAAGAGAAATTATTGTGGTTCCTGTTATTTACCTCCTTCCTTTATTTCTGTGTTTTATTTATTTTTAAGTGCATACTTAACATTTTTAGAAATTACAATCGTGATCGTTGTTTTCGAACTTTTTTACCTTTCCAAAACAGAACGTGATCAAAAGCTTCAAAGATCTTTTAGAATCAATGAAACAATTGAAAAAAATACATTCATTTTTTTCTTCGTATTTGAAGTAAGAATACCTAATATGTTTTCTTTAACTAAGCCGAAGAAAAATTTATAAAATATTTTTTTCTACAATTATTTTACATTTATATTTGCTTATAAAACAAAGGATGACAGAACAAAGTGTTGTTAAAAATGCATTGGCATTCTTTTTACGGCCAACTGCTTTGCAGACGCCAATCCTTCTTGTGATTTTTGTTTTTACCAGGCTCCCCAAGCGCGTATACTTCCTTGAAATGTGCAACAACACCGTATTTACACCGATGTCTGTAGTATGATAAGCTCATCTGGCGTCATATTGCCCATCGCTTAAAGACATCCAATTTCACACATCATTTCAGGATATAGAACAGGCCTTATATTCTTAAACTAGGACCTGTACAGACCGTAACTGGTTATTTGTATCAACCAACTTCCAAAAAAAGGATGAAAGTTATCTAGCCAACGCGTATTTTTTTTTTCGGTTATAAGCACCTCGTTTTTTACCTTTCAGCTTTCGTATAATAGGATTATATGATATATTAGGATTAAATTAAATTCGATGTGGAAATTATGCATATCTCAAGTCTTCGTTCCTCAAGTATAATCTCGCCGATCCTGACATCAGATGGCTTCTAGTTACCAGACAGATAATAGTCGAAACTTCTACGTCTGCAATGTTGCTGCTACGGCCATCGTATAGCAGCAATCTGACGCGTAATCTATTACCCCTAGATGGTGATAAAGTATTATGCAATTTAGTAAACCGTGCTTCTGTGAATTAATCCTATAATACAAAGGTATAATACAAAGGCTTTAGATGAAATCAGTCCAAAGAGGATTTGGTCATGTCTATGTTTGTATTTTACGTAATGTTAGAGTCTAATCTATTTCTGTCTAATATCTGTCGGAAGAACCTAACAATAATTTTCAATGCTTTCTTCACTTTCCCTTTTTGGAAGCGCTCGTAGCGAAGTTTGCTTAATGTGGGTTGGATGGGTGATCGCTAGTGACATTACTACTGAGCTCTTCCGTGAAGGCCACGTTAGGCCATTAGTCCCAGTGGTTGTCTTAGGCTGGCAGAGCTAGGGCATTTTGCGAATCGCCTGGCTATCTACCACACTCAAGTAGTAACTAACGGTGTGCTCCGGCAGCTGTCCTTGAGAGTCAGTAATTCTAGGTTAGCCTGAGCAACATCTTCGACCACATCATAACATCGATCAGGAGAGATATTGGTCAAAGTTTAACCTTTCAGGAATAAAAAAAAGATCATGGGGTCGACCCTGAGACTGTAAAGCGACATTTAATACGATTCAATCAACGAAGCTGCTATTATATAATTAACAATATAATCACGAAATCTCTGTCAACTGCTTCGATATCTAGGAATTAGAATAACCCATTCTTCTCAAACGCTTATTACTCGTATCAAAGAGTTAATAACAAACAATTACATACTATAAAATATTGTATACATCTGGTTGACAAAATAACAAATCATTCTGTTTTAATCCCAGCAGTTCCGGTATTTGCCTCCCTCCGTAACGTAAACATAAATTAGGCATTATAATCACGGTGTTTTCCACCCTGCCTTAGTCACAATTCATAAAGAAACGAGACGTAACGCATTCCTTCAGATAAGCATATGAGTCTTTGTTAACAGAGTATGCTAAATTTTATTGTACACAAGCATTCATGAATAATTTGTGGCAGTTTCAGGGGCGACGGGGGAAGCCGGGGTGAGAGGTGCACCTCGACCCCGGCCCGGGTTTCAACTCGTAAATATTCAGGGTCCAACTACCGACGCTCCGCGATACATCAAAGTCGTGTCGACTTTCATGCACAACCTACGTACATACTTTCTTATGTGACATACTCTCTCCGGAAATTCTGACCGTGCTTAACTCCCCGACAGGAAACAAACAGTACAATAAAGCAAATATGACTCGGAAATTAAATTACAGCGTGGCCATTACGTTACGCTACTTTGGTAACAAGAAAATACTGTAACCCTCCCGGGCTTGATCACGCATTTAGCCATATTATAATAACAAAGCTCATCGATGCGAGTGTGTTTTGTGAGTGATGTTATTCTTGGAAAACTACCTAATTTTGGTTATTTTCGGTAGATACAATATATCGTATACATAATTTACATTTACAATTTACATAATTTACGTAAGATAAATACAAAGTTTAGAAAACCTTTATACGATTTTAGATATCATTAGAGCATAAAATTCTTATCAACGCTAGAGTTTTGTGCTCTAATAATTTATTGTGATTTGCGCTTAGCACACGAGAGTGCTTCTAACCATATTTAAAAACCGATAACTAACGGTTACAATATATAGCTATGGGAGTAGTCTGTAGTAGTAAGGGATAATCATTATTTACATAAGTAAATAAGAGATTCATCTACAATGTTAGTTTACTTTTGTGATGATAGATAATCACAACGAATACCCATTGCCATCTATCGTGGCGATGCAGTGTTTTGGGAACAATGCCAAGAAGAAACCATTTTATTATAAAAAAATATAAAAATTTATAAGATTTGGTATAATCATTTATTTCACGACAGTATTTTTTGATGTTTATTACAACTTAGCCACCCATATTACTCATAAATTACCTATGCAAATAGCATGTTTATACGAAAGTAACTATTTACCTGTATTTTATTTTTCCCTCTACTCACTATTTTCATTGTAGTTAATATTTTATCAACTGTTGCTTATATTCCAATTTTGCGTAGTAACACCTGAGATTTGCTCAGAGGAACGTAAGTTTGTTTTCTTCTGTGCCAAAAGCTCAAAGAGGCAAAACAGCTTTTCTATTAATCCTTCCATAATCTTGGAATTTGTATACATCGTAGAGCAGGTATAAGAAGTTTATTAAGAATCTGAGTTAATATGTTATAGATATAGTTTTCCTTGTCCCTTTTCACACAGGGACATACACGATTGTATTATTTGTAGCACCAAAATAAAGAAACTAACCAAATAAAGAAACGCCTAAAACGTTCAACAATTTATGATCAGACTATTCTCAAAATTTTGAATTTCGAATTATTTAATTATTGTTTATTTAAACGTTTATTCCAATACTCTCATGAATCGTTAATTTTATTTTAGTTTATTTAGCCGTTTAAAAATAAAATGTAAGTCATTATAAAACCCACGATGATATCAGGTAACCTCTTCCTATTTTAAGGTCGGATAATAATGTTGTTCCGCCAATTGATAAAAATAGTTACCTATATTTTACTGATATAATGTGAAGGGACCCACCAGTAAAAGCTAGTTTTCAATTAACATATCTTTATTTGCATTTCTACTACAAGCCAACAAAAAAAAAATGTCGTACCCTTACGACATAGTTTTCGTAAAACGTGTAATTTATTTTGTTTTGTAAATTTAATGATATCTAATCTAAATAAAAAATACTTATCCTAAAAAGTAAATGTGCTTACCGTCTACAATTTCCCATTTCGTATCAAAAATGTACACGTGAGCTGACCGTATACGAGCGTCGATCCCAGGGGTGATAACTTTCGGTGGATTCAATCAAATCAGTTAAATGTAGCTGTAAATTGGGCAGTTCCACTTGAGTGATATTGAGTAATGGTGGTCGCGTCGATATTGATGGCCTGGTCGGAGCGCGCGCCGTATCTCGCGCTGACGTGTTAATTTGTCAAAACCTGACGTCATAAAGAAAAAGTTAGAAAACTCACATGCCCGCAGCTGATCACTCCACTCACGAATCCATTTATTGATTGAGCCACTTTCGTCACAACGATTTGTTACCCCAATTTTTTGGTATAGATTGTGTAATAACTCTTGCTCGATATCGTTTAAAAACCACTCGTTGCGGCTAAACGAAAATGTGTGTCCCCTTAAACAGTCTAAAAGCTACAGATAACAGGTCACGCGCGCACGTCTGTCGTAACCCCTAGCCTCTTACATTTTATTACGTCCCATTACCTGGGATTAAGTCGGCATGCATCGCACAGATTCTGTTTCATGTCGCCAACTCCGACACTAATGTCACCCGCCGCCTCTTCTACGAGTATCAAAGCCCGGGAGGCAATTTTAAAATAATGAACTTTCTCCAAACCTTCGACCTTGTATATATCATAAAGTATACGTACGTAGCGAAATCTATTTTGCCTAATTACAAGCTTGAACACTAACGTGAAAATGTGTATCAAGGTAAATTAAATAGTAGTACCAAATAGGAACTTAAGTAAACGTTTTCACCACAATATGTTTTCATCTAAAGCTCAAACACGGGTAAATAATAGCACTAGCTCAGATAGCAGGCACTAATTGCGCCGTAGACTAGAGCTTGTAGGCGCACCTGAAAGTAGTTGCAAGTCGCTTGAACTCGCAATGTGAGGCTCAGTGATTTAATAATCAAGTACTGTAATATAATTTCCCGGTCTGCGCTAATGAACGTGTATTTTGTTTCATCTGCCGTCTGTATAACGTAAAACGCGCGTCGTAAAATCAACATTTTCATTTGGCCTGAGTACGCTCTGGACGAGTCGCAAGCTACAGCTTAAAAATTGTGTCAATTAATAATTTTGATCTCTATTTATACCTAAATATATGCAACGAAATATTTTTGTACAACTTATATTATGTACTTGCATTGAAACATCGTTGCAGATAAACCAGGAACATATTTGTCTCGGCATTCGGGAACATGTTCGTGATAAGATGCGAGTGAACGGTTTGATCAAAGTACGAGTATAGTGAACGCGGGAAGTCGTACTGGAATGTTTTATTTATTTTATTAGATGTGAACAAGGAGCGAGCAGGTTTTGTCAAGGAGTCTCGTCCCGGGATAAATCGCAGAGGTACGTGTTGTGGAGAGCCGTTCGATGTATCACAAGCACGTATCCAATGGAGCTGGCGCAGACATGTTGCGTGAGGCTATTTTCCCTCCTCCACAGCCTCATAAATCCTCTCCTTATAAATTAGATTAAACACAAAGCCTTCGCCCATCTACAACGTCAAAGTACATTCTACCTACAACTTTATGACGTGGAAGAGAAATTTGCTCTTCTGGACGTAGCTCGCTTAAAATATCGCCGTTGATAATTTAAAAGTTTTTCTATACTGTAATTTGCAGTCATCTGTAACCATTTAAAGGCACGTTGTGTGACAGGCTGTCACAATTACTTGTGGAATTGTATACATTTGCAAAGATAAAGCTCTCGAGTAATATTTACATTTAAAATTCTTTAAATTATTCACGAAACAATTTTAGTCAAATATGCGAAATGAGGTTTGTGCGCGCAATAAAAATGTAAAAGCCCAAAATTAGACGTATATTGTCAAGTAGGCAAGAAAAATGTTTACGGAATACGAGAGAATCTTATGTTTATTTACGGACATTAGAATTTCAATTTTCATGGATGTGTTTTTACGAATGAAAGCTTTTTCAAAATAAATTCTGCGAATTCTTGTTACAGAAATTGTTTACGTTATTTGACTAGAATTTATTCATATTATTAGGTTGTATCAATGCTTTTTTGGGTAGTACTAGAATAGGCGCAAATTTCAAGCCAAAGGCGAGTGTTCTGTTTGTTACCTTTACACCCAATATATTTCAATGATTTTTAATGCGAAGCATCCTCTTGATGTCTTGACTCTTCAAGCGCACTATCGCGAATGAAGAATGAAAATTTTCAAATCAAATCAAATAAAAGTTTGTTTATATTTTCATTATTACATATTAATTTAATATAATGTTTTACCTGGAAATAAAACAGTTATTATATGCGAAGCCTTATTCTAGACCTATAATAAGTGAGACAGCATCATTCCGAATCTGACGTCACGACCTCTCTTGCTCCCCTCCTACCGGTTCCGGCTCCCCCTTCTACCGGTGGAGGGGTCTGAGCTTGCCCGGTCGCCAGGCGCGCTCTTCACATTGCATGTCACTTTCGGTGGACAAGATAAAAGTCCACCAGGCAGAATTAAAATATATAGGTCTAGAATAAGGTTTCGCATATAATAACTGTTTTATTTCCAGGTAAAACATTATATTATATGCTACGAACCGTTATTCTAGACCTATAATAAGTGAGATGTGTTTATTATCGCCTGGTGGCAAGTTCAGAAGCGAGTATGCCAATGTGTGATGTTAAGTAACTCATGAAAGTCTAAACAGAAGTAAAATGTTGTAGAAGGTTCCTTACTTACAGGAGATTTGAAAGAAATCAAAAAGTAATAAGAATTTTATCAGAACAACACATGTTTATTTTATTTATACACTTATATTTAGGTTAACAATTGAACTTTAGATTAATAAACCTTTTTAGTGCCGACTAAGAACAACTCAATATTGTATACATTGAGATGAATCTCTGATAATGTTTACACAATTATTGTCTACCTAAAATAAATGCCATTTACTTATACATGTTCAATAATCAAGCACTATTAGAGAAAAATCAATTATCAATTATATGGTTCGAATGATTGCGATAGATTATTATCAGTCATATGATTTTTACTGATTTCAGCTGAGTAGAAGCGTGCAAACGTATTGGGGACACGCCAGTTTCCCTTTGCCATAATCTCATCGATACTACAGTTCTCAAGCCAATTAAGAGATGCCGAGGCACTTCGGGTGCTTCCTGGAGAAGCATCAATACCGGCTTCTCTTAATATGGTCTTTACCCAACCACTAATTATGGTTCGGGAAGCTGGCTTTACTCTACCACGAGTCGATATAAACAAACTAATAATATCGGTATTCTCTCTGCGAGATGAGGAAATGTCTACTAGTTTTCGCAGCCACCAGACAGGGCAAACGGCGGTATTAGTGTGAACATGAAGCTTCCATGACGACTGCCTATGGGTGTAGCTGTCAGTCTTGGACCCAAACGAAGGATTTAGAATGATGTGGTCCGAGTTGTCTTGGAAGTGTTCTCGATCGATGCGTAGCAGCGTGAGATCATGGACGCGGCGGCTAGAAGCGAGGAGCAGAATTAAGGCTGAGCGACGAGATATCTGAAACAAGTTTAAACTGGTTGGTTGGTTCGAACTCAGCCATTCAACTACAATTCGGGGATCCCAAATAACGGATTTCTTATGCTGTGAGTCAATGTTAGCTAAAGAAATTGCTTTTAACACCCTCTGAACTAATGGATCACTACTTAATGTCTGACCATTGGAACTTGTTAAAGTGGCAACTGTGGATTTATAAACCAAAATAGTTTTGTAAGAAAGTTTAAGGTTTAAGTGCAAGTATGCGAGGTACTTAGCTAATTGAGCACCAGATGGATTTTTGTGGTTGATTAGATTACAAGTACACCAATTAAGGCATTTATTCCAAATACCAGAGTATACTTTCTTAGTGGACGGTCGCCAACTTGAATTTAATAGATCAATTTCTTGCTGAGTCCAGCCAGTTAGGTTTTGACACCACCCTTCAGAAGCCATGCCTCCAGATAGATTTGGCGGACGTGAACTGGAGGTAAATGGGTTCGTGTATCCAGTAACCGGCAATGAAGGTTGCATATTGGAAAAGGGGCACTCACCGCTCGCCGTTTGAGATCCGGCCGCCAAAACACTCTGGACCAACGTGGCACTACCATTATGTACCGACCCTTGCAATTGTTGAGGTGTGACAGGACTCGTGGGATGAGATGTGGCGGAGGGAATACCCACGCCCGTCGGTACATCCACCTTCTGCTGAAGGCGTCGTGAAACTCCGCGTTCAAGTCTTTGCAATCTCGAGAGACGTAGCGCGCAAGCACGTGTGCGCTGCTTGAGGCAAATAAATCTATTTCGGGCATTCCGAAGTTTTGAAATACTTCTTGACACGCCTCTTGTGTCAGCGTCCACTCTCCGGGTGACTTGAGTCTTGAGATTAGGTCGGCGTCTGAATTGAACTGACCCGGAATGTACTGAGCCACTAAATGAATCTTGTTGTTGTCTAGTATATTGAACAAGGTGCATGTTAGCCTGTATAGGCTTTGTGATCGAAGACCGCCCTCGTTCCGTATATAGCTCACGACACTCTTGTTGTCTGATTGAACTAACACTGTTGAGTTCTGTAATGACTGTTGGTACATTAAAAGTGTTTGTATAACGGCCCACATCTCTTTGAGGTTGCTGTGCCAATTTCTTTGCTTCGAAGTCCATACTCCGCTGAGGGTAGTATTGTCCATGATGGCACCCCAGCCCTTGTCCGATGCATCGGTCGTGAGAAAATGTGAGGCTTGACCGGCATGGATCGGAGTTTTCCTTGTCAACGCTTGCATCCACCAGAGCAGAGTTGCTGACACTTTTGGATCGAAAGGTTGTTTCGAAAAATGTTGGTGCCTCGGAAGTGATTTGCACGCTATTTGTAATGGGCGGCACAACAAAGGCAGCGAAGTTGAGCATGCCTAACAAACGTTGTGCTTCCCCCAAGCTCCACTGGTTTGCGTCTAGAAGAAAGCGTATTGCCGTGGAGATTTTTAGGATCTTCTTTTGGGGTAAATACTTGGAGTTGCGGTGGAGATTCCAAGTTACGCCAAGATAGTCTATGACCTTGGTTGGAGTCAGAATAGACTTTTGGTGGTTGATCATCCAACCTAAACATGTAAGGACTCTTACAGCTTCCGCAGCTTGGTCCATTAAGGCACGACGATTTTGATTGGCAATCAAAAAATCGTCGAGGTACACAATGGTCCGTATACCTTTTTCGCGTAAAAGATGTGCTACCCAATTGGTCACCGTTGCAAATGCTTTTGGTGCGGATGACAGCCCGAACGGCAGACATGTTAGCTGAAGGAGCTCCGGGCTCGATCTCTTTTCCGGGGAATACAGTATTCGTAGGAAGCATTGATGAGCTGATGCGATTGCTAGATGAAAATAAGCTTGGGTCAGATCTATTTTTATGACCCAATCGTTCACTTGCAGGAAATCTGGTACGCGGTACATGTTTATCAAACGGAATTTGGACTGAACGAGATATAGATTTAAATTCTTTAGATTGAATATCGGGCGGTTGTTGGTATCCGACTTTTGTACTAAGAACATTGGGGACACAAAACTTGGTGTTATATCTGCTTGAATCAACACTTTTTGTTGTTTTAAAACTTTTATTTGTTTTGACATTAATGAGCTCGTTGGCGTTTGAAATTTCGTCAGTAAATTTGGATGTTGTAGTGGGGGTATCTTGAAAAAAGGAATTCGGTAACCTCCTAATATTTTTAATATATGTTCTGGAGCGCCGAAATTCGACCAAATAGGAATGTAATTTTTTAACCGCCCGCCATAAAAATGATTTAGAGGATAGTCACCTGCGAAATCTATCGGATTTACAGTAGTCTGAGGGACCTTTTTTGTTATCTTGACGCCTTGTACCAGATTTATTACCTACATTCTTCTGGTTCCTACCTCTCGATGCTGGAGCTTGGTAACTCGTGGACGGTCGGGGCTCAAACCCAGAGTTGTTGGCACTCTGAAATGACTTTCGAGGTCGCTTATTAGCAGGGCCAACGTCTTGTCTATTCCGCATAGACATAGCATGAGACTCTTCCGCAGAGCGTTTTTGACCTGAGAACAATTTATTGGTACCGCCTGCTTTCTGTAGGAAGGAGGTTAGTTCCTGCGGACGGAACAGGTTAATATGTGTCGGAGGGATCTTTTGCAAATCTTCCTTGATAAATTTATCTTTGATTCCAGATAGGATACAGTCGCGGCGTCTTTGAATTATATCGGCACGTCGTCCGCAAGCTAATTGCAAAAGGTCTTCGGACACCTTCATGTAAGGTGATTTGTCGGAGAAAAGCGAGTTAATCTTTTCAAAAAGTGTATCCGCATTCAATACGCAGCCTGAAGAATGAGCCCATTCTATAATTTGTTGAAAATTGTTTTTCAACAATTCATTTTGTTGGATAAGCCCATGTGTCTGAGCGCCAAAAGATCTGTCCAATAATTTAAGCCAAGAGGAATTTGTATCGCAATGTCTGAGTTCGGTATTCACTTCTAGTTCATAAAAGCCTGGCTGTGCTAAGTATCTTTTCTCAGTTTCAACGTACCTAACCCTTTGCCAGTCGTGTGAATCAAAATGATGTAACTTTTGAAGTATGTTTATTCTACCCTCGGTTGCATTTTCGACGACCGGTTCTTTTAAGTTTGTGCTAATTGCAAATTGAAAAACTTTGGCTTCCTTTGGCTTATTGAAAAGGGGTTCGTTTTCCCCAAGAGACACTCTTAGTTCTTCTGTTGGATGCAGAGAGACATCAGACATATCAGAATCTGGCTCACCGCTAGAAAATCTGGCAGATTCATTATTTTTTAAGTAGGATAAAATTTCACTCACTTGGTTGGTTAGTGCGTCTAACCTCTGATTATCACTTTTCTTACCGCTGCGCGAAACATGCCGCTGCCGACGTGGAGCCGAACTGCTTGAAGACTCTGAAGACGAGGATGCCTGCTGTGGTGAAAATCGAGGAGGCGAGCGACTCCGTTCACCATCACCAATCGAATTCTTTAACGAATCCTCCATTATTGTCACTGTGAAAATAACGTAAATTATAAAACTGTAATATTTTATTTGTAGTTTCTAAATAAAATATATCTATAACAAAGAACAGCAACGCTGTTACCCGCACTTAATGAGGTGTGATCTTACCGAAAATCGATGCCAATGTGAAGAGCGCGCCTGGCGACCGGGCAAGCTCAGACCCCTCCACCGGTAGAAGGGGGAGCCGGAACCGGTAGGAGGGGAGAAAGAGAGGTCGTGACGTCAGATTCGGAATGATGCTGTCTCACTTATTATAGGTCTAGAATAACGGTTCGTAGCATATAATATTTCCTTTACATACTTATAACATATTAGTTAGTATGAAAACTGGATTTCTGCAAAGTAACGTCTGAATCTGTTCATTATCTTTAGTTTTATTAATGTTCCATCTCTTTAAAACGTGATTTTGCCACGATTAATTGATCGGTTTACTAAATGACCTGCAACTTCATCGCAATGCTTTTTAAGCATACAATCCTTGTTTGACTCTGAGGGCTGACTCTGACTATACAGGGGCATAACATATGACACCATACAATCGTAACATACAACTATAAAATTCTTGCTTGACTGTTGCTACTTTTATTCAAATTTAACTTGGGTAATATACAACTTGACAAACGGCAAACGTACAAGCTGAGAATGGAAAGAAACTTTCAAGATAATTTTGTTTACTACGAGTAGGTAGAAAGACCAAATTTTACGAACAGCTGCATTGAAAATGCACTTTATATCCCATTTTTGTAAAACAATATTGCAGGCAATGAGCTTACAATAAAATGCATTATTACAGGATAAGATAGTGACGGAACAAGTTTTCAGTCTGTCGACAAATTCTAAAATATCTATGCAGACACATTCATATTTCTCAGCTCGAAACGATTTAACGAAATGCACGAGAGTAATGAAAAATAAACAACGGACCATTTGGAATCTACTTATAGTAAGGCTTTAGTTATCTAGATCTCGTTCTTTAAACAAGTCTTAAGCCCGTTACTAATTACCTAACGTGTTTAGTAACAGGTTTGCGAGGTTGGAAAACGTTTCTTTTTCTAAAAAAATAAGGATGGTATAAAGTTTCCAGGCATTTCTTGTTTACACACCTTCCGTGTTTCCATTCCGGCCGGGCTTTATAAAGAGCCAGGTCGTGGTAAACACGATAAGTAAGCGGCACGAGCCAAATAATCTCACAATTAAGTAAAGGCTTAAACTAACTCCTGTTTGTCGGCCTCACTTAACCAGTAGTTGCCGGTTACACACTTAGCGTGCCTCACATAATTTAACGATCAAAACTTTAATTAATTTTGTTCTAAGACTTGTGACTAAGTTTATAATAGAGAATATGCAATTGCATAACAGTTATGATCTAGTATTATTGCGATAAAACAGGTTCTTTGTGAGATTAAGTGGCAGGAAAGAAAGCATGCATCGAGACAGAAAACAAAGGCTATAAAGTCGCCAAAAATCCTTTTATAAATATTGATAATACAAATAACGTCTTTATTCAAACTCAGGTATACTTACATATTATTATTATGATATATAAGTATGTAAAAAATGTATCATCATTCATCATATCAACCGCAACGTCTACTGTTGAACAAGGTCTTCCCTAGGATGTTTGCCATAATCCCAACGCTTGGCAGGCGTCTTGGGGATTGCAGAGATCGTAAGATATTGGAGTTGACGGATATTTCCAAAGCATAATGTCGTATGGTGTATTGTTTAGTATAAGTATTGTAGCAGCAGCAGATATAGAGACCATCTGTGTCTTGCAAAATTCGTGCTATGCGTGGTATGGTGTTGACAATCACTTAGGGAATAACATATTGCTTTTGGCAAATCTTCATATTCTTGAAAATATATTGTGTACTCGAAGGAATTTAGGGGGGGGGGGGGTGCCAGGCAAAAATGACCCCCCTCCTCCGTTACTACATGTTGATGTCGTAAGACTAAAGACTAAAGGTAAAGTAGGTGGCCAACAGCACCTTCTGATGAACTGATATCTTAAACTGCAATCCCCAAGACGTCTGCCAAGCGTCGGGATTATGGCAAAACTCTTAAATATTCCACTGCTAATCCACCGCCAATCACCTATGTAATAAATATTGAAATAATTTCTATTTACAATAGTCTTACGATATGTAGTGAAGACATACTAAAAAGAATGGCCCCGAATTTTTCGAGCGTTCTTCTCGAATTGGCTCTATACCTACCATTTTTACTGAACGTGGCAGGTGAATATTCTACTAGTAAATTAAGTAATTAAACTTATTATTTAACGGCTAGGACCCGCGTTATATTTACCGGAAAGATTCCGACCAGTTTCAGACTGCTTTGAAGTCCTTCGTCTGGGAGTTACGATTGCGCGAAGCGACGAGCAAGGCCCTCAGCGCGTAACTGACGTTGCGATGGCGCTGTCTGCACCGGCTCAGCCGCATTTGTCAAGTCACCGTCAGAACTGTCACTTGTCTCACTGTCATTGTCACTGTTATTGATAAAATAGGGTTGATGACACAGTACACTAACTGTATCAGTCTCACGATTTAGGCGCAAAATATTAGAGTCTCAGATGTTCAGAACAGTTTTTCATGGGCGGTATGGCACCCACAGCCGGAGCAGATCCAGCCGGAGCAGACAGCGCCATCGCAACGTCAGTTACGCGCTGAGGCCCGTGCTCGTCGCTTCGCGCAATCGTAACTCCCGCTCGCTTGTCACCTTCAGCGCTTACATTCAGTTCAAATTGAGGTCAAAGGCTTTCAACTTATCGACAGTTAAAAGAGTAAAAAAGAACAACAAAAACGCTTATAAACATTAAATCGTGAAGGCATGCACGAGTAGTATACGAATGTTTTTTTCGTGTATAATCATAGATACCTACATAACAACCCTGTATAAATTCAAAGTTCAGTATAACCTTGGCCTAAAAAACTTTTTAGTTAAAAAAATCATCTGTAGTAAATAGCTTAGATATATACGTTTTATTTTATAAAAAAAAGCAAGCACTATCGTATGCTAAGCGAACATTACACAAATTTTGAGCACCAAATTATCATCTCTTGCGCGAATCGAACCCGCTTCCCACGGTTTTACGCACCTTTTGCCAGCCAGCGAAGGTAGCTGGACACTTAGGGTCTATTCTGATGAATGGTAAAAACTGCAGAAATTTTGAAGCGCTCGCAGCGAAGTTAGCTAGGCCGTTCTGAATCGATCAGCAAAGTTAAGCAACGTCCGCCTCGGTCATGACTTGGATGGGTGACCGGTGGTGACATACTACTGAGCGCTTCCGTGCTTCGGAGGGCACGTTAAGCCGTCGGTCCCGGTTGTTGTCTTAAGATGGCAGTCGTTATAGCATGGTGGTAGGGCATTTTGCGAATTGCCCGCCTGGCTAGCTACCACCCTCAAGTTGAAAATCTGTTGCCAAGCACCTGACGGTGTGTTCCGGCAGCTATCCTTGAGAGCCAGTCATTCTAGGTTAGCCTGAACAACAACTTCGACCACATCATCACTTACCATCAGGTGAGATAGTGGTCAAAGGCTAGCCTATCTGCAATAAAAAAAAAATTAAAAACTTTTAACTAATAAGCTGTAACGTATATTGTGATGAAGAGAATCCGATGTCCAAGCCGAACTAATTTTATTAGTTAAAGGTATAATAAAGGTTGTTAGTAAATGCCACTTTGACATTTCACCTACTTAGCACGTCTTTTACGAATTTGTAAATTGGAATACAAAACGGTAGATTATTAGAAATATTACGAGTAGGTATATTATAAAGATATCCTCGATCAATCTCCCACTTTGGGTAAATATTAGGCTATAATTGATAACTGCGAGTAATTTCCCTTGTCTACGATAACGTTTGTCCAACCATAAACAAAACGCCATTCCACAGATTTAAATCAATGAACGTTTAACAAATACGATTATAAGCGCTCGGCTTCAATATTATGCGATTCAGGGCCAGTCAAATATTAGTGGAACGTGACCACAATAATACCCATTCAGAGTGCTCACACATGGACGTAACCAGGAGCGGCATGTGGGATTCAACCTCAAAAAAGGGGATGATTTAATAGATAAGGCGTCCGTGTACTGGTTTTGCGAAAAGAAAAACTGTTATGTTTTCGAATTGTGAAACTTTACATATTTTTTTACCATAGTATTACCCCCTGATTGTATATCCTTAGTACGCCAACGTAATATTTATTCATTATATTACGTTATTGACGTAGTAACGTACGTTGGTATGATAGATAGTAGTCTGTTATTAATGCTTGCATTTTGATCTTTTAATCGTAGTCGATCCCATCCAGCATAATGAAAATATAAGTACGGTTGTGATGACGTTTAATTAAGCTTGTGAAAACGCATTGTTGCTATGCTTGATACTAAATATTCTTACACCTTATCTTCCTACCCTGATTCCACGAATGTTGACATCATAGATAGTTTGGTGGAGAAATCAAAAATCAGATATTTTTGTTGTTGTTTTTCGACGTAAGCAGAGGAGTGTTAAAAGTTTTAACGTGTGTAACTGTGTGTCTGTCTGTTGCATCATAGCTCCCAAACTAATAAACAGATTTTGGTTAAGTTTTGTATGATAGACCGAAGCGGTGGCTTAAGGGACTGTTTTTAACTATGATTGTATTTGCAGTGCAAGTCTTATATGTCTGTAATTTTACTGGCTCTCAAGGACTACTTCCAGAACACACATTTTCGGTGCTTGGCATACATTTTCTACTTGAGGGTGGTAGGCGAGCATTCGCGAAATGCCCTTTACCATGGGTTTGTAACTCAAGTCAGCGGTGGGCATCGAACAAAGGACCAACGGCCCGTCAGTCCATAGTTACCACGCCGCTATCATTGCTTCAAAGCGGCATCGTATCTTGGGAACCTTTACCTAATGCTGTAGCATCACCTAGAATTAATAGAATATCTCACATTTCACCAATATCCAGAAGAGATAATTTTCGTGTCTAGGCTCAATGAATAGCTCTGAGATAAATGATGATCAGCGTTGGCTATGTGAGATTTTATTTTAATTTAGTTATTATTTATTATAATCCTTGTATTGCTTCGTATGCTATCGTTTGACAAAGATGAATTATTAACCGCTAATTGTTTATGTGTACGAGTGCAGAAAAATAGGAAAAAATGAATAGGAAAAATCTTATCCACAACTTTGCTTAAACATGACTTGACTAAAAAGACTGTGATTTTTCGACACGACTTTTCCATTACTGGGATTAGATTTTGACAACTCTTTGGTAAAAACTTGTTTATCGATTTAACTTGACAAATGGCGAATTATAAAACCTATATAAAAAGTCATATAAGGAGGATAAAAATTAAAATTTTATTTTTATCGTTATATGCCAGCATTTGTCAACCACTAGCATTTGCCACAATCTCATCTGATGGTGATGATGTGGCCATAGGCTTTAATTAGGCATAACTATGAGTGGGAACTAGCTCTTAAAGGCAGCTGGCAACAGTTTTGTGTAGTATCAATGTTTACTACCTAGTCAGGCATGCATTCGCAAAGTGCCCTAAGATCCATGCATATGAAATTAAAAATATACTTTACTAATTAATATACAAATTGTACCTTCGTAAACTAAACCTAAACTTTGTAAACTATCTGGCATATTGTGCTGACTACACCTACCGGGATGATACGAAGATGATTATAATATTTCTAATAAATTCATAAATAAAAATAAACATTTGAACACCGCGCGGAATTGAACACTCGACTGATTCGTCCCCCCGGTCGAGCCATGACATGTTGTAGGTTAGGTGCTTGGCAACTGAAGGTAGCTTGCTAGGCGTGAATTCCCAAAATGCTCTACCACCATGCAATAACGACTGCCATCCCAAGATAACAACCAAAACGTGCAGTCCGAAGAACGGAAGCACCAGTAATAAATGCCGCTGTCGGTCACCAATCCAAGTCATGACAGTGGTTGGCTTACCTAATGGAGCTTATCAAGTTATTCTTAACCAATGTTATGAATAACTTGATAAGCTCCACTAAGAATGCTTCAAATTATTTACGATGACGAATTTCAATGATTCCCAGGACTAAAACTCTCATCCCCAACAGCTTCCTGTCCTAAGAGGCGAAATATCAAAAAAAGTTCATAATAATTTTCCAGGTCCCATAACAAAATATAATCTAATTTAATTTAAGGTAGTGAACATGCTATAGATTTTGTCTTCAAATTATTGTAAATTTGCTAGGTTTCCCTAATAAGCAAAGAAAAAAAACATCGCATATGGTCGGTTTGAATCCTTTCCTTTCTTTGTGACTTGTAAGGTTATGCGCTAAGTACTAAATATAGGTATATTAGTTATCTAGGTACGCAACGTACGCCGCATACGTAACTAAACTTGGCGCATAAAAACTTTGCGAGTACATACGAAACCTAATGCGGTCGCAGCATTCGCGGAAGTAATAAATGTCACTTGCATGTCTGCGAGTCTGCATGCCGGGGGATATAAATAGGTTTATTCTTCTGTGAGCTTTGGAGGTCCGTGGCTAGGAGACGTGCCAAGGATGTTTGCAAATTTGCTTATTCACTTCGCTTTAAACATTTAAAACGATGTGTTCGTTTTTTGCATACAGATATAGAACATCTTCATATCAGCCAAAAAAGTTTATTGGTCAATTCTTCGAGTATCTAGGTTAATGTGTGTTATTGTTTTCTATTGGTTATGTGGAGTTTCAAAATTTTAAGAGCCAGTTCAAATTATTAACTGTGCCTGAACAACATCTTCAAATATATTATCACTTAGCATTAGGTTAAATTGTAGTTACAGACAAGTCTATAAGCAATATAATAAGGCTTAAGAATAAAGTGATATTGTTTGACAGATACAACGACTTCCCGGAGGATGTAGGGTTAGGATTTGCATTAAAAGGGCGCAGACAATCATCGAGTAGTTTAATTAAAACATTTGTAAGGGATCTAACGACTATCTACATAAATCACTGCTGTTGCCTATTTGGGATATTACCGAGGCCATTAGATAGTTCGTATTATCTAATTAACCACTGTGGATCGACTATGAATATATTCACAAGATAACAATAATTTATATTCTTATGAATTAGATACCAATATGTAAGGGTTAATCATGCACCTAAGGATTAGGTTATTGCTATGAACGGAATGAGTATACATTTAAACCGTTTTATCTAATTACTAATTTTACAATAATAAATACTTTTAAAAGTATCCTAAAAAACATTAAATAATATTTAAATAAAACACTTAAAAAAGCATAAAATTATATATCTAGTGACAATTCCGCCTAATTTTCCTGTCATCTACGTGACGTCACAGACATCACGCAGCCTAACCGGAAGAATACCCGACTAGTTTCAGGATCTTCAGGAGGTCTTGACTCACCGAGCGCACGATCGACAAAAGATATTTCTCGAAGAGAAATATCTTTTGTCGATCGTGCGCTCGGTTAGTCTACTAGACAGGAAAATTAGGCGGAATTGTCACTAGATATATAATTTTATGCTTTTTTAAGTGTTTTATTTAAATATTATTTAATGTTTTTTAGGATACTTTTCAAAGTATGGATTATTAAATATGGATTTCCGCAAAGTAACGCCTGAATCTATTCATTACTAATTTTACGTTAAACAATTATTAAATAAACCAAGAACTAGGTTAATTTAATCTACTTAGGTATCATCAAAACGTATTGTATGAGTTCGACGCAAATATAGGAATACGCAATGTGTATTACTTTAATACATTGATATAATTTTACCGTAGAAAGTATGTTGTAT
This sequence comes from Plagodis dolabraria, assembly GCA_963854805.1. Lineage (NCBI taxonomy): Eukaryota > Metazoa > Arthropoda > Insecta > Lepidoptera > Geometridae > Plagodis > Plagodis dolabraria. The sequence continues at coordinate 15,129,613 of OY978447.1, read as the reverse complement.
TTAGTCTAATTATGGTAATAGGCGTGATTCCCGTGGGGTGCCGGGCTAGAATGTCACCCCCCCATCTCTTCCCGTGGGTGTCGTAAAAGGCGACTAAGGGAAAAATACCGGAAGGTGGGCAGCAGCGCCTTCTGAGAAATAAACACCATTAACTGCGATCCCCAAGACGCCTGCCAAGCGTGGGGATTATGGCAAAACCCCCCCTATGATTAGCACAAAAACAATTCGGCCCCCAGTCCCCGGCAGCTCTATTATTCCTGGCCCTGGTAGCGGGCCAGGTAACGGTGGAGCAGGGGGTGCGAAGAATCTCCGGAAGATGCCCGGCTACCGCACTCAAACACGACGACCCTTGGCCCTGGCAACACACAACATACGTACGCTCAGGGAGGACTACAAGATTGTCGAGCTGGAGGAAGAATTAAAGAAGTTACGCTGGGATGTCATGGGGTTATCGGAAGTCCGAAGACAGGGACAGGACACCGTTATCCTTGACTCAGGTAACTTGTTATTCTACCGGGAAGGTCACCAAAAGTCTCAGGGTGGTGTTGGGTTTCTCGTCCGGAAGTCCCTTGTTAACAATGTTGTCAAAGTCGAAAGTGTGTCGAGCAGGGTAGCGTACCTTATACTCAGAATCACCAAACGGTATTCGCTGAAGGTCATACAGGTTTACGCACCGACCTCGACCCGCTCAGATGATGAAGTAGAGGCTATGTATGAGGAGATATCTGAAGCCATACATGCCTCCGAAACATACTTCACCGTTGTTATGGGGGACTTCAACGCTAAGTTGGGCACACGGAATGGCGATGAGTTGAGAGTGGGGCCATTTGGATATGGGCAGCGGAACCAGAGGGGCCAGCGGCTGGTCGACTTCATGGAGAAGGAGGGACTCTTTGCGATGAACTCCTTCTTCGAGAAGCGACCATCCAGGAAGTGGACGTGGATAAGCCCCGATGGTTCAACAAAAAATGAGATCGAGTTTATCATGACGACCAGGAAGCAAATATTCAATGATGTCTCTGTGATCCATAAGGTGAAAACCGGTAGCGATCACCGTATCGTTAGAGGCACATTGAATATCAATGTAAAGCTTGAGAGGTCCCGTCTGATAAACTCCACGCTCCGTCCTGGCGTTGCCCAAATTCAAAACCCCGAGAGCTTTCAACTTGAACTACATAACCGCTTCCAGTGCCTAGCTGAATGCGAAACAGTGGACGAGATAAACAACGGGTTGGTAGAAGCTGTCCAAGCGGTGGGGTCTAAGTTCTTTAAGACCCCCCGCCGAAACAAACCGAAGAAACTCTCAGAAGAAACCATCAAGTTGATGGAAGACCGGAGTGAGATGAGACTGCAATCTTCAGCTGATATGTCGAACTACGGCAAGCTCACTTGCACTGCGACATGACTTGCGCGCCTTTAATACAAATCGTATTAAGGTCGCAATCGAGCGTAACCAAGGTTCCAAAGTGTTCGCAAAAAATTCGTCTATAGGGCAAAGCCAAATGACCAAGCTGAAGATCGACGATGGCAGAATCATCTCATCAAAACCGGAGATTCTGAGAGAGCTTGAGAGGTTTTATGGACAGTTATACACCTCGACACAAGAACCCGTTGTCAGTACAGCTCAGGACAAGAGAGCTAAACTGACCCGACACTATACCGAAGACATCCCGGACATCAGCCTATACGAGATTAGAATGGCTCTCAAGCAGCTTAAGAACAACAAGGCGCCAGGTGATGACGGAATCACGACAGAACTTCTGAGAGCGGGTGGAAAACCGGTACTCTTAGTCCTCCAGAAGTTATTTAATTCCGTCATCCTTGAAGGTAAAACGCCAGAAGCATGGAACAGAAGTGTAGTGGTACTGTTCTTCAAAAAAGGTGACAAGACCTTGTTGAAGAACTACAGGCCCATTTCACTTCTAAGCCATGTTTATAAGCTGTTTTCGAGAGTCATTACGAATCGTCTTGCTCGTAGGTTTGATGACTTCCAGCCTCCCGAACAAGCCGGGTTCCGAAAAGGCTTTAGTGCCATAGACCACATACATACGCTCCGCCAGATTATACAGAAGACTGAGGAGTATAATCGGCCATTATGTTTAGCGTTTGTGGACTATGAAAAAGCCTTCGATTCAATCGAAACCTGGGCCGTACTGCAGTCTCTTCAGCGATGCCAAATTGACTATAGGTACATCGAAGCGCTGAAGTGTTTGTATAGAAACGCCACCATGTCGATTCGACTACAGGACAAGAGCACGGAACCAATCCAACTGCAGCGAGGCGTGAGACAGGGAGACGTTATTTCTCCGAAACTGTTCACGAATGCGTTGGAGGACGTTTTTAAGCTCTTGAACTGGAAAGAATTCGGCATCAACATCTATGGCGAATACATCACTCACCTTCGTTTCGCCGATGACATAGTCATAATGGCAGAGTCGCTTGAAGAACTCAGTACAATGCTCAGCGACCTCAGTAGAGTTTCCCAGCAGGTGGGTCTTAAAATGAACATGGACAAGACGAAAATTATGTTTAATGTCCATGTTGCACCCGTACCAGTAGTTGTTGGGAACCATACGCTCGAAGTTGTTGACCATTACATATACCTCGGACAGACTGTCCAGTTAGGTAGGTCCAACTTTGGCAAAGAGGTCACCCGAAGAATCCAACTCGGATGGGCAGCGTTCGGGAAGTTACGCGACATCTTCTCGTCGAAGATCCCGCAAAGCCTGAAGACCAAAGTCTTCAACCAGTGTGTGTTGCCAGTGATGACTTATGGCACTGAGACGTGGTCCTTAACTGTGGCCCTTATGGACAAGCTCAGAGTCGCTCAACGAGCTATGGAGAGAGCTATGCTCGGAGTTTCTTTGCGCGATAAAATCCGGAACGTGGATATTCGCCAAAGAACCAAAGTCACGGACATAGCTCTCAGAATCTGCAAGTTGAAGTGGCAATGGGCGGGCCACATTGCTCGTAGAACTGACAACCGTTGGGGAAGAAAGGTTCTCGAGTGGTTACCACACTACACCGGAAGACGTAGAGCTGGTAGGCCCCCCACTAGTTGGACTGACGACATCGTGAAAGTCGCTGGTAGCCAATGGTTACAAGCGGCTAATAGCCGTTCTTTGTGGCGCTCTATGGGGGAGGCCTTTGTTCAACAGTGGACGTCTTCCGGCTGATGATGATGATGATGATGATGATGAGTCTAATTATGGAATTTTTCGGATAAAGCATTCATTAGTTAACTGTAACATATCATCGTCATTGTATCAATTAAAAAGATAAGTCGTTAGTATAAATAATCTGTATAATACATTCTAATGCACTATTTTCCGACGATAACGTAATTAAGTTACCGGCACCTATTATTTTCCCAATATATGGAACACGACCGACCTACATTAAGAAGACGAGCTGATTGATGGCAAACGTTCTAATAGAAGGTGCGGTGGCTTGCCGAACCTGAGCATGCAAAATGCCCTTCCTTCATGTAAGATTGTCCAATAATAATGCAACAAATTTACAGAGAAAATTTGCAAACTTATCTGGAGTACAGTTTACGCATTTGAAACAATGATGGCACTATGAGCAACCACTCAGCGCTCAACTTTGAATTTCAACGCAGGCTTGAGTTTTAAATATTTTACGAATACTTGAATGGCTTACTATTAACCAAAAGTATTAATATGTCGCCAAACACCTAACTATATATTCCTTGTACGTACTTGAGGGCCACTATGCAAATTTGCAGTATTGCGAAGTATGAGAGCCCAAGGTCTCCTAAGTTTGTCGAGAAAATTACAAACATAAATTAAAAACTTATACGAATTTAATCGTTTTATTTGACATTGTTTGTATTCAGACGTTTCGAAGACTGGAGTGAAAATGTGACAGTTGTCTGAATGACGTCATGGCTATAAGTCACCAGAGACACCCTATATTTATGGTCGAAGGACGAGAAGAACGACCAGAGAAAGAGCACGATACCCTGAAACCCTTCCCAATGCAGAACTCCATTTTCCATGTGTGATTATGAGTCTCATAATTAAAATTAAATACGCGATTGGGGAGCTAACGTCATTAATATTGGGGCTGATTTAATATTTTAGGTCGATCCCAAGTCTACTTAATTTTTAACTTCGTACATTTCGTATTGTACTCAGTTTTGTTAAGTAACAAAGCACGATATTCTACGGACAAGCATCCTAAGACGCGCTTACGAAGCTAAAATCAAATTAAAGCGGCTCCAATACTGCCCGAGAGTATTTAAAATTGTTAAATGAGCAGCTAATATTGTATTGTATGCTGTTTTCTATGTTTGGATGAAGCGTGATGTTCCAAGGAGAACTACACCAGCCGCAAGGTGAGTTTGCGAGCGAGACTCCTAGTTAAATACGCGGTTGCGAAGCTAACAGCATATTAGAGCGGCCGCGTCGCTACCGCTTTAAATATTAACGCCTTGGGCTCTCCAGCCGCCACTGAAAAAGGCTTTTTATTTGTGGATAACGAGATCGCACTGCTTCACTGTATAATGAGGTTTCTTATTTCCTGTTAATGACTTTCGCATAGTAGTTTATTGGCCTATTTCAGACAGTCGACGCTATGGTACGTATATCTACTTTGAACCGGGAGGTAACATTATTTGCACACCATTTCATTTTCACTCGTTTTTATCCTCTCTATTACACTAATACTCGTATATAAAAATGAATGTGTAAATAGGTCTGTTACCTCATAAATAAAATACTTATCCGATCTTGCTAATTTTGTTACAATTTTCAAGTTGAATTTTTTTCTACATCGTGAGGAACTGGCGTCGCACATCGTGCATTTGCCAGAGTCATGTTTTTAATTTGAAACTAGTAAAGCTCTCAATACCTCGGCAACACTAAGAGTGTTATTAAGTGACACAATTTCAACAGACTGCGCTTCGCGGCTTCAATTTTGTGTATCGTTGGTACGAACTGACAATAACTAGAACTAGGCCGTCGCTAATTTTATATACGTATGACAAAAAGTTGTGAAAGCTAGTATCACATATGTATATATGTGATGTATATTTTACGGCTAGAACCCGAAGTGCGGCTACGTCTAGTTTTAGCCGGTTATAACTTGGTGTAGCCATTTTCTCCTGGTTAAATCTAGTATAAGCCGATTGTTGTCGGGTAGAACAAGGTCTAGCTGGTATCATTCCGGCTAGAGCTAGGTCTAACCAAACCCTAGTGGCTGATACTAGGTTTAGCCAAAATCAAGCCGGCTATAACTAGATCCAACCAATCCCTGTTGAAAAAAACTAGATGTTAACATTACAGATAACACAGTTCCATTTGAAGACTAATATTAAATAGAATTAAATAAGACATAGAATTATGTTTATATTAATAACTTAGACCAATACTATTTGAAAAATAAAACAATATTCGCTAATAATTTTAACCGTCGCATTTACAGACTAAGACAGCTACTACTTACTCTAAAGCTGGCTCGGTGTCTTATCACCGCATCCAGAAACGGCTCATCGGCCTCCGCGAACATAGTACAAGCACTACATTGTCATTATACCACACTATCAGCGTACGGTAACTTTCCAATTTGTATTTACACCATAACTGTGGAGTGTAAAGTGCAGTACAATACGTTTTAAAGAGCAATATTTTCGCTTCACTTGAGCAACTACTAAACTTTCTATGCTAGGTTGTATATTGGCTTTATCTTAAGTTATGGTCGTCCACGAGATCACTGGCAATAACATGTCATATGTACGTAAACGAAGAAAAGTATTTTAAAAGTTTTCTATTTAAGGACAAAGGAAGACCAGTCATATCCCATTTTATAGCTCCGAACACTATTGCTACTGATTTCTCAGTGTTGTACTGTAAGTTGTGGGCTGCAGCATATTTTTCGCACTTACTTAGTAGGACTCTCATAGTATATAGTAGAACAACTTCCACCCAAGATTACCAATCTGTATACCCCTGTTAAAAGCCACCGGGGATTGGTTGTATCTATAGTTGTAGCCAGCTTGATAAAAGATAAACCTAGTATCAGCCACTAGGGTTTGGTTGGACCTAGTTCTAGCCTGTATTATAACAGTTAGACCTAGTTATACCCGAAAACAATCGGCTTATATACTAGATTTAACCAAGAGTGAATGACTACACCTAGTTCTGACCGGCTAAAACTAGACGTAGCCGCACTTCGGGTTTAAGCCGTAACATATAGGTACATTAGCAGAGGTACGCACATTTTGTTGGTTAGGTTAGTTACGTTTATTAGTAGGTAAGTATATATAATAAGCCCTGTGTGTTGCCAGGGCCCCGTGGGGTGCCGGGCTAGAATGTCACCCCAATTGCTACCTGTGGGTGTCGTTAGAGGCGACTAAAGGTAAAATACCGCGGAATGTTGACAGCAGCGCCTACTAAGGAACTGATCTCCTAAACTGCGATCACTATGACGCCATGTGTGCCCTGCGTGGGGATTATGGCAAACCCCTTCGTAATGGGGAAAGCTGTGTTCAGTAGTGGACAAGCCGGCTGATACAACAAGTATATATAAGTACTCTAAAGTTATAATAAATGATATGGTAGAAGCCCAATTACATAAAGTACAAGAATATCAGATTCATTTAATAAAATTTAAATGGTAATAACTTTTCGTTTTCACCCTTTGCGAAACAGATGTGTGCTGACATGGTTCATGAATATTTACGACGAAATAAATATGGATTCTCATTCCTTCACTGAACTTAGCCTACTTAGCTAAGCGATACTTCCATCATCTTTTTTCATGTTTTAAATTGGAATATGATTACGAATGTAACTTTTAACACGACGACCTTTTTTGGGTAATATTATAATAATATATGAATATATATCCCTATATACTGATATAAATGTAAGTAGTAAATGTATAAAAATAAAATCGTGACAAAATTACATAAAAACAAGGTACAGCGATATATTTTTGCCGAAGCAGTAACGATCGTTATTAAAAACTTGTCGCGATTCGTGATTTTAATTTTTCGCGAAACTTTAGCAATATTTCTCCGTGGAGGTCGGCGCAAAACGAAATTTGCATATTCAACAGTAAAATTTACGTCACAAACAATGTCCTATTACGGTACAATGGAAATGTCTTTACATTGTTGTGGCGAGCGGGCGGGTAGCGAACGAAAGCGCGCGTCGAAGCGACGCAACAACGCGAAGCGAACGGGCAACGCGGGCATGGACATTCGGTCGCAAATTCGCGCGCACGTCACGCGAAACTCAAAGGGCGGCCATCGTAGCTGATTTACAGCGTGGACCTGTGGCTGCCCGTGTTTAAATGAAAATTATACACGGCCTCCGCTCTATGGGGCGCGACCTTTCCCTCGTAAAGTAACTAATTTATGAACTCGTGATACTCCAGTGGAGGCACTGCGCTCTGCTCTTGAAATTTTAACTGTCGCCGCCGCGCCACGCTGCTCATCTTACAAGCACTGAATTTTTTACGGAGTACCTACCTACTTTCCAAATTCTATACTTGTGACAGATAAAGACAGTGATGAGAAGAGAGAGCATGAAATAAGATAAATAGTTTCATCAAAAAAATTCGGTACTTAGTAAACAAGTGACATTACAAAGTAAAGGACTACTATCATTGAGAATAATTGTAAAGCTTCAAATTGTCTGAATACTTTTTACGGCAATTAGGTAAAATAATTGAAGTCGGGTATTATGTTAGTATTTTATTTTGATATTTTTGTAAGTAAAGTCGTTTTGTATTTCACTTTAAAATATCTATGGGACATTTCTTAAAATGTAGCCAAATGTTATTATTATTTAGTAACCAGCTAGGACTAGCGTAATATTTACCGAATATTGCTCCGACTAGTTTCGATCTAATTTGAAGTCCTTCGTCTGGGCGTCACGATTGTGCACAGGCGTCGAGCGCGGGCCTCAGCACGTAAATAACTGGCATTGAGATCGTTGCGCCGTAGCTGTCAAAGTCAGAATTATTTCGTCCTAACTGTCACTTATGTCACTACCACTGTGATTATCACTGTCGTTTTGATAGGTATATGACTGTTGACACATTATACTATTATCCTCTTCGCGGTTCCCCATCCTCGAATAATAGGTATGTAAATATATTTTTCATTAATATTTTTTGACTGTGTAACACAACTCAAATTAACAAATTTATGATCAAGACTTTCAAAGAAAAACATAAAGATATAATGGTATAAAAAAATCACACAATAGCATAATTTATTCTACTATTTAAAAAAAAGGCAATAATACAAATATTTCAAATCGCTTGAAATCCTAAAACTTACTTCAATCTAACTTGTGGAATAATATTCAACACAGTATCATTACATAATTACCAATATCTAATACGTGTGTAACTTTTTCTTTTTTGTTTTTTATCAGTAATACACCAAGACTATATGTAATATATGTCTCATCAGTGAACTAGCTCTGACCGTTAGATGCTTAGCACGAAATTTCTATTTTAATTTGATAGCTAGCACTGAATCTTAAGTCTACGCCAGGATTCTCCTCATACGGCAGATTTTCTCTGCCAATGGGTATCATCGATTCGACATACGTATGGCAAAACAAAACAACAAATATAAGTTTGTGCGTTTATTTGTGTGTGAGGCTATATGTCCTTGTATTTGTGTGAGGGTATATGTTTTTCATCATTCAGTGCCATAACACCTGAATAGATATTGATACTTTTTTAATAATCTTAGTGCTTACCCATTTAAATATTTGCCATCAGTAGTGCGGAAAGTAAATCGTATTAAACTCAAAACACAGAAGGTGAATTCGATATCTAGCTTTCGGGAAATAAGAGAACTCCCGGAACCCTGGGAAAGTCAGTTAATTTCTAAATTGGTCAACATTGCTTGACATATTAAGTATACAAAGTATATGGATGCCCTGTGAGTCTGTAATTACTTGTAGGTTGTCTAAATGCTTTCATTGTAGTAGTGGTAGTGTTGTACATAGTTCGTAGTATTTTGTTAATAAAAGCATAGCGCCAGTATAAAGAATGATATGTTTGTGTAAGTGTATACATTTATTTAACTCTACTGTATAAAAAGGGAAATATATGAACGAAAGGTCAACTGACTTGTTACTATTACGAGTTACAGATTAGTGCACTACGTGAAACAACAACACGCGACAAAGCAACCATTCAACAAAAGCACTTTTACATTTGTATGTGCGGGGATAGGCTTGTATACATTACCAACGTACTCGTGTATCGCAAGCATAACAACTGAGCAAAATACACAACTAATTTCAACCGACACACTACAAACGTACTGGCAAATATTAGTTACTCTAAACGCAACCTGTTTGTGTAATGGGCTTTAGAAGCCGATGCTTTGTAGCATTATTGTTTTAGGTAAATTCATCGCGTGTACTCCTATCTCATTTGCTATGTTATTCGGTATGCTGACATTTCACATCTACCTGTACACCGCTCATATATAACATACTCGTAGAAGTCTTCTGTAGGTATGAGTTACGCATGTAGAGGCATGTAGATTAGTTTGGTACCTATTTAATAATGTAGGTGAAGGTGTGTACTTACTGAGGTACAAGCTCATTATACTACAAGCTAACTCGTATCCATATTGAGCCCGACCCGGAATTTTGATTAAGCGTAAACTAGATTATGCTAAGGGTAAATTGAGACCGTTTCTTAAACTACTAAACAGTTAATAGTGTTTGCCTCAAACTTGGAAGTTCCTTATTTGCTCGTCGACATCGGCTATGTAAGTTATGAGTATAGTGCTGTCGCTATGTAACTTTAGCCCTTAAGATATGCAAATTGAGATACAAATCTGTTTCTGTATACCTGTTTGGGCGATCTATTTAACAGCACAAACTATTTAACTTTGGAACTTAATCTAATCGGCATAAATCAGTTTCTACATAATTTAATGTACATTCGTATTCGTTTTTTAATATTTTTATGTTTGCAATAACGCATGCTCTGCGGATCCAATTAAGCTAACATGGCAATGACTCATAACCTCAGAACGGAACTATTACTAAAGAAATAGTTCTTTAGTAATAGTTACTCTGAGGTCATAACTCAAACTCAGGGTTCGAATCCCGCACATGACTAAAATTTTTATCTCTCGTATTTTTTACATACGTATTATTTTGGTAAACCTTTTTTGTACATATTTAAACAGAAAAAAAAATATTTCATCGCCACTCTTCTTTCAAACATATATCATATTTATTCTACATATAAATTTTCTTGGCAAATATAAATTTCGTGCGTAGACAAGTCACTGTTTAATATACTTAAATGGTATTTAATAAACGAAACTTTACTACAATCAAATTCATTAATTAGTGCAACTAACACAACCAACAGCTGCTTTGATTATAACAACTAATATAAGTATTTTTGGCCCACCGGGTGTAAAGCCGTAACCGTTACAAGTGTAGAACTGCTCTGCGCGCATCACTCTTGCTTGAGACATAAGGTTGTGAAGTCTCATGTGCCTGTAATTTCACCACCCTTCAAACCGGAACACAGTAATGTGAACATTACTGCTTGGCGGTAGAAATAGGTATGATTGCAGTACTTCCCCGGACCAACTCACAGAAAGAGTTTCACTGCTACTTAAAGATATCTATTAACGCACAAAACTCAGATGAAATTGAAAATGAAGAACAGAACTGTACTTTGTAACGCCGTTCAATTTTATTTTTCAAATTATTGAAGCATAATTTTTTTTTGCCTCGAGCGGGAATCGATCCCTCGTCCTTCCATTTGGCGGCGGATGCCTAAACCTTGTTTCAATCTCTAAAATAAAGCTAAATCTTAATATATATCTAGATATATATTTTTAGATTTACAATAAAGCTGGATATTTAATCAGTACTAATATTATAAATGCGAAAGTAACTCTGTCTGTCTGTCTGTCTGTTACGCTTTCACGCCAAAACTACTGGACCAATTTGAATGAAATTTGGTATGATAATAGTTTGAGACCCGGGAAAAAACATAGGATAGTTTTTATCCAAATGCGCAAAAAGAGGTTAATGGTTTTGCGTGATAACCGACATACGCGCGGGTGGAGCCGCGCCCGGAAAGCTAGTTAAATCATATGTATTCAGCTGATTTGTTTTATCCACAGATTAAAATAGTTTTTGGTTTAAATGCTTTCAGTTTCATGAGATTACATATCTCTGTCTATTGTAATCAATTTTGTACATGTCGACAATATACGCAAAAATCTGTCGACAGTCAACTTTTCCCATTATTGTTTTCCATTACCAAAGTATTATTTACAAGACTGTAATAACTAGTTGCCTCTTATATATTTGTATCGCATACACTGCCAACATAGAAAATATATAAAAAAAGTTTGCTTGAAAATTATTGGCAGCTTGATACCTCTGGTTGTCGACGTACCTACCTGATGTCTGAGGGTGACGGTGAATACTTAGCATCAGATAAGCCTTGACAATATTACAAATTTACGAGAGGAAAAATTTAAGTCAAAAACGTTGATCTATAGATGTCACTCCATCCCAATATGATGGTTAAAAAGAACGATAGGAAAAAAATTAGTTATGGATTAGAGTATATCCCGACTAAAGGGGCGGATGGTCGTGGGTTCGAATCCCGCACATGATTAGAATTTTTCCTCTCATAAATTTGTATTTTTGTAATGTAATCCGCCGAGCATGCGTTATTGCAAATATGAAAAAAAACAGATGTCCCTCTTGCTTGTTATACCTTTAAAGACTCCATGTAATGAGTTATTATAATATTTATTGCTGTTCTTCTTGTAGTAAAAGACAACATATTAGATTGCCTACATTAGATTCTCTTCAGATCTACAAAATCTGCATCCTCAATTTTTTAAAGAATTAATCTTTAACCTATACTTTGTTTTTGTTCAAATTCTCATACTCACGACGCCGCAAGGAAGCATTTGTTATCTTACTAGAATATTTTCGCGTGCAAGTAGCATAAATATTTATGTGGTTGTCACGATAGTGGTATCTGCATATTTCGGACGTTGTGAAGCATGTGTTATGTGAACATTACACTGGTATCATAACAAGGACAAAGTTAATGGCAAAATGAGGGCGAGAGGGAACAACGTATATGCATTATCAGTAAAAATATGTGAGAACCATGTTTGTTGTTTTTGAACATGTGAAAACATGTTTGCTGTTATTGAACGAACCTATATTTAAATTCTAAATAAAATGTAGCTTTTATCCAAGTAAGTGATGATGTAGTTGAGAAAGGTAAAAATTATAAACTAGGATGAGAAATTCTTGTGTACAGCTATTGAAATACGCCATGAAGCATACAGTGCTGACTATAGCTAGGAGACAATTCGCAAAATGCTATGCACAGAATAAAAAAGACCAGGAGGAAAGTTACGCCATTCCAATAAATAAGTGACTCTAGCTATCAAGCAATAAGGTGCACTTCAGTTTGCAAAGCACGGAGTTTCTAATATGTATATTCATATACAAGGCTCTTTCAATCGTATAGCCTCGCATAGCTCTGATCTCTTCTGATACGGCACGCAGAATAATCTCGTTCGGACGGACCTGTAACTTTGTACCTAAAGTGTGGAGAGAACCAGGCCTGGCTACCATGCCACCATGCGATGAAGCTCAAGCCTCTGGCATGATTCGAACCATGGACCTTCGGCGGCAGCTATAATCATTATTGCTTCAGATTGTGCAGTTTTTTTATGGGGCTGTGACTGAAAAAGTTCGAGACCCAGAGGTAATCTTTGCTTCTAACAGATACATTTCGTCCCAAGTAACGAACAGCATTGCTTTCATTACCCTAAAAAATAAAGTTGTTAATATCATGGGCCTGTTATTTTACCGACATCCATACTTTTCATAACGGAACACAATATTGATAAATATGTTTGGTGACTTCCGCAGGCGAACACGTTCACAAACATTTGTATTGCTACTAAAATGAATCTTGAAAAAGTAATGTACAGATAATCTCACACATAATAATATATACTTTTATATGGAAAGGAAGTATCTAACAGATTCGAACAATATCTCTATACCTAAAAAAGTGCCACTAAAAACTTAAAAAGTTATAAAATAAACTACCAAAGAACCCAAATAAAAAAGAAAATCTTTTAGTTTATTTACCTATATCCCTCACTTCATCTTAGTACAGTGGTACTTTCGGGCTTTAGTATAAGTACCTGTAGAAGACTCGGAAATAAGTTTGTAGTGAGTGACATTTTCAGGTTTGGTGTAAAGTGGCTTCGTAAGGTGGTTGAGTGTTAAACTGAATATTTATGTAAGAACTATTCCATACCCCATTTCACTGCTACAAGATGAGATTCCCGATTCGACAGGATTCTAGGGTACCGTAACCAAAAGGAAAAACGGAGAGACCGGCATGTGAACGCACCACCGCTGCACCGGTGTGCCACGGACAGTATATCTTTTTTGTCTATATCGGCCAAGTTTACACGAGCATGGTGTAGAGATTAGCAGCAAGATGAAAAAAGCCATCGTCTAGTGCTTAATTAGTACAATACAAATACGCTTTTTATTTTTTATCAATTGAATGAAATAAATAACACCTAAAACGCCGATTTATAATGTATATTTAAGCGATCATATTAATAAATTTGTGATCATAATAACATAATTTTTGCTCTTCCATTTTGTGTTGTTTTGTGACACCCGTATATAAATATACGGGTACACAAAACTATATCGGCTAACATAAAATTTTCAACCGATTCGGATTTAGTTCCAAGGCGTTTTATGGTCTTTAAACATTTTCGGATATACACATGATACTGGCAGATACGCAAAACGTTAATATAAGTTGACTATAATAAAAAGCCAGTTTAATTTCGAACGTAATGTAAAAATATCAGTTTCTGAATTTTACTTCCCTTTTCACGGATTAGAAAAACGGACAAAAAGCACGTGGCCATTCTATTACATTTTTTCTTATAGGTTTAGTGTCTACGGCAGAGGAAGTATAATGTTTGTCACATGCAACTTAGTTTTTCCCTTTGTGAGGACTGTTACATCTGTGGCAGTTTTATTATAAAATCGCACAAAGTAGCTTAAGAAGTACTTTATATTTATCTTTGGCAATCTCAAACCAAGCCTTGCTATCTTATCTTTATTCACAGAGATATAATTGCCTCTGTTTAGTTAAAATTTACTTTTGTTTTAATTAGAAAACATAACACGAGTATTTCGGAAGACCTATTCTCTCGGAAAAGTTAATATGTATTGATTTATATTGAGAACAAATACCTCATTTATTCGCAAGGATCCTTGTTATAAGCCCAATGTTTGTATAATTTATCTACGTTCGTCCGTCTCGAATTACGCTTTATAGCTCTTTTGGTTATGGTTATATAAATAAACTAGCTGTACCCGCGACTTCGTTCGCGATTGCCGTACCTGCAGACTAATTATTCACATTTGTGCACTTTTTATCCCGTTATTAAGCAACTGTGGTCTGCGGTGAAGCACTCTTATAGTAAACCATAGCTAAGAATGGAGCTTTTTACTTTGGATTTCAAAACTCCCGGATTGTATTTTCCAGAAGACAGTAGTTAAGTAACTCAGAGAGTTCTTTCCCGGTTCGCACAATAAATGTTAAAGCAAAGTACATTGTGCGTTTCTTTACAATTTCGATTTTAAAACGGCGGTTTGTTTGACGGTAGATCGAACATATTTTTTTTATTTCTCATTCTCGGAAAGTGGTGTTTGTTTGATCTGAGTAGCGGGTAGGAGAGGCTCCTTCCCACCTAAGGCCGGAAAAAACTCATAGTAAATGCTTCCTTCTCTTGGGCCGGAATGACTTGTAACAATGATAACCATTGGTGTAAACAAAGTTATAATATGTCTAAGATTTTTCGTTGTAAAATACTATGCTGTTATAAAAAAATTAATAACAACTATGTTTGGCAGGGTAGTAACTAATTATAATGTAAGATGTGTAGGTTAAAAAAAAACTAACTAAAAATTTCCCTAAATTTCATTGTTCTAACTCCTAGTGTATCTTTGTATCTTCTACTCATGTTTATTATTTTTAGTAAATATTTAGAAAAACTAAAATTTTTTACCCGTCCTTATATTTTAAATGAAAAATAGAGTGCTTAACACGTATGTACGTCATCGATTCCTACTTGTACTATAGCCGCATTAATTTTAAATAGGTACTGCTCATGTTATTAAAATCAAAATAAATAATATAAAAAAACATACTATTTTTATATCGTTATTCCTTTATATTAAAAAAAAGTTTACGTAAAATTTCACAAATAGTTCTATCCTGTCAATAATTTTTTAGTAAGTAAGTTATTTTTTCAATGAATAATTTTTAGAAAAGCTACTTTTTTTACTTTATTAAATTCGAAATGAAAAGTAGAGAGCTGAACGCGGGTGAAAGTTATCAATTCCTTTCGACCCTTGTAAAACAATCTACTAAATTTGTTCACTTCCAACTTTAAACGGATTAAATCACGTATATTTATCGTTATTTTTGTCGTGACAGTCACCCCGTGACCAAGATCACTACAAAGTGTTTGAAACGTCGCGTCGGGACAAAAATAATGATAAATATACGTGATTTGAACCGTTTAAAATTGTTTAATTACTGAGTGTAACAATCGCGAAAACCTACGACAACATTGTGCACCTCCATTGCGCAGTCTCCGAAATGTATCCGGCAAAAGAAATATATGTAGTTAAAAAACTGATTGTGGTGAATGTACCACATTTTAGAGTTATATCGTAGCAAGCTTGCAAAACTAAATAATTGTGTGTGATGCCGGCCTGTCCGTGGGGTGTCGGGCTTCCCGTGGGGTTCCGTGCTTCCTATGGGCTTAAGATGAGCCGTACGTTCAAGGGTTTCTCAACATTCCGCGGTTCAAGTTATTTAAAACGAAATATTAGTTTGTGATATCTGTAATTTCTTAACTGCAAAACTGAGGACTTTGAAATATTTACGGGAAAATAATTAAATTACCACTATTGTAACTAAAAAAGAATGATTGAAATCGGACTACGCGTTAATAAATTACAACTAAGTGTACATTTCAACTTTCATCCCCTTTCCCAAGAGAACCGTACTGAATTTCGGGATAAAAGTATCCTATGTCCTTCTTCTTAGTATGAACTCGAATCATGCTTAGTTTCATTCAAATCCATTCAGTAGTTTTGGAGTGATGCGCGGCCGGGATACAGACAGACAGCCAGAAAAAAGAAACAGTTTTTGCATCAGTATCAGCAAAGTTAAAATCAAAGTCATACCTATACGATAAAGTGCGACCGCCAGCTTAAGATGAGCCGTACGTTCAAAGATTTTCTGTACATTTTGGGTGTCAAGTTATTTGGAACGTAATATTTAGGTTGTGATGTCTGTAATTTCTGAACTGCAAACCCGATGACTTTGAAATATTTACGTGATAATTTTTAAAGCACCACTATTCTAATTAAAAAAATCGGCCAAGTGCGAGTCAGACTCGCGCACGAAGGGTTCCGTACCATTAGCTATACAACATTAGACTTCATATTTTAACCTTTTTAGGGTTCCGTACCCAAAGGGTAATAACGGGACTCTATTACTAAGACTTCGCTGTCCGTCCGTCCGTCCATCCGCCTGTCACCAGGCTGTATCTCAAGAACGGTGACAGCTAGACAGTTGAAATTTTCACAGATGATGTATTTTTATAGCCGCTGTAACAACAAATACTAAACATAAAATAAATATTTAAGGGGCCCCCCATACAACAACCTTGATTTTTTTATCGTTTCTTGCTCGATACTAATGAATGTGACTGGTAGACGCTTTAACTATTCACAGAATATTTAGTTTTATGTTTTCTTTAAATATAATTAATGAAATTGGAATATGTAATTAAGGGGTCACCAATACAATAAAATTGCAGATAATGGTACGGAACCCGTCCGTCTGTCACCAGGCTGTATCTCAAGAACGGTGATAGCTAGACAGTTGAAATTTTCACAGATGATGTATTTATGTTGCCGCTATAACAACAAATATAAAAATTTGACCAAGTGCGAGTCGGACTCGCGCACGTTAAAACAAAAAAATCGGCCAAGTGCGAATCGGACTCGCGCACGAAGGGTTCCGTACCATTAGCTATACAACATTATACTTCGTATTTTAACCTTTTTTTTGTTTTAACGTGCGCGAGTCCAACTTGCACTTGGCCAATTTTTTGTATTTGTTGTTATAGCAGCAACAGAAATACATCATCTGTGAAAATTTCAACTGTCTAGCTATCACCGTTCTTGAGATACAGCCTGGTGACAGACGGACGGACGGACGGACGGATGGACGGACAGACGGACGGACTGCCGGACAGACCGTTTTTACCCTTTGGGTACGGAACCCTAAAAAGAACGTATGAAATCGGACTACGCGTTAATAAATTACAACTAAGTGTATATTTTGACTTTCATCCCCTCTCCCAAGGGAACCATGCTGAATTTCGGGATAAAAAGCCAAATTATCCTACCTTGTAATATGAACTCAAACCATGCTAAGTTTCATTGAAATCCATCCAGTAGTTTTGGAGTGATGCGCGGCCGGGATACAGACAGACAGACAGACAGACAGACAAAAATAAAAAAAATAAAGTTTTGGCATCAGTATCAGCTACAGAGTACTGTAAATTTTTTTTTTTCAAAATATCTGCCATGTACAGAATTGGTCCTGTTACAGTTTTATTATAAGTATATAGATTGAGACAAAAAGATTTTTAATTACAGGGTTGTTTCCAAACTAATATAGTTTTGAGAATCACTTCATACACACCTACATCAATTGTTAATCTTACTGTACTCTGAACACGCCAGCATAATTTTACACTTATAATTACATATACACTATATGTATACTATGAATGATTCCACGAAAAACATACGTAATAATTATCTCGTAGTGAAGTTCTTAATATAATATAAGTTTGACTAAAACATCAAATCATTATACCAAGCATAAGCTAAACTGGTAATCGCAGTGGTAGTTATGCACGGGTTGAGAATATCTCCATCGAGCAGACAGTCGTGCTCACCGTTAAATCCTAAATGCTCCATCCTCCCCGTACCTAAATCCTCCCTCCCCCTCTTTACGCCCCTCATGCAAATTATTCACAAAGTACGCGAGTAAGCGCCCCGCACGCTTTACTGACCAGAGGAGGATACTGTCTGTATCAACAAAATGTTGAACAAATGAAGTGAGCCCCAAATTGAAACGCCCGCAGAGAAAGTAAATTTTCTTTTTGGCGTGGAAACTCTTATCCACTTATCCACGCGGCCTGTATTTGTGAAGGCGAGTAGGCACACTTTCGCTAAAAGAAAAGCAACCTAGAGAAATTTAATAAAACAACCTATCGTAACATTAAAGTAAGTGATGCGAAGAAGGTAATTGGATTCGGTTTTAGAGAAAATGAATGTGGGTGTGGTACGTGACGCGTAACGTAGTGCCTTTGAAAGTGTGAGAAATTAATTGGAATGTAGAGCCTGACACAATGCACGTAGTAATTCCAAGAGAATATTTTTATGAAATTTTTAATACTCGGCCATACATGCGGCCTGCTCTCATAAATCAAGTACTTCCGAGCGCCCTTTGAATTTCCGCGCGCCGATGATATACCGCGGCTGTGACAATGCCAGCCTTCGCCATTTATACACCAATATTCCTTCTGACATACCACGCAACCGCTAATTGAAATGCTGTAGTGGTTTTTAAAGAACTTTTTTTAGCTATTACACCATTTTTCACTTATATTATTTACCTATACGTATGAATGATATTCAAACTAAAGCAAATACGTCTATTACAGACACCAGATTAATAATCACGATCCAATTTTAAAAAAACATTTAATTTACGCTCTGATTGTATGCAAACACAAATATAAAGCTATAGTATAAAAGCCATGCAAATATAATAAGTCGTTACTGTCAAGTTATTGCAGAGTACCTTATTATGCATTTTAAAGCAGACAGCTTTATTGAAGTAAACGTATTTGTTGTCTAAATCAATAAGCGTGAGAGGCCATTAGAGCTCGCCGGTATGAATAATGTCCGTTGGCGGAGAAAGCTAACGACGGTCAAGGGCTCAGGCACAACAATATTATGCGTGAATTTGACAGATGACATAACTGAGAAACGAGAATATCAATGAGGGTCAGCTTCAGTGAATTTTTTCCTTTTGTCGCAGGTCTTTTCTTAAGATATGAATATCAATGCTATTGAAAAATAGGTAAGGGCTTCTGAATGTATTTATTTTGAAAACAAGATGATCTCGACTCTGCTGCCAATTCTGTTATGAATAAATCGTAATAGAAGGAAGCGTTTATTCATCGTTCTATATAAATTTTGTTTGTTTTTATATATCATTGAGTATAAAATGGGCTAAGTATGAATATTTTATTTTATGAATTCCTCGTTCACATAAGCAAGCAACAAATGTCAGGAAATAGCATGATCAGTTTGCACCAAGCTATGGAATTCATTCGACTCTCCAGTTTTCATGTCGAGGTAGATATATAGGTATTAGGTACCTATATCTGGTAGGTCGCGGCCGCCGACGTGCCGGGTGCCGGCCGATATTTCGTGCTCCCACGACGACAATAATTTGTTGGTCCGTCGCGCAACGCTCCATGTATTGCCGTCGATTTATCTCCTTCAACAGTAAACTCTAATCGTGCTCAAAATCTACGATGATCGTCAGTTTTGGCAGTTTCAACAGTATTTTTACGGTTGTTTTTCATACGTGTAATTGTTAGTGCTCTTCTGAAACGTGGGAAAATATGGGTAATTAAACTTGTAGAGCAGATAAACATCTGCCCTATTTCACATTGTTTTAAAGATAGTTTACTGAATTTTAACTATGTTAAAAGTAGGGCACTTATTTCATAACGTGATACTTCGACAACTGAATATATATTATTTATGATGAAACAACCACTAGATAAATAAACCCCTATTTGAAGCTCTGTGACAAACAAAAAGTGATTTAGTTATTAATATTTATTAAATTAATATGGAATAATATTCTTATTCATTTATTACCTTTATATAATTACTAGCATTTAGCCGCAGTTCATATTTCAAGCTTTTGTCAATAAAGCACCAGATCTGGAATATGCTCAGTACAGATCAGGATCCTATTATATGCCAAGTGCATGTCCATAGTTCAAAGTCATTGGTGTTCTTCATCCTTTAAATTCTGCATTTGTTCAATTACTTTTTGATGACTATGCAAAAATCTTCATGAAGCTATGGCATAATTGCTAGGCAATCTAACGGAGAGAAAAACTCGACGGTCCAACAACCGCCTCCGTAGCATTAGCTTAATATTTCAAAAAATACTTTTGAGCACTCTTCTTTTATTAATGCGATGTACTTATTAAAACTTGATAAGTTTGTAATGCATAGTTTGCAATATAAATTTAATTATAAATGTAAAAAACTCACAACTTTGACCTCAAACTTTGTTGCGGAACTCAACTCGAACAGCAATAGTTACTGCAAATCAAATGATTTTCATTGCGATGCAGAACCCAAAGGCCAGGATCCGACTCGTAATTAGTGTATTTGCCATTCGTCAAGTATTAGACTTAATTTAAATTATCACAAAGCCAAAACTCTATATATCTAGAAGTAAACGTAGCTATCGTATGTCACAGTCGTGTCCAAGTCACGTTAGTTATTTAACTGATAGATCCACTGGAGATTGGTGAACACGAAAAGATACATACTCTTGCTATTTCCTTTCACTCGTGCATATTTAACACTCAGTGCTTGATAATTTACCATCATAATACTAAAAGAAGTACACATTATGGACACGTGGTAAGTTTCTTTTTTCTAGAAACCTAGTTCAAATTTCTAATATACATATATTCCTTGGAAATAAAATCGAAATGAAAAATTTAGAGTTTAAAAGTGACTATAGTTAATGTCAAATATGAATAGATTAATTGGAGGAAAACCAGAATGCTAAGTACGTGGATTTATCTACTTCCTCTTAAATAAACACTTATTATTTGTGATATTCTTAACAATTACTTCATAGTCACGGTCTCTATAATCTTTGCCTACTTGTCATAAATGTATTTAATTCATTTTTTACATTTGTTCGACGCTTCCTTTTGTTTCGGGCGAAATATTACCATTTCTATAATTTACTTTAATTTCACGTCTTAGTTCATTACAAGTTATATAACTTTATTATACCCATATACTGTAATCATTAGTTTGATGTGCATTGGCTCTGCGTCTTTATATTTCGTCCATCGTCTTCTTCGAAGTAGGTAAACCACGTTAAAACCTCAACCTTGCCTGCATCGAAGTCCTATATTATTCACTGCAGCTGTGCTGGTCCACAAAGAATTTAGCTACACTTCCCACGGAAATACAGATATGACTTTAATATGTGCCTTTGTATCTACCTACTTGTAATGAGGTTATTTATGGTATCAACTGAATTGAATCATAATGTTGGAATCTTTATCTAAACATAATTCCAAAAAAGGTTTCAAGTAAAAGCTGTTAAACAAAACTCTATCCCCAAAATCCAGCGAGTAATTTGCAAATGAGTTTACAAAGCGGATAATGTGTATCGGGCAGTAGTGACACTTTTATTAGGAGACATAAAAGGTCTAACAGAGGCGACGACGACCCATTACGCGCCATTCGGCTCACTGAGTGCTTAATGCAGGATAATGGACTCCCTCACTATTAATTTTGCCGTTTTTGTTTGGGAAAACCATAAACAAGTGTCCACTCGCCCTGTTCCGCGAAAAAGAACGATTTGTTAAGTTTTGTGTAACATAAAGATCATACACATTCTCACCCGTGTTATAATAGACTGTTAAACAATTAGAGGTTGGTGTGTTCTCAATCAATTAAACCCGAGATATTTAATCACGCGGGCAAAGAAAATAGTCAAGACCATGTCCCGCACTTACCATCAGTCGAGATAGTACCTAACAAAATGCCTATCATCTAAAAATATCTAGCTAAGTACATGTTAAATAACATTTCGTGCTAATAGTTCTAATTGTCTCGGTTACATGACAAGAATTTCCCATTATGAAACATAACAACTCAAATAACCGGAATTTTGAAAATAAAACAATAACAAATATGTTATAAATCCATTCCCGTCGACCTAAAGAACCTTTTAGGTTTTCGAAAAGAAAATTTTCGAGCCGCTATATTTTGATAACACTCTTCATGCTCCAAAAGATGGTTATATTTAATTTTGCGGACGGTAAATTCGATATCCCCCCCGGGGAGGTAACCGCTACAAATTTGATTTTAGTACAACTTGTTATGATGGCTACATTCTATTTGATAACTTAATACTGAATATTTCTTGCAAACAACCACAAGGACTTGTATAAATGTTTTTGCAATCGTTTATTATATAATTGATAATGTAAGAAATAAATGGAGTAGTAATGTAGTAAAGATTTAAAAAACTAGTTTTTTTTAATAATTCAATTTTAATATACCTTCATAAGTCAGGTTTTTCAATCATTAAATTAAAATTATCATATTGACATAATGTAACCGACCAAATTTCAACAGATAAATTTTTCATTTAAACCCAATTTAAACCACTAACATGTTTTTTTAATATTATTAGACTATAAACTTATTCTGTCGAATAAAACTCGTAGATTTAGGCCCGGTTTTCCAATCATCGAACAAAAAATATCATAGACTGTAAATAAATCAACTTTTCGTTTACGCAACCAACCTTTCGTTCATTTTATATATATATATTGTGTATTGTCCGGCAAAGTTACTATCTGATGATTTTACATATGTAATGTAAACATTTTTTGTGAGAAATAGTTACTATCAGTTGATTGAAAAACCGGGTCTTCCGAGGATTGATATTGATGCAAAAATATTTGATTTAATACGTTTTTTCCGAATATTTAATTATACGCCAAATTTGATTTATTATTTTAACTTTAAAAACATTCAACTTTCATTATAAAATCAACAGCTTCTTATTTGTAGTACTTGTGTCCCTTAATTCATATTCATACTTAAAAATCATTCTCTAGTAGAAACTTTATTACGAGAAGTTTAAGTTTCCTTTTTTCGTTAATACATTATTTCATACCCTTAACCTCTCAAGTCACCTGTTTTGATACCCACAGGTAGCTATGGGTGGGTTTTTTCTAGCCTAGCTACTTTGGGGGCACTACAATGTAGACTACTACTATTATCAATTTTTGTCATCTTTATACTACTCTTATCCAACTCCTCGCGGGTCAGTACAATATAGATTATCTAACGGTACATTTGAATATTAAAAAAAATGCTTAAGCTGACAGTGCACACTACAGGCGTAGTTATGACAGGAGTCATTCTTGTTGCGAGATCAGGGAGTAGGGCGAATTTTGCAGTTCTCGCTCCAAGACATTTTGGGATGTTGTGTAAGGCTTGTAAATGACTTAAAATTAAGTTCGTTCGGAGTATGAGTGATACAAAATTGTTGTTTTTAGTATTAAGTTCCTTGAAGCATAGATTTGACTTTGAAATTATTTTTCAAAATGTTCACTAAACATTATCCATTCAAATATCAATTTCTCCTAAACTTCAGTTTATGATCCATATTTCTAATGCAGCTTGAAGAAAATCTCGTGCAGTGTCCCTGAGATCACGTTCGCCCAATATTTGAGAGCGGTCATTTTTGTAAAGCTATTTATTTATGAGTATGGTTAATATAACATAGCTCGAAATTTGATTTTAGTACAGCTTGTTATGATGGCGACTTTGGATTTGATAAAATACTTCTTGCAAACAACCACAAGAGCAGTATGAGTATGTATATATTGCAGTAATATTACAAGTTTTTTGTTTATTGAGTTATGAGACATTCATTATTAAACGGGATGCTGTAGGCTTAAATGAAAGTTCTATCTTTTTATATAGTTAAAGTTATTTAGAAAACTGAAATTAATAAAACTTTCAAGCCTAGTCAATGATATGTTCAATAAATGAACACAAAAATCACCGAAATCGGGCAATATTAAGAGGTAGAAAAGAGCCTTTTCTTTTTGTATGGAGAAGTACGCGCTATATAATCCTCTTACGGTAAAATACAGGAAGGCGGGCAGCAGCGCCTTCTGAGGTTCTGATATCTCAAACTGCTATCTCCAAGACACCTCCCCGCCCTCCATTAATGAGAGTGGCTGTCTTCAGCAGTAGACTAACCGGCTGATAAAGAACAGCACATAAAAGTAATCCATAATTATTGGGAACAGATGCATAGTGCAATCTGAAAAAACAAAATAAACAAAACAATGTCAATGTAATGGAACTCTAAATATAGGCAATTATTTAAATTTACATCATTATTTTTTGATACGTTTATTTCTATAGTAAATGGTGAAAACAATCAACTCTCAAGTTGAATCTGTATTCAGATAAATTAAATAATTTATGGTTATTAAAATGAGTCAGCCACCCTGTGTGTATTATAATAAGTACCGATATTGGCTGGTTTTTGTTCAAAGACCAAATGTTTAAAGTTTTCTTTACCAAATGATACTTATGTTGAACCAAACATTAAGCTTGGCCTAGAAAAACTCTCTTTTGACAATGCGACAGTCTTCCTGGGAATTAAAATGGATTCAAATTTACAGTGGAATCCACATATACATGATCTATCTGGAAGACTTAGTTCTGCTGCATATGCAGTTCGTAAGATAAGACAGCTAACAGACGTAGCTACTGCTAGGCTCGTTTATTTCGCGTACTTCCACAGTATTATGTCTTATGGTATATTGCTGTGGGGAGCTGCTGCTGAGATAGAGACAATCTTTATCTTACAAAAGCGTGCAATTCGAGCCATACATGAAATGGATCCTAGGGAATCCCTGAGAGATCTTTTTAAAGAAATTTATATTTTAACTTTACCAAGTCTGTATATATTTGAAAATATTATGTATGTTCGTAAAAATTTGAGCAAATTTAAATCAAACAGTGACAATCACGATTATAACACTAGGAATAAAGATAAAATAGCGGTGCCAGGTTTTAGATTAGCAAAGACAAATAAAATGTCCTTCTTAGGCAATTGTGTGCGGTTTTAGAATAAATTGCCCAAACATATTACAACGCTCACAGAAAGAAAATTCAAGTTGCATGTGAAGAATATTTTGATAAAGAAATCTTACTACACAGTTTGTGATTACTTAAACGACAAAAATGCTTGGACATGTTCGCCTCTGCCAAGCTAGCGCCTAACACCTACGTAATGTAAATTAATGTTTGTAATAATTATACTATATAGTATGTACTTAACACATTGTTAAAAAACGTTTAAAAGAATGGCCCCGAGTTTCTTGCCCGTTCTTCTCGCAGTGGTTCTATAATTTGTGTTTGCTGAACGTGGCAGTACAATGTAGTATATTTCAATATTAAAATTTGTAATTGACGTTCATAAGAGCGTCGTAGACGCTTAAATTGAATAAATGATTTTGACTTTGACTTTGATAAAATTATTTACTAATTATTAATAGCACACCTATGGATGGAATTACGTACCCTCCAAAACCCACGCACTATACCTTTGGAAAATAAATGAGTAAAATAGAATAAAAATTGGCAGAATACTTATTATAATTTTAAGTTAAAACACTAAATTAATATTTTTCTACGCGAATGTCAGTTAGTTTTGGACGCAAATAATACTTAGTTTTGCCTTGAGAAATAAATTTTAAAAAAGACAGAAAGAGGGAAGGCAAATTTACTATCTTATTTATTGACCGAGCTAACCGGAGATCTTTATGGAAGGTCACCTGGAATTGGAGGATTCGTACCATCCTACATACCTATGTTTTTCGAAGATTAAAAATATTTTGACATATATTCTTGCTTCATGATAGAAAGAGACATAGATTCAACATTGTATGTTTATTTTTATTATTGACTAATTTGGCTTTATGAATTCATGATTACGTAAATACATAAATTACTATAATCCAACGCACGTTTTTAAAGCGATAAATGCAAAGTAAGTATTTATAGAGTGTCCAATTTTTACATGATCCCTATGTGACGTCTCTAAATTGGACTCGAATATTCACATGCAATTTGCGTTAGTATCCATTGTAAGATATTTAGGAATCTAAATATGGTGGAGTCTGGTATTCGAAGAATCTGATATTGTAGGAATCTTCTGAAAACAATGAATTCGATTGATATGAGGACTACCGCTAAAAGTTCCTGGTTCGATTGAATAATTAACAATTTTAAGGCCTTGTCCGCACAGCGATATTTCACCGCACGTATTTTTTCTCGCAATTCTGTAACACTCTGAATCTTAAGGGAGTATCCGCATTGGCAGTTTAAAATTCACGCGAGAAAATAATCTGTATTTTGACACGAATTGGACGCGATGCGGTGCGATTTATTTCCGCGTGAATGTTTTGTAACGTATAAAGTAGGTATGGGTATGGCCGCACTGCGAAATAATATTCGCGCGTTTCACTCAGTCTTGCATCGGCGCTGGTGGCAGGATGTGGTAATATACTAATTAACCAATAATAGTTTAGATGTTTAGGTATTTATACTTGTTCATGTTGCCATGAAATTGACACTTTTGATGAATCAAAACAACTCTGCTAAATATTGTCTGTTTTCAATTTTAGATATTTTAGATCTATCAGGAGTAGGGCGCAAACTTTGTAATTCGGTCCCATACAATTTGTCCTTAAACTGAATTTCATCATGTTTGCGTACATGAAGATATAAAATGCAACATGCTTTAGTTATTTGGTCACAGGTTATTAGTTTTACATCTAAAGCTAGTAAAATTATCATTTATTAGTAAGTTTGCCAAATGTGCATTCTATATGTAAAAAATCCTTTCATAGGTCTCAAGGTTGTAAATCGGTGAATTCAATGTTCATGACATCTTTTGATAGATTTGTCACGCCGTCTTCGGCGTAGTATCAGGTAATTTTTTTTTTCTGTTATTCATCCTGTTTATAGACGTTCGTCTCAGCTCAGAACTGTATCGAACTGACAAAAATCGTACGAAATTTTATTCGCAGTGCGTAAAGTGTAATTCTGATCGCGAAATTTATTACGCTAGATTAAAAATCGTGCGGTGAACTATCGCTGTGCGGACAAGGCCTAAGAGCAGGCAGTCAAAAATAATTCCCACGCTAGCTCCGCCCATGCGGCGCAACGATCCCCGCTGCACCGAACGAGGCGATGTGCAGCAGCGGCGCACGCGTCTCGCTTATAAACATATTTGTATACTTGATATTAGATTCGCGAACACAGATACCATTGAGACGATTTCAACTTTTTTTATAATCTTATTCACGTGACGAATTTCGATAAATAAAGTAACTTTGTATATACTGCAATTGATGTCACGTTTTTATTTTTATCAACATTACTAATATTTCTTAGTAAGAAATTGATTATTTGATTTACTTTTCAAAATTATTCTTACGGTCGACAGACTTATTACTTATTACCATATGTTCATGTCTGCTCGACTTTATTGGTATATATTATTAGTATATCATATTATACATATTTAACTGACTTCCCAATAGAAAGAGGGTTCTTAAATTGACTTGTCTATTATTTATTTTATGTTTGACCACACATAACTTTTTTACTGAACCTTACAATATAGAAGATTATTTTTTTGCTAGTACAGTTTAACTCCTTATTGGTTTCATTTTAATTTCATCAACACCGGCGAACGGTTTGCCAGTTACAGTCAACTTACTAAAAAGTAATTTGCCAAAATGCCTTGACGATCGCAGTGCTTCTAGCAACTAATGTAAGTGGCAACTATGAATATAGATGAAAGTTATTGTTCAATAGTGATCACGGACGGCCATTTCCGAATGCGCACGGACTTTCTGCTGAAATCATACTCAATCTCGACAATTTTCTGAGCAAAATTGTTTCGATTGAACCAGTGGTCACGGCTACTGAGGGGATATCTGGCCAACGAGAGCCGGTTCAGATATCATGTAAAAGTGGTATCTGAACCAAAGTCGCGCGCGGAATTCCCCAATAGCCGCCGGTCATGGACTTAGGTCCGAACAAGGGCCCTTCTCAGGGCCATCCCGATAAAGTATGTTCCCATACAATGCCAACGACCTCGCAAAGCGAGCGAGGCAAAAAAGGCTCTTTTCAGGGCCAGCGCTCCCAAGACGCGCGAAGCCGCTCGCCTAAGAAAAGCGAGCCCCCATTAGAAGCCATCATCTCGCCCATGTCGCCAGATGAAGCAACAGTGGTACATCAGCCCAGCATGTATCTTTCTCCGAAGGGGTGGTACGAGCGTGATATGCTCACACTCGAACGGCTTATCAAAGTCGGCGGCCTCTTATCAGAAGGCATGACACGCTGGATGTCTATGTACACAAGACTACAAGAAGCCGAATTACAAGGTACAGAGCCATGCGAAGAGGATCGCATAGCGTTAGAATTTGCAGCCAAGGCGGTTATAACGCTCCCCCCTGTCTCTCTAAACAGGGAGGTCATAGCGTCAATAATAAGCCGAGATGCCCAGAAGAAAAAGAAAGAATCCAAAAAGCGCCCGCGCACGAGGTCCCTGTCGGTGACCCCGCCGGCCACCAAGACGAGGACCGTCGACAGAGAGCGCAGCCCTCAACCAGAACGACCAAAACAGGTCGAAATTACTGAAACGCCTAAGCCGCAAAGAGCCGCCAAGCAGCAAAAACAGCCACCACCTACAGTTGCACAACGCCCTACGTTCGCGCAGGCTGCGCACACTGAGAAACCAAGGCAGTCAAGTGCAAGAGCGGGACAGCAATCTGATGCTGTCCCGCTCCCACAAGAGGGACAGAGACAGCATGAGGCTATCCCGCTCACACGTGAGGAACCGAGAAGGCAGCATAGCGCCGTATCACTCCCACCAAGCCACGCCCCCAAACAAGCTCCGCCGCCCAACCAAGGCCCCGCCCTAACAAAGCCGCCCGCCCCAGCCGCCCAAGCGCCGATGGCACAGCCGCAACAAGTGCAGGCTGCCCCAAAACAGCCACAATATCCACCGCTCATAGTTGAGCGTATTGAAGGGTGGACAAAGCACTTTAAAGAGATAGCTATGAAGCTCGGTAGACCGCCAAACGGACGCCCGTATGGTCAGGGAATCCGTTTTACACCCACAGATGAGACAGAGTACAGAGTAATTCAATCTTACTTAACTGAATTGGAGAAGACAGAGAGAATAAGCTGGTTCTCATATTCCCTCCCATCAGAGCGCAGCCTGAAGGTAGCACTCCGCGGCTTACCAGCGGATACACCCATAGATGAAATACAAGAAGCCCTAGAAGAGAAAGGATTCGAACCCGAATATGTGAAAAATATAAAGGGTAGACAGGGCCGCCCCGGAAGTATATTTCATATACAATTAAAGAAGACGCCAAACCTCACACCAGCGATTTATGAGGTGACAGAATTGCTCATGATGCCAGGAGTGATCATTGAGGCATGGCGAGCCAAGAGAGGCCCAGCCCAATGTCACCGGTGCCAGAAATTCCGCCACAGCTCACACAACTGCCATAGAGCTCTGGCATGTGTGCGCTGTGGTGAAGAACACATAGCGAGAGAATGCCCACGTCCGCGCGAGGAACCCGCAACCTGCGCAAACTGCAATGGTACGCACCCAGCTAATTATGCGTCATGCCCAGTTTTCAAACAAGAAACCAGAAATAAGAGAGCGGGCACTATCGCCGAAACAATACCCATACGGCGTGGTACCGCCCCAGTAGTCCAAACCACAGTAGAAGAGACAGCGGCCACATCATTAATGGCGCCAGCAAACCTTCCAAAGCTCGCCAATAACCAAAATAAGAAAAAGAAGCCGAAAACAAAGAAAAAGAATAAAGAAACCGAAGTAGCCACCACCACGCAACCACCAAAACAAGCGCCCCGTCGTGACTCGCTGGGACAAACGATTGGCGTTCTTAAAGAAATTCTGGAAGCGGTACAGAAAGGCACCGACCCGGAAACTGCAACCCTTCAAGGTCTGATGAGAATACTTAATAATGGATCACAACAGAATTAAGATAGTGCATTGGAATGCCAGAACGCTTGCGGGGAAAGCAAAAATACTGACCAACTTTCTCCGCGAGCACAATATAGACATATTGTTGGTCAGTGAGACGCATCTCCAAAAAGGTAGACCCTTTAATATACCAAATTACTTCGTATATAGGAAAGACGAAGTCAATGAAGATGGAAGAGCTTTCAGGGGGCTGGCTGTCATAGTCCACCGAAGAACCATCCACCAACTGATTCCAATTGAAGAATTCCAGTCGTTTCAAGCACTGGGAATACTCGTGAACATCGCCGGCCAAAACCATCGAGTGTTCGCTATGTACCGCCCACCAAAAAGTCACTGGAATACAACCGAACTAAGAAAGCTACTGAATTCAGAACTACCGACGCTCATAGCCGGCGATGCAAACTCGAAGCACACGCACTGGAATTCTTCGAAAATAGACCATAATGGAAGAAGACTCTATCAAGACTCGGTGGACTATGACTATGAAGTTATAGGACCCAATGAACCCACCCACTATGACGACAACCACGGAAGCGAAGACGTCATAGACATTGCAATCATGAAAGGAATGAGGTCGATGCCAACGCAAGAGGTGCTCTCAGACCTCGAATCTGATCATAGACCAGTGCTCCTTACTTGGAAGGACCTCCCAAGTAGAGTTGCCGCCCCCGCGAGGAGACGGAAAATCTGCTGGGAGGCCTTCAGCGCAGACGTCCACGAAAGGACAGCTACCAGCACTATAAACACTCCAGAAGAGGTCGATAAACAAACAGAGGAGCTAACCAAAACGATCCAAGTCTCTCTCGAAACAGCTGCACACACCTCTGGGCCGAAGGAGAGTGAAGACTTTCTTCCAGCCAAGATACGGGACCTAATAAAAAAGAAGAGAGAGACAAGAGAACAATGGCAAAGTACCCGCTGCCCACGCCTAAAAAGACTGCTAAACAACCTAGTAGAAGAGGTAAAA
Organism: Plagodis dolabraria; assembly: GCA_963854805.1. Lineage (NCBI taxonomy): Eukaryota > Metazoa > Arthropoda > Insecta > Lepidoptera > Geometridae > Plagodis > Plagodis dolabraria. The sequence goes on along the minus strand of OY978447.1, from coordinate 15,098,520 downwards.
GCCGAATTAAATCTAAACGCGGCTGGAACGTGGGAAAAGCACATAGACAGCATCAGTAATAAAGATAGCATTCCCTCGGTCTACCGCCTCTGCAGAAGCTTAAATAATGAAAAGACCCCAGTGAGACCACTAGTAAACAGCGATGGGAACATTATGTTTGACGCCAGAAGCCGTGCCGACATATTCGCAGAACACCTGCAAAAACAATTTACACCAAACCCAATCACGCATCCAAAACAGGTGGAAGAAGTGAGAGAGCACCTCTTAAATTACTTCAATAAAGAAAAAGAAGAAACCGAGAACCAAATTTTCTTCTCGCCGGGAAAGGTAGCGAGAGCGATAAAAAGACTGCCATCAAAAAAAGCCCCGGGACTGGACCAAATTCCAAATGAAGCCCTGAAGCATCTACCCATGAAAACAATCGTCGCACTAACCCGCATCTTTAACGGGGTCATGCGGACAGGCCATTTCCCTACCCCATGGAAGAAGGGAAAGGTGATTATGCTTCATAAACCAGGAAAGAGTACAAAGAAGCCAGAGAACTATCGCCCGATAACCCTCTTGAGCACACTCTCTAAGTTGTTCGAGAGACTACTTCTATCCCACTTGATTCCACATATAACACCTAGAGAGGAGCAGTTTGGTTTTCGGGCGGAACACTCCACCACGCTCCAGATCACCAAACTAGTAAATGAGATGGCAGTCTGTCTTAATAAGAAGGAATACACAGCGACGGTTCTCCTGGATATGGAAAAAGCCTTCGACAAGGTATGGCATCAGGGCTTACTGTACAAATTGTCAAAATCGCCAGCCCCCAGGAGAATCGTCGAAATACTCGCCTCATTCCTAACAAACAGAAGCATCCAAGTGGCGGTAGAAGATGCCCTCTCGGAAGAGAAACCGGTACTGGCAGGAGTACCACAGGGCAGCTGCATCTCCCCGTTCTGCTACGCGTGGTATACCGATGACATACCTGTCATTGGGCACGCGAAGCTGGCCCTTTACGCGGATGATGCAGCTTACTATGCAACCTCATTCAAAACTGAAAATGCAGTCAAGAGATTACAGCCGACGTTGGATGCACTACCAGAATGGTTGAGCAAGTGGAGGCTATCTGTCAACGTCGGTAAAACCCAAGCAATGATGACCAGCAAGTGCAACCTACCAAAGAAATTGAAACTAATGGGACAAGAAATTGACTGGAAACCAGAAGTCAAATATCTTGGAGTGACCATTGACAGAGGCCTCCACTTCAGGAAACATGTAGAATCCATCACAAATATGGCAAGAGGAGCCAAGAATAAATTGAACCCACTCTTCAAATCAAAGCTGCCACTCCGGACCAAAGTCATGATCTACAAGGCGTACGTGAGATCAAGATTAACATACGCGGCTCCGGCGTGGTATGCCCAGATATCAAACTCATCCAAAAAGAAGATGCAAACAATTGAGAACAAATGCCTCCGAACAATTGTAGAAGCCCCACGCTATGTTAGAAACGCTACAATAGCCAGGGACTTGAAAATTGAAAACCTCGAATGCTACATAAGACGCCTAACCAAGAATATGTTTGAGAAAGCAGACGCCTCCAGTCATGAACATATTAGGGGAATAGCCCCCCTACATTCAAGGCCACCAGAGATCACGAGAAGAAAGAAGACGAAACCTTATGCAAGGGAACTTACCCACAGAGAGAGTGAACAAGAAGAAGAAGTCGCGACTGAAGCAAGGAGACCCACGGTGGTCTCATTCTCGGTCGCTGATCGGCGCGCTGGGCTTCCCACCAGCGGGATCAACCCGGCGGGGCCTCCGTGATCGCCCAGAAACCTAACGACCGCCGTGCGGTCGAATTGTGAAGTCAGACTTCAAAGAGTCAAACAAGAGACTCGTCCATGGTTATGGACGAAGACGAGCCAGGGAGAGAGGGCCCAGCCCTGATACCCTATTGCCTTAGATAGACATATCTGAGAAGAAGAAACCAAAAATAGTGATCATTCCGACCTGTGCCGCCACGCCGTGCACACCTGTCTACAGCTCCGCCAGTATCTCCCAGTGAGACCGCAATAGTCCCCGCACTATTGCTGTCTCACTCGGGTCATCGTTCCGACGCTAGTTGCAGACCAGTGCCTTGGAATACGCAGTCCTGACGAAGTTTTGTTTTCTGTGCAGAAGCTGAGCAGCCACCGACCGCCGAGCAACGTGAGCTACGAGCTCGCCGTGCCGGCGCGCAGAGGCGCTCTAAGACGTCAGGCATTACCACCTACCCAAGTCCCTTGTTTCGGACGAACAACATCATATCGGGCTGGTGGTCTTGTTTTGACCGCACTTTTCGGTGCGCATTTCACCACTTTACTACCCGACACAACATAGTAACAGTCGCGTAACAACACACTTTGTGCTGTTAAGCGACGTCGTTCAGGCGTGGGGTAGCGTCAGCCAAACCCGTCTGAACGATCAAATCCGCCATTTGCTGCGGTCGCAGTGTGACACCCTACGGTGACAACGGCCACTGTTGTTGTTTTGGTTTAACCTTGCACCGTGGCCTTTCCCGCTTCACGGGTCAGCCGAAGCAAGCTGGGTCCGGGATTACTGGTACTTCGTCGTCGGCTACCGTCGAGGACGGTCGTATCGTATTAGCTCCGCGCTCGATTTATAACCATTTTTAGGTTATAAAATTTTAAGTGTTATTTTGGATTTCTTTTTTATTAATATTGTAGTGTTTTATGTGTATAGCGATACGGACGCGATAAAAGTGCTCGAAAAGTGTTTTAGGGCCCCTTTTAGGGTACCTAAAGGTGCTTTTTCACCACCACGTGGTGGTGAAAATCTGTGTTTTTAGTATTTATTTTATTTTTATGTTATAATATGTTGTGTTGTGACCTCCTGTAAGTACTTTTGTTAATTTTATATTTTTAGGACAATTAGTAGGATTTCTGGAACACTTTGAGTGCCCAAACCACTGTACGTGGTCGCCGCACGGACGGTTTTGTTAGTTTTATCTGTTGTTATTGTGTACGATTATTGTGGACTTGGTGACTTTGTGTTTTCTTACGTTTTTGTGCGCGTGTGTATATATATATGTGTCATATAACACATTATATATTCACTAGTTGAGTGAAGTCATTACGAGAACTAGCCGTGTTAAGTAAAAGTGGGTCACACACAAAGACTTAGCACCATTCGGTGTTTTAGTAGGCCATTATGAGCGACGGTGCCGGAAATTTTTCACCTCGCACGTCGCTTGCGCGTACCCCGCCGAAGATGGATCCGCCTAAGGTGGACCCGAAGAAAAAGCGGCCGCTCTCATCGCCGACGGAAAGCCAACCGGCCCCGTCTCGCTTTGAGCGCCGTGCGGCCAGTGCTAGGCGCGGGACTGCGTCCGCTGCCCCGGTCGCATCAACGCCTGCGGACCCGCCGGCAAGCGCTGAGCGTGGTCTGCAGACTGTACCTGCGCACGAGGACGTAGTACCTCGTACCATGTTGGCTGCTGTCGAGCGCTCTGCGCCGACAGCCGTGGAGAGGAATATCGCCGGGACTGCGCACGCTGCCGCCGCGCACGCTGGTGACACGCGCGCCGACAACGCGCAACTTGCCGCTGCGCATACTGCTGCGCCGCCCTCGACAACCACCACTGTGGTGTCGGGTAGCGGTGCGTCTGCCTCAGGTTTGACTGGGCCGCTTAGGGTAAGTCTTACGTCTAAGCTCGATCTGCTGGAGCGCGCGCAACGAGCCGTCCGCGGTATTACTGCGGTCGCCACGGGGCCGGGCTCAAAGCTGAATAAGGGAGAGGTTAATACCATCGCGGCGCACGGCCAGGACATCCTGGCCATCGTGGCCGCGCTGGGCCTGCAGCTTGGCGATGCTGAGCAGCAGCTCGCAGTTGCGAGGCTCGCGGTGCCGGCGGCGGCCGCGATGGTCTCGGTGCCTTCAGCGGCGCCGCAGTCGTTTGCGGCAGTACTCCGGACGTCTCCGGGTGGCGTCACGAGACCGATCCGTGCTGACCAAGGCCCAGTTTTGGCCTTCTATCCCTCAGAGGGAAATGAAGTCCTCAAGACGGCCGAGGACACCAAGGGCGAGCTAAAAAAGGCCATAGATCCTAAGACTATGGCTATAGGGATTAGCCATGTAAGGAAAGTAGGGAACGCCGGAGTGGTTGTGCAGACCAACTCAGCGGCTGCCGCGGACAAACTCCGCAGGGCGGCCCCAACCAGCTTGCGGGTGACGGAGCCTAAGCGCCGCCAACCTTTGGTGGCGCTTCATGATGTCGACGGTGACCCATCGTTTGATGAGGTCATCAACAGTCTGCATCAGCAGAACATGGATGCTGACAAGGAGTGGCCTATTGAGCGGCTTCAGGCGGAGATGACGGGGGCTTTTAAAAAGGGAAGGAGGCAGCGGGGGACCACCACGGTGGTCTTCAGCGCGACTCCAGCCCTACGCGATGCCCTACTCATCAAAGGTAGAGTATTTATAGGGTGGAACTCGGTCGAAGTTACTGACTTCGTCCGGGTTACGTGCTGCAGCAAGTGCCAGCAGTACGGCCACCCGGAGAAGTTTTGTAGATCTAAGGATGTTGTGTGTGGGCGCTGTGGCGAAACGGGCCACCGCGCAGATGCGTGTAAGGCGGCGACCTTATGTTGCGCCACCTGCAAGCGCTTCCGGCGCGACAGCGCTCACCCCACCGCGTCGCGGGATTGCCCGGCGCGAGTTTATGCAGAGGAGCGCCTAATCAATAGCACCCAATATGGATTGTAAAACCGCAATCCATATTGGGCAGCTTAACCTGGGTGGTGGAGAGAGGGAGACAATGGAGCTCCCTGGTATCGCGCGAGAGCTCGGCCTGGATATCGTTCTTGTACAAGAGCAATACCCCAAGGTCGAGTTTCTCGCGCAATGCGGCGAACGCCCCAAAGCGGGTATTTACGTCCGCAACAGGGAGCTCCCTTGCGCGTTCCTCCACCACCTGGGTGACTCGCACATGGTGGTGCTGCATGTTCGGAGTCTGGACTTGTACTGCGTTTCCGCGTACTTCCAGTACTCCGAACCTATCGACCCCTTCCTGCACCGGCTGGGGCTTGTCCTCGACCGGCTGCATGGTAAGAGGGTTTTGGTATGCGCGGATGTGAATGCGCATTCGCCGCTGTGGCACTCGCTGCCTCGCCACTTTGTGGGTCGCGGCCGGGTCGTAGCGGAGAGGCGTGTCATGATGGAGGATTTCATCATGGCACGGGACTTAGTCGTGCAGAACGTGGAAGGGGAATTGTTTACCTTTAGCACGGCGAACGGTGAGTCGAACGTGGACGTCACGCTCACCACTAGGGGCGTTTACGTCTCTAAGTGGCGCGTGACGGACGCGTCGACGAGCGACCACCGGCTGATCACGTTCACCGTAGACGGCACGAGTGGCGGTACCGAAGAGGAGGCAACGAGCGCGCGGCGTGCTTCAGTGCCGGGTGAGCAAAGGCGGTACCGGGACCGCGGGGTAGACTGGGCCCGCTTCGAGGCGGTGATCCACGAAAGGATGGGACGGCTGGATGTAAGTAAGTCGGCATCTGTCATTTGTCAGAGATTTACGGAGACGCTTGAGCGAACGGCGACTGAATGTCTAGGGATGGTAAGAGAGGCCAAGACAGATAAAGGATACGAATGGTGGACACCGACTTTAGACAGACTACGGACACGGCTATGTAAGGCGAGGCGTGAGTGGCAGAAGGTACGAAGGATAGGTGGGGCTGTTGAGGGAAGTAAGAGAGCTGAGTTTCTTGCCGTGAGACTCGAGTATAGAAGCGAGATGGAGCGAACCGAGCTGGAATTTAACCGCAGGCTGGCGGATACCGGTAACAGCGACCCTTGGGGTCTCGCTTACCGGGCTGCCTGCGGTAGATACCGTGCACCGTCAAATGTTGTGAATGGGGTGGAGTTCGCGGGGCGTAACTCGGACGACGTGAGTGGGGCCATGAGCACGTTACTGCGCGCGCTGTGTCCCGATGACGAGTTGTCTAGGGACACGCCGTACCACGCGCAGGTGCGCATCATGGCCGCGATACCACCGTCCGGGAGGGACGCCGAACCCGCGACTGCCGAGGCCCTTCAGGCCATTATCCGTTCCTTAAGGAACACCGCGCCGGGTATTGACGGGCTCACCGCACGCATAATTAAAAAGGCTTTCCCTTACGCCAAGGCGGAATTTTGTTTAGTTTACGGCAAGTGTGTACAAGAAGGAGTCTTCCCTGACGTGTGGAAGAGTGGTCGGCTAATCGTCCTGCCAAAGGGCAACAACAAACCGCTTAATGACCCGAAAGCCTACAGGCCGATCACGCTCCTCCCTGTGCTGGGAAAAATACTTGAACGAGTTATTCTACACTGCGCCCCTAACCTGACTCGCACCATAAGCGTCCGCCAGCACGGGTTCTCTCGAGGCCGCTCAACGGTGACTGCACTGAGGACTCTGCTGGATGCTGCGAGAGGCGCGCGGGAGCGGTACGTGCAGGCCATATTCCTCGACATCAGTGGTGCCTTCGACAACGCGTGGTGGCCAATGATCATGGTGAAGGCTAAGCGGCATACTCCGCCTAACATCTATCGGATGTTGGCGGAGTATTTTCGTGGACGCCGTGTTACCATGATCGCTGGAAGCCACGCGGAGTCGAAGGTATCCACGATGGGCTGTCCGCAGGGGTCGGTGCTAGGGCCAAGCCTCTGGAACATTTTGCTGGACGATTTGCTTGCACTGCCGCAGGGGAGGGATGGGGTTGAGATGGTCGCCTACGCCGATGATGTAACGGTGTTGATCCGGGGGGAATCACGGGCGAAGGTGGAAGTGGAGGCCTCGTCCGTGATGGGACTGGTAGCGGGGTGGGCGGTCCGTAACAGGCTCGATTTCGCCCCGACCAAGTCCCTTACCATCACCCTTAAAGGGAAACTTCAGCGCCCCCCCGTGATCCGTTACGGAGGTCACTCGATTAAGTGCGTTCATCAGGCGGAGGTACTGGGCGTCATAATTGACGACGTCCAGTCCTTTGGGCCTCACGCAGCGACAATAGGCGAGAGAGCAAGCAATTGTTTCGGCAAGATGTCCAGGGTGTCGGCTCCAAGATGGGGGGTGCGGCATAGAGCGCTACGAATTTTGTACAGAGGCACCTATGTTGCAGTCTTGACCTACGCGGCAGCCGTATGGCACGCACGCACCGCTTTCCACGTGGTCCGCAGCGTCTTGCAGAGGACTCAGAGGCCGTCGCTGATCCTGCTAACAAAGGCATACCGTTCGTGTAGTACGGCGGCACTGCCAGTGTTAGCAGGAGTATTGCCGGCGGACCTCGAGGTAACCCGTGCTGGACGACGTGCTGTGGAATGCGAGGGGCTCGCACGGGAGGAAGTGCTGGATCGGCGGAAGGCTATCGACGCGGAGGTTGTGGCACTTTGGCAGGAAAGGTGGACAAACGAGGAGAAGGGACGCGAATTACACGATTTCTTTCCTGACGTCGGTGAGCGCCTCAAGGCGCACTGGGTAGAGCCGGATTATGCAGTTTCACAACTTTTGACGGGGCACGGCTGTTTCAGCAAACGGCTCGCTAGTATGAATCTGCGAGAAGAAGGGATGTGTGATTGCGGTGCGGCAGAGGAGGACAGGCACCACGTTTTGTGGGACTGTCCTCTGTATGAGGAGATGCGTGGCAGACTGATGGACGGGGTCTCCCGTCTCGCGGAAGGACCGGTATACTACGCGGAGCTGGTACAGGATTCGAACAGCTTCGGGCGCCTGCGCGAATTCGCGCACTGTTGGCACGCCGCGCGCTCTGCGCGCGAATCTGAGGAACTGCCCGACGACGAAGGTCGTTTGTGCCGTCTCTTGACAGCCCCAGAAGGGGGAGAGTGTACAGGATAGATAGTAGGTGGGATAATTTGTAGGACACGTTGGCGCAAGCCAAAGTGTCTGCTGTTTCGGTCTTCATAACCGCAAGGTTGGTAAGACCATGGGTTGGTTGGTGGGTGGCCTTGGGGTCGCCCCTAGTCAACCCCGGAGTAGCGCTTAGGAGCACCCCTCTCCGCCGAGAAAAAAGCTCGGAGAGGGTACACAACTAGGGCACACCATAGGTACTCACTCCCTCTCACACAAGTGAGCTAAGGAGTTGCGAGAGGGAGACAGAACCCGTTAGGCCATCCTGAGTATTCCCCTCAGGATGCAACGTCCCTCTAACGGTGAGGTGGAGGTCCTTCAGACCTTCGCCCTCCGCGACCCCGAACTCTACGCTGATCATCAGCAATCACTTAACGATGGAGAGAGTGCCCGCCTCACGGACACTCTCATCGCTCCCTCCGGAACTCCAATTCCGGAGGCCATCGTCCCTCCTCTGACCCGGTCCTTCTCAGAGGACAGCCCGACTTCGCCCGCTCCGGGCCCTGACAACAGACGCACGGTGGCAGCCCCTCCCCGTGAGAGGTCTCGCTCGCGCTCACCGATCGGGAGGCCAGCGAGCACCCGTCCCTCCATCGCCGTTGTCGAGCCCACTTCGGACTCCGAAGCGGAGATGGATGTAGATCCGAGTCGTGCCTTACGCACTGACTCGGACTCCGATAACGACGGCTATACCGTCGTAGACAGAAAACGCAAGCGTGCTCCTAAAGCCGCTAGTTGCGCAACTTCCGCCCCTCCCGCCAAGGCACCCGCTAAGGCCCCCGCCTCCGGCAAGAAGCCGACCCCCGCCCCGCGCCCCGCGTCTCCTCCCTCCGCTCCGGCCACCACTGCCGCGTCCCCTCAGGACGCGAGCGCGCGCCGCGAAAAACCGCCTCCGCCCCTGTTCATTCAGGACAAAACCAAATGGGACATGCTGTCCCGTTTAGTTTCGGATCGTGGGATCCACTACACTAATGCCCGCTCCACGCAGCAGGGCATTAAAGTTCAAGTGTCCACCATTAGCGACCACAGAGCGCTAACAAAGCTCCTCCGTAAAGAGAGCATAAGTTTTCACACTTATGCGCTCGAAGAGGAGAAAGTCCTCCGAGTGGTCATCCGCGGTGTGCCCAAGGAGGTACATACCGATTCGGTATGTGCCGACCTGAAGGCACAAGACTTCCCCGTACATGCAGTTCACCGCATGTACAGCGGGAAGGACCGCAGTCCCTACGATCTAGTACTCGTAGTACTAGATCGTACACCTGAAGGCAAGGCCATTTTTAATTTAAAAAAGGTCTGTGGCCTCTCAGGACTCGATGTCCAAGCCCCATACAAAAATGGGAGTCCCTCGCAGTGCCATAACTGCCAACTATACGGGCACGCCTCCCGTTTCTGCTTCGCTCGCGCTAGGTGCGTTAAGTGCCTAGGCGATCACGCGACAGCAGCGTGCACTCGCACCCGGGATTCACCGGACCCACCCAGCTGTGTTTTATGCGGTGCTCAAGGGCATACCGCGAATTACCGTGGTTGCCCTAAAGCACCACGAGTGAACCACAGGGTGGCAAGGCATAGGCCGACCCGTCCCTCTTACGACCGTTACCAACGGGTAAGCCCTAAACTAACGGTAGTACCTGCCTCACAGGTAATACCCGCGCCGCTCCCAGCCCGTAACGCATGGTCTAAACCACCCAGTATGGTTAAGACCGTCGCTACCGCCCGCGCCCCGGCCCGCGCGCCCACACCCGCGCCCGCACCCGCACCCGCCCGCGCCGCGGCCCCTGCCCGCGCACTGGCCCCGGCTCGCCCCGCGCTCCCGGCACCCGTCGCCAACACCATTCGCGCGCCTCCCCGCGCCGCTTCCCGGCCACAAGCTCCACCTATGCCATTGATGGCTGCCCCTCTTCAAGAGGCAATCAACCTAGTCAGCGATCTGGCTATGTCGGTTGACATCAATGAGGTACAAGAGCTATTCCACAAGATGCAATACGCTCAATCCCCAGCAGACGTGATCCAATACACATTGGAACACGCGAATTTACTTAGCGCCCTTAAGCGCTTCGTTCCCCAGGCCCCTCCCCAGTACAACCACTATGGGTAGTACAACCGAACGCACGAAACCGTACTCAGTTTCGTTAGCGTCATTTAACGCTGACGGCCTCTTCAGACAACGTGACCTCGTCCACGACTTTTGTTGTACCCACCTTATCGATATCATATGCGTGCAGGAAACCTTTCTAAAACCGGGGAAGGCGAACCCTAGGTTTGCCAATTACAGAACGGTACGTGATGATAGAGTGAACTCCCGTGGGGGAGGCACTCTTATCTATTACAAAAGGTCCCTGCACTGCATTCCCCTACCTACCCCGACTCTTGTTAATATGGAAGCATCTTGTTGCCTCCTAGCTATGACTGGTCATCAACCTATAGTCATAGCATCCTGTTACCAAGCTTGCAAAAAGCCGATCGTCCGAGCTGACTTAGAAGCCCTATTCTCATTAGGAAGCGCCGTCATTCTGATTGGCGACTTCAACAGTAAGCACATCCTATGGAATTGTAACGTCAACAATCCCAGAGGTATTGCACTTGAAAACCTAATCGCAGAACTTAACTTTGACATAATTGCGCCCACTGAGCCCACTCACTACCCTTATATGGAAGACCACCGATCTGACTTGCTTGACATGGCACTATTCAGAGGCGTAACACTCCGGTTACGCTCCATAGAAGTGGTTCACGAGCTTCACTCTGACCACCGACCCATTATACTGCGACTAGGTCCCGACCCAACGACTGACCTCCCCCGCCCCACTAAGACGATAGTGAACTGGAAGCAAGTAGGCGATGCCCTAAAGGCTATCAGTTCACCGGACCTAGACAAGATCCCTGACGACATCCTTTTTTTTTTTTTTTTTTTCACCCGGGAAAATCCTTTATGGATACCACCCGCCCCGGGGGGGGCGGAGTGGTTATGTGGGAGTCCTCGCCTGAAGGGCCTTACTACCCCCACGGGGGGGTAGTAAGTGAGGTTACCCACTAAAAACCCGGGATGAGCAGTCTGCCGCCTAGTAGGGCGAAATGGGGTAGCGTTAGCAGTCACCATCTCGCCCCAGCGGCCGGCCCGTCACCGATGACGGGCCCCGGCCAATGGAGGGATGACCCGGCTCATTGGGGCCATCCCCCAGACGTGTGGGATCGTGCAAGCCAGTGGAGAATCCCCCGACTGTCCACCGATGATCCGCACAGCACTAGGAAAGAGCGAGAAGGCGCCCGAACCGCCTTCTCCTCCCCCCAGTTCGTCTACGCCGGAGCGGGTCCGCGAGGACGTCGTCCTCCCTCGCCCGCTCCGCGGCCTCTTTCTGCGCCATCACCGCTTCGCAGAAAGAGACCACCGCCTGCCACGATCCGTCGCTGCCGAGCATAGCGTTAACCACGCTCGGCAGCGACAGATCTGCGCCTATGACCGCTGTGAGGGTGTGCCGCATGGGACTCCACGCGGCGCACTCCTCCAGCGTGTGGAGCGCCGTGTCTTCTGGCGCTCCACACTCGTGACAGGCGGGGGTCGCCTCCCGTCTAGCGATATGATGCAGGTACCTTCCGAAACATCCGTGTCCGGAAAGCACCTGCACCAATCGGAAGGTCAGCGACCCGAATCGCCGCCCTACCCACCTCCGGAGGACCGGGCGAATGGCATCCACCGTCCTCTGTCCAGGGACCGGTGGAGCCAGGTCCTCCGTCCACCGCCTCAACAGGGCGGCCCGCGCCCGCCGTCGCATGCGCGTGACCTCCTCCCACGCTGGAGGCTCCCCGCGGGATCTCCTCGCCGCCACGAAGTGGTACACTTCGGCGAGGATCTCCGCTTGGAGCTCCCAGGGGGGATCACCGGCCAACACGCATCCCGCCGTCCAGGACACCGTCCGGTACCCGCGTATCGCCCTCGTCGCGATGACCCGCTGCGGACGTCGCAGCAGGGCCTTATTGGCGCGACCGAGGGCGTCCACCCAGACAGGTGCCCCGTACAAGGCCATACTCCGGATCACTCCGGAGTACAGGCGACGACATGTGGCGTTCGGGCCGCCCACGTTGGGCAGCAGCCTCCCAAGGGCGGCAGCGGCGCCTATGACTTTTGGGGCCAGTTGAGTGAAGTGGGCCCCAAAAGTCCACCGCCCGTCCAGGATGAGACCCAGGTACCTCATCTGGGTCCCAACCCGGACCAGGACCCCGTCCAGGTCTATCCGCGTTCCTGGAGGGGGTCCCCCCCGAGGCCCATGGAACATTAGGGCCTCGGTCTTGGAGAGGGCGACCTCCAGCCCCAGGGCACGTATGCGGCCGACCACGAGTGTCGTGGCCACCGTGGCCCGCCGCACCGCCTCCCCGAGGTCCCTCCCCTTGACTACGACTAGGGTGTCATCCGCGTAGCACGCAACCCGCATACTTGCGGGAAACGTGCCGCGGAGCACCCAGTCGTAGCCAATGTTCCACAGGAGCGGTCCCAACACCGACCCCTGTGGAACCCCGCAGGACACGCGACGTCGCCTCAGACCGTCGCGTCCCTCCACCAGGACCTCGCGGTCCTGGAGGTAGTCAGCCAACAGCCTACGCAGATACAGGGGCACTCCGTGATAGTGGAGCGCCTCCCGTATTGTTCCGTGCGGTAGGCTGTTGAAGGCGTTGGCAATGTCCAGCGAGACAGCCAACGCCTTTTCCCCCCCACTGACCGCGTCCTGCGTCCACCCCTTGATCCAGAGCAGGGCGTCTATCGTCGATCGCCCTGCTCTGAATCCGAACTGGGCCTCTGAAAGTCCAGGCCCAGTTCCCCCCAGGTGCCGGATGACACGGGAAGCTACTATTCTTTCCAGCAGCTTCGCCGTGTCATCCAGCAGCACGATTGGCCTGTATGCGGCGGGCGAGTCGGCGTCTCGCCCTTCCTTCCGCAACAGGCACAATCGCCCGTCCTTCCAGAGCTTCGGGAACTGACCCGACGTGAGGCACGCGTCGAACAGTTCCCGAAGCTGACCGCCCATCTCCCTAAGGGCGATCCTGAGGACCCGCCCGGGAATCCCGTCTGGTCCCGGGGCAGTCTTCTTGCCACTCAGGCGAGAGACTGCTACCTCCATCTCCACCTCTGAAATAGGCGGAATGGAGGCTGGGTCCTCCTCCTCCTGGAAGGACGGTGTGGCCATCGGTGGAGGGGTGAAGTGGGGGTCGCTGTCGGGGAATAGCCCCCCCAGCACCCTCTCCAGGAGCTCTGGCTCCAGGGACTCGGCGACAGGGGGCGCTCTGCCTCGGAACTTATTCCGGGCAGATTTATACGGGCGCCCCCATGGATCCCTGTCGAGGCCCTCCAGCTCCTCATGCCAGCCGAGGGCCTTAGCCCGGCCGATGGCCAGCTTCAGCTCCTGTTTGGCTATCTTCACATCACCATACAGGAGCTGCTCGGCCGCCAGCTGCTCCGCCGGCAGCTGGTCGTCCGTCCGGCCGTGACGCCGCCTCCTGCAGTGGTAGTAGAGGCGGCGCGTCTCCGAGCATCGTGCTCGGAGATCCTCTATCTCCGAGCACCACCAGTAAACTTGGCGGCGCTCGGGGTGGCGTCGGGACCTCGGCATGGCGGCGTCGCAGACGGCCGTCACCGCCTCCCGGAAGTGGCCCGCCGCGATGGCCACCTCCGGGTGCACCGGGGTGGCCAGCCACGACTGGACGATAGCCGCCTCTTCAGCCAACTCGGCATCGAGGCGACCAATCGCCCAGCGCGCGAAGGACTCCCTCTCCACGCGCCGAGTCCCTCCTTGGTGGGAGGTGGCGATCTCGAACCGGATGTAGTTGTGGTCCGAGAGAGTCGCCACCTCCGCCTCCACTCTCCAGGCCTGGACACGTGCTGCGACCATCGGGGTGGCGAACGAAAGGTCCACCACGGACCCCCCGTTGTGTCGCACGCACGTGTGGACCGACCCTCTGTTGAGGAGGGTCAGCCCTGTGGCAACCGCCCACTCCCTGACAGTCTCCCCGCGAGTGTCAGTGGAGGGGTTGCCCCAGGCCTGGGCCTTGGCGTTAAGGTCCCCCATGAGGAGGACCTCCCGTGGTGCCTGCCTTCTCACCGCCGCGGCCAGGAGGTCTAAATAAGCCTCCAGCTCCGCGACGGTTCTATTGGGGGAGAAGTATACGCCCACTACCGCATACCTCTCCCACTTTGCCACCACGTACCCCAAGCCCCTCTCTAACAACGAGAGGGGGGAGCCGCCACCGGCACGTCCAATTATGGCCACGGAGCCGTCCAGATCCCCAGCCCAGTAGGGATGGGACTGGGGAATGTAGTACGGCTCCGCGGCGACCGCCAAATCGATCCGCCACTGCGCCAGGGACTGCATTAGCAAATCCTGAGCCCTGACGCAGTGGTTCAAATTCGTCTGTAGGAGGTTGTGCTGCCCGACCTGATCCATTAATCAGACGTTACAACCTCCATGCTCGCCGCACGGCGAACAACCTCAGGGGCGGCTATGGCTGCCGCTCGGGGGATGGCCGGGGTCCTGGCGGCCTGTCCCTTCGTCTTTGGTGGGGCACAGTTTTGTCCCCCCATCCTGTGCTCGGCGGGTCGCCCCGACTCTGCACATATCGCGCAGTGGGGGGCCCTTCTTTGGCAGCTCGCCGCCCTGTGGCCTACGCCTCCACAACGGAAGCACAGGTCCCCCCTGTCTGCCGAGGAGGGACACTGGGGGCGCGTATGGCCGAGTCCCATGCACTTGAAGCAGCGCATGGGACGAGCCGCCAGTGCCACCACTCGCACCGAGCTCCACCCCACCAAAAGCCTGCCCTGTGCCAGCAACACTTTGGCTGCTGCAATCGGGCAGGAAACAAGAGAGGAGCCGGTCCCGCCGTAGCTTCGCTGCACCTCTCCGGCTCTGACGTGGAGAACGTCACAGCCCCCCACCTTGGCGACCGCCGCCGCCACTTTCTCCTTGGTGGCGGCGTCGTCCAGGCCTGTCACGTGCAATTGCGCGGACTTTACGGGCCTCGAGACGTTGGCCACCTCGGACAGGACACCGCGGAGCTTCTCCGCGAGCCTGTCCGCTTTGTCTCCGCTTTGAGAGCCAGGAATTTCGAGCATCCTAGCTCCCGTGGCCGTCTGGCGGAAGTGGATGCGGTCGATCCCCAATCCTTGGAGATCGACCTTCTCTTGCGCCGCCTCGACGATGGTTTTGTACGTAACCCCCTTTTCCGCGGCTTCGGGCTGCAGCGTCAGCACAACAGCCGCGGATTTGGGGGCTTTCATCGCCTTCGTCTTCTTGGGCCTGGTGGCAGTGGAAGCCTTATTGACTTTAGGCTTCACGGCGGAGGGGAGGGCACGAGCTGCTGGGACAGGAGCGGGAGCGGGCGTTGCTAGGGAGGAAGATTTGCCCTTCCCTTTTCCTTTCCCCTTTTTTACTACCGCGACCCAGGTGTCCACCTGGGCCACAGCAGTTGGCACAGTAGTTTTTGGGGCGATGGGAGCCGCAGTCGAGGGCGTGGCAGCAGCCTGCGAGGCCTGGCCAACCCGCTTACGAGGGGTTGGTTTCGGGGGTGGGGGCGCAACCACTGCTGCAGCCTTCTTCGCGTCCGCTCTGAGAGGCGGGCGAAGAACCGGCGCTGGCAGGAGGCGATCCTCGATACCCGCGAGTCGGGCATTGAGCATTTGCCCGAACGTGGTTGTCAAGGAGCGCGTCATCTCCTCCACTAACTCTGCCCCCAGTACAACGGCAGGGGAGGCCGGCGTCTCGGCGGCAGCGGCTGCTGCTGCTACTGAAGCAGCAGACGTGGCGGCAGCCGCCTGGGTCTTGGCTTCGGTGAAGCCGCGACGCAGCGCCTTCACTTCTGCCTTGCAAGCCTCCATCTCCAGGCGCAGGCGACTGTTCTCGGCTCTCAGTCGCCGCGTCTCTTCCGCCTCACTCCTGCTAGCCAGTGCGTCGACCACTTCCCTCAGAGTCGACGCAGACCTTTTCAGGCGACCAACAAATTCGCCTTTTAGGTTGCCAGATTTTTTGGCAACCTCTAGGATGCAGGCGAGCATCCCTCCTGCTTGAGCCCTCAGCTCCTGGGCGTTTAGCCCGCTAAGGTCACCGACCCCGGCAAGGACATCGGAATCGCTTCCGATGTCGAGTAAACTTCCGGCGGCCACAGCGGCGGGCGCCTTTTTGAACTTCCTGCTCTGCAGGACCTCCGCCAGCTCCTCCACTAGTGGAATGGGCTTGGGCTTCACAAATTCCTCGCGCGTGGGGCCTGTTTTGCTGCCCTTTGCCCTTCCCCTCCGCGCCGTACTGACCTTAACGGCCGACGTCTCCTCGGTCTCAGTGTCCGACTCTAGGTAGCCGGGCACGTAAAACGAGGAGTAAGGCCGCTTCCTCCGGCTGTCACCCACGTCACAAGATTCCTCAATTACGGACTCTACGTCCGACCTCACTTCGTCCCCCATGGAGACCTCCGACGGATCTCTGGAAGAAACCCTGCTTGTAGTTTGGCCCTGAGAAGGGGCGATTTTCCGGCATTCAGAATTGCCGCTAGAGCGGTCTTCAGACGAAACAATTACTTGGCCCTGAGAAGGGCCTTTTGCGAACTTCCCTTTGACGTCACGATTTACCTTCGACATTGTACACAGAAAAAATTATAGATATAATAATAATTTGTGACCATAAGCAAAATTTTGGGGAAGTGGACAGGCTTCAATCTTTCTACTCAAGCCTCCGGAAGTTTAGAGTTCAGAAGACTGACAATACCTTGGAGGTATTTTCCCGAAGTCTAAGGATACACTTATCATCGGGGTTTTGGAACTAGTCCAGCCAGTTTGTCCCCGCCTCCAATAACGTGAGTTATCGGAACAGGGGTCACTACCAAATAAAAGACAGCGGTTATTTTCGATTATGTAACAATATGTTTGACAGTAGTAGGCGCTGGTGTTTGCCAGTTAGAGGGGTCCCTATTTTAACACACACACCGCCAAACTGTTTTTCATCTACTCATAAACATGACAAATTATCTGTAGCCTTGCCTTAAAACTACAATTTATACACCGTAAGTCTATTCTGTCATCTGTCTTAAAGAGGTGCTAAGCACCTTAGCACGTATAATACAGATGACAGACAGTTAAATACGGCCCCGGTCTGTACCGAGCATTTTCAGTTTTGTTACTAATAAGGGGTTAAATAGCCCTGTGAACTACATAATATACACATATAATACAAATATTTACAGAAAGAATATATAAATATTACATACACATATAGATAACAATACACGCGGCGCCTGACGGTGTTCTGTTGCGTTTATTTCGGAAGGAAGTAAACCAATAACAGGCAGCACCACGAGAAGGTATCCGTCAGACTTGCCTTAGGGATCATCACGACTTGCGCTCTCCCCTAAGACCGTTGCCTCCTTACCCATCCGGGATGAGTAAGGAAGGCCTGAGTTTATCCAAAACAAGCAGCGCAAGGCATGCAAGCTAGGCAAAGCAACTATTAATGAATAAACCCAGACCCGCCCTCCCTGACGACATCCTGACAAAAGATGACGTAACCCTTGCGATCGATTCGTTCACCAATCACCTCTCCACCGTAGTAGGTGCATCCGCAAAGGAGGTCATAGTGCCGGACGACCGGCGCCTTGTAATTCCAGCGGATGTGAGACGATTGGTGACGGAGAGTAAAGCAGTGACCCGACATTACGACTCTTACCCCAGTAAAGAGAACAAAACTAAGAAACGCCACTTTGAACGCATGGTTCAAAGTCGCATGTCTGAGTTGCGTGATCAACAATGGGGCGATAAACTTTCAAACCTCGTGCCAAGCCACCATGCTTACTGGGACTTGGCGCGAGGCTTGAAAGGAAGTAACCATAACGACATGCCTCCCTTATACAGACCAGTCCCACTAGTCCCAGCGTTCTTTGACGAAGACAAAGCTGAGTGCCTAGCTGATAGCCTAGAGGCTCAGTGTTCCCCTAACGTAGATCACGTTGACCAAGCTCACCTCGATTCGGTGGATGCTGAAGTCGAACGTAAAAGCTCTGTGGTCACCTCTGAACTCCCACCAATCACCTTAGCGACTTACGCTGAGGTGGAGAGACTGATCAAGGCCCTCCGACCGCGCAAATCCCCCGGTGCCGATGGCATCTCCAACAGGGTTCTTAAAACCCTCTCTCCTCCTCTCATCCATCTCTTAGTCAGCATCTTCAATGCTGCTATGAGCCACTGCTTATTCCCAGACACCTGGAAATGTGCAAATGTCATTGGCATTCACAAACAAGGCAAAAGCTCATCTGACCCCACCAGTTACCGCCCCATCAGCCTCCTCAGTGCCTTAGGCAAACTTTACGAGCGGTTACTTGCAAACCGTCTCCAGTCCCATGCTAAGGAACACCACCTTATCCCAGATGAACAATTTGGCTTCAGACCCGGACACTCATGCGTCCAACAGGTGCACCGCCTCACGGAGCACATCATTGAGGGCTTCAATAAATACCCCAAACCCCAGACTACGCTAGCAGTCTTCCTCGACGTAGCGAAAGCTTTTGACAAAGTCTGGCACAACGGCTTAATCTACAAGCTATACCAATTTGGCGTGCCAGAACGTCTTGTGCTCATCCTACAAGACTTCCTTAAAGCCAGAAGCTTTCGCTATCGCGTGGAAGGCACCCTCTCCTCCCCCCACCCAGTCAGAGCCGGAGTCCCTCAGGGCTCCGTGCTATCACCTATTCTCTTTGCACTGTATACCAGTGACATCCCACGCTCTCAGCCCAAAGTATTCCTAGCCCAATATGCGGATGATACCGCCATTTACACCACTGGGTGGCATATCAACAGACAGTCCTATTTCGTCATGCAACGGGCCATCACCGAGATCGGTGACTGGTTCCGAAAATGGCGCATCGCGGTCAACCCAGCTAAAAGCACAGCTATGTGCTTTACTGAGAAGACACGCTCCCCTTACCCGAAACCGCTTATTTTGTTCGACGAACCCATTCCCTGGGTTCCTAGAACAAAATACCTCGGAGTCACCCTTGATCGTCATCTCACCTTTAACGATCACATAACAACCGTCCGTAACAGAGCGGCCTTCATAATGGGTCGCCTTGGTCCCCTACTTCGCAAAGAGAGTAAAATGTCTCTTAGTAATAAGAAGACACTTTACACTGCCTGCATCCGCCCCATCATGACTTACGCATCAGTAGTGTTTAGTCATGCTAGTGAGGCCCACCTTCACAAACTTCAAGTCATCCAAAACCGTTTTCTTCGTAATGCAACCGGCGCCCCGTGGTATATCCGGAACACCGAGTTGCATTGCGACTTAAACCTTCCCTCTCTAGCGCAGTTCAATAAGGACTGCGCCCGCCGATACTTTGATCGAGCGCCCCACCACCCGAACCCATTGGTTGTCCAGGCATCGAACTACTCGACTGCCTCTTCTATCCCATTTTTCAAACCCCCCCGTCGCCGACCACGGCAGGTATTAGACGACCCGGATGACCCCATCGCAGCCATTACGTTGGCAGCTTTAACGTTATCCGCAAGTCGTCGAGGTAAAATCCCCAGGTGTGAGGTAATCAGAGGTCACACAATCAAACACCGAGCTCGCCGGCGAGCTCGAGGCAAAAACAAGGTCACGATAAATTGCTCTCCAAATAGTCAAAGAGTATTATTCAGTAGGGCCCAATTGTGCAACACTGCAGTTGCACAGAGGCATTTTGCTCCGATCCCCCCCATGTCTCTCGACAGCGAGACAAGCCGAGGTCCGAACCACAGTGGTGCCCTTGAGCTCGCTGTCAACCCTTCCTATAGTAGCGGTACGTTTTCGGCGTCCGCAGGAGACGGAGGTAGAAAGCGCTTTTCGCCTTCTACGCCCGTCTCGGGAGAAGTGCCTTCGGCACTTCTCCCTCCCGGGCTATTGTAGGGCCAGGCCCTCGCCCAAAACCCGGTGGAGCTGGACGACCGCACAGGCGGTAGCCAGCATCTATGTCCTCCCTAAATAAAAAAAAAAATCAATAGTGATGATCATTCCGACCTGTGCCGCCACGCCGTGCACACCTGTCTACAGCTCCGCCAGTATCTCCCAGTGAGACCGCAATAGTCCCCGCACTATTGCCGTCTCACTCGGGTCATCGTTCCGACGCTAGTTGCAGACCAGTGCCTTGGAATACGCAGTCCTGACGAAGTTTTGTTTTGTGTGCAGAAGCTGAGCAGCCGCCGAACGCCGTGCAACGTGAGCTACGAGCTCGCCGTGCCGTCGCGCAGAGGCGCTCTAAGACGTCAGGCATTACCACCTACCCAAGTCCCTTGTTTCGGAACAACATCATATCGGGCTGGTGGTCTTGTTTTGACCGCACTTTTCGGTGCGCATTTCACAACTTTACTACTCGACACAACATTGTAACAGTGCGCGTAACAACACACTTTGTGCTGTTAAGCGACGTCGTTCAGGCGTGGGGTAGCGTCAGCCAAACCCGTCTGAACGATCAAATCCGCCATTTGCTGCGGTCGCAGTGTGACACCCTACGGTGACAACGGCCACTGTCGAACTTTTGGTTTAACCTTGCACCGTGGCCTTTCCCGCTTCACGGGTCAGCCGAAGCAAGCTGGGCTCCGGGATAACTGGCCTTGGGGTCGCCCCTAGTCAACCCCGGAGTAGCGCTTAGGAGCACCCCTCTCCGCCGAGAAAAAAGCTCGGAGAGGGTACACAACTAGGGCACACCCTAGGTACACACTCCCTCTCACACAGTGAGCTCACAAGGTGTGTGAGGGAATTCAAACCCTTGATAGGGCGTCCTGAGTATTCCCCTCAGGATGCAGTCCCGTCCCTCTAACGGTGAGGTGCAGGTCCTTCAGACCTTCGCCCTCCGCCACCCCGATCTGTATGTTGCTCATATGCAACTCCTCGAAGAGGAAGCGAGTGCCCGCCTCACGGACACTCTTATTGCTCCCTCCGGGACTTCAATCCCGGAGGCCAACGTCCCTCCTCTGACCCGGTCCTTCTCAGAGGACAGTCCGCTTTCGCCCGCTCCGGGCCCAGACAACAGACGCACGGTGGCAGCCCCTCCCCGTGAGAGGTCTCGCTCGCGCTCACCGATCGGGAGGCCAGCGAGCACCCGTCCCTCCATCGCCGTTGTCGAGCCCACTTCGGACTCCGAAGCGGAGATGGAGGTAGATCCGAGTCGCGCCTTACGCACCGACTTGGACTCAGATAACGACGGCTATACCGTCGTAGATAGGAAACGCAAGCGTGCTCCTAAAGCCGCTTGTTGCGCAACTTCCGCCCCTCCCGCCAAGGCACCCGCTAAGGCCCCCGCCTCCGGCAAGAAGCCAACCCCCGCCCCGCGCCCCGCGTCTCCTCCCTCCGCTCCGGCCACCACTGCCGCGTCCCCTCAGGACGCGAGCGCGCGCCGCGAAAAACCGCCTCCGCCCCTGTTCATTCAGGACAAAACCAAATGGGACATGCTGTCCCGTTTAGTTTCGGATCGTGGGATCCATTATACTAATGCCCGTTCCACGCAGCAGGGCATTAAAGTCCAAGTGTCCACCATTAGCGACCACAGAGCGCTAACAAAGCTCCTCCGTAAAGAGAGCATAAGTTTTCACACTTATGCGCTCGAAGAGGAGAAAGTCCTCCGCGTTGTCATCCGCGGTGTGCCCAAGGAGGTACATACCGATTCGGTATGTGCCGACCTGAAGGCACAAGACTTCCCCGTACATGCAGTTCACCGCATGTACAGCGGGAAGGACCGCAGTCTCTACGATCTAGTACTCGTAGTACTAGATCGTACACCTGAAGGCAAGGCCATTTTTAATTTAAAAAAGGTCTGTGGCCTCTCAGGACTCGATGTCCAAGCCCCATACAAGAATGGGAGTCCCTCGCAGTGCCATAACTGCCAACTATACGGGCACGCCTCCCGTTTCTGCTTCGCTCGCGCTAGGTGCGTTAAGTGCCTAGGCGATCACGCGACAGCAGCGTGCACTCGCACCCGGGACTCGCCGGACCCACCCAGTTGTGTAATTTATACATTAATGTCAATAATAAAAATACAATAATTAAAAGAACAAAAACAAAGAAATTAAAACATTTAGGTGCTGCCTCAACTTATACTTTGGCTTAGATCCGGAGTGCTCAATGAACGCACCGTGCGATTTTGGTTTAAATGCTTTCGTGATGGAAACTTTGAAGAACGAACCACGTGGAAGACCGGGCGGTTTTTCACGTGGTGGAAGGACAGACACACAGGAGAATAACAAAGAATTGAAAAAGATGGTGAAAGCCGATCCGAGCTAGACTACCCATAGGAATTAACGGCATGGTTTAACGTAACCTTACCAAAAATATTGATCCATTTGCGTCAAATCTAAAATACAAAAATATGAAAAATGGGTGCCTCATGATTTGACTGATCTGTAGAAAGTAACGCGTGTTGAAACTTGTGTTGCATTATTGAAGCGAAAAATGCAATGGCTGACCCCAGGTCAAGTGCCGCAACATTGTCCTAAAGCAAAGCTTACCAATAAAAAGGTAATGGTAAATGTTTGGTGATTTCAGCATGGTGTTATTCACTATAGCTTTCTCCAATCTAGTCAAACAATAACGGCAGATGTCTACTGTGCCGAACTCTGAACAATGATACCAAAACTAGCAGTGAAACCGCCCCGACTCATGAATCGATCTTCCCCATTATTGCGCCATAATAACGCGAGACCTTTTACAGCACGAGAAACCGTTTTAACTGTACAGGATCTGCAATTAGAAACCATTCGTCACCCTCCGTATTCTCCAGACCTAGCTCCAACGGACTACCATTTTTGTCGTGATTTGGTGAATTTTCTACGTCATAAAAAGTTTTTTCCAGAAGGCAGTACAAAATGTTTCACACAGTTTTTCTAATATAGTAAAGGCATAAATGGCCTTCCTATTAGATAGCAGCAATATATAGATGTTTAGATAATAATGGCAATTATTTTGATCAAATAAATGTTTTAAAATAAAATAAAAACCTATTTCAATATTTCAGTACAACTCGACAATTTCATACTCTAACCCCCAATATAAAAATAAATATAAATGGGCAGTGGCGGCATTTTTTTGCCCCGCCTAAAAATATTGAAGATCCGGGGTTACCTATATATATATATATATATATATATATATATATATATATATATATATATATATATAAAGTGAAACTGTCTATACATAGGACATAAAAATGCGTAAATATTTTTATTGTGACATAGAAAATAAATGTTATAAATAAATATTTGGACAGTATCTAAACACAATTAAATTTCCAATTAAACGTGATCTTCGCTCTCTGCACTAGATCTCAGACGTGATTTTTGCTATTATATAAAACGCAGGTTTGGACAGCAGACCCTCGGCTTCCCTCGATAATTTTCATAATAAAACATCCCTTTCTGAGCCACTTCGGTGTAAATCAAGTTTTCCGGCCACCCTTTCAATTTCCTGACCGCAACGCAGTTCCGTTCAAACGAGATTTTCATTAGACGTACAAACAACCTACGCTCTTGAGGGATAACATTTTTATTGAGACGATTACTAAGACCTCTACTGACCTCTACTGTATCTGTTTCATACTATGTATTATAGTCATCTTCGTTAGCTTATACTAGTACATGTACATACTCGTATATGGGTATTGGAGTGAAGTTTTGAGAAACTTTCCTTGAGTCGAACCGCAGAAAGCAACTGTAATGGGCAGGCATTAGGTACAGATGTTGTGTCACCTGTGGGACACTGATTTGCTTATTTGCTGTCGTACACATATTATATACAGTATAATATTATATTTCACATTGAAAAATAAGCCAAAATATTGATCTTTTCTCAAAGTTGAAACATTATGAAGGCGTTCCAAAATGTTGTGCTAGAAGCAGAATTCCTCAGTTTTTATGACTGGTTTGCTCAATATTTTCTCTTGATAGAGAATCCTTTTCGTTTAAACACATTAGTGTTTGCACGTTTCTCCTACGATACAGTAAATTTTATACTTAGGCGGTAGCCGCTAAGACGTACTTCTGCTTTCTTGAGCAAAAAGGCGTCTTAGCGGGGAGTAAGTAAGATACCCAACCCCCTAGCAACACTCTAGGCAAAAATATTCCAAGTAAATAGTTATCTACTCGTGTTTATATTATATACAAGTACCTTCGTTCACAAATTAAAACGCAAAGCCTCAGTCAATATCAATTTAAATGTAACCGTGCGATACAAAGTAAAGAAACCATTATGTCGAATGTAATGAAGAAGCCTTTCACATTACAGATTTGTCATTAAATTTCCGTAGCCATCTGTCTTTGTTTGGAGAAATTTTAATGAATAAATTGAGCTTAATGCAAAAGTTTGTTTGAAAACATAATAAGATTTTTAAATTTAAATGAGCGGTTTGTGGTTCAGATGGTATACGAAATTTGTGAACGTTGAAGCTCTATGTTATCAAAGGCTCTGCAGGCCGGTGTGATCCTTGGGGATTTCACCATTCCGAGTTTAAACTTGCACGTTTTATTGTTTTTTAAACAAATAAAGTTCCAAGGTAATTTTAAATTTGTATTTTCTTTGCATCTATTTGGACTTTAAACGTGCTCGTTTTGTAAACATGCAATATGAACTAGAGTAAATATTAATGTTCTTTTTTAAGCGGTTGATATAACACTTCCCTTATAACTTTGGTAAGTTACATTATCCCCTCTGATCAAGCTTTCGGAATTTTGGGAAAAGAAAAGTAGGTAAACGGGATAAACAACGCAGTTTATTTTTTTCGTGCGAGTTCCAGGTACCTTTTTCAAATATTCACGAGCTTTCAGTTTGGCTGGCGAAAAAGATTGCTCTATAGACTGTTTAGGTTTCTTTAAGGACAGGGCAGATGTATTGATATCCTCGTGTTTTATTTGGTAAATAAACTATAGTGTGTATTTTTATCATAAGTTGTGTACTAGTCAGGCTTTTCTCTCTTACATTGCTAACACTTTCTGAACCGTGCGAGAAAGATCAAAATAATGTTCTAAAATATTGTATACCTTGAAAAGGTCTACTAAAAAGTCCATTTTGGTATATGTCTATTTCTTAGGAATAACCCAAAGCTATATTTTTTTATGCTTGACTTTTTATGAGAAATAATGTCTTATTTACGAAAGCGATTTTAAGCAATACAGCATGAATACTTAACCAATTATGTACCTTAAATACATTGTGCATTTAATATAGATCAGTATGGCCCTTTACAATCAGTACTAATATTATAAATGCGAAAGTAACTCTGTCTGTCTGTCTGTTACGCTTTCACGCCAAAACTACTGGACCGATTTGAATGAAATTTGGTATGGAAATAGTTTGAGACCCGGGAAAAAACATAGGATAGTTTTTATCAAACTGCGCAAAAAGAGGTTAATGTTTTTACGCGATAACCACATACGCGCGGGTGGAGCCGCGTTCGGAAAGCTAGTATGTAATTTCGATATTGGCGGGTCTCTAGTTATCAATAATTAAGAAATTGACTACGAATACTACTTTCAACAACAAAATCGACCTACATAAGCTTCATAGCATATCAGGCAAATCTTATTACTTTTACAGCTTTTGATCAAAACGAAATTGATAATAATTTATTTGTGTCAGTATGTATAATAAACTCTTATTCAATTTTAAAATTGGTGACATTTTCGTAATGTCACTGATGTCTTGTTTCCTATTCCGTGTAGGCAGTAAATCGATACTACGTAAATTTAAATTTGTTTTAGCAAACAAAGCTTTAGATGTTCAAATTTAAGGTAAAATTTCATCGGTGCTGCGTTACATTATGTTAACTGCGAATGACTGATTTCAATTCGAAGAACGCTTCAAAGAACCACTTTACCTCTTTTGTATGTAGGTACGTAAATAGAACACATCTTCGGCGAGCGTTGATGGAAGAAGTTGAATGGAAAATCGGGAGTTAAATACGAGCGTTTTCATTTAAGTGAAGAGGTTACAATGTCTTAATTCACGTTCAGCTTTTAATACTACGAGAGGAAATTAATTACTAGTTAGAATTTGTTTTGGTTGAACATATTTTATGATACTGATTGATGTTATATTCGGAATAATATTTGTATAGCAACTTTAAAACATATGAAATAAAAACCGGCTACGAAGACCGACTACGTGCGAGTTGGACTCGATCAAATGAGCTTAGCAAAAGTTAATTAGTATTTACTGTATTAACCAGCTTATCCAATGCTGAACATAGTCTCCCTCATTATGAGGAGGTTTGCTATAATACAACAATAAATAGAAAATCTCTCACCAACCACATAATCACTTTACCATGAGGTGAGATAGTGGTCAAAAGCTGTACCGTAATCTTTTCAACCATAAAATACTGAAAACCGATTTATAGTATATAGTTTTATATTAAATTGTCACTTACATTTTATTGTTAACGTATTATCTTATCCACACCATCGTCTATTTTTGTAGGTAATACCATATTAAATACCACTTTAAAAAGTAATCTTTTTGCATATACCTTTTGTGTCAAGTTTTGTCACATATTATTTGTTGTCTTATATAGAGTTACGTACCTACGAGTACCATGTCATTCTTACATCAGAATACAGCTCCGTATAAAAGTAAAACCAACAACGTTTTGCATCATAAGCGAGTTTCCATCCTACATTCTCTCTGAAACGGGTTAAAAATAGCAAATTACTTTTCTTATCCACACAAAGCTTATAATCTCCCGCACGAGCTGAAATACAGTGCGAGCGTCAGCAACCGACGTTTCGCTTAGAGAAAATTGAAAATGAAGGGTTGCGTGCGTGGTAAACAATAAAATGTGTCCCGTATTTCTGGTTAACCTGCCTTGGCCCCTGTCCACCTGACGTGGGCCAGTTCCCGACAGGTGAATGCTTGGACGGCTCTGCACAATTCGCTTGGATAATCTACGTAAGACCTTTATGAACTGTACAGGATTGCGGTTAGGTTAGGATTTTGTTGATTCCGATTAGTGAACCGTTCAGTTCAGGTGTAGAAGTTTGTATTGTTGTCAACTAAAAATCTTGTTTCAAGATTTTAGTATTTTATCAAGCTTTTCGTCTGGTATATTCTGTGTCATGTAATCACTGACATGATTATAAAATATTTTAAGTGCAGAAATCATTGAACTAAGAAAACAAATTGACAATATTTTAGCCAAATATTACAGTAAAATTAGTAATGGAATAAAATAGATGAAAAAATCATACATTGTAATTATGATTATTTCATAGAGTCACGTCGGTCCTGGTTGTTGTCTAAGGATGGAAATCATTATAATTATGGTGCAGATAGATTATTTGAATATTGACTTACTATGTTATGAAATATTTGTTCATCTTCACTTGATTAGCTTTAAGCTTAAGATTAAACAACTGGTTTAATGTGACATTCTCATTTCGTTTTCAATATACTCTGTGGTTTTTTAAGAGGAAAATAAGTATTGGTTTAATTATCTATGTGTATATTTTATCTGTGGTCTGAATTTAATACTGTATCTAATTGTGTTTATTGTAAGACTGCGATTAGGCATCATATATTTTTTTTTTATTTATTTATTTAGTCAATTAGCACGGCTTACGCCAATTACACTAATGATATGGACAAATTATTAACAACAATTACGAAAGAAGTGTACAATAAAATCAAGTAATAGTTCATAGTTAATGTCAAAGATAATAATAATAGTCAGTAATAATAAACAAAAAAAAAAAAAATATTTAGCGCTAAGCAAATATGTCAAAATTAAATCTACTACTTATAAACTATGACTGTATGCTTGAAGTACGGTAGTACGCTGCCTCACAGTACTTCAAGCATTCAGATAAAATCTCTCTCCAGTCGTCAGTATATGGATTATCATGATCACTTAAATCATTATTTGATGATAATATTACTGGAAGTATATTTTATAAGTAGTGAAATTGATCACGTGACAGTGTGAAGTACTTATTTGAAATAGTTTATATTATGTTCTTTATTTATTATGTGTAAAAACTTTGAAGATTTTATTATACTTATTGCCGTATGTATAGATCACTTGAATCATTATTTGGTGATATTAATACTGTAAGTATATTTTATAAGTAGTGTAACTGGTCATGTGGCAGTTGTTAAGATACTTATTTAAAATAGTTTATATTATGTGCTTTATTTATATGTGTAAAAATATTGAAGATTTTATTATACTTATTATACCTTACGTAAGCTTGAGATCACACAATTGTCAATTATAAAAAGTACTGTGTTTGTGACGGTAGTCGCTTTGTCACCTTGTTTGTTCACTCACTGCGAGTAGCTTCAGTGTCTGTCGGACCGCCGTGCGGAGCGGACCTCTAGTGGTATCGAAATAGTCTTTAACGACGAAGTGCTGCCCGATTCACTTTCCGTCTGACCGCCGTGCCGAACAGACTTCCGGTGGTGTTAAAATAGTCTTTGAAGACGAAGGGCTGCCCAATCAAGATATTGTGAAGTTAAGTAATTTATTATACTTTTTTTTGGTATTATATAACGACAAATATGTTAATCAATAGTTGATAAGTGTAAATGAAGTGTATATAGTATGTAAGTAACACATTGTTAAAGGACGTTTAAAAGAATGGCCCCGAGTTTCTTGCCCGTTCTTCTCGAAGTGGCCCTATACAACTTTGTTTACTGAACGAGGCAGTAAAGTTAGAACATGTTAAAATTTAAGACATTAGAGCGTCGTAGACGCCTAAATTGATGAGAATTTGACTTGATGAGTTTTTGACTTTGACTTTCATTATTCTAACGAACACATGCATGGTGGTAGGGCATTTTGCGGTCTGGTCATCTACCACCATAAAATAGATCTGTCGCCAAGCACATATTGAGTATTCTTGAGAGATAGAATGATTCAAGGTTAAGCGTTTTAACATCACATCATCACTTACCATCAGGTAAGATAGAGGTTCAAGGCCAATGCAAAAAATACTCAAAATATACTAGCTGTCTACAGCGTTGGTAGGGTGGCGTATAACGTCGTCGCTTTGGACGCGGGTTCAAGATCTGGTCAGAGAGTTATTGGATTATATGACACATGGCGTACATTCCTGCACGCTTGATGTAGGCGATGGCTACCATACAGGTCAACTTACGAAAGGGTGGTACTAGTGCGGGTACTACAGGGGCTCGACGCCCCTAATACTGTATTCAACAATAATATATACGATAGACTGGCTAGTTGGTCGATAAGCGTTTAAAGTCGCTCCGTTTCTCTAGGTCCTGGGTAAAAACTCCGAAAAGTATAATTATTAAGTTTTTCACATAAAGAAATTATCAGTAGCAGTCCGTAGTCTGGAAATGTGATTGTGAAAGAACAAGCATGAGGCCCACCTTATGTTAATCGGACTGACTCTGCCTATAATATTACAGATGCATGTTTTCACGAGTTACTACACAGTGCACTAATTGCACTTTGTCCGTCACACTGTTGTGACTACAATTTTCTTGGCTCTCAAGGACTGCTGCTGGAACACACTGTTTGGTGCATGGTGACAGATTTTCTACTTGTGGGTGGTAGCTAGCCAGGTGAGCTTTAGCAAAATGCCCTACCACCATGCGGTGGAGCTTAAGCCAGCGGTGTGGATCGAACCACGAAACTGCGGGAAATAAATTTGGCAAAACGTATACACCGTTGTCTGCCCCTTTGAAGAGATTAAGGAGTAATAATATTTTAAATATGTTATGACAATACTTATAACATTCTACCACAATACGAGCCGATGAAAAGTATCTTATGTGTAATCCCAAAATCTCAACTTTCTAAATTTCAAGGTTAGTAGTTAGTGGTTCAAGTAGTAACAAACATACACACTAACATCCTGAATCACTTACAAACTTACGCTTTTATAATATTATTATGACATCGCGCATCCGGCCTGATGATGATCATCTGACATGCTTCAAACCCGGGTCGACGTATAAGATCCCCAACGTGAGTTTTTTACCAGACGAGAATTTCATTTCAAAAACTACTGGTCCTATTTGAATTACTCTTTCACCATTAGAATCCTACATGACATATTATATAGAATATTTTATTTTTAATTTTTGTTAAATGCCCGTGCGAAGCCGGCGCTGCCCGCTAGTATTCTATATAATAATAATTATTATTATTTTGTGATTACAGAACTTATATTAAATAAAATACTACGAACTAAATACGACACTACAGCTACTAGAATAAAAACATTTAGGCAACCTATAAGTCATAGCAGACTCATAGGCGGTCTAATTGCTCTAGCCCAGTACCAGTTGGCAGCGTGCCCAGCATGCTGGCAGCATTGCCCCGTTGAATTGCAATGCTTATTCATTGAGCCAAATATGTGCCTGCATTTTGATCACGCATCGCATCGACCAAGCGCTCAGATAAGTTTTGGAAAATACGAAATACTGAACTATATCTATTTCAAGTTTCATCTAAAGCTTTCAGCCTCTTTTAGTCCAGCGTTTTCAACATGAAGGAGTAACATACATACACACTCTTACCCTCACACATTCACAAACTTTCACATATATAATATTAGTGTGGTAGTGACAACGAGATATTTTCTCGATAGGTAGTGTAATTGCTGCTTGGTGCCCAAACTACTAGCTCCAGCCAGATGACTTTTTCGCGAAAAACCTACTATGGGCGAAAATTTCTACGATAATTGGGCTCTCACCTTTAAACTACTTAAGGCCAATTTCACCAAACGATGATACAACTATACTAGGATAACTTTAATATCTGTAACCAACAAAATATAATAATGTTTTTAACCGACTTCCAAAAAGGAGGTGTTTTGTTTTATGTTTGTTTCCTCAGAACTCTTGACTGGGTGAACCGATTTTGAAAATTCTTTTTTGTTTGAAAGCTGATGCTTGTCGTTTGGTCCCATTTAAAATTTCATCAAAATCGGTCAAGCCGTTTTTGAGTTACGCTCCAATAACTGAAAAATATTCACCTGTCTTGATGATGTAGTCGTTGACAATGAATGAGAATCGATCCCGTAAGTAGCAAGGGTCACTAAAAAGAGTCAAAAATATTTTTTACCAAACAACGGAACCGACTTCAACACCCAAAAAGGTGAAATAACTTGTCGAAGTCGGTACCATGTGCACTATTTTGTGATAATAGGTACTTTTGAGCTATCATGGTACCGACTTCAACAAGTTATTTCACACTTTTGGGTGTTGAAGTCGGTTCCATTTTTTAGTAATTTTTTTGTCAACATGGACGTCCAATGATCTTGCATTATTTTAAATTTGTCGTGGTATTGACGTTTATTAAGTTTGAGATCAGGTTGTAACAAAAAAAAAAAACAAGAAAAAAAAATGCACCGCCTAATGTGGCGTTATAGCTGTAAATAATTTTTCGTCTAGGCAAGCATGCCCCATCGTCGACCACGTCGTCGCTTACCATAATGTGAGACTGCAGTAAAATTCTTATAAAAAAAAAACTAAATACGAATATGGCCAATTTGCTACAGCTGATAGTAGATACCATTTCTATGTTCACGCTTGTTTCACGTGTCATAGTTACGTTGTCTGGTAGTCCACGAACTTGCGATTTTCACGGCATTTTCAACCACAAACTCTCAAAATTTGGAATCAGCTGCCATGTGAAGTATTTCTAAACAAATACGACTGAGGAAACTTCTAGAAGAGAACATATTCCCTCCTTAAAGACTGACAACGAATCCTCGTGACCTCTGGTATTGCGGATATTCGTGGGCGATGGTGATCACTCACCATCAGGAGGGCCGCCTGCTCGTATCACATAAAAGTCCATATCAAGGAGTTTTTTTCCACGACAGAAAGCCAAAAATTCAAAAACACCCATATACATATCGTTCTATGATAGCAAAAGCCTATCACTTTTTAATTGTATATAGCATAAAGTTATCTGCTTATTTATTAAACACTAATTTGGTGAAATTAGGCCTTAAGTATCTAAGCTTTTTTACACTTTATATTATATACAGAAAACTATTAAAGCTATAAAATAATGTTATCATTATTATTAAGTGCCCAGTTCATAAGCCCAAAAAGGATAGATACTTGAAGCTATGCCCCTCTCTCTTAATTAATTATAAAATCTGATAATATTAAAATTGGAATTGGGAGCGCAGATTTACTATGTATTTAATTATTAAAGGTTAAAATTAATTATTAATTAAATTGCACCCAAGTTCAAGTTGTCTATCTATCGAGAGTACAAATGTAATATATTGAACAAAGTAATTGAATGAAGAGGCCATAAAAACTGGCGCAAAACAATTGCTATTATTCTTCGTTATTACAGTTCAGGTGTGTTCGAGTGATATATTGGCATATCGTATCGTTTTTGTGGTTTGCCGCAGTCGCATAACTTCCACGAATGTTTAGTTACCTGCTTATTGCAAGGCGTTGGTTGTGAAAGATACCGCCGCTTATAAATCATCACTTGTAACGGAGGAATACATTTTGTGTTCAGTAATTAAACAACTTTCACGGATTTAATCGCGGTTATTTTAATGTTACTCTACCGACGTTTGAAACCTTTTGCAGTGATCGTGTTAAAAGGACGAGATGACTAGGTACAGATGTTTTGAAAGGTTTTTTATTTGTAACGTTTTCTTTGATCGATTTTCGTATTCGCTCACGGTGTTCAGTTACCTAGACCATATTTTTAGGTAGTCACTAGCTAGACCACATTAAAATCTAGTAGCCTCGCATATCATTATTGTTATAAATATAATTATTTTCTATAAGGAAGTATTTCACTGCAAAACCGACGGTACTTCCAGTGTGTTTGCCACTTGATAACCTGCCTTGTTAATCAGTTATCGGTTTGTTGAGGTATGTGGCCTGTCCATTGCTAAGTAGTTTATCATACAAATTTTGAGAGCTATGTTGCTAACTGTTTCTGCTGAAACTTTTTTTTTATGCTTGATAGCCTTTAACCATTATCTGACCTGATGGTAAGTGATGATGTGGTTGAAGATGTTGTTCAGGCTAACCTAGAGATTTAAACTTCTAAACGCGAAGAAACTATATTCTCATAGCTCGTTACACGACTTTGAGTTTGTTAGAAGGGCCACGGTTATGGACCACATCTCAGTAAGTTAACAATAGCGACACACACTTGGTGAAAAATTTCTTCTTTATACGTAGCGGGAAGAAGAGAAGCTGTCGCGCTATTTTCCGAACACTTCTCATCCGATTTTGATTCTTCGAGCTCCTTTATGCTGAAGTTGACAACAGGAAGATTGTCGTTTCTTACATTACGGGTGCAACATGGACATTTTATGTACATAGGAACTGCTGAGATATGCTGCGACCCTTCCTTAGTAACTGTATCAGCGGCAAAAACCATAAAAAATTATATGGTTTAATAATATAACGAAAAGATATATCATTAAATAATATACCTATTCGTTGAAGAGAGAGTTGTACAAAACGTCATCTTAAGTTTTCGTGCAGAATTTCAATTAATGTCATGTTTTGCTTCTCGTTGCCGTTGAGTTGGTTCTGTGCTCCTTCTTTAATAGATTATTTAATGAGGTTTTAACACTTTCAGCACTTCATCACTTTACACAGTAAATCTTTAAAAGGTGTTGTAATTTTTTTAAATAAAATCCACCATACATTTTATTAATATTTTGTAAAATATATTTTTTTATTTTGACATTGGCTTTGGACGTTTTTATTTTTTTAATTTGTGTGCAAATCAAAATAAAGCCTCCAGTCCAGTATAAGGCTGCGTGTCCACCAGATATGTGCAAGGATAATGACCGCATTATTAGGAAAAAATCCATCATTAGTATCATATTATTTTCCTAGCCTTGTGAAGCGCTCGTAGAGTAGTTTTGTTATCAATTCTTAATCAATTAGCTAAGTTAAGCAACGTCTGCCGCGGTCAGTAGATGGACGGGTGACCGCTAATGACATCTACTGATTGCTTTCGTGCTTCGGAGGGCACTGTCGTCAAGCACCCAACGGTGTGTTCCTGCAGCTGTCCTTAAGAGCCAGTAATTCTAGGCTAGCCTGAACAACATCTTCCACCACAACATCACTTACCATTAGGTGAGATAGTGGTCAAAGGCTAACCTATGAAGCATAAAAAAAATATGTTTTAATGCCTACTCCACGCCAAGAGCGCCCAACGCGGCGCGACATTGGACCGAGCCCGGCTTCCTTTCAATCAAGTTTTGTATATTTACATCGATGGTTCCCACACCTACTTATTCCGTCAAAAACACATAAAAAACAATTAAAAAAAAACTTCTTGAATTTTTGTTAGGACTAGCAGAAGTCAATCCTTAGAGGCTGTTAGCACGGTAATGTTATCAATACAGTAGTGTAACTCGGCTCTGTCTTCGAAATAAGTACCTACAGCCGCGCTGTACGTAAACATGCGATAGGGCTGCCCACCTCCAGCATTTTAATTACATTTGCCTACTTTGTGTTTCTATTTAATATTGTGATTGTAAATATACTTTTCTTATATAAGCCAAGAAAATACTCTGTGAATTGAACAGGAAGTGTTCACTAAAAATGCGTGTTGTTTTCTTGACCAGTAGGTAGATTTAAACAAAAAACCATGTCTATGTTTGAATAAAAAATCGTTCTAAAAAATTGGCGCCCGAAAAATATTTGTGAGACGTACGAAATGCTTTATTATTATATTTTAAGGTATTAAAAATCCACATTCTAATAACTACCTGTAATATTATTATAACTTGCTTATAACTACTACCTTTTTCACTCGTGTCGATCACTTTCCTTCATTCTATTCACTTTTTTTTATTAATTGAGACATTTTTTTTCGCGGGGTAAAAGGAAATACTTTTCCATTAAAAAGACACACATTATGTACCGTCAACTATATGTAGACTATAAAATTTTTTTACTTAATAGTAAGTAAAATTGTTTTATAGTATTAAGTAAAATTATTTTATAGTATAAGTAAAATTATTACCTTTCAGTTTCCAGGTAATCTAAAAAGTTATCTCTGGATGAGTTTTTGACGAATTCATGTAACTTAAAACAGCACAATATACTTTACTCGTCTTATTTTATATGTAAATATGTACAGTCGCGGTCAGAAAATGTTTACCACCATAAGGATTACAATTGCATGCACACATTTAGGTCACAAGTTCTAAATTATGTTTGAAAAAGTCTATTTCATATATTATGTTTTTCTAATGACATGACAATCAATCGCTCTATAGATGGACTGACTACTATCAAGGTTTGATATAGGTATAGAAAACCTTCTTTGAAAAAACAGGCCGAGTCTCACTCTCAAACAAAAGTTTCCGTTCTCCGACCACCATGCAATATTACGATCAAAAAAAATACGCGCGCGTAATAAATCGTATCAAAATAAATTATTTGCGCGGTGGTTAGTATCGGTCGTCGTCCTGAATTATTTCTATGATCTGTTATTTGCCCTTCTTCGCCGTGACGCCTAATCCAAAACCTCACAGTGAATCGCGAAATGTTGAGTTCTCGTGATATAGCACTTATGCTTTGTCCATCTTCAAAGAGAAATATTATTTCAGCCCTTTGCTCCAAGGTTAAACTTGCCATTATATTTCGTTATGAAAAAATCTTTTGTAAAAATTTTCTCTTGTCCAAACGACGTTCAAACAATAATTTCTGATAAATGTCATTTCAACAAATAAAGAAATGAGTTTCATTATCAAAAAGTGATTAATAATTATTGTCTTTGTTATGCGTCATTTTGCATAATAACTTTTGAAAGGTAATAAGTAACTTGATATGGCATCTTAGACTTTAGAGCGAAAAGTGTGACATAGAATCTAATTTCAAAACTGGTAAACATTTTCAGACCGCGACCGTACTTGAACTTATTTTTGGTGAAAAAATCGCTCGGTTATTGTTAAAAAACAACAAACCATTCGCTCGTCACTGCGGCGTAGTCACGACACTCGAAACAGTCTGCGGTACGAGCGCAGGCCGAGATCTATTATATATATATAACGTATAACTCGCGTTTCGTCCGTTTCTATGAAGTTGAAATACTGTATAGATAACATTACCGTGCTGTTAGCATTTTACCAATAACCCTGTATATTGAAGTGAGGTAGCTATTTGTTGTTGGTTAAAATGGGCGAATTATTTTTTAATTTGAGGTTGTTATTGTGCCTGGTTAGTTGGCTACTTTGCTAGTTAGTTGGATCTTTTGCCCTGAATTATACTAATAAAGTTTTTTGTCTTCATTTTCCTTTTACTAATATCACTAATACTTATCTTGCTCTTGACACTTAAAAATTGCCTGACCTTTGCGAATTTCCAATCAGTTTATATAATTACAATCTCATCCATTAAGGTTTGTTTTATAATATACTCTCGAGCCTTTTGAGGCTCAAGGCTTGAAAAAGAACTTACTTTTACTTAAGTTAATTAGAAAAGTAAATTAAATTTATATATATCTACAGAAGAATTTAATTCATTACCTACAGTGCAACACAGTGAAGTAAAAAATAAAACAGTTCTAGAAACAACAAACAGAACTTCAAAAGAGAGTGGGAAAAACGCTCAAAGGCAAGGTCTCTCGTCACATTGTACGTATAGTACATGCTTAGTGGAGACACGGTTTTTACGACGTGTTGCTTATTGCCTTTTGAGCTAAGTTGAGAATACACACAGACATTTGGTAAAGAAATCAAGAATTGATGACAATAATGAGACGATACTTTTTATCTGCCTGAATACACACTACTTTGGAACTGGCTGGAGATTTTCTATGTACTGACGCTAACTTTCAAATTGTCTCTATGTAATTTTGAAGGAAGTTAACGTATTTTTAAGTTTATATAAGGGTTTATTTTTTATACGATTGGGACCGACAGTGCCACAATCTGGAGGTACCGAGTACAGTGTCCGAAATAATGAAAAAAATATGTTAAAGACCCTAAAACTTCAATAAATAAGCTTCAATTAAAGGAGGAGAGTGTCAGTGGATGCTTACGCTGTTATTCGATGGTAATAAGCTCAATGTCTGAGAAAAGAGACAGATTGTTTTAAACAGAAATGAAAAAAACAGTTGTAATGTAACTTTATCCTATAAAACAGATGCATTTCTTCACAAATGACCAACTGCCTTGCACCATCCACTCAGATACATAAAGTTAAGTCTCATTTGGCTGTAATGTCACCGACACCCTTCAGACCGGAACACAGTAATATTGTCACAATGTGAAGTTACTGCTTGGCGATAATTGATTAGATTATAACGTCATAAAGAAAATCGGACCTCGATTTACATTTTTGTATAAGATTTTATAAGGTATAAAATCTTATACAAATATGTAAATCATATTAGAAACTGAATGATTACTAACCGTGGATTTTGTTTTTGAGTTTTCTGTATTGGTTACATTTACATATTTTAAATTTCTAATATTTTAGGCATATGTTTTCAAAGTAAAATGTACTTGCTAGGCCAGAGATCTACGCGACGCAGGGCTACGGTTTTTAAGCTGGGCGGATTTAACTCCTGAAGGACAGTGATTGCTGTTTCTCTTTTAATGTTGCTCTATTGAAACTAAAAAAATGAAATTCCGTATTAGCCAAAATCATTTCAAATGTAAAAACTTGGTGGGAATTGGTAAAATCAATTTCAATTCAACTATTTCTAACCAAAATAGGTAAAGTGGTTAGAGCATTATGCGATTGCTATGTGTAGCTAGCACCTCAATGAAAAAAACTGTCGCCATCACACAACAGTGTGTTCCAGCAGCTAATCTTGAGAGCCATAATTCCTAAGTAAGCCTTCGCAAAATGTTCGACCGCAACATATCTGATTTGTAAAGTGCTGGGTTCGATTCTATTTTGAAGCGCTCGTAGCGAAGTTTGCTTGGCCATTCTGAATCGATCAGCAAAGTTAAGCAACGTCCGCCGCGGTCAGGAGTTGGATGGGTGACCGCTGGTGACATTACAACTGAGCGCTTCCGTGCTTCGGAGGGCACGTTAAGCCGTCGGTCCCGGTTGTTGTCTTAGGATGGGAGTCGTTACAGCATGGTGGTAGGGCACTTTGCGAATGCCCGCCTGGCTAGCTACCACCCTCAAGTTGAAAATCTGTCGCCAAGCACCTAACGGTGTGTTCCGGCAGCTGTCCTTGAGAGCCAGTAATTCTAGGTAAGCCTGTACAACATCTTCGACCACATCATCACTTACCATCAGGTGAGATAGTGGTCAAAGGCTAACCTATAAGGCATAAAAAAAAAAATATATATATATATAATAAAGTAATTTCATAGCCCCAAATCACATGTGAACATACACTTTGATTGGAATATGGATTTTTACATGTACTTCCGAGATACAAGTGACCTATATAATTATATGTGGAAAATTCTCAACTCAGTCTGTTCTAAACCTTACGAGAAGGGCGTTTTTCACCTCAATCCGGCCACTTGTGATATAAAGTTGGTGTGGTCTTACGCACATTACCCGCAGCCGGCGGCAAGCCAATACAAACAATTTATTGTATTGTTATAGATCCGGGGTCCGTCTTCGAAAACTTATTGGACCCAAAAACTGCCACTAACGAATTGCCAACAACGCCCGTGAAAACAATAGGAACACTGAACGCGGAGAGGTGAAAAAGCTCCCAGGGATTTGTAAAAGAGGCTACCGAGTAATACAATGTTTCTTAGGACTGGAGGCGTTTAGTTGATTGCTTCTATATTTTACTTTAAGCTTAGCTTAGTTACTTTTGCTACCTTATCTTATTTAGGCAATTCGCTAAGTGTTTTGTTTTTTATTTCATTTTCTATCTCAAAATTATGACTACGATTGTACTTATTATATTAATTAAAAAGTCCAATTAAACTTTTTTTAAGGTTTTATAACTGTAAGCTAGCAATAGCCTGTATTAAGACCGTCAAATCGGTATATGTTGGTATTTTCATTAGATATTTTTCAGTCAATTAAGACTGACGGAACTGAGCTTAATTTATGTAGTCTTAGAATATGAATATAGGATCATTTTTCAGCACTCTGATAGTAGGATGAATAGCTTTATGTGCCCGAAAACGTAATATTTTTTATATTTTTAATGGTAAATGCTAATTTGGCCAGCTTTGTTAGGATAGTACTATTACTTAGTCTAATTCAAATAAGACTTCATCTATCGTTTGACAGAGGTACTTACTGTATACATTATTATTTCAGTGAGTTGAATCGGCAGACAACGTAACGACTAAGTTACATACTTTAGAGATACTGTCATGTGAAGCTCAGGCAGTTTTACATACGATAAGTTGTGTTATACAATACTTTTTTCTGCTTGGCATAGTTTATTTACAGTTGTTATTGTAGAGTCAGTTCCCGACGAACCTGTAATGAGCTTCTGTTTACAGGTAAAATTTTTTGCTCAGTTTGAGTGGGATAGAGAGTGCAACCCTGCTCGGAATCATTCATTGTTTGGGTCAAGAAAACTCATTTGCATCGGACTAAGAAATTTCCTATAGGATGTTATATGGCCTTGTGTATAGCATTCTATCGAAGGTATATATCGATGTGTTTCATTGGAGACCCTGGTCCTTCCGTCCTGGTCTCCGTGTAGCATATCCTACATAGGAGATATGGGAACCGATGAATGGCACGATCATACTGAATAACTTTATCTTGATTGTAATGACACGTATGGCACGTAACATACTAAGACGAGTACCGTTGGATGTATACATAAATATATTTAGAGGATTTTTATTAATGAGAGTTCAGTTGAAATATAGATACTAAACCTGTCGTGCGTTCTTTATTTGAAGCAAGCTACCCTCAAGGAGGGCTCTGTAGCCAAGGCTCTGTTGATTTTTCTAATTCTACTTTTTCTATTTAGATAAACAACAATTTCTAATACAGGCGAGTACAGTTCAATAATTGCAGCATGCTCCATTCAATATGTACCAGATTCCATTCAATATGGTCTTCCGTCGCGTCGTGATGTATTGTATGAGATCCGATTAATTCTGCTTGTTACTGGGACAATGCTAACGTTAAACATATTCTGCCTACCGCCTCTAACCGTTTCGCCTGTATTGCCTTTAACAGTTCCGCAATTAGTTATGGCAACACGTAAACCTCGCCGCTACATGAGTAATAGGTAATTGAAAATGTAAGCTTATACAACGAAACTCTGAAATTGCTTCCAGATAATGTTGAGCTGGGTATTTATTTAAACATTTTAGAATGAAACAGTGATTGAAGCGAGGTCTCTATGTCCTCAATATTTGTATGTTTATTTATACGAGTAATATGAAGGAATGTATTTTTCACTGATGATAACTTCATCCAATTGCCATGAAATTTGTAGGATGTAGATGTACGCAGACATAAATTTGAACAAATAATATTTATCTAATTATTAATTGTAGTTATCTTATTAGTTTACAAAGTATATATATATATATATTATAGTATACAATGTATGTCCTTATTTAAACATTTAATTTGATATTGTTTATTTAGTGTAATGATAATATGTATAACTGTCGTGCTAATTGTACAAATAAATAATATCTCATAGTAGACCAAGATAGCGTTATCTCCGAGGAGAATGTTCTACTTTTTCTTTAGCTCCGATCCCCAAGACGCCTGCCAAGCGTGAGGATTATAGGTAAACCCCTTTTATTGGGGGAGGCTGTGTTCATCAGTGGACAATCCAGCGAATGCAGTAGCAGCACAGTAAATATCTAGTACATTATCGGTTTTGGAAAGGCAATATTTTACTCGAGAACCATGTCAAACA
This sequence comes from Plagodis dolabraria, assembly GCA_963854805.1. Taxonomy (NCBI): domain Eukaryota; kingdom Metazoa; phylum Arthropoda; class Insecta; order Lepidoptera; family Geometridae; genus Plagodis; species Plagodis dolabraria. The sequence continues at coordinate 15,057,827 of OY978447.1, read as the reverse complement.
ATTACCTCCAATCTAAATTGATATAAAAAAGAATATAGGTATATTGCGATAAAAGCAGATTTATGTAAATGTGAAAAACAACATAACTGACTGAAATTAGCGTGGAATAAGGACACGTAGAACATTTTTGTACATGAACTAGAAACCTATTTAGGTATAGTTACAATATATAATGATTTTTATTAAATTCATATTTAAAAGTAAACTTAAGGCGACGACGACTATTGCTTATCTTGGAATATAGTTACTCCAAATATAAAATTATTGCATTTGTTAATTCTTTTTCCACAAGTATAAATATCGCTTAAAACAGAATCAAACAATCAGATAACTGTTAAACCACTAAACTAACTATCTACTCTTTATACATTCTATTTAAGTACTAGACGATCAGTTAACTGCAAAGCGGCTACCTCTGACTAAACGTACACTGCCACGTAAACACGGCAACATATAATACCTAGGTACCAAATTGAGTATTAAGGCCATCGCTAACAACTAAACTTTTAACGTTGTTGAATAAACAACAGGCAAGCCAATATTTTACGGTGGCTCAAAATCTGCACAAACTGCCCCGGGGCTATATTCCTTATACCTAGGTATTTCATAGATATCTGCAAAAGTTTTCATGCTGATTATTTTGCAAATGCGTACAACTTGTGGGGTGCTAGGCTAAATTTTCTTCCCCCTTCGTATCTTCCAATGGGAGTCGGGAGTCGTAAGGTGCGACGCAACGAAATATTCCAGAAGGTAGGCATCAGTGGCTTCTGAAGAACCACAAGCATGCCAAGTATGATGAATAAACCAAACCCCTCTTTAGGAGGACACAGACGTGTTCAGCAGTGGACGATACGGCTTACACAGTAGAGTACAGTTAATAATACCAAATATTTTAAGAAAACATTACTTAGTATTTTAACAAATCTCTTAAAAAATATAAAAATATATCTAGTGCTGCCTAATTTTCCTGTTAAGGTCACGTGACGTCACAAACATCACGCAGCCAAACTGGAAGAATTTTCGAAGCGTTTTGATTCCACACGAAGCATCCTATAGAGATCTTGACTCGGCGAGCGTACTATCGGGAAAGAACGCGTCGAAAATTCTGAATCTATTCATTATCTTAGAGTACAGTTACCAGACCAGCCACCGCGTGAAAATGGAAAATCTTTCTCTAACAACGTTATGATGTTTTCCAACAGCTCATCTTGAAAGCCAGTACTCGTACCTACTAGTTGTATTCTTACACCTAGTCCTGGTACTGGCTTGCTTCATCCACATCGTCACTTACCAACACGTAATATTCTGGCTCACCATTCAGCAACAATAATTAAGAAATGATAATTTAGAAAGACCATTCAATCGGTAATAAAATAATTGAAATTCTTATGAAGATAAAACAAAGAGTTTACAATACAAAATACAATTTAAAGTCTATCAACAGTCCCTTAAAACTTTCTGTACAGTTGGATAGAAATATTTAGTAGCTGCCAAAAACCTTCTTCGAATAGTATAAAAGTTACATCTGATTTCGAAGGGACGATTCGATTGCCGGATCGACTGAGTCATGGTAATTTCTAAAAAATATATATTTATACAACAGCCACTCTAAAATGTACCTTTGGCAATATATTCGCCCTTTATTACATAAAACCTAAAACACTGCTAGCAATATTTAGGCAGTATTTTAGACAAGACAATCTTCTCAGTGTTGAGAGTGCTGGAGTCTCCAGGTTCTTGTTTCAATTCCCTGGTCAAATATATTATGGAGTAGTTAAGACAAAATTAACAATTTGGAGTACGGAACTGTGCCTGGTTGATGGTCAGAGGTTCAGCCCTTATTACGGGGGACCAAAATAAATCTGGCGAAACGAGGGTATTAAGACCCCTCTGTTACCCATTAGGGCGTGACGATATGATATATTAAGTACTTAAAAAATTCGACATCAATTATCAGTTTTACAGTTGTCAAATATAAGACCTGTTTGAGGTTTGATTGTAACCCCTTATGAAAAGCAATAAAAAATACGTCATTAACTGTCAATGTGACAGCTGTCACGTATAAATCTGAATTTATTTTCGCTCTTCTATTGTATTTGCAGCATCGTATCGAACTTGCGAAAATAGTCTTTAATACTGCCAAAATTCCCTTTAAGGCATTGGCTGCTGATTAAATCGGAGTTTACTCCCTACCTCCTATTTTTGTATAGGGGATTTTTGGAATATGCTCTTATGATATTTGCATGCCCATTCTGCTGATGTACTGAGCTACATGTTGATTATTTTCATTATCTGTATAACGACATTTAGGCAATTAAATATATTTTATTTCATTGCATAAAATCCCATATGTTAAAAAATAAAATAGATATCTTAAATTCTTTTGCGAAACGACACTGAATGCCTCTTTTTATTGACATTAATTCATTAATTTGTGTTGGTCTAAAAGCGTTGCAGTCGTGAATTTTTAACTACGCTTGTACATAAACACGTCCCGTCCATTTCGTCTGGCTTCCGGCTGACACTAACATCGAGGTCTCTGCAGTTTTATTTTTAAATGACGTATATTTTCCTGTAATTATTTTGATGTACTTTGGCGTTGGTCTAACGCAACTTTACCACCAAATTGGAGCTTTGAGGTAGGAAAATTTTACAAATAGAATTTGTAGAATTTTGTACATTTTATTATTAGGCTTAATAAATGAAGAACCTATGATGTGATCATATATTTACAACGCTTACGTATTGGAACAATTTTGATGCCAAAGCCCTTAGGGATATATGCAAATTTAAAATTCTTTTATTTCAGGAAAATTCTACCCATAAGCATTCAAATAATAATAAGTAAATATAGTAGGCCCTCAACTTGTGTTTAAGTTATAGCTAGTCGACAAGCGATTTGACAATAATTATTTCCTAATTGAAAAGAAAAATGACAAAAAAGGTATATAAATAGCTTTTGATTTAATTGGTAGTTATACCCACTACCAGTCGGCCAATAAAGAAACAATAGATGGTTATAAGCCCTTTTTGATTGCCTAATGCGCAGCAATACAAATGCAGAATTAAAATGCGTTTATAAAAACGTAATGTTTTTCCCTAGTGACCTCAGAAACAACAACACAGTTTTTTTATTGCTATTGGGCTCTTAGACTCTTTCTTGATGGTAAGTGATGATGCAGTTAAAGATGTTATTCAGGCAAACCCTGCTTATAGAATGAAAAATACATGTAGTATCCTTACAGGTACTACAGAATACATTTATGTTTTTTTTTTGAAACAAGCGTACGCTTCAAAGGTTTTGAAACTGGATTTAGTAATAAAATAAAGTACCTTTGCTATGTTGTTCATGGAAAGTAAGTAGCCCATGTTATGTAATGTCCACTTCCATTACGTTCTAGTTAGAGTCCAACATTTAGTTCCATACCAAGCACAAATGGAAGCCCCACAGAAAACTAGTTCCCCTTGACTTAGTTTACGACATGTTTGGTAAGGCTGAGGTTTACGCAGTCAATCATAAATCTAAAGTAAGGGAAAGATTCAGTAAGTAGGTAAGTACCAACTTGAACAGTTTTTTCCTTTATTTATGCCTTAAGAATCTCTATATTAATTCGTTTTGTACCTACTGACGTTCTATTCTAACCAGCGCCCAGCAACTAACAAGCAACCCGCGCCATATTCTCCCTTTAGCATGACTTTTCATCACATATGCATCGTTTTCCTGGCACCATCCCTGACGACACCTCGTAAATTTTTTTACCCAAAACTGTAACTGTAACTGCCGGATTTTCCACTGCTAAACACAATCCCCCTCATTATGGTAGGTTTGCCATAATCCCCACGCTTGGCAAGGCGTCTTGGGGGTCGCAGTGTGAGATATCAGTTTCTCAGAAAGCGCTGCTTTCCACCTTCTGTTGTGTTACCCTTAGTTTCCTCTTACGACACCCACGGGTTGAGATGGGGAGTGACATATTATCCCGCCACCACACGGGCAGAACACTTGAGCGTAATTTATGAAAAAGGGAACAAGATCACTGATTTGACAGACGACAATACAACAAAATGATGGTCCCAATCGGATTCAACGACAATTTGGAGTTATTGTGCGATTGGTAGAAACGTTATACAATAAAACCGCATTGGCTGCTACGCAGTGGTTGCCGAACGCAGCACTGTTGTGGTAATGGTCTACGCGGATTACGCTTCACCTAGCCTAGTGGCTTCCGCTTTGCTTTTGCCTATCTGGCCGACTGCCTCAACAAAGTAAATTATTTGTGATAGAGTTAAAATTATGTGGATACTTAACTTGCAGCTGGACTACAGATCCTAGGTTACTACTACGATCCCTCGTGAAATGTGGCTGTATTTAATAGGGACAAAAAGTATCCTTTATCTGTGCTCAGTCTACATACAACACACACCTAAATAAAAAAAAGGAAATGTATAGTTATTATAAATCTGTATGTTGTCTTTCATTGAAAGCCAGACCGCTTGCTTACTTCATGATAATTGATAACGTGGTCGAAGATGTTTTTCAATCTATACTAAAATTACTGACTCATAAATGAATCATAGCTGCTGGAGCACATCGTCACGTGCTTGGTGACAGATTTTCTACTTGAGGCTACTTTCCTTCTACACTAATATTAGATAACAATTAGTGACACAATACAAATTTACAAACATAGAACTTCTCGTCTTATCGACAATAGGTGATCTTATCGCAGACCAATTTGAAAATTTTTTCACCATTAGAATCCTTTATTATCCTGATGTGATGAACATAAATAATATTTTATAATATGTTCAAAAAAGTTCTTTTTTATTTTATTTTTGTTAAGTACCCGTGCGAAGCCGGTGTGGGCCGCTATTATTTAAGCCAATAGTAATATAAGCAGCGATAAGCTACTGTTTGATACTTATCTCTACCTTGTTAAACCTTTTATACCTACTGGCCCCGTTTTGCTCTTTAGATACGAGACCTTAAAAGAGCTGACATATTTTTTTGTTTGTAAAAAGATGCCTGCGATTGCTCGTTTTCATTTTATGTACTCCAAAATAGAACAGATTCTCAAATAACTACATTACTAATATGTACTAAGTAGTACTAATATGTACATACATTTTTGTTTTCAAATGGAATTCATAATGTCTGGCAAAAAGTTAGAATTCGTACCGATATATAGGACGAAGTAACGGTACAAAATTTACGGTATCGTTAGTTTTGTCCGTTCGTATCAAAGTCAAAGTCATCCACGTGTTTCCGAATGACACGTTAATAAAAAAAAACACAGATAAACGTAGACATAGCAGGTATTTTTATTCCATTAGAAAACAAGATGATAATGTTTTTAAGTCTTTTTTTTTTTTTTTTTTTTTTTTTTTTATGCTGATAGGTTAGCCTTTGGCCACTATCTCACCTGATGGTAAGTGATGCTGTGGTAGAAGATGTTGTTCAGGCTAACCTAGAATTACTGGCTCTCAAGGACAGCTGCCGGAACACACCGTTAGGTGCTTGGCGACAGATTTTCCACTTGAGGGTGGTAGCTAGCCAGGCGAGCATTCGCGAAATGCTCTACCACCATTTTTTTTTTTTTTTTTTTTCACCCGGTAAAATCCTTTATGGATACCACCCGCCCCGGGGGGAGCGGAGTGGTTATGTGGGAGTCCTCGCCTGAAGGGCCTTACTACCCCCTCGGGGGGGTAGTAAGTGAGGTTACCCACTAAAAACCCGGGATGAGCAGTCTGCCGCCTAGTAGAGCGAAATGGGATAGCGTTAGCAGTCACCATCTCGCCCCAGCGGCCGGCCCGTCACCGATGACGGGCCCCGGCCAATGGAGGGATGACCCGGCTCATTGGGGCCATCCCCCAGACGTGTGGGATCGTGCAAGCCAGTGGAGAATCCCCCGACTCTCCACCGGTGATCCGCACAACACTAGGAAAGAGCGAGAAGGCGCCCGAACCGCCTTCTCCTCCCCCCAGTTCGTCTACGCCGGAGCGAGTGCGCGAGGACGTCGTCCTCCCTCGCCCGCTCCGCGGCCTCTTTCTGCGCCATCACCGCTTCGCAGAAAGAGACCACCGCCTGCCACGATCCGTCGCTGCCGAGGATAGCGTTAACCACGCTCGGCAGCGACAGATCTGCGCCAATGACCGCTGTGAGGGTGTGCCGCATGGGACTCCACGCGGCGCACTCCTCCAGCGTGTGGAGCGCCGTGTCTTCTGGCGCTCCACACTCGTGACAGGCGGGGGTCGCCTCCCGTCTCGCGATGTGATGCAGGTACTTTCCGAAACATCCGTGTCCGGAAAGCACCTGCACCAATCGGAAGGTCAGCGACCCGAATCGCCGCCCTACCCACCTCCGGAGGACCGGGCGAATGGCATCCACCGTCCTCTGTCCAGGGACCGGTGGAGCCAGGTCCTCCGTCCACCGCCTCAACAGGGCGGCCCGAGCCCGCCGCCGCATGCGCGTGACCTCCTCCCACGCTGGAGGCTCCCCGCGGGATCTCCTCGCCGCCACGAAAAATGCTCTACCACCATGCTATAACGACTGCCATCCTAAGACAACAACCGGGACCGATGGCTTAACGTGCCCTCCGAAGCACGGAAGCGCTCAGTAGTATTGTCACCAGCGGTCACCCATCCAACTCATGACCGCGGCGGACGTTGCTTAACTTTGCTGATCGGTTCAGAATGGCTAAGCAAACTTCGCTACGAGCGCTTCAAAATACATACAAATTCATATCGATCAGCATACAAATTCATATCGATCGTACGTAGACGTAGTATTATTATACCTATGTTCTATGCTTGTACATAAGTAGCTATTTTAATTTGAGTTGAAAATTGTAAACAAACAAAAAGAGGTTGAAACAATACAGCTGGATTGACGTTATGAAATTACTTTCAGGCAACTGAGTTACTTTAATTAAAGTATTTTTTTTGACACCAATAATATTGTTTTTTTTAAGTTTTAGTATTATAAAACCTGCAGTATCAAGACATGATACATGCATTTTGTTCTATATATCTACTGTGCCGTCGGTACAGAAGCTTGTTTTTGCAATTCATAATATTGATACATATTATGAATTGTAAAAACGTACACAAAAAACAGATGTTGGTGGTTTCAAAAGTAATTATAAAGCACCATAGCAAAATGCAGTTAGATTATAAATTAGCAGATGATGTTCTTGAAAGATAAATAAAACTATTTCCGAATGAGTGAACTCTTCTGAACACTTTATTAAGTAAAGTGTCTTACAAAATATGTAAACAGGAAACATTTCATCGCAGCAGCATTGTCTCTGAAACTCCAAACTACGATGTGGGTACCAACGCCTTTAGCAACTGGAAATACATAGTTTTTGTCAATATCCTACAACTTTACTATAGCGTCATTTAGTAATCCCAATTTTTGTTTATGATCTTTAGGTTGGTTTAAATCCCAATACTTTAGATATTCATTAATAAACTATATGTTTTTATCTGCATTCCAACGCTAGTTTGCCATATTCAACGTAAAACTCTGACACATCAATAAGAAACAAAACACGTCTGCTTTGCGTGATCGCTTTCACTGCGTTAGTTTCATATGAAACTAGTTGCATGAAATTACACTCAAGTAGTTGCAAACTAATTGTATTTAAGGAAATTAGTGCATGCGTTGTGAAACTATCTATTTACACGTGAAACTACCTCTAAAGCTAATTAGATGAAATTTATTTTGCGCAAGTAGTTTTGTGACGCAAATCCATCATTAGTTATAAATAACTCTAAATAAAGTTTAGATTATGTTTACATTAAACTTCGTTTGTTGAAAATCACGCTTGACGGCGCGGACGGTGATCAAGTCGAACACACAAAACATGTGGAATAGATTTTTAATTTCCCCGTTGCGGTTTTTCAATAAAATATTTTCTGTTCGTGAAAAATATTTGTATATTGCAATTTTATTTTAAAACACAATGCACAGCTTCACCGCTCTCCATCATTCAATAACATACTCGTACCTGCTTCATAGATTATTTTATTTAGGGATGATTTAGTACATAGAGCTTTTGGGATATAGTTGCGGGCTAAAATATATAATAACTGCTATTTATCCTCCTGTTGGATTACGTATACAGTGACTCTGGGTAAATGGGTGGTGTATATATGTATACATATATAAATGTAACTATGAACATTCTTGTCCCACGCACAATTCCAGAAAGAACCAAATGTATAAATATTAAACATTAGAAATATCAAATATAAAAAGAGCAAGTCCGTCATATTATCACTAAATTTAATTACGTGTAAGCAGTTATTAATAGCCAGTGCCATATAAATGGTGAGGAAGGATATAAATATAGTTTTTATAAATGTATATTTACGTGTTTTATTGCAACGACTTTGAGAGCGTACAATTCTAAAGAAAAGTAGGTTTAGTTAAAAAAGAGGTAATAGCTGCTTATAAGCTGTGTTTAATAAATGGTGAGATAATCTATATAGTTTTTTTTTAAATAGATATTAGGTATAACTATTGAAACAATTTCGGCCGAGCACAATTCCAAAAACAACTTAAAGTTTAATTAAACCTAAAATCAACATAAAAAGTAAAAAGAGAAAAGCGCTTTACTTGGACTCCGTGTAATACCATTTAATACCTGCTAATAACCAATGCATGAAAAGCCTGAATAACAACGAGACTTTTCTAAAAAATATATAGGTTTTACGATTGGAACGAATATGATTGCGTACAATTAAAAAAATAACCCAACGTTTTAAGCTTTAGTCAGTACTAATAGTATAAATGCGAAAGTAACTCTGTCTGCCTGTTACGCTTCCACGCCAAAACTACTGGACCGATTTGAATAAAATTTGGCATGGAAATAGTTTGAGACCCGGGAAAACACATAGGATAGTTTTTATCCAACTGCGCAAAAAGAGGTAAATGTTTTTGCGCGATAACCGACATACGCGCTGGCGGATCCGCGCCCGGAAAGCTAGTTAATTAATAAAAAAACACCTAACATAACCACTAAATAGACTCTGGGCAAAAGGCCTAACAGCTAGTGTATGATAGACAATGGCGATTATGAGGGTGATAATGGAGATAGGGTGTGTAGGTAAATATAGACAGTTTTCCGACACCTTCGATACAAATAACACCACTTTCGTTAGTAATTGCCTTTCCACATTAGTCTCACCCAACCCATGTATGATATTGCCGCGGCCCGAAAGTAATAATAACCGTTAGTTTTCATGTAAACAGTAAATAACATTAGAGATCCCACTATCAATCATTCCTCAACGTTGGTTTGGCTAATTACTGTGTAGGCTTGTTAAAAGCGCCGTGTCTATCCGTTTTACCAGCGAGATGAATGGACGAACATCAATCAATGTTTAGTTACGAAGCGCGCAATTAAAATTGTTATATCGCGTGGCATCCTAAAATATACCTGAAACTAATATAACATAACCAGTGGTAATAATAAAGAAAGAGGAAGAAAGGATCTTTCAACTAGAACAGCAGGTATAATAGCCGAGCCATAGAACATATGATAATATGGCCGAGTGATAATGACTATGGACTGCCTTGCCGCAAGTGGAAGGGTATTTTGAAATGCTCGCCTAGCTAGCCACCTATCTGGTAGAAAATCTGTCGCCAATCACTTAAAAGTGTGTTCCAGTAGCAGTCCTTGAGCCAGTAAAATTACAGATACAATGTGACCATGTATGATTTCCATTGACTCCCATTGGGAGTCCCGGGTGTCTACTTAATTTCCTGCGACTGTAGCAAATATTACGATGGTGTAACATGCAGTCCACTAGACTTACGGAACACATACGCTCCATGAAGAATCAGGACATCAACAGCTCAGCCGTGACAGAACATTCTCTGTTATCTGGTGCAGGACACTAAATCCGCTTTGACAAAACTCTGGTCTAGTCGAGAGAAAAGTTCTTCGTGCCTCGCAAGATCCGAGAATCTATTGAAATTAGTAGACGTCTAAACTTCAATAGAGACGGAGGGTGGTTCTTGTCACCATTGACCTCTATATACTGGACTCGACATCTCAAACGAGCAAAGTCGAATAGGTAGGACAAGCTATCCGGCATGTACTCACCCACACGCAGCTGGGCACTCATAGATATCACATGCGAAAATTGTGTATTCAAAATGCCCTCCTGCGTCCTCAGATACTGCAGAAACCAGTCGGGAAAAACAAATGGGGGACTATACTGCTCGCGTCCGTAGGATTTAGCCCTCGATGTCCTACACGTGTCCCCTGGGTGGCGCTAAAAGAGCAGTACTGACAGGTGGTAGGCTTAGGCCGCGGCGTGTTACCACCCACCAAACAAAGCCATGCCGCCAAGCGGTCGCGTTACGGCATGATGTTTGGTGAAGCCATCATGGGGAACGGGTCGGAAACAGTTGCGCTTATTACTATAACTAGTCGTGACACATCGAAGGTCAATATGCCTGGCAGCCAATCTTGGAGAGCAGCGGGATCCGAGGCACGGTTCTTCGCTGGCCGACCGCAGATAGTTGGGGGCCCAAGTAGTGAGCCAGCCACTCATGAAAGGCTGCCCCGCCATCTCGCGAAAAATCCCGGAGGTGCGCCATCGTGCTGGTTGGCGACCAGATGAGAGGACCCGATGGACACCTCTGGGGGGGCTCGGGCGTCCCCGCGGTCTCCAGGATTGGTTCCCTTTGGGTGGAAAGGCCTAATTTGTGTCACGGGTTGGTAATTTGTGCCTCGTTTCCACTTCCGTTTCACTTTACCTATCTTCACTCCTCATAAAATGAAAGGCAACAGAAATAGAATAAAGGTCCAACAGCGGAAGCACGTCCTCTCTCTTCAAGTGCACCTCTCAAACATTCGAGGCTTGCACTCAAATATCGACCCGGTCCACCACCATCTTGAGACCGCTAGACCGCATATTCTATTCCTCACGAAGACGCAGATCAAATGTCCAGCTGACGCTGCATACCTTGCCTACCCTGGCTATGTTCTAGAACATAGCTTCAGGGCCAGAGCAGGAGTTTGTATGTATGCCCGCGATGACATTTGTTATCGGCGTCTCCGCAACCTTGAAGACCCCAAATTTTCCATCATGTGGGTTCTGGTGGACAATGGCATGGAGAAGATACTTTATGCTTGTGTCTACCGTTCGCACAGCGGAGATGAGGAGACAACCAGGCTCACAAACTACCTCAGTGAGGCGGCCGATGTGGCCCAACAGAGGTATCCTTCTGCTCAATTAGTGCTTCTGGGGGATTTCAACGCCCACCATCAAGACTGGCTATACCCATACCAGAGCACAGACCACGCTGGTCGAGAGATGCGCAAGCTTGCTTTGACGCTAAACCTCACTCAGCTGGTCCAAGGAGCCACAAGGATACCGGATGTTGATGGCCACACAGCCAATTGCTTGGACCTTCTGCTGACAACAGATCCAGATCGCTACTCGGTGTCGGTTTCATCACCTTTAGGTAGCTCCGACCACTGTCTGGTGAAGTCTGTATCAGTGTACTCCCCGCCCGATCCCAGTCCAAGAGGCACTCGGCGGGTGTGGCGATACTGGTCAGCAGATTGGGATGAGATGCGTAATTTTTTCGCGTCTTACCCTTGGCGGCAGGTTTGTTTTTCTTCGAGCGATCCCTCAACTTGCGCGGATGCTGTGACTGAGGTGTCCCGATGTGCAGCAAAGCTCGCCCATTGTTTAATGCCAAATGTGGAGATGCAGAAGCGTCAAAACATGAGGCCTACTTAGCCTGGGCTGATGCTCGAACCCGCAAATCCAGAGATGTACGTGAAAAGAAGAAAGCATTGAACCTAGCCGCCAAGTCCTGCAAAAAGGCTCTCAAGAAGGCTCGCTTCGACCACATACGCCGAACAGGGAACAAACTTGCTTCTTACCCATCGGGTAGCAAAGCATTCTGGTCCCTGGCGAAGTCGATCGAAGAAAACTTCTGCCGTCCCTCACTGCCCCCATTGCTGAAACCTGACGGCTCACTAGCGCACTCTGCTGAAGAGAAAGCAAATTTATTTGCAACTCAATTTGCGGAATCTTCACGTTTAGATGCTGGCAACGCTGTACCTTCTAACCTGCCAAATAGCGGGACGTTAATGTCAGAAATCCGCATTCGACAGTCTGAATTACGCAAAGCGTTGCGCAATCTGGACGTGAACAAAGCTAGTGGTCCAGACGGTATACCAGCTGTAGTCTTGAGGATGTGTGCGCCAGAGTTGACTCCTGTATTGACTCGCCTCTTTCGCTTGTCTATGACGACGGGTCAAGTGCCCAAGTCCTGGAAGCTTGCAAACGTGCAGCCCGTGCCCAAAAAGGGTAGTCGCGCAGACCCTGCCAATTACAGGCCTATTGCCACGATGAAAAAAGTTTGAAGTGTCTGTTTATCAACATAACTCCCAAATGGCTGGAACGATATGGATTAAATATTTGAAAAGTGCCTTATTTACATATAATATATATATTAATTATTATAATATGTATTAAGTATATTTTAATATTATTTACTTAAATGTATGTATGCAAAATACGATTAACATTTTTGAATCTTGATTTTATAATTATCATAATATAAAATCTAGATTTAAAAAAGATAGACACTTTGTTTCTAGTAAAAAGCCAATTGTACCTTTACTTTCAAAAACTGAATAGCGTAGTTCGTGACCCACAGTAAGTAATACTTATTTTTTTAACTTTATTTTACTATTTTTAACTAATATACTCTTCACAATGTTTCGTAGGTACAAAAGCCATGTCCGTTCTGTGTGCCAATAGTCTTTGATATTGAGAAACCATACCTCAAAAGTAGTCTAGCGCTGCATGTTTGAATAGTTTGGTTAGATGATGCAATTAGTTATTAAGCGCTGTAAGCGGACTTTTGTAGGAAATATTAACCTACAAGCGCTGTGGCGCTGCGTGTTTGGATATTTGGTTAGACGATATAATTAGTTCTAGACTGCAATCCGATCTCGTAAAGCGCGGAAGCGCACTTAAGTTTAAAATAAGCAAAAATGGCAGACACTTTTGTCTCAAATGTCTTCTCTAGTGTAACGTATATCTCGATGCTTGTCACCTACTTGGAAGCCGTGTCTTCATGGAACTGTTTTGGATGATAAGGACGGGTCTAGTGGAGATGTAGCGAGTTTTTTTGCTCGGACGTTCCCCATGCCAGCCGGGATTTCACCATCAGCGACGAAGAGGATTCGCATCAGTCGACGACACGACCAACTGCAACCCACCCCTCGCACCGACCGATGACGTCACGCGGGCTACGAGCTGCCGCCCGCAGTGCTAAGCGAGACGTCAACGCGTGCGTCCCGAGCTCTCCTTGAAAAAAAACCAATGTGTTTGAAACTATAGTCGGAGCTGTCTGACTGATTCACGTGAGTTATCCCGTATTATTTACTAAAATGAGTGAAAACCACGTTAGTTTTTATAATAAAAAAATACTGTTAATGGCGATTATATTTTGGTTTTGAAGCTGTGATCAAAACATATACACTTTGTTTTTCTTATAAAAACAATGGGCTGTGGCCATGCTGAACCCTCAAAGAGCGAGGCCCCACTAGCACTAGAAACGTTTTTTGTAGGTAAAACTAATACTGTCGGTTTCGTTCACTCTACAAGAAAAAATAAATCTCTCTATTTCTCTCTCTCTCTCTCAGAGTTCAGACTTACCTTTACCTTACTTTCTTCAGATGGTAAAAGACCTTACGGCATGACTCTGGTTCCGTGGAGGTTAGGACGGCCCTTAGTGTGTGACGCTATTTGCGTAGACACTTTAGCGCCGTCACATCTTTCTGAAACCAACGTGAGGGCTGGCGCTGCGGCTACTTCGGCGGAGCGACTCAAGCGGCGCAAATATGCTAACCTCGGTATGGCTTACATATTTGAGCCGTTTGGTGTAGAGACGTTAGGTCCGTGGGGACCGGGAGCTCATCGTATTTTCCAAAACTTATCTGAGCGCTTGGTCGATGCAACGCGTGATCAAAATGCTGGCACATATTTGGCTCAACGAATAAGCATTGCAATTTAACGGGGCAATGCTGCCAGCATGCTGGGCACGCTGCCAACTGGTACTGGGCTGGAGCATTTGGACTGCCTATGAGTCTGCTATGACTTATAGGTTGTCTAAATGCTTTTATTGTAGTAGCTGTAGTGTTGTATATAGTTCGTAGTATTTTGTTTAATTAAGGCACACCGCTGACCTATTTTTACTAGGCGAGCGATCCTGCGGGCGAAAGCTAGTGCAAAAATAAATCAATAGTAAATGATGATATTAAAACACGACGATTAATATGCCTAATATGCATCCACAACAAAAACTCCCTAGGTAATATTGCTACATATTACGATATTATACTCTTGATCTTACTCGAGACAGTAAACATAAAAGGCTAAAACGAAAAGCGGATGAAGGAAAATTAAAAGTTGACGGTGAAACATTTGCAATGTTTTGAGTTTTAATCGAATTGGACCCTTTTGGTCGCGTTAATTAATCTACGAAATCAGCTCTTGAACTGATTGTGCCATGAGGGATAAATACGAATATTATGTTGATTGGTGAATCTTAATGGACAAAATTATACTCTGTTCTTTCTAATTACTTTTTTTACAAAACATTTTTAATTTTGCATGGAATAAGTTATGTTTGCTTATTTAAATCAATTATTTTGTTATGTTCCGACAAAAAACTTGGAGCACATTTGCTGGGACTTTTCTGCATTTGTGCCACATATATGGCAAGTTGGGGCAAATATTACCTGGACCTGAGTATTAGCATACATTTTTGTAATATTCGAAATGTTTGATTTGATCCACATTCCATTTGTTGAAAAACTAGCTCATTAATAATATTTTTAAGTTCATAATATGCTTAATCAGTTGAAGATTTGTTGGGATACCATCATCTTCCTCCCCATATTCCTCATAATCAAGGTCGGTATAATGCGTATTTTAATTATGTTTTGAATTACGCATAACAAAATAAAACGCAGTACAAGATATATAGGAAACATAGTAGTGTACGCTCACACACAGGACAACAAGGACATAAATGTAAAAATGCTTAGACTTGGTTTTATAGTCATCCTTTCGCCTCCTGTATCAAATGTCGATTAACTAAAATCGAGTACCTGCCAGCTATTAATGTTTATAATAACAATTTATTCACATCTGCGGTCTGTCCTTGGATTGTTAGATCTTTTCTTCGATGTAGTATTCACATCTGCGGTCTGTCCTTGGATTGTTAGATCTATTTCTTCGATGTAGTATATATATACCAGCAAGCTAATCCAGATATTGCTAATTCTCTGCGCATTATGGTGGCTTAGAAGATGTTCCTACGGCGTGAATGGTACAAAGGACATAGGTGGAAGTTTACTTAACTAATAAAGAGTTGCGAAAGCGAACCTGCTGATGTGAAAGCGTAGCGATAGAGTGCAAGTGTCCTACTATATAGTAGGACGCTTGCACTCAATTAGTAGTGAGAATAGTATTTTATATCTCTATGGTAGTGAGAATTACTTTATGCCCAATTTTGTACCAACCAATGTAAGGTATAAAGGTTGGTTCGAGATCAGCAAAAAATATACTGTTAGGAGCTTGTGATTTTATACTGCAGTGAGATGCCAGTCGAATATTTAAAACGTTCCATCTCCTCGTCAGCCAATCCCTACTGCTCCTGAATTAACGATGCTCAAATTACTAAGAGCAATTAGCCTCAGCCATTTTATTTTATATTTAGTTTTGCATTAGTCCACATTCGACTAGGTATGGAATAGATGGTTCTTTTTTTGGTATAATGACGATGACTGGTGATTAAATTAATATGGATTATTTTTGTAATTAATTTGGTAAAAAACAGAAATATAGATTTCCAAGGGTTTATTACCCAGATAACATTACTGACTTTGAGAACGTGTGAATCCTTGTGCGTGGTTAATCGTGTACCTAATTACGTACGATAATTATATACGTAACAACAATCTTCTTTCATTGATTTAATTCTTTCATTTTCATTTGACCAATGTTATTTGAAGGGCTGTTGAGTCAACATGTGCTAGATGAAACTATATGATGTTAATCTGTAACCTCTGCCTAAAACTGTGTTCAATGTATTCGTCAGAAGTGACGAGATTTCGCTACACTTCATTCCATAATGTGATGAATGGTATCATACTTTTTAAAATATTAGGATGATACTGGTTTTTTTTTTAATCTTTAAGACGTCTGCCAAGCGTGGCGATCAAGGCAATCTCTCAATAGTGGGTGTTCAGCAGTGGACATTCCGGCTGATGAAAAATCCAGTACTGTGGATTTTTCATATACTAAAATTCACCTTAGGTATACCACTCCCCATACATTCGGATATAAACAAATTAAATCTACATCGTACCATAGCGTATATATAAAAAATTTCGTCTCCGGCAGCGCACCGGGCCCTCAGTCTATAGTCTCTTTTTTTTAACAGACGAGTACCGAAAAATTTACTGCGTTGCTATTGGCCCACGTAATCAACATTAAGCTCATTCCACAGGAACTCTGTAGTTACATGTAGGTGCTTGTAACGAATCAATACTAAAGTTGCAACTTTTGAATTAGGGTACGCAAAACAAAGATTGTTTTGAAAAAAATGTTGTTGCTTAGTCAGTAAATCATCTTGTCATACGTTTGCCGACGTTTTACAGTGAGCTCAACCCAATTGAACTCATTTGGTATCAAGTGAAGAGCTATGGCAGGAAATAAAAAAAGTTATAAAATTTATGAAATCTGAACTCTCTTGTTACAAGGACTTACTCTTTTGTTACTTTACTTAGGCGAAGTGGATAGATAAAAATGGTGGTCATGTCTCAATCATGTGACAACCAAGATAGAAACGTACGGAGTCGACAATCATGTACAAAATATGTTAGAGCAATTTATTATTGACGTATCTTTTTTTTTTTTTTTTTTTTTTTTTTTTTTATGGGATAGGAGGGCAAACGAGCAGGCGGCTCACCTGATGGTAAGTGATCACCGTCGCCCACAAACATCCGCAACACCAGAGGTCTCGAGGATGCGTTGCCGGCCTTTAAGGAGGAGGTATCTGCAGAAAGTTCATCAGAAGGATGACGATAATTTTAAAGATTACAAGAATTGTAGTAGAATTAGTTGATTTATATGTTCTAGTGCATAATATATATACTATTACAATATAGTTTTATATCACAAACGCGAACAGATTTTTTTAAACGAATATACTAAGTATGCAAATTTAAATCATAAAATAATAAAGTAATTTTTTCTACACTAAATTTTAGAAGTACTATTATATACAGCATATATACAGCAAATAACTGTTTTGGCTTCAAGCTCAAGCCGACCCGACGGTGGGGATCGAATCTGGTTACGGGACTAGAAGTACTCCATTTAATTACTACGTATCAGTATCATAATAATTACAGAACTGAGCCTATGTAATTATGTACTATATAAAGCGAATCAAGTTGCTAACTGGGATACGTTACGTGTAGGTACTTTAAGAGAAAAAAGCCCGACCTCACTCGTAAAGTTGGGTAAAGTTCCTGCCGGCAATCACCTAATGTGTGCTTATTTATAGCCAGATCGATCTGGAGAACAACGCTGTTAACTTAATGAGTGATCGTAACTGTCTCTCTTTGATTTGGAAGTCGCTGTCTTTGTTCACCTACGCCTAGATACTAATGGAATTTCACATATTGAACTAGTGGCATTTGTATTTGTGTTTATTGCCATCACTTTTACTAAACAATCGTACTAATATTCAAATAGTACAAAATCAGCTTGATCTGTTAGCTACAGCTTGATCTGACTAGGCCTTGCCTACAGCTTGGAATAATTAAAACATTCAGACGTTACTTATTTTCATTCTCAAGCGAGCGCTCGAAGAGTCAAGACCTCTTGAGGATAATTCTTCCGGTTTGGCCTGTAGTTTATGACGTCACGGCGACTTAACAGACAAATATGGCGTAATCGTCACTAGATTTTTTTTTTAAATATATTTGAAGTGTTTATTTAATTTCTTTTAAATATTTATTATTATTGTCTACGGTATGGGGATAAATACCTTGTAAACTCTCACCACGGCTTAAGGCTTAGGGTAGGTTTTATATGTTCTATGGGTTAGGTTCACTATTGCATCCTCGATTGCAGTTATTTATTGTTCGCATTCGTATTAATTAACAATTTTCAATACACTCGGAACTAAAATTTGGAATATTAAATTATTACTGATTTATAAAAAAAAATTGACCTTTGGCAACGTCGCACTATACCGCCAAAAATAAATATAAAATTTTGTGATTCGTATCTTTAACTCAGAAGGTAAGAAAAACCTTTGGTTTGTTTCTTTACAGCCATTACCCCTTTAAAGAAGAAGTAATGATAGTAGAACAGTGATAGCTATGGACTGCCCTGCTCCAGGTCCATGGTTCGATCCTTACCGCCGGCTTGAGCTTCACCGCATGGTGTAAGGGCATTTTTCCGGGTCTTTGGTAAGAATAGGACTACCGCAAGGATCAATTTTAGGATCTTTTCTGTTTCTAGCATATATAAATGATCTGCCTTACATGGTTAAAAATTTCTGCGATATAGTTTTATTCGCAGATGATACCTCCCTAATTTTTAAAGTAGGTAGGAGAGATAGTGAACTTATTCATGTAAATAATGTGTTATCTATGATCTCTAAGTGGTTCGCGGCTAATAATCTTCTCTTAAATTAAAAAAAGACCAAATGTTTAAAGTTTTCTATACCAAATGTTACTTATGTGGAACCAAACATTAAGCTTGGCCTAGAAAAACTCTCTTTTGACAATGCGACAGTCTTCCTGGGAATTAAAATGGATTCAACTTTACAGTGGAATCCACATATACATGATCAATCTGGAAGACTTAGTTCTGCTGCATATGCAGTTCGTAAGATAAGACAGCTAACAGACGTAGCTACTGCTAGGCTCGTTTATTTCGCGTACTTCCACAGTATTATGTCTTATGGTATATTGCTGTGGGGAGCTGCTGCTGAGATAGAGACAATCTTTATCTTACAAAAGCATGCAATTCGAGCCATATATGAAATGGATCCTAGGGAATCCCTGAGAGATCTTTTTAAAGAAATTGATATTTTAACTTTACCAAGTCTGTATATATTTGAAAATATTATGTATGTTCGTAAAAAATTGAGCAAATTTAAATCAAACAGTGACAATCACGATTATAACACTAGGAATAAAGATAAAATAGCGGTGCCAGGTTTTAGATTAGCAAAGACAAATAAAATGTCCTTCTTAGGCAATTGTGTGCGGTTTTAGAATAAATTGCCCAAACATATTACAACGCTCACAGAAAGAAAATTCAAGTTGCATGTGAAGAATATTTTGATAAAGAAATCTTACTACACAGTTTGTGATTACTTAAACGACAAAAATGCTTGGACTGGTTTGCCTCTGCCAAACTAGCGCCTGTCACCTACGTAATGTAAATTAAGTATTGTAATAATTTTACTATATAGTATGTACAGTCGCCTGCAATAAGAAGTATACACATTGTAATTTTCAAAATTGTGGAAAAATTTCAATTTTTCTCTATGTACACAGAAGTATCATAAATTCAAAGAATGACTTGATGCTTTTTATGAATGTTTATGTAAGCTACAATTTTTAAGAATTTAGTAACGTTGCATTATTTTGAAAATGACGAAGTGTATACATCTTATTGCAGGCGACTGTACTTAACACATTGTTAAAAAACGTTTAAAAGAATGGCCCCGAGTTTCTTGCCCGTTCTTCTCGAAGTGGCTCTATAATTTTTGTTTGCTGAACGTGGCAGTACAATGTAGTATATTTCAATATTAAAATTTGTAATTGAACTTCATAAGAGCGTCGTAGACGCCTAAATTGAATAAATGATTTTGACTTTGACTTTCGAATTCTCACCTGGCTAGCTATTACCCTCAAGCAGAATCTCTGTTGCCAAGCACCTGTGTGTTCCGGCAATAGTCTTTGAGAGCCAGTAAAATTACAGGCACTGTATGTCTCAGGAAGACCGGCTCAGTGCAGTTTGTCACATATGACGAAATGCATCTGTTATAGGCAGAGGTTATCGCTTAACATTAGGTTAGCCTTGAGCTTGTTCCGTCACAAGCACATAAAAATATTTTAACTATTTATCTGAGTATGGTCGCTGTTAAAGGGTTAAAATTTGTTACATTTCTCATCGTATATCCTGAAATAACACAAAGAATATTTTTCATGACAATGATGTTTATAGGAATTCCTGAATGTTTTCAATATAACAAATTTCAAAACCATCGAAGAAAAGGGCAACCTTGTATTACATCACATCAAATAATTGTTCGTTTAAAAGACACGCGATTACATTAAGCCCAAAACATGGAATCGGTCTGATTATATTTATTATCGTTACCCAACAGAACATGCCAAGTTTCATGATGACGCAACAATTTATTTCAAAACATATATATATATATATTCAGCATGCATGATATTATATATATATATATGGAAGGGAATGTCGCATGAGGGTAGTTTTAAAATGGTCGCAGGGCTAGCTAGCAACAACCCACTAAAAGAAAATCTGTCGCCAAGCACTGAACAGTATTCCGCCAACTGTCTTTGAGAGCAAGTATCTTCTACATTATGTTAATCGTCGGTAACATCATCATTTACCAACAGATGACAAAAAATAACCTATCGTATACTTACCCCATGTTTTTAATTCTCCAAAGGAAGTACGCAGAGGTACGTCTAGGCGTCCACATTTCCCTAAAAATGTTTGGTCCCATATTGTTTATAGCGGGCGAGCCTATACTTAGTTCCAGACTGCAAACAACTACTTGTACTACTTGTGCATCAGGACACACCCCCTTGGGGTGCTGCGGTAGAATTACATCTCCCCATCCATCTTCCATCTTCTTGTGGGAGTGATAATAGGCGACGGCTAGAAAAATATCAGAAGGTAAACAGCGATGCCTCCTGAAGAACTACAGTCTAACACTGCTATCTCCAACCTCCAAGCGTGGGGGTTATAGTAGTCCCCTGAGGGAGGCCTTTATTTATCGATTTGTTGATGATGACGATAATGATCATGACAAACACCAACAGAGCAGTTAAAAAAAGACATCAAAGAAACAAAAAATATAAATACAACTTGCGAGTTAATTGATTTCATTCGTTACATTTAAAAATAAAACTTCAAAGCCGCTTTTCCAATTCCTTTAACAATTGACAATCAAGCTCGTCCAAGAATGGGCTAAAATTATTGGATTCCATACGCTGAGCCGAGCATTCGAACGTTACAATACAATAATACGCCGAACGGCTCGACAAACAATCGTCCCCGACAGAAACAGGCTTTGCTGATTGCAAATTGTGCTTACAATCGAATACAAATTTAAGCGAGTTCCCTCCTAAGTTAATACACAAACGATGAATTTGACCTAAGTAGACATTTTTCGTAAAATCATAAGCTCTTTATGTTATTATTTAATCAGCAAGAGAAACAAGAGAGAGAAACGAAGTTGATTTTATTCTCGAAATTATATTAAATGAATGCCTCGCGATTGTTCAATGCTATTATTGCCTTCTAAAAATAAACATAAGAGTTAGAGTAACGTTGAAGTACCTTTGATAATAAAAGCGTTTCTGATCTCAAATGAAAATACATGGGATATTTTTTCCTTTTAATCAAACACACAATTCTGGTACAATGTAGCAGAAACATATAATTATAGATGATCTTTAGTTAATTATATGATACGGATAACTTAGGATTACAACCCGAGCCAAAGCAGATGACATAATTTACCCCAAAAGTGAGATGACTGATATTCACGCTTATCATTTATTTTTCAACCCACATGTAAATAATATAATAAATTAAATTTCATAAACTTTATGAAATTTTATTTTTATTCATAAAATTTCAACGCACATCACACTAATATTATTAAGGCGCTCCGAGTTCCCAAATAATAGGTAAAAACGCTGTGGAGAGTTGTCGAAAAATGCCGTTGTGGCGTCGCGTAGCGTAGTTTGATTGTTGAATCGGGCCGCTATTCTGCTGCTGCGCGGGTAAAAACTGATATGTGCGGAATTATAAGTTTTTAATTCTGCTGTTTGAAATGTGATTTTTTATTATGTAAGCTTACAAGCTTCTGCTCGCGACTTCACCCGAGAACCCGGAATTCAACCCTAGAATTCGAATTATGATTGCTCTCTCAGGAACATATGAGAATTTACTGAGGGAGCGCTTCTTTTATTCCAGGACCTCGGTTATCTTTTTTCACCAATATTCTTCCAACCGTTACATAAATGAGTGGTTCTTACTCATTACTGATATATTTTTTATCATCCATATTTTTTCTAAAACGATTTTTTTTTTATTTGAACATAGTGCAATAACTTGTTGATGTCGAAACCTCGATTCTGTTCAAAAATATAACATCAATAATGTGCTGGTGGTAACGACTTCGACAAGTTATTTCAATTTCACTTCACATACATCTATCTGAGAACTTACGTAGTACCAAATTTTAAAGAACAAAGCATAACTCTATAGTAATGCTTTTTTTCTTCTATAAAATTTGCCAGAATTTTTTGCATCTCAAAATTTTATTATGAATTATGTGGAAGGTAAGTCTGAAATATTTTTTATGAATAGTATAACTATAATAATCTCAACACTCGTACACTAAAAACTAACGTGTTTTTTACTCAAATATAAAAGTTTGATTATTCCAATGACAGTTTCGACTATATCTATAAACTATATGCATTACTTTTATTAAATCCTCCAATCGTGATGATTCTTTTTTACTCGGTAGGGTATACTTTAAAGGTGCTCCCATTACAATTTCATCAACATTGGTCAAGTGGTTTTTGAGTTACAGTCAAATAACTGTAAAGTGTTACAATATCTTGATGATTTCATAGTTGACGGTAAATGACAATAAATACCATAAGTAGAAAATGGGTGAAAAAATGGAACCGACTTCAACACTGTAAAGTGTGAAATAACTTGTCAAAGTCGGTACCGTGAGCACAATATTGAGATAATAGGTACTTTTGAACCAGCATTGTACCGACACCAACAAATTATTGCACACTTTCCAGTGTAGAAGACAGTTCTTAATTTTGTTAAAAAATTCAAGGAGTGTTTGGAAATGTACGCGCTAGCGTTTAACTCGCAGTGCAAAGCGAGAACCGTTTACAGTGTAAATAGTCAAAAAATCCTAGTTATAAGCTGTGACGATGAAAGAGGTCTTACTTCTCCTACACACTCGATAAAACATCTTTAATGGTTGAAAAACATTTAAGTAGGTAGTATAAGTATCAAAAATAGAATAGAGTGGATATTTTTCTCAGATTTCATACATAATTTAAATACCGGGATCCCGGGATTCAAGTTTTTATTACGTAAAAACCTAATACCTACATTGCACCTTAAATACATATGATTATCAATTTCAATTATTACTTATTATATAACATATAATTATCAATTAGTTATTTTTTATTAAAAAATAAAAAAGGCATACTGAAATCCAAATATTCTAATTGACAATCTTTAAAATTAAGTCGTCTCGGTTCAATTAATGTTTCATCTTCTATGCCTATTGACGATTCGTCATATTCAGATAAATTGTAAATAAGGTTAGGAGGATGAGCTAAGGGCAATATTTCTCTCAGGGGCATACCGCGAGTTTTACGAGAGTCAACTATTTCCGGTAAAAGCCATACCATGTAAAATTGTAAGAAAAAAATCTTTCATTTTTGTTCCCAAAATAGGTAATTTTTTTCTACGATCTCAGTTTTGAGTCGTTCCTTTTCACCACCCCACTTCCTTTTCACTTTTAACTGTAGAAATCCATCCAACCATTTGGAAGATACGGTGTGATAAAGAAATGTACAAGCAAACACACATACACTGAGAAAAAAATTAGGTAACTCAAAACCTAATTCTGTAGGTAATGCAAAAAATTGTTTGATTTTAACTAACTTAGTTTGTCTGAACGTAGCAAAAGGTAATATATTTACCTGGCGATAGGTAAGCACCACGTGCAGCGTTAGGTAGGAACAAATACCAGGTGTATTTCACCTACTTTAGGTCACACATACCTTTTTTTTTACCTAATCGTAAAAGTACGTTAAACTAATCAAATTTGGTAAATTTTACACTCAGAAAATATACATGACTTAAAAACACCTAATATTAAGTTGATCCTATGTAACATAATAATTAGGTACAATCAAACGAACATATTCAGTTGCTTTAAACAATTTTAAAGCCAATATTATCTTATTGCCGGCACAGACACCGACGCCGACACAGACACCGACGCCGACACAGACACCGACGCCGGCACAGACACCGACGCCGACACAGACACCGACGCCGACACAGACACCGACGCCAACACAGATACCGACGCCGACACAGACACCGACGCCGGCACAGACACCGACGCCGACACAGACACCGACGCTGACACAGATACCGACGCCGACACAGACACCGACGCCGGCACAGACACCGACGCCAACACAGACACCGACGCCGGCACAGACACCGACGCCGACACAGACACCGACGCCGACACAGACACCGACGCCGGCACAGACACCGACGCCGACGCAGACACCGACGCCAACACAGACACCGACGCTGGCACAGACACCGACGCCAACACAGACACCGACGCTGACACAGACACCGACGCCGGCACAGACACCGACGCCGGCACAGACACCGACGCCGGCACAGACACCGACGCCGGCACAGACACCGACGCCGGCACAGACACCGACGCCGACACAGACACCGACGCCAACACAGACACCGACGCTGGCACAGACACCGACGCCGACACAGACACCGACGCCGACACAGACACCGACGCTGACACAGACACCGACGCCGGCACAGACACCGATGCCGACACAGACACCGACGCCGACACAGACACCGACGCCAACACAGACACCGACGCTGGCACAGACACCGACGCCGACACAGACACCGACGCCGACGCTGACACAGACACCGACGCCGACACAGACACCGACGCCGGCACAGACACCGACGCCGGCACAGACACCGACGCCAACACAGACACCGACGCCAACACAGACACCGACGCCGGCACAGACACCGACGCCGACACAGACACCGACGCTGACACAGATACCGACGCCGACACAGACACCGACGCCGACACAGACACCGACGCCAACACAGACACCGACGCCGGCACAGATACCGACGCCGACACAGACACCGACGCCGGCACAGACACCGACGCCGACACAGACACCGACGCTGACACAGATACCGACGCCGACACAGACACCGACGCCGGCACAGACACCGACGCCAACACAGACACCGACGCCGGCACAGACACCGACGCCGACACAGACACCGACGCCGACACAGACACCGACGCCGACACAGTCACCGACGCTGACACAGATACCGACGCCGACACAGACACCGACGCCGACACAGACACCGACGCCGACACAGACACCGACGCCGGCACAGACACCGACGCCGACACAGACACCGACGCCGACACAGACACCGACGCCGACACAGACACCGACGCCGGCACAGACACCGACGCCGACACAGACACCGACGCCGGCACAGACACCGACGCCGGCACAGACACCGACGCCGGCACAGACACCGACGCCGACACAGACTCCGACGCTGACACAGACACCGACGCCGGCACAGACACCGACGCCGGCACAGACACCGACGCCGGCACAGACACCGACGCCAACACAGACACCGACGCCAACACAGACACCGACGCCGACACAGACACCGACGCCGACACAGACACCGACGCCGACACAGTCACCGACGCTGACACAGATACCGACGCCGACACAGACACCGACGCCGACACAGACACCGACGCCGACACAGACACCGACGCCGACACAGACACCGACGCCGGCACAGACACCGACGCCGACACAGACACCGACGCCGGCACAGACACCGACGCTGACACAGACACCGATGCCGACACAGACACCGACGCCGGCACAGAAACCGACGCCGACACAGACACCGACGCCGACACAGACACCGACGCCGACACAGACACCGACGCCGACACAGATACCGACGCCGACACAGACACCGACGCCGACACAGACACCGACGCCGGCACAGACACCGACGCCGACACAGACACCGACGCCGGCACAGACACCGACGCCGACACAGACACCGACGCCGACACAGACACCGACGCCGGCACAGACACCGACGCCGACACAGACACCGACGCCGACACAGACACCGACGCTGACACAGACACCGATGCCGACACAGACACCGACGCCGGCACAGAAACCGACGCCGACACAGAAACCGACGCCGACACAGACACCGACGCCGACACAGACACCGACGCCGACACAGACACCGACGCCGACACAGATACCGACGCCGACACAGACACCGACGCCGACACAGACACCGACGCCGACACAGACACCGACGCCGGCACAGACACCGACGCCGACACAGACACCGACGCCGGCACAGACACCGACGCCGACGCAGACACCGACGCCAACACAGACACCGACGCTGGCACAGACACCGACGCCAACACAGACACCGACGCCGGCACAGACACCGACGCCGACACAGACTCCGACGCCGACACAGACACCGACGCCGGCACAGACACCGACGCCGGCACAGACACCGACGCCAACACAGACACCGACGCCGGCACAGACACCGACGCCGACACAGACACCGACGCCGACACAGACACCGACGCCGACACAGTCACCGACGCTGACACAGATACCGACGCCGACACAGACACCGACGCCGACACAGACACCGACGCCGACACAGACACCGACGCCGGCACAGACACCGACGCCGACACAGACACCGACGCCGACACAGACACCGACGCCGACACAGACACCGACGCCGGCACAGACACCGACGCCGACACAGACACCGACGCCGGCACAGACACCGACGCCGACACAGACACCGACGCCGACACAGACACCGACGCCGGCACAGACACCGACGCCGACACAGACACCGACGCCGACACAGACACCGACGCCGGCACAGACACCGACGCCGGCACAGACACCGACGCCGACACAGACACCGACGCCAACACAGACACCGACGCTGGCACAGACACCGACGCCGACACAGACACCGACGCCGACACAGACACCGACGCCGACACAGACACCGACGCCGACACAGACACCGACGCCGGCACAGACACCGACGCCGGCACAGACACCGATGCCGACACAGACACCGACGCCGGCACAGAAACCGACGCCGACACAGACACCGACGCCGACACAGACACCGACGCCGACACAGATACCGACGCCGACACAGACACCGACGCCGACACAGACACCGACGCCGACACAGACACCGACGCCGACACAGACACCGACGCCAACACAGACACCGACGCCGACACAGACACCGACGCTGACACAGACACCGACGCCGACACAGACACCGACGCTGACACAGACACCGACGCCGACACAGACACCGACGCCGACACAGACACCGACGCCGGCCTATGTAACATAATAATTAGGTACAATCAAACGAACATATTCAGTTGCTTTAAACAATTTTAAAGCCATATATAAGCTAATATGGCTTTAAAATTGTGTGATTAGGTGATTACGTAATATATACCCATTACAACAAAGATTTTCTTAGGTTATCGGAACTTATTCAAATACTTTGAAATCAACCTTACTACTAGGTTTTAACTACCATGCGAACGTTTAATCTAGTCAAAACCTAATTTATTACATCAATGTTGAAAGCAAATCTAGGTAAAAATAACTCAATTATTTTTTAAAATACGATGAACCTATCTGACCAGTTCAAAATAGGTAGGTAGATGTACCTACCTTATTGCTCGCAGTTTTGAAACCTCGTAGCGTTTACCGTAATAATAGCCATCTGTTTAGCAGGTAGATATGCACCTGTATAATGGTAACATACAGTTAGGTGTACACATGTACTATGGTACTAGGTATGTAAAATTTACCGTACTTACTGTAAATGTTCACTTAAACGTATTCTTGACAAAATGACAAAAGGTAAAAGAAACGACTGTTACTAAGCTAAGATTTTTTTCAACTCTCTGTTACTAAGCATGAATAAAAAAATACCAACATGTTATGTGGTGACATACAACTACATATTCAGTTTCTTTAAATAAATTTTAAGTTTTTGAACCTAACATGACTATAATTCACCTAACTACTATGGCCACTACCACCTACCCAGGATATCAAATAGTCGTTACTATTCTGATACGAACAAACCAAAACAGCGACTGCTACCTACTCGTGTCATAGGTACATAATTTCTATGTGTGGATGTTACTCGGCCTACACGAACCTTCCTAACAGCCTATATCCATAACTAACCTACCCTGCGGTCTTATTTTCCCATTCATATATCTTAATAGTAGGATCCTAGGTATACTATAATAGGCAGGTACAGGGTTCGTGGGGTGGCAAAGATAATATGATTATAGCATCGCTTTGTTTTGCAAGCAGCCCCCGTCACGTTGTACCCCGCAGAACAATAAAGAGTGTGAATTCTTATGTTTGTTTGTTATCTAAAGTACCTATTATAATTTAATTTATATATCAGCTCAATATAGCAACTGATACAACCTAATAAATAGTTACTGGTTCCCTACTCGTTACGTAACTTGCACCAATAATGCGATTAGAACAAAGTATTTACGCACTAATCAAATCTATTAGGTTCTTTTGAAGCATTGTTAGGTAACTATACCTAATCAGAACGTTACCGAGAGCTAAAATTAGCTAGGTCCATATATAATTAAGTCTCGATAATTATTGAATTAGTCTGCTTTCACTATTCAATCTGCCTGTCTATGGAATCCTCTACCCGTCTCATTACGACGTGAGCCATAGGACCAAATAAAAAAGTTCTATCAGTCCATATACCTACCACTTTTCATTATAAACTGTGATATTGCTTAATTGCTGTGTGGTATAATAATTATATATATTCATATAAATATTATATGTATATTATAAATACATATAAGCGTATGTATATTATGATATGTGTGAGTTATATTTGAAATTGAGTAAGCAAGTATACCTGTTGTTATCTTCAGCCTGTTTTAGCTTTTTATTATTGATTACCTGCTAGATGAAGGCCACTCATGAAGATTGCCATTAGCTTTATTATAAAGGAAGAACTGTTTAGCAAGGCATTTTTTGGGTAAATAATGTAAGCGTATCCTGATACTTACGTTACACACAAAGAAAATAAATGCTTGCACGAGTCATAAGTAAAATCAGCTAGGTACCTACGTCTCAACTCAAGGTTCATATCCTCACGTAGCCATAATATGTACAATTTATTATAATGTAGTATCATCTCTCCGTGTGCTAAATGTACATATTTTTGTTAGTTATCTCATAAATTTAGGTACTTAAACTTACAACTATCGCAACTAATACGACCAAATAAATAGTAGCTACAACCAAACCGTTACGTACGTTGCATCAATAAAGCGGTTACTGAAACGTATTAATGAAATTGATTAGGTTCTTTTGAAGTATTATTAAGTATCCTAATACGCAGTTGATACTATCTATACTGGTACTGTAGGTCTTCAAAACTTTACCAAGAGCATAAGAATAAATAATAAAATAACAGAACACAACGGAACATTCTTCAAATGTGTCCCAAAGGCCTCCATTTATAGATATACCTAATTTTATACATCACGTCGTTACTCCCCTCTGCCATTCAGGTGTGTTGCCAGGGTTGCTTATTGTTAAATATTGCTTACATTTAAAGATAATGTTGCTAAATTGTAAGTTTTTCTTTACATTGAAATCATTATGAGAGCTGAAAACCACAATGGAATGGATGATCAAACTAGAAAAAACTAAGAAGTCTCAGCGTTCGAATTGGTTTTTGCCAAGGAAACATTATAAGGTTATAAAAATATTTTACAATAACATTAAAAAACCTAATTTTAAGTTTGTATAACATAGCACTATTAAATTAAGCGCGCAGCGACCTATTATGCCGACGACTTATTTTCAAATTGTATCGGCGGTGGTAGAATAGTTGATTGCAACAGAAAATTATATGCGATCATTCAAAGACGGGTTGTAGAAAAATATATACTTAATATATGTACTTATTACATAATGGCCTTGATAGTTGAAGCTATTTTTGTTTAAAATGATAAGACTATATTTTGTTTTGTATTCTTTCTATAGTAAAAATGAAAACTCTTTCAGTTTTATTTTCAAAATGCTAATATTTGGGGTTATATTGAAGAAAAATAGGAGGAAATTTCACATAAACATCTGGTAACACTATAGACTAGAAAGTGCGGCGCAGGTACACGCACTTCATTTGTGATTTCATTCGTTTCGACAAAGTAAAATCCATCGGAGTCACAGACGAATAAATTAATGAATTGTGATTTGATAGTGTTTTGTTCCATGGAAGAACTACTAAAAGATTTTGAGATGCCTGATGACATAATTAAAAGATTTACTGGTAAGTGAGAATTATTTTCATCTATTTAATTTCAGTTGGAAGTTTGGCATAGGTGTTTCGTTGCTTTTCACATTTTCAATTAAGATGGCGATTGCCATTGATTACCGATCAGGTTTTATAGTTAACAGTTTTTTTGATGCATACAACTGAACTGGAACTTCTAGTTATACCTAACCTACTACTTACTACTTGTTGGATTTAGCTACCAGCTAGCGACGAATGCGGTTAGTTATATAAAATGTTTCAAATTTGTAGTCGGTCCTTTCTATGATTCCGCTAAATTTTCATCAAAAAAGATACAATTACTACGAAGACATGATTATGAATTTGCCTAATTATTACATACGTTTACCTAACATTAGTTTCTTATAAAGTACTTGTAAGGTAATGGTATGATTC
Organism: Plagodis dolabraria; assembly: GCA_963854805.1. Taxonomy (NCBI): domain Eukaryota; kingdom Metazoa; phylum Arthropoda; class Insecta; order Lepidoptera; family Geometridae; genus Plagodis; species Plagodis dolabraria. The sequence goes on along the minus strand of OY978447.1, from coordinate 15,026,756 downwards.
ATACTCGCAGTAGTTAGGCATATTTCTTGGTGTATAGGTATACCTAAATTAGAATTTAAGAATCTAGCTTTGGGTACACCCACATAACATTTTATTCTTAGTTCCTGTGTAGGTACCTATATGTATATTAAAAAAGAATTGAAACTTATACAATAGCGTCTTTTACGCAGGAATGTATTGTTATTGTATATTTTCATGCTTATAGTACTGTTTTTTTACCTAACTTTTGAATACTGGAACCTTTTACTTGTTGTATCAATGGTGTCATAAATATTATCCTGTTTTATTCCAGCTCATGGTCTATCTGTGTATACGTACATACATAGATTTAACTACTTAGTCTCTTTCAATATTGAATATATGATAAACATCTTAAGTTTTTTGGCGGATGAGTCACCTTCGTCCAAGGGTCCAAGTACCTTTATCTCAATACCCTACAAATGGTTCCCGGGCAGTGCCGTCAAGATCTAGCCTATTAGCTGTATAAAAATGTTGTTAGTATCCATTATTTTACCAGAGAATTATTGTTGTATATAAATTATTGCCGTCGTAATCCTTTTATTAAAGTCTTCTGAATTATACTTTTCTGTGCAAGTAATCGTTACCGTGGTATTTATTTAATTTTACAGACAATGAAAACAACAAATTGACGGCTGCCCTGCTTCTGCTGCCATATTTATTTTCCACTGGCGGAAAAGTCAAGTCAAAAGTCAAAGTCAAAATCATTTATTCAATTTAGGCGTCTACGACGCTCTTATGAAGGTCAATTACAAATTTTAATATTGAAATATACTACATTGTACTGCCACGTTCAGCAAACAAAAATTATAGAGCCACTGCGAGAAGAACGGGCAAGAAACTCGGGGCCATTCTTTTAAACGTTTTTTAAAAATGTGTTTGGTACATACTATATAATAAAATTATTACAATACTTAATTTACATTACGTAGGTGTTAGGCGCTAGCTTGGTAGAGGCGAACCAGTCCAAGCATTTTTGTCGTTTAAGTAATCACAAACTGTGTAGTAAGATTTCTTTATCAAAATATTCTTCACATGCAACTTGAATTTTCTTTCTGTGAGCGTTGTAATATGTTTGGGCAATTTATTATAAAACCGCACACAATTTCCTAAGAAGGACCTTTTATTTGTCTTTGCTAATCTAAAACCTGGCACCGCTATTTTATCTTTATTCCTAGTGTTATAATCGTGAGTGTCACTGTTTGATTTAAATTTGCTCAAATTTTTACGAACATACATAATATTTTCAAATATATACAGACTTGGTAAAGTTAAAATATTAATTTCTTTAAAAATATCTCTCAGGGATTCCCTAGGATCCATTTCATATATGGCTCGAATTGCACGCTTTTGTAAGATAAAGATTGTCTCTATCTCAGCAGCAGCTCCCCACAGCAATATACCATAAGACATAATACTGTGGAAATACGCGAAATAAACGAGCCTAGCAGTAGCTACGTCTGTTAGCTGTCTTATCTTACGAACTGCATATGCAGCAGAACTAAGTCTTCCAGATAGATCATGTATATGTGGATTCCACTGTAAAGTTGAATCCATTTTAATTCCCAGGAAGACTGTCGCATTGTCAAAAGAGAGTTTTTCTAGGCCAAGCTTAATGTTTGGTTCAACATAAGTAACATTTGGTAAAGAAAACTTTAAACATTTGGTCTTTTTTGAATTTAAGAGAAGATTATTAGCCGCGAACCACTTAGAGATCATAGATAACACATTATTTACATGAATAAGTTCACTATCCCTCCTATCTACTTTAAAAATTAGGGAGGTATCATCTGCGAATAAAACTATATCGCAGAAATTTTTAACCATGCAAGGCAGATCATTTATATATGCTAGAAACAGAAAAGGTCCTAAAATTGATCCTTGCGGTACGCCTATTCTTACCAAAGACCCGGAAGAAGTATTGCCATTTATTCTAACCTTCTGTAGCCTGTCTGACAGATATGACTTTATAAGATCCAGAGCTTTTCCACGAATACCATAATGTGAAAGTTTTCGAATCAGAGTGCAGTGCTCTACACAGTCAAATGCCTTAGAAAGGTCACAGAATACGGCAATAGCATCCTGTGAACTCTCCCAGGCTTCAAGTATAAGTGACATCAATTGAGCACCTGCATCTGTTGTGGATCTGCTCTTTGTGAAACCAAACTGATTCTCATTCAATATATTATGCTCATTAAAATGGGATAGAAGTTGTTTGAGCATAATTTTTTCGAATACTTTACTCAGAACAGGTAAGATAGAAATAGGTCTGTAATTGCAAGGGTCAGATGTAGCCCCCGACTTCAAAATTGGAGTGATTTTACTTTGTTTCATTAAGTCGGGGAAGTTTCCTTTATCAATACAAAGATTGAATATTGTTTTTAAATATGGTGCAATAATGCATATTATAGACTCTGCCACTTTAACTGACATACCCCACAAGTCTTCGGTGCTCTTAATATTTAAATTTTTAAATGTCTTTATAATTTCAAATATTGTTGTGTGTCTGAAAGAAAAGTCTGGCGATTTGCAGGGGAAATTATGTATTAGCAGAGTTTCTGCTACATCGGGACATGCATCCAACGACTTAGTGACTTCTAGGGGTAAGTTAGAAAAAAAATTGTCAAATATATTTGCCACTTGTATTGGATCAGATATTTGATTTTTATCAACATTTAAGACATATGTAGAATCTCTAGGTTTATTTTTTCCGGTCTCAGTATTTATAGTATTCCAAATGGTTTTTATTTTATTTTTAGACTTGCTAATTTTATTTCTAATAAAAAGAGATTTAGCACACAAGCAAACAGACTTAAACATTTTTGAATAGTTCCTAACATAATCACAAAACTGCTTGCAGGATGTCAAATTCTTCCTGCGATACAGATCATACAAATAATCTCTACTTTTTCGAATACCTGTAGTTGCCCAATCACCGAACTTCAACTTTCCATTTACTTGTTTCTTTATTTTTGGACAAACGTTTTGAAACTCAGTATTTACTAGAGAGAATAAACTATTATAAATGTCATTCGGGTCACTATGAGAAAAACTTGTAATGGCAAGCTTAGCTTCTATATTGGTACTGAGTATTTCTAGCCTACTGGTTGTTAACGGCCTATGTTCAATTTCATACCTTGCTGTTTCTCTGCTTCCATCAAATCTAATTGCCAGGCCCTCATGATCAGATCTAACACCCTTCATTATTGACTTTTGTTTAGTCTTACAGTTCGAGTATATATTGTCTATACAGGTAGCTGAAGTATCTGTTATTCTAGTGGGCTCACAGAATAGAAATTTCAAATTAAATGACTTAAACAATGAAATAAGATCAGTCTTATTTTTAGATTTCAATAAAATATCGACATTAAAATCACCACATACAAATATGGGTTTTTTACATTTAGAAATTTTTAGTAGTATACTTTCCAGAGTGGCTAAGAATTCTGTAAAATTTTGAGCACGACCTTCATCTGTTGGTGGTCGATATACACACAACACAAGATGCCTGTCCACCTCCACACAAGCAACTTCACAGACACGTTCAACAGAACATCTGACTAAGTCACGGCGTTCTTTAAATTTTAAGTTATTTTTTACAAGAATAATACACCCTCCTCCTTCTGCAGATGATCTGTTAAACGCACTGCCTACACTAAAATTCTTAACATTAAATAACATTGTATCAGCTCTTAGCCATGTTTCAGTAAAGCATAATATATCAAAAGGATATTTATCTAAGAGCATTTCAATTTCAAGTATTTTGCCAGAGAAGCGATTTATATTTTGGTAGTACAGTGCTATGTCAAAACACTTCCCTGTTGTCGGACTTAAAAGTTTAAACAGTTTGACTCAACATTTGTATTAGTACATGTACTAAAATCTGTATCGTCAATAGAAGACATGGTTATATTTCCTATAACCGACTCAATATTATAAGCTACCAAAGTAGCAATTAAATTCTTACATTTCTTAGGTAGGTACATCCTATCCTGAGTCAACATAAATTTAGTAATAAATTTATTACAGTCAAAAAATAAAAGTTTGTCTTTATGACGACATGTCATATTATATAAAATTGTATTTAAGCAGTTAATATGCTCATTCTGACTTTTAGTTAGTGCATCTGAGTAAGGAAAAGCACATAACATAATTTTAAATGCATTAAGGCTTAACAATGAGGTTACATTTGCTATAACCTGTTTCCTGTCTATACCTAAACTTTGGCCTAAATAGACAATGACTATAGTATTGCTATCAATTGCGGCAGACATAATTTTTTTCTCAATTTGAGCATAAGAAGCACCAGGCATGCAGTAATTTTCAACAGAGCAGTCTAGTGAATTACAGAGCACAGAACCAAAATTTCTGCCTATTGCATCTGAAAAAACTAATACTTTGGTAACCATATCCTGGTTTGAGGTGATACCTTGATTCTCCCTCCGTACTGCTTCAGTGCATGTTTTATTCAATGGCTGAACTGTATGACAAATTGTTGGTATTGAATCTCTAGTTGGTTGCTGATTATGAGACTTTGAGCATGCACACTCAGTAGTTCTCACACTCTCCATATTGGTGGTCACAAGATCCATTAAACTTATAGCTTCATTGTAGTGCTCACTAAGATGGTTTTGAGCTGATAAGTAGCTAGAGAAAATATTTTGCAATAATTTTTCTTTATCTAGCAGCTCAGAGCGAAGACTCAAAGTATCATCATCATACAATTGCTTAGTAATTTCTACTTCATCCAAACAATTTTGAAGTTTTTCCTGTAAAACTAGCTTATCTTTCACCAAATTCACATTTTTCTTGAAATATTTGCGGTTTTTAAGTTGTTTTTCGCACTTACGCATCAGTTTCTTAAGTTTAAAGTACTTTTTAATTTTCTTATGGCTCTGAAAGACTGGAAATTGACTACATATAGTGTTCTCATCAGTCAAGTCAATAGTTTCAATAGGCTGCAGGGAGCTTGCTGATTCCATGCCACTACCGACCAGCTCATGGTATAAATTTAAGGTGTCAGCGGTCTGTTCATTAAACTTTGTTGATTTTAAAGACAAGATTTCATGTTGTGCCTTGCTTAATTCAAACTCTAGTTCTGATATACGACTCAAGGCCTGTTCATGAGTCTCACTACATTCTTTAAATGATAGTACAATGTTTTGTAGTTGTTCATTTTGATGGAGCGCTTCTGAGTAATTTGTGTATAGACCGGCAAGTTCATTCTTGAGGTCAGTGTTTTTTGACACAATTTTGTTCACCTCAACCTCACTGTCATCTCTTTCTTGTAGGAGCTGATCAGAGAGGTCTTTATACTTTTTAAGGTCCTGAAGAGCAACTCTGAGTTTCTCTTCCAGTTCTCTTGCCAAGGTTTTCCTAGTAGTTACAGGCATATTTGGATACCAACAACTCTGCACAATATCTGGAAAACAGATAAAAGTAGCTAAGTTACTGTTTCAAGAAGTATTTTAAGTGTAAGGTATGTATTTATCACAATTCAAACTCAAAGTTACAACTATTTTCTATATAAATTACAATAATGGTGCATACCTAATTTTGCAAACAAAATAAACAATCAAGTCTGAGAACAGTAATTAATACACAAATATCTATTATTTGTTTACATTTAAATACCTACCTATGCTATATACAGATAAAAGGGAAAAAGGAAAGAGGAAATTTGTTAAGCAGTAGAAACACAGATAAATTAGTTTACAGATTACGGTTAGAAACAGATTGGAGAGAAATAAGGATGAAACTTTTATCTGATAACAAAAGTGCAAATGATTGATGGTAATAGGTACCTTATCATATGTTTTAATAGGTAATTTTTGTAGACCTGACTACCTACTACAATTTTGTATAAATCTACACTCCACAGTCATTAGCACTAGCATCCAGAGAAGACCTGTGTCCTCTAGCAGCACCCGTTCACGAGTTGATGCATGTGCCAGCCATCGCCTTCCTCAACCATATTTGAGGGAAGATGGCGACCCGACACACAACACCGCCACTAGACAACACCTTTCTGTGAGCACGACCACTTTGGATACCAGTGCCTACGGATACTACTACAAATATAAAACTTTGAGAATGAGTTGCAGCTAGGATTAGGAGTCAAATAGTGTTGAAATGTCTGAGGCAAAAATCATTAACTTTGCTTCCACTATTTTGTCAAGGAAAGAGAGTCAGTACACTTCCAGTGTGAGATTATTAACGTAGCTAATCAAGTGAGTTACAGTGAAAATGTGGTAAATGTGTACTTAAAGTTAGATATTAGACATTATACTCCCCAGTAAAATCCAAGATGTTTGAAATCTCAACCGCTGCTGCAGGATGACGTACTATTATATTTATTCACTGTTTAATGAATATGTCACGATATAAATTTAATCACACTATAAAGCTACTATTAACTAACGTTAATTAAACAATAACACTATAATTTAGCCTTATTTACTATTTAAAACTATTATTAAAATACGGAGCTATAATTATAGTAAGTACCACCAGTATCAACACCAGTGATTGTAGTCGCATTGTTCCTGAATAATTCGCTGTTTATATTATTAAGAATTTTAATATTGTATTTGATATTATACTTACTTATCGATTGTAAGCATTAGTGTAATGATTGAAGCAGTGATGGCTCAGTGGCTTTGGCTATGGACTGCCGCGCAGCAGGTCCATGGTTCGAATCCCGCCGCGGGCTTGAGCTTCACCGCATGGTGGTAGGGCATTTTTGCGAATGCCCGCCTGGCTAGCGACCACCCTCAAGTTGAAAATCTGTCGCCAAGCACCTAACGGTGTGTTCCGGCAGCTGTCCTTGAGAGCCAGTAATTCTAGGTTAAGCCTGCTATCACCTTCGACCACATCATCACTTACCATCAGGTGAGATTGTGGTCAAAGGCTTACCTATCAGCAATAATAAAAAAAAAAAAAAAAAAAAAAAAAAAAAAAAAAAAAGATTGTAAGTTTGACTGACGGCAAGAATTATTTTGATTGATGCCCGGCTTTTCAATCATTAGATAGTTCCTATCCATAAAAATAAATTCAATAGGCTAGAAAAATGAGTTAATTTGTTTTTTAAATTTGACTCGTTAACTTATTATCGTATTTATATTTTTGTGTTTTTTTGTAATGATTAGTTCTAAAGCAATGAAATTAGAAACAAATAAATATATATTAATTGTGATCTATTCCGTTTATTGTTCCTTATCGATGCATTCTGTACTTGTCACATCAATAGAAATAACAACCTTAAAGGTAGCAAGTTGGTAGTTTTGTAATTATAGATATACGATATACACTATGTACTGTGTAAAAAAATAAGTTGAACTATGTGTACAAATCTGTTTCTCAGTCTCTATAAATTAATTTTTTTTTTTTTTTTTTTTTTTTATTTATTCTCAAGCCATACATGGATAAACTTAATATAACATAACATTACATCTAATAAACTATAATGGCTGCAAAAATGTTTTATTACAATGGGAAACTATTGTTTCCGAAACTAAACTAAAATAAGTCCGTATTTTCGGATAAGCAACACGATTCCTCCATTACAAGTGGTACATTACAGCGTTTGAGCTTTGAAAGTATGATTAGTTCTATAGAATAAACAGTATTTAGTGATAATAAAAAAAAACAGATAATTAGATGTAACTACTAACAAACGATACCCATAATATTAGTCATAAATATTGTATTAGTAGGTAAGGTATATTTTATATAAAAAGAGAAAAAGGAAACATATTTTATCTTCAATTTGGCACGAAATACAAAGCAAATTGTCGTAAATCTAGTTTGTAAAACTTAATTAGGTTAATATAATAATAATAATTATGAGTGCCGGTACATTAGACGGTGAAACAAGACATATATCGTGGGCACGTGTTGATATCAAAATACTCCATATAAAGACAGTTTATATAGAAGTCATTGTTACTAATGTATATTGAGTAGAATATGTAAAAATTAGAGTATGTAAAGTTATTAAAAAAGGTTAAATAGTTCAATTTAAGCTACTTATGCCACGCTTTGCAGTAATTCTTCTGTTTGGTTATAGTTTAACTCTAATAGCCAGTTTTTAACCTTTTTTTTGCATTCAAACTTAGTTGATGTGTAAATGTCAGCTTTTTTGTTGGTAATGTTATAGAGACGTGAGCTTAAGACGCGATATTGGTGGCCAAGCAAAGCTATCCTCTTTATAACTATGGGACATATTCTATCTCTCCATCTTCGTTTCTTCATAATGCTATGATTAAAACCCACAGAAGAATGTTTACGTAAAACAGTACGATGAATATATAGTTGCCTGGCTGTAAGAACTCTTGCATCAGCATACAGTTGTGTTGTTGGAAATCGGAAGGGTTTCTGAAGCATCACTTTCAGAACCGCACGTTGGGCTATTTCCAATGGAAGTAATGTCGTTTTGTGAGTACCACCCCAAATCGTAATACAGTAAGAGATAATAGATTCACACAAGGAGCTGTATACCAATTTTAATACATTAGTATCAGCTGCGTGTCGAATCAATTTAAAAATATATATTAAACGCCTAACTCTTGGTACCAATTGTTCGACTTGAGAATTCCAATGCAGTGATTCATCTATTACAAGACCTAGGTACTTTACTGAAGTAGCTTTGACGAGTGCTGGGCAAGCGCAATTTATATAAAAAGATGATGTTTGAGCTTGACAAGAATGGGCTTTAATGGTATAGGTAATGGAAGGTTTCGAAATGTAGTTGGTATAGAAAGTGATATAGTGAGTTTTAGTAACGTTTAATGTTAGAAGATTATGGTTAAGCCAGGACATTACGGTAGATAGCGCATATTCAGCTAGAATTTTGCAATCTTGCCAGTTATCAGCGTCAATCAGTAAAGCTGTATCGTCAGCATAGGTGATAATACTGCAATGGGGTATTTGAAGTTCACATAGGTCATTTAGGTATAAAATGAAGAGGGTTGGTCCGATTATTGAGCCTTGGGGAATACCAAAACATGTATGTTCTTCATCGCTGATCGTATTTTCTATCTTCACTATTTGTGTTCGTCCATAAAGATAGTCCCTGAATAAGCTAAGTGCATTCCCACGAATACCCAGTCTTTCCATCTTTTCCAACAGCATGGGGATAGAGACAGTGTCAAAAGCTTTCGAGAGATCTAAGAAGATACCTAAACATTTATCTTTTTCGTCTAGTTTATTACCAATAATGTTAGTCAAATACGAAATAGCATCTTCCGTAGATCTATTCTTTCTGAAACCAAATTGATTTGCAGATAAAATGTTTTGTGACTCTAGATATTTAATCAATCTGTTATTTAAAATTTTTTCCAATTAAGTTCAGATTAAGGACCTTTTTCATATGTATATTTTTTTATTGAGAATTGTGCGGTGATTTGTGTATTACAATAACCAGCTATTCCGTTGATGTAATTTAATTAACAGTTAACGATAAGTCTGTTGTAGGTATAGTATAAACTAGTAAATAAGTTTTTGGACCTAATTGATTATCGTGATAAAGCCTAGTCTGTGGGTTACGGGTATCCTCAACTATTTTAGTTTACAAACATTATGCAAAAACCATATTGTACGCAAACCTTGCACTTTATTTATCGCATGACTATAATAGATAACTTTTCCTCTCGTAAATCTGTAACTTTGTAATTAAGTTCACTACTTGAGTGAAAAATAATTATGATTTTTGCTCGATTGTTGGTTACCTAACATAAAACTGGGTACCCATAGCTTACTGACTAGATATATTTCACTGGTCAAATAGGTCTGTACAATTTTTTTTATTACATATATTATACCTAACAGTAGATTATCTCTACTTATCGTTAACTACTAATTAAACGGTTACAACCGAATATCTGGTTACAATAACATACCAGTCATTTGACCGCACACTTATCAATTAGTTTACAACTACTTATTAAAAAGGTACATAAACCTATCAACAAGGTTTTGTTCACCGTTCAGGTAACGTAACCGGTACGCACATAGTTCGTTACCGTAAATAATTCAATAGTCTGATACAACCTAGTAGATAGTTACTAATACCTTTTACATTAAGTACCTTTAAACTATAGTATGGTAGCCATGACGTCGTTGAAACATTTTATTAGGTAACCAAAACGTATACAGAATATTGCAGAGCCTTGGTCACAATAACCTAAGAACTGGTTAGCGCTTAACTAAAAGCATTCCAATTAGATTAGAACAACACATATGTTAAGGTACTTGAGACCGTCTAAGTGGGTATCATTTACGCACAACTACGTATTACTTGCGTATGTAATTTGTTTACAGTTACTCATTAATAATATTGTTGTATCATAATAAAAAAGTAACTCCTACCAACTATTTCGCGTATAGTTAACCTTTTGATACGGCTAATTGCATTCTTTCAAAAGGTACAGATGACCTGTCGAGTGGGTTTTTTTAAAAGCATTTATTAGGTAATAATTACAAACACACTACTTTACTACAATCTATTAGCTAGGTCGATCTAGCCGAATCCATGGTGCAATTACGTATTACCAAATTAACCGCAGCCTAATCGATATGGTTAGAATTACGTATTATTGCGTAACAGTATAGGTTACATTAAACTATTTGATAACACACAACAGGTATTTTTAATTCATCATACTCGGTCAGTGATACAAAATACATTCAGTAATTCTAACCTATAAATTATATGAATTTAATCTGCTATCAATGGTAACGTTTGACGTTTTGGTACGTATTTTTAACGTTAGTCGTAAGGTATCGGTAAACTTTAGTAGGTATTCTATTCATACCTAATTGTTCGGTATTACATATTTAACCTAACGTTACGTTAATGGTTGGACACCCTATTAATAGGTAAACGTTACCTTAGAGAGTAACGTTAATATTTACCCAGTAAGTAAGTAAAACAAAAAACACATAGTACCTAGCGCACTCGGTTGGAGATACTAGACACGTTACGTTGTCTGACCAAACCCTAATATTAGGTTAAATATTAGGGTTGCGTTACCTATTTTTTTTCTCAGTGTACAAGATACGAGTCAAAAACATAGCACTTCTTGAAACTCAGATAAAACGTGCTTACGTTATATATTATTTATTATTGGTACGTTAATATCTTCTTGATATTCCATTCGATATTGTGTATTATTTTTGCTTGCTTCACTGGAAAAAAACATAGTTGCTTCACCGAAATACATTTTTACAAAATAATAATAAACACAATTACTCACTTAGACATATTTATGACTTCTTGACATTGTACGGTACTTTGTATTGAACAACTGAAAAAAAATTGCTTAATTTATAGTTCAAGTAATCATCACAAAGATATTTATAGCATAATACAACTAGCATCAATACACCTATGTGATACCTGGATACAACCATGATACATCGTACTATTTGTCCTATTTCCAGTCTAAGCCTAACAATTTATCAAAGGCGTTTATAAACCTCTTTCATTAGATCAAAACAAACAAACATCATTTCATTCGTTTTATAGTAGTGTAAACAGTCAGAAAAGTTATCACATTTTATAATAATTATCAAAAATCCCGGGACTATTATTGCAATCCCGGTTTTCTTGTAAATCCCGAAATTTCACAATCCCTAGATAAACACAAATAATAGATAACTTGGTAGCTGAGTAGCTTCATCAGGCATTGAGACGTGAACTGCTGTTGGAGTAGTCAGTGATGTTGATGCCCCAGACCTGTCGTCCCTAGAAGCATTAAATCTGAAAAATAATAAATAGTATTATTAAAATAAGTAAAAAATAAGAAATAATAATAAAATGTAATCAGGTTAATAAGTAAATTACTAATGGAAAGTATATTATTGACCGTGCCCACTATATTTTTTTAATTTAGGTAATTAGGTATGTATATTGTCGTGACGACGAGCAAAACGTCAAAAACGCTAGGTACGTAACACAGTCAGGAACAATCTTTGATATGTAACTTAGCACGCGGATCATCAACAAAAGAGGTAATTAGTGCACTTGTACACAGTGGCTTATTATGGCTCTGCGAGGGCTTGATCGAAAGATGCCAATGCATATTAGAATAGTAAAAAAAAGCAGAGTTCTGTTTAGTTATAAACATTACAATTCTATAAGTAGCATTGCCAACAATGCAGGCATAATTATTTTGATTCAGCGAATAGGTCGGTATCTACTCGGCAAACATTAGTTCGCTCAGGTGTATTATGAATATATTTATGGTTTGTTATGGAAGTAAGTGGGTATATTATATGGTATATTTACACCAGTTTAGTTTTCTCAAATCTTCAAAGCAGATAGTTATGCGGCCACCCGGTCTCCAGATAACAACTGGATCAGCAGTTTCTCGAGAAACTGCCGATGCATTATCAACAGCGACACCGGATTTCTGTATAACGCGTGGGTAGCGGTCTGGATAGATTAAGTTAGTCATTAAGAACATACGACTTTGTTCGGACGCATCTTTTATTAGTATTAAGAGCAAAATAAAATCTTTTATTAAAAATAGTTTTTTTAAAAAGCTCTTTCGCGCTCCCGTAAACTTGACTGGCGCAGCCAGTAGGATCACATAATTAGCTGTGCCGTCCTTCGCGAAAGCACCTAAAAAGTGTTGTTTTATGTGAACAGTGATATACGCAATCCTAAAAGGGCGTGTTCGCGATTCGCGATTGACTGGCGTGTGTGCAATCCTCGAACCAAAGAAATACGTCGAGAAATACAAAGGAGCATGTTGGAGACTGGCTGGTGAGTGAATTTTTCGCCATCCTCTCCCTATCCACTTCATTATATTTGGAATCGAACTTTTTCCATTATAGTTTATCTGGTTTACCTAAAAATAGGTCACTGTTAGTTGTAAGTATTAAGATATTGTGCGACTGTTGCATCTACACCTAATTAAATAATATAGGGTTCAAATACTTACTTAAGACAACTCTGCTATATAATTTAGGATAACTGTGTCTATATATAAGTTAGTTAAATAAATACCTTAAAATGACGACCATTAAAGTCATACCAACCGATATGCTCAAGCTTATCCCACTTTATGACGGCGATAAGCGTCATTTAAATTTATTTTTGGGGAAATGTGAATATGTCATTAGTAATTTTCGTGGAAATAATGATCAGAATACTTACGTTATGCATGCGATAACCAGTAGATTAACAGGTGAAGCTGCGGCTTTAATAAGTGAGAGGGAAGATATACTTTCATGGTCTGACTTTAGGGCCTTGTTCATCCAACATTTTGGTGATCCGAGAAATGAAGAATGTATAGCAATTGAATTGGAAAGCTTAAAAATGAAACAGGGTGAGAATTATCTCGAATTCTGCAATCGTATCCAATCTACTAGAGCAGTTCTGATATCGAAAGTAAATCAACTGTCTAATGTGGATATTAAAAAGGCTAAAATCATAATCTACAATAATACAGCGCTCAACGTGTTTCTGTATAATTTGCCAGAAAATTTAATACGCATTGTAAGACTTAAATCACCAGCAACTTTAGAAAAGGCCTTAGAATATGTATTGGAAGAAGTAAATTTTTACGAACAATATAGCATGAGAAACAGGTTAAATAAACAGCCGTTGACACAACCACCATTTAAATTCGGGAACTCGAACATGTCTAGCATGGCCAACACGCCTAACATGGCTAACATGGCCAACATGCCTAACATATCCCGCATACCTAGCATGCCCATTCAACCTAGTGGTTTTAAACTACAGGCATCGGCGCCGCCGCCACCTCGATTTAATTTCGGTATCCCGAATAATCAAGGGAGTTTCCCTCAAGTTAACCAAAAACCTTTTGGCATTCAGCCACAGTTTGGGTATAGACCACAGTTTAGCCTCCAACAATTCAATATGCAGCAGAGGTATATGCCACCATCACAGTTTAATTTAAGACCCCAACAGCAGCAACAATTTGGGTATCGCCCCCAATTTAATCAACAATTCGGATACAAACCCCCCCAAATTATGAATAAGTCGGGAAACACTGACGTTTCTATGCGTACTGCAGCACCCGTTAAGTCTCAAGGGCAAACGCAACCACAAGGGTTTCGTCTTAACGAACTAGAATTAGGTGAAGCCGCTTGTTTTGATTATAACAATTATGAGAACGTTTATGAATATGATAGTCAGGAAGATTGGCAACAGAATGAATTTAACTACTATGCAGACTACCAACAGCCAGAAATGATTGAGAAGGATGCAGAAAATGAAATAGTGAAGAATGATAGTATGCCTGAAGAAGTTCAAATTTTTACATTCAGGCCTCAAAGAAACCTCAGAAATAGTACAATTAAACTGCGACATTAAACTTAAATTACCATACGTGTACATACCTGAAATAGACGCTAAGTTTATGATTGATACTGGGAGTACCAGATCATTTATAAGCCCCCACAAGGCTCATGAATTCTTTGAGTCGTACACGGTCTGTGAACCTTTTACGGTTATAAGCACACATGCTTCGAGCAGCCATAATGAGGTTATTCATGTACCTTTGATGCCATCTTTTCATAGCGCGGAATGTCATAAGTTTTACGTTTATGAGGTGGACACCAAGTACGATGGGTTGATAGGTAACGATCTTTTGAGGCAACTCGAGGCCGTCATTGACCTTAGAGATTCAAAGCTCATCACCAAGACAACAACGCTACCAATAATTAATGATAGTAATAATTATGATATTGAGTTAGACTCACGAACAGAACAACTTGTGAAATTACCTACGGATCAATTTTCTGGGGAAGCAATTTTAAATTATACAAAATTCTGTGAAGGAGTTAGGATGCCATCAGCTATCGTGAAGTGTAAAAATGGTTATGCCACCACTATCATACAAAATACGTTAGATACACCCATGACTTTGACTATAACCAAACCTTTTAAGGTTACTCAGTACTCTGAACAAACCAATAGTTTGAACTGTACAGACGTAGAAATGAAGGACATGTAAGTAGACAAAATTTTAGATGACAATTTGACACGACTGCGACTAGATCATATGAACGAAGAAGAAAAAAGATATATTAGTGACTTATGCAAGGAATACAAAGATATATTTCATAGTGACCAGCTACCTTTGACATTCACGAACCAAATTAAAGACCGTATTAGAACTAAAAATGAAGATCCAATATATGTTAAGCCTTATAGGCAACCACCTGTACAAACGGCAGAAATAAAAACTCAAGTTGAAAATTTACTAAAAAACAACGTCATCGAAGAATCATATTCCCCTTGGAATGCACCTGTACATCTTGTGCCAAAAAAACTTGATGCCTCTGGTGAAATAAAATACAGGATGGTGATTGACTACCGACGTTTAAACGACATCACTATAGATGACAAATATCCTTTGCCTAACATTACTGACCTTTTCGACAAGTTAGGAAAGAGCAAGTACTTTACGACACTAGATCTTGCAAATGGCTTTCACCAAATAGAAGTAGATAAAGATGACAGACAAAAGACCGCATTTAGCACAGAATCAGGTCATTATCAATATCTCAGGCTGCCTTTTGGACTCAAAACTGGACCAGCGACCTTTCAGAGGACGATGGATAACGTTCTGAGAGGGCTACAAGGGCTACACTGCCTAGTCTACATGGATGACGTCATTGTGTATAGTACTAGCTTGCAAGAACACCTCAAAGACTTAAGAACAGTTTTCGACCGACTTAGAGCGACTAATTTAAAGGTACAACTTGATAAATCTGAATTCCTAAGAAAAGAAGTTCTTTATTTAGGACATACCATCACTGACGAAGGGCTGAGACCTAACAATGACAAAATTAAAGCCGTACTAGACTATCCACTACCAAAAACTACAACAGACATAAAAAGTTTCTTAGGACTCATTGGTTACTATAGGCGGTTTATTAAAGACTTCGCCAAAATAACCCAGCCCCTAACAGCTTGCTTAAAGAAACGAAACAAGATAGTAATTGACCAAAAATATATAGACGCCTTCCAAAGGTGCAAAGAACTCCTTACACACGCACCGATTTTACAATTCCCAGACCATAGTAAACCCTTTATACTTACGACTGATGCCTCAAATGTAGCCTTAGGTGCCGTACTGTCTCAGGGAACCATAGGCAGTGACAAGCCAGTTGCCTACGCCAGCCGAACCCTTAGTGAAACCGAAATGCGATATAGCACCATCGAACGCGAACTCCTTGCCATTATTTGGGCAGTCAAACATTTCCGACCTTATATTTATGGTAAACCTTTCACAATCTTCACCGACCATCGACCTTTAGCTTGGTTGTACTCTCTTAAAGAGCCCAATAGTAAATTAACGCGCTGGAGACTGAGATTACAAGAATATGATTTCAAAATAATCTTTAAAAACTGGAAACAAAATACTAATGCAGACGCTTTATCCCGGATAAAACTAAATGCCATAGGTGACTCTGACGATGTGTCAATGAAAGCAAATATAGACGAGACAGAAAAAATTTATGACTTACTAAGAGACATTGAAGTATATAGAGAAATTGACGATAGAGTAGAAGCTCTAGCGAGTAGAAAAGATAGCGAAGAGACTATGTCGGTATCAGATACTTCAGAAACATTAACAGCCAGTGTCACATCCGAATTAGAACAAACTTACCCTCTTCGCCCACTTTCTAATAGTAGCGCTACGGAAACTGCACATTCTGCCGTAGAATTAGAAAATAAAGGTATTCCTATTCTTAACGAGGCTATTGATACCAAGCCAAATCAAATTTTGGTATATACATGGTTCAATAAAAGTATGCAAGTAAAAGACATTTCTAACAGCAAACAAAAAATACTTGAAGTATTTCTGCCTGTAAACGATGAACAACTAATTACAGATGTTCTCAAGCAATATATACAACCTAAACGCAAATATTTCATATACTTCGAAAGCGAACAACATAGGAAAGATTTCAATAGAGTTATTATAAGGCTATTTAAGGAAGGTAACGTTGAATTTTACGAATGTACTGAAAGAGTTGTGTATGTAGAAGACGAGAATGAACAAAAGGCTATAGTCCTGCAACATCACGAAGGCAAAACTTGCCACCGAGGCATTAAAGAAACCATGCTTAGAATAAAAAGGAATTATTTCTGGACTAACATGCAAGAGACAATATCAGCAGTCATAAATGGATGCGAGGCATGTAGAAAGACGAAGTATGATAGAAAGCCACTTAAACCTCCCATTCAACTAACCCAAACTCAAGATGCACCCTTTCAGGAAATCTTCATAGATATATTTAGCATAGAAAACCGTTCATACCTGACTGTAGTTGACGCCTTTAGCAAACTAGCACAAGCAATAGAAATAAATAATAAATCAACAGCAGAGGTGGTTCGCGCATTAATTAAATACTTTTCCACGTACGGCGTGCCCAAGAAAATAAGTAGTGACCCAGGAACTGAGTTCAATAATGAACTTATTAGAGAGTTAGCAGCTATGTATAAAATTGAATTGCACATTTGCACACCACATAACCCAAACTCTACAGGAATTGTTGAACGATTCCATTCTACGTTAATAGAAATCTACCGCTTAGCAAAACATGAGCAAAAATGTACCGATGCAGCGTCGGTGATGACCTACGCTATAATGGCTTACAATAACTCTATACATTCTGTTACTGAATTAACTCCTTTTGAAATTGTCTTTGGCCACACAGACTCCAATAAAATGTTTGATGCTGACTTCGAAAAATGCTACATACAACAACTGTTAAAAGATCACGCAAAGCGAACTAAATATCTCTATCAGTATTTATCAAATAAAATGTTACAGAAAAAGGAAAAAATTAGGGAAAAACGAACTGGAGAATGCGTAGTTCTACAAGAAGGTGAAGTAGCTTTTGTTAAGGATATTAACACTCGAAAAAGCAAAGACAAAGCTAGGTACCGAAAGGCAAAGGTCAAAGGTCAAATAGAGAAAAATAAAGTACCGGTAGAAATAGGAAATAGAGAAACGAAAGTAGCAATTAAGAATATTAAACGTCCTCCACAGGTGGTGCGTGGTCATGATGGCCCTTCTTCCTTGCAGCCGGGGCCTTCATCTGCAAAAGCTTGATGGAAACCCCGGATTGTTACCCGTAAAAGAAGGACAAGCTTACAGACAGGAAGACAAATGGATTATAGTGAAAAAACTTGATTTGAACGGCTTAGAAAACGATTTGGAATTTAATATACAGAAATACGAAAAATTTACAAAATTAGTTGATTTACATAAAACTTATATTACAGAATTTTCCGGTATCAGAACTCAGATTGAATATTTAAAAAATATTACTTATATTAAACTAAGACAATTAATTCCATCTAGAAGAGTAAAGAGAGGTCTAATCAACCCCCTGGGTTCATTAATCAAACAAATATCGGGTAATCTTGACTATGATGACGCGGTTCGCTATGATAAAGAGATTTCCAAAATCGAGTCGAAGGAATTCATTCTAAATAAAAGGATGACCGTGGTTACCAAAATGTTAGATAGTTTAATAAATAATACAGGCACTTTAAATGAAAATTCAATAATTATAGATAATCGATTGAAACGAATTGAAGAGATTATAAAGGCGGGAAATAATAAAGAAAACAACGGTTTGTACCTCACCCATGCTCTAAATATGTTTCATATGTTTTCAATTTCTTTTAGAACATCATATATCATGCTGAGTGAGATAGAAACGGCATTAGCATTCACTAAAGTATCTGTATTACACCAGTCTGTAATTAACGCAACAGAATTGTTAACCCTTCTTAAGGTAATAGAGCAAAGTCACCCCTTAATGTATGAAGTTAATGAAAACAATGTATTACAATTCGAACGAGTAATCAAGGTAAAGGCTTTTGTAAAGGCAAACCAGATAATTTATATTCTAGAAGTACCCTTAACAGATGCAAATATATATAACTATTATAAAATGTATTCCACTCCAATTTTCAAGTCTTCTGTTAATAAGACTATAGTAGTTCTTCCCGAATTCCCCTACCTTTTGGTGAAAAATTCCATGTACTTGCCTGTTAGAAAGCCTTGCGAGAAGATCCATGCTGATATGTTCCTATGCAGCGACGAGAGCGTCATACAATTCCAAAGGCCAACCTGTGTAGAACAACTTCTGGAGTTCCGAGCAGATCTGACTTCTTGTATAGCGTATAGTGTTGAAGTAGAAGACATCAAGGTCCAGCGAATCAGTTTGGAAAGCTGGATTATGTTTACGCGCAAACCGACTATATTAGCAGAGAAATGTGAGAGCGACGATGTCAGAGAATCACTTCAGGGTACATATATAATAACAACTACGCCGAATTGCGTTCTTCACCTGAACGAATTAAAGTTATCATACCAACACACAGTTGCTGAAAACCTTCAGTATCAAATTACGCCAGTTATTAACTTACCTGAATTAAAAATAGTTAATTCGACATATCTACCTTCTATTAACATAAAGGATATTAATTTGGAGGAAATGAGACAGTTCTCGCGTATTCTGAAGTTGACAGGAAGTGATGTGTTCAGTGGAAGTCTCTATGGTGACAGTGAAAACGTAAATTTTAGTGGTATTAACACTAAGAGTATTAGTTTAGCTACTGTTATATTATATGTGTGTCTACCTGTAACTGTATTAGTTATATAGTATATCGTTTTAGAAATAAGTTCTTGCGAAATCATCGGAACCCGATCGAAATCTCAGTGGAACCCGATAATTTCGCACTTGATGAGGGAGGAGTTATGCGGCCACCCGGTCTCCAGATAACAACTGGATCAGCAGTTTCTCGAGAAACTGCCGATGCATTATCAACAGCGACACCGGATTTCTGTATAACGCGTGGGTAGCGGTCTGGATAGATTAAGTTAGTCATTAAGAACATACGACTTTGTTCGGACGCATCTTTTATTAGTATTAAGAGCAAAATAAAATCTTCGTTTTTTTAAAAAGCTCTTTCGCGCTCCCGTAAACTTGACTAGATTCTTACCGGTAAGAAATGTATAGCTCAGCCTTATCGAATTGTTGTAGGTAGATATCTAGATATAAATAAATAAAAATGTCCACCAAAATACAGAGTACACTGAAATATAATTACCTCCATAAGACCATACAATAATTTCATAAGCACTGGCAACAACTCGCAAGACCTTTTTCGAGATTAGAATTTCTTACTTTCAAAAATGCACAATTTGTCTAATTACAGCGCCGTACGTTTGTTCCATCTTCACGCCCAAACTTATTATGAAATATGTTATTGATGTAGATGAGACGCTGGCGTAACACATAGGATAATTAAAATCATCATCATCATCATCAATCACCACGCGGGTGTAGCAGCGGGGCACAGCTAGTGTAAAATATATGTTAGGTATCTAGTTAGTTTTTTTATTTAATAGAGACACAAAACGAATAGGTCAGAGACGTGATATTCACTGTGACATTATTCTCACTACTTAGTTTCTAATCTAACAACAATATCTGAGAGTGACAGTGTATCGACATCGACACAATATATTGATCTCTTTTTCACGTCGTCTGAAGGAAAACGTTAAAGAACCGTTTAAGTATTAAACGAGTGTTTAAATTTTAAATGCCTATTGGTGGTCAAAGCAATAATTTATTAGCGCCGTAATGTTTATAAATCCAAGTGGGGTGCCGGGAGAGAATGTCACCCCCTCGTTTCATCCCATGTGGGTGTTGTAAGAGGCGACTAAGGGAAAAAAACCAGGTGGGATTCAGCACCTTCTGTAGAACATACAACTCCTACTGCGATCCCCAAGATGCCTGCCAAACGTAGGAATATGGCAAATCCCCCCAATAAGGGACACTACGTTCAACGGTGGTGACGTGTTGAATGTTTATAGAAATAAGACGGTTATATCAATCAGGTTTTATAAAAAAATACTTGATATTAAGCACCAAACCTATGGATGGACAAATTATATTATTCAGCATTCTGCTTAACTTAGATTCATGCGAAGAAACGAAATTTTCACCATTTAAAGGATGCAGTTATTTATCAAAATATTGAAATAAATATAAAATAGTATAGTCGATAAAGAAAATAGATTCAGTGAATAAAGCTTTACCGAGTAATAAACATCCCAATTACATAATTATCTCCTATCATGTGACAAGATGAAATCTTTCAGTAGATGTCTACTTATGTCACATCTTAAGTTGCGAAATAAGAAAAGAATAATATTAAACAAGAGATAATAAAGGAATCAGACAAATAAATGTCCTTATTACCCGGTATAATGATTCCAATAAAACGTTGAACGGCTATTATCTAGCTTCCTTTTACGCAGGACTTCTCTCGTGATTCTTTTTAAATATCGGCGAGACGGGTCTTTGCAATCAGGGTAAAACGTTAGCTTTTTAATTTGTAGCCCCATAAAATTCAACTATGTGCTTATTAGATTTAGACATTTTTTGCCATTACTGTAAATGAGGTTTCTTTAGGCTTATTTGGTTCATTTAGTATACAATTTTACGTAGACGGAATCAGAATATTAAGAATGTTTTAGAATGTTCGAGTAAGTTCCGGTTATACTATACAGAACATATTTACTAAACAAAACACTATCTTCGCGTTTCACAGTCATCGATTAAGCCTATCCATCACTTAAAACTTGAAACGCGCTGCATGTTATCTGTCATATTTATCATTAAGTTATTTTACGTGTTGGTTAGCAAACCGAAACTTTATTAGGACATACTGAAACGGACCCTTAGTCGCATTGTAACGTTTCACAGGACTTTAGTCTTAGGGCCCGTTTTAGAATATCATAATAAAGTTTTGGGTTACTATGGAACACATAAAATAACTGAAAGATAGAAAGGACAGTTAACATGCAGCGCGTTTCAAGCTTTAACCGATGGATAGGCTAAATCGATGACTGTGAAACGCAAAGATAGTGTTTTGTTTAATAAATATGTTCTGGGTAGTAAAACCGGAACTTAATCGAACATTCTGAAAGAAGTAAGTCTTACTTACATGGTCTTAGATAAATGCATATTTTTTAAAATAGCTATCTTGTTCTCGTAAGTAATAAAACTGTAGCGCTTTCAATCAAGTTATTTATTTAATAACAAACACTACAACGAATTCAATAATTACTGCCAAATAAAAATTATAGAAACTACAACCTTGCATGACGAGTTTGCGTTATACAGCAGTTTGAAGCAGTGATGGCGTAGTGGAATTGGCTATGCACTGTCGCGCAGTAGGTCCATGGTTCAAATCCCGCCGCGGGCTTGAATTTCACCACATGGTGGTACGGCATTTTGCGAAAACCCGCTTGGCTAGCAACCACCCTTAAGTAGAAAATCTGTCGCCAAGCAACTAACGGTGTGTTCCGGCAGCAGTCCTTCAGAGCCAGTGAAATTTTTGGCTTTGAGCTTGTTCACTCACAATAACATACAAAAAAAAACGATGAGGTGGAGATATCATTACAAGTCAGTAAAGTTTTTTGATACGAAAATGGCGCCAAAAAAGAATTTGGTTCTACCAATCTTTAGAATCACTGTTGCGAGCATGCGAACATGAATTATGGCACAGTCGAGAATCCCTAGAATCCGTTAGGAATGCCTATTCCGAAGAATCACGCAGGACAAGCTCCGCAAACGGGTTTATCTCGCGTAAATACCAGGGTGAAAAAATTTATAATTTTATATGCAATTTGTTACACTTCACACAATCACTACGTGATTAGGTATGCAGTTATGTTGATATTCCAGGAAGTTATATAACGATGGAGTAATATTAATATGACACGGAACAATAGGGCATCCATGAATGGCGGTGCTTGCATTGATAGGGATTCTGTTTCATCGAACTTACAGTCCTTTGTGGTGTTTGATGTGTGTAATGTATACTCTGTTACAACAAATGAACACAAATCAAACGGTTTGGCATGTTACATTGAGCTCATCCGACCTATTGAACATTGTAATTATATATACGACTAGCATTCCGGCCGCGGCTCCGCCTGCGGGTATGTCGGATATAGCGCAAAACTCTTTTTATGCAGTTAGATAAAAACTATCCTATGTCCTTCCCCTGGTCTCTAACTATTTCCATACCAATTTTAATCCAAATTGGTCCAGTAGTTTTTATGTTTATTCGTTGCAGACCAAAATACAAATCTTTACGCTTTTCAAAATAAGGGTAGATGCAGAAGTGTATATAATATATATTCACGCACATGATTATATAAATTATTTATCAGTGCGCCGCAAGGAACACTATTTCCTTCATTATATCAATAGGACCTTTTTTTTCCAGGGTATATTCACGCTTATATCAATGCTTTTGTGGTTTAAGAATTTATCTCTACGAATTTGTAACAATATTCACTTACAGAGAAAGACATTTATAACAAAGTAAAATTTAAATACCGGATTGCACAGTGTACACGAAAATATATTGATAACTTAATTATATATCTACTTAAAACAGTTAATTACTTACGTTATCTAAGGTATATTATAAACTAAATTATTTACCACAGTATATGTTCTCAATCGTTGAAAAATCCTTTAAAATATGTCTTTTTTAAGGTTTTTTAAAAGTTTATAATGAACTTACTTCTTTGATATCTCTTGGTATTTTATTGTATATTTTTGCGCCTTTTTTCAATGCCATCGTGCTAGAAACCACTCCACCTGGTTTTAAGCAGTAATTTCTGCCTATAACAGATGCAGTTTGTCATAAATGGCGATCAGTATTGCCTATCACCATGAGACATAAACTTGTTAAGTCTCAGGTACCTGTAATTTCACCGACACGTATTCAAACCACGCCCTTTCAAACTGGAACACAGTAATTACTGCTTGGCGGTTGAAATAGGTAACGAACTTGCATAAAGAGTTCTACTGCTACTCACTATAATACGTAACTAATTTTAAAGTAATTAAAAATAATGAGAACTAATAATAAATAATTTATAATTCAATGCGTAAAAGACGATATGTATAAAGTTTGATTTACCTATGTAATTTCATGTTTATAAGTAGAATCAAAAAATAAATGTAATCAAGTACATTTTCAATTGCAAAGCAACAGTATTTATATGAATTCAAATAAATTCAGGTATGCATCATCGCATGGTTATGCAATTGATTAATATTGATATATGTATTAATCCAACAGTACTAAATCTTCTCGGATAGCACATATTAAGAAGACATGGGGTCTTCTTCAGTATGAGCTATCGATAAGATTTTTGATGTACCTACAGCTCACCTAGTTTTTGCACCTTTTACCATACTCTTGTAACATACTCATAATATGGTGTATTGTTTTGATAATATGCAGCTTGTAGAGACTGTCTATATCTGACAAAAGCGGACAATACGTGCTATATTACTATAAAATAAGTCTTGAATAATCTCTTATGCACTTCTTTAAAGTAATTAGCCGTTACCTTACACCTATAGTATATCAATAAGTATATAATAATTCGTCATGTGTTAAATTTTGATTTGCTAAATATTAAATATTTTGATTTTGATAAACTAAATACCAATTTTTAAAATTTGAAAAAACCTAACATCGTGTAAATTAAATACACGATGTTTGGTTTCTTCAAACAAAAATACTAAGAATACCTAATAAGTGTAAGATTGATTCCTGAGACGTCGTTCAAGAATTGTATTCTGTGTATCAGCCAGCAGGAAACTGTTTGATTGTGTAACGTGAGATCATTACTATTACCAGATTGTTTTCGATGAAATAATTCATGAAATGTTAAAAATAGGTATTTAGTTTAATTACATTTAAATCTTGAGATCCATAATGTGTAAGACAGATCAAATGCGTGAGGAGTATCTTTGGACATTATCGTGTGTTTTTGGAAGCCAATAATATGAGTAATGTATGGATGCTTGAACAAAATACGATTCGTTGAGTTAGAACAATGGTAGTAATTCACTGCATGATGGAATTATATTTTACATCACCTGTAAAATTAGTACATACTCGTATGCTAGTTTCATTACAAGTAAACCTTGACATCCAAGGACAGAAGCCAGCATTGTTAGTACAGATTTCCTGATTGGGGTAACCCTTACTATCTCTGAATTACCCCCACCACATTCTTTACATCTGTAGGCAGCACAATGTACGTAATAATAGTATGTTTCATATTGTGACGATGGAAAAGGAACAAATAAATAAATTAAAACATAACGGAGAAAATGTATGCAAAAATGTATTTGTCAAATTATTTCTTAATTATCAAATAAACTTTTAACTTATGACTTTAACTCAGTCTTTCGTCGTAGCAAAATAAGCTGAGCTCACAACTTCATCAATAATTATTATTCATGAGGCGACTTTCCCTTCCAGACCAAAAGGTATAGAACCCAGATTTATTGTTAAAGAAATTATAACAATTGACGTTAAACAGTTTCAAAGGGTATTACGGTCGGTGGATCCTCGACAAACAGTCCATTTGCTTGTATTGTGGCAATGTTAATGTGCGTGCAGTCGAGCGGAGCGCGATCGTCTGAGCGGGCGACTGCTTCAATATTCATGAGCCGACTTCACCGTTAGAGCTCTGAAGTAAGTGGCCTAAGTGTACGAAAAACAAGAATACAAAGCATTTAATTTTCAGACCCTCATTTTGCATACTGTTTAAATGACGCCTGTCACCTTTATATCGCACAGGTAAGGAAATATATAGAATTTTTATAGAGGTAAAATTAAAAGCAAAACACATTTAACTCTTATCAAAGCTAAACTAATTAAACAGTAATTCCCCTATGCACTGCCTAAACCGCAATATCTACTTGTAATTTTGTTGTTAATTATTAATAACCTTTTGTTTGCCTTTTGTTATATAGCTGTTATCGTTATACTACCAATATTAGTGAATATATATTAGGTATGTTATGGTATGATAGTGGCGTGCTTTAAATTCTACCGCAATGCCGACTTGTATGTTGGATTTACGTGGCCCTTCTCAGAGATTTGAAGCCCAGTTTTGTTGAGATACACATCTCGCATACTCTTGTGTTTTTTGTATAACACACGATTAGTAAAACGAATTTATAATGCCATCTTGTTAGTAGTAGCCTGTTTTACAATTAATACGACTCGCCAACTTCGTGGCTTAGATGTACCTACTAGCCACTAAACGTTTCGCATAATCGTTTGTATAATGGCATCTGTGGCAAATGTTTACGGAAACAACTTTAATAATTGTGTGTAACCACTTCCTTGAATTACAAGTAGGAAAGGATAAGACTTTCATCAGTAATAGTAACTATGATATAAGACGAGAGGTTAGTTTTATGTATTTGGCAGGCGATCAGGCAATCACGATGTTCGAATTCCACAATCAGGTAGTACCTACTCGTATAGTCGGAAGAGGAGTTATTGGAGATGGTAACAATTATGCATGGTGCACTTGAGAGTAGAGTGAACTTCCGCTCATTTTATTCATAACATTTTTATTTCATTCCACTTTATTAGCACCCAAAAGCTCCTAAAAAGGCACGTTGAGTGGAATACTTGTACCGACACTGTATGGAATCAAGAATTATGTATGGCAAAAAATAATAATATCAAAGTCGCCATACACGCTGTTGAGATAGGAGCATTAAGAAGTACCTACGCGTAGTGTGACTTTGAAGGATAGAGAGTAAGGAAAAGCATTAAATGAAAGCTGTGTAGGGTAAGTGCAACTGTAGTGACTTTTCTTGAGACAGGCATGTTGAAATCGTTTGATCATGTGCAGGGGATAGATAAGAAAAGACTACAAATACAAATATAAAACGCAATCATCAATGGTCCATTAAAAAAAAACCAAAACGATCTTATTCTGCCCAAATTGGAGACATTGTGGAGAAAGGTCAAGTGAAGAGTACGCTAAATCATCAATGTATGAAGAATACATTGAGAGTAGGTATATGAGGCTAGAGAATTTTGCCAGAATCTTCAAAAATTAAATTCGCGATCTCTGCTAACCATTCTGGAAAATAGATAACTTAGGCCTAGTTTCACCATACTCTGTTATTTATTTGACGCCTTGTTAATCCTTTTAACGGACTGTTAACTGAACCGAGTGTCCCACCAACTGTTAATGGATGATTAATTCAGTTAACTTCATAGAACGTAGACTGATTTAACAGCTCTGTTATTTTTAAAGACCCATTAGCTAATGCCTGATTTAGCGTAAACAAACATGGTATGGTGAAATTAGGCCTTAATATTATAACATATAATTATTTCGTGTTAAAATTATTTGTCTTCATAGTGATCCTCTACCACGGGGTAAGATTTCTTGAGATGAAAATGTCAGGATAGATATGATCGACAATCCTATCAGTTCAGTCACAAAAATACAGCATATACATTTTAATTAATCCAAAGCAACGCTTTCAGGACCCACGACTGTGAATGCTAAAAGCGTCGTGTCGCTTTGTCTAACTGTCAATTAAGTGTGTACCCACTCATAGTGTATGACTTTTGCAAAATGTATGCAAAATCAATTAGCTTTATATTTGTGCAATATAAGTTATGGAGACAATATTTGTAATTGTAACAAAGCTCGTCGCGCCTGTGCCCTTTTCCATAGAGTAGTCAAGCTTAAGTACTTGCATAATATGTATGCAGTGTGACTAGGCAAGGGCGGACCCAGGACGGGTGGGTGCATGTAATCGTCGCATCATATTCTCACCGTGCCGTCGTCCCGTGCAATTCAATTGCAAATGACTGTCAAATCTGTCCGTCTACGGACAACCTCATTCATCTTGCTGTAGAAATGGGATAAGTGAAAGATTTGCAAACGTGTTAGAGAGCGACATTTTAAAGTTACGATGGCATCTTTGAAGATAAAACTTTACTCTATTACTCATTTTAGTTTTATTCGGTCAGTCAATCTCTTATGATTATTTATTTATAATAAATTACATTGTGTTCAAGATATCATCTACATAGACTTTTTCTAAGCCACGCTCCTTTAATAGCTGTTAAATAATTAAAAGTAAACCCTCTCATCCGCTTGTATGTTTTTAGATCCTAAAGTATTTATCATCCTGAGACTACCGGCATCTCTATGATACCTCAATTAATGTATTTTTAAAGACATTTAGAGCATTTTGCTCTGTGTGAATAGTGTTTATATGAAGGTAGAAGTGTGTTACATTATCAGTGTGTAGTAGGGTGAGAGATAGATTATATAAACATATTGTTTTAATCTTGGATTAATAAGCACTTAACTGGCAAAAATCTCGGATGTTAATAATGTTTTTTAAATTTTATAAATTCATAGGTGACACTTTGAGCACTCATGACCTTAAATTTGCAACTTTTCAGTTTTGAGAAATCGTCAAAGTCAAAGTCAAAGTCAAAATCATTTATTCAATTTAGGCGTCTACGACGCTCTTATGAAGGTCAATTACAAATTTTAATATTGATATATACTACATTGTACTGCCACGTTCAGCAAACAAAAATTATAGAGCCACTGCGAGAAGAACGGGCAAGAAACTCGGGGCCATTCTTTTAAACGTTTTTTAAAAATGTGTTAAGTACATACTATATAGTAAAATTATTACAATACTTAATTTACATTACGTAGGTGTTAGGCGCTAGCTTAGCAGAGGCGAACCAGTCCAAGCATTTTTGTCGTTTAAGTAATCACAAACTGTGTGGTAAAATTTCTTTATCAAAATATTCTTCACATGCAACTTGAATTTTCTTTCTGTGAGCGTTGTAATATGTTTGGGCAATTTATTATAAAATCGCACACCATTTCCTAAGAAGGACCTTTTATTTGTCTTTGCTAATCTAAAACCTGGCACCGCTATTTTATCTTTATTCCTAGTGTTATAATCGTGAGTTTGATTTAAATTTGCTCAAATTTTTACGAACATACATAATATTTTCAAATATATACAGACTTGGTAAAGTTAAAATATCAATTTCCTTAAAAAGATCTCTCAGGGATTCCCTAGGATCCATTTCATATATGGCTCGTGACATAGAACAGTTAGTGATGCTTATAAATGTGTTGAATATAAGAAAGAAGATGAAGAGTATAGAAAACCACACAGCACCTTCTTTACCTACAAAAGTAACTAGGAAAAAAATAAATAAAAATACCAGTTATGAGTAAATACATTCCACGTACTTAAATATATTATATTGCAGACTGACTTTTAATCACAAAACAAAACATTTAAAAATGCTACGTTCTAAAATTAGAATATTTGGTAAAAACAGCCAGTAAACATAGTAAAAAGGATATTCAGTCGCTAACAAAGAGTATATGGGATATCCGAGAATCGATCAGATAAGTGTTTTTGAAGAATATGTACTTCGTATAATGGATGTAAAGGATTGTACCTATTTCACAAATTGTAAAAACAAAACCTAATCCCGAAGGTGTTCAAATTTTCTTGTGGGCATCCCATAGGTCTTCTTCATAATTTCTAAAGATCTAGGAGGATGCATTGTTTTGAACGAAAGTAAAATATATTAAAAAGTATGTAGGTACCATACCTACCGACCGTGTACGAAGACAAGATGTATCAAGAACGGTATATCATCGTACGCTAGTGGGCGTGGTAGTTACGATTGCGTAGTGTGCCAAGATAAAAACCTGGCAGTCATCAAATGGTTCAAATGAACTTGGAATCATCTGAGGACTATATTCAACACTCAGGGAAATGACTTAGTTTTCAAATTAGTTCAATGATTAGTGGTCCAAAAAGACTTGTAGTATCATGTCATTGTGCCGTCTATCGATCATGGAATTGTCCTGTGGATTGTGTTTGGCAAATACACCATGTGTGCAAAAACAGGGAAGTGCACACACAATCTTTATTTTTTTGGATTTTGCCTGGATTCAATATCGGATGCAGCTATAATATGTGGGCTATCACAAAATACAAACAACCATACCTTTACCTTAAAATTAACGTTGCTAAACATCTTATATATAATGGCGTAATACCGGCTGTGCTGCCAGGGTCTAGCCCAGAGCAGATTGTGTTACTTGCAACAACCCTGACGAAAGTTCAAGCCCTGCTCTGCGTGAAACACAAGCCTTCAATATCATTAAGAAAATACACGCGTGTAGCGCCCTGTCAGCATAGTTTTAGGGTAAAAAAAATACAGACGAACTGAGAACTCCTCCTTTTTTGGAAGTCGGTTAAAAAAAGCAGAACCTGTCTCTGCTTCATATGTGTTGAGGTAGTCATATTTTTACAACTACTACAAATGTTGAGGTAGTGATATTTTTCAATTTGAATGTCAAAAGTATGTAATAAAAAGTTTTACTTTCATAAAGCCTTGAGGTATCCCTTATATTAGAATTCCTTTATGTATCTATAATCTATACAATAAGACTCCTTATCGCAAAGTCACGCTTGAATCAATATCTTCTATGTTAATATCTAATTCTAGGTTAAGCCTGCTGTCACCTTCGACCACATCATCACTTACCATCAGGTGAGATTGTGGTCAAAGGCTTACCTATCAGCAATAAAAAAATAAAAAACTGTACTATAAGATACGATAAGTCTTTATTGCATACCAAGATAGATAGATTGATTGATTGATAGATTGATTGTCTATATCATCTATACCATATTAATGTCAACTTACATCGTCCAGTAACATTTTTAAACTGCTTTTTTGATATTGTATGCAAATAAGTGTTCATATACCACATTTATTACGTACATTCGTCAGTAGGTGACAGTATTTTTGCTCTTTCAGGAATTGCAGATCGAGAGATACAAGGTACGTACGACGCGGCAAGTAATTGGTAGTTGCGGCCACCGGCGGCAGTAGGAACACTAATTATTACCGTCCCGTTGTGTACGGCCCATTTAACTGCACACAACAAAACACTGATAGCCGACTATTAAGAGCCTAGTGTACATGGGCCACAATGAGAATCAGATAAATCTGAATTCTACCTTGTTTTGTTTGCTTGAGAGCTTCCAATTACCTTTCAATTAGTTCTGAAAATAAGAAGGCTGATAGACCCACCATCGGGACCTTCAGGTCCTGAATTGTAATGAGAGGAGTACTTTCACATTCAGTTATAATTTCATCCGTTGCGGGAGGATCCTAGCACTAAAAATGGCTCCCGGGTGACTTCATGGTACTGTGGCAGCTCTCATATGTACAGAATTAAAGTAAAGACAAAACTGGTGTCCCCTATTCCCATCAAAAATTCTCAATTATAAAATTTGTGGCGTGTCATATGTTTTTAAATGTGAAACTAGGATCATATACTGAAAAAGGATATTCAATAATCTTAACCTCGCCACACTCGTTGTCTAATGCCATTATTTTTAACAGGCATAAGGGACTATGCGGCCATCAACTAGACTACTAGACTTCATCTGATCAAAAAAAGTACTTCTGTAAAAACTTGAACGCTGTCGCAATGATGCAGCTACCCTTGTATATTGCCCACGCTTGGCAGGCGACTTGGAGATTGTCTTGGAGATATTAGAACCGCAGAAGGCGCTGCTGCCCACCTTCCGGTATATTACCTTTACTCGCCTCTTACTAAGCCCACAGGTTGCAATAGGGAGTGACATTCTAGTCCAGCAACCCACGGGGCGAAAAAAATGTCTATAGTGTCAGCTAAACACCAAGACACATATTTGAACTTTGAATTCTTTTTACAAAATATTTTTAAATATTGTTTTAAATCCACCTATAAACTTTCTGATTCAAATTCGCCCAGTATGGTGGACAGATTATCATATAATTAACTACTTAAGGCCTAATTTCACCATACCATGTTTGTTTACGCTAAATCAGGCATTAGCTAATGGGTCTTTAAAAATAACAGAGCTGTTAAATCAGTCTACGTTCTATGAAGTTAACTGAATTAATCATCCATTAACAGTTGGTGGGACACTCGGTTCAGTTAACAGTCCGTTAAAAGGATTAACAAGGCGTCAAATAAATAACAGAGTATGGTGAAACTAGGCCTAAGCCTTATATATATTTTAGCGGTTAGGGTTTAGGTTGTTAAATCATGAGCTAAATTTTCAGCCGTATTTTAAAACCTAAAATTAGTTTAAGTTGTTAATGAAATGTGTATAACTATAGAACACTATTTCATACACACACGAGATTATACAAGATATTCTCACACACATGAAACAGTACACCAAAATTTTATAAAGTTCAAATATGAGTAAAAGCAAATATGCATGATTTTTCTCTATGCTAATATATTATTAATTTCGCAAAAATCTCGGAAATCAATTTAATAATAAGAGCTACCATTTACAAAGTATTATTCACAAACACTTTTGGTCGGACAGGTTGCAGCAAAGTGTTGAAAACAACTACATGCTACGTTATTCACATTAACGAAACAAGTAGTAAAACAACTCGCAATTTCTGAAGTGCGAGCCATTCCTTGCACAATTGCTCTCTCTGAGCTGATAAAAAATATTGAATACTGTTTTTTTATCTTCGGACGTCAAAGAATTTCTTCAAAGTGAATAGTGAATAGGAATAGAGCTGCATCTACAAACGTTTTGTTGACGTTTTATTGATTTTGGTAGCTTCGTTATTTCCGCAGAAATTTCAATGCTTTAAATTCTCCGACATTCAACTTATCATTTAATACACAAGGAAACTTCTTGCGGAAGTTTTCTTTTCACTTATGACATAATGGAATGAGTGAGCTTTTATATGTTGCTATACAGTTAAGTAAAGATTAATTATGAGAGAGGCTCATGGCGGTGGTCGTAGATGGGTAAGAGCTTAGCGTTGTACTCTTACAGGCATTACTCATTACGATAAAATAATAATTCAGGGTCTATAACTAGTTAAATACTTGAAGTTATTTTTAATTAACCTGATTTCGCCTATTTTCTGGGTTAGGTTACTTCATTTGTTTTATTTATCTGTTTGGGCTCTAGACCAAATGATCAGTACTAAAAATTGTCCATTACTTTTTTTAAACAAAATAAATGTTCTGGGAATGAAACTTACCCTTATATATTTGTTTATAAATTTCATCTTCATCACATCAACCGGAACGACCACTTTTGAAGAAGGTCCACACCATTGCATTGGGGGGATTTTTCATAATCTCTAAGCTTGGCAGGCGTCTTGGAGATCGCAGTAGAAGTGGTCAGTTCTTCAGAAGGCGCTGCTTCACACCTTGTGGTATTTTTCCATTAGTACCCGGCACCCCACGGGGCGAATCTATAAATATATTATGTTAAAAGGTAACGAGACGAGCCTTTCAGAGACAAATTACCCTTACACACAATGTTACACTGTACTTTGTAATTAAATAATCATTAAGTGGTAGTAAATCAGTAGTGGTATGGCACCGGGTGTTGTCGGCGATTATCGGGCAATAGCTGAATGGGCCGCTAAGTGCCGAACAAATGTTTTTGTAGTGGCTGCATAGGGTTCTCTTACTCTGCTATGAATACATTTTTATTGAATGAATGAATGAATAACTTTAATTGCGACAGACACTTTACATAATAGTAAAATATATAATTATGGACACATTGAAAAATAAAGTGTTTGTCACAAACCTATACTAACTCAGCAAAAAGCTGGTTGCTTGCAACCAGCGCTGGTCTTCCGTTAGTATAGGAAGGTGACCTCACGCACGTGTAAATAAACAGTGCGCGCTCAGATAATAAATATTTAGAAACAAAAACCCGTTTGTCCATATGAACAGAAATTAATAAAAACAACTATTGACATACTAACTTAATTAATTAATAATTCTAATCTTGTCTTTCAATTTAACAAACTTAATAATAACTAAATATGATTTCACTAAATATAAATTTTCTAATATAAGTGAAGATCACATACAACTAACTAAATTGCAGTGGTGTCATGAAGATGAAGTTCCTCTCTTTTTTGATGGGCATATACAAATTTTTTGAGATTACTCCTAAATGTATGCAAACAATGGAGATTCTTATTGGTGGTGGGATGTTGTTCCAACATTTCAATGCAGCGTAACGGAAACTTCCTCTACAGGCGGCTGAGCAGTGCCATTCAGTCGCCAACTGCCCCGAAGCTTGTCGGGAGCCTTGGGGCCCACGTCATACCAACCACTTCAACTTATTGCTCAGATAAGACGGCATTTTATAATTTATAACGCCAACAGGAGACACGCCAAGTGTACCTTTCGACGATGCATCATTTTTAACATCATAGCGTTGTTAAGAAAAGGGGTAACATGTGACCTGATCGGGATGTTAAAACAGAATCTGGCGCATGCGTTCTGCACCCGTTGAACCAACTTTTTAGTTTTGGCAAGTAGCCTCGGACTGTAAACTGCATCCATATAGTTTAACCTGGATAAAACCAATGACTCAATCAACTGTATACGCAAACTTTCTTTTATGTAGGGTCTTAATTTATATAAAACTTTTATTTTTAAAAGGAAGTCCTCATACAGTCAGCTATATGTTTTTGGTACCGCAGTTCACAATGTGTAAGCCCAGGTTACGCGCCTCATATACTCGTTCGATGGGTTCGCCTAGTATTGTGACTCTTATCGACGGAGGGAGACTCGCAAGTTGGTATTTGCTACCGAAAACCATGTATTTAGTTTTGGTTGGATTCAACAACAGGCAGTTACTCCATGACCATGCGGCCACTGATGAGAGATCCTCATTCAGCTTATTTAGGGCATTGTCAATGTCACACGGTTTGCAAGAGATGTAAATCTGCATATCATCTGCATATATATGCACCTTGCAATTGCGAATGTGTTTCACAGTGTCAGGAGTGTACAAAATAAAGAGAATCGGACCCAAAATAGATCCCTGAGGCACCCCCCGTGTAACTGCTAATTTGTCTGACACGAGTGAAGTGCCATCGGAATGTCCTATTTTTACAAATTGATACCGCTCACTGAGGTAACTGCTAAACCATTCGGCAGCTTCAGAATCAAATCCGTAGTAACTTATTTTTGACAACAGAAGGTTTTTTTTTTTTTTTTTTTCAACTTTTGAATTCAAAAGCCCTGGAAAAATCTAGCAGAACCAAAATTGTACACATTCCCTTGTCCTGAGCACCAAGTATGTTATCGGTAACATCCAAAAGAGCGGTTGTGGTACTTCGACCTTTCCTTAAACCCGACTGAATTTCTGGCAGAAAATTCTGTTTTTCAAGAAACTCTGTTGATTGTATACATACAGCTCTTTCCAGAATTTTAGATAGACACGGCAAAATGCTTATAGGTCGGAGATCTTTTAGTTCTACTGGACTTGAATGTTTTGGCAACGGACGTACAATTGCCAATTTCCTGATTTCGGGAAACATTTTAGTAGTGATGGAGGTATTTATCAATGCCTGTATAATACCTATTGTATGCGGTAGCGTCATCACCAGCATATCTAGACTAATACCATCGCAACCTAGGGCATTAGATTTAAACTTTTAATTATTTGAATCAAACGGTTCTGACTCACCTGATCAATATGAAAAACCGCATCACTATATCTATGATGCTCCAAAAAAGACAACTGTGTGATAGAAACATTTGCACTCGCAGGTAAGGTTAAAAAGTAATTATTTATTACATTGGGGTCATTAAAAGAGGATGGCAATTCACAGTTTTTTCTAGGTTATAATGTATGTTTAAGATTTATCCAGAGCAGTTTGGGATTTCGCAAGTTATTGTTAATATTTTGTTTGAAATATGCTGACTTTTCGTGGTAAAGGGCTATTGGTAGATTAGTTTGCATTTATTAAACATTTCATTTTGTAAATGAGAGAACATATATAAAAGATGTATCTACACCACAATGGCGACAACCATAGAGATATAATTGCTTTCTCTTTTCAGTGGCGTCAACCCACTTTAATTGGACAGTTGTCATTAATTATGCAAATAAGCAATCACAAGAAATAATATGATTACATTTCCATCAATATTTGCTTGATTTGTTTTTATCGGTTAGGAGGACATACGAGCCGGTGTTTCACCTGATCATAAGTGATAAATGTCGCTCACAGACATCCACAACGCCAGAAAATTAAATCAATTATTGCTATGGAATGCCGTGCCGCAGATCCATGGTTCGATTGTTACCGCCAGCTTGAGCTTCACAGCATAGTGGAAGAGCATTTCGAATGCTCGCTTGGTTAGCTACTACCCTCAAGTGGAAAACCTGTCGCCAAGCATTTGCTAACTACGTGTCTAACATGTGTTCTGGTAGCAGTACTTGAGAGTAAAATTAAAGGCTATGTGCCTTTAATTTAGACTTACGGGCAGGATGACTAACATATCTTCACTTGTGACAAAATGCATTTCTTATGGGTGAAGCTGAAGGGTACCGCCTAACATGAAGTGGGTCCCGTGCATGTTTCTTCATAAGCCCATAAAAATGCTACCCATCACGGATGCGTTAGTCATGAAAGTATGTTATTCTAAAGCTCAAAGTCTAAGTCAAAATCAGGTTGTTTATTGCTCATAATGTATGTTAGAACTTAGAAGCTATTTACATATTATTATTTCCATTACAGTTAATCCAATTGATATAAGTACTCAAGAGACTAACAAAGTACACTAACTATAGATAGATACGAGTAGATAGGTAAACTCTTTATTGAACACCTTAAACTAAGTATACCAAAATTTAAACGAGACTCACTATTTATTTTGTAAAAACTAAGCTTTAATACCTTTAATGTATAATTTTGTACAATTTCAATATTTTCATTGTCATATTAAAACAAATTCGAGTCCAGTGAGTAGAGTTTAGTTAAGCTTAACGACCGCCTTGTTGCTGGCCCATGAATATTGAATAGATTCGGGTGAAGGCTTGCAAAAGCTAATCTTTTTCGGTGGTTCTACACTCAGCTTACTGGTATGTACCTTTTTAATACCTTTAATATCAAGAAATGAATGACCACGCATTCAAATTTGAACATTACTTACTGGATTTGAATATTAATATTAGTCTTTAAAATGATTTGACTCTAAAGACCACAGTTATCAAATCCCCAAATATTAATGTGGTTAAGTATAAACTGTTTTAAATAATTTGTATGTAGATGGAAAAATTTATCCTTGAGAGTCAGTAATTCTATGTTAAACCTGTTAACACCTTCGACCACATCATCACTTACCATCAGGTGAGATTGTGGTCAAAGGCTTACCGATCAGCAATTAAAAAAACAAAAAAAATAGGATAAGAGAATGTTAGTGGGTGAGTATTATCAATATATTGAAATTTCAATGTATCATATTATTATGAACATGCAGGCCAAAAATATCTGTAGTTTTAGCAAAATGGCGTTATCGGCAATTGGTTTTCTGTCAGACAGATGCTCTACCACTATCATCTAAGTAAGTAATATTCTATACATTATGCACATTTGAAAAGAACCAGTCACCGATTTATCTTTAAACGTATTTTTCTCGTAAAATTTCTAATATTTAATAATGGATCAGAACATTTTTTTATGGACTTATAACCTTCTGCCTATTGTTGCCTTTACAGATAGTTTATTTTACTTCTATGGATAAAATTCTACAATATTAGTTCATATATAAGGTAGATATTAAAATATCAACAATACTGCAGGGGGTAGTGTGGAATCGATATGTGTTCCACTAATGTTTAGTTTTCAGATACACAAAATCAGTACTATCTACCATCTAAGCAGTGGCGCGTTGCCTTTGCTATGAGCATCAGAGTGACAACCGCGGTAAGTAATCACCATTAACTCACGTCCGAATGCTACGCGAAATCAATATGACACTTTACTAGGACAAAGGAGGGCGCGGCGTGGAACAGATCATATCGGGTTACCGGCCAATCTAGCTGGCCTAAAGAAGGCCAAGGCCTTCGGAATCAGTAGGTACCACCTACTTCAATCAGAAAACATCATTAGAAACCTGGGTATCTAACCTCCACGTAGGTATACATTTTTGAAGGCTAATATTATGTTATAGTGTTAGATATTAGGAACCTCAAAAGTTATAGGTACCTATAGTTTTCCTACTCCAAGCTGCCGTTTACAAAATAATTACTCATAAAACGTTTCTTATTGATATAAAATATTATTAACCTACATTATCTTTAATTTCAAGTTTACGTAGGTTAGGTACGTATTGTATTGAGTTGCAGGACTTGCAGGTACCTAGGTATGCCGTATTGTGTAAAGTAGCCGCTACCGCGTCGCGCGTAGGTACTTTTGTCGCAAGCCGTCAGAAACTAATGCACACAGAATAGGTACACTAAACAGCTGTGTTGTTGGGCCTATTGTGTCCGTTCACTGACTTTGCGTAGCAATCATGCGTGTGTGTGTGTGAATGGAATACCTACATATAGCGTGTACGTACACCTTGGTTATCGTTGCTGTTGCTTAACTTAAGCCAATGTGCCACAGCTTGGAATGAAAATTAAAAATGAGTGGATCTCATTCAATAATCGATTCCACACCAGCCCCCACAGTATTGTTGATACATTAATAGCCACCATATATAAAGTTAATCCGTCCAGCGTTGGCTCTTCAATATCCTTGTTTGATGTAAACGTATAAGGATATTTGGATCAGAATTGGTAATATTTCGATTAGAAAACGTGTGATATTTCTTCTTGCTGAGGTTAATTTCTGTATGTCCCAGGGTTAAGGGCGTAGTGCAGTTTATGGAAGAAATGTAGGTGTATTTTATCACAAGTGACTAAACATACTCAGATGTTTGCTCATAACATCTGTTATAACATATACAAGCTCGCACCAACCGATGACGTCACGCGCGCTTTGTTTGTTTGTTTAGGGAGGACATAGATGCTGGCTACCGCCTGTGCGGTCGTCCAGCTCCACCGGGTTTTGGGCGAGGGCCTGGCCCTACAATAGCCCGGGAGGGAGAAGTGCCGAAGGCACTTCTCCCGAGACGGGCGTAGAAGGCGAAAAGCGCTTTCTACCTCCGTCTCCTGCGGACGCCGAAAACGTGCCGCTACTATAGGAGGGGTTGACAGCGAGCTCAAGGGCACCACTGTGGTTCGGACCTCGGCTTGTCTCGCTGTCGAGAGACATGGGGGGGATCGGAGCAAAATGCCTCTGTGCAACTGCAGTGTTGCACAATTGGGCCCTACTGAATAATACTCTTTGACTATTTGGAGAGCAATTTATCGTGACCTTGTTTTTGCCTCGAGCTCGCCGGCGGGCTCGGTGTTTGATTGTGTGACCTCTAATTACCTCACACCTGGGGATTTTACCTCGACGACTTGCGGATAACGCTAAAGCTGCCAATGTAATGGCTGCGATGGGGTCATCCGGGTCGTCTAATACCTGCCGTGGTCGGCGACGGGGGGGTTTGAAGAATGGGATAGAAGAGGCAGTCGAGTAGTTCGATGCCTGGACAACCAATGGGTTCGGGTGGTGGGGCGCTCGATCAAAGTATCGGCGGGCGCAGTCCTTATTGAACTGCGCTAAAGAGGGAAGGTTTAAGTCGCAATGCAACTCGGTGTTCCGGATATACCACGGGGCGCCGGTTGCACTACGAAGAAAACGGTTTTGGATGACTTGAAGTTTATGAAGGTGGGCCTCACTAGCATGACTAAACACTACTGATGCGTAAGTCATGATGGGGCGGATGCAGGCAGTGTAAAGTGTCTTCTTATTACTAAGAGACATTTTACTCTCTTTGCGAATTAGGGGACCAAGGCGACCCATTACGAAGGCCGCTCTGTTACGGACGGTTGTTATGTGATCGTTAAAGGTGAGATGACGATCAAGGGTGATTCCGAGGTATTTTGTTCTAGGAACCCAGGGAATGGGTTCGTCGAATAAAATAAGCGGTTTCGGGTAAGGGGAGCGTGTCTTCTCAGTAAAGCACATAGCTGTGCTTTTGGCTGGGTTGACCGCGATGCGCCATTTTCGGAACCAGTCACCGATCTCGGTGACGGCCCGTTGAATGACGAAATAGGACTGTCTGTTGATATGCCACCCAGTGGTGTAAATGGCGGTATCATCCGCATATTGGGCTAGGAATACTTTGGGCTGAGAGCGTGGGATGTCACTGGTATACAGTGCAAAGAGAATAGGTGATAGCACGGAGCCCTGAGGGACTCCGGCTCTGACTGGGTGGGGGGAGGAGAGGGTGCCTTCCACGCGATAGCGAAAGCTTCTGGCTTTAAGGAAGTCTTGTAGGATGAGCACAAGCCGTTCTGGCACGCCAAGTTGGTATAGCTTGTAGATCAAGCCATTGTGCCAGACTTTGTCAAAAGCTTTCGCTACGTCGAGGAAGACTGCTAGCGTAGTCTGGGGTTTGGGGTACTTATTGAAGCCCTCAATGATGTGCTCCGTGAGGCGGTGCACCTGTTGGACGCATGAGTGTCCGGGTCTGAAGCCAAACTGCTCATCTGGG
Source organism: Plagodis dolabraria (assembly GCA_963854805.1). Taxonomy (NCBI): domain Eukaryota; kingdom Metazoa; phylum Arthropoda; class Insecta; order Lepidoptera; family Geometridae; genus Plagodis; species Plagodis dolabraria. Next base: position 14,986,353 of record OY978447.1, on the reverse strand, counting down.
ATAAGGTGGTGTTCCTTAGCATGGGACTGGAGACGGTTTGCAAGTAACCGCTCGTAAAGTTTGCCTAAGGCACTGAGGAGGCTGATGGGGCGGTAGCTGGTGGGGTCAGATGAGCTTTTGCCTGGTTTGTGAATGCCAATGACATTTGCACATTTCCAGGTGTCTGGGAATAAGCAGTGGCTCATAGCAGCATTGAAGATGCTGACTAAGAGATGGATGAGAGGAGGAGAGAGGGTTTTAAGAACCCTGTTAGAGATGCCATCGGCACCGGGGGACTTGCGCGGTCGGAGGGCCTTGATCAGTCTCTCCACCTCAGCGTAAGTCACTAAGGTGATTGGTGGGAGTTCAGAGGTGACCACAGAGCTTTTACGTTCGACTTCCGCATCCACCGAATCGAGGTGAGCTTGGTCAACGTGATCTACGTTAGGGGAACACTGAGCCTCTAGGCTATCAGCTAGGCACTCAGCTTTGTCTTCGTCAAAGAACGCTGGGACTAGTGGGACTGGTCTGTATAAGGGAGGCATGTCGTTGTGGTTACTTCCTTTCAAACCTCGCGCCAAGTCCCAGTAAGCATGGTGGCTTGGCACGAGGTTTGAAAGTTTATCGCCCCATTGTTGATCACGCAACTCAGACATGCGACTTTGAACCATGCGTTCAAAGTGGCGTTTCTTAGTTTTGTTCTCTTTACTGGGGTAAGAGTCGTAATGTCGGGTCACTGCTTTACTCTCCGTCACCAATCGTCTCACATCCGCTGGAATGACAAGGCGCCGGTCGTCCGGCACTATGACCTCCTTTGCGGATGCACCTACTACGGTGGAGAGGTGATTGGTGAACGAATCGATCGCAAGGGTTACGTCATCTTTTGTCAGGATGTCGTCAGGGATCTTGTCTAGGTCCGGTGAACTGATAGCCTTTAGGGCATCGCCTACTTGCTTCCAGTTCACTATCGTCTTAGTGGGGCGGGGGAGGTCAGTCGTTGGGTCGGGACCTAGTCGCAGTATAATGGGTCGGTGGTCAGAGTGAAGCTCGTGAACCACTTCTATGGAGCGTAACCGGAGTGTTACGCCTCTGAATAGTGCCATGTCAAGCAAGTCAGATCGGTGGTCTTCCATATAAGGGTAGTGAGTGGGCTCAGTGGGCGCAATTATGTCAAAGTTAAGTTCTGCGATAAGGTTTTCAAGTGCAATACCTCTGGGATTGTTGACGTTACAATTCCATAGGATGTGCTTACTGTTGAAGTCGCCAATCAGAATGACGGCGCTTCCTAATGAGAATAGGGCTTCTAAGTCAGCTCGGACGATCGGCTTTTTGCAAGCTTGGTAACAGGATGCTATGACTATAGGTTGATGACCAGTCATAGCTAGGAGGCAACAAGATGCTTCCATATTAACAAGAGTCGGGGTAGGTAGGGGAATGCAGTGCAGGGACCTTTTGTAATAGATAAGAGTGCCTCCCCCACGGGAGTTCACTCTATCATCACGTACCGTTCTGTAATTGGCAAACCTAGGGTTCGCCTTCCCCGGTTTTAGAAAGGTTTCCTGCACGCATATGATATCGATAAGGTGGGTACAACAAAAGTCGTGGACGAGGTCACGTTGTCTGAAGAGGCCGTCAGCGTTAAATGACGCTAACGAAACTGAGTACGGTTTCGTGCGTTCGGTTGTACTACCCATAGTGGTTGTACTGGGGAGGGGCCTGGGGAACGAAGCGCTTAAGGGCGCTAAGTAAATTCGCGTGTTCCAATGTATATTGGATCACGTCCGCTGGGGATTGAGCGAAGTGCATCTTGTGCGCTAGCTCGCGGACTTCGTTGATGTCAATAGACATCGCCAGGTCGCTGACTAGTTTGATGTCCTCTTGAAGAGAGGCATCCATCAGCGGCATGGGTGGGGCTTGTGGCCGAGGAATGGCGCGGGGAGGAGGGGCGCGAACGGAGTTGGCAACGGGTGCCGGGAGCGCGGGGCGAGCCGGGGCCGGTGCGCGGGCAGGGGCCGGGGCGCGGGCGGGAGCGGGTGCGGGCGCGCGGGCCGGGGCGCGGGCGGGAGTGATGGTCTTTACCATACTGGGTGGTTTAGACCATGCGTTACGGGCGGGGAGCGGCGCGGGTATTACCTGTGAAGCAGGTATTACCGACAGCTTAGGGCTGACCCGTTGGTAACGGTCATGTGAGGGACGGGTCGGCCTATGCCTTGCCACCCTGTGGTTTATACGTGGTGCTTTTGGGCAGCCGCGGTAATTCGCGGTATGTCCTTGAGCACCGCATAGAACGCAGCTGGGTGGGTCCGGCGAGTCCCGAGTGCGAGTGCACGCCGCTGTCGCGTGATCGCCTAGGCACTTGACGCACCTAGCGCGAGCGAAACAGAAGCGGGAGGCGTGACCGTATAATTGGCAGTTGTGACACTGCGAGGGACTTCCATTTTTAAATGGGGCTTGTACGTCTAACCCAGAGAGGCCGCAGACCTTTTTTAAATTAAAAATGGCCTTGCCCTCTGGTGTACGGTCTAGTACTACGAGTACTAGGTCATATGGACTGCGGTCCTTCCCGCTGTACATGCGGTGAACCGCATGCACTGGGAAGTCTTGTGCTTTAAGGTCGTCACATACCGCATCGGTATGTATCTCCTTAGGGTCACGCGCGCTACGAGCAATGACCTATATATACTAGACGCGACATCTCAAACAAGGATAGTCGACCGGTGCAAATATGCTGGCCGGCATGCTCTCCCTCACAAGTAGCTAGGAACTCGTAAAAATTACACGCGCTTTACGTTCATATATTGTGTATTATCAATTGTGTATTTTGAATACACAATTTTCGAATGTAAAGCGCGTGTAATCTCTACGAGTGCCCAAATGCGTGTGGGGGAGAGTAGGGCGGCCAGCATACTTGCACTTGTCGACTATCCTCGTTTGAGATGTCGCGTCTGGTTTATATAAGTCAATGGCTACGAGCTGCCGCCTGCATCAGGTAAGATCCCCAGGTATGAGGTAATTAGAGGTCACACTATCAAACACCGAGCTCGCCGGCGAGCTCGAGGCAAAAACAAGGTCCCGATAAAGGTCTCTCCAAATAATCAAAGAAAGTTATTCAGTAGGGCCCAATTGTGCAACACTGCAGTTGCACAGAGGCATTTTGTTCCGATCCCTCCCATGTCTCTCGATAGCGAGACAAGCCGAGGTCCGAACCACAGTGGTGCCCTTGAGCTCGCTGTCAACCCCTCCTATTGTAGCGGCACGTTTTCAGCGTCCGCAGGAGACGGAGGTAGAAGGCGCTTTTCGCCTTCTACGCCCGTCTCGGGAGAAGTCTTCCGGGCTATTGTAGGGCCAGGCCTTCGCCCAAAATCCGGTAGAGCTGGACGATCGCACAGGCGGTAGCCAGCATCTAAGTCCTCACTAAAAAAAAAAAAAAGCTGCCGCCTGCAGTGCTAAGCGAGACGTCAACGCGGGCGTCCCGAGCTCTCCTTGAAAAAGACCACCGAATGTGGTTGAAACTATAGTCAGAGCTATATGACTGATTCACGTGAGTTATCCCGTATTATTTACCAAAAATGAGTGAAAACCACGTTAGTTTTTATAGTAAAAGTTATATATAAGCATATATGTTCTCTGTTATTAAAGCCTAAAATAGATGTGTGAGGCATAAATTACCACTTGACATCAGGTGGGCCTCGTGTATGTTACGTAACAATTACATATACAAACGAGTATGAAGGTTTTAGTATGTACGAATACATTGGAATAAAATCGTGCTTCTTTTTTTGCAAATTGCTAATTCAGCTTAAGTCGGCTCTCGTACATAATTGAATTTTAATCGAATGCTCGAACGTGTATTTCTGCAATACAGCCCAATACCTTTGGTCAATAAATGGTATCCTATTTTTATGGATAAGTTGGTTTACAGTTTACACTAATAAATGAGGCTAGTTATTTGAATGTGATGACGGATGGCAACGTGAATACTATTTGTAACTTACTAATTATTTGAAGACTATTATGAAAAAATATTAGGTATACTTGCTAGTACTTACTATTTTCTTCCTTCCTCCTAGTTGTGCAAAAACAAAGAGAAATTGGCATTGCTTAAATTATCAAAATTTTGTTTTAAATTTCCATATCTATTATCTATACTTTTGTAATAAACAAAACGTGCTTCCCATATTTTTTTAAATAATAATACCGGATTACTATGCCACTGCTGCACTGTTGTAAATTAAGATGTTAAGAGCCCTTTTACATTTTGCAGCCCTCTCACTCGCACATTTAAAGATAATTTCAAATAGAAAAAAATTGGTAACGATTTTTTAAATGTGGTCTGACATTATTTTGCTTCTTGCGACTATAGATGTTCTCAACATATTTTTATTTTGTAACATGTTGAGTCCAATTAAAATAAGAGGCCCAAAGTTTTGAATAAATAAATTACGCGTTTTGGATCCCCCATTACAGATATCAACACGAAAATTTGTCGAGAACACCTATAGTCGCATGCAGCGTAATAATGTCAGACCAACATTTAAAAAAATCCTTACCATATTGTAGCTATTTGAAATTATCTTTAAATGTGCGAGTGAGAGGGCTGCAAAATGTAAAAGGCCTCTTAACACGAGCGTCCCGAATAATCCTTGAAAAGGAACACCGGATGTGGTCGAAACTATAGTCGGATTTATCTAAAAAAAGGTGAAGATCTCGTATATTTTCTTTGAAAATATACATACTGATCCGAATGTAAACCATTTCCACATTGAGATTTAATGCAGGAATGTAAAATGGAATGTCAGTCGATCGTTAAGAATGCAGTGGTCGGGGCTCTGGCGTAGTACTGCAATTGAAGTGGCATTGCAGTCGTCGTCGCGACCCACTAGGGCCCTCTACAGAGTAGGACTTGAGTAAAGAGGCCCAAAAATGGCATATATCTGTTATGAAACTAATGTATTTTTACATTTTTAATATTTTATTTTTGCAAAAACGCATGCTGCGTGGATAACATTACAAAATTACAACGAGTGGAAAAATTAAAGTCACGTGCGGGATTCGAACTCGCGCCATCCATCCCTTTAGCCGGAGCATGATCTGACCACTAAGCTAACATGACATATAACTCGTAACTCTAATTTGTCCTCTCGTTCTTCACCATCGTATGGAGATAGAGCGACACCTATAGTTCAACTTACATTGTACTACAAAGTTACAAACAAGACTAATTTTGTAATTGCTGGCTTTAAACTTGTTAACGATGACGCAAACCTATAATTTTAATATTTGCAATAATGCATGCTCCGCGGATTACATTACAAAACGGGTTCGAATCCCGCATATGACTATATTTTTTTCTCTTTGTGTTTTTTTTCATTAATTTGGAAAATACCTGTGTGGTCACAACAATAGTCTGATGTATTTGCCTTGACTAATTGTGTAATGCCGTATTTTTTATATTTTTTTTATTTCCTATAATGTATATTGTACAACATCAGTCATTTAATTATGTATTATTGGTTTTATCTAATATTCTGCTGAATTTTACATTTAATTTCAGCCTCGATTTCGGCTCGGCTTCATACTGAGTTCAAATTACTAATTAATTATTAGTTCAAAGCGAAGATTTATTCGACGAGCACTAAAAAGGTATGAAACGAAATGTTTGCCAGTCTCAATCGGAGGATACTTATTTAGTATGCTTGATTACAATTACAATGTTTTCAGAGCAACGTCATGAATTGTGTAATAATATAATAGCCATGAACGTTTTCTGATAGTCGCAAACTCCATTGGTGATGGTGCGTAACTGAAGTCAAAATCATGATCAGGGGACCGATCCCCTGTTCGCGTAATGAAAGTAGAGGCATAACGCTTGCTGCATATAGCATAAATATACGAGTAGTAGTATCGGTACTACTACTCGTATATTTATGCTATATGCAGCAAGCGTTATCGCGTAATGAAAGTAGAGGCATAACGCATGCTGCATATAGCATAAATATACGAGTAGTAGTATCGGTACTACTACTCGTATTTTTTATGCCTCTACTTTCATTACGCGATACGCGGTATATAGTAAACCATACCAGTAATCTATGTCAAAAAAAAAGAATTGTTTCCCAATTTATATATAATCTAAGAGTCTGGAAGTACTGACAGTATATTGCCGGAATAGCCGGTCCTTCTACTAGATGACATCGCAGTCCAATGTTCGTATCTTCATGGCGCTTTTCATACATACGTTGTTTTTTTATTTTTATTTGCAATAACGCATGCTCTACGGATTACATTCCAAATTTACTAGAAGAAAAATTAAAATAAAAGGGTTGCATCAGCATTAACAAGTTTAAAGTTAATTGCAAAATAAGCCTTGTTTGTAGTACAACGTTAGTTGAACTATAGGTGTCGCTCCATCATAATACGATCGTTAAAGAACGATAGGAAAAATTAGATTTATGACTCATTATCATGTTAGCTCAGTCGGTCAGAGAATACCCCGGCTAAAGAGGTGGATGACGCGGGTTCAAATCCCGCACATGACTATAATTTTTCCTCTCGTAAATTTATCATTTTGTAATTGCTACATTGTTTTGTCATATTATGTTAAATACCAAGTAATCAAATTCATTGAAATTTTGAATGCATGCCCCAGAGTCTAAAATATATCCTTTTGTTTTATCTGGTAAGAGCTACGAAGGCACTAGCCTCAAGAAAAATACACTATCTATACATACATAAGTACATACAGTATCTATACGCCCCTAGATCCTAGCAAATACTAAATGTGCCTCTGGCTTCCAATATCACGCTATTTCCAGTGTCGAAGCTAGGACGTTACAGTCGCTGTTTACATGCATTTTAGACAAGAATAAATACGCTGCGCAAAACATTTGTTACCACCACACAATGTAGTGTAGCAAAAATAAAATGGATTTTTATTTTGTAAAACAGCATTTATGGTGCTTCTATTTACCTTACCACAAATTTTATATTATTATTATTATCTCTTATCACCTAACATTTTTCTAAATTATTTTAAAGAGCTTTATTTATAAATTCTAAGCCAAATTTATTTATTTTTATTTCATAGCTAATAGGATAACCACTATCTCATCTGATGAGTAAGTGTTGTTCAGGCTAAGAATTACTGGCTCTCAGGGATAGCTGTCGTTAGGTGCTTGGTGGAAGATTTTCTACTTGAGAGTGGTAGCTAGCCAGGCAGGCATTTGCAAAATTCCCTGCCCTCATGCGAGGTTTTAATTAAGATGTATAAAGTGTTAGAATGTTTAAATTATAGGCAGTATTTTGGAAATGTGTAATGTTCATATGGAAGCTATAAATAGAGCGAAATAGCGAAAAATAGAGAAAATAATTCTTTTCGCGTGGATGCGGTTGATATAATTGGTCACATTTTGGATAAAGATAGATGTGAAAGTTCATTATTGTTGAGGAGTGCCAAGAAAGTTATTTGAAAAATGGCTGTAAAAAATAATTCATTGCACAGCAAGGGGAGAAAATGATCTATTTCTGTTCGAGAGTATATTTAAGCCATCATTCGAAACGAAATAGATAGTTTTCTCCCGTCGATGTACAATGTACTATTTGTTCTCGATTTTTTATGAAAGGAGGATGGCAATATTTTTCTATACTACGAAAAAAAACGCGGCAGTTTATTTGTTTCGTTAAACTTTGTTAGTAACTAATGCATTCAGTTGGGAAAGATAGCTCTGCATCTCTTCTGGCATGGAATAAATATTGTTTTGTGTAAAGAAAGCCCGTTGTGAATCGTAGCGAGCGATGTGCATTGTCAATTTGTTTATTAACTGAAGATTAGCTTCTTGTGTCGTGTCGATGCTTTCCTTAGTGCTCAAGTTCTCGGAATCACTTTGACTTTTCATTGTGATTTTAAAACTATTATATTTAAAATTTAACTGAACTGAAATTTGATTGAATATAGAGATCTAGTACACGATACAAATAACCACAAAACATGCAGTTTGAATAGGAGTTCCAGTGACTCCAACAAGGCTGATTAATTCCACTTAAATGCCGAAATATATAGATTATTTCATACACAGTTGTTACATCGTATCATCAATTTTCACCGTACTTATTCGATTTAGATGTAAGTATTTTTATTTGATTATAAGTTATTCATTATTAGCCAACGAACAACAGAGAAATCTTGCAGAAAATGGTCCGTAATAATAAAAATAGTTTCATAGGTCATGGAAGTGTAGAAAAATTTCGAGTTTTCTTTAGTTCGACTGCAAAAATACTTGGAAATACTATGAAAAAAACATTCCCATTTCCATAAAACTAAAACGCGATGAGAATCTGAAAATTGTGGGGCATTATAATGGCAATAATATTTGAACTTGAATTAAGTTTGATTCTGATCAGAACATTGGTACCTATCTACATAACTATAACTACATAGTTGCCTTTAGCTACCTAAAAGAACATATATCACAGTTTTTCAGAAGGCACTGCTTCTCACCTCCCGTTATTTTTCCTAAAGTCACGAGGGTAAAGTGCTGTAACGATTGCCATCCTTACAGCATGGCTTAACGTGCCCTCCGAAGCACGTAGGCGCTCAGTAGTAATGTCACTAGCGGTCACCCATCCAAGTTATGACTGCGGCGGACTTTGCCTAACTTTGCTGATCGGTTCAGAATGGCTAAGCAAACTTCGCTACGAGCGCTTCAAAAGTGCATTGAACCAATATGATTCTGGTGGAAATCAGCTTCGAAGAAAATCCCCAATTTAGAATCTCATAAAAGCAAATGAGTATTACTAAAATGTATCATAAACACATTTTTTGTAATGAATATTGGTATTTACATTTTTAAATGTTATGGATAAAGTTAAATTTACTGATAATTAGAATATGTGTCGGTAGTTTCAAATAATACCTAATCAAATCAAGAATTTTTAAATCTCACATCCGTATTTTATCTAACTGACCGCAATTATTTTATAGCTGTTGTATATAGATCGTAGTATTTTGTTCAATAAAGGCATACCGCTGCTGGTAAAAAAAGAGAAATAATTTTATGTAGAACTTAATAATAACAAATATCTCACATCTCAATCGCGCGCTCTAAGAGTCAAAACTTCCTGAGGATGCTTCGTGTAGAAGCGAGGCACGTCGAAAATTCTTCCGGTTTGGTTACGTTACGTTTACGACGTCGGCTCAGCTGTGAATAAAAAAAAAATCATGTTTTTTTAAGTTTATTTCGAAAATAGTATATCAGTTATTTTAGGAAAATGTATGGTTTTCCACAAAGCAACGCCTGAATCTATGCATTATGTAAAACTTGGTATGTACACCGTTCCGTTTGTGTACCACTACAAAAGTAAGAAGACGTACCAGTGTTACAAATTCATGAAGGCGCATATGCCTCCTGTGTTGTCCTACATTATAATCCTATTTACATGCAAAATATACGAGCCCAGTATTTTTCGAATATTCTCTTTTGAAGTAAAAAGTTTATGGAATTGAAAAGACCTTTCAGCTGACTATAAGCTATATGTTATTTAGTGTTATTTTTATATTATGTTATGTTAGTTTTATACGTAGGTAAATCATTGAATGTAGCAGATGAAAATATATTTAAATAAAATGTCTCCATTTTTCTGAATATGATTTTAAACACTATTGAATGATAAGGAGTTGATTCATATCAGACATGAGCTTGTAATAAAAAATAAAGCAAAACATGAATTACCTAAATAAAGTTCAATATAAATCGCCCTGTGACGTGGTGGCTATTTCTAGGTTTGCAAAAAAGAAAATTCGCTAAACTTCGCAAATAATACATTCCACAAATATACAATCGTCTGGTTTAAAAATGTACGAAACTGATTTGCTAAGTTTATAATAAGAAATATCATAGCAAAAGTTAGATTTAAAAATTCTTTACGGTTAAAGAGAGTTTCCTAAAATCATTTTAAAACATCTTTTGTTCAATTATTTTTTAAACAAGTAGCAACAAGTCCTAGCTAAAATATGAAATTTCTTTCTTTAAAAAAGAAAGCTTTCAAGAAAAGTTTTTTCGATTAATTAAAGTCTAGTAGTCTGGTGACCGCATATAGTCCTCTATGATGGTTAAATAATCGAATTAGAGTACAAATTTTCGACTCAAACAAACATGTTCCAGTGGCCGAGTGGGTTAAGGTACCCCGCGCAAAAGCGAGTGACAAAGCGAAGGTTTGACCCCGCCCATAGGACAAAAAAATGTGCTCTAATAGTATGTAAATGGCGGAATTCGGACCGCACACAATGATTATCAATGATAGAAAAGCAAGTTATTATGAATAGTAACAAAAATAGTGACGAGACTTCACCTTATTTTTGGGTACATAATTAAGGCGTTACTTATCATATTCAGTGTAATGTTGTAACTCTTTATATGGCGCAGGCTAGTTAGTTTGTATGTGTTGTGTAAATGTAATATACGCTTAAAGGATTGTCAACCTGCCTTGGCCAAAGTCTCGACCCTTGTTAATATTCCAACTGACATGACCGGGATTCACTGTCCTGCAAATCTTGAGAGAAGCCTTAGTGACAACAAAAGGCTTTATGAATTTTGACTAGTTGCTGAAAATGTCCAGGAAAACAAACTCTAAAATAAACCTATCGAAGCTTTTGGAGCAACCACACTTGGTATATTACAACAGGTATATTTTAAGCTTACACAAGTGTGAATGAACTTGTGGTCAACTTAATATTAGTTTAGGTAATAATAGGGAACAGGCAAGTTGGAATTGTCTTTACTATGGGATAAAGTGCACATACGCGCTACATCTCGTATCAGTTTAGCAGGCGGTTGTTGTTCCTTCGCGCTGATCTCGCACATTTTACACATTGCTCACATCTATTTATCTGAGAAAATCTGATCTCTCCTAACTACACCCCATTCATGGGAAAGCTAATTAATCTAAACCAAAAAGGTACAACGACTAAATTACGCTTAGAATTCATGACAGGTTCGGAATTATCTCGAACTTGGCTAATAATCGGCTAGTCATACGCCTTTTGTAATCAGAGAGTGATTAATTAATTTCCCTTTGTTTAATTAAGCAGTGGATATATACCGGAAGGAAAGTGGAGTCTTCGGCGGGCTCCGACAGAGCAGGCACTGGGCGGGGCGAGACTCGTTTCCGACGACGCGGTGTAGCGACGCGGCCATCCTCGCATAATGACGCCAATTAGTCCGTGTCACCGCACTTAATTTATGTAGGGGACAGAACGAACCTTCTCTTAACTTTTCTCATAAACAAACAGCTCACAAAAAACTAAACAACGATGTAATAAAACAAACAAATTGGACTAGTGTAAATTCAAAACAAAAATCTCTTGGAAGTAGTAGCCGATAGACAAACATTACAGTGGGATTTTATATAACTGATATCAATTGATACTCCAACAATACCCTATGTACTATGTCTACTGGCAGATGAGTAATGAGTTTGCATTGTTACGATTTCTTTTAAAGGCATACCGTTAATTAAACACTTCGTTTTTTTTCAGTTAAAACAAATCAGTTATTGAAGAAAACTACCAAGCAACTTGGTCTGAACCCTTAGTAAAAAAAACTTCGCTTGGTTGCCAGTTGAGTGAAATTTGCTCACTTATCATATAATTTTACAAATTCCATAGAGATATAAAATACTATTCTTTTCTATGACAAATTCGATGTGAGACGTTTGAAGTAAACGACAAGATTATTGGTACAAGACTGCTCTATTTCATTCTCTAGCCTACCTTCAGATATGATTAATTATAATACCAGTACAACGTGAAACCTACTAAAATAAAAATATTGAAGAATTTATTGTGTTGTTTTATTTGTGCCGAAAATTCTATCTTACCCTGACAGGTAATTCGCAGAAATGAAAGTTTCTCTTCCCCACGTATCACGTATCCTCGCTCACTTTTTAACTTCACTTTAATTTAACTTCTTTGCCAACTATATACTTTTTTCTTTTTATTTCTTAACAGCTAGAGGTGGCAAAATCCCACAAATGAGTTTGCTTTTCTTTAGACCTGAGCCTTGTCTAATATTATCTGAAGAGCAAATATTGTTTTCACATATTACTATCTCTATTTATAACGCTAAAAATATAAAACGCATCCACCGGTTTAATTGTAATGTGTAGCAGTAGGTATAAAATATTTTTTTAAAGCGTGGATATACAAAAAAAGAACAATTTTCTGTCGGAATCAAAATATTAGCATTACAAAACTGATAACTTGCACAAAGTGGCAAAAATTTTTGGACAGTTTCTTTTGATTGCTCTTAAAACAACCAGCTTTCGCTGTTTAATATTTTCTAATGACCTTGAGACATTTAAAGAACGTAAGTATCCTACTTTCCCCCCTCATTATAAAAAATACTCGTACAATCAGTTTTACTACAAAGCTGAATGCTAAAATTAATTAATAAATTAATTTTAATAAATTAATAAATTAATTTTAGGGACTAACGTTAAACGTTACCATTCCAGCCTATCCGCGTCTCATTATACAAATCGATAGTTAGTAAACAATCATTGCATTTTATTGAGAAAGGTCAATACCTCGATACTCAATAGTAGCATGAGTTAAAGCCTGGCAAGCAGGCATATAATTTTTTTAAAATCGACACAAAGCGGTTTCATTTCATAACATAAGAAGCAACAAAGCTTCACAGATAAAAGCGACAGGATTTCTTTTATACTCGCGGTTAAAAAAAATCAATTAAATAATACTAAGGAGATTAAAAGGCAAATACAACTCTTTTGAGATAGGATGAGTTGTTATTAATTGACTGGAAACGTTAATTCTATCGGTCTCATCTAAATTTTGAAGCTCATTTGTTTAGCTATACCAAATTAAACTCAATAGAATATACCTTGAATCTTTTCAAGCAACAATTTAACATTGTACTCTGGCTTTTAAGCAATGACAAAATTATATTGGGTACTAAGTAACAATTGAGATCAAAACTAACCAAAAACACGGTAAATATCCCGTTGGTAGTATTAATAATTATAATGTTAATGACCGTGACAGTTTGAAACTCATAATTAAGATCGAGTGGTTACTTTTTTTTTTTTTTTTTTAGGGAGGACAGAGATGCTGGCTACCGCCTGTGCGGTCGTCCAGCTCCACCGGGTTTTCCGAGTGGTTACCACATTACATCGGAAGACGTAGAGTTGTTAGGCCCCCGTCTATAGGTGAACTGACGATACCGGGTACTCGCGGGTAGCCAATGGTTACAAGCGGCTAGTAGCCGATCTTTGTGGCATAATATGGGGGAGGAATTTGTTGAACAGTGGAAGTGTTCCGGCTGATGATGATGTAATAGTTGAAAACCTAGGTTAGTCTATGTGGCGTTTATAACATCACGTCAGCTTAACTGGAAAATTTGTCACTATATATTTTCTTCTATAATATTTTTTATTAAGTACTGTTGTTGTTATTTATCGGTCGAAAACATTTAATAAAAACAAATAGTTTAAAAGTCTGATAAATCAACTCAGTAATAAATGGTTTCATATTATTTCATATATATGACATGTTAACGAATAGCGCCTAATGTCTCTTATATGCATAATTATGTCGTTTACTCTGTTGTTGGTTCTGTAACTAAATATTATTTTTAAAAAATGCATAACCTATAGCAAAAATAATTTTTGGTCGAATAATATGGAATTATATGAATCTTTAAAAATGATATTTCTTATATTGTCAATCGGAAAGAATTTAAATATGACCAAATTTGAACACAGCCGGAAAAAAAATAAAATCAATGTAATTATAACCTATTGTTATGGCCGATTTTGTAAACTAATACAACTTCCATCGATGTCAGAGAAAAGTATCAATGTTTTTCTTTCTATTAATTGTTTAAGAGAAACGACCTTATTATTATTTTTATTAATCAAATATACTTTAATAGGTAAAATTTTTGACAATATCATATCGTTAGGGGGCTAACATTGTTTCTTTACAGAAGTTTGCTTGGCCATTTTGAACCGAACAGCAAAGCTAAGCAGAGTTGGATGGGTGACCGCTGGTGACATTACTACTGAGCGGTTCCGTGCTTCGGAGGGCACATTAAGCCGTCGGTCCCGGTTGTTGTCTTAGGATGGCAGTCGTTATAGCATGGTGGTAGGGCATTTTGCGAATGCCCGCATGACTTGCTACCACCCTCACGTAGAAAATCTGTTGCCAAGCACCTAACGGTGTGTTCCGGCAGCTGTCTTTGAGAGCCAGTAATTCTAGGTTTGCCTGAACAACATCTTCGATCACATCATCACTTATCATCATGTGAGATAGTGGTAAAAGGCTAAACTATCAAGCATTAAAAAATAAAGGAAAATATGTTATGTTTGTATGAGCAGAAAAATTATATGAATCTACCTTCGAACATATATACCCACTATATAAATCACATCATACTATATATACTATATAGTATCATGATAATACACAATTATTATACATACATGGCCGTAATTGTTTATAAGATGTACCTAAGCTACATCTTTATTACCTACTATAAGTAAATATTTAGAAAGATTATTTATTTCTATACATTTACTTTGTAATTTAACAACTAAGTATTGTAATCAATTTATACACTTACATACATACTACATCATGTGAGTAAAAAATTATATAAACAATTTGAATACAAGAATCAATCATCGTTATTGGTCATATATTACGTACTACTTGTAGCATGGATGAATCTGTTCGCTAATTAGAAAAGATGGCTCAGTGGCATTGGCTATGGGCTGCCGAGCAGCAGGTCGGTGGTTGGAATCCCGCCGCGGGCTTGAGCTTCAACGCATGGTGAAAGGGGATTTTGCGAATACCTGCCTGGGTAGCGACCACCCTCAAGTAGAAAATCTGTCGCCAGCATAACGGTGTGTTTCGGCAGCAGTTCTTGAGAGCCTGTGGAATTACAGGCACATGAGACTTAACAACTATGTCTCAAGGTGACGGGCGCAGTGCAATTCGTGACTTGTGACGAAATGCATCTGTTATAGGCAGAGGTTAGTCCGCTTAACATCAGGTGGGCCTCGATATTGTTGCGTCAAATAACAGAAAAAAATTTAAGAAATTCCTTACCTCGTGACTGATCGGACCTATTGTTCTATGTGCACATGTTCCCACCATACAATATTCTAACAGCGAAATTTTATACTTATCATACGACCTCTCTACGACCTCTAAGAATGTAAAAAAGACAGATGACAGTTTAGGTGGCATAGCCAAAGTCAAATGTATTTAATTGCATCAATACGGGTCTACGACTAAATATGAAAAGTGTAACTTTCACACAGTTCCCGCTTTGAGTTCGGACTCATCAAGTTCAGAACTAACAAAACACACGCAATATACCATGTATAATAAATTCAATTAGATTGTTTAATTGATTTGGTGATTAGAAAAGTCGCATTTGATAAGTCTAGTTACGTTGTTGTCTAGTTACGTCGAAGTAATGTTGTTGCGCAGCACGGTACACTTTTGAAACCTCGCCCGCGTAAGGTAAGGTTTAAGTTCTGCTGTTTTTGAGCTTGATTTGATTTTTTTTACATATTTATTCAGAGATTCGTACAACAACAAAACGAAAAGAGTTGCAATAAGTATTTGCTTATAAACAATCAGATTTAATGGCAGAGCGCACAATTTTTTATTCAAAGATCTCTAGACGAAAGAATAACACTTACCGAGTATACACTTTTTGAAGCGCTCGTAGCGAAGTTTGCTTAGCCATTCTGAAACGATCAGCAAAGTTAAGCAACGTCCGCCGCGGTCAGGAGTAGGATGGGTGACCGCTGGTGACATACTACTGAAGCGCTTCCGTGCTTCGGAGGGCACATTAAGCCGTCGGTCCCGGTTGTTGTCTTACGATGGCAGTCGTTATAGCATGGTGGTAGGGCATTTTGCGAATGCACGCCTGGCTAGCTACCACCCTCAAGTAGAAAATCTGTCGCCAAGCACCTAACGGTGTGTTCCGACAGCTGTCCTTGAGAGCCAGTAATTCTAGGTTAGCCTGAACAACATCTTCGACCACATCATCACTTACCATCAGGTGAGATAGTGGTCAAAGGCTTAACCTATAAGGCATAAAAAAAAAAAAAAATTTATGACGGAATAAACAACCCTTCAAAAAGCTCTAAAATTGTGTAGAGTTTGCTTTATAGCAAGAAGTACGATTGAGACTTTCTGAATAGATTGAGCTCACTAAGTAATCACTGCCTCTATTACTTCAAACTTGAAATAACCGTGCGATCGCACAACTTAAGCTCTCTCTAACTAAAACTCTACCGTTCACTACCTGCCAACTTTAAATTTAAGTTGCTCAAACTTTGCGCCATTTTAGTAGCAAGACCATATTAGAGCTTGTATATACCGCCTATGGTGTTAGTTTGATCTTTATTTATTTTCATCGGTATATATTTATAATTTAGGTGGTTCTCTAGAGGCAAACGTCTTTAGATGGCAGTCGTTATAGCATAATGCGTAGGGCACAAACCTGCCGCCAAGCTTCTAACGGTGTGTTCCGGCAGCTGTCCTTGAGAGCCAGTAATTCTAGGTTAGCTTGAACAACATCTTCGACCACATCATCACTTACCATCAGGTGAGATAGTGGTCAAAGGCTGATCTATCGAGCATAAAAAAAAACAACGTTGGAATAGGTTTCACCGACAAGTCCGTCAGCTACCAAACAGAACAGCAATCTGTTTGTGAAATTACAGGCACATAAGACTTAATAATTTAATATCTCAGTTCATCACTTGTGTTGTGACTTACTACATCTGTGTTAAAGGCAGACGTAGCCGCAAACACGGCCTCGAGCTTGTTCCATCACAAATCAATACTTTTTTGTATTTCAACTCGTCGGTAACATAAATAGATCAGATAGAAGTAGTATTTTTAATAACAAAGACATAGATTTTTATTTTTACTTGTACTTGTCGATCTCGCCTAGGTACTGAATGCATTAATATGTAGTTCAAATCGAGTATTCACATATTATTTAGGTCAAAACTCATTAACTGTAACATAAACATGAAACATCGCTACACCTGTATTCCCCGAAGCCGTAGGATTGTCTTAACACCCCTGATTTGCAAAACATTGAGTCCGCCATAATATCTATAGACCTATTTTTATAATTATAGCTGGTAGCATTTGGCCACTATCTCACCAAATGATATGTGATGGTCCGGTAAAAGATATTGATCAGACTAAACTAGAATTACCTACAGGATCTCAAGAACATCTGCTGTAACACACAGTTAGGTCCTTGAAGATTTTAAGATTATCTACTTGAGGGTGGTAGCTAGCCAGGCGAACATTCGCAAAATGCCCTACCACCATGCTATAACGACTGCCATCATAAGACAACAACCGGGACCGACGGCATAACGAAGCACGGAAGCGCTCAGTAGTAATGTCACCAGCGGTCACCCATCCAACTCATGACCGAGGCGGACGTTGCTTAACTTTGCTGATCGGTTCAGAATGGCTAAGTAAACTTCGCTACGAGCGCTTCAAAACTTCTTACTCCTCTACAAATTTAGTGCTACGATCTCATAACAGTAAAATTGTCTGTATCGTCCCGGTATTGTTCCAGCAAGAAATATGAGTGCAGTGCAAGAAAAACTCTCGTCTACTGGAACAGCCCTTAAAACAAATGCATACTGTCCGCGTTCCGCGGAGCTTACAAACTAGAATTAATTATTTACTCACTCATGATCACTGATGAGATGATGCTGTGAAGATTATTAAGTACATGAATAATTAACTTATAAATCTGGACAGGTTTACAATACCTAAACGTGGACATACCAAGCCAGCACTTTCTCTTGAGGTTCACAGGTTCAATGTCCACAAAAAAAACACAGTTCAATAATTCGCAATGATATGATTATATTATCAATGATATGAAGATATGATTATTATACTTGCAGAGGCTTACAAGCTGGTCAAAATGCGACAAACAACAAAATCGATTTATAGAGTCCATTTTCAACAAACGTTTTAGCTTACTTTTACTCGCACCGAAAGAACGATAACATCATTTTCAAGTGACTCCCGATGGCGCGAAGAGTTATATATTTTGCAACTACACAAAATGACCGTGAGGCACCATGTTATTTCGACGTGTACTCGTATATGAAGCGAAGGCTAGACGCGCAATCGGCTCGGAACATTCTCTATAATAAAACGAATCAAACTGTAAAAATGCAAATACAGCTGGTTAATTATCACTTTAATAATTGTTTTATTAATTCAATATATTTTAAATATTTGGTTACATACTACTAATAAATAAAATACTAATAATTAAATTAATTTCGTATTTGTGCCCCGCAAGTATGTTGAAAAACGTCGTATGATACTTGTGAGTATGGTTGTCATTTTGCTCACTTGTATCATAATGTACTATTTATTATAAGGCTCACGTTTCTGGTTAGTAAAATTATAGACAAGTGGTTACGATGAGAGTATCGAGACCAATTTGGAGATTTGTATATATGATTCGATACAAAAACTTTACAGGGCCGCTACTACAATTCAACGAAGTTTCGTTTTTCGTGTTACGAGGGACACTTTAGACAACGAAAATCGAATTTGCGGTACGAAGTTCGTTGTTTCATATAATCTATGGTCGGTCGCATCGTTCATCACAAATCGTGCCCTCTAGGGAATCTCCCATACTACTCTGAGAACGCTATTATACCTAAATTAATTTTAAGTCTTAACGGAGAGAAATTAAAGAACATTTTCACATGGTAAGAGTGACAGTCCTGTGTAGTTATGGATCAGCATGAGGTGTCGCCACTGTTCTAGAAGTTAGATACTCGTATTAATATTTACGTTAATTTCTTTGTTTTCCATAGGTACTTAATTCCTCATAAGTATTTGTGTTCTTTCTGCATATTTAGAACTTGACTTTGTCTACTTACCTATGAATAAATTGTAATTTCATATTTTGAAAATGAACAAACCATACGAATCCAATTTTAAAAATATCTTATTCAGAATCTACACAGGCAAATGCTTGCTAGTCTATGCTGCGAACGAAGTTAATCAAAAGTGAGCCAATACGTGTTTTTTCGGATATCTTTCTTTCGGACCCGAAGTTCGAAACTTCGACGAATTAGAGTAGGTGCCCAGATCTATGAATGTCATCAAATAAGGGAGTGTATCGTGTCATATGTATATTACACTTATAATAATTCTTGAATTCAAAATCACCTTATCGTGAACAGTATAAAATTTGAGAGCTATACAAATTTCAATATTTTCTCATCCACTAGTTTGCCATATATCAGCAAATTGTCAGAACTGATTGAAAATGTAATAACGAAACAAATAGTACTTCAACTAGCAATGTGTAATGAGTGAGACTAAGTTAAAGCGAGCAATTGTATACGGACACAATTGCTGATAAATAACACTAAAACTTAGTTTATACTCAAAACGCTCAAGAACTCGTTATCAAGATTGCAAAGTGAAAAGCCCACTGGAATAACGAAGACTGCATCTGCAAGCGTTTTGTTGACGTGATATTGATTTTTGTAGCTTCTGCAATTTTGCAGTCGAAGCTGTAAATTATCTGACAAGCATTTTTAGAAGGGCACGTTCCCTGGATAACGTGCCCTTCTAAAGTATCTACTGGTCAGTAGTGTCATGGGTAATATGAACAGTGCCCATATCTTCATTACCATCAACACTACCAAAATTAGTAACTTTAAGACTTTCGCGACTTGAACACATAATTATAAGTATTTAACGGGAGTATTTAACTTTTCAGTCCGCTCGTGACCACGACCAATGTAACTTTTTTTTTTTTTAATTTTTTTTTATTTTTATATAGGTTAGCCTTTGACCACTATCTCACCTGGTGGTAAGTGATGATGTGGTCGAGGATGTTGTTCAGACTAACCTAGAGTTACTGGCTCTCAAGGACAGCTGCCGGAACACACCGTTAGGTGCTTGGCGACAGATTTTCAACTTGAGGGTGGTAGCTAGCCAGGCGGGCATTTGCAAAGTGCCCTACCACCATGCTGTAACGACTGCTATACTAAGACAACAACCGGGACCGACGGCTTAACGTGCCCTCCGAAGCACGGAAGCGCTCAGTAGTAATACCCAACCAGCGGTCACCCATCCAAGTCATGACCGCGGCGGACGTTGCTTAACTTTGCTGATCGATTCAGAATGGCTAAGCAAACTTGGCTACGAGCGCTTCAAACTTGGTCGAAACGTCGAGGTAAATAAAAAAAATACATCTTTTATCGCGATTAAGTCCCGTTAAATATCTATAACTACTACCAGAATTATTTTTGTACCACGTTTTCATCTACTCGTATGTATTCCCATGAATGGTAACTGGTTTCGACTAATCCTCAGGTCAATTTTCCCTCAAAATTATGGGGCCCGCATTTTGACCCCCTTAATTTTAAAATATATAAAAATTAAAATTTTATGGTCATTTATTATTATTTTTTATATAATATATATATATATATATATATATTTTATTTTTTTTTATTTTTTTTTTTTTCAAAGGAGAATGTTCAAAGGCAGGTCCCCTATATGGCGCAGTGTCCTATTAAAATATTATGCTAAAATCGTTACATATTTTTTTGCTCTTCTCTCATTAACAGCGTATTTCTTTTCACCCTAGCATTAAAAGTTTTCTTAAAGAGTACAATTTTTATAAATTATTTATTTCCTGTTATTTCAAAACTAGCAACCAAAGATAATATGCACTACATTTTTTTTATTTATTGGCAACTGGATACATAGTCCTTATGCCTCACTAAAAAATTGCCAACTTAGAATTGCCAGTTATTTATAATTCCCATTTTTCCAGAATCTTAGATCGATTAAAAATACATAGCTATGATTGAATTAATTGCTATTCATATAGTTTTTTTACACGTTGTTAGTTTTGCCTATAATTGAATATCTATCGACAGCGCAGAAACGATCCATACCGTAAGTATACTTATTGAATATACTATCGGTACTATTGATAGTTTATGTATGTTTTTAATTTTATTTTTAAAGCCTTTGACCACTATCTCACCTGATGGTAAGTCATGATTTGGTCGAAGATGTTGTTCAGGCTAACCTAGAATTACTGGCTATGAAGGCCGGCTGCTGGAACACACCGACAAGTGCGACAGATTTTCTACTTGAATGTGGTGGCTAGCCAGTCGGGCATTACCAAAATGCCCTACCACCATGCTGTAACGACTGCCATCTGAAGACAACACCGGGACCGACGGCTTGACGTGCCATACGAAGCGCGGAAGCTCTCAGTAGTAATGTCACTAGCGGTCAAGCATCTAAGTCATGATATTGACGTATTATGACGTTAATTAGATTATGACGTTGCTCAACTTAGCTGATCGATTAAGAACGCGTAAGCAAACTCCGCTACAAGTCCTTTGATGTATATTTATAGATGCCTGGTACTCAATACAATATGGCTTGCTGTTAGGTGTGCCGCCGGGCTAGTAGCAAGGTGAACGTTAGAATTCAGCGAGTATAAAATATAATAATATAACGATTTATAGCAGCCATATATAAAAGCATCAGTGATGGTATAGCGTGGAAGCACGGCTGTCTTCACACACTCTTAAGTCAGGAACAATCGATATGGTATGTCTCGATTTAAAAACATGTTAACTGGAAACACTACTAATGTTCACGTGCTACTGTCAAGAGTGTCAAGTCAATGACGAGCTGATAGCGTGAAGAAAATAATCGTTTCTTTTGAAATGTCTATTCTATTCCTAAATAGCATCAAGTTATACACTAACCGGCAAAAACTCACGTGTTTTGCCGGTTACTGTACTGATTAGTTTCCTAGATTAAATGTAAATGATTTAAGCAGATTCGCATTTGGATCTTATCAATACCAACAGGCAAAATCTTACAACTTGGAGCATGTGCGAGAAAATAGTACCATATTTATTGTTATATGGTCTAGAAAAAAGCAATGAATTAGAAGAGGGTTGGGCATTAATATTAAATCTGAATAATGATTAAGGACCAGAATAAAGTTGCTCCTCCTAAACTATCAGGTTGCGATTCGATTTGTCTAAAAAGTATTATAGTCTTAATATCTAGATGATTGATAATTTTTATAACTTAAAAATTAAATTACTCTTAAGCCAGGGTAAAAATATGAAAAATGGCTACTGATCCTAAAATTAGACGTTTTTATTAACAAATTATAAAAGAAATAATCAGGACACTAAACTTTTTCAGGGGACCTAAGTCTCCTAGTGAAATGGGCATTCTCCTTTAATTTGTATAACTTTTTCAATTCAAACTGAGCTGGAATAGATCTATTCTAATACTGAGGTGAAAGGTTTTGCCAAAAAGGAAACAAAAGGAAAGAGTCAGAATTTTATAGGTAAGTTACCTAACCTATTGTCTGTAGTGTGCTATTTGTTATTACTATTACTATTGTTGGTAGCGCTTTTCATACCTACTAACGTAGCGTCGTCATATTTTATATAGGTGTTCAAACTAGGTTAAATTTAGCATGCATGTCCATGATTTTAATATCTATACTACTGGTTTCCCAATATTCCAGAATTTTAAGTATTTAACAAAAATTCGAAAAAACAGTTTTGTATGGAAATTAATATTCATATTCATATAATTATGTTTCCACAATGTATAAAATGCAGATCTTAATAATATAAAATAAAGTGAGGTAACAATGTCGACCTGGTGGGCGCTACAGAACGACTTAATAATTAAACAAATAATATGGTAAGTAATTGATATTTAAGCTAGAAAGACCGAGTGAGATTTATTTTTTATGTCTATCGTCAAAAAATTCTTTGGCATTTATTAGTGAGATAAAACTTTAATTGCTTCAAAAGTGCAGATTCTTTATCCATATCTTTTAGGTAAGTGGTTCTAAATTTTTATAAACATTGTAATACTTGTACTTTTTTTATTGGCTAAAAGATCATAGGTGACTCTGATATTATTTATAATAAATTATCATATTTAATGTCATACACATTTGATATTACGATTACAATTTTCAATAATTTTTTAGTTTACCTCACATTCAAATGCGAACATATGGTAAATGGTAGATACTGTTTGAAAAACGGCTGTATCAAAATACTAACTAGTCATTAAATTAACGTGCGTAATTTAGTTATAAGATAAATATAATTTATTAGAAATCAGTGCTATCCGCCGTTTTAATGTCACTGAGTAAGATTCAAAACTCGCACTGATAGATATGCATGCAAAATTTCACAGAGTTCGAATACTCGGTAGTTAAAATATGATGAAAGTACGTTTGTATGGCAAGGGCTACGTGCACTCTAGCCTTAATGGAGTAAAATATTAATTATGAGAAGAGCTCATTGGTGGCCGGCGGCATCAGCCGCACACAGGCGAGGGCTTAGTATTTTTCTGTCACTATAATTATGGTGAAAAAACAATCCAGAGTCTCGCACTAGTTCTTATAACGTACATTTTACTTTATATTTTAATTGTATTTTTTCTTATGTACCTTAATTATTATCGATTTGGGCTCTAGACTAAATTGCAAGGGTACACCAGTTGTTTAGATGTGAAATTGTCTGTGGTAGGACTATTTCCCCACACTATGAAGTAATGGATTTTTCCCCTCACTAATGTTATGTCAAGTGTCATTCTCTTCCCTTCCTATTGCTGACTGTGTGAACATGTAATTTACACTACGGTTTAAATCACGCAAACACTGCTGTCACTGCATACATTGCAAAAGCTTGGTTCATAACTGAAATACGAGAATATGTATTGTTTGCGCGCAAACGATGTGAACCGATATGTAGCCGCGCTAATAACATCTGCTAACTGTCAATTTGCTTTTTCGCAATTGACCCAAAATCTAATTATTGATAATAGAAGTATTGCATTTCAAGGCATTCTTTTGTGAACAGATATTTGTACGTTCAACATTCTAACCACAACAATAAAAATCTCCTCATCTATCTGTCAAGATTTGAGTTTGACGTTTGTGCATACATTGCACTACCACTTTTCTGTGAGCGTTGTTTGCGGCCGGAGGTGACGTCATAGATGACGTCCTTACGCTATCGTGGTGTCTGTTTAGCAAGTTATGAACCGACCGTTTGCGTGCATACAGCGCAAATAGCGCATATTTGCGTGACTTGAACCACGGTGTTAATGTTATAATTTTAATAAACCGAAGTTCAT
Organism: Plagodis dolabraria; assembly: GCA_963854805.1. Classification (NCBI taxonomy): domain Eukaryota; kingdom Metazoa; phylum Arthropoda; class Insecta; order Lepidoptera; family Geometridae; genus Plagodis; species Plagodis dolabraria. The sequence goes on along the minus strand of OY978447.1, from coordinate 14,962,112 downwards.
AAGAAGACTTGCATTTATCTCTGAAATCTCCATCTCAAAGTTACCAGCTCCGATAGCGCAATGCAAAGCGCCAACATGGTCGTCTTCGAGCCAAATACATGACGAGATGGGGACGGATTTTCAAGATTAGCCTAGCAGCAAGTGCATCGATGCAATGCATCGCCATGCAATGGCGTCAAGTAAACTAATGTACTAAATCTTCAACATTTAACTTCGGATGTCAGCGAGTACATAATGGGTCAAGAAGCAGAATTCAGTATCCTTTTAGTGTGAGTTAAAACAGTGGTTAGGTAGGTACTCATGTAAGTAAGTTAAATCAAGATAATCGACATGTTAAAATGCCAATAATTTTCAAGTTTTGTTAAAGTTTTTACTAATTATAATGTAAGTACTTACATAACATGTTATATTATAATGCCAGTACCTACCCATGTATTTAACAGTAACAGAATTCAAGTGATTATGTCAATGTAATTGTGCCAGTATGCATCTTATCATCAAGTAGGTATCTAAATGTAACAAAGATTGAAATTCATGTCAGTTTTAGTACATAATATGTTTTAGAGTAGTACATCTGACATATGTTTGCATGTAATTCAGTGAATTAGATCTAATGTGCATGAAACTTTCAAGATACATACTGGTTATAATAAATTAGTAGATTCTGTATTATGCAATCAAGATGCTGAATTATGTTTGTACTAGGTAATATACATACTAGTTGTATCGAGTTAACAGTGTTCTCCCCATGACCTAGACATGCAAATGTTAGGTAATTTCTACCAATGTCTATTGAAATATACACACTAGTTGTATTGAGTTAACAGATGCCCTCTTTATGACTTAGACATTCAAATGTTTGGTAATTTTAACCAATGTCTATAGAATTATACATACTAGTTTTGTTGAGTTAACAGATGCCCTCTTTATGACTTAGACATTCAAATGTTTGGTAATTTTAACCGATGTCTATAGAATTATACATACTAGTTTTGTTGAGTTAACAGATGTCCTCTATATGACTTAGACATTCAAATGTTTGGTAATTTTAACCGATGTCTATAGAATTATACATACTAGTTTTGTTGAGTTAACAGATGTCCTCTTTATGACTTAGACATTCAAATGTTTGGTAATTTTAACCTATGTCTATGGAATTATACATACTAGTTTTGTTGAGTTAACAGTTGTTCTCTATATGATTGAGACTTTCAAATTCTTGATTTATCTCATGTAAATTGTACCACTTATGAGTGTTATGTAATTAAGTAGGTAGTTTCCTGCAGGACCTAAGTATAGGTATATATACATAATTATTGTATCAATTTCAGGTGATTTCTTGTTTCCCAAGTATTCAAAATGTCTGATGCCAAAGAGGAAAAAGAATTAATTAAGCGACGTGCAAGTTATAAAGGTAGACTTACAGCATTTTCAAATTTCCTCAATGACCTTCATGAACTAGATGGGTCATTGACCCCACTTCAGGTAAGTGAGCTGCAGTTGCGGTTAGGTAAAATTGAAAGTTTATATCAACAATATGATGAAGTTCAATTGAAATTGGAGTGTATTGTCAGTGATGTGGATCTGCAAATCGCTGAACGCAATGAATTTGAATCAACATATTTTAAAATATTTGCTAGTGGTCAAGAGTTGTTGTCACAACACAGCAACTCAAAGAATGCTACTGTTTGTAGTGAAAATGCTTCTCGAACTCATCAATTTGTTAAGTTACCTACAATTTCACTGCCAAAATACAATGGGTCATATGAAAAGTGGCTTGAGTTTCATGATACCTATGTCAGCCTTATACATTCAAACGAGGAAATTGATGATATTAATAAGTTTCATTACTTGCGGGCCTCTCTTGAAGGCACAGCTTTGGTGGTTATCCAATCAATAGAATTTTCTGCGAAGAATTATTTAGTCGCATGGCGGTTATTATGTGAGCGTTTTGATAATAAACGAATGTTAATACAAAACCATGTCACCTCATTGTTCAATATTGATACAATCAAAATGGAAACATCAGCTAGTATTAAGCGCTTGATAGATCAATTTAACAAAAATGTACGAGCTTTAGAATCTCTTGGTGAACCCACTTTTAATTGGGACACGCTTTTGATTCACATTGTCACTCTGAAACTTGATCAGAAGACATTTCGTGAATGGGAAGAGTGTAAGGGTAAGTTAGATAAAAATGAGAAAATAAAATTAAGTTATTTTCTTCAATTCTTGAGAAACAGAGCTGACTTGCTTGAAACTTTGGAAATGTCTCGGTGTGGTAAGAGCAACCAGAATGTAACCTCAAACTTTAAGGTAAAAACAATGGTTTCAGTAGCTAATACTTCATCGGATTCAGAAGTAGGTAATCTGCAATCAGTCAGGTCATGCCCTAAGTGTAATGGTTCACACCCACTGTATAATTGTTCACAATTTCGTGGGCTAAGTGTTAAGGAGAGATATAACTTGCTTGGTCATTTTAAAGTATGTTTCAATTGTCTTTGTCCTGGTCATTATGCCAACCGTTGCAAAAGGTCTGGTTGTAAAATTTGTAAGCGTAAGCACAACACTTTAATTCATGCTTCAAACTTTCAAAAGTCTGCAAATAATGTAGCATGTACTGAAACTAAGCATGTACCTGCTGCTCTTTCTGAGGTACAGGAATCCACAGATGTGACATTGACTTCATGCATGAATGCCCCTTTGGAACCAGAACAGGATGTACTTCTCTCTACTGCTTTAGTTAAGGTACTGGATAGGCACGGAAATGAGCACACTGTTCGTACTTTACTAGATTGTGCTAGCACATCCTGCATAATGTCAGAAAAGCTATGTCAGATTTTAGATTTACCTTTTATAGATGTTGATAAACCAATATATGGTATTAATAAAACAAAGACCAGGACATCAAAGATCTGTCGCATAAAGATGATATCATTGAATGAAAATTATAGGCGTGAGTTATTATGCTATGTTTTACCTGCAATAACAGATGAGATTCCTTGCAGGAGAGTAAATGTAGGTAACCTTGACATACCTTCCGACTTGAAGTTAGCAGATCCTTATTTTTATAAGCCATCTGACGTGGACTTGGTGATAGGTAGCAATGTATTCTGGGATCTTTTAGGATCACAAAAGGTTACACTTGGAGACAGGAAACCCATACTATGGGAAACTCGTTTGGGTTGGTTAGTTTCTGGCCCCATTAACAATGAAAATGTACTGTCTCCGCTGATATGCAATTTTACTCAATGTAACTTGGTCCAAAGTGACCTTGAATTTGACAACAGTCAAAATATGTTGGCCCGGTTTTGGGAAGTTGAGGAAATTAATCCTAAGTCATCTTACTCTAAAGATGAAAAACTATGTGAACAACATTTTATTGATAATACCACTCGATTAGAAGATGGACGTTTTTGTGTAAGAATACCTCTCAAGCAAGCACCTGAATTGTTAGGTGACTCATTAACTCGAGCAAAGCGTTGCTTCACATCTTTAGAACGGAGGTTTAATCGAGAACCTGAATTTCATAAAATGTATGTTAATTTCATGTCAGAATACATTTCACTGGGTCATATGTCTGAGTGTCCAATAAAGTCAACTCTGTCACCATATTTCATACCTCATCATGGAGTCATTCGTGAACAGAGCACAACGACAAAATTAAGAACTGTCTTTAACGCTAGTAGCCCAAGTTCTTCAGGAGTTTCGTTTAATGATTTACAATTGGTAGGCCCAGTAGTTCAAGATGACCTTTTATCGATACTACTAAGGTTTAGGTTACATAAGTATGTTCTTGCCGCAGATGTGGAAAAAATGTATCGACAAGTCATTGTACACCCCGCAGATAGGCACCTTCAACAGATCATTTGGCGTGAGCACCCTTCACAACCCATTAAGTGCTACCAACTGAATACTGTAACCTATGGCACGGCCAGTGCTCCGTTCCTAGCGACCAGATGTGTTAAGCAATTAGGCATTGAGTGCAATGACAGAAAGATATCTGAAATTATTCTACATGACATGTATGTAGATGATCTTCTTACCGGCGATAGTCGTATCTCGGATGCTTTAAGCATTAAAGAAAAGGTTACAAGCGTGTTGGCTTCGGCTGGCATGCCATTACGAAAATGGAAATCAAATTGTTCAGAGTTAGTTTCATCTGATATATTAAAAAATCCTAAGAATTTGTCTGTTGACTTGAATATTGGTAATGAACAAAATAAAACTTTAGGACTAGGCTGGTTAACATCTTCTGATGAGCTCTACTTCTCCATCGATTGTTCGTCTGCCACAGAAAGTACCAAACGTGGAATACTTTCCATGATAGGCAGGATTTTTGACCCAATGGGTTTATTGGCTCCGTGTGTTATATTAATCAAAATTCTGATGCAAAAGTTGTGGCTGTTCAAGTTGTTCTGGGATGATCAGCTACCACCAGACATAGCCAGAACATGGAGTGAAATATTAGTATGCCTTCCCAAGTTAAATAATTTGCGTATTCCTAGGCTCATTCTTTGTGATTCATATAACATTCTGGATTTTCACATATTTTCGGATTCTTCTTTAAGCGCATATGGAGCGTGTTTGTACGTTCGTAGCACTAACTCAAGTGGTGAAATTTCGGTGCGTTTATTCATGGCCAAAAGTAGGGTTGCCCCCATAAAACCCATGACAATTCCGAGGCTTGAATTATGTGGAGCTTTGGTAGGCGTACGTTTATATCAAAAGGTTATAAGCTCTATTCGTGCTATGGTGAGAGAAACCACTTTCTGGACTGACTCAACTATTGTTCTTGGATGGTTAAAAATGCTACCAAATAAACTTCAGCCATTTGTGAGAAACCGTGTTGGAGAGATTTTGGAACAGACAAGCAACTGCAAATTTAGGCACGTACCCACGAATCTCAATCCAGCCGATTTAATATCACGAGGTGTTAGTAGCACTGACATTCATTCTCTTGATTTGTGGTGGTCAGGTCCTCCTTTTCTCAGCCTCGACAAATCACAATGGCCATCTTATCCAGATAAGCCAGAAGTAGACACGTTACCTGAATTACTTAACGAAGTTTCATTACTCATTTCAACAATTGTTACTAGTAATTTAATTGATTTCGACCGGTTTTCGAATTATTTGAGACTACAACGTGCAGTAGCTTACATGTTTAAGTTTGTAAGTCTTTGCAAAAGGCAAAAGGTTAACAAAGATTTTATTACAACTGATGAATTGCAAAATGCTTTAATTTTAATAATTAGACTTTCTCAACAGAGTTCATTTCCTGAATATGATATTTTACTCAATGATAAACATATTCCAAGAAAAAGTTGTCTATCTAAACTGAACGTTTTCTTAGATGAACATAAATTGATCCGTATTGGCGGACGTTTAGGCAATTCATCATTCGATTATGATAAAAAGTTTCCCATTCTAATACAGTCCACTCATAAATTTGCGAAGCTATTGTTTAAGTATGAGCATATTCGGCTTATGCATGCCGGCCCACAATTACTATTGGCCACCATTAGGGAAAGTTATTGGCCAATAGGAGGTCGTAACCTGGCAAAGGTTACCTACCATCAATGTGTCCGTTGTACACGCTTGAAGGGAAAAACTCTACAACCTCTAATGGGAAATTTACCTCAGGCACGCGTGATGCCTGGCGGATATCCGTTTGAATGTGTAGGGGTTGACTATGCAGGTCCTATTTTATGTGCCAGTCGTCAAGGACGTGGCTGTAGGATGACCAAAGTGTATATTGCTATTTTTATTTGCTTTAGTACTAAGTGTATTCACACGGAACTTGTAGGTGACTTAACAAGTAACAATTTCATGTCAGCGTTGCGTAGATTTATATCTCGCAGAGGTAAACCTCGCGATTTATACTCCGATAATGGCACAGCCTTTGTTGGTGCTTCCAACGAACTTGGTAAATTTATTAAGAACAATTGCAGCTCACTTTCTGATAGTGCGGCCAATGACGGCATTAACTTTCATTTTATACCACCTCATTCACCGCATTTTGGATCTCTTTGGGAAGCAGGAGTCAAGTCAATTAAGTTTCATTTAAATAGGGTATTGGCTAATTGTCATTTAAGTTATGAAGAGCTTAACACTGTTTTGACTCAGATTGAGGGGATACTGAATTCGCGCCCACTCTCTTCACTTTCTTCGGACCCTAACGACTTCCTGCCCCTTACACCCGGACATTTTTTAATTGGACGACCACTAGTCTCTCTACCATCACCAAACCTCCAGAACTCTTCTACCAGTCATTTGAACCGTTACCAAAGGATAGAACAACTAAGACAACATTTCTGGAGGAGATGGAGTAAAGAATATATTGGAGAGTTGCAACAACGTGTGAAATGGCGATCTAATCATGATTCTTTGAAGATTGATACCTTAGTTGTTGTAAAAGAAGATAATTTACCACCACTTAAATGGAGACTGGGTCGTATCGTTGCCGTTTATCCGGGTACTGATGGGATCTCCCGAGTTGCCGATGTCAAGACATCTACTGGAATCATCCGAAGATCTTTCAGCAAGATTTGTCCATTGTTAGAATCTTTGGGTTGAAAGCTTAGCTTCCAACGCCTGGGGGCATGTTTAGATGTGAAATTGTCTGTGGTAGGACTATTTCCCCACACTATGAAGTAATGGATTTTTCCCCTCACTAATGTTATGTCAAGTGTCATTCTCTTCCCTTCCTATTGCTGACTGTGTGAACATGTAATTTAATGTTATAATTTTAATAAACCGAAGTTCATAAGAAGACTTGCATTTATCTCTGAAATCTCCATCTCAAAGTTACCAGCTCCGATAGCGCAATGCAAAGCGCCAACACCAGTTGTCTTTAAGTTTTTTTCAGCAAATTGTTGTCTTAAGACGTTAAGACGTTGAAATATACTTGTATGTAAATATATTATACTATTATTTTATCATTATGTAAAGCACTGAATTCACGCTTAAGTCACCGCTCTCTTTGACTAAATGCTTATTGCGCCAACGACAGATTCGAAATTTAAAGTCGGGTCAGCTTGGTTTTTGTGTGACAATTTACATTTATTTCGAGTTTAACACGCGTTTTTTCGTTGCCGCAAGTAGGCCTAAGTCTATTACAATGCACAATGCTTAGCACTCCCGCTGAACTACAATTATCTACTGTATCTGTTAAAACAAATGACTCTCGAATACAAATAATCCACGAAGTGTACTTTGTAATCGATCAATCATTAGTTGGTAGTAAATCAGAAGCGGTATTGCTATGGGCGTTGTTGGTGATTATCAAACAATAGCCGCCTACATAAGTGCTCCTCCCGTACTAAACGTTTTGATTTGTTTTCAATAATTAAACTTTAAATTCTGTAGATAATAATGATAAAATCAATATAGGACATGATCAACACCAATAATTAAGATCACTTCAACCAATATTGACTGGACAGTTGTAGTAAACATTTAATTGAGCAGTACAAAAAAAAATACTACTGTTTTTTCTTTATTTTTTATGTTTCATAGATTAATTAGCCTTTGACCACTATCTCACCTGATGGTAAGTGATGATGTGGTGGAAGATGTTGTTCAGGCTAAATTACCTCTCAAGTACAGCTGCCGGAACATACCGTTAGGTTCTTGGCAACAGATTTTCTACCACAATGTTTCAACAACTACATCCTAAGAGAACAACCAGGACCGACGGCTTAATGTGCAATGCCCTCCGAAGCACGAAAGCGCTTAGTAGTAATGACACAATCGGTCACCCAGCGCTTCAAAAAATGTTTTCCAAGGATCATACATTCCATTAGGGTACCGCAAAAAAAAAAAAAACTATTTTACTTAACTCGGAACTACGTCATACATACACTTACAAAGAGATGTTTTTTTGGAACTTGAAATTTTTAATAGCAAGCCCAATAAAATAGTACGTGGGGTAGCATACTGTATGGTACTGGAACTGGCCACATCCATAAAAAAGCAGATACGGAATTCAAAAATGGAACGCTCTAGGAAAATGTTATTTTTTAATTTGGGAGATTGTCCTTTGTTTTATCGTTGTGATATCTTTTAGAGAATTATGTGACGCATGTCGCACAAATTGAATTTATGTCGTGAAAGTTTTCGCTCAATGTCAACAAGTGATTTGCCAGACTTTAATTAGCATTTGGTGCCATGTCTCAACCTTTGTATTTGTAATTCAGTGAATTTAGAATTGTGAATTTAAATTCTCCGAATTCTCCATGACTATGTACGTGAAGGTCTACCAGCGACTGTGGTAACATGATCCATATTGATACCGTACGACAACTGATTGAAACTGACAAAAAATTACTTGTCAGCAAATTTTTAACGCTAGACCTAAAACGACTGCGTGTCGAGTGGTGCAGTGAAGTGATAAAAAAGATTTATGGAGGACAGTCATTGGCTGTCTATAATATCGACACAGGTGACAAAACCAAGGTGTGCTTTGAAATGGAAAAAAAAAAGGTTTCAGTGGTCGGCAGAATGGGCCTTTCTTTACAATAAAAGATTTACTGATGAAAGTTAATAAAAATTTAAGCATTGTATTAAGCTTTATATTGAATGAAATGTATATTTCGATCGTTTTGACAAACATTTATTACCTTAGGAACAATTCTTTTAGGAACAATTCTTTCTAATTGATTAATTGACACTTATGTATTTAATGAAATCGTAATTTTTTACCGTACAACAGATCCAGTAAGAACTTCAAACTATATTTACTTACTTGTAGTGAAAACATTATTTTCATAAAGGTATAACCAAAAATATTATGAATCGTCGAATGGCACCAAACTTAATTGGTGCCTTTTTTAGTATAAGTATTTGGCGGTTGTCTTATACAGTTAGCGCCGTATCAGTTGTGTTCATTATATACTCGTATATACATTATACATTTATAATACATTATAATATATTAAACATTAAATTAAATACCCAATATAAATATTGATACATTCAATAGTGGATGAAATCAGTGTATTATCCTAACAATTGGTAAGATAATGAATGCTATTTTTTTCAGCACATCAAGTCATTTTACCACACTTTCCCTTGAAGATCAAAGTACAGTAACTCCGCAGATTGGTAATTCAACACTTGCTTGCTCAGAGACAAAAAGTTCCTAAAAAGCGTCCTCGAAGCAATGTCGTACTTCACCACGATAACGCGTCGTTAAATTCCACTAAGGTAAGTGAAGCTTATTTTAATTATTAGGCTAGGAGCTTATTTTAAGGCTTCAAATGTAGACCTGATGACGCATCCGCTATACATACTTCGAAACTAGTAACTTATTTTTCATTCCTAAAATTAAATACCAACTTAGAGGCACACGTTTAACGAGCTTTAATCGGCGGCAAATGCGTTCTACGAAACCAATGAAGAGGTCCCTAAGGGAGATTGTTCCAACTACATTTTACTATGTTTACAGGGAAGGCAGAAGAGGGGATATACTTTGAAACAGTAATAAGTCTATAAAAATATATCTTATAAATATCTACGTTTCAGATGATAATTGTCAAACTTGAAAAGGCTTTATCTTGGAAACGATTGAACCCAGACCACTAGTTTCTTATAACCTATTTTTTTAACCTTTTTACCAAATTTATTTGGTCAAGAAATCTATACTACATAACTACGTTGAAACGATCTAACCTAGAAATCTAATCATTTCTTTGTGTAAAAATAATAGGTAAATTATGCTAGAAAAAGTAAAATTGTAAGTCACAGTTTTGGAATAAAAACATATTTTCTCAAACATGCTTGGAAATGTGAGCATTATTTCGACAACCTGCTTCGAGATAAATCGAAATTGCTGTACTGGCCAAATATATGCGCGCAGCGGCCGGAAAAAAATGTATGAAAATCTATATCTGTCGTGTCTAGCGGCCAAATAAATTGCATAGTAAGTAAACTCATATCTGTCGTGTAATTTAAAAATGGAACGATCTTTTACTTCGAAGCATGGCAACCAAGGAGGCTTAACAAAGGTTTTATTTAAATTTCGATCTGGCTTGCAAATAGAACGCTGTTTATTGAAAATATTACATTTAACAACTGTATCTTCAAATAAAAAATTCTGACTAGGTACTACTTTGTTTTAATTTCCGCGCATTATTTGAGAAAAGCACTATACAAGCCTTGGCCACAACTAGGCATTGATGGACTTACGTATGTGTGCCTCGGCTTCGCCTCGGCCCACATTTACACGTTCGTCCATCAATGCCTCCTTTGCTGTCCGCTGCAGTAATGTACTATTTTTGTCTGACAATGGGTAAAAGCGCAATCCTATGTACGAGAATTTCTTAGGAATGAAAGCGAGTATATATACGATAATGACCCGCCAAGTAAGTATACGATACTTATACAAGTAAGTATCGTATACTTACTTTGCGATATTGGTGACATTTGTTTGCAGAAATAACTCAAAATTCAAATTCAAATTCAAAATCATTTATTCAATTTAGGCGTCTACGACGCTCTTATGAAGGTCAATTACAAACTTTAATATTGAAATATTCTACATTGTACTGCCACATTCAGCAAAAAAAAATAGAGCCACTGCGAGAAGAACGGGCAAGAAACTCGGGGCCATTCTTTTAAACGTCTGTTTACAATGTGTTATAAACAATATAATACAATTATTACAATATTTGTTTAAATTACGTAGGAGACAGGTGATGGCTTGGCAGAGGTGGAATTTTCCAAGCATTTTTGTCTTTTAAGTAATCACAAACTGTGTAGTAGGATTTCTTAATCAAAATGTTTTTCACGTGTAATTTGAATTTTCCTTCTGTGAGCATTGTAATATGTTTGGGAATTTTATTATAAAACCGCACACAATTACTACTAACTAACTACTAAACTATTTATAAAGGTAAATTATTGCTTCCAGGTGTGTATCTAAAGACAATTGCAGCATTGTGACCTGTTTACAACACAACATTAGTGGTACCGTCTCCCTTACAGAAAAACACAACAGATCTAAAACAAGCGTAGCATTCCTTTGCAGTGGTTCATATTAACGCGTACCTTGAACGTGTTCTCAATCTACATCTTAACAAATGCAAGTGAATATACATTGTTAGTGGTCACCGAGTTCAAATGAGGCATTCAGTCGAGGAAAAAATTTCTATTACGTTTCGAACGTGGAATAAATCTTATTTTGTGTAAATAACGCCCCGCCAAGAAGTAGAGCGTGCAATGTGCATTGTCAATCGGTTTACTACGACGATTCACTTCTTGTATCGTGTCGATGGTTTCCTTCGCGCCAAGTTCTCGGAATTACATCTTCCAATAAATAAGATCGAAACTTGGCGGATTTACTGAAATAAATATTGTTGTTGCGGAATATACTATAGAGAGCTATATTTACATTTGTATAACATACAAACAGTCATTTTGTATTATTTTAATTTTTTACTTTATTCGTATTATATTTAAGTAGGTTTTGGCAATTTCAAAGAAAAAAGAGTGATGCTGTGTCAAATAACAATCATATTTAGAAGGTATATCACTCCATGTCAACTAGCGACTGAATAATTAAAAAGAAACAAGGAAAAATACTTTAAGCATATAGGTAATGAAGTAACGAAATAATGGTTTTAACTTCTTCCATTGCAAAATTGCATGGACCTTATAATACGAGTATAATACCTATCACTATGTATTCTCCGCGAGGTACCGGACTGAAATTGCACCCCTTATTTACTTGAACTACAAATAATGTTACATACTTGACTACTGAATTGTTATTTACGTACAGGTTCACAATTGTATCGAATTGTCCTATTATTAGTGCAGGTCAATACACGCCAATACTGCATAAATGTTGACCTCAACTAAAATAAGTTTGGTCGAACAAAGTGACCGTTTGGATCGCGAAATCTAGTACGCAGTACATTTCATTACGTACAAATTACTGTAGGAAATGATTACAATTAAACATATAATAAATGCTAGTTTAGAAAATCAAATGGATCTAATTTATGTTATAGATTGTTCTTCTTGGTAACTCTATAAATTTTCGTTATATATATATTTTTCTAATCTTCTATAAAAATTTATTACTTGTTCTATATTTTAAAAATAATTATGAAATAAATTTGAATAAACAATTAGTAAAAGAATCACAAAAATATGGCTTTTTTTACTTTGTTCTTCTTGGCTAAGGTGTAGCTCTTTCCTCATAAACGTAGTCGTAGTAGTCTTATATTTTGAATACCATCAAGTTTTCAAATACGGGGAAATGTTGAAATGGGAAGTATATCTTTGCTGATCTGTGAGTCTGCCATTTTTCCATAAGATTAGGTATTTTCAAAATTATTTGGGGAAATCATTTATGTGGGAATACCTATTTGCACATAAAGAGATAAAATATATAATAAAACAAAAATAATAAATAATAGCACATTCTGCTCTCTCTGTGAGAGAAAGTTCCTTATTCCAGCCGTATAAACGTAACGGTCTCATAATAATACAAAAGTAAAAATCCTTTCAAAACTTAGTTCTTATATCCCAAAGATATATTTTACTGGAGATACAATCTTCTGATTCACTTTTTTTTCGGCGGTATGCCTTTATTAAACAAAATACTATGAACTATATACAACACTACAGCTACTACAATAAAAGCATTTATTGTAGTAGCTGTAGTGTCTGATTAACTAAATAATAGCATATCAAATTAAATAGCGGGTTAATAATTTATATACATTTGCTTTCCAATTAAAGCTCGTAGGTATACTCGATTGGCAAACATTTGTTGAACGTGATTTAACTTAAAAGGATGCGTTTATATTACAATCATATCTTTTGGGCTCGCGAGAACAAACTTTATTCAGAACTTTTCCGTACACCGTGAATTGCGTTTGTGTGTGACTTCAATAATAAACAGACGTATGTTACGAATTCCTTCGACAAAAGTAACTTTTGTCGACAAATTCATGAAGGCGCAGGCTTTTGTTTTTTAACCTAAATTATAATTTTACTTACATAGAAAATGTACGAAGTTCCTCGAATATTTATTATTTTTTCGAGTTATAAAATTGTAACGAAAATGTTAAGGCCGACTTTAGTTATAATTTTATATTATTTTACTCCCACAGGAAGACCCCACGAGTTTTAATATTTATTAATACCTACTTTTCAAATATTTTAAAGCAAGTTTATGATGTAACAATATCTCAATATTACACAGACCTAACATTTTCTGATGCTTCTGAAGATCCAACTTTATAATTTGCGCCAATAACGTCAATATCGACCAAAGATCGCAACAGAAGTTATTTATAGTAACGTAAATGTGCGATGAGACGTTGCCATCTATATCGGGTTCTGGGTAAATAATTGAGACGTTGTGTTGCCTATCGTATCCGAAGTAACATCACTCTAGGTACGTTAGCTTCACAGTACATATCTGTGTTGCACTCTTCATGGATTATGAACTTACCTTGGCTGAGGTTTTATACTTTGTTTATCTATTGACATATTCGGGATCCTCTCTCGTGCAAAACTTGAATAGAAACATTATAGCTGCTGCAATAACCTTTCTGAATATTCATTTAATCCACTAAAACACAAACTCTAGAGTGATTTGATCCCATTAAGAGTTACCTCTTGGGTTTTATTAATATAACAGACACATTATTTTGTTATCGGGCTGTTTCATATATTTATAATAAGTTACGTTTAACTCGTATTTTGTTAACTCTTTTATACGCCTTAACATGACATCCTCCTCAGAGTAATAATATAAAGAAACATCCTTATCCCATGAAGATTCAAGCTCATCATCAATTTGTGTAATCCATTAAATTATTTTTTTTAAAACTCAGATTAGAGACAACCTGTAATTAGTTAGCAGGACTACGCTACATATCAGTTTAGCGGGCGGTTGCGGTTGCGGTCTCGCTGATCTCGCATATTTATACACATACCTTGGCGCTCCATTAACTATTTGCCATCGCCATTGCTCACCTACTTTGTTTGTTTGAGAAAATATGATCGTTCCTTAGTACACCCTTTTTACGGAAAAGCTAATTAGTCTCAAACATCGACTAAATTATCTGCATAATAAGTTCGGAAATACCACGAACATGGCTAATAATTGACTTATCAAACGCATAATATCAGAAATTGATTAATTATTTTTTCTTAAACAGTGGATATAAATACCGAAAGGGAAGTGGAGTCTTCGGCGGGCCCCAACAGTGCAGGTGCTTGCCAGTTCCCTTTGAAAGTGCATCTTTGTAACTGTGAACAAATGTCAAACTCAAAACCAAACATTAAAAGTGGCAGGTACATATTCGTGTATCCCATACTTTTCACAGGTCAAGAGTTGGGCACATTGACACAGTTGATTGATTAGCTTTAATTGCATGGTGCTGGGAATTATTAATCGATGTTTTCTTCTGCTCTGTGTATCTCCACTGAATGGATGATTCATCACATAAATATTAACTTTTATTTTTTGTGGTTTTGTTTAAATTGTACTCTATGCGACATCACTCCGAGATGTCAGTTTTTATATCACGTTTGCCCGGAAATTTCACTTGCCGGCGTCCCTTGCACGTTTGTACGCCGTAGTATTTACACACTAGTGATTCATGGTATAATATCTGAGAGTCCGTCTTGATACTAGGTACCAACCCAATATCAAGATGGACTCTTGCTGAAAAGAGCTACTTTCTTGAACCTGAATAGTTTTTATACGAAAACATCAACCTCTCTTATCAACTCTTTAGATTTTTTTCGTTGCTTTGATTGTGAGCAATACGTGAACCCTTATCAAACACAAACGTCAACAGTTATTAAGCACTAGAAAAACACGAGCTAAGCCGCCGGTAAAAGCTAGTCACTTGAAAAGGAAATGATTCTCCTTTCTCGTATCCGCTTATTTAACTTGTACTTGCCTGAACTTTGAGAGATAAACTTTCAATGCAATAATTAAGAATATCACACCTTAAGAAAGTTATACAGTTAACTTCCTTTTTTCGCTTGCTCCGTTTGCTTCTCCGAGTGTACGAACTCTAGATAAGGAAACGCTACTCATGCAATTATACGAGCTCCAGAT
The DNA here is from genome assembly GCA_963854805.1 of Plagodis dolabraria. NCBI lineage: Eukaryota > Metazoa > Arthropoda > Insecta > Lepidoptera > Geometridae > Plagodis > Plagodis dolabraria. The sequence continues at coordinate 14,947,021 of OY978447.1, read as the reverse complement.
TTTAAGTATTAATTTGCTTTAAAAGTATGTTTTCTTTGATTTCAAAAGTAAACACCAATGATAACAAACATACCTCGCAAGAATGCATACTGTAAGTTGAACCGTCGCTCTTACTCTGATTTTTTAAATAAACAAAATTACTTCAGATTACACCGCGGCGGCGCTCTACTACCAGTCTTGAATAAATAATAAGCGTCCATTTCAATAATAAATATGATTTCATAATATGATTCAATAATAAATATTCGATGATTATATTATTATCTGTTGTTGTAAATTTTTATGGTGTTAATTAAGATTGCAATTGTTTTTCATTGGTTATTATGAAAACAGAGCAATAACAAATTTAACAAACGAATATTATATACTCCAAATCCGAAATAATATGAATTTCACCTTGTTACTTTTCGTATCATATATTTAAAATTAGATTTAATTTACGTACGTTTCTATAAATAGCGGTTAATATTGCATTATAATTTGGTTAAACTAAACCATGGCTACAGTGATGAAGGTAACTTGTAGCTTGTTGTTGTAGAGGCTACGGGCGATGCTCGGTGATCGTTTTTGATTATCTGCGAAATTGTATGTATAGAAACGACATAATTGAACAATTATTGAAGGCTCGCGGCCGCTTTTGTAGTGCGACGTTTACATATTACGGAAAGTGGTTATTATCCTCTTTACAGAAACGACCACTAGATGTTAGAATTCTTCATAAGAATCCATCTTAGTGGATATTACCACAGTAACAGATATTCTGTATTCTTAAAAGCAGTAGTATGCAAACACTACTGTGTTTAAGCTTGAAAGCCATTGTCAACATCATCAATTGGAAGACGTCCACTGTTGAACAATTGATTGACACTTGGAACTATTAGCTACCCGCGACTTTAACGATATCGTCAGTCTACCTTAGGGAAAGCCTACCAGCTCTACGTATTCCGTTGTAATGTGATAACTACTGGAGAACCTTTCTGGCATGGACAGGTCACATTGCTTGAATTGGTCAGATCCGATAACCTATGGGGAAGGTTATAGGATCTGACCAAGTCAAGTAATGTGACCTGCCCATCGCCACCTCAACTTGCAAATTCTGAAAACTATCGGTTGCTGGGGATTGTACTGAGTTCCTTAAGTGACTAGATTATAGTTATAGATCTTATAGTTCAAGACCTTTAAATTTTCCTCCGACGTGTTCGGAGTTCGTGAACAGTTTCGGAGAACTAACGTCTCCTTGTCTCACGCTCGTTGTAGTTGGTTTCGTGCTGTTGTCGAATCGACATAGTAGCATTTCTATACAAAATCTTTAGCACTTTAATGTACCTATAATCGACTTGGCATCGCTTAAGAGACCGCTCAGGTTTCTATTGAATCAAAGGCTTTTTCATAGACCGCAAATGCTAGACATATTGGCCGAATATACCTACGCTTACGTTTCATAAATAATATTTCAGTAATATATTGCTAACTTGATTTTAGTTCGAGAATGTTAGTTAACATAGTTAAGGCATACTGAAATTTGCTATATGATAAAACTATTGCAATCAGAAGTCAAATTAGATACGGATTTTAACACATCTTGGAAATTTTCAGCGCTCATCATTTAATTTCGAATGTTTACGTAGCTCGTACGGCTTTAAGGAAGATATTGTCTTCCATAGTTAACTTGAGCCGATACTCATTCCACGCGGAGGAGGCTCCACTACGGAAATTGTGGTGCACTCCGAGACGAGGTTGACTTATAAATTATTCAAGTTGCGATATACTTCAAATATAGCACATCGGATGCGTTATTTTGAGAACAACGAGAGGCTTTGCTATTCAGCGAGCTAGATTCAAGTATCGCTTGACCCCAATATGCTGGTAAAATGACATGGTTATACATTATCTATCGTTTAACATAGATACATGAACAAGCTGTTTTGATCACTCACTAAATTTAGCATTTTCCATATTGTCTGTAAACAATATTATGGTATGTGGAATATATAATATAATATGGTCTATGACCACTATCTCACCTGATGGTAAGTGATGATGTGGTCGAAGATGTTATTTAGTCTAGAATTACTGGCTCTCAAGGACAGCTGCCCGAACACACCTTTAGGTGCTTGGCGACAGATTTTCTACTTGAGGGTGGTAGCTAGCCAGGCGGGCATTCGCAAAATGCCTTACAACCATGCTGTAACGACTGCCATCGTAAGATAACAACCGGGACCGACTGCTTAACGTACCCTCCGAAGCTCGGAAGCGCTCAGTAGTAATGCCACTAGCGGTCACCCATCCAACTCCTGACCGCGGCGGACGTTGCTTAACTTAGCTGATCGATTAAGAACGGACTTCAGCAAACTTCGCTACGAGCGCTTCAAAATCTATGTTAGTGTGTATGCTCAGGATTCTTACGGAATTAAGTTATAATCCAGAAATAATTAACGGTTTCTAAAGGATTATTATTATCTAACTCGATTTCATTTCCTTTCACGCCCAACCACTTAAGGGATTTGAATTAAATTTATTATGAAATAATCAAATTGCCATGATAACCAAGAGAGATCTATAAATTAAGCTACTTTCTGGGTTTGATGCGATTAGGCTTTATTATATTGCCTTTAATTTTATAATTTTTTTTGAAAGTGTGTGGTTCGCTGTACTGCATACGGTCCGTGTAAATTCACAATAAGAGAATATTTTATCACTTGTTTATATTGCCTTAAAGTTAACTACGTCTTATTCTGAGTTCCAAGCTTGTTGGTGTTGGTTGCAAGTGTTTTGTCAGGTACTTCTATTTCGTAAGTAAAGCGTCATGTCGTTATAGTTATTTTGAAGGTGCATAGTTCACTGGCCTGCTAGTGATAAGTGTTCAGTCAGATTCTATTGGCTGCAATTAAAAGTAGCATTTTTTTTTAAAGTGCGTGGTTTGCTTTTTTTATGCAACTCATGAAACTGAATTCCAAGCGACAAGTATTTTGTTAGATTTATCAGACGCTTTTGTGATGTTGTAAGGTACATGAAGATGAATTTAATTGACAAATACTTCCAAAAATAAAAAAAACAACAAGGAGTAGTTGTGTGGAAGAGCTATCTTATATAGTGAATCAAAAACGAATCTGTGTGAAAAAATATTAATAAAAAAAAAACCTAAAACGGAACCGACATCAACACTCAAAAGTGTAAAATTACTTGTTAAAGTCTGTACCATGATAGTTCAAAAGTACCTATTAGTACAATATTGTGCGCATGGTACCGACTTCGTAAGTTATTTCACACTTTTGAGTGTAGAAGTCGTTTCCATTTTGAGGTAAAACATTTTTTTTAACATTTTTAGTGGACATGGGAAGCACCAGCTGTCAAATAAAAAAAGAATCATCAAATCCAGTTAGTTATCATCAAAAAAAAAGTTTGTTTACACTAAGGGCCTGTTTCAGAATGTTCGAGTAAGTTCCGGTTTTACTACCCAGAACATATTTATTAAATAAAACACTATCTTTGCGTTTCACAGTCATCGATTTAGCCTATCTATCGGTTAAAGCTTGAAACGCTTTTTTTTCTTTTTTTTGTATTTGAACTGTCATTTTTATCATTCAGTTATTTTATGTGTTGCATAGCAACCCGAAGCTTTATTAGGACATTCTGAAACGGGCCCTAACACTAAAGTTATTTATCCATTACACATGTTTAAAATAGAGATCGGTCTCCTGCTCTAACCTAAGCTTAAACATTTTTCTACCAGTTCTGTAAAAAATATGCAATCGTTCTAGAGTATTTAAAACGAAAGCCACAAAAAACTTATATTGTGCAAGCAGCCATACTCACCAGTGCTAAAGGAGTATGTAGTGAGAAATACTCGTATTAAGTAACACGTGAGTGCATGATCAACCTTAAAAAAAGGAAAACAGTTTGGAATCCTTTAATAAAGGGACAAAAATGCATCAGTGATACATTTTGTTTTACAAATGATATGATAAATATACCGATACACACTTGCCATCAGGCAGCTGGTTTTTCTGACTATCATATAAGGGGGCAATTCAGAACAATTAAGAGTTTGTAATGGGAATAAAACACCAAACCAAACCTTTATTTATCTGATATGCGCGTAATATATAGATAATCATGCTCATTCACAAAAATGCAATTGTCCGATTTTACAATTTTTAACACGGAATTTTTAAGGATATAAATGCCCACATAATAGACAAAGTTAAATATTAAAATCCGCTATCGTTGTAGAGGAAATCCAAGAATAAATCTTAACACAGCTGCACTTCAGATTTTTATTTACCTTTTAATTAAGCAGTAATTAAATCATCAGAATTCATCAGAATCCAGTTTGTGCCGTTCGCTTTGCCTTTATTAATTTCCACCTTGATAGTATAATCAGAACTCTAGTCAAAAGGTTTAAGGTTCCAAAATCATAACGAAGTTATCTAAAATTTTAATTGTTATTTATTTACTTGTGAGACTAATTAAACAACACCTTAAAATAAAATTGTGGTCTCCCAACAAAAAATCTATGATTTCTTATCCCAATAATGGTCCTCTGAAGAGTACATCAAATTATTTAACCAGGGTATCGTCCCCTTGATAAAAAAACTAAAATATAACAGCTTCAGCACAGAGAGAAGTAAACGAAAACGCGCCAATGTTAGATTAATACGATGAATCAATTAAAAGTGTACAGGAAACTTATTGAGGAATGTCATTATTGCTTGTCAATATATGTATGATTTAATTAAATGCGTTTGAGAACCAATTTGTGAAATTGCCACGAACTGACCGTCTGAGTTACTTAATGAGGAATTATATTTCATGTACTAAACTAGTAATACATATCTCTATGGCCGTTTCCTAATTGCAATTAGTTGTACACAAAGCATTTATGTGCCTAAATTGATCTCACACACATATAACTTGATTAAAATTAACACATCAAATTCAAATTGAAATTCAAGGTGCTTCAGAATATAAGATGTTTCCGGGTTTATCCACAACCCATACTATATGAATATAACTAGTCTGGACAAATACTGCTACATAAAAACTTTTTGTTTCATCTTTTTAGATATTTTAAATTCGCGTTTATTATTTTATAAACTTCTTTCAATTTCGCGCTATTTCACATATTTTTCTTGTTTATTATCAAATTACAACATGGAATGGGGTGTACAAGAAATTAGGATTGCAGTAATCGCCTCGCACATAATGGGTATGGAGTTGTCGGTCATATTCCAGACACTTCAAAAGCTTGGTATCAGCCGTATGTTCGTATATCGTACTTCAACAGATACAACAACTTTTCCTCTGTCGAAAATGATAAAAGATCCGAGCGACCACGAGCTGCTATAACTACAGAGGTTGTTAATGCTGTTAAAGCCAGAATTCGTCGAAGCCCCATTAGAAAGCAAAAAATCTTATCGCGAGAAATGAAAATTCCGGTTAGGACTCTGTCGCGTATCGCGAATTATAAAACAAGAAGCTTGGTGCTTATCGTCGATATTCAGGACATGCCCTTAATCAATCTTTACAATTGTATAAATCGCATCGCTGGTGAAGGGTACAGAAATATCCTCTATACCGATGAAACAAAAATCACGAAAAGCACAAGAATAAACAAAATGATAAAGTGTACGCTCACAGATCTAAAGAAGCTGCTCAAGTGGTCCGAAAGGTACAACGTGGTCATCTTCCTGCGTTAGTGATGGTTTGATGGGGCGCGCCGTATCAAGGCGTCACAAAGCTAAATTTTTGTGAGAAAGGAGTGAAAATGCAATCAAAGTGAATCAAGAGACTGTGTTCTAAGATTGTGTTCTGAAACCTCTCAGCAATAAACTTTTTAAAAATATACCGTGGACTTTCTGCACCTGGCCACAAGGCACGAGCTACCCAAGCCAAATTATGGTGAGTTTTAGAGGACATGGCTTCTCTAAATGACACGGCAACAATGCGTCACTCAAAAAATCTCTGGAGCAGTGGCGAAATTTCCCATGGAAACAGTGCGTAATTAAAGGCCTCTATAAAAGCCAAAGTAAGCCATTTCGAATAGAATATTGTTTTTATTTTTGCCTAATATAAAATATAAATATTTACTAAAATTATAAATTTAAACCTGAATAATTATTTTGATTATACAGGCTTAAAGATCATGACTTAGTTATTGTTCCCGTCAAGTTATAAGCATATTCCTACCATGACCCCACCTGTGGAGTTGGTACACATTATCTTCTCTAGTATTAAAAACTAAAACTCAAGACTATTATATTATCAATTTGATTTCGCGATGACTCAGTGGCATTGGCTATGGATTGCCGCGCAGCAGGTCCATGGTTCGAATCCCGCCGCGAGCTTGATCTTCACCGCATGGTGGAAGGGCATTTTGCGATTGTCCGTCTGGCTCTTCGACCACATGTCAATTACTATCAGGTGAGATTGTGGTCAAACGCTTACCTATCAACTATAAAAAAATATGTTGTTTTAAGTCCTTATGTAATCTTGTGTTCACTTTGATTTAATAGACAGCCACTTTCTTTATGCTAACCATCCTAAGAAATGCTCTTATTGGTAGTATACCCGCTATCTTTCGAGTAATCAAAGGGGAGTAATGTTGTTCACTCAATGGGCAGAAACCCCCGAATCTAATCAATACGAGTAGTGACATACTTTTATAGTATATTATACGCATCATACTATTATATATTATAAACATACTATTATACTACACAAAGTATACAAAAAACAATAAAATGACCACAGAGCTATCAGTGGAACAGCTACCCTGCATAACCGGATCGGAGTAGTAACGGGGTTTGTCCGACGTATTTTACCAATATACTTATATTGCTCCATAAATTGAACAATAAAATTTTAAAAAAATAGTGGTCCTCCTACATGTTCTATTCGTAGTACAAATAATAGGACAGACGGACAGACATATCACTATAAAAAAACATATGATTTAATTTATGGAAAGTATCTCATAACCAGGATCAAAACTCTATATTCCGATTTCATCTCAATCGGTTTAGCCTTTTCAGCGTGAAGAAGTGAGAGAACAATAATAAAAATATAAACAGTCACGCACTCACAATTTTTTATTAAAAAAACCTATCGTGAGAACTTTATTCTAAAAGTAAGCAAAAGAGTCTAACACCCACTTTCACCAGTCATGTTTTTGGTCCCATATGATAAAGCGCTAGGCTGTTTGCTAATTGGTCATCACTATTTTTATACTAAGGAACGCCTACGCTATCAGCGAAATAGCGGGCTCCATGATATTTTAACTTACTGAGCCCTCATCTATTTATCTCTACTGGTAAATTAAACCATACAAAGTTAATTGTTGTTAACAGATATATACAAGTTATCGACAAATAGGTACATATTTAGATACAGCAATCCAACTGCATTTGCAAGATGAGCGCCACTCGACACACATTGCATCTCGCCAACTCTGTGTCTATGCGAGGTTCAAAGGTATGCATAATATGACACTACATTATTTTTCTCAATATGATTACAAGCACTATCGAGTCCTAAGCCAAAATCATATTTTACAAATTTATTGGAGTACAAATTTGTTTTTGTTTTCAATTTGAATTGGACGCGGGTTCGATTCCCGCCTTAGGCATACAATTTTGTACACCAATAAATTTGTAAAATACTACATTATTTTGTAAAATAACGTAAGTAGGTTATGTGACTTTTGTGGCTATTTGCAACTAGCTGACTCGCGCGTAAGTTTATCCGTGGGGTAACTAGCTATGCCGAAAGAATGTATCAGACAATTTTATTATGTTGCCTATCAACATCACCTTGATCCTTGATACATTGATACTAATTAAAAGTGGGCAATAGTTATAGGAGTATATATAAAAAGTTGATTCAAGATACGGCTGTAAACAAGAATTTATTGAATAATAACGGAAAAAATATAAGAAATATTAGCAATATATTGAAAATCAAGATAGTTTAAGCTCTTTCAGCTCCATGGTTATCTCTAAGTGTTTATAAACATTAATATTAATATACCTTAATATACACTCCCACGCTGGATACACCTACATTACTTGTTATTACTAACGCCAAATATAGCAATTCCACGAACCTCTTTATTTCATCACAAAATATTCGGGATCAGTAAACAATAACGCGTAGTTCATCAGAATCCAGTTTGTGTCGTTCGCTTTGCTTTTATTAATTTCCACCTTGATAGCCTTAACAGAGGAAACAACTAATGAGAACTCTATATCAAAAGGTTTAAGGTTAAAATCATATCGCAGTTACCTTAAATTTTAATTATAAATCATTTATTTACTTGCGAGATTTAGTAAACAACATCATAAAATAACACTGTGTTCTGCTATGGAATCAAATAGATAACAACGCGCCTGAACGCCAAGAACTGTAGGCTCACAAGTCACACTGGGACTGAAGTTTGCCATCGGACATCCAAGCAGAATGGTAGGCGTATGTTAAGGCGTCCCATTATTGTCAAATGTAATACATGCATGCACCATACCTACCGTCACTTACATTTTAACCTTAATGTCTTAGCTACGCTGCAAATAAATAATTCCAAACTAAAATCGAATGTGGAGAAACTATGGCATTAGCTGAATCGTTGCTAAAACTAAGGTCTGTCAATACTGTCACTATTTTCCGTCTTGAACAGTCTAAATGCTTGTTAGCCAAACTTAAGTCTAATTCACAATACATAATTGACTTGAAATCAATGAAAAGTTGTCGTTCACGGATTGTTTTGTCATGCTAACCTGGATCAATACTCCCAGCTACACATTAGAAACGTTTGTATCTACTAGGTTGTATAAAAATTAATGACGTGTCTCGTGAATGCTGGTATCATATTAGCGGTGTGTTCAACCCCGCTGCCATTTGTTCTCGAGCGACCTTATCGTCCATAAGAAACCAAAACGGATTGATTGACTTCTTGTTTAGAACAGAAGTGCTGGTTTTGAGATTAACGAGTAAAACGGAGTGTAAAGTACATCAATAGTCGACACCCACTGAAGTCTACTATGGATAAATACGTCACATCGTCGAAGTTAACGGGCGTGATGAAATAAGCCACATCCAGATAGTCACGACCTACAGGGAGATAACATTACTAGACCACTAAGTGAAGTTTGAAACCATCCGCTTGCAATTATATATGAGCTGCTTTTGCAGTTCAACTGCAGTTTGTAATTAGGCACAGACCAAACAAGGCCATCCATTATAAATACCATTTTTAACTTTGACTTTCACTCTTGAAGTTTGACGTTTGATAATGATCAGATTACTGAGAGAACTTTCCTTTTTCGATCCTTCATCATTCAAACAATAATTAAAATAAAAGAATGTAATTTTCTCACCAAAAAATTCGATTCTGATACACCGCCGCCATGTCGTTCTGATACATCGTCATCATCATAAAGTTTCTTTGTATATACTGAAGCATCATCAGAAAGCGATGATGACTCACGTAAAGGCGTAACGCAATAATTATTTTTCCAATAAGATATTATAATGCTTAATTCGATGTACCAAACGAAATTGATTTCTGCAAAATGACGCCAGTATCAATTCTACCATATTCATGGCATCCAACTTAATTCAGCCAGGTTCATTTTACGTAGTTCATCAAATGGATATCGAAGGCAAACCTGTATCTAATGTCCTACATGTTACCTGAAAATTCGTCAGTGTGAAACAGTATTGCTGCTCTTTCAGGAATTGCAGATCAAGAGAGACAATTCAGCAACGTACGACGTGGCAGGTAATTGCTGGTTGCGGGCTCCGGGCGGTGCCGCACCGCAACACTAATTACCGCACCGTTGTTGTGTACGGCCCCCTTTAACTGCATACAACAAAACCCTGATAGCCGACTATTAAGAGCTTAGAGTACGCGGCCGTCAAAGCTAAAACAGAAACAGGTAATTTTAAACATGTATAGATTTTACACAACCCCAAGTGTTGTATTCGATATTGATCTGTCGTAAAGTTGTCTCCACTTTCAGATGGTATTGGATACCTCGTTAAAATACAGTCACACAATGAAAGTTAAAAATGATGGAACGTAGAAGGCCAGATTATGGAATTGTAGCCATGGATGCCAATAAGCTTTTGACATTGGAGCCATAACATAACGATTTAAACCCTTTAAAGTTGTTTAATTACTATGTGTAACAATCGCGAAAACCTAAGACAACATCATAACATAACTGTTGAAATAGGGGTAAAAAGATATACCTACCCTTTTGGGTCAATAAAGGCATTACGTAACAGTTTTTGCAAGGCCTTTAAAATAAATACTTTTAAGCAGTTTCTATACACACGGCTAAGAACATTCTATACAACATACACTAAATTATAAAATACTATTGAAGTCGCGAATAGTAGAATGTAGTAAATAATTCTATCGCTCGTATTTGAAGCGCTTGGAGCGTAGTTTGCTTAGCCATTCTGTACCGATCAGCAAAGTTAAGCAACGTACGCCTCGGTCATGACTTGGATGGGTGTACCCTGGTGACATTACTACTGAGCGCTTCCATGTTTCGGAGGGCACGTTAAGCCGTCGGTCCCGGTTGTTGTCTTAGGATGGCAGTCGTTATAGCATGGTGGTAGGGCGTTTTGCAAATGGGCGCCTGGATAGCTACCACCCTCAAGTAGAAAATCTGTCGCCAAGCACCTAACGGTGTGTTCTGTCAGCTATCCTTGAGAGGCAGTAATTCTAGGTTAGCCTGAACAACATCTTCGACCACATCATCAGTTACCATCAGGTGAGGTAGTGGTCAAAACCTAACCTATCAGGCATAAAAAAAACGTTGCTCATGGGTTGCCTAGCTAGTGTGCCTCCCCCCATGTGTCCATAGTCATCATAATGGAATACTCGGTGTTATATACCAGGAGATGGGCAGCGCAGCCTTTCTGAGGAACTCCTACCATATAATGCGTTCCCTAAGAGGCCTGCCAAGCGTACCGATTATGGTAAAACAACCCCTAATGGGGTAATAAAATTAAACAATTTGCATTAGTTTCACAATCACAATTATGCTACTCGTATTATTCTGCGAAGAGTTGGTAATAACGGCATGTTAAGTGATTGAAAATACATTATCAAAATAGGCAGTAATACAACTAACAATATCGAAAATGCAAGATACTTCTTACACAATTGCTCGCTTTAGACTGATAAAATATCGACAGCTAACTTTTTACTTAGAACACTCAAGAATTTGTTCTGAAGTTTTCGAAGTGAAAAGCCCACAGGAATAACGAAATCTGCATCTGCAAGCGTTTCGTTGACGTGATATTGATTTTTGTAGCTTCTGCATTTACGATACGCGTACATACATATGGGTCTCTCAACTCGCAAGAGGTTTTAGATTTGTTCTTTAGTTCTTGAATCAAAAGAAAACTTTTTACTTTAGAACTAAATTCATGAGTAAATATTAATTATGAGTAGAGCTGTTAGTAGGTGGCGGCGGAGGCTGTGGTCGCAAACACACGTGGGCTTAGCGTTGTCCACTCACTCACATTATGATAGAACAATAATCCATGGTCTACAACTTGATAATAAAGTTATTTTCAGATTACATTGAGTTACTTTGTTTATTTCTTGTGTGCCCTAATTATTGTTCATTACGTGTTTAGAGGTATATAGACCGAACCTTTTGTCTTTGAGTTTTTTGCGGCAATTTGCTATCCTGAGAGGTTGGATCAGAAAACGGCCTAAAATACCAGTACGGGTTTGTAGTTTATTTTATTATTTTATCAATACATATCTACCGTGTGAGTAATAAGAAACTAATGGCCTTTGAATACAACTGTGTACTGTACTTTGTAATTGAATAATCATTAAGTGGTAGTAAATCAGTAGTGGTATGGCGCCGGGTGTTGTCGGCGATTATCGGGCAATAGCTGAATGGGCCGCTAAGTGCCGAACAACTGTTATTGTAGCCGCCTGCATAAAGTGCTGTTCCTCTACTATGAGTTTTTATTTTTGTTTACATTTCCATTGATTACATGAATCTTAAATTTCGTGTGTGTTATATTTCGTGAAAAGATAAAACACTTATTTACATCACTTACGATTACTTCAAACAACATTGACTGGACAGTTGTTGTCAATATTTCTACTGCTACTTCAATTTAACTACATACTTCAGTTTCATCGATGTTTTATGGATTAAGGTTATTAGATAAGTTTTACAATTAATTTGGTCCACTAAAGGGCTTGGAAATAAATGAATATATTCTTGAGTATATTAAAAAAAAAACATGTTATTGTAAGCTCGAAGTTTATCTATTTTCAAACGACAACCCATGCCTTTAACAGATGCAGTTGATCACAAGTGATGCACTGCACTGCGTCCATTACCCTGAGGCATAAAGTTGTTAGGTATCATGTGCCTCTAATTTCACCGGCACCCATACTGCATTCATACAACTATGCAACAAAAAATTATAAGAAAAGAATGAAGCTGCAAAATTTTGATTCATAAAAAAGTTACAAAATTAGTAACTCCATTATAAATAAATTCCAGGTTAGTGATAATCCCGTTATTGCGCTACATGATATACAGCCAGATGGTCTCCATATTGTGCTTTGATTACAGACTACGCAAATAAAAACGTAAACTTAATATTGTACATTTGTTGATACATTTTTTAATCATATCAAAACGTATTCGAGTTAACTGAGTAGAGTTTAGTTAAGCTTAACGACCGCCTTGTTGCTGGCCCATGAATATTGGATGGACTCGGGTGAAGGCTTGCAAAGGCTAATCTTTTTCGGTGATTTTACGTTCAGTTTATTAGTGCGTAAGTAAACCTTTTTACCATAGTGAAATCAAAAAATAATGAACTTTCATCTTTTTCACAAATTCATGCACTACAAACGTATAGATAAGAAAATGTGGCATTGAGTCCGTCTTTTATAATATTATTTACTATACACGTTGTAATTTGAAGGTTGGATCATCCGTGGCTGAGGGCTGGGGGGGGGGGGGCAGTACCTATCGACTTAACCCCCTATATGTTTTGCGATATTCGGTGGTTCAAAGGTTCTAAATCATTTTTTTTATATAAAACTGCCACACCAGAATGTGAAATTTGCACGCAGCCTATACCTATGCTAGGTAGGCAAGCTGCGTGCATATTTCATCGAGTTTGTAAACTTGGTATTTATAATATGTGACCTACTTATGTATGGGCAGTTCTATGAATACACTTCCCTCGTTTAACGTAGCTCGGATACGCTTTAATAAGTAAATGCTAGTAGCGATCGGATGATCAAAGTCATGACCGCAGCGATAATTGCTTAACTTAGGACGAACAGAAAGCTTTGCTACGAGTGCTTCTATATTTAATCGTTACTCTAAAGGCCTGTTTCAGAATGTCCTAATGTAGTTTCGAGTTGATATGCAACACATAAAATAACTGAATGATAAAAATAACAGCGCGTTTCAAGCTTTAACCGATGGATAGGCTAAATCGATGACTGTGAAACGCAAAATAGTGTTTTATTTAAAAAAACAACAGTTTTCAATAGCTCACAATGAGATATTTTCGCATAAGAAAAATCAGTTGAAATTATTATGGTATAGCTACAATAATGTAAATTGACTTATTAGTACAAAAACAATAGTTTCCAAATGCTCTTTAATTAGATATGTTTGCTTTAAAAAATACGTTAAAATAATTATTGTGTATCTGCAATAAACTAAATTGACTTATTAAAAAAAAAATCAATAGTTTTCAAACGCTCAGTAATTAGAAAATATCATTTATTTTATTTTTCCTCTCGTAAATTTGTAATTTTGACGTATTTATTGTGACGGAACAAGCTCAAGGCCTACCTGATGTTGACTCTAACCTCTGCCCATAATTAACTGACGTTAACTTCTGCCTAAGTATAACAGAAGCATTTCGTCACGCTTGGCACGGCGCCGTAATAGGCAGACACTTGAAATTAAAACAACCAATAGTTAATAAAAAAGAAAACAAAAACTAGCTTACTAATAAAACTTTATTATAAAAATTTGCGGTATTATCTTGTGATGCTAAGTGTAACGGAGACAATTTCACCACCGCGGCTGAGTCCTCTATCCATATGTGACAACACTCGACATGGTGCACTATACGTTAACTGGTAGCCGCGGGGCAAGCATATAACTATGTTTTCGAAGTGTACCAGAACGGAAAACTATGAAATCATTAAGATTTAAGGGGGTTAATTTAAACTGATTAAAAAAAAAATAACCTATTTATACATTGCACGTTATACACGGCTCCCAAATACCGGTAACGGTTTCTGAGGGATAGACCACGCGAGCGAGGCCGCGGGTAAAAGCTAGTATAAAATAAAATGTATACAGTTTACACCTATGAAAGTACTAATAGAATAAAATCGAATGCCTTTTATGCAAATTACTATCTCAGCTTAAATCGTCTCTTGTGCATAATTGGATTTTAAATCGAACTCTCGAACGTGTACTTGAGCAGCACAATGAATCCGATAAATAAATGGTGCCCAGCGTTAACCCCCGTACCGTATTATAACGGTAAAACGGAGCCCCATTAATAAGACTCCGTTGGCTGTCCGTCCGTCCAATTTCTAGCTTATAAACGGAATAAGTAACAAATCAGATTTTTTTTATTTCTTTTCGGAGAATGTTTACTCAATATGGAATATTGGGCTATAAATTAAATTAAAATATATTAAAAGTAGTTTCCGTACAAAAGAAGGTGGTAGTCGAATTAATACACTTTTTATCCTTGTACGTGTGGTATCAACGTCTAAAGCTTCTCGAATACAGTAAAGGTAGCTAGCTTCCCACGGTGCGCGATATTGCGGACAGACGGGGACCAGCTCGCACGACACACCGTGGGAGGAAGGATCTCGTCCGTGGTAGCGCAGGCGGCCTGTGGGGCGGTGCGCTGATATCCGTCGTGAAGCGGTAACTTCAAAGGTGCGGTGCGACGCGATCCCAGCGCGTACCCAGGACATGGAATATTTTATGGCATTCGTAAATTTTCTACCGTGATTCCACTGCTACTAATGGGTGACAAAACATAACATAAAATTAGATTATATATATCTAGCTTTATGCAAGTAAACTTACCTTACATGACTTTTGTTGTATGCTGATATCCACCAGCGACGTGGTTTCTTTTTTCTTTTACTAGATCGCATAATCTGGTAATTGTTAATTAATATATAATCACACAGCCGCAGCTGTAGTGACGATACGTTCTCTTTCAGTTTGCATTTTGCAATGAAGCTATCAAAAGATGTACACAGAGGAATACGCACCGTTGGAAGAGCCCTGTCTGCGTGCGCTGCCGTCCGTGGTCGTCGGCTGTGCGTGAAAATCCGTAGAATCGCGGACCGTGGGAAGCTACCTTAATAAGTACATTATGGTACAAGTGTGTAATGTTGCTAATTACCGCTGAGGCGCCATTGAGACTCGAGCCGTTAGGTGAGGGTCTTAACAGAACGGAGGACGGTAATCATCAATGTTGTGTACCTATATACGACGTTTTCAACACACTTGTGAAGAAAATAATTCTAAACCATAATTTTATATAGTAGATAAAATTTATTTGACTAACCTTAGTAGCCTAATTGGTTATCTGGAGCATTTTTTATAAATTTTCAATATCGTCAGATGACAAAACCTTTGATTTTTTGCTTCTAAATCCTTTGAATAGTTTCTTTAGATAAGCTGACAAGAGTGTTTTTAAGTTCACTCCATTTGTTGCTCGGACTGTACTTTTTAACATTGACTATATATTACATCACAGAGAGCTAGGTTTGTACTTATATGATAATTCCTTAAAGTACGCCATGAACACATTTTCTGAAAAAGACTGCGTATTTTTGTAGTTTTGCCATTGTTTGAAATTGTTGTACGCTAGTTCATATTTTTCCTTGGAGTTTTCAGGCAGTAAACTTTCCATAATGTTAAGGGCTTCATCTTCACATCTTAAATCGGGCGGTGTACAACATAAATAATTTTCTTCATAACTAGTACTTGTAAAGATAAAGATTCTTTATTTGCGTAAAATATGGTAAGTATACAATTGTTATCATAAAAAATTTAAAGTGCTCATGTTTTGCTAGTATTGTCGTAGCATGCAAATTAGTACTATTTAAACTAAGTATATTATTAAATTATTTCAGGAAGTCTCTTACACTGTAAATTTTTGTATCCTGCAACCATGCATAAGTTTTCTTTTTAAATTGTGTTATATTAAGATCTTTAAATCCATTGGTAATTTATTGAATATTTTATCACACATAACTAAGCGGTTTTTATAATATTTAGCTGTTTTTGGTACTACATTATAAACTAGTCTGTACGGGTTGCGTTGTACTCTATTATTTACATCAAATGCATTTAAAAATAAATACTTATGCTGCATTACAAATATACAAGTTTCATATATATAAAGGGCAGGTAGCGGTAACAAGCCAAGAATCCCAAACAGTGTTTTACAAGATTCGTCTGGTGGGATTCCACATATTGCTCTAACGCACTTTTTCTGTGCAATGAATGCTCTATTAGTGTCGGTGCTATTTCCCCACATTACGACTCCATATCGCAGTATCGATTCTACGTAGGCACGGTAAGATGTAATGGCTGTCTTTCTATTAGTTAAGTTTTTTATTCGACTGAGCGCATATACAAATCTATTGACCTTGTTACTCAGATTTTCTAGGTGCCCTTTCCAATTTAAATCTTGATCAATTGTTACACCTAGAAATTTTGTATGGGTTACTTCATTTATATTTTTTATATTCAACTTAAAATTGTACTGTGTATGTTTGGATTTATGAAATTGGATATAATTTGATTTATTTAAATTAATTTTTAGGTTATTAGATTCTAGCCATGAAATCATATTGTCAATTGTGTTATTAATGTCATTTTCATGATTATAAATTGCATCATTAAATTTTTTTGTAGTCACAATAATTGATATATCATCTGCAAATAAAATACTTTTATGTTAAGTAATGTCAGCAATGTCATTAACATATAATAGAAATAAAATTGGGCCTAATATACTGCCTTGTGGGACGCCACATGCATTTTTTTTAAGTACGGACAAATAAGATTGCATTTCAAAGTCATCTATTCTATTGATAATTACTTGCTGCCATCGATCCGTCAAGTAAGATTCAATCCATTTTTTCGCTACTCCTCTGATTCCGTTTGTTTCTAGTTTATCTAACAATATTTTATGTGACACAAAATCAAATGCCTTCGATAAATCAAAAAACAGGTCAGTCGTTAAATTTTTGTTGTTTAAATTTTTCATTATATTGTTTATTAAGTTATATATGGCTAAGGAGGTAGACTTTTTCTTTTGGAAACCGAACTGGGTTTTTATAATTATATTGAACTTGTTACAGAAGTCCAACGGTTTCTTATACATGCATTTTCCAAAATTTTTGATAGTATAGGTATAAGTGTTATTGGACGATAATTATTAATATCATCTTTTCTTCCTTTTCTTTTATACACCGGTCGTTGTAGACATCTTTATTAATAAATAACTATAATTTCAACAGTGAAACGAGTTGTGAATAATAATTCGTAATGGCGGAAAAACTGTTAGTATTACATACCATGGTACAATAATATATTTTTTCTTAGACCATGAGTATTACTATCCACGCGCATGACAATCAGCCATAGACTAAAGAATGAGGTTTCTTTTTTTTTGCTTTTCTCGGATAGCGTTTTAGACACGTATACAATGGGGAAATTAAATTTTTCTATAAAAAAGGGATAGTAAGAGTTATATTTGAGTAAAAGTTTAATTTATTAAATACGTACAAATTGAACTGTATAAATACGAAGTTTTTTTTTATGCCTAATAGGTTAGCCTTTGACCACTATCTCACCTGATGGTAAATGATGATGTGGTCGAAGATGTTGTTCAGGCTAACCTAGAATTTATTTTATCTTTTTTTAAAGAACAAAGGCACTAAGCCAATATTATAAAAAAACTCTATAATTCACTTTATGAGCAAGTGTGTTGAAAAAATATCTTTCAAAAATATATTTTTTTAATAGTTCGTTGAAATGTTATATTTTAGGCCATTTTTGTTAGGCACGTTACGGGATCTATAAATACTCGTATCAAAAACTAAGCAAATTAGGAATCTGAAATTTTGGTACATTGTACCACATTATGACGTTATGTATACATTATGTTACATATTATGAAGTATGTATAGGATATTGGATATTATCGTCTAATTTACCAAAAAATACTAAACACTCCGATTCAAAGTAAGAACAAACCTGTAAGTAATATATTTGCATATATTGACTTGTGAGTTGTCACAACAAAGTATAATCTATCTACGTCATACATCATATGCAACTACTTTGACACGGACGGTTTGACTATCAACCACAATCTAAATCATGTTTAAAATCGCCCTACTATTTTTTTTTAATTTTAAATTCGTCGTCGAACTTACAGAAGAAAATATTTTGTACCTGTTTAGTGTTCATATTATCGTATAACCTGCACCGAAGTACTATTAAAATTCTGTGACGCGTCTGCATTTTAACAAATGGTTGTGAAAATAGCTAGGACAGCCCGCGCCGAGTTTAAAATAAGACGTTCAGTCGTGGAAAAGATAGTTTTGTATCTCTTCGGGCGCGGAATAAATCTTATTTTGTGTAAATAAAGTCCCGCCGAGAAGTGGAGCGTGCGATGTGCATTGTCAATCGGTTCACTGCGACGATTCACTTCTTGTATCGTGTTGATGGTGTCCTTCGTTCTGAAGTTCTAGGAATTACTTCGCCTGTTTAAATGTTTCGTTCTATATGTTTTAAAAAAATATCATATAATAATAACCATTTTTTTATGTCATAGCATACGGTAGTATTATTGCACATATAAATAAGTACAAAATACTGTTAGAAAATATTCGCGACAAAATTGATAATGATTTATTATTAGCCAAGCTATACCTATGTCATGAGTTTTTCCCCGTGCTTGCGTATCTCTTGGGTGAACGGGTTCGGCCAGTAAATTCCTGCCAAAATACCTATTTTTACCCCAAACAGTAATGTTCGTATTATGTATTCTGGTTTGAACAGTATGGGGCCAGTAATATTACCGACACATTGGTTAATCGACCCAGACACATATCCACGCCTGATGTTTTCGCGGCTACTGCTGTGGTAATCTATCGGTGCGGCCCTATGTTTCAGGGTGATGGGCGCAGTACAGTTCGGCACTATGATGAAATGCATTACATTGCATGTCCCGTATGCTAATGACATAAAAGAACAGTATCGTTTAAGTCGACACAGTTCTCAAATTCATAAACATGACGCACCTTGCATAATGTTTACTCAAATAGATTGTTGAAAATTCACGCTCAGATAAATAAACTTGTCACATTCACTCCCTTTTGGTGAAGTCAGATTAGAGACAAGCCGTAATTAGTCAGCAGGACCGCGCTACAAATCAGTTTAGCGGGCGGTCGCGGTTGTGGTCGCGCTGATCTCGCACATTTATATACACACCCAGGCGAGCCATTACTTCCCCTCGCCATTGCTCACACCCATTTATTTATCTGAGAAAATCTGATCTCTGCTAACTACACCCCATTCACGGCAAAGCTAATTAATCTCAACCAAAAGGTACAACGACTCAATAACGATCAGAATAGATAACTGTTTCGGAATTATATAGAACTTGGCTATTAATCAGTAAATCATACGCCTTTTGGTATCTGAGAATGATAAACAAATTTACCTTTTCATAAATAAGAACTGGTGGATCCCGGCAGGAAAGTGGAGTCTTCTGCGGACCCCGACAGAGCAGTCGCTGGGTGGGGCGAGATTAGTTTCCGACGACGCCGTGTATTGACGCCATCCTCGCATAATGACGCCAATTAGTCCGCGTCACCGCACTTAATTTATGTAGGGGCAGAACGAACCTTCCCTTAACTTTTCTCATAAACAAACCACTCACAAAACTAAACAACGATATGTTTGGTAATAAAATAGGCAACTATTATATGCAAACTGAAATTATTATCTGTAGGAACTGAAATTGGACTTGCTATCATTTCGATGTTATTTTTTTATTGTATTTATTAGATCGTTTTTTATTTTATTTCTCACATCAAATTATTATTCTGTCTATTAGTTTCTTTAAACCACAAAAACCAAAACGAAGAAATTTGCAGAAGTATCAAAGTCGCACGTAGCAGGTATAGGTTTAGAATTTGCGGGATGATGTGATCAAAACACCAAACAAACCGATCGCCGATTGTGAAGAAATGTATGAGAGGTGACCTCAACCTGGAGACGCAGTGCAGGCAAGCCACTAGTTGTACCAACGACTTCAGTGTACTTTTGGGGCTAGAGTCACCCGCATCCATAGGCATACCCATAGGAGACCACTACAAGTAGCTCCTGGTTGATTCTACATGGGTGACAATTTCCAGGTGGTAGGCTTAGCTGTATTCCCACTAGCTAGACAAAGAAGTGGCGCCAAACGGTCAAACCACTGCAGGGACACCCCTGCATGATATCCAGTAAAGTCATGTTATGAGGAAACGAGGACCAGTTGCATTACCCGTTACAGGGCATGCTTACCGGTTTGACAGAAAAGGACACGACTGCTGACTTGTTTGGCGCCTAGATGAGAACACATGATGAATATTTCTGTAGGGGCTCAGGCGTCCCAATATGTCCAGAAGAGTGTAGCTTATAGTTGTGTGTATCATGGTCTAAAACTCGGTGCCTAGTTCCATTGCCTATAACTATAAAACGGAGAAAGAGTAAATTTAAAGATCGGGTGCACTTGCTATTATTAAAAGTGCACCTGAACAACATCCTAATCAAATCTGGCTCCTACCACCTAGAGACTGAAAACCCAGCGATCAGTTTTTGAAGGAGAATAATCAGAATAATAATCAGAATAATCAGAATAATCAATTTATTGGTAAGAGTATTACAAGTCAATCAGTATTAAAAATGTGAGAATTATTATTATAGCTAATTATAACAATAATTGAAATTACATGTAGTTTAAATTACAATAATGTATTAAACAATGATTAATTGAAGTTAAATAAATTAGAAATAAATAAATACTTAACATATTATTCTGTTATTTATTGCATATATTCGTCAACACTGTAGAACGCCTTCTCACCACACGCGGATACCACATGAATAAAGAACCGTATAGAAGGAAAGCTTCACCACTACATGCGCAGCTAGATATATGTGTGCACCTTGTCACGACAAGACGGTTACGGTTCTTTATTCATGTGCTGATAGGATGCTCGTTCGGCGATATCCGTTTAACGTGGCATATCTTACCTATATACCTAGGGTGCAGCCCGGAGCACAATCTTAAAAAACAAAGCAAGCCAATTTATAATTTACAAAAAATGTTTTCCTTTACCTATCTCTGAGAGCAATTAATGTTTACCAACTATTAGTGCAAATATAGCATAGATTTCTTCTTGTACTTTATAATTTTTCATTAAAATTTGCCTGGTTTTGTAATAAAAGCAAATTGACGAACAAACACACATGAGTAATTATTGTACTTGTAGTAGTGATTGCTTATTACGAGTGGATATTTTTTCCCTGATGAGTTGAATCGATCTTTCATTTATGCTATATTCATATAATTCTGTTTCCACAATGTAGATATTAAATGCATATAATGCGAGGTAACTAATGTGTGTACGAGGTGTAATGTGGATCCTGGTGGGCGCTACAGAATGACTTAATAGTTAACAAATAATATGGTTAGTAATTAATATTTAAGCTAGAGAGACCAAATTAGATTTATTTTTTATGTTTATCGTCAAAAAAATCTTGCAGTGAATAGTAGCATTTATTAGCGAAATATAACTTTAATTGCTTGAAAAATTCGGATTCTATATCAATATCTTTAAGATCCTGAGGTAAGTTTATAATTTTTTATACACATTGTATAGGTGCTTGTACTGTGCATCTTTAGCTTAGACTTCGGAAGACTTCGGGCTATTAGTGATACTTACAATAAATTTCCGGCCCGGGAATAGGCCGCAGGGTTTAACTAACATTAAAATTAATACACCTTAAATATACACTTCCACGCTGTATACATAATTGCTTGTTACTTACGCCAATAATAGCAATTCCACGAACATCCTTAAACATCATAAAACAGTGGGCATCAGTAAACAATAATACGTATTTCATGAGAATCCAGTTTGTGCCGTTTGCTTTAATCAATTTCCACCTTTATATTCATAACATCTAACAAAATATCAACTAATTGTGAACTCTATATCAAAATACATAAGGTGAATAAATCATATCGAATTACCTACAATTTCGTTTTGGTTCTATGGTTATTCCTAGTAAATACCAGGTGAAACGAAAATATAATAAATCTAAATAATATTTTATCTGTCTTGAAGGTGTTTTTGCTTACAGTCACGATTTTTTAGTAATTAGATGAAAAAATAATTATTTTAACCATTTTCTTATCCATCAAGTCGTGAAAGGAGTTACCTGATATAAAGGCACAGTTACATTACTTACGTAATAAATATTAGTAGGTATAGATTATTTCACGCTCAAACTCCAGCGAAGCTAAAACATATTTCCGCATTTTGTGGTTACCATCAAATATAAAGCACTACACTTCGATAGTTATAAAGAAATTTGATGTTTTTTGAGAAAACTAGCTATTATAAGACATTCGTTATAATATTGACAAAAATAAACGAATATGATCATATTCATTTATACTTATTTAATCGGAATGCTAATGGACATAGCACATATCTACGTTTTGGTGTTTTTTTTTTGTAATTGAGTGGCAAAAAAGGAGACGGCGCGCCTGACGTTTGGACATTTGCACTGACATTGAATCTTTAAACGTCTTTTTTGAAGGTTACCATACTGTAGCTCGGCGGAAAACTCTAGATGGAAGATCATTCCACATTTTGCAAGTATGCGGTAAGAAGAAACGCCTAAATCCAGCTGTGTGAGACTTCCAGGACTCGACTTGGTTGTACCTAGGTCACACTCAACCATCTAGGTTACCTAGATGTTAGCACGGGTACTTTAGTAACTATCTATTATACCTGCTTATGTAGTTAAAACATAGTAAATACCCATCCACCATTTCTTTACACCATATAGGTATAGCTAGGTGCTTTCTATAGAGTAAGAATGTTATTTTATCTACTAGGAGGTCAGAATCCTGAATTAAAAAAGTTGTAAAATGATGACTTGTTCCAGAGTGCTAAGATAATGAAAAAAATTACGCAAGAATCGAACTGTATTCCAGACGTGGCTCTAACAGTGTAGCATTAAGAAGACTCTTCATCATAAGATAATTTTCAAAACAGATATTATCCCAAGCAAAATGCAAGCCTCAATTTTGATACTAATCGAGATAGGTATCTAACAACTTCGGTTTAGGGCAGGCAAATTAGCGTTAATTTGTTTACTTTTTAGATTCAAAATCTCTCACAGTAATAATGACTTACTGCCTACTATATATTTTATGAATAAATAAATAACACTAAAGAAACCTTTGATATTTTGCAGCTTGCTTTTACCTAGAACTAAGACTAAGACTTTCTGAACATTTCTGATTGAGTCCACGAAGTAATCACTGCTCCTTTCACTTGAAACCTAAAACATTGGTGCGATTGCACAACTTAAGGTAAAGTAATTGTCGAAAAGGCAAATTTTGACCATGTTTTAGAAAGAGTGTAACATCTTATAGAAAATTAAAAGAAATATTCTAAAGGATATTAACCAATACGATGCCTGATCAAAAACACGATTCCACATATTGGTTTTGATAGAAAAAAAATGAATATTGCTCTAAAATATACAAAGTGATTCGATAATGGACAAAGGCTAACAAATTAGGTACAAAAGAGTGAAGCAGTGATATAATAGTAAGTAGATACATTCGGTTAGGGAACATTACAATTTGGTAGTGTCTCTCCAGGATAACAGTTTTGGGTTATATTACAGTCAAGATAGGGGTCATTATATGTTTGTATGCGGATATCCAGATATAAGACTTTACAATTTAATGCATCATCTCAACTGAGAGTAGGCAGACTACAAGGTATACTTTAAATTCCTGCCGGTACCTATTATATTTAAGTTGCTCAAACTGTAAACCTTTTAACATTTTATATTATCAAGCTATAATATAGTCTATTATAGCTTGCATATACGAGTAATATAATGTTACGGAGACGTATTTTGATTATAATTGGTTATAAATATGGGCCAGCCAGGATTTCAGACTCCAGACTATAAATACAGGATTTCTTGGTCATTGAAATACAAAAAATATCAATCCCAAGAATTAAATCTATCAAGACCTTCAAGATTCTAATACAACGCTGTTATAGGCACTTCGCTAACGAGGCACTAGATGACCTTTATTATATTAAGTGTTTACCCGTATTAAATACATTTTGCGAATTGTAAGCAAAATCAAGTAGGTAGGTATAAAAAATATATTTCAGTAAAATAAAACTTTAATTGTAATATAAGCGCGATAGTGCAAGGACGACCGCGTCCCAGGGCGCGAGCGGGCGGTCGTATGCAATCGTTATATTCTCGCGGTTCTGTGTGTCAAATCAACTGTGCAAATGACTTCCGCGTCGCACCCGTCGCTGGACAACCTGTTTACATTCATCTTGATGCTTAAAAGGGATAGGTGAATGTTTTGCACACGTGTCAGATGGAAACATTTCAAAGTTACGATAGCATTTTGGATGGAAAATTTAAAACTATTTACTCATCTGGAGCTAATGGACCATACATTTATGGGTGAACTTTTCTTCAATCTCAATTAGTCAATATGTAGGTACAGTCGACTCTTGTTAATTCGAAACTCGAGGGACTCTTAAAATATTACGAATTATCGAGTGTTTGAAATATTAAATGGTTCGAACATTAAGGACTCATAACTAACACAAACTTTTATTTAATATGTATACAACAAACAAATGAGTAACAGTAACTGAAACTAACTAAATAAACCAATTTGTGCGGAAGTGTATGTCAAACTAATAATTACCAAAACAATGGCTCGTGTACGATTAAGTATACAAGCTTGAACTTGATCTGTAATGTACTTACTTAGATGTCTCCGCGGTGAGATGGATTACTCGAACTTGTTAAATGGATATGTATAAAAAGATCAAGTGACTTTTTCTTTACGAATTGTCGAGTGTTTAACGCCGATAAGTTTGAAATAACGCGTCATTATGTTACGTAGCGTTGATTTTTTCGTTTGAATTACCAAGTGCATAAAAATGTATTGATTTAGTTCGAAATATAAAGAGATTTTCTAGGGAACTCGTGTTAACTTTGAATTATAGAGAGGTTCGAATTATCGCAGCTATAAATTGACGAGAGTCGACTGTTTATCTTTTACCGTCCAACTTTGTTGTACACATTTTAATATACTGCTTATGCCCACAAACTCGGTGATTTATTGCGTACATGTTTATATGTTAAATCACAATATCGGGTACAATAACACCTATGCTATTGATATGTTTTTGTCTAAAGAATCTATTATTATATTAATCTATACATTTAATTTAAAAAACTTAAATAACAAGAAAATGATTCCGCCGAAATTTCCAACCCTGGTACACCTGTAATGATGACAGCACAATATCAGCATAACCTGGAAGTGATGTTTCTTCGCGTAGAGGCCAAATGAATCGATTATTATTCCGACTAGATAACGTACCTAATGCTTCTAATGTCACGTCGGTGTACCAGAGTTGGATATTTTGGCGGAATCAAGATATTTTCATCATAAGTAATTTTCTATTTAGGATATGGATTTATTTTTATAATATGGATTTTCTCAAAGTTACACCTGAATCTATATACCATATGTCATACAACTTTTTTAGCCAGGTCAATTATTATTTATTACAGAGTTCACCAAATGGATATTGTATGCAAACAAGTATCCAATTGTAAATTCGTCAGTGTGAGGCAGTATTGCTGCTCTTTCAGGAATTGCAGATCAAGGGAGACAATTCAGCAACGTACGACGTGGCAGGTAATTGCTGGTTGCGGGCTGCGGGCGGTGCCGCACCGCAACACTAATTACCGTCCCGTTGTGTACAGCCCCTTTAACTGATCACAACAAAACCCTGATAGCCGACTATTAAGAGCTTAGGGTACGTGGGCAAACACTTCCATCAACTTTTGCACAACCCTAAATTGTGTGGGATTGAATGCTTATATATATATATGCTTAGTTATCACTCCTGAAAAAAAAAATGTATGGCAAAGATTATTTATAATTAATTATCTTTGGCTGTAGTAATTTTATATTATACGATATCCCGATTGAACATAAACCACTATAACAATTTTAATAGAATATACAACATTAAGGTATTTAAAGACAATAAATATATCTACGTAGTGCTATAGCACTACCAAGCACTACCTAGATATATTGAGGGATATACTCGTATTACATCGTTACAAAGCGCTGCTTTGACACTCATAAGTAATACTACGAGCATACATTGACCTATATATACTATATCCCGATGCGAGCATGATAAATTCAAACGTCTGTTTAAATCAGAGGTATCCATAACAGCTGATTAAAGATAAAAACCAATATAAGTAAGTAGTAGGTAGGTAGAGTTGATGTTTGCACTTTCTATTTGTCCTCAGAAATTAATGCCTTACAAGTTGTCTAACAAGATCAGTTTGGAATACAACCATTCAATAAGTTGTTTCCAATAGGGAGAAAATTTTACTTGCATTTGTTTTATTGTGTATACAAAGAGCAACTGTCATTCCTGTTATTTTATTTAAATTTTCTAATACAAACTCTAACCGAATGTATCGTTCTCAGTGCAGGAATGTAACAGAATGTCTGTCGATCGTAAAGAATGCAGTCGTCGGGGTTTCTGGCACAGTACTGCATTTGGAGAGGCGTCGTCGTCGCGACCCGCTAGAGCCCTCCACTCCACAGAGGCGAACTTGAGTGGAGTGGCCTTAAAAACAGCCTGCCCATCAAGCAATGTATTTTTTTTTTTCATTTAATTCTTGTTATTTAAATTTCCATTGAAAGCATTGCATGATTATCTGTTTGTTTTGTTCTTAGATGAAAGTGAACTTAAAGATTTATGGTCGAAACTTTTAAGGCCATAAAACCTACGCCAAAACTATTTAATATAAATATGTTCTTTCGGCATTATAAGTGTTGTTAGAGACAATATAAATATAAGAAATTATTTTAATACTTACTATAAAACAAGTTCTTGTGTCCATTTTTGTATTTCTAAAGGTAACAAGCAAAAGAAGAAGAAAGAAGTAGTTTTGAAGCGCTCGTAGCGAAGTTTGCTTAGCTGTTCTTAACCGCCCCCCGACGGTTCCCGCCTTGTCATGGCGGTGAGGCTTAGTAGCCGTGGCTTGGTCACCCACGGTGAAGCAAAGAGGAACCAGGGGCCGTGCCGACTTGGGACATCGGCCGCTCCACTGGGCTTTGCCTCTAAGTCCAGTATGGAGCGGCAAGGGGTAGGTTGCGGTGCTGTATGGACAGCACCGCATCTGACGGTGAGGGGCCACGGCGGGAGAGGAGTGCCGGTATTACGGTGCGCCGCTCTCCCTACCTTCCGTGGCCACGGCGGGGCCGCCACCGTTCGATGGCGGACGCGGATGGGCCACAGGGGAAGAGGAGTATCGGTATAGCGAGGCGCCGCTCTCCCTATCCTCTGCGACCGAAGTAGCAGGCGACGGGGCTACTTATATATCTGACCCGTCGTAGGGGGACCTCGGGCGTCAGGAGAGGGGGTTGTCTGACGCCCATTTGCGGGCTTGGTCCCCGGGTGGTAGTGACGTGCCATGTGTTCTGGTGCGTCGTGAGTGGTAGCACCCCAGGAGGGGTCTGGCAACGGACAACCGTGGCGGGTTCGTGGTCGAGAGCTAAAGCGTCCCTGCGGCCCGCCGAGAAGCGGTAGAGTTGGAACACCGTGAGTCGGTAGGGGCACTTGCTGCTGTGGGAGTAGTTGGTGTCGAGCCCGACATATCCCGGCCACTTTCCCCGAGGTGGACGGGAATGCGTAAATGCAATTTTCACACGTAAATAAAAAAAATAAAAAAAGCTGTTCTTAACCGATCAGCAAAGTTAAGCAACGTCCGTGACGTGAGTTGGATGGGTGACCGCTTATAGTGAGCGTACATTACTACTGAGTGCTTGCGTGCTTCGGAGGGCACGTTAAGCCGTTGGTCCTGTTGATGTCTTAGGATGGCAGTCGTTAAAGCAAAGTGGTATGGCATATTGCGAATGCCCGCCTAGCCAGCTACCACCCTCGAGAAGAAAATCTGTCGCCAAGCACTTAACGGTATTTTTCGGCAGCTGTCCTTGTGAGTCAGTAATTCTAGTTTAGCCTATGAACGTCATCTTCAACCACATCATCAGTAACCATCAGGTGAGATAGAGGTCAAAGGTAAACATATCAAAAAATATACATAAACATATTACTTGGGATAAGAATAGGAAGGTGTTGTTGTAGGTTCTAAATCACAGACTACTGAAGAAGTAAAAAATAATATATATTTGGCAGTCTCAATTAGTTTTTTGGAAGATACACGTTCAACATAGATATACCAACTAATATGTTCATCTCTCAATCAAGTATAGGTACTTATACCTTTGGAAAGATCTATATATGATCTATACAAATAATTCCCTGTGGGGTGCCGAGTTAGAATAGGACCTCCCCATATCATCCCGTGGGTATCGTAAGAGTCGACTAAGGGAAAAATACTGGAAGGTGGGCAGCAGCGCCTTCTAAAGAACTGGCAACTTACACTGCGATCCCCAAGACACCTGCCAAACGTGGGGATTATGGCAAATACCCCCTTAATAGGGGAGGCAGTGGACGATCCGGCTGTTACAGTACAGTACTTATAGCTAGATGTTCCTCTTTTTCCAATAACCCTGCATAGCACATACTAAATCTGAAAAAGGCTTCCAACATGCCATTTCCATTGTCGAAGCCAGGACGTACGGTCACCGTTAACATGCATTTCAGACACAAATTAATACGCTGCAAAACAGTTGTTACCAACATAGAATGTGGTGCAGCATAAATAAAACGGACTTTAATCGGCTAAATATACAAGGCTGCACTATCGTGATACGTGCATGAATTTAGTAATCAAACTAAATTTATTATTAATTATTATAATATAGCTGTTTTTACGCAGTAAGCCTCCGTTATTTACTTATTTAACGATGTCCTAGGCTTATATTTACAACCTTTAATGTAGCGGCCGGTACTTTGTTTTGTACAGAAACTCAAAATATGATCTAACTGTTTATTTTATATAATTGCTTACTAAATATACAATGGTTTTTTTAAACCCATTATTCAGACTACTCTGACGCAAGTGTCTAAAATAAGTAAGTAATGATAATATAATTAATGTATTTAAGTCTAACAATGTCTTATTTTTATGCACTATTAGACAATGTCATATATTACCAAGGGATTGAGGCAGAATAAGTACGAGGCCTGATGTTAAGCGATAACTTCTGCCTATAACATAACTTTCCTCACAAGTGTCGAATGGCACTGCCCACGTCGTCCTAAGACATACAGTTGTTAAGTCTCAGGTACCTGTGATTTGACTAGCTCTCAATGACTGCCGCCAGAATACATTGTTAGGTGCTTGCGACAGATTTCTACTTGCTGGTGGTAGCTAGCCAGGTGAGCATCCATAAAATGCACTTCCACCATGCGGTGAAGCTTTTGCCGGCGCGGCGGTGGGGATAAAACCATGGACCATGGATGACACAGCTCCATAGCTATTACCGCTCATCTATCATTGCGCTAGAATTTTAACTATTAGATTGTTTATGTATGAAAATTGTCCACCACAAAACTATAATTACGCTGTCCCGTGCTTTATTGTGTCGTGGTGCGCAAGTGACGGAAACCGCACAGGTGTTGACCGCTCCTTATCCATCTACACAATCTGAAACATGTTTATAAACGCCTTTATAAAGGCACTTGTTGTAAATTTGAGCTTCATTGAACATATATATTGATGTATTGTGCATTAGTTCCCGTAAGTCTGAAGACTGATGGCCGATTGGTAATACGTATAGACTGCCGTGCCGCAGGTGCGTGGTTGTTATGAATGTACATAGTTTAGATTATAAATACTTATTATGAAATTAATACTACTAAAGTTACAGACATTTCTAAATGATATCCTGGTCAAGTAACGCTTTATTTATTGAAAAAAGGAAACATTTCAAGTATTAGGTATTCTGTTCTAGTCCTTATCTGTTAGGACAACAGCTGCAGAAGCATTGTGAAATTGAACATGTTAATGTCTAATAGGTACAACTCGACACAAGTGGCTATCACTTGTCTCAAACTTACAGAAGACAGCAATAGTACTAAAAAAAAGCAGCATTTGTCGTATTCATATTATCGTGTCACTTGCACCGTAGTATATACATAGTATACATAAATTCTGTAACGCATCTTCATTTTCACAAGTTTTAAAATAGATAGACAGCGTGCAGCGAGGCGTTTTAAATTAAAATAAGGCGTTTGGTCGAGGAAAGATAGTTTTGTGTCTCTTTGGGCTTGGAATAAATCATATTTTCAGTAAATAAAGTTTCCCTGAGAAGTGGAGCGTGCAATGTGCATTGTCAATCGGCTCACTGCGACGATTCACTTCTTGTTGAAGGTTCCTTTCGTTCGCAAGTTCTCGGAACTTTGGTTTTATGTGTTTTATAGTACATTATGGTACAAATGTGTAATGTTGGTGATTACCGCTGAGGCGCCATTGAGAGACTTAACTGCTTGACTTAGCTGCGGACGGTAATCATCTATACACACTTGTATCATACGACGATTTTCAACACACTTGAAAATAAAATAATACTGTTTATGAGATTCAGGCTTTTTCCTTCGAATGCCCAGGGAGCTGACTAGTCCATATTTTTTCTCTAGTTAGGTAGGTATTGTGTTCAGGGCTACCATTACACCTATAATACAAGCCAATCACTTACCTTGAAACTATTGAGCAGCTTGCAGGGTTCCGATCATGTATGTGCGATATCGGTTGCACGATACTAAACACCCGGGTGAAGGTACTCTTAAACACTTTTAATATAACTGTTAGGTACTAGCAGTATTCACAAAGTCCACCGGTGGTGAAGGCACTCTCAAACACAGCAGAATTCACCACAACTAGCGCCGACCTGCTTCCGAGGAGCACTGAAGGTCATGCGCGTATTTTTGTAACCATCGTGTTTTTGTCCCAAAACTACCCTCTCTCTGCCACTCGTTCGAATCTCAGCTTGTGACCGACGGCATATTAAAATATAATAACAACGCCTGAACAAATACAAAATAATCATTGAATTCCAAAGGTGAATACGACTTGTGAAAAATTTTCGCAATGGCGGAAAAAAAAAAACAAGTTTACCTATTCGCGCCTAGGAGGAAGAATATATGGAGAAGACATTTATATTCTGTTGGTTGTGAGACAAGAATGGTAATATATACGCTTGCATTAGTTTGAAAGAGACAGCATCAGTTTTTTTTTTGTCTTACTCGGCGTATGCGATTTCTTTGTTTGCCACAACGCAGTTTTGTGGCAGACAAATTTATTCGGTGCTTGAAAGTGTCCTTTTTTCGTGTTAAACAATGATTTTGAAGTGTGTATTGTAAATTGTAAGTTAAATTCAACGCTGCTGCTTCCACCAAACTTGTTGAAATGCAGAATTCTTGGCTGTAAAAACAGAACAGAACGAAATATGGAACACCTTACGTATCACATGTAAGTGCTATTTTTCATGTCTTCACCATTCTTACACAGTCTATGCAAATCATATATGAATTTCTGATCATAACATGAATTTCGGCGTGTTAAATTATTTGATAATCTTACATTTTTCTACAAAATAATTTCTTGATTTTGTGATTATAATCCATAAAAATTAAGGAGTGTTCTTTTGTCTATCTGTCTCGCTCTACTATGATAAAATTTGTTTAAGGAGAAAAGAGAGTGTGAATATAGATCAAAAATTATACTTTTTCGAATTATAGCAATTTTCGGAATACCAACTCATGACCGAAGATTTTTCCCATAAAAGTGGGTAATTTTGTATGAACCACTTTTGACCAATTATGCAGTAAAATTAACGCAATTAAATTTTGATTTGCAGTTTTCATAAGGAATGCTGTCCTTCATCGTGTATGGATTCAAACAACTGGACGACAAAATTAATTACTTAAATTAAAAATTACACAATTTATTAATTAAATTGTAAGTGGTGCCAAAATGTTGAATCTCGATGTTATTCACACATATGTTTTATATACCATAAATCTATAAATACATTATTACTTTGTTTTATTTAAAGTGCACACTATGAAATATTATAGGTACGAAGGTTTGTATGAGTTTGTTACTCATACAAACCTTCAAGTCACTCAACGCCGAAGTTTTCAACGAAATTTAGCATATAGATTCCGTAGGACCCGGATTAATAAACTGGCTACCTTTATTCCGAGATATTGAGCATTATCGGGGGACTACGATATAACTATTCGACGCGGTTGAGTCCACAAGCGCAAGCTAGTTATCCAATAGTACCATGGGTTAAGTTATATATATATTATGCCATAGTTTTAAACTCTTCCAAAAAATATTCTGTACATTTTCAGTTTTAGAATCATGGTAATTTTCTAAAACTAGCTGACCTGGTTTCTTTGCCATTAAGGCGGACCGTTCAATCTGTAGCGAGAAATTCAAAATTTAACAGTCTGTCTACTCGTATTTGTTGCGAGATCGAATGACATTTGTAGGTTTTTAATTTACTCAAATCAGAGATCCTTTTTAGAGTATTTTGTTATTGTATCTTACATATATGTATCTGATTTCATATATTTCTCTAGTAATCTGCAAAAACAGTTAAGAAACAATTATATATTTGTAAGTTATGATGCCAAAATACTTTAGGGTATAATTTCCGATTTGCGCAATTTAAAAACAATACAAACACTAAAGTTATCCGATCTAGCAACACACATTAAATTTTGAATACCCCGATATAACAAATTGAACGGTTTAGTCCACCTTAAGCAAGTACCATGCAAATGTATTTTTTCAGTAGGCGCGGCAATATTTTTTCTAAAAGCTTCATTGCAATTTGGGTAATATTATGGGACACTGGCAATTCTGCAATATTAGGTATTTATACTCTGTCTTTATCGGGTATACGGGCATAGGTACTCCATCATAGATATTCTTCCTCCTAGATTCGCGCGCATGGCGATCGGCCATAGACTAAAGAATGAGATTTTGTTTTAGCTTTTCGCGGATAGCCTTTTAGCCACGAACAAAATGGGGAATTAAAGTTTTCTCTATTACAGAGAAAAAAAATTCATATTTGAGTAAAAGTTTTATTTATTAAACACGTACAAGTAGAAGTTGTCTGTTTAAATACGAAGTTGTATGAAATGAGCTAGAAACAATTAGGTACATTAATTTATTTGTACTATTGAACTCGATCTTTTTGGTATAGAATTTTTTTTAAGACCAAAGGAACTCAACTAATAATATGTAGATTGTGGATAATTGTGGAGATGTGCTTTTGAAAGTGGATGTTAAAAATGCATTCAACTCTTTAGATAGAGGCACTCTTTTGACTGAAGTTAAAGATAAAATTCCGGAATTATACCCTTTTCTTTGGCAATGCTACGGCAAACTGTCAAAATTAACATACCAAACTCTGACAAAATAGAAGAAAGACGGAACGGATAGATTGTGCAATAATTTTATAATATTGCACAATCTTCACGATTATTGTTTAATATGCTTCGCATTTTTTAAAGAGATTCTAGACTACATTCTCTAAGACAATAAATAATTGACCAAAGGTGTATTAGGTTACGTAGGTAATTAAACTAATTAAATTAACCTATATTATGGTACCTATGGTTTCGCCGCAGGTGCCTTTTTTTGTGTTTTTTTTATATTTTTTTGACGGAATAAGCAGAAAGTACATTAAATTCAATACTAACGTGTGAAAAGTAATTCCAGGTAACTTTTTCTTCACTGAATATGTTCTGTTTTTGCAGTGTTTTAACACGCAAGTGGGCATTTTTAGTTTATTTATTCCGTTGTGTGACGTGTGTAATGTGCGACGGTCTATCGTGAACTCAGAGTAGGAGTGCGCGATATATATCGATATAACAAAAAATATCGATATATGAACACGTTATATCGCTTCCGATATGTATATCGATACATCAATCGATATTATTCAACCGATACAACACCATAGCTCACTTGACATTTTTGACCAAAACCTTTACATTTTCAAAAGGGATGTTGGCAAAGTTGTTTTTTATGGCAAATTGATCGTAAACGTTGCTAACACCACTTTAATTTTATCATTTTCTATTAACTTTTAACAGTATAATATAAGTGCATACTGCTAATTATGCTGATCATAATGTGTACACATATTTAGAAATATAGTCCGGCTCGAAAGTGTTAACCTATATCATATGTCTTCTTTTAGTGATTGTATTATGTTTTGTGTATCAATATAAATAAATAAATAATTAGATACTGATTTATGGTTGGCAACGTATTTAAAAAATAAAACCACGAATTGTGAATAATTAGCCTTCACAGTTACGAAGGTTTTAATGTAACCAAAACCTTAGTAACGGCATTTTTTTTATGCAAACCTATATTTTGAATCCAAGGCGTAGAGAAAAATATATTGCGAATTAAAAAATAAAGTTGACTTGTTTCTTTACCCTAGCTGTTTTTACTTCTATCAACCTGTCAAATATTATAGACTAGCTAAATTAATTAAACAAGAAAAACATTTTCTACGATACATCGAAAATATTGATATATGTTTCTCCGACATATCGCAAAGTATCGATACAACACTACGATATATTATATCGAATAAAATATCAATACTTTTTTGTTTGAACATCCCTAACTCAGAGCAATAAGTAAGAAAGAGGGAGTCTAAAGAAAATCAAAAGTTACAATAGCCTCTAAGATTTCACTAATAAACATTAGCTTGTTTATTTAAAGTATATAACCTTAGTAAGAAGTGATACGTACACCGACTTTTGAAAACTGCACACTTTTGGAAACAGTCTAAAATGTATGTCTGGCAACACTTTTGTTTACATTTTTATTCGAAATTATAACCTAAATTGCGTTGTTCAATATTAAAGAATGTATATTATATTCAATACTTACGTGTGTTTTAATACTCAAGATGGTTTTTATTTTATTTAATCTGTTATGTGTGACGTGAATACCGTGTGATGGTCTATCGTGAATTAGGACAAAATTTTTTTATTATAAAAACTAACGTGGTTTTCACTCATTTTAGTAAAATTAGTGAAAACCACGAGGACAAAATTGGCCGAATTTGGATACGTTTGTGTGAGCGAGTTGTGTCTTACATAAAATTGTCCGAATTTGATGCTTAATTTTTGATTTTCATTAGACTCCTCTTTCTTATACATTTATCTGAGATACCAAAATAGCGTTATTTTATCTTCCGTAGGATGTCAACAGGGTGATCCTCTGGGACCAGCCATCTTTAGCCTTGCCATCCACTCAATAATTCAACGTCTCCAATCAAAACTTAACGTTTGGTATTTGGATGACGGAACCTTAGGAGGCGATGCGAACACGGTTTTGGATGACTTGCGAGTACTTATAGACGATTTTCGTCTTATTGGCCTTGAACTAAATTTTTCCAAATGTGAACTTTTTGTTTGTGATACTTGTCCGGATAAAGTTTCGATTATCGAAAAATTCAACTTACTTGGACCTATAATATAAAACTAGTAGAAAAAAGTTCACTTCGTCTTTTGGGTTCACCCATTCTTGACGAATCTTTATCACCATTTGTCGAAGAACAAATTCAAAAGTTTATCATGTCTTGAAATGTTATCTAAATAGGAATTTCACTTCAATCTCGCTACATGTTACTTAAATACTCAACTAATGTTCTTAATTATCGACTTTAATAGTTTTTTGTATCAAAACGTCGAAATTATGAATTTTTTCAAAGACATAAATATATATGTACTCCGTAATGGCTGTATACCTACGTAAGTACCTTAACGTTTCTGAACGAAACATTTGTATAATCTGTGGTGTGGGCAAATATAGCCCGCCCCGCCATCCGCTTAAAAAAGTTCACGTATTTCGTAATAAAAGTTGTGCTGACTTGTGAATTAAAGGTATAATAACTGTCATACGTCATAACCAAAATTTGTACCGATACTTAATATACGAGTACATTAATTATTATGCAGGGAAAAACTTATTTATAAAAAATATGTGTTAACAATTCCCAGTTTTCCCGAACGAAGGCTAACGTGTTGCTGAATATGATGATGAAAAGTTCATAAGATGGTGATCCCTCATTTGATTGGTATTCTAATACTTAGGCTGGCCGCTAACCTGTCTACCAAGATTCACTGGGCCCACGTGCTAAATTACATTACAGCTCATCCTTTTCTTCTTTGGTGGAAGGTGAGTAAGGTCTCAGCCCTAAGTTAATTAACACTCAATAGATTTGTCATCAACGGATGGCATATACTACTTCCTGACATTTTGAAAATAATACGTACTTTACATAAGTAATTATCCTTTCAGAACTAAGTTATTTTACATTAATGATAACGTTTTCTACTTACCAAACATGCTGCCTAACTAAATAATATCATATCAAATTAATAGCAGAGTAAAAGTTTCTATATGTTTGCCTTCCTATTAAAGCTCGTGTGTTCGATTGGCAAACATTTGTTGAACGTGATCTAACTTAAAAGGATGGATTTATGTTACAATCCTAGCTTTTGGGCTCAAGAGAACCAACTTTATTTAGAACTCGCTCCGTACACCGTGTATCCATGTGTGTGATTTCTAAAGTAAGAAGACGTATGTTACAAATTCATGATTGGCTCCTGTGCTGTCCTAGCTACATTATGATTTTATTTACATGGAAATTGTACAAGGCTTCACGAACATTCATTCTGTTATGGAGTAAGAAGTTCACGAAAATATCTGCAAGCTAATTGACAGTTGAGAATGATATATTGAAATATAAAGTATTCGTTCTTATATACGTATATAGATTTATACCGGTATCGTTCAATAGTAAATAGACCAAATGTTATGATAATTGGTTAATCTCTGTCAATAGTTACGTAGATGACAATCAAAGAACGTATAGCAACATTATTTAACCTTTTTTTATAACATGATTAGTGATAAGACATCACTGTCTTTATCGGGTACTAATAATTCACAGTTAAGGCGAAACCTATCGTATACGATGTAACCACATTAAAACCAGGCAAGTAGTTTGACTTCATATAGCGGCCCCAAACGTGGCTTGTATGTGTGCGCGTGCTCGTACGCACGCGTCACAGCATGCACTCTTTGCACAGATTATTCTGTGACTATGACAAATATAATAAATTTGCTATATTATAGCGTTTCTCTACGACGCTCTTATGGAAGTCAATTACAAAATTTTACTTAAAATATTTTACTGCCGCGTACAGCAAAAATGGTATAAAGCCATTTCGAGAAGAACAAAGCAAGAAGCAAAAGACACAGCAAGAAACTCTGGGTCATTCTTTTTATATGTCTTTACTCTTTTATGATTTTTGTGTGTTTACTATAAAAATATAAAAATGTTTATGACATACATAGGTGACTGGCGGTGTTATGGCGTTTTGACATTTAATGTATGGAACATCTGTCAAAACCTGCATCTCAAAATCTATCTCTACTTTCAGATACATTTATGAGTTTCTCTGACTGAGAAGCATAGAAATCATTATAATATATTGAACTTTATGACATACCTAATGATTCATTTCAGCTCTTATACCTCGTGTTACCTATTCAAGTGTTGTGTAATTTAATAGTTGGATAATATTTTTTGTAGCGTAGCTGTGGCGAGATCTTTTACCGGGTAGATAAGTAACCACTGCTGCTGTGAGAATTGATAATTAACAAATCACATATTGATTTTTTTCATGAAAATATATTTAACAAGAATCATCTGTAGGTAGTTACGGATTCATTGTTATACCTACAAATTACATAGGTTGGTAGGTACCTATAAAACATGAGACATGGAAAATTTATTAAATTTATACCAACAAAATATTATAGAACTTCGTTAACAATAGGCTTGTTGCAGTATTTTAAGTTTGCCTTGGTATTAACTTAATGAAATTTGTCAACAGGCAGACGGCTGTAGCATAGGATAGGATAAAGAAATATACCGTCGAATTGTGACGATCGAAATGTCTTACTATAGGTAGTGTTTATTTAATGGAATAGTAAAGTAGGTTATTTTGTATTGTAGGTAAATCTGGAATCTTTTTACCGGGGCTTAGAAAAATCTGCTGTAAACAATGATATTGATTTATTATTGTAGATACATGGATTAGTCCCTATAAAACCTAGATATATGGACCATCCTGCGTATCCAGACTAGAATAGGCATTTGAATCTCCTACGGGCCTCCAGTCAGATTTTTCTGGTTTTAGTTTTGTGTAACGCTTTATATAGGTTAGGTAGTCTGTGGATTGCACGCTTACAGGATTGTCAACCTGCCTTGGCTGACGTCTGGTCCCTGGTTAATATTCTAACTGACATCACCAGGGTTCGCCTTCCTGCAAGTCTTGAATAGAAAGAAGCCTTAGCCATTACAACAGGCTTTCTGAATGTTGAGTAGTTAGATGTTTAATCTAGAGGTACTTGATCCCTAGTTATATATAAGTTCATGGATTATAAACATATCGATATTTCTACTGATATAGGATGATAACAAATTCAAGCTCAGATATGTATATATTAACCATGTTTTATCCACTTTATTTTATTTTTAGTGACGTCAGATTAGAGACTGGTCTGTAGTTAGTCAGCAGGACCCTGCTACATATCCGGTGAGCGGGCGGTCGCGGTTACGCTCGCGCTGATCTTGCACTTTTATAAACATAACCTGGCGAGCCATTTCTTCCCCTCGCCATTGCACACATCCATTTATTTATCAGAGAAAATGTAATCGCTCCTAACTACATCCTATTCACGGCAAAGCGAATTAATCTCAACCAAAAGGTTTAACGACTAATTTACGCGTAGAATTCATGACAGGTTCAGAATGATATCGAACTTGGCTAATAATCAGCTAAATACGTTTTTCGTAATCACATAATGATAAATATATTTGAACAATGTAACTAAGTTTAAGTTAAAAGCGGCGATACCTTAAAGAATGTGGAGTCTTCGGCGTCACCGACAGAGCAGGTGCTGGGCTGAGTGAGACTCTTTTCCGATGACGCGGTGTAGCGACGTGGCCATCCTCGTATAATGACACCAATTAGTTCGTGTAATCGGACTTGATTTATGAAGGGCCAGAACGAAAGCAGTGTCTCTTAAATTTTCTCATAAACAAATAACTCACAAATACACATGAATACAATGAAGGGATTGATAATTGAGCAGTTATTATATGCAAACCAAAATTACCATCTGTTGGAACTTGTCACCGAGGTAGAAGCGCTACAATGGACTTTTATGCCTCTGGCATCAATTGATTCTCCGCCGACGAAGTGCGCTGTATGACGATTGTTCTTAAAATAGCAGTCGATATTATAACATGTATGTGCTGAATAACTTCCAAAAATAGCTGAGTTTGCTAATCTCTAAATCGAAGCCTCGGCTATGAAGTAGTGTCTGTAGAACAAATATTGATTTCATCTATTACGGGCTATATTTACTAATTACATAGTGCGCGCATGTCCTTTGTAGCTAATTAGTAAGCCAACGTGCACTGGCTTGCTAAACTAAGTTTAAAATAAAACTTGTAGGGCGCTGCTGGCATATAAAAAAGTCATTCTGTTTGTTCTGTCGGAATGAAAATATTGCTTTTGGAAGAGGTTATTTGCACAAAGTGGCTATAATTTTAGGACAGTTTCATTTAATGGCTCTTAAAACAACCACCCTCCGCTTTTCCGTGGTTTCTAATGATCTGCGGACACTCAAAGAATGTAAGTATCTATCGTTCTCATTTTTCAAAC
Organism: Plagodis dolabraria; assembly: GCA_963854805.1. Lineage (NCBI taxonomy): Eukaryota > Metazoa > Arthropoda > Insecta > Lepidoptera > Geometridae > Plagodis > Plagodis dolabraria. Next base: position 14,906,814 of record OY978447.1, on the reverse strand, counting down.
AGTTTTATTGAAAAGTTCGATGCTGAATTAATTTAATTTAAGGGACTAATCGTTTCTTTTCCAGCCCATCCGCGAAATAATTAATCTAATTATACAAAAAAGTAAATTCATTAAAATTTACAAAGAGAGGTTTTGAGTAGCAGTTAAAGCCTGGCAAGCAGGTATATAGATAACTCTAAATTGGTACGGAGCGGTTTCATGTTATTACATAAGCGAAGCAACAAAGATTCGCCGGAATCAATTAGGTGATCCGAAAGCCTCGGGGCTCAGATAAAAGCGACGGCATTTCCTTTATACTCGCGGTTAAAAGAATTCAATTACATAATACTAAGGAGATTAAAAAGGCTAACACAACTCCTTTGAGATAAGGTGGGTTGCTATTTAATTATTGGAAACGTTCATTCCATCAGCTAATCTAAATTTTGAAGCTTAGTCGTAGGTGTACCAAATTAAATTCCATTAAGCAAAAAATAGAGATCAAAATATGTCTCTGAAACATTACTAATCAATTACAGTTTGCAAACCAATACCATAGAATATATAAAAATACTACGAAACCATGACCAAATATTATTCGACATGGAGTGTGTTTACTGTACTGTTTACTATTATCAGCCGGATCTTCCACTGCTAAACACAACTTCAGGTACTGGGCACAGGGCTTGCCTTAATTCCCACGCAAGGCAGATGGCGTGGGGATCGCAGTGTAAGATGACAGTTTTTTAGAGCACTGCAACCCATCTTTTCGTATTATTCCTTCGACACCACTTACGACTACCGCAGGAAGATTTCTATCCCGACACCCCACAGGGAACGTGTAAATTACAAATAATCTGTATAAAATCTTGCTCAAATATAAACTAATGAAATATGTGTAATGGATTACTTGCATAGGAATGGACTACAGAACCATTATAAAACCGGCAAACTGCAAGTGCAAACCGCATGGTGGAAGGGCATTTTGCGAATGCTCGCCAGGCTAGCGACCACCCTTAAGTAGAAAATCTGTCGCCAAGCGCCTTACGGTGTGTTCCGGCAGATCTCCTTGAGAGCAAGTAATTCTAGTTTAAGCCTATTAACACCTTCGACCACATCATCACTTACTATCGGGTGAGATTGTACTCAAAGGCTTACCTATCAGCAATTAAAAAAAAGTAGGACATCATAGAGATCAGGTTCTTTATTGAATGTCTGACATGGCTTACTTTAAAGTTATTTTTGTTATTATTACTTGATATAATAAACATGTATATAATTTAATTTGCACCGAGGCAGCAGTACGTAATTGTAGTTCATTTGATCCCGTGCTGTATCTTTATTTCTTAATTTTGAGTTCTGCAATTCATATATATAATATTTAAGGATTCATTCTATAAATCATACAATTTAGAAACACGATTACTTAAAATTTCCTCTATAGAAACAAAATCCAAAGTTATATCTAAAAAACTAAATAAACCCTTAGTACGGCGTAAATATTTCACGGAAAGCCATCAGTCTTTGATTAATAAAAAGATCAATTTATTTTCTATAACGTATACACGTTATATTTTCTAAATAGGTATTCGTTTTTATAATACAAAGGAAATACCTAAATTCACGCACGTTCCGTCCATTTTAGCCAGAGCCGCGACGCTTCCTCCCTATCCGCTTCAGTACCGCTGCGGCCGTCGGACGGGGAACACGTATCGCTTGAGTTCACGCACGGTTTTAAAAACTATATTTGAGTTTACGTAACGATTTTGTTTATTTACTATGGGGAACAAAGTAAACAAATCAAAGAAGTGAAGAGGTTGGCGAAAAATTAATGCAAATCGCTTCCATGAAGAAATAAAGTAGGTAAAGTTCATATATTTGTTCGTAATTTTACTTACCCCAATATGCATTTATTTTAAAATCACACTGAAATGTTTCAAACACAATCAAATTTATCTTTCAAGACTCCTCCAGGCCGAGAGTATGGAAAACATAGAGAATACTCTTACTTCGTAAGTATACTCAACCTACATACCTATAACTGCGTAGGTAGTTTAAAACGAGTATTTACTTTATTTCAGCAATATTTACCTACTAAAACGAATTCAAATTTTACCACTATTTTTTCTATTTATAGGGAAAATGTAAGGGAATACATTTGAATCATGTGATGACGCGATGCAACAAATATCACTACAGGCAGAAAATTTTGAAAGAAAATTCTATGCTTCGTTTGTATCACATGTAATACTTATACAATTATTATATTATACCTTCCAAGTTTGGGTACTCAATTAAATCTAATATTTTAATTAGATTTAATTGAGTACCCATAATCTTTAAAATTTTCTATTTATAGGGTGAATGTACCAAATGTTGGCATTTCACAGCAAAGCACATATTTTGATTTATGTGATGACACGCTGACAGAAATACCACTACAGACGTGAAATTTTGAACACAAATATTTTTTACTTAGGTAACTGTACCTAGTTCTGTACCTAGGTAAGTATAGTAAATATACAATAAACAAAACTTTTAAAAACTCTTTGACAAAATATAAAACTGACTTCCCAGACGTGAATGAACATATTAAATCCATACGTTATAATCACTACGATATGTACTGACTTCAACAATAGAATTCACACTTTTTTGTATTTGGAACACAAGGAACTTAGATGGGTATAAGAAAAAAATAAATGTTGGTTTTGTGGCGTGAAATAGAAATACATTTTTAAAAAAGAAATACCAAACCTATACTATATTTTTAAATATAGACCTACTTTTAAGTAGGCCATCAAGATAAAGGAAATTAAAAGAAATTACAATTAATAAATAGCTCAAAAAAGTTGTTGATTGCGTAAAAATGGCCAGCGTTAGTTGAAATTAATAATAGTTACTAATATTCGTAGCCCATATTTGTCCGTTTTGTTTGGCAAGCAATCAATCATTACTACATTTCATCCAACTTATATAATTCAAGTACACAGATTTTGTTTAAACAGTGTGCCGGGACACTAAAAGTCAATAGAATAAATTAATTCAAAAAAATGTCTGCTATTCACAATTTCGCTTCGGTCTTTTTAGTTATACTTTTAAATTGTCTATTTTACAGCCGGGTCTTTTATATATATAAATTAATTTATTTTATTGTTCAAAAAGGGTATCATTAGATGATACTTCGTGAACTGTCAACTAATGGTACGTTTACAAGTCATCTGATGAACCGATGACTTGAACGTACTTGAACGTGACGTGTTTAAAGAAATAATATAATAAATTTGATTTCAATTGCTAATTTAGTAAACCATCTAAATATTTCCGAATTTCCAGGGTATTGGATGATACGGATTGTAAAATTTACCACACTCCAGAATTGTAATTCCATAAAAAAAACTGGTTAGTTTTTGTTATGGAATTAAATTATCAAATAATAAATAAAAAGTTCCTTTAAAAACTATTTGTTGATATATAATGTTGTAATATATAAATTAAAATATCTGTTTTATTACTGGGTACCATATACACAGGCACAACATTTTTGTCTTTCAGCGGAGGAAGAAATAGATGATAACATGAATTACTCACACAAAGGAAATAATGCCTTGAAGTAAGTTCGATATTGATCATGATGGTTTTATGTGTCCTAGTAAAATTGTTTCATGATTTATCTGTGTACATTAAGCATAATACTTACATATATTTACTTCGAAAGTGGTGATTGGTGGTAACTTTGTTTGCTCTGAGATAGTTTTTCTCTGTGTTTTAATGTATATTTCAAATATGGTTATGGTTACACAATTATTAATTTAAATAAACGAAGGTATGCTTAACCTTGTTTTTAGATAAATAAAATGAAATATATTTTGATTTAATTAAAATTTGTTTAATTTTTAGGTTTCTACGCATCAGTTGCCTGGTGAATCAGATCAAGAGAAGATTATATAATAATAAAACCAGAAGAAAAAGTAGAAGAGATAAGAATAAGTGGAAATAGAGTTGTGGTATTCATGTATTTATTTGAACAATTGCAGGAAATTTCGCAGCATGACTCTCCATTTAGTTGCAATTTTAATCATTTAAAAGTAGTCGGAGAAAAAAGAACAGGGTTTGTATCAAAGTACGGGTGTGTTTGCAAAATGTGCAACGCCAAATTAAGTTTTAATAATTGTGAAAAATCCAATAATAACAAAGAACTTGATCTCACCGAAAATGTGGTAGGTGGTTTCATATCTATAGGTGTAAGATATGCAGGTCTAGAACAAGTGTCAGCCTTACTTGATATACCTTCTATGTTGGATCATTTGCCAAGTGTCACGCAAGAGTCTGTGAACTATGGAAACGGCAAAAGAAAAATGTATTGAAGAAGCAGCAAAAGAAGAGTAATATTAATGCAGACGGAGTACCTATGATTACCGTAGTTGCTGATGGATGTTGGTCAAAAAGATCATTTAAAAACAAATATAACGCATTGGCGGTTGCTGCGGTAATTATTGGTTACAGAACAAAAAAAGTCCTTTAAATTGCAGTTAAAAACAAATATTGTATGATTTGTACACGGTCAGAGAACAAAAAAATCCCAACTTAAAAATTACGAAGTATCCTCAAGTGGAATGGAATCCGTAGCAATAGTTGAAGGGTTTAAACATTCCTTACCAAATCAGGGCTTGATTTACTCCAAGTTAATTGGGACTCCAGTACATATAAGAGCATATTAGAAGCAAAACCTTATGGAAACTTATTGGTAGAAAAAAATGAATGCACTAATCATCTGTTACTTTTGCACGAAACTAGACGAATTAACCAAAAACACCTGCAAATATCGCAAAGTACTTGGAAAAAATATACTGCACATGCGTAGATGTGTTAAAGAAGTTGTCAAACATATAAATTCAAGAGATTCAAGTTTCACCCAAATAAGTAATTGAATGCACCAAATCACGTTTTCAGAAATCACAAACTATGCAAACCTTATTTCTGCCAAATTATAGATCAAAATGAACCAACAGAATTAAAGATTTTGTTGCTGAAATGAAGTCTAGTAATATTTTTGCTGCTATCATGAAAATCATGTCCAGATTGGTAAACAATGCTAAAAGCCTAATGACTACTATTTATATGATGTAAATAGTAATATAGTAGAAGTATTAAACAATGTTATCGCGAAATTTGTTGGCGGTAAACGAATTCATTATTCAAGTCGACAGTCTTATACAGTTCGCTAACTACACCGCTAACCACTAAATAATCGTATATTTGCAAAAAGATTTTAATGCAAAGTCCTAATCCTATTGTTAGACGCTTAGAATTTAAACGCGATAAAAAAAGAATTGATGATTTAAAAACGGAGATCATCAAAATCTTTTGTGACAAAAAAGTGTACAAACACTACCAATGGCAAATATTATGGCGAGTCTTGTCAAAAGCCAGATCTAGAACAAGCTGAATTTGATTTTGCTAAATCAAAACTTATGAAGAAAATTAATCTTTCTGATGATGGTCGCCAGTCACTTAAAAAAAGAACTATTTTGCAGGCAGATTCGATTGAATGGCACCAAGAGAGAAAGTTACGCCTTACTGCGTCTACTTTTGGAAAGGTATGCAACAGAGGCCTTATAAAATGTGCACCTCTAGTAAAAAATCTTGTAAATGTGACTGGTGAATAAAGCCACGTAAAATCCATTCGTTATGGCAAGGAACACGAACATATTGCGTTACAACAGTTTGCTTAAGTACTCAAACTCGACAAAGAAGCTAACTTCAATGGCATAAAAAAATGTGGCTTATTCATCGATTCTGAACTGCCATTTTTGGTGGCAAGTCCAGATGGATTGATATATGATAAAATCATTGAAATCAAGTGTCCGTATTCATCTAAAGACAAAACAGTAGAAGAAGGAATAGCAGAAATCTGGAATCAGGAGAGAAACGGAAACTTGATATGAAATGGATCCTATGGAATCTCTAAGGGATCTTTTTAAAGAAATTGATATATTAACTTTACCGAGTCTGTATATATTTGAAAATATTATGTATGTTCGGAAAAAATTGAGTAAATTTAAATTAAATAGTGACAACCACGGTTACAACACTAGGAATAAATATAAAATAGCAGTACCAGGTTTTAGACTAGCAAAGATAAATAAAAGGTCCTTTTTAGGTAATTGTGTGCGGTTTTATAATAAAATTCCTAATCATATTACAATGCTCACAGAAGGAAAATTCAAGTTTCATGTGAAAAATATTTTGATTAAGAAATCATACTACAAAGTTCGTGATTACTTAAACGACAAAGATGCTTGGAAAGTTCCGCCTCTGCCAAGCTATCACCTGTCACCTACTTAATATAAACAAATATTGCAATAATCGTATTATATTGTATATAACACATTGTTACAAGATGTTTAAAAGAATGGCCCCGAGTTTCTGTCCCGTTCTTCTCGCAGTGGCTCTATAAATATATTTTGCTGAACGTGGCAGTACAATGTAGAATATTTCAATATTAAAATTTGTAATTGACATTCATAAGAGCGTCGTAGACGCCTAAATTGAATAAATGAATTTGAATTTGACAATAAATAAACAACATGATTTGTTTTACCAGGTGCAAGGTCAGCTACACATCACTAGGAAAGCAATTTGTTTATTTGTTGTGTGGACTGAAAAAAATATAAAAATAGAGAAAATAAAAAGAGATGATGAATTCTGGGAGAAGAATATGGAAAAAAAAATTAAAAACATTTTACTTCGATTGCCTGCTATCAGAAATTATTGATATTGATTCAAGGCTAGACAGAAATTCGTGAGCCAAAATATATTTTAGATGCAATAAACAAAAAAAACAATTCTTCCCGCGATTCTAATGCCTGAAACAAAGCGGGAAAAAAACTTAGTTATTTTCTCTTTCTGACTTTTATGTTCCTTGCCATAACTAACCAAATACCTGTGTAGTCAACTTCATTATCAGAAATTCAATCGAACCTCTCTGCAAAAACTTTAAAATTTATGAACTATTTCATGTGAATAATGTGTTATCTATGATCTGTAAATGATTTGCCGCTAATAATCTTCTCTTAAATTCAAAAAAGACGAAATGTTTAAATTTTTCTTTACCAAATGTTACTTAATGTTGAACTAAACATTAGGCTTGGCCCTAATAAACTCGCTATTGACAATACGACAGTCTTCTTAGGAATCAAAATGGATCCAACTTCACAGTGTGATCCACATATATGAATGATTAATCCGGAAGTCTTAGTTTGGCTGCATATGCAGTTCGTAAGATAAAACAGTTAACAGACGTAGCTACTTCTCGCCTAGTTTATTTCGCGTACTTCCACAGTATTATGTCGTATGGTGTATTGCTGCGGGAAGCTGCTGCTGAGATAGAGACAATCTTTATCTAACAAAAGCATGCAATTCGAGACAATATGAAATTAATCCTTGGGAATCTCTGAGGGATCTTTAAATAAATATTAATATTTTTTACTTTCCCAAGTCTGTATATATTTGAAAATATTATGTATGTTAGAAAATAAGTGAATTTTAATTAAACTGTGACAATCACGATTACAGCACTATAGTCTGTTTTTTTTAACAAACGAGTACTGAGTATGTCTCTTGCACATTTCCGATATTGAGAGAGTGAGATGGGTCATTGCCGTCATTGGTCAATGCCTTTGTTCTTGTTTTGAAATTGTTAAGGGCCGTTCATATTGAATACTTATGAACTGTAGTGTAGAAAAAATTACGTCATTATTTTATGATTTAAATTTGCATACTTAGTTTATTTACTTCAATTCTTGTAATGTTAAAAAATATCGTCATTCTTCTGTTGAACTTTCTACGCAGGTAATAGTCGAAGACTCAACTGAATGTCACTATACATGTAACTACAGCGTTCATGTGGAACGGACTTTATGTTGTTTACGTGAGCCAATAGCAACGCAGTAAAATGTTCAGTACCCGTTTGTTAAAAAAACAGACTATAGGAATAAAGATCAAATATCGGTGCCAGGTTTTAGATTTACAAAGACAAACAAAATATCCTTCTGAGGTTATTGTGTACGGTTTTATAATAAAGTTCCCAAACATATTACAACGATCACAGAAGGGAAATTCAAGTTACACGTGAAAAATATATTAATTAAGAGATCCTACTACACAGTTTGTGATTACTTAAACGATAAAAATGCCTGGACAAATCCGTCTCTGCCAAGCTACCGCCTGTCACCCACGTAATTTAAACAAATATTGTAAGAATTTTATTATATAGTAAATGTAAAGCATTGTTAAAAGACGTTTAAAAGAATGGCCCCAAGTTGCCGTCGATGCTTGCCCGTTCTTCTCGCTGTGGCTCCATACAATTTTTGTTTGCTGACCGTGGCAGTACAATGTAGAATATTTCAATATAAAATTTGTACGATAAATGACTTTGACTTTGAATAAAGCATTTAAATATTGAAAATCATGTCACATCACTAACAATCACTGAAAAAATTCGGTTTAAAGTTTGTAAAGATTTCTACTATTCTCTTCTACTACTAAATATCTTTCGATTTCTTATTTAGCTGATTTTTTCAAGTAAGTGCCCATTACTACGCAAATAGCCGAGATTGCTGCGTAAGTACTATTAACTATTACTATAATGTAGATTTATTAGGTGTCTCTCAAAAACCTACTAGGGGATGTAAATTACTCTGTCCAAAAATATACCAACATCGGATATTCTTGGTGATTATTCGTGGTCGCACATAATATACCTACGTATGTATATATATACTTTACGGAAATCGATTTAGTACGTCTACTCTGAGTGAAAAATTTAAATTTGAAAAGGGTCGATCACTGGGATTTTTACCCTATTTATCTACCCGTTCTGTATTGTATGTACCTACTGACGTACCTCGATGTCGTGGAAAAAGGTTTTTTACGTGAATAAGAATATATTCAGTAACAGTATATAAATAAAAACTAGTCGTTTTATTATGTATATATATAAATAAGTAGCACCCTAGCTAGTCAATTGGAAATTGGTTACGTTTACTTGGAAGAGTAAATTATGTATACCTACTGAAGTACCGATAAGTCAGAAATAAAAAATAATAAATGTGGAAAAACGTTTTTTACCTGAACATATTCAATAAAAGTATTTGAAATGTATTGTTTTATTTTGTAAATAAATATTAGTAGCACCCTAGCTAGTCGAATGGCGCAGCTCGGCGCGGCGGGTCAGCGCATAGCTATTTAGTTGCTTGATCTTGTTGGCGGCAGCAGAGGGGGCGCGGCGGCAGCGCGGCGCGCGGCGTCACTGTGTGCCTTACTCACGCACACATACGCGGAGCGCATAGAATACCTGAAATCGCTGAGCGCCAGAAGCTCGGTACCCCCTTAATGACATGATAATTATTCATGAAAAATGTTTGTAACTAAATTTATTTAATTGACATTCTATAATAATGTTATTATTATGTGTGTAAATTTGATTGCATTTAGTAAATGTTGTGTGGTTTATATTTATATAAATTTCTTAGTTATGATAATAATAAGTGTAAGCGGTGACTTCCGTGCATAATAAATAAATAAAATAAAGAAATAGCTGGACTTCATTATTTGTTGTTCAGTTGATAGTTTTGTACTAAAATCGATCACAGTTTAACAGCTTGTATATCGTATTATCATTTTCACGTTAAAACAAAAACTTTACTAAAAACACGTTTCTTGTTCGCCACTTTATTTTTTTAGTTTAAAGATGAAACCATGTACTGTGAATATTTATAAAAAAAATATACATAAAATGATTTAATAAAAGACGCTCTTTAAAGAAAAGACGGATGAACGAACGGAGAGCATACATTATCCCCTTTCCTCATACGGTACCCCTAACGCGATGATACATAGCTTATCAAAAAAAGTTGATCAGAAATAGGTTGCATAACTATCCGATATACTAAATGCTCTTAGTACCTTATAAATTCTTATATAAGATCATATAGCAGCTATAAAAATTCAAGTTACGTTTCGTTTTAATCTTCCTTGCTGCGCATAATGAAATACTCAATCTCGGTATTATACCGTATTAATATATGCCTGTTTCTATATCGTTGGTTCAGTAGTCAAGGTAATCGATGTAATCAATATTAAATCCGTATTTTCATTCCGTTGGTTAATGTCTCAGCCATCATCATCCTCTACCTGCCGTTATCCCACTTAATGGTGGTCGGCACATCATATTTTTTAACAACACAAATGACGCAACTCAAGAACATATTTAAGAACATATTACCTCTAGCAACACAAAAACATTATATATATGATAAGTTACTATGTACTAGATAAGTTTAACTTATATAAAGCTTCGTTCTTATGGCCACCCATATTTCCTTGGCGCCAACCTTCTTAGGAACGCTCTCGTTGCCAGTATATATTCGCTTTCTATGGGCGTTCAGACATCAGATGGAAAGGGGCGCTGTGTGTTAATATATTAGACATATCACATAACAATCGTTTGTGTCAAACTTCCAAAATGTATCTGCATGGTTATTTTTTTTATGCATGATAGGTTAGCCTTTGACCACTATCTCACCTGATGGTAAGTGATGAAGAAGATCGAAGATGTTGTTCAGGCTAACCTAGAATTAATGGCTCTCAAGGACAGCTGCCAGAACACACTGTTAGGTGCTTGGCGACTGATTTTCTACTTGAGGGAGTTATCTAGCCAGGCGGGCATTCACAAAATGCCCTACCACCACGCTATAACCACTGCCATCCTAAGACAACAAACGGGACCGACGGCTTTACGTGCCATCCGAAGCACGGAAGCGCTCAGTAGTAATGTCACCAGCGGCCACCCATTCAACTCATGACCGCGGCGGTCGTTGCTTAACTTTGCTGATCGGTTCAGAATCGCTAAGCAAACTTCGCTACAAGCTCTTCAAATATGTCAATCTATTATAGGTATTATTTTAAGTTGATAACCGGCGGCAGATTCAATGCAAGGTGACCTATACGTTAATTCTGAGCTATATCGAGCTATCCAGTTCTGGCGTAGGCTGACTGAGTTTATTTTGGTAGACTCAAAATCGATAGTTGTTATTAGCACGATTGGACTTCATACGGTGTTGTTTCGCAGATAAATATAACGTTTTCCTAAAACCATCTGTTCCTATTTTATCCCATTCATTTGGGCTCGGTGTTATATTATGTAGCAATAAGAAATTCATTCGTCATCATCATCATTATCATGTCAATTGAAATGTCCACCTTGGGATATTTGACAGAATCTCCAAGCCTGGCATGCGTCTTAGGGATCGCAGTATAAAATGGCAGTCCCAGTGCATCTCCCCACCTCCTATTGTATTTCCATTCCTTGCCTATTACGATTGCCACAGAAAGATGGGGTGGGGGGAGCAATATGATCTCAGGCACACCGCGAGTAGTTCATTTGACACAAGATAATACAAGGAGATAAAGACTATAAGTTCAGAAAACAAGAAACCTTGAGTCAGCTTTGTGCTTCTATTTTTTTTTTATGTGATTGTGTTGGAACATCCCAGCAGCCTACATGATGATAAGCGGTAACCTCTGCCTATAACAGACGCATTTCGTCACAAGTGACGAAATACAATGCCCTCGTCTCCCTGAGACATATAGTTGTTGAGTTTTATGTGCCTGTAATTTTACTGGCTCTCAAGGACTGCTGCCCGAACACTGTAAGGCGCTTGGCGACAGATTTTCTACTTGACGTGGTAGCTAGCTAGGCGAGTAGTCGCAAAATGCCCTCCCAGCATACGGTGAAAACGTCAAGTTGGCAGGGGGAATTGGACCATAGTACTGCGGCACCGCAGTCCATAACTATGATAGCTTCATGATAGCCGACCGTTTTTTTTTGTGTGAGATTGAATCATGGTCATGCTCTTATATCCACGTAATAGTAGATTTTAAGGTCATACTAAGTATCTATTACACAAGAACGGCATTGCCAGATATATGGAGTATACATAGAGTGAACCTCCCTTCCTAAATCCGTGGAGTGAACCAATAACAAAAAAAGGCATTGATTGAGCGAAAAACATAATTAGATTATGTTTAGATTATACGATTTTTTTCCTATGCAAGCAGCAAATTTTACAGCTTTAATTTTAGTAGTACTTGCTACTGCTCGCGGGGTGCAAATATGCTTTCAATGAGGTTTTAATTGAGGCGGAATACGGTAAGGTTAGATACGTATAAAATTAATACATAGCATAATTATACACGGAATAAAACGGAGTTGTTATAGTTACTTATGTTTGACAATATTGTAACCAATAATGCTTACAAAATATTATATTCGTGTACAATACAGGGAAAAGGCGGATTGGGGATAATTATAATTTTATAACCAATTATGTCTACTCCGTGTCCTATATTCGTGTATATAATAATAGTCGAATAGTCGGAATTGCAGCATCCTTTGTATGATGCATTTATACATAAAATATCTAACCTCAAAATATCCCACCTCTATTAGGTACAATATAAATATGGTCGGCTTATTTATTATTGGAGACTCGATTACAGCTTAGTCTCTGTTGTAGATATTTACAGGATTACATTGAGCATAAAATTCCATGGTTATAAATATAAATTTCATGACCTAAAATTAAAACAATGCCAGTTGAATGTTTACTTTTCTTCTTCGATATAATGAAACGGAGATTTCATTACAGAAATGCAATCTGCGACGAAACTGCAGATTGTCTGTATAAGGATCGAATGCGGATGTGCACACTGCAGAATAGCTTCGAATGGTGGCTCTTTCAGAAAATGGAGCGTCATTTAATTTTATAAATACTATTCACGACTTCGTCAGACATGTTTTTCGTCTTTTATGTCGATAAATTGAAGGTATCTATCAGTACTAATATAATAAATGCGAAAGTAACTCTGTCTGTCTGTTACGCTTTCACGCCAAAACTACTGGACCGATTTGAATGAAATTTGGTATGGAAATATTTTGAGACCCGTGAAAAAACATAGGATAGTTTTTATCCAACTACGCAAAAAGAGGTTAATGTTTTTGCGCGATAAACGACATACGCGCCGGCGGAGCCGCGCCCGGAAAGCTAGTATGTATATTCTACTTCACTACAGGGAAAAACTATTTATGTTACAAACGACCGTGAAAGTCGTAGTACACGAGAAATCATACTAACGATCCTTCTAGGGACTAAATTTGTATTTTTTTTTTTTATTACCACTTGATGTATGCGATGTTATGATAAATGTTATGATATATAAAAGATGTATATTTTAGTTGAAATAATGAAATATAATTATTATTAGTAATTATATTTCAAGCAGTAATAAATATATCATTGCTACACATAAAAACGGAGTAGATAGACATAACTCCCATCGCCAAATGTAAACTTTTGCTTTGTAATTCACAAACTTAAACAGCTTGGTCATATTATAACGTTAATTATCAGAGCGTAAACCCATGTCACATATTTTGTAACGTTTTGTATCAACATGTTTTCAGTAAATATCGTAGTCTCTTTTATTTGCAGTAGCTAAATTAATAAATACACATTTTATCATAGCAGCATCAAATGATTGAGTAGGTTTTAATAATCAAAAGTTCCTGTGAAAAGTTTTATGCGTTACTTACACACAAACTCATTTTATTTACCTACACAGGGTAAAAAATAGTATTAATTCTACAAATAATTGAACAGAGGAGTATAGGTATCAAACTGGGGTGGTAGTTTATTATTATTGATAAGTATCTATAATCCTCGCGCTTGGCAGGTGTCTTAAGGCTATGTTTAAGACAAGTACGAACAGAGCAAAATTTTAATAGTCTGAGTATGATTGTCACTATCAATCGTATCTGACTTAAACTGAAGTTGAGTATCAATTTTGAAGTACATACTTTCAAAATTTACTAAGTATTATTTACTTGCAATAGTTAAAAGTTCTTGATTTTTTTTTACTGTATTCGCTTGCACAAAAAAAAATCAGCTCAATAAATTATAAAGTTAACAGGTAAGTTCATAAGTGACGATATAAACTAACCGAAGAAGTGAGCATGTTTTTTAATGTTTATTTACAATTTTCGCATACACGTAACTACAATGAAGTCCTTTTACTACGCTGAATCAACACACAACTGATTTTGTTCTAAAATTATCCTACAACGTCAGCATTTGAAACTCAAAAGAATTTTACAAAGTGTGAATCTTTCATAGCTTCTATTCTTTTCTTTACCAAAATCTAGTCTAAAAATAAAGAAATATTGTTGGATCCTTGATATAAATGGAACAAGAATGAAAACAACTTATTTTTTCTAAAATACATCGGGTAAAATAAAAGCAGGTACAGGCTATGAGATGGAGGTAAAATAACAAAAGCCGATTACTGCAAGGTTTCATACTTTATTGAAAAGGAAATGAAAAGCTCTTATGTGTATGTTGGTAGGTTTTTTATGTTCCTTTCATTTCTTAAAGCTGACTAGAGACTTATAGTAGAGGAGACGTGGTAGATCAACCTATCACATAACTTGATGAGTCATACTTTTTATTAAATATAATATATTAATACATGCCTATGATAACTTGCCCATCGAAAAGTTTTCATATCTTTTTTTAATTGAATAAATTTTATATTAATATTTTTTTTATGATCTTGTGACGGAACAAGCTCGAGGCCCACCTTATGTTAAGCGGTTACCTCTGCCTATAACAGATGCATTTCATCAGAAATGACGAATTGCACTACGCCCGTCACCTTGAGACATAGGTGCCTGTAATTTCACTGGCCCTCAAGGACTGCTGCCGGAACACACTGTTAGGTGTTTGGCGACAGATTTTCAAATTGAGAGTGGTCACTAGCCAGGCGGGCATGCGCAAAAAGCCTTTACACCATGCGGTGAAGCTCAAGCCCGCGGCGGGATTCAAATCATGGATCTGCTGCGCGGCAGTCCATAGCCAATGCCACTGAGCCATCACTGCTTCAGAAAAATTTTAGGCTTTACCATAGGCATGTTTGTTAATAAATTATATTTGATAAAAAATATGTCTCATCATGTTATCTGATGGATGAAGGTCAATCTCCACCGGCTCTTCGACTATTAGCGTTATGTTCTGCTCCTGTTCGTTATTTTATTTCATGCTGGAGAAATGTGTCCTAAGTAAAACTTAAAAGCAAGATTTTCAACCTTCTGCGTCGTAGAATGGTGAATGAGCGAATATTCCATGTAATCCAGTTTCAATATCTGCAACGAACTTCGTAACGCTACTGGAACTTATCTTAATCGTTATATGAACTTATCCTTTGAAATATTAAGGCCATTTGTACCGCACATTATTTCAGCTATGCAGGCGCTTAGAATGAAAATGTGATTATACCCCATTACGCTTTTATATTTCGGTTTAAAGAACTTTATTACTATCAAAGACAAATTGTCACTTACGTGGTAACATAATTTAACTATTCCATAATATATATGTTCATCATCGCAAAAATGTGAATAAAACAAAATGAAATAATAGCACTTAATTAGCTTCATAAGCATACAAATTCCCATTTCATGCATGATTTAATTATTAATGTGATTCATTGGTTGATTAGTTGGTACTTAGTGAATCCAAAGTAACGTATCTACTGGGAATAAGATTATATCGTCATTTCACAAATGCCTGTAAAAAGTATAAGCTTTTAGCATATCGCTTTGCATAAATAATAAAGCATTCGCGATCAACCGCCACACGATAAAACTTTCATATTATTTCCATTTCGATCAAAGCTTAAATTCACGAAGGTCGGAAATTACCCGTGGCTCTGCAGGCTTCCGTCAAACGGCAAAGCTGTTTCACCGTGGCTGACTGAACTCGCAAATTTTGTGGCGCTTTCGTTTTATCGACACGATAGATCAAAGCCAACAGAATGTCAACTCACTTTGGCGGTGATGTAAGGTTATATCGACGTTACTGAGAAAGTTGTGGATTCCCAGGCCGACATCGTCCTCGGCTCAGACAGTATGTTTCCACGTGCCTGTAGCCTGTCTCTAGCGCCTATTGTACAGCTCGAGTTAGCGAATGATTCTCGGAGAGCACCCGTGTACCCTGTCACAGAATTGTGTGAGAAAATGACGCAGCTGTCTAGTTTAGGGACTATGTTCCCATTGCTATTTGAAGTCATTCCATTTGGCAGTATAAATTCAATCTGGAATGAAATTGTTACCTGATAAAAACATCAAATTATATTTAAGCGAAATGTTTCGAGCCATAGTGAAAGCTATTATTAAAGTAAAATATTTAATGGCAACGGAACATATTGTAGAGCAATTTAACTTTATGTATAGAATGCCTGCGATTCCATATGATGAACTTACTACATGGGTTGCTAATTGGTTTTAGTCTTATCGCAATTTGGTTACTATATTACTTAGGGCCTGTTTCAGAATGTTCGAGTAAGTTCCGGTTTTATTACCCAAAACATATGTATTAAACAAAACACTATCTTTGCGTTTTACAGTCGTCGATCTATCCTATCCATCGGTTAAAGCTTGAAACGCGCTGCATGTTAACTGTCATTTTTATCATTAAGTTATTTTATGTGTTGCATAGCAACCCGAAACTTAATTATGACATTCTGAAACGGGCCCTTAATATGATATTATATTTATTACATTTATCCAATTTAAGACCTTAGCTTTCTAAGTTCTCTATCGTGTATATTTTACAACAGATATATACTCGTATAACGTCCCCTAGAGCAGAATTGAAGCGTGCTGGTTTTTTACTTTGATGTACGCAATTTATTATAAAACACGAGTATATTATAAAGTAATAATACGATTTATTCAATTCAGTGAGTGGTAGTGGCTAGATAAAACCAGGCTTTAATACTTAATACTTTAAAATGCTTCGTACTAAATTATTTTATTCCACAGGCCATCAATGCACTGTGTGTAAAAAGTTTTAATCTGTAGTGAGACCTATACTGAAAGTATTTCATTGTAGTGTTAATTGAAACCACGCAAATATTTCGCATTAAATTGATTCCATACATAGAACATATAATAATAGGTACTACTTAACTAAATGATACGGCAACTAGTCCTTTTTATTTTAACTTTGTCCAAGGAGTTTGTCTAAGTTATTTGGTATATGAGTTATTGTTCTACTTGGCAACTTGCTCTCAAAGACAGCTATTGGAATCTCTAATTAGGTCCTTGGTACCAAATTTTCTTTAGTTAAGCTGAACAGGTTTGCATTTTTTATTTTAAAAACGTAGCATAATAAACTATTCGAACACTGACAAGTCCATTAATCTTATTATAAACAATGTTTTCAATAATTTTAATTAAAATGGAATATGGTTTAGTATGTTTAGTCTTAACTTAATTTCATAACAAACTATTTTTCATTAAGCACTGAGTTTCAATCAATATTACCGAGCCACCGCCAACGTCACGAACGAAAACGTGATTAAATTCTTACCAACGCAACGTACCTGTAGGAAATATTGAGCTAAATAAGGTCAAATATATGTCTACTGTTAAGGTACACTCGACCGTACCTAATAAAGAATAAGAAGAGAGTACATATCTATTTCCCGTATGTTCTGATATGTTGACTATTATAGGGAACTAAGTTAAACGACTTGGTACATTGATAGCCAAATGTATTTTGCTTTCTGACGTGTTTAAGAATTTGGTAGGCAACCTTTGAAATTCATCGAGCTCAAGTTCCTTGATGTTTTATTTCGGTAAACAGGAAAGTGATAGATTTACTTTAGTAAAGTTTTTTTCCTACGAAGATATGTTGCGGCAGTACGAGTAGGTATGTGTGCATACATAAGACCCTGACAACGTGTGTGATTAATTGAATAAGTATGTTTACCTAGCCTCCAGTCACAGCTCCGCCCGCGTAGAATATTATATCGTACTCTCTCGGAAACTTTACAGTAAATCTGGAGGAAAAGTATCATTAATAATCCAGGACGTCAAAAATCAATACTTGTAGTGTACACTGATTCGTAAGCTTTTCCACAAATACGAACGAAGTAAAAAATATTCATAAACAAGCGCGGACAGATGTAACGGGTTTTTAGAGTTTTGTGGTGAAAAGATAACGAGTTTTTTCAATTGCATTGTTATCGTTGACATAGCCTTGGTTTGTCACTATGGCCTTAAGAGCAAACAGTAGTCAATGTTAGGTCGAACAGAGTGCAGCGCCTCCAAAAAAGTTCAAATTCACGCTGTCACCTGTCTGTAAAAACTCATGGTCACTGTTTCTGGGACTTGGAAGGGAGTACGATTATTGAATATACCAAATAAGGTCAATGTATAATCACAGCAGCTTGCCTATCCACTATGCGTAATATGAATTGAGCAATTAAAGAAATGAGGTACGGAAACCTGGACCGCTTGTATCTTCCTCATTAACTACAACGCGACGGTTCATACGGCGCGCTTCGCCAAGTCTGCTTGCTATTCAGGTGTGTTGATTCGGAGAGATCAGTCATCCACTTTACAGCCCAAACCTGACCTTGATATTATTTTTGTTTCCGATTTTATGAAGATAAAGACCTCAAACGATAATTGAAATTGTAAAAATTTACAAGAAGATTTCGTATTGTATAGTGTGTTGAGAGTTATATAGTATCTACTTATACAGTAAAATAAAATTAATTCAGATTTTCCACCTAATTTGCTTTAAAAATAAACGTGATTTTCACTAAAAACCGGAATTAGTCTCGTAGATAAGTTATATACGAGTATATCCAACTGTTGGTAAGACCACATTCAGTGGTCTTTTACAAGGAGAGTTCGGGACGCTCGCTGTAACGTCTCGCTTTGGTTTGCTTTTCAACATTTTCTTTCACATCTATATATCCGAGAATACATTGAGCTCCCCTTCGTAGAACAGCTCTGATTCTTTTAGAGCCAAACTTTTGCCATAGGCTACATAAGGTTGGAATAAATGACATGCATCTTTTCGGTGTTTTTTGAAATTGATAGTTCTGCAAAGACTGCAGGTATTAGATGTTCTTCTTTTTCTAGTGTAGGTATATAATATTATACATTTGCTTAACATCGTCGAAGATTCCTGCAATAATTATTATTTTCTTCGCACAATACTCGATTTTTTTAGATAGAAAACAAAAAAAATTGTAATAATTTTAATATTTTATATTATGTCATACTTACCTAACTTTTGTTTAACCTGTCATCTTATAAGTTAGTAAATTTTCATAATTTCTCTTGAAAAAATACCGTAGATAGCAAATTGAATATATTACTTTGACTACTCTTTCAAAATCCTTAACCATTTACTTTTTTGCCGTTACAAACAAACACACAGATAACATAGCTCACAAGTTTTACAGTAACAATATTATTTTATGATAATTGACTGAGCGAGAACTCCTCTGCGCTATATTTATGACATCCCATCTGTGCTTATTTGATGAAAGCTTTTAATGTTCTGATGATTTGCATAAGGATAGCTGATAGAAATCTTAAGTTTTCAATGGATATGAACAGAAACGATTTGTTAGTCGGTCAATAATTACGGAGTTTAATTCCCCAGTGACTGTTGACCATAGGGCCCTAAAAAAGGAGTTGAATTTTTCATTGTGAAACTATTTGGTAACAAGACAGACTTAATTTATACATTGAATAATTAGTTTTGTTTAATTGTTTAACATGTAGGAGCCATTGGTTTAGCTTATTTGTATTAATAATAACAGTATTTAATGGTCGAGTTGTTAGATTCGACTTTGGGACTATTCTACATTGATAATAATGTATATATATGTAAATTATATGGTTAATATATGATAATGATAACGAAAAATTAGCAGTAGTTATAGTTTATCTAAATTTTAATAATACATCTCCATCTCACTCTCGTCCTGAACATACTCTAGGTATGAACTGAGGTGGAGGACTGACTGAGGTGGCCCGGACATTTTTTGCTGTTGAAGGAGGATCAGGATGAAAACGTTTCTGAGGGTGCCAACTGGACGTCGTCCAATAGGCCGCCCCAAGAATCGCTGGTGTAACGCCATGGTGGGGGACCTGCGCGAAAAGTGCCGCAGCGCTGTATGACGCCTTTTGTTGTCAGAGGACAAGACCAACTTTGGGGTCACCACGCCAATGCAATGCAGTAGTAGTAAATGGACTGCCACGCAGGGTGCCAATGTTTCAAATCCTACTGCGGGCCAATGTTGTTAGCCTATGATCCTAACGTAGAAAATCTGATGCCAAGCACCTTAAAATTGTGTTCCAAGAGCTTTCTTTAATAAACTGCGAATAATACAATGAGAATTTTGAGTCTCAAGGACAGCTTACCCTAACAACATATAGTAAGCCACGTATTCACTTTGGCCTATGGCTAACTTATCAGCAATAAAAAAGAAAGATTGAGCACAAAATACTGTTAGTATTTTACTCCTGATTTTTCACCAGAAATTTCACTTAGCTTGGGGTGAACTTTTATTAAATTCGGGGTAAAGAAATAATACGGTCGAAATAAGTTCTCATGAAACAATTAAGTATATTCTTCAACAAACTTACTCGTAAAGTGGTTTTTATTTCACTACTTTTAGGTTTATAATACGGTTAATAAAACATCTGTACTACAGTTTGCCTAAAATACTAAAGGTTTTTAAATCCATACCTAAAAAGGAACCTAAAATATACGCCGTCCGCCCGTAGGCTATACCTACCTATAATTTGAACTGTAAAAGATGGTCCGTTGTTTTTTCACGTGTTATAATGTATAAATGTCTGAGAGTTTCCTCCAGGATTTCGTGACAAATATCTATAAAATAAAGTAAAATAAAATTAAGCGACCTTTTTTGTAATGGAGTGCATTGTGATTTTGTAAAATAGACTTATTCTTTTAGCTCCCTACTCCGCGTTCTGATGAAACAATATAGTAATACTTAATAAATATTTTTAAAAATATCTTAAGTAAACATTAAATAATATTTCAATAAAACACTTAAAAAAGTATAAAAATATATATCTAGTGACAATTCTGCCTAATTTTACTGTTATCTACGTGACGTCACAAACATCACGCAGCCTAACCAGAAGAATATTCGACTAGTTTCGCTTCTAAACAATGCATGTTCAGGAGGTCTTGACTCACCGAGCGCACGATCGAGACTCAATAAAGAATTTCAACAAAGAAAATAATATAAGTAATACATATATAAAAAAAAACTATTAAATACATACAGGCTTACTCAAAAATGATTGAACTTATTTTTTTTACCGGCGGTATGCCTTTATTTAAAAAAATACTACGAACTATATACAACACTACAGCTGCTAGAATAAAAGCACTTAGACAACCTATAAGTCATAGCAGACTTACAGGCAGTCCAAATGCGCCAGGCAACCAGAACTTTTTTTGTATATAAGCATAACACATAAATGTATAATATGTTCTGGTGTGGAGCCCACTGCAATATGTGCTGGTTGGCCAACAGGCAACAGAAAAGTGTTATAAGTTTAACGTGTCTGTGGCCCTAAACAGATGACCTGATAACAAATAACTTGTTTTTTGTTGACCTGATTAAGAGTATTCTTAGCTATGATTCAAACATATCTCTTCAGCCGTTTCTTAAACATTTTGCTCTGGTGTAGGGATGTAAGCAACTTCCGCAGGTCTGATTGATTAAAAATTCTGAAGAATAGAATTTAAAATGCCATAAGACTCTGCTCTATTCCTTTGGTGCATTGACTGTTAATGGTGAACTAGCCGGTCAGTTCTCCATACAAACGTCGCAGGGTGATCACTCCCTTATTTGAAGATTTAGGTCCAGAATAAAGCATAATACCGCTCGATCTCGTCATTATCTAGACTTGTATGATGCCAAAATTATATTAAGAATATTAACTTGAGAGTTATGAGCCTCGAAATATTTGCATATAAAGTTTTCATGGTTCATAACTTTCAATTAAATTATCTTTTTAAAATTTCGGCATCATACAAGCCTAGATAATGACGAGATCAATCGGTATTATGCTTTGTTTTGGACCTAAATCTTCAAATAAGAGAGTGATCACATTGCAACGTTTGTATGGAGAAGTGACCGGCCAGTTTAACCTTAATAAGAAAACTAGCAAAAAAATAACCTTACCAAAAATATTTCAAGTTAGGTAGGATAAGATAAGATAAAATAAATTACGGGAGCATTATTTGTTGTAAGGTTTTCCTGAAACAAAAATCAATAAATAACAGCATGTGTAAGGTGAGATCCCATTTAAAAGTTTTTGTTGCGGGAAGATAAACAGCGCTTCTCAGGGGATTTGTTCCGCGTTTGCGTCTAATAAGAAAATAAAGTTATTTTTAAGGTCACGGGCTCAACGCTGAGATATTTTGTCTGGAAAATATACCTCGCTAGTTATATATACATACGAAGTATAACATTCAATATTTTGAAGTTTAGCGTTTTATATTGGAAAACAAAGAATGAAATAAAGTAGTTTTGTCTAGAAATATTAGCTACTAGCTCCATTCTAGATTAAAGACACTATAAAGTGCTCAGACAAGTGACTAGCAACTCTCAATTCTAAGAGCTAGAAGTTCTAAAGTAACTAGTTAGTATAATAATCAATTTTATCATATTACCAGCGCATCAAATGAAGGAGAATTATGTTTCCTGACATAATTAGTAGCGAAGCTTTTGCAATCAAATGGTATCAAATCTTCAAATAAACACACACAAGCCAATTAAACTTTCATTACAGTGGTACATTACAAATCCCATTAAACAAGTTAAAATTTCCGTACCCTCGCTTGTTTACGCAAACACATTCAACTCAACAAAGCCAGAATACAAAATTAGAGCGAAAATTAAACCCAGTTTCGAATCCCTGATAACAACCCGAATTACGTATAAATACTGGCGTTTCAGGCTCCAAGAGATACATCCATGCGAGCCAAGCCAGTAATAAATTATTACGCATGGACCCTTCGAGTGGTTAAGCTCGACTGTACGTAATGAATCGGCTATAGACAGAGTTTATTAGATTTCGTAAATAATATCGGCGGATCCGACTAGACTTTGGAACCTTAGCCGTGATTCAGCTGGGAATTAAATGATACTTGGCTTATGTACACTCGTATTACTGGTTTGACATTCTTTTTATACAATTATTATACTTATGTATTACCATGCACGGATTGATGGTTTGAATTCTAGCGCTTATCCCGGCTTTGGTTGTCGTGCATTTTTTGAATTCATATGAAATGAAATGAAATGATTTTTATTTTGACTTTACACATAGTTTTTAGGTGGTATTAATATAGCTTATTGTAAGTATAACAAAGTTAATATTCCTAGGGAGATCATTGGCACCCAAACTAGGACAAACCTGTGATATGGCATGCCAACGCCCTCCTCCCAGAAACAGGGTATTTACTAAAATTATACAGAGTAGTGTGTCATTATTTATCAACTAACTACCAGCAATTCAAAAAATTATAATAATAGTAATAATAGAATATAAAACTAGGCATGTTTGTATTGAAGTGTTGATAGTACTTAGGTAAGATTAATAAGTATTATTTATTAATAGTGTGGAGAGTAGTTGTGAATGTGAGAGATGGTGCTTGTAATGCGTGCTTCTAACAATAAATAATGTGTAGCATGTTTATATGTTCAAAAATATGAGACGCATACGTGTGGAAAATAAAGTGTATTTACATATATAGATATAATTTATTATAGATATAATATGCATTTGTCGCTAATTTTAGGCTAATTTTATACCCTCATCCGTGGGAAAGTACCCTTAATCTCGATACCTCACAGGTGGTCCCTGGGTCACATCAAATGTAAAAATTCATGGTCTTCCTTTTATATCTGACACTATGTTATTTGGCAAAAAATAATCCTTATGATAAAACCTTTCGATCGGTATGATAAAAGTTAAAACTACAGTGTGAATTTTTTTCTTGTGTAACGGGTTCGATTCCAGATTCAACCATGTAATTATTTAAATATCTATGAATGCAGTTTAAATTGTTTTCAAAATTCAAATAATGTTTTCTTTCATAAAAATGTTCCATCTACAATATTCAAGGTACTTTCCCTCCATGTGGCATCGCCGTGGGACGCCCTGTATAGCTGCAGGAGAGCGGTTGTACGCCTACCTTTTCACCCAAAAATGGGCATTCAAAACTTTATCCGACTCAGGCGTTAAAGAGATTTCGAGAGAAGAACATCCAGATTGGTATTCTACTACCACTACTATCTCTCTAGTTTTTTAGTTAATTAGATGTTGATGTATTCCAGATTATCGGAAAGCATAGCAATATAATCCTAAGCAAAATATATCAAAGATCATGGGTCCAGTATTAAAAGCGTTCTTTATACCTACTTATTTTAATTGGAAGAGGCAATAAAGCCTTTGACTCCTTAAATGTACACCAGGTACCTACTCTTGAGATTTTGCCGAAAGCACGATGCGACATCTTATTATAATTTATAAACAACGAGTAGCTTCAGCATAATTAGTCTCTTCGCGTAGATTTTTCATCGGAAACAAATGGTTATAACGAACGGCGAGTGGATAAGTAACTAAGTAATAAGATCAGGGTCCTCCAGTTTTAATTTACAGAAATGTCTAGAGTTTTTTCCGCGTAGCGAATTTTCCACCGGCTCCATTCATCAGGCGAGTGTCAGTGTCCCCTGGCTAGCAATTACTGATGTCGCAGTCGGCTGCACCGCCATCCAGCGGCGCAATTACTACCACCTTCCACCTCCGGCCACTGTCGTTGGTGTACGACCTCGCCCACCTAAATGCAATGCGCTCGATTACCCACAAACTGCTCAGTTTTAGCTAAAATGTGTTGGACTTATTGTAGACATGAATAATTATGTAATCAACGAGAGATATTTTGTATAATAAACAACTAACCGTCTCCGAACACTGAAAAATATTTATTAACTGTTATGTAGTTAGGTCCATGATCAATCATATACTTATCACCATATTATTGTTATCAAATCAGATGGGTTCACAATCTCAGTCACAATTTCTTTTGAGTCATGAATGCTTACGAAAGAAAACGATACAACCCTATGTACCTATATATTTTGTCTTTGCTAACAATGTGGAAATTAATTAATCTATCTTTCAGATTTTAAGGAGCTATTTTATTATTATTGCATATTTTCCACACAATACTAAAATGAAGTTTATCATAAAATCTAAGGAGTCAACCTTACTCCAGGAATAACCACAAATGAAATTAACAGTTACGACGTGATGAAAAAGATAAGGTACAACTGAAATAATTTACGATTAACATTAGCTTTGCGTGAAATAGACTAGAACATAAAACGATAACTATATATACATATAGCGAAAATGAATTGAAAGTTATTGTAACTAGTTTACAGCGCTATGCCTAAGTCTATTGTACTCGTATTACGCATAGAAATGCGTCCCTGTTCCATTTTTTGTTGGCAACAGATATGTAGAACAGGTATTAAAATATGAAAAAACCATTATTTATTGTTCACAGAAATTCACTATGTTAAAATATATGTAACGTCATTCAATTTTGGAGAAATAAAAAATGAGTCAACGCTGAGAGTCAACAACGCGGAACAAGTGAAACGTTCCAATAACAAAAAAGGTAAAACGGATCGCCTCGTCCGATTTTCAATATCGTTTTGCAGGTAAACGAGGGTGTTATTCATATGTGTAAAGAGGGTTTTTGTACACATATCTAGGCTTCACTATTTATCCCATAGAGACTCACCTTTCTTCGTAATGTCTGCTAGTTTTCTCTGTTGTTTGAAATGCTTACATACATAATTGCATGAGAGAAAGTTTTATAAGAAGGAAATTTTGTCGGTATTCTAGAGAAGTGTAACTTTTGATTTGCACCAGTTGAAAAGATGCCAATTGCATTAAGCTCGTCTGTGAAAATTATTTATGCAAAATGCATGAACATCGTTCGTAATAGAGACGAAGCAATCGGTAGTAGAGTGCCTATTCTCGTTGCGATACTGGTTTCGATGTATCCAAGAACGTTTCAACGATGAAACTGACGGACTTCGATACACAGATTCCTGCATCTGGAACTATTCAAACGGATTAGCTCCGAGAGCTATTGCAAAGTGAATCGGGTTTCTCGGATGTTTCGCTCTATTCAGACCCCGTCTTGAAGTCATCGCCTTACACTAGTTACAGAGTCAACATACTAGATTACTGTCTTGTGTAGATAGAGTAAAGAAATGTAATACGACCTAGATACATTACCAGAGAGTTTACTGTGTTGTGAGGAATGTTTCCTTAATTTTGTTAGCCTTCCGTTTATATTTCCGGACTTCAAACACATGCCAGTATCGTGCTCGTTTTAATATTATACTAAATAAGTCAAAAGTACTCGTAAAATAATAAATATAACGGACCGTGTATATTTAATTGAAAAGATAATTTTATTTTATTTCTCATTTTGTGTGGAGTATCTAAGACGCAGCAACAGTCGAGGTATAAAGGCTGTTTAAAAAGTGTGGAAGCTCATAGTTTGAGGGTGTAATAATAGTGTAATTTTATCATTAACCTCTAAGTAATAAACACAAAATTATAATCAATAAAGTGGCTCAGATAAATAAAGAAGTTCAGATGGAGCAATGCACGATACAAGTGAAGCCAATGCTCATGCTCCTATCATACTGTCCTTTTCACGTTCCACGGATTTAATGTACTGTTGAAAGGGATAGCATGAGAGGAGCAAGTTGTTTTTGACTTCACTTTTTCAGGTGCGCTCTCTGAAGTTTATATCTGAAGAATACGGGTATTTAAATGAAATTATCTGTTCAGTTTCCCACTCTTAGATAAAATAGTTTATTATACTTAATTATACAGAATACCTTCATAAGATTAATATCAAAAAATACTTCTTTTATGTGTTTTTGTTAGTTGTTTGGCGACATATTTTCTACTTGAGGATGGAAGCTCAAGCCGGCGCGGTTGTGGGGTTTGAACCAAGGAACTGCGGCCCGCCAATCCATACTTATTACGGCCATCATTGCCTCAATACTTACTATCATCAAATTTTCATATCCAGCTATATACTAACAAAGTTTTACGTCGGATCAAAGTGAATTGATCCATTTCGAATCTATATTCATAGCCAACGCATCAATACACAGTAGGCTTGTAAATCAATGATATGTCTTAATTTGGATACATTGGTTGGCGCAAGTCGTGCAGCGGACATGTCTGTGGGGGTTCGATTGCCAGAAACACTGCCAAACCCCCTGTGCTCACTAGAATACAGTCAACTTGCTTGCGGCTATATTTTCATTATGAACGCTTCGATGGGCAGGCATTCGGTTAGACTTGGGTTGGACTGATATTTGTATCTACCGCATATATAAACACAAATAAATTTTATTAGAGCGAGGCAAGTAGTGTTTTTTCTTCAAATTAGTTTTCACATACAGTCCCCTGTAAAGTACCTCAAGTGCATGGTGGTAGGGCATTTAACGAAAGCCCGCCTCGCTAACTACCACCCTCAAGTAAAAAATATGTCACCAAGCAGTTGACGGTGTGTTCCAGCAGCAGTCCTTCAGAGCCAGTAATTCTAGATTAGCCTGAACAACATCTTCGACCACATCATCTCTTACCATCTGGGGAGATAGTGGTCAAAGGCTAACCAATAAGGCATAAAAAGCGACCCTATTACTAAGCCTTTACGTTCTCCGTTCATCAAATTTACGCCGAAATCAAAGCGAAAGGTAGGTCACTACATGAAATTTTCAGAGAATGTGCGATATTAAAGTACATTCCCAAACAATTCAAAACGTTTATTTATAGGTGATAGGCCAATATCTCAAATGATGATGTGGTCGAAGATATTGTTCATGCTAACCTAGAATTACAAGATCTCAAGAAAAAAGTAAAAAAATACGTTAACGTTTTATTCAGCTTTTTTGTTTTGTTATTGCCCTATATTAAAAATATGTTATTATTTACATACCGCCAAATATGGTAACATGGTAATATATTCAAGCATCTTAGTTGGTAAATAATGTACATGCACTGAGAAAAATTACTGTCATGATTCATGATAATTGTAAAGGAATTTTGAAATAAATATCCGTATTCCCAATAAAAACGGACCTAGAGTATTTAATTATAATTTGCATGTAAATCACAAGAATTTACCATGAATTGATGTTACGATAAATAATCAGTCAACAGCACACGATTTCATAGTGTTGAATACTCACGTTTTGTCAGTACGCGTCATAATAAAATATCATGACGAACTCTGAAATATCCCTAACAGTAATGACAAAATGTCCTGAAGGGAATCATACAAATTTAAGAATGAATGGTATAGTTTCATTAATGAAATGATAAATTATTGTGAAATTCACCAAAATAAAAATACATTTTCCTAACAACTTTACGGGAAAGTTTTTCATATATTTTCGATATATATATATATATATCGTGAACCTGTAATAACTTTTAATGCGTAATTCGTGGTGATTCTGCTGCACTAGACTGCCGAGTGTTGCCGATTGCTGCCGATGTGAATATATTTAGTATAACATTAGCTGAATATCTTTTGGAACCGTCGGATTATTTCGTTTGCGCGATGCAGGATTTCATACATTCTGACGCATTTTGTATAGGAAAGAGCGTAAATAGCGATAGCGCCATCTAGGTAGTTCAAAAGGAACCACCAGTTCGAACTCTTTTACATGAATATGGGTGAACAGATGTATCTTAATAAAATCAGTTCAATTAATATAGAATTACTCTATACCACAAAGAAGAAGATGAATCTCTGATGATGACTCATTGGTTGAACATTTTTGACCAACAGGCTAAAGCTAGAATGGGCAGAATTGATATTGGCTTCAACGTGACCTACATAACACAAAAGGACATTAGGTTAGCTTAGAGACAATTTTTTTACTTGAAGGTGGTAGTCAGCCAGACGAGCATTCGCGTAAAGCACTACAACATCTAGGGACGTCGTGCCGGTCACGAAAATTTTACATGACATTACTGTCATTTATTACACAAATTATTCAGAACGTTACATCATAGTAAATTATTGGTAAAAACCCGTTAACTACTTATGATTCAATAACATCTTGCGGGTAAAAAATTATGTTTTTTTGTCATGCTCGGTCTTGATATTTTATTTTCGGTTTCGCACTAATTCTTGATTAATTGTCGTGCTACATTTTACTCACGACAAACTTGAAAATTTATTATGAAATTCCTGTTAGAAAGCAGGTATATCGTAATAATTTAATATTTAGTTACTTTATTTTTAAATGAAAGGCTGTCATGACTTCTGTTTGTTATTTGAATTGAAACTTGTAGTGATTTAACCAAAAGTATATTATATATATTATATTATTATACCTTCGTGCTATTTCATCATACTCTTGATATTATTACAGGCATCAGCATTATTAATTATTCTGCACGTCAATAAGTAATTAAGGACGAAAATCATTTTTCTCAGTGTGTTACTTTATAGAAAAATCAAATGCATTGACACCTGTACGATTGCGGGTCGGAGTCGGATTGAAGCTAAGAATAATTATATGTAAAGAAGTGTAACTCTCATACAGTGACCGCTTCGATTTCGGACTCATCAAGTTCACAATTATCAAGACCCGCACAATCTTCCAAATTCAATTGGATTGGATAATTGATTTGGCGATGAGTGATGCTATAAATAACATTACCGTGGTAATGTTGTTGCGCCGCACGGTACACTATTTAAACCACGCCCGCGGCGGTTAGGTTTGTGTATGCTGTTTTTGAGTTTAAATTACATTTCTTTAAATATTTATTCGTAGCATTGAAGATACAAAACAGATTATTTATTTAAATCATATATACAATATTCACAAGACTTATGTAGTGTGTAGATGTAAGCTAAGTAAGTAGGTATAATATAGTAGCTTTAAGTATTGAGTGAAGGCAACGTGTGCCGGCAGTAATAAAGAACATATTCAACTATTCGGACGTTTCACTTATCGTACGCCCTCGAACCAACAACATCACATGGCGACCCTGCCAGTCCCGGTGCAGTGAGAAGGCGGAGTGTGCTGCACCGGGATGGCTTTTCAAGAAAATGAGAGGAGAAAATGCAAGATGAAGAAATTAGCGAATAAAAATAATAATAATAATAAGGACAGTAAAATGAATAAAGAAAAATGAAGCAAAATGAACATTTGAAGATAATTACGGAAAAATGAAAATATACAAAGGAAAAGACGGAGAAATTAAAAGAAGGAAATGTCATGGGAAAATGAAGAAATTTTGAATAAAATGAAGAAAAATTATATTAAAATAATATGAAGATAGAAAATCCTTACATGAAATTTAAGAAATTTAAAATGATTTTTCACTACAAATAAGGAAAAATGAAGAGAAGGAAAATTCATGGAAAAATCAAGAAATTTTTTAATAAAATGAAGAAAATTATATTAAGATAATATGAAGATAGAAAATCCTTAAACACGAACGGATTAACCTAGGCGTTTGCGAATACAAGATGTATAACTCCTAAATAGAAAAAGAACAGGTGTTCCTGAGCCAGAATGCGGCTGGAAACAATGATGCAACCACGACTATTGAGCAAATAAAATCTGATATCAGGAGCATGAATATATTTATCATCATAATTGGAGCGGCTATCGCATTGGCAATTATATACTTTTTGCGAAGAAATACAAAGAAATCCATCAGAGGTGGATAGAAGATGCCACAGCAGCGGGAGCGTTGCGACGTATCCGCAATTCAATACGTCGGCGGGAGGAAACCAGCGATACCGGCGAATAAAAAGTGTAGTGTTTTTAGTGAAAATATATAGGCAGTGTTTAAATAAAGTGTAAGAAATTGTTTTTTTTAATGGAAGCCTTAGTGGACATATGCCCAATTTTACGAAAAGAGTGCGACACCATTCGTAAACTAGGAAAACGACGTACGGAAAAAAGTGGTGAATTGAAATTGGACAAAGTGAAGGACCTTTACAGTAAATATCAGGTAATAATTAAGAATTTTCCAATAAAACCATCTAGCAATGTGGTAGAAATATGCAGCGAAATTGAGTTAATTTATAATAAAATATATAGTTACTACGGTACTGAAACTGATGTAATAATGGAAGCTTTTGATATAAAAACGGCAAATGCTATTACACCTTATATGGACGGTAAAGAGGAAACTACTGAGAGAACAATAGAATAAACATGTTAAATGAGTGTTTAAATCTTGATGAACATAAAAAACTTTTGATTAGGTACCTTTGTTTTGAAAACAAAATTGTCTAAGTCAGCAAAGTTAAAATTAAAACCAAGTTATCCAACCGTACAAAGTCTTATTGATGATATTAGACAGTATCTGCTTACCAAAAATCCGCGAACTCTTTGCCTACTCAGATGAATAATGTTACTCAAAATACCATGCCAATTTCCAAATACGGCGAGAAGTTAGAAGATTTGTTTATAAGTCCCACTATAGCGCAGGCCGAAGGAAACCCTAAGGCAAGCGAAATATTGAGGCCGATAAACGAGCAAATGGCTATAAAAAGATTTGCAGATGGCCTTCGGAACCGACGCCTTAGCACCATAATATCAGCACGCAACTACACCA
This sequence comes from Plagodis dolabraria, assembly GCA_963854805.1. Lineage (NCBI taxonomy): Eukaryota > Metazoa > Arthropoda > Insecta > Lepidoptera > Geometridae > Plagodis > Plagodis dolabraria. The sequence continues at coordinate 14,875,169 of OY978447.1, read as the reverse complement.
CCCTCAAGGACGCCGTGAGAGCTGCAGAGGATGAAGAGCTGGCCAGCCCCGGAACTTCCGGCTCGGTATATTCATACACCAGAGGTAATAATTCATATTATTATAGGTCAGCACGAGGTCGAGGAAATTACAACAACTACCAGCAAAATGCGAGGTACGTAAGTAACCATAGAGGTTATTATAGAGGGAATCTGCAGGACAACCAGAGCCATCGCGGCTTACCAAGGACAAGCAGAGGTGCTTTTCGAGGTAATACCTACAATAATCAGCATCCGCAAAGGTACACCAGGTCGAACAGAGGCAGCTACCGAGGTTCTTACAATAACCGTCAAGGTCAATGCTATGCAGTAGGAGAAGGTGACGAGAAAAAGGACGAATATATTAATTTAGCACAATTTTTTCGGACCTAACTATGTGTTTGTATGCCAAGGCTTAGATTTTGTGTACTTAAATTTTGAAAACAAAAGACTCAAATTTCTGTTAGATACCGGTGCTTCAATTTCACTAATTGTAAAAAGTTGCATATACCAAAACAATATTAGGACTTATTACGATAAAACTGTTATAAACGGCATTGGCGCAAAGTACAAGCAAAAAGCTTCGTTTACATTCCTTTTTGTACGGAGAACGGTGTAGAATTTCGCCACAAGTTTTATTTATTTGATAGCGTACCGTGTGACGCCGACGGTATTATCGGGTTAGACTTTCTTAGAACTTATAATGCAAACATAGACCTATCAACGAATAGAGTTACATTATATTCGCACGGAATAAGTTGTTCTATTAAAATTCATACACGTTATGAACACGATATACAGTCTGAAAGTTGTATTACTATTCCAGCTCGTAGCGAAAGTGTTCTCTTATATACATTAACAAAAATTTATATAAAGATTGCGTTATAAACCCTAAACAATTAGCAGAAAATGTTTTCATAGCAAGCAGTATTGCAGGGGTCGAAAATGGTCAGTAAAGTCAGTATTTTGGAAGAATTCGAAGAGGGTTTTAGAACAATGGCCGGCAATAGTTGAATATTTTACACAACGTTTACCGAAATCTGAAACGCCGCCGACATCTATGGCCTACAAGAATATCCTTAGCTTCCCGAAGAGCACTACAGAGAAATTAAAAGTAGTGTCCACGGCCCATAGTGTAAGGACGTTCATGAAGTTCACTGGATTTTTCCAACGTGATTAACCTTTTGTGAGAAGAGTTGACTAGGCTGATTAAAGTTCTGCTTCATCGCATATGTGTGACGAAAGCGCTAATTACCACAGAGGCGGCGTTTTCATCAGTGTTTTTTGCCTTTTTGTGAAAAAAATTGTTTTAGAAAATCTCGTACCAGATGAGCTCGAATGTATTGACCAAGCTGATCGCATAACCTTTTTGTCTAAATACCTTTAAGCTATGGGGATGGTGAAGGCCAAACAGAAAATTAAATATTCTTTTACTTAATTTACAACCCGTAAGAGTTGTTTAAGCTTCATAAAGTTGACTTTTGCATGCGAAGTCTCAAGTCATCTTTTGCGAGTATTAATCTGTCATAAACCCCCTTATTATATATTTCAGAGATTAAAGTTAAGACAGTAAAAGGTCAGTAATAGGCCAGTATTTTTTAGTCTTACAGTCAGCAAAATCAGTATATTTGACTGTACAATCAGTTTCGACCCCTGGTATTGTCACTCCGAAGAGAGGTATTATTCCGATTAAAATAATGAACACGGGAGAGACATCAATTACTATACCAAAATTTCATTTAGTAGGAAGTCAAGATTTCTATTATTTAGAGAAATATGAGGTCTGTTATTTACCGAACTCGATCGAAATGTGGAACGTGTTGAAAAGTTATTACCAAAACTAAAGTTATCACACTTAAATTCGGAAGATAGAAAGGAAATAGAAATTATTTGCGCAAAGTATTCCGATATCTTTTTTTAGAAGGCGATAAGTTAGGTACTGCGAACGTTATAGAACCATCCATTACTGTGAAACCGAATACGAAACCTGTGTATGTAAAACCTTATCGGCTACCGGCTTCTATGAAACCAGAGATAAATAAGCAAGTTCAGCAAATGCTCGATGACGGTAGGTAGTATCGAACCAAAAATTCATTTATCTATGTGTATTATGAAGGATCCATTTAACCGATTAATAAAATTATTATTGTTATAAGAAGAAAACGATTGTATAATTGAATACGTAAAAGGTATTTCTTGAATAAGTTTGGATGACTTAAAATCGATGAATGAAACGGTAATTGCAACGGTACTAACTAGAGCTCAAAAAGCACGAATTTTAGATGATGAGATGAGTGGGGTACATAGCACAAGGGATCCTAATATAGCTGCCGAACCGAAGTCTGGCCAACCTAGGGTCGCAGAAATATTACGGAAACCGAGTGACTTTGTAGAGTTAGATTTTATACAAGAAAATAATTTGAAAAAGAAAAATATAACGCATACTGAAGAATGTTTTGCTTATGAAGAGTCGACTCATACTTTATACGTAAACCTCAAATATATGTCGCATTTTACGCGAGTCGAGCTTGCGAATATATTGAGTAGTTTTTGTAGTAAAATAAACTTTAAAGAGTTTTTTATAATGAATAAATACGAAACAACATATAAAAAATAATGTTTTACGTATGAAGAATCTAAAAATACTATTTATATAAACCTCAACTATATGTCGCATTTTACGCGAGTCGAGTTTGCGAATATATTGAGTAGTTTTTGTAGTAAAATAAATGTAAAAGAGTTATGTATAATAAAGAATGAAAATAATATAGAATTTATTAAAGAGTTAATAAAGGAGATAAAAATGGTCCGGACCCAATATAAATATATTGAAAGGAATAAAAAAATGTCTCCGATAGTAAACAAAAGACATACATATTACATGACTATCACTTATTACCTACAAGTGGTCATGCTGGTGTACGACGTATGATAAACAATATAAAAGGTAATTACTTCTGGCCAGGAATCGAATATGACGTACGACGGTACGTGAGCAAATGTAAAAAGAGTCAAACTAGTAAGTATTCCAAAAATACTACTGAATCCATGACCGTGACAACAACGGCTTCGACAGCGCTAGAAAAGGTATATTTAGATATAATTGGGCCCTTAGATAAGGATTTAGATAATAACGTCTATATTTTAAGTTTACAATGCGAGTTAAGCAAGTACGTAGAGGCTTATCCACTACAGAGAAAAGATACGGTAAGTGTAGCCAAAGCATTCGTAAGTAACTTCATATTAAGGTATGGTGTACCAGTATCCATTACCACCGACCAAGGAACAGAGTTCATGGCCGAGACAATGACGGAAGTATGCAAACTACTGCAAATCGAAAAGGTAAATTCTTCCGCTTACCATCACGAGACAATAGGTGCTTTAGAAAATACGCACAAACATCTTGCAGCCTTTTTGCGAACTCAATGTGACGGACATCCAGAAACATGGAGCCATTGGCTTCCATTTTGGTGTTTCTCATTCAATAGGTACTACTGTTCATACGGAAACTAAGTACACTCCATACGAACTGGTATTCGGTAAACCATGTAATCTTCCTACAAATTTAACCAGTAACAATGTTAAACCTTTGTATAACCATGATAACTATGCACTTGAACTTAAGTATCGATTACAATTAGCATGTAAAGAAGCAAGGAATAATTTGATTTCCAGTAAGATTAAAAGAAAAGAAATATGGGACAAAAAATGTAACCCAGTTAAATACAAAAAAAAGGTCTTTTAATTTTGATTAAAACGAAACAGGTAAAAAATTAGATATGTTATATAATAGACCATATGAAGTTTTAAGCGAAAATGAACCCAATGTAACCATACGTATTGGTAATAAGATTGATACTATCCATAAAAATAGAGCCAACATTTTTGTGACTTAACATCTATTCAAAATTTGCTCTATGTATAAAGTTGAGTTACTGTTGTATAGCACACCTTTACAGAATACATTACAGTTACACCTTACAACAATGTAAATACGATAACTTGATAACTTACCTACCTAAATGATTCATTGTGATGTACTCACGTAATGCTTTGTTTAAGTTTGATTTATATGAACCTATTCTATAACTGATTTGATTATTACAGTTAATACTTAAGACAAGAAAGATGTTGTTAAATGAATAGTTTAGTAAAAATATAAAGTTTAAACGTATGTAATAAATTAGATAAATCATATAAGAAACAAAAAAAAAAAGAAAATTTTTCATTTTTTTTCTTTTTTTTTTCAAAATCACCCCGATGATGTAGTGTGTAGATGTAAGCTAAGTAAGTAGGTATAATATAGTAGCTTTAAGTATTGAGTGAAGGCAACGTGTGCCGGCAGTAATAAAGAACATATTCAACTATTCGGACGTTTCACTTATCGTACGCCCTCGAACCAACAACATCACACTTATTTATATAAACGAAGCCTTTGAAATATATTCTGTATTGGAACCAAACCCTACCGTTGTCACTAAATCTAAATTAAATCGAGAAAATGTGATCAATTGTCACTTTGACACTGTGTTTTTTTTCGTGTAATTTTTACGATAACTGCACTGCGCCCTTACCCCTGATGTTAACTCTCATATGCCTAAAATTTCATAAATTACTTACTGACTCTCACGGACTGCTGCCGGAACATACTGATAGGTGATTGGCGACAGATTTTCTGCTTGAAAGTGGTAGCTATCCAGGTAAAAATTCGCAAAATGACCTCCCACCAGGTGGTGGGGATCGAAACATGAACCTGCGACACGGCAGTCCAAGCTATATTACCACTCGGCTGTCAATGCTTCTAAAATTACGGCAATAACCCGTATATTCGTACTTCTTTGTAGTAAAGAGTCAACGTAATCTACTTTCACTGATGACCCAATCGGTTTGATTAACAAAGCAAACGTCACGTTTGTAATTTATCTGTTGGGATGCATGACATCCTGAAAAACAAATTTTCTGTGGGTTGTTACAATCGTCAAACTTGGTATGATAATACTCGTAGTTCAATATCTAAAGTAAAAGATCTAATTATAAATATTGGCCAAGTGCACGTCAGACTCCCGCTTAATATTTTGAACATACATAAAATTACGCCTTTTTCCCGTAGGGATAGGCAGAGAACACAGATTTCCACATGCTACGATCCTTACAGATCTCTTTCGCTTCGTCTACACTCATCAATACCTTCATACATAAGCGTCAGTTTAGGCTACTCATGACCTGGTCTTGTTTCAGAACATCTTCAATCTAATTTCGGAACGTTCACTTGTCCCACGTATACCTGTTTAGTCAATCTCAATTCATTCATTATCTCTATATGTCCAAACCATCTTAACATACCTTTCTCGATTTTTGTCACTACACCCTCATTCACACATCGTTCCCTTATCTTGAATATATATCTTATATTGTGAACTGTATAAAAAAATAACGATATGTGAATACACCTTTATAAATTCGCTTAAACAAGTTTTGTGTCCAAATAGTAAATAATATCAATATTTTTAATTATTATGAAGCAATCAAATAAAGTAAACAAACTGAAAAAAGACGTATTTAAAAAGCTTACATTTATACGAATTTATTTAAAATAATATGCTCAATAGATAAATTTTGCGTAGTTTGTTATGGTCACTCGCACGCGGAACGAGATCTCACCGCCCTATGCCCTCAGTCTAACATATTTCAAAGATTTCGTCTTAAATAACATTTCTGCTTGAATCTTCATACTTACCTGCGTGTATGCTTAGGCTGTCTTTTCTACCTATCTGAGGATATCTTGACGTGCTAATATTTTTAGGGTTCCGTGGGGTCCTAAAGCAAGCCTGCACTGTCAGTCTGTCCATGACAGAGCAGCTGTTCTGAGCATATTTTTAACCGTAATATATATTTAGACTGAACATATAAAGTTTTTTTTTGGCTTTATCATCTAAATAGTAATAAATACAATCGTATTATTTGAAGTTGTATTATTTTGGATCTAAGCCCAATCTCACCTTACCGATAGCGTAGGAGTAGTGTTTAGAAATTCCTGGTGGCTGTCTTGCGTGCAATTTTCTCTTATACCTTGAATGCGCCTTTGCTTCATGTGCTGAATCAGTAGCTGATGTGCTACCAGCGTTTTCATTTGAAAAATATTTTTGTTATTAGTTTTGATGACATCATCTAAAGCAAATTGTGAATCTCCGTTTCGGTCTAATTAATTATATGGTGCATAACATACCGATATTTCAAATTCCAAATTCGTTTAAATTTTTAGATGGACCCCGGAACATAAATAGTCATTTACAAATTTGACAGAATGCCATTAATTAATTTTTGTATAAAAAAAATATAAAAACATTTATATTCTACTCAATGAGTTTTAGACGATGACAAGTCATATGCTGTTGCAATTTGTTTTTGAGTTTAATCTTGCATTGGTTTTCCCCTTAAAAGTAATTGAATTGAATTGCTAGCCTAATATTCCCCTTTGGGACACCATTTTACACTAGATTTAAGATTTGTTACTCATTTTGCTTACAAGCTAGAGATCCGTGAGATACGCACTGACCGACAGACAGCGGAGTCACGCTACTATAGTTCCCTAAGAAGGACTGAAATTATAGGCTATGACAATCTTTAATTTTTCAAAAAATATTCTACTTCTTCCTGACCTCCAGTTACTGAGTGAGTATCGCTACATACTCGTAGTATAATACAAAGTCGCGTCCCGCTGCCTATCACTATGTATGCTTAGATCTTGAAAACTACGCTATATATACGGATTTTGATGCGTTTTTTTTAAATAGATAGAGTGATTCAAAAGGAAGGTTTATTATATACTTAATACTTGCAGCATATATTAGAGAAACACTATTTTTCGAGGTTTCTAATGTGACTTCAAGAGTAACCTTTAACCATTCAAGATTAACCTTTAAATCATGTTTGTATTGTTCTATGACAAAAAGCTGTGAACGTTGTATTATAAAGACATTCTGTCTGTCAGAACAGTATATCAGCATTGCACCCGTGCAAAGCCGGGGTGGGTCGCTAGTTGTATATAATTTACTTTAATCACATTTACACAACATTAGCTTCACAAATATTTTAAAATTCCAATTGCCCTTGTAATGTAAATAACCCTGAAATTAACTAACACCAACTTTGCACCACAACCTTACAATGTACATCCGCTCGGAAACAATTCCCGTTCTTGTTTTAATTACTTGCCAGTTAGCAATTTGGTTACGGGAAGGTACGGAGGTTATTGTTTAAAACTTGCCCCGTTCAAACACGTGATTGACGGTCGAAATGAGAATGTATTCGACAGGTCCTCCGAACACGCCCTCTACCTGGCGTGAGATATTGAAAACCAAGCCTGGGGCCATCCGTTTGACCTTTTTTTATTGGCAACATTTCACTCGTTCCGCATTGTGGAGCGTTTGACTGAAACGGGTTTCGTTGTCAAATTGCGCTGATATTTTAGGTGGTACCTGTATAACCTTCATTTACAAGCCAATCTACTTAGGAATGCCGTAGGGGGATCTTTTTAGTACGCTGCGGCGGTACCGAATGGGCGGGACTGAGATTTGGAATCGGAACTCGTATGCTTACGCTTTTGTATGATTATTGAAGCAACTTGGACTGTTAAACGTATATAAATGCTGCTTTAAATATTGCAAATAAGCACTTGTTAGTATTTTTTATTATTAAAAGTTTCTTCTTAGGTAATTGAGTGCGGTTTTATAATATATTTCCCAAAGATATTACAACGCTCACAGATGGAAAATTCAAGTTGTACGTGAAAAATATTTTCGTTAAGAAATCCTACTAAACAGATTGTGATTACTTTAATGAAAAAAAATTTTGGATATTTCCGCCTCTGACAAGATAGCCAGTAACTTACGTAATTTACACAAATATTGTAATATTTTTATATAGTTTGTAACATAGGTAATTGTTAAAATATGTTTAAAAAGAATGGCTCCGATTTTCTTGCCCGTTCTTCTCGCAGTGGATTTATACATTTTTTTATGAACGGGGCAGTACTAAGTATAATATTTGGCAACATAAAAAAATTTTATGGACTTTATAAGAGTGCCGTAGACGCCTAAATTGAATAGATGATTTTGACTTTGACAAGGAGTTTTTAATGCATTTCACTTTTTTATTATACTCGTAGGTATAGCATCGTGTCCCCACTCTTAACCCACGCATGTTGGGTCTGCAATATTTTTTATCTAACGTCATGAAGAACGAATACACAACAGAACGAAAAGATAAACTTAACTATGACTCACCTGCGACGGTAGCTCAAATTGGCAGATCGTGTCCAGCCAAACGACGGATGGTGATGGGCTAGAATTTCACTCGTGGCTCATAATGTGGCACTCGTAAAATACACACTAGAACATACTTAATTGTAAAAAGTGATTGCTTCGATTCTATGAACGAGCGCCTGGCTGTAACCAACCATGCTTGGAAATGTTCTTTTTTGGTTCTATGGTTGGTAGGGAGCCATGCCGTTTAATAGGTGCATTTTCTCAAAGTCAAATTGAAACTCTTATCTTTTTCACCTTATTAGCATATATTCAATTATAACTACATTGGTATGTATACATATACATGTATGTATAATAATAAAGTCTTTACACTATATGTATTTTAATATAAGAATTCATTTGTGATGGTGACATAGTAAAACAGAAAAAAATGACGTGTTATTAAAACTAATATATTTGAGATATGCATAAGCTGTGGAAATACAGATTAATTAATAACAAACTTATATAATACTAGCTTTCCGGGTGCGGCTCCACCCGCGCGTATGTCGGTTATCACGCAAAAACATTAACCTCTTTTTGCGCAGTTGGATAAAAACTATCTTATGTTTTTTCTCGGGTCTCAAACTATTACCATACCAAATTTCATTCAAATCGGTCCAGTAGTTTTGGCGTGAAAGCGTAACAGACAGACAGAACGACAGACAGAGTTACTTTGGCATTTATAATATTAGTACTGATTAGTACTGATTGGTGTAATATTATCATACTAGCATTAAAAATGCAAAAATTTGTGATTAAGTGGGTTTGTATTTATAACATAAAATTACTGCACTGATTTGCGTGAAGCTTGGAATGTAGATATTTATGTCCAGTATTAAAACGATACTCTATATCATCATCATCAACACTTGTTATCATAGTTAGTTAGGTACTATGCTGGCATACAGCGTGCACGTGCGCCGAATTTGAGTAATATAATATTATATTATGTATGTTAGCATGAGATAGTGCTTGTAATCAAATTTACAAATATTGAATGGAAGCGACATCATTGCAAGTGTTTGGAAAAGCACTACTTTCGATCAGATAAAGTCTAGTACTTCTGTCTGATTGATGAAAACTCACCAACCCCTATGTTGGTTAAAGCAATACATTACACAAAATTTCCGCTCAGCCGAGTGGTCCTTGATAGCCCAGGTGCATAAAACGAAGGACGTCGGTTCGATTTCAAGTCGAGGTGAGAAATTTGGTACGTTAAAAATTTGTGAATATGTATTACCTATACTATACTATGGTCTCATGTTTTCGTTATACTATATTTCGTTACTATAGGTATAAAAATATGATCCTCTTCCTCGTTAACTTTCGTGTATTTACGAAATGAATTGTGTTTTTTTTTTATTTTTGTGATGTAGGTGGGTATGCGAGGTTGTTAATATCATCATAATATTTAATAATAAGACGTCTCGCATAAAATTTTAGAATCTTAATACTTATTGTTTAAAAAAAAAATAAGTTTGTGATGTTCTTGTACCGGGTTTTTATGTATAGTACATAGTATTGTTATATTTTCTATGGTATAGTATAACATATTATATATAATAGTAAACGTCGCGTCTCATATCGGTAGTGCTTGAAAAGCAAATGCTGAAATTCAGAATGGCACAAGGGACAAACATTCTGCGCCCAAGAAATTGTCTTGATGTAAAAATGATTTCATAACTTTGTTTTTAAGGAAGTAGTCCTGCTTTTAGGTATTTTTTCGTAAGGATTCCGAATTTCAACAGAATGAAAACATTAATCATTAATTCCTCTCATGTTTTAAAGGAATAATTTTCGTTATTCATTACATTTCACTAGGGTATATTTTCTTCAGAGAATCTTTACGTATATTAATTAATAATTCCAAGAAAATAGGCAAATGGAAGTAGCTGTGTTTACCAATGGACAATTTACTATTTACTACAGTAGTTAATAATTATTTTGATTAATTAGTTTACTTGCTTCGAATTTAGTAAAAAAAAATGCCCGACTTTTGTGTTTTTGCAAGAATTTTTGGATACCGAAGAAACTTCTTGCAATATATACACGCAACGTCCCCTATGACGGTTAAAGTAATAATACAATTGGAGCACTAAGTTTCGGATCCCACCCGAAAAAAAAAATGTTGTGCTCCCTTAATTTGAAAATGTGATATTACCACATAATTTTTGTACTGTAAAACTTATGTATTTTATTATTTCAGTATAAATATAATGCGTTGGTTACGTAGTTGTTCCTTAAATTATAAAAGTACCGTTTGTAGAACTCAGAAATGCAGAGAAGTAGACACGTGTGCAGAGTTGTAACACAGCGAATGTTCTAGTCATTACTGCAGTATTGAGTGTAAGAACTTCTGCAGGATATCGTTTTAGGCGGAGGCTCCGTTATGGGCAAAGTTGAAGCTGGCTCGCACTCTCAAAGAGTTGGCTAGCCCGCTTATTGCTCTCTGCGGTCGTGATGTCGCGTTTTATTCCTGATGTCGTTAGCTTTATGAATCGAATTGTAATAAGAGGACGCCGGTCTGCTCTGGATGTTAGTGCTAAGGACTTAAAATATTCTTTTTTTATCTTTTAACACTGTTCCCGTATAGAATGTTGCATGTTTCCTATTTCTTGTATCTGGTCTTAAATAAACAATGTCATAATTTAAAAAAGTCACGGACCCTGGAGTCTGTGCATGGAGAGTAGATTTATAAAATAAAAAACAGTCCTTATATTCTTAAACCAGAACAGCTTATTCGTTTGACTACCATCCCACTTCATATAAAGACATTACAAAATTCTGAAATGAGCTAAATTGCAACATGCGAAGGGAAAAGCTTTACTCCGACGACACAGTAATAATATATCACTTCCTCAGTTTTACGTATCGAGGTCACCCATATATCTGTGTGTATCAGCTTATACCTACGAACAAGTCCTCCGGCATTTCAACCAATTGCAGAAATGACTACATTATTGTCAATTTTTGAGCGGCTGCCAACGTAAATCTGTAACAGCATAAAGTATGAGGCAAAAGTAGTATGAAAGCTGACAAGACTTACGAGACGAGAATGCTAGAAATTTTCTACTTTAATCAGACTCAAAACTAAGCACTAATAAAATAATACATATGTAAGATTCAATAAAACTATACCTAGGGTTCTCGGACGAAATAAATGGTGGGCGATGAAACAGGGCTCTTTTTCTTTTTAATATACCTACATATTATACTTATAGAAGAAATGAAGATTTGTTTTCATTTCATTAACCTACTTTAAAAAAGGATTAAGGATTCGATCTTTTTTTGTGTGTGCCTTTATATAACTTTTTACAGGGTGTACCGATTTTATTGTATTTTTTATATTGGAAAGCTGGTGTTGTGTTCCATTTATATTTCAGTGAGATCTGACTAGTAGAATTTGAGTTATCCCTAATAATACGTATACAATTGGCTTCGATAAGTTGATGAGTTATCATTTTCAATATTCGATGTAAAATGAACAAAAAGAAAATAAAAACAAACCAAAGCTTCTTATACAAAAAAAAAAATTACCAAAAATTGGAACCGACGTCAACACCCAAAAGTGGGAAATAAATACCTAACTTGTTGAAGTCGGTACCTTTTTTAGACCTATGTTAGAATATTTTCTGTTTGAAGTAGGTCATTTATAATTTCTTTTATATTGAGTTGTTACGATACGGACAATTATCTCGCCTGATAGAAAGTTTCACACCATACTTATTCACTACAATTAAAATTTCACTGTTCTCGGGTGCTTCTTCTCTCTTATCTCGTCGCCCAGTAGTTTCACTTGTCCATCACGCCGTAACACAGTATTGCACACTACTGATTCGGGGCAGAATACCTGATACTGCGGCGGTACCCACCAAATCGAACTCGAGCTAAAGAGACCTAACCTAACACAGGGTACATTTATACCTGTGCACACTAAATATACAGGGTTATTGGTAGAATGTTAACATCCTCTTAGGTTTAGGGTTGACTTCTGCTAGTCTTAACAAACATTTTGAGATATTTTTTGTTCTGTTTTTTTTTTGTGTTACTCTGAGCCAAGAGCGCCCTTTGACTAGACTTTTGAATATTTACATCGAGCAATGTAATGAAAAATATTAAATAGGCACAAGAGCCTTTTAACATTAGGTCCTCGTACTTATTCAGTCAAAAAACCGTATTAAAACACAAAAAACTTTTTTAAAACATTTTATTTAACAAAAAAAAATCATCTCAAAATGTTTGTTAGGACTAGCAGAAGTCAATCCGAAGAGGTTGACTCTTTCTTTACATTATTTTATGGACCTTATCGTATGTAATGTAACTGTCAATAGGAAGAAGGCAAACACAGCAAAGACGAAAACATTTAAAACAAGATTTATGTAAACTTCATTCGGTGCGAAGTGAAATCACAGGCTGTATTTATTATAGCTACTCCAGCAAGCGGAAGTAAGCTCTTCAGCACAGTGGAGCAGTTTTAAACGGCACTTGCCGTAGTTTCTGTTATTTATAGTGACTCTCGAACGAAATACAAGTACGCTTCGGATTGCAGTTCTAGGACTGAAGAATAAAAAAGTAGTGAAGCTGTAAATAACCGTGTTTCGTGTCAAACGAGACTGGGAGTTTAGACAGTCTATAATTTATTAAGTTACTATGATTTGCTGATATAAAATACGCATTCTATTTACCTACGGTAGTATGTAATATCTGTCAGTATAAAGAAAAGGTAAATTGATATTCATTGTATAAGCTATTTGAGAACTGTTCGCTGATATGAAGTACCTAAGACTTTGTATGCACCTGTCTAACCTTTTGACTTAAAGAAAGTAGTAACCTAATCTATTCATGGCATGCATTGTATGATTGTGTTTTTTTTTATATAGCTTATAAAAAAACCTTTTTACCACTATCTCACCTGATGGTAAGTGATGATGTGGTCGAAGATGTTGTTCAGGCTAGCCTAGAATTACTGGCTCTCAAGGACAGCTACCCGAACACATCTTTAGGTGCTTGGCGACAGATTTTCTACTTGAGGGTGGTAGCTAGCCAGGCGGGCATTCGCAAAATGCCCTAACACCATGCTGTAACGGCTGTCATCGTAATACAACAACCGGGACCGACGGCTTAACGTGCCCTCCGAAGCACAGAAGCGCTCAATAGTAATATCACTAGCGGTCACCTATGTAGCTCCTGACCGCGGCGGACGTTGCTAAACTTAGCTGATCGATAAGAACGGCTAAGCAAACTTCCATACAAGCGCTTCTTGTATTGTATTTTTACTTACCTAGGTATCTGATAACTGATACACAACACTTAACTGAATGCCTGAGTCATTATAGGTACCTACCTACACATGCCACGTGCGTTAAGAATATGTCACTATGATTTATTTGTTTGTAGCAAAAAATATAAAGTTAAATTTGATCTCACAGAGCTTGAAAGTTTGCTTTAATATCTGTAGATCACAATGACTTCTAATCTAATATATGTAGGTACCTACAGTGCGTAGGTACCTACATTTATACAAACATGAATGCTAACTAACTCCTATCTATGAGGTCCAAAAATTTAAACTAAAGCTATTGCAACTTGTAGACCAATTTAAAACTTCTATCGTCTGATAACCTTTTGCCCAAACACAGCTAACGTGCCAATTACGCCTCAGTTTCGGTATGTATATTTTGAGTGGAGATGCCCCAAGTTTGTGAAAAAGTAAACAGGGAATGTGTGAGGGGTGGAAGTGGCGGGTACCCACGTCCCGATTCCTCGAGTTAATTGAGCACATTAGTCATATGTCGGGTCGCTGCGCGGTGGCCGGCCCCTTATCTGCCGTGATTTGTGACGCCGCTGAAATATAAATTATAAACCCGCCCCAAATTATAGGTTAAAACAACAAAGTGCCACCTGTATTTTGTTCTCCGCTGCCGCTGAAGGGTTGAGCTTGAGGTATGTACATTGAATAATGTAAAAGAAAACAAACGTAGGTAGACATTTATTTTGATTGATCGCAAAAGTCGATAAGTACGCGTGAAACGATTAGATGTAAAATAATTCCTCAAATTCTAGGCTCAGGATAGAAAACTGCGCAGGAATGTTTAAATTCCATGACAGAAACAATTATTTTATTTATTTCAGAGAACCGAGTCACATTGTACTCAAAGGATTTTTTTTCGTATATAGTTCGAAGCACTCGTAGCGTAGCTCATTTAGCCGTTCGTATTAAATCAACTAGGTTAAGCAACGTCTGCTGCGGTCATGACTTGGATAGGTGACCGCTAGTGGCATTACTACTGAGTGCTTCCGTGCTTCGCAGGGCACGTTAAGCTATTAGTCTCGGTTGTTGTCTTAGGATGACAGTCACCCTTGTTGGACCCCTCCAAGATCTTTCTCTGCCGAGCGGTGTAAACGCCATGCTTGGCGGAGAGAGATCGTGGCAGGCGGTGGTCTCCTTTTGCGAATTAGTAATGGAGCAGAAGAAGGCAGGGGATCGGGTCAGGGAGGGCGATGCCATGATGGCTCGCTCCAGCGCAGATGAACAGGGGCGAGGAGGCGACAGTTCGCCCGCCTCCTCCCTTCTCCGTAGTGGGGTCACTGGTGGAGAGTCGGGGAATTCTCCACCAGCTTGCTCGCCCCTACACGTTTGGCGGGCGGCCTTGGTGGGTAAGGCACCCCTCCACAGGGGTAGAGGCCCGATTGAGTTCAGGCTTCAACCAAGATTAGGGCTTACCGCTTAACATCAAGGTGGCCTCGTGCGGGTCCCAATACCATTACAGTAGGTCCATGGTTTGAATCCCGCCATGGGCTTGAGCTTCACCGCATGGTGGAAGGGCATTTTGGGAATGCCCGTCTGGGTAGCGACCACCCTCAAGTAGAAAACGTGTCGCCAATAAAACTGTTATTCGCAACATATTTTATTTGAGGGTGGTCGCTAGCCGCTCTAGCCTGTCGGAAATTTGTTGGATGCCATCAAAACAAGAGGTACGAAGATTTGAGCCATAGAAATTAGGCCTTTTGTGCGGCAATCCATAACCATACTAGGCCATATTCCATTAAATCTAGAAGCAATACAAATACAGTTTACCTAGTTCTGTATCTGATCACCTGACTCGGATACGCCCAAATCCTACGTCGGAACCTCTCATCAAGTGTCAATAGTTTCCGAGATAAGCCCCATTTTAATTTGACAGCTGTCATTTGAAATGAAATCCTCTATGAGATCGAAATCTCTATGAAAGTTTGACAGATGTCACGAAAACGAAAAGTAAATAAGTACATAAAATACGACATCAACGTCACTTTGACATCTGTCACAAGTCACAATTGTATATCTGACATAAACTGTCACTTCGACAGCTGTCACATCTAAGGCCTTTCTTCAGAGTTAATCCAATAACAAAAATATATATTATTTGTAATATCGATGAAGCAGTTGATTTGGTTCCAACTCTAGTGACTGGGTGGGTAAATTTAATTCCCCGTCCACCGACCAGTAGGAAAGTCCAGTGGGTGGACGGAGCATCACCCGAAGAAACTAATAGTCTAGAATCAATAGTTTCCGAGATAAACCCTATTTTAATTTGACAGTTGTCATCCGAAATGAAGATCTTTATGGGACCTGTAAAAGTTAGACAGATGTCATGAAAACAAAATAAATTACGTACAAAAATACGACACCAACTATCACTTTGACACCTGTCACAAATCACACCTGTCTATTTGACATAAACTGTCACTTTGACAACTGTCACACCTTAAACTATTTTCCTAGAAATTTCTATTACAAAACTTTACAACCAAAATGTGAAATCGAGGCTTATGTTTTTTTTTCAGCCCAAGATGTCAACTGAAGCAGCGATCGTGTGTCTAAAGCATGCTGTTCAATACTACACTAGCAGAAAAACACCAGTCTTTGCCTGTTTTTTGGACTTGTCGAGGGCATTTGACCTTGTATCATATGATATTTTATGGCAAAAGCTCTCAACTGAAACTAAAATACCTAAAGAGCTTGTTAATGTTTTCAAATTTTGGTATGAAAATCAGGAAAATACTGTAAGATAGGCCGTTCGTACTCTGATACATACAAATTAAAATGCGGTGTAAGACAGGGCGGTATAACTTCACCAAAGTTGTTTAACTTATATATCAATGGATTAATCGTTGAACTCAGCAGGGCTAAAATCGGATGCTCAATACACGGTGTAAGTGCTAATAACATAAGCTATGCTGACGATATGGCTCTGCTGAGTCCATCGATTAACGCCCTAAGGAGCCTTTTAACCATTTGTGAGACATATGCGGTGAGCCATGGACTTAGGTACAATGTTAAGAAAAGTGAGCTCATGCAATTTAAAGCTGGTTCCAAAAGCTACTCAGTTCCCCCAGTACAACTTAACGGGACTCCCCTTCAATGGGTTAAGCATTTCAAGTACCTGGGTCACTGGCTCACCGAGGACTTGTCAGATGATATGGACATCGAAAGAGAACGTAGGGCGTTGTCAGTGAGGTGCAATATGTTGGCTCGCAGATTTGCTCGATGTACAGCGCCAGTGAAGTTGACATTTTTCAAAGCGTACTGTACGTCTTTTTATACATGCAGTCTGTGGGCTAAATATACACAGAAATCCTACAACGCCCTACGTGTCCAATACAACAACGGCTTTAGGATGCTGTTGGGGTTGCCGCGTTATTGTAGCGCATCAGGTATGTTCGCGGATGCGCGTACTGATGACTTCTATGCCATCATGCGGAAAAGAGTAGCTTCACTGATGAGCCGCATGCGTGCTAGTACCAACAACCTCCTGGCCGTCGTAGTTGAGGATCTGTACTCCAGCTACATGAGGCACTGGATGGCAGTACTTAGGCATATCGCACAGTTGGTGACTAAATAATTTATTTATTTATGTAAATTGTATGTAACTATTATAATATTATTATTTAACTAACATAGCAATATATATTAAATGTTACTAACACTATGGACATAAGTCTGAAATAAATGTTTTATTATTATGACAACAGGCGTCAGTTTGACATCTGACACATCTTATACCTATTTGCTTATATTTTTTAAGATTATTTTCAACCGAATCATAAAATAATGATCGGGATATATGACATCAATCGTAATTTTGGCAACTATCACATATGAAAGCTTTCACATCCACATCTACCGTAATAAAAATATTAACATAAAAATAGTTCTACATCAATTTTTCCGTTGAAGTAACTTCCAAAAAAGCAGGAGGTTCTCAATTCGTCTGTATTTTTTTTTTATGTTTGTTACCTCAGAACTCTTGACTGGGTGAACCGATTTTGAAATTTCTTTTTTGTTTGAAAGCTGATGCTTGTCGTTTGGTCCCATTTTAAATTTCATCAAAATCGGTCAAGCCGTTTTTGAGTTACGCTCCAATAACTGAAAAATATTCACCTATCTTGATGATAATATAGTCGTTGACAATGAATGAGAATCGATGCCGTAAGTAGCAAGGGTCACTAAACAGAGTGAAATTTTTTTTAACCAAAAAATTGAACCGACTTCAACAACCTAAAGTGTGAAATAACTTGTCGAAGTCGGTACCATGTGCACAATTTTGTGATAATAGGTACTTTTTAACTATCATGGTACCGGCTTCAACAAGTTATTTCACTTTTGGGTGTTGAAGTCGGTTCCATTTTTTGGTAAAAATTTTTTGTAGTACCATTGTGTCAATGGTACCACAGCAAATTAAATTTGCCTTGGTACCATCAAAGGAACTATCTAATGGTACCACGGCAGAGGAACGACTTAACTGGGTGTTTTAGCAGACATCTAAAAATTTCAAATATTTTTATACATTGGCTAAAAAACACCCAGTTCAATTGCTCATGCGAGTTTACTACCTATATGCGCATTTTATTCCTTAGTCGCATTTTATGACACCCAATGGGAGGATTTGCCCATAAAACCGGTAACTCAGTGCCGACAACTGCCTATAATCAAAGACTTCTTCATGTCTATAGCAGTCTTTGCTTTAAATATTCTCATCAAAAATGTTTCTTATACAGACATCTAGCGGCGGTTTCATGTTTTATTTAGGGTCCACAGTAACATAAGGCTGAATTTACCTTTCATATATGCAGCGCGCAGCTCACATTGTAACAAGGTTTACTCCATCACCTTCCTACAGTAACACATAGATGGAGCCACTCATACAAGCATGTATACCTGCTAAATATGAATATCTTTTGTATCATTATATAAATAGCGTCACGTTAAATCTTATGTCCTTCTGGCTCAGTAATTTCACTTGCTTGCAATGACTAGAATTAAAAATTCTCGTCAGAATTTGTATTCAAGGTAGTAGTAGTAGTAGTGTTGTTTTGTGTGTGCTTACGAGGCAGAATATCCGAGTCTGCAATGAGTCTTATCAAGGTTATTGCTTAAAATTTGGTATAATCTTTTATTCTATACAATTATACGATTCAGTATTCCTACAAATCCAAAGGTATATGGAGTCTACTCTGGCCATGAAAAAGTCGGCCATAGTAAAATAAAGCTATCGAGGTGTGTTTTGCATCAGTAAGTAATAAATTCTTGCAATTCACAGACGCGTTCTCAAAAAATATGTGTTTGCTGTTCAAAATGTTTCGAATAGCCCTCTATACGAAACAGCCAGTCACATCTCAAACCACCACCTGGCAGTCGGTCTACACCGCAATAAATTGTCAATTTCACCAAACTGGGGTTTTGCTACCTATACGAAAATAACTTAAAATTCAGTAACCAACAAAATGAGATACTTAGTTGGATTTATTTATCCAATTTGTTCAACCAGTTGAATCGTTGTACTAATAATTACCTAATAGTTTTTGTGTAATAGGACAACTTTGTCATCATAGACGTCCTAAAGCCATAATATTGTTTTATATGAAATTGGACGTCAGGCAGATTTCTTCGGTATTATAAACGATCCGCTCGACGCAAGTGTCAAATACGCGTATTGTCCAAATTGTAACCAATAGGTACTCAATTTGTTCAATTCGCTTCAAGTGAAATCCAATTTTTTAGAGCAATAATGGCTCAGTGGCATTGGTTGTGGACTGCCGTACAGCAGGTCCATGGTGCAAGTCCCGCCGCGGGCTTGAGCTTCACGTGTCATGGCAAATACGTGTCAAGTCCAATACGCTTTAAGTCAAATATGCGTTTGTCTAATTCTTGACAGTAACGAGTTTACATAGCTGATTTTTTTTACGTTAACCATACTACAAAAGTAGCTACTTTTTACTAAAAGTATTTTTACAAAATTGCCTCCGGCTTGTCCTTACGAATTTATACATTTAAGTCAATGCTTCCTAGGCACTCTTCTCAACGTCATTTTGAGCTTACCACAAAGCCTAGCGGTAAACGATCTTACGGTTTCTCTGGGTTAATAAACATTATGTGCGGGTTTGTTAGCGCATATCGGTATGAAGTTTTACACACCCCGTGCAAATAATTTTCAAAATATATTTATTCAATAATTCTTTACATCTATTAATTCTTTATATTATTCTTAATATTCTTTACCTTTCGATAAGACCGCATTTCCTATTTTAATGCATTTTATTCGTACACTACTGTAATTTATAATCTTTACTCTCTGATTTGCTAATAGGTAGGTACAGTTAGTTTTTCCTTGAGGGCACAATGAATTCATGTAAATTATCTAATACCTAAGCTGGTGTAATTGTGACTGTTTTTCTAGCATGCATCTAATATTTCTTGTAGCTCAATATTTTTCTCTATAACAACTACATCTCGTTAATTAAGAATTCCATCTCTTAAAAGTATTCTTTCCTAACCATTTTAAATTCTTTGTTCAATCAGTATGATTTCTTATTTTTTTCCTTTCCTTTCCTATTTCCAAAACTATCTTTCGCTGCACTCCTTTACACATGTTGATTTTAACGTTCATTCAAAGCCTTTAATTTTATATCTCTAATACCATAGATTAACAATCAATTAATCTGACATAGTCAATTAGAAATACGTTATATATCTACTTACTGAAAACGTACCATGATAATTGGGATTTCAGTCAGATTATTGCTTAATATGGATAGTAAATAAAAATGCAAATCAAGACAATATTCTCTTATTTATAAAAGACCGTTTTAAGTACATAATAACAATCGCCTAACAAATCATTTCTTCACCGAACAAATACAACATTCCACTTCTAAAATAGACATCACAGATAAAATATACGAGACACAAAATATATCTTTGCCACTAAATTTTACCGACTTCTAGAAAATTTATTGGTGTTTAAATACTATTTATTAGTAATTTTGCTTCACAGTTATTAGCACAAACTTAGGCTTTTAATTAGCGGACTTATTTTAGGTATACATAAATGTTTATTTCTAAAACAAAAGCGCTTTTGAATAGGAATAAGAATTATTATATTCACCTATCTTATCAACCTTGCATTGTCAATATATGCAAGTAACTGTTAAGTCCATATAAACAACTTACATTTACAAGAACTTACTTATTAACTTTGTGGACTATTTCTACGTAAAAAATACTTACACCGCGGTTGTAGTATTCTAATACAAATATATACATACAATCAGAACATACAACATAAATTTTAAATAGCATATTAAATTTATAAATTAATTGTTATCAACGCTAACGTTCAATAATTTATATATAACTTACAAATGATATCCTCGAATAATATTATCTTCTCCTAGATAATACAATTCTGTGTGTTGATGAAATTCAAAATAATGTGATAACCTAGTATCCTAGTAAACCAACAAAATACTCGATATCAAGTTGGCCGCCACTAAAAAAGTTTATACCTATAGGCTTTTATAATTTATTGCTTTCTAAACTTTAACTGTCATGACTTTTACTGTGTCACAGAGTTCGGCTATATCTATATCATAATAAGCTACTGCTCGCGATGTCGTCATAACTTGATCTTATTCTGTATAAAATAAGACAAAACCTAGAAACTATGAATTAGATTTGACCAACGTTACGAAAAGTAGCGTTGATCAGTTTGCGACGAGACAGATCTGTATGCTTCATGATAATTCGATATTAAAATTAATTTCATTTCGCGTCGCTTCTATACAATGGGATTTTGTTTTTAGATTATAAAGTGACATGACGATACAGTCAGAGGTCTTTTTTTATCGCTGTTATGTAAGCCTTTGACCACTATCTTACCTAATGGTAAGTGATGAAGTGGTCGAAGACCAGTAATTCTAATTTAGCCTGTACAGGCTTAAACTAGAATTACTGGTTCTCAAGGACAGCTACTGGAAAACGCCGTTAGGTGCTTGACAACAGATTTTCTACTTGAGGGTGGTCGCTAGCTGGGTGGGCATTCGTAAAATGCCCTTTCACCATGCATTGAAGCTCAAGCCCTCGGTGGGATTCGAAACCTGGACCTGCTGCGCGGCAGTCCATAGCTAATGCCACTGAGCCATTACTGCTTCATAGTAAGCGTCTGATGGTAAGCGTCATGCCTGTCTATTACAGTTGCAGTATCACCATCTGACGACGGCAGAATATCTGACACTGTAGTGGTACTCATCAAGACAGCCTCTTGCCTAAGAATCCTACTACCAGATACATTGCCGTTGTTAATAAACCATCATGACCAAGTGCATTTTTGCTCTTCCTCGTGACTTCTTTAATGGTTTAAGATGTAAATAGAACATATCAATAACACAAAAAGTAACTTTCAAATCTAGGGAGATTGAAGATGCTAATTACACGGAAGTACTTAGGTAACTATTAGTAGCGACAGAAGTATAAATAAATATTAAATTTAATTAAGTGTCATGGTTGCAAATTGTGATAACAATTACTATAATGTAATTGATATAATTATAATGTATTCCTAAGTTAGGCAATATATATCTCTACAATAGATTAAAAATGAGCTTTGTTTTTTTAAAGTGAAGACCAGTAAGTATTATTTAAGATCTAAATGACAAGTTGATATGTCAAACTTTTTCTCAATTATACACATATCAAATAATTTTAACAGATCGTGCACTATGTTAACGTAAAAAAAAAAAAAATATATAGTTATTCACTTGTCAACCTACTTAGCATGTCAATGTTATTTTGTATATATCCCATGTACAATATTTACAAAATATTTACTTATAATTCTAATTTTATAATATATACATACAATATTAATATAACACAGTC
This sequence comes from Plagodis dolabraria, assembly GCA_963854805.1. Taxonomy (NCBI): domain Eukaryota; kingdom Metazoa; phylum Arthropoda; class Insecta; order Lepidoptera; family Geometridae; genus Plagodis; species Plagodis dolabraria. The sequence continues at coordinate 14,852,643 of OY978447.1, read as the reverse complement.
ATATTATAACCTAAATATAATAAAAGATACGTTTTCATTCAATTCAATTTAGGTATAATCCGAAATATGAGCTTAATTTTACTTACACAAATTTTCTTTGGCATAAGTTAATTTTGCTGACGAATTTGGTTTCTCTTTAAGTAGACATATATATTAAATGAAGTAATGACTCCCATTTATTTTTTGGTATCCAAGACTGAAGCATGTTTAACACAACTTTATTATAGCTACTTGATTTACTACTAAGCAGAGTTTGGAAAATGCAAATTCCAGTCACCACGCTAAACATTTTTTTCACTCAGTAACTATATCGGAAATCTTGTAATACTGTTTTTGTTGACATTGAGCAAATCACTACTCCAAAACACATCTCTCGGAATGGCACACACTTTCATCGCATCTTGTATATAACTTCTAAAAAGCATTTTAAAGTAATTATTAACTTTCATAACTACTTGAATTTTATTGTACTTACGATAACAAAAATTAAGATATAACCGAGAAAAGGTATAATAATTATTAGTGGTCCTTCTTTATGTTTATTTTGGGGCAATTTTCAAGGGCACAATTCTTATGAACACAAAGTGAAAATCAATTAATCATATCTCACGTGACACGAGTAGACCCATCTCGAGTTAGGTAGAGATAAAATTGAAATTGATTTAGAATTTCATTTAATATTCTCAAGAATCAGCCCCTTTTTAGTTAAATGTAATTTTTCTAATATTTTTAATTTATGGCTTATTTTCCACAGCAGTTGTAAAATTCACACAAGAATGTACTTACCTACAAACATACGTATATTAGTTTTTACAACACTTATGTACCTAATTATTAAAATTTTCTTTTGTACCTACTTTATGTCACGTCAATTACTTTATCTAAATGAACTTTGATATCTAGGTAATAAACTACTAGAATACTGAGAACTGTGTATTTATTTATAAGGTTTAAGCCTTACTGATGTCTTAAAAGTTTGGTAAAAATCATTATTCTCAGGAATGTTATATGAAAAGTTACAAACATTTATGAAGATCATTTTATATCTCATCATTGATCAATAAAATAATTTTATGGGTGCATTGAAATCGTAACATTACTAATGTTTTTGCAGCATCATTTTATACCCTCAACGTTCGACTCATTCGTTCATAGTTTTAGTTGTATAGGTTCTTAGTATACCTAGACAAAAAAATATATAAACATCGTGTATAACATTATATTAGGCAGGTACAATATTTGTCTCGATATTTCAATAATTTATAGTGATTATGTTGATATTTTTTACGTTTACAGTTTACCTTGAAAGCGCGGGATTACCTAGAAAATGCGAGATTTAAAAATATCCGTTATTCCATCAGATATAAGCTAAACGTGCAACTAAACGCGCCGCACAAACCGCACACGTCGCAGCAATGGAATTAATTTGAAAATGCAACCGCGCAAAAATACCCGTATTTCTGAATGAATTAGATAACTGTGGCGCGTCGGCTTATGCGGCGCTTTAAGGTGCCCATAACCTTCAACGTTCTTTGCTTACAATGTGAATGTAAAACGGTTTTGACAAGACAAAACACGAGTGAATAGATACTCGTACCTTCTGGGTAAGCGCGCTCCATCATCGATCGCATCATCACTTAACATCAGGTGAGCCTCAAGTGTCCTAGTACAGTATAAAAAAAAAGGTACGAACAACTAAGTGGGTTATTTCTTTGCCACTGAGCAACAGTCAGTTGTATTCTTATAGTGTCCATACAATATGAGTAGCTTTAAATATAAACAATGTTTGCAGCCTATTGGAATTAAATTGCTGGGCACCGTTTCACGCGCTGTATTTGTAGTAAGTTTGTTTGGGTGAATGGTAGTTTTTCCTGACATAGCCGAAAGTTCTGCTGCGTAAAAATAAGTGCGTATCCTATGTATGGGCAGGACATGCAGTGGATATGTGTTTCCATTGAGATTGTACCCTTTTAAGCAATTCGTCCGTCCAACGGTGCGCAGTGCGGTCCACCGTAGACGGAACCGTTAAACAGTTCATACCACCGAATTCACAAGCAATCTGAAATAAATAAGTTTCTGTTATAGTATAGGTGTCCATTCACATACACATATACATTATGTAATCTACAATCACATCAGATCTCCACGAACGTGGAAATAAGAGAATTCTAATTTTTAGAGCATGCATATAGTTATCTTGGGCGGCAGGTATTGTCTGATCAAATAATACTAGTATTTTGGATATCCTTCCGTGTAAGTATAGTAGTCCTTGTTTATATCCTTGCTACAACTGTACCTATATACACATAAAGATGTGCTTCTTCATAAAGATGAGGAAGCAATAACATGACGAGATTAAAGAGTTTGATGGCATCGCGCGGCAGCAGTGCAAATTTACTGCGGTTTTTGCAGTCACGCTGCACTATTACAGTGCAGCAAGGCAACGTCAATTTCCCAAAGAAATCAGTTCCCGAGGTAAACAACATCACGAGACTGCATTGAGCGCATACCTCTGTGATTCCTAAGTAAGTAATGAGACACTTAACAAGATGAACCAAGACGTGGGTATTAGCCACACCAATAGAACTTGCACAAGGTGCTACCTCTCATATGAAGTGCTTTCCGCGGTCTAATCAAGAGATAATTTAAGAGGAGGTAGCACGTACCAGCAATGGCTTCTGAATAAGTAAACTACTCACTCTATAATGGTGAAGCAAGGCACGGTCGGTTGCCACGCCGACGGACCTGGCGCCAGGTGCAAGCTCCCATACGAAGTGGTTTCCGAGCTCGACGGCATCGCGTGGCCGAAGTGCATACTTGCTGCGATTCTTGAGCGCATGTGGCGTTGCCCAACGGCGTGTTTTTTTCGCCATCACGAGAGGCGCATTTGCTTCTGGGTCATCCTGAAAACCACAAAGAAACTTATGTTTATTTTGGTTCATAATCACGAAATAAGACTAAGTAGGTACTTCAAGCCAGGGTGGGTGCAATTGTGTGCAGTGCCGGGTTAGAATTGCACCTCCCAATTTCATCCCGTGTGGCTGCCGTAAAAGTCGACTATGGGAAAAAGACTATTAGAAGTTAGGCAGCAGCGCCTTCTTAAGAACTATGCTATCTGGCACTGCAATCCCCAAGCCGCCTGCCAAGCGTGGGGATTATGGCAAACACCCCCTACATAGGGGAGGCTGTGTTCAGCGGTGGACGACCCGGCTGATACAGTACAGTACAGGTATTTCAAAATGTGTCACTGCCCGCTACATACCATCGCTCCTAATAAATACTTATAAGTTGTGTGGTACTCTTAGAAAAACTACCCTACTTTCATCAAAATATCCTGTCAAAACTAGTGAACGTGAAAATACGATCTAATCAGCATGCAGAATCTTTTCTAACGTGTTTCGCCTATTCTCTTCAATTATCTTTTTGGCCGAGCGGTAATAGCTATGGACCGCTATGTCTGCTGCAGGTCCATGGTTCGATGACAACTGCCATCTTGAGTTTCACCGCTATTTATATTTTCCTCATAAATAATCATATTTTTAATAAAAAAAAACTACTGGTAAGATCGTCTCAGATCTGCAATAGAACGAGTGGCTGTTGCAGTTTTATGTGTTAAGATGATACAAATGTTGAAGGTCATATTATGGTATAGAAAATACCTCCCTTAAAAACGCTGACACCCTCCACTAAAGTTACTCATAGACAACGATCATGCAACGTCGAAGAATTTTATTACCACACTTTCATCGTGAATAAGTCCTATTAAAAATAATATGTGTTTAAGTCACTCAAGTTTTAAGCTAATTAAACGCTTTTTAACTTAGGTCCTTTGTGTTGCATTTAAGGGCATATACCCGCCAGCCAAAGCGTAAACCTATTTATAAACTCAACTTGTTTTTTTTTTTAAATCGCATGTAAATATAGCGTATTATTAGACCTATCGTTTCCAGTTTGAATCTTTTTTTTGGACTAATAATTACAAAGTTTAGTATATAGCGTTTAGTATATAGCACTCGTTTTAAGGAGTTTGAAAGCGTTATTCGAGCGTATTTCGTAGTTCCAGATTTATTAAAAAAATATAGTACACATGTATAAATAACTTCCCATTGTAGAAAGTTCATTATATTCCCCATGTTTGTGGTGCACTAGAAATATTAAAAACATGCTTATTTTTATGGAAGAGGTGCTCAACGTTGGGTCTTTCTTTTATTTAAAATTACGAATTTTTGAGCTAGTTTAATTTCAAACCTGTATAATTTAATGAAAATCTGATGCACTACAAACCTAGATATTAGGATAGTAATAACGTAGGTACAAAATCATTGAGTTTTATTAGCTGTTATTAAAATGAGATTGGAACTGCGTTTGTATGGGGGCGTTTGACTAAAATAAACCCTTAATCGCATAATCATAATGAATAGAAACAATAGAATATCGTAAATAAATATATCCAGATTTGGAGGCATGTGATTCTTACGGATTAGTAAAAGAAACCATATGTGAAACGTGCAGTGCTTTCTTGGCGTGCATGTACTAAAGTTTTGAGAGCCTATTTAAGAAAGACAAATAAATGCATGAGTATTATTAAATTGGGTCATACCTCCCACCGTAAATAGAAGAATGCATTCCTAAAGAGGAAGGCGGACGGTGCTTTTGAAGGGGGGTTGTAGGAAGCCCGCATGGTCGTCAGCAGTGCGGGTAAGGTGCGCTCTCTTTTCGGTAGAACCACCTCATCAACGTCTAATACCAGCAGCCATCCAGCGTTGGACATTGACCGGTATAGGCAGTCATTGAACGCTGCAAACTGACCCTCGGTCCTGAAAGAAAAAGATAAAAAAGCTCATCATGTGATATTATAACACGGACGGCAGAAGTACCCTCAAAATAAAAGCACTTTAATTTCACTATTCATGCTTTATTTCCCTGAGTGATAAGGCTGTCAGCCTATAGTCATCGACTGGGCACATTTTTAAACTCATAATAAGGAAATTTTACTAAAACGAATAATCAAAGGTTTAACGATTTGTAGTCAACCTTCAAGATGTAGTTAACTGACCATAATATCGTTAATGAAGGCTTTGCAATAACAAAGTCTTTATTAACGATAGGGCCATTCTGGTAGTTGAATCCAATGAAGAAAAATTACTAAAATTTTTTCCATACATTTTTTAACGGTATCCCATCTAGTCCAAAAAGTTTACAATTCTTCGTACCTGGCACATACATTTTTACCTTATTTATACTCCACCGAAGAGGTTATAATCGTCATAATTCATGGCAGAAAAATGACAGCATTTATCCATAAAATTTCGAATATTGTATAATTCTGTCGCAATTACAAGGTAACACAGTGCTCCTACTTCGGGATACTCATTAAATAATTGCTGTAGTGTTTTTTGGTCCAAATTGGGAGTCGATACCTACTGTTTTTTCTAACTGTATTTTAATATCACCCCAGACCTTGGGTTTAGATCTGGGATAATGAAGGTTAAATCAAACCTAGCTCATGTAATAATAGCCTTAAATATTCCCTATCGCAGTGTAACATAGTCTCTTCTCGAAGCGCAACATTCAATGTTTTCATAGTAGGTATTGTTTTATAAATCGTATAAAACTGAGTGACTTTTCTTCTGACCACTTCTTTTGTGAAATCATCTATCTTTATTCTTTTTCTACGCATATGTTTTGATTATTAGGTGATTTTAAATCTTTCATTCTCTTTCAATACTTTCCCTTGTTGTACAATTCTTACTTCTGTTACGGTTTTATTTAATTTAACTTCAATTTATTTAATTTATTGCTGACAGGGCCTTTGACCTCTTCCACCTGATGGTAAGTCATGATGTGGTCGAAGATGTTGTTCAGGCTAACCTAGAATTACTGGATCTCATTGACATCTGCTGGAATACGCCGTTAGGTCGGTTCCATTTTTTGCTAAAAATTTTTTTTCACTCTTTTAAGTGAACCTTGCTACTTACGGGATCGATTGTCATTCATTCTCAACGACTATATCATCAAAAAGGAAAATATTTTTCAGTTATTGGAGTGCAACTCAAAAACGGTTTGACTGATTTTGATGAAATTTTTATGGGACCAAACGACAATCATCAGCTTTAAACAAAAAAGAATTTTCAAAATATTGTCACTCAGTGAAAAGTTCTGAGGTAACAAACAAAAAAAACAGACTAATTGAGAACGACCTCTTTTTTTGGAAGTCGGTTTAAACACGAAACTCTTAACAGTTAATGGTCTGCTATTTTAACAACGTAACACAATCCTTTTCTCTCAATTTCAATATTTTGTATATAGTAAACAAATCAATATTTTTCTATAACTTTTCACTTTTAGACATGACATAAATGTGTACAAAAAAACAAAGTATATGAAGTTAAGTTTCATTATACTCGTAGTAAACAAACCAAAACTAGTATAAAAACTTTCTTCATCAATTTTGAGGATGTATATCGCATGTGTATCCTCCCACTTCCAAGAATCTTCGAGACTTAGTCTTTGAGAGCCGGTAAGAAATTACAGGCATTTGAATGTCAACAACAATTACTGCAAGTCTTAGGGGGACGGGCGCAGTTCAGTTAGTCACTTTTGATGAAATGCATCTGTTATAGGCAGAGGTTACCGCTTAACATCAGGTGGGCCTTGTTGTTCCGTCACAATAACATAGAACGAAACAAAACCGTATCTTATCTAGTCCAACATATTTTACATTCTTCATTCCTGGCACATTCATTTTACTTCATGTATACACCGCTTCTTTCATTATAATTAACTGTTGAAAATTGTGGGATATTTATCTATCAAGTTTTAAATTCTTCCATATACATATGTACTGGTATCCGTTGTGATCCAACAAATTTTTCATTTTTCATACCTGTTGCATCAATTTTTATTTAATTTATACTCTGCTTCATCTCATTTTAAATCATTGAAGGAAAATGTCAGCCATATACATCCATCGAGTTACAAATTCCTTCATATTTCTATAGGTAACTCATCTTGTTCAAAAGATTTTCCTATTCTACATACCTGGTATATTATATAATCAGTAATCTATCGGGTTTTTAATTCTTTCATACTTGTACTAGTATCTCTTCATGTTCAACAGATTTTCCCTTTTTCATTCCTTGCACATATATTTTTGCTTCATTTACACTTACTCCACCTAAATAATGACAAATTTCTTGTCAAAAAACTCACTTATGCTGAGTTTAGTCTTTTAAAAATTATATTTGCTATGTTAACGTTGTTAATTCAAATATTTATCATTACTCATTAATTAAAAAATAAATATACATTCCATTTCTTATCATACCCATCGATAAGAAATAATTACAAATACCAACGAATTTTAATGTGTTGTAAATACCTAACAACAATGTAATTTTCACAAACAAATGGTTATTATTGTTAATGGTTACCACTATTTCCTCATACCTACACTTGGTTAGTGATATTATAGTATACCTACCACCTCTGAGGTTACGGGGGAGACAATTTGCAAGAAGTGATAGCCCAGTTGAAACGACCATGAACTGCCACGCTGGAAATCCAAGATTCAAATCCCATCGTAGGCTTAAAAGGCATTTTGGTAAAGTCGGCCTAGCTGACCTGCCACCTAGATCACGCCTATCTATTTAACACCTTTGACGACATCATCACTTATCATCCAGGTAAGATTGTGGTCATGAGCAAGCCTACTGTAGCAGCCGGATAGTCCACTGCTGAACACAGCCTCCTCAATTAAGGGGGGTCATCCATTACCACACCACGCCGGTTTGGGCATTGCAGTTTAAGATATCAGTTTCACAGAAGGCGGTACTTCCCACCCTCGGGTATTTTACGTTTATTCCCCTCTTACGACACCCAAAGGCATCAATAGGGGGTGACATTCTGGCCAGGCACCCTACGGGCTAGGCTAACAACAGTAAAATCAAATAACATTCTAACAGCTCATTGTTCTCAAGGGAAATTACTCACCTTATTTCTACCTTAGATACTATTGGAAGTTTCCAAGCCAGCAGCGTAACTAGGCCCTGCTTCCTATAGTAGTCGAGGAGACATCCCACTGGTGCGCTCAACGACTCATTGTACATGTAGAAGTGGCTGGCGCCCAGCAGCCGGTTCAGCTCGAACCATTCCACCAGCCAGTCACCTCGGGAGTATGAGAAATGGAATGGCTTCACGCACACGTGTAAGGTGTCCTGGAATAAAACGTAAATAGGTAAGTTATCTAGATAGGTACATGGTAAATTTATTATGGTTAGTAGTCATTGAAAACATTGGAGGTAGGTTTAATTTAAAAAAAATGCAATGATTAATAAAGGTGATAATGGTATCGCCACTGTGTCATCTTAACCTATCTCACGACTACTTGCGAACTTGTGATGCCGATACGGCACGGCGGCGGTGAATAGTGTGCGTTGTAGTATGGAGTTCCAAATAATACAGAACGGCTTGAGTGAACTGCGATCCCCAAGATGCCTGCCAAGCGTGGGTATTATGGCAAATACCCCCTAAATGGGGGAGGTTGTGTTAAGCAGTGGACAATCCGGCTGTTGCAGAGCTACGAGTATGTCGATATTATGATCGACATAGAATAAAAAATATATATAATTATTAGACATATCTAATATGAATGGAATAAATAGAAATCCAGCAATACCTATCTAAGTAATAAATTTGTCCTAGGTACTCATCAAGCATTACATATATTTATTTCGGGACAAGACATCACAGTCCAACTCGTACTTGACTGACATTTAGTATTTGATATAGCAGCAACAGAAATACATCATCTTTGAAAATTTCAACTGTCTAGCTATCACGGGTCTTGTTTTTATCCCTTGGGCACGTAACCCTACAAATGAACCATCATTGGCAAAGTACACTGGAAATAACATTAACCCATAATGCAACCACAACCGCATCAGTCTGTAGGAATAAATAAATAGGTATATCCATGTATAAATGTGCAAATGTACTTAAATGTTATCGCTTGTTAATTGTGACGCATTCCAGAATAACTATCACAAATATACGAACATAAAATTGTTGATAAAAATGTTCAATTTCCTTTTGTGTATGCAAAACACAACCTTAGTATAACCAGTTATTATAATATGATACAACGAAGTTTTAAATTGGGGATTCGATAAAGTAAGTCATTACTTGAAAGCAATTAAGTGGCTTTTCAAATATATTGTTATTTTATGGGCATACGTATGTATGTTATCTATAGCTAGAGCGTTTATTTGGTAAAATTTTAAGCATAGTTTTAACCACATGGTTACACATAGTTTGCAAAAATTTAAATTTTGTGATTATAATAGTATACATGGGAATTTTTGAGACGAGACAGTAAGGGCAGGTACATGTACCGTTATGGTTACAGGAAAACGTTTTTAGGAGACCCTCCATAAATTTTTAAAATATTCTGAAATGCATCTACAGGTTTTGGAAAAAATGCAGTTTTGGAAATATGCAATCAGCAAGAAAATTATCACTAACCGACTTCCAAAAAAGGAGGAGGTTCTCAATTCACCTGTTTTTTTTTTACACAAAGACCTTTTACGATGCCAATCGATTACTCCGAAAATAGATCATCTATGGAGTAGGTGGGTAATTTAGCCCGATGCTTAAACCAAAAATGAGAACCTTTAAGCTTATCATAACGACCAAAAGGAAAAAAAACGATAATCTCTATAGAAATATTTATTCTTTACAATAGTGTGATTAAATAATACTTTATGATAGAGCTTTACCGAAACGCATGCTCTAATAACCTAATAAGGAAGCGGGTTCGAATCCCGCACATGACTTAATTTTTTCCTCTCGTAAATTTGTTATTTTGTGATGAAAGGTAGTAATATTAAGCCTAGTAGTATCTGCCGTCATATCTGTACGATATAACAACAAAAAAAACTTATGAAGTTGTTTTAATGTGTTTTTTGATAGAACAACCACAAGGCCCACCTCGTATTAAGAGGTAACCTCTACCAACAGATGCACCCTGAGCTGTTGAGTCGCTCGTATCTGTAATTTTACTGTCTCTCAATGACTGCTGCCGGCACTCATTGGAAAGTGCTTGATGACAGATTTTCTACTTGAGGGTGGTAGCTAGCCAGGAGGGTTTTCGCAAAATGCCCTCCCACCATGCTATGAAGCTCACGCCGGTGGTGGGAATCGAACCGTGGACCTGCGGCACCGCAGTCCATTGCTGTAATTGCTTAGCTATCATTGCTTTAAGTAAGTAGAACAAGTGGGTACTTGTTCTACTTCCTTCAGAAGTTTTTTACTGAAATATTATCTATATATTAGAATCAAGTCTTCAGGCAACCTATTATGAACTTCTGTTTTCCTTAAGTAGGTGGATTGAACTTTAAAAAAGAGGTTGGACGAAGAATCCAACTCGGATTGGCACCGATATTGAAACTACTTCACCCATATATTCTTACATCAACCAGATCCAAGGCAGATATTGAGGCAGTATGTTTTCAGGACATAATGGTAGTAGAGTTGCACAGCAACCGAGGGAGAGAGCTTTGTTAGGAATATCTTTACGCCTATGTCTTCAGTGACTTATATTCTTCAGAATTTGTAGAAGTGGGAATAGGCAGGCACATTGCTCGACGAACCAATAATTCATCAGGGTGGTTAGTCCGTGTTCATGGGTAAAAAGGTTTACGAAGTGCTACTACACCATACCATAAGAGATAGACTAGTAGTAGTAAGTAGAGAGTAGGCCCTACAAAAAGGTAAAAGAGCCCAAGAGAGGTCATGGATAACATTGGCTAATAGCTTTCACTACCATATTAAATAGTGAGGCATTTCTTCACCAGTGCTCTTCTTCCTACTGATTATGACCCTTATACTCGTAGTTTCATAAAAAGTCCAAAAATGTAATACAACACGAAATGTGTTGACAGTGAAATATTTTTCTACATCTGCTTATAAAAATGAAGGTTCAATAAACTTTATAAGAGCATCTTAAGACCTTTTTTAATATTATGTCTAAGAGGCGGATAAAGCAATACAGGTATTTCAAAAGGACAGGATAACGAATGAGAACATCAAGAAGCTTGACAGTAGGAGGTCTAAGTTTAGTGATCTATATGAGTAATTTACAGTTAAATTATATGTTGCGCATTTAGAAATAATAGACTTTTGTAGAAGAGTCTTTTATTTATGCGTGATAGGTTAGCCTTTGACCACTTTCTCATCTGATGGTAAGTGATGATGTCAAATTCAAATTCAAATTCAAAATCATTTATTCAATTTAGGCGTCTACGACGCTCTTATGAAGGTCAATTACAAATTTTAATATTGAAATATTCTACATTGTACTGCCACGTTCAGCAAAAAAAGTTTATAGAGCCACTGCGAGAAGAACGGGCAAGAAACTCGGGGCCATTCTTTTAAACGTCTTTTTACAATGTGTTATAAACAATATAATACAATTATTACAATATTTGTTTAAATTACGTAGGAGACATGTGATGGCTTGGCAGAGGTGGAATTTTCCAAGCATTTTTGTCGTTTAAGTAATCACAAACTGTGTAGTAGGATTTCTTCATCATAATATTTTTCACGTGCAATTTGAATTTTCCTTCTGTGAGCATTGTAATATGTTCGGGAATTTTATTATAAAACCGCACACAATTACCTAAAAAGGACCTTTTATTTGTCTTTGCTAAAATAAAACATGGTACCGTTAATTTATATTTGTTCCTAGTGTTGTAATGATGGTTGTCACTGTTTAATTTAAATTTAATCAAATTTTTCCGAACATACATAATATTTTCAAATATATACAGACTCGGTAAAGTTAATATATCAATTTCTTTAAAAAGATCCCTTAGAGATTCCTTAGGATCCATTTCATATATGGCTCGAATTGCACGCTTTTGTAAGATAAAGATTGTCTCTATCTCAGCAGCAGCTCCCCACAGCAATACACCATACGACATAATACTGTGGAAGTATGCGAAATAAACTAGCCGTGCAGTAGCTACATCTGTTAACTGTCTTATCTTACAAACTGCATATGCAGCAGAACTAAGTCTTCCGGCTAGATCATGTATATGTGGATCCCACTGTAAAGTTGAATCCATTTTGATTCCCAGAAAGACTGTCGCTTTGTCAATAGAGAGTTTATCTAGGCCAAGCTTAATGTTTGGTTCAACATAAGGAACATTTGGTAATGAAAACTTTAAACATTTGGTCTTTTTTGAATTTAACAGAAGATTATTAGCGGCGAACCATCCAGAGATCATAGATAACACATTATTTACATGAATGAGTTCACTATCTTTCCTATCTACTTTAAAAATCAGAGAGGTATCATCCGCGAATAAAACAATATCACAGAAATCTTTGACCATGCAAGGCAGATCATTAATATACGCTAGGAACAGAAAAGGTCCCAAATTGATCCCTGCGGTACACCTATTTTTACGAAAGACCCGGAAGAAGTATTGCCATTTATTCCAACCATCTGTAGCCTGTCAGACAGATATGACTCTATTAGATTCAAAGCTTTTCCACGAACACCATAGTGTGAAAGCTTACGAATCAGAGTGCAGTGTTCTACACAGTCGAATGCCTTGGAAAGATCACAAAATACGCCAATAGCATCATGTGAACTCTCCCAGGTTTCAAGTATATGTGACATCAATTGAACACCTGCATCTGTTGTCGATCTGTTCTTAGTGAAACCAAACTGATTCTCATTCAATATATTATGCTCATTAAAATGAGATAAAAGTTGTTTGAGCATAATTTTTTCGAATACTTTACTCAGAACGGGTAAGATGGAAATAGGTCTATAATTGCAAGGGTCAGATGCAGCCCCCGACTTCAAAATTGGAGTGATTTTACTTAGTTTTATTAAGTCGGGGAAACTTCCTCTATCAACACAAAGATTGAATATTGTTACTAAGTATGGTGCAATAATGCAAATAATAGACTCTGCCACTTTAACTGACATACCCCACAAGTCTTCAGTACTCTTTATGTTTAAACTTTTGAATGTCTTTATAATTTCAAAGTTTGTCGTGTATCTGAAAGAGAAGTCCGGTATTTTGCAGGGAAAATTATGTTTTAATAGGGCTTCTGCTACATTGGGACAAGAATCCAATGATTTAGTGGCTTCTAGGGGTAAGTTAGAAAAAAAAATTTCAAATATATTCGCCACTTGTATTGGATCAGAGATTTGATGTTTATTAATAGTTAAGACATATGTTGAATCTCTAGATTTATTCTTACCAGTCTCAGTATTTATAGTCTTCCAAATGGTTTTTATTTTATTTTTAGACTTGCTTATTTTGTCTCTAATAAAAAGAGATTTAGCACACAAGCAAACAGACTTAAAAATTTTTGAATAGTTCCTAACATAATCATGAAACTGCTTGCAAGATGTTAAATTTTTCCTGCGATACAGATCAAACAAATAATCTCTACTTTTTCGGATACCTCTAGTTGCCCAATCACCAAACTTCAATTTTCCATTTATTTGTTTCTTTATTTTTGGACAAACTTTTTGAAACTCAATATTTACTAAAGAAAATAAGTTATTGTAGATGTCATTCGGGTCACAATGAGAAAAACTTGTTATGCCAAGCTTAGCTTCTATGTTGGTACCGAGAATTTCTAGCCTACTGGTTGTTAACGGCCTATGTTCAACTTCATACCTCTCTGTTTCTCTATTTCCATCAAATTTTATCACAAGGCCCTCATGATCAGACCTAATACCTTTCAATATTAACTTTTCTTTAATCTTACAGTTTGAGTATATATTGTCTATACAGGTAGATGAAGTGTCTGTTATCCTAGTGGGCTCACAGAACAGAAATTTCAAATTAAATGACTTAAATAATGAAATAAGATCAGTCTTATTTTTAGAATTCATTAAAATATCTATATTAAAATCACCACATACAAATATGGGTTTTCTGCATTTAGAGATTTTCCGCAGTATACTTTCCATAGTGGATAAAAATTCAGCAAAATTTTGAGCACGACCTTGATCTGTTGGTGGTCGATATACACACAACACAAGATGCCTGTCCACCTCCACACAAGCAACTTCACAGACACGTTCGACAGAACATCTGACTAAGTCACGGCGTTCTTTAAATTTTAAGTTATTATTTACAAGAATAATACACCCTCCTCCTTCTGCAGATGATCTGTTAAACGCACTGCCTACACTAAAATTCTTAACATTAAATAACATTGTATCTGCTCTTAGCCATGTTTCAGTAAAGCATAATATATCAAAAGGATATTTATCTAAGAGCATTTCAATTTCAAGTATTTTGCCAGGGAAGCGATTTATATTTTGGTAGTACAGTGCTATGTCAGAACACTTCCCTGTTGTCGGACTTAAAAGTTTAAATAGTCTGACTCAACATTTCTATTAGTACATGTACTAAAATCTGTTGCGTCAATAGAAGACTTGGTTATATGTGGTCGAAGATGTTGTTCAGGCTAACCTAGAATTACTGGCTTTCAAGGACAGCTGCCGGAACACACCGTTAGGTGCTTGGCGACAGATTTTCTATTTGAGGGTAGTAGCTAGCCAGAATAGCATTCACAAAATGCCCTACCACCATGCTATAACGACTGCCATCGTAAGACAACAACCGGCACCAACGGCTTAACGTGCCCTCCGAAGCACGGAAGCGCTCAGTAGTAATGTCACCAGCGGTCACCCATCCAACTCATGACCGCGGCGGACGTTGCTTAGCTTTGCTGATCGGTTCAGAATGGCTAAGCAAACTTCGGTACGAGCGCTTCAATATGGCTTATCATGAAGTTGGATGAAAAGCATATTAGTGTTGAATATGAATAGTGTTGAATATAATAGTTACGGGAGTAGAGAAAGACCCAAGAAAGTATATATGGACCAATAAATTCTTAATAACGGTTTGTTTCAAGTAATATGGAATTGCAGGTTTATAGGTACATTATTTTTAACAACCCACCGCGAGCCTCGAGCAGCTACATCGAATAATAATCCGCTTATAGTCTGAAATGAATAGGCAGCAGGTAACATTGATACAAGCCGCTTATATCTTATTACTGCGGCACGAGTAGGTAATCATTTGTCAGTCAATATCAATAAAGTGTGCATATTTTCTTTTTAACGAACGTGTCTTTATAGCTAGAAAATATAACGAATTCTTGTAAAAACGGTATCGTTCTGTAGTCAAGCCTTATCATTATAAAAGGCTTAACGCCTGAACGATGCCGTTTTTACTCAGGCTCCAGAGAAAGTTTTTAAGTCAATACGTTTTTTTCTGCTATTCATTTGCATGATATTTGAATGGATCAGCTACTGGCTGATATTTTTATTATCATCAAATCTAAATTTCAACAACGTCGGCTTTGCATTATTTTCTAATTATAGAAAATGAATTTCTATTTTCAGGGTTGATATCATATTGAGGTGTGCTGAAGATAAGCAGTTAACTTTATCTTAACAATGACAAAAAAATTAACAAACAATATTTCTTAATATGATTACAAGAAATATCGCGTGCAAAGCAAAAATCTCTAAAAAAACAAATATTTTTAGAGTAAAAATCCTTGAGAGGTAACCGAAGCCACATCCCCGGTTTTACGCTCCGGTTGCCTATTGAGGATCGCTCGACTGAGCCGAAGTTATGTGCCCTAATTGTATCTATTACTTTAACTGTCATAGGGTACGGTGTGCGGTCATCAACGAGACTACTGGACTTCATCTGATCGACCTTAACAAAGAATCGGAAACGAAAAAGGACAGAAAAACAAAAGCACAGAACTTAAAATAAAAATAACCATCTTTGAATTCTGAAAAAGTCGAAATTAGAATCAACACAACGAAGCGTCTAAAAATTAGCATAGCAACGAATTTTTCAAATCATTTACATATTTCAGATTAAGAAGTTGGTTTCGTTTTTTACCAAAGAGCCTACTGAGAAAAAACCTCAAAACGTGTATTCTCAGACTCATTCAAATATTACGATTCGTTGACGTTCATTCAAATCCCATTCAGACGGAAGTTTCGATAAAAGCTAGTATTTCATAAAGCGGCGGTGAACATCTTACCTTTACTTTATTCGGCTATTATTATAAACAAGAACACTCGCAGACAAAAGGTTATAACGCAAATAGTCGGCACAATAAAACCAGTAGAGTGTAAACGCTTTTAACGAGGTGCTAAAGTTCCGCGCCACCGAAAATATGCGTTACGAATCGTTTCAAATGTTTGCGCGAATATCTGTTGCTATGCATCAGAAATTATCGGAGCAACCACCATAAACACAACACCCCTATGTCGTCGTAACGGTTGGTGTTATTACGCAGAGTGTCTATTAAACTGTTTGCTCAATAACCGTTTTGTTAATAATGAAAAGCAAACCAATAGAATGGTATATATTTGCTTTCATGTTCTTAGCTTCGAGTAGCTAAACAAAAATATTTTCCGTTATCAAATCGGGTTATACTATGCTCAATATAGCATCAAAAGGTTTTGTTCTCGTTATAATTGTTTATTATGCAATTATAACAAACACCTATTGGATTACTAGTTTCGCTTGCGTCTTCACCCCCATTGAAATTAGTTATATCATGGTAAATTAAGATATACGTAAAAGTGTCAAGACCTGTTTTGGAGGTGAATGCTAACATACCTAAAGACATATTATCTTTTTAACAAACTTAAAAAGAAAATGGTTTTCAATTCTAGTGTTACCTCATAACTCTTTACTGGGTGTGCCAATTTTGATGTTTTTATTTTACATTCGAAAGCTGGTACTTGTCATGTGGTCCCATATAAATTGAGCGAGATCTGACGAGTAGTATTTGAGTTGAGTTATCCCTTATAATGCATATTTTATATTATAATTCTATTTTTATTATTTTAAGTACTGAATACTGAAGTGTAATTTTGCGTGCATATACGTCTTATGAAACTTATGTCAATAAAAAGTATTTAGTGTATTCACTAAATATAAAGATGCGTTGAACCGAAGAACAGACTATTCTCATGAATGATTCATTATTTTCAATAACATTTACAGAAGGGTACTAAGGGGAATACAATTATACTCAAAATCTTAAAAGAAACTTTACAATATACTGGGAATCAAAATAACCTGGAAGTGCTTACCTCAATGCCTGCCTTAGGCTCAGTGTCCATCACAGTAAGTATGTTCGTAGGAGGTTTCCCAATAGAGTTTGCAGATACGACTGATATCGACGCTCCCACGGTATCTTGGGGCTTGACGCCTGAATCGCGAAGTAGGCAAAGAACGTATGTTGCACTGTATTTCAGATTCCAGTTCTCGCGAATTGCCTGAAAATGCAACATAGACATTATTAAACTTCAACTGGTGATAACATAAAAATATACTTAGGGCCCATTTCAGAATGTCTTAATAAAGTTTCGGGTTGTTATGCAACACATAAAATAACTGAATGATAAAAATGACAGTTGACATGCAGCGCGTTTCAAGCTTTAACCGATGGATAGGCTAAATCGATGACTGTGAAACGCAAAGATAGTGTTTTATTTATTAAATATGTTCTGGATAGTAAAACCGGAACTTACTCGAACATTCTGAAACAGGCCCTTAATATAACAAATAAACAAATGCTTAAATAAAGGAAAAGGTTTTTATAACGTGCATGTTGATGACAAAGAAAACAAAAACGATTTGTATACAATTGAAGTAAATGATAAAAGGAAGAAAAAGAGTACATACATTTCCAATCTGATTTCACTCAAATAAGATTTATTTGAATCGTATTCAAATCTGATTTCAACCAAATCAGATTTATATATTTGAATCTGATTCAAATCAGTAAATAACGACAAAGATTAAAGCAAGGCACGCAACGCCACCCCATGACCTACATAACTTCAAATCATATCACAATACAACGAAAATCAAATTACGAGCAGATCTGCCATCTCCTCAAACAACAGGTGGTTACAAGTCTTTGAAACCTTCCAAAAACAACCTTGAATAAATTCGGGTGTCTCTTTGATCATCCAAGCACGCAGGTATTCCGTAAAGAGACAAATTCGATCGATGGAACCCTGCCCCATGTTCCGTGGTTTCAAAGGAAGCAAACCATTTCAGCTTAGTTCATGTAGAACAAAACACGTGGGAGATGACCTAAATTCCACATGTTCAATATCTGCATATGAATATCGGGTAACGAACCTTCGCACATAGTGGCAGTGTAACTAATGGATGACAATGGATGTGTAGTTTGATTCAGACAGTAATGTCATTACTATGCTCTAGTGGTCTCTAATGGGTGAGCCCATTAGGGTGAGAGTAGAGCGTCCGTGATTTCATTACGGAAAGCCACACGCATACATTTATATTGAAAGTTTTTATCGTTCCTTCGTTACGAATGAAATTACAAATAGTGTTATACAACCTGGTAACATCAGTAAAGTATTTAATGCCAAAAAAAAACAAAAGAACTATTCACATGTCATTTTTTTTTTCTGAATGTATTATAACATTTAGCACATCTTGTGTCACATTTTATTTGCTAAATGAAAACCACTTTGCGACAGATGGTTCTTTATTGTTATTTTAGTTCTCCACATAAAGTAGCAAATGTGCTGATCGTTAAAGCTCACAATGAAAGAATCACAATGCATTGTTTTGTCTGGCCATCAATACGGATTTATTTCAGGCAACGTTTGGTATAAGAGAAAATATTATTAAGTGTATTCTTAATATAGTATTATAAAGTAAG
This sequence comes from Plagodis dolabraria, assembly GCA_963854805.1. NCBI lineage: Eukaryota > Metazoa > Arthropoda > Insecta > Lepidoptera > Geometridae > Plagodis > Plagodis dolabraria. Next base: position 14,833,866 of record OY978447.1, on the reverse strand, counting down.
TTTAATATAGTTGAAGAAAATAGGTACGAGTATGTACATAAGTATAAAACAATAAGTATAAACTTATGTTATATTTTCTATACTGATCCTATATTTTCGGTACTTAAGGCTGTGGTAACGGAGGACAAAGAAAATATTATTCCCAAATACAATATTCCTTTATTTTCATTGTGAACCTCCGTCTGGAATCCGTAATAGCTCTTATCGACAAAATTAAAGAAGGTAACGTGAAGCCTTCCGTAACTCTATAATAAAGGTTTGAATATTCATTCACAATTACAATAAAATCCTTGAAACCCACTTGTCCCTTTGGTTCACTTTGCGTGTTTGCGCGTTAAATTGCCTTTAATTATAAATTTAAAATGTCACTGGACAGTACCATGATTGAAATCTGTCCTATTTTTACATCGTGAATGTTTATTTAGTAACTGGGAAAGATAAACATGCATTGGATTTTATTTTTCGATTGGAAAATTCTTGGAAAGTATTGATTGGAAGTCAGCTTATGTTTGATGGTTCTAATTAAGATTTCAGTCTGATTTAAAGAAATGTTGTCCTATGTATGGCAATAAGCTCCTTATAAGGTGGGGCTTATAATATTATTGAATATTTTAAAGTTTAGATATTTTTTTACAGGTGTGATCTTCGGAAGTGTAGGTATGTCTTGCACTTTTTAAAAAATGCCTATCATAGTAAAGTCAAATTAAAATTGTATAATCAAGCCAAAACATTATGGTATAAAGGACGTTACAAACGAGTTTATAATTAAGCTCTTGCTCTTAGTGTCAACATGAGATTGTTGTATACCTAAAAAAGGGCTGGCCATAGGTAAGCAAATATGAATTCAAAAGAGATCTGGGGAGTTGATTAAGTTACTTCCAATTCAAGTCACTGGCCGGGGAAAGTTCTTAGACAGGTTCTTTAAATTTGGATGGTGGTTGGCATAAATATTGCCCCAATGTGCGTTACTTCGCAACTTTCATATTTATTTATAGCAATCGTCCGTAATGTAACAAGAAAACTAGCGTTAAATTAAGCCACTATATTCTGATTATAAAGGTCTGTTCATTACCTTAACCCTTGCTTTAAGTGTAAGTGTGCGGTTGTTAGACAGCCACAAGCGGCAGGCGACGGGGTCCGGGCCTCGGGTCTTGGTCGCCGCAATGATACGAACCGCAGCAACCGTACGCCGCTCTACATACGCTGAATACACGTAAAACCTAAACCTGAAACAACAAACATTCAAGTTCACGAAATAAATTGAATTAACCTCTAAACATCGAGCTTACGAGTTAGATGCGGTATTAGATGTATGTGCAACAGGTGTACGAATTCACACGCTCGATCTTAACAGCTGGGTACACAAAACCTCAGAAAACCCACCGTTAGGATTTAGGCTCAACAAGGTGACGTATACTGTACTTAGATACATTTATTAAGACTGCAACCAAAATAAAAATGTTGTTTGCATAAATTAAAATAAGAACAGGCTCACAATAAGAGCTCATTATGATATTTACCGCCTCATTAGCTGAAAGAGTATAAAAGCCTACGTTTTATTTATATCCTTTCATAAACTCTCATTTGTTTTCTGAAAATCGTTTTTATAAAAATAATTTCTATCTACCAAGCTTGAAAATGATTTCTTTAAATTTTACATTAAAGTTATCTTCTATTGATAAAATAATATTTTTTGATGAAAATTTAGTTTATTTCCGTTTGTCGCTAACCCTAATTTGACTAAGGCGTGACAGCTGACCTGAATAGGGACATCGCTGAAGTCGGGCAGAATTAAAAAGGTTTTGCTCTTGGGATGGAAATAAACACACTTATATTATAGTGAATTAGAATTTCCTGGCTTTATAGCAATCCACGCTTAACATACCTAGTTGATTTCGTACTTTATCTTGCTAGGAAAGTATCCTAATATCCTTCGACACCGAAAATATCTCGAAAATCTAATAAAAATATAGCAAAATTAAACAAAAAAATATTTAATAAAAAAAATTTGGTAACATATATTTTGAAAAAGATATCTATAGTAGATTTATAATGAAAAGTTTTTTTACATCAGGCAAATTACATACCTAACTAGATTAATTTAAGTTACCAATAAAACAAATGATTTATTATTATTTTATCTTTAAATATGAACATGAGATTTGCTTAACACCAAGAGTTATTGAATCATTCATGTAGTATAGTATATATCCTATCTGATATAGGAAATTCTCATGTAAATTCAAATATTTTAACATATTTTAATTTACAAACTCGACCGAAATCACGAACTATCTACTCTTGGAGCAGCCGTTGGCAGTTAGCAGTCGTTACAGCATGGTAGTAGGACATTTTGCGAATGCCTGCCTGGCTAGCTACCACCCTCAAGAAGAAAATCTGTCGCCATGCATATAACGGTGTTTTCTGGCAGACGTCCTTGAGAGCCATAAAAGTGTTGTCTAATATTTATTAGAAATAACTTACCGAATTGATTAGACCTTAAATACGTTTATCCGTAACAAATGTTTGTTACGGATAAACGTATTTAAGGTGAGCGAAGCGAGCTTGAGAAGACACCATTAGAATCAGGTTGTAAAATAAACACGAGCCCTCACAAAGCTCGGGTTTTTGCTACGGTTAACTTGTGGAATCATGTTCACTGGTGTTCAATAAATTTCAATATAATACTTTAATATTTTTACCTTGCGAATATTATGGTCATGTAATGCCAAACCTAGTTACAAGCGCGTTATAAACTGTTTAAATTATGATTATCCCGCGACGTGAGTTTTAAGTCTAAAATACAATATCAGTATTAATATTTGAACGTTAATTTTCTAGTAAAAAACATAATCAGACCATTCGAATAAGGCGAAGCGCTTTCATTGCAGTCGTATAATAATTAATAAAATGTAACAAGTAACAATATTAACATAAGTAGATATAGTTAAATTATTTATTTATTTTTGTGTTTTTTAATAAGTTACGTATGTTTGTCTATTTTTAAACCTAAGCAAGAAATGTTTAAACCTAAACCGCTAATAAATATTACATTCAATTTCAACTATATGTATAACAATATAATAAATATATCAAGTAACAATATTACAGTCAAATTTATAATGTCTTTAGAAATAACAATATGAAACCTACCGTAACTATTAACTTTTACTAAGCACCTTGTACAATGCTAATAGTATATTATGGTACAATTACTGTGCCATGTTGGTGAATGCTGGTGAAACCGCTGAGGCGACATTGAGATCCGAAGACGGTAATCATCAATACACACGTTTTTCAACACACATGTGTAGAAAATAATACTAAATAATCATTTAATTTCAACAGTGAAATACGAGTTATGAAAAATATTTCGCAATGGCGGGAAAAATTATTCAGTTTTCCTACACGCGCGCATACCGATCGGCCATAGACTAAAGAATGAGGTTTCTTTTTTTCGCTTTTAGCGGATACGATTTTAGCTACGTACAAAGTGGAGAATTTAACGTTTTCTTTAATAGAAAATATTTGAGTAATAGTTTTATTTATTAAACACATACAAGTTGAAATTATCATATATTTAAAGACGAAGTTGTCTGAAATGAGCAAACAAAAGGTACTCACATAAATTTATTTTTACTAGTGAACATGATCTTTTTTGTATCGAAACTTTTTTAAGAACAAAGGAACTCTTCCAATAATATTAATTAATCTTCCAATAATATTAGTAAAAGTCAGTTTTATTACAGGTGTCATTATGTGCCTAATTGCGGTGAAATTAGAACCATTTTATGAGCAAATGTGTTGCAAAAACGTAATTATAACGACAAGATGCAAACGTGATTATAAAAATGGGGTGTGGCTGTGTTATGGACAAGGCCGTTTGTTGTACGTGTATACGTCTCAAAAAGGCGGGCTCACCTCTCTGCCGAGCGAGACGTGTTGCGTCCTTGCTTAGCGTAATAAATTCTTTGATTCTTCAGCTATCTAGCGGTGTAATTGAAATTTGGATAAGAATGATAGATATGTAAGCCACACTAAACTGTATCCCCCGATTTTGTTATCATTCGTTTTTTTGAATTGCGGCCCTATGGAAGCAATTTTAAAGACTTATTCACGTCAATATACATACGCTGGTTAGGTAGAAAAAAATTTCTCTATCACACCGTTATATTATTTTTTCAAATATGCATGGAAATATTGTTATTATTTTTGAAAAAAAGCACACGCGAAGTATCAAATTTGCGGACAAAGAAAATCGAAACCATTGCAGGAGCGTTTTTTGAATTTGGAACATTACAACACTCCAGTAATAATGTATAAAACAGCGTGCTGGGGATATTAAATACTCTTTGATTGGATCTCTTTTATCATTTTTAGCATACCAAAGTAAGTCTCTTTGCTTAATACAAATTGCGTTCACATCATAGATATTCTATTTGATCTATGGTTCACGTACACCCACTGAGCAAGTAAAGTTATATATACTCACACAAAACCGAAAGCAATTATATATCTCTATGAATTATTTTACCCGTAAATGCGTTTGCCTTTCGGCACAGATGATGAATAGAAAAGGCCGCAAATCTGAAAATTCGTCTTGATTTTTTATATAAATACAATTCCGAGAGTGAAATGGAGAGCTAAGATTGTGTTATTTTATATGTCTTCACTATTGCTTCTTCTGTAAACTAAGTTAAAACGTAAAAAAAAACACGTCTTATTAGACGACCAAAGAGGTAGCCAGAAGTGTATTAGCAGTCACGTTTCACTAGTATGTAATAGGGTGATATTCTATTGTAAACATGTAACTAAAAAAATAAATTTAGACTCAGAAAATGTACTACGTTTTATTAAACCCTACTAACTATTTCTCCGGAGATTGAACCCAGAACCTCGAGATTCTAAAGTCTCGAGATTCTAATTCTATTTAAAAATTTCACGTTCATTTTTTATTTTCATTTCACACATCTATGACAAACTAACTAAGCTTTAATTTAGAACTATAAGTATTTCTTAAACCTGATTTCTATCATCACACCAAAAATATCAGACTGATAAAATGCTAATCGACCACATTTAAAACAAATGAACTTTTCTTTGAAATAACCTACATGCATTATTTTTCTGAAGGTATTTTAATATTCTTTGTGGATACATTTATTCTTGGGAATATTATCTTTGTGATGATTTGTGATTTACGTCAAATCTTCTGTAAACTCTGGGGATAAAGTTGAAATTCGAGCTTTTTTCAAAGATTTAACTATAGTTAAATTTGGTACAATCATGCCTTAGTCTTTATATTTCTGTTATATCTTGAATTAACCTCAATAATTGTATACAGTTTGTAATTGATTTCCAAGAACACACACACGTTTTTCGAGTGTAGATTAGCAGAGTACCCGCATATTTACCACAGATAACAATCACCTAATAAGCGGAACATTCCATATTAAACTAGTTCAAATAAGATACATACATGTAAATATCATTCTATGGCCTCAAATCGTTTGGTGGAGCGGCAATAGCTTTACTGTGTACTCTCGAAGGCCCTGTTTTGATCCCCGAGTTGGACTAATATTGGGATTTTCTGACAAATGATGTTACAATGGCAGTCCTAGGACTATGATTCACAGACAGCAACAAACAATTCCCCTATGACATGGGAACAAAACGTGAAGAGAAACGTGAGTTTTACTTATTATTATCTCTCTGTCTACCCTTCGATGAATTCAGGCGATATTTCCGGAACAGACATCACAATATATTTAGTCAAAATTGGAAACACAAAAAGCGGTCATGTTTTCTATTTCCAATCTGTGCTGGTGACAAAAGCTGCCAATTTTTATTTGGTGAAATTTTTTAAGCTACCAAGTTTTATTTGGTGGAGATACTGCTTTAGCTTTGATCATATATACATATATACTATAGTAAAATAAGGGCCTAAAACCTATTAATTGAGGCCATTTCAGTGAAAAGGTACAGACATGTTTCTTCTGCTATACCTAAAGCTTTATTACTCATTTAACCTATTCTAGGTTAGTCATCATCACCTACCAGATTCTGTTCGGTGAAAAACTAGACAAATATATATAAAAAAATATATATTATGTATGATCAATGACAATGCCAATCAGAAAACTAGTCCTAATTAATACATGGTTGCTCACACAGTAAGCTGATCACTGCACTAGAACACATAAGTCCGGCTAGATATTCGGCATGAGTAGTGAACCTTTCCACCAGTGATGGGAACAGCACGACACCTTCGAGTATGTTCGTGAGTCTATCGTACGTAACGCTTCGCGGGACGCGTTGGAAAAACTTTAGGCGACGCGACGATGGCGAGTACACGAAGCTGTATAGTACAGCAATTTAAGAGCTTTTTTTTTAATGGGACAAGAGTGCAAACGAGGAGCACCTCACCGGGTAGTAAGTGATCACAGTTGCCAAAGAGCATTCGCAACACCAGAGGTCTCGAGGATTCGTTGCCGGATTTGAGGAGGGTATATGCTTTCTTCTTAAAGGCTCCTAACTTGTAGGTTCGGAAATACTTCACATGGCAGCTGGTTCCATATTGTGGAAGTGCGAGGCAGAAAATGCCGTTGTCGCATATTTATAGCAGAAGTATGTCTGGACAAGTCTAGTTAGGTACCCAGCAGATTACAGGTGCAGCTACAGCATCAATAAAGGTCACCGTATTCTTGCAATATTAATGCTGTACTACTACTTATACCAAATTTGGAATCGATCAGGATCGAATCATGTGGAAGTCGCTCACATCACCTCATCATAAAACGGCTGAACAGAATTTCTTGAATCTTAGCTAAAACACTTCCGATCAAGCCGCCTTTCAAATAAAAAATCACTCATCCAAAATCGGTTCCTTCCTTTTGAGAGCTAAATGCAATACAGACATACAATGACACCATTCTGTTTGTTTAATTGATTACAAGTGAGCTTCTCAATAAATAATAAACTACTACATTGTAACCGAGGGCATGACCTCATAAATATAGACAAATAAGCAAGTTGTTTACCTTCTAGTTATGTCTATCATGGACAAAAAACTTATTTATTTATGCCTCTATTAATGCTCATTAGCATCCACGTCCCCTGTCTTATTTATTACTGCCTACGAATAAATATGTAAAAAGAAATATAAATCGAGCTCAAAAACAGCAGACCGCAAATCTTACCGCGGTGGGCGTGGTTTAAAAAGTATACCGTGCGGTGCAACTTCATAACCTTGACGTGACCAATCGGATGCGATCATTTCTAAGTGCCAAATCAATTACTGAATCCTATTGAATTTGGAAGAACGCTCGTTACCTCTTAAAAGTTTGTACACATAAAACACTGTAAAACTAGCGGCTAAAAGAAGCATTTTGTACCAGAAACTCGATAAATAATTGACCAGTTCAGTGTAAACAATGGCCTTATTTCATAAAAGAAAAACCTATACTAACACAAGTTACTTCTTTGTCATCTACTTAACCATTATTAATGCAAATTTTTCTCCATGTTTTCTTTCTTTTGCTCCATGTCCATTCTTTTAATTTATTTATTACTGACAAGTTTGTAAACAAGCCTGCAAAACTTGCAGCTAAAATGAGCGGCTTGTATCGGGCACTCAATAACCAATTGAACATTTCAGTGAAAACGAGGTCACCTCATAAATAGGCAAACAGAACCTACATCCAAGCGCATATGTTTGTCATCTACCTAATGCTAATTTACGTACACGTCGATATTCCTATACATACGGATAGCTTCTACCCTCAAAATGGAAAATGTTTTTTTTTTATTGATGAGACTGACAATTCTTACGCTAGATGGCAAGCGGTTAAGCCTGTCAGTTACAGATGCAGTATCAGTTTACTCATTCTGCTTGACACTGACTGTACTCATCACTCCGAGGCGTTTAATCTTAATTCTAGTTTGCCCAGTACTCTCACAGCCTAATGCAGCAGTGTTCGCACACTTCTGCTTTGAGGCAGAAAGCTGCTGCTGTTGAAAGCCAGCTCACATCCTAAGTTTTGCATGTTTATTATCTTGGGTTCGTATAAACCGATCTCATGGTTCACTGATCTTTGTGTATGCTCTCGCCTCAAGAGACATCTGAAGAGGCCGATGCAGATCATTACAGATCTTGTAACAGAACACAAAACAAAATATGTAGTATAACGTAAGCTGAACTAAAGGTGTCGCTAATCAAATGTCGAAAATCTACTGTACTTTTGACGAAAATTCAATTGTTTTGCTGTAAGTATGTACAGAGCGTCTCAACCCAACACAATTTGCGCGGAGAGGCAAATTTTGATGGGTAGGTAATACTCTATATTACGCAGTAGATTTGACTTTGCTATTCACGCAATGTATGGGGGCCTCGGAGTGATGAGTATCGTACACCTAAGGTGAACTTTTAAGTATTGAAATTTCACAAATGTGCTTATAAACTGAGTGAGTTAAAGGGGTGGATGGACACGTGTTCGAACCTCGCACATGACTATAATTTGTCTCCTAGTAAATTTGTAATTTTGTAAAACAAAATATATAACTTAAACAAAGTTCAATGTTAATGCATGATGATAAAAAGCTGAAAAATTAGTATCGATTTGACAAAATGACCGTACATAGTATTTTTTCTTAATCCAAACAATTATTATCTGCTTGAGTTCACTTTCAAAGTGACCAATATGAGGAAATCGCTCCTTTAAGATTCTGAACTATTTAATTCAATCTTGGTCTTAGTTTTGAGACCTCGCTATCTGCTGTCACTACAAACTTATCTACGTTCGACACCTGGTCGAGTGGTCTTAAGTTGGATGATGCTCTTTCCTGAGAGTATTACTTCTTGTGTCTATCTAATAATAATGGTATTAAGATTTTGTGCAGGACTTAAGAGCCTTACCAACAGAGATTGCCTGTACTGTATCAGCCATATTGTCCACTGCTGAACACAGCCTCCCTCATTAAAGTGGGGTTTTCCATAATCCCCACGCTTGGCAGGCGTCTTGGGGATCGCATTGTAAGATAGTAATTCCTCAGATGGCACTGCTTCTCACCTTCCAGTATTCCCTTAGTCACCTCTTGCGACACCCATGGGCAGTGACGGGGGATGATATTCTAATCCGGCCCTCCGGGGACTAGGACTAGGGTCGGTTTATAAGATCAATTTCCAGATGGTGAGATAATGATAAAATGGCAGAGTAACATAAAAAAAAATAACTTAATAGTCGAGCCATCTTCTCGCACGCTACTTGAAAACACATTTAGGTATTTTATTTGACAGTGAAAAAACAGTTCTTTGTTTCGCAAACTTTCAGATTTCTTTTCGTCTAAAAAGCCCTTTTAAACAAAAAGCTTTGCTTAACTTTCGCAAAGAAACTTGTCTATCATTTTATAATAGACAAGTCAACACGCTTAAAACAAAGTAAGATGGAACTACTTAGATAAGAAGATTTTTTGTAACACTATACAGTAAATTTTTTTTTTTACCTACTGTTGGTGATGATATTAGATATGGTCTGACGTGTTAAACAGGTTAAATTTAGATCATAGACTTTATGGTGACGGAACACACCATTAGTTGCATGGCAACAGATTTTATACTATAGTTAGTAGCTAATCAGGTGACTGGAAGATACATATAATTACTAACTTTCCGGGCGCGTATGTCGGTTATCGCGCTAAAACATTAACCTCTTTTAGCGCAGTTGGATAAAAACTATCCTATGTTTTTTCCTGGGTCTCAAACTATTTCCATACCAAATCTCATTCAAATCGGTCCAGTAGTTGTGGCGTGAAAGCGTAACAGACAGACAGACAGAGTTATTTACGCATTTATAATATTAACTAGCTTTCCGGGCGCGGCTCCGCCCGCGCTTATGTTGGTTATCGCGCAAAAACATTAACTTATTTTTGCGCAGTTGGATAAAAACTATCCTTTGTTTTTTCCCGGATCTCAAATTATTTCCATACCAAATTTCATTCAAATCGGTCCAGTAGTTTTGGCGTGAAAGCGTAACAGTGAGACAGACAAACAGTTACTTTCGCATTTATAATATTAGTATGGATTTTTGACAATACATTACTAATAAGTTCACCGCAACCCCGCGCCACGCGCTATTCTAAATTTCTCACAGATTTAGCAAAAATAAAGTTTTGAAACGTACAGATAAGTTTATTTAATACACCTGACAATAGTCTAGACTTATTCATTGTCATTTCAAAGCGTAGGAAGCCATTGGTCCTGAACCGAGGCCACCCACTGATAAAGATATTTTTGTAAGCCTGCTTCTATAAAGGAGTTTAATAAAGTATTGAGGTTTGTGTTGAACTTTTTATTGTCTATCCGATGAATCGAATTCTCATGTATACTCTTTCGCAAAACTAACTAGACAAACATATCACAGTTCAAAACCCGTAAAGGTCAAAAATAAATACAAAAATGTTGTGTAAAAATCGATTAGCAATGTTTACCTAAAAGTAGAAATGGTCTTAGAAACATGAATTTTGCTGTAAACATGTAGCGCCGCGCGCGCGCGACGTACGGGCCTAATGTCAAGAAAAAACGAAAATCGATGTATAGGATAGCCATTTAGCACACGTTTACTTGAGGTTAAAACAATCATATTAATTCTTAAATATATTTTTCTTAGGCTCGTTATGTTGTTTTTTCTCGTTTTTTTTTCTCTATGTCTATCATGTGGGTATTGAATGAAGGGCTTTTCAGCCCATTCTAAATATATACCACATCATTACATTACACCTATGTACTTGCTTCAAATATAAATGATTTTCTAGTATACTTACCAAGTTTATGCTCTCTCAGGATAAGGTGAATATTTTTTATGAAATATACGTCAAATGTCACCCAATGTTGAGTCCTCATATCTACCCTCATGGAAGAAATTTCAGAAATATGTAATTACATTATTGATTTTCATTACTACAAAGTGAGACCAAAACTCAGTAATTTACGAGAAAAATGGAACTATATATTGTATTGTGATGTTTCTGTTTATTAGTGTCATGTGTGATGAATCACAAATCATCAGTGACCATGAAAATTCCTTCTCTCCGCCTCTTTTGCCACTGAAAAGGGAAAAAGTTTACTGGATGTCAACAATTTTGTTCGTGTGTGTAAAATGTCAAGCCAAATCGGGATACCAATTCTTGATGGCTAGTAAATCCTGTTAACGCTGTTGACATCAACAAGTTAAATGTAATCCTCGCTGTTATTTTTCACATGTGAATAAAGTTCAACGCCAAATATTTGTCAACAGTGAGGAAACGGTGACGCGAGTCTCAAAAAGGCAAATTTTTAGCATGAATTTTAAAAAGAGAATACGCCTTATAGGTACATAATATTCTAGAGGATATGACTAATACGATGCCTGCCTACAGTGATAAAAGGAGTATCTCGCTTAACCCCCAATTCTCCCTTTTATGTTTCAGTGCGATATATGTGACTGTGTGATACTTGGCAATTATAATTATTATAAGGTTCTACAAATACTGATGTTTATGAAACTGGCTCACTTTGCAATAAAGAAAAATATAAAAGTATTAAATATTAATATTGAATACTTTAAAACTTTATAATTGCTTCCATAAGGTTAGATGTGAGGACACTGTGTATAATTCGACGTATATTTTATAAAACATAACTCAGTCGTATATTGATACGAAACTACAAAAACTATATAACTCTCATTACCATTTCAAAGAGCTTCGTTTTGTTTTTAATTAAAACTCTATGTTCGTTTTTAGGAAAATATTGGTAGTACAGTCGATTCAGAGATTTTGTGTAATAATCGAATATTCTAACAATCGACGCAACATTCATGAAGAACTCACGTGTTGTCGTTACTTAGGGTAATTTATGTTAATGTAATTTATTATTAGTCAATATGTTCCCAAGTCTTTTCTACTTTATTTGACTTCCGCGGCGCTTTATTGATGTTTACGTGGTAGTCAACCTAACTTCCATATCGGATTTATTCAAGTAGCTAAACTGACTTCCACTTTTCGGCAGAAGTTGTTGTTTCGGCAGCGAGCATAGCAGACTAGACTAATCTCTCCTACAGTGCAGATATTTTGGTACATAGTGAGCTAAGTGAATAGTGCCGGAGATTTATTTTAAATTACCTCGGTCAAGTAAAACGTATTACAAAAATTTGTTTGTTGGAACCAAAACGCAAAAAGGGAGTTTCGAGCTCCCCTGTTGATTTGGTTTGGAACAGAAAATTATTTATTGTGTATGTATACAATAGTCGCACAGATTTCTCGTTCAGAAAAGTTCATTAGCAGAATCCTTACTATTAATTATTCTGTGGATATACCTATATAGCTAGTCAGAGGTTGCGTTCGAACTTCCTGTTCGATGTTATGGTGTAGCTATTCAGTAATTCAGTCTATTGTGTGCCGTAGGTACACTCCCATTATTCTACACAATGACTTAGCAATAGCGCATAAGTTATTGGATATCAGGCTAAAATGGATCGCAGCGATACCATCTCGTCATTTTGTTCTAAAAAGTTTCATACAGGGAAAAGCAATTTATAATGTACATGTATTTTCATAGCGTGTTTACATTCATGACGCGGTTAGTAGAGAGAGACTCGTATTATTAGCTATTTTATTAGTAGACCAATGCGCAACATCAGTACTAATATTATAAATGCGAAAGTAACTCTGTATGTCTGTCTGTCTGTCTGTCTGTTACGCTTTCACGCCAAAACTACTGGACAGATTTGAATGAAATTTGGTGGAAATAGTTTGAGACCCGGGAAAAAACATAGGATAGATTTTATCCAACTGCGCAAAAAGAGGTTAATGTTTTTGCGCGATAACCGACATACGCTCGGGCGGAGCCGCGCCCGGAAAGCTAGTAAGTTATAAGCAAAAGAAGGTTGTTGTTTTGAAATCCTTGGTGGTTACTATCCGTATAACAGCTCCCAAACGGGGTAGCTGTTTGAGAGTTTCTTTCTTTTATTAATAAATACTATCCCTCGAACCCGTTTAAAAATAACCTATCTGATCCCAAAAATGAAATAGTCTATTTCCCATCTGATCCCACTAAGGATTCATATATTCTCATCGTCGACTTTAATGCTAAGTTACTTAACCGAACACAGAACACTAGGAAAAAGTTATCATTATGAAACTAAAAGGAATTAAGAAAAGGTCAAGTTTTTTATTTATTTATTTACGAAAAACATTTGAATATAAGTTACAATTTCACCAAAATTTCCTGCTAACTGACATGGGGTCAGAAAAACCACGTAGTCCAGCCGGAATAGTTTTCGACGCGTTTTGATTCTAGAGGAAACGTCTTCAGGTTTCAACTTTTCGAGGTAAGATTATTGGTCAAAATTTCAAGGTTAGCTTAAACTGCATTTTAATTTTTAAACAATGCTCGAATAGATCGATTGTTAATACGTAAATTATTAAGGTCTCCGTTGTTGGCTTCGGCTCCACTCATGCCTTTGTAAAGGACTGGACACTGTTCGAGAGATATATCAATTAAAATATATATCTATTAAAATTTCTAATGCAACTTAGTCCCTAGTTGTATATCATTAAACATTCGTAAATAACTAGTATCAGTAGTTTCGTTGATAAGAGCGTCGTATACGCTTACATTGAATCAATTAGTTTGACTTTGGCTTTCATAAATATGGCCTTTGTGAAATTTTGTGTACTTATATCTACATTTCTGGTTTTTATTTAAAAAAAAAAGATATTTTTGTGGGAATACTTCTTCTAACAGTTAAAGATAAAATAAATGACAAAAAAAACGGAAATCTGGCAAACTGGGAGCATAGACATAGGCCCAAGAATAAGTACTTATGCAAAATTTCATAAAATTCAAACATTTGCCATTCAAAATATGACTAAACTTACGTACCTACTGCATGGAAAGCACTACGCAAAGCTGTACTTGGCCGCCGTTACTTACTGCTTGAGTGAAGTCTGATCACCAATAAAGCTGTCTTTACGTCAAATACCATCACAAAAATGTGCCTCAATAGATATAACTGAGGCACTGCAGTATAGAACAAGCCAGAACAGTTGTCTATGCATACATTATTATATTGGACGTTTAAAATGACTTTACGTTATTCGATATTAGGTATATGTATAGTGGAACTACAGACACGCCGAGTTCAGAGATGTATAATGCTTTGAATATAGTTTCACTGCATTTGTTGGTGTGGCGATACTGTGTATCTAAGATATTCGCTCGAACTGACAATGCTGTGCGTTCGTTCCCATATGTCATCTTTTAGGTCATGGGTGCCCTAAATATTTAAATTGACTTACTCTTTTGTGTCGATTGAAATGCCGTTGATAGTGTAGCAGTACTTTATGCCATAAGCTACCACACTAATTTATATTTTATGAGGTCAAATGACAAAACGAGACGGCACGCCTGAAAGTGTGTCCCCATTTCGCCACAGCCCGTTACAAGGAGGTATAGACCGTTAGCAATAAAATGTCTATGCGGGGCGTGCCGCAAATTTACATTTACCCTTAATTTCACTGACTACTCTGTCTCTCATTCTATAATAAACAACGCTAAAGTTACTGTTTCTAAAGCTAATGAAAAAACCGTTAAAGGTCAAGTGTTACACAAAGAAAACTAACCAGCAGCGAGACTTCTATAGGTGATTTTCCGAGGGAGTACAGAATAAGGTTCTTCAAAGAGGGCGTGAAGAGATTTCTTCAGGGTCGACAACGCGGGAATGATGTTACAAGCGTCCTTAGGCTACGGTAACTGCTTACCATCAGGCGGGCCGTACGATTTTTGTCACGTTAGTGGTATATAAAAAAACATTTCTAGGTAATAAAATTGTTACTATATAGTTTAATACTAATGACACAAAAACTGCAACAAGAGAATGTCTAATGCAGTTCTTATCATCACAACGTAGCTACAAAAATGTTGACGAAACTACGAAACGTCATGTTGCTATACAAAACAATGGCACAAATATGAATAGATTAAAGTGCGCGGCTCTTTTGCCGATTCCTGTCACGTATCCATGTTTACTACGGTCTGGGAATAGAATGGGTCGTAACAGCCATGCGTGTACTACAACTATTGCTAAACTACATCCATATAGGTATAAACTAGACGTTATATTTCATTCCGTACTTCGGAGGACAAGTTAGGCCGTCGCGTCGGTCCCGGTTGGTGTCTTAGGATGTCATTCGATAAAGGAAGTAGGGCTATTTGCCAGCCTGGCCTCAAGTAGAAAATCTGTCGCCAAGCACATAAAGGTGTGTTTCAGTAACTGTCCTTGATGGCTAGTAATTGTAGATTAGCCTGAACAACATCTTCAAGCACGTCAACACTGACCATCAGGTGAGATAGTAGTCATCGGCTAGCCCACATGCATTACCATTAAAAAGCCACTAGGGAAAGTAATATGTGCTAGTGGCTTCGAGAAACTAACCCAGTTAGCGGTTACCTTCCCAAGTAATGGTCACAGCAACATTGTTTAAGAACAAGGGTAAACTCTCATAGCGGGCGCTACAAAATCATATATTACAATATTAAAATTGAAAATAATAATTAACAACTCCTAACTTAAAATGGTATGTTATGCATTTAATACAATAAGTGTGTATATCATTGAATTGGCGGTCGCATATGTTGGCTTAGCCTGAATTCAAACACAAAATAGTGCTTTTTATTCAATGTTGTGAAAGAAATAAGCGATTTAGAGGGGAAATTATATAATTATGAAATACTTGTTGCAATCAATATCATGTTGATTCATAGACTGACTTCTGAGCTCACATCTTCGTTCATCAATCTTTTTTGTTTATTGTTCACTTTTAAGTGAAGCATTCTGCGGAACAGTTTCAATTGTGCGTCTCGCTATAATCCTCGCCTATTAGGTCTACGAGGCAATACTTTTTTTACTAGACTTGAGTAACTTTCTTCATTATAATTTTTAGGTAATTAATTTACTTAAAAATTACAACGCAGAGAGATTTCCTAAGTAAATGTGTGACAAAGAAATGGAGTAGGTACATGGCTATTATTTATTCACTATGAGTAATTCAACAGTCTCCAGTAAACTAATAAGTTTAAAACTTAATTACAGCCGGCGCTAATCTATCGATCTATAACTTGATAGTGTGTTATGCGGCAAATGAAGCAGACACACACACCCACGCATAATATGAGGACGAAAGTTTGGCTTGAGACGTAAACATGGAAATTGGAAAACATTTATCGTCTCACAGCAATGTAGGTAGTATACAAAACGATACACCTACGCAAGAATATAAGTGGATACACGACACAATTTCGCTCGCGGCAACTTATATTTTGCACGAGGATACAAAACGCTATTTCTCTAGATGATGCAATGTGAGATGGCGGAACGGAAAACTCTGAATAATGTAAGTAAAAATGTACCGCTTGGTTTGTTCTTGTTTCTCTCGTTGACATTATTTATGGTTGTGTCAGAGTCATTTCGAATGACAAGTAATATTATCCAGTAATTCTTTTGAATTAGTTTTACAAGCAGTGGTGGCCCCAATGAACTGCCGCGCAGAAGGTCCATAGATTAATCCCGTCGCGGGATTAAGCTTCACCACATGTTGGTAATTAGCCTATTTTGCAAAATGCCCCTTTGCTAGCTACCACCCGCAAGTAATAAATCTGTAGCCAAACCTTATATATCATTTTTTTTCTGGTGTATGTGCTTAAAAGTCAGTAATACTAAGTGGCATAACCTAGCATCAAGAACTTCAATTAGAACATCACTTATCATCTATCAGCTGTAAAAAAGGGAAGAATGTTACATATCATAATGTTTTATATCCATGAGGGGAAGGCAGTAAGGTCTAGCACCCAGGTTAGTAGATTAGTATACAATATTAATTTCAAAAACTGACCAAGTCCGAGTCGGGCCTCTTTCTTTTCGGGTTCCCCATTACAACAGTCCAAAAACGAAAAATTATTGTCGTTGGTTTTAACCACACATTCAAAACTAAATTTTTAGCGTTTGTTTGATTAAAACTATTTAAAAACGCAAAATTTTAGCTCAATCGGTAATTTTGGGTATACTCTACCATACACTTAGTTTACAATAAACCATCATTTCAGATTTCTATCCAGTTTAGTTTTTAAACAGAGCCCATAACAAAAACGGTCTCGAATTTACAACTTGGACCCCCAATTAATTCTCTCAATAAATAAAAAAGATAAAAAATAATATTTTTGTCTCTACTCAACGAATTCAAGAAGACGCCAAAACAATAGCCAGCTTGCAAAATTTTTACCTTTTTGATGACGTCTATGAATCGATGTTTTACGTAAAATATCTAAATTTCAGGTGTGGGGCTCATTTTTTTTACGAGCTAATGACCCTTGACCTTGGTTAGGATGGATGACAGAGATAAGTAACAGTCTCACGTTTTGCCGTACGCATATCCCTATAAATTACAGAAGTTTGAAAAATAATAAACCCACGTGTTCCGTGCTTCTACCGGTGCTTTTAAAACTGATCCATTCATCACAGAATGTAGAACAGAAGACACGACTTCCTGGGAATGAATTCTTACGCAAAATTTAAGTGTAAGAGTTTTAGAGTTTCACACATATTTAAATATTATAGAATAACCACTCGCGTTCGGGATCGAATACGTCGACGGTCGACTTGGGTTTCAAGCATCTCAGAAGCTCATCATCAGGGTGAGTGCGCAGCTGCGTCCGCGAGCTGCATGTTATTTAGAAGAGTTTTTTTTATATTATGTAAGTGTTTAGAGTACCCAAAAGGTAAAACGGAGCCCTACGGGTAATTGCTCTCAATCTGAACTCTGTCCGTCCGTGAACCACGGGCGGGACTAATAACGGAGCGGTCATAATTTTTTGTTAGTATGCTTTCATTCTATATATCAGTAAATCACGAGGCTTTTGTTTATAGACCTAATGAGTTATAGGCCAGAAATTAGACATTTTCTGTAGGATACTAAACATTGACATTGATTAAATCATAGAACATAAAAATAAAACAATTTATTTTTTCAGTTCTAATGTGGCATTGTTTTGAACTTATTCCGCTTACAAATATATTTTTAATAAAAAATTATATTGAGTTGGAGGTTGAAGTTTTAGAAAATATTTATTACCAGGTTCATCTTAAAGACAAAAAAAACTAGTTGAAAATTTGAAATTAATATTTATTATAAAATATGTTCCGTCTTTGATTTAAAAACAAGAACCAACCTAATCAAAGCCAGCCACCTGACTTGATCTTTTAAATTTCTCTCAGTATTTAAGAAACCTGTCTCGTGAGCCTCTCAGCCACCCTCACACCCTGTGCCTAAGAGGCGTGAAAAGACAGGTGATAAGTTTCACGCATGCTGAGTTTTTATTAAATCGGACGACACTTAGTTTCATATTTTTTGGTTTTTGTTATATTATATCAATAATAGATTTCAGACCATATCAATACTTAATAAAGTATGATTGCGGTCAAAGGCCTAGCCTGTTAATAATAATGTATGTGCCCATAGACATAAAGCACTTATTGAAATCCCGTCCAAGTGTTAAATCTAATCACACTAACGCTACCGAAATGAATAAATGCATTATAACTTTTGTTTAGTACAATACATATTTGTTGGTGTAGGCATCTTCAGTGGGTTGTTCGGTATGGCACTTCGAGCCATGTTCTTCAATATTTGTACTGTTCAGATAGAGCTCAACATAACAAATATAAAATATGTATTTTTTCATAGTTTCAGTTAAAACTTCATACTAAACACTTCGAAAATCCTTTCTTCCGGCTTGGTTATGAGACGTTTTTGAAAACTCCTCTGTGTACACAACCTAATTTTTATAATAATAGCCAAGATTATAATGCTACTTTTACATATAGATTTCGTCAAATACCTGCCAGAATGTATTGATTATCTAATATCATATCACCATACAATTAATTCATATTGCTATGGGTAAAAAAATCTAAATAATATCTACTTACTTATATACATTTCCTGTAACTGATTTTGTAGAAATTGGGTCATCCCACCAAATGTGAACTTAACACCTGGTGTTCATCGATAATCCCCATCTGTTCATTCACATTGTAAGGTAATTAGTTTCACGCCTCCGCATTTGACACAAGTTATAAGTGCAATTGAAAGGCTCAAGACACATTTCAAATGATTTATAAATTAAACCAGGCAGTGTGACACAGCACCACTTCTCTTGGGTTAAAAAAATCTTTGAAGCTCTAATAGGATACCATTGTGCTGTTCTATAAGTCTGCAGTACTCTTCTGTCATATAAACTGACATTTATACCTTTCATGCACATTGTCATTCCACACGCTATCCATTGATTCCATCCTCTGTCTTCCTCCACTTTTTACATCCGTTTTTATCCACCTTAAAACATACTTACATTGTTAACTTTCGTACATCCTCTTAATTTTCCAATGCTAATAATATTGGTCAAATTTCTTTTTGATCCCTGTCAGCTTAACCCTGGTTTTTCATTCATTCAGAGAAAAAATACACACTGATAATGGTAAGCGATCAAATTTAAAACAAGTGAAATTTTATTTTAAACCACCAACATTCGTTGTAATCTGTCTATCCTTAACCGATTGTTTAGTTTGTATAGCCAACTTCAAAAAAAGGTGGAGATTCTCAATATTTGTTACCTCAGAACTTTGCGATACTCAGATTTTGATAGTTCTTTTATTTATTTGAAAGCAGATGCTTGTCGTTAAGTTCCATTTAAATTTCATCAAAATTGGTCAAGCTGTTTTTGAGTTACACTCCAATAACTGAAAAATATTTTCCTATCTTGATGAAATTATAGTCGTTGAAAGCGAAAGACAATCGATGGAAGTAGCAAGGGTCACTAAAAAAAGTGAAAAAAAACCTTAATCAAAAAAAATTAAACCGACTTCAACACTCAAAAGTGTGAAATAACTTGTCGAAGCCCCTTCAAAAACGTATTGTTAATACAAATTATTCAAAATTTACCTTTAATACTTTTAACAATTTTAACTTCAAACATGAGAAATCTGTTACTTCTAAAATAAGTGTTTTTCAATTATTACCGTGTACTTATTATTGAACGTTATTTTTGTAACCTCAACTAATCTAACTATCAAACTTAGCCGATCTCCATTATACCATAGAACATATAATAATACTATTATACCTACGAAGTTTTGATGTATATGTATATTACTAAACATACATATACATCAAAAGTGTATAATGTAATTCGCTGTTTTACAAAAGGTCTAGCCGTGGTAAGAAACAGTGCCATATTACGGTTGATTAAGGTTTATTAGGATCTTGATGATCATAATATCTTTATTGGCTTATGTACATAACATCAAATTCGAAACCAGTCGAATAGTATTTAAGTTAATTTATTAATAATGTACTTATATGCTGTTTTTCGTTGCGATACAACTCTATCGTTCATTGCTACTCACTATTAGTTCCTATCCAAACTAATTACCCTGGAGCGTGAGTGCTGAAATCACACGCGTCGTCTGCGATCTCCGAAAACGCACCGCAAGCGCTACAAATATATGCAAAGGAGTCGACAATGGGCTCAAGGGCACCACTGTTGTATGGACTTCAGTCGTTGTTGTGGTTATTTTGAAGGGGTGGAATGACTTGCCCCGGTACAACAGAGTTGTACCGTTGAGTGTGCGCCCTACGGATATTTGGGGAGACACCACTGAACGAGAATTTATGTTCGCCTCAAGTTCGCTTGCGTCGCGAGCTCGGTGTTTGATTGTGTAAGTTTTTAAGCTACACACAATTAACTAAACAAGTATAAATTAAACAAAAAAGTAAAAAACCTGACGCAAACTATTTATCTTCGTTAAATGTTTTATCGTTCCATTGAAATTGAAACTGCAAGTATATATTTATTGAATCGTTTTTTAAAGCCTATTTCGATACACGATGTGTTTGGTATAAAAAAAAATATCCCACAATATAGCGTCGGAAATCCGCGCATTTTATATTTATTTTAATCTAACGATATCTCATATATTAAAATCGGGTAGGTAAGCTGTTTAGAAGTCATGTTAGGATAAAGAAACACACATACATATAGGATAAGTACTGAAAACATAAAACTCTTTTTTCGGCAGGCGTTTAAAAAATTAAGTAGGATAAGATAATATACCTATAGCAGGATGACTTCATGGTTATCGCAACTCTTGCTAGAAGGTTGAAGACTATTTACAAGTAGAAGGTCCCGTTTTTTTTAATATAGTTAAATTTGATTGACTCATACGTGTCACTCCCTTCCCTTAGGAACGAATGACTAAAAAGTCTAATTCGAACTATGAATCTTTACCACGGGAGCTCAGGTTGAAAGAGAGAGGCTTCGGCCCCAGGAATGGATGGTCATGGACTCAAATCCGTCCGTTATTTCCTTTCGTAGTCATTCTGATATTCTTGGATAGTACTACTATAGTAATTATATAATTGGAAATGAAAAAATGTTCCATATGACACTAATTAAAAAAACCTGTGATAATATAACAGGTTACGTTATCACTAACAAGTTTAAAGAAAAAGTATCATCGAGCTAATTAAACTACATTCTTTTGCAAAAAAAAGCGGGTACCTAAGGAAATTTACGTTCTAAGGTCGATTTTAGTTAATTACATGAAATGTATTTCTTTGACGTAGTCTGTATACTTGTAATCGTGTAAATTAATGCGCGTGAAGTGAATTCGAGCAATTAAAAGAAAAGAAACGATGGATTCTTTAAAATCGATGTACACGCCCAAACAATAAGAAGTGGTCGGCAATAAAGACAAGTATTTTTTTACTTTTTTTAATTAAATAAAGTTACAAATGTAAAAACCTAATAACGAGTGTGACCTCCTCTTGCCAAAATCACATCCTTCTGGGCATGCTTTCCTCGATGTTTTTAATAACGTTTTGAGGAATACGTTCCCACTCTTCTGCAATGACTCTTTTTAGCTCCCTGATGTTTTGTGGAGCATGTTGCACTGATCTTACCCGTCTCTTTAGAACATCCCACACATGCTCAATTGGATTGAGGTCAGGACTTCGAGCTGGCCAATCTAAACGACGGATCCCAACTTCTTGCATGTACGTTTCCACGCCGCCAGAACGGTGCGGGCTAGCATTATCGTCCATAAAAATTGAATCTTCCCCAAGTGCAGTCAATGTGGGTTGTGCATATGGAATTAGAACTTCCATTATGTACCGGTGTGCATTTAATGTTCCAATCTCTATTAAAACTAACTCCGTACGCTCCGTCGAATTAATTGCTGCCCAAAACATAACGGAGCCTCCGCCATAAGGAGTGATTTCTTCGAAACACACTTCCGCATAGCGTTCCCGTGGTCTTCGCAGCACTCGCCGGCGTCGATCCTCTCCACACAAAGAGATTCTAGCTTCATCAGAACACAATACTTTATTCCAGTCCTCCAGAGTCCATGAAGCATAGTTCCGAGCAAACTGAAGTCGAGCAACACGGTGCTCACGGAGTAATTTAGGGCCCCGAGCTGGGCGGTAACTCTTGATATTGGCAGCCAAAAGCCTCCTCTTGACAGTCCACAAGCTAACTTCTACTCCTCTTCCTTCTTCAAGGCTCTTCTTCAGGTCCACACTTGACGCCTTACGATTACGCAACGCCTGACTCACCAAATAGCGGTTATCTCTTGGTTCTGTGCATCGTTTTCTTCCCGAACCGGGTCTTCTTTTGACCGAACCAGTCTCTTGATACCGTTGCCAAGTCCTCTGGACAGTTGAACGACTCACATTTAGCCGCTAAGACACGTAAGTTTGCGAACAACTTCTTCAAGTAGGGCTATAATTTTACTGGCCCTAATCGCTTTATCACTCATATCAAAAAGTGGTATTTAATGTAAAAAGAAAAATTAAATTGTTTAATTTGCAGAAAATATCCAAAAAGCTTTAAAATATCGTAATCAGTTAAAAATCGTTTCAGCAATTCGCGCCATTAGTAAAGCAATTATAGAATAATCCACAATAAACATTATTTTTCTTTTAATAATTTCAAATTTTAAATTTGGAAACGTAAATAATCATGCCAGGATGCTTCAAAAAACATGCCAATACATCGTCAAAGCAACAAAACCTATTTCTTGTTCTTCTTCATTGAAGTAGAGGAAAAAATCTAAAGTGCCCGTTTTTTTTGCAAAAGGGTTTATTATATCTTTAGTTTCACTTACACCTCACTTTAATCCAAATGGTTTTTCGTTATCTTTGTGCCTGCGTATACGATGCGGGTCACTTTAATTTGTTATGGTATTTTTTGCTATACTATTTTGATGGATGATCAATATATACATATAGACAGCTACAGTTCGTTACAAATGGCGAACTACACTGCGCCCATCACCCGTTGTTCTCATGTACCTTTACGCCGCGCCGGCACCTATACCCGTCAAACTAGAATACAGTACAGCGAACATTACCTACTACTTAGCGGTCTACCGCTAAGTAGTAGGTAATGTTCGCTATAGGTATGGTGTAAGTTCTTCCCCGGACAAACTTGCATTAAGAGTTTCAAAATCTATAAGACTATATTAACTATATTATTATAGAGAAACACTTATTAAAATATACAAACACTTATTAAACTGTAAATATACAGCTACTAAAAAATAGGTGTTTATCTATATTAATATAGTTAATACATATTATATCTTAAAGATATAATAACATTACCCATTTTCATATGTCACGTAAACTAGTTTTTTGAGATTGACATGTGTAAGAAAAATTAAATTAAATTTATTGTTATATAATATTGCGTTTTAGCGCAAAGTTCAAGCAACAACTTCACAAACAGATATATAAACAAGCAATCAGTGAACTTACAGAATATCGGAAACGAGCAATTTCCTGGACTCGAGCTATTAGCTGCGGACGTCCGTTGACCGTGTAGCAGTCACATGCAGAGAAAATGCAAGAGTACCAACCACGTTAACCCTTTCAATGAAATTTTACCTGCTTATAATCTCTTATCTGTACACTAAAACGGTTTTAAGAAGGAAGTCAGCTTGTGATACTCCATATAAATGTATTCTCCTATTTACTTCTTAGATGACTTTTTTGCAACTCTTGTCGATGGTTGTCCAATGTCCAGTATTGAAGGCAAGTGAAAATCGATGTAACTTGTAAGCATTATGGATTGTAAAAGAGTGGTTTAAAAAATATTGCCTCCAAATCAAACATTTTTGGCATAAAATTTAGGCTTGTCGTTTCCTTTTTTCATCAACTCATCAGCAGCAAAAAAATATCATCGTAAAAATAAAATAAAAATGCCCTGTCTTACCGCCATGATCAGAAGACCACCAAACAAATTCTAAATGTTTTTTATACCACACCCACTCAAGTCTTTTTGCTCGTTGAAATACGTGTTATAAAGTTCGTCATTTCACAATTTTTTTTTGTCAAATTTCAAGAAGGTTTTACTTTTACAATTATAAGATTTTGCCTTTTCGTTCCTAAATTTACATACTATTTAAGATGTTGTCAGCTGTGGCAACACAGTGAACTTTTGTTAAGCTTAGACAACTTAGTAAAAGATACGTTAGTGTCGGTTTTGAATGTTGAGATGGATGATAGGGCTTGAGTGCAAGCTTCCCTCCCTGTGAGGTTGGGGGGCATAGGGATACGCAAAATTTCTAGTGTGGCATTACCAGCTTTTTTGTCTTCTGTACACAGTACACACAAATTAGTAGAAAAAATTCTTGCACGATCTTTAGGCTCTTTCGATGTAGCATATCTGACTGAGGCCAAAAACACATGGAGACTGGCTTGTCCAAATACTGAATTCCCAAAAATGTTGTCATCTCAGAAACAGTGGGATCGGCCCCTATGCGAGCTAACACGGAAAGATCTTTTAAATACGTGTTCTAGCATCGCAGATCGTGCTCGTATTCTCGCTGTTTCTGTGTGGGAATCCGGTCTTTGGTTACAGGCCATTCCTTCTTACAAAACTGGTAGCCTTATAGATCCATCCGCTTTTCGTCTAGCTATTAGCTTACGCTTGGGTGCAAGGTGTTGTGTTGCACATCACTGCCAGTGTGGTACTGCAGTTGATCAACTCGGTAATTTTTTTTTTTTTATGCCTGATAGGTTAGCCTTTGGCCACTATCTCACCTGGTGGTAAGTGATGATGTGGTCGAAGATGTTGTACAGGCTAACCTAGAATTACTGGCTCTCAAGGACAGCTGCCGGAACACACCGTTAGGTGCTTGGCGACAGATTTTCTACTTGAGGGTGGTACCTAGCCAGGCGGGCATTCGCAAAGTGCCCTACCACCATGCTGTAACGACTGCCATCCTAAGACAACAACCGGGACCGACGGCTTAACGTGCCCTCCGAAGCACGGAAGCGCTCAGTAGTAATGTCACCAGCGGTCACCCATCCAACTCCTGACCGCGGCGGACGTTGCTTAACTTTGCTGATCGATTCAGAATGGCCAAGCAAACTTCGCTACGAGCGCTTCAGCAAACTTCGCTACGAGCGCTTCAAAACATTCATCATGGCCTCTCCTGCTCTCGAAGTGCTGGTTGAATTTCCCGCCACGCCAGCCTTAACGATATCATTCGCCGGGCTTTTACCAGCGCCAATTTTCCAGCTATACTCGAACCAAATGGTCTGATGCGTGACGATGGTAAAAGACCTGACGGCATGACTCTGGTTCCGTGGAAGTTAGGACGGCCCTTAGTGTGGGACGCTACGTGCGTGGACACTTTAGCGCCGTCACATCTTTCAGAAACCAACGTGAGGGCTGGCGCTGCGGCTACTTCAGCGGAGCAACTCAAGCGGCGCAAATATGCTAACCTCGGTATGGGTTACATATTTGAGCCGTTTGGTGTAGAGACGTTGGGTCCGTGGGGACCGGGAGCTCATCGTATTTTCCAAAACCTATCTGAGCGCTTGGTCGATGCGACGCGTGATCAAAATGCTGGCACATATTTGGCTCAACGAATAAGCATTGCAATTCAACGGGGCAATGCTGCCAGCATGCTGGGCACGCTGCCAACTGGGAGTGGGCTGGAGCATTTGAACTGCCTATGAGTCTGCTATGACTTATAGGTGTCTAACTGCTTTTATTGTAGTAGCAGAAGGTTTTATATCTAATAATTAGAAATATTCTAAAAATCGGCCAAGTGCGAGTTGGACTCGCGCATGAAGGGTTCCGTACCATTAGCTATACAACATTAGACTTCATATTTTAACCTTTTTTTGTTTTAACGTGCGCGAGTCCGACTCGCTCTTGGCCAACTTTTTGTATTTGTTGTTATAGCGGCAACAGAAATACATCATCTGTGAAAATTTCAACTGTGTAGCTATCACCGTTCTTGAGATACAGCCTAGTGAGTGGTGACCGACGGAAAGACGGACGGACAGCCAAGTCTCAGTAATAGGGTCAGTTTTTACCCTTTTTACCCTTTGGGTATGGAACCCTAAGAAGAGGTAGGATTTTTTTCATACTCGATATTCAATGAGAGGAGGTTGGCAACCTTTCTCTGCACTACGAATAAAAAGCGCGGCAATTTATTTGTTTTGTTAAATTTGGTTTTTTACTAAATAAATAATTTAAAATACGATTTTAATTATTTCAAATATTTTCCAAAATGTCATCTGATAGTAGAAGTGACGATTTTATAATGATGACGCAACCAGAAATAAAAACACAGCTCCAGAACTTACTACAAAAAAGGTTTTATATCAAATAATTAGAAAAATAAGGTGGCATTTTTTTCGTACTGGACAATGAAAGGAGGTTGGCAAAAGTTTATGAATGCACTATGTACCGCTTCCCGGAATAAATTTTATTTTCTAAGAATACAATTTATTTTCTCACGGGAAAGTGACCTTCAAAGTCACAATCATTTATTCAATTTAGGCGTCTACTACGCTCGTATGAAGGTCAATTACAAATTGTAACATTGAAATATTATAAATTGTACTGCCACGTTCAGCAAAATATTCAGCGGCCATTCTTTTTAAACGTCTTTATTGTGTATCAATGTGTTACAAACTATATTATAGAATTATTACAACGTAGGTGACAGATGATAGCTTGGCAGAGGCGGAATCGTCCAAGTATATTTGTCGTTCAAGTAATCACAAACTGTGTAGTAGGAAATAAATGTTATTCTCTAAGAATAAAAATTATTTCCTTGCGGGAAACTGACCTTTGTCTGAAATTGGTTGGGTCGGTGAGTACTGAGGATGACGTGTGGTTTCTTACTGCAGTTACTACCCGCGTCTTGTAATATTCGAAGGGTTCGAGCAGTGAGGTCCCGATTGTTGTCTTAGGATGGCAGTCGTTATAGCATAGTGGTAGGCCATTTTAGGCGAATACCCGCCTGATTAGCTACCAACCTCTAATAGAAAATCTGTCGCCAAGCACCTAACAGTGTTTCGGCAGCTATCCTTGAGAGTAGGTGAGATAGTGGTCAAAGGCTAGCCTATCAGCTATCGAAAAATAAATTAAAAACATTACTCATAGGTATTGAACGATCTATTAACACTACAAGAGAACTTTTAGCTAAGTAAACATACTGGCACTTCTATTAGGCAGCACAACTATAAATCAAGTCAAGCGTATTTACCTTACTAATCACTAAGGGGTAATTTAGCCTGATGTTTATTTTTTGTCCCCAAGTAATATATATAACTTTACCTACCGACACTGGCAACCTCACAAAGGAAACAACTTTGTTAAATTCAACTGAAAGAAAACTCACCCACAAACTTTTTCAAACAGATTTATGGCTTCTTAGTTAATTTCTGGGTATAAAACCGTTTTTACAAAAACTTTGCTATTTTTGGGTTGTATTTAGCCTTTGCAGGTTTTTATCATTTATCCTTATCATTTGTCTTTAAGTATGTATATAAGACAACTCTTTCGAGTTTTCACTTTAATATAACTCATTTTAGTATATAATACGTGATAACTCACATGAATAAGTCAGATAGCTCCGACTATAGTTTCAATCAAATCCGGAGTTCGGAGCACTCAGTGCTAAGCGAGACGTCAACGCGGGCGTCCCAACCTCTACTTGAAAATACCACCGAATTTAATTGAAACTATAGTCGGAGTTATCTGACTTATTCACGTGACTTATCCCGTATTATTTACTAAAATGAGTGAAAACCACGTCGGTTTCTATAGTAAAATATTTTATGCCTGCTCGTATATAAGCTTTTATTTCAAAGTCAAAGCGCGGTCAATACTTCACACTAAGCACGTCCGGAAGGCACTCCAAACACAGCCTGAAACTCATTAGGACTGACCTGCAGCATAATAAGGCAAAAATTAAGACACTCGTCCTCCATAAAAATGCTAACAAGCTATTCCGAATTCGTAATATTTTAATCGTATTTTTAAAGACTTGGTCCACTCGGCATAAATTAAATAACTTTTATGAAGATATTTTCTGATTTTGTTTTTATTACGACTTGTTGTAAGTTTCAAAAAAGCGCCACATTGAAATCACGAGGCCTTGGAATCAATCCCGATCTGGACGTTATTGGGGTTTTCTGACAAAATTTTCCATAGCAGTCTGAAACTATGCCAGATATATGGCAATACTATACTAACTACTAAATCAGTCGGATTGTCCACTGCTGAATACAGTTTCCCTTATTATTGGGGGATTTGCCATAATCCCTACACTTGGCCGGCGTCTTGGGGATCGCAGCTTGAGATAGCAGATCCTCAGAAGGCGCTACTGTCCACCTTTTGGTAGTTTACCCTTAGTCACCTTTTACTCAGGTAGAAATGGGTGGGTAACATTCTAGCACCCCACGGAGCGACATTGGTAATTGATGATGCGGTTGAAGATGTTTATCAGGCTAACCTGATATTGATTTTGTTGTCAATTAAATGTGGACCGGCGTGGTCTTTGAGAAACCTTTGGGTGCTTGTATATCGATAGATTTACTAATAAAGGTGGTAGCTAGCCAAGCGGCAATTTGCGAAATTCCCTACGGATATGCTTATAATACCTTCATTTATTTATTGTATTTATTTATTCAATTAGTACGGTTGCAAACACCACTTACACTAACGATAAAAAAATATAGAATCACTAAATATTCAATAAAATGTCAAGAATTTAAATAAATGTAGAATTATAAATACAATGTCCATTGAGTGAATATTCAAATGGTGATTCACAATAATAATAATAACAATTTAAAATAATAGACACAATTTCATAATAACTGCCATGTTAGTTGACTACCATGATAACACGAATTTATCCTTTCTTCTATAGTATTTAGCCGTCGAACAGGAATGTTTATGATTGTGTAATTTGTGTAAGCATAACCATGATATAGGCGAATACTCGTTATGTCAAAAATCCAAAATATAATTCGTGCATATATACCGTTCGTTAATACCTAGTTGAAAACACCAAATGTCAGACTTCCCTAATATATAGTTAATTATTTTTAAAATCATATACAATTAGATGAGTACCTAAAATTATGTTACTGTGCTGTACTATAATGTACTCTACTGTAACAGCCGGATCGTCCACTGCTGAACACAGCCTCCCCTAAGGGGGCATTTGCCAAAATCCCCACGCTTGGCAGGCGTCTTGGGGATCGCAGTGTAAGTTAGCAGTTCTTTAGAAGGCGCTGCTGCCCACCTTCCAGTATTTTTCCCTTAGTCGCCTCTTACGACACCCATGAGATGATATGGGGAGGTGCAATTCTGACCCGGCACCCCACGGGGTATGAAAATACGGGATATAAAAAAATTATGATACCTAGATAAATGTTATTTCGTCACCATCTTACTGATCGTGTTTCACCCTAAGATTTTTTTACCTGTAGATCAGTTGTTTGCCCTCCATATTTACTAGACGAATTCAGGGTAATCGCCTGAGTCACTACCAGTCTAGCACTTCCGAGCGTCCGGTGAATACATCTCCGCTAATCGTGTTTTTTCGGAATAATCTATGGACAATACACCTTCCTTGTATCTTTAGACTCTGCACCAATTATACAGGCACTGTGAGAGATAAGAAAACTGTTTCATTTCACGCGTAATTATTGATTTTATTGTTGAAATAGAAAATATCGTTATTTTGTTTTATCGTTGGAACGAATCTCAATGAAATGGATGAGCGAGATATGTGTATCGTTTGGTGTGAGAGAGTGAAAGAGATGCAGCATAATGGTGATCGGAACGTCTCGTGGCGGTTCGGTGGTAACACGAATTGCATATTTATCTCTTTCTAACAACAGATATGACGCATAATATTTGAACGTTCTTTCCTTGTCATTACAAACTGCTTATAGATGTACGTAGGTATGTACATAGGTAAATTCTAGTAAGCTTTTAGAGCAGTGGTGTTCGGATATAACAACTCTAAGTATTTCAACTCTCTGGTTTCACCTAGATATAGTCATTATAGTTATATTTGCCAATACTTTTTTCAATTAATTTAGTGTAAATAAAAAACTATTTTAGCGATATTGATAAAAAAATAGGGTTAACTTCAAGGTGACTATAACCAAAATAAAATTATGAAGCTCGACATTCAATATCAGCCTACAAAACGATTTCTCGACTTCCTGGCTTCATACCGGACTTTATTTCACGATCGACGGGGTCGCTCGTATTCGTGCGTTACTACATATCTGGCTAGCCAATCTCTCATCGCGTCAGTTGAAATAATGGATTCAGATTCTGAAGAGGATATTGTACCTACACTACACACTGTGACTTCAGCTTGTTGCCTATCAATAACTAGAAAATCCAAAATAATAAGGACAAAAGCATTGTTGAAAAAGAGGTGTTAATTATATTACACTAGCTTTCCGGGCGCGGCTCCGCCCGCGCGTATGTCGGTTATCGCGCGAAAACATTAACCTCTTTTTGCGCAGTCGGATAAAAACTATCCTATGTTTTTTCCCGGGTCTCAAACTATCTCCATACCAAATTTCATTCAAATCGGTCCAGTAGTTTTGGCGTGAAAGCGTAACAGACAGACAGACAGACAGAGTTACTTTCGTATTTATAATATTAGTACTGATTATATAAATTTGTTAAATAAGCTATCACTGGAACCGAGTAACTAGCGTAATTATTTGAAAATGAACGAATCCGCATACTTCACGTTATTAGATTTTGTAACTATATACATATATTGTGAAACAAGGCTAATATGTGACAAGCTTTTAGTCCCAATGAAAGGTTAACTGCCTCTCTTCAGTTTTTTAGCATCGATAATGAGCTATGAAGAACTAAAATTTCTAACTGTAATATTTCCACAATTTCTAGTTACCACTGCACGTCCAGAGTCCAGACACCATCGCGGTTGATCGCGGTAAAGCTCTGACTGCAACCGAATGTAAGCACGCGCACTCACCTTATGGTTGGTTTGGCGTGATGCAAACGAAGCGAAGCCAGCGGATGACGGTGTGCCAAGAAAAAAACGTGGGTCGCCGTCAGTTAAAAATTTCAATGTACACCGACATTATAGTCTAACCAACGAATAAATACTTTCTAAGGCAAACCCCTGTAGCGGCACGCAATGGCTTGACGTTCCCACTTTTTCTATATCATAGAGACTTTTTTCATTTCTATATCATGCACTGAATCACTCAGTTGTTGTCACCCATCCTAGTAGTGACTGCAGAGAACGGTACAATCTCCGTTTATTACAATGCATTAGTCAACGCTTAATGTGATGACGAATGTGAAAGTATCAAAGCCATTTTACGTCGGTAATTCGCTGAGCAAAGTACCTACCTACGCATATTTATATGCAGGGCCCATTAATTTTCAAACAATGCTCGTATAAATTGAAAAATATAAAGAACGATTTAATTAATTACGTTCCCATCCGACCTAGTTTCATTGCCCGCTTCCGATGTTGGACATTGTTGCTCCCAGACCAATTGTTCAAAGTGAACGAACGTTTGTAAAGAGTTAACTGTTTTTAATCTGATCAGTGAAAGCCGCTACAGCAAAGTGGCTGCAACAGCGTCTATTTTACATAATTTTAAAGTTCGTTGGCAGTTGACAGCAAGTGATGCAAATATAAGCGACATATTTAAGACTCTTAGGGTCCGTTTTTCAGAACGTCCTAATAAAGTTGCGAGTTGCTATGCAACACATAAAATAACTGAATGATAAAAATGACAGTTAACATACAATGAGTTTCAAGCTTTAACCGATGATTAGGCTAAATCGATGACTGTGAAACGCAAAAATAGTGTTTTATTTATTAAATATGTACTGGGTAGTAAACCCGGTAACTTAACTTACTGGAACATTCTGAAACAGGCCCTTAGTGTTCTCAAAATAGAACCTTAGTCTTTGCAAACTATAAGTTTGTTTGTGAGTAAAATTAAAACAAATTGGTATTTCCTTATCGACATTGACAATTTGCTTAAAAACTTTGTCTATCGATAAACTTTATACATCCTTGATTGGCTTACATATTGTGAAATAGAAGAACGGGTCGTTCATGAGAAAATCATTACTTTATCTTATTTTCTGTTGCAGTGAGCACTGATATGAATCTTATTTCCATATTAGTTGATTTGGTTTACGTTCTGCATGTTCTATTAGTTATTTTGTGGTTCTGGAAAGCAATGATTAGTAGCTCATTTGGGGACCATACAATTGACTATAATAAGGCCCTTAAAGGGGTGATGCAGATCAAATAGTTAAACCGTGTAACGGAAAGTAAAATAAATAGTTTCAACGAAGTCCTCAATCATTTCAATGCACGTGGCGGCTACGACCTTTTGGTTTGTCCAAAAAGCGCGAAAATCAAAGATGAATAATAATTTTCAAATGAATGCGGTTGTCCGATTTAACATTTTCAACACGGATTTATTAAGGATATAATGGGCCACATTTCAGCGTAAGTTAAATGTGAAATTCAGTATTGTAATTCAGTATACTTCACGAAGAGTTCCTTCAGCCCATACTTCTCTCTATGTGTGAGGAAATCCCTTAACCGAACAGTAGGAAGATGGATGGATATATAATAATACCAAATTTTATGTAAAAAAAACTTTCGGACATCTTCAAAGTACGAAATACTGACTGTGATTCTAACTGTTACAATATTATAAAATGATGTATTGATATGGTGTTTATACACGTATATACTGTATATACCAGTAAAGTGATCTCTATTTAACTTAACAATTTGTGCCGTGACGGTGAAACAATAATATGGTCATAGAGATGTATTCATCTACAAAAAAATAAAGCACGTAATAATGTGACGAGCTATGAAAATTGTCATTGATACTAATATTGACAATCCAATGATTACATTAATGGCGTTACCACAACATAGAATGGGGCGAAACGGGCAACAGCATTATCCAAAGGCAAGACAATACCTAGATACAGTAGATAATATATGCTCAATATTTGCACTGCGACCTGGGTGGGTATGTAAGGGCGCAGCAATCTACAGGAATGGTGACGGAGATAATTTTATTTATTTAAGTACACATGATTTTAATATTTTAATACTACAGATGCAAGTGCCCATGACATGTTTTAAATTCTAAAACTACTAAAAATATTACCTATAAAATGCGCATAGCATGATTTATATTCTAGAAATAATAGAAATGATAAAAGTTACTGAATCCTAACACATTAATATGTGTAGATTTAGGGACGCTTACGGCAGCTGTTCCATAATTTTGTATCTCTGAAATTCTTGAATGCGAACAGTACTAGGTTCTTACTGTGATAAGTAGTTGGATACCATATCTGAGCAGCAAAGTTTAGTACGATACGAACGATAGGATAGTCTTATAACAAGATTGTTGTCAATCATTATAATAATAAGTTGTTCATTATGAGAAATATTGCGCAGCAGATCATGTGATTCCAGATATTGAAGTTGTAGTTAGACAATACATGAACCACGTCCGCTTTTTTCTACCTATATCAATTATTGTTGATTAATTTTATTATTATCTTGGATATAATATATAGCGTGCAAGACCTAGACACATATAGACGACATATTGCTTCTTCGTTCATTATACGAACCGCTAGGGAATGGAATACCCTGCCTGAGTCTGTGTTTCCGGCTAAGTACAATATGGGGGTCTTCAAAACGCGAGTGAACGGGTATCTTCTGGGTAAGTGCGCTCCATTATCGACCGCATCATCTCTTAACATCAGGTGAGATAGTGGTCAAGTGCTACCCAGTTCAGTAAAAAAAAATTATAAATACTTAAATTAGTATGTATACTATCATAACAATATATTTTTAGAAAAACGATGCCGGTTTGTAACACTGATAAGGGTGAAATAACTAATGGAAGTCGGTTACTGATTCAACAAAGCAGTGATGTCACATTATATCATGGTCCGACTTCCAAGTTATTTAATATGTACTAATTTTTTATTATTTTAATATGTGTTTTTAATTTATTTTTCACTTTTTTTTTTTTTTATTTTGTGTTGCATACAGCTTACAAAGTCATTGTCACTCGTCTATAATACAGTTCACAATGGACAAGAGTTCCAAATACAATAACATCATCCAGGTAGGCAAATACATAACCAATTTGGAGATGTACTCTTCCCAATAAAAGAAATAATAATTAAAATCAATTCATAATTGACTGAGTAATCGCGTAACAACATACAAAAAAAACAAACAGTCGAATGGTAACACCTTTTTGGAAGTCGGTTAAAATGCCTGTTCTCTCTGTAGCTACTCTGAGCATCCAACGATAAGAACGGACTCACGTCCGTCTCATAAACTGACGATAGCTACAAGCTATAAACGGTTCAAAACTTTAACAGTGCTTTGTGTGAAACGTTACCTAAAAATATTAGGTAAATAACCACATGGAAACCTATATGTTATGTGTAGTCGTTTAAAACTAACATGTTTGGAATATCGCCAAACGATTGCCATTTAACGATATCTAGTAGTGCGACTTCCAGCGATTGCTGGACGGACGTTGTGATAAATTCAATTTCAACATTTCGAACGTTCCGTTCGTCTGTACTTATAGATTCGTATGATGCGCAAGCTGAATCAAACGGTAGGTATTAGGTACATTTTTTTTTTTATTTTTTTTTGTGCCTGATAGGTTAGCCTTTGACCACTATCTCACTGATGGTAATTGATGATGTGGTCGAGGATGTTGTTCAGGCTAACCTAGAGTTACTGGCACTCAAGGACAGCTGCCGGAACACACCGTTAGGTGCTTGGCGACAGATTTTCAACTTGAGGGTGGTAGTTAGCCAGGCGGGCATTCGCAAAGGGCCCTACCACCATGCTGTAACGACTGCTATCCTAAGACAACAACCGGGACCGATGGCTTAACGTGCCCTCCGAAGCACGGAAGCGCTAAGTCGAATTGTCACCAGCGGTCACCCATCCAAGTCATGACCGCGGCGGACGTTGCTTAACTTTGCTGATCGATTCAGAATGGCTAAGCAAACTTGCCTACGAGCGCTTTACATGTCACCCGTACATGTGAATTTGTACATCACAACAACTTGCATCGCAGCAAGCGCTTAGTAACTTTATCAATTACAATCTAGAGTTCACAATATTTATAATTATATGTATATTACAAAGCTACATTAAATTACTTTCACTGCTTGGCTTGCATCTATATTTATAAAACCCTCGAGCAAGTAGAATATCAAAATAAATAAAGAAAAGCAGACTCTAAACATAATTCAATTTATTTCAGTTGCTCTGTTTAGTTAACACTTTATACAGCTTTATAGCTCGTTGGATTTGGTGTGCCTTTAAAAAATAAATTCAACGAATATTTTTAAATTAACCATCTAACATAACCATCAACATATATATATTTTTATGGGATAGGAGGGCAAATGAGCTGGCGGCTCACTTGATGGTAAGGATGAGTTTCCAGCCTTTGAAGAGTGAATGCACACTTTTTGGAGGCTCCGTCGAAGTCGTATCAGTTCAGAAATATTTCACATGGCAGACACACTGTAGCAGTGCGAGGTAAAAAATGCCGTGAGAATCGATTGAAAGCTCTGAAGCGCTCGTAGCGAAGTTTGATTAGCTGCACGTAACCGATCACTGAAGTAAGGTAAGCTACGTCCGCCGCGGTCATGAGTTGGATGGGCGACCGCTAGTGGCATTACTTCTGAGCGCCTCCGTGCTTCGGAAGGCACGGTTGTTGTCTTAGGATGGCAGACGATACAGCTTGGTGGTAGGACAATTTTCGAATGTCCGCCTGGTTAGCTAACACACTCAAGAAGAAAATCTGTCAGCAAGCACCTTAACGGTGTTTTACGGCAGTTGAAATCCAGTAATTCTAGTTTTACCTGAACAACACACCTGGACTTCCAGACGTCGACATGAAATTGATGATACATCATGCTTTGTCGCTACGTATAATGGCGAAATTCAGCTGCAGGTATCAAATCGAACAGTTCTTCAGAACAGTCAGAAATATACTAACAAGTATAATTAATTGTACCAAGGATATTTCCTCAAATATCAACATACTCGTTTACACATACTCGTTTATAATTGAACTTATTAAGACGAAAAGGCAGAATAAGTAAAAAAAAAACGTGCATCGAAAAAGCAATCAATATCAATAATTACTGGTATTGAAGAATGAAATCGACTAGCAGTTTTGCAATACAAGTTATTTCTACTGAAGCGTTACAAACTAGACGAGAAACTTTGGCCCGAGATGATTATAAGTTTCTTTTTAATTTAAAGTTTTGAATTTTAAGTAACAAAATTGCTTACGCTTAAAGTTGCCACAATTTATAAGATGATCACGCCTGTTCGAGCGAAAACTTACCGCGAGATAAGAATTGTCGTGCTCACCGTTCGTTGCTTAGATAAGTAACTTTTAAATATACAAATCGCTACCGAGAAATATAACAGTTTATTTTTCTGTTTAATTCGAACGTTTTATGTTCCTGTGGCGACGAATTCGAAACTTACTTAAAGATCGGCGAAGAAATTAAAAAGCTTTTAGAAAACATAGCTACAAGCATAGTTCGATGATCATGATCATATTGAATGGTTATTCTACAGGATCATAATATTCAAGATATTAAAACAAAATTGCTCGTGATGTCGTGATAAATTATTGGGCACAAATATGTTTCAGTGAACTTTTTTGCAGTTTTAGGGCCCGTTTCAGAATGTTCTAATAAAGTTTCAGTTTGCTATGCAACACATAAAATAACTGAATGATAAAAATGACAGTTAACATGCAGCGCGTTTCAAGCTTTAACCGATGGATAGGCTAAATCGATGAATGTGAAACGCAAAGATAGTGTTTTATTTATTAAATAAATGTTCTGGGTAGTAAAACTGGAACTTACTCGAACATTTTGAAACAGGCCCTTAGTGGCTTATGATACATATAGATACCCCTAAAGTTATAATAATTACGTTAACAAATGTAATTAATTTTATATTTATTAAAAGAACGCTTTCGGATAGTTTTAGCTTTGTGACATATTTCTGTAAGTGGGTATGCACTTTTATTTAATAAACCAGTCAGCTCCTAGACACGGTCTTTACTTGACGTTATAGATAGAACTTAAAAAATCTGCATCAAAAGTATACTATGCTATTCAAGAATTCAAGAATGTATAAACCAAACGTGTATGTGTTTATTACCTCATTCCGTCACTCCGAAACGACTGAAGGAATTTTGATGCGATTATGCACATAGATTCCTTAGTCGCCAGGATTAACACAAAGGATGTTTATCTTGATTCACTGAGTACCTATATAGTTGAGAAGGTACATAGTTGATGGAAGCTACCTAAATAAATTGATATTTTGTATTTGATTTACAAAGTAATTCTTTAATATCCTTATCCTTTAAGGCAAGACTCGTCTGCGAGTCTTGTTACGCTAAAATCTAGTTCAATCGTGCTTGCATTAGTTGCAGGAAGTTGCCTTCAACATAAAGGATAATTCCTAATTACAATAATAACATAACAGTATTAAGTAGTTATGTTAGCAAACGCGCTTCTGTTCCATTTTTAGGGTTCCGTACCCAAAGGGTAAAAACAGGACCCTATTACTGAGACTTTGCTGTCCTTCCGTCCGTCCGTCCGTATGTCACCAGGCTGTATCTCAAGAACGGTGATAGCTAGACAGTTGAAATTTTCACAGATGTTGTATTTGTGTTGCCACTATAACAACAAATACAAAAAGTTGACCAAGTGCGAGTCGGACTCGCGCACGTTAACACAAAAAAAGGTTGAAATATGAAGTCTAATGTTGTATAGCTAATGGTACGGAACCCTTCGTGCGCGAGTCAGACTCGCACTTGGTCGATTTTTTTATATTATTAAGTTAAATTTGTTTTCGCTTACATGTTTGTATATGACCCAACATTTTCAACGCATTAGAAACAAAATTTCATACCATCGACAATGAGTCCTGATATTACCGAAAGAACCAATTTTGAACTTTCGATCCCGGTTCAACCATGACGAACGACGGAAAGAATTATATATATTATTCCAATTTGTCCGTTTGTTTGAACGATTCAAGTAATAGTGCGCACTAAGAGCGCGTGTACTAGCTATATAGAAGTCTGAGTAAAATAAATAAATTAAGATGAACGCATGAAATATACTTCAAAAAACTTTCGCATCGCCATGTTATAATAATGTGTTTGGCTCTTAGAAATCCAAAATATACAGTATATAATATTATATAGAATAGTAAGACAAAAGATCTGAGAGTACGCAATAGTTCAGAGCCAGTCAAGCGTGGAAACAGAAGAACCTACCTAGTTTGTCCTTCTTTGTGTGAAATTGAAATCTGAAAGAATGTTTCCTGACGTCAATAGCTCGGT
The DNA here is from genome assembly GCA_963854805.1 of Plagodis dolabraria. Lineage (NCBI taxonomy): Eukaryota > Metazoa > Arthropoda > Insecta > Lepidoptera > Geometridae > Plagodis > Plagodis dolabraria. The sequence goes on along the minus strand of OY978447.1, from coordinate 14,794,971 downwards.
TCCTCATACAACAGCTCGTTTTGGTGCTAATTACATTTGTTAGTTAGTCGTTATAACATAGTAGTTGGTTTAGGCATTCAATTCCACCATAGCAACACATAAAATAATTTCTTATTATGAGTCTAATTTTAAAACTCCTTTGTTTTTTCTGTTGCTCTTTATGTGTAAATTTGTTTTTTTTTAGCCTATATTGACTAAGGTCCTTTTTTTTCAGCTAACATGTTAGCTTTTGACCGCTATCTCACCTGTTGACTAACCTATTTACCAACCTCAACAACATAGGCGTTACCTAGAACGGAACGTGACTATCAAGGACAACTGCAGGAATACAAATTTAGGTGCGTTTTTACTTGAGCGTGGTATAGCTAGCCAGGCAGGTGGAGCATTGCGAAATCCCTTACCACCGTAAGGTGAAGCTCTAACCCGCGGAGGGATCCGATCTATGCACCTTCTGCGCAGCAATCCATTGCAGTTTTCCTCGGCTGGGGCCATTACTGCTTTTAACCTTAGAATATAGATTGAATCGGCGAAAAAACCCAGTTTACGTGTAGTTTACAAGAATAAATTATTTTTTAAAATTTCGCGTACTATCTCCATCTTTTGTAGGATTTCGGAATGGGAGACGTACGGATTCTTACGAATACACCGTCTCATTGTCCGTCCGTCGGTATGTTACCAGTCTCTAGCTCGTCAACGGAATGAGTTACAACCCTGAAAATATGTTTAAAATATTCACTCTAAGATGAATATTGAAGTAAAATATAATAGAATTGTCTTATGGTTCAAGTTACACATGAAGATATACGAAATACTATTTCTACTTAGTAGAGGAAATCATTATTTTTAAACCTAAACAGTTTCTTAATTGGATAGCGCTCAAATTTGTGACGGGGGTCTTACCCTGCAATCAAATGAGTAAGAATATCAAATTTCGGCAAATACACTCTTTTGCAAACCACTACATTTTTCATTCCGACCTGTGCCGCCACGCCGTGCACACCTGTCTACAGCTCCGCCAGTATCTCCCAGTGAGACCGCAATAGTCCCCGCACTATTGCCGTCTCACTCGGGTCATCGTTCCGACGCTAGTTGCAGACCAGTGCCTTGGAATACGCAGTCCTGACGAAGTTTTTGTTTTGTGTGCAGAAGCTGAGCAGCCGCCGAACGCCGAGCAACGCGAGCTACGAGCTCGCCGTGCCGTCGCGCAGAGGCGCTCTAAGACGTCAGGCATTACCACCTACCCAAGTCCCTTGTTTCGGACGAACAACATCATATCGGGCTGGTGGTCTTGTTTTGACCGCACTTTTCGGTGCGCATTTCACCACTTTACTACCCGACACAACATAGTAACAGTCGCGTAACAACACACTTTGTGCTGTTAAGCGACGTCGTTCAGGCGTGGGGTAGCGTCAGCCAAACCCGTCTGAACGATCAAATCCGCCATTTGCTGCGGTCGCAGTGTGACACCCTACGGTGACAACGGCCACTGTTGTTGTTTTGGTTTAACCTTGCACCGTGGCCTTTCCCGCTTCACGGGTCAGCCGAAGCAAGCTGGGCTCCGGGATTACTGGCCTTGGGGTCGCCCCTAGTCAACCCCGGAGTAGCGCTTAGGAGCACCCCTCTCCGCCGAGAAAAAAGCTCGGAGAGGGTACACAACTAGGGCACACCTTAGGTACACACTCCCTCTCACACAGTGAGCTCACAAGGTGTGTGAGGGAATTCAAACCCTTGATAGGGCGTCCTGAGTATTCCCCTCAGGATGCAGTCCCGTCCCTCTAACGGTGAGGTGCAGGTCCTTCAGACCTTCGCCCTCCGCCACCCCGATCTGTATGTTGCTCATATGCAACTCCTAGAAGAGGAAGCGAGTGCCCGCCTCACGGACACTCTTATTGCTCCCTCCGGGACTTCAATCCCGGAGGCCAACGTCCCTCCTCTGACCCGGTCCTTCTCAGAGGACAGCCCGCTTTCGCCCGCCCCGGGCCCGGACAATAGACGCACGGTGGCAGCCCCTCCCCGTGAGAGGTCTCGCTCGCGCTCACCGATCGGGAGGCCAGCGAGCACCCGTCCCTCCATCACCGTTGTCGAGCCCACTTCGGACTCCGAAACGGAGATGGAAGTAGATCCGAGTCGCGCCTTACGCACTGACTCGGACTCCGATAACGACGGCTATACCGTCGTTGACCGCAAACGCAAGCGTGCTCCTAAAGCCGCTAGTTGCGCAACTTCCGCCCCTCCCGCCAAGGCACCCGCTAAGGCCCCCGCCTCCGGCAAGAAGCCGACCCCCGCCCCGCGCCCCGCGTCTCCTCCCTCCGCTCCGGCCACTACTGCCGCGTCCCCTCAGGACGCGAGCGCGCGCCGCGAAAAACCGCCTCCACCCCTGTTCATTCAGGACAAAACCAAATGGGACATGCTGTCCCGTTTAGTTTCGGATCGTGGGATCCATTACACTAATGCCCGCTCCACGCAGCAGGGCATTAAAGTCCAAGTGCCCACCAGTAGCGACCACAGAGCGCTAACAAAGCTCCTCCGTAAAGAGAGCATAAGTTTTCATACTTATGCGCTCGAAGAGGAGAAAGTCCTCCGAGTGGTCATCCGCGGTGTGCCCAAGGAGGTACATACCGATTCGGTATGTGCCGACCTGAAGGCACAAGACTTCCCCGTACATGCAGTTCACCGCATGTACAGCGGGAAGGACCGCAGTCCCTACGATCTAGTACTCGTAGTACTAGATCGTACACCTGAAGGCAAGGCCATTTTTAATTTAAAAAAGGTCTGTGGCCTCTCAGGACTCGATGTCCAAGCCCCATACAAAAATGGGAGTCCCTCGCAGTGCCATAACTGCCAACTATACGGGCACGCCTCCCGTTTCTGCTTCGCTCGCGCTAGGTGCGTTAAGTGCCTAGGCGATCACGCGACAGCAGCGTGCACTCGCACCCGGGATTCACCGGACCCACCCAGCTGTGTTTTATGCGGTGCTCAAGGGCATACCGCGAATTACCGTGGTTGCCCTAAAGCACCACGAGTGAACCACAGGGTGGCAAGGCATAGGCCGACCCGTCCCTCTTACGACCGTTACCAACGGGTAAGCCCTAAACTAACGGTAGTACCTGCCTCACAGGTAATACCCGCGCCGCTCCCAGCCCGTAACGCATGGTCTAAACCACCCAGTATGGTTAAGACCGTCGCTACCGCCCGCGCCCCGGCCCGCGCGCCCGCACCCGCGCCCGCACCCGCACCCGCCCGCGCCGCGGCCCCTGCCCGCGCACCGGCCCCGGCTCGCCCCGCGCTCCCGGCACCCGTCGCCAACACCATTCGCGCGCCTCCCCGCGCCGCTTCCCGGCCACAAGCTCCACCTATGCCATTGATGGCTGCCCCTCTTCAAGAGGCAATCAACCTAGTCAGCGATCTGGCTATGTCGGTTGACATCAATGAGGTACAAGAGCTATTCCACAAGATGCAATACGCTCAATCCCCAGCGGACGTGATCCAATACACATTGGAACACGCGAATTTACTTAGCGCCCTTAAGCGCTTCGTTCCCCAGGCCCCTCCCCAGTACAACCACTATGGGTAGTACAACCGAACGCACGAAACCGTACTCAGTTTCGTTAGCGTCATTTAACGCTGACGGCCTCTTCAGACAACGTGACCTCGTCCACGACTTTTGTTGTACCCACCTTATCGATATCATATGCGTGCAGGAAACCTTTCTAAAACCGGGGAAGGCGAACCCTAGGTTTGCCAATTACAGAACGGTACGTGATGATAGAGTGAACTCCCGTGGGGGAGGCACTCTTATCTATTACAAAAGGTCCCTGCACTGCATTCCCCTACCTACCCCGACTCTTGTTAATATGGAAGCATCTTGTTGCCTCCTAGCTATGACTGGTCATCAACCTATAGTCATAGCATCCTGTTACCAAGCTTGCAAAAAGCCGATCGTCCGAGCTGACTTAGAAGCCCTATTCTCATTAGGAAGCGCCGTCATTCTGATTGGCGACTTCAACAGTAAGCACATCCTATGGAATTGTAACGTCAACAATCCCAGAGGTATTGCACTTGAAAACCTAATCGCAGAACTTAACTTTGACATAATTGCGCCCACTGAGCCCACTCACTACCCTTATATGGAAAACCACCGATCTGACTTGCTTGACATGGCACTATTCAGAGGCGTAACACTCCGGTTACGCTCCATAGAAGTGGTTCACGAGCTTCACTCTGACCACCGACCCATTATACTGCGACTAGGTCCCGACCCAACGACTGACCTCCCCCGCCCCACTAAGACGATAGTGAACTGGAAGCAAGTAGGCGATGCCCTAAAGGCTATCAGTTCACCGGACCTAGACAAGATCCCTGACGACATCCTGACAAAAGATGACGTAACCCTTGCGATCGATTCGTTCACCAATCACCTCTCCACCGTAGTAGGTGCATCCGCAAAGGAGGTCATAGTGCCGGACGACCGGCGCCTTGTCATTCCAGCGGATGTGAGGCGATTGGTGACGGAGAGTAAAGCAGTAACCCGACATTACGACTCTTACCCCAGTAAAGAGAACAAAACTAAGAAACGCCACTTTGAACGCATGGTTCAAAGTCGCATGTCTGAGTTGCGTGATCAACAATGGGGCGATAAACTTTCAAACCTCGTGCCAAGCCACCATGCTTACTGGGACTTGGCGCGAGGCTTGAAAGGAAGTAACCATAACGACATGCCTCCCTTATACAGACCAGTCCCACTAGTCCCAGCGTTCTTTGACGAAGACAAAGCTGAGTGCCTAGCTGATAGCCTAGAGGCTCAGTGTTCCCCTAACGTAGATCACGTTGACCAAGCTCACCTCGATTCGGTGGATGCTGAAGTCGAACGTAAAAGCTCTGTGGTCACCTCTGAACTCCCACCAATCACCTTAGCGACTTACGCTGAGGTGGAGAGACTGATCAAGGCCCTCCGACCGCGCAAATCCCCCGGTGCCGATGGCATCTCCAACAGGGTTCTTAAAACCCTCTCTCCTCCTCTCATCCATCTCTTAGTCAGCATCTTCAATGCTGCTATGAGCCACTGCTTATTCCCAGACACCTGGAAATGTGCAAATGTCATTGGCATTCACAAACCAGGCAAAAGCTCATCTGACCCCACCAGTTACCGCCCCATCAGCCTCCTCAGTGCCTTAGGCAAACTCTACGAGCGGTTACTTGCAAACCGTCTCCAGTCCCATGCTAAGGAACACCACCTTATCCCAGATGAGCAGTTTGGCTTCAGACCCGGACACTCATGCGTCCAACAGGTGCACCGCCTCACGGAGCACATCATTGAGGGCTTCAATAAGTACCCCAAACCCCAGACTACGCTAGCAGTCTTCCTCGACGTAGAGAAAGCTTTTGACAAAGTCTGGCACAACGGCTTGATCTACAAGCTATACCAATTTGGCGTGCCAGAACGTCTTGTGCTCATCCTACAAGACTTCCTTAAAGCCAGAAGCTTTCGCTATCGCGTGGAAGGCACCCTCTCCTCCCCCCACCCAGTCAGAGCCGGAGTCCCTCAGGGCTCCGTGCTATCACCTATTCTCTTTGCACTGTATACCAGTGACATCCCACGCTCTCAGCCCAAAGTATTCCTAGCCCAATATGCGGATGATACCGCCATTTACACCACTGGGTGGCATATCAACAGACAGTCCTATTTCGTCATGCAACGGGCCATCACCGAGATCGGTGACTGGTTCCGAAAATGGCGCATCGCGGTCAACCCAGCTAAAAGCACAGCTATGTGCTTTACTGAGAAGACACGCTCCCCTTACCCGAAACCGCTTATTTTGTTCGACGAACCCATTCTCTGGGTTCCTAGAACAAAATACCTCGGAGTCACCCTTGATCGTCATCTCACCTTTAACGATCACATAACAACCGTCCGTAACAGAGCGGCCTTCATAATGGGTCGCCTTGGTCCCCTACTTCGCAAAGAGAGTAAAATGTCTCTTAGTAATAAGAAGACACTTTACACTGCCTGCATCCGCCCCATCATGACTTACGCATCAGTAGTGTTTAGTCATGCTAGTGAGGCCCACCTTCATAAACTTCAAGTCATCCAAAACCGTTTTCTTCGTAATGCAACCGGCGCCCCGTGGTATATCCGGAACACCGAGTTGCATTGCGACTTAAACCTTCCCTCTCTAGCGCAGTTCAATAAGGACTGCGCCCGCCGATACTTTGATCGAGCGCCCCACCACCCGAACCCATTGGTTGTCCAGGCATCGAACTACTCGACTGCCTCTTCTATCCCATTTTTCAAACCCCCCCGTCGCCGACCACGGCAGGTATTAGACGACCCGGATGACCCCATCGCAGCCATTACGTTGGCAGCTTTAGCGTTATCCGCAAGTCGTCGAGGTAAAATCCCCAGGTGTGAGGTAATCAGAGGTCACACAATCAAACACCGAGCTCGCCGGCGAGCTCGAGGCAAAAACAAGGTCACGATAAATTGCTCTCCAAATAGTCAAAGAGTATTATTCAGTAGGGCCCAATTGTGCAACACTGCAGTTGCACAGAGGCATTTTGCTCCGATCCCCCCCATGTCTCTCGACAGCGAGACAAGCCGAGGTCCGAACCACAGTGGTGCCCTTGAGCTCGCTGTCAACCCCTCCTATAGTAGCGGTACGTTTTCGGCGTCCGCAGGAGACGGAGGTAGAAAGCGCTTTTCGCCTTCTACGCCCGTCTCGGGAGAAGTGCCTTCGGCACTTCTCCCTCCCGGGCTATTGTAGGGCCAGGCCCTCGCCCAAAACCCGGTGGAGCTGGACGACCGCACAGGCGGTAGCCAGCATCTATGTCCTCCCTAAACAAACATCTTTTGCAAAATAACGGGCACCTAAGGAAATTTACGTTCTAAGGTCGATTTTAATTTTGTTAAATTGAATTTATATAATTAATTCAAGTTAATTAAATTGAATTTATATCTTTGACGTAGTCTGTATACTTATAATCGTGTAAATTAATGCGCGTGAAGTGAATTCGAGCAATTAAAAGAAAAAAAAACGATGGTTTCTTTAAAATCGATGTACACGCCCAAACAATAAGAAGTGGTCGGCAATAAAGACAAGTTTTATTTTACTTTTTTTAACTAAATAAAGTTACAAATGTAAAAACCTAATAACGAGTGTGACCTCTTCTTGCCAAAATCACAGCTTGAATCCTTCTGGGCATGCTTTCCACGATGTTTTTAATAAGGTTTTGAGAAATACGTTCCCACTCTTCTGCAATTACTCTTTTTAGCTCCCTGATGTTTTGTGGAGCAGGTTGCACTGATCTTACCCGTCTCTTTAGAACATCCCACACATGCTCAATTGGATTGAGGTCAGGACTTCGAGCTGACCAATCTAAAAGACGGATCCCAACTTCTTGCATGTACGCTTCCACGTCGCCAGAACGGTGCGGGCGAGCATTATCGTCCATAAAAATGGAATCTTCCCCAAGTGCAGTCAATGTGGGTTGTGCATATGGAATTAGGACTTCCATTATGTACCGGTGTGCATTTAATGTTCCATTTTCTATAAAAACTAACTCCGTACGCTCCGTCGAATTAATTGCTGCCCAAAACATAACGGAGTCTCCGCCATAAGGAGTGATTTCTTCGAAACACACTTCCGAATAGCGTTCCCGTGGTCTTCGCAGCACTCGCTGGCGTCGGTCCTCTCCACACAAAGAGATTCTAGCTTCATCAGAACACAATACTTTATTCCAGTCCTCCAGAGTCCATGAAGCACAGTTCCGAGCAAACTGAAGTCGAGCAACACGGTGCTCACGGAGTAATTTAGGGCCCCTAGCTGGGCGGTAACTCTTGATATTGGCAGCCAAAAGCCTCCTCCTGACCGTCCACAAGCTAACTTCTACTCCTCTTACTTCTTCAAGGCTCGTCTTCAGGTCCACACTTAACGCCTTACGATTACGCAACGCCTGACTCACCAAAAAGCGGTCATCTCTTGGTTCTGTGCATCGTTTTCTTTCCGAACCTGGTCTTCTTTTGACCGAACCAGTCTCTTGATACCGTTGCCAAGTCCTCTGGACAGTTGAACGACTCACATTTAGCCGCTGAGACACGTAAGTTTGCGAACAACCTTCTTCAAGTAGGGCTATAATTTTACCGGCCCTTATCGCTTTATCACTCATATCAAAAAGTGGTATTTAATGTAAAAAGAAAGATTAAATTGTTTAATTTGCAGAAAATATCCAAAAAGTTTTAAAATATCGTAATCAGTTAAAAATCGTTTCAGCAATTCGCGCCATTAGTAAAGCAATAATAAAATAATCTACAATATGTAATCATTATTTTTCTTTTAATCATTTCAAATTTTAAATTTGGAACGTAAAGAATCATGCCAGGATGCTTCAAAAAACATGCCAATACATCGTCAAATTAACAAAATCTATTTCTTGTTCTTCTTCATTGAAGTAGAGAAAAAAATCTTAAGTGCCCGTATTTTTTGCAAAAGAGTTTATATTATGTAGAATATCCTCTACATAGATACTGAAATCACCGATTTATAATTTAGTTTCAAAGGTGTGATTACAACCAACAATTTTTGTTTTTTTTTACTTGAAATATATTACGATGTGTTTCAACGTATTTATCAGTAACTCATTATATATTCCTCAAGTTAACTCCATAACTATAGGCTAAGCCTAGGGTATTTCATGTTTTCTTATACAAATTTTGTATATGTATGTGTTTATCACCTTCATAACGGGAAAGGAGCGCCGCATAATAATTTTCAGGATGCTGAACTGAAGTAAATATAGGCGCAAAACAACGTGTTCAGCTGCGTCCGCGGTGGTGTTCAAGGTGGGGATCAGTTATTTTTATTAATATTTTTCAGTTTTTCTGAGTAACCTCATTGATACACTTTTTATTAAATGATAGGCACAATATATGAAAAAAAATACATCTAGAAGTGATAGCAACCTCGAACGCCACTGCACACAGCTAAACGCGGTGGTTTGGCCTACCTTTAGTAATAAATAATCAAATAATCAGGGAAAAATTAAATAATATAAGCACAAAATGACACTATCCTAACAGTAACGGACAAATTTACATAGGTCCGAAAGGTAATATATAGTTAAGTATTTAGTTTCATAAAAGAAAAATCTCTTATCCTTGTGAAATTCGCCTATCAATGTTCTCACTACCACAATAATGATAACAGGTTATAACGTATCACTGTTAAATATTTCCAAATATTCTTCCATAAGGTCCAAAATATGCATTTTCTCAATAACATTTTAAAGAACTAAGCAGTTATATTATTTTCTTTGTTACGTAGGTACTTAGAAAATACTAAAACATCTTGACCCTTGTGAAATTCGCCAGTCATTTTTGTCACAGCCATTATAATTATTAGAACTGCCTGTAACGTGTTAGATTTTTCAAAATATTCTTCCATAAGGTTCAAACTACAGAAATACTTCCTATGAGAAAACGTCACTCCACCGAATAAATAGAATAATCTTTTTCCAGCTCGTGAAACCTTAACATATAAATTAATTATTTTTTTCCAGACACCTTAAATATTAATAAGAAACAATTTTTGGAATTGATATCCAGCACACAGTTCTATGAAATCCTTCTATTGTGATCTGAACCCTCAGAAACGTCGAATGTTACATCAAAAGAAAAAATAATTTGGAGCAGGAAAAATATCAAGATATCATCTGAATGTCGCGGTTGACTGGCCACAATATTGGCGCTATAAATATTAATACGCGAAATAATAAGTCAATGCGAGGCTTTGTCCTTTATTATCATCGTCACTGTCGGAATGTTAGATAAATGCTTCGATACCCTATCCTCATAATTTTAGTCTGATGTTTTAGTTTTTTGTGCACAAAACTACTTACAAATAATTGATTACTATTGACAGGGTAACCTTTTGCGTTACTATTCTGGAATACTATAACCAAGACCAAGCATATGTAAATAAGTAATCACTGAACCACAATTTTTAATGCTTCGGAACAAATTTTGTTAGTAAAAAATTACATATTCGGAAATATGAAGATGTGTGTTTTCTTAAAATTAAGATATAATAATAATATGTTTGCGTCTTATTGAGCCCATTTAATCATTGCCATACACATTCATAACGTGCTTACTGGATATTCGTTGGACTTTCTGAGCTTTGGATTAATACCTCCCCGAGGGAAAAGTACAAAATATATTTTTATCGATATTACACACTTGTAATAATTACAATCGATATTTATATCCATATTACACTTCGTAGTAAATAAAATAGGGTATTTCGATAACCGTTCTAACCACATATCTAAATAAATATTTTTCTGTGCCATAATTTCACATTCGTATTTTTATTGCCCGGTCAATTTAGACATTTCAAGCTACATAAATGCCCACCAAGCTGAAAATCAGTAAGATTTTCTTTTTGAATCGGTATAATGTCACAAAAACGATGGCCCGTAGAAAAAAAAATTATTGCAATATTTTTGTAGATATTTTATGATCTGCAATTTTTGTTTGAAGTATTTTTGTGATAAAACTTACCGTTTTGGTGAAAATTGCGAAATTATAATTTTTTTGACCTTTGACCTTGAATATTTTTTTTTCATACAGAGTATATTTTAAACAATCTTACTGATTTTCAGCTTGGTGGGCATTTATGTAGCTTTACTCTTTTTTTTGTCTAATGTGACCGGACTATTAACATAATGAGCTCAACTTAAGTGAACTTGGAGTGGGCTGGAGCATTTGGACTGCCTATGAGTCTGCTATGACTTATAGGTTGTCTAAATGCTTTTATTGTAGTAGCTGTAGTGTTGTATATAGTTCATAGTATTTTTTTAATAAAGTCATACCGCCGGTTAATAAAAAACTTAGGTGACAAACTTATTTTTATGCAATAGATAAGATGTCCACGAAATCAAAATTATTAGAAATATATCAATAGCTGTAAGTCCCAACTTTCTCTGGTTTGTGATGGTCACATTGTTAAATGTGACATTCTTCCACATCGTTAAATAAATAAGTAACAACTTCAATTAGGTACGTATTCAAGGTTTATCATCTGGGTCGATATCACGTATTTATTTAAAGTGAGGTTAAGCCATAATAGCCACTTTCACACACCTAAACGAAATGCATGTGATGAATATGATATTCGTTGTAGTGCTATCTCATACTGCGATACCGAAGGCACCTAAAAACGCAAATTAAATCGTGAAGATTTTGGCAAGCCTTATATAGGGGAGGTATTTGTTCCAACGGTGGACAGGACATAATGTCGATATGTATATCGTCAATATTCCCTGAAGGTGCAAAACGTTGTTTCACTAAGTAGAAACGCTTGTTTTGAAAGAACCAGCTATAGCGACCCCGAGGGATGAGGTCAGGTCGATCTATCCATGATGCAAAAACATTGTACAATTTTACAGCATATCATATACCAATAGATTGTGCTATGAATTTTTAATGTAATATCCTACCAAGTATATCTATATCATTTTTATCGTTATTTGGTTTGAACACTTTGCAAACTTTAATTAGGTACTTGGTATAACACCCTGGTATAATTTTGATTTATTATTTTATTGGAACAAATTTATACGGAGATGTATATTAAAATGTGAGTGGGTAGTGAAATTTGTGTTCTAGCTTTTTTAAGAATATTTAAATTCTAGTACAGACCTTTCCACACACGAACGCACACAACCTTCATAATTTTTGTGTAGTTGCAATTACTACTGCCTACTGAGGCCACAGATAACCCACTAATGAGCATATTTTACATCCTACACTCACACTAAGCTCTTTACGAGTATCTGTCGTGCTAGCATAAACTCCATACATTTGAATATTATAGATGTATGTTTATGCATGTGTGTAAGTATATATATATTTATTTTGTATGTATAGTTATATTTATATATATATATATATATATTGTATAGTAGATAGGTATAAGTATCAATACTAATAAGAATATTGTACACCGCCATCCTTTTTCAAAACTTGCTCCTCTTCAACGGTTGTCTGGAAGAGATCGCTTTGAGCGGTAAAGTTTCACTATTTTTCAATTAATTGTTCACTATTTTTAAGTCTAATATTTTTAAATTTAGTTTAGTTTAAGGTGTTCAATTAAGAGTTTATCTATCTATCTAAGACGTATTGTACCTATACAAACGAGGGAGGTCTACCGCACAAATTCGCATCTAATTACAGAGTGAACCCGTCGATACCTTTACTAGTTTTTAAACAAAGTTATTTAGGTGCATATCTGTTTGCTTTTTTTTTTTTTTTTTTTTTTTTTTTTTTTATGCCTGATAGGATAGCTTTTGACCACTATCTCACCTGATGGTAAGTGATGATGTGGTCGAGGATGTTGTTCAGACTAACCTAGAGTAACTGGCTCTCAAGGACAGCTGCTGGAACACACCGTTAGGTGCTTGGCGACAGATTTTCAACTTGAGGGTGGTAGCTAGCCAGGCGGGCATTTGCAAAATGCCCTACCACCATGCTGTAACGACTGCTATCCTAAGACAACAACCGGGACCGACGGCTTAACGTGCCCTCCGAAGCACGGAAGCGCTCAGTAGTAATGCCCAACCAGCGGTCACCCATCCAACTCCTGACCGCGGCGGACGTTGCTTAACTTTGCTGATCGATTCAGAATGGCTATGCAAACTTGGCTACGAGCGCTTCAATAAACTTACTATCATCATTCTTAACTATGGATAAGTTTTCATCTCGCTAATTTCATGCATTGAATCATCGATTCCACGCATAGTCGCGACATGCAATGATAATAAAACTAAACTGTTTGTTCAATTTTGATTAGATACAGCTTACCTACACATCAACATGCCTATATTATATTCCCAAATAGGTTGGTAGGCCACTTAATTATTTTTTTTAGGTTTAATGATTTGCCTTTCAGGTTTCAGGTGTCCCCCATTTTTGGTTTCATTACTTCAATCAGGGAATTCCTTGTAAATAAAAAAAACAATATCTGTCTAGTTATTTATAACCAAAACCTCATCATCTACAAATGTATATAAAATTTATCATAAAAATAAATAAATCTTTAGTTAATTTATTATTATGCTAAAACAAAAAAAAATCCTCATAACCATCAACACCATTTTTTTTTTTTTTGCTTTGTTGTCTATCTTACCTGGTTTTATAGAAGATGGTAGATAGTCTGGAAGGCGTTTATTTTTTGTTGCTCGTCAAAACCTAATTTTTATATAATATTTTACTCATAACCACGCGTAAATCGGCGGTTACTAAAAAAGCTTTGAGAGCAGATTTTATTATTACTTCATAGGTCTATATTAGAGTATAATTAAACATCCACGTGAACTTCCTACATGACATATATTACAAACGGAACCTCTTCGAATTATTTAATATAAAAATAAAACAATGTTATGCACGTGTGCTTAAAAAAGTCTGATTTTTATGCACTAGCGCATAAAAAGCCGCTTTAGTCCGCTTGCACAAAGCATTAACAACAACTTTACGAGCATGATAAGTGAAAAGAGTTTCTTAAGAGCCGGTTCCTATTATAGGTTAATTAGAAGAGATTGTAGTCAAAGATTGAGAAGTGAAAACAATCTGCCAAATTATTTCTAATACATGACCCCTAAAACAAATTTTTTTCGCGCTACTGAGTTCCGACACGGTAAAAAGACGGTCGTTAAACTGTTAAGAAAGAATTCTTCTTTCATCACCGTGAAAAATTCCATATTTTGCATGGTATGGGGTACAGTTTCTTATTGCTGATAGGTTAGCCTTTGACTACAATCTCATCTGATGATAGACGATGAAGATTCTATACAGGCTTAACGAATAGCGGGAAATGGCTCTCAACCACACCCACTGAAACACACCATTTGGAAATTGGCGGCAGCTTTTCTACATGATGGTGGTAGCGAGCCAGGCGGACAGGAAAAATTCTATGTGGACGATACCCAACCACCATCCAAAAACCATAGCAAACGCATGCAACGCAACGAATCGTTACAGTTCAGCGCCCTCCTGTTGCTTAATAAAACGGCTGTTGGACACAGTCCGTAGAAAAAAACATTTACATTAAATGACTGCCAGTATATTATATATAATTATAGATAAGTATAAAAGCCGAGGTTAGTAATCAAAGCCGCCAATAAAAGGTTTTATAAAAACAAAGAGCTTTATTAACCCAACATCAATCAATATGTCTGATAAACCTCATAAAACTGAGGCTTACCTTATCCGTCAATCAAAATTACTAATTTGAAACAATATTTTACCTTGATTACAAAATTGTTAGCATCTGTTCACTTTCATTACTATCCATTTTAAATTTGTATATTTTTGTGAACTTAATTGTCCTTTGCGTTAAAATGAGTTCACTAAATGTAAATAAAGAACGGGACATTTTACTGACATTAATTCTGCGGCAGTCACGACACGAAGCAGTACCTTCATAGCCTCATAGCCATACCCCGCCATCAAGGAGTTTAATTCACATTGCGAAACACTAATTAAATTCCGCCAAACGGCGGGCGAGAGAATCTTTTTAATTTAAAACTACTTACATAACGATGGAACTTGGTCCAAGGATGTCATGCTTCGCCTTGATTTACAGGCTTTCATTAACAAAAACGAAGCGCTATTTTTATGCTCAGTGATGTAAATAAGCAGCAGCGGTAGTCGTCTGCTTTAATTCAAAAATAATTAACAAGTGCTTTAATTGTAGTTAGAACATAATTACTCCAGTACAATATGTATCCGACACCTTTGATGGATCACCAGGAGATTTTGAGGAAACCTTCATATTATACCTGCACAAAAATAAAAGTAATTTTACCAACGTAACGTAGATAAGGTTAAGTTGGAGCCATTTCATTAAAAAATATCTCTTAAATAGTATAAATATTGCTGATAAAAATAAACAACAAAAATAAATTAAAGAACGTCGCAAGCTAACTTTAAAGAAGTCAAAGAAGCAAACTTTAAGAGCTAATTTTGAGTTTAAGTTTTACAGTAAATATGCTAAATAGTAACTGCCGATTAAATATTATAAACGCCGTTGACGGAACAGTATTTTGAATGAAAATTCTGTGTTTACTCACGAGGCCGTATCGAAACTACTGTTTTACTTCTATAGTTTTTTCTACAGTTGCGAATGTTATATGATATGTAGAGTAATGAGAACAGATTCGATTTGGAATGATTATGTATTATTGATATTTTAAGTTGATTAATAGTTCCAGCAAAGGAAAAAAAAGACAGATTAGCATGGTTTTGTAAAAAAAACTAGTGACAGATTGTAGTGATTATTTTACATGGCATTTCCATTTAAAGTAATACGGTAAAATGACTGTCACGTATTGAAAAGAGATGTCGCTAAAATAATTTAGACAGTAGGAGAGGTAAAGGAAGACTATCGAATGTACCTATGGGCACCTATGGCATGGTCCCTCTTTCTATCGCATAGCCACGGCCACGCATAGCTCTGATCTATCGTGAATTCGTGACGCGGCACGCACATTAGAATAATCCCATCTGGACGGATACGCTGATGTTCTTCTAGCTTTATACCTAAAGTGCGGTACTGAGTGAGCCAGGCCTGCCTATGGTAAGATTGTGAGAATCTTCTTCACGTGTTTAAGAAAGCTGTAGATACCGTTCCAACGGGCCAAAATGGAGAGTGGAAAAGTAAAACATATTGTATCCAGCATACATATTGCGGGACAAGTAAAAATGAAACGATACAACGAACAGACTAATATCACAATAATTACCAAAATGGATATTCAAACAAAGACCAACCATAGTCTGAACAAAATTTACCATAGAAATAAAATTACCACGAAAATTTTATTTATACTACAATTTAAATTATGTTTCAATTAACTTAATAAAAATAAGACTGTAACAAGTTCACGCATATTTTTTGTCATGGATAATTAAAAATAACCAGGAGGCAGATATTACTCAAAATATTCTTTTTGTCACTCTGACCAGCCCAGTGGCCAAAAGTGTTATGATACATGAAATCTGATAAAACCCGGGGAACATATTAAGGTTTAATTGTTTATCAATCTCAAGAGACTGTATTTTACATTAACACATCATAAAACAACAGAAAGTTAGTATTTATTTATTATAAAAAAATACAAACCACCTTTTCACCCTATGCCAGGATACTAGAATGTAGTAATAGTAATAGGACATTAAGAAACGTAAACATATCAAACGAACCAAAAAAAAAATACAAAGTTGAAGTTAGCGCTTTCTCCTCTTTTCCGACTATGAGCATTATACGGTCCGTAATTGGAAAAAATTGCACCTCTTTTCCACTCTGACAGGTACTCAGTCTTCCTCGCAACAAATATATAGAGCTCAGATAAAATATGGATAAATTTTCTGAAACGCAGCTGACGCAAGAGCGATTAAAAATTAATCTAGACCGTGCTACGTTGGCAGAATCATTATTTGCTTTTATTTTGCGGTTTTGGGTTTTTATGAAAACGGACGCTTTGTGTGGAACAAAACTGAGCTAAAAGAAATAAACGGGATATTGCGGATTGTCAGAGTACCTACTTATTTCAGTGGCAAAAGTTACAACATGTATAAGAACGATTAACTATATAATTTGCAATAATAAATTGACTACACACATACATATATAACCAACACATAAAATAACTGAATGATAAAAATGACAATTGACATGCAGCGCGTTTCAAGCTTTAACCGATGGATAGGTTAAATCGATGACTGTGAAACGCAAAGATAGTGTTTATTTAATAAATAATTTCGGGGTAGTATAACCGGCACTTACTCGAACATTCTGAAACATGCCCTTAAAATACTAGCTGTAAGTATTCCTTTGTGAACATGGCCATATTGCGAGGTTATTACAGCCTTATATCAGAATCTTGAATTTGAAGCATCAATTCCTAAAACCCATAGCTCAAAGCTAAATGATTAAACAATCTTCTATGTCGACATCACACACTGAACCCGCCCGCGCCTTGGAGTGCTCTCCATCGCGCGGATGACACTCGTCGAAGCCGCCACTCCACCCCTGAGTGCAATGTGAGCTAACATTATGACTATAGATCTCACATATTATTATACCAGGCTCACAAACTTGCCATGCTTATTACACCTTTATTTTTATCGATTTAAAACTTAACATTGATTCGGCAAGAGAACTGAACTCCATTTTCTACTTACTCTAATAAGTAATCTGTACTTAAAGGGTATGATTCCCTGATTTTAGTCATTTTGAAGGAGAACTCCTTAGAGGATCATTGTTTGCTTTCAGGAAAACTATAAACGGATATTTTGGCAACAAATCCGTGCTGAAGGATTTCTCATAACTGCTTGATTAATTAATAAAAAAAATATGAAAAGCAGCTGTTTATTGGAACTCCTCAACTTTAGTGATTTTTCACATCTAACTCATGCTAAAACGTGACCAATTATATCATTACCAAATCAGTGTTGAAAATATTTAAATCGGAGAACAACATCCATGTGAAAAGTGTTTTAATTTTGTTATAGGTTTACGGACCCTAAATATATCACTGGTAAGTATCACCTAAGTTATAAACTCAAGACACATTAATTCTGTGTAGTGTTACTAGATAAACTTTGCTCATCACATTAAAGTCAGCGAACTAGATAAACGCGAGGTGAATTAAAAAAGCTGGAGAATTTATCTCTGATATGCACGTTTGTAGATAAATTCTAAAACTGTACAAGAAACCCTCGTAGGGGCTCAGAAACATCCCAGTCAGTAAAGAAGGGTGAAATAAAACGTGGTGTTTCTAAAGAGCGTTAAAAGGGACGGAATTCCTCGTTTCCCTTACACCCGGATTGTTTCATTTGAAAACTTCGTATTTATTCACGTACTCTCGACGAAGATTTCGAAACAATGCAAATTAAAAAGTAAAATTCAAGAATAACTTTTAATGCTTTGGGTGTTGAATAAATAATTATTGCTTGGATACTGAGTTTGTACGGCGAGAATTGTAACTTGGTAGCTAAACTATTATGTTACCTTCAAGCGCAATGTATACATGCGTACAACAAAAAAAGTTAGTCCAATGAACGTACATTAAATGTTTATTCGCTCAAAAGCCTGCACTGATAGCAACTTTCTGGCGAGTTTCCAAAACCATCCCATATGGGACAGAGTTTTAATACTTGGCCATAAGAGGCTACGCGGCACGTTTTGTTTCGTATATATGTTTTCGTTTTATTTCCTACAGAAATACTTCAACGTTACAAAAGCACTGTAACATGTGTAAATAACTAAACAGTGAGAGCAAAAGTAAATAGGAGGATGTAACATTCATTGCCTTGTTGTTAATTAAAGCTTAGTGGGATGTGTGCTAGATTCTCTTAGGGTTGTCGTTAATTTGGAGTTTCTCTCGGATTAACGATGTCGCGAGCACCCTACTCTACGATGTAATTACATAATCATTTTGTTTTAAAGATATAAAGTGGAGAACCGAGATAAGTGGTTCGCACTAGTTTAGTAAAATTATTGCTCTCTGTAAAAAGTAATTGAAAACACGGAAGCAGTCTTTGGATTACTAGTGTTCGCCACACATAATCACAGTGCGTAGGTATATTTGCTACTCAACGATGAAAGTACTGAGGCAATTTTAGTGAAACTTAGAATATATGTAGTTTAATTCCCGGTTGAACACACAGGATTATTTAATCAATAGCGACCCGTCCCGGCTTCGCACGGGTGCAATGCACATACTTTATATGCTACAGAATCTCTTTATCTACAACGTTGACAGTATTTTTGTCATTAGACAATACAATCATGTTTTCTTTAGAGGTTACCCATGAAAGGTTAAACTCTTGACATCACATTATAAACCTTTTAAAGTATCAGTGTTTCTCTAGGATATTATGCATGTATTAGACATATAAATCTTCCTCTTGAAACACACTATCTATTAAAAACACCGCATCAAAATCCGCTGCGAAATTTTAAAGATATAGGGACAGACATCGGGGAGCCACTTTGTTTTATACTATGTAGTGATTATCACATTGTCTAAGCGGATTACGAGGAGGGCTATTCGCTGATTTTGGTCACTTTGATCCTAAAATCATCCAGATCATCATTTGAATTCAGAAAATATATATCATAAACAATAATTTAGGGCTGTTATAGCTATGTACTGCAGTGCATATGTACTCCATGGTTCAATCCCCACAGCTGGCTTGAGCTTCACCACATGATGGGAGGGCATTTTGCGACTGCTTGCCTGGCTATCTACCACCCTCATGTAGAAATCTGCCCCGAAGCACCTAACAGTGTGTTCCGGCAGCAGACCTTGAGAGCCAGTAACATTACAGATACATGAGATCCAACAACTTTATGTTTCTGGGTGATAGGCGTAGTTTCAAGCAGTTTGTTAAATGTGATGATATGCATCTGTCATAGGCAGAGGTTACCGCTTAAAATCAGGTGAGCTTCATGCTTATTCCGTTACATTAACATATAAAACTGGCTTATTATATGACACACATAAACGTGTCCATGTTTGTCAATTGACATCATAGTACAGTCGTATTTAGTTACGTCTTGGCAACATATATGTGCTAAAGGTTTTTGCATAACTGCTTGTTAATACGTAAAAAACCGGCCAAGTGCGAGTGGGAGTCGCGCACGATGGGTTCCGTACTATTATCTGTAACCTAATTTTGCAAGTTACAGACACTTTTCGCAGTGTCCGATTGAGCTGGACAGGTAGGTACGTTCCTATCCTAGGTTAGTACGAACCCTAAATAGTGATCTCACTTATTGTTAATTTTTAAAGTATATATCCAACTAAATATTCGGTGAATATTTCCAGTTTTCATTATTATTATTTTTAGCAAATGAACGGCGAAAACTTATTTTATTGTATGGGACTCCCCTTAAGTATTTATTTAATTTAGTTAATTAATTATATTTAAAGAGAACATAAAACTAAATATTCTGTGAATTGTTAAAGCGTCTACCTATCACCGTTATTAGTATCCAGCAAGAAACGGTAAAAAAATCAAGTTTGTTGTATGGGAGCCCCCCTTAAATAATTATTTTATTTTATTTTTAGTATTTTTTGTTATAGCGGCAATAGAAATGCATCATCTGTGAAAATTTCAACTGTCTAGCTATCACAGTTCTTGAGATACAGCCTGGTGACAGACGGACGGACGGAGGGACAGCGAAATCTCAGTAATAGGGTCCCGTTTTTGCCCTTTGGGTACAGAACCCTAAAAATACTGAAGTGCAGCAGTTTTAAAATTATTTTTTGGAACCCCTCAACAATCATAACGTTATCCACATCTAACAAACCGCAAAAATCCTCACTGAAAGTTTAAATCAGAAAATCGAATCAATATGAATATGTATTATTTTCTAGTTTTCGCGCATTTTAAACAAACAATAGGTCGTAGCCACCAAAAATACTTATTTAATATCGTAATGCTGATTAAAGCTCCATCACTATTTTGTGTTCCTGATTTATTTTAGTCCTGCTATACTATTAATAATTTTCCAGCTTCATGTGACATCCCGTTTTCCATTTTCTAAGTCTGATTTAAATTAATGAAAACCTACTTTGATTTTTAATCCATATTAGCATGCATAAACTTCGTGGGCGTATGTTATAATAGGTTCTTCGCTAGGCTTTCAGTAAGTTAAATTTGTAAAACGTTCTCGCTAATAATAATATCTTACTTATCATATCAGTGATGTTCTAACATTTTAATAAAAAAACAACTTACTTGGTGCCTGCGACAGGTTGCCAGACGGCGTCAAGCGGCGCTGATGCGGGCGGCGGAGACTCTCCACTCTCTCCTCGTCCTACCTCCGTCCGGCCCTCCCAACCCTGATAATAACAATAACATACATAAACACACACAAGTTCAAACGAACACAAAACGTGTCACGCAACGTGTACAAAAGAATATAAGGATAAGTGTTGTCACTATAGATTCTCTTAGATATAGTTCCCCGCACACAAAATATTTACGAAAATTATTATTCTACTATCGGGAAAGTTCTTCTTCTACAATTTTCCGTTATTGGGCAAACATTTTGCAGCGATCGTGTACCTGAAAATGTATTAAAGTAATACAAGAACAAAGGTATTTCAACAAGTAGTGGTAATAATTGCGAAATCCTGACAAAGTAAACAGTTAAAACTTTTTGGTGGTAATTCTTTGGGTACTATTTCTCAAGTGAAAATTGAGGAAGCAATAATTAAATGTGTTGATGAAGGAGTTATTCAATCACCCGCAGCTGGTAAAAACAAACAAATAGGGGTTTCATCAAATACGCAGATAGCGCTAGTACAAAATGTGACGCATGAACTGTTATAGACGTCGCATTTCTAATCTTATATAAAAGTATTATAATATTGGTGATTATTTAGAAGACGATTCTATACCATTTTAGCGGAACGCGGCAGTAGAATATTTTGATAGAAAATAATGTAATTAACGTTCATAAGAGCGTCATAGACGGCAATTTGGATAAACGATTTTGACTTTGACTACTACTTTGACTTTTATATCACGACCAAATGTCTTAAGAAAAGCAGACAGAACGAAGCACGTACATATAGATCACACGTGAATCACACTGAATGTCATTTGCATTATTAAAGTTAAAAGAATAATACGTGTTTTTCATTTTCTATCTAGAATCTGCAATTTACACACAGTATATTATAAATTTGTGAAAATGTATGGCCGCATCGAAGCTCCCAAACGTCTGAACTGATTTCAAAGCCGTTCTTGTATTCAAACGCAGGCAGTAATGAATGCGGTGGTCTAAGACATGTTTTAGGAAAATCTGAAAGTTTCAGTTTCAAACATATTCACGTTTATCACTCAGAAGTCTTGCTTTTGTATTGAAAATATAAATATTTATAGGTTTTTTCAATATTTTTAATGTAATGTCTTGTACAAAATTAATATATATGGTACTTTGTTTGACACCTACATGCATTTGAACTACCCTCATTAAACAAGTACCGTATCAAAACTGTTGAAGAAAAATATCAATATGAATGAATTATTTTTATAGATAGATAATTACAGTGAGTGTTCCTTCTACTTGTAAAGTTACTTTTATAATTATTCTTGTGTGTAAAGTGCAAGTAATGTACCTTGAAAATCCGTATAGAAAAGTCGTGGTATACTGTAAAAATGCGTGTAAAAACTGAAACTCATTGTAAAGTACTTATTCCCACGACACGAGAATTCTAAACTAAGCTCTGTAGCGAAACTTTTAAAAAAGATGTATTAAAAGAAATCCATGAACAGCCGTTTCGTACTGTAACTTTTATACTTATATTATAATTCATGGTTATAAGAAGATACCAATTAAGATGAATGGCTTCTTCCAAGAAATATGTATGTACAAAATTTTGTCATTTTCATAAAATTTGGAATCGAATAGATACGATCCGGAAACCTTACGTAGGAAGATAGATTGATACGTAGGTACATTGCTAAAATTGAGGTCACGTTTAATGCAAACAAAAAGGGAGCTTAACCATTAGGCAACCATCTATTTGTATGTAAAGTTATCGATGGCTTTCAATTAGTAAAAGCTATTTTGATGGTTCCACGATCTCACTTAAAGTCGGGGTTAGTTCAGCCACAAATTACGGTAGCTGGTCACACCCACCAGAAATGAGACACTGACATGGGAACCTACTTAATTGATGCTCTTACCCTCCATGATCATCTCATTGAGTCTGTCCCTGCCTGTAAAGATCGACCGTACAAATTCACATACTCGTTACCCATACATCTAAATTGTCATCAATGTCGCACGCTCGATCTTTATAGATTTAAAAAGTTCAATGTTAATAAGTTAACGCACGAAACAAGTCATTATCACCATTATACTAACTATTTTAATTGTATACAATCTACGTAATTTGCTGCACCGGAAGGCGATAAGAACAACCACATGTTTGAATAAAATTTAATTAGCAGCATTTCCGACTTTGAAACTGGTTAAATGGTATTGTATCATCATCATCACCATAAAACTTTGTATATATATGTTTGAGATTATTTGTACTTTTGCTTATTAATGTAAAAGCCAATACGGGATCAACCGCAGCGATCATACACGGGTCAACTTTTTTTAACGGAGTTCAGCTATTAGAGTTATTTGTTTGAGTTATTTGAGCAAGCATCTGGAGATGCTAGCAAGCATCTACGTGAGCCTATAGGCCGTCAGGACTGATTTTTCTCCGCCGATCACGGTCCTCTGAAATCTCTTCCCAGTTTTATAATTTATTTACTGTTGAAGGAGGTTGCAATGAAGATGTTAGTTTTTGAAAGTCACGATAGGATATCTTTGGATGTGCTTCTCTCCAGAAGAATTTATCTAGCAAAACGAAAGGGCTTCATAGTCATATCATAAGTGCATATTACATATGAAGCTAAAAACCTATATATGAGTTGACTTCTTTCTTCTACTATGCTATGGCATTAGTATATTAAGTATAGCATTCTATGGAGATAAAAAGCGTAAAATAATATCTTTATAGCTATCTTGTAAAGATATGTTAATGACTCTTAACTCCTAGAATCCCAAAGTCTCAGTAGTACCATAGTTATTAACTAAGGAACTACCTAAGGTTAAAAATAGGAATAAATACATATATTTCAACAGAGTTGAAATATTTATCCAATATGTTTAAATTTTGAAATAATGAATTCATTTCTTTTTGCTCAATATTATTCTGAATATATAGAATACTCTTTACCCGTCTGAAATGTGAATGATATTATAAAAATCACCATAAAGATCATGCAGTGATAAATTAGTGGTATATCAATCATGGTATACTGCTATTTTGATCAAAATGTATTATTTGTTGGTATTAGTTATTAGATGAGGAAATGTATACAATCTCATTGCTAGAAGCTACTTTATCGTTGGTGTTCTAAGTACAATGATCTTTATTTCAGGGTTCCCATACCCAAAGAGCAAAACGGAGCCCTATCGATTATAAAAGCTTTATATAAGCGTGTAGTTGAAGCAATATTTTGTTGATACTTAATGATTTATTTGTATACAAAAAAATAATTTTATATCTACAAGTTGTGAGAAGTATAATTCGCTTTTCTTCGAATATATTTATTGTTGTTAGATAAACATAAACAATATCATCATGCTTTGATTCTTACTAAAAAAAAAATAGGAAAACTTAATGGGTATATTGGACTAAGTATACAAAAATACAGTTAAATTCGTTTTAAGTTTAAAAATATAAGTTAAACAGCGTCACAGTTGTAAATTTATATCATTTTGGTAATGGTGTCTTTTTCAAAAACTAAACAAGTTGTGAATCTAAAATTTCGGTATAATGGACTTTATTCAACCAATAAATACTGAAAACTCTAGTTTATAGTGTAGTTTTGAAGCTAACCATGCAATGTGGAACTTTACAAGAGTGATACCTGACTCGCACTTGACCAGTTTTTAATTTATACACCACATCAAAACAAACAAAAAAATATCATAGCTCAAAGAATTATATTTATGTTCAGTTCATAGGTGCTTTAAAATTCGGTTTTCTAAGTCGAAAAAGCTGTTAATTTATTATCTAAGCAGATATTGATACAATAAACTTACTCAATGTCACATGCATGTTATGCTTCAATAATTTGTCTCAGTTAACGGTCGGTAAACGGTATTTCTATCCAAAACTCGTATATTGTCCTAATACACTTTGCAAACATCTCATATTCGATGTTGTTCGATGGCTAGGTAGGTATGTTTGTACAGCGCAGCGGCGTTGCTTCATCTACATGCAGGGCGTGTCGAAGCATTTTGGCCTAATAGAAACTCAGTCTAGTTTCATCCCTTTTGATAGAAAGGTTGAGCCCGGGGTATTTTTATACGAAGCGTCGGCTTATTCAGTATGACGTCAGCATCCCAAAGATTTTTCACGCCAGTGGTTCGCCTGGGCTGCCTTTCATGTTGCCAGCGTAGATCCAATAGAACGTTTAAGTTGAAAAATGACATGCGATAAGTCTGATCAGCGGCCAGATCATTTACCAATGTTCTGTTTAAAACTTACTTTACTCTAAATTTATATCTTATACATTACTGTTTATTATTAAACGTAGTATGTAAGTATGAACAGTAGGTATACGAATACAAAAAAAATGGAATCATTAACATATGAAGCAGATATGATTTTAATATTAATTTACCTTCTTTGCATTATATACATATTCAGTGCTGTATTACCTACATATTTTGAGTTAAATAACGTAGGTATAATATAATATTGCTATCATTATTTTAGTATTTATATTCTTTCTAAGCTGGCATAAAAATAATAACAATTAAAATAATTCTGACAAATGATTCAGCGTGAAATTGAGGGCAGACATCCGTTAGTTGATTAATGGAGTACTCTTTATATCGATTCATTATTATATTGACTGCTTTGTTAGTGTGTGAGTAAAAGTAAAAGCACCGCTCTGGACTCTCGACGCGCTGAGTTCAATCCCTGGGTTGGACAGTAACTGGCTAGGACTCAGGAAGCAACTAAGTTACTCGCACGTAGGTATGAGGCCCGCGCTCGGTGATGTTCACAATCGTGCCCCCAGACAAAGAAATTCTAAGAAGTTCGAAACTAGTCGAAGAAATTTCCGGTAAACATTACGCGAATTCTAGACAAAGCTCTCGATAATTTTCTAACTCATAAGTTAATGGGTTTTACTGACAAAGAAATTATCATTATAGCAGTCCGGAGTCTAAGACTGTGCCCAATATAAATGTCAATAGTCTCACCCTCTTATATGGGACCAAAACATGTCTGTAGAATCGGAGTCTAAACAAAAAGGGAAAGAAGTGTCTCACGTGGGTAAGCTATACACCTCTGCCTACCCCTTCGGAGAATACAGGCGTGACAATATTTACATGTTTATTATAGGTATTGGTGTTATAAACTATATATTTGGTTCCAAAGGGATCATGGGAACAGGAGTATTACAAAATGCCACGCGTACGAAATGGAAAAACTGCTAATGTGATAAAATTATAAAGAATATAACATATTTTATAAGAAAGTAAGTGTTACTTTGCCACCTGAACAGATTAGCTAATGGCACTGTGGGATAGGACGCCATCTTGGGATCATCATACGGATCTGATGTGAGGGACAAGATAAGATATTCCTTGACTTCAGTGTCTTCTGTAATTTGATAAGCTTAACAGTTTCTATTTCTATGTCTAGAAAAATATCCGTTAAGGCAGCGTGACCAGAAAATCTCGTGGAGAGACACCAGACAAGTTTCAGGGGTGCCTGGCATACGACCACAACACCAACACCAACAGTCTGGTAATATTTGTGCCTGTCTCTAGGTCAGGACGAATAAAAATACACCACACAAATACCAAGAACCCATACATGCTACAGACACCTTCCATTTTTTAGGGTTTCGTACCCAACGGGTAAAAACAGGACCTTATTACTGAGACTTCGCTGTCCGTCCGTCCGTCCGTCTGTCACCAGGCTGTATCTCAAGAACGGTGATAACTAGACAGTTGAAATTTTCACAGATGATGTATTTCTGTTGCCGCTATAACAACAAATACAAAAAGTTGGCCAAGTGCTAGTCGGACTCGCGCACGTCAAAACAAGAAAAGGCTAAAATATGAAGTCTAATGTTGTACAGCTATTGGTACGGAACTCTTCGTACGCGAGTCTGACTCGCACTTGGCCGATTTTTGTTAATCTACTATATATACCACCCCTAAAGTGGAGTCTGTCTGATAATATACGTTCACTTCGCTCTGAGAGCAAGCAGCACTTTTTAACTATAACTTAACACATTCTCATACAACTATATACCTATTTGGATGTTTACTCTGAAGAATTTCATTAGCGTCGGTCAACATTTTGCGCTGTCGGCACGACAGCGCAAAATGTTGCCTCCCTCAACTGAAATATCTGAGCACGAATTATAGTATGCTAGGCGACACGTTATCGTATTCATTCATATCATAAGTTATAATATGCATATATTCAATAACAGGATTATAGAGTATAACATATATGTATATGTATAACAGGTTTATAGCATATAATAATAATAACAGCACACGATCCTTAATAAGTGTTGGTTACAGGTACTAATAGAAATGAATTAGAATTTTCGTGAGTTCTGATTGATTGTAAAGAAAATCAATTAATGCTTAATAGGTAATGAATGTAAAGTAATTTAACTAATTTTAATATTGTTAAGTTTGCAATAACGCCTGCTAGGCGAATTACATTACAAAATTACAAATTTACGAGTGAAAAAATTATAGTACATGTGCGGGATTCAAACCCACGTCCGTGGGGTGGATGGACGCGGGTTTGAATCCCGCACATGACTATAAATTATTCCCGTCTGGCTAGTACCACCCTTAATACAGTCTTGAAATTCCAGGTTAAAGCTGTTAACACAGTGGACTACATCAACTCTTTCTATCTGATAAGACTGTGCTAAAAACTAACCAGGAATAACAAATAAAGATTTTCCACTAGATATTTTTGGTGCTTAGTCCCTACGATGAAAATGTTCATACAAATCTTTAAGGTTCAAATTGTAATCTCATTATTGAACAGCCGGTTATAATATCCAGTACTACCTTATAGTCCCGGTTCAACCCATCGGGATATAATGACCTACATAATTAATTAATTATATACCATAGGCTAGAATTGCATGACACATAATGTCATGTTTTAGGGCAGGCGGGGTAATAGCCCGTTAAAATCACGTTTATAAATTAAATTATATTGTTTCATGGCCCCGAGTTTCTTGCCTGTTCTTCTCGCAGTGGCTCTATACTTTTTTTGCTGAACGTGGCAGTACAATGTAGAATATTTCAATATAAAAATTTGTAATTGTCCTTCATAAGAGCGTAGTAGACGCCTAAATTGAATAAATAATTTTGACTTTGACTTTGATAGAGGTGATAATAAGTAGAGTGTATCACTCGGTCGCATAAATATTTTACAGCACTCAGTAGTATATACGTAAGCTAAAAGTTACCAAATGCTTGTTTATTGACAAGTTCTGCAGTTAAAACTTAGCAGTAAAGTAAAAAATGAGTCATACTAAATAATAAAATGGGTAATTAAATAAATATTGAGCAGTAATATAGCAAAACGGGCAGATACGTGTCGCCAGTTAACAAATCGAAGTTATTCGGTAAGGAATCTTATCCTAAGCAGTTAATAATATAATATAGACATGGTTCTTTGCTGGTCGCTGCATGCTCGCTTCGCTCACTCAACTCGCGCGTTGTTGTTGTCACCAGTAATCTAACGCTCCTCCTCGATTCGCTCGTCGCCGCACTTATTGTGACTGCTCTGACTAGTTTAGTACTCCACGTGAACTGCCGAAATAATTATCTAACTGCCCATTCCAACATTTTACTGGCCATTTATGTATTAGACTGCTTACATATATATTGTACTGACATTATAGGATAAATTAACCGGCCACTTGTTTTTTTTATTTCTATTCCTGTTTTAATGTTAGCAAAAACTCAAGCAAAGTCGGTTTTTGCTGCGAGTGCTGATTTTGAATCCTGAGCAAGCGAAGGATTCAATGATTGAAACACGAGCGTAACGAGTGATTCTAGAGTTGAATCCTGTGTGTGGCGAGGGATTCAAAGCCACGAGATGCAAAACACTTTGCTTTCGTGTATCACACATAACTTTTCACTTCAGCAGCGAGAACACTTTAGGATATAAAATAATAAACAGGCATAGATTGAAACAACTATAAACTTATTCAACTCTTAACGCTAGCCACGAAATTCTATTCCAACTCTTTTATTTAAATTAAGGCGTGTTCTAAAATAGCACCCATAATATTTTATTATTCAAAATATATTACGTAACATTTTTTAAACTAGAATTAAATATTAACAGGTTAAATATCAGTTTTATTAGCAGCAAATACTTATTTTCGTTTAAATTCAACAATATGTTAAAAATTCTATAAATTACATTAAAAGATATAAATAAGTTGCAAATAAGATATAAATCTTATTTGCAAAATTTCTTTAGTACGAAATTCCGAACGTGTTTGTCTTTGAGGTCGAATTCGAAATCGGAACTTCGAAAGGGCTGGTCTTTGTCTCTCTCTCTTTCTAATGGTGGGAAAGATATAGAGTGTGAATGTTTCGAATTGTATGATTAACTCAAGGCTGAATAAGATATTCCCTGCTACCTGAAAAATAAAAGTTACTTTGTCTCACTCAGTGAGCAAAATCGCATTTTGCTCATTGATTTCAGGCAGCAAAACCTACATGTTTGAGCTACTGAAGTGAAAAATATATTTTCATCCCACCATCTCGGAAAGAGTATTTTTAATCTTCAATATCTGAGTGGAAAAGCCGTTTTTATTCTCTAGAGGATAAAGTAAATTGAATTTAGAACATCGTGTGCACTAAGTTTGTGAATGAAAAAAAACATTAAACCTATTTACTGCTACCTCTATGGTGCCGAATATATCATACAACTTTATTTTTATTTGTTAAAAACTCAGACTCGGAACCTTCTTGGTGTTCTTTTTTCAATTTGCTTTGTACGCGGTTCTTCATTTCCTCGCTGAGGTGGAATGAAAAGTTACGTGTTGCACTCGAGTGCAAAGATTTTTCACCTCGTGCTCTTTTGATTCCCTCGCTAACGCTCAGGATTCTAATTTTGAATCACTCGCTGCGCTCGTGATTCAATTTTAGAATCCTTCGCTTGCTCGGTCATCAAAATTGAACACGCGGTTAAAAAGCAACTTTGCACTCTTGTATAACAAATAACTATTCCTTTTTTATCTTATTCGTCGTCCTTTGAATTTCATGTTCAGGATTCCTTGCTGCGCTCGGGATCCTACTCCAGATTACTACGCTCCACTCTGGATTCAAAATAACGCGCTCGCCGTAAAAAACTATTGTCAGAGCAGTCACAATAAGTGCGGCGACGAGCGATTCGAGGAGGAGCGTTAGATTACTGGTGACAACAACAACGCGCGAGTTGAGTGAGCGAAGTGAGCATGCAGCGACCAGCAAAGAACCATGTCTATATTATATTATTAACTGCTTAGGATAAGATTCCTTACCGAATAACTTCGATTTGTTAACTGGCGACACGTATCTGCCCGTTTTGCTATATTACTGCTCAATATTTATTTAATTAACCATATTATTATTTAGTATTACTCAATATTGTTTACTTTACTGCTAAGTTTTAACTGCAGAACTTGTCAATAAACAAGCATTTGGTAACTTTTAGCTTACGTATATACTACTGAGTGCTGTAAAATAATTATGTGACCGAGTGATACACTCTACTTCTTATCACCCTCTATCAAAGTCAAAGTCAACATCATTTATTCAATTTAGGCGTCTACTACGCAATTAAATAATGAAGGACAATTAAAAAAATTTATATTGAAATATTCTACGCTGTACTGCCACGTTCAGCAAAAAAAGTATAGAGCCACTGCGAGAAGAACAGGCAAGAAAGTTGGGGCCATGAAACAATATAATTTAATTTATAAACGTGATTTTAACGGGCTAATACACCGCCTGCCACCTGCTCAAAAACGTGACATTATGTGTCATGCAATCCTAACCTATAGCATAGAATTATGTAGGTCATTATATCCCGATGGGTTGAACCGGGGCTATAAGGTAGTACTGGATATTATAACCGGCTGTTCAATGATGAGATTACAATTTGAACATTACAGATTTGTATGAACATTTTCATCGTAGGGACTAAGCACCAAAAATATCTAGTGGAAAATCTTTATTTTTTATTCCTGGTTAGTTTTTAGCACAGTCTTATCTGATAGAAAGAGTTGATGTAGTCCACTGTGTTAACAGCTTTAACCTGGAGTTTCAAGACTGTACTGAGGGTGGTACTAGCCAGACGGGTATTTACAAAATGCCTCAACACCATGCTATAAAGACTGCCATCCTAAGATCCACGGGTGGGACCGACGTTTTAATATGCCACAAGCATGAAGTTACTCAGTACTAAATGTCACAAGCAATCACCTATCCAGGTCATCATTACAGTGACTGCTTTACCTAGTTGGTAGATTAAGAACAACTCTGGCTAAACTCAGCTACGTGCGATCCAAAGGTTCTCACATAACAATATGTAGATGGGATAGACAACTCTGATAATAAAACGTTTAAAGATCTATTTCAGGGTTCTTGAATGTTTCTGATTACTATTGGTGGGGCTCCCAAAGTTGCAGGTAGATAATATTCAGAAAACCAATGCAAAGAATTGCATCATTCGTTAGTTCCTTGACCAAAATTAGTAGTTCTTTCTTTTCTTTTTCGAGCGACGTGCCATGCCCAATGCTACTTCAAATTGATATGTCGCGCTGACAAAGATTCTTGGGCGAATGACTGTTCTTAGATTCTATCAGAGAAAGCTCTCAAGAACCTAAGAACGTAATTTATGTTTACATTAATCTAGCTCAAGGACTTTGCTCTTTATTTTTTAGATTTCTTGCAATTCCTCCCTCAAAAAAGGACTTTTATCCCGTTCACACGGCAGGAGCGGAATATCGGTAACTAAATCGCACACGTTATAATACGAGTGAGTCAGTGACTATTATTATTTATAATGAATAATAAAGTGACCTTGTATTTTAATTGATAAAATTTGACATACAGAGATATGAAGCTGGTACTATAAAAGGGCATGCGTAATATGAAGCTATTTTATCTCGATTTAAAATGGACTTCACGTGACAAGGCTCGCGAGTTGTGACTGAGTCTTTTGATGTACACAATATAATGATTTTGATCTTATCATCACGCTTGGCGGGTGAGTTTGAGATTGCAGTGTAGGCTGGCAGTTCTTCAGGAAGGCTCTACTGCCCATCTTCTGCTATTTTTCCCTTCGTGTACTCTGACGACTCCCATGTACATAGACTCCCATGTATGGACTCCCATTGATAGTTATCAATGGCTAAAGGCTCTTTACTTTCAGGTACCTTTGTAGTAGGTATTTGCGGCGGCTGAATTTATCTATGTACCTACGATTGGAAATAAAAACAGTTCTAACAAACTGTTCTCCCCTTTTAATGAAAAATTAATACAAAAAATAAGGGATGTTGTATATTCTTTTTCTCTCCTATATTTTTTTTATCATATCTTCTCATATGAAAGTATGTAATTTAGTTAAAGATTCAAGAATTATATACCTAATTAGGATATTTCAAAATTTATTGAAACAAATGTGAAAAGGTGTTTTAATTTTAATACATTTTTTTATTGGTAATAGGTAAGTCTTTCACCACAATCTCACTTAAATCTTTCATAAAGATTTTAAAATTACGATATTCCGCATTTCTTTCACTCCACGGTTGAATATCTAAGTGATTCTGTCTTTCTTATGAGCTACTAATGTTCAGGTTGTCCCAAAACTAAGAGGGTTCTTTCGATATTGAAATGAAAATAGGAAATTTCTCTCTAAGGCCCTGCTCTCCTAAAGTAGTATCTTTGGAACTCCTTCTCAGCAGATAATTAAGTATTTGATAGTGAACAAAAAAAATGTGGACATTAACTAACCTTTCCATCTCTTTATTTACAGTAGTAAGATCTTTTTAGGTTTGTAGTTTTCGGAGGTTTAGAAATAAGATATTTTTCAGACGTTAATATGTATTGATATGTTTTTGGGAACTGGACGACAAAGATTTTTTGCATATAACTTTCACTGAAATGTGAAAATGAAGTTTTTTCCAAATTCGTATTAAAGATTTTAAATCAGACAATGCTTTACAAGGGTGGCGTTGTCTTATTATCATATAAATAAAATAAAAAATCACTAATTTATGATTGCCGTAGCCGCCACGTTACAGCGCGCATTGATGATTGAACGGAGGTGTATGTATCATAATTATTTTCAGATATCAATAGTTTTTCTGAACCGGATAGATTCAGCTAATGGTAATTAAGCTAATTCTCAAATTAGCGCAGCGCCGATGTCTCCGTGACTTGTGAACTGATTTGAAGTATTCTAATTTTTTTATGTAGGTATGTCCAGTTTGGTCTTTTTTTTTTTAAATCACCCTGTTAATCATTCAAAGAGGCTCGGAAAATAAAGAGAACGTAATGGTGGGCTTTTGCCTTGCAAAGCGTTCATTTTCCTCGCACATCCCTGATACCCATAAAACGCTTAAACAAAAAGACAGTCAAACAAAATAATAATTCATTTGGAGTCTCCTGGATCTCAAGAGGCTTATAAAGGATAGTAAACCAGAAGATGTGCAGTAGCACCTTCAGAAGAACAACCATCTTACTCTGCGATCCCGAAATCACCTGCCAAGAGTGGGGGCTTACTTGTACCAGTTAAATGAGGCTGTTTGACGATCCGGCTGATACAGTATTATACTCTATAATATAATAAATGCAGCAAAATATTAATTTGGGCCATTTTTCAAGATGAGAAAGACCAACAAAGGCTATAAAACTTAAACTTTTGACAATAATGTCTCATATTGTCCCAAATGTAATTGAAAACATATTTTAATTATGCTGATCTTTCGTGTTATTTTAGAAGAC
Source organism: Plagodis dolabraria (assembly GCA_963854805.1). NCBI lineage: Eukaryota > Metazoa > Arthropoda > Insecta > Lepidoptera > Geometridae > Plagodis > Plagodis dolabraria. Next base: position 14,761,318 of record OY978447.1, on the reverse strand, counting down.
TAAGCAACCCCAGAGGCGTCGCATAACGGTAGAAAGATGATGAGAAAGAGCAAAGCTTGCCAGACGTTGACCTGAGTCAAGGTCGCACGACTGATACAATTGCTATTCTGAGCCTCACTACATAAGAAATGTAGCGTAACGGCACACTACCGTATGACGCTTCTGTACATTTTAGCCAGTTTGTAAACAATCGGCATACAGACACTTGGGCGCGCTTTTAATAAAAATATTTAAAACTTACATCACAGAAAGACCTGAAGCGCATTGTCCCGCATTTTACTATTTTGCCTGCGAAAGGAGATGAAAAGAAATGCGTTCATGAGCCATTTGGAATGACAAAATATCGGGTCCAATAATCAATGCGGCTTTCGTTATAGCAGGTCAACTGAAGACGCTGTTTCTTCTCTAGTTAACCATGTCTTCTCTAGTTAATTAAGTCTCTGAGAAAATTTGTTCAGGATAGAAATACATTGGCATAAAATGTTATTAGGAAAAATAGACGTCCCCAAGACGTCTGCCAAACATGGATTATGGGACAGATTATTTATTTACACGGGGAACGTAAAATAATATACGCTATATTTACCTTGACCTTGGTACTGAAAAGATAACCTATCAGAAAAAATTAGCTGATCTATTATATCGATATTACAGATGGAACAGATTTAGTAGATACAGTTGCAATCGCTCCTGCCACTTTTCATATGCTGATAAGTAAGAGATAATTGAATGATTCGTATTCTTGGGAGGGAAGGAAGGTTCGATTCTGACTAAGTTATCGATTTTATACTCAAAGGAAACTGGAAAACAATGGCACTGGTCAGTGTTATAGAGAGAGTTACAAATTACATAATTACTACCTAATCTGTAGAGCTAGTGCCTAAGTGCCTATTCGAATTCGAAACATTTATTCACAACAATGTGGTGTGAATAATGCTTATAACCGAATAAGGTGGGTAGCAGCGCCTTCCTCCCCCCCATTGTCAGGGATGCTACACAGCAGTGGACTATCCGACTGTTATAGTACAAACTGGCTTACGACAACAGCACGTTAACGGAAATAAATTGTTGGTTTTGATCACAGCTTCACAACTACATTTTAAATATTTGTTGTTCAAATAAATTTTAAATATGTGTTACCTAATATACATTATATAATATAAGAAGCTCTAGAACGAGAACCTGACAAATAAACAATCACTCACAGATAAACTTCCAAGCGTAGAGATCTTCAAGTGATAAATCTGTCACCGAGTATCTAATGATGTTTTCCGGTAGCTGTCCATGAGAACCACCTGCGGTTTTAAGTGGTAACAGATTTAATAGCTATCTCCCACGAGTACCTACTCGTCAAACAGTCCAAAATTTGATTTTTACAGACGTTCGGCCAATACATTTTACCGCACACTTGTAAGTACTGTATGCCAGTTGTAAAACTCAGTAAAACTTCTTGTCCATCAAACGATTGTGTGAACGGATAAACTATACTGATCTAAGTAAAACTGTCTAAATTCGGATCTAATTTTATGTACTATATGATTTCTTATGGAAACCTGATCATTCCAGAATAGTTTGGTCTATCTATACCTAACTCTTTACCTCTTATAAGTAGTTAAATGTTTATATAGGCGTGTTCGCAATATTGTGATATGTCCAGTTCTATCGAATTACTGTATTAGCGGGATTATTCACTGCTGAACACAGCCTCCCCAGTTAAGGAGGGCTTTGCCATAATCCCCACGCTTGGCAGGCGTCTTGAGGATCGCAGTTTAAGATATCAGTTGCTCAGAAGGCGCTGCTGCCCATATTCCGGTATTTTCCCTTTAGTCGTCTTTTACGACACCCACAGGTTGAAATGGGGGTGACATTCTAACCCGACACCCCACGGGGCACTCTACTGAATTACTTGAATAAAAATGTCTTTTCTAGATTAAACAAAAAGCTATTGAGGATAGCAAAGCTTCACGACTATTATTATATTTATTATTGAAATGTATATTTTTTTTATTATTGTTTTATTGCTTATATGTAAGCCTTTGACCACAATCTCACCTGATGGTAAGTGATAATGTGATCGAAGGTGTTAACAGGCTTAACCTAGAGTGACTGGCTCTCGTTTTGTTATAAGTTATTGGTAATTTTTAGACAAAATATAAAATCTTAATTAAACCACATTATACAACATTGACGAGATTGCGGTAAAATTAACTTCTGCTTGGCAAGTATTTACTTACGCAGTGTTCACCAGTATGTCATTATTATTAATATTACTAATCAACTACCCCGACTGCAAATAGAACGGCAGTTTATTTGGTTTTTGCGACTCTTAAAACTTACTTTTTAACTTAGACTAAAGGTATTTTATGATCTATACTGGACCATATTCACTACATATGTTAGAGGAGTCGCTAACGTCGATACAAAATATAGTTTAGGTACTTGTCCCTCAAATATTTTTTCATTATTTAACCCTTAAAAAAAATATACTTACATCGATTATTGTTACATACTAGTACCCCTAGTGTGCCAAGTTCTGTACCTACTTATTACATTATTATTTTGTAGAAACATTAAAGATATTGTAAATTTAAACTCTATGGGTAATCTGTTATAGCTAACTATTCCATTATTTTTTATACGAATGACAAACCTAACAAAACCGATCTTCAAATCCAGAACTTTAATTTCAGATATTATTTTACGCACCTACACAACTAGGTAACCTAGATACCTTACTAAATATAAAACCTTTTCGATGAATGTAGACCAGGTACGAGTAGGTGCGAATTTATATTGCAGTACATTCATTGTTTATCGCTAAGGTTCAATATATAAATAGAAAGACCCTTGTGTCTGGCAGTTCCTATTAATGAATCTTGAGATCCTTATGCTTCCCGCTGCAGAACGGATGTAACAAAGGAAGCGGCTATGTTTATTGATATTACCTACTTATGTATATGAAGGTCTAACCTGCAGCTCTTCGCTATATCGGCGAGCAGCACTGGGGCTGGGAGACCGCTCCAGCAGTAGCAGCTCAGTGAGGACTATCACTCCAAACACAACAAAAAATATGATGAAAATGAAGAAGCTCATATTTGCGCGATCCTTGGCGCGGGAAGTGACCGCGCGCGCGCGCCACTTCATCTTGCCGGCGGGGCTTTAGCATGGGCCCGGGGGACTGCGGCCGCAAGCGCGCCTGTCTCGCTACTGACTCACTGGAGCCCGAACTGCCTGAAACGCCATGTCGCCGCGCGCCGCTATCAACACAACACGACACCTTCACACACTAAACTTCCCTCTTGCACACTGACGAACGTCACTGATTGACACTGACTCTCGGGGTTGCAAGCTCCGCCTAAACTTTCCAGCCAGGAACACCATTATATTAAATCCAAAGAGGATTCGTCCAATTAATTGCAACACAAAATCCTTTGTGTTATATATTCTGCTAAGGCGTGAAGATAACGCCTGATATAAATTATGGAGCAATATTGTATTTTCTTTTTGTATTGATTTGGAGGAATTTAAGGAAGAGACGGTTATCTAAGCGGCATTACACAACGTAAAGCAAGTTTATCTTTGTTGTGGTGACTAGCAACCCGATTTAATGGCTAGTACGCATGCGTGCCCCCGCCCTTCGCTCAATGACCAGATGCTCGATGTATGTAGAATGCTGCTACCAAATTCTACTTACCTACAACCCCACAACAAAGCAACTTCAACTGAATCGCCTTCCGACAGCTGATTACCTGATTAGAAGCAAGTGATTAATCAGAGCGAATTAGAATCGCAATGCTATCAGAATTCAGATTATTATTTCAACAAAAATGCATAAAGAGCCCATTCTATGTGAATTGTATAATATGTAGACCAGTACCTAATATACCGTAATTACAGCGAATTACGGTATTAGGTACTAGTCTACATATTATAGAATTCACATAGAATCGGCTCTTTATGCATTTTTGTTGTAAACATGTTCTCATTGACCGAAAAAATATAATTAACATCGTTGCATCTTTGTGCAATTTAAGTAACCTTACACACATACGTAAGCTTAAAACAAGATGTTTTTTTGCAAGCTAGAACTAGTACTATATACCTAATACCTATGCTCCGTGAAATAAGAGAAAGATCTAAGTTAACCATTTTTTTTGTTTTGTTCGTTGCAGTGATATAGGGTGATAAGCTAACTGAGCTGCACCATTTAATAAAATACCAGCTAACACAAACAGACGTTGCTGTGACTGGAGCTTTAATGTAACTATGGAAGTGATTGACAGCCTATTCTAAAATACAAGTCGGTCAGTGACACGGAGCGTCGACTGCCCAGGGGGCGGCAGTTGGCTGAAAACCTGACGTGGGCAGCTGACGCTTGGATGCAAAGTGATGTGTTGCTCTTCTGCCAGTGTGGAAGCTAAGTACTCTAGTAATCTAGTTTATCAATTCTATTGCCATGGACTCTCCTGCTACCGAGATGCCAGTCGAGTTGTCCGCCACGCCTGCTGTAACGATATCCTTCACACGGCTTTTACCAGATGCAGTGTGCAGTACTGATCAATGATCTATTGCGTGGCGATAGTATACGACCTAACGGAAGACTAACGTGGGGGTGACGCCGCCGCCGCCGCGGCTTCTTTGACGGAGCAGCTCAAGCGGCGCAATAATTCCAATCTCGGTAGTACTTACAAATGACATGCTGGGCACGATGCCAACTGGTAGTGGTCATTTGGACTTCCTGTGAGCCTGCAATGGCTTGTAGGTTGTCTAAATATTTTCTTTGTAGTAGCCGTAGTGTTGTATATAGTTTGTAGTGCTTCGTTAATAGAGGCATAATCATAAGTCAACATATCGCCCGATTTTATTAAGATAGTACAGGTATATAAATATATGTATCATTAATTGGTTTAGCATCTATAGTAAGTCTAATAGAATTCGGTGAAAAAAGTAATAAAAGTTTATAAATCCGTATTTTAAATTCATTATAAGTAGGTATTTTTTTTATATGTAATTGGAGTAATAAATAACGCTAAAAAATGACGAAAAGTTTTACAAGTAAAATCAGTAAACCTTAACAAATAGGGATTTTACTAGTAAATATTGCGAAAATTATAAGTTTATATTCAGATTTTGCTGCATAGTATTTTAATAAATGTCTGAATGCTAAAATCAGCTTCAAGTTGAAGTCACTGAAACAGAAGTTAGAGAGGTACCTACATTTTATAATTAGTTACAAGTAAAGCCAATTGACTGCGCACCCTTCAGGATATAAAGTCAATTTTATAGAGATTTACTTCAACGAGATATAACATAATATGGCATTCTTAAGAACCGACAAGTATTGCATCATTTTGCATAAGTAATATCTGAGCTCTTAATTTATTAGCTTATTTACTTAAGCTTATTCGCCGAACACAGGAAATGCGAATCCATAGCGCAGTGAAGGTTTCTAAGGTACGAGACGCAAAATTTTGCTTGCCATTTGTCATTGCTGTCGAGCGAATCACATATTTTTCGAGGAAAATACAAGATTCAAGAAAACCACTTGAATAATTTATTGTTCATTAATATTTAAATAAAAATTACTACAAAACTGAAAATATTGGAAGTCAATTTATTTTTGTGAAACTGTTATCAAGGTTTGAAATTCAATTTCGCTACGAGTATCTTCTACCTCGATATGTTAGCTTAACGTTTATTATCGCAACAATGTGAACATAGATATCCAAATTTGATGTAAAATACAAATTTAAGTGCTTTTAACAAACTTTGACGGCATGGAAATGGCCCATTGCATACTGCTGTATCAGCCAGATTGTCTCACTGCTCATTACTGCTAAACACAGCCTCACCAGTCTCAAAGGATATTTTAACCCCTATATAGGGGTTAAAATTCTAGGAACAGCTGCTTTTAATTATTTTCTGGTTTTAATTTATATTAATGTTGTTAGCACTTATTTCTGCAGCAGATCTCTAGATACCTATATATATATTTGCGGTTTTACTCACAGTAAAGAGAAAGCAATAAATGGTAATAAAATTGTGTATAATGAATATTTATTTTTGTACAAATCACAGCTGGTGGTAAATAAATAAAAATTTTCGAACATTGGACCTAAACAGTGGTATGTAAATATTAATTAAGAATAAATACAAAAGTAGTTTTATGAACAATTAAATTGGTCCAATTGGAGTGCCCGTGTATAAGCCGACGTATTTTTCATGTATTATCTGTTGGAGGGTTAAATTTAACATAAAATTTTATATAATATATGATGACTCGTTGTGTGCCCGGTTAGAAGGTCATCTCCCCATTTCTTCCACCATTCAAGAGGCCACTAAGCAAAAAGTGGAAACTCTTGGAAACAACCACTAAAAAAATACACACTCAGGATAAAACCGGTTAAAACTATGTATCTAAATTGAGCATCTTACAGAGGGAAATAGAGGAAGTAGTTGCAAAGGGTCTAGAAGTCTACATAGTCACAAACTTGTTCCAAATATAAAAACAAATTTATACCATGGTGCGATTTGCGAAAATGTGTTTTTAGAAGTTATCCTGGTTCATACTACATTCGCTGTTCTTATAGTACCAACTGGCATTTTAATATAGAAAATTTATGCCACATAGAAAAATTATGAGTTATTTATGACCAGTGTTTTTTTATGAGCAGCATTAAATACGAATTTCGAAATTTTCACCAAAAGACCAATTAAATACAGAATAACTTAGAAATGCATGTTCCGTTACTTGCCCATAACCCCCATAGGTGCAAAATTACCTGAGTGTAGGTATATGATACCTAAAGAAGACATGCTTTAGCAAGTTTGCACGAATATCAGAATTAGACCCGCAAATTAACAATAAGAATGTGCAAGTGTTTCTTACATCGCACGGATTTTTTACCGACAGCGCATGTTCCTAGAAAGCTTCTACGTATATTTAACTAAACTTAACTAAAGTGACTAGGTAGGTACTATGTTTTCGGGAGATACCTGTGTAACGTCGCACGATGGGAGCCCTCCCCAGTCTGCCACCAGTGCGGCTGCGTGGAAGACACCGCCCAGCATGCACTGGAGGCATGCCCAGGTGGAGCGGGACCGCGGCGATCCCTGATCGCGGTTGTGGGGTCCGACCTCTCCTTGCCGGCCATCATAGTAAAGATGGTCGGTGACGAGAGGTCGTGGGAGGCGGTGGCCTCGTTTTGCGAGACAATCGTCTCACAGAGGGAGGCGGAGGAGCGGGAAAGAGAGAGAGATCCTCTATCTGTTCCGCTCCGCAGAGCGCAAACACGGAGGCGAGCCGGTCGTGCTCTCACTCCGTGTCCGCTCAGAGGGCCTGGGGTGTTGGCCGTGGGGACAGCCGGCACACCCAATCAGGGTTTTTATTTTTTTTATTTGTATGTTCGTCAGACTTTCCTCCGACATAGGTCGGAGACGTTGTGCAACAAACACTTTTTAGGAGGCATGCCCAGGTAGAGCGGGACCGCGGCGATCCCTGATCGCGGTTGTGGGGTCCGACCTCTCCTTGCCGGCCATCATAGTAAAGATGGTCGGTGACGAGAGGTCGTGGGAGGCGGTGGCCTCGTTTTGCGAGACAATTGTCTCACAGAGGGAGGCGGAGGAGCGGGAAAGAGAGAGAGATCCTCTATCTGTTCCGCTCCGCAGAGCGCAAACACGGAGGCGAGCCGGTCGTGCTCTCACTCCGTCTCCGCTCAGAGGTCCAACATAGGTCGGAGACGTTGTGCAACAAACACTTTGTACATCAAAAAATGCAAAAATTGCTCTTTTATAAGTTGAACAGAATATAATATAATTAATATATTTGCTCGTCATTTTTATCGGATGTGAATTAATTATATTTTGTATTGATATATTTAGTTTGTAATTAGTACTAATTATAATAAGAATTTTGCTAGTGGATTTGATTTTGCTGTTTATTTTTGGTTACTCTTAGTATATAATTATTATATACTAAAGTTTAGCCCTTACTTGCTATTTATTTCTTTTGATTACTTTTGTTGCTAATTTTTTACAGTATTCCAAAAAAGCTTTCCCTATAACTGTCATTGCTCACTAATATTTCTAAGTTTTTCGTGTGTATTTGTATTCCTTATTTTGTCTCTAAATTATTTCTGTCATATCCGTACATGGGACACTCCGTCAGTACATGTATGATGCTTTCCTCTTTTGCCGGGTCACAGGGGCACGCTGGGCTCTCTTGGCACTTGAACCGTTCAAGTACTCGGAGAACCCACCGTGCCCCGTGAACACTTGCACCAATATTGGGGTAAGCTCCATCTTTTTTAGGATGGAGTAGGCCCCAACAGCGTTTGGGAAAAAGAGCTTCGTGGTGGATGCGGTATCGGCATCACTGTAGCGCCAGTTCCACTCGCCAATCGTTTCAATGCGAAGTTGACGCTTCACGAATGAAACCGGACATAGATCGTAGTCTGCTCTAGTTTTGCATCGCAGTGCAGCATCCTTGGCCAGCTCATCGGCTCTTTCTTTTTCCTCCAGCCCCACGTGCGCTTTAATCCAAAATAGTTTTATTGTTTTGCCGCGCTTTTGGCTGTCATGCAAAGTTGCTTTTGTTTTGGCTGCGAGGGGATGGAGAGAAACGGCGCTAGTCTCGAGGGATGACCTCGAGTCACAATAAATGCTGCACTCATTCGCATTTAAGTTATGAGCCAGTTCTGCGGCCTTTTGTAGCGCTTATAACTCAGCTTGGTAGACGGTGCAAAATGGTTCCAGTTTAAATTTTCGGGATTTGATCTCTGCCTCATTGTTCCAGACGGACAGGGCGGCGCCAACTTTGCCCTCTATTTTGCTCCCGTCAGTAAATATTTTGAGCGTGTTAGTATTTTGCTGGTTCCATTCTGCGCCGTCTGCCACGCTTCCAAATTTGAGCGCTATTAGTTGAGCCGGATGTGGTTGTTCTGCATAATTGACTGACTTTTCGACCTCCCAGTCTTCTATAACTCGCCGGGAAAAACCTTTTCTTATTTTATAAAGTGAGGCTGATTCTTGGACTCTAAGGTCCAGAGGAAGCATACGGCGAGTGTCAGAGCTGAGTTTAGGGATACTGTCTTGTATGACTTTATAATTTTTTGCACGAATCCTCGCTGCACCGCATCAAACTGCTTCCGAACTTGTAGCTTACATGCCGCCGGTGCCCACGCACTCGCCGCATACATAATAGTGGGTTCAACCACAGCAACGTACATGGTTCTGATTATCTCAGGCTGCAGTCCCCAGTGGATTTTATAGCAGCTCGCGAAATTTGTTTATAAAAATTAAGGGCTTTGCGACATACATTTGATACGTGCGAGTTGAATGTCAGCCGGTCGTCGATGGTAAGACCCAGAATTATTATTTCCAACGACAATTCGATGCCAATTCCGCCCATATGCTGGACTGGAGAGTCATATTTCAGTTTATTTGTTACAAACATAGCTTTTGTTTTGCTAGGTGCGAATTTTAACTTGTTTTTAATTCCCCAATCCTGCACATGCGCGAGAGCGGCATTGGCAAGACTCTGCACTTCCGTTGCAGTGTCACCTGAGAAAATCAGAACCACCTCATCCGCGAACGCCTGACAGTAGTGCCCCGTTGCACTTAAACCATTCAGTAACGGGTTCAAGAGGAGGTTCCAGAGAGTTGGGCCTCCTATCGAACCCTGTACACATCCCTTATTGGTTTCCCGAACCCATTCTGTCCCACCGTATCTTAATTTTACCCTCCTTTCGCTCAGGTAGCTTATCAATTAAGCGCCTCAAATTGGCTGGACATTTAGTTTCAGCCAACCTGCATCTGATGGCTGGCCACCACGCGTTGTCGAAGGCTCCCTCTATGTCAAGCGAAACGACTGTAATTAATTTGCGTTTTCTTAAGAGTCCTCGTATATGTTCAATCATGACATAGAGGGAGGCCTCGGTACTGCGCTGCGGTGTAAAGCCATACTGGTGCGGGCTCAGGTTTTTTTTTTTTTTTTTTTTTTTTTTTATGCCTGATAGGTTAGCCTTTGACCACTATCTCACCTGATGTTAAGTGATGATGTGGTCGAAGATGTTGTACAGGCTAACCTAGAATTACTGGCTCTCAAGGACAGCTGCCGGAACACACCATTAGGTGCTTGGCGACAGATTTTCAACTTGAGGGTGGTAGCTAGCCAGGCGGGCATTTGCAAAGTGCCCTACCACCATGCTATAACGACTGCCATCCTAAGACAACAACCGGGACCGACGGCTTAACGTGCCCTCCGAAGCACGGAAGCGCTCTGTGGTAATGTCACCAGCGGTCACCCATCCAACTTCTGACCGCGGCGGACGTTACGGACGCGTTCGGAAAGTAATTTTTGCTAATTTCGCGATTTTCACTCACCAATTATTCGTCCCAAATCCAACAACTGATAGCACTACATAGTTGCCGAAGTTGCCAATAGAATAGCTGTCATTATCAAAGGAAAACACGCGTGCGTACATTGATTTGATTTATGAGAACATTAATACAGTCTTCCATGCAAACAAAGCTAATATAAATACTATGCGACATACAAAACTAAGTTTTCAATATATTTTACTGCGATAAATTCTTCAATTCACAAGTCAAACTCGATGTTGTCATAAAACAATCACTAGGAAAAAAAGCGCGGGAAACTCTCTTTTGAACGGTTGTGATTTTTCTGTTGAAAATTTCAATTTTATTGTCTTGTGGTTTTGGTGATCAGTTGAGTAGTAATTTGTAGTTAGTTTAGTTATTTACTGTTAGTTTACATATTTTGTTTATTTGTGTATATAATTTACTGGTAAGTCTTTTAATTTATTTTCGTCAACGATGAATGATCCCCCAGACCCTGGGGGTACAATTCCCCCTGTTGGATGTAATGTAACCATAGCATCTGAATCTGGTATGGAAACGGATGGATCGTATAGTACACGAGCCATTAAGCGTAGTCGCTTACATAAAGTTTGCAAGCATTGTAACAAACGCCGGAGAAAACATAATTCTGAATTAAAATCTACCGATTGTCATTGCACTGAAAATGAGCCTCTTATAGAGAAATTGAATTCGGAACCAATTGTGCCCATTGATACCAACCCTCCACGTCCGACCCCGGTTGCTAGGACTTTGTATGAACCTTCTGATAGTGCCCCTTATGTTGTACACATTCAAAAAGAACAATCTGCCCCCAACGATGGAACAGTACTCCACCACCCCATAGCTTTTGGAAAGTTTTTGAAACAATATAATATTCAAAACATTATGAATGGGACTCTCAAACGTATTGGACGGAATAGAATCACCATCTCATTTTCAAACTATTTAAATGCAAACTTATTCCTTACACACAATAGTCTTTCTTCACACAACCTGAAAGCTTTCATACCATCATTTACTGTAACTCGCATAGGTTTAGTTCGCGGAGTGCCTAATGAGTGGACCCCTGAAGAAGAAATTGAAAACATTAATGTTCCCATAGGATGTGGAAAGATTTTAAAAGCTCGACGACTTAACTATAAAGTTACAATCAACGGTGAGACAACATGGAAACCATCACAAACAATGGTTCTTACTTTTGATGGTCAGATTTTACCTAAGCGTATTTTTATGTGCTACAATGCTCTACAAGTAGAACTGTACACCTACCCCACAATACAGTGCTACCTCTGCTGCCGCTTCGGTCATACCAAGAGTCAGTGCAGGTCCAAGCCCCGTTGCTTCAAATGTGGTCAAGACCATCCTGGTAGTACTTGCAATGCTGAAGAAGATAGTGCAACATGCTGTTTATGTGAAGGCTCACATTTCGCAAATAGTAAATCGTGTCCAGAATTTGTCCGTCAGAAACAGATTAAGCTCACAATGGCTGAAAGTTGCTTATCATATTTTGAGGCTTGTAAACTACATCCTCCTATTTCAAAATCTTTTGCAAATATTACGACTAAGCAACAGCCACAAAAGTACTCTATCCCTATCAGTTCACAAACCACTAATAATACTAGTACCTCACAATCATACAAAAAAACTACATTTAAGAAACCCCACTCACTTCCTCAATTTTCTAAGGGTTATGACCAACATGCTCATAATGAGCTCACCAAAGAGTATGATGCACCGGCACCCTCTAATGGGTGTGCACTGAAAAATAATAGTTTCTCTAGTGCAACAGAAAAACAATCTGTTGCTGATATTATAATTGCTTTAATTAATTTACTTTCTCAGTCCCAAATCATAGAACCGTCCAACGTTGCCCCATTAATTGCAGCTATAACAAATTTATCGGTCCAATATGGATCAAGTCCAGGTAGTTCAGTGGAACTGCCGCAGCGTAAACAGTAAGAAAAATGATCTTATATATCTTATAAATAAATTCAAACCAAATGTCTTCGTCCTCTCTGAGACATGGTTAAAACCCAGTTTTATTTTTAAAATTTGGGGATACTCATGTCTCAGAGAGGACAGACAAGATGGGTATGGCGGTGTAGCCATACTTATTAAACATTCTCTATCTTACACACAAATTTGTCTTCCCCAACATAGTAATGAGTATTCAGTTGTCGCCGCCGTAGTCAATGGTACCTGTTATGTTTATATTTATATTCCTGAGCCGTCTACTGCTATATTTGATGAACTAAATTCTATAATGCATTCACTTCCCAAACCCTATATAATTTTAGGAGATTTTAATTCCCAACACTTCCATATCCAGTAACCATGGTAAAGATTTGTTAGAAATAATTGATATGCATAACTTATGTCTATTAAACAATGGTTCCCCGACTCGACGCACTAGCCCTCATGAAAATATTAGTGCTGTTGATTTATCTATATGCACTCCTAATTTAGCCTCTCAGTTAACCTGGTATACTCTCGCATCCACATATGGCAGTGATCATTTTCCTATCATTATCTCTTCTTTAGAAAAATCCCTAGATCCAATTGCGATTCGGCAACCTCGCCTTAAATATAGAATTCAGGAAAACGATTGGGACATATTCAAGTCCTGTGTGGAATGTTACTATAAAGACCTTCCGGAAATATCTGAAGGTAACAGTGATGAATGTTCTGAAGCACTTGCAAAAGCAATTTTATCAGCTGCGGACCAAGTTTTCCCCCATAAAAATTATGCTTCCGGTGTTATACCCTCACCACCCTCGTGGGATAATGAATGTACACTAGAGGTTCAAAAACGTAAACAGGCAGAAATAAACTATAATAACTGTATGAGCCACGAAAACTTTGATATCCTTACGCAAATCATTTCAGATTCTAAAAAGTTTTTAAGAGAAAAAAGTTTTCTGGTTTTAAAAGATTTTGTCACTCAATATCGCCTAGGTCACACCCTTCTACTGTATGGATTTATATCAGAAGATTCAAAGCAGGTATGTCCAATACTAATCAACCTCCACTTCCAACTTCTATGGCTAGCTCATATTTAGATTATCTTGCACCACCATCAGTTGCTCCATCACCACATACAATACTTATTCCAATTCCTCAACAACTTCCTTTGATTCAATCAAATATTAGTTACCCCTTTTCATTGACGGAGATTAAAGGAGTATTTTCTAAGCTTCGTGATTCTGCGCCTGGTGAAGACGGTATTCCATATTCATTTTTATGTAATTTAAGTGACAACATTCTCACGTATTACCTTAATATGATCAATAGCATAATGACGTCTGGTAAAGTTCCCCAATCTTGGAAGTCTCAAATAGTTATACCAATATTAAAGCCAAATAAATCACCAACATCTGTAACATCATACCGTCCTATTGCACTTTCTTCAGTCATTGCCAAAATCGCGGAACATCTTGTGAAAAATCGTCTTGATTGGTTTATAGAAAGTCATGGTTTGCTTGCCGACTCTCAGTATGGTTTCCGTAGAGGCAGAAGTACTTTGGATAGTTTGAGCATTTTTGTAACGGATATTCGTCTGGCTTTTACAAATAATGAATCCATTGTTGCACTATTCTTAGATATTAATTCCGCATATGACAGTGTACTTTTGCCAATACTAAAAGAAAAACTGCAACTGTTAAATATTCCTCCTATTATTTGTAACTTTATACTTAATATGCTTTACGGGAGATCTGTGAAATTGGATAATTCAAATGAAATCAGATATTTATGGAAAGGCTTACCACAAGGATCAATCATTAGTCCGATACTTTACAACATTTACACTTTTGACCTTGGATCATCAGTTAAAAGCCCAGTAAAAATTCTACAATATGCAGATGATCTCCTTCTCTATTGTTCCGATCGCAATATAAATCATTCTAGTTCCAACGTGTCATCAGCTTTAAACAATCTAAACACATGGATGAATAATAATGGTATGGAGCTTTCTGTTTCTAAAAGTAATGTGGTAGTATTTACTAGGCAACGCACCCCTCCACCAGTTAATATTCTTTGTAATGGAGAACCGATTCCTGTCCAAAATCAAGTTAAATTTTTAGGTTTGGTTTTGGATTCTAAACTTACCTTTCTCCCACATTGTGATTATATAGCAGCCAAATGTGAACGACTTCTTAATATTCTACGATGTCTCTCGGGTGTTTGGTGGGGGGCGCATCCTTCTTCTTTGAGAATTGTCTACATTGCTCTGATAAGAAGTGTCATTGATTATGGCTCGTTTTTGTTAGAGCCATGTAGCATTGCTGGAATAAGGAAGTTAGATGCTATTCAAGCCAAAGCTCTGAGAATTATCACCGGAGCAATGAAGTCTAGTCCAATAAATGCTCTCCAAGTGGAATGCATTGATCCTCCATTTCATTTACGGCGCCAGTATCTATCCGATAAATTTGTTTTCCGTTCACTTAGATTCTCTAAACATCCTATATTTTCCAAGTTACAACAATTATCACAACATATCACATCACATTCTAGTTATTGGTCACATAAAACTACACCCTGTCTTATTAATAGCTGGCATACATTCATGGACTTAAAAGCTCCTACTCATAGCATTGAAAAACTACCCATCTATAATGTTAGTTATGAATGCCTATCGCAGGATCCTGTAATTATCTACAACATTGGTATTGATAGAGATGATCCCAATGCTAATATTCAATTCAATTCAATAGTTCAAGAAAGGTGGAATGGGTGGCACCACCTTTATAGCGATGCATCCAAGCACACATCTGCTGATTGTGTCGGCGTGGGAGTTTATCACCCGCAGTATAATATTGTGCAAAAAATTAAATTCCCCCCAGAAACATCTGCTTTCACTGGCGAATGTTTTGGAATTCTAAAAGCATTGGAATATATATTAGTTATGAAACTATTCAAAACTGTAATATTTTCGGACTCGCTTAGTGCTCTTCAAACTTTAGCTAAGTTTCCATTTAAACCTCAATCACACATTCCTATAATAATTGAAGCCAGATCAAAGTTATATCAGTGTACTCTCCTAGGTTATTCAGTTATATTTACATGGATCCCAAGTCATTGCGGCATTAGAGGTAATGAAAATGCTGATCGCTTAGCAAATGAAGCTGTTCGTTCCGGAGACATTTTTCCATTTGTAAACTATTTCCATGACTTAACATCTTTACCAAAAGTTTTTCTCAAGGAATCCTGGAACAGAAATTGGGCTAGCAGTGCTCAATGTAAGGGAAAGCATTATTATCAAATACAACCAAATATAATGACTAAACCATGGTTCACCTGTTTGAAGTTACGCAAGAAAGTGACATCAATAATAATAAGAATGCGTCTGGGCCATGTTTGCAGTCCAGCCCATCTTGCAAAGCTTCATATTGTTGATTCTCCTACCTGTGCATGCGGGGAGGATGTGGGGGATTTGAATCACATTATGCTCTCTTGTCCTCAACATGACCAAACTACAATGCTTGAGGCTTTGGCTGCTCTTAAAATTCCGTTTCCAACCAATATTGTTTGTATTCTTCAATGTTCTGACCCAGATGTATATAAGGCAATTTCTGAATATATCGTTACTAATAATATTAAACAGTAAATATGTGAATATATATTGTATATAATTAGATGTCACTTATCTTTGTATGTATTTTGATGTAAGTAAAGTTTAATTATAGTAGATAGTTTTATTATAATTTCAACAGGTATTATTGAATAATCCTTTCCTTTTTCTTTTTTCATGTTATACCTACTTTCCTGATCCGATTCCAAATTTCCCTTGATCCGTCTTTTCTCCTCCCATTTATAGATTTCATAAGCTTTCCCCGTTTTTATATCACCGAGCTTTGCTCGAAGTTAGTTACCTATATTGCATCAAAAACCTAAGTCCTCTCAAAGAAGCATCGAGGAAAAACATGACACTGGCAAATGCACAAGACGTGCGAAGCCAAATCCCGGAAGGGAGAGAAAAAAAAAAAAAAAAAAAAAAACAATCACTAGATACCTACTTTTCGGTGGGGTCAAAAATAGCATTTCGCGGTGTCATTTGTAGCTTGTGGTGGTTTGTAGCTCTTTCCAAAGCTTTCCGAATGGTGTAAGGACACCTTGAAAACGCTATTTTTGCCTAGAACGTTCCAAACCAAACGCTCATTATGATAATTTTTAGCATTTCTGGCTGTTATTTTTGTTAACAGAGTATACGAACGCCCAATTGGTGGCTGTCATATCATAACTGTCAAATGAGAAACTTCAAAGTCAGTAAAGTCAAAACAGTCGAAATTTCAGTCCAGATTTATAAAAATCCACTACATAGGTATCAAGTGGAATTAATTATTAAAATGACTCAAGATACAAATCCACCAGATGATAATAATTTACTCAGGGCTTTTGCCCGGGCCATGTATAACACAATCGACTCTCCAGTAACATGGTTCCGAGGTAAGAAAGTTTCGTTTTGAACTGTGGTGTATTGTTATGTAAGTAAAACATTGACCAGTTTATTTTACACCGCAGAGTCGGTCGTGGAGCCCAACCAAAAGAAGTACCAGTGGTACCATCAGCAATACCGTCGTGTTCCTACCATCGACCAGTGCTACGATGACGATCCTGTATGCGACTTCGAAGCTAACAGCCAGTTCAAACGTGATAGGTTAGATTTGTTTATCATTCTTGCTCTCTTCAATTATTCTTTATAACCAACAATGTAACAACGGCAATACATATGATTTTCAAAAGTAGTATATAAAGCTTGCTTGAAACCAATAGTCTGACATGAAACTTCTAAGGCCGTACCTATATAGTTCTCTAATACTACTCATGTCACTTTGGATACACACCCTAGGATGGAAGTTGCCATTCTTCTTGACAGACCAAGGTTGTTTAGTAGGTTATAGAGCGATTTCACTTGTATACCTCTTACTCTGACTTTTAATACATTTCATTTACCCTTCAACATCGGGAATTTTAAATTCACACTTGTACTAAGAGTACCATTAACATTGGCAATCGACAAATGGCTCTCTGACAATTCTTTTATTTTGCTTTTAATTTAACACATCAAAGTTTGTATTTTTATGTGTTTTTCATTATCAATCCTGTTAAGAGTTCTGTACTATTAAACATGATATTATATACTACATTTCTGATGTCAATATATCCATCTACCCTACTTTTAAAGAGCCCTAATATTGCAAGGTTATCAGCAAAAGATAAGATGGATACTGTATATATTGCTTATTTATTTTAACCAATAGCCCCACTATTTCTCAGGACAAATCAGCTTGTTAAACTCTGGCCGCCGAGAGAATGCGTTTGACAGTACGTGTTTTTATTGCCGTTCTGGCTTGTAAATGGAGTAAAATAAAATATTTATCCTATTTTTATATACTTCAGTGCCTGACTAATACAATATTATGTAGCAAACTGTCTATGTTACTGAACTGGGGAAAAAATATTCACAAAACGAACTGTCAAAAGCATTCTCTTGGCGGCCGGAGTATAATTAACATATTAATGTAACTATGTTGAATTCAACCATAATATAGAACAAAACCCCGTTGTAATGCAATGGCACATCCATTGCATTACAATTATTATTCACCTTTTTAGATGATATGACAAATTTAACTTGGGAATAGCAGGATGCAATTATGTTGCCGAAAGAAGATAAAAAGCATATCTCATAGGAGTTTGTGCTGCACAGAACCACATGCAATCTCTATGTCTATTGCCTTTATGAATTTTTCACACCAATTTTACACATTTCACACAAATAAGATATTTTCACTATTTTTCAAAATAATTTGGCTACAATATTTTTACTTTATTTCAGACTGGTTGATTCCGAAATCCTGAACATTTTACGTCAGCGTTTTGAGGACTGTATGATGTATGAAAATCCAGATCATATGACTGTATGCAAACCAATCTTGGAAACCTATAAAAAGGCTGAAGAGGCTTGGTTTATCAAATGTAAGTATATCTGTTTAAAATAAACCATCAATTGAACATCTGGATTTATTGTGGATCTGTTCATGTTCCAAAATAATAGTCAGTATAGTCATATGAAAAGCCTACCTCGCACATAAATTCCCATGATGCACCAATATGTTGGTTAGCGAACAAAAGACGGAGTGAGGAAAAGCAATCCCTGAGGATATTGCAAAGTAGATGTTAAATCTTGACATTTCTTCTTTCTCTGAAAAAAAGATAATGTGAATGCTACTATTAATGATGTGGTCAAGATTCAATATTTTAAGGACTTCTTCATTCATGTTCAAATAACAAACTAAAATTGGCAGTAGAAGTAAGTTTGCCAATATCAATTTAGTTGAGATAGGTAAAAACGTTTTCAGCCTTTATAATGAATGAGATAAGCATAAAATTCCTTAGAAATTTCTGTCACATATTGAAAAATTCTGTCACATAGAAATGCCAAGGCTTTTGACTGTTGGGGGTTAATTGTACAAAAGGTGTGGTATGTGGTCAATTATTAGAAAGTTGTCTGCTACAACCAATATTAATTGCCTTACTTAAATTAGACACACTATATGGTTTTATGTAAAATTGATGTTATCAGGTGATACTATATATCTTTATTGTTTTTATGTATACAATGTATTTTTTTTATTGCTGATAGGTAAGCCTTTGACCACAATCTCACCTGATGGTAAGTGATGATGTGGTCGAAGATGTTAACAGGCTTAACCTAGAATTACTGGCTCTGTGGAACACACCGTTAGGTGCTTGGCGACAGATTTTCCACTTGAGGGTGGTCGCTAGCCAGGCGGGCATTCGCAAAAATGCCCTTCCACCATGCAGTGAAGCTCAAGCCCGTGGCGGGATTCGAACCATGGATTTGCTTCGCGGCAGTCCATAGCCAAAGCCACTGAGCTATCATTGTGAATGTATATTTATATTATTATCCATATATAAATATATTTTATACAATGTAAAACATTATTATTGTAGAAAAAATATGTGTATATTAACTCTGGAAATAAACTTAAATTAATGTAATTTAATGTTGGTGAAGCTGATTTTGTAAGACTTCTTTGGATTAATCTTGCCTTATTATACATTTTACCATGTGCAGATGATCTGCAATGTTGCCACTGATACCTGACCAAATCACCATTTTGGTAGAGAGCTTAACAGTCAGGACAACACAGTCAGAATGACACTATTCTCCACGAAAACAATGCACAAACAGAGCTTTATTTTCTAAAATGTATAGTAAGCTTTGAACACTGAAGCAAACCAGTTAAAAATACATATATCTGTATGAGTCTGTCTACATTTCATAGAAAATTATATTAAATGTACTTATGATATAAAAATGACAACTTATACATCTCCAGAAGCCCACATCTATAGCATTTTAATGTTTGGCCCACTTCAATTGCATCACTGTCATTACAGCTGGTAATTTGACCTTCCTGGCGAGGCAGTAGGCCTTAAATTTTTTTTTTTAATTTTCTTCGAATAACGGGCTCAGGACCATTCACATTAGCATTTTGAAGTTGCTATTTTATCTATTTTGTGGTAGCAAATGTGTTTTCTAGGTAAATTTTCTTTAAATATATTTTTGATATTTGAGTGAAAATAGGCTTATTGCCGCATTCTTGCTTTTCGGGAGCAATTTGTCCTCTGCCTCAATCTTCTTCTTTATACATTGTATACTAGCATCATAATTCTTCAATCTCCGTGATATTTCTCTTTTTGGAAATATTTAGTATTCACGAGGGAATATTTAGTATTCTTCTCTACAGCTTTTTTACGTGGTGAAAGACCGGCTGTTTTACCCATGATAAAAAATTTTCTATTGATTATTTAATCATTGCTTAAATAAACAAATAACAGCATAGCATTAAACTGCGAAAAAAATAACAGAACGCAAAAAGCCACGAAAACACGTCCATAATTCAGGAACGCGCAAACGCTACTGAAACAGTCTTGTACATGTTTATATTCGTGTATCATTTGGGAAACATTGTTTTGCGAAACATTAAAAATAAATATAAATTGGGTGTGTACAAGAAATCTCCTAAATAATAATATCAATACCAAAATGTATATATTAAAAAACTGCATAGAAACTCTTGAGAACCCTGTAACTATAAAAAATCTACAGTGCGTCTAATAATTTGGCCAGGGACTGTACTTCTCTAGGTTTACTTTTCTTCTTTAGCGGCTGAATGTTAATTGCTGAAATTTAGTGGTTTCTGAGTTCTACTCTTGACAAACTCGTGCCGAGGAATACCAGATTTGAATGTCACCTCAATGGACAATCCTGCTAATACAGTAGTAGTTGGATCAAATTTACCGCCACGTTGATAATAAAAAGAAAATAGTATTTCATTTGGGCTTGATATACCTAGTTCTTCCTGTGGGTGCAAGTCTTTATTGTTTGTTACATACATCGAGCTAATAGTATATAGAGGTCAGTGGTTACATACAAGTATATTATTTATCACACACTTTTCTAGGTTTACTTTTTCAGTGGCCGGATCAAATTTACATTAATATTATGTATTGACCGTATGCTCGATTTAACATATTTAAAATCAAAATATCTATGTTGTTAAAATATTATAGTCGATATCGATATCTTTTGCGCTGTGGGCGTAACATGCCACATCTCTGCATTATAACTTCCACTTATATAGTAATGCGGGTAACAAAGTTGTTCTTTTTTTTTGTTTTTTTTTTTAATTTATAGTTTTGTTTAACATATTTTTTATATTATGTAACTTAGGTTTTTCGTTTAATTAGATGTTAAGTATGCTTCAAAACAATGAGGTAGCAGGTGGCCACACGGTATGTTTGTTGTTATTATGTATTTTTTTTTTGGATTACTTGTCTTTAAATTTACAACTGTTGCAGTAAGAAATGTATTTTTTAAGAATTCATTTTTGTGGGAACACGCTTAGCAGACGTAACACAGGTGCGCCTAGTACGGCTGCTAATGGAAGTTAAATGTATTGTGTTTTACCTTAGTATTTAAGAAAATAGTCCTGTTTGTGTTTACTGGAAAATAAAAAATATGTATTTGTATTGAAATAAACTACGTTTTCCATCAGTCTTCTGTCTGTGATGGCACGTCTTTATCATTCCATTTCAAACAAATAAAAGCTCGATCGCAACCAATTGTATTATATTTGAGGCGATCCTTCGTCTCCATTTTCTTGATATTGATCGAATCTTACCGTTCATGGGGCGGCTTTACCTCTTAACGCCTACCACGAAGAACGGCTATTCGCATACCGGATCGCCAACTATACAGGAAAAGCGATATAATGTTAGCTCTTAAATCCCAGCGGGTTCAAAACGCAAAAAGGGTACCTCATGTTGCGCAAGGCCGATCCTGTATGAAATACTGCTGCCATCTCTGGGTCGGGTCCGGAATATACCTACTTGAAGCCTTAGACTCCATCCAAAAATGAGCCACAATACTCATCGGCCACAATGCTTACCTTCAGCAACTTTAGCATCGTCGTAAAATTGGCTAGCGATAAGCTGTTTTACAGAATACTTTGCACAAACATCCGTTCATGGTCGACAATCCTTGCTATCAGCGTTTTGATCAGCACTACAGCGTTTTTCATCCCCGTTCATAATGTGGACAGACAAGGAATGGAACAATTTGCCTGGGAGACTTCAAGTGTAAATTGAACTGGTAGCTCTTAGACAATCATGCTACATCTTCCGCCAAATCATCACATTAAATTACCTGAGATCGTGCTCAAATGCTTGTTTTAAATAGCTAGCCAAAGCAATTAAATAGTGGCCGTTTCCATAGAACTGGCTGTGTGAGAAACATTGTCATGTTTTTGACATTGAATTAGTTTCAACTCAAAAAAATATGTCTGAAAACAAACATTTTGTTTCCGCAGATGGTGATCTTGGTGCGTATGCTGATGCCAGGAAAGCATACATGAAGCAGAAGCACCGCATGATTTGGGAGAGACGCCATGGTGCTCTCTCAGAGCAGACACAGAATTAAGCCCCTCTGGAAGTCAACTGATAGCCACGTTACTGATTAATTAGATGTTATTATGTACAATATATTGTTCCAACAATCGTTTTGTTTTATTTCAGAAATAGTCTATAAGTCTAAGTCCATAGCCTAACAGATATCAGATGGAAGCAGTTAAAATAATTGCGCAACTAATGTAGAACAACGATGTTAATAAAACCCTTTAACTATGATATTTTTATACCTAGGTATAGTTAAATCTCGCGAAGTGGATATCACATTCACAAATTTTTTGACAACGTAAGTCGTAATGATATTATTTTGTGTGCGTATTTTCGTAACTATACTATGTAACTATAGCATACAGTCATAGAAAGTGTATATGACAGTGTTATCTCTTTTCAACGTCAAGGGTGCATGGGGATAATAATGCGTAAAACAAGAACCTAGAAGCGGGTTCGTCTCCCGCCCAAGATTAAATAGCTAATAAATAGAAAGCTAAAGATGTAAAAGTCACAGATGCTAAAGACATTAAATGGGTTCAACGGACTGGCAGTTGATGTCTCAGCACTCAGCAGAGCTAAAGTAGACACTTTAGGGTAATCATTGTTTTGGGATAAATTCAAAGAAAGAGGAGTCAGTCAGAGTCAGAGTCGCCTCAGTCAACAAAACACACGTCGTAAAAAAATCTCACAATAATATTATAGTTATACACTGAATAGAAAAAAGTACGTTTATCCTTGAACCGTGCTTCAATTGGTGCATGCATAGTAAAACAATAAAATATATTAGTCAGCTTCACAAATGTTTGAAAGAAATAATAGTTTACCCAATATCATCTAAAACTATACCTGCCAAATCCTCTTAAACCTACTAAAGGTCGAATCAAGAATAAATGTATCGAAAGTGGTATTAGTAGGATCTTACCAATCATGAATAGGTTTATTCCCCGTGGGATACCAGGCTAGAATTGCACTCTCCCCATACCTTCCTGTGGGAGTCGTAAGAAGCGACGATGGGAAAATTGCCAAAAGGTGGGAAGCAACGCCTTATGCAGAACTACATCCCTAAACAGCCTGACAAGCGTGGGGATTACGCTTGTCAGGCGATTATTTAAGTGTCGTCGATGACGTCGATCCGATACAGTACTACTCGAGAATTCAAGGGCCCCTTGCACTACATTCTGAGTTTCAAGTCCCAGACATGACACGTTGCGTAGAATCCATAGAATGGTAAGTAATTTGGCAGGATTATTTTTCCATTAAATCACAATGTTACTCAAAACTATTTTAAAAAAGGTGTCCCTATCGATTCCCACTGTTGCTCGAAGGTACTTTTTTTATAAAAAGGTTGTCATAACCGATAATATCATTATAACACTTAGCTTATGGGAATTAGGAAAGAAACTTGTAACACTATGCTACACTTTGCCATAGTCTATCTACTAAGTCTTACAACGTGTGGTCAAAGTATTATTATATGTTCAATGGTCAAAGGCAACTTTATCAACGATAACAAAAAGTACAAATTGATCCTATACTGGTTGATTTTATCTTTAGAGGTACGGAACCCATATGTATATATATAATATACCCCACTGTACGTACCCGTAGTTTCAACTAATTATAGACGGAACTCTTACTTACTGCGAGCAAGTAGGTAACAACTTTGATGAACTAAGCAAGCGTTTTGACCTTGACCTCTTTTGCACCAGCGCTTCCTCAGCAAGGCGACAGCTGAGCAGCAAATTCTTCCAACCGTCGTAAATCAGCACACATCCTATTGAAGCCTATTTCTCTATCAGTGTTGTTCCTATTGTAACCTATTTCTCTATATGTTAGCTTATCAAAGTGTTTATAATTTTATATTATTAGCTAATCCTACAGGGTGATTTTTTGAGACGGGACAGTAAGGGCAGGTACCTTAACTGTATAGTTACAGGGGTGCGTTCTTATTTGTCGTCCGACGACGTCCGACGACGCCCCGAGCGTTTTTATATGCCCGGTTCGATCGTCCGATGATCATCCGGAGCGTTCTTATATATCGCTCGACGACGCACCGGTCGCCCCACGAAATCGGTGGATAAATATCGCCCTGACGTTTCATTTGACAGTTGGGACTTGATTTTCTTTGTTTTAAGTTACTTTTTGTTTACGTAGACTTCTGTTTACAAAATTTTATTATTATTATTGTTATATTATGTATGTTTGTTTTAGTTATGTGTCCTGGAAAAGTACATAATTGTAAATACATTTCTTCTGAGTCAGTGAAACATTTTAAGTAGTGTTCTTGATACAGATATGATACAGAGCCGTTCTTAAAAGGCGGACGACGAGCGTCGCTCTGCTTGGAGCGATCATCCGTCGTCGGACGACATATAAGAACGCACCCTAGGAACACGTTTATAGGAGACTGTCCATATTTTTTTAGAGATTCTTAGCTGCATCCACAGATTTTGGAAAAAAATACAGTCAGCAAGAAAATTGTCATTTTACACAAAAACTTATTTTGATGCCAATCGATCCTGTTTCTTATAAGCATCAAAGTATGTACGACTGAGGTCTGAGTACTAGAAACGTCAGAAATTGCTAAAAAGTTTTTAAAAACATACACACTACTAATCGAACTAACTAAAAGATAGAAACAAGATAAAATAGAAAGACCATTATACAGAATACCCGCAGCTACAACCTCCGTCGATTCGGTTTCATTTTGTTTCTACTTTTTAGTTCGCTCAGCAGTCGATATTTTTATTTACGTGTATTTAGCAGGACAGTATCTAAAAATACCCTTTACACTTACCGGTGGTGTCAAGGGTACGAAAGGTACCTAACCTTTGAAAATAGTAGTAATTATTTACAACCCCAGTTCGGTACAAAAATATACATTCAAATCGGTATTTTACTGTACACTGTCACCTCGAAGTAATCTATGTGATTTTAAATATTTATTTACTCTCGAAGTGAAACCATGGTGAATTTGTAACAAATATTGTAGGTGTTAATTCGCGAAGCGCATTCAAGTCTCGTATTCGTCAGCAGTTTAAATAAAAGAGCGCAAAATGGAGAACTCTTTCCGATTCTCCCGCTCGCTTCCCCCGTAACGCTCATCGTTGCTCTGTGACGACTGCTAGTAGATACCTAATAAGACTAACTACTTACTGATTCAGGTTAACATCTATTTATATATTATTGTTAAAGACACACCTATTTATAAAGCTTCTCAGAAAAAGTCAGAATTATTCAAAATATAACATTTATTTTCGAACACTACATTCATTATCATGCAAATACTGACAAGATACTACTTCCATACATACATCGATTGAAAGATCTACAACAAGAAATAATGGATCACAGAATTACGAAGATGTAGAAAAAAATAATACTAATCTTATACATCTTCACTTACTGTACTTACATCTACCTTAGTTTTTATAAACTTTTTATTGGTCACATATAAGTAAAATAACTTAAAAATTACTTTAAATGTATCTGCTACAGTCTTAAAGAATCAAAATTTTTTAATCTTAAATTTACAATCAGTGGACATTGTTTAATTAAGACTAACTTTGAACTTTATTACATTCAAAATTAGTTATTGGAGTGGTCAAAGGATAAAACCTATAAAGAAATCAACAGATAATAATTTATGATCTATATTCTATAAATGTGATCGCCAATTTTGATTTATCGCAAAATGCTGACTGGCAGTGTTTATCAAATTATACATAAACATTGCAATTATACAATAAATAACATAAAATATGCAAGGGCCCGCTTACAAAATATTTTATGTGAAAGTTTCAAAAATAATTACATATTAAAAATAATCATAATTATTTCAAAGCATTTGAAATTCCACATCAATGGATTTGACATGTTAGGCGCGTTTCATCCTTTTCACTATCGAAGGTTCGAACGTATGCGAATTTGTACCAAACACTTGCTAGAGTTATGTACATTAAATACATATTTCATGTTTAGATTCAGCAAGTAATATAATATTCAATCTTATTTACTAACCATAAGATTTCAATTATTAATCTTACAGCATTCATTGGTACGTCCGTATCACAGTTATATGCTCTCAAAGTTTGCATATGTATTTACATAGTGTTTACATTAAAATTACAAACTAATTATCCTATTTCTCAATTATAAACGTAATAAAATTGTTCAGATGTTGTGCTTCAATTTTATTATAAAGATTATCTATTTTATAATAGCGATTGTTAGTTATAATAGTATTGGCCGTCTTATAAACATATTCTCGACGAGCCAAAATTGAATAAGTCTTATTCTTAAAGTAATATACATATTCTTAATTTACATAAACACTAGTAAATACAGTAATATAAATTGTATTGTCTATACATTGATGTGGAACTGCCAGCTTAAGCAATAACTCATTGCACGTAAGGCACAAGCATATTCTATAAAATAGTGCATTTACATTCATCATAGAACACTTAAACATTCTTAATTGACTTTTATAATTTCAAAAAGTATGAATTCAGAGACACATTTATAACGAAACAGAAAAATAATACCGAGTATTCAGGAAATAAATTTTTGTAGAATGTAAATGTCATCTAAAATACATAGATTCCAAAGTGATAACTCTACAATTGAGAAATCAATACATCAGTAAAATAACAATCAGATAATATACTTTACTTAAAAAAAAAAGCAGAGCCATATTCCATGCATTACAAAATGAGATCACATATCAAAGGATAAAATTCTTTAGACACAAATCAACACATTGAATTTATTGTACTTTAAGATGCATTCGAAAAATGTTACAGGTACTTTATATATAATATTCGTAACGTAATTTGTAGTTGTTGTTTAATACCTTATAGACTATACCTAACGCAAGTTTGAGCCTCAAACCGTTATATGATATGTATGCCTTATCGTTAGACATTCTAAGAATGCATATATAATTTCACCTACCAATGATTTGATAAATAACATACCAAAAAGACGGTTCGGATTTGTTGACATATGAATACCATTCTTAGAATTATATTGACATTTTGAGGTTTTGTATCAGTCCTTCATTACAAGTTTAAACCTAATAATATAATAAATACATAAAAATGTCAAAAAGTAAAATAAAATAAATGTTGATTAGATTTTATGTGATTGACGTTTCATAAACCCTAATCAATCGTTTACGATACCAGTACAGAAATCTGGAATAAAATAAAAATAAATTTACTAAACTATGAGAACAAATTTATCTTGTCAAGTATTGTTAAGCCTTTCGCACACCGGCGGATTAATTTCATTGCGATATTTTCTAATGGCATTTGTATCAACCTAATGGGAGATAGAATAAAAAGTATATGTAGTTCACCAGGCCTGTGTAGGAAAGGCTTTAATAATAACTTTAAAAATAACTTAGTAAAATATACGTCCGATAGCCAGGTTGTTTTGTGCCTATCGTATACAAGAATAACCATCGAAATATCCGTGGAACAAATTGGAGTAGCACACAATAACATTTCACGAATGCCAGAATAGATTATCTTAACCTAAATAAACACACAAAAATATACACGATCTAAAACATTATTGTTACGTACATCACAATGTTTAGGACACTTTTAGTCTAGTTGTTAAAATTCGTTGCGACCCTGGATCATTAGTTTCTCCGGTCGGCTTCAACAGCTGTAATATTGCGCCTCGAATGTACTCCAAGGAATGCATTATGTATCAGGTGGGATATTTAGGATGCGTCGAACTGCGCGGCGAGACGAGTGCGACCTGAAAACATCCAACAAATGTCACGTCACAAGAAAATTGCATAAAAAAATCTTAGATACTATCAGTCTTACTTATATACGCTACTTAAATTTTAAGCATTACTTAGCCGCTGTTTAGCTAACTTTCTTACTTATAAACGTTGCATAACTTTATCGAGTACCTAAGTACAGCTTGAATCGGCTGTCAATTTAAACGCCGTATTATTACACCTGTGTATCCCTGAAGGTGATACAGGAGTAAGTGTACGTACTATAGGAGCCACACGCGCCGCAGTCGTCGAATTTTATATGTCTTGATACTAAAAAAAATATAGTCAAAATGCGCAGCTGCCTGCGCCAGACGACACGCTTTTGAGTAAAATGCTGTAGGTGTATGGATTCCACCTTTTAGCACGGATGTACCATCTAATTCGTAGCGTTCGATGCGTGCAGTGAGGCGGCGCAATTCATGTCATCCGCATCCTTTCGTCAGAGAGGACTGATCTGACATCACATTTGATATGAAGTATTACTGTTCCAGCGATAAATCCAACATATTTATCCGTCTTGAAAAGTTACTTTCTAGCGTCCAATTCAAAAGAACTTGATGAAAAGATTAAATGATTTGTAAGATTTTAAACAAATGCTCATAACGAAACGAGTACTCCCAAATTGGGTTGTGAACACAAGAAGCAGTGATGGGTCAATGGCATTAGCTATGGACGTGTAGTTCCTGTGCACATTCACCGAAATGTATCCGGTAAAAGACCGATAGGGAAGCAACTTTACGGCGGTGCTCGAGGCTTTGCAGCCGACACTCCCTCTTGGTGCGCCTCTCAATCGCCTCAAGGACTGCCACGCAGCAAGTCTATGGTTCGATTCCGCCGCGGGCTTGAACTTCACCGCATGGTGGAAGTGCATTTTGCAAATGGCCGCGTAGCTAAAATCTGTCGCCAAGCACCTTTCGGTGTGTTCCAGCAGCTGTCCTTGAGATCCAGTAATTCTAGGTTAAGCCTGTTAACACCTTCGACCACACGTACCATCAGATGAGAATGTGGTCAAATGCTTACTGCTTGCTATCAGCAATAAAAAAAAAGATAATGGATAGATTCAGGCGTTACTTTGCGGAAATCCATATTTAATAATAACAAATACTTTTAAAAGTATCCTAAAAAATATTAAATAATATTTAAATAAAACACTTAAAAAAGCATATAATTATATATCTAGTGACAATTCCGCCTAATTTTCCTGTTATCTACGTGACGTCACAAACATCACGCAGCCTAACCGGAAGAATACCCGACTAGTTTCGCTTCTAAACGAAGCATCTTCAGGAGGTCTTGACTTACCGAGCGCTCGATCGTGCGCGCGAAGCGAAACTAGTCGGGTATTCTTCCGGTTAGGCTGCGTGATGTTTGTGACGTCACGTAGATAACAGGAAAATTAGGCGGAATTGTCACTAGATATATAATTTTATGCTTTTTTAAGTGTTTTATTTAAATATTATTTAATATTTTTTAGGATACTTTTAAAAGTATTTGTTATTATTAAAAAAAAGATACTATTAAACATTGGATTTCAACTCAAATAATATACTGGTGGTACCTTCTCCTGCAATCCAGACAATGTAAACATTTCTCTGCTATTAGGCTAAATCAAGCCGTGGTATCCACCCAGACATAATCCTTAAGCTAAGTGATCAAGCTTATAAAAAATTATGTTGGTATGCTTACGTTTTTCTTGAGAGAGAAGTGCGCCAGGTATTGGCAAAGCGCTGGCTGGCGGCGAGCACCAGATGCTGTGCTTAGGAGATTCAAACACGCGGGACCCCTGTAAGTAACGAATTAACTTTCTATAAAGATGAAACAGTTATATGAAGTAATAGGAATCAATACAAATTTACGAGTGGTAAAATTATAGTCTTGTGAGGGATGCTAAAATATAATATGGCACAAATTTCGAATAGTCCTCATAATGATAACATGTTATTGTTCTTGTTTCCTGGTTAACCTTTTGATACTTGTTAACTGTGTTGATACTTTCAACTGCACTTAGGCTTTATAACACAATTAGTGTAGGCAACACATGTAGTGTAGTGGTGTAGTAATACCTTCTGTCCTGGCGGAGTATCATAGACGGAGTAGTCTTCGGGCGGCGGTGCAACTCTAGCCCTCGGTACGGTAATGCCCTCGCGCACCACCCATCGCCTCTCACTCTGCCCTTGCCCATTGCTCCCTGCCTCCGTGAACACTTCGCTGTAAAGCACCAAGTACTCGTAACAACCCTCCATACCTGCAACACAACAGAATATGTATCATCTTCAATAATAGATAGTTCAATGAGTGCATTCAAGAAGTCATTCTAACCAAGAAGTTTAAAAGTTCCAGCGAAGACGGATATTTAGGTCAAAAACAAAATGCGGTCTATGGAAGAGATATAATATCAGGTATTCATTTAATTACTATTAAATTTAACAGATATATTCTACACAATGTATCTAATTAAAATTGTAACTGCAACAAAAAAGAAAAACAAAATGTAACTCACTTGACTCAGCATCGGGGAACAACGGCTCGTATCTGTTCAAATATTCGAGGAAGATTTGTGGCGCAGTGAGCGGCATTCCTTTATCGGCTAGTATTTGCGCCATACGCCACACTGTACGCCAAGCGGGCGAGAGGCAGACTCGGGACTCTTCGAAGAAGAGGACACGAGCTGCTTCGAGATGTTGAAGGTCCGGCGAAGCTCCGGTCAGTCTTCGATACGCTAACGAGAAGTATTCATGGGTAGAGCCTCGTGCCACGCTACGATCTCCACATAGAGCTGCGCACGCGCATAGACAAGCGGCTGCCCAGCGATTGGCAGTGCCCGGAGGCAATGCCGCACCGTTCTCTATGCATCCACCCGCAGCGTACACCAGCCCCTCCAGCGTGTTCACTTCCAGCATTTCCGGCTGTAAGAAAACATAATAATTAGTATTTTACTATACAAGATTGCCTCTATGGTATTGTATGTGTGTGTAAAAAACGTGGTTATGAAATCTCGAGGTTCTGGGAGGACTGGGTTTGTTAAAAGTGAAATATTATTGAACAATATATTAACAGGTGTTCTTCACATCTAGAAAAATAGATTGTTCCAACAGTGCCAGGCAAGAAGCGAGCATTAACGACAGGAACACTAATTGAAAAATTCCACCAAAAGTCCAAGTGCTTGTAACTGTATTTAAATTGACTAATTTCTATATTTTTATATTGCTTAGCCTTTAACCACAATCTCACCTGGTGGTAAGTGATGATGCGGTTGAAGGTGGTAAAGGTTGACCTAGAATGGGAACTGTCTTTCAAGGATTACAGCCGGAACACACTGTTAGCATTTTAGCAACAAAGTTTCTTTATGAGCGTGGTAGCTTGCCTGTCAGGCATTCACCGGCACTGACGGCTTAAAGAACGCTTCAAAGCACGTGCACGCTCAGTAGTAAATGCTATAGCGGTCACCCATCCAAATCAAGAACGCAGCAGACGTCGCTTAACTTAGTTCATGGGTTAAGAACGACTAGGCGAACTGCGCTACGAGCTCTCCGACTTATACGCGAGTGCATAAAATATACTAAATGTATTTTATGTATATTTTTGTCACACCAGACCCATGTAATTTGAAGCAGATGGCTGACGGATCATAGCTGTGGACTGTCATGCCTCAAATCCATGGTTTGATCCCACATGCAGATCCATTGAGTGGAAGGGCATTTTGCGAATACTCACCTGGCTAGCTACAGCCCTCAAGTAGAAAATTGGTCGCCAAGTACCTAACAGTGTGTCGCAGCAGTCCTTGTAACCTAGTAAAATTACAGACTTAACAACTATGTCTCAGGGTGACGGCCGCAATGCATTCGTCACTTGTTGACGAAATTCATCTGTTACAGGCAGAGGTTAGTCCGCTTAACATCAGGTAGCCTCGTGCTTGTTCCGTCAAAAGTCACACAAAAAGAAAAAAAACGGAACGGTTTTAATGCCATCGACCAAGCACAGTTTCATCTTCATCAGAGTAACCCAATAACTGTATAAATAACCTCAAAATTCCAAAGCGGAGCTTTCACACACACACGCATACACACCATCACCGTCACATACAAAACACAGCCCAGATACCAGATACCAGATACACGCGTCATGATACGTATATTTTTGAAGAAGCAGTAGTATCACCTGAGGAGGAGCGCCGTAGTGCGAGGCGTAGTGCGTGGGTAGATTGGTAAGCGGCAAGACGCCGATGGCCCGAAGTCTGCGCGCTAACACGGGCCGAGCGGCGCGTACGCTCAACTTAACGGCCCGCTCGCCGTTCCCCTCGCCGCAGACCGTGGCCGCTTCAGGGATCAGTTCCAGCAGTTCCACCAGCTTCACGCAGCCGTAGTGCGCCACGCGCAGTTGCCGACCGAAGTGCGCGTGGTACGCAGCCACGAACCGACTGAACTCCATGCGAAGGTTTGGTGTGTAGCACAGCAGTTCCACCGTCTGTGGACAATAGGTGTTTTAGTGACGAGGGGTGAACGGATCATTATCTTTTTTTATGATAATTATTCCTTACGCTTGCTTATCAAATAAAAAATATTATAAATTAAATATAATTCAATGAGAACATATTTTTGTGATAATTCCGCCATACCTATTTTAGGTACGCCAGCATTATGTTGAAAACGTCTCGTAGCCTTACGACACAATTTTCGGCGCGCGTCTCTTCTGCATGAATGGCTACTTTTATTTTACTTCATACTTTTATTTTTATGCCTGGATACAGTGTTTGTAATATAGTAAATAATACAAAAATCAAATAGGAATAAAAACTATTAACATTTAATTATTAAAACAAAAGTCACACATTAAAGCTAGTACCCACACAATAAAAACGGTTTCGTGGCTAACTCAACCCGCTTAACTCGAGGGTTGAGTAGATCACTTTAAGTTTTTTTGTTGGACAATTAGGCACACGGTCTATTTTTACAGCTCTTTGCAGTGCTCAATTGACCATTTTTCATTTTAATTTTATTCATGATCTGAGTGGTCACGTCGACTCGGTGCTGGGTCAACCATGATCAATTTGGTCCTATGTCAATTTAATATTTTCAGGGTCGGTAAGTTTATCTTATTGGTGATTAATTCAACCTTTTCTAAAAACTAACCCAAATTTACTATAATTACTTGAGCTATTTTTCTTTCATCTAGCATTTTCCATGTTCGATTGATGTGAAATTTTTTTTGTTTGGCCCGGCAGAAAAGTTATTTTGCGTCTGCCACTCGCTTTGCTCGTGGTTCAATCCTAGAATCCTTCACTTACTCAGTTTTCAATATACTTTAAAAATTAATTGCCAAATAACCACTTTGTAGCCTCGCGAAGCAAAAGTATTATTATTCATAGTTGAAGGAGATTGTATAGGAAAAGTCAATCAGATCTCCATTACCAATCTGGTTAGATAATAAGGAAGATGGTGTCACTTATATTCAGATATACTCATTAAATTACAAAAAAAATATGCACTTTACAAACACATGGGGATTGTAGAGAATATCTTACCTGCAAAGCGAACTGCAAAGTCCGAGCACGTTCTTCAGGCGTTGGCAAGCGGCGGGGCAAGGCGATGGTCCCGTCAGGAGATACGTTGACAGTCAGGGGAGGGACTCTCTCCATCAGCTCTGGCAGCGTGCACAGTCCATAGTCGACGGGAGTGAACACGCGACCGAACACCTCCTGGTATAATTGCGGGAGCTGGTGCGCGAAGATAGATCTCCCTGACTGGGCCTTAAGGAGTTTCACTAGATCGGACGACCAGCGACGCGCCTGCGCGGTGGCTGATATCGTGATCACGCGAGATGAACCCGACCCGAGTACCTGTATGGCGATCATATTACTTTCTTAGAATACATTTTATGACGTGGAGTTGGTAGGCCCCCCACTAGATGGACTGATGACATCGTGAAAGTCGCGGGTAGCCAATCGTTCTATGGGGGAGGCCTTTGTTCAGCAGTGGACGTCTTCCGGCTGATGATGATGATACATTTTATACAAACGTCACGGAAGCAGCTTTTTTTATTGCTGATAGGTAAGCCTTTGACCACTATCTCACCTGATGGTAAGTGATGATGTCGTCGAAGGTGTTAACAGGCTTAACCTAGAATTACTGGATCTCAAGAACAGCTGCCGGAACACACCGTTATGTGCTCGGCGGCAGATTTTCTACTTGAGGGTGGCCGCTAGCCAGGCGGGCATTCGTATAATACCCTTCCACCATGCGGTGAAGCTCAATCCCGCGGCGGGTATCGAACCATGGACCCGCTACGTGGCAGTCCATAGCTAATGCCACTGAGCTAACACTGCTTTAAAAGGTCTTGCCAGTGACCCTGTCTTTCTCCGCTACCCTAAGGAGTTGGGATGGCTTGGGTAGAAGCTTACGGTGGAAATGCTCTTCTTGAGAATGGTATATTCGGTAGTAAGTACACCAGCCACAGTTTGGTAATGATGGTAAAGAGCATTTTTATTACATAATATTAAAATTGTCTGAGCACACTTGCTACACCTCACATTCTCTGCGACCGAATTACGTATATAGAAAATACAGATTGTCAGGTTCTAGAATATATACTTAAAAGATGATTATTCTTTTCATACTGATTTGCTCGATGGTCCCGAGGGCCTGATATAATCAAATTCAACACAGGCAAAGTCGTGGGCAGTAGCTAGCAATAAATATTTGCAAGGGGCTTACCACAATAGTATTGCTCAAGGCCGCAAGCAAATCCGGCAACTTCGTGAACCCATAATCAGCAACTCTGCATTGCCGACCGAAATGGTGATGGAACGCTGGGATAAGCCTGCAAATACAAATATCTATCAGTTACTTGCCAAACCTCACGACTGACGACTTTTACCCACGCACGTCTAGTTCTGTAGTAACGGTTTTTACTGGTTTTTTTTTCTATTGGCGTTACGCTCACCCTTTACCACAAAACCACCTGACGGTAGGTAATAATTTGGTTAAAGCTTAACTTAGAATTGGCTTTCGAGGATTGGGTGGTAGATAGGCGGGCTTGCATAAACAAAATGTCCAACCAATTACGGCTGCCATTTATAACAACAACGGCTTGGCTTAACGTGCCCTCCGAAGCACAGAAGCGCTCAATTGTAAATTCCACTAGCAGTCACCCTTTACCAGATGGTACGATCAGCAAGAGTCCGTCTTGGCGTGTACAACAGCAGTGTCAGATATTCTGCCTCGAAGCAGAAGTGTGCAAACACTACGTGTTTAGGCGTGAGGGGCATTGTAGCAAGTGAAATTACTGAGCAAACTAGGCATAAGAACTAACGTGTCAGAGTTGCGAGTGCAGTGCAGTGTCAATCAGAACGGGGCTGGTGACACTGTTATCTGTAATGGACAGACGTGACACGTACCAACGGGCGGGCGACTTGTAGCTCATTCACGCAATGACCGCCAAAAATTTTGCGCAATATACTTCATCGGTTACGATCGCCTAGACAAGCTCTGCGTACAGCGCTTCATAAATGGTTTCCGCATAACTGACTGGTGTGCTCATACATAGTAGCCTCTATCCTGTTTTATTTTCGGGATAGAGGGCGCAGCATGTAAGCGTTTTTAACTTTGAGACATGATGGACGTACACTCTTGTGATATGCATTGGTATTCAATATCAACAATGGCGGCAGTCCTTTTCTTTAATGTTATTATGATGCAACAAGCACGAGGCCCACCTGGTGTTAAGCGGTAAGCTCTGCCCATAACAGATGCAGTTTGTCACAAGTGGCGAACTGCTCTGCGCCCATCACCCTGAGACAAAATTGTGAAGTCTCATCAGTGTTTCTTACCAAGGATGGTACGGCAAGCAAAGATTGATGTGGGAAATGGATTCGGATTTGGAATTACATATAATACTGACTTGCTAAAAGGTATGGAGCATCGCGGCGCAGTGCGGAGAAGGTCGACGAGTTCTCTCTCGAAGAGTGTGAGCATTGGTTCCAGCGCGGGCGCAGTCCTCGGCCGCTCGCGCTCACCGCTCGATCGGGAACTCTCACC
Source organism: Plagodis dolabraria (assembly GCA_963854805.1). Classification (NCBI taxonomy): domain Eukaryota; kingdom Metazoa; phylum Arthropoda; class Insecta; order Lepidoptera; family Geometridae; genus Plagodis; species Plagodis dolabraria. The sequence goes on along the minus strand of OY978447.1, from coordinate 14,725,117 downwards.
TGTCAGGACAAATTGAATTTTCATCAACCACGTTCGGAAAGTCTGTACTCAAATAGTAAAGTTCTATTTTGCGCACGTTCAATATTAAAAATCGTCATAGGAAGGTAACAAAATTTGGTACTCAAATTATGCCCGATGACAATAATAAACTTATGTATTTCAACAGAGAAAAATGGAAATATTTCAACATAATCAATCAGTAAATTGGTTTATTTATACAGCATATTGGCCAGCAAGAATAGGTGCAACAAAGTGAGCAATCAAAAAATTTGGTAGCACAAAGATTTTCTGGAAATAGGAAAGAAGGTTTTAGTATAATCTATGTAAAACGTTGCTATCGTTTTAGTCAGTTTTAGTTGTTTGCTCGCATAACTTTGAGTTATTTCGATCCAATTGATAATTTAACTCATTCGCTTAACAATTTGCTACGATTTTTAAACTTTCATACAGAATTAAAACTTTTTTTTTTTGTTATTGTGACGGAACAAGATCGAGGCCCAACTGATGTTAAGCGGACAAACCTCTGCCTATAACAGATGCATTTCGTCACAAGTCACGAACTGCACTGCGCCCGTTGTGACATAGTTGTTAAGTGTCATGTGCCTCTGTAATTTCACTGGCTCTCAAGGACTGCTGCCGGAACACACCGTTAGGTGCTTGGCGACAGATTTTCTAATTGAGAGTGGTAGCTAGCCAGGCGGGCATTCGCTAAATGCCCTTCTACCACGCGGTGAAGCTCAAGCTTGATCGGTTAAGATCGACTAGACAAGCTCTGCGTAGAGCGCTTCATAAATGGTCTCCGCATAAATGACTGGTGTGCTCATACGTAGTAGCTTCTATCATGTTTTATATTCGGAATAAAGGGCGCAGCACGTAAGCTTTTTAACATTGAGACATGATGGACGTACACTCTTGTGATATGCATTGGTATTCAATATTAACAATGCCGGCAGTTATTTTCTTTAATGTTATTATGAACAAGCACGAGGCCCACCTGGTGGCGGGATTCGAACCATGGACCTGCTGCGCGGCAGTCCATAGCCAATGCCGCTGAGCCATCACTGCTTCAAACTTATTTGAACTATTTAAGACATGTTTAAAATTTATTAAAGTTTGAGAAAAAAAAGTGTAATTAGGTAATCTATGATACAATTTAGAGCTGAACTAGCCTTTGAACAGTATCTCACATATCTATCATAAAAGTACTTAGTCAATGCAATGCATAGTCACTGGAACTTACTTAACTCAACAAATAAACAAAGCATTGAGGACAGAGAATACAGACAGCTACTAGGTGACACTACTAACATTTGAGCTGCCTGCAGATAATTTGCTTAATTACTTTCGTTGTAGTAAGTAACCAAGTTAAAATATTTGTATTATTTTATCAATATACTAAACTACCGCGATGTATATAAATGTATACAGTAGGTACCAATACAAGTAAAAACTGGTATCTACATGCTAAACATGACGTTCCTATCATTAGCTAATCAGGTAATTACCAAACCACTATCACAACACAGGAGGAGGAGTAAGGGGAGAGCGGACAAAAACATCATTTCCGACCCAATGATCAACCTCACCTGCAAGCGCTGAAGGGCGACGGTGACATACCTGTTTCCGTGGTGCTCCCTGCTAGATAACAGACGAGGCTCTGGCGACCGAGCAATGGCGGTATAACCATACACCTAGCTGATAACCTGGCTAGAAGAGGCTTCAGCAAGCCTAGGGGTCTAAATAACTCCCTAAAAGTGTCTGGTGCAGAAGGCAATGGGAAACCACTGCACTATTCTCCCATGAGAGTCACTATGGTTTTAAGTAAAAATATACGGGCGAATCTGTCATGCGACCCGGCTAACGCCCGGCGCCACCTATCCGGGAAAGGTGGTGTGAAATGTATTACCGGCCATGTGTACGTGAACCATCAGGCGGCACATGGAAACTATACTACTGGTGATCTTACCACAAGAAATGGCAGACACCCCCATTGCATTGGAACGTGGAATGTACGCGGCCTATTACAACCAGGCAAACTACAAATAGTGGAGGATGAAATGAAAAGGAAAGATGTGCACTTATTAGGTCTTAGTGAAACACACTGGAGAAAGTCTGGATTTTTCGTGTCGGCCACCGGGAACAAGATCTATTTCTCGGGACCTGAGGACGACAGCAGCAAAGGAGTAGCTTTTGTCGTGCCGCTCCACATGGATAAAGCAGTCTTGGGGTACAAACCGGTTAGTGACCGAATTATCACTATTAAAATAAACGCAAAGCCGTGCAAACTGAATATCATCCAAGTTTATGTTCCAACTGCTCAATCAACTGACGAGGATATGGAACGCTTTTATTGCACGCTGTCAGAAGCTCTGAAGGAAATACCAAAACGAGAGGTCACCATGATCCTGGGAGACCTTAACGCAAAAGTTGGCAAAACAGACGAAGACCACCATCTCAAACGTCTTGTTGGCAAATTTGGAATAGGGCATAGAAACGAAAGAGGGCAAAGACTGCTCCAATTCTGTAGCGAAGAAAACTTCACTCTCATGAATACCTGCTTCGAACACCATATCCGGCGGCTTTATACTTGGATTTCGCCTGGTGATAGGTGTAGAAACCAGATAGACTATGTCATGATGCAAACACGCTGGAGATCCTCTGTATCGAACGTTACCACATACCCAGGGGCAGATTGTGGCAGTGATCATCAACTTCTTGCTGTTACAATAAGACTTCGGTTTAAGAAACTATTAAAGCCGAAGATACAACCCAATTTACAAAGAGTGGACATAGAAGGTTTCAAACAAGCAGTTGGGCAAAGGGTTTCAAAACTCTCATCACAAACTAACACGACGTGGAATATCCTAAAAGATATCATTGTACAGACGGCAAAGGAGAACGCGCGGCCTAGGCCAGCTAGGAAAGAGTTCATCTCATCTGAGACAGCACAAGTCATCCTCGAGAGAAGGGAGCTGAAGGAGCAAGGTATAAGTTCACCAGAGGACCGAAAACTTTACACGCAACTTAGCCACGAATTCCAACGGAGATGCCGAAAAGACCACAATGCCCATATTAACAACATCTGTTCAGAACTCGAACGCCACTCAGTCAAGAGCCAGAGCAAAGACCTCTTTCGGAAAGTCAAGGAGCTGACGAGATCTCGAAACATAAAAGTACATTCAATAGAGGATGAAGAGGGGCATCTCCTTACAGAAATGGACCAAATCGTTGACAGATGGAAGAGGTATTGCGCACAACTCTACGAGACGGGAGAGCCTCTTCAGCACAGCTATGTGTGGAACCCCGACACAACGGAACCTGACATTTTACCATCAGAAATAGAACTTGCCATAAACTCTCTAAAAAATGGAAAATCACCGGGAAAAGACGGAATTCCAGCAGAGCTTATAAAAAACTTAGGCTCAGTAGGAATAACAGTTATAACCAACATCTGCAATTGTGTCTGGAAGTCGGGAAAATGGCCACAAGAATGGACGGAATCGGTATTCATACCGCTACATAAAAAAGGTTCTACCAAACAGTGTGGCAACTATAGAACTATAGCTCTCATATCTCACGCAAGCAAAATCCTACTTCATGTAATAAATCGACGGTTAAAACACTTTCTCGATCGTCAAATTCCGGAAGAACAAGCTGGATTTGTAAAAGGCAAAGGAACGCGGGAACAAATCTTGAATATCCGCCAGATAATCGAGAAGAGCCGTGAATTTAACAGTCCAGTCGTTCTGTGTTTCATAGATTACACCAAGGCATTCGACTGCGTACAATGGGACAAGTTGTGGACAATAATATGTGAAATGGGTGTACCTGATCACCTGGTAGGCCTGGTTCGCAATCTCTACACTGACAACCGCTCTTTTGTCCGGATAGACACCGATTGTTCTAATGTGTTTGAAACTAGGAAGGGTGTACGACAGGGTTGTATTCTCTCACCATTACTCTTCAATATTTACGGAGAATATATTGTTCGAAAGAGCCTAGAAAACTGGGATAAAGGATTTGCGGTTGGAGGGAAAAGAATAGCCAATCTGAGATATGCGGACGACACCGTGCTACTGGCCACAAACATTGACGATATGAAGGAACTGATCCAAAGACTAGAGACTGAGAGCAAGAGACTGGGGCTTACTATCAATAGGAGCAAGACCAAGTTAATGATAGTGGATCGCGCGGACAAACTGGCAATTGCCAACAATATCCCTCATATAGACACCGTTGAAGAGTTTATTTACCTGGGGTCCCGCATATGCAATGATGGTAGTTGCGTTCCGGAGATCAAACGACGTATTGGTATGGCCAAAGATGCAATGACCCGACTTGATGCCATATGGAGAAATCGTGGGATCACAAATAAAACCAAAACCCGACTTGTACGTGCTCTGGTCTTTCCAATATTTTTATACGGCGTAGAAACATGGACCATCCGAGCAAGAGAAAGACAAAGGATTGATGCATTTGAGATGTGGTGCTGGAGGCGCATGCTAAGAATACCATGGACTGCAAAGCGTACCAATGCATCAATTCTTACGCAACTTAAAATTGAGACTCGTTTGTCCACACTATGTCATCAGCGCATTCTCACGTATTTTGGACACATAATCAGGAGTGGTGACGATAGTCTGGAAAAACTGGTTATAGTTGGCAACACCGTAGGAAAGAGATCAAGAGGACGGTCACCAACTAGATGGTCTGACCAGATCAGAGGCACCACTCCTTCGTGTAAATTCAATGCCGCAGTGAGGAAGGCCACGGACCGAAATAAATGGAAACAGTTTGTCCGATCCTATTTAGCCAAGAGTGACCACGACCTTCAGCAATGAAGAAATGACCGAAGAGAGAGATCACAACACAACAAAGTTATTTACGGAAATGCATTCCTAGTTACTGCTAGACTAAGTATCTCGTTGTGCTTTGTTCTGATTGTTCATTTACACAAAAATCTTCATAAAATATTACCAAAATGGCAGAGCGTAACAGCCTGAAAAGGACCAAACAAAAAATTGAAGAGAAACGAGTTAAAAAGGAAAAAACTGAAATGCCTGCGAACTCCTCAAATGAAGCAAGTGACCATATTGCTACTTTTGTTATTTTAAATATCGAACATACAGGATTTGGTGATCGTGCTCATGAAAAATTCAAGACTAACATGACAGCATTATACGCCATTGCCGTTTCGAGAGAAGATATGAAAAAAACAAAAGAGGGAGCGACCACTACCAATACTATCAAAATGTTTGGTTCATTGCTTAATCCCGGAAACCATCCAATTCACCCCTTGGCAAGCAAATCATCGGGTATTTACTACGAGCATGTTGAGGAATCCCCAGTTTTTGAGGATATATTTGACGAGTTTCATACTTTCTTGAAGAATCTTCCGAAACCAGTGGGTCTACTCGCTCAAACCGCCAGCCCCGATGACTTCCGACTACTGAAGACAGCATGTTGTAAGATACAAAGACAATTACCCGAACAGTTATTATGCATCAACACTTTGACAGGCTTCCGAAGTCTACGCAAAAGTAAAAAGGTCAGATATTCTTGTGCACTCCGTGAATTATACAAGATGTATTTTGGGAAAAAAGCCATTTACGAAACAGAGAGCGACTCTATGACAGACCCAATGAATGGTGTAGAAAACAAAGCGAAAATGTTGTTAGCATGCATATTGCATCAGAAAGATTTCTTTGTAGAGTGGGCTGACAAAAACGGGACAGAATTTACGGATATTTTGCCTTTCCCTGAGATAAAACCAACTCACTGATATCGTTTGTACAGTCGCGGTCAGAAAATGTTTACCACCATAAGGATTACAATTGCATGCACACATTTAGGTCACAAGTTCTAAATTATGTTTGAAAAAGTCTATTTCATATATTATGTTTTTTCTAATGACATGACAATCAGTCGCTCTATAGATGGACTGACTACTATCAAGGTTTGATATAGGTATAGAAAACCTTCTTTGAAAAAACAGGCCGAGTCTCACTCTCAAGCAAAAGTTTCCGTTCTCCGACCACCATGCAATATTAATCGCGAAATGTTGAGTTCTCGTGATATAGCACTTATGCTATGTCCATCTTCAAAGAGAAATATTATTTCAGCCCTTTGCTCCAAGGTTAAACTTGCCATTTTATTTCGTTATGAAAAAATCTTTTGTAAAAATTTTCTCTTGTCCAAACGACGTTCAAACAATAATTTCTGATAAATGTCATTTACAGAAATGAGTTTAAACAAATAAAGAAATGAGTTTCATCATCAAAAAGTGATTAATAATTATTGTCTTTGTTATGCGTCATTTTGCATAATAACTTTTGAAAGGTAATAAGTAACTTGATATGGCATCTTAGACTTTAGAGCGAAAAGTGTGACATAGAATCTAATTTCAAAACTGGTAAACATTTTCAGACCGCGACCGTACATAAAATACCAAAGAAGTATCATTAAATGTTTTGTGTATTAAGATAATTTATGTAAATACTAGCTTTCCGAGCGCGGCTGTCGGTTATCGCGCAAAAACATTAATCTCTTTTTGCGCAGTTGGATAAAACCTATTCTATGTTTTTTCCGGGGTCTCAAACTATTTCCATACCAAATTTCATTCAAATCGGTCCAGTAGTTTTGGCGTGAAAGCATAACAGACAGACAGTTACTTTCGCATTTATAATATTAGTACTGATTTGTGTTGAAAATTATTAAGATTGTTAAGTTTTACTATGTTATTTTAAACACGCTGCAAGTGTGTGTGTGTGTGTGTGTGCTAACATAGCTGTGAATAAATAAAGCCATGTACTAACCCGTTTAAAGTAATTGCGTAGAAAATCATTTGCCAAATTACGAATATTATGTCAAGGAACCAAGTTCGAATATCAAAGTTATTTAGTGCGCCGCTGCCTACAAAATCGAATTAAACCTACGCATTTTAAATTTCACGTGGGCTGCCAGGTTGATACGAGTAGACGAAGGGAAAAATACCAGAGGGTCCAAGAGGCTGTGTTCAGTAGTGAACGATATATTAGAATATGTTAATTATACAACACATTTTTACACAAGGTTACTTACTATGCAAAGGCGAGTTGTTAGATGTGCGTGCGTCACTTCGCCAGGTGAGATGTCTAGATGGCGCGTCACGCACTTCGATCCCGGGCACGCTGCGCAGCAACAGTTCCAGCGCCACCCCACGTCGCGGTTCAGTAACAAACGCCGGGAAAGTCCCCTCGTAGCAATCCACAAAGCTAGAACAAATGAATAAGTGTTACAATATATATATTCGGGATACGACATTATTCAAAATCAGTACTAATATTATAAATGCGAAAGTAACTCTGTCTGTCTGTCTGTCTGTTACGCTTTCACGCCAAAACTACTGGACCGATTTGAATGAAATTTGGTATGGAGATAGTTTGAGACCCGGGAAAAAACATAGGATAGTTTTTATCCGATTGCGCAAAAAGAGGTTAATGTTTTCGCGCGATAACCGACATACGCGCGGGCGGAGCCGCGCCCGGAAAGCTAGTCCTGTATAGTTTTTAAGTATCTTACAGGGTTTTTAAGGGGTCTGTTTTAAGGTTTTAGACACTATTAAAAACAAATAGGCAACGCGCCCTTTACTTGTTGACTCATTTGAGCTACTATTTACGTGAAGTACGCAGAATTACAAAAAGTGGCTGAATATGTTTACTTTATTTTGGGGACAAAATGCTGATGTAGATAGGCATTTTTAACTTATAAACACACAGTGGTTGAAAGGGAGAGAGGTCACTGCCAATATCAGTCACTGCAATAATATAGATTAACCAATATTGTTTATCTATATTATTGCTAATCTATATTCTTATCTTTATTATAAACATATATAATTTAAGAATAATTTGTACCCATCAATTTGGTTTGTTCTATTAATCAGTTTTTTTTGTGAAATAAACATTATTATTATAATCAAAGTACCTACCTACATATATATACATTTCCTACATTCCCCAGATGAACTCGTCCTACCTATTTCTACAGCCAAGCAGTAATTTTCACATTACTATGTTCCCGTTCGAAGGATTGACTGCGTTGCCTAATACATGGTAGGTATTACATACATAATGTTATACCTAGCATGATCACTGAATCTTAAGTTACTGCACTACTTTGTGCTTGTCGATAGAATTTTCACTTGATTGTGGTAGTTTTTCATACGAAATAGCTAGAAAGTTTACTGTCATTTACGGAAAGTTGCCGCAGCAACATATGTGTGGCGATAGATTTGTTAATTGATAGTGGTGACCCATTAGACGTTCATTACGAAATTCAAGCGCACAGGTTGAAGTAGGAGTAAGTTTTCTTGAAATATTATATATTATACATAATATTATATTATACATTTACCAAAAATTATGAGCCACATCAACAAATGGCAAGTGAAAAACTAGACCAACTTACCTACCATTTAAAGCAAATCCCATTTTTATATTCGCAGTACTTGTTAAGATATATTATTTACAAGGCATAGTTTAAAAAAGTATATTTACGCAAGAAATTTGAACTATCATGTTTTCCTTCGAAGACAACATAAACTTTGAACTGAAAAAGTAATAAAATAATTTATTACAGGAATGAATTAATAATTTAATATAATAATTAAAGGTTTGGTCACATAAGTATCTTTGGCTATTCAAATAGGTTTATTTGTCAAATGACAGGGCCCTACATTTTAACTAACCTCAACAGCGGCAAGATCCCACCATGGTTCTCCAGCAGCAACTTCACATTCCTTTCAAGCACTGCTATCTCCATATACACCGGCTGCAGTATCCTACTGCCATCCTCCTGACCAGCGCTAAGCGACGCGTGCACCTGACACTTCCATGGTGCTTCCTCCATCTCATGACAAGAGACCGGAGCGTGGTTTATTAGCTGAACCATACGCCCGAAGCCCTCGTGAATGATGACCGTATCTCTCACTTTGGCTATATCTGAAGTGGTTAGAGCGCAGCAGTGGCGACTCGCGTATGCGTCGCGTAGGCGCAGTAGGGGCAGCACGTGGTTTTTCTGGTCTAGACAAATAATAGAAAAAGTTCACTAGATGTATAGTAAGTACTTTGAGATTATTAAAATAACATCATTTTCGATAATTATAACGTCCAACAATTAACGAACGCCTCTCCCATTAGAGAGGATTGCTATGATCCCCGGTATCTAGGGGATCACAGTGTAAGATCGCAGATTCTTCAGAAGGGGATTCTACCCTCCTGGTATCTTTCCGTTACGAATTCCTTAGGAAGATGTAGGTAATGTGATACAAGGGAGAGGAGATACAATTCTAACCTGACAACCCACGGGACAAACTAACATGGTTACTTAAATTACAAGAATATTAATTTGAAAAGGATTATTTTACTATGAAGTTGTATATATATAATATTGAGGAATGGAGTATAGCACTAAATGGATGTGAACGAGGACTACACAGAAAGTTAGAGACACTGGAAGCTTTTGAAATGTAGTGTTGGCGGTGGATGGAGATAATTAATTGATTATTGAATCAGTTGGATAGAGTACATCTTAAATGAAAAAGTATTAGAAAAAGTAAGAACAGAGACAACTACAAAAGAAAATTAAAATTTGGACAGGAAACCTGATAGGCCATCATATACAACATGACAACTTCATAAAGAATATTATCGAAGGTAAAAGATAACAGAAAGAAAGAAAGGTCGAGAATAAATTACATGCGCCAAATAACTAATAAACGAAAGTAAGCGTCGTTGTAAAAATAGGTTATGGGGCATAAACCCAATCTGCATTGGAGAGAAAAAGAAAAGTTAATAAAATAACAAATAAATTTTAACAACATGAATTTGCCCGTAGGTTACCGCCTAGAATGTTATCTCTCCATCTCTACCCCTGGGTGCCGTAAAAGGACATGTAACAGACCAGAAGGTGGGCAGTTGCGCTTTCTGAGTAATTAATATCATACACTGCGATGCCCAAGACACCTGCCAAGCGTGGGGAATATGGCAAACCCTGACACAATGAAGGCGGCTGTTTTCAGCAGTGGCAATCCGGCCGGTACGGTACAGTAAATTTTTACATAAATTTTAGCTCGGTCTTATTGCAAAATATCCCTTTTATATAATTTGGTGACAGATATCTATTTTTGCTTATCACTTTTGCAACCAACTTATTAGAACTATTGAAAAGCTTCTGAACACTACAATTCACCCACACAGTCACTGTGAAACTTTAGTTGTCACGAGTTGAGGTTATGTCAATATGGCGTTGATTAATTTCTGTTAGTAGAGTTACAAGTCTTTTTATATCTCTCTCTTCTGTCTCTCCTGTTGGTAAGTGATATTGTGGTCGAAATTGGTGAACATACTTTATCATGATACTAGCTTTTCAGCACAGCTGTCGGAAAATACCGCTATGTTGCAAGAATTTAGTTCGTTAAACTCAGTGTATTCATAGGGCATTGCATACAAACGTAGTGTCGTCGCATTATAAATACCAAGTGCAAAAATTCGCTGAAGTTGCTGCATGTATGTCCTTGAGTCTAACACCTATGCTTCTAGTATGCCAGTTTTCTGAAAAATTATGTATATTCAAAACTATTCTAAAATATAATCTTGGATGGAATTTTTACTTCACAATTTTGAAAATATGTAAATAATAAAACGAAAAACTAGCATACCAGAATCTTATTAGGCTAATTATATACAAATATATTTAGCACAAGGACATGCTTAAAAATTTTCACCAAATCAAAATATGATACTATATTTGTATGGATAGCGCTATTTATGTATACACTTCCCTTAAGAAACAGTATATTAGATTACCTAGGAGTATGGCACGCAGACGGGCGCGCAGTACGTCTAGATTGGGGGCGGGAGAGGGCCTGCCCAGAGAGAGCTCGAGCCGGCGGCCTGCCCACTGGTGGTCGAGGCGGCGCTTGTGCACGCGCGCTATGGCCAGCCGCGCCTCGCCCTCCGACCGCACGGACACAGTGGCCAGCGGCCCGTCCGCCGCCGCCCACACCGACACGCGGACCACGTTCACAAACTGACTGAACAGCTTCCGCACCATCTCCTATTCACATTATACACATCAAAACAACTGCCTACACAATCTTAAATCACAGTCGTCTATATCTGAGGTAGACATGGTCTACTAAACAAACGTCATTCTAAAATCAATCTTCTGACTGTAACATTGACAACCCGTGTACGCTTAGGTTTGAACTATATCACTACGTGCAACGTTGCTCATTAGGGCTCGTCTTAGTCTCACGCTGATCATCGGCGCTGACCGTCTGCGCATAACTGTGTCAGCGATAGCCTGTTAGCTCTTTAGGCTCCGAATATATCAGAAATGGGCAAGGAAGATGAGCGGTGTGTTTAAAAAGCACCAATTGAAACGTTCTATGTAGTTACTATATGTAGTTTTATATTACTATGCTATGTTACTATAATACATATTGAGCTCTCAGAGCCGACGGTTAGCGTGAGACGACCAGCTTAACTCGCAACTTGCGAATAAAAGGTAACTTCATCATTTGTACTTCAACTTTTCAACTTCAATGATATAACATAAATAAAAATAAAAGCGAGTATTTTGAATGATTTTTTTATTGGGGTAAAATTATAAGTTAAATTATTCACAAACAGATATCGGCCACAAAGGATACAAGAGGCGAAAGGACACCTGCGAAGTTGTTTTAGTGAGCGACGTAACACAGACAGACATTGACCTCAAACACCAAGAGCAGTTGAAACAGAAAGCGGCCAGTAAGCGATATTAAACTTTTATACTATCTCGCCTGTATGTAAATGACAATGTTGTCTAGTACGGTAAATAATAAAAAGGCCTAACCTAGAATAAAAACTAATTCTCCAGGACAGAAATACATACATAGATACAAATACATACATAACATTTAGTTACAACGACAGTTTTTTTCTTGAAAGCAAGCCAAGCAAGCACTGGCAAAATACCCTACTATAATGCAAAAGTTAAACGCTCGGCGGTGTACTCCCCATGTTTTATATCGGCTCATTGCATCTGGCGGAGGAACATGACGTCACAAAAACAGACAGAGTGGCTAACCTGCAATACAACGGGCTCAGAGGGCGGCAGGTTGGCAACAGTGAGCTCGGTGATGGTATCCTCGCCTTCGCTCTGTTCGCTGAAGCTCGCGGAGGAGTTCCACGGCGAAGCAGCGCGGAGGCGGCTGTCGTCACCACTGTTACTGGATGAGCAGCCCGATTGATCTAAATTAACAGAGCCTGTCGAGTAAACATACGACAATTTAATACAATTATAGTTAGACCTTATCTACACTAATATTATAAAGAGGAAAGATATGTGTTTTGTATAAGTATAAGAAATAAACTTAAAAACTACTGGATCGATTTGAAAAAGTCTTTCACAATTAGAATACTACATTATCCTTGATGAACATAGGTTATTTTCAATAAGTAGTTTTTTATTTTTATTTTTGTTAAATACCCGTACGAATCCGGGGCAAGCCGCTAGTTAAACATTCTTTTTTTATATGATTCTGACTAAACTAGCACGAGGCCCACCTGATGTTGAACGGGCTATCCTCTGCCTATAAACGATGAATGTCGTCACAAGACGTATTGCACTGCGCCCATCACCCTAAAACATGCAGTTGTTAAGTCTCATGTGCCTGAAGGTTTACTCTCAAGCTAACGGAAGATACGGTTAGGTGCTTGGCTACAGATTTTCTACTTGAGGGTGGTAACCAGGCGAGCATTCGCAAAATGCACTTCCACCATGCAGTGAAACTCAAGGCGGCGGTGGTGGGGACCGAACCATGGACCTGCAGCACGGCAGTCCATAGCTAGTAAACTTTCATTAATAGATATTCTCCAAACGCAAACTTTCCTACAGGACTGCAGTGAGCTCCTGGTTTACCAACAAGTTTGCCAAATACAAACCAAATGCAATGGTTTTATTTATCAAGGTACAAATATATAATTTATAAATAGTAACAAAGGTCATAAAAAAAACCAGTCGCAAGTTAATCAATCACCATTGTATTTGAGGGTCGTATACTGACCTCATTGTTTGACAATGAAATTGTGTAAAGGCACTTTAATTCAACATTCATAGGAATAATATATGGATATTTAGTTAGTCCCAGTGTAACATTGTAACCAAAGGACGTCCTAAGTACGTCCACCGCCAACGATTAGCAAGAAGGCTGTTGAGGTTTTCTTCATAGCGCTTATTGCATTTTATCCAAGGTTTCTTGAGCTAGAAAATAGTAACTAGTCGATGACGACCGTCAGACAATTGCCTACTATCCTAAATCACCACAGAAATGTATGTGTTTGTAAAGAGAGTAAAATACAAATATTCCCAATATCGGGAATTTGAGGAAATTATGCAAATAATGTTCCGTGGGGTACCGGGTTAGAATTGGATCTCCCCATTTCTTCCCGTGTGGGTGTCGTAAAAATTGACTAAGGGAAAAATACTAGAAGGTGGGCAGCAGTCTTAAGAACTATGATATCTTGCACTGCGATCCCCAAGCCGCCTGCCAAGCGTGGGGATTATGGCAAATACCCCCTACATAGGGGAGGCTGTGTTCAGCAGTGGACGATCCGGCTGATACAGTACAGTATGCTAATAATGTATTATATGTAGTAGTATAATAGAAAATATTAATGATTACGTGAAAAAGTTTATGCTCAGCGATGGATATATACTGGCAGCTGACCACACATTAGACCACCATCTCACCTGGTGGTACGTGATGATGTGGTCGAAGATGTTGTTCAGACTACCCTAGATAATAGCTCTCAAAGACAGCTGCTAGAATATATCGTTAGATGCTCGGAAATAGACTTTCTACTACTTTCTACTTGATGGTTACATAGCTAGCCAGGCGGGCATTCAATGCCGTGTCATGCGAATCTATAACACTTTTTTCACTGAGAAATAGCTCATATACCATATGTAGAAACATGTTGGTCTACAGATGAAACTAATAAATGGTAGCGGTAATGGCTCAGTTGTGTGATGATGTTCAACTGGCGGTCGCTGGACGTAGGTTCAAATCTCGCCACTACTTTGAGCTTCATATAGGGAATATGGTGACCCTATTGTCAAATCCAATCCTAATTTTGACCTGCTAACGTTTTCCTACACTATATGGTCACTTAACAGATACTTGCGAGAGTGACAGTGCTATCAGTAAGTGTGTATTAGTAAAAAAAATAAGTACTCACCATGGGTGCCCTTGATCTTGCGCGGTTTGGGCGCGGGCGGGGGACAGAAGTCAAGTGGAGGCGGAGTCGGCGCTGGCAACTGTTGCAGCGCTATCGCCCATTCTAGCGCGTGCGTATTCTCGTTCGGTCTAGCTTCTACATTTAACTGGAAAAAACACATATAATTTTTAACATTTGAAATCAAACATAATTTGAAATCCGTAAGCTAAATCCGCCTGGCGGTATAAGTGGGTACCGTCACCTATGGACATCTGCAATATCAAAGGCATCGATGCGTAGGCTAAAATTACTTGGTTACAATTCTTGGTATCCCAAGAATTCGGTTATTTCTAGATTACTTTTATGTCCTTTTTGAAGGGCCTCTTGATCTCCAGATATACACATTGGGAAGTTTATTCTTCAACTTCAACGCATGCTGAAGAATGGGCCGCTTAAACCCAACAGTGTGAGTCTCATGTAGGGATTAAACGCGGATGAGATTATTTAGTGTTTAGACTGCAAAAGCGAGATACTAATAGTTGAATTGGATCAAAGAGATACAAATAGATCCGATGTCCAAACAAATATCGAGAAGCAGGTACAGCTTCTGAACTGGTATTTAAATTGAGTGTATACTATAGTCCACCGCACTGTCATTGAACATCAGATACCGGTAAGCCTGTTAAGTTTAAAGATCCTAAACTAACCCTGATGTTTGGACTTAATGAGTAGGAGCGTTTGGTATATTTCTCTCTTTCAGCTTCTACGCAATCGGTACCGATATTTATATGAGAGGAGTAGAGGCGACACAAGGATGTTAGACAAGGGATAAGAGCATCACTGAACGGAAGTCTGGTGATGAAGTGGATATTCCATAGGCATAATTCAGTTTGTACAGTATGCGCAAATACAGCACTAAACAAAAATGGTGTGTCTTCCTTAGAACTGGATGGGAATGAAACCCCAGCAACTCAAATATTATGCATACATCTAGCACAACGACAACTTGCGCGAGAAGATAGCAATTTCTTTCCACCCTACCACCATATATTTGAAGCAATGATAGCTCAGTGGTATTGGCTATGGACTGCCACGCAGCAGGTCCATGGTTCGAATCCCGCCGCGGGCTTGAGCTTCACCGCATGGTAGAAGGGCATTTTGCGAATGCCTGCCTGGCTAGCGACCACCCTCATGTAGAAATTCAGTCCCAAAGCACCTAACGGTGTGTTCCGGCAGCTAACCTTGAGAGCCAGTAATTCTAGGTTAAGCCTGTTAACACCTTCGACCACATCATCACTTACCATCAGGAGAGATTGAGGTCAAAGGCTTACCTATCAGCAATAAAAAAAACACAAATTGTAGGATTTAATTTAATTTTATTTATATTTATTTATTCAAGAAACAATGTGGCTGATAGACTATAATGTCCAAAACGCCAACATGTCTAAAACATAAGTTGCAAACACAAAATTTATTAATAATTTATAACTTAATGCCCGAAGGCCTCTTTAACAACTTCCATCCTAAAACAACACCTAGGATCGACGACTTAACTTGCCTTCCGCAGCACGGAAGCTCTTACGGAAGCATACAAATATCTAGTAAATGCCACAAGCAGTCACCCAACTAGGTTGATCGGTTAACAACGACTAGACAAACTCAGCTAAGAGCGCTTCAAATATAATAGTCAATAACAATATTGCAATGACGCCTTCTGTGACGTACTTCATGTTCGCTAAAATGAGCCCATTATCAAATGAAGAAAGGAACAGAATGAAAGCTTCGACAACTTTATCCGCTCACTGAGCTGATTCAAACCAATTCTACACCAGAACAGCTGTTGCCACTGCGACCCGCGCGCATAGTGTCTGCGATTTGTTACGCACACATAGCTGTGCGTGTAGTAGTGAAGCTTTCATTCTGTACGGTTATTTATACATGTGCTATAAGGTTCTAGTACATACCTGTTGCGGTGGGGGTAAGAAGGTGGGTGGCGGTTGGTGCATCGCTGCCGGCGCGGTGCTGTAACCTTCATCACTAGAGTACTGCGGCTGCACAGAACTCCTTGCGTAGCGTGTACTTATCTTCCGTCCAAAGACATCTTCACCATCCATACGTTTCAAAGCCCTGTAGCAACACACACAATTTCTAATGAGTACTTAAATTAACCTTTTAAAAAACAGTAATTGAGAACTTCCTCTTTTTTGGAAGTCGATTAAATTAATGGTTCACCACGAGCAGGGAACTTGGTTGGATGGTACTGAATTTTACACATCTTTTATTAAAACAAACTAAAAACTTAGAACTAAATTTAAAAATGTAATAATGTAGGAAATATAAATTTTACTTTGTTCTAAATTAATAATAAACCCCTTGCATATGATACCCATTGGGGTGCTGGGGCAGGATGTCATCCCCCATTTCTTCCCGAGGGTGTACTAAGAGCTGACTAAGCGAAAAATACCGAAAGACGAGAAGCAGAGCCTTCTGAAGAACTATACTGCGATCACCGAGACGCTTGCCAAGCGTTACGGCAAAGATTATGGCATATTCAAAGGGGAGACCTTTCTCAACGGTGGCCGTTCCGTTTGATGTGACGATATGATACCCCACGTGACACAAAGTCACTTAAATTTCAATCCTCTTAAGTTCTTGGATGGCAACGAGGCCTTGGCGGATTTTGCTATTACAGGAACAAAAAAACCGACCGTGTTATGTATAAGCTACCTTCCAAATAAATTTAATGAAAAACAGAATCAGCCGCATTGGCTAAATGGAATGGTAATGGAGATTAATTTAATTTTGAAACTTTAACTTTTTCTTAACAATCTCATTAAACATACTCTTAACTACATATAATATGATTATACATTTGTTCACATTCTTTCGTTCTCAATGCCTTTTAATTACCACCAAATTCTTATAAAATATCTCCGAAAACAATGCCTATTCTTGAATTCAGACATCAAAATGAAACTCAACTCTTTACCAGGAAAGTTAGACAATGAGGCTGCAATCGAAAGTTATCGAACAAACATATACAGGCCCAATTGTTCACAGAGATAATCGCTAGGTAAAATTTGAAAAATAGCGTATAATTATTTTTAATTTCTAGCTGACGGGCTAGAATTTGAACATTATCTCATCTAATGGTAAGTGATGATTTGTTCTAAAATCTTGTTCAGTCTGGGTCCTAGTAATACCGGCTTTCAAGGGTTGTGCTACTCAAAAGTAATACCACTAGCGATCACCCATCCAAGTCGTGACCGCAGCGGATGTTGTTTAATTCGGTTAATCGGTTACGAATGAGTAAACAAGCGAGCACTTCACTACGACAAACTAGTTCTCTCATCTTTGTATATCTAGTATCATATCAATAAGGTCTGAAATTAAATCTTCAACTGCCATAACTATTCAAAATCTTCAGTATTACTTGAGTTTATATTGAATAATAAACCTTTTATTTTATTTTATTTTAATTCACAGACAGTAATTCCTCGTCAGTCGATAATTGTGTCGGAGCGTAACGACAGTGACAGAATCCACAGCATATCAAATGTAGCTAAGTACGAAAGATAAAAACCGTGATTACCAACCGTTAAGTTAATCTGTAGTTTACTTTTTTGTACTGGTGTTAATCGGTTACCTCTGCCTGTAACAGATGCAATTCGCCAATCATCACCCTGACACATAAAGTTGTTAAGTCTCAAGTGCCTGTAACTTCACCGGCACCCCCAACAGAATAATGGGAACATCACTGATTGGCGATAGATATAGTATATAGTGGCAGTACAAAATCTGCGGCTGTTACAAAATGATTGTAATAAATGTCTTCATAATATAGAATATTTATTATTTTAAAATAAAACCAGTCCAGTACAAGTTGAACGCGCACAAATTCCGTCCCAACACTCCTAACAGATAACGAAAAGAAATTATTTTTTTCATATTGCTCGGGAAGCTTATCGTGATACCTACCCGCACTTGACCGATTTTTATTATTTTTAGTAATACATGGGATATTTTACTATAATCTCAGAAAGTTTGACGGTTGTATGTACTTATTACCGTTTTAACTATAGACCAAAAAGTGAACAGAAATACCAGAATTTCTGGTATAATAAAAAGGGCCCCCCTTTTTATTTAGTCTTTGATCGCTATCTCACCTGATGATATAGTCGATGATAATGTTCAGTCTAACCTAGAATTACTGGCTCTCAAGAACTGCTGCCGTAACACACCGTTAGGTGTTTGGCGACAGATTTTCTACTTGAAGGTGGTAGGTAGCGGGCATTCGCAAACCATCATGCTACAACGACAGCCATTCTAAGACGACAACCAGGACTGACGACGGCTTAGCATAGAACACATTAAAGGCTCAGACCGAAAAATAGTGTCTAAGTTTAAAGGGTGGACGGTCGGACGGACGCACAGTAGAGGTTTAGTAATAGGGTCGCGTTTTCTAACACAGATCCCTACAAATACATATACTGTATGGGGACAGCCTTTTATTTATTACTTAATACCGGCCCGCCCCGGCTTCGCACGGTTAATTACGACTATAAGTATAAATTGAGATGTAAGCTACCCTATCTTTCAATTTGGATCAAATTGCACACGGTGTACAAATCAAATTTAAATTGGTTCAGTAGTTAAGGAGTCCATCGCGGACAAACATCGTGACACGTAATTTTTATACATAAAGATTGTAATTGTGTTAGGCAATCCACTTAGTCTAACATATTCTTTGAAAATGTCGACTGGCTACCTCTTACGTTTCCGATTTTTTGTACTGAATCCTAGAAATCGACCTGGTACGGAAAGAAGGGCACGTTAAGCTGTCGGACCCGGTTATTGTCTTCTGATAGCAGTAGTTACAGCATGGTGGTAGTGAATTTTGCGAATAATTTGAAGCAGTGATGGCTCAGCGGCATGGGTTATGGACTGCCACGCATCAAGTCCATGGTTTAAAGCCCATCGTGGGCTTGAGCTTCACCGTATGGTGGAAGGGCATTTTTCACCTAACGGTGTGTTCTGGCAGCTGACCTTGAGAGCCAGTAGTTCTAGGTTAAGCCTTTTAATACCATCGACCACATCATCACTTACCATCAGGTGAAATTGTGGTCGAAGGCTTACCTATCAGAAATAATAAAAAAAACCCGGCTGGCTAACTACCACCTTCAAGTAAAAATCTGTCGCCAAGCACCTAAGTGTGCTAGGTGCAGTGTGTACCGGCACCTATCCTTGAGAACCAGTAATTCTAGTTTTTTTTTTTTTTTTTTTTTATTCCTGATAGGTTAGCCTTTGACCACTATCTCACCTGATGGTAAGTGATGATGTGGTCGAAGATGTTGTTCAGGCTAACCTAGAATTACTGGCTCTCAAGGATGGCTGCCGGAACACACCGTTAGGTGCTTGGCGACAGATTTTCAACTTGAGAGTGGTAGCTAGCCAGGCGGGCATTCGCAAAGTGCCCTACCACCATGCTATAACGACTGCCATCCTAAGACAACAACCGGGACCGACGGCTTAACGTGCCCTCCGAAGCACGGAAGCGCTCAGTAGTAATGTCACCAGCGGTCACCCATCCAACTCCTGACCGCGGCGGACGTTGCTTAACTTTGCTGATCGATTCAGAATGGCTAAGCAAACTTCGCTACGAGCGCTTCTAAAATCTAGTTTAGCCTGAACAACATCTATGACCACATCATCACTTACCATCAGGTGAGATAGTGGTCAAAAACGAGCCTACCAACTATAAATAAATAAAAATTATGTGAAACACACCTACTAAAGTCATCAACCTTCCTCGCACCTGAGGTGGAGTCTGTACAATATGTATTGCGCTCATAAAACATGCACGTACGTGCACGTCATATTGGTATCCATCTGTTACCAATAAGTGAGAGAGTGGTCGAAGATACACTTATATACTCTTATCTTTTATAAGCCTCCTGGGACACTTCATTAAATATAGTATATCTAACACCGGTTCCTCTCTATTCAAAACACCAATAATTAGCTTTTCCAACCAGCCAACACGCTGATCGCTCGCATGAAGCAGATATGCTTTATTCATCTTATTCGCAATGCAATCATTATTAAAATTTAAACAAGTAGTTTGAAATTCCTACCGGATATTTCAGATACTTACTCATGTTATAATTCGTAAAATGTCCACGTTATCAACTCTTTATCTAGATCATGAAAATATTGGTAGTGAAATTTTCGTATTATATTCATGCCTTGTTGACGTATACGCAAGTACCTAATTTCCCAATGAAAGTCAATCAAAATATAGTTTGATGTCGTCAAATTATTGTAACATCGTACAATTTGCATAAATACCCAAATACAACTACTAAGCTATGACATTTACCGCTCAGCTGATCACGTCAGCAAAACTTGTAACGGTTTTTATATCTAGGGATACGATGAACTCATACAAAAATAACGAACTGATGTAACAGCTACATATAATTTTAACTCATTTTATATAAAATTAAGGCACAATTAGAAAAAGGTTACCAATAAATCATTTAGAAATGCAAATGAGTCAACCGATCAGCTGACCGCGTAAGCAGAGCAACTAACGGTTTTAACAGCAATATTCTGCACCAAATATGATCATTAAGATTGTTACAGAATCATATACATCGATTAATTTAACAACCATCAACAAGTATGAATTTAAATTAAAGGAATACCTTAAAATACGAGTATGTTCATACTTTTTGGCGCCAAAACAGAAATCGACAAAATTAGCAAATAATACACAAAATGTGTTAAAATAATGGATTAATTAAATATTTTTCTCGATTTATACTACACCGAAATAAGATTAAGATGCCTCATCGTTAGTTTAGTATTTAACACGAGCATCTACACTTTTTTGGTGCCAAATCAAAAGGCATCAGAAGTCGAATCAAAAGAATACGTAAAAATATGATGCATTAATGTAATATTTCAATATAATAATACAGACATACGACACGGAATCAAGGAATTTGAGTTTAGTTACGAAAATGCGAATTATACGAAAATTTCATTTTATGTTGAGCACAAAATGACTTACCCAGAGAGTAACATCGTTGACTAAGTTATCACTCCTAAAATCTTCATGTATATTTGACTAGATGGAACAATTTGTTTATATATAAAACCGTTAATCTTTTAAATAGAAATATGCTAAGTCACATGTGAACTTGCTTGTGCCTGAACGTGCAATGAATGAGCGTTTGTCCTTGACTTGAGATATTACTGGCGGGTACTAATTATGAGGGTAGTTTTAAATGTCGAACGGAAATCGTTCACAAGGGCTCGTTCCGAACCTCAGTCAGAGCGCACTCGGAGTGCCACTTTTTACTCTAGCGTCGTTCTCAACCTTATAGTACAGCGTTCCGTCGTTAAAAGGTAACTGACATTTTGTTCATCATAGAATTTTTAATTTTGCAGGTAACAGTGGTATTATGCTTTAGAAATACCTACCATAAAACACGGTTTTTTTACTACTAGTTCCCCGCCTAGGGGAAAACACAAAAAATAACCTATCAAAGATAATTATTTTTATATCAATGTCCATACTTGAGGTTACAAAACAACCGTGTCGTTCCGTACCTTCGACTAGGTTGAAAACAACCAAACAACTACATTGGGGCTTGGAACGCAGTCCAACGGATCACGTATCTACCTATGTGTGTAGTAACAAGATGCGTTCAAGATAAAATCATGGTAAAAGTTTGGACTATTGGACTATTATGATTTATTACATTAATTTGAATAATTTGTCTTTCAATTTTGATAACATGTTACTAGTTGTATTATAAGTAATATATTATTTTTATAAACCTCTTAAATTGATACATTACTAGCGACCCAACCATGCTTTGTACGGGTATTAAACAAAAAATTTAAATAATTTGAAAATATTCTATAGCCTACATTCATCAGGGATAATGTAGGATTCTAGAGATGAAAGATTTTTTCAAATTGGTCCAGTAGGTTATAAGTTTATTCGTTACATACACATTTTCTCAGTTCTATTAAACAATTTTATTAAAATATTAATTTAATGTTTTCTTGAGATATGAAATATTTTTTACTAACCTAGTTTTTGTTTCGACCATGAACAAACGGATTCGACCATAGAAAAAGTTTTCGAGTTTTCTGTGTAGTGTTTCAGGAAAGTATTTGCAGGGGACGCTTATTGACAAAACTGAGCACGTAATCAATTGACTGCTAGTACCTATTCCCCTCTCACGAAAACACTACGCTCGCAAGTACTTTCTCTACGTGTTTGTGTTTAGTAAGAATGACATAAAATATCAAATAAAATACGAAAAGTTCGGTTTGTATTATAAAACTCTGCAGGGAGAATATGACGACAAATGACTACCAAAAAGATGGTATTTAAGGGAGATATTTTAGAGACTATGTATGGCTTCGATTTTCCCACCAACACGACTTTGTATTGGGTACACCGCTTTGCATTGGGTGTGTGGAAGCCTCAAATTGTTTGTTTCAATGGCTGCGTTAAATGTACTGAGCAGTACATTTAAAACAGCTGAGTTCTAGATAATGCTTCTATAGCGTAAACATACACAGAAATATAACTTATTTTGAACGGAAGGTGTGTTCGTTTTGGCTCGGTTGCGTTTGTAGCAGTTTCAAAAGTGGCATTTGTATCTTAGCGTTCGGAAAGAAGCTTCTGCTAATTTTGACCACCAATGACTGTATGCTATCCGAACGTCTTATACTTATTTTGACAACCGCTGAAAACCAAAATAACGTTTTCTGGAACTGCAGCTAAATATATAGGTGCAACAACTGAAGCCAAATAAATAGGTCTGTAATTGAATCTGTCGGAGGCATAGCCAGTTCTATTTTTTATGATAGGAACCACAATATTTCTCATAAAATGTTAAGGTAGATATGAATGTCCAAGTTGTCAAAAAACGATCACAACGATCCCACGGTAAGACGTGGGTCAAAAATAGCACTTTTCTCTGTCATTTGTAGCGTTTTCAAAGCTATCCGAACGGTGAGCGAAAACGATATAAATGCTCACGAAGTCCCAATACGAACGCCCTGTGTGATCATTTTTAGCGTTTGTGAGTGTTATTTTTGGAACTGACAGGCTATCCGAACGCCCTAGGAGTTAAACAAATCATTATTTCATGGTGAATGAAAGCGTTTTCCTACCCTCGCGAACACGTTTTTCTCTAATAATATAGTACATTGTTCACCGAGAGGAGAAAGTGACCGATTACCGTCGAGGGTGTCGTTTTGGCTTTTGATATTTAGGTTACCAGCGCATAGTCTTACCCAAAATTAAAAAAGAAAAACCACGTAAGAAATGGATTTTCATACACTTTTCTCTCCCGCTCAGATGCGTTTTCTCCCCGCATATTTGTTCGATATGCAATGACGTACTTTCTACCGTAAATTTGATAAAGTATCAAGGTACTTTCCGAGCAGTTGTAGTATAAATGTTATTTTACCATTTTGAGTAATTTTTGTTGCTGATTGCCAGATCCGCAGATTTTAGTCAGTCATGAGAGGATGAAACAGCCTTTTGCAGTATTCAGCAACAGTAGTGGATGCATTGCAGTTTTCGAAATAGTAAGAATCAGTAGCCATCGAAATTACAGGGCAAATGAAATGAATATTAAATGTGACTTAATGGTCAAGTGGCGTAAAGCGGTAAAACGGTCCTGGGTTGGATCCTCGGATCGTACGGTTATTGTGATTTTGCTATAAAGAAAATTTCAGTGGCAGTCTGAAATCGCGAACAGTGTCTGGGAGATTCTGGCATTAAGCTCGCCAGTCTCCACCTATTAGAACCAAAACACATATAAAGCGAAATGTAGATACCAACTGGCAAAAATAGAAAGCAATGTAATCCAGATCTTTTTACATACTTCTTAATACGTTCCCTGTCGCAGGAAAAAATGGGTAATGATGCCGTTACGTCCAAATATTTTTTGCGCTGATACGTATGCCTTCCAAATAGTTGTAAATAAAATATATATTTTTATTATTTTTACTGGTTATTTGGGTGGATATTAAATAACTAAAATATGTTACTTATCGAGTCATGAACGTAAGGTCCAAACGTCGCTAAATTATGGATACAATTCGATGTTACCGCCGTGAACGAAATTTATTGGAAAAACTAGCCAAAGATGCTGCTGCCCTAATACATATAATAGTAATACACTTTAAAATTATGGAAAACGGCTAACCCCTCAGCAAACTTCTCCCATGTTTCACGTTGTTCTTTTTTTAGTACTGATAGGTTAGCCTTTGACCAGTATCTCAATAGTTGGTAAGTTATGACATGGTGTAATCTAAGTTTAAAATGGGGATTTAGCTTTTCATGACAGCTGCCTATTGGATTGGTGATGGAAGAAGATGACATGTGTATTGTTTAATATTATATTAGTACTACATAGACCAAGGTAAATGTTAAGTGTAAACGAATGGATAAAAGCAACTTTACCTAGAAGCATGATCTGGCGTAGGAAACCGAAGAGTGGCCATGCTAAGGTTTATCTTGAGCACTTTCCCACCGCAGTTGTCGGCGAGCCGTCGCAGCCGTTTAGATATTCGTTCTGGGGGCTGGTCCAGAGGAAGGTTGCATACCTCCATTTCACACACTGGCTCTTCGTCATCGTCGTGCGATTGACTTACAGACTGTGGAAAATAATTTAACTGTAGGCTTTCTTCCTCCACTCAAACGTAAAACATAAAATTATTCCTTATGTTTATTCTTTGATCACAAGAGTTCAATAGTAGCCAGACAGATCCAGACACTTATGACTTCATAGCTGTTTCATAATAACTTCATCCTAATATGTCCATTAAAGGTGGTTAAGGTAAACATAGCAAATAAGCTGCATTACACTACTAACACAGTCATACTTGTTTGGTACTGCCAGATTTGGCACAGAATATGTCTCACTACCATATTTTAGTAATTGTCGCTGACTTGTAGCAGGTATTGAGCTAATGAGTGTTGGCATCCAGCCAAAAACTTAAGCCAAAACTTTTACAATATGTGCCAGTTTTGGTGTTAATAGAAGACATATTGTTGAACCTCTCTTCAGATTTGCAATAAGGGTAGTATGATGATGAGACATTCATCTTGTGTTATTTGTCTTGGTCGCGGTGATAAGGGTTTATGTATGTTTATCAAGTACAATGATATTTCTGTACTCTTTTCCTGATTCACTTGTCAACGCATTTTAAATGAGGATGCAGAAATACATAAGTATAATGGGTTCTTATATTTAGACAGCTGCTGATCTGAAGTTTCTGTTTGGTTTTTAGATAATCAAACAAAATTACATTGTTGTTGTGTATGGTATAAATTTGGTGACGTGACACTATAGTATTTTTTTGTTTATTATGGAAACGGTTGATAAACTCAAAAGGCAGTCAATGTATTCATTACATAAATGTTGTGTAATGTCAAGTGTACCTTTGGGTTCCTTGGCAGGGTGGCCGTCAGTTGATTATAGCAGTAATGTGATGAGGCACACGCAATTAAGGCAGATGATGTGTTCTGTTTATGCACCAATATTACTTCCATATTTTTCCTAGTAAATAAATAAAGTTTTAAAAACATAAAATATACACTCGAGAGCACAGAAATCGCACACCCCCTACATTTTCACTTTGACCTTAAATATTTTTATAATTGTATGTTAGTTGCAAATATAACTTAAATTATATTAAAGTACACACTGTTAGCTTTCTAAAAACACATAATGCATAGCCATGACCTCCAAAACCATTACACTAGCAACAAAACAATAGAATTACCTAAAATCGCTCATTTCAGGTAGCGCGGTTTCTGCGACTATGGGAAGGTATAAAAGGGTATTAAAACAACCAAATTGATAAAATTGTTTAATTAATAAAAGGTATTGCCGCCCCTAGCTTTAATAACAGCTTCCATTCGATGTTTCATCGAAGATATCAATGTTTTAACAAAGTCCTGCGGTATGCCATCCCATTCTTCCATAATAGCGGTTTGAAGTTCTCTAAGATTCGTAGGCGACGTGTTTCTGGCTCGAACTCGTCTCTTCAGCTGGTCCCATAAATGCTCAATGGGATTGAGGTCTGGGCTCCGAGCCGGCCACGCCATTACTGGTACGTCAACCTCCTCCAAGTACTGGCGCACTATAGCAGCGGTGTGTGGTCTTGCGTTATCTTGCATGAAAATTAAATTTTCGCCGATAAATCCCGAATAAGGCACCACATGTTCTTCAAGGATCTCTTCGATGTAACGTCGGGCAGTCAATCCACGTGATCGACGCTCGGTATTGGGTCCTGTGACGAAAGCAAGATCGGTTTTCGCCTCCAGTGATATGCCTCCCCAGAACATGCACGAACCACCGCCGTACGAGACACGTTCAGAGATGCAGCATTGAGCGAAACGCTCACCGGGTCTTCGGTAGACTCTACCCCGTCCGTCGTTACCATGAAGACACATCCTGCACTCGTCAGAGAACAGTACTGCCTTCCACTGATCCATAGTCCAATTCACGTGATCTCGAGCAAACTGAAGGCGTGCTTGTCGGTGGGCAGGGGTCAATTTCGGGCCAGTTGCTGGTCTGTGCGCTGTCAGGCCTCCTTCAGCTAGTCTTCTTCTAACCGTCCACCGACTAACTTCCACTTCTCTAACTTCCTGGAGTTGCTGTCCGAGTTGAACTGCATTCAAGTGGCGATTTCTTGAGATGTTGTGACAAGAAACCGGTCATCGCGCTGTGTGGTAGCCCGTTGTCGGCCAGTTCCTCGTCGCCGTGTATAGCCACCAGTCTGTTGATATCGCTGGTATACACGTCGAACAGCATATCGGCTTAAATTTAACTGCCGTGCCACTTGACTTTGGTTCTGTCCAGCTTCAATTAGTGCAACCACTTGAGACGCTGCTTCCGGGGTGGTATCCATTTTCTTGTTCAGAATGATTACGTATTCGATAAAGGACCTTTCAGAGTGCGAGTTGGTATGCAAATGATAAGGTTACAATCATCCCTTAACGTTTTATACCTTCTCATAGTCGCGGAAACCGCGCTACCTGAAAAGAGCGATTTCGGGTAATTCTATTGTTTTGTTGCTAGTGTAATGATTTTGGAGGTCATGACTATGCATTATGTGTTTTTAGAAAGCTAACAGTGTGTACTTTAATATAATTTAAGTTATATTTGCAACCAATATATAATTAAAAAAATATTTAAGGTCAAAGTGAAAATGTAGGGGGTGTGCGATTTCTGTGCTCTTGAGTGTATATTGATCTTTCTATGTGTCCAAGTAACACTGAATTAGAATTAAGACTTCCTGGAGCAGATAGACAAATAATAAAGAAAGTAAGAATGTTAGCAATACAAAAAGATAATTTACTGTTAGTATAAATATGCATGCATAAATTAATGATATAGGAATTCTTTCATGATTTGTGTTTCATTATGAAACACAACATACCTATGTCTAAAGTCACTGAGATCAGCAGCAAAATTAATATCACCCGAGATCAACAGTAAAGCTGCAGGTGCAGTATGCAGTTCTCCAAACCTCCTCATACATTGCCTTAGTTTTTCATCGGCTGCATTCTTTTGGGTTCCACACACATGGATCAAGCTCACCTGTACAAGAAAATGTCAATTATTATGTATTTATATAACTAAATGCAGGGACATTTAGTTAGCTTTATCCTTTTATTACTAAATATTAAGTGCTACTGCCCGTGGGGAGCCGGGTTAGAATTGCATCTCCCCATATCATCCTGTGGGTCTCATAAGAGGCGACTAAGGGAAAAAAATACTGGAAGGTGGGCAGCAGCGCCTTTTAAAGAACTGCCAACTTACACTGTGGTCCCCAAGACGCCTGCCAAGCGTGGGGATTATGGAAATTACCCCCTTAATAGGGGAGGCTGTGTTCAGCAGTGGACGATCCGGCTGTTACAGTACAGTACACATACTATGCTTGTTTGTGAAATCTATGTACATATTATATTAAAGCTCAGCTTCTGATTGATTGGGTGATACCTTGAGACATGAAATAATTTTATTATGTATTATGCTTCTACTATTAGTCATAGAAAGTTTTAACAATAGTTTAATACGATTATAAGTATGTGATCCACGCAAGTGAGGCTAAGGGAACAGTAAGCTGTAGTACATCCTTATACTACATACCACACAAATAAACCTATCAATGTTATATGTTCAACCTTTTTTTCATTATATGTATGAAATAAATTGTTAAGCTCAGGAGTTGTTTATAATCTATCTATAATTAATTCTACTCTATTAAATTTACTCACTTGGGCATCATTCAACTCTTGAAGTCTATTAGCAGCCTCCTTCCTCACATCACAAACCACCACAAAATCAGCTTCCCTTCTCCCTGTTAAGAATTTGGCACGGATGGCAGCTACTACATCTATTGCGGAACAACCTCGAGGCACCTAC
This sequence comes from Plagodis dolabraria, assembly GCA_963854805.1. NCBI lineage: Eukaryota > Metazoa > Arthropoda > Insecta > Lepidoptera > Geometridae > Plagodis > Plagodis dolabraria. Next base: position 14,696,394 of record OY978447.1, on the reverse strand, counting down.
AGGAATGCATAGTTTGGGTAAGTAGAACTTAAACACAAAATTTATATAATAATACTAAATTTTTATAAAAAACCTGCATTCATGAGCATGTAGAAAGGAAGATCATAGACAGTACACCAACATGAATTAATGTCATGGAAAGCCAGGCTAGAATGTCATATGAAAAATTTATATAAAAAAATTTAGATTTAAAGGTATTTTACAATATTACACTCAGTATTACTTTATTGTTTCTGTACTATTATACCATTGAGGTTAGGAACAAAGTCATGCTAGTACAAACTTATTACTTTTACCTGTTAATGAGAATTCACGCATTGTGGTGAAGATGAGATCCAGAGCCATTAAGGCTCTGGATCTCACCTTCACTACAATGCGCTTGCTATGTTTGAGCTGAAAAAATAATTGATAAAAATATGCAAATTGTTTATATCAAATGAATACAAAGTTTTTTTTTAAGTGTACAATTTATTTCACTATAATGTAAGAAATAGATATATACTATAAAACTTACATTGGATTGTTAATCAAATCGAAAAATATACTTAAAAGTCGTGCTTTTGTAAGTCTAAATTTCGGCAGTTAAATCATGTATCTTGACATTCTTGTTAAGTCAAAAACTCGTTTTAACTCTAATTTTTTTGCATTTCCCTTGATATTAGAGTTATAGAAATTCCACTGTATGTAAAAAAAAAGTTATAAAGCTGCTGTACTGTTTAACCTACCAAAACCTATTGGTTTATAACAATAGGCTTTAATGGACTATTCTCATAAATGTTCATCACGTTTATTCAGCTATACTTTGTCTACTATATCTAGCATGGCTTATAATGCAAAGTTATTTTTAGAAATCATGTAATTTCTTACCTGACAATTCTCAATATCCCAGAATATACCAATAGGCATGCTGGTGGAGCGGGACTTGTGGTGGCGGAATCTTGACCTCACTCTCTGTCTTTCTATGAGCACTCCTTCATCCTTTAAACTTCCAGTCTCATCAGATGACTCGTCTTCAATATCTAATCCAACATTATGTAATATAAATTAAAGTAAATACACCTATTTACACTATTGCTAAAACTAATAGTTAATATTATGTAGGTATCTGATGTATTTATATGTAACATATTAACAGATAAAAGTTAAAGCTCATCAGACAATCATATACATATAACATTTCATTAGGCCAAGCCACAGATTTGGTGTGCTCATTCATGTGGCAAACAGCACCCTAGACATCATTATACTTCCTTGTAGAATTTGTTTAAAAGCTCTCACATAAAATTGGTGCTCTATGCACTGTAACTACTATGTAAATTGTTCGACACTCTGTACATTAATTTATTACTCTCATTATCTATGATGCGCATGGATTAAGCAGACTATTGTGAAAATTATTGTTTGGGAAAATAAATGATCAAAATAATATGCAGTGATAGAACTTGTGAAGATGAAGATTTTCCCTGTTTGTGGAATGTACATGCAGCCTCTTTTGTAGCAGCATAGCCTCTTTTGTAACACATATGCATGCAGTCAAGCATTAGAAATACTTTTGAAAAATCAGACATTGAACAATGCAAGGTGTCTTTTTGTCAGTTAACATATTAAGATTTTTGGTTTGAGTTAGTTGCGTCGTCCTTTGCTATCACGGATATACAGCTGAGTAAGTACCTGCTTAACTATACCTACCTTATATGAAAATATATTAAGTGCATGTCACATGGAGTTATCATATATATGAAGTATTAGGTTTGTACAAGAAGGTGTAACAATTATTTGACGATAATTAAATGGTAAATATTTACCAGTTATCCACATCCTAGGTGGAAGTGGTATTTTCATTGCAGGACTTGACATGGTCGTCGCCAGACCTTGAGCCGAATGACTTCGTGCTCCCCTGCTGCGATTAATATCTAATTCTTCGATATTCTTTGATAAACTCATTGTGCGGGTCGTTACGTGTGTAGAGGTAATTTTAATATATAATTAAAGTAGGCCAACATATGTTGGCAAAACAACAAAGAAAATTAAGCTAACAGTGGATAAATCTCACTGCGCGTCAAATAAACTGATACTATATTATAACTTATATTAACTCATAAAGCTGAAATCTCATTGGATTAGCGTCAACGTAAAACAATTTACATCTAATATGTAAAAATAAATCAATCGACACACACTCACTACGCCATATTTGTACAATTGTCACTAAAAGAATGAACCGAAAAAAAATACAGAATTCTCCAGGAACCATAGATCAGGAATTAATCCAAAACAAGGATACGTTCAGAAACCAAAGTTAGGGTGCACGCGAGGTACAACATTTCAAACTCACAATATGAAACTTTTTTGACAATAGTGGGTGTGCAACTTCTACTTATGATATGATGTTTTAAAATGATAAAAGTAAGTAGTGGGATACTACGGCATAGGAAGAAGAAGCAAGAACGGGAAAAGACTTGTGAATATGGCTCTGGAAAATAATTTAACCATATTAAATTGCATTTTATATCCAAAGAATAAGATAAAACACAAGAAATTTACATAATAGGAATAAACAATATGTACTACAGAAAAATAATGAAGACTAAGATAAACAAAAATACACTAAGCTCCAAAACAATAGATCTCAATCCAAATGGAATGAACTACTCAAAAATAGCAAATGTAAAACAACATTAAAGGAAATTACTGAACTAAGCAAAGAAATAGGTCGCAATCTAAAACAAGAAAAGTTGAATAAGAGAATCAAATTTATCCAAAACCACATTACTAAAACTGGTGGTACTAATAAAGCACTCAAGGAATTAAGAGAAGCGACGTTATGGGTACTGAAAATAAAAAAAAACAACAACAAGGAAGAAACAAGAAGACAGCCAATTTTAAAGATAGCAACAGACTATTACCAGAAGCTATACTCTACCGGAAACACCTTAAAATGTAACATAAACCTCGAAGGTGAAACGGAAGATATCCATCCGATTCTTGAAAGTGAAGTCCAACATGCGATTGAGACCCAGAAAAATGATAAAGCTCCCGGAGCTGATCATATAACTAATGAGATGATGAAAGCGACATTGTCAGAAACAACATCAAAACTGACCAACTTGTTTAACCTTATACTAAATACGGAGTACATACCTTCACAATGGACAATAAGCTCTATAATTATCATATATAAGAAATGACAGATCAAAAATAGGAAATTATCGCCCTCAGACTTATTAGTCTCATGTCGAACTTATACAAGGTCTATAATAATAAAATAAAATAATACTAAAACGCATCACCAAAAAACTTGACGAACAACAGCCAAGAGAACAAGCTGGAAATCGATCGGGGTTCGCAACAATAGACCATATACATGTGGTAAATCAGCTTGTTGAAAAATGACAGGAATATGATTATCCAGTGTACATGGCATTTAATAATAATAATAATAAAACTAACTAACCGCTGGTAGCTTGGACCCTGCCCCGCTGCCGACGGCATCCTAGTTTTAAGTTTTTTTTTAAATAATTGTTTCTTTTTTTATATATGAGTATTGTAAATAATTTAAAATTATGATATAAAATAAATGACGTGAATAATAATTAATAATAAATCTTTATTTCAGGTAACAGACATAATAAATATGTCGGCAAAACGTGTATAAAAACTGGGTCAGGCATCGAGTCGTCGTTGTATGCGACTACTCTAGCCGGCTATCGAAACGACACTGACCTGATTTGTGGACTATACGAAAGCTTTCGACTGCCTGGAACATCATTACATTTGGGAAGCCCTGAGAAACCAAGGGATAGAAAACAAATATATAACGATAGTAAAAAATGTATATTCAAACAACAAAGCACGAATAAAATTAGAAACAGGTAAAATTTTTCCAATACACATAGGAGTGAGGCAGGGAGACCCACTCTCGCCAAAACTTTTTTCCTCCGTGCTAGAGAAAGTCACCAGGAAGATGGAATGGGACAACTTAGGGATACAACAGGGAACATAAATGGAACAAGTTTGAATCACTTGAGATTTGCGGATAACGTTATACTTATGACAGATAACTCAGAGTACCTTAACAACATGCTCCAATATTTGTCAAATAAGAGCAGAAAGGTGGGCTAAATAATGAATAAAACAAAGACTAAAATATTAACAAATAGATCCCAAATAAGCATCTTTATAGACCAGAAAGAAATAAAATATGTAAATTCCTATATATATCTAGGCCGACTTATTGCCTTCAGCAACCATATGGATACAGAAATAGAAAGGCGGATAGCCAATGCATGGAAACGGTTCTGGTCGCTTAAAGAAGTGCTAAAATGTAAACAATATAATATTTCAATGAAAAGGAAAGTGTACAACACATGCATATTACCAATCCTCACTTAAGGTTGCCAGACCTGGGCCAACACACAGAAACAAAATCAAAAACTGACCACGTGCCAAAGAGCCATGTAGAGGAGTATTCTGGGCTACACAATAAGAGACAGAAAGAGAGCTATAGATTTAAGACAAATCACGAAACTAGAAGATGTCCTAGTCAAAACAAAAAAGAATTAAGTGGAGATGGGCAGGCCACATGATGAGAGAGATAAATGGACGAAAGATATTACAGAATGGAACACTAGATTTCAAACAAAAAGGAAACGAGGAAGACAAAGTAATCGTTGGTCTGACGACATAAAATAGAATGTGGGTACACTGTGACATAGATTAGCACACACAAGAGTAGAATGGAAAGAGCTGGAGGAGGCCTTTGTGGCACAAGGACACGCCGACATCAAATTAGATGGGATAAATTGAGAATAGTAATAAAATAAGGGATGAAATTTAATGACCACCAAAAAAACAATCGTTGCCCTAAACAGCCTCATCCAAAAAAAAGTTATATGTACAAATAAATGAAACCTGTACCAAAATTTTTCGGGCTATTTAAGTCATGCCTGCACTACAAAAACTTTTCATGAATCAAAAAGGCCACGCGTGCACCAAATTTTAACTAGCAAAGATTTTTGTCATTACTACCCAAATATATCTCACTATGTTTGCCTAAAATGTATGTATATTATATTGATGGCAAATAAGTTGAGTCTCGTGGCTTTATTTCCACACCCAAAGAAAAGTGGAAAGCTGAAGATGACTTCGTGGTATACTTTGAAAGCGAATGGCTTATATCCAAACGGTGCTGGTACTTGGGCGCATCTCTTGGATCTCCTGCCACCTTTTAACCTTGACAATGCCTTGGAATCTTTTAATTAAACTACAAAAGACAGCGGAACACTTCGTGAGCGTCATCCTTTGGCACGGTTTTTAGTAATTGCGTCTGTTATGGTCAGAGATTGGTCTAAGGAGTACGAGTTTAATAACGAAAGACGCTTTGCTCTGCTCCTACCAGTATCTCTAAGAATCTGGACGGAAAGTTACCAATGGGCAAAACTTTCAAAGCACGTGCCATTAAAAACTAACACTGAGCTGATTTGTTCTTATAGAATTCCAGCTGGCTCTGATCTGGAATGTAAAAATTATTAACGACTTTGGGAGACTTTGGATGAGTATAAAGAAGAACATTTTAGCGAATGGGAAGTTATGTTGCCCCCAGAAAAAGAAAATTAGCTCCAAGGCAAATGCAACTGTCCAAAGTTCCTCAAAGATTATATTTGCAAGCATCTCGTTGGATTATAAATCCAACTTATACACGTCCAGCCACCTCCAGAAGCAAGAACTGTTCCGATTGGCATGAAACGTAAAAGGGGACGACCAGCTAAAGCCAAGAAAGCTTTAATAGTACAGTAAATTATGTATTGATATGAAAATTTCTACCTAGAAGACTGATTCTTAATTAAGATTTGAAATGGTTGTAACTACACAAAATAATTGTATTTTATGCTTATGAAGACTGATTTATTCGTTAAGATTTTAAAACAATTGTTACCATGAAAGAGTGTGATGTTATGTTATTCGAAAACTGATTCTTCATAAATATTTTTAAATAATTATGACCATACAAATGACTGTTTTAATGTTGGTTGTTTGAAGACTCATTTATCACTAAGATTAAGTATTTTGAAGATCCGAGTGGATCATTAAAATTTTAAAATTACACTAAGGACTGCTTTATTAAGTTTTAAGTTTATTTGTATGTACAAATAAAACATGTTGTTTTATTTATTAGTTTGATAAATAATTAATAAATAATGTTTTTTTTGTGGCCGTTATTTTATTGAAAGCTCTAAGAAGCTCAGCCCTTAGTACACATTTTACGGTAGTATCGGTGAACCTTTTGAACTTCATTGATATTTTTTGGGTAAACAATGATTTTTGTATATTAATTTACTTTTTTAGGATAAAATAGTGTAACATATTTGGATGAAATTTTGAAATAAAATGCGGGTACATATTTGGTGCATCCGTGGCCTTTTTGGGTAGCTCAGCAATTATTCTGAAGATACTTGCCTTTTTTAGGATAGCAGACTCTACGTTTATTGGTGATAATTTCATATTAAAATGGGGATTAAATTCTGGTAAGTACTTAGGATTTTTTGGGCGTTTTATTTCATTATATCTGGTGATTGCTTAAACCTAAGCCATAAAATAATAATTAAATACTTACAATGTTAATATATTTAATTATTTTTTCAACGCTCTACAGACTCGTGGTTCGTACTCTTTTTAGATCTATTTTCATTTTATTACTGTATATTACAATTTTACAAAATTCGTACTCCAATAGATCATTGACTTTTACACTTAGATGTAGGTTAGTGTTATGGTGTTATATCTTAATAACTAAGTGAGTCCATATGTATCTGTATATTTTTTTTTCCTATTCTAATTTTTGTAAGTATCTTTCTTAACTCAGTAGTTTCTATTGTTATCACATTACAGCTTAACATTTGAATTACTAAAACTATAATATTCTATCATCTTGTCCCGGATGGACCCGCCACTGACTACGGGGTCCTCTTTCTGTTCAACATTTTCTCCACGACCTCTTCGTTTCGACCTTTAATGCCATTTTTAAGTTGTTACTTGTTATCCTCCGTAGCTTTCATCGCCCGCCGAAAAGCCCCGATTGCGTCTGAGCTGTCATCGGTATGGTGCAGCTCTCTCTATGCCGCGACAGTGCCACAACCGCATGCGGAACGCTGTCCCTTAGCTTGGTAACTTTTTCTCCTCTGGATGACAATGACAGCCTCGTATGTCAGTCCCTGTGCCTCAAGTACGGTAAGTGTGCGAGGCCCCTGGCCGCACCCATACCCTTCACTGAAAATAAAAAAAAATATATATTTAATTGCAAGCTAAAAACTAAATAATGAATTGTATACAATTGAAATTTAATTGAATTGAATTATTTGAAGCGCTCGTAGCCAAGTTTGCTTAGGCTTTCTGAATCGATCAGCAAAGTTAAGCAACGTCCGCCGCGGTCATGACTTGGATGGGTGACCGCTACTGACATTACTACTGAGCGCTTCCGTGCTTCGGAAGGCACGTTAAGCCGTCGGTCCCGGTTGTTGTCTTAGGATAGCAGTCGTTACAGCATGGTGGTAGGACACTTTGCAAATGCCCGCCTGGCTAGCTACCACCCTCAAGTTGAAAACCTGTCGCCAAGCACCTAACGGTGTGTTCCGGCAGCTGTCCTTGAGAGCTAGTAACTCTAGATTAGTCTGAACAACATCCTCGACCACATCATCACTTACCATCAGGTGAGATAGTGGTCAACTTCAACTTCTTTTTTTGTGGGTGGCTTCTGTGGTGTTGCCACAATTTCGCCAATGACGAGTCGCACGGATAGAGTGGGGAGATAGTGGTCAAAGGCTAACCTATCAGGCATAAAAAAAAAAAAAAAAATATGTTTGCAATTAAGGCATAATTTAAAAGCAACTTATTAACGACCGCTTTTGATCGTTAAAAAGTTGCGCTATGCTCGAAGGTTGTGAACGACGTCAGAGTGAAAAGTTCCACTCCGACTGGAGCGCGTTTCGAACCTCGGTTAGAGCGCACTCGGAGTGCACTCGGAGTGCAACTTTTTACTCTAACGTCGTTCACGACCTTCAGGTAGAGCGCAACTTTTTAACTATCAAAAGAGGTCGATAAAATTTTGAATCTTTAACTGACATGATTTTGACTTTCCTTGATGAGAGAATTATAGGCAATCTTTAATATTTTGCAAATAACGGTAGTTATTGCTTTTGAAACATCATAAAAAGTCTATAAATTTTGCAAAATTCCCCGCCATTAACGATTTTTGAGGTTATAAAACAACCGGTCGTTCGGAACCTTCGAGTAAGTTAAAGCAACCAAACAACGCACTCTGACCCTCGGAACGCGGCCTGCGCTCTACCGGGTGCGTTCTTATATGTCGTCCGACGACGGATGATCGCTCCAAGCAGAGCGACGCTCGTCGTCCGCCTTTTAAGAACGGCTCTGTATCATATCTGTATCAAGAACACTACTTAAAAAGTTTCACTGACTCGGAAGAAATGTATTTACAATTATGTACTTTTCCAGAATACATAACTAAAACAAACATACATAATACAACAATAATAATAATAAAATTTTGTAAACAGAAGTCTACGTAAACAAAAAGTAACTTAAAACAAAGAAAAATCAAGTCCCAACTGTCAAATGAAACGTCAGGGCGATATTTATCCACCGATTTCGTGGGGCGACCGGTGCGTCGTCGAGCGATATATAAGAACGCTCCGGATGATCATCGGACGATCGCCCCGGGCATATAAAAACGCTCGGGGCGTCGTCGGACGTCGTCGGACGACAAATAAGAACGCACCCCAGGGGTGCGTTCTTATATGTCGTCCGACGACGGATGATCGCTCCAAGCAGAGCGACGCTCTTCGTCCGCCTTTTAAGAACGGCTCTGTATCATATCTGTATCAAGAACACTACTTAAAATGTTTCACTGACTCAGAAGAAATGTATTTACAATTATGTACTTTTCCAGAATACATAACTAAAACAAACATACATAATATAACAATAATAATAATAAAATTTTGTAAACAGAAGTCTACGTAAACAAAAAGTAACTTAAAACAAAGAAAAATCAAGTCCCAACTGTCAAATGAAACGTCAGGGCGATATTTATCCACCGATTTCGTGGGGCGACCGGTGCGTCGTCGAGCGATATATAAGAACGCTCCGGATGATCATCGGACGATCGCCCCGGGCATATAAAAACGCTCGGGGCGTCGTCGGACGTCGTCGGACGACAAATAAGAACGCACCCCAGGGTTCCGAACGACATGACAGTATTTTTCTCCACAAAGAATTTAATACTACATTTCTCTCTGACGGACGAGTCTTTCATTCATTCATTTGTTTCATTCGTTGTCGTGAGATTGCAAAATAATATTAAGATAATTAAAATAATCTACTATAAATCAGCAAAATAAATTTTGAATTTTAAATTCACTGAAGTCCTTTAAAGTGTAAAAATAAGAATTGTGTTATCATTTGTTATCCTTCAGGTTTGTTGAGAACAATGACTACCAACGGTGATATTGGGGGCTTGGATGCCAGTGGCAAAATTATTAAAATGGAAGTAAGTACAAATTTTTATGCAGGTTAATGCATTTAAGGTTTAGTCCAGCGTGAGTTGTTAACAGAATAAAATGTTCAAAAGGTTTTACTTTTCAGACATAACTACTACCCATATCAACAATAATAACTGATGTAAATTAGTGTTTTGTGTAAGTTCGTGATATCACCAGGATTTAGAAATATCTTGATAATAATATACATCTTACGCAGGTGGACTACAGTGTCACTTGCGACGAGAAGATCCCTATGTGGAAGTCATGGGCTGCCAAAGGCAAGGTTCAAGAAGCTATTGATCAGCTGCTGGCTCTTGAAAAGCAGACTCGGACGGTAAGTTATTTTAACTCAAAAGAATGTAAATATTTGGTTTGCCTATATGGAAAAAATAGGTCCATTTACATATTTACATCACAAATACATAATGAAATCACATTACATCTAGGCCAAATAGGCTAGTCATCAACCATCATCTCATTCAAGTAGAAAGAATGAATCCAGGCAAGATGCTGAATGCTGCAGAGAACCTATTTTGGGTGCATTCCATCTTGTGCTTTAACTGCAACATGAACATGCTCAAATCATTCGGAGATGCACTAACAGCTACACACAAAATCCATGTGACATTAACTGTGAAACCAAAAACTGGTACTTAGAATACTTACAACTTCAAGTACAGCAGTGTGGGCACTATCAAACTCATATGCCCATATACATGCCGATTAATGTAAGATGCATTATACGCAACCTCATCATTATGATTGGTCCTTATCACATATAGTGGAGGGATGTATATTTAAATTTGAATCATCTCTATCAATTTACTGTAACAGCCAGATTGTCCATTGCTGGACACAGCCTCCCCTTTCCCTAAGTCGCCTCTTATGACATCCATGGGATGATATAGGGAGGTGCAATTCTAACCCGGCACCCCACAGGTATCAATGTATTTTATGATTTTATTTTTCAGGGTGCTGATATGGCTTCAACAGCAAGAATTTTGGTGGCAATTGTGCAAATATGCTATGAAGCCAAGAACTGGTCGGCCCTCAATGATCACATTGTTCTTTTGTCTAAAAGAAGGTAACAAAAATATGTTGTAACAACTATAATTAAAATATATTTTTAACGTAATTGTCCATTTCAACTATTTTTGTTTGTCATTTATGAGAGTTTTTTTGCAAAGAATGTTGCAATAATTTTAATATTACATCAATGTTGTTACATTTCAGATCAAACTTAGTATAGCTTTTGTCCTATACTAAAAAAGTGTGTTGTTTTGTACTGTACCATCCGTATTGTCCACTGCTGAACAAAGCCTCTTCCATTAAGGTTTGCCATAATCCCCACGCTTGGCAGGCGTCTTGGGGGTCATCGTAATCAATGATATCAGTTCTTCAAAAGGTGCTACTGCCTACCTTCCGGTATTTTACTTTTAGTTGCCTCTTACAATACCCACAGGTAGCAATGGCGGGCTGAAATTCTAGCCTGGCAAGATTTTTATAATAACAACAAAGACTTATACACGATGAACAAAAATACACAGCTAAGAGGACACTCATTAAAACTAAACAAGCCTCAATGTACAAGCAACCCTAGAAAGCACTTTTTGCCATATCGCATTGTGAAACAGTGGAATGAACTACCAGAATCAGTCTGTGAATAGTTTTAAAAATAGATTGGATGAACTCATAAAAACATCACAAAAAAAACACTAAACGCAAGTGCAAAGATATGCATGTATCAGCTTAATGAACTGCTAGTGCATTTAAAATAAATAAATAATAATAAATTAAAGGACATAAATAGGGATTAAGTCTTATGTGAACACTACTTCAGTGACAAACTTAAAATTTGACAAATATGCAGTTTCTTAGTCTTATTCTATTGGGGGGTGAAATGTCCTGCACTGATGTCCCGCTTGGGGTGTTTTGTGCATTTCCCCCTCCAGCTTCTACCCAAGCCATCCCAACTCCTTTTTTTATGTTATTGTGATGAAACTAGCTTTTTGGGTCACTGGCATAGCTGCTCCAGTGACGTGTGTGATGGTAGTGAGGATGTTGTTGATGAGAATGACTTGTAGTCTGGTTGTAATTCATATTTATTCCGTGGCTACGCAGTGCAATAGTACATGCCCCACGGTCTCAACTTTTCGCATACAGCTTCTAGAGCCCTATAGAGAACTGTCTGTTGCTCCAGTATTTTTTTTTTTTTTTTTTTTTATGCTTGATAGTTTATCCTTTGACCACTATCACACCTGATGGTAAGTGATGATGTGGTCGAGGATGTTGTTCAGGCTAACCTAGAGTTACTGGCTCTCAAGGACAGCTGCCGGAACACACCGTTAGGTGCTTGGCGACAGATTTTCAACTTGAGGGTGGTAGCTAGCCAGTCGGGCATTCACAAAGTGCCCTACCACCATGCAAAACTTGTGCAGAAAGTAATTCAGGTTACAGTGACCTGTAATAAGGCCTGCGCCCTGCTACAATGCGTAGTTCCTCACGCTTATTTATAGGTATGCAGTTTATATAAAAGATAAATTTCTTATAGTATGGTGTGTAGACATCACCTAAGAAATTGCATTTAGAAAGGCAGCAGATATGAAAATAAGGTAAGAATGGGAATATGGATGCTGGTATTTAGGTGGGGGTAATTAGGGTGTGGATAATGATAATGGTATCATTACATAAAATTCAAAGTCAAGGTAGTCGTAGATATTGATTAAGGTCAATGTTGTGATAATGTGAATTGAAATGTTAATATGAATGTAATATTAATTGTGAAAGAATGCAATGTTTATATCAAATATAAAATAAAATTTAAAGGAGACCAAAGTAAATGCGGGCGACGCTGCGTGCATAAAATAGGCTTACCTCTGTAATATTTATCATATTAAGAGAGATCTTTTTATTGTGTGGACTATAGGTATGTTGCATTTACAAATTATTAGAGCACAATTTATTTTATTAGTATGTTATTTCAATGGTTATTTCACAGATTCTATTGAATTTGCTGTAAACAGATTTTCCGTCACTTTATTTGCGCCATCTTACATTTTGAGAAGTGCAATTTACTTTCGGAACTGTTGGAACTCATTATAATTTATGTTTAATATCAAAATACCAGAATCGAGGCGACCTCTGCTTTACCGCCGCCGTCGTCGTGACGAAATGTCAATGCCTCTGTGGGTATTTGTATAAAAATCGATGAAAGCTACTAGATACCTAAATTCAAATGACACCCCAGCACGCCTGCAATAAATTTCCATACTGTTTTGTGTGAGACCATCACTACACAACACTAGGTACCGCACCGGCGCGTTTTTTGTTCCAAATTCAAAAAACGTGCCAGTAATGGATCCGATTTGGTAATTAGTGTACGATAATTCGCGTGCTCTTTTTATGAAAAATATTGCCGTTTATGAGAAGAAAAAAAAATAGCAGGAGACCAATAACTTCCATATATCAAACTTTTAGGTCATTGGGATGCAGAAGTCACCCATAGTTAGAGCCTCGGTTTGATTCTGCGAATCGCACATACCTATTACGTGATAAACCACAATAGTTAGATGACCTTGCAACAAACCTAAAATAATTATTTGAATTTTTACCTAATATATAAGGTTAATATTAATTCATCAACAATACTGCGGGGGATGGTGTAGAATCGATAACTGAATGTGATCCACACATTTTTAATTTTCACATAAACAAAATCAATACTAACTATTGCCTAAGCTGTGGCGCTTTGACTTTGAGAATGATAGCGACGACAACACTCGCGGCCGCCGTGGACTAGACACACATACACACACGTTCTAGGTATTCTAACGCATTGTGAGGTATCTATCGCAATGAGTAGGTATACCTACCGAGTTCATTGCCCTCGCAATACGTAGGTATACCTACCGAGTTCATTGCCCTCGCAATGCGTTAGAATACCTACCGAGTTCATTGCCCTCGCAATACGTAGGTATACCTACCGAGTTCATTGCCCTCGCAATGCGTTAGAATACCTACCGAGTTCATTGCCCTCGCAATACGTAGGTATACCTACCGAGTTCATTGCCCTCGCAATGCGTTAGAATACCTAGAACGTGTGTGTATGTGTGAGTGGAGTCCACGGCGGCCGCGAGTGTGTTCGTCGCTATTATTAAAGCGCCACAGCTTAGGCAATAGTTAGTATTGATTTTGTTTATGTGAAAATTAAAAATGTGTGGATCACATTCAGTTATCGATTCCATACCATCCCCCGCAGTATTGTTGATGAATTAATATTAACCTTATATACCTTATACCTAAATATTTTTCCTTGGAAAAAGATATAAAAAACAATGGCGGCAATAAATAATATTATTTAAAAACATATTAATGATCCAGCTAAAAACCATGCTCAGATGCAAAATATTTACTAACTGTACCTTTTAAATATGCACGAGAGCAGGAATCACTGATGGCCCTACACAAACATGCATAGACTTAATAATTTAGGTAATTGGAAATATATTAAACTAGCGACCCACCCCGGCTTTGCACGGGTGCAAAGCTGATACTAAATAATCTGTAATATTTTGGAAAATATTCATATAAATTACATGCAGTGAAGGGCCATATTGATCTATATTAAATATATAATGTATTAAGTTATTTAATTGGATGAGGTACTTATTTGGTTAAAATCGTTTCGTAAATAACCCATTATTTGAAATTATTTCAGATGGAAAAAGATAACTTCCAGGGGGACTTGAACCCGCAACCCCCAGAATACCGTCCTGGTGCATTACCAATTATGCTATGGAAGCGGAAATGCACCAGGACGGTATTCTGTGGGTTGCGGGTTCTAGTCCCGCTGGAAGTTATCTTTTTCCATCCGAAATAATTTCTGATTTCGCTTAGCATGCGTCAATGCTGTAAAATAATACTAACCCATTATTTCTCGTAAAAAGTAAAGGATTATTGGTGTATGTTTTGGTATTGTCGGTTATCCCTAAGAGAAAGATATATACCATCGCGGACTTTTTTGTAGACCTTTTTAAGGTGTACAATACTGTAGTACATTATTTTGATCTATGTCGTATGGCTCAGCCAGAGTTAGCAATGTAAGCGCAAAAAAAATGTTTTATTTTTACGGCATCACGTTAGAAATCTCTAAATTTATCAATGTTTCTCTAGTATATTATGCATGTATTATACATATAAACCTTCCACTTGAATCACTATTTATAAAAAACCGCATCAATATCCGTAGCGTAGTTTTAAAGATCTAAGCATACAGACAGCGGGAAGTGACTTTCTTTTATACCATGTAGTGATATTGAGTCACTGGTTTAGGTGGTATGGTAAAGTGCATGAGACAGTGAAAGAATGAATGTGGTATATTTCAGCTAAATAAGCATTTTGGAGAAGAGAATGGTGATGAGTGTGAACAATGTGATGATATATTCATCACCTTGTTTACACAAAAAACCTCACGAAGGAGCTAGTAGTGTAGCAAGTATGCCAGCATAGTCTGTGGAAATCCATAGTTTAACCTATTCTTCCCACACTTTCCTTAAGCCCTTCTGAGTGCCCTTAAACCAGATCTACATTTGTACCTATTTCTGGATTATGAATAGTTAAAATAATGGGTTTTCAGATCACAACTAAAACAAGCTGTAGTGAAGATGGTGCAAGAATGTTGTACTTACGTTGATAAGACACCAGACAAGGAGACAAAGATCAAACTTATTGAAACATTAAGAACAATAACTGAAGGCAAAATCTATGTGGAAGTAGAAAGAGCAAGACTTACACACATTCTATCTAAAATAAGAGAGGAAGAAAACAATGTTGCCGAGGCTGCAAAGATCATCCAAGAACTGCAAGTTGAGACATATGGATCTATGGACAAGCGAGAGAAAGTTGAATTAATCTTAGAGCAAATGAGGCTGTGCCTTGCAATCAAAGACTATGTCCGAACACATATTATTTCTAAGAAAATAAACACTAAGTTCTTTGAGGAAGAAAATACTCAGGTGAGAATTTCTAAATTCATCATAAATTTATGTACACCGAGGCTTCTTTTAGTAACTAACGTCCAAAACTGATAAGTATGAATTAGCAACCATGATTGCAACTCAAACAGGCGCACTTGTGTGTGTGGGATTTTGTGAATTGTTATCAGGATCATTTTTCTCTACCTGTTAACCAGGTATGCAGGAACTATGTATTTTATATATAGAAGATCAAGTTATTTTTGATTTGAATTGACAATGGCTTTTAATCTACATTATGATCACAACCTGATGTTTCGGAAACTCTAGTCGAAACTATGTTTTGACTTAGAGTAGGCCTATCTTTTGGACCATTATAATTTTGTTTGTGTTTGTAGTAGCGTTTTACCCCAATATGTAGCTTCTTACCAATATCTCAACTGGAGGGAACTGTGGGAGGATATTTGGTTCTCAAAGATAAATGTCGGAATACGCTGTTAGATGCTTGGCGACAGGTTTTGCGTAAAGTCAGGTGCTCACCTGACTTTACACAAAACCTGTCGCCCGCAATATGCCAATAAGAGAATCGTCAGTCCGCGCCATGGTTAGAATCATAGAACCATTATTAACTAAATATACCGGCTAGCACTCACGGTGGTGTTTAGTCGAAATCTCCGACCGGGACTCAGTGCGCGTCAAGCAGCCCTCGAGGCTGCCCGCATTCCTTGAGAATGAGCATCTTTACTGTTCGAACACCGGTCGGAGATTTCGACTAAGCACCGTGAGTACTAGCCGGTATATTTAGTTAATAATCATGACAACCCACATTAGTTTTTATTACAATAGATCCCTTATTCCGAAGTTCTTAGTTATTGGCATTGGGCCTTCATTGTTTTAAATCAATTTATCATAAGGTTTTTGTATTACTCCCTCACGTCCTATATCTATTACAGGAACTTAAGGAAAAATTCTATCGTCTAATGATAGCAGTAGACCAACATAACAACGCTTATTTATCTGTCTGTCGTCATTTCCGAGCTTTGAGGCAGCTCACTGGCACTGATTCTCTCATCGGCAGTGTTGTGTTCGTGATACTGGCTCCATATGATAATGAGCAGGCTGATCTTAAACATAGAATAAATGAGGACAAGGATTTGGATAAGCTGCCTGAGTACAAGTAAGTCATTCTAAATTATGCTTCTTTTTTGCGATATAATGCTCTAAATATTTCAATTGATTTATTGAGTACCTCCAGTTTTGCACTCACTCAATTGTGAATTTCAATTTTTTCGTTCTCAGTTAAGTGAGAGCAAAAAGAATAGTGTTGGAAAAATATAAATTTTATGATACTCAAAACAGATGTAAGTCTGTCTGTAACATAAATTGTGCTACTAGTGCTACTCTTATGAAAATGGAAAGATGCAGCTAGCCAGCTTTGTCTGCCCATACCTTCAATGGAAATTAAATATTGGTACTCATAATAAAGGCTTACGGTAATTACGTCATCATAATGTTCTGCAGAATCTGTAGTGTATATTTGTTACTGTATAGTGAATATCCCTTTTTATGTGAGTGAATGGTATTATAATTTTTTTCTTGTGTATGCTTAGGCTATTCGCTCATAAATGGTGGTTGGTGTATGTACTGTTTGTAAATGGACACAAATTTATAAAAGAGTATTGATTTTTATATCTCAAAATAAAATAGATCTTCTAACAATAATAATAACCCTTTTTCAATTTTCTAGACAACTTTTGGAGCAGTTTATCAACCCTGAGCTCATCAGATGGAACAATATCTGCACCACATTCGACAAGGTTCTTTCCGCTACGCCTTACTTCAAGGAAGCAGAAGCAAAAGGCAAGGAACGTTGGAATGATTTGAAGAATAGAGTAGTGGAACATGTAAGTACTCCTTTATTGAATCACACTTCTGACGCACCATCATTTCCTACATACACCAATAACTACCAACTTTTTATTGTAAAAATAGGGTAGTTGCATAGTAGTAGAATGCCAAAATTTTTCATGACAGGTGTAAAAGATCATCATTAATAATCAAATTATAATTTATGACAAGGCATTGCATTAATTTTGTATTTAATAAATTTTAGTTAGGTATAGAATATTTAGATTGGTCTTTAAAAAAATAACTTGTATCTTATGGCATAATTATTGCTAAAAACAATAGAATAGAATAGAAGAGTGGACTATTCGAACACATTATATTGAAGCTTGGACTTGTAAATTATAGTCAATACGCAAATGACTTTGGCAGTTACCAAAACATAAAAATGAACATACAAAAGTCTCTGTCGTCCACGACACTACTGATAACAAACCAGTTGAACTCAATCAAATCCCATTGAATAGCTAGCTAATGACAGAGCACAAGTATTTCAATGGCTGTTCGTACAATACTCCACCAATCACCAACTACAGACCTTTCTACACACGAAGGCGCACTCCTCCTTATTTGTTGAGTGTAGTTGCAACTACTACTGCCTACCCATCGATCAAATTTATTAGTTTATTGTTTTGCTGTATGTACCATTAGTATTTCCACCCACACTTAGGCGTAGTGTACAAACTAGGTCTACTCGTACAAAAGCGCATCAATAATTTATTCTTTATGGGCCCGCCTTCGTGAGTGAAGAGTACTTAGGGAGTATATAAGAGTACCTAGTTAGGTACGCTTTAGTAACATAGTCGTGGGCTATTGGTTTATATTAAGTTTTAGAGACAGTGCCGCTGTAAAATTTACTAGAATTGATTAAAATGGAGTTGGTGTTTGCACACTACTGATTCGAGGATATATATTTGTCATTGTGGTGGTACTCACCAAGAACATGAACTTTTGTATGTATGTTAAATAATTAATTGTTTGTATGGTTGAAATTTTCAGAATATTCGCATCATGTCAATGTACTATACACGTATCACAGTGAAACGTATGAGCGAACTCCTTGGGCTGAACGAGGCGGAAACGGAGGACGCCCTGAGCGAACTCGTTGTGAGGAACGTCGTACGCGCTAAAATTGACCGCCCGGCTGGCATTGTCCACTTTAGGTAACAACATTAATCTATATATAAAAACAAAATGTATCTTTTGTTTTCTCACCTCAAACACTCCTGAGACACAGGAATGTTACAATTCAAGGGAACATAACGCGCCAAATGAGCAGTGTGCCACCACATACTACCACATCTTTTAGAGCAACAAAACAGTGTGTTCCGGCAGCAGTCCTTGAGAGCCAGTAATATTACAGGTACATGAGACTCGATGACTGTATATCTCTGGTGACGGGCACAGTTCAGTTTGTCACTGGTGACGAAATGAATCTATAATAGGCAGAGGTTACCGCCTAATATCAGGTGGGCGCGAGCTTGTTTCATCACAATTACAAAAAGGAGGAAGGAATACAATAGTCGTTTCATGATTTCTGAGTGATCTATGATAACGCTCACAAAAAATATATGCAAACTTATAAATGAGCGGCCTAAGGACTCCAACATACCCTAATGACTGGCCATTCTATGAAAAGAACCGGGACCGCGTACCCTCCGAAGGATGGAAAAGCTCAGTAGTACATTCGACAAGCGGCCACCTCCAAGTAGTGACCGCAACGGAAATTGCTTAACCAAGTCATACGAATAGGCAAGCTTCGCCTAGAGCCCTCCAAATCAGCTCAGAGTGAAATAACTTCGCTTTATAGACGTCAACCTCAGTGAATGTTGAGACTTTATTAGTAGAAATAAAGTAGTTAGATGTAAAAAGATGCTTGTATTTTTATAAATAAATATGTTTAATTCAGACAGTAAAGATCCATAATAATAAACTATCTTATCCTAATAACATAAATTGCCCCTAAATTAAGTGCACATAATATATATTTTGATTCAGGCACATTATAATATATAAAGCCGTAAATCATATTTAACAATCAATAAGTCGTGTACCTGAGAGGCATTCCGCGCGTCTGTCATAACTAGCACGAAATGCCTCAGTACAGGTGCATGCGGATACTCTGCCACAGTTTTTAGAATGCTGTTGTCACTTCCCCGTATCCCCCTTATCAGCGACGTGAGCCGATTTTTGTAATAATTATATTATTTTTCTTTCAGCTTGAACATGGACTCGTCAGATCGGCTCAACGAGTGGTCTAACAACCTCAACACACTGATGCAGTTGGTCAACAAGACTACCCATCTTATCAACAAAGAGGAGTGTGTACACAAACACCTCCTAGCGACGGCAGAGTGAAATATATATAATTTAATTATAAATTTTTTTATGTATTCTAACATTAATAAACCAGATATTCTCTCGTTTTCGGAGTTCTCTTCAGTCGGGCCAAAGCATCGATGTAATCAAAATAACAAATATCAAGACAAATATGGATGTATAGTTGACATGTGTAAGAGATTCGATCCCATTAAAACTCAGCCTGAAATAACTAATCCGATCTTTCAACATCAACTCTGACAAATTTATTTGCATCTATTTAATACATGTCAAAATTATATAGTAATAAATATTCCTGTAAGTTATTTCAGACAAATTTTCTTTTATGCAACGCTTACATTGGTTTCCAACTTAATTGGGTTAAATTGGTGTCATATTTAATGAGAATGTGATGCACTTCATGTAAACCACAGTTGATTCATTACAAGTAGAAATCGCTCAAAATATTGAGTTCAAGTATTCTTGCTGCTCTATGCGTTGCTTTTGTCAACTATTTACGCCCGGTTTCTCGACGGCCATTCAAATCTATGATCAACTAACAGAGCTGCTAAGTTAACAGCACTGTCAAATCAAATTGGGTTGCTGAAAGGGCGATTAAGATAAAATTAACTAATTAGAAATCAATGTTAACTGATCCGAGAAAGTAAATTTTGTATATGGCAACCTCCCTTTTTCCCTTCAATATGATTTATCGTTCATTCAATTTCGTGTCAAGTTGACAAATTAAAAGGCGGCAATTAGGTGATTTTTTCAAAAACTAATCCTGAGCGAGTGCAATTTATTTGAAAATTGTTTAATTTTGAAATAATATAGTAATGGCTACTTCAAGGGGAAAAAAATACACGGAACGCGAGAAATGCACGCTGTTGAGTATAATAGATAGGCAAGTATCTACCCATTTTAAGTTTTAATTATGTATTAAGCAAATGTTCTAGACCTTTATCTTTCGATGTCTTCTGTTTTCAGATATAAATCTATAATTGAAAATAAAGTTACAAATGGGGCCAGCATACAAAAAAAATGAAGCTTGGGCAAAAATATCTCTGGCCTACAACGCTTCAGCTGAGGAACCCCGGACTCAAAAGCAGCTGCAAACTGCATATCTGAACCTCAAAAGAGTTAGGTACGAGGAAAACAGTGGCTGATGAAAACGTAAGTCCAAGTACCTTCTTATCTATTTAGACAGCTTTATCTATTCTTCTTATAAGAATATGTAAGTATGTAAGAGTAACAATCTTTTTATTTCAGGTCAAACAGTATGTACTCCGAAAAAATGAATGCCAGAGTTCACAGATGGGGACAGATAGATTACAGGACAATCAATGGACAGATACCGATAGTACAGATAATGTAAAGCTCAGATGCTCTGATATCTAAGAAACTAATAACTATGTCCTTGCAGAGGATCTTAAATTTTATTCTAGTTTAGTTACCTAATGGTGTTCAATAATGTCATATAGTTTAAATAGTATACTAAAAATTAAAATATTAATAATATAATATTTATGTGAGATAAGCATGTTTCAGCTATAACATTTGATTACTTTAATCATGCAAATGTCACAGCCGACTAGCATAATTGGCCATTTCGATTAACAGCTTAGCCTTTTCACATCATGTTATAACTTAGTTATGTATTTGTTTACCTTCTGTTTTTAGAATTATGATGAAAATATAATCAAAAAGTTAAAGTTAGTGTGTTTCAAAAGCCTGTACCTGGCCCTGAACTCCTCGTCACTATAATGTTCCATAGGATACATTCTTTGGCGATAAACCCTAGACCTGGTAGCCGATTGCTCATCTTCACTGCTACTAGTCAATGACTAAAGATGAAAGAGAGGATTCCATCACCTACACTATAAAGAGCAATCCAAGTATAGTTTTATTTGTTTCTGTATTGTGCACAAAAATATTTTTGGCTGATATGTTTTCACGGTTCCGTTTTAATCACTTTGCAGGAATGTCAAAATAGTCCGCTAATAGTAACAGAAGTGGATATTTATATAAAGTTCTGAGAAAACAGCAAAATAGGGAGCAAAGTTGGTAATTTACACGTTAATCGTCCGATCTCGGTAGATTAGCTAACACATGATTTGACAGCGGGTTGACATGACATTTCAGCTTGATTGCTCGTTCAGAAACCCAACTTACGATTTAACTAGAGATTAGTGTTCAAATTTGACTGCTGTGTTAACTGATCAGAGATTACAATCAAAGTACTTGATCAGTATTCCTGCAACCCGAACTCGACTTAACAAGAGATTTGACACATGATTACTTAATTTGTTATTTGAATAGCCATCGAGAAACCGGGCGTTAGTGTATTTGCAATGTTCTTCAGCCTGAAAGCTGGCAGCTGAACTAATGGTTGAGTTGCTCTTATGAAATTCTACAGATTGGTTAATTTCAAGGTTCATTAGAACCATATAAACCTTAGTATAGTACTTCGCTGAGTAGTCTTTTTTTTTGATAGGTTAGCCTTTGACCACTATCTCACCTGATGGTAAGTGATGATGTGGTCGAAGATGTTGTTCATGCTAACCTAGAATTACTGGCTCTCAAGAACAGCTGCCGGAACACACCGTTAGGTGCTTGGCGACAGATTTTCCACTTGAGGGTTGTAGCTGGCCAGGGGGGCATTCGCAAAATGCCCTACCACCATGCTATAACGACTGCCGTCCTAAGAGAACAACCGGGACCGACGGCTTAATGTGCCCTCCGAAGCACGGAAGCGCTCGGTAGTAATGTCACCAGCGGTCACCCATCCAAGTCATGACCGAGGCGTACGTTGCTTAACTTTGCTGATCGGTTCAGAATGGCTTAGCAAACTTCGCTACGAGCGCTTCAAAGATATTGATACTTTATAGTATTAACTTTGTCTTACACACAAACAATGAAGGCAACGTACGAGGGTGAATCAAAAAATTCTTGGAATCAATATTAAAAAATGCAAAGATTTAAATAATAATATTTTATTTTTCTACATAATCTCCCTCCAATGCAATGCATTTAGAATAACGCGTTTCTAACTTCCTTATTCCTTGTGAAAAAAAAATATTTTCTTGACTCTCGAAAAAGTCCTCTACGGCAGCTATAACCGCGTCATTATCGTGAAATTTTGTTCCACGAATTTCCTCTTTTAATTTTGGAAACAAGTGAAAATCACTTGGGGCTAAGTCCGGAGAATATGGTGGGTGGTCAAGGAGATTGAAGCCAGCACAGCGGATTGCGATGACCGCAACTTCCGATCGATGAGCAGGAGCGTTATCTTGAAGGAACAACACGCCCAACGACAGTTTTCCACGACGTTTTTCTTTAATCGCTTCACGCACTTTCGGGATTAAATTTGCGTAATAGGGTCCAGTAATCGTCTGGCCTTTTGGCATGTAATCAATAAAAAGGATTCCTTCACTATCCCAGAACACAGAGGCCATAACTTTGCCAGCGGTAGGAGCAACTCGAAATTTTTTAATGGATGGAGAGGATGGTCGTTTCCAAGACATGCTTTGTCTTTTAGTTTCAGGATCAAAATGGTGGACCCACGTTTCATCCATGGTGACAAGACGACGGCAAAAATTATCCGGATCACGCTGGAACATTTCGAGATTACGCTTGGAAATTTCCAAACGTCGCTTTTTGTTTTCGTCGGTTAACATTCGTGGCACCCATCTTGCAGACACTTTTTTGAACCCCAGTGAATCAATTAAAATGGATTGAACGCTACCAAAAGATATCTTTAGGATCTCAGCTATATGTTTTATAGTCATTCTTCTGTCTTCCAAAACCAGATTCTCAACCTTTTTGACATTTTCTTCTGTAACGGAGGTTGAAGGCCGCCCAGAACGCGGGTCATCTTTACAGCTTGATCTACCTCTTTTAAATTCAGCCACCCAGTACGCAACCGTAGAATAGGGTACAGCATCACCCCCTAATGTCTGCTGAATGTCCAAAAAAATTTCCTTCGTAGACATTTTTTTCAAACTGAGATATTTTATCACCGCACGTAACTCACTTTTATCCATAATTTTGACTTTTTAGCAACTCGTTGCACAAAAAAATTTATTACATGCGAACGAACTGACAAAAATAAGTGACAGTCTGCATAAATATAGTGTGATAGACACTCTTTAATTTGAATATCGAACTTGATCCAAAAAGGTTTCATATATATGCACTTCTAAGAACTTTTTGATTCACCCTCGTATAAGGATATTTTTAGAATATTTAATATATATATATACATATATACATACAGTGTCAAAAACCAAAGCGACGGTTGCTTTTTTTCATGTGTGTTATTTCTAGAATGGAGCACAAAAGCTTTGCCAAGTATCGTATAATTAATTCTCTTGGCTGTATTCGGTTCGCTGCATTGTCTATGCTGAAACTGCTGAAAGAACGTCAAGCTGGCGGAGTAACCTTTTTGATTGAAATATCTCGTAAACTATGGAAGGCACTAATTCTAGTTTTTAGGCACTGAAGAGCTCTAATCTTTTGGTGATTTTGAGGCAAGGCGGAGTCGGTGGTTCCGCCCTGGCAATCCTCTGCGCCGAATGGACGGCATACCAATTCTTACGTCGACGTGATTGAGCCGAGAGATGGCGGGTTTCTGACGGAATCCAATGCGATTACAATGACGTCATTGTGTTTTTATCGCAAATATATTTCTAATGATGTTGTATTACTTACGAGCGCGTCTTCAAAGGGCGTTGGCGTCACGCATGTGGCCGGCCAAAAACGAAGCCAGTGTTGTTAGCGTAAACATATTTTTAGTATGTTCTTGTTGTCCTTTATGTTAGAAACGTAGAAATTCCTTACGTATTCCTTTTCATCAAGGGTAGTGGTGGTAGGATATTTTAGATTCAACATCAAGTACTCCCACAATAGCAAAACCATGCGTGGGGCTATGGGTAACCTATGGGCGCTTCACCACGGGTTTGAGGTGCAAAGCCCAAAGAAGCTGCCTCACCTCTGGCACCTTTGCATCACCGAGTATGAAAAAAGAATTAATTACTATTCGTGTTCTTTTTACACCTGTGCATAGTGTGCATTGCCCGTGGGGTGCCGGGCTAAAATGTCACCCTACCATCTCTACCCGTGGGTGTCTTAAGAGGCGACTAAGGGAACAGATTGCACATTACCACAGAAGGTGGGCAGGAGCGCTTTCTGAGGAACTGGTATCTCACACTGCGATCCCCAAGATGCCTGCCAAGCTTGGGGATTATGCCCCCCCAAACCCCCTCAAGTTGATACAGTAACTATTGTGTGAGTTGAACACTATTCACAGGTCAATAATTTGACACTATTAAATAATCTCCAAATTTAATGAATAAAACATATCTACGGCGTGCCCTAAATGATTATCAATATAAGATATTGATTGATAAGTGATAACCTAATCATTGCGTGAAGGTAATTAGTTATGTCAGTTACAGTTTAATAGCCTAACGACTCGAACGTTGTTCCCTTGAATTTTTCGCTATATTTACTACCACTAGTACTTTGTCGTAATGTTGTGGGTCTTCTTGTATATTTTACTAGTGCCAGTATGCTGTGTACTCGTTTTGAGTTATTTAAATAAACCATACAATCCGCCGCTGTTTGGTGTCTATCAGCAGAAGAACAAGGGGTATTGGTTAAAGTTTGTGTTTATGTATGCTTTGCTGAAAGTAAGACAGGTAGGTATTTAGTGATTTAATTAAATTATCTTACAAAATTACAACGAAAGGTATTAATATTACATTGTGTATTAAGGGCGGTAAGTAAGGAATTACGATCAAGGCTCTAGTAGAAGTCCAAAGTTGAAAACTGAGGGCTTTCTGAGTCGAGGTTCGTAATTCCGGTACCGCCCGTGAAACATAGTGTTTTTCATCACATTTGCTAGTAAATAATTATGATTTATAGCTTTAATATTTAAGACAGCACAACTATTATTACGAAATACGTGAACTTTTTTATGCTCACACCCACCGATTATACAAATGTTTCGTTCAGAAACGTTAAGGGCGAATACTTACGTAGGTATAAAGTAATGACGGTGTAGAAACAAAAAAAATCGACGTTTTGATACAAAAAACTATTAAAATCGATTATCAAGAACGTTAGTTAAGTTTTTAAGTATCATGTAGCGAGATTACAATGAAATTTACCGACCTTGGGTTTTATGACAAAAAGAAGTTCGAGGGTATTTTTATGGGGCATTACGGCCAAGTTAACCTGTGTGTTTAGATACTGTTTACATGCAAGTGTAATGATTTTTTTTTAAAATACGAGTTGGATAATTTTTCCTTTCATTATAATTTTGTTAGCTTATTCGCTTAGTTTTATAATAATGTATGCCTTTTTATGTGAATGTGACGGAACAGGCCCACCTGGTGTTAAGTGGTCACCTCTGCCTATAACAGAGCAGTTTGTCACACTTGTGACGAACTGCACTGCCTCCATCACCTTGAGAAGCTAAGTGTGCCTGTAATATCACCGGAACCCATACCCGGATTTCAACCCGGAACACAGTAAAGCGAACATTACTGCTTGGCGGTAAAAATAGGTACCTATCGTGAGTCTTGCCACAAACGAACTCGTACACAAATAGACCTATTGTTACTAAATGCTATATATACCTGAATCTAAGCGTCATGCCTGTCCATTAGGTACAGTTGCAGCTGTATGTACAATTTCAACGTCATCGTTCTGCATGACACTCGGAGAAGTTAGTTCATATGTCTCGTTTGCTCAGTAATTTCACTTGCTACAGTGCCCTTCACGCCTAAACACTAGTGTTTGCACACTACTGCTTCGAAGCTGAATATCTCATATTGCGGTGATGCACACCAAGTCGGATTCTTGCTAAATACCTACTTACCATCTGGTTTCCAAAGCTGTATATCCTCCTGTTGGATGTCGTAAAAGAAGACCAAGGAAAAAATAAGCCGAACGGCATTATTTTACTCTTCGATGTGAGTAGGTTGTAGTTGCACATTAGGAGCATAACAGTTGCACATTAGGGCTCTATGATGTTGGAGCTTGTACGCATATTAATAAGGTTGCTATGATGATAACAACCGCATTAATCGGCAGGTGGCTTATTTTTCTTATTCTATTATACCTGTGTAAAACTGTTTAAAACTAATTATTGTAATATATTCTGTAGTCCATTAGACGTTTAAAAAGGGCATATGCAGTGGAGTCTGGTAAAAGCTGCGACGGTACCATAGAAGTGCATCGCGAAGATGAGGCGTTAGAACAAAAGTACTACATTGCAGATTATCCCAATGTAAGTAAAACATTTTAGAAAGTATTGAGGACCTGCATAACAATTTCCGAATATGAAGCGAATTTTCACGTGCTCGTAGCGGATCCTAGTCGTTCTTGAACGATAAACATGGTTAGTCATTGTATTCGATCGATATCCCTAAGTAATAATATAGTTCTTATCCTCGATAGATACTACTAAAGATTTAGGTTTAACGCTCGTGACTCGGCCAGCAAAATAAGAGAACTAATAAAATTGTGTTCTTATTAAAAATTATAATATATAAAAAAATATCTCGCAACGAAAATGTTTCAAAAGGAATATAATTCTTTGAGTTTGCGAATGTCAAAAAGGGACAGTTTTATAGTAAAGTCAGTATTAAATTCTAAATAGTTATTAAAAGGTTTTACACACGACCCTATTATCAGAGGCATAATCCGGGGAGTAGAGTCCAACTTAGATCGCTCCCTTGATCGCAGCCTCATATGTAGTCCAATCGGTATCAGCATTATCATTAATACCCCTAACACTGAAATAGGGTCGATAAAAAATATCCCCTAAATCGTGGGTTCACCACCCACCATTAAGGGGCGATTATTTATTCGAAGTTATCTCATGTATAGTCTGCCCCGTTATTGTAGTTGCTTCAGTCCCTAGTGCTAAGAGCCCATCTAGCTTAAAAAAACCTTGGCAACTAACCACGTCTAATCCTTGATCCGTTGCCGCATGTCTAAAGGAAAACCAACAAAAATACGGATAGAAACGTTTTAAACTTTTTATGTTAAAAGATGAAATAGAAATTGAAATCTGTACTACTTTGCTTTTAGGGAGTGGACGCAGTTTACTTTAATGGTTTATCCAATGAAGGAATCGCAGTAATTTGTGGAGTAGCTCGAAGACCTCAACAAGTGTGTGACGCCTTTTTGTACATAAAGGTATCATGTGGCCTGTTATACTTATACCTCTTTTGTTTTGGAAGCTCATTTAACCATAGTAAAAACGACTTATAACGGATTTTACTGGGTAATGTATCAACATTCTTTTATACACGGGTAGAACTGTGACCACGACTCCTGGAAACTGGTTGGAAAGTTGGGATAACAATAGTATAAAATTATATAGTTTATAATTATAATGGCTGAAATTTTATAAATTCCGGAGTTTGATGTTGTACTCGAATATGGCCACTTATTTGTGTTCTTGAGTTTTTTTTTATGTTATTGTGACGGAACAAGCTCGAGGACCACCTGATGTGAAGCGGTTACCTCTGCCTACATCAGATGCATTTTGTCACAAGTGACGAATTGCACTGCGCCGTCTCATTGAGACATAGTTGTTAAGTCTCATGTGCCTGTAATTTCACTGGCTCTCAAGGACTGCTGCCGGAATACCGTTAGATGCTTGGCGACAGATTTTCAACTTGAGGGTGGTCGCTAGCCAGGCGGGCATTCGCAAAAAGCCCTTCCACCATGCGGTGAAGCTCAAGCCCACGGCGGGATTCGAACCATGGAACTGCTGTGCGGCAGTCCACAGACAATGCCACTGAGACATCATTGCTTGAGTCTTGCGTGGAACTAAAATCAAATAAATATGTAGAGGTTGAGGGTGAAGATATGGCCTTGCTCTTTCTCTCTGATGTGGTGGTCGTGGCGACCAGCGGCAGTGGGTATCGACTGCTTAGCAGCATTTGGCAGACACAGTCAAAAGCGTCAAAGTAACACTCCTGATTTGGCGTCGAGGGTCAAAACAAATATTGTAATGCTATGTTTTCCAAAACAGTTGCATGGCGAAGAATTAATGTTATCTCCAAACTTGCCTGATACACATCTGCAACAGACCGGCACCGAAACAGGGAATTACAAAATACAGGGGATTGATATAGAAAACTTCATGCCTATGCGCACTTGGAAACTCACATACAGCGGAGAGATGAAGTAAGTAATAGTTCATACCTGTTTATAAACTGATTTATTTCTCAGCGAAGTATTGCATTTGACTATTATACTTTTTAGTGTGGGTTAGGAGGACAAACGAGCAGGCGACTTACCTGGTGTCGCTAGTCATGTGTGCTGTCGTACATAGATTTCCGTAACACTAGAGGTATCAAGGATGCATTGCTGGCCTTTGAGGATTGAAAATGCTTCATTCTTAAAGATTTCTAAGTTATCTTCGGAAATAACTTCAGATGGCAGATTGTTATACGTATATACATTGGCATGGATGATAAATATGAGGGTGCGGTAGAAGATGTCGAATGTTAGAAGGCGCTTAAGTATACCTAAACGTCTATCTGGAAACAAGGCAACTCCTCAACAGAATGATAAAATTAGAAGAGAAACAATTCGTAGGTGTCTCATAGCTAAACAAAAAATAGGTATGTCAACTCTTACAGAGATAGGGACAGTAATTGAGGGATGGCGGAAATAACGTAATTCCTGGGCGCATACTAATGGTACAACGATCCGATAAAACGCCTACCTACCGAAATTGTTTGTTACAAAAAACCTGTTCCAATGAAAACAGTAACATGTCTTAGCACCCAATAAATGATACGGTTCACTATGACTAAATAGATCATAATGTTTGACTATAAAATGGCTTTATTTGTTAATCTGGGTACAGTTTTAATTGGAACTTACAGGTTTTTTGTAACAAACAATTTCGGTAGGTTCGGTAGGTTTTATCGGATCGTTGTACCATTAGTATGCGCCCAGGAATTACGTTATTTCCGCCATCCCTCAATTACTGTCCCTAGCTCTTTAAGAGTTGACACCCCTGCGTATTAATTCAGGTTTTTATTTAGTTAAGGTGAACGAGAAGAATAGGTTTATGTCAGGAAAACCCTAATTTAATTTTGTTCTGTTTTATTTGCATGGTTACCTAACCAATTGTTGTTGATCACGTAGTACGTAAGATTCGCAGATTATTTCTTACGATATATTATTTTATAACTAATTTAACATGTATTACGGGTAAACGTAATTTTTAATATTGTAACGATTTTAGGGGTAATAGTAATTTGGTGTTCAATAACTGTTTTACCCCTAAACATCGGCTTTGGATAATATATTCACACGATAACTATTGAATTGTATTGTTTCAATTAAAATGATACGTGCAATAGTATTTTAAACTAGCGAATACCGTAATATATTGTATAATAGTAACCAAACTAAGCTGCAAGCGCAATTTAATTTATTTTAGTTTTGAATTTCCCGCCGTAGAAATAATTTTCCACCTTTCCATAATCCCCGTGAATGGTCGATTTCAGAATCCGCAACAAACCGGATAAGAGAGTGAAAGTGGACGCGCAGTTGACTTGGAGTGCATTGTGGGCGCCTTTCAATTACGACTTCCAGATGTCTCCCTGCAGCATGGCCAAAGACATGGCTCGGGTACCCTGGTCCCGGGAATACTTCCAACTCTTGGAAAAGTCAGTATTCATACATACCTACATATAGTCATGCCTGTATTCCCCGAAGACGTAGGCAGAAGTGTATAAACGTAAGCGTTCACAGTCTTGGTGGCGCGGATCGCACGAACCGCTTCAAATGGATTTAGGTTTTCTATAGAATGTAATACAAGTGCATCTACTGATCAGTATCGGCTTTTCGGTAATGCCGTCGTCATTGCTAATAGAGGCACGGTAATGTTATCTATACAGTATCTTAACTCGGCTCTGTATTCGAAATAACTACCTACCACCGCGCGGTACGTAAACATGCGATAGGGCTGCCCGCCGCCAGCATTTTAATTACATTTGCCTACTTTGTGTTTCCATTTAATTTTGTGATTGTAAATATACTTTTTTTGTATAAACAAATAAAAGACTGTGAATTAAATAGGTAGTGTTCAATAAAAAATGCGTGTTGTTTTTTGATTGGTAGATTTAATTAAAAAACCATGTTTATTTTTTAATAACAAATCATTCTTTTAAATTCAGTCCAGTCCAGTAGTTTTGGCGTGAAAGCATAACAGACAGACAGACAGAGTTACTTTCGCATTTATAATATAAGTACTGATTATATATTATATTATAAAAACTTACGCTCATATTTATATCTTAGTTAAGAAGTACACGGGTGTTTGAGCGTGAACTTACTATGTGTCGATATCGCTATCGACAATGTTTCGGCTTCTACCGGAAGCCTTCCTCAGGATTTTGAGTGTGGTGCATCCGCCGCGGTCGCGTCACGCTTCACATCAGTGTGATATCTGACTCAATACACGTGAGTTATGCCGTATAATTTTACTAAAATGAGTGAAAACCACGTAGTTTTTATAATAAAATATGAAATGTTACCTTAATCGTGCTATATCGATTTGGTGTCTTTTTTTCAGATTCCATCAGACTCACTACGAGCAAATGGGTGCCTTAAAAGGAACTGTGACTGTGGATGGAAAGGAGACATACTTGAGAATACCATGCGTCAGAGATCACTCTTTCGGTAAACTATTCATATTTATAGGTTCTGGTTGAGATTGGTGGTAGCTAGGCAGGCGAGCATTAGCGAAATGCCCTTCCACCATGCAGTGAAGCTCAAGCCGGGGCGCGGCGGTGAAGACCTAATCACGGTAATGTTGTCTATTAACATTACCGTGACCTAACCATAGACCTACAGCACGGCAGTCCATACCATTTAGCGCTCGACTATTATTGGTACATAATTAATACGATAACCACATAGACAGTGACGAAACTATTATCAACAGACCATTATAACTTATGACTTTTTATTCTGTGCTTATGATTAAAATCAGACTATTATGCACCACATCATAAAACGTCGTTTTAATCAACATGCTTCGGGCGTGAACAAGACCGAGCATGAGATATATAAAATGTAGTAGAAGTTGCCATGGCGGTTTATAGTACATGTAAATTTGAAATAGCCCCAAATTTTATGTTTAATGTGGGAAATTATTTTCATACTTGTTTTTCAGGTACTTATAGAGAATGGCGTAACTTCCACCGTTATGTACTACACTTTATTTTCCTCGACAATGGTGACTGCATGGCCGTCGGCACTGTGTCACAGCCGCTGATATTGTCACAGTAAGTACTGCACTAAGTATCCTTCATATATCATCTTTATACAGTGCTTAATGTTGATTCTCTTAGATTTTTCGAATCGCAGTCAAAGGATCGCTTGTCAGAAATAACAATTTTCATTGACTTGACGTGCCGGGCTTAAAATGGCAACCACCTCTATTTTCCTATGGGAATCGTCTGAGACGACGAAAGGACAAATATCAGGAAATGAGCAGCAGCGCCTGTAGCTGTCATGTTACCCTGCGATTATTGCGCTTTTTAATGCGACTGGATTATGGCATTTTTTGAACGAACTTCTGAGAAATATGATTCGTCAAGTGTCACTTGGCACTTGATTACCATATATTTACTAGTTAAAATATTAAGTTTCGTAATATTGCTCATTCTTTTGAACTAAGCAAAATTGGGGCAAGTTTAGTCTGATGATTTAATAGTATTATGAATGTGATGATTACGAATCCGAGTTAAAATTCATTTCTTTGCCAATCGAAACCACTACATTGAACTTGAATAAATTAAGCACAATCGACAGCTGTCACGTGAACTTCTGTGATATCTTTTCAATGTTAAGTATCGTAAAAATTTATTCATCTATATTTCACCTTTTGAACTAGCAAAACATGGGGCAGGTCTAGTCTGAAGATATTGCGGTTAATAGAAAACAGCGATTGCCGTGGTAGGTACCATAGAGGTAATGGTTCCACGTCAAATTAACAAATGTAACTATATTGAACTTATATAAATTAAGTCAGTTCATTATCTGCTAGAGCTCAATTCTCGGTCTTTATGTCTATAGTTATAATCAAAGAGAAGGCGACGGCTGATCTCCTGGTCGATGCTTAAACTATTGATATCGAAAACAGCTCGAACAAAGAAATATCACTGCAACTCTGGAAATTTCCTGTAGACAAAACCAATAACACCGGACCAGGGGATCGTAACCGGGATCTCGCACCACGAGACCTTCTGTTTTGATCTATCGCCAAGCACCTAACGGGATGTTATCCGGCATCTGTCCTTGAGAACCAGTAATCCTGAACAGAAGAATCCACACCTTCGCCACTGCATCGTTATTTACAATTAGGTTAGGTAAAGTTTTTTTTTTTTTTACATTAGATGTGTTTGCGTTTGACTCTATCTCACCTGATGGTAAGCGACGATGGATTCGAAGATGAATCACGCTTGCCCAGAAGAAACCTATTTACTATTTTTTTGAAAACACCAGGATCATACGCACCTGGAAAGACTGACGATGGGAGAGAGTTCCACTGCTCTCTCCCAGCTCAAGCTCTCTCCACGTCTAGTAGTCCTATAGTGAAATGAAGAAGACGGTATGACATCATGTAGCTCTTGAGCACATTCACCGAAGTGAATGCGATAGAAAATCGACAAACAGGCTACTTGGCGTCTATGCGACAAACTTAGAAGTTTTTTCCCAACTAGCTTACTGTCACCAATTAGCTTAGTGGCACGCTTTTCTACTGAGTCCAGAGCCGCAAGCTGATACTTAGCTGAACCGTCCCAGAGGTGGCTGCAGTACTCCATGCATGAGCGCACTTGGGCCTAGTGAGCAGTTGCGATGGAGTAAAGTAAAAAGGCTCAAAGGTTTGTCTATCACGTATAAAAAAAATACTTTAAGATAATAACTTGTACTACCTAATAACCTTATAACTGTTTCAGCCTTACTATCGGCTACCTTTGTCGGAAGTCGGACCAGACAGTGCTCCCGATAGACAGCTGTGACTTCCATCTCTACCAACACGGAGAAAATCAGGTCATGCCAAAGGATTACGGATTTACTTTCATTGCTGGTAAGATATAATTTTATTTTATTTATCCAAAAAAATATATAGTATGGTTTATGTCGGTAACGTCTTAAAACCTATGTTAGGTCTGTCTAGACATTGAATTCCCGATAAAAATAAGTATATAATGTAACACTCTATCCTAAT
This sequence comes from Plagodis dolabraria, assembly GCA_963854805.1. Lineage (NCBI taxonomy): Eukaryota > Metazoa > Arthropoda > Insecta > Lepidoptera > Geometridae > Plagodis > Plagodis dolabraria. The sequence goes on along the minus strand of OY978447.1, from coordinate 14,662,363 downwards.
TAGGTAAAATGCGTTACGTAAGTATATAGCTAAAAAACTAACAAAATAACAAGAACTTAACCAAACAGTAAAAATATATATTATAGATAGACCTAGATTTTACAGTCAATATCTCAAAATTTCGAATGATTAACAACACCTTTCCGAGCTTGTGAGGCTAAAAGGTTTTTTTATTGTATACTGCCAGGAAGTACCTATACTTAAAAAAATGAAACAAATTTCGAGTGTTAATCGGTGTCAATCCTTTTAGTGTTGTCTAAATGCAGCGATATAGGCGCCAGAACATAACGTTTCTGAAAAATAAACATTGCAGTTTAAATGTAAGAACGGAGATGTGTGTTCGATACTTGCCGTAACAGGAAGGGCCTATGTACGATTTTGCCATATCATCATGCCAGCATCGCGAGCTACAACCGTAAAGGCATTGGCCCTATAAGCAAAACTAACGCGTGACGAAGCGAATTTTTTGTACTTAGATTTTTTTGTGCCTAAAATGCGGAAGTGGACCGGTTCGCTTTTGGAATGTTGCTTGCGAAGCGCATACCGGCATCTTAACAATTAACATATTTATGGAGAAATTTTATTACAATGTAATTGATTATCATCCAAATTAATTAAAATCGTTAATGTAAAATAATTAAATTTATCGGAAATAGCATTCAGTCTACCTACTCGTTTTGCATTGCCATTTAGCAGGTTATCAGTGCCAATTGAAAACAGCTGTGACAACAATGTATCTCTGTCATTTAGTGAATTTAATTCCCAGAAATTCTGTCTTTTTAAACCAATATATTAATAAGATCTAACATTTTATCCTATCCATTATGTACTTAAAAGTTTTGGCTTTTACCTAGATCATCTGTCCGGCCATCCTTAGATAAATCTAAACTCAGACGGCGTTTTTTTTTATGTTATTGTGACGGAACAAGCTCGAGGTCCACCTGATGTTAAGCGGTTACCTCTGCCTATAACATATGCAGTTCATCGTTCAAGTGAATTGCACTGCGCCCGTCACCTTGAGACATAGTTGTTAAGTCTCATGTGCCTGTAATTTCATTGGCTCTCAAGGACTGCTGCCGGAACACACCGTTAGGTGCTTGGCGACAGATTTTCAACTTGAGGGTGGTCGCTAGCCAGGCGGGCATTCGCAAAAAGCCCTTCCACCATGCGGTGAAGCTCTCTTGCGTTACCAAGGAATTTAGTATACCATAACATGCGAAAAATTTAATTACAATTTTAGTACCTAAAAACGTTAAAAAAATTGTAATAACTGTCTTAAATCAAGCATAATGATTCATTGTCCCTTGCTGTGTGAAAGAAAAACATCCTTTCACACAGCAAGGGACCATACCCATGCTGTGCTAGCGAAAACAAACAATTGGATTTAGTGTCGTTGATAGCGTTCAAATTACTTATATTTTCAGGTAGACAGCAACACACGGTCCGAGTACAAGTAGATGACGAAGAAATATTTTACATCGGCAAATCAAGAGAGTCCAAATTCTATGAACGCTGGTCGTCGGTTGAAGTAAATGGAGTCCAGGGACGTGCTTGCGTCGAGTGGCAGTACAATAACGTCAAGAAATCGGAATGAATCGTAAAATGAGATGACTATATTATTATGCACTTGTTACCTACTGAAACTCCTTAGTTATTATATGCATTGTGTTTAATAGAAAATATAAATAAGTTTTCATTGTCCCATCTACATATCTACTTGTTGACCGTTACCCCCATTAATTGGCATCAACGATTACAGAAGTCTCCATAGATTAGCTCTGTCGTAATTTTGTTGACTGTCACGTCCAAAGATAAGGCTGTGTATTTTGATAAACTGTTGTCTATTGTCAGGAGTTGAAACATCAAGAATACCTACCAGTAGCTATTTGTGTCAATTATAAAAAAAAAGAAATGTTTTTATTTATAGCTGATAGGCTAGCCTTTGACCACTATCTTACCTGATGGTAAGTGATGATGTGTACTAAGATGTAGAATTACTAGCTCTGAAGGACAGCTGCCGGAACACACCGTTAGGGGCTTGGTGACAGATTTTCTACTTGAGGGTAGTAGCTAGCCAGGTGGGCATTCACTAAATGCCCTACCACCATGTTGTAACGACTGCCATCCTCAGTTGACAACCGGGACCGACGATGGCTTAAATGCCCTCCGAAGCACGGCGCTCAGTAGTAATGTGTAATGTTGTAGTAATGCTCAGTGTAAGTATGCGTTCACCCATCCAAGTCATGACCGCGGCGGACATTGCTTAGAACAGCTAAGCAAACTTCGCTACGAGCGCTTCAAAAATGTAAATAAGGAATCTTATTTTCTTCTATTTGTTTATAGTTAATAGGCTAGCCTTTGACCACTATTTCACCTGATGGTAAGTGATGATTTGATCGAAGATGTTGTTCAGGCTAACCTAGAATTACTGGCTCTCAAGGACAGCTGCCGAAACACACCGTTAGGTGCTTGGCAACAGATTTTCTACTTGAGGGTGGTTAGCTAGGAGGGCATTCGCAAAAGTGTTGGTTCCATGTGATAGGCGGCGAGTCTATTGCCGTCTACCGGGTTTTATAGTTCCAGCCTCCAGATTGCTACTGAGAATTGGTTTGTTAACAAACCCAATGACTGCCCGAACAGGGTATTTAATCCAGGATCCAGAATTCCAAAGTAACCCTTTCCCACTCCACCAACGAGTCAGTACCTATACTGACCATAATTACGAATAAATACATTTATTTTTAGGGCCATAGTAACCATGAAACCAAGAAACAAGCAATGAAATTTAAAACAAGATACCGAACATAGAACTCAAAGTTTGTCACAATTGATATGATAGTTCCTACTGCGTACCGGACAAGGCAATATTGGTCTAAAACATTCAGTTCAAATCAGACTATCCACGGTGCGGCACATACTCGTATATTGTTCACTGAAACACCATCGAAACGTACACAGTCAGTATGTACCGTATAGCCTTTTTCTGCCTTCATTCATTGAGATTCTCCAGAGATTCCAAAACATTGTCCTAAGAACCATCTCAAGCGCACACTGGTTTGTAGAAACAGAAATACATGAATATCTGGAAATGCCAACTGTAAAGCAGCAGACAATAAGGATATAAATGAACTGGCAAAGAAGCTATTGATAGCTATCTATGGATAGCTATTTTCAGGTCCATGATTCGAATCCCGCCGCGGGCTTGAGCTTCACCTCATGGTGGAAGGGCATTTTGCGATGCCCGCCTGGCTAGCGAACACCCTCAAGTTGAAAATCTGTCGCCAAGCACCTTACGGTGTGTTCCGGCAGCTGTCCTTGAGAGCCAGTTATTCTAGGGTAAGCCTGTTAACACCTTCGACCACATCATCACTTACCATCAGGTGAGATTGTGGTCAAAGGCTAAAAAAAACAAAAAACTTGTGACGAAATGCATCTGTTATAAGCAGAGGTTAGTCCGCTTAACACCAGGCGGGCCTCGAGTTAAATCCGTCACAACAAAAAAATTAACACAAATTAGTTTCGTTTCGTCGTGTTACACTGACAAAGAAACTAAACTTAACTACATATACGGTATCATTTAATGGAATGACACCAACACCTCATAATCCTGGAACAAATTTGATTATGGTGAGACAGCCGGTTGCAGATAACAAAACGGATATATTCTTACATAAATAAACCCCTAGTACTTAAAAATTTAGGTTAAGTATAATATGTTTCGTTACTCTATACACAGTATTTTTTATCTATATTTTATTATATAGATTTATTCAAGACCTAGATATCTCGATGCAATTAAACATATAAGCCAGACGGCAACGATAGCAAACAATTTGATTAGATTTACGGATACATCCGTGATTAGATTACTAAATAAAGCGCAGATACACCGTTAATCTCTGCTAGCTTAGTTACTCGTTGTAACACCAAGTACCGGTCCAAATTCGAGCATACTCCACATTATATACGTAAAAAATATTTATAAAGATGTTAACACTATTTATATCAATATTAATTCCGATATTCATAGTGTTAGTGTTTAGGTTCATAAATAAGACACACCAGCCGCCGCTGTTTGGCGTATATCAGCAAAAGAACAAGTACTATTGGTTCAAGTTTGTGTTTATGTTTGTTTTCCTAACTGTGAGACAGGTATGAAGTGCAATTTTATTATTATATTCATTTAACTTAATAGTTTTTTGGGATGAATATGATATAAGAGCTCCGTGTTAAGCGTGATTAAGTCTTTTTGTACAATTTTGGATGTAGGAACAAAAGTTATCGGATAAAGAATAATGGTAACGATATTATAGTATAGGTACATAGCATATGTTTCATTTCACGAAACTTCATCGCAAGAAAATATCAACCATGAGCAATATCCGAACCCACGTTCTTTTCGTGATTCGCTTCGTACGCAGAATGAACACTTCCCTTCCCTTTTATTTAGATTGTACTTGGACTGTAAGTGGGCACTAATTAAATCAAATCAAATCAATTGTTTATTTGCCAAAATACATACAATATGCGTGACGCGACCGCGGCGGACGTACCACACTCAAAATCCTGAGGAAGGCTTCCGGTAGAAGCCGAAACATTGTCGATAGCGATATCGACTCATAGTAAGTTCACGCTCAAACACCCGTGTTTTTCATTATATTAGATATAAATATGAGCGTAAGTTTTTATAATATGATACAGAGTCATAGTCAATAAAATCAATTTCCACATTTATTTTAGAAGTAATTAACTCCAATTGAGACGTACGCCGTGTGTGATTTACGTATAATTCCCTTATTTTTATAAATTTACAATTTTCGTAGTGATTTATTAACATCTTAATTTCATAAGTTTACTCGTTTACGTTTAAATAACGGTTTTGTGACACGTTTAATACCAAAACTTTACATATTTTAAGTTGACATAATATACTACATAGATTGTTGAATAAGATATAAGGATCCCTATCATTATTTCCCACGGATAATATAACATTTAGTTAATTTATTTTCTGTTTTGCCATGTTCTACGCTTACATTAGTATTCTCCTCTTGGCAATAATTGTGCGACAATTCTAAATCTTTATCTTTAGTTTCTTCTTCTGTGTTGCTGGCATCGAACTTATTCCCATAATTTTGATGTTGTACATTGGGTAATTTTGGGGTTTTTTCAAACGTTGCGTCTAATTTCGTGTTATTTAAACCTCTCTTATTCTTCTTAAGGTGTAGTTTGTCTGGGGTAGACTTACAAATCTCTTTTAGCTGATGAACTTGAACTTCAAATGAAGAAACTTGTTTCTTTAGACATGAATTTTCTGATAAAAGGTTCATTGTCTGCAATTTCTAATTTCTCAGTTTCATCCGAAATCTTAATTTTTAATTTTTCAATTTTGTCATCGTTCTCTGGGTTGAAATTCAAATTTGGACAGCTTCTATTAAGATCAGTTTCGCTATTTAAAATTAAAGACAGATCTTCAACCTCTTCATCAATTCTTAAAGTTTCAAAAGAGTTTTCTGTTGATATATTGGCTTTGTATTTCTCACGAACCTTTACATTATCGCATGGCGGTGTCGATGTTAACTTAGGTTTTTGGCTGTATGAATGAAGTTCCTTATCTTCCGGTTTATTCTGTTTTTTAATTAGTAAACATTCTGCACATTTTCCGGCTGCATTAGATTATACATCTTTTCTGATCTATTTGAGCAAACTACATGAAATGTATTTTTGCAAAAAAAAACAGCTCAAGTAGCGCTTATTTAAAATGTTTTTCTTACATTTATAGCATTTAAGTCTCATCCTTACAGATGACGAAAAACAAAAATATATAGTTCAAAAAGATTGCAATGGTGCTAACTAAAGGTTGAAACATAAATAAAATAATATAGTTTCATTTTATACCATGAAGTCAATTAATGCAAAAGGCAATTGCAGGGCGAGTATGGGTTTGAATACCGGGCCGTAGGCGAGGACTTCACTAATACGAGACAGGCAATTGCCAGTTCCGCCGAGGCATATCTTGATCTGCAATTGTTGCTGATTGTAAATAAATAAAAAAAAAAAAAAAAAACTTTATCTTCTTTTCTCAAAAGAATGCGGGGAAATTAAACATATCTACTTTTTATATTATACATCTACCTTTGTTGCTAAATATATGTATATCATCTTTACTTAATTAAAAATTGCTTTATGTTTTCGCCTGTAAAAATTTTGGATTTTTTGCTTTTGAATCCGGTCGATTGTCGTTGAAGAAAAGTATAGTTAAATTTCTAAAATTTTCAAGTTAATACCGTTTTCAACATGAGCTGTAACATTTCAGCATAGAATAAATTACCCATAATGTAGATGGCTTTTTAGTTTTAGCAATCTCATTAAAATAACTACACCAAAAATACTGTTTCGAAGAAAATGTTAACTTTTTTCTCGTTTTATTTTAATCCATAATAAGTCGATACATATGTCAATCGAGATTATAACCTAAATTAATGTGAGGTTTAGGTACTTAAGTCCCATTCCTTTGATTTTTAAGCTGATTTGGCGTATGAGACGAGCTTATGCCGTAGATGTTGGTAAGAGTTGCGATGGTACCAGAGAAGTCCATGTGGAGGACACCAGCTTGGAGCAAAAATATGACTTGGGAAATTACTCTCTGGTAAGGCATTCCGACTTTATTTTCACAAATCATGCGTGAAAGTGTTATTTTATTTAAGTGATGAGATTTTCCTCAAACCTAAACACATTGTTTGCACTCTACTGCTTGGAGGCAGAATATCTGTCACTGTGGTGATACCCATCAAGACGGCCCCTTGCTAAAGAAACCTACTACCTGATAAAATAATCAAGAACTTGGGTATCTTTGATTTTCATCATTATCAATTAGTATGTTTATATTTGCAGGCAGGGGACGGAACTGTTGTTAACGGTGTGTCAAAAAATGGGGACTCAGTTATATTTGCCGTAACTCAAAGACAGAACAATGTTTGCGACGCCATGGCTTTCATTAAGGTACCCTATACAAAAATATTGGTATTTAAGATTATTTTGCATGATTAAGTTACCGGTTCACGCTTAAGCAGGTTAGTAAGGTTACTACTATTGAAATCCAGAAAGAGTAATTTCACTGTCCCCGCTATAAATCTTAGAATTATCAAGTGCCAAAATGTGCTAATGCACAGGCCTGAGGACACATTGTTAGAAGAACAATAACCGGTAGAGAACAAGGTATCCGAGGGCAACAATACAACTGTTGGGAGGACCCATTGAGCAGATCAACCGAGTCACGTCACGGGGACCGGATAGGTGCAAAAACCACACTAAACGTCTTTGAGACGTTTAGTGTGGTTTTCGAAAACGGGAGTGTATTTTCAGCAATGGACGTCTTCCCTGGATGATGATGGGCAGAGATAGATACCAAGTATAAGTAGATATATTTCTAAATATCATAAAAGCTATAACGACTATATAGAGATGATGATAATATTTTTTCTGGGTATATAATTAAATCAGATTTTTGGCTATACCGATATCCCTAGCTGATGAAGAGTCTCTCAATAATAATTTGTTTTGTCGGTTGGTATATTCGTAGATGCCACAATATAAACAAAACCTAACCAGGTATGAGTCAGCCCTGGCTTTTTTAGATGCCTCTGCATCAGCCTGTAAAAGAAACAGTGTTTGTTGGCTTTGTTGAGATTCAAAATTACGTTCATTATAAAACATATTTTCAGCATTTGCTGGTTAAATAGAAGATATATTACATAAGTACCTACTTAAACTGAAATTTGAGATTCCCGCAACCTATTGAATTTATTAACACCTAATGTGTTGGCCCCTACCCTGAAAAATAATTTTACGAATTTTTCATCCCATTTATGTTTTTGGGTCAACTTTCTAAACAAATATCTAAATTTATACTTGAAGGTTTAAAACAAGGTTTTATAAAGAAACGAATCCAACATGGCGCCGATAAACAGTGTTGTACCTACGTAATGAATCTTTTCAGGTAAATGGCGAAGAATATCTATCTCCAAAATTACCAGACACACATCTATATCAAAATGAAAGCGATAAAAGAGAATTCAAAGTGGAAGGCATTCAGATAGAAAACTTCATTCCGATGAGAACTTGGAAACTGAGTTACATTGGCGAGATGAAGTAAGTGTAATAATAAAATAAAGACAATTATGAAACTAATCTATTAAACTTGTTTCTAAATTGCATGTAATTTTTTTTAAGTAAGCAATAGTTTTGTAAGCGATTGGGTTTTCTTCTGTCTTGATTTTTAATTTAAGTATATGGATAAAAGACTATGTGTTTGTAATTTAAAAACAAAATCTCTTACATGATAATACACACAATTTAAAAATAATTAAAATACGAGTGTATCTTCTTATACACAACGCAAACATTTTATAAGATCATAGGTAGGTAATAGAAAACAAGCCAAGTGAGTGAGCTCGATTCTTGTTACGCGATTACTGTACGCCAATTATGAATTGATGTTTTTTTTTTTATTTATAGGTCATAAGTTAGAAGTTGTCCTATTTACATTTTATCGAAAATATTTCAGCGCTTTTTAATGTATGAATAACGTTTAACTGATAGAATACCTCCGAATTGGTCCCACTAAAATTTCATCATTACCTACATATTAAGTTGGTTCAAATAACTGAAAAAAGTATGTACTAATATGCCTATAGGTACCTCGGTGACATGATAATTGCAACTTTTATCGATTAGTATGTATTGGATAAAATGGAAGTAATAATATAAAATGGAAATGTATTGGATAAAAGAGTTTGTAAACAGTATTAAAAAAAAAAGGTTTTTTATCATAATAAATGGAACTGACTTCCAATTGTAAACTATGAAATAACTTGTGTATGAAGATCAGTGATTTGAATCAACATGGGAGGGACTTCGACAAGTTATTTGATTCATTACAGTAAGAAGTCGGTTCTGCTTTAAATATTTTTTTACTGAACTATACGTGCCATTGATTATTTTTAGGTCCAAAAGTAATCCTGACAAGACAGCGAAGGTGCAGGCTGAATTGACTTGGAGTGCCCTCTTTGCCCCATTCAACTACGACTACCAAATGTCACCTTGGGGCCTTGCTGGAGACATGGCACGAGAACCCTGGTCAAGAGATTATTTCAAGATTTTAAAAATGTATGTTATTCGGTGATTCAATTGTACATACCTAATCTTTTTTGAAGCGCTCTTAGCGAAGTTTGCTTAGCCGTTCTTAACCGACCAGCTAAGTTAAGCAACATCCGCTGCGGTTATGACTTGGATGGATAACCGTTATTGACATTACTACTGAGCGCTTTCCTTCTTAAAGCGTTGGTCCCAGTTGTTGTAATGGTGTATTCCGGCAGCTGTCTTTGAGTATAGTTGAAGCAGTGATAGCTCAGTGGTTTTGGCTATGGACTGCCGCGCAGCTGGTCCATGGTTTGAATCCCGCCGCTGGCTTGAGCTTCACCGCATGGTGGAAGGGCATTTTTGCGAATGCCCGCCTGGCTAGCGACCACCCTCAAGTAGAAAATCTGTCGCCAAATACCTGTCAGTGTGTTTCAGCAGCCGTCCGTGAAAGCCAGTTCAATATCAAACTCTATACCTACGTTAATCTGTTTACCGTCTTCGACCATACACACTATCAGGTGGCGAAAGGATAACCTATCAGCTGTAAAAAAAAACTAGGCTCTGAAAGGACAGCTTAGGTACCTAATCAGTACAGACATAAATAAATATTTTCTTTTTCAATCTGGAATGCATCATATTTGAATAAATCCGCAAAAACGTTCCTCATTCATTCAATTTTATTCACACAGAATAAAGAAATTGACGGTAGTCGGTAGCTGTAGATGGTGCAGTTAAGTAAATGTACATTTTACGGTTATTACAGCTAAAAAATATTTTTTTCAGGTACCACCAGACACATTACGAACAGATAGGATCTCTAAAAGGGTCCATTAACATAGAAGGGCAGGAATATGCAGTCAAAATGCCTAGTTTTAGAGGCCGGACATTCGGTAGGAGACTAAGTTATTTTTTTATCAAAACTATGTACTTACCGTAAAATTGCGAGATATAAGATGTATACCTCCGTGAGTAATAATTTACTAATTAGGTAGTCGTGCAAATCGTTATTTGTACCTATTGGAAGGTTCGTTATTTGCTGTTTCAATATAATATATTGAAACAGCAAAACTATACTTGCTGACTGATCCAAAATAACAATTCGGTCACAATGGCATTTTCAATTCATTAATTCTGTCACAATCTTTCTACCAGTGGGAATGCTTGGTAATGAGGTTAAGTTGGTTTGAGGTCTAAGAAAATACCAATTTTTGGTAGCAATTAGACAGACAAATTTGTATTAGCGGTAGTTTAAAGTTTATAATTTTGAACAGTGTATACCATACACATTAGTTTTTAAATGAGATTTCTGGTAAAACTGTTACATACTTATTCTAAATATTTGTACACCGTGATCATAACGTTAGAACAATATTAGAAGAAATAAACGCATTGTTCGGTAAACTAGGGTAAAGTATGCAATCGGTTTTGAACCCTATCTTGGGGCGTATAGTGTTCATATTCGCGCGGACGCGAATCTTGTTATACATTGCAGACGCGATTTATTGTGAATGAGTGCGTGAGGCGCGGCGCGGCCGCCGGTCACCTTTTTTAATTTGAAGGTCAGTTCCGTAGCAGGGCTCGACAGAGGCGTTCGACTCACATTTTTTCGCAGGAAACGCACGCGGCGAACCTTTAGAGTTTTTGAAAACAGCGGTCTGTTGTGTGCGTGATTGTGTTTAGTCGGTGAAGTTTGATTTTGGGTGCGGACACCGTTATTTCTGGCGCCGGGCGTGATTGTGAATTTCATAGTGAGTAGGCGAACGACAGGACGGATTCCTGTCTGCGGGCTACTACGTCACCATCGGGATCGAGGGAAGGTTTATACAAATATAATCTCTTTATCTATTTAATTGCATTTAAGGTGTTTTGACATAAGCCCCCTTCGACGGAGCGACTAGCGAACCGTTAGTTGCTAAATGGTTCCCGTCGTATCTACCCACGTGCCTATTACAGCACGTAGATCAGCTGGTGTCTTCCTGTGATTTCCAGGACCCAATCGAATACGCCACGACGTCCGTGGTAAAGTGTGGGACTACGGGGATTGAAAAAAGGGCCCCCACCCATCCAGCATTATTATTATTACTATACACTTACCTATTTATCATTCCAGGGAAGACACACGACTGGCGTAACTTACATCGATATGTGTTCCACACTTTTTATTTGGAGAATGGAGACTGCGTAGTCATTTCTATAGTGTCACACCCGCTGATTATGTCTCAGTAAGTTTTTAAATTTAATTTACAAATAGATATACCAATTATAACATTCCCGATACACAGATATGTATAAAATTACTTTTGGAAGTCGGACCATGATAATGTGTCAGTGTATTGAATAATCATATTACCGACTACAACAAATTATTTCATATTATAATTATTATTACCAACGGGATATTTGCTGTGTTTTTGGTTAGTTTTGAGCTCAGGATATTTCTCTATATATCTCCCGATTTTTTTTTATATTTCATACTTTTCAATGTTGGAAGCCTGTTCCATTTTTTTATTCGAGGATGTGATACTTATATGACATACCGAAATTCTAAACTCCTGGGTAACTGGTATCGTTTTTGATATAGACCCCTTATCTAGCTAAAAAAATAATTATAAGTTCCACGCTGTTATTATTCGCGCAAATCCGGACTCCTCCTTTAAAATAATTGAATAATATATAAATTACAAGTTGGTAACTCTTTCTGTCGACGAGCTAAAGGCCCGTTGCATACAGGTGGACTGGTACGAGTATATGATAGTCATCGACAGACAGCAAGGAGACATTAATATGGCTCCGTTTTGCCTTTTTAGTATGGAACCCTAAATGAGATTACGGTAGGAAGTCACTAACACAAATATATCTTACAGTTTCAGCACAGGCTTCGTATGCCGCAAATCCGACCAAGCCTTGATCACTGTCCAGACCTGCGACTTCAAGTTGTACCACCACGGAGAGAAACAAGCAGCACCCAAGAATTATGGCTTCACTTTTAATGCTGGTGAGTTATGGGAATACTTAATGCGCCGTGAGTAGCGCCTCAGTGCTAAGCATCTACTCTTTATTCGTAGTGTGCGGCATATCCATTTGAAAGCGCTCGTAGCGAAGCCTGGCTAGCGACCATCCTCAAGTAGAAAATCTGTCGCAACAAATGGTGTGTCGTCGTTCTCAGTTGTTGCAACGGTGTATTCCGGCAGCTGTCCTTGAGAGCCCGTAATTCTAGGTTAAGCCTGTTTACACCTTCGACCACATCATCACTTTCCATCAGGCGAGATGGTGGTGAAAGGCTAAGCTATAAGCAATAAAAAAATAACTAGTGACATTTCTACTGAGGGCTTTCGTGCTTCGAAGGGCACGCAGTCGGTGCAGTATGAAACGTTATTAACTTAAAAATGTATAATTAAAAATTAATATCGTTTAGTTTTTTGTTACTACGAATTTTCACCGTGCGGCCAGTTTGGTTATGGCCATTCTGATTTTTCTTACATGTAGTAAAATCTGACGAAAGTTTTGTGATGTTTTCCCTTTGACACCACCCCCTCCCATACCCTTTGATCCGTAGAGCTCGTATCAATAAGCCAGGCCGTCACACTTATAAGTATATCTTGAAAACTTGAACCGATTTTGATTAAACTTGCACTGTTCCTTAAGTGTAAGTCAATAATAGTACATTGTACTCCGAGGAGAGAAAAAACGCGCAGCTGACGGCTTAAAGGAAACTCGAGAACCGAAATATAACTTTCTCCCGAATGAAATGAAATGAAAAATAAATTATAAGTTTTCTAGTATTTGTCCCGAAACTTCCCAGGAAGTAAGTTCTTTATGACTTTTACACCTGTATTTTTTATTTCTGATGGCGTTACCGTTATAAAATCGCCACTTTCACTATTATGCATATGGCATTTAGGAAAATTATTTGGAATAATTAAAAGCGTACTGGCAAATTATCAATTTAGTAAAAAATCTAACAAATAAATTGCCACGCTTTTTTTCGTAGCGCAAAGAAAGGTTGCCAACTTCCTTTCATTAAAAATCGAGAAAGTCCCACCTCTTTTTTTTAATTATTTGATATAAAACCTTTCTTGAAGTATAAGTTCTTTATGACATTTTGAGCTGTATTTTTTATTACTGGTCTACGACTGGTGGTAAAATTGTTACTTTCACTATCAGATGACATTTTGGAAAATTGTTTGGAATAATTAATTATTATTTAATTCCAAAAAATAAATTAATTAATAAATAAAAATTTTATATAAAGATTTATCAAAGCGGCTGATAGAAAAGACAAGCGACCAAAGGGCTGGCGCTTACCTCGGCCAGAGAATTAGTCTTGCCATACAACGGGGTAATGCTGCCTGCCTTTTAGGTACTCTACCCGTGGACAGTGACCTGAGCTCTGTTTTCTACTTATGATTGCCTCCTGCTAGAAAACAGAGCTCACAATTTTTAAGTTTAACATTTTTAGGTCATAAGTAGATATAGTTAAATTATTTATTTATTTTAGTGTTCGTATATGTACTGTTCATTTTTTAATAACCAATACTATTCGTTAATAGGATTAATTATTGGTTTAAATACATTTTTTAATACTTCATCAATTAATTATTTATTAGGTAAAAACAAAATTTAACAAAACAAATAAATTGCCGCGTTTTTTTTTTGTAGTGTAGAAAAAGGTTTCCAACCTCCTTTCATTGAAAATCGAGTACCTAAAAAAAGAAAGTGTAATAAGGTAAGGTGTGGTATAAAAAACATTATCACAGTCGAATAATGATTTGGGAGAAATGCGCACCTAATAATTTGGTTTATTTGTTCGAAGCTCTAATATAAGTACGTATGTGAATGTTGCAGTTCCAATATATTTATATATACATGTGTGTCGAATTGATAACCTGCTTGATTTGAAGTCGGTAAAAGCAGGAACGAATTAAAAGAGATAATTAGAAATAGAAGTACCTACGTATCTTACAATCATATCATTTCGTCGCGACTTTAACGCTGACAAATGCTGAAATTTCATTTGGTACTATCGGACTGCTTAGGAGTGAAAGAGAGGCAGCAATGCGATGGTGTAATTATTAACATTAAACAAGTAACTTAATTCGAATACCTCTTGATAAGGTTTTACTATTTTATTGTTATATTTCTATACACTATCAAACATGTCCTATGGATAAGCTCACAGAATTAAAAGTGGCCCGAATCTGAATATATCATATCTGTAGTCATAACTCTTTGAATGGAAAACAAGTACATGTATTACAAAAATATTTTTTTACATGCTTATAACTTTTCCTTTCATATTGATGTAACATGTGGATGAAGCTTGTTATAACTTTTTATTATAAACTTTTTTAGGGGGCAAGCGATACACCGTCCATGTGAATGTCGATGATGAAGACATGCATTACGTCGGCCAACGACGAGAGGCGAAGGTCTTTGACTACTGGCTATCGGTAGACGTAGACAACGTCAAGGGCAGGGGATACGCGCAATGGATGTACAACAATATGCAGGCTTCGAATACATACTAATAAGTTAATGTTTATGAGTCATTTTTGATTAATATACTATAGCATGTTTAATATACAGGGGTTATTGGAAAAAACCTCTTAGAGTTGACTTGTTATTCCTAACAAACGTTAAAAGAAGCATGTTTTTTTTGTGTTTTGACGGAATAATCACTAGGACAACCTAATGTTAAAAGTCTCTTGTGCCTATAATTTATTATTTCATATTTTTTTTATACTTTGTTCAATGTCAATATTCAAACTCAATTTTAAGGGAGCGCGGCGCGGTCCTTGTCGCCCTTAGCTCAGAGAAGGCATTGTCTTTTACTAATAAAAACACAAGAACTAAAACTTTTATAACTTTTTCCAATAACCCTGTATATCTAGCGGTACCTGAACTTTGCAGGATGCAAGCGTACTTTTCCCTCGCTAGCTACCTCCTCATGTAGAAAATCTGACGCGGCGGCTGCTCTTGGAAGCCATTTCCAATTTTAGGTTAAGCCATCTTCGACATATCACCATTTACCATCGGGCAAAATAGTGGTCAGTTTTTCCGTGGTTATTATATGAACATTTATGGATCGTAATAAAAATGCCTTCCGTTCTTGAAGTGGATTTTCAAAAACAAAACATTTCAGAGATGAAAGTTAACTTTATTTAGCATAACATCTTTTCAACTTATGTACTTAATAACTTATTCTATAAACATGGACTAGGAAAAATACTTTCACATATTCGATATTAACATAATTTTAATTAATATTAGATACTTGTTTAATTGGAAAGCAATTTACATATGAACGATAAATATGTCAATAAAATTGTTAGTAAAAATTATGTAAAACAATTCGACTGCAAGTTATAATAATAATATTCATTACTTAATGAAGTATTTCGTACAGGCGGTTTATGTTTGGCTCCTCTGTATACAATTAATCATTTTTATAATTAAGTTTAAAGCATTATCTTCGTAACAAGAAGACAAATATACTAAAAGTTAGCAACATTCTTTGATTATTCAATTTAGGTTCAAAACTACAAGGCGGCGTAGTTACCTCCCTCGTGTTATAAACATATTTGTGTTATAAACAATTGCGAATAACATATGAGTCAAATGACTGTAGGTACTATTTCATTATATTCTAATACTTGGAAAAGTAAACAAATCATTCCAAATCTAGACCTGTTACGTACATTTGAACGACTTTAGACTTACATAGTAGAGAAGAGAATAACAGTCTTTGTGTGTGAAACTAGAAATACACAGAGATATATCAAATGCGAATGAGGTATACCACCACATCAATAAAACAATTGATGATTACAGCGCTTGTAACATCCTACAGTGCCCAGCAGATGGCAATGGTTTTGCTTACAATTATATGGGTCCAAAACATGTCTTACGATATCACAACACATATCAACAGCTGAAAGATGTCCTCCGTTGAACAAAAGACACATTTGAAATGCTGTTTAGGTTCGGTGTACATGATATCTACGTCTTCTCTTCCTCAAACATCTAGGAAGATATTAAGCAGTAATTAAATAATTTATAAACGCATCGTCTGTTTATGGGTTTCGTCAAAGATGCGTATCGTCGGACGCTATACGCACGGACGCCGGTCGGTGCAGCACTGTAACCGACTTTTTCAACACCCTTGCTCGTAAAGTGAGTTTTATTATATCATTTTTAGGGCCATAAACCGAACTATAGCACCCTCGTGCGTAATAAAATAATATTATACACTAGTGCGTAATAGAATTATCCCTACAAAGTTAAGTTAGTACCAATCTGCAAATTATATGCGAGTAAACAGAGTATTTTCAATTTAACCGGGTAATACATCATTTAATTGCTGCGCGCAAAAAAAAAAAAAATTGCGCGGTATTTTCCATATAATTTTCGTATGTTGTTTGTATCGCATTTGTGAATTTTTTTTTTCCTCGCACGGGTGTGGAAAAAATGAGCAACTTGCTCATTATACACTCGGCTGATTGCCCTCTCCTACGGCTCGGGCTGCAACCCACAGCCTCGTGTATATATGAGCAACTTAGCTCACTTGTATCATAATATATATTGTGGCGGCTTCTTAATTTTGTTCACATTTGAATTAAGTAACAGTCTCTTAAAGTCAATAAATATACGTAACAAGCGGGACGTCGACATCAGTTTATAAAAAATCTATTTAACATTGTACTTTATCAGTTTAAAGTTAACCAGCCTCATACTTAATCAGTACACAAGTACATAGTTTTACCTAAACATCAATACTATAGTATAAACTGTAAATTCCATTAATTGCGATACTTCAAACCATAGCAATTTTACGATCTTGTAAGTTCTAATTTAATGTTCTTGGTGTTTGAAATGTTCTCGGCCTAACCCATAGGGTGATACTAAGGTGCATATAACGTCAGGCCTCCCTCGCCTGTTATAGATATACTTATTTTAAAGGGGTTCTAATATTTTACTATGAAGTCTGGCGTCTACAAGTCCGCTAAACACAATGTCGCTGTCACTGATCATACATGAATAAATCGATAAAGGACATCAGTACGAATGTGTTAATTGTACTAGGATGCTGAAAATTGGCGATTTTTCAAAATTACGTACCTGCTTGTGGTCTTTCTATAAATTATTTTCTTTTCCTTATAATTTTTCTTTCGAAATCAGATATTTACAGGCCAGTGATGGCTTGCAAATATCTGAAACTGTAAGAACAGCTGGAAAATTGATAATAGTGCGAAAAGCAGCGCAACGCGTAAATAAAGATACTGGACATGAGGATTTAATGCCATCATACAGTTATTTCAATATTACTATTATTTATGGGGTAAAGCGAGAACTTTTCAGACATACCAGGTGGGTATGAATAGAGGTAATAACAACAAGGCTAGTGTAGTCGGTAAGTACATTTCGCAAGGAATATTTTAAAAGCCGTGGTATTATAGTTTCACTAGTGGGATTACGTGCTTGTACCTAATGATACTAGTGAAACTGTAATACCGTCTCCAGTGAGTGCTGCAATACTAAGGCCACTTAGCCCGAAGGCCTTTTAACAATCTAGAGAGTCTCATTGTTACTGGGAAGAAACAGGACGCAGCCTGATAAGATGGTCCGACTAAGTGTTACACAGACAAAAATCTCAAATGCACTTAACCACGATAAAGACCGCGAAAAATAGAACGATTCTGATGCGAGAAGTAGTGTTCTAATAGGGGTTGTAAC
This sequence comes from Plagodis dolabraria, assembly GCA_963854805.1. Lineage (NCBI taxonomy): Eukaryota > Metazoa > Arthropoda > Insecta > Lepidoptera > Geometridae > Plagodis > Plagodis dolabraria. Next base: position 14,644,489 of record OY978447.1, on the reverse strand, counting down.
CGGGAGTATTACAACACGACGACGTACCTCAGCTTTAAGCTGTGGACTGGATGAAGAGTGGCCTTACAACTGCAGTGACATTTTGTCAATAATTGTCTCCATTCTATCACGGAGCAATCTGAGCGATATTGTTATTTCACTGAATTTATCTGAATATGAATGTATTTATTAGCTTCTCTACATATGCATCAATATTAGATCGTCAAAGGCCACGCATCGGTCTCAGTTTTGACAGTAAAATAACCCTAAATAAAAAACTTGACGCCTAAATATAACACAGTCTGCGGTAGTTTATTTTTAGTTAAAATCGTAATTAAACAATCGGAGACCGTAATATTTCGGTTCAAAATGTGTCCAGAGGCCAATTTCATTCAAATCACAATAACACTGAAATCGACCAATGTACCGCTAAAATATTATGTGACTGAAAAAAAAAACAGTGCATTATTGAAATTATAATACCACAGCTTTTAAAGTATTCCTGCGAAATTGTATACTACATGTACGTATACATTATATACTAATTATTATTATAGACATATCATCATAAATATAAGAAATGAAAGCCACAGTGGTTAGTATTGTCAAAGCAAACATACATGAACATTGATGACTTGCACTTTTATGAGGTACCTATATGAAAACCAACTTCTAATGAAAACAGAAACTTACCATTGTATAACGTTTCAGATTGTTTTCAATATTTAAAATTACAAGAATGTGTGACGAAGACTTATAGATTTTTTATTTTTTTTTTCTCTATTTTTTTTATTTTTTTTTTTTTTCTTGGAGGTTTTGTCAATAATTGACCATGTCACCCCCGTAAGTCTCACATCATGTTAATGGCTAATTACTTCAACTAGGACTTGTTCCTCCGAAGAGAAACAAGTATAATCTTAGTAGTATTCTGGCTTCGCCTGAAGAGGGCGAAGCCAGAAGACTATTGCAAGCACCAACATTGGCATTAATTAGTAGTGAGCTCTGTCGTATCTCATCGTTTCGGACACATTCTATCAATACATGTTGTACATCTTCTTCAGTATCACATTCTGGGCAATTAGGTGAATCTGATATGCCCATTAAAAATTTAAACTTGTTTGACGGAATGTGTCCGGAACGAAGTCTCAGCAGAGCCACCACATGTTTCCGGTTCATAGGCAATATATCAAACCATGGGTAACGAGGCAGATCACACTGGATTGTTTTGTACCATATCCCTTTGGAACGGGATCTCTCATCAAAATACTCTTGCCATTCCTGCCTACACCTATCTTTGACTTTGCTCAGTACCTCAAAATGTAGTGGTACGCAGTGAAATGGTATTCCGTCAGTTGTAGCCTCTTTTGCCAACCGATCTACTTCCTCATTACCCATAATTCCATTATGTGACGGTATCCATTGCAATACTGTAGTTTTATTTAATTCCCGAAGTTTATAAATGGTGTTCAGAATAGTATAAGCTATGGGGTGACTTCGAATATTCGAAGTTAGCCCAGCTAAATGTAAAAGTGCGCTCTTTGAGTCAGACAAGATCACAACTTTAAAAGCATCAATAGAAGAGACGTAAGATAGTGATTCAGAAATCGCTATGAGTTCACTATGCATAATAGATATATCTGAGTCTATTTTAAATTTTGCTTGTAAGCCAATCTGAGGGTCAAAGAATGCCGCGCCGGATGTATTTCCTTTTTTGGATCCGTCGGTAAAAATTTTGTAATGGGATTCGTATTCACTATTTAGATAGTTATTACATAATTCTCTTAGCGGTGATGTTCTGTTCTGTCTGTTAGGAGTATTTACTGAGCCTATGTCTACAACTATCATATCTGATAAATTGAAACTACTTATCCATGAATTTAATGAATAAATATAGAGCTTCTGCGATGAATGAATGTGTTGATTGTTAAACATTGAATTGATAGTTGTCAACAAAGGCTTCTTTTTTTTTGTCCAGTATCTACAATGGATAACTTCACTAAGTTGATTAATAACAACAGAATTAATATCGTTATCAATAGCTTTAAACCTCAACCAAAATTTGCCAGCTAAGTACATTCTACGAATTTGCAGTGGTTGAAGACATAGCTCGCTCTCCATAACATGGATTGGAGTACTCCGAATAAAACCTCCGATGACTCGCATTGCTTGGTTCTGCACTTTTTGTATTTTATTAAGATGGGATTTAGCGCTAGTGTCGTAAAGAAAACTAGCGTAGTCAAGTCTACTTCTAATTATGGCAATATAAAGTCGCCTGAGGTGTTTCGGGTGTATCCCCCACTTTGTTCCAGCTAGTACTTTGAATACATTTAAAAATTTTAATGTTTTGTCGCGTATTTCATTGATATGCTTACTCCAGATCAATTTTTTGTCTAACCACATACCCAAATATTTTACACTATCAACTTGTTGAATTACATTTTCGTTGAACCTTATATTTATTTCATGTTCCTGTCTACTCCTAGTGAATAGGCACACCTTCGTCTTCCTAAATGAAATACTGAGGCCTAATTCATCAATGAGTGTGCATAAAGAATTAACAGCTGTTTGCATGTCTGTTATTGCCATTGATATATTTTTATTGGAACAATACAGAACAAAGTCATCTGCATACTGGGATATAAATACTTGCTGAATATTATGGCATATTTTGATTGTGGCAACGTTAAACAGAATAGGAGACAAAGGATCGCCCTGAGCTATACCTGTGCCTGTTGTTCTGCTCAAGAATTCATTATCACTTACACGTATTGTTAAGGTTCTTTCATTCAGAAATCGCCAAATGTATTTGCATAAAATCGATCCTGCCCCCAGTCCATCCAACGTTTTTACAAGACTAGTCAAATTAACATTGTTGTATGCACTCTCAATATCTATGAAACATCCTATAGTAGAGAAGCCTTTCGTCAGACTATTTTGAACACGACACACTAATCTAGTTAAGTTATCTAGACAAGATCTTGATCTTCTGAATCCTACAGTTTCTTTCGACAAAAGGTCATATTTTTCAAGATACCAATCTATCCTTCGCGTAAGAATTGTATGAAATATTTTACACGGACACGATAACAATGCAATAGGTCTGACCGCAGACGATGATTGATTTGCAGCTCCTGGTTTCGGTACAGGGACTATGTTTGCCTTTTTCCATTGCTTAGGAACAAAACCTGATGCTAAAAATCTGTTATAGAGAGAAACTAGTATGAATTTACCTTTAATAGGGAGGTTGTTAATCATAGAATAAGAAATGTTATCTAATCCGGGAGCTGTGTCAGAGCGTTTAATACAATTATTTAATTCCTGTACCGAAATTGAAGCGCATAATTGTTGGTTATCTGATAAAAAACACGGTTCATCTGGCGATACATAGTCTGGCGTTAACTCATTTAGTAAGAGTTCGCTTTTCTCACGACTTATAACTGTCTTAGGTAATTTGTACCCTTTAAGCCATTTCATACGGAGCCACATTTCACTTGTTGAAGTCACACTGCCTATACTGCCACAGAATTTTTGAAACGATCTGGACCTACCACCACGTATGATTTATCGCAAGATTTATCGCGTTCGGTTGCTATTCGACGCATGGCTCTTGCAGGATTCAGAAGAAATCCCACTCCTGACAATCTACAAGTGTTACAAGTCAAAGTCGCGGACTCTCAACGAGTCAGACTTATAGATAAAATAAACTTATATTTACTCGTAGTACCGTCATGAATATTATGTTTTAGAAGGTATAAAAACTATAGTTGTACGATCACTATTTTAACACGATTTCTGATATTTCATTCCATTTCTTCATCTAAATTGTGAATGACGTAATAACGTTTTTCCATACATTTAAGTACAATAATTTTATTTCTGGCAAGGCACTACAGCTGTAGTTATATTCGAATATTGTCATGCAAGTGTATATTAACAAATTATAGCGAGTTTGAGTCCTGCTTGTACGCAAAACAGGCAGAACCTTAACTTGTAGGTTGCAACCTGTAAGTCAAGCTAAGGTTTTGCCTGCAAAACGACCTAGATTAATTGACATAAGGGTAGATTAAAGCGGCTATGCGTCTCTCATCATTTGAATGTTTCCGTATCAAATTTTATAAGAAAGTATCAACCTTCAAGCAAATTAGTTCCAATAAGTCTAGAGATAAGTAATTGTAACTGCCCTTGCCAGTTACTTTTTAATGTGATATTATATTGGAAGACAGTCCGATTCACATAGAAAATTGAAGATTTTTCATATGACTAATTATTACATCGAGTTGAATTACCTTTGATTTTAAATACTGGACTACAATTTAATCTAAACCTATTTGGTTCTTATTGCGATAGTTCCTCTAGATTAATTGACGGAAACTATATTAACATGGGACAAAACAGACGGTTAAGTTTAGAAATACATCCCGGTCGAGTTAACTTGGCACCTGGGGCTGACCAAACATTATCATGTGAGTAACAAAGAAATTCAAAAAATAACGACACGTGCAACCGTTGCAAAGATTATATCGTTAATGATCTATCAAGGCTGCTGCGGGGTGGTGTGTGGAAGCGGGACGGGGAGGAAATCTAACGAGACGATATTAATAGATAATTTATATTATAATGAAGGAAGTTAAGATCTACACAATATATTTTAAAAGAATAATCCTTTTGATCCGTGATAGAAAGGAAATCTACTAACAAAATCAGTAGTCCTCCTAATTAATTAAACACGGAATAAAGTAATACTTTGGTGACGAGGTAGTAATTGTCTCTTTAGCCAGCATCCTATCATATCCAGGACGTATCCTTAAATACTATAGGAAAACAATAAACCCGCTAGGTAAATATTATTAACTTCGAATACTATTAAGATTAAGTACCCATTCCTATTTTATATATGAACACAATATCAATAATACACGATGTTATTTCTATGGACAAACTGCTGCAGATATGGCTACATATTATACAAGACTTTTAAGCTAATACATACTACTATTTTAGTAAGCGAAGTGCCCGCGACTGTTTCTTTTACTTAGAGACAGAAAAGAGATTTGCACACAATAAGATTTGAATTAGACGTCGCGTGGCAATTCGAACCTTTAGCAAATTAGAATTAGTAAATTAAAGCGCTAATTTTACAGACATCAGTTCATAACATGTACCCATAGTCTAAGTAGGACTTAGTTTTACATATAGACTTCATTTGGGACAGGTTTATAACCGTATAAAGATATATTTCTCTGTTATTATTAGCACTAAAGATTTTAATGTGACGCAATGTAGTAACACGAAAATGTTAAGAAATATTTTGTGGAACTCGGACTTGATATGGAATAAGAGTGGAATGTTTTAAGATCGGCCAAATCACCTTTTAATATGTACCCGTATTTATTAACCACATGCAATTGCTAAACCAGATATTACAATTTATTCTGTTCTCTTTTAGGAGTTATTAATATCAAACATAAAAACAATTCCGTCTTTATGTTTGATAATAAAACTGACAGGTAACAAAAGATTTGCAAAATAGCCATACTTACGACTTTATGCATATCTGGACTTAATCTTTAGCTTTAAGATCCGTATAGGTTCCAAAATTATTTCAAAACATTTTTGTGGGGTTTTGCATCTTTGGAATGGACATGCGACTAGAACCAGTATTATATAAATCACAGCACCTAACAACAGTAGTATATCTTTCAAGAAATGTTTATAACACTTCCACGAGTAGTTAAGGCAGAAAATGTTGGATAAATATGTTTTTGAAACAACACAACATACCATCATTTAGATATTTGATTGTAAATTTATATTTTATAAATTTCATCACTTTTAATTGATTTCAAATGATTTTTTTATATTTTCATAGCCAAAATTGTTGGCCTCTTTCTTTCAGTGATTATTTACAAAATCATCACGCTTACTCGAAATAAGTATTTTCTAAGTTCATTATCCAAACGTTATGGTAAACTTGGAAAGCTAACAGTATTCATTATGTTTGATATCGTTTCAGTAAATCAAATATCGTACTGGAATTGTTTTCCACTATACCAAGATAATATATAACAGTAAATATACAAAATATGGATAGAGGTCACTATTGGATATGACTTATGAGTTATGACCAACAGTAACCGCTGTCCATATTACGACCTTAGGAGGTGGACCGATTAGCAAATCCAACAGTTAAGTTCGTATATATTGTATCGACTGACTAGCCAATTGACAATTTGACGTTAATCTGATACAAACTTTCAGTTTATCTGTGACATATTTGTAAGATATAAATAATAGTACTGCATTTAACATTTTTAATCGCGTACGCAAGCGATTACTTTATTACACGACTGCCCAAAAAAGTGTACTATTTTATATGTTCGTGCATATGAGTTTATTTATTGCACCGTGACGTTTTAATGCCTGAAAAGATTTGGAAGTATGGGGTATAGTTAGAATACAAGGGTATTGTTTTTTGGCAGGGTTGTCGTGTTTTTATGAATTATTTTTTTTTTTTTATAAAAAGGATATTTTTGCTATTGCTTTGACCGATTAGTTGTATTAAATTCAACTGCTTACCACCACAACTTCAAAACCGAACGCATACTGTTAGCATGGATAAAGCCAAGATAACCGCTTGGCTCGCGGATGAATCACACTGACTACGTAAAGGACAGTGAGATCTGGCAAGACAAGGTTGTTTTATCTAATTCCATAGTCCTTTGTTTTACCCATTTACTTGCAAGCCAAGCGGTGTGGTGGGACAAATGACTGATAAAAAAGTTGACATAAATGTATTTAAGTAAATTAGGGGATCATACTAGACATCTCTTTATTTTTAAGATCCACCAACAGTCTCTTATACTGATGACTTAGATCCGTGAACAATATTAGCTGATTCTAATTCTGATCGAAGAAAACATGCATAAGTCAGTTTTCTTAAGTTCAGAAAGGATCAAGTGACTGCAACTCATTGACTACATAACTGCACGTAACTTCTATGATTATAATATCCCATATTCATTTCTATATATATCATTAAGCTCAATATACTTACATATAACGGCCTCATATGAGGTGCTGAACTATATTACTGCTAATATTCACTAAATACAAAACTTCAATCACAACAACAAAAAGAAAAAAATTTAACCACTAGCGAAATTCGAACCCAAGAATGATCCGTCCCTCGAGCCGTGACATGCTTTACCAATTGAACTATCGCGGTTATGAGTCATCGTTCCAATTAGCCCCTTAGTTTCTTCAACTAAACGACCACATTTCCAAGACCGTATTATATTAGCTATACCTGAAGGATGGATCAGCCGTTGATACGAATCCCGAGAGTGGTTCAAATTGAATTACATTTTATTTATTGGATCATTTGGAATATTCGAACGATATTATTCCCTTGTGACAGACGAAATACAATAAACATACAAATAGACATAAACACATAGCTTCGCTAAGCTTAGCTAAATGTGACATACATTTTCTAAGCATATGCACAGAAAGCTCGATAATTTCAACTAAGCTAAATAAACATAAAGTGTACAAACTATAACTAATATAAGTAATAATAATTTATTGTAAACATAAATTATTGTTGTAAATACTGATGTTCGTTTTGGATCTGACTAGATTTGTCTTTTGCACAATGAGCTTGCTTTAGAGCAACATATTGCCTAAGTTGCGCCACTAAAGGATAAGAAAATGAAGGCGGTAATTAATCGACTCTATTTGTAACTTTCGACTATGTTGAGCGATATTTTTTCACTACAAACTAGTTAATAGTTTCTGAGTAGTTTGTCTATTTCAGTAGAATCTATTACTTGATCTATGGCAGTGTTCCGTGGAGACACGGAGCGCGGAATCTTTACGCTGTTAAATTAGATAGATATGATAGAAGTCACTATCAAGTCAGTCAATATTAAATTTTCTTCTTTAGTGGCGGTTATACATAACTATAATTATTATTACAGACGAAAGCCTTGCCTGCCTCTTAATATAACAAGTCTGACAATAATACTACAGCAATATCAAGTTTGCTCTAGGAATAGCGGCGCGGGAGACAGCAGAATAGACATTGTGTTCTGTAGCGACTTTAGTTTTCTTAGACCATATGAAGAAACCATTAAATAATTTAAAAGCCAAGAATTTGTGTAACTAGGTCTAATTGTTTATCTGCTCTTTCCCCGGCCTCTCGCGCCGCTCAGTTCAACTAAATTGTTGTCTTGTCACATTCTTAAACAGTAATTGTCTTTTTAAACATACTTATTGCACAAATATATAACATAATTGTGATAATTAATGAAGAAGGTAAACATGAAATCATTTTAAAACTTGAACAAAAATAAACAATTTCTATTTTCTATTAGAAAACAACTGATATCAAAAATAAATTAAAATAATATTTATGTACTCGATTGTACTATATCACATTTCGTCACTTAGCAAACAACACCGCTCAAGTCGAATTTTGGCGGTATCGACATTTTGATGCCATTGGATAGAGCTACTGTTTGCACATAGAACTAACCAATCAGATACAAGACTTTCGACCAATCACAGGACAATATTTGAATTATAGTGACAGCGCCTAAGTCCGTTTACGCGCCAACACCGCTCAAATCGTCATTCCCGCCATACTGTGAATGAAAGTTGCCGCCACTCTCAAAGGATAATCTAATTTTTTTGTGTTGTTGTTGTCGAATACGTTTAAATAAGTGTAATTAATTAACAATAATAGGTAAGTTTTTGATTACAATATATATTTATCAGTTTCAGTGTATTATTTTACTTAAAAGCGAATAAGTATTTTGATATGACTTGCGCGGTGTTACTTTTATCTCGTTATGACGAAGATTATGACTTATGCGGTGTTGCAAATGTTATTTTTGCAGGGTTCTTAAGAAACAGATATGGGTGGAGAAGATCTAGGATCATGGAGTGATCTAAGTACAGACGATGAATTAATATGTCAACAAGTGCTAGATGCTGGCCTAAAAATAAATCGTAAACGCCGTAAAGAGACCTGTAAAAATGAACTGAAGATGAAGAAATGTGTGAATGGTAAGATATATATTATTTAAATAATTATTTGATCTGTCTTTGTAGGTGTTTAAGAACAGATTTGTGTCGAATATTTTTTATAATAGATTACGTTATATTTTATTTCTAGATGTCAATCAAAATTTATATCTGGACAACGAAAACATTAACAACGCTTCATTTTTTGAAAAGGATTGTGAAAATTTCATAGAACTCCAACATGTACCAATTGATATCTCTATAGCAGGTACAGAATGTTCTACATCATCTATGTCGAGTGTAAGTAGAGCTATTTTTAATATAGACACCGCTGTATGTACGTCAAGCGGAAGTATTGCTGAAGCACAACAAATGGACTGTGATTCAGACGTAATCACAAATAATTAAAACATCACCGAACATACGCATAATATTACAGGAATAAACCAAAACAACATTGGAGAGTCAAGTACCGCTGTAGTTCGCTCACAAACGACACCATCAAAAGTAGTTATCCTGAGTGATATACCCTATCACGGCAATTTGTTAAATCAAAAGCAAAGACAAAATAAGGCTTCAAAGGATCCAAGTAAGTATCAACGCAATCTGAATAAAGAATTAAGGCTGAAGGGAGAGAATTATTTGGGATACAGAAGAGACAGAAAGGCTAAAAAGAATGAAAAATTTAAAGTAAAACAAGACGTGTTCAAGCCGGCTCGGTCCATGAAACCAGCATGTACTTCGAAGTTTTGTAAAAAATCAAAGCTTAGAGCATGTGATACAATTAATGAAGAGCAGAGAAAACATTTGTTTACTACTTTCTGGAAGACAATGAATTGGGAACAGCGAAGATCATTCATATGTGCTCATGTTAATTCAGTTGAAAAGAAGATTACTAAAAATCCAGAATCAAATAGAACTGAGAGTAGAGCTTTTCTTTTTACGATTGATAATAAACGTTACCAAGTATGTAAGAAAATGTTCTTAGATACCCTTGGAATTAAGGATTGGTTTGTGAGATATTGGCTGAGTAAAACTAACTGTGCAATGCCCCCAGACTCAGCCACTTCCACAAGTAATCGGAGTGCGCCTAAGAAAACTGAATGTCACGAATATGTTAAGAAATTCTTTTCTGGTCTTCCAAAGATGCCGTCACATTACTGCCGCGCTAGTACATCGCGACAATATTTGGAACCAGTTTTCCAGAACATGACGCAATTGTATAGTCAATACAAAGAAAATTGTAACTTCGAATTTAGACCATGTGTAGGTCGAAAACTATTTGACCAAATATTTATGAAGCTAAATTTGAGTCTGTTTCATCCTAAAAAAGACCAGTGCGACGTTTGCTGCAGTCATAAAACTGGAAACATAACAGATATACAATATTCTGGACATATAATGAAGAAAGATCGAGCTAGGAAGGAAAAAGAGATTGACAAACGTAATGGGCAATCAGGTTCATGTCATGTATTCACACAAGATCTGCAGTCTGTGAAATTAGCTCCATACTTGAAAGCTAGTGCTATCTATTATAAAACTAAGCTGTGTGTTCACAATTTCACTTTGTACAATCTAGCGACTAAGGATGTTATGTGCTATTGGTTTGATGAATCAAATAGCACGCTTGAGGCCTCAGCATTTGCTTCATGTTTGATCGATCATCTGGACAGGGTCTTGAGTATGAAATTGATGCCAGTAATTTTATATTCGGACGGATGCTGTGCCCAAAATCGTAATGCAACATTAAGCAATGCCCTATTACGTTTAGCAATGGAGAAAAATATAGTTATCATTCAAAAGTATCTGGAGAAAGGCCACACTCACATGGAGTGCGATTCAGTGCACAGTGCTATTGAGTGTAAGCTAAAGAATAAAGAAATTTACCTTCCAAACCAATATGTATCGATTACACAAGCAGCTAGAAGAGATCCTAAACCATATGAAGCTCGTCTGTTAGACTACACTTTTTTCACAGATTTTTCTAAAGATTTGATTTACAAATCTATACGCCCAGGGAAAAAGGCAGGTGACCCAGTTGTAACAGATTTACGTGTTCTAGAACATAGGCCTGATGGAACTCTGTGGTTCAAAACTGACTTTAGTCATGATCTTCAGCCTCTTCCACATCGTCCTACACCAATCCACCGCATCAAACCAATTAACCAACTGGGTAAACTCTTTACAGCTAAGATACCAATTACAAAACGCAAGTATCAAGACTTGCAAGATTTGAAAGGTGTCTTGCCATCAAGTTGTCATTCTTTCTATGATACATTACCATATTATACCGAATAACGTTACTATTCTGAAGTGGCTCTTTATATAAATTATTCGTTATTTTTTAAAGTTAGAAGATATTTTTGTTGTGTTTTTTATGTATTTATTTTTACATTATTCTATAGGGCTAACAGTATTTTAAAAACCATAATATTAATGATCTCAATAATGTGATTTAAATAATAAAATTAGTGAATAAGAAAGAATTTCTATAGTGTCAAGTGTAAAAACAAAATACAGGGTTAAAATAATAAAAAGTTTAATTAAAAACGACTTTTAATTTAAAATTGTTCCCCTTGCAACACCGCATAAGTCTCGTAGAAATATACACAACACCGCTTATGTCAAATTATTACGTAAATATCAATAAAATGCATTATTAAAACACATAAAATCATATATTGTTAGCAAATTAAGGATCACTCATCATTTGTTAGAACTAAACCATCATCAATTCCGTATGATACAGTTTTTTCACTCTCCTCGAAAACAAGTCAAAACGACTTGAGCGGTGTTGTTTGCTAAACGACGATTTGCATGTGTTTGGTCAGAGTAGACACCATTTAAAAAATAGCCTAATTTCTTCTAAGTGCGAAGTTGCAGCGGCCACCCCATTTTCGACTTTGTCCCTATCACTACAATGCATAGTATCGCCTTGAAAGACTTGCATAAGTCACACGGCTGCCCGCGACCCACCACCGTCAATTTTGTCATCCCATACTATACATTGTAGTAAAGGTGACAAAGTCGAAAATGGTTTGAAGTTAAAAGTGCTGGCCGCTGCCACCTCCGTGTGAATTGACGCTAATGGTATATATTACCCCAACGTAAATATCCACTTATATATAATGCCAATGTGCACACAAATTAAACGTAACATACACTTGACTTTTTATCGTCTAAGTTTTACGCTTATGCGTGATTTAAATTATACATCTCATAAACAAAAACAAATGACACAAAACAAAAAACAAAGAGATAACATACATTTAAATATATTTGGTAATATATGGTGTCATACAGTAATCGGACGCATTTCTGACAGTATTAGTTAGGTCAGGACTACGTACGGTCCGCTTTAACTTTCCATCCGCGCTGTGTGGCACAAAATAAAATAGTTAATTTGTATATAAAATCTCATAAAGGTACGGACATTAGTTCTGTCATACCAAGCACAGGGTCAGCGCGCATACGGTGAAGGAATCGAGGAGCGAGCCTTAAGAATGAAAAACAATCTTTACATTACATAAAAATTGTGCTATTGGAAGTAGTTTGTAAAAGAAACCAACTATTTCATTAAGTGCCACGAATAGATACTAAATATAAAAATACGGAGGCTTTAGTTACGAATGACAAACATACGTAATTCTAGACCATTAGCGCAGTAATAAATCCGCGTCTAGATATATAGTAAATCCTCGCTTAGACCCAGTAAGTCCCGACTAAGTTACAGTAAATCACGGCTAACTTTCAGTAAATCTCGGCCAAGTTACAGTAAATCCAGGCCAAGTTACACTAATCACGGGCCAAGTTCCAGTAAAACCGTGATAAGTGATGTAAATGTTATTGCAGCGCACAGACGGCGGAGGTGCCAGGCGCGTGGTCGAGCAACGCGCGTCTTCGTTTGATGCCTTCGAGATAAACCTCACGATTGAACATCCCCGCAGCCAGTGGCACTCTGCATGATCACAATCAGCCATTTTATATTGGTTGTGGATGTTTGAAAGTCTCCCTAAAAACTATTTGTACCAGAAATTTCCTCAATTATGCACATAACCGTCAGTTGTCCATATGGGGTGCAGGACCCTCCTCCATCTGTTACTGTGGTTATCGTAAGGGGCTATTAAGGGTAAATACAAGAAGCTGGGAAGCAACGCTTTCTGAGGAACTACTCTATGTTACACTACGACTTCAAAGACGATGGGTATTTTGGCAAACGACCCCTTAATGGGGGAGGCTATGTTCAACAGTGGACGATTCGGCTGATACAGTAATCAGATGACCACGCATGACTTTTTCAACTTTGTAGCCGTGAAAAGTAACAGAAAGGCAAATAATTTTGTATCTTTAGTTCTATTGATTTTTCGAAAATATTGCAATCAGTGTATTTTTTGTGATAAACAATTTTGATTTCCGATGGCATTGGAAATGTCTTCAAATACATTTTATAAATCTTTCGAGATTTCTAGGATAATTTACCTCTTACAAGATAAGCGTAAGAACATTACATAAGTATTTGAAGAGTATTTAAAAGGGTTAATCATACTTGACAAATTTTGCCAAAACATGATGATCTTCCTCATATCATTTATAAGAACACACAAAAAAAACAACAAGTATAGCAATATTACATGTTATTTACCTACATACTAGCTTTCACCAGGGAATATAATTATTATTCTCGTATTTATAATATTAGAAGTTATGCCTACCGCGTGGGCCACACCATGCAGTAAATTGGTAGTGTTTTTTATGTTATTGTATCGGAACAATCACGGGGCCCACCTGATGTCAAGTGGTATCCTCTGCCTATAACAGATGCATTTCGTCACAAGTGACGAACTGCACTGCGCGCGTCATACATTTGTTAAGTCTCATCATGCCTGTAATTTTACTGGCTTTCAAGGAGTGCTGCCGGAACACACTGTTAGGTACTTGGCAACAGATTTTCTGAGGGTGGTAGCTAGCCAGGCGGGCCTTGGCAAAATGCCCTTACACAGTGCATTGAAGCTCAAGCCGGTGGCGGGGATCGAACTATGGTCCTGCGGCACCGCAGCCCATAGCTATTGCTCCTAAGGTAGTGATAGACTCCCATCCAGACACTAAGTGCAGCACTAACTACTATAAATGTAATACTTACACGTCGGTCCCAGGACGCAGAGTAGTGGAGAACAGAGCCCAAACAGGTTTGTGGTCACTCGTACATATGGACTGAACCGAGTTGTACGCGAGACACTTCACACCAGTAGGGGAAGTTGGCACGGAACTGATGCGACGGAGGCCTGGAAATTAATAACTTTATAAGGTGGGTTTCTATTTAATAGAATCGACATTTACAAATATCACATAAGCAGGTCCTAGCAGGTTCAGGGTACCAAGTGGGGTGCTGAGCTAGTGCCATATCTTCTCTCACACACCCTCGCCATATCTTCTTGTGAATATACCAGAAGGTGCGCAGCGCTTTCTGAAGAATTGCCATCTTACACTGCGATACCCAAGACGCCTACCAAGCGTGGGGATTATGGCAAACCCCGCCTAATGTGCACTGTATGATTGTTGATGTTGTTGACATAGGCAGGTGCAAAACGGAATTAAATAAAAGGGCATTTTATTTAAATGCTTTAAAAAACATTGCTCATTGGATTCAATTTTTTAGTCCACAATCAAGGTCTAGCTTCTTTACTATCAACACTCGCATTAACATGTTAGCAGTCCATGAGGCTCTCGAACCTAGCAAAAGAGATGCAGCGTTGACAGGCTCCAAAACTATTAAAAAATTTATATATTATGTACGCCATTCAGAATAACATCTCATTTTAATAATTTGACGTTACTTAGCGCTCTCCAAAAGGTTTAAAGGTATAGCATTTATTTTAAAGAATCATACAAATAAAACGGTTGCACTTTACAGATTCTTTAAAACCATTTTTATTGTTGTATGGCCAAAATCAAGTTTAAATCCGCTGCTAGAGATATTTCTTTAAGATGGATCATTTCACCGTTTTAGTCCTCGAAATAGTAATATACTCCTTGTTAAATATCACGTCTCACTCTCGGTGCGCGAATAGAGATAAACATTTGCTGTGACGTCATCAAAATGCCGAGCATTTCCATTACCGTTTGTAAGCTTGCTTTTTTGACATGGTGGTATTTAACAGTGAGATGAAATTATTACTCCTATAAAAGAAGAGAGTTGGCCCCCTGTAGACCTAATGGCAGACACATTCGGACAAACGTAAGAACGTCATTAATAGGAAACTATAAAGGCATATTTACCAGAAAATGCGGACGAAGTGTTTCCAGTCATACATCTAGACTTGTACAAAATACGGTCGGTGTAGGCCGGCGCTCGCTTTTTGCTCGAGGTATCGAACTGTTGACTACCAGGATCGTACTGAAATATTGTAATGTCCATCATTATCAATGTAAGCATGAAATAAACATACAATACAAGGTAAATATCAATATATATCAACAATACTGCAAGGGATGGGTTGGAATTTATAACTGAATGTGTTCGATTCATATTTAATTTTTACATGCACGTAACGCCACTCGAAGTCAAAGCACAACACAACTCAGTTATTTAACATAGGTACCTGTTCTGAAGAACAAAGGGAAGAGACGGGCGGCGCTTCGGTGGCGGTACGGCGCGGGGCTAGGTATTAATTGGTAGGTGATGAGATGATTGATCAAGATAAGTTAGTAACAGGCAATTCCCAACTGGCTCTCAATGTCAGATGCCAGGGTTCACTGGCTAGGTTGCGAAAGGTATTCTACATGATGGACGGTCGCTAACACGCTACCCAGAAGAGCATGCAAAGTGCGTGAAGCCCGCATTAAGCCCGCGCTCACCGAAGGCGCACCTGCAATTTTTTGAGTGTAGTTGCAACTACTACTTCATACCCATTAACAATTATTTTGTAAAATGGGAGCTGTTCCTGAATACACCATACGACATAATACTGTACGCGAAATAAACTAGCATAGCTGTAGCTACGACTGTTAACTGTCTTATCCTGCGAACTGCATATGCAGCAGATAGATAGATAGGTATATTTATATTTATATATATATATATATATATCTAACTATCAGCTGCATATGCAGTCTCGATTTCAATATATATATCTTCAAGAGTTTCAGAGAGTTTATATGGGTCAATTTTAATGTTTGGTTCAAGATAAGTAACATTTGGTAAGGGAAACTTATCATTTGTTTTTTTTTATTCAAGAGATTATTAGCGGCGTACCATTTAGAGATAACGCATTATTTACATACAATTTACGTATTGTAAAGAGATTAAAAATAATGGTTAGTTCGTTCTTCTCGCAGTGGCTTTATACCCATTTTGCTGAACGCGGCTTTAGAATGATTCAATAGTAAAATTATCTAATTAACCTTTTTATGTCGTAGATGCCTATATTGAATAAATGATTTTGACTTATTATGATTTTGAACCATTAAAATTATTATGACTAAGGGATTTGATTTTGGATACTGAAGTAATGCGTATAGAACACGTATACGAAAGTACTATTATATCTATTCTTATCTTTTCTTAATTACTATTGTGTAATATCGTATGTGTAAGGTTTTTTCTTACCTTATAAGTAGGCGGAAATGTAATAGGCGCTTCTCTGAAGTCTCTAAAAGCAGCGCCATCTTCCAACACGGTGGTCAGTTGATCGGCGTGCAATAGGCCTTGCGGAAGATGATGAGGCAGAGGGAACTGCAAGTTCAACAGGTGAAAATCAACTTGGAATAATTAGTTTACAGACAGCGGGTGTGTGTGTGTCAGACCCGTGGAGTGCCGGTATAGAATTGCACCTCTATATATTTCTGTGGTTCAGAAGGCGCTGCTGCCCACCTTCTGGTATACGAACCAGAAGGTGGGCAGCAGCGCCTTCTGAAGATCTGCCTTTTTAAGTACACTGCAATCCGTGAGAATTAGGGCAAAGGGGAATACAGGCGGTACTGTATGTATGTAGATAGTGTATTTATCACAAGTACATGATTAATTGTCCCGTGGGATACCGGGCTAGAATGTCATCCCCCCATCTCTTCCCATGGGAGTCGTAAGACGCGACTAAGTGAAAAATATCGGAAGGTGAGCAGCAGCAGGTTCTGAGAAACTGCTATGTTACACTGCGATTCCCAAGACGCCTGCCGATCGTCTGGATTATGGAAAACGCCAAAATATGGCAAATTGGAGGCTGTGTCCAGCAGTGGAAAATCTGGCTGATACAGTACAATACATGATTACATGAGAGCACAATGAGGGCATTCGGTCCATTTTCACCTTGTTACCTATTTAGAGTGAACCTTTACACAATTATTTGTTATACAAAACTTATAATATATTTTTGAAAAGAAGTATATACCACTCGATCTTCAATATTTTTATTTGATAGTATTAATGTTTAAAAGTGGCAATATTTTTAATAATATTTTACTCCCGATGCAAACAATAACAGTGTTATATAATATAATAAGTTTATCGTCTATATCTAGCTTGTGGCATTGTAGTCTCCAAAAGGATGAATCGTTTTTGTTGTCTGGGAGGCGTTTTGTTCTTTGCCACCAAGTGATTTTGATAAAAAAATATAATATAATAGTTAGTTAGTAGTCTGATTGGAGAAATGATCAATTTAATTACACATCGGAAATTAATGTGTGTGAGTTAGTATGCAAGATCAAATCAATTTTATTGACAGATCGGAATAGAATAGTAGCACTTAATTATGTGCTGTAATTAAAATGTTTAAATTAATGAATTTAAAAATGAATAAATTATGATAAATAGCAAAACACTAAGGTAGCATAAAATCTGAGAAAGTAATCATAGGCTAAGTACAGTCAGAAATAAAAGAGAAAATACTCCAAATTCAGAGACGAAATACATGGATTAACCATGCAGGTGCCACATGCCGGATCCATTGTAGTATGGGGGAAGAAGCTATAAGGTGCACGGGGATGGCAACCTAGCTGGAGAGTTAAGAGGACACTCTATATAACAGATAAGGACTCTTTACACTTTAGCCAAGTCAAGCGCGTTAGACAAGTTTTTGCATATACTGTGGGTAGGAGTAGGTCATTAAATGTGTAGGTATTTTTCTTTGGACAGTGGTGTATCTTTTAGTAGGTAATCTGTGCTGTAGCTTCCTTCTCTTCCTGGTAAATTTTGCATACGATACTAGTAATGGAGCTTTGGATAATGAAGTTATGACAAATTATAGGTCACTTGTATGACAAATCCAAGCTATGAAGCTTGGATTTGTCATAATTTGTCAAGTAAGAAAATGTAGTTTCCAAATTCAGTATGAAATCCTAAGTTTTAATACAGTCAGGTATATATTTTAAGAGCCGATGAAGCAAATGTATAAATTATATAATTATTACCTGAGTTTGTTCTATCCACCGCATCAGAGCTGCTCTTGGTTCACCCAGTCTGAAGTTAAGATCTCCGCACCAAAACACATAGTCAAAATTATTGGTCACATCTGAAATCATACATAAATAATTTTTAAATGCCCTTGCTCGTAAAGTGAGCTTTATTATATCGTTGTCAGGGTCATAAACCGAACTATAACATCCTCATGCATAATAATATTACACACTAGTGCGTAATAGAATCATCCCAACAAAGTTGAGTTTGTACCTAACTGTAAATTATATGCGAGTAAACAGAGCATTTTCAATTTAACCGGGTTATTTATCCCTACAAAGTTAAGTTAGTACCTAACTGCAAATTATATGCGAGTAAACAGAGCATTTTCAATTCGACCGGGTAATACAGATTTGTAACAACAAAGAGGTTTATATGTATCAAGCAACATACATATGCAGCGCGCAAAAAAAAACTTGCGCGCTATTTTCTATAATTTTCGAAGTATGTTTGTATCGCATTTGTGCAATATATTTTTATTTCCTCGCAATGGTGTTGAAAAAATGCGTATGAAACTCGTGAGCCTCATTGAGCCGCTTGGTTGATTTACGTCCTCGCCTACGGCTCGGGCTGCAACCCACAGCCTCATGTGTAATTAGCAACTTAGCTCACTTGTACCATAATATACTATTATCACACTAAGATATTTTCCTTATAATATACTTGAAGCAAATAAACAAGTGCTATAATAACAGTGTGACTGATATAGTTTACAACAGTATTGTACTTGTTCCATAGAGCGGAGTATTATTGGTTTAAGATAAAGAAGCTATGTTTTACATGAGTATGGAATCAATCTTTAGCAGGTCTTAAATAAAATCGTTGTTTCCTTTTACCATATATATTACGACATAGTATATGACAGCGCCTTTCAGGAGTGAATAGAACGATATTTTTCGGTACATAACCAACATATTACCAAGGCATTGTTAATAATAGTTAATCTCAGCAAGGTGGCAAGCCATACAACCGGGAATATTATTACTAATTAGAACAAATTATATTGTAGCATTTTATAGCTACCAATCATCAGTAGCAATTAACATAATAACTCAAAATATGGTTTTTTAAATGTTATTATTTGAAAATATAGAGAACTACGAGAACTATGAGCAGATGAACTAGCCAAAATATCGCCCATATCCACCATTTGTTTTAAAGCCAGTAATATTGTATCTATCCCATATAATTGGGGTGAAGGTAGCAAGATGACAACTATAAAACTAACCTTTACTCTTATGCCGACACGGCAGATTCTTAGGCAGGTCTATAGACCTTATTATCCTCTTGATATCTGACACTCTCTCCTTAACCTTCTCCTGATGGGCAGTCAGGTGCGCCGTCACAAACAAGAACGTAGAACCAAATAGAGCAAACGATATAGCGACAGCGCCTTTCGTACGAAACGCAGTCCCGGGCCGAACAGATAGGCTCGCGTCTTCCGGGAGAGAACAGAACCAAATCAAGTCCCGTCGGATGAATACTGTTAGATGAATTGTACCTGAAATAGACGACTTTTTTACAAAAATGTGTGGCTCCTATTATAATATTTACTATATATTTATAATATATAGATGCTACTAACGTCAATATCATTTTAATTATCTTATGGCCTTTTCCATATCATATAATATAGGTTTCTTTCAAAACACTCTACTACTTCTATACTCTCTTATTACTCTATAGTTCTACTTTCATATTCGTTTTTTGCCTGGTTGGTTGGACATTATAAGAAGGCAAGTCGAGCTAGCACCATCTTCAAGTAAAACTTCTGTCACCCACCAAGCTCCTAACGGTGCAGTCCAGCAGCTTGAGAGCCAGTTCCCATTCCAACTTAAGCGTATTTAACATTTTCGACATTATTAGCTTACCGCCAGGAGAAATTGTAAACAAAGGCTAGCCTAATGGCAATGGAGAAAATGTCTACACTGTAATGCCCAATATATGATTTTAAAAATAATAATAGCACATCTACTTTAGTTAGTTTATCAACGCGACCCTTAAACATCAATTACCACCAGATAATAAAATAAGATTAGCATATCTATCATATTACGGAAATTTTTATAGCACATTTTTATCTCGAACGGGAAACGCTCATGTAACTCCCAGTTTTTTGCACATA
Organism: Plagodis dolabraria; assembly: GCA_963854805.1. NCBI lineage: Eukaryota > Metazoa > Arthropoda > Insecta > Lepidoptera > Geometridae > Plagodis > Plagodis dolabraria. Next base: position 14,623,910 of record OY978447.1, on the reverse strand, counting down.
GCATGTAGGACCGGATCCACTCACGTCTGGGCGTCAACTTCCACCTTTTACGAAACTGTCTTAAAAAAGGAGCGTTTTGTTTCATGCTTAAAATAATCATTCGCAGACACGAACTATTTCCGACCCACAATCGCGTCAAGTAATATTGGTTTGATCGTACTTAAAGAACGAATGAAATATGTAAGTACCATGGTTGTGCATGCGCGATACGAGATGTTTATAATATAGCGTTATCCCGCTCACACTGTTCCAACTACAAGATTATGGAACGGTTTACTATAGTTTTACGACATTTTATTGTATGCTGCACAACAGCTGTCTGTAACTTTTTATAGTTTCATTGATCAAATAATTTTGCTGCATTTATTTTAAAGAATAATAGAAATAAAAACATTGCACGTAATTCACACGTTAATTAAACAATTTTTATCGTAAAATAGTTACAATCAAGTTTAAATCCGCTTTGTCGTTAGAACAGTCACGTCAGACTTCGCGAAAAGAGTGAAAAATTTGCTGTGACGTCATCAAACGACGATCGATTCCATTAACGTATGTAAGCTTGCTTAATTGACGTGGAGGTATCAAATTTAGCACTAAGATTAAGTTATTATTACTATAAGAGGTTCGAGTTGGCCCCTTGTTGATGCCCCACACCAAGTAAAAATATTTGCTCAAAAAATGTGGAAGTATGTTTCTGAGCATGTCACTTTTTGTTAGTTCTTACCTAGATAATAGGAATGTAGCAAAATATGTGATGGTCCCAGCACTTCCTGTATTGTGATCTCCCATTCAGTTCTTTCTGAGAAAGACTCCTGCGTGCCGATTGCAAATATATCGGGAACATGCTTTACTTGATTGGGGAATATAAAGTCTGCCAACTCCCTGAAAATATAGTCTACTGTTGAATTGTATTACAGTTTAAAAAATATGATGGGCCAATGGCAATTTCTATAGTGGCTTTGGACTGTCATGCAGAGCGATTGAATCCTGTTGCATCACTCCACGCTGGTATATTATGTGACATGCTTGCCAGGTTATAACCCTCCAGTAGAAAATCTATCCGCAAGCATTTAATTTTGTGTTCAGGTAGATGTCTTTGAGAGCCAGTTTGAGAGACAGTCAGGCTCTACAACAACTTCAACAACATAATTTCTTCTGCAAAATGGATGAAGAATAGTTAAGAATTGTCCAAAATTTGTATCTAACTTAAGATAAAGTTACAGTTTGGATATCTGAACTTAACTATTTAGATACGGAAAACTTAATAAGATGAGAAGAACATTTAAGATTAGGTTTCTATGAATTATACATAATTATGTATCAATTGATATAACTAACATTATTTATCTTAGTATGTATTAATATTATAAAACATAAGCAACAAAAAACACCATTTTGACATATGATCAATATTAGATACAGCACATACCTACACAGTACTACTAAAAAAAAAACTTTTTTTTTTAACCTTATTAATTTTCTGTATAATTGTATGTACGAACCAACATTGCGTATTGTTTTATGCACATATATGGGAAGAAAAAATAGCTACTCCGAAACAGGGAATCCTAGTGGAGTGGTTATTTGTACAGAATAAGAAATATTGTAAACTATGTTTTTTTTCTGGTACAATAAACTATTATTATTATTAACTCTGAAGTTGAATCTGATCACTGCAGTCATCATGATATTATTTCTACAACAGCTGAATTTGGCTGCACTCAATACAAACATCATTTACAAGAATAACTGAAATATCAAGACAAAGAGAAAATAGTTTTAACACCAATTAAGCTTATCTTTATTATACAAACACTTATGCAGTGAAATGACAAACAAACTTTCCTATGTATATTCAAAGCAGAAGCTTCTCTCAAATTGATGAACTAACAACAGCACCACAAAACTAGCCTGTTAAAAAATGTGACTGTTCAAATGAAATATTACAGGCAAAAATGTATGTATGCACTGTGGAAAACATATAGCCTTTTTGATTTACAACTTAGTGCCAATACTTTGTGATGAACAAAATTTTATGATGTAATTATGATAAGTCAATTCAATTTTTCAAAAACAAGATCTAATATTAAGATTAAAAATGCATTCATGAAATTCAAATTACAAAAGTATTTTTGTTTTTGAAGTCAATTCATGATTTTTAGTTTGTATGTTCAAATTTGTTGTAATATATATTTTTTTGTTTTACTTTAGCATGCAATCTTGCTTACTTAAATGATTTCTTTATTGGCCAAAATTTACCCTGCCATACATTCTCACTGGATTAAGAGTGCAATGCAGCTTAACCTCTACATTAGCATCTAATTCGCACACTTAATCTTTAGAGTTGTATCAATATAGAAATTTTTAAACTTGAAAGCATTTAATTAACAAATATGAATAAGGTTAATGCTATAAAACATAAGTATGATTACTTGGGTGGTGCCTGCCCATTCATATTCCATGTCCCAACAAATACTTTGACCTCTCTATCAGGGAATACATGTTCAAGCTCTGCTGCGCCAAGTAAGGAATGGGATGCCAGTCTCCCATACAAATAATTCCTGTAATGAAAAATTAGTAAGTCTTAAATAAATGTAAAGTTAGATTCAACGCAACTTCATGGCAAGCAGTATCAAGCAACTGCTCATTATTGGTTTTCAAATATATTAATGCACATATTAAAGGATCTTGCAACTCTAAGGCTGCATACCTATGTAACGAGATAGAGATGAGCAGTGTGAGAGGAAAAAAGTAACTAATAGAATGCTGGGCTCAGTGAGGTTAGGAATATGAAGCGATTTTTTTCTCATACATTTCTGGTTAAATTTCTACAGTTTAAACTTGTAGCTGGCTTAGGCACCATTCTATATGATCATGGCATGTGCGAGTTTTATATATAAAAGTAATTTTATTATCTTGCAAAATTATTGTAGAGCAGTGCACATGATTCTGCAAATTACACCTACAATGGTCAAAAATCTTAAAAAATAATTCACAGGAAATCAATTGATTGAATTATAAAAATATTTTCTAAAACTCACATATTATTTGATTAGGTACAGTACACTTAGATTAGCAGAATAACAAAAAAATTAATTCCCACCAAAAAATCCTCATTCTCCTTAAAATTTGTAAAAAATATTGTAGATGTGGGCTTTGGTGTGATAAAGGTAATAAAGTACAAATTGAAATCAAATTATTTCATATAAATTACTTTTAACTGTTTGCAAAGGATGTTATATCTTACACATTTATTAAAATAAAGCTTAAAGATTATTGTATTATGCCAACATACTGTCCAACCAATGGAACAAATCATTATATGAGTAAACAGTCTGTAATGCATTATTGTTTAATCCATGTGCATCATAGACAATGATAACAATTGAATTTAATTCATAAATGCCAGAGATTGGTTGCATGTGATAGTAACGGGTTGGTGAAATATAAAAATGAGAAAATCCTACAAAACAACATTTTGGAAAATAAGAGTAGTTTTAATAATAATATGATAATACCAAAATTAAATATAAAAAGCAGCCTATTGATGAAGAGGTCGGAATAACAAAAAGCTAACCTTTGTCGTGCCTCCTGAGTGGGAATGAGACGTAACACCTGTGCAGCAAGCAGAGAGTTGCGTGCCAAGCTGTCAGTGCTCCCAGCACGTGAAGCCGACCTTGTTATTGTTGACTTGGTCCTATTTGAGCAGACAAATCACACAAGATGTAACCATGATAGAACCCATAACCATAACATTTAGATTTTTTTCAAATGCACCACTTACCTTCTTTTACGGTCCAGAGAACTGCTTCTGTCACTCTCAGGTGATGAGGAACGATAAAGAGGCTTTGTCTCATTTGATATCAAATGATCAGCTGATAATCTCTTTACAAACAACTTATTTTTTGTTTTGATACCTTCAAATGAACCTGAATGTTCAAAACATTTTCTCGGATCATCTTTAGGGAATTTAATCGTAGCTTTAGGTATATCTTCAGATTTTGTTTGAGAACAGGAAATTGTTTGATCACTGATACTGTTTGAATTGTTTACTGGACTACAATCTCTAGAGGTGGTATCTTCTTTTGCAGGGCAAGGAGCATGATTGTCTATTAAGCTCTTGGGACGCGACCTTCTGAAGAAAGTTCTACAGCATTTAGGATTGTTTTCATCGTCATTGTTCGAGTGGACAGCGCTGGCACTGAGGTTGTTACAATGTTGATCAGTGGAAGAATTCCGAGCTGTGTCACCCACTTCTGCGTTCATATCTGAGTAGTGTGTACTGTGTGCCAGGAAAGGGTCGGCTGGTGATATCGGACGCGATGTGGACTGGGTGAATTCATCGTTAGAATCGGTATCCACATAACACCCAACTTTTGGTGATTTTTTGACGAACAACCGTTTCCGAAGCGAAAGCTTCTGTTTGGTCTTCGTAGGTGATGTTGTCATGTTTGGTTTTAAACCAAATAAACCGATAATTTCTGTTATTTTATCACATTTTTACTATTTAAAGGATTTCTAACCCCACAATAAACAAATTGACATTTTGCGACTTGAAGAAATGAAAATAGAATATAGATGTCAAAAGTCAACAGTGGTCAGTGTCAAGCATAGAGCCAAAATATCACACTACTCTTGAGAGCCTTGAAAGAAACGTTCACAATAATATTTTCTTAATAAATTTGATTTTGATATGTAATGAGTAAAAGTTAATAATATCTAATGTTTACATTATAACATATCGTCATGACAACCTGTACCAACAAAGCTTACAGAAGTTTCTAGGTTTGTACTTGTGCAATACTCAGACCAAATAAAAAGTCAAGACAGAATGTTGTGAACAGAGAAGTGAGGCCGGTTTTCCAAACATGTGTGCACTGTGCGTGTGTCGGTGTTGCCATGATAATCAAATTACCTTATGAAAGTAACTATACCAATTTAATAACGTAATTAGTATTAATACAACAATAGGGTTCCGAAGTAACGTGTTGGCAAAAGTAGTGTCGTTAAGTAGGGGAAGGGAATGGAAAAAGTGTTTCAGAAATAACATTACTGGGTATTTAATTTACATGCATTTATTTCTTGTAACAAATGTTTATGCAATCGGGGAAAAAAGCACAAAGCCCACCTGGTGTTAAGCTGTAACCTCTGCCGATACAGTTCGTCACAAGTGGCAAACTGCACTGCGCCCATCACCTTGAGACATAAAGATGTTAAGTCTCATGTGCCTGTAATTTTACCGGAACATAAGAATGTGAACATTACTGCTTGGCGGTAGAAATAGGTATAAATAAATATAAGTGGCCGATTTTAAAATATTCCCATGATAGTTCCTTCTTACTTTTCCGAATGATTTCGATCCAATTTTGTTTAATTTTTGGACTCAATTCGGAAAATGAAAGAATAATTAAACAGTAAAACTGGTAAGTGACCAGTAATGCGTGAACAGTTAAGAGGGAACTTAAATTTGCCTTTGTAACATCAATAATAATATGGTTATAATTCAACTCTATACACAACAACGTTAAAAACAAAAAAAAACAATGGAAATATGTTTTTTTTTATAACGAAAAAAAAACATCATCTACTTCAATATCTTCGAAACCGAAAATCCAGTACCAATGAAATGAATATGAGGTATCAGCAATTATAATCAAAGCTTTCCAACAAAAAATAAAATGACGGAGTTATGAAGAAACACATATTTAATCAACTAAATTAAATTAAAAAAATACAACTGAATTGAAAACCTGGTCCTTTTTTAAGTCGGTTGAAAATGGACTGAATGGATGAAATCCATCTTTTAAATTTGCAATTAAACCACTGAACCGATTTTGATAATGATATTGAGTCGTAGGCATCTACGACGCAATATCTGTATTTAAAAAAACTACAGTCCAATTGAGAACTTTCTCTTTTTTAAAGTCAGTTAAAACACATTGATCAACTATTAAAAAAAACTAATAGCAATACGTTGTGTATTATCACCCAATAATAGGGTAAACCTTATAGGCTTAATAACGGCAACACCAATGCCACCACGCCGCAATAGTTCGACTGACGAGTCAAGGCGTAGTTTCGTTGTACATATGTGTGTGTAATCGTGTTTGTACACGACGAGGCGTAGTTTTACCGGCCTCACTGCTCTCTACACAACATTCTGTCTTGACTTTTATTCGGTCTGAGGTGCAATAATGAAAGATCATTTCCGAGCTATTGCGGATATGAACGCGACAGGCGCCTCATTGGAGTTTGCTGCGGAGGCCTGAGACTTACAATAGTATATTATGATACAAGCGAGCTAAGTTGCTCACTGAGCAACTTAGCTGAGTTTCATACGCACTTTTCCAACACCCCCATGAGAGGAAAAAAAATATATTGCTCAAATGTGATACAAACAACATATGAAAATTATGGAAAATATCTTACCTAAGTTTTTTTTTGCGCGCGGCATATGTATGGCTGTTGATTACATATACTTAGCCTTAAACCACTTTGTTGTTAGAAAAGTGTGCTCACTGAGCAACTTAGCTGAGTTTCATACGCACTTTTCCAACACCCCCTTGAGAGGAAAAAAAATATATTGCTCAAATGTGATACAAAAACATATGAAAATATCTTACCTAAGTTTTTTTTTGCGCGCGGCATATGTATGGCTGTTGATTACATATACTTAGCCTTAAACCACTTTGTTGTTACAAACCTGTATTACCCGTTGTAGTTAATTTGCAGTTAGGAACTAACTTAACTCTGTAGGGATAATTCTATTACGCACTAGTGTACTTATAATATTATTATGCACGAGGGTGTCATAGTTCGGTTTATGGCCCTAAGAACGATATAATAAAGCTCACTTTACGAGCAAGGGTGTTGAAAAGATTACTATAGTCTCCAGATAGAACATTCATAACACATTAAATGTTTATCTATGTAAATTGTGGTTAAAAAAACTACACTTGTTGTCATTGTAAAATATCGTTTTCTGTGGTCATGTTCTGCAGATACACGCCTGGCAGACAAGTTCTACTTTAGGATGGTACCATAACCATCACAAAGTTCAATATGAATCTAACCACCTTTAGGTAGTGAATTAGTCGCCAAGCACCAAACCATGTGTTCCAGCTGCTTTCATTGAGAGCCAGTTCCCATTCTAGGTTTAATTAAACCTGTTTACCACCTTCAAAACACGTTATCTTATATCTTAGATACTTAGTTTATTTTATAGGATACGACATCTACAACAAACATATTATTATGTAGAGTATGTACAGAAATAGCATGATAACCTTGACTTTTTAATACCTAATAATATTATTAATTAATAATATTAATAATTAAGTAATTAATAATAATATTATTAATTTAGAAATTAATTAACTAAAAATACCTTAATAATAATTAATTACTTAATACTCTATCTTTATTTCATAAATTGTCCGTGGGAGATCCTTAGATACTTATAATTAATAGGTAGTATTTTATTGAATTAATTGTTTTGTTATTAATTATATATTAAGCGATATCGCAGCGCTAGTAGCGTAGCTAACTTATTCGTTCTTAACCGATCAACTAAATTAAGCAACGTCCGTTGCGGTCATGACTTGGATGGGTGACCGCTAGTGGCATTACGACTGAGCGCTTCCATGAGATCCATGCAGTACAGTCGGTCCCGTCTGTTGGGTTATCTTAGGGTGGTAGTCGTTATAGCATGGTGGTAGGGCATTTTGAGAATGCTCGCCTAGCTAACTGTCAAGTAGAAAATCTGTCATCAAGCAACTCACAGTGTGTTCCTTGAGAGTTTACGTAAATTTTAAGTTATTGTAATGTAAAACAATATGTCACATTTATATCGCATTAGGCAAAATGGACGGCCTGATCAACATATATACAATATAATATACACTCGAGAGCAATGAATCCGGGTCACTTAAAGAATGTTAAAAATCTCGGAAACTAAAAATGATAGGTTAATGCAATAAATTGTATTTAATAGACAATGTAATACTCCTTAAATGAAAGTAAAAAAAATATGAGTCACCATACATTTTATTAACACAAAATTACATAAAGAAAAAAACTGCTGATCTCTCCTTAAAACAAAAATAGGAAACATGAAATTTTTGAACTTTATTACGATTTTCTTGAATTTTAATATTCGTATTGCCTCCTCGTGCTTCCATTACTGCGTTTACGCGGTTTGGCATGCTGTACACCAAGTTCCTTATACGATTTTGGGGAATATTCTCCCATTCCTCTGTGAGAGCAATTTTGAGCTCACGAAGCGTGATTGAGGGAGGGTTTCGTTGTTTTACGCATCTGCCTAGCTCGTCCCAAGCATGCTCGATCGGGTTGATATCCGGGCTGCGCGCCGGCCACTCCATACGAGTAATGTTCATCTCTTGAAGGTAGTCATTCACAATCCTACCTGTATGAGGTCGGGCATTGTCATGCATAAATATAGCATCCTCACCTAAATTAACCATAAATGGACCAACGTGATCATTGAGGATTTCTTCCACATATCTTACGCTAGTTAAAGAGCCGTTTTCTATGATCACCAGCTCTGTGCGACTTTCAGAAGAAATTCCGGCCCACACAAGTACAGACCCACCACCGTAGGCTACTTTTTCTTCGATGCATGCTTGCTTGAATCTTTCCCCTGGTCTTCGATACACTCTGTGTCTTCCATCGTGCTTGTAGAGCATACATTTTGATTCGTCGGAGAACATAACTTTTGACCAATCTTCAATACTCCAATTTACGTGGCTCTGGGCATATCTTAGTCTCGAAATACGATGCCCACGCTCCAGTTTAGGGCCGTTTGCAGGTCTAAGGGGTTTTAAGTTAGATTCAGCAAGCCGACGTCTTACTGTCCATGCACTTGGGTTACTTCCTCCGAGGCGTCGAAACTGATTGGTGAGTTCAGTTCCTGTGAGAAAGCGATTTCGAAGCATGGTGTTCACCAAGTATCGGTCTTCTCGTGCTGTGGTACACCTGGTTCTGCCCGTTCCTGGTCTGCGTAGGTTAGAACCAGTTTCTTCGTAACGTCGGATAACTCTTTGTACTGTTGACAGCGACACACCGACAGTCCTGGCTGTATCGCGCTGACTCCGGCCGGTTTCCAGCATTGTAAGTATTCTGGTGCATTCTTCAGGCGTAAGCGACATAATTTCAGCTTGAATAATGAATATAGAGCACTATCAACATGGTTTATGTACCCACATAAATGACAGATTACAAACAAAAGCAAAACCAAATGCTGTAATTTCGTAGTTCCATCTTCGAAAGTGGCCCTTTTTCAAATTTGATTTTTTTATCATATAACTTTACAATAACTAAGAAGTTTTAATACCTTCATTTAAGGAGTATTACATTGTCTATTAAATACAATTTATTGCATTAACCTAGCATTTTTAGTTTCCGAGATTTTTAGGATTCTTTAAGTGACCCGGATTCATTGCTCTCGAGTGTAGCTAGTGACCCTAGAGAAGTAATACTCCAGTAAGTAAATAATAATATTGGTTTATTTCCTTTTCACAACCAAACATTAAAAATAGTAAATATTAGGGATCTATGTCCAACTACCTAGTATATACGCTGTACATAATTGCTTTTTTCCTTCGTTTTGTTGGGTTAAAATATTTCCTAGAGTTTTGTATGATGGAACCTAACTTAACATAATAATTTCCGATGAATACCTATTAGGTACACAAACATAGACAATACGTTCATTACTTGTTAATGAGAATGTTTTTTTTTACTGTTTCAATTTCTATTTAATTTACGCCTAGTATGTACCTACCTATGCCCTACTTTGTTAACACTGTTTCAATTTCTATTTAATTTACGCCAAGTATGTACCTACCTATTCCCTACTTTGTTAACACTCTGTGTTTACGACGGCAGGGGTGTTTAAGTTTTTAAGTAATAAGGTATTTTTAGTTACTTGTTATCTTTTATTATTAGAAAAATATCGTTATAAAACATAATATCATCAAAACCATGCTTAATTTAATATGAGTTGCGCCGCCACCAGTACCCCCGGTTCCTGGTACGAGCAAATTGTCTCCATCATAAACCGGCGAAGGTGACAAGGCACCTCCTACTACGGACTGCACTCCGTTACCTAAAAATTGGTCAAACTCAATTATTTCATTTTTAATTAGTATACACTTATATCTTAATATACTGCACTAGTCATGGCTATAAAATCACATTAAAAGAACCTACTCTAGATTATAATGCATAACTCGATACAAAGTAGCAATTAAACCAATAGATCATCCACTCCATTGAAAACCATTGAAAATCAAGCATTATAATAAAATAAAGAACGAATCCAAGATAAGATGTTTGATGAAATAATCATCGAAACATTATTCTAAGACATGAATTATGTGTTTTTTAAAAAGTTTTGTAAAAGACGCTAACACACAACCAACTTTTTTTTATTAAAAATGGGCTTGATTATAGGTAAATATTACGTATCTGGATATTAAGTATCTGCCTAGGTATATCTACTTACCGATATTACAAAGATCACTGGTACAGGCTCGATAGAAGGTTCTGTATGTAGAATCAGTGATTTCATGATTCAAATAGTCAGGTTCGGATTCGCATCCTCGATTGAAACTGACGACAACCCCAGATGGATCCTGATTGGTAATCAAAACGTGATAAGTACATAGCTATTTGATTTTTTCCTACAATATTTATATTGCAAAGGAAAAACACAAAGTAAATAAACCAACCATGACACTGAGAGTTCCGTAACAATAGAAAATTACAAAAAAAAAAGTTTTTCATACAGTTCGAGTTTTCTAGCGGAAGTTCAACACGTTGGACTATAAATATAATTTGGCGCTTCTGTATGTTAAGTTGTCCCTTTCAAAGGTTTGCTTTTACGATAGACTAAAAACAAATATCTGACAAAATACAAGTTAAGTGTATGTGGGCTCCCTTTTTATACCCGCCGCCGTACAACTAACAAATATTTTGTGAAAATTACAACAAGCTACTATCACTGTTCCAAATGTCCATGTCCAGTCGGACAGACTAGCTAGACGGACGCGTAGACGCTCAGGGCAGCCGGCTAGGACAATTCAGGCTACCAAGCCTCGGATGACTTTCACGTCCCATTTTCTTGTACGGAACCCTAAAAATTAAGAGGTCCTCATAAAAGGTTTTTGTTCTAAATTAGCGTATAAATATTTATTTTTTATTAAGTACATACAGCGTCAAACCCATGATCAAACTTGGTGTGATTAAGTGACACACACGAATTAAAACAAACTTATGTACTCTTTTCTTTCACTTTCTAATACCTAGTAGCGCTATTGAAGTCAGCTTCAATTCTACCTGATTAACTAAGTAAATAAATATATTCTATGGAGTACGGAGCCCTCACTTGGCTGGTGTTACTCGTATGTAATATCTTTGTATATAAGATTTTTCTTACCAAAAATTCTTGTCTTAGAATGGTGCAGTAAGTATAAGGGCACTCCACAGTATTGGTGGTATCCGTGATGGTTAAACAGGACTGGTCAGTTTCAGATGAAGAAAATGTGCACGCGTAACATCGTAGCTGATGGCCTGAAAGGGTTTTTTTTAAAGTTTTTGTTACCTACATCATTTTTTAGTTATTAGGAGGTATACGAGTATATACTTGTATTACGTGCATGTTATTTCAGTTGTTCCCAAACGTCCTATACTTAGAGACAAGAAAACGGCAGCTATTCTTATGTTATGTGTACTGCAGTTTGGCGGCAAAATAAATGGGTAACCGATCGCTTGCTAATGCTCCTTACGGATTGTTGCCAGTAGGATGGAGAGTAGAATCCCCGATGACAGTACTGGTAGTGCAAATTAAACGGTAGTGTCATGGGGGATAAAGTATACCCACAACCGACAAGATGATGACGCTGGCACAAGAGCCCGCCCACCTTCTAACTAGCTAGGTCTATCTTGATAGGTTTCTTCGTTTCTCACGATTCGAATCCATAGAACCTAACTAGCATGGTAAAAAAAAACCTTTATTTTATCCACTTTCTAGAGACAAATTTACCAAAAAAGGAGGTAAAATTGCTTGCCTCCTTTTGACATTTCTGTGGAAATATATCTCGTATTTTATTTGTGCTCTAATTAAATCTGTATCACCTTAGACAAATACATTCAACACTTACTACTCGTATTAGGTGATAGAGCGGTCGATATTTCACGTTAGTTCCCCGCACATATTATGTTCCCTCCGTCCGTATCCACCAAATTTTTATTGACAAATGTCAAAATAATGTTAATACTAATAGTATCTATTATACGTCTTAGACATGTTACTTTTACTATTCCATATCCTTTTGTGGGGTTATCAATAAGCAGCATGCTTCTGCTCAATTCAACGTGTTCGTAGGTTGTAGATCAAAATGTTTATTTTATTTTATTGTTATTGCATGAATCCACGTTGGTAGGATATATTATACTGGCCCTCAAGCTCTGCTGACGGAATACACTGCTAGGTGTTGGGCGATAGATTTTCTACTTGACGGTGGAACCTAGCCAGGAGAGCATTAGAAAAATGCTCTTTCACCATGCGTAGAAACTCAAGCCGGCGCACGGCGGAGGGGATCGTACCTACCATGGACTTGTGGCACGGCAGTCCATATTACTTCTCGGCTATCACTGCTTCAAAAATATGCAACAGAGCACCTTCAAACTCTTGCACCTGTATGAGCCTAAAAGTATCCATCTATTTGGTACCTATACATCTACTACAGAAGTAGATTCCTTAGAATCGCCGAGCAGACAGCTTGCTTTATAGCTAAATAAAACTGGTGGTAGATTTTGCCAGAGCTTGGCTAGTAGCCTCCCTCAAGCGGAAATCTATCGACAAGCATCTTACAGTGTATTCCAGAATCCAGTTAATTTAGGTTATTCTGAACAGCATCTTCGGCCGCATCATCACTCATCATCAGGTGAGATAGTAGAGAACATTTTTAAAAAACATTGAAATGATGCGGGATAAGGTTACGAAGGTAATCTTGAGCTCTTAATAATATTAAAATAATATAATAAACAATTTATTTCAGGCAACCTAGCATTATAAATAACACAGGCCCATAAAATATACAAGTAACTCAGACTAACATATATTATTCTTAGGCCCCAAATTAGGAATATCTATGGATACTAGTTGAATCCCATGAACCGTGCTTATTATGATTCCAGAAGTCAGGGCATGCAGTCATTATAACATTGATCTCTCAGTATATTCAAATTAACCTGACAGAATGGATTTGTATTACTTTTTACAGTTTTCTTACCGATATCAATATCAAAAAATCAAGGGATTTCCCCTAACATCAGCGGTATATTATCTTTTCATAATAAAAGATGCCTTACCTATTTATTTTCTTTCGATGTTTATTTGTAATCTTTTAATAGGAATATGAGGAATAATACTTATATATCCAAGTATATCTATGTATTAATATATCCAATTACTCAGTGTTATACTCCTTCGCCTTCGATTGTAAAAAATAGAGATAGGTACGTAGTCATAAATGCAATCCCTATTACCCATGTGTTAAACAATATTGTAATAGTTGTAATACAATCAAATATTCTCTTTTCTATGTAGGTACAGAAGTGTATCCTACCTGCTGATTTTTCAATTGCAGCACACAACACAAGCAAAATTATTTTCCAATCCATTGCGTTTCACAAACAAACAACTTTGCGACTGCGAACGAGCGTTAATCATCGACATCCACGTACCTATCATTATCATCAATCGAATGCGATTATCTTATCTCTAATTATTCTGCCTTTGTTTTATAAAATCACAAAATACCGACTTCACTTATCGGTATGTGATAGAAAAGTAGGGTTGCCATAAGTCCCGCATATACGGGACTGTCACCGTATTTGACCATCCCATACTACATGTTCCGTATATGCGCCCACCCGGTTGAGTGCGCGGGTGGGCGCATAAAAGAAGAAGTGACAGCGAAATGTATGACAGAAGAAGTAAGATTACACAAAATCCATCAACGACTTTAGGCAGGGTATATTCGAGGATTACGAGGACGTGTAATTAAATGTAAAGTTATTCGACATAATGTTTACATATTTTGCCACTCCGCTTTCTGAACGTTGGAAGTACGGACATGTACTGGAATGGAAAACCTTGGTTGGTCAGAAAAATAATATATAATTTTTTTTCTTTAAGATAAGAATAGACACAGAGAAATACATAGGTTCTTAGTTTATTTTTTATTCTACTTTCTCTCTTATTCTAAAAATAAAGAGGGTTTTAGTTTAATTCGTATATTTAAATACCTACACATCATGTAGTTAAACATTTTATTGATTAAAATTCGAGAACAGTTACTGTTAATTAGTAAACAGTTAATGTAATTTTTTTCTTTTTTACATCTTTAGGTATACAAAGATGTAAGAAAGAAAAAAATTACATACTTACACTACAATATAAGGCAAGTGGATACCTGTTAGATAACCTTCGAACTTCCAGTTCAGAAGCTCGAAGACATTACCGCTATACAGACATATAACGTACCTTTATATACAAAAAAGTCGAACCTTCTATGGCTTTCGTACTGAAATAGGTGCAACAATTAACTACCAGTACATAATCTAAGAAATGAGTATTACCTAATTAAAGCTTAAACCCTGTAAGGTAGGTACTCTTTTCACAAGTTTGAGCCTTTGCTCGATTAAATGCCTCCTATGTACAATGTTCTCGATTCCCAAGAGACACAGGGCAATGATGCAGCCGTAAAAGAGCACGAGTAGGGCAGGATAGCAGTCTACCATGCTGACCGACACGAAATTAGACTCTCTACCCGAGCATTTTGGTCTCTTTTCGTATAGTAGAAGATTCTCTCGACTCTGGAGACCGTGTTCCTGAATGCGTTTCATTCTGAAATATGAAAACAAATGGTTATTCATGACAGACAAATGTTATCGGTTTTACGACATAGGCGTGCCCTCTGTTACATGGAACTATGGAACATAATTCCACTTGTCAAAATGTAGGCTATGCTCTTCAGATGTGGTTTAATTCATAAATAGATACCCAATCTTAAACATCTCCTTGTACGGCGTGTTCTTCCTCACGGCCAGCCATGGATCTATCACTTGTAAGTACTGGATCTCTTTTAGGCCACATTTCTCGCCTTCCTTGAAGTATTTACCCACGAATTTGTAGCCTACTCCAGTTTCCATGTGGAACGCGAACAAACCCTGCAAGAAAAATATGATTGGAAGATACTAGACTATTGAAAATCAGAATAGAATGGAATTTAAGGATATTATCATAATATGACTTATACTTACTTATTATCGTAATATTATTACGATAATAAGTAAGTACTTATTATCGTAATATTATTACGATAATAAGTAAGTATGTACATTCAAAATAGGTGTATCTACTACTTTATCAGGTCTACTTCCACAACTTAATTATAGGTATGATACTTATACCTATACATGTTCTATGCCTATACATTACCCATGAGCAAGGTGATTGTTTTGTGGATATTGATGAAAAGATGTAGACACAGCTCTGCAAAAGATGCTGTCTAGTATTGGTTTTCCTGTGCCGAAAACTAGGTAGTTTGTATGGAAAGAGATCGGGTTGATATTATACCGAGCTAGGGACAGGCGAGGTCTCTATGGCAAGTTGTGTGTCTGAGCATTTGTTATTTTTTTATATATACAAAAAAAATTGTCCGACGATACTAAAATAACAAAAACCTACCAAAGTGAAGCCACCTAGGACCTTTTGAGTGATAGCTTTTTTCATGATGACAGGGAATTTGGTGTTTATACCTCAACGCGATCAAAGTACAAAATACTACAAAATGATTGCCAGAAATTTTCACAGCTGTGAGCATAGCACACCACAGAACAAGGGACTCCGCAAGCAAATACTTCACCTGTCAAACTTCTGGGTTATCCGCATTACAGTACCCTGATTTGGCATCGTGTTACTACTTTTTATTCCTTGATGAAAAAAAATAACTATAAGTAAGGTTTTCATCGCTCAAAGATCTGCTAGCTTGGTTCGAGCAGGCTGTGGTGTAGGTGTCAGACACCAACATTTGGCGGATTGAAAAAGTGATTTGAAAATTGGTTCAGAGGCATGAAACTTCGCATAGTGTCTTTGTACTTTGAAAATATTGAACTATTACTAAAATCGTCCTATAGGAAAAACTCAGTTACACAAAACTTACCGTGTGTTCCTCATCTAAAAATAATGAAATCAAAAAGTTTAATTAAAAGAGCCTATAAGGTTTTTTTAAAGGGGTTAAAGGCGATCGGGCTCTCGTTGCGTATTCCCATATTAATAAAAAAATACAATATTCAGTTAATACCTAAAAAAAATTATGTGCATTGTTTGGAGTGAAAACTTCGTCGTGCAAACGTACTTGCCTTTCGCATTTTCTTGACCCCTTCTTCCATAGAAATGAATCGAGGCGTGACTCCCGGTGGTGCAACTTTCTTTTCGTAGATAGCTTTTCTCACAGGTTCTGTTGCAGTCTAAAATTGCCATAAACATATAGTTCTAGCTTTTTAGACAAACTCCACCCAATAATATTCAGCGTGATATTAACCTACCCCATTCAAAAATGAAATAAAATATCGTACTAATTATGTATATTATTAACTTGTTATATTTATAAGTTTTCCTATACCTAAACATGAACATATTGTTCTAGTTATTAGTTATAGTCATTCTAGGTTAAGCCTATTAACACCTTCGACCACATCATCACTTACCATCACGTGAGATTGTGGTCAAAGGCTTACATATCAGCAATAAAAAAAAAAAAAAGTTTCAGCTTTAGGCTTACTTATAGCCGGCTGTATGGGCCAACTCTTTTTGAATATGCTTTCGTTGGTGTTATCTCACATCTATACTAGATACTCACGTCGCCTAATGTGCAGCAACATCCTTCAATTATATAATTTAGTGGCGTGTTGTTTATTTATTGCATATTTTCCATTCAGGCACTTTTATATTTTATTTCATTTTACTATAATCTTATGGATGTATATAGAATGAATCCTTAGACTCTCAAATCGAGAACTGTAAAGCTGGTGATAGACGGCGCGGGCTAACGCGAGCCGAGCCTCCACGGACGACGGATCGCCGTCCGTGTAGGCTCGGCTCGTCTTAGCGCGGACACGAGCCTGTGGTGATACACGGCGCGTGCTAGCGCGAGCCGCGCCTCAGGCCGCGACGTCCGCGGATTTGGTTTTTGTGACCTGCATCTTTATGATTTCATATAAACGGATCCTTTTCATAGAGTTGAATAAAGTCCATCATCATTTAAGTCACGTATATGTGTTTCAAATAGAAAATTAAACTCCAAATGGGCACCATGGCTCTGCACCGTCTGGAGGCTCGGCTCGTCAGAGGTGATACACGGCGCGTGCTAGCGCGAGCCGCGCCGCAGGCCGCGCGCGCGCCTTTGATCCGTGTCAAAAAACCGACTCACGATGGATCGCGCGGACGGCGGACGCGCACCGCGAGCCGCGCCGCGCCGGGGTGCTAGACGGCGCGTGTTAAGGCGGACGACGCGTCGTCCGTCGTCCGGCTCGCGCTAGCCCGCGCCGTCTATCACCAGCTTAAAATATATTAGAACTCATATAATACTCGTATGTATATAGACTTACAGAGAAATAATATCTATTGAAGACCGTATCGTGAACGCCAAACATGATTCGTGATTGTAACAGATCATCGAGAGTTCTTATTTGTGAAGAGCTCGACTGCAGTAGAGCCACTATGTTCGCAGAGTATGATGTATATAAGAACATCAAAGCCAGAAATAATACCAGCATTACCACTCTGCCTAAGGATCCTGCAGAAAAAAGAATAAATCACACCAAAAAAGAAGTGCTTCTGTATAGCTTTTCAAAAGAGGGTCATTCAAAACAGAACACTGAGAAAAATTATTTCAGTCCTTTATTACTTATTGACGTGCAGAATAATACTGATGCCTGTAATAATATCAAGGAAAAATTAAATCACTTTGAAAATCAATCTTGTTCACTATTCGTTCTTCTTATATTTAAATTAGCGCGTTCTGTTTGTTGGTTCGGTGGTCAACCAATAACAAGGCTCTGTAACCCAGAGCATACGTACCTTGCCTCGTCTCTAATTGGCTCCGGCAGTCAGTGCATGAGCGTCGTCTTGAGATGAAGCAACTCGTGTGCATCTTAATCAACATCAAGAAGAAAACCATCGGTATTACTTCCCAAAACGACAGTGAAGTGTGGTGAAAAACTTTCTAATATAAACTTAGCTGTGTACCACCAAAAGGCAATCTCACGGGCGCGGGGACGCACGCGCAGAAGGAACCTACCCTACGCCATCGAGATAGTTTTCCCTGAAGTTCAAGAGGCACGTTTGGAGGCTGGATTGCTAAGGTAAGGTACTGTATGTACTTGTTATATAGGGATCTAGACCACTGAACCATACTCAATCTTCTATTAACGGCGGAGACTTCAATGTTACTTGTCCTCCGACCCAGAGTAACGTCAAGGACCCCAATCGGCAGGGTCGTTTCGTTACATCTTTTTGGTGCCGAAACCCGGGAGTAGTCTTTGAACTTTATATAAAATCATATTTCAAAATAGCGTCAGTAGTACCCATAATACAGCTGATATTTTACCTTACCTGCCATTCGTGAATTGCAACCTAACGACTGATATGTTGGCATACATTTGGACAAATATACATCAAACCTTTTTTACAAAATTCATTGTTATGTTATCCTAGTGGTAAAATCTACATCCTTAGTAATTCATCGGTTTATCATATGATTCCTGACAGTGATATGTAAGTGGGTAGATGTATGTACGATACATTATAAAATAATCAAACACATTCTTACGAATTCGACCATCTGTATTCTGACAACTTCGGTGTGTACACTTTAAGCAGTGTTTAATTATCCGTTCACCTATTTCAATCTGATCAATTCCGATAATATTCATTCGTTTTTACATACTTATAGTTGTTACGCGGCAACTAGATAACGATCGCTTTGACTGGAGTTTTACGGTAAAATGTTCAACTTCCAGTTATAACTATAATATATTTCTTGAATATAGAAGTTTTTACAGATCATTTATATAAAGAAACCTACACTGTTTATGTTTTTATATATACCTAATTATCGGCTGTAATGGTTCTATATTCAAACTTATTTATGTGAACCTATATAAGTATTCTTTTGTAAATAATTATTGTTCGTTAACGTTTTTATGCGTTAATCACGGCTTACTAAGTAAATACGTAAAAGTGCAATATTTTTAGCTTTAATAATCGTGGTGTCAGTTTTCAACTGGTCACGTCAACGCAAACGTTCGCAATTGTAAACAAAGGTGAATCAGACGCTTAGTCGAATCATATGTATTGCTGCTGCCTACCATTTAGTTATTCATACGTAAGGCTATACTATTTAAATCTACATCTATCGTAGATTACTTGTTGTTGTGATTTCGCTGTGATTGCGAACATGTCTTTCAATCCTAAGCGTACTACACGTAAACTTAGTTCGGCGAGTAGGTCAAAGGCAAAATATGCGGGAACAGATAGCTACTCGGTTCAAGATTTACCGACATTACGTCGGAAGCGTACTATAGCGCTGAACCGGTTATCAAAGGCGCTTGAGGTAGGTAATTTAGCGAGTTGTGATAATAGTCAATGCGACTTATTTCTTTCTTACTGTGACAAACTTGAGGAATTTGCGGCCGAGTTTGAGCACACACATTTATCTATCTTGGAACTTATAAGTGCCGAACATGGCGATGTTGATGATGATGATGAGATGCGAACTCGTTTTGATGATACCTATTTTAAGATCATGTCGATACGTCGTAATTTAGTAAAGGGTAATATAAATTCGTTGGATAGTTGTGAAGGTATGGCCAAGCCATCGTCATTATCACATGTTAAGCTACCAAAAATACCGTTACCTACATTTTCAGGACTAATTAAACAGTGGCCTGAATTTATTGATACGTACAATGCGCTTATACATGACTGCCATTCACTTAGAGATGTGGAAAAGTTCCATTATCTTATTTCTTCATTGAGCGGTGATCCGTTAGCTCTTATTCGAACATTTCCAGTGACAGGTGATTACTATTTGGATGCGTACGCGGCTTTAGTAGCGCGTTATCAAAACAAACGAGAACTAGCCTTTACTTGCTGGAAAGATATTCTAAATATTAACTTCAAACTTCAGAATGCGAATGAGTTTCGTAGGACGTTAGACTGCATAGATGAAAATTTAAGTATTTTGCGTAAACTTAACCTACCGACTGCACAGTGGGATTTTGTTATAGTTTATCACGTGTTATCCAAATTAGATTCGAAAATGCGTCGTGAGTTCGAAGAAAGGTGTGTTCATATTGAATTCCCTAGCTATTTAGAATTAAAAGAGTTCTTACATGCTAAGTGTGAGGCATTGGTACGCGATACTCATTTTACTGAAACTTCTAAGGTGACACATCCTCTTAAGGACATATCCAAGCCTTATATTCATAACTCGTCAAAGCATTCCAATACTTCACACGTTCTTATCGCAGATAATTCTAAGGTGTCAGTAACAAGCCAAAACAGCAAGCCAGCGTTGAAATGCTCATACTGCGCAGATTTTCATGCAATCACACAATGTAAAGCTTTTCAAGCTAAATCCATAGATGAACGCATGTCACTTGCTAGCGAAAAGGGATGGTGTTTTAACTGCCTTAAACCTTCTCATCAATTAAATGATTGCAATTCTATGTTTAGATGTTTGAAGTGTAAACGTAAACACCATACGTTGCTTCACAATGATCAAATTGCTAATAAATCGACCTTTGATAACATTAGAAACAGTACGGCACCTCAAGCGGTATCGCTAGTTGCTAAGGGCTTGGATGTGCCTTTGAGTACCAAATCGTTTACTCACTCAACTGTTCTTCTTGCTACAGCAATAGTACAAGTTCAAGATGCGAATGGTCATTATCATTCATTTCGAGCTCTTTTTGATTCTGGCAGCCAAAACAACTTTGCTACTCAGGCGGCGGTACGCCGTTTGAACCTTAAGCTGGCCCCATCCGAAACAAACATCAATGGCTTAGGAGGCGTTGCAGCTGATGTTACAGGTGTAGTTCATTGTTCTCTCGCGTCGAACAATAAAAAGTTATTTGATGTTGACATGCATGTTATTTCGCACATTTGTGGTGATCAACCAGTCGCTAAACTTAATACCTTGGGCTTGTCTCACCTTCAATCGCTACCCTTAGCAGACCCAGGTTTTGATATTCCAGGACCTATTGATATTTTGCTAGGCGCAGATATATTCGCAGAATCTCTTCTTAATGAACGCATAAAGGGAAAGGTTAATCAGCCATACGCGATTAACTCGGTCTTCGGCTGGCTCTTGTTAGGTAGAACGCCACTCGTCACTTCTACATTGTTACAAGTTTTATCAAAATCGGACGAGCTGGCTTCAATCGTCCAACGATTTTGGGAGATTGACGATGTTCCCAGGGCCTCACCTCTCACACCAGAAGAAACTTTCTGCGAAAAGCCTTTGCCACTGAACATATCCGCGATCCGTCAGGTAGGTATGTGGTTCGACTCCCGTTCAGAGATGGTCTAGAGCCAGTTTTTGAGGGCTCTCGTGAAATTGCTCTTCGACGATTCAAAGCTATCGAACGGCGGCTGTCGCGTGACTCTAATTTGCATGCACAGTATGCTGAATTTATGGATGACTACCGGAAGTCTGGCCACATGACTTTAGTGGACACTACAGAGTTGAACCTGGGTCGGTACTACATTCCTCACCATTGCGTGTTAAAACCGGATAGTGCCACAACAAAATTACGCGTTGTTTTTGACGCCTCTGCCAAGGATGTTAATAGCAAATCTCTCAATAATACGTTGTTAACAGGACCAAAACTTCAATCTAATATCGTTGGGGTTCTACTTAATTTTCGAATACACGCGGTCGTATTTATGGCTGACATACGTCAAATGTACAGACAAATATTGGTCGCTGATGATCAACGAGATTATCAAAGAATCTTTTGGAGATCAGGGCCTAATCAAGCTTTACAAGAATATCGATTGAATACCGTTACATATGGCGTTTCTTCTGCTCCTTTTCTTGCCTGCAGGACTATTAAACAGTTAGCTGAAGACGAAGGCACTTGTTTTCCTTTGGCTAAGCAAATACTGACTACTGACATTTACGTCGACGATATCGTTTCCGGTTGTAATCATCTAGATGAGGCGCTAGAAGCAAAGTCACAAATAATTCAACTATTCAGGTTAGGTCACTTTGAGTTAAGAAAGTGGGCCAGCAATGAGCCTCAATTGTTGTCAGATTTATCAAAGGAAGACTGTCTTCTGGATCATATACCATTTTCTAATGGTCAACCTACTACTTTAAAGGTGCTTGGACTGAAATGGGATCCAGTATCAGACTTCTTTTTGTTCGATGTGAAACCATCCAACCGTTCATGTACCAAACGTATCATTCTCAGTGAAATTGCAAGAATGTTCGATCCGTTGGGTTTCTTATCACCCCTTACCGTTCAGGCTAAATGTCTATTGCAGAAACTCTGGATTAATGGAGTTTTGTGGGATGAAGACCCACCTGAAGAGATCGTTGATGTGTGGAAATCCTTTTGTGATCAGCTCCCTATACTTCAAGAGCTAAGAATACCTCGACGCCTCACCACCGCTAACATAAAATCGTACGACCTGCACGGTTTTTGTGACAGTTCAGAATTAGCATATGGAGCAATCATTTATCTACGGGCCGTAGGCTATGATGGATCTGTTAAAATCCTACCTTTATGCGCCAAGGCTAGGGTAGCACCAATCAAGAAAATCTCCTTACCACGATTGGAGTTATGTGCAGCCGTCCTGCTAGCAGATTTAGTGAAATTCGTATGTGACAAATATCAATCTTTATTACCGGTTTCTGAGCTCCATGCTTGGTCAGACTCTACTGTTGTTTTGTCATGGCTTTGTTCTCACTCATCTCGCTGGGCCACATTCGTGGGAAACCGGGTTAGTCACATTCAGGATATCATTCCTACTGAGTCCTGGCATCATGTCCCTTCGAGTGATAACCCTGCCGATGTGTGTTCCCGTGGGCAGCTACCACAAGATTTGCTTCACAACTCGCTGTGGTGGTCAGGCCCACAATGGTTGTTAGAAACCTCTGACCATTGGCCATGCTTGAAAAGAGTTCCAAAAGCTACAAAAATGGAAGAAGACTTCGTTAAAAACGAAGAAAGAAGCTCAATGGTGTTGGTCACTGAGTCAAGCAATCAACCAGTCACGCCCATTGATTACCTATTAAACCGATTTTCGTCACTTGATAAAATTACTAGAATCGTGTCTTACATTCGTAGGTTCATTCATAACTTGCGAAATCGTGATGAACGCAAACTGGGTTCAATTTTGACCGACGGCGAGAACCATCAATCGTTGCTCATTATCGTAAGGTTGGTCCAGTCAACGTCGTTCTCTAACGAAATCAAACAACTTCTATCCAAACAGCCGTTACCGAAGCCCTTTCGTAAACTGAACCCGTTTCTGGATGAACAGGCCATTTTAAGGGTAGGCGGTAGAATCTCGCGGGCAGGTCTAGAGTTTGAACAAATGCATCCCGCGCTACTCCCCGGAAATCATCCCTTTACGTTCAAACTTATTGAATCGATTCATCGTCAGCATTGCCATACCGGACATAACACTACTCAATATTTAATTCTACAACGTTTTTGGGTGCTATGTGCTAAGCGAGCTATTCGGCACTGTCTCTCGCAGTGCATCCGATGCTATAGAACTCATCCGAAGCCATTAGAACCGTATATGGGTGAACTGCCGTCATTTCGCGTAAATCAACTCAAACCGTTTTCTGTAGTTGGTGTCGATTTTGGCGGTCCATTTCGAATCAAAATCGGGACTCACCGCGGTGCCAAGATGGACAAATCTTATCTTTCTTTATTTATTTGCCTAGCTACTAAAGCAGTCCATCTTGAAGTCGTGTCATCTCTTACAACGGAAGGTTTCGTAGCTGCATTACGTAGGTTTGTAGGTCGTCGAGGGCGTTGTAGCGTAATTCATGCGGATTGTGGAACAAACTTTGTAGGTGCCAGCAATTATCTATCTCTACTTGAGCAGGCGTCGCAAAGCCACCATATTAAATTTGATTTTAATCCACCTTCCGCAGCCCATTTCGGTGGTGTCTGGGAAATACAGATTAAAGCTGCCAAGTCGCACTTATACCGTACAGTTGGCAATCAAGTATTGACATTTGAAGAACTTACTACTCTGTTTGTTCAGATTGAATCGGTTTTAAATTCACGGCCCTTGTGCCCACTGAGCTCTGACCCAAATGATTTGAATGTTTTGACTCCAGGCCATTTTCTGACCCTAGAGCCACTAACAACCGTTCCAGACGAGGATCATTCCGGTGCTAAACTATATCGATTGAACCGTTGGCAGCTTATCCAATCATTTCTTCAAAACTTTTGGCTGCGGTGGAAGAATGAATATCTTCATTCTTTAACACAACGTGCAAAGTGGACAAAGGAATCAAAACCGTTATCTTTAAACTCCGTAGTACTTATAAAAGATGATAATCGAGCCCCCTTGCAATGGTCTTTAGGAAGAGTAACCGAATTACATCCGGGCCTCGATGGCATTGTTCGCGTTGCAACCATTAAAACAAAAGACAACGTTATCAAGCGTCCTCTTGTAAAATTGTGCCCTCTTCCTATGGAATCATAACTTAAATTGTCTAAGCGTATGCCTATCAAAAATTTGTGTTAGTACATAGTCATATACCTATTTATATTATTTAAATTATTCGTTTTTTTTCATTTATTACTTTTGTAACCTGAAAATATCAGCTATATTTTGGTGGGCGGTATGTTCACTATTCGTTCTTCTTATATTTAAATTAGCGCGTTCTGTTTGTTGGTTCGGTGGTCAACCAATAACAAGGCTCTGTAACCCAGAGCATACGTACCTTGCCTCGTCTCTAATTGGCTCCGGCAGTCAGTGCATGAGCGTCGTCTTGAGATGAAGCAACTCGTGTGCATCTTAATCAACATCAAGAAGAAAACCATCGGTATTACTTCCCAAAACGACAGTGAAGTGTGGTGAAAAACTTTCTAATATAAACTTAGCTGTGTACCACCAAAAGGCAATCTCACGGGCGCGGGGACGCACGCGCAGAAGGAACCTACCCTACGCCATCGAGATAGTTTTCCCTGAAGTTCAAGAGGCACGTTTGGAGGCTGGATTGCTAAGGTAAGGTACTGTATGTACTTGTTATATAGGGATCTAGACCACTGAACCATACTCAATCTTCTATTAACGGCGGAGACTTCAATGTTACTTGTCCTCCGACCCAGAGTAACGTCAAGGACCCCAATCGGCAGGGTCGTTTCGTTACAAATCTTTTGTTGTATGTATTGCACAATAAAAATAAAGAAAAAATATCAATGACAGTTGTTTCTTTATTTGATCCATAGAATCGATTTAAAACAATTTTTAGAAGGCTAATAATTATAACGCCAACACGATGTGTTCCTGTTGTAATTTGGAGCTTGTAATTTTTTTTTAGCCTTGAAATATTTTTAAATCAATGAATTATTTTATTTGATGTTGAAACAGAAAGAATGGAATACTGCATGGCATACCATAAGAGATATATCTATTACTTACTCATATTACTATAAGTAAGTACTTACTTATATTTGCCAATTCTAGAAACAAACTTCTAATAGTATACGAGAAAATCAAGAAAATGAAATAAAACTTAGTTTTAAAACAGAAAAAGATTGCTTAACCACGTAGTGATTATATACTAATTGTGCTTACCTTTCAACTCCACTGGACTTCCTTGTTGGCAAGCAGCTCCCAATATTAAAACAGCAACATCCCCAACTCTGGCTCGAAGTATTCCAGCATCGGTTTGTTTCTAAAATATTTGCAAATTAAGCATATATAAGATCTCAGATGTTTCGGCTATTTGCTTATTGCTATAGTCCAACTTTGCTTTAGGATATTTTTAAGACTTTAGATCCATGAAGTTTCTATCTTCGGATGTTATGCTTTACTTATTTATTTAACAAAAGTTCAGGGCTGTAACATTGGTTTCTTATAATTATTAAAATATATTCTACACATGAGCCAAATAGAACCTTCACTTTGTAGGAATAGGTACATTTATAAATATTACATTTTTTGAGGGGTAGTTAGTCACATTAATGAGTTTATAATTACGTGTCTAGGGAATATATAAACAGTTTTTAGTGTTACAACATAAACAAATTAAAAGAAATAGAAAAGTAACATTAAAATTACAGAAAAATGTAACATTAATCCATCAAGTAGAAATTATTAATGAATGCTATTACAGTAAGGCTCGTTTCAGAATGTCCTAATAAAGTTTCGAGTTGCTATGCAACACATAAAATAACTGAATGATAAAAATGACAGCTCATATGCAGCGCGTTTCAAACTTTAATCGATGGATAGGCTAAATCGATGACTGTTAAAAGCAAAGATAGTGTATTGTTGTATTATTGTAATATGTTCTGGGTAGTACAACCGGAACTTACTCGAACATTCTGAAACAGGCCCTTAGTATCATGTTTTGTATGAATGTATGTAAATAAATGTGTGTGTGTGTGTGTGTGTGTGTGTGTGTGTGTGTGTGTGTGTGTGTGTGTGTGTGCGCGTGTGTGTGTGTGTGTGTGTGTGTTATGTGTTGTCAATGTGGGAGGCGAACGCTGTTGTAAGTTTTAGTTATAAACACTAATAATAAAAAATTAAAACCGCTAAATAAAAATGCATTACAACCAATTCCATAAACAATATCATACAATATCATCACAATATAAGTAAATAAGTAGGAATACCTACCTCAAATTGTACGAAAAACAACGCAAGTGCTAATGTTTACTAATATAATTCTTTACTGGGTAGGTACAAGGATGCCGTTTCTATTGGATTTACCGCATCGCTGAGCGATTTGTAGCAGCGGGTTACTTACCTTATAATTATAACTATTACGACAACTTGCTTACCAACTCCTGATCTGGTCCAGGCTTCTTCCACTCCCAAATAGCGACTCCTAAAATCGCCAGAAACAAAAGAAACACTAGCGCCAAAGAACTGTACCAGACGGTCCACCGAAAAGATAAGAGGAACAAGTTATTCTCGTAGGATAACTTGGGCTGTTGGAACACGAACTTGGATCTAGTTGGCGTTGGGCTTGAGATGTAGTCTACAATAGATATGCGTTCCGATGTGAAGAACATTGGTGACCCTTCAAAAGAAAATTACTTGTCTTTGAGAATGACACTGTTTTAAATACCTAAATATGACACAATTACTTCACATAATTTATTTGCACTTGGTCTGATTCGTGTGACTATGTCACATTCTCATTGCGTCAGAATGCATAATAGTTTTTTCTAAACCAATATATCTCAGGTGAATATAATTTTTCACAAGTATATTTTTCGTACTTTGCTGAGATATAAAGACATTTTGTAAATGTTCATGTAGATGGCTATAACACAATAAGTGAAAAATCACGCAGCCAAGCACGTAACGATGTGTTTTGACAGCTGTTCTTGCCGTCCTTGAGGGTCAGTTTACATTCTAAGATTGGCCAGCTAAAATTTTCAACCGCATCGTTACTTATCTACCAACATGTGAGATAGGGCTTATAGTCCGAAGTCCCCTTTAAATTTCCCCTTAAAGGGGAGTAGTCAAATTCATATAGGTACGGATTATGGGTGATACGAGTATATTATATGAGATTTAAAGAATTACAAGTCGTGCCATTTTCAGTCTATGTAAGTTTTTTTTTTTAATGCTTGATAGGTTAGCCTTTGACCACTATCTCACCTGATGGTAAGTGATGATGTGGTCGAAGATGTTGTTCAGGCTAACCTAGAATTACTGGCTCTCAAGGACAGCTGCCGGAACACACCGTTAGGTGCTTGGCGACAGATTTTCTACTTGAGGGTGGTAGCTAGCCAGACGGGCAATCGCAAAGTGCCCTACCACCATGCAAAATATATATAAGAGGAATTTCAGATTTTATATTTTTACTAGTTTAGTTATTGTGATTGACCCCATATAAACCCCACAAACTTGACGGCCATTCCTTTTTCAAGATAAAATTATATTATTACTATATTTCTGATCAAGGACCTATTGGCAAGGACTCCCCAATGCTAGGCTACCTTCTCATTTAATCGGAGCCAATCTGGAAAATAATTTGACGACAATTACAGAATTTCTAGTACCAATATTAATATATGGGTCAAAGTTTTGTACTACAGTTATGAGTAAAATTCAAAATACTTAGTTGGTGGATTGGAAAGTTTCTGTAGAGGTTAGATGGGGACATCGCTGACAAAGAAAAACCCGTGACGGAATCTCGAAACTCACGGGGATTATTGTGGTTTGTTTTTCTGTCACCACACCACACACTATCATCTAGGCATACCGTTTAGTCACATGTGCAACGTTGTATTGGTAATCTACGCATGTGTTTATGTCCCATAAATTCATATGATTCAAGTCATCCTATAGCCGCATATTACTTAGGTAGGCAGGTAGCTACTCAGCGCGGTGACTGAGGGTTTTAGTGAGGAAAAAATTATCTCTTCGCACCGCGCAGTTACCTCGTGTTATGCTACCCGCTGTTTGTAACAACTTACCTATATTTCTTGTAATTATTTACCTCCAATATCCACTTCTTCTCTAACCAAATACCCAGTCATTCCATTCCATGACCCATTGACTTTGTACCCCCACGTGTTGGCGTAATAGTATTTCCGTCCAGCATTGAGGAAATCCAGCAAATGGTTTGTCGTGGGAAAATTAACTTTAGTAATTGTGTCAATGTGATCGTTCCTAGAAAAGGTGTACATAGGATTTATAACTTTATTTTTTATTGTAACTTTACGTTCGGAACTTTGGCATGGAAAAATATATTGACGACGTCAGTTCATAATGTCAAATAATATGATACAAACTATACATTACTTATTAAATTATTTACATTTGTTATTGGTAAACGTACCTAATAATTAAGACTTTTGACAGTTTCAGTGGTAAATTATGGAATTATGTGCATTGGTGTCCAATTACTATTAAAGATAATACAAGCAATGTGATCTTAAATTCACCAATAGCATCATCTTGTAAAATTATTAAAAAATTACAACGTTAGTTGAACTATAGATGTCGCTCCATCCCCATAAGATGGTTAAAAAGAAAGATAGGAAAAAATTGAGTTATGGACTCATTGTCAAGTTGGCTCAAATGGATTAGAGCATAACCCGGCTAAAGGTGGACGCGGGTTCGAATCCCGCACATGACTTAATTTTTTCCTATCGTAAATTTGTAATTTTAATAATAATGGTTAAAAATCTAGCTTCAACAGTAAAAAATCTGAAGAAATATTCCGCCACGGACGGCAATTTTCACCGTAAACTTACACTTCGTCGGTCAAGTGGTTGATGCTATCATTATCCGTTAGAACATAGCAAATTTTGATTTCATATCCGTCTAAGTCCATTCGTCTCATAACCGTTGGTTCATTAGTAGTAGCAGCTTTATGTATTCCATGTTTAGCAGTCCAATGTCCATAAAATTCCGTTCGCCATTTTCCTTCTGAACTTATTTTGTAAACTAGAAAATATAAACTGTTAGAGTTAGTGGTTACTACGAGTACATACTTTCAGTGAAACAAAGAAGCAAGTGAATAGGAGTTACAACTTTGACATATTGTAAAACTGTCTGTCTCTCTAATAAGAAGTATAAGAAGAATAATAAGAAAGACGTCAGAGGTCCAAACTTTGTAGGTTTCTGGTAGGTCTTTGTAGGTTATTACTGATTTTCTAGGTAGGTGCCCTAAGCTGTGTGTCCATGGTATGTGACCTAAGCTGTGTTGACAAGGACATAATCTCAATTCCTGGCATGCTACCTGTACTTGGTGCCATCTTTTGCATCAAGCAAAGATTCGTATTGGAACTGCATGCACATTCAATCATGCTTATAATCAAGCTTGGCCTCTCATGTCTTCTCGTTCCTCTCCGATCCCTAGCGATCTCATTGATCAAGTGAGGGCCGCGCACCAGGTTTTAGTTAAATATTAGCAGGGATACTACATTCCACTCACTGAGATATAAATCAAAGGAATCGTTGTTCATCCGACGAGCCAGAGTCACTTCAGCGTCAGGGAAAATGTCAATGTGAGCCATTGCCTTAGGGATGATAGTACCCTCCAGAGTTTCATCTTTTGAATCGCTGATTAGGATCCATCGGAATGGCGCTCGGAAGCGTGTCCTTGCACTGCTCTAATAAAAATAAGTAAATGAATGAAATGAAAGTAATTTATTTAAGACAATGCTTAACATTAAAATTGACATACCTAATTAAAAGAATATGTTTCAAAAACAAATAAAGGTAGTAATAAAATAATAAATAATAAACATCACGTCAAAAGAATGAGAGGAATGGTCAGTGAAGTGAGACTATTACTAAGGGGGACTGGAGGACAGTAGCTACAAATTACATAATGTATATCAGGCATGTGATAGTTAGTGAAGATATAAAATTTAAGTTATTTGAATAACAATTTTCTGTACTAAGTTATACATTTCTTTACTAGAGAAAATTTCTACTTACTTTTTCCAAATACTCAACTACATTTGGACATCCAAGATCGGTAAGAAACACCACATTCTGCTCCTCATGTCTATGGACCTCATGCGTTTGGCTTGCATGGAGAAACTGCATCATGCTTATTTCCGTAATATTATCTCCGGCTAGCGCTGAATAGAGTTGTACTTTTTTGTCTGCAGATATGTAAAAAATAACATCATATTAGCTGGAAGATAAGAGTGCTCGAAAGCAAGAGAGGCTGGTACCTGATAGAAACAAAGTGCCTACCCATCCGGGTAACAAGCAAGAGATGTGTAATATTTACATTTCAGCAGAATAATTTAGTCCGACATTGTATAAGGGGGTGAATCTATTGTCACAGACCAGGCACATTCTCTTAATTCGAACTGATATTAAAAAGTATATTACCCCCAAGAAAATACCGCTTCGAAGGATATATAAACAGTTTGAGACCCGGGAAAAAACATAGGATAGTTTTTATCCAACTGCGCAAAAAGAGGTTAATGTTAATCCGCGATAACCGACATACGCGCGGGCGGAGCCGCGCCCGGAAAGCTAGTTAGTATATAATTGAGCTTACAAGATTTGAATAAAAAATACACTGACTATATGTTTAATCATGATATAAAAAATATCAGACGAATAAAATATTAACTGACCAAGATTTTGAAACACGAGTTTAGTTCACGAAAGTTTAAAGAAAAGTGTTAGTTACCCTACCTTTAAAACAAATTATTTTTCTTTTGAAACGACTAATAGGTACATTTATTTTTAGAAATAGTACATAACTAGGTAGGTATACATTATTAATTTTTATTCAGTCAGACGGTTACCTCCTCACGACAGTCCTTTTTTTTGGGACATTTTATGTAACCTCCAAATTGACAAGGTTTCAAGAAATATCACCGCATTGTGGAAGGGCATTTTGCTAATGCACGCTTGGCTAGCTACCATCTTCAAACAGAAAATCTTTCGCCAAGCACCTAACAGTGTGTTACAGCAGCGGTCCTTGAGAGCCAGTTAAATTACAGGCACATGCATGAGACTTAATAACTATATTACTCAGTGTAGACGGGTGCAGTGCAAGTCAACTGTGACGAAATTCTCTATATACATATTCAATTATATTAAGAATACGGTGCGTAAACTTGTATTAAAGATTCTCGGGCTCGAACCTACTGATTACTGGTACTGGTCGGATATGAAATAAAATATAAACATTATGCTTTAACTGCGTAGTTATCTTAATCATAAACAACGCATAGTAACGCAAGTTGGTGTCGTT
The DNA here is from genome assembly GCA_963854805.1 of Plagodis dolabraria. Classification (NCBI taxonomy): domain Eukaryota; kingdom Metazoa; phylum Arthropoda; class Insecta; order Lepidoptera; family Geometridae; genus Plagodis; species Plagodis dolabraria. Next base: position 14,591,862 of record OY978447.1, on the reverse strand, counting down.
TCCGCTGTAACATGTCACTATTTTATATGAATTCATTTAATCCTGGCATCTCCATATTTAGCTGTAGCAATTCATGAGCAACATTTATCATTCTACTTGTGTCCTACATCTTGTATCATCTATTATATATCATCATGTAGGAACCTTTCTGACGACTTCGTGATTTTTCACAGCCTGGACTGCCGTGAATAGATTCCCCCTTTTGTTAAATAAATGGTTACGATAATAAAATTATTTCTTACTGAAAGTCCAGCAAAGTGTTGATATGATCGAAGACTTTCTCTCCATTGCTCTGACTATATCAGCAACCATGTCCGCATCGTGATAAGCCGCCGCATTGCTCAAATTTAAACATAAGGCTAATAAAAGTGTTCTCTCCATATCTTATACAGTTCTTCAGTAAAACTCTCAGACTGGACTACTTTGGTATAATGCAATAATGTTGATTTATTCATTAATTTCGATGAATCAACATTGTGATAAAAAAAATGCATGAGGTCTAACTGAACGAAACGTCTGATATTTTGCAATACAAATATAATTTTCCGTCATCATTCTATCAAAGTAAAAGCGTATATGATGACGGGAAATTTTATTGGTATTGCAAATCGCAGGCGTTCAGGCCTATTTAGGGCACACTTTACTTCGTTCTAAATCTTAATAATTCATGAAAATTACTTAGATGGATGTTTTGTGGCAAAGTTGGATGTGCCGCGAGATGACTTTACACATACATTTTGTAAGTATGTTTTAGTCTAATAAAATGTGATTCGTCAAGGGTTTTAACTTTTAATTTAATTCATCGGGTATGAAATTAAAGGACCGATTACATTTAAACGTAAGTATAGACACGTTATTTTCAAATACTTTTAGCTTGTAAAGTGAATGATAACAATGTTCACACTTCACAAGGAGCAACAAAACGGTTTTACATTTTGGCGCAACGAAGCGACTTTGTCTCTATAACAACTTATTCGTCCGACTAATTCGCATTTCCATACTAATGTATGTCCTCCAAGTTCCAATATAATAAAACGTAGACGGTTTTTGTTTAGAAGACTGTTTTTCTCTTCTAATAACCACTCTTTAGCTATGATCCGGGTAATTTTTTTTAACGAAATCTGTTTTTAATTTTATTTATAAGTGAATGGAAACATGCTTCGAGAAGGGATAATGATGGAATTAAAATGCCTACAGAACATGTCAATAAAAACATAGAATGGCGTAAATCGCAACGTTTTTTATTCTTTTAAACGCAGCTACATAAACTAATCTTAGCGATATTTGTCGTATTAAATTGACATAAAAACGTTCACAGGTTTGTTATTTGTTTATTTAGCATAAATAAACATGGCAAACCGACCGCAGTCCGCTATGACATGCATGACCACAGCACATTATAATTATACGGCATGGAGTCAAAATATCAAGTGTGATGTCTCATATCCTGATGTGGCCAATGTGACCACAGACTAATTAGTAGAACAAGAATGTGACCAAATGGTGTAAACGCACATTATGCAATGATTTTGTTTCAAAGAGCAGGCAATTATAATAATCATATTTTTTTTCTTTTTTATTATTTATGAATGATAAATTAAAGAAAACAGGTTATTTTCTATCCCCGATAGTCACTTTGATTGACAGGAGGAGTGGGAATATTTTTTTCATCCCAACATCTCGGAAAGAGTATTTTTAATCTTCAATATCTGAGTGGAAAAGCCGTTTTTATTCTCTAGAGGATAAAGTTAATTGAATTTAGAACATCGTGTGCACTAAGTTTGTGAATTTAAAAAAACATTAAACCTATATTTACTGCTACCTCTATGGTTCCGAATATATCATACAACTTTTTTTTAATTTGTTAAAAACTCAGACTCGGAACCTTCTTGGTGTTCTTTTTTCAATTTGCTTTGTACGCGGTTCTTAGTCCTTTCCTCGCTGAGGTGGAATGAAAAGTTACGTGTTGCACTCGAGTGCAAAGATTTTTCACCTCGTGCTCTTTTGATTCCCTCGCTGGCTCAGGATTCTAATTTTGAATCCTTCGCTTGCTCGGTCATCAAAATTGAACACGTGGTTAAAAAGCAACTTTGCACTCTTGTATAACAAATAACTATTTCTATCTCATCAATTTAGTGTTTTGTACGGATAGGCAAGAATATTTCTTCTCTTACCTCTGATAATAGTACTTTGTACACCGAGGGGAGAAAACAATCTATCCCTAGTTCAATCTCCTTACAGAAAATTATCCCGAGTGGTACATAGTGCTTTATACTGCACCTACGAGGAAAATAAAATCGTTATAAATTTTTTTTGTACCTATTTAATTATAAAATCGACACTTTCGCTGTTATATGACACTTTGGAAAATTATTTGGAATAGTTTAAAGCGTAGGTACTGTTAAACTAACTTTAACAAAACGAATAAAATTGCCGCGCCTTTTTCTTCCTAGTGAGAAAGGTTGCCAACCTCCTTTCATTGAAAATCGAGTACGAAAAATATCCCACCTCTTTTTTCTATTTGATATAAAACCTTATTTGAAGTAAGTTCTTACTCTGTGTTTTTCATTTCTGGTAGCGTCTTTATTATAAAATCATCAGTTTCACTATCAGATGACATTTTGGAAAACTATTTATAATAATTAAAAGCGTACTGTTAAATTATTGATTAAGTATAAACAAAATTTAAGGTTGCCAACCTCCTTGCGTTGAAAATCTACAATAAGGAATCCTACTAATTATTTCAAATAATTAGATAAAACATCTAATTATTTGAAATAAAACCTTTTTGAGATTTGACGATTGTATTTTATTCAATGTTCTAAGCTAAAAAAACAAAAGAAAGCTAGCAGGGCAGGTATGGATTTTCATAAAACATTCCTTTACTGCTACGGTGGGAAGGAATGAAATTCCATACAACTTTTCCCGCCGCACATTTATATGGGAGAAATGACGAACTTTATAACACATTTTTGAACAAGTAATGAGACACTTTCGGAGTGGGTATAAAGTATATTTTGTTAGAATATTTTTCCCCATGTGTCAGTCCTGGTATAGTCTAGTAGTAACTCAATCATCATCAGCTGGAAGTCGTCCACTGTTGAGCAAAGGCCTCCCCCATAGAACGGCACAAAGAACAGCTATAAGCAGCTTGTAACCATTGGCTATCCGCAACTCGTCAGTCCACCTGGTGGGGGGCCTAACAATCTACGTAACTCAATACATATACTTACAAAACTATTTGAAATAACAATCTTGAGTATTAAGGTGCTAAGTATTTGATGATGTGTATCTAATGGTAAAAAGTAGTTTTATTATAAATAAAACTGTAATATTATAAAGGCGAACGTTTGTGAGTTTGTATGTTTGTTAGATCCTCACGCTCAAATGGCTGGACCATATTTGATGAAATTTGGTATGCTGGTAGATGAGGCGCTGAATGAACACATAGGATACTTTTTATCATCATCATCCATCAGCCCGCGGGTGTAACCGTGAGGCACAGCTAGTCAATCATAAAACTAAAAAAGAATGACATTAAATTTACTGTCACTTTGACAGCTTACTGACTGGGTATAAGTGATAGTTAATGCATTAAATGGGAGGATGCAATTGTAACCCGGTTCCCCGCGGAGGAATAGTCAAACAGAACCTGAATAAAAATACATTTTATTTCATTTATTTATATACAACTAGACTGTAGTATTATTATGCTTAATCAGAGGAAAATATAAAAAAGGAGTGAAAATAATATTCCCGCTTATACTACCAATAGGAGTGCCGACCGGAGGACAAGAAGTATTGCAACTGTGACGACCTTAGTAAGAGCATTGCCGTGTGCTAATCCATGTTTTAAATCTTGAGAGATACTTACGATGGTAATGCATGTTGCCATTCTCAGATTAACAGATCTTCTGAACATTCCTTCAAAAATTCAAGGTGTCCTAAATAGAAGCAGTAGACACACAAATAACCGATACATCTACACATACTGAGGGGTTCAACAAGTTTTCTGAAATAAGAGTCATTGATGATTCGGATACCAATGATGACCTACTGGATTGCTATATGCTACGCAATACGCTAGTCAAGAGGCTTCACTTGATACTCGGGCGCTCCGTTCTAAAGATGGAAGCAGTATTTAGATAGTCACGTATAACATAAAATCAGTTGAATCTATGTAGGAATGTGTATACCTAAAGGTTAGAATGTTTTTCAAAAGCAATATTTACCGTGCTCGTTTTTAGTAGCATAATTATGCAATTATCGCGTAGAAATATCATTTCCCAAAATGTTGATTCTCTCAGAAGTCCTATAGTTACTTAAGCTAACATCACTATACAACACATCCAGAACGTTCCCTAAGCGATAGTTATTATTATTAACTAAATACCTACATGCCCCTCCCTGAACAATATCAATGGCAGTATTTATCTATTATCCGGCAATTAGCGGTTTATCTTTATTCATTTGCGCTCATTTGTTTATTTTTAATACGATATCTATTTACCAAGCGTGGGTATTTTTCCATAATAACTAGTTACAGTTAGGTGGATACGCTGGGTTATTCATAAATCAATCTCAATACTCAACTTCACTATATGTATATGGTTATACATATATGTGTGTTTGTTAGATAGTTTACATCATATCTGTAAAATATGCGTGCGTTACAATAGGTTGGTTGATACCTAGGTAGGTCATTATGCATTTGTAGTAGAAATACCTCCATAAAAACAATGTTTGCTTTTTTTAATAAAGAAATTAGATGTATCAAAATAAGTATAGTCGACACATGTGGATGTCAATTTCCTTTTTCTAGCCAGTCCTTATGTCTTGATTTTTGTCTTTTGCTTTTAATTAAGCATTAAGCAAGCATTATTTTTATTCACAAAATATAATATACAAGTGAGTTACACAATGAGCAAATACAACGAACCCATAGATTCCCGAACTTGTGTTGTACTGTATTTCGGTGTTTCTTTGTTTATATACCTAGGTTTAGATACTTACCTACTTACGCATCACATTAACATTTCGATAACAGTTGTTGTTCGCACCTCGCGTCAGTAAGCTGTGCATTCTTACTGCGGAGCTCGACAATAGAATTATTTCTGCGATAAGAGCGGGCCCGACCGGTTTGGCTGGGACTCCGTTCTTGCGCAATGGATAATGACCCGTATGGCGTTGCTGATATGATTGAGCAAGAGGAAGTGATTGGAGACGAAAACAATCGAGCGATTGTACCTGAAGAATTACCAAGTAATGAAATTTTGGAATGCAGTGATCCTACACAATATAACATGGAAGTAGAAGATAATAGAAAAAGAACGAGGGACGACCTTTCTTCCGATGAAGGATGGAATACTGTGGATAGAAGGAGTAAAATTATTCGAATATCAAGTCAGGAGTTAATGGAAAAGATCCAAGTTTCGGTGACATGCACTAATGCACTGCCTAAGCAATTTGCTTTGGCTCGATTATTTACCGAAAACAAAATAAAGGGTATTAACCAAGTCAAGTACGTACATAACTACAAAATTTTAATTACTTTTGATCACGAGGTCGATGCTAAGGAATTTATCAAGTGTCAAACATTCTCTGAGATGGGGTGGCGAAGCCAAAAAACTTCCGAAGTGGGCATGTCTTATGGTATTATTAAAAACATTGAATTAGACCTTCCTGATGCAGATATACTTAAAAACATTAAAAGTGAGTATGAAATAGTTTCAGCTAAACGATTGAATAGACGCAATACTGAGAGACCATCTACAGCCAGCAATAACAATATTTGGATCCCAAGCGAAACTATCCGTATTGGTTTTAGGGGCTCATCACTTCCAGGATATATATACATAGATAAATTTCGTGTTAAAGTTGAACCCTACATATTCCCCGTGACGCAATGTTCCCGATGCTGGAAGTTTGGCCATACGCTAAAAATGTGTCCATCTAAAAAAGTTGTGTGCCCGAAATGTAGTAAAAGTCATGAAAACTGTGAGACCACTATATACAGGTGCGTTAATTGTACAGAAAACCATATGGCTTTGCAAAAAATATGCCCTGTTTACAAAAAGGAAAGGCGAATTAGAGAATTAATGTCAGAGTTTAATTGTACATACAGAAAAGCACTTACAACGTATGTCCCACCTAGTCCTGTCGCTATTCCTACAACAACGGTAGAAGAAGATGGGGCGCAACCGTTGGAAATGATTCAAACACAAATATTAGATACTTCATACCCAGATGAATCTGTACAAAACAAGCAGCTGATGTCTCAGCTATTTTCTGCGTCAGCAGATGAGGCAGAAAAAAATTCATTCAAGGTTGCCCAAGGACGTAAGAAACAAAAGAAACAGAGATTGTCTCAGCCCCCCTCATTTAACACCGCCGCCCCTTCTCCTAACGCCCCTCCTACACCTGTAACCACCGCGCAGCACATGGATCGGAGCTGTAGTAGCTGGAACATGGATGTATCGCAGCCAAATACTTCAGAAGGCTTAGTAAGTGAGAATCCGTTACCCCGTTTAGTACGTGAAAATCCGCATGAAAATGATAACGATCGAACGAAGGACTTGAGTTTTATGCGTTTACTAATTAAGTTAAAAAATATAGTGACAAGTAGGGATTCCTTAGAAAGTAAAATTAAACAAATTGTATCAATTTGCACAGACTGGATAATTTCAAAAGTAGTTAGCAATATTTCTGTTGGCTCCTTTTTAGATATACTCACTAGTTATGGATAACACCTTCATTAATTTAAACGTTAACGTTATCCAATGGAATTGCCAAAGTGTAAGGCCGAAATCTATATCTCTCGAAGCATTATTATCGCAAGAAAAAGTTCATATTGCCGCCTTAAGTGAAACTTGGCTTCAACCAGGTAGTTTATATAGGATTAAGTACTATAATGTACATAGGTTAGATAGATCAGATGGTTACGCGGGAGTAGCTATCTTAACGCATAGATCCGTTAGAACATCATCATGTTTATCACGCAGTACTAACACAGATATTCAACTTCTTCATATTAAAATCCTTAATTGTACATACATTGAAAACATTATATCGGTTTATTGCCTTTCCACGGCACACACGACAACAAGTGACTGGGATTATATATTTTCTCTCGCCGATACTAAAACACTTATTTTAGGAGACTTCAACGCGCACCACACAAATTGGTCTTATTGCACTGATCAAAAAGGTCATCAAATTTATGATTCTATGCTAGACCACAACTTTATGTATTTAAATGATGGGAGCCATACCAGAGTGAAACTTGTTAACGGGATTTTACAAAAGTCATCCCCAGATATATCTTTTGTTTCTTCCGACCTAGCTACACTATTTTCATGGCATACTACGAATGAAAACCTCGGAAGTGACCACTTAATTATTAAGCTATCTATTAACCTTAGCCTCCCAAAGAGTACACTTTTAAAAAGGAACTTTAAAAAAGCTGATTGGTCTGCGTACACATCTTATTTAGAAAATACATTTTTAACATTAAATACACCCGATGACCTTCAAGAGTTTTACAATTTATTCGAAAAGATAATCCAACAAGCGGCAAAATTATGTATACCTTGTTATAAAATTCCTCTTAATATCAGTAGTAAATTCAGCTGTAGACATTACTGGAACGCCGAACTGTCGAAGGCAGTAGCTGAACGACGCCTTGCCCTCGCTGCTCTGCGCCGTTGCCCGTCGCCGCTTAACTTAGCAATTTTAAAAGATAAAATACGAAGTGCGCAACTCGTCATTCGTGCAGCACGATGTCGTTCTTTTCATAATTTCTGTTCCTCTGTAGATGAAACGTCTTCATCATCAGAGCTATGGCGTAAAATGAAGTGGGTTAAAGGACATCATTCATCTAACCATAGTGTTGATAAAGATAAAGCAGAGAGACTATTAAATGATTTAACTCCCGACTACGTGTGCCCTTCACAGCCTCTTAGCCAGTCTAGCAACCATCAAATTGAATCTGTTATAACATTTCAGGAAATAGAGAACGCCATCAAAAAATCAGACACTGCTCCAGGTAGTGATGATATCTCATTCTCTATGGTAAAACACCTCCCACCAATTGGAAAAAACATTCTTTTGTCCTTATATAATAAGTTTCTGTGTCACGGTTTTGTTCCCGCGCAGTGGCGACAAATAAAAATTGTACCGATACCCAAACCAGGGCGAAATCTTAATTCAACATCTGCATTACGCCCAATATCGTTAATTTCATGCCTATGCAAAATTTTACATTGCATCTTAAATAAAAGGTTAGAATGGTATTTTGAGAAACGCAGAATGTTCTCGGACAATATGGTGGGTTTTCGTAAATCTCGCTCTTGTACTGATAACCTCGCACGTCTTGTTTCGTACATACAAAAAGGGCTATCCAAGAACGCTTTAACTGCCGCGTGTTTTATTGATATTGATAGTGCATACAACAATGTAGACGTGTCATGCCTAGTGAAAATACTAGATAATTTTGGTGTAGGCTCTAAAATTTGCAATTACTTATGGTGTTATCTAAACCATAGACAGTTACATATACAAATCGATGGCATAAATTTAACCAGAAATACAAGCAGGGGCTTAGCTCAAGGAGATCCTATATCACCACTCCTTTTTAACATAGCTACTTTAGAAATATGTAAACTTATTCAAAATGTCGAAATTTCTCAGTATGCTGATGACTTTGTTTTATATGTAACAGACGAAAATCTAAATAAAGCTGTATCAAAACTGCAAATCGCTTGCAATAATTTAAGTTCAATGTTCAACAATTTAGGTCTGGCTATTTCGGAAACAAAAAGTAAATTTTGCATTTTTAAGAGAGGACAGTTCCGAAATCCTATTACAATTGATTTTAAAATTAATAATGTCGCACTTCCTATGGTTGATCATATAAAATATCTTGGTTTGTGGTTAGACAGTCCATTACGATGGGGAAAACATATTAATGAAACCGCCCAAAATATATCAAGATTAATGAATGTTTTAAAAGTACTGTCTGGTCGTGGGTGGGGTGTACATCAAAAACATCTAAGACGGCTGTACATAAGCCTTATTCGTAGCAGAATAGACTATGCAAGCTTCCTTTATGATAATAGTTGTCAAACAAATATATCAAAGCTTGATAAAATACAAAACCAAGCGATGCGAGTGATTGGTGGGTTCATTCGAAGTACTCCAATACACGTAATGGAAAGTGAACTATGCCTGCCGCCACTTCAGTACCGGAGAAGATATCTTGCCAGTAAATTTTGGCTAAAAGCTAAGTCGTATGAAAATAATAAGACTGTCAATGCCGTGCGTGACTTATCTGCCTATACTTGTAACAGGTATTGGAACAACAAAAAACTTCCACTGCTTGTAAACATTCACTTAACATTAGATTCACTAGTAATGTACCATAGCAAGCAACCCGAAATGTACTCATTAGAGACATGGGTAAGTAATATAGATCTCTCAAAAGTACTTTTCTATTCAATACCATCAATCGATCGGTCAAAGCATTTATTTAGTCACCATGAGTTAAGAGTTATTACCACCAATTTCGTAGGTCACCAATATAGTAGTTATCATAAGATCTATACAGACGGATCCAAAGAGTATGAATCTGGAGGTGCTGCATTTTTAGACCCACTGCATGATTGTTACATGATGTTTAAGATTGATTCCAACATTTCTATTATGCATATTGAACTGATTGCCATCGCAGAAGCATTGTCATATCTCAAATCAGTTAATTATCATAAGTTTGTTATTCTGACCGATTCCAGAAGCGCACTACAACATTTGGCTCGGTGTACCTCGCTCGTGCGAGGCAACCCGATAGCCTATAAAATATTGGAGACAATCTTAAATTTTCAAAGCAACGGCAGAGAGATAGTCTTACAATGGATTCCTGCACATGTAGACATAAAAGAAAATGAGGAGGTAGACCTGTTAGCCAAACGAGCCTGTATTGATGGTATCCCCTTAAATGTTTTGCCCTTATATTCTGACCATGTTAAGCTCGTAAAAAATCAGTGCAATAGCTATTGGCAGGAATATTTTGACGAGAGATCGAGAGAGAAGGGTATATGGTACAGGACTATACAGCCACAAATTTTGAAATACCCGTGGATCGACATAGTTACTTTGAATAGGAAGAAGTTAGTAACTGCTCTTAGACTGCGATCTGGACACATACCGTCAAACAAGTTCGCATACCTTATGGGCAAGGTCTTATCTCCTAATTGTGTTGATTGCGGAACCATAGAGGACGTGCAACATGTTTTGTGGGAATGTGTGCGGAACGCAGCTCTTAGATTTATATATTTTGGTGCAGCGAGAGAGATGGATGTAGGCCTAGGTAACAGTATTTTAGTTCATCCAATGTCAGAGCAAGCAAAAATGTTGTATAAGCTAGCGGACATGGCACTACCTAGTAGATATTAAGTAATATTTGTATAATAGATTATAATATATTTGTATGTAAGATATTTGTATATTTTGTTATTACAGGGCGGTGTGGTCGCTCAGCGACAAAGCCCTTCAAATAAATTAAAAAAAAAAAAAAAAAAAACATTTCGATAAGTATTTAGTTAGTTACTATATTTGTATCTAAAACTGCCAAAATCATACATTTTTTCATAATGGAAACACTTTTATTGGGTACTTAGGTATATGTTATTATTTATGTATACAAATGAATTGAAGTAAATTTATCATAACATTTTTGTTATGCTCTTTTAACTAATTACAATAACCGGTGATAATACAAAATTGTACACATTCCAGCAGATATAAACAGAAAATGTTTACATCATTAATATCATTCCAAAATTATGAGTTCAGAATAACCCAGCAACCCAGTTGTCTTTTGCCAACCTACTTTGTAGTTTATCATATCAGAAAGCATAAATAATTTAATGAATATATTGTTACTGAGGCCTACAGTGTAGAAAAGGACTTTGATGAAATCGGGCGTTAGAAAGTAAATTGTGTAGTTAGTGGTAACGTGTATGTTAAGCATTTTAAGTTTTATAAGATGGTACTAACTGTTATTGCAAAAGTGTTCTTAAACGGCAGAATAAAAGACTCTGTTTCGTTTAGCAAAAATAAAGTGCAGTCTGAATGGACACCATTGTTGAAACAACCTTCTGGAGTCAAATCAATCAATCAAGGTAAGGTTAATGTATATATATTTTATGGGATAGTGACGGATCAAGCTTGAGGCCCACCTGAAGGTATCTGCCCATAACAGATGCATTTCAATACAAAGTTTAAGTCTCATGTGCATGTAATTTCACTGGCTATCAAGGACTGCTGCCGAAGCACACTGATAGGTGCTTGGCGACAAATTTTCTACTTGAGGGTGGTAGCTAGCCAGGCAAGCATACGCAATAAGCCCTTCCAACGTGCTGGGAAGCTTTAAACGGCGCGGTGGGGCTCTAACTATGAAACTGCGGTACTGCAGCAGTCTATAGCTATTTACCGCTCTGCTATACCTACCTAGCTACCCCAAACTTCTACTAAGATTACATTTTAAATATGAACATTATGTTTTTTAATTTCTGATTTTCAATTTCTACATATGTTCAATTCATGATATAATAAACCTAATACATACGATATAACTAAGTAAGTATAATACTAATAAGTGTAATATTACTTTTTTTTATAATACTAATAAGTATAATATTACTTTTAGGAACATTTTAAAAATTGACTTCAATTTGAGAACAAAAATAACCCTATTGTAATTTTGCTCTAACTTGTCAAGTTTCGACTTTCGATATTATCTTTATCAGTTAGTAGTTTTGGAAAACATGAGAGAAACATATTATTATGTACTTACACGTAATCGTATCGTACTTTATAACTACGAGTACATAAACAATTGAAAAACAGGCACTATTTTCCGGTATCAGTAGGTATATCTGTAGCAGACATACCTACTTATGTCAAAGTTAAATAAGTTTAAAAAGTTACTGATTTTCTACTTCTTTGCGTATAAGATGCAAATTATGTAGAGCGATTTATATAAACACAGCTACAAAATCATTTATCAAGTAAATTTTGCATTTGTGTTTTTATCAAGTAGGTACTTAATTAGATTAAAATTAAGTCTAAAACGAATTTACAATTATTTAAGTAGGTACATAGAAAATCCAAGATGCACGTGAAAAATATTGTGATTAAGAAATCCTATTACACAGTTTAAAAAGAATAGCCCCAAGTTTCTTGCGTGGAAGTAAATTGTTGAATATTTCCATGTCAAAATTTGTATGTACCCTTCAAAGGAGTGTATAAGATGCCTAAATGGAATAAATGATTTTGCCGTGAAATTAATACTCTTATCATCTAATATTCTATAGAAAGGGTAGGTAACGCGGGTTACTCCCGGCCGCGATTTCTAATTATCTGGATAAAATAGATTAAAGGCAATCTGGCTTCAACGTACCAAATTTTCAATATACTTACTTAATTAACATATTAAAGTTTATTCGATTTTAATTACATCAATAATTAGTTTGAAAATATTCCAAACTAATTATTGTCATACTTCATATCTGTCAATACTCGCCGGCTATATATTGTATAAAACATGCAATTGGTGACATGACATTGTACTGGTCTGTAACAGCCGGATCGTCGACTGCTGAACACAGCCTCCCCTATAGGCACTTAGAAATACAATTTGTATTGATACGATTTACTATATTTTATTACACAAAACTTGATATAGCAAAATTTTAGAGATATATTCATGTATTTTTTCTATAGAGAGTAATATATGGAATCGTGTTTCGGATCAGACATGATATTTCTCATGGCCCCTAAAATATGATGCATTTTATTTTTATATCTGTAAGGCTTCCACTCCTAAGATTTTTTTACCTGCAACTCTCTGTTCCACTCATGCTAAAAATACATGTTATAAATTCGTCTTTTTGAGACTCACTTCACTTCAAGTACAGTGTCATCTGGCCCTAACGCGAAACATCAGCAAAAATATGCTAACGAAAATGGCAAAACCCTCAAATACGTCCCATTAAAATATTTGTTGGTGTGGGAGGTAGATCAGTCAAGATGTCCTCGCAGTATTATTATCTGTCGCATACTCAACTCATTAGATAGTAGTAACTAGGTACCCAGATGTAAACAGCTAAACACATTCTCGGAGATAAGTACGTGGAAGTAGGCCACGCGAAAAGTTCCACTGCGTTAAATGGTAAGTGCATTGCGGGTTCCAAGTACCTATCTACGTCTGTCGGTATATTCCACTGTCAACTCTCACTAGGCAACTGATTAGTTAAACGGAGGAAAGTTTTAGAAATGTCTTTTGGTTTACTGATTAAAGTTACCTAGGTAGGTAGATAGGTACCTGGTGGGCGCAATGTCTTCTGGCTTTACTTATGTAACTTTTATTATAATAATACCTACATATCTAACTAGCAATAATAAAATCGTATATATCGTATTTTCATCAGTCATGCTCGAAATGGATTATGGTATTTAAATTAAATGGTAGTAAGGCATTTCGCGAATGCCTGCCTGGCTAGCTACCACCCTGAAGTAGAAAATCTGTCACCAAGCCACAGATTACGCCAACTAACGTAGTGTTTCGGTAGGTTGTGTAGGTAGAAGTTATGTTTTCATAATTTATACTGTAAATATATATATGCGGGGCGGAGCTAGTATTCAATTAATTTATATAAGGTATATGAATGCTGACGTCTGGCGGAGAAAAACGAAATATTATCATTTTCATGTCGTTTAACTTCGAAACTCAGAGAAGATATTTTTCGCTCTTTCATATCTTACTTTGATTTTACTACATGTATTACTAATAATGTTATTCTTTTTTTATCGTTTTCAAGGGTAATTTGTGGAATCATGTATTACATATTGTCCAATGACTCTAAGAATAATACGACTCACAAAATAATAAGATTTTAAAAATGTATAGAGAAAATTCTGCCACAGACGTGATTTGCCCTGAGTTTCCGCACCATAACTAAGATTTAACTTAATAATCCTGCTCAGTTGTCATCCTATTAGAGAGAACGATGATTGGTCTGAAATAAGGAGTATTGACATTATTTGCTGACTTGAATAGTTTTTCTAACCTGAGTTGTTGGTTTAGAAAGTAATGAGTATTATTCCAAACCCAAAATATATCAAACTTTACGTATGCTCGCCAGGCTCACTACCGCCTTAAAATTCAGTCACATAGAACCTAGTGATGTTTTCAATAGCTGTTTCATCACATTATATACTAACCTAAGAATGTATACGCCTCTTTTGAAGCGGTTCAGATTGTTGACATGAGGAAAAATCTCAGATGGAAGAGCATCTAAATTCCCTCGTTGACATCACTTTGGAAATTTATCATGTAATTCCCAGATCAGAGAGATTTTATTGACAGTATGTATAGCAGCCGGGAACTGCGCTCAGTATAGGTAGATGGCAATGGGCTGACCCTCTATTACAAAACATGTCGGGTGAAACGTGGTTGGTTAGATACCTCTGCCTACTCATTAATTCGGGAGATACAGTATGTTATCGTTGACTAAATGAAACTTATTTTTTTGCGTAATTTTTTACATCAATCCTACCACCACCGTACCGTGGCGAGGGACGATATCGTCAGTTCGAATTTAAATTTAGAATGCGGAAGCCGAATATTTTTTTCTCGAATCTGACAGCATCGGGTCACGCTCCGTTTATAAAAAAAACTATGGAAATGAAATAGATCATGAATTTTTTATGTGAGTATAACACGCTTTTGGTCATGTTTTGCTCACGATTTAGGAAAAAATTCTTAAATAACAGAACAAAAAAACACATGTAATGCATTCTGTGCACGCTGCCATCTGCGTGTGTATCGTATATACGAGTAAGGTTGGTATGTAAATAGCAGTAAGAGCGTGAAGTCGAGTGGTAATAGCTATGGAGTATGGACTAACATCTCCACCGCCGGCCGGTTTGAGCTTCACCGCATATTAGGGCATTTTACGAATGCTCGCTTGGCTAGCTACCACCCTCATATAGATATTTGGTTATAAACTACATGTGTAAAGTTCTTCACAGTACTTATACAAAGTACCAAAAACTGGGCAATCAATTGGAACTCGCTATTTTTAGGGGTCCCCGCATATCGCAAGTCGCAAAAGCCCGTAAGAGAAAATACTTGTTGCTTTCGATCACCCCGTAAAACCACATCATAATTTGTCGTTTTTAGTATTTGTTGGTTACCTAAAGAATATGGTAGTTATTATATCGAAATTTCATATTTGTCACTGGTTTAGTTATTGAGATAGACACTGTAACAAAAATGATGTTTTTTACCGGCGGTATGCCTTTATTAAACAAAATACTACGAACTATATACAACACTACAGC
Organism: Plagodis dolabraria; assembly: GCA_963854805.1. Classification (NCBI taxonomy): domain Eukaryota; kingdom Metazoa; phylum Arthropoda; class Insecta; order Lepidoptera; family Geometridae; genus Plagodis; species Plagodis dolabraria. The sequence goes on along the minus strand of OY978447.1, from coordinate 14,576,460 downwards.
TACTTCCATAAAAGCATTTAGGCAACCTATAAGTCATACTAGACTCCAAATGCTCCAGCCCATTACCAGTTGGCAGCGTGCCCAGCCTGCTGGCAGCACCAAACGCGATCATTTCACGGTGCCTATTTTTTTTACATTTTGCTATAGTCACTATATGCGCCTATACTCAAAATTGGCGTCGCGCGAACCACTACCTACCAGACCAGCCAGAGATGGATAAAAACCTGCTTAGCTTGAATCTACTTGAGGATACCCACTCTCAAGAAAATATTGTGTGTATCACCAATGTAGCTATTCGATCATATGTATGTGACTCCGAATTCGATTTTGGAATAAACAATATTTACAAATAGAAAAAAGAAGAAAAAAAACCTAAAACCAATGAGGCCTGAAGCCATGGGTTGCTATTATAATAACAATAATCCTCATACCCAGCTGCTATAGCACGTATGTAGGTAGGCACGCGCAGACATTCTAAATTGTCAGGGTTGCGCTGTAATTGTCCGATTGTGATGAGTTTTCCTCCTGAAGTTCCGCAATTGCAGTCATAATCAATTTCAACCTGATTATACTATATTTAAAACAAAAAGCACAATAGCAAATTTATTGTCATATTTCATGAAGTTTTTAGAGACATATTAGCAAACATATAGGAGTAAATTGGTTCTTTCTAAGACGTGTGGTAAGATATAAATGTTTTAATTTTACGGCGTGCATGTAAGGACTGTTATAAATAGTAAATATATTATATAGGTAATTTTTAGAAGCTATTTCTTAGATTAAATGTTCGAGGTGAGGGCCAGGATTTCCGTAGCACAGGATCTACCTAGTTTGGAATCCTGATCCTTCCCATCGCTATTCTTAAGATAAGAAGCTGTACTACTTTTAGTTTAGTAAGTAAGAACTATTGGTGAAGAAAAAATATATTATTAGGTATACCCAGAATTACATCTTTCGTAGGTTCAGTTACTTACATATTTTTTTAATATTTGACTTGTTACTTTTAATAGTTACGTACCTATATAAAAAGTGTTTTATGTTTTCAACGGTTTGTCTAGTGCACTGGTTCATTGCTCCATAGTGTGACCAGACATGCAGTCTGCCGCGCCTCTAACCATTACTACAACTACCGGCATCATGTACCTACCCACATTACCAGTAGGTACTACAGATATTACTTTCTAATGGAGGCAAGCTCGGCAACTTCACCTGATTCATATGATCCTCAAGTATGCTGGAATTCATTATCTGCCTAAACTTTTTTGATTGATTTCAAGAATATGATTCTCATTTTTTGCCCCATCATTCGATTTAAAAAAAGGTTTTTAATATTGTGTTTGGACTTATATTAGGTGAGATACTGCCGTGTTTAAAATTTAAATTCATTTTCTACCTTGAAAGTATCAAACGATAATATTTACAAGTAGGTACCTATATAGTTAGGCAGACAAAAGGTGGATGTTTTCAAACCAACTGTTTTTATCTGAAACTCAATATAAATTATATACTTAGTAAGTGAAATAAGTTCATAAAAATGCGGACATCCTAATTTAAAAATGGTTGAATTTACTACAGGAATATATTTTTTCAAGTCGTAAAGCGATTCGAATAACATTTAAAAAATACGCAAATGATGCAAGTCATGCAAGTCTTTAGTGTAACTACCTACTAGATACAAAAATTATTTCTGGGTACCACGTAATAAAAAATAATAAGCAATAGTTTTTTGTGTAGATAGTGTTGCTGTCGTCGATTTCAGTGTGACTATTTATTAAAACAACGAAGTATAATGGGAGAAAAAATTGCTCTACATATACAAGTCGTCATGTACCTACCTACCTATATATATTTTTATTATTTTTTTTTTATGCCTGGTAGGTTAGCCTTTGACCACTATCTCACCTGATGGTAAGTGATGATGTGGTCGAGGATGTTGTTCAGACTAACCTAGTGTTACTGGCTCTCAAGGACAGCTGCCGGAACACACCGTTAGGTGTTTGGCGACAGATTTTCAACTTCAGGGTGGTAGCTAGCCAGGCGGGCATTTGCAAATTGCCCTACCACCGTGCTGTAACGACTGCTATCCTAAGACAACAACCGGGACCGACGGCTTAACGTGCCCTCCGAAGCACGGAAGCGCTCAGTAGTAATGTCACCAGCGGTCACCCATCCAAGTCATGACCGCGGCGGACGTTGCTTAACTTTGCTGATCGATTCAGAATAGTTAAGCAAACTTCGCTACGAGCGCTTCAAAAAACATTTACCAAATAAAACTATTTTCTCACCTAACAGAACGCAAAAATAGAAGTTGATATGCATATTAGGACAGGCAGGCGATTATAGAAGGGGATGAGACATTTGTCTCCTGTTTTAATATATCAACCCTTATGGTTATATAAATTCCATGATATTTTACTTGATTTCTTATTTTTACAGCTAAGATGAATTAATACACATACACCCTATTTTATTTTTTTATTTACTCGTAAGTTCTGGATAATAATTAAAGCAAAACTCAAGTGCTCAGTCTGAATGACGTCTTAAAAAGTAAAGCAACGTTTTTATGTATTTTAACTATTACCCTCAAGGGTGCATTCTTGCGAATTTGATGACTGGCTTCTCTATATTACAGATCACAACCTTGTTTAGGGGACCATTGACATTTAAATATTTGTATCTTAGGTTAATAATAGTACATTGTGATACAAGTGCGGTATGTCGGTCATAGTCACTCTCTGGGCTCTATTATAGCTCTCGCCTTCGGCTCAGGCTGCAATCCCGCCTCGTGTGTAATGATTATTTAACTAATGAATGACCAACACGCTAACGAGTATCATACGACGTTTTTCAACACACTTACGAGCAACAAATACTAAAAAAAAATAAAAAAAATATTAATCTATATCTATACTAATATAACTAATATTATAAAGAGGAAAGATTTGTATTTTTGTAATCAACGAATAAACTTAAAAACTACTTGACCGAGTTCCAACTCGGTGAAATTTGGTACGGAAATAGTTTGAGACCTAGGAAAGGACATAGGATACTTTTTATCCAACTTCGCAAAAAGAGGTTTAACCGAAAAACTCAGCGAGCGGAACCGCGGCCGGAAAGCTAGTGTTAAATATTTACTTAACCATTTTTGTTGGCAATTTCACAGATTGGTTCGTATTATTACAGGTAAGTCCCGCTGAACGTTACCTATCTTTTTTCAACCGAAATATATTTTTTGCTTAGCATGCCTTAATGATCTTTAAAATAATACTAGATAATTTAATTGTTTGGACTACTTTGTGTCGTCGTGAATGTTAGAAAGCATTGTAGTTATTCATTTGTAGTATAATAAAAGGTTTAAGAGTTTGGAAGTGAGGCCATAAAATATCATTCTCATATAATATAGGCCTCGGTTCAGGGCGACTATTTAGGCTGTGGCTCCAAATTGGTGGCCTGTGTTATTTTGGCGCTATTTTTGCCTTGTTTTGGATCGCCACCTATTCGTGTCATGAATCAGCCAATAAAGCTGCAGTTTTTCTTAAACTGTGCACAATGTAAGACTTAAAATCTGGTTATCTTAAAAGCTTTGTGATTTCTTTTGGCATGGCGTAAAATATGTTAACACCAATAAGTTGATAACTACATGTCCCATTAAAAAAAAATAATACATCTATAATTTTTAGCTTTTTTTGAACGTAGAGCTTCATCTTCCATAGATAATATTTTATAAAATGGACCGTGAGTAGTAAATGATCGTGGAATCTTGTTACTATTGTCAGTGATTCTAATAAAAAACAGGAAAATTGAATTTTACCGTATATGTAACTTAAACAGTTGGAGATTTATGTGAAAAATCAGCAGATCCGGAGAACTGGACTAAAATCAGGATTATATATACCACATGTAGAGTTCACTACAGTTGCCGATAAATAAAAAAAAACACACTTGAAGTATACTGTGCAGTTCATATTGATGATGACTGCCTATCGCAGATGGCATGGTTTGCTTGCACATTTGCAAATTTCTACATTTTTAGCTGGTCTAGTTTCCACAAAAAGGCAAAAGACGATTTTAGAAACACGGCAGGTCGGTTAAACTGCACCGCGTCCAATGCACTTAGATCTAACGGCGACAAAAAAAAACCTGGTGAAGATGCTTCATTCAGTTTAGAGGTAGAGGTGTTTTGCCTTTCTGTCGAAATGTGGCGATGAATCTGCAAAATATTAGCTTTTTCAGGTTCCGTTGTTCTTTATATTATGAATGTTTAATATAAGATCAATGAAATCGTAAACACTTTTTAGGACTTTTTCCTTCTCATATGAAGTGACCGTTTATGTAGTTAGAGGAAAACATAGGTAGTCTACCTGAAACCTGGTTTTCCCACTTTGCAATATACCTTATATCTAGAGCAAGCGTTTTGATGAAGTTTTTATAATATGGTGCTTAAATTATTCGTTATTTTTTACCTGTTATCATTCAACTTTACAGTGTAATGTGCTTTATAAATAATTAGTACTCCAATAAAAAGTATTAAATAAAAATATGACTTAATACATATTGAAATACTTAAGTGTCTATCACTAAAATATTACCTCGGCAATCGGCAAATGAAAGGGAAGATAACAATCAAAGTTTTTGGTAGGTACACATGCTTAGTAAGATTTCCTATTCATATATATTATCTACATATATCATTATCTAGCGTCTAACTACTACTACTAGGTTCTTTCGCGTAGTAAAATATTAACTCATCATCATCATCATGAGCCGGACGACGTTCACTGTTGATCTGTGTTTATTTTAAGATTGACCACAATGAATATAAATATAATTATCACTAGGTATATTTAGTATATTAATGACGAAATATATAATAAAAAAAATGTATGCCAGTTAATAGTGAAACGTCTGGATCTGTTAACTTTTTGAAGACCACGTTGTCATAACCATTTTATTTCATTAAAATAAACAAATGTCTCCCTCCATACACTTGCATACCTGATATATATAACACTATACCCACTATAGTACAATATTATTTAATGATCTGCTCAAGTGAGAGCTAGAATCACAAAAAAGAGGAACAAAGCAAGTGTAATTAAAATGGCTGACTAATGTTGTGGTTTGGTGGCCCGCAAGAGTGGGCTCTTGCGGGCCGCTTGCTAGGGAGATCCAAACTTTTTTTCTCCGAATAACTTTGAATTTTAACTTTAAACTTCGAATCTACTCTTGCTTTCTTGGTTCGCTGAGGCACTAGCGGTCCTTGTGCCGCAAAGAACCAAACACCTTTAAGACAATGGGAAAGGCTAAATAAGCTCTTGTAGCTTTGAATTCACTCTTTTGACTTCTTTCGGCCCAACAAACCATGCAGTTTTGAATAAACAACATTTCATTGAAAGCATTGAAAATACTCACAAAACTTTTGTGGCTTAGAATACATTCTAGCGGGCAACTTTAAAATAATAACAAATTTAGCCAATAGAAAAGACTCTTGTTCCTTGTAAGTACTGACTCTCAACCGCCGCTTACAGTCCAGCAAACCAAGTCCCTACGAAAAAACCCACATCAAATTTGGGAAATTTAAAAGACTGACTGAAAAGAGAACTGAGACAGAAGAGACCACCAGTTTATCTCTCACAAAACTTTTGTGGCTTAGAATACTTTCTAGCGGGAACCTTTCCACAAAAAATAATAACAAATTCAGGCAAGGCTCTTGTTCCTTGTAGGTATACTGACTCTCAATGGTCGCTTACAGTCCAGCGAACCAAGTCCCTACGAAAACACCCACATCAAAATTGGGATATTTAAAAGGCTGACTGGAAAAGATAACTTAGATAGAAAAGAAACTGGGGGTTGCTTGCTCGTTATTTATTTCATTTCTCATTTTTGTATCTTATTACTGTACAAAAACGTGTCATTTTATACTATATGTATTAAGAATTGTCATAGAACCTTCATGGTTTGAGATTTTTGAGAAACTTTTTTCACACGGTAGTTACCAATGAGGTTCTTCTTTTAAAAAATGTGCAACATTCGATTATCGACTGTCAGTTTTTTTTATTCAGCTTAGACAAGAAAGATGGATACTTCGAAAATTCGAGTGATTTTTGAATATGAGTTCCGATGCGGAACTAACGCGGCAGAAACAGCTCGCAATATCAATGTGTGTGGCGTTTTGGAGAGGGGACTGCTAATGAACGCACCTTGCAAAATTAACCTTGTTTAATAATAAACCTTGTTTAAACGCTTTTGTGATGGAAACTTTGATTTGAAGAACGAACCACGAATGAACAAGACCGCCTAATCAGGTGAATAACATCTAACTAGCAGGAATTAGCGGCATTTACCAACAATATTGACTCATTTGTGTCAAATCAATAAAAATTTAAAAAGTAAAAAATGAATGCCTCATGATTTGAATGATCTGCAGAAAGAAACGCGTGTTAAATTGACTTCTGTTGCCTAAGTGAATCGATACATGAATGAAGGAATATTGGATTGAATTGTGATTTGTCACAAATCACAATTCAATCCAATATTCCAATATGTGATGAAAAGTGGTTTCTTTACGATAACCGTGAGCGAAAAATGGCTGATCCCAGGTCTAACGCCGCAACAGTGTCCTAAAAGAAACCTTACCAATAAAAGGGTAATGGTATCTGTTTGGTGGTCTCAGCATGGTGTTATTCACTATAACTTTTTCCAATCTGCAATAATGGCAGATGTCTACTGTGCCGAATCCCGAACAATAATAGCAAAACTAGCAGTGAAACAGCCCCGACTCATAAATCGATCTTCACCATTATTGCTCCATGATAACGCGAGACCTCGTACAGCACGAACAACCGTTTTAACTGTACAGGAAGCAATTAGAAACCAATCGTCACCCTCCGTATTCCCCAGACCTTGCTCCAACGGACTACCATTTTTTTCGTGATTTGGACAATTTTCTACATAATAAAAAGTTTTCTTTCCAGGAAGCAATACAAAATGCTTTCACACGGTTTGTCGAATCTAGGTATATCACCAGAGTTCTATCGCAAAGGCATAAATGACCTTCCTATTAGATGGCAGCAATGCATAGGATAAAAATGGTAAATATTTTTATTTGTATAGGTATTACTGTATCAGCCGGATCGTCTACTGCTGAACACAGCCTCCCCAATTAAGGGGGTATTTGCCATAATCCCCACGCTTGGTAGTCGGCTTGGGGATCGCAGTGCAAGTTGGCACTTCTTTAGAAGGCGCTGCTGCCCACCTTCCAGTAGTTTTCCCTCAGTCTCCTCTTACGACACCCGCGGGATGATATGGGGAGGTGCAATTCTGGCCCGGCACCCCATAGGGAATTATTTGTATATAAATATGTTTAATTAAAAAAAAACTAAATTCAATTCGGCAATTTCATACTTTAACCCCTAATAATATGCTTATTTTCATCATTTCAAGATATTATGAGCAAAATGTTTGTAGGTTTAAGTAAAAAGTAGATCAAATTTCATATTTTTAGTACATAATAATGGTTATGGTAAAGCTGCTTACTCGTATCTATTTTCAACTATTTTTTTAGAACCCTTTTTAGCCTATTTTATTCATAGAGCAAACTGAAAGTGACAGTACTGCATGTGCTCCTGGTGACTCATAAATGTTTAAATTTTGAATGTTATACTTCTTTACGTAAGAAACTCATTGATTGATTTAGGTAAGTGTTTTTTGGCGGGAAGTCGAGCGTCAATTAGTTTTTATCACAACTTGAGATTCGTCATCGGTAGTAAAATGGAATGGAATTAACTCGAAAAGATTTAAGGCCAATAGTTTTTCAATTAAAATTACACTGTCTCCACAAAACTGCCCTGCCCCTCTTCAAAATGGTATTGGTGGGCAAGTACCTACCTCATTGGACCACCGAAGGTGTTGGTACGTAGAATTAGATCGTGACTGTGTTTTTTCCTTGATGAAATTCATGAAAATCGGCCCTCAATCGCGATCACTGAGGAAAATGGGGCTACTATCAGACAACTAAGTAAAGAAAGCCAGTGTAAAAGTTAGAAAACATTGTGGCAACAATGTTTTAGATTTAGTAAGTTTCCTTATTACTTCACCCCAAAACAAAAACGAGCTGAAGTTGATTGGTGTAAAATAGTGCAATCATTTAAATGACATTTCAATTCTGTGTATGACATTTTGATGGGAGATGAAACATGGATATAAGTACATTGTTATTTTTTTATATTTTATGTTTGCAATAACGCATGCTCTGCGGATTACATTACATAATTACAAATTTACAAGAAGAAAAATTTAAGTCATGTGCGGGATTCAAACCCGAGTCCCCCTTTAGCCAAGGTATGCTCTAACCAATTGAGCTATCATGGCAATGAGTCATAACTCAAATTTTTTCTATCGTTCTTTAACCATCGTATTGGGATGGAGCGACTATAGATATAGTTCGTTTGTGCGAGTTGCATCCCGCACGTGACTTAAATTTTTCCTCTAATAAATTTGTAATTTTGTAATACATAGTTAAGTATATGCCGGAAAGTAAGCAATCGTCTTCTGTATAGGTAGTATTTAATGGACCTAATGGTGCAAAACAAATTTATTTGCCTCGAATTTAATACTTAGGTATAACTAAGTATGTGTTCCAGTCGCAATTTTGTATGCATGGTCTTCGAAAGCGACAGCAACAAAATTGTGGCAGGTGAGAAGCTTGGGCAACAAAATGATTGCGTTCATCTTCCTCCCGAATGGGTCCTGTCGACACGATTCCACTTGAAGAACAAAGACAGTTAATACCCAGTGGTATAACACTCTTTGTTTGCCTAATATCTTTGAAAATATTAGGGAAATTGGTCAAGAAGTCGCATCTTATTGCACAATGACAATACTTCGGCGCACGTCGTGAAAGAAAAAGTAGTTTTTGGCTTCTGAAAAGGTAGAGCGTGACCCTTAGACATAGTCCAGACTTAACACTATGCTATTTTCCCATATATCAAAGAACTGATGATAATTATTAGATATACGGGATCAGAAGGGTTAGGTGGCACCTCACCCACAGAGGCCGCGACAGCTTTCAATGACCACATGAAAAACATGTCCTCACGTTTTAAAAAATTGTATGAACGAATGAGAAAGTGTTTAAAATGTAGTGTATAATACTTTGAAAAGCATATTCTTAACATGTAAATTGTTTTATTTGTGAGTTATACTAAACGTTCAGTGTAGGTAACCACGGTTGTTTGAATAACTATATTAAATACATAATGTTTTTCATTGACCAAGTTTTGATTTCAAGTTAGATATGTACATTTTGTTGCAATATGTGTTTACATTTCTATTCATATTAATATATCACTAATTCTTAAAAACCTATAACAACTTTTTATACCCCCACTATCACCTGGCAGGATTGATTATATTGTCCGTCTAGTATGCGTCTGCATGATATTATATAATATAATTCTTGAGTAATTATATAATTACTCAAGAATTATATTATATATATAATATTGATATTATCGATCAGCCAACAAGGACAAACTAAGATAAACATCCAACCAACATTTACCAACTCTTAACCTCAGATCCGTATTCAGAGCTCTCAACATAACAATGATTGTGGTCAACTCACACTAGCTCTCAGAATCGTGGACGTTTTATATTCGTAAAATACACAGATATGGGTTTAAGGAAAATAGTTTTACTGGCGTCCGTATTTGCCTATTTTTTGGGTATAATTATTATGTACATATGTATGACAAGTTTACCTATCTATTGACATGAAGGTCAATTACGTTTGGATTAACGGTATGCAAGATGGTAAAGTACGGTCCTTTGGTATATTCGATTTATTTACCTACATTTTATCCATAAAACGGTAGCTATGGACCAAGGTTTGACCTTCTGAGCTTAACTTAATTTCAAATTAGATTACTTCGATTTCTTTCGCCTTCCTTTTCTCTACTTTGACAAGCTCCGTTTTTCTTCCGTGGTGGTGATTTTAACACGTAGTCACTCATTGTACGGAGTTCTGAAGTAACTATTACGAGACGCTCGTTGATACGCAGGAACTTTTGTTTTACTGGCTGTAGGATGGATTCACGTAGTCTATAATGTCTATTGATTCTTAGGTATTTCATGCATTGCTACGACCATTAATTTTAATTTAAAGTAATTATGTTCGAAAAGTTGCTTTCAGTTCATGCAGACTGAGTTTTCTTGGATTTTGTGTCTCCTTTTAGCTCATCGAGCTGATTTACGAGGGCAACTAAGCCTTATTTCAAGATATTTTAGACCTTTTTGACTGGTTCGATCTTTTTATATCTCTAATACATGTTGCTCTTGACAAATCTACTAGCCTACATTTGCGGTTTCCTTTTAATCCTCTACAGTTTCTCAGTTTGCTTGTACTGCTCTGTGGCATGTCTGTTATATTCACTGACTTGAGTTCGTATATATTTCGTAAATTAGAGTGCTATACCAATAGCTCCAATTCCTAAAGGGCTAGTTAAACCTCGAGGCAGGTAATATCTGTGGATCGAGTGTGGAGACTTTCCTCTTGTATTATACTGCTCACGGCCTTTATAGACATCTTTGCTCTTATTAGCCGCAACACATTAGCCAGCTTAGTCGCCAAATCTATCGCAACTTCTGTGATCTTGCTTGAGGTTACCATGAGCATGTCCTATGCTAGCTAACTCTACCGATGGGTGACTTAGCGTCGAACCCAATTTCTTTAGGTGATGCTATATTTCACCCATTCAAGAATTGGAGGCGTGCTTGCTTCTGAAATTTCCGGCCTCAAGAAGGTGGTCGCCTCCCACTTATGCCTTTAGTTGGTAATTCTATTTCTTTCTTTCCAGTTTTCAAAGGTGCTGCCATAATAGCTACCTCCGAATCCACAGTACTCGTTTGGTGTTCTTCTGATATCGGCGAAAATACAAAATGGCAACATCATCTGCAAATTGAGGTTTGTTACTTTTGTTTCGCCCACAGGCTTCAATAATATATCTCTCCTTTAAGTTTACCACAACTTTTTAGATGATTTCTCCTAGAGTGCTAGCACTCTATACAGTTTACTAACTACTACACTACTCTAACAGCTTTTTGAGATTATCGATTGTTATTTGACTGCTGCGGTAAGGTTGCGGTGCTTGGTGTAGTATGACGCGCAGAAGGTTAATTTATGTGGGATAGTGATGTGTGGGTTATGTTTTCGAACGTTTCGTATATTCAACAGAGATGAAACAAAGAGGTACTTAATTCTTGGTTGTTCTTTTAGTTGATTTATGATAATCGTTTGAAAGTGGTCTGTCGTGAATAGTCGTTGGCTTAAAACTGCTAGTTCGTTTTGAAGTTGTATGATATTCTTAAGGTTTCGCAGCGTAGCTTGCGTAGTCGTTTTCAACCGATCGCTGTGGATGGTTGCGATCATGACATGGATGGTTGACCATGCTTTGAAGGGCATGGTTGTTTTAGAATGGCCATTAAAGCATGGTGGTGGGGCATTTTGCGAATGCCCGCCTGGCTAGCCATCACCCACAATAAGAAAATCTTCTAAATTACAAATTTACGAGAGAAAAAAATATAGTCATGTGCGGGATTCGAACCCGAATTCGCCTGGCGTTATTGCAAAATCTTCTAATATACTATATTTATGTTTTACCGGCAGTATGTCTTTGTTTAACAAAATACTATAAACTATAAACAACACTACAGCTACTACAATAAAAGCATTTAGACAACCTATAACTCATAGCAGACTCACAGGCAGTCTAAATGCTCCAGCCCACTAGTAGTTGCCCAGCATGCTACCATCAATGCCTCGTTGAATTGCAATGCTTATTTGTTGAGCCAAATAGGTGCCAGCATTTTGATCACGCGTCGCATCGACCAAGCGCTCAGATAAGTTTTGGAAAATACGATGAGCTCCCGGTACCCAACGCGAACGTCTCTACACTAAACGGTTCAAATATGAAACCCATGACTATGGAAATATGAAATTAATTATTTATGATTTTTTAGTAGAAACTTTCAACTAAGCTGTAGGTTACTTTTATTTTTAGTTTAAATATTATTTTAATTTTTGCGACATTAACTTCAGATCTTGCTATATTAGGTATGATGTTTATCTCAAATTAGTCTCTTTTCTAAGGGATGGTGTCTGCACAGAAATATAAATACTTATTAAATTATTAACAAATTCGTTTACACGTAGATATCAAGATTTTATAACACTTGGCTAAACAAAAGTTTAAAAAGTCTATGTATGTGGGGTAAGCAACACCTTCATGACACGAAAGAATTGCGTGATCTTAGTACCTATTTACTTGTAGTATTATTTAAATGGTCAGACTGGAATAATTACTAAGGAAAACGAGCGTTTTATCTATGGACGAGTTAAGTATCACCTTTCCTAGATTTGTTTGAAAACTGTCTACTGATAAAAGTAAGTAGGTAGTTTAAGTGCTAGTGACAGGTTTAAAGTGTTAGAATATGTACTATTAAAAATATCGACACTTAGTTATATAAGCAATTATATTGTGTTAGGCATATAACGACAATTATTCTTTTAAAATAACATCATTGAAAGGATTCATGATGTACCTATTTACAATGTCCGATTATGAATGTCAATCTGAGCCATCAAAAGTAGGTACCTACTTCTCGTCCTATACCTAATAGTATTGTAGGTTATACTTTTGGTTTATCAAACTAAAAAATAATGTCCCTTTTTCCACAGAGATCTTTTCTATTGGAAAAAATATTTTAATCATATGCAAACATAGAACAAACTAGATAGAGTAAATAATCTAGTCACTTTTCAAATTTACTGTGTACACTTTGATTTCCGTAACCTCCCAAGGGCGGCAAATCTAATTTACCTCTTGCATTTGGAAACTCAAGATTTTTATTGCTTCGCAAATAATGTAGATATAGAGTATTTGTTTTCAGGGATAAAATTGTCTTCATCTTGTGCGAAGAATCCTTCGTAGCACTAAGTGCCTATTATACCATGCTTTTAGCTTTACTCCCTTGCTAAGCTCAGGAGCTAACTCTAGTACCCTTCGGTACTTTAATATATTTATTTTTGCAACGCATGCTTTGCGGATAACATATTACGGATACAAATTTACTAGATGAAAAATCATAGTCATGTTTGGAATAAGAAACCGCGTCATCCACCCCTTTAGCCGGGGTGTGCTCTGTCCGACTTAGATAACATGACAACTCTCGTAAATTTGTAACCCTTATGTTTGGGGTTCAGTATGTGCTCTTGCAATGCCCGTGACGTTGGACAAACGCACCGACTATAATAAAATATGGTAGAACTAAAATATGACGTTCTGTTGCATTCGTATTGTCGTTATTATCATTGTCGTTTTCTTGCATAATTTGTAGGTAAATTGCTATCGAAAGTGGAGCTAGGTAACAATACGTGGTGAGTTATGAACAAAAAGTCAAGTTCGCGCTTGTTACGAAATAGTTTTAGAGTTAACCACTGTTACAGACTTTTCATAATGTTTGTCAGAACTAGGTGACAGATCTCGTGTTCTGAACATAGTACCTACCTACACGTATAAATATATCTGCAAGTACAATTATTTAAATATGCAGTGGTATCCGCATTACTGAACTTATGTGGAAATGGGCAGATCACTTGCCTGGGTGAGATATTGACAGGTGGACCAAGACTATATCAGTCAGATCACCAGCCCAAAGGAATATTGTCAAGCATTTCGGAAGGTAATGGATGAGACTCACAAGTCGCACAAGACCGAAAGAAATGGCGTGAGCAAGGGGAGGCATATACCTACTCAGGGAAATAGGGTTTATAATTATACGTGCCTATTATATAGATAGAAACAGTGTTTAAAAAGCGAGCTTCTTATGTAACTACAGTCAATATCGCTTTAACTCTCTCATTCTTCAAATTTTAAATAACTGATGTAGGTAGGTAGGTACCTATATCTCCCATATTATGGACAAAGGAGTGTTAACTCCCAAATTTCACTAGTGCTTCCAACTTTCCAAACTGGCTGCGATGCCACCTACCGAGCACAGTGCCATACTTCGCGTTACTGTGAATTTCCTGTAAGAATAAAACAATTTCCTTGCTTTCTATTTTGGGAGCCAAACAAACTTGCGTAGCACGTTTTATTCTATGCTAGGATCCCGGGCGTATTATTTTTTTTTAATTTATTATAGGTTCGCGTTTGACCACATCTTACCTGATGTTAAGCATTGGTGTGGTCTAAGATGGACCACGCTAACCTAGAATAAACCTATTTAGTATAATATAAATGTGACCCACCCTTGGGTTGGATGTTTGCTGACTGGATGCAGGCGGGTAGCTGTAACTCCCGTATGTCCCATTACCATTAGGCTCCGCTAATGACGCAGACAAATTCTAGAAGACATTATTTTATTGTAATTGTTGGCAATGGTATAATGTACTATTATTGTTTCCTGTCCATTATAGTTTCAGTGTCATCGTTCTCGTCCTGGTTGACCCATCACTAGGCTCGTCACCCCGAGACGTTAGTCTCTGTCGCCCAGTAATTGCACTTACCACAATCTCCTTCACACCTTAAATATTAGTATTTGCACAATATTGCTTCCAGGCAAAATATCTGACACTGCGGTGGTAGCCACCACGACGAGCATTTGATAAAAAGATCCATCTGGTACATACATGGATGTTAGGACAAGGATAAGGTACTAACAAGGATATTTAAAGTTCGATGATATGATGCAATGGGATTATCGCTTTGTATTTATTGCTTTTATTGAAAACGTTCAATAAAAGCAATAATGTGTCAAAAATGAATTTTAAGCTGGAAAGTATATTTGAAATTGGAACACCTTGGAGAACAAAATCGGATTCAGATCCTACGGTTTTCAGGTGTTCTGCGGGCAACAGGATCGTCGCAGGTTCAATGACATAGTAATAAAACTCAAAGAGTACTTAAGGCGCTCCTGGCCAGAAAACGCCATACAAGAATTAACTTTTCTCAAAGAAAAAACTCGGTTATTAAACTAAAAAAAATATATGTTATTTTTAAGCATATTATTGAGTTAATTCATAAATCTGATACACATAATAAATAACTTCACTCGATAGAAAAAAAACCTAAAGTTAACTCTATTTCGAATTTAAAAACGATTTTTGTCTCCCTTTTTACCAATCTTTCATTTTAAATTATTTTTTAATGCATTACTAATCAATAAAAAAAATTAAATCATAAATAAAAATGTTAAAAAGTTATCATGTTAATTTTATATGATTTTTTAACATGAATTCATGGTATCAGAGCTCGCTCACTTGACCGCCAGTGCGCTCGCAGAGCTCGTCGACGTAGGACCTGTGTCAATTTTTGCGACCTACGCAGCGCCACACAGAAAAAGATCAAAATGAATATCATACACAACAAAATAAAACATGCTCTGGGCTAACTTTTAGAAAATCGACTCGTTACGCTTATCTTGATGACTCCCTGATTGACGGTGTATGACGATAGATTTCGTAAGTAGTGAAAGTTAGTATGGTGAAAGTTATAGTATGTGTGTTAATATTAGGAAAATTGTGTTTTTTTTACAAATAAATGGAACCGAGTTCAACATTGAAATCTTTGAAATAACTTGTTGAACTCGATACCGTGATGGTTCCAAAGAACCTATTATCACAATATTGTGCGCATACCGACTTCAACAAGTTATTTTGTACTTTTGGGTATTTTAATGTTTATATTTTTTTTTTAATAAATTAGCTCAATGCCTATTATTTCGTACCCAGTGTCTAAGACAATGAAGTTAATAATCAAAGCCCAGTGTATAGGTACACACTGGGCTTTAATTATTAACTTCATTACTATTATATAATCAAAACTATGCTAGGTATATTATTTTCATTATAGATTTACTCCAGCCTTGTTTAGCTTTTATATGATAAAAATAATATAAATTATAAATTAGAAAGTTAGTATGTGTGTTATTAACCGATAAAAAAAAATACCTAAAAATGGAACCGGAAAGTCGGTACCATGAGAATTCCAAAGTACCTACTATCACAATATTGTGCGTATGGTACCGAGTTCGACGAGTTATTTTGTACTTTTGGGTGTTGAAGTTGGTACCATTTTTTGGTAAAAAAAAATTTGTATCTTTTTAGTGACCCTTGCTACTCACGGGATCGATTGTGATTCATTGTCAACGACTATATTATCAAGATAGGTCAATATGTTTCAGCTATTGGAGTGTAACTCAAAAACGACTAGACCGATTTTGATAAAATTTAAATGAGACTAGACGACAAGCATCATCTTTCAAACAAAAAATATTTTTTGAAATCGGTTCAACCAGTCAAGAGTTACGGAGGTAACAAACGTAAAAAGAAACAGACGAATCGAGAACCTCCTCCTTTCTTGGTAGTTAAAAAAGGAGGAGGTTCTCAATTTGTCCGTTTTTTTATGTTTGTTACCTCAGAACTTTTTACTGGTGAACCGATTTTGATGATTTATTTTATTTGAATGTTGATGCTTGTCGTGTGATCCCATTTAAATTTCATCAAAATCGATCAAGCCGTTTTTTGAGTTACACTCCAATAACTGAAATGTTTTTTCCTATCTTGATGATATAGTCATTGCCAATGAATGACAATCGGTCCCGCAAGTAGCAAGGGACACTAAAACGTGTGAAGATTTTTTTTTACCGAACCTACTTCAACACCCAAAAGTGTGAAATAACTTGTCGAAGTCGGGACCATGCGCACAATATTGTGATAATAGGTACTTTTGAAGTATCACAGTACCGACTTCAACAAGTTATTTCGCACTTTTGAGTGTTGAAGTCAAGCCCATTTTTCTGTAAAAAAAAGTTTTATGCGACATTACATGAGTATTATCATATAATAACTAAACAAGGGTGGAGTAAATCTATACTAAAAATAATATAGTACAGATTTGATTATTAACTTCATTATCTTAGACCCTGGGTACGAAATACTAGACATTCGGCTAAAACTAGATATAAAAACAATAATTTCATTGCATTTTAGCAAGCTTATTGAACCTAGAAAGTTATCAAAAAACTTGCTCACATCACGGGTGTGACATCGCGTACCATGGTCGTGACGTGACATGAGTTTCCATACAGCCAGATTTATGTTTTTACTTATAATTTAATTTATATCCATCCAGTTTAAAAAATCGCTTAATGTCACTTATTATTTCTATAATCATAAAAAGAGACTACTCAAATTTACTAACAAATCCAATACTTATGCAATGTCTCAATATAAAAAAAATGTTTACCGAAAAATGAAACCGACATCAACACTCAAAAGTGTGAAATAACTTGTTGAAGTCGGGACCATGCGCACAATATTGTGATAATAGGTACTTTTGAACTATCACAGTACCGACTTCAACAAGTTATTTCACACTTTTGGGTGTTGAAGTTGGTTTCATTTTTTGGTTTACATTTATTAAAACTTTTTTCAGGGATTCTTGCTACTTACTGGATCGATTGTCATTCACTGCAAAGACTATATCATCAAAATAGGGAAATATTTTTCAGTTATTGGATAGTAATTCAAAAACGACTGATTTTAAAGAAATTGATACTTTTCGTTCGATTTCAATGAAAAATCAAACGACAAGAATCAGCTTTTAAATAAAAAAAGTATTATCGAAATCAGTTCACCTTGTCAAAAATTCTGAGGTAACACACATAATAAAAATATAGACGAATTGCGAACCTCCTACTTTTTGAAATCGGTTAAAAAGCTTTGCTATTATGAACAGAATTTATTAGAAATATGTTAAAAACCTTACCTTACAATTTTCATAAACTATTTTTATATAGTAACTTAAAATTAATATATCAATTTTTAATTCCAAATAACATTTTGATTTATTATAGTGCGCGTATAGACTCATTACATCTTTTTTTTTTTTTTTTTTTTATGCCTGATAGGTTAGCCTTTGACCACTATCTCACCTGATGGTAAGTGATGATGTGGTCGAGGATGTTGTTCAGACTAACCTAGAGTTACTGGCTCTCAAGGACAGCTGCCGGAACACACCGTTAGGTGCTTGGCGACAGATTTTCAACTTGAGGGTGGTAGCTAGCCAGGCGGGCATTTGCAAAGTGCCCTACCACCATGCTGTAACGACTGCTATCCTAAGACAACAACCGGGACCGACGGCTTAACGTGCCCTCCGAAGCACGGAAGCGCTCAGTAGTAATGCCCAACCAGCAGTCACCCATCCAAGTCATGACCGCGGCGGACGTTACTTAACTTTGCTGATCGATTCAGAATGGCTAAGCAAACTTGGCTACGAGCGCTTCAAAAAAATAAATATAGTATAAATATAGTATCTGTTGCCCTGTTTTATGACTTATTTTTTTAGTTTTACAGCATATGGTTCTACTGTATCTTCAATAATAGACACTATCTGGCAAATTTTATTTTTAATTCTGGCCAATTTTGCTAGGAGGCACATAACTGCCTGAAGATGGTTGCCTTGATGAGCGATGATTATGAAGTAAGAATTTGTACTCATTGACTTTGAATTGAGCACTCTGTAAAGGACAGCTTTATGAAATTTATTACAATGGGGCTCCTGTCACAACCAAGACAATTGATACATATTTTTAGTTTCAAAAATGCTCTCTATAAGCGCTCAACTTAACACGTATCGTTTTGGATAATATCTTTTTTATTAGACTTGCAAAACAGTACATTAGAATGAGCTAAAATTATATCAAAAAGTATTGTGGAATTTGGTTTTATTTTAAACGAACGACATAATTCTTTGAGATTTGTTATTATGTTGAATACATGGTCTGAAAATAATAATTTAAAAAAACTTAACTAAAACTAAACGATTCTGTCTCGACCATGGGCCTTAGCATGTTCTATGAAAACCACAGTTGTGACGTCCATGGACCTGAAATGTTCGCACCATGCTATAACCACAAAGATTAAACAAAAATAGCCATCTTAAAACAATCACTAGATTCATTGTTATTAAACACACCATATTAATAATAATCTGCGTAGACATATTCATAAATACATATTTTAAGAGTCACGGTCTTGACAGCATAAGGGTACTCGTTTTACAAAATAACTAATATATAACTTATTCTTACGAAGCTATATCACTCGACGCCATTAGTTAATAGGACAACTGTGACAGACAGACTTGTTACTGAGTTCTGGGAATCTCACATGACATGGTTGTGACATTTAATGTTTTTTTTTAATTTTTAAATTTTTTTTTACATATAAAAATATAATAGAACCTTAATATATTAATTTAATGTAGTTCTCACAAATAAAAATGTTTTGTTTTTCTTGATATATAAACACTGCTGTACTGACCGAACCCGATTATTTTTCCGGCGTATGTACCAATACACGACAAAAGTTAATTCCATTCTAAAATGTCATAGGTACTGACGTGATTTCCGTACGTAGGTAGGACTGTACTGTACCTTACCTGGAAAGCTAAAAGCGTGCGCGCGGCGCATCGCACACAACTTTGTGTCGCGTAAATGAATACGTCGCGCTCGAATAAAATACCTAAAGTCCGTGGAAAGCCTCGCCTTAAGTACGAATATATCTCCGAGTTTTGCCTCGCCAAAAGGAATCAAGCTCTTTTTGGCTCAGCTTCCTATTATTATATTGCCCCAATAGATTACGTGTCAATGAATAAATGCAGTTAGCAAGTTTAAAAACTTTCAAATGTATATCAATCGGTGACAAAATTTATAGTTTTATTCTCAGGTCAAATTAACCATTACTACATGTGGAAACAACTGAGAGTTCTGAAAACCAAGACGGATCTGAGATAGTATAATCCTACACCGAAGCAATGCCTTCATATATTTTCAATGCCACTTTTAACATTTGGACATCCTTCATCATATTTTAAGAGACAATGAATTGAAATCAGCCGCGAGTCATTATGTTGAACTAAATCGAGATTTTTTGCTCGGAAGCTATCAAATCAGATGGTTTTTACGTGTCAATAGCAGTCATCTATTAGAATATTGCAACAGCTGTGTCACAACAATGGCTCGCTAGAGTAGATTGTTACAGATTTCCTTTCAGCGAGCAAGGTTGCAGCGGCCCTCGGACCTGTCTAATATTAGAATTTACTTCAACTTATCTGAGGAAAACATCAGTATTGCTACTTACCTTATTTTATTGTCGTAATGTCAGTCTTTGTGCCATCTATGGGATTGCAGAATCTGTTCATGGCATCGGAAAATATGGTACATTAATTTCATGGCCTTTTGTGTAAGGTACTTACGCAGTAACTATAATTATGTATGACATAGCCGTATAGAGAGTTGATTCATTCCTCTGTGGATTTGTTTACACCACAACTCCTCTAGAAATATGAGTTTAATAATTCATTACTTGACGTTTAACCGGAAAAACAAACACTTATCTTCATTCACAGGGATGAAGTCGATATCGGTGCTAAAGTTTCTCAAAATCAGTTCGGTAAACTAGTAGAGTACACCTGTGGTGTCAAATTTTACATTTATTATCTGCCTTCTAAAAATAACGAGTTTTTCAAGTAGTCTAGGACCTACATATTTTCACATTTTATGTTCCACATATACCCTCTTTTTGTTGGATCATACGATTTTTACTATATTTTATTGTAAGAAAGAGTATATAAGTCTAGTTGGTGCATCCATATTGGTCACAAGACAAAGATCTGTTCACAGATCTAATTTTAATCAAAGGCGATCCAGTGGTTTTTCAGATTATATATTGTACACATAATTTATTTTTCAAATAGTTTGTTATTTACAGGGTATATACTTATAAACTACTTGAAAATAAATTGTTAATGAAATTTAAATGGATGTGTCACGGTCGATGTTCATGAAATTAAAATGAGACCAAAGTAAGACTAATCAAATACTCAAAATATATAAAATATTACATTAAACAGTTTATAATTGGCGCAGAAAACGTGCAACACATATACAAGAAAAAATATAGTCGATTGAGAACCTCTGTTTTCAGATGTTGGTTGAAATTACGTTTAAAACGAATAATTTAAATAAAAGTTTTCAGTGTATGTTTTTATTTTCTTTGAGTAGTTCAAGTTTGATATGGTTGCGGTATTTACAAAGAAATATACTTAGAAATAAATTGAATTTTGCACCAATTAGGCGTAGCATTCACCTATGATTCACCTAGCCATTTGTCGTAGCATTTTCTTAACAGACTGTACGAGTAAAACAATTTTCACAATTTCCTGTACTCTTGATCCATGCGGGTCCGCGTACACCACAGTTTGACGCTATTGTGTTTGTAACTATATTTTAGTGTGATTGAAATAAAATAAGGGATATTTTCATGCTGACATCGTATACGTGCAGTTCGTACAAATATATACGACTAGCTTTCCGGGCCCGGCACCGCCCGGGCGCCCGCGCGTATGTCGGTTATCGCGCAAAAACATTAACCTCTTTTTGCGCAGTTGTATAAAAACTATCCTATGTTTTTCCCGGGTCTCAAACTATTTCCATACCAAATTTCATTCAAATCGGTCCAGTAGTTTTGGCGTGAATGCGTCTGTCTGTCTGTTAGACCAACAGATAGACAGAGTTACTTTCGCATTTATAATATTAGTACTGATAGTAATCAACAGCTGACTTATGGGTAGTAAAAAAAGTTTCCACGAGAGGGGATATCAGTACTTATATTATAAATGCAAAAGTAACTCTGTCTGTCTGTTACGCTTTCACGCCAAAACTACTGGACCGATTTGAATGAAATTTGGTATGGAAATAGTTTGGACCCGGGAAAAAACATTGGATAGTATTTATCCAACTGTGCAAAAATGTTTTTGCGTGATAAACGACATACGCGCGGGCGGAGCCGCGCCCTGAAAGCTAGTTAATCATAATTTCACGCTGGTGAACTCGTGAGCAGTAGCTATATATTGAATATTGAACTGTGACTTAAACGAAAAACCCTCACCATTCAAGACGTAACAGAAATACTCGTATTTCAGGTTTGTCGTTCTCACCTTTTTTGTATAAATCGAAACCTACTCTGGACACTGGAAAATATGAAATAACTTGTGGGGATGTCGGTACCACGCTAACGTAAACACGTTGAGGTCAATATCGTGTTCACGGTCCCGCCTTCTACTATTTCCACTGTTCAGTGCCGGAAGTATAGTTAAAAGGTTCCGTACCCAAACAGAAAAACTGAACCAGTTTAGACGATTTAGTTCGTAACCGGAACTGCAACATTTTTTTTGCAATTTAATTTGCCTTAGACGAATACCGAACTAAAAGCCAAATAGGTACCTTATTTTCGGGGGAGGAGGGAAGGGGGACTCTAATAAATGAAAAGATATTTAATTTGTCATAATTTCATGAGGTGGAATACAATTCATATTATTTAAAATTCAAATATATTTTGAATCTGGCAAAATAAATAAATCTATTGCGCCGTCAGAGTTGAGAATTTTAGAGCACTTTTATTACCAGACGCACTTAAGCACTTCTTTTTATTAATCTGGCGGTATGGCTTTATTAAACAAAATACTACGAACTATATACAACACTACAGCTGCTACAATAAAAGCATTTAGACTACCTACAAGTTATAGCAGACTCATAGGCAGTCCAAATGCTGCAGCCCACTGCCAGTTGGCAGCGTGCCCAGCATTTATTAAACTTATTTTTAATTTTTGTGTGATTTATGCTGCGTGCAGTTTATTTTTCATTTGTGTCGATAACTTAATGACCTATTTTATTTTAATGTTACTATTATAAATATTGTTTTCAGTAAATAGTGCGTAGGTGCATATATATAAGTTATTGAAAAACAGCTGGAATATGTTTGATTTTAATAAGACCTGTGTTGACCAATAATTCGACTTGTGACCGACTTGGATGTACGAGTACCAACTAGGTTTATACTGTTTGCACCAAATAAAAACGTTAAAATCGAAGGACTCAGTAAAGAGATAGTATACGTGATCATACATAAATAAAATATGTATATGGGTACTAGGCGTATGACAGTAATAAATAGGCGTAGAGACATTCGTTATTTTTCGGAAATTTGGTTAATATTTACAAATTGCGAATTTCAATACTTAAAAGTTCACCTTAGGTGTACCATAATAATATGCGAGAATAGCATAGTGAAATCTAGTGTTTACCATAGTGTATTACACATCAGACGTATCAGACGTATCAGACGTATTCCGTCTATTCAATAAAATTGCACACATTTCATAGAACATTTTTACAACATACTCGTATAGCAAAAAACTTAATTATCTTCAAAATTACAGTAAATTTTCTTAGATTAAAATTACATTATATTTGATAGATAGAGAGCCAGTGAAATTGCAAGCACATGAGACATAACAACATATGTCTCAAGGTGACGGGCGCAGTGCAATTCGTGACTTGTGACGAAATGAATCTGTTATAGGCAGAGGTTAGTCCGCTTAACATCAGGTGGGCCACGAGCTAGTTCCGTCACAATAAAATTTAAAATAAATTATTCGTAAAAGTTATAAAAAGCTGATTTTTCTATGCCACATGACAGTACAAAATCAACACTGTCAGGTCTGTTTTTTTTATATATATTTTGTACTTTAAATTTCGCGAATGCTATATAATCATTGAACATGCACAATATAAAAAAAACTCTTTCACGAAGTACACGTGCGTAAGACCCACATTTTTTTAATATTTCCGTAGCTAATTAGGTTTTATTGTTACAATTATGTATGTAAAATAGTTACGGTTATATATTATACTTTTTTGAAACTGTGATATTAATAGGTATTTATTTTCCATATACCTACGTGCCAATATCTATAGCTAGTTTCATAACATCTATTAAATACCTACCTATATAAAAAGACAGACCACAAAGATCCCCCTTGGAGTGCCGAGCTATAATTGCTCACTCCATATCTTCCTTGATATTCGTAAGGAAAAATACCAGAAGGTAGGCAGCAGCGACTTCTGAAGAACTACTGTCTTACATAGCGATCCCCAAGACGTCTGCCAAGCGTGGGGAATATGGTATGGTAAGCGGGGAAGGCTGTGTTCAGTAGTGGACGATCCAGCTGATACAGTTTTTTTGTGTTATTGTGACGGAACAAGCTCCAGCCCACCGGATGTTCAGCGGACTTACCTCTGCCTTTAAGCGATGCATTTCTTCACAAGTCACGAATGGCGTTGCGCTCGTCGCCTTGAGACATAGTTGTTAAGTCTCATGTGCCTGTCATTTCACTGGCTCTCAAGTACAGCTGCCGGAACACATCAGGGCACGCTAAATGCCCTTCCACCATACGGAGAAGCTCAAGCCCAGGCGGCAGGATCCAACCATGGACCTGCTGCGCGGCAGTCCATAGCGAATGCCACTGAGCCGTCACTAATACAGAAAGATATAAAACAAAACAATGATAAAAATGGACTCAAGAGAAGTTTTTAATACGATATACCATTAGGCTTGTATATATATTTTGTATTTAGTTCCAACTTCTTAACCTTTCGGGGCCGAAAGGGTAGGAAGTTGGAACTAAATACCCAAAACACTAATCATGATGAATTACCTGTCTCAAAATATATTGAAATTTGACTTTCCCAGAATCGCCAACTTATACTTACTATAAAACACACATACCAAGTCAACGTCAAGCGGTAGATGTAAGTATTTACTTAACAATTTAAGTAAATATATATAGCACCCAACTTAATAATAATGATCTCATTGTTTGATTTACACTTAATATTTAATTATACAAAATGAAAATGCCTATGGTAATGTATATTTTGAGATTCTATAGGATATATAAAAAAAATATCAAAAAATGGGACCGACTTCAATATTCAAAAGTGTGAAATAACTTGTTGAAGTCGGTACCATGATAGTTCAAAAGTAACTATTATCACATTATTGTGCGCCTAGTTTCGACTTCGACAATTATTTCACACTTTTGAGTGTTGAAGTCGGTTCCATTTTTTTTTTTTTTATATCCTATAGACTCACTCTTTTTAGTGACCCTTGCTACTTACGGGATCGGTTGTTATTCATTGTCCACGACTATATCATCAAGATAGGAAATATTTTTCGGTTGTTGGAGTGTAACTCAAAAACAGCTCGACCGATTTTAATAAAATTTAAATGGAACCAAATGACAAGCATCAGCTTCCAAATAAAAAAAAAGAATTATAAAAATCGGTTCACCCAGTCAAAAACTATAAGGTAACAAACATAAAAAAAAGAAAACAGACGAATAAAGAACCTCCTCCTTTTTTTGAAGCCGGTTAAAAGGTCCCACAGAACACATAGGTATATTCATAATCAACAGACTTACTAGCTAGAGCTAGACGCCAATAACAGGTTCGCTCTGCCAATGATAATTAACAAATTATTTTTCTATATATTGTTACCTATATCAAACTGATAAGATATTCGTTGAGCCAAATAGGTACCAGCATTTTGATCACGCGTCGTATCTCGTATTGTCGAAGCATTCTGATTATTGATTTGAAGCGCTCATAGCGAAGTTTGTTAAGCTGTTCTTAACCGATCAGCAAAGTAAAACAAGGACCGCCGCGGTCATTAGTTGGATGGGTGACCGCTAGTGATATTACAACTGACCGTGCTTCGGAGGGCACGTTAAGCCGACGGTCCCGGTTGTTGTCTTAGTATGGCAGTCGTTACAGCATGGTGGTAGGGCATTTTGTGAATGCCCGCCTGGCTGGCTAACACCCTCAAGTAGAAAATCTATCACCAAGCACCTAACGGTGTGTTCCGGCAGCTGTCCTTGAGAGCCAGTAATTCTAGGTTAGCCTGAACAACATCTTCGACCAAATCATCACTCGCCATCAAGTGAGATAGTGGTCAAAGGCAACCTATGAGGCATAAAAACGTAATAAAAAAAAAGATTTGGAAAGTACATGAGCTCCAATAACTTCACGCTGCCAACTGGTAGAGGGCTGGAGCATTTGGACTGCCTGTGAGTCTACAAGGGCTTGTAGGTTGTCTAAATGCTTTTATTGTAGTAGCTGTAGTATTGTTTAAAGTTCGTAGTATTTTGATAATAAAGGCATACCAACGGTAAAAAAGATGTAGGTAGAAGTCTCTAAGAGCACCACACGTTTCTCCAAATTTGTTTATGTCCCATTGATTTGGGATCGATTTTGATATCAACTTGCTGGTAAACATTTCTCAATTTGGAAATCCTGAAATTCATCCTGCTGAATAAGCCGAGGAATAAATATTTTGACTAAAAAAATTAAGATGTTTTAGAAAATTACTTTCAAAATACAGAAATATATCTAGTTCACTTTGAAAACTATCGCGAGTTTTATCCATATTAACTTATTATTCAACGGCTAGGACCCGCGTTATATTTACCGGAAAGATTCCGACAACTGCTTTGCTGTCTTTCGTCTGGGAGTTACGATTGCGCGAAGCGACGAGCACGGGCCCCAGCGCGTAACTGACGTTGCGATGGCGCTGTCTGCTCCGGCTCAGCCGCATTGTCAAATCACCGTCAGAACTGTCACTTGTCTCACTGTCATTGTCACTGTTATTGATAATATCAATAACAGTGACAATAGCCGTTTAATAACTCAGACCAAATAAAAAGTCAAGACAGAATGTTGTGAACAGAGAAGTGAGGCCGGTTTTCCAAACATGTGTGCGTGTGTCGGTGTTGCCATGATAATCAAATTACCTTATGAAAATAACGTTACCTACCAATTTAATAACGTAATTAGTATTAATACAAAAATAGGGTTCCGATGTAACGTGTCGGCAAATGTAGTGTCGTTAAGTAGGGGAAGGGAATAGAAAAAGTGTTTCAGAAATAACATTACTGGGTATTTAATTAACATGCATTTATTTCTTGTAACTAATTAGTGACGGGTTTTGTATGCAATCGGGGAAAAAAGCACAAAGCCCACCTGGTGTTAAGCTGTAACCTCTGCCGATACAGTTCGTGCCGATACAAGTGGCAAACTGCACTGCGCCCTTGAGACCTTGAGACATAAAGATGTTAAGTCTCATGTGCCTGTAATTTTACCGGAACATAGGAATGTGAACATTAATGCTTGGCGGTAGAAATTGGTATAAATTAATATAAGTCACCGATTTTAAAATATTTCCATGATAGTTCCTTCTTACTTTTCCGAATGATTTCGATCCAATTTTGTTTAATTTTTGGACTCAATTCGGAAAATGAAAAAATAATTAAACAGTAACACTGGTAAGTGACCAGTAAACCGTGAACAGTTGAGAGTGAACTTAAATTTGCCTTTCTAATATCAATAATAATGTGGTAATAATTCAACTTTATACACAACAACGTTGAAAACAAAAAAAAAAAACAATGGAAATTATTTTTTTTTATAACGAAAAAAAACATCATCTACTTCAATATCTTTGAAACCGAAAATCCAATACCAATGAAATGAATATGAGGTATCAGCAATTATAATTAAAGGTATCAGCTTTCCAACAAAAAATAAAATGACGGAGTTATGAAGTAACAAAGATTTAATCAAATAAATTAAATAAAAAAATACAACTGAATTGAAAACCTGGTCCTTTTTGAAGTCGGTTGAAAATGGATTTAATGAATGAAATCCATCTTCTAAATTTGCAATTAAATCACTGAACCGATTTTGATAATGAGCAATATCTGTATTTAAAAAAAATACAGTCCCATTGAGAACCTTCTCTTTATTTACTACGGTTAAAACACATTGATCAACTATTAAAAAAAACTAATAGCAATACGTTGTGTATTATCACCCAATAATAGGGTAAACCTTATAAGCTTAATAACGGCAACACCAATGCCACCACGCCGCAATAGTTCGACTGACGAGTCAAGGCGTAGTTTCATTCTACATATGTGTGTGTAATCGTGTTTGTACACGGCGAGGCGTAGTTTTACCGGCCTCACTGCTCTTGACACAACATTCTGTCTTGACTTTTTATTCGGTCTGAGTTTAATAATAAGTTAATATATCTAGTGACAAATCCGCCTAATTGTCCTGCTAAATCGAAGTGACGTAGCAAACGCCACGCAGTCAAACGGGTTACAATTTCGGCGCGTTTGGATTATACACGAAGCATCATCAGAAAGTCTCGACTTTTCGAGCGCACGATCGAGGAGGCGGTAATGTCACTGTACATTTATATATTTTAAGTGGTTTTATAAAATAGTACTTTTATATTTTCGTTATTATTAAGTATTGATTTGCAAAGTACCGCTTGATTCTATTAATTATCAATGAACCAAGTATCGAAATGATTTTGAGAGTTAACATTTTTTTTTGCTTTATATAGATACTGTACTGTACTGTATCAGCCGGATCGTCCACTGCTGAACACAGCCTCCCCTATTAAGGGGGTAGGCCAGAATCGCAGCGCTTGGCATGCGACTTGGGGATCGCAGTGTAAGATAGTAGTTCTTTAGAAGGCGCTGCCGCCCACCTCCCAGTATAATTATTCCCTTAGTCGCCATTTACGACACCCACGGGATGATATGGGGAGGTGCAATTCTAACCCGGCACCCCACGGGTGGTGATATAGATACACCATGATAGTAATTATTGATAGTTCTGAATCGAAGCAGTGATGGCTCAGTGGCATAGGCTGGATTGCCGCGCAGCAGGTCCAGGCAGGTACGACCTTATCCCACTGGTATAAGATGGAATTTTCCACCTATTCGACTACTTTTTCGATTCGTTCAGTTCTCTTACGGTATGGTGAGTCTGACACTGTGGTTCAAGTCACGCAAATATGCGCTATTTGCACTGTATGCACGCAAACGGTCGGTTCATAACTTGCTAAACAGACACCACGATGGCATTATGACGTCACCTCCGGCCGCAAACAACGCTCACAGAAAAGTGGTAGTGCAATGTATGCACAAACGTCAAACTCAAATCTTGGCAGATAGATGAGGAGATTTTTGTTGTTGTGGTTAGAATGTTGACCGTACAAACATCTGTTCACAAAAGAATGCCTTGAAGTACAATACTTCTATTATCAATAATAACATTTTGGGTCAATTGCGAAAAAGCAAATTGACAGTTAGCAGATGCTATTAGCGCGGCTACATATCGGTTCACATCGTTTGCACAAACAATGCATATTCTCGTATTTCAGTTATGAACCGAGCTTTTGCAATGTATGCAGTGACAGCAGTATTTGCGTGATTTAAACCGTAGTGTGAGTTGAGTGGGTATGAGACACTCCGGGAAACTTTCGTAGGTAGGTATGTACAAATTAATATTTATTTAGAAAAACAGGTACCTACTAGGTACCCGAAACAATATAATATGTTGATAATAATTATTAGTCTAAGCTTTAACCGGTTTGGCAGGCAAAATATAAGATTTAATTCTGTCTATATTTTAGAATTTTACTAATGAGTTGTCGAAATTTTATGCTATCATTATCAATATTTACATTTGTTTTTATCCAAACAATTTAAAATTACATAAAATATAATAAAAATATATTTTAATATGGTATAAAATGATTTAAAAGTCTTAAGTACCTACATTATATCTTCACAATAAAATTAGAAAATCTCTTTAGTCTAAAATTGGAAATGTTACGTATGTCTACTTCTCATCTAATCTAAATATTGGTAGTTAATTACCATTTTAAATGTGTTATTGCCACTTAGTGCAGTTCTGCGTAAGAAACAATAAATACCATACTATCGGCCCGCCCCGGCTTCGCACGGGTATCCACGACTATAAATTGAGATGTAAGCTATAGGTACTATCTATCAATTTGGATCAAATTGCACACGGTGTGCAAATCAAATTTTAAAATTGGTTAAGTAGTTTAGGACTACATTGCAGAAAAACAACGTTACACGTAATTTTTATAATTAATAGTAATTAGGTACCTACTTGAATGTTTTTTTTTAAATACAGCCTATTTAAGTATTTATGGACATAAAGGTTTATAATGTTTTAATAAATAGCGCTTGTAAGACCTTATTTTGTATATATGTAATTAATACTACTTTTAGAATAAGTATAGTACTTAATTTGTACTACTTTTGGAGTTTATTAAATGCAATTTTTTCCCCCGTGGAATTCCCCCAAAGAAGAACTTCACATTTTAGCGTGGAGCCGACGCGACGGAGGCGTGGTACTCACTGAGAAGAACCCTATCATTAGCTACTTTGCTCAAAATTTATAATGCATGTATAAATTGGTTTATTTTTGCACGCACATCCTTAACATGCTATATCCAAGAATGACAGTCTACTTATTATATACTTACCCGAAAATTATGTTTATGGACTTAGTCAATATGTACTTTTCATTAATATTTAGCGTTTCGAATTTCGATAATATTTGAAATTTCATATTATGTGTTTGTCTAGATTGATTTATAATAATATTTTTGCTTATCTAGTTAATTAATAACTCTACCGAATATCTAATATCATTTTCACGAGCATTAGGTTTTACCTGTGAATACAGCGGTGCAGTCATTGGCAACCATGACCATCGGATGATTGATGTCAAGAGGAAGATAATATGGACTAAAAATAATGCGATCCCCAGTGCGCTGCCCTATTACAATTTTAGTCGTGTTACAAATTGTACATTGACGCTATAACGAAATAGTCAATTATCGCCAAGCACCTAACGGTGTGTTCCGGCAGCTGTCCTTGAGAGCCAGTAATTCTAGGTTAGCCTGTACAACATCTTCGACCACATCATCACTTACCATCAGGTGAGAGATAGTGGTCAAAGGGTAACCTATCAGGCATAAAAAAAAAAAAATTACTAGTAGTCTGCTAAAAAAAAAATTCGTATCCTTAGCAAATGTCAATTGGTGAATAAATGTGTACTCATATATAACTGATGTTACTTAGATGCGTCATTGGAACTTCCGGAGACTTATTCTTTGAATTTTATCTTGTCTTCTTAGCTGTAATCAACAACAGCATATATAACATCTAATACTAATTAGATGTTTATATAGGTATGCAAAGAGCATCAAATAAGCAGCGTATATAGGTGCCTGTTCGATGATAATTAAAAAAATTATATATTCATGTTTGCAATAACGCATGCTCTGCGGATTACATTACAAATTTTACGAGAGGCAAAAATTAAGACATGACTTAAATTTTTCCTCTCGTAAAATTTGTAATTTTGTAATAAGTATACCTATTATATTGAAAATAGTCAAATTTCAAGACAAGTCTTTACGTAATCAGTACTAATAATATTATAAATGCGAAAGTAACTCTGTCTGTCTGTTACGCTTTCACGCCAAAAGTACTGGACCGATTTGAATGAAATTTGGTATGGAGATAGTTTGAGACCCGGGAAAAAACATAGGATAGTTTTTATCCGACTGCGCAAAAAGAGGTTAATGTTTTCACGCGATAACCGACATACGCGCGGGCGGAGCCGCGCCCGGAAAGCTAGTTATCAATAAAATCAAAAAGCCACAAATTTCAGAGAATAGGAATATGGTACTTTAAATTTCATAAAAAGGTGTACTTACCCATTTTTCATCCCTTTAGGTTACATTATATAATACATATACGTTTTTCTTTAGAAATATATGTATAAATAAATAACTAATAACTATTTATTGAAAATAGTCAAGATTCAAGACAAAACCTTCACATAGATATCAATAAACAATACGGCCCACAACTCTAGGTGACATTATATAATATTTTATGTTTCACGTTATAATTATCTTATATTATTTTTAATTTCATATCCGTCCGAAGAATAAATATCACTTAAATCATTTGATAATTTAAGTTGTTTGAGCCGTGTTAGAAGGTTGAACTGTAACGTTGAAAAAAAAACTTTTAGGTATAGTCCGGTTTTTGGAACTGTGGAAAATAAAAATAAAAAAAACAGAGGTTCTTACTCACAGACTCAAACTTTATTTTATCTCTAAGTTTAGTCCGTCTCTTACTAATAAAAGGGGTTCTTTGGGTCGCTTGGCTGATCTATAACGTATTAACGTACTGACATTATTAAGGTTGGAAAGATGTGAAATGAATGTGAAATGCTATCGGCCGACAGTGAGTTCAAATCCTCTTGAGCCCAGATATTGGTTTTTGTGGCAAAATATTGTTTTTGTACAAGGATTTTGACTTTTTATTATTTTTGACCAAAGCAACCAAAGCTAATTTTTTGCTGTATTATTATTATTATTATTGGCTAATATAGACATAATGGAAACTGAAAACATTACATTTCGCATTCATCAGCGTCAGCGAGCAACTTCATTAGGAAACCTTACTGACTCATCTTTATTCGAATCCACTAGAATTTGTGTTTCCCAAACAACACTTGATCAAAGTTCGACCTATATCGCCTTGCAACTGAAAGTGTCTCAGCTTGAAACTAACTTATTGGCAGCAAATAATGAAGTGGACAACTTACTTTCCGAAAATGAGATGCTGAAAAAAGAGCTGCAGAAGTCGAATAAAATAAATGAATTTTATAAAAAAATTGATTTTTGCGATGGAATCTCTACACCCGTGCGCGGAAAAAAGAGGGAAAGATCTAGACTATCCAATGCAATATCAGACCCCGCAAGCCCTGTATCGTCAGTTCATATAGCCGCCGATTATAAATCGCAGTCTGATATGATAATCCATCTGAATAAAAAGATAGAGAAATTAACAAAATGGCTGGAAGAAGAAAAAGATAAAAACGTGTTCATACATGATAATCAGCAGAAAAATACAATAGAGAGAAGCGAACTAACAGGTACGGGAATAAATATTCAACACTATAAATTTTTGAAATCAAAATTATATGCTGCTTATAATAAAAAAAGAACAAAAAAGACAAAATACCTTACGAAAAGGATAAAAGCTCTACGAAAAATCTGTAAAAAACTGAAAAGAGAAGGAAATAGACTAAAACTTAAGCTTATGGCAACTGAGTCACAAATTATCTCACCGGTAATAGAAATGACAGTGTCAAAAGACGGCAGCCTCAAAAAAATTGCCAGTAAAAATGAAAATAGTCAGCATGTTACTAAAATTCAACATACTCGCACGTCTTCAAATTTACCTAAAAGTACGTGTTATCAAACTTTGCCGCGCGACAGAGACATGACAAATATGCATGCAAAGAATCATACAATTATAATATCTGATGAAATTGGGAAAGGTTTATCTGCTAGATTGTTGAACAGAATGGATAATACAAAGGAAATTATAAATTATTGCAAAACAGGAGTGGATTTAAATATACATTTAGAAGATTTTTCTAAAATGACGGAAAAATTTACAAATGATGATTTAGTGATAATATTAATAAGTAAATTTGACAAGGCGTCTAGTGCCAATGATAGACAACGCTACATAAAACAATTAAATGACATAATGCAGAACCCTCATAGGAAATATAATCTGATAATTAGTGGTATGCGCTACAATGGCATGCATGATATTGATATTTACAGTATAAATAAAAGAATTTCACAAATGGCAAACATGTCAGAAAACGTAAAATACCTGGATCTCAATCCAAAACTAATTAATTCAAGAATAAACAAATATTACAACACCAAGGAATATATCACTCAGGCTATAATAACATACATCAACAACAAATATCAAGCTTCATCAGTGCTTACATTCATTAAATGTCATTCAGATAATGATACAGCAACAAACCTGAATAATACAAATTTTCCAAAATTATACACAAGAGTCAAAAAACGGTAATACTTCATGCAAATGTTCAGAGCATTCATAACAAATACATTGAAATTGAACATGTATTAGATGACCATAAGTGTGACATCTTGTGTCTCACCGAGACGTGGGCAAAGGACCACCAGGTAGAAGCGATGAATTTTGCCAATTACGTGTTAGCTACGTATTTTAACCGAAAGTTATTTGAACACGGTGGTACCGCTATCTTTGTAAAGAATGACATAGAATTTAAAATCCGTAAAGATTTGAACAAACTTGCTTTTGAAACAAATTGTGAATTAGCTGCTATTGAATTAAGAACAACCAAAATAGTGATCGTAGTATTATATAGGCCTGACAATGACATAGGATTGTTTTTTGATATTTTCACCAGGCTTTTACAGAATATCTGCCGGGAAGGAAAACAAATGATCATAGCAGGTGACTTCAATATTAATGTTTTAAGGCCTGGTAAAAATGTTATTAAACTCTGTAACATACTAAAAAATTTTAATTGTAAGTTCTTGATTAATTCACCTACTCGTACGAAGGATGAAAGTTCCACTTGTTTAGATAACTTCATTGTAAATTTTGATCAGCATAAGAGCTACGTTTTGGGTAAAAAACTATCAGATCACAATGTAATAAAATTAGTCATAGAAAGTAATACAAATGTAAAGCAACCAAATTGTAAGCTCAGTAGAGTGATGTCCAAAAATAATTTTAACTATTTCCATTATTTAATGAACATTGAATATACTGCTCTAAAATCTCAAATATCAGACTGTGAAGATCCAAATGTTCAAATGAGAATTTTATCAGACGCTATTATACATCTTTTTAATATAGCTTTTCCTAAAGTCAAACGTAATATAGTCAAATCTGGTAAAAAATGGACAACTAAAGGCATCGAAGTCTCTAAAGAAAATTTGGCTAAATTAGAAATATTGCAAGATTACCAACCATGTGATCAACGGAAGACTAGAATTAAGATATATAAAAAAATTCTGAGAAAGACTATGTCAGCAGCAAAGAAAATACAATACTCCCATAGAATTAAATCTTCGCACAATAAGATAAGAGAAACATGGAAAATAGTAGGAGAGCAAGTTAGAAAAGGTAAAAAACAAGGCTATAGGCATAAAATACATCATATACTTAATAATGCAGATGAATATGTAAATGACCCCAAGACTATAGCTGACATATTTAATAGGTTTTTTCTGAACATTGCACATAATTTGACAAGTAGGGTTGATATTAGCGCTCAAGATTGCTTGTTCTATTTAAATAATATAAACAAACCATCGACATTAATTAAATTTGACAAAGTTGATTATAATGAATTACGTGATACAATTATAAAAATGAAATCAAAATTGACAGAAGATATTTATGACATGAATACTAAAACGATGAAAAAATTATTATTGCAAAACGATCAGATGATGGAATTAATTCATCTCGTTATTAATAGTTGCATCGAAAAAGGAATATTTCCTGACGATCTTAAAAAAGCCAAAATTTTACCG
Source organism: Plagodis dolabraria (assembly GCA_963854805.1). NCBI lineage: Eukaryota > Metazoa > Arthropoda > Insecta > Lepidoptera > Geometridae > Plagodis > Plagodis dolabraria. Next base: position 14,541,179 of record OY978447.1, on the reverse strand, counting down.
TTGTTTAAAAAAGGTGAAGCATCGGAAATATGTAATTATAGACCTATTAGTATACTACCAACCTTATCTAAATTACTAGAAAATATTATCAAAAGCAGAATAGTGAAGTACTTGGAACAAAATTGTATCTTTTCACCAGCTCAGTTTGGTTTCCGTAAAGGACGATCAACAGAAATGGCCATCAGAAAGGTAGTATATTGTATTCTACAGTCTCTGGATGAGTCGCATAAATGCGCTAGTATCTATTGCGACTTATCCAAAGCATTTGACTGCCTCCGACATGACATCCTTTTATTAAAATTAGAATATTATGGCTTTCATGGTGTAGAACTAAAAATGATGAAATCATACTTAACGGATCGAGCTCAGGTAGTTTTTGTCAATGAAAACTGTTCTGAAATAGGCAAAATCAAAATAGGGGTGCCCCAGGGTTCAATTTTGGGTCCCATTTTGTTTTTGATTTATATTAATGACCTGGCTAAATGTTTGCCGGACTGGTCATTTGTTAGTTTATTTGCCGATGACACACATGTTGGAATTAAAGACAAAAATAAAATTGACTTAGACCATAAAACAGAACTCATTACAGGTATCTTACAAAAATGGTTTGAAGCAAACGGCATAATATTAAATGCTGATAAAAGTATAATTATGCAGTATCAATCAAGAAAAGGTGTAGAGCGTGACATCTTAGTGAAGGATAATAAATTCTTGGGCTATACCATAGATCATACTATTAGTCACTCGGCTCATATAAATACGCTATGTTAAAAACTCTCTAGTGCCAACTACGCGTTGCTAAAACTAAAACCAATAATAAATAAAAAAGTACTAATATCAGTTTACTATGCATATGTACATTCACTTATTAGTTACGCTATTACGGTGTGGGGAAATGCTGCTGACATAAAGAAAATTTTGAAATGCCAAAAAAGATCAATCAGAATTATAAATGGTTTACAAAAGAAAATGTCTGCAAAATCACACTTTGCAGAAAGTGGGATCATGACGGTAATTTCTTTGTATATATCCAAGAGCCTCATAGAAATACATAGTGAAAAAGATAATTACGGTAAAGTTATGGACTGTACGCCCTATAACTTGCGCAATAAAGAAAAACTTTATCAGCCCAAGATAAGACTGGTAAAAGTGAAAAAACAAGGCATTTATAATAAAATAGCTATGTACAATAAACTGCCTTTAAATATTACAAAACTAAATCAAACTAACTTTAAACGTAAAACAAAATATTTTTTTCTGTCTAATCCATTTTACTGTTTGAACGAATTTATGACGATGTCCCTAACTGAATCCATGTTTTATAATGACGATTATGAATAATATTTAAATTGGTGACGAAAGAAGATTGGAACTAAATACAACCTTATATTATATACCTTCACTCTACTTTTTACTTGTATTTTATACTTTAAAGGTGTAAATGTACTTGCATATTCCTAGCAGGATTGTTATTAAGTAGTTGTTTAAATTGTATTTATAATGTAATTCGACTTGCCTTGTATAACATCCAAAGTTATATGGTGAATAAATATTTCTATTCTATTCTATTCTATCCGAAACGGATACGTTTCGAGGTCTCGAACGCGCCTTCATTTCGTTTCGTTTCTCCTTCATCGCTAAGGCTCCGTAACATTTTTGTATCTTTAAAATCTTTAAATTAAACAACCAAACTGACCTAACAAACCAATATTATATTATTCACTAAACCTTTTAAGTATTCTGAGATAACAGGATATATATATTTAACATTATTGTACCATCAAGACAAACTATCTCACCCCATTCTTACGTTCACCAACTCCATGATCGAACGAAACGCATTACGTTCGCCGCGTACTAAGACGTGCGTTCGAAATCTAAAGTAATTACCAACAGACATCAACCAAAGCGTCAAACAGGTTGCTTACAATAGTTATGATTATTGTTTTTATTTATTACTTTATTTACTAAATTGGATTTACAAGCCCATTATCAATAAAAATGAGATACCAAACATTATGGTCACAAGGGAATGTTTACAACAACAGTGACATGATACGTACGACAAGAAAACAAAAAAAGATGTTACAGAACCCTCTAATGAAATAAATTTACCTAATCAAAGCTAAAATGCAAAAGACATGGTTAGTTGTTTCAATATTAGCAATGTTACAATTAGACCAGTAGCGCTAGGTTTTTAGGTTTAAAAAATATTAAAGTTGTTTATGTTTTGGATATAGTTTCCTGACCATTTGCCAAACCTTATACCGTAGTTTGTGTCATCTTAGGTGCTTGCTTAGGTAGAAATTTAGGTATTTGTTTTTGCGAACATTATCCGACGAAAATAAAAATCAAGTTGAAAATTTGTCTTTCATGATAATAATAAAGTAGTATTAAATGTTCATATGTATTTTGTGTCATTTCTCTCCACGGGAATACTGATATTTAACCAGTACCTACTATGGTGCCTAAACGGTTTTAAAAGAATATTATAATAGGTCAAATAGGTGTTACTAGTTTCAGGTCACTGGTATCCGTTGTACATAACGTTTTGTGTCGAATAATTCATCCATGGCATTTAAAAATATATATATATTTATTTTAGAACACCCCGTAAGGGCCACAAAAGAAAATACAAGTTATTAGATTTTACGTCTTAAATATTATCATAGATTAAAGAATCACTATTCTGAATTTGTGTCGTTTTTTATCCATGGAATATTATTCGTACCTACCGTAATCGTACCTACAGAACGCAACGCCGCGCGCCGCGTCGCCGCGCGCCGCTTCGTATCCGCCCGCTTGAGCCGCAAACATTCTTTATTTTTGGTGTTTAATTGCCATGCATGGAAATGACACAAACTTACAGTGTCTATTTTCCATGCATGCACAATATTAAATATGTGAATCCTAATGATTATAATATTTTTTTAAAGCGTTGGTAGCATAAAAAACCAAAATTTTTAACAATCTAAAAATTCCATAGTAAAACGGCACAAAATTATTTACTGGCCATATTTAGGTGATCCGATGAAATTAATATTTACCATTTCAATTGTAATTTTTTTTTTGACATTGTTCTAACATACTGTCCGTTTGTCTGTTTGCACTGGATGAAAATGACACAAACTGGGTTTGCACTCTACGTAGGCTATCTTAGATACGATGCCATTATACTTTTAAACTTTAAAATAATTTTGGATGGTTGGATTTGAATCAAACAAATTAGCCGCAATCATTGAATTGCTGAAAATGCAAGTGACAGATGTGGCACAAAATGCAATAATAAGCTTTATAGGTACGACTGTATCCACATGCAAGAAATTAGCAACTTTAGAATTTTTTTAATTTATGACCCCAAAATAGCCTAGCGCTATCGGACTAAATAGTTAGGCACATGTCATACGCCTCGTCCCAAAACTTCAAAAATACCCATCACCCGCCCTAAGCAAATATTTTGTGCTTTAAAATTTTTTGGTGTGATAAGTATTTGCTAAGCATGGGATAGTGCTTAAACTTTCCAATAATGAATATCTGAGTGTATAAATAGACACTGTGACCAGTCGCTACTTTCTCATCGTGGGTAATTAGATCTCAAACCACAAGTTCTACCAAACACTCTTTTTTCGGTTTCATAGCCAAATTACCTAATGAAGCATTACAATGTATGTCAAGGTGTACAAATAACTATGCTTTCATGGAGCAAAATACTAAATTTACGTTTATCTGAAAACAATACGTTCGTTCGTAACGTCATATTATTTTCGTGAAGTTGCTACCTACGCAAAATGTTTTTTTTCAGCAAACAATGCGGGTCGTTCTATATGGGACGGAAGCAACTATACTACTGTAATAATACGCGTTCGATATAGTTTGGAAATGGTACAACTCTTGATTCCGTATTTGTAGAAAATTAAGATGATTTATATTTCACAGCTTTGTTTTCTGTCGTAAGATGGAGCTGTATAACGTAGATAGGTACTTGATACTTTACGAAGTGTTTTTATAGGTCGCATGACTCTCAGGAATCTCAGTAAAAGTGATTTGTATTGAATGTAGAACAAATGCAGAAGACACTCCTAGCCGTCTTCTAGTTTTTAACTCCCAAAAAGTAGATTCTCAATTTAATGCGTATTTTTCCTGTTATTTGTGCACAAATTGGAATGATTCTTAAGAATTGAATAGAATGTAATGTACCAAAAAAAGTTAAAAACCCATAGCGGCTATATGGGGGATATAATGTCAGAAATTTAAAACAAGCCAATTGTTGAATCCGTCAAACGTAGTCCTTAGAATCATGTTTTTTTCTTACTGTTTTTTACGTTCGATACGTAGGAGAAGGATTTTGAACTTATAAAATACATAAGACCCTTACCGCATATCTAAATTGGCAACTGATTTAGGGGTTTCTTTCTTTGAACTTGGTTTAAATGTATCTTTGAGGTTTGTTGACCGATTCAAGTGATTTATTAAACATCGATAAGAGTAGGTAAGTCTTGAGCTTAAGCCTAATTTTAATAACTGTCATTGTGTCGTTTTTTAACTATCTTCAATAACAGGAATAAGTGTTTTAAAGACTAAGCCAAACACAATTGTACAATATTATGCATTCACATTAAACCGCATTGTAGGGATGCCCAAAAAAGTGTATTGTATCGATATATCGCATCGTAACTGTATCGAACTTGGTTGTATCGATACGCGATATTATCGATTTCCATTGTATCGATATATCGTATCGTAACCGTATCGCATGCCTTTCAATTAATATGCGATATAATGAGTATAAATCGTGCAAATGGTTATCTTTTAGTAGTTTTACGATATTCTTTTATTTTTTAAAAAGAAACAAATAATTATATGTTTTTAAAATAGTTTTATCAACAAAAAAAATCATGTCTCTTTAAATGAGTTTGTAAATTCGTAGTATTATTTTTAGTCTTTACAAACATATGACATAATTTACACTCTCCACCGTTATCTGATTTGATAAAAAAAATCCACACAGTTGACTTTACTGGCGGTGCCATTGCAATGGTTTTGAAATAAAAGTTTTGTTGCTCGAACTCGAATGGAATGAAAAAGGAGAACATAAACTAAACATTTATTAATCATATTTGACGGTACTACAAAGTCCAAAGATTTATTTAAATCTACATCCAAGTCTAAACAAAAGCCGGCTGTTCTTGTTCCATAAACAATTTTGTCGACGTCATCATTCTCTTATTACTAATAACAATATATTCAATGGCACTTTCTATTATCGTTTAGTGATGATGTAATAGGAACTTTAAAATTATACAAATTAATCACCGACATAGTTTGATACGATACGGTAATGCGATATTTTTATAAGAATGCGATATATCGAAGCGTATCATATGGTCAAAATATCGCATTAAATATCGCTATATCGTATAGTGCTGTATCGATATTCCGATATATCGTATCGTAACGGGCATCCCTACCGCATTGTAGACCGCTCAATATAGTAAGTTATTTTTTAATATACAAATAAATTAAATCGGTTTCGTAATTACCATTTTAAAAAAGAAGGAAAAAAGTACCTGCAGGCAATTTATTTTTAAAAGACAAGAATAGGTTTATTTTTATAAGATTTTTCCATTACGGTTGCCAATAACGCTCATGTAGTGGGAAGGGTGATATGCTGGTCAAGCCTTCAAGGTGGTTACCCCATGATTCAGGATTAAAAGCATTAATGCAAAGAACATAATAATAGAACACTATTACCACAATGACATTACATTTTGTAAATATATAGAACATATAGAACATATCCATACAAAACAAATTGCTAAATCAACAATAATTTCGAAACAAAGAGTTTTAATTATGCTACAATTTATTCGTTCGTCTGCAAACGTTTGACGTAGGTGAAAACGTGTGCCGATGAATTTTCTGGGAGTTCCGAAAAAATATTATATATCACGTGCGTCGTGTAACAGGTAGGTATTCTCATTCTGTCATCTGTGCTCATACGCACCTGCTTACCTATGCCATAATTAGTTTTTTTTTTATAAAACGCAGACGGATATATTTTCTAAATGAACCAAGATTGGCTCCCGGATAGGAACTAAGAAAGACTATGATTTTCTTGGTCTCTTCATCGTCGGATAATGGCATTCCTTGGCTTCTTGAAGTTAGGCACTCTTAATTTCGACTGTCATTTTAAATGGGTGACGACCTATGCACTCACCATTGGAACCAGGAGAAATCCTCCGAGACCCATACACTCCATCAGTCGAGTAAGAAGGAATTTTGTCTTCCCGTACACTCACCATTTCCTCATCAAAGGCCTCTATACCACAGACACCCATATATACATAGGCATTGGTAACACACGCAAGGTAGTTGAATTGGTCAGTAAGAACCTAATGGTGCATTCTAGCATGTGTGTATCTAAGAGCCTGTTCTTTTTTAGACCCTTAACACGAACCAGCTACCACATTAACCATATAACCTAACAATTTACGGACATCACATGCTATATAAAGGGCAAATATAGTTATATTGGCACTTGTTTTTACCAAGAGCATGGTGAGTCTCATCTCTAAAACAATATCAAATCATCATCATCATCATCACATCGACTGGAACGCCCACCGTTGAACAAGTCCCTCTTTGGGGGGATTATCCTGCGCATGGCAGGTATCTTGGGGATCGCAGTAGAAGTGGTCAATTCATCAGAAAACGCTGCTTTCCACCTTCTGGTATTTTCCCTTAGTCACCTCTTACGACACCCACGGGAAGAAAAGGGAGGGAGATATTCTAACCCGGCACCCCACAGGGTTAAAAAAACAATATGCGGCTACTTAATACGTACTCGTAAATAAAGCGCTGGAAACCGGATGCCATATTTAGATTTTGCTCAATCTTATAGGGAGCCGGGGCCATCGAAACGGAAAGATGTGCAATGTATGTTTACACCAATGAGTGCTGCTTCAATGCAGTTGCGTGAACGTTACGTAAACTGGGAGGTAACAGACTCCAGCCACGGCCGAAACAACAGGTAATGGTTCTTCTACAGGAAATTTTCAGTAACAGTCCGTAGTCTGACACTCTGCCTAGTAAATAGCCAATGGCTCGACCTCAACAGGGGACTTTAAAACTATTGCAAAACTTGGGTGTTTATTAATTTACTTATTCATTTGGTGAGTACCAGCCCTAAGACCAGTGCCAGGATTGCAAATGATTATTTTCATCAAACTTTTATTAGATTCACCCGTTACCTTTGTTATGGAATTTGATGTATGTGTATTCTGGCAGCTGTCCTTGAGAGACAGTAATTCGAGGTTAGCCTGGACTACATCTTCAGTGTGAGGTAAAAGGTCAAAGGCTGGGCTATCAGTAACAAAATTTAGGATTGATTTCACTCGCATGTGATTTTGTATCATCCTCAACAGGAATAAGTGTGCAGTTCTGCGAATAATTAAATGATAATATCGTGCTAGCTTAATATGGAGTTGGAGTGTTGGTAACGGAACTCTTGAATGATTTATAACCTATCTAGTCTGACTTCATTAGATTTGCATACGCATTGGCCATCTTTTTACTTGATGACAAAGACGAAGGCGAGTTTTTTAAATTTTTAAACCATTAACTACAGTTTGGGGTTACAGAGAAAGGTTTCCGAGATCAAGGCTGCATTCACCCTCTTCTGCAAGCACTTAACAGTAAAATACAAAATAATATATCTTATAGAATATAAGGCACGCGCCTCGCAACAATTAATAAAAATAAGCACTTAAATTTAATTAATAAAAACATCACGCTATAAGCACATTCACTCATGCAGGCATTAAGATTTTGTAACAACATAATTGAGTGCATACTGGCTACTGGCATCCATTGAACTTGACCGATTACGTGTCATAACGACTAGCAGTTATAAATTCGGATTGATCGATATGGCGTCAATAAATCCGGAAAATATTATTAAAGAAGCATGGGGCACTTCGGCACGCTTGGTTGGTATATAGAGCCGCGGAGCGACCGCGAGCGCCTATTGTAGGCTGTATATCAAAGAGCGCATGACAGAAAGCGCGCGCGCCTCATACTGGTGCAGAACGGCGCGAATTTACGATCATACGAAAAATTTAATACAGTTTAACAACGATTGACAATAAAACAAATGTAATAAATACCTACATTAGGTATATACTTACAAAAAAATTATTTAAAATCGATAAATTTTCTAGTAAATTGCTAGTGATTTTAAGTGAAATTTACAGAGTGAAACAAAAGTTTGTGTTTATTCATTTTATGGTGATATTGTTGACTTCAAAATGTTGACCGGTTGGCAGTTGATTTTGTCAAAATGTAAGTTCTTTTGTACATTTTAATACAGGGATGTCTATCTGTTTTTATGGTATAGGAGGGCAAATGAGCAGGCGGCTCACCTGGTGGTAATTAATCACCGTCGCTTATGGACATCCTCAACACAAGACTCGGATGTCTCGAGAATGGGTCGCCGGCCTTTAATGAGGGAATATTATGATCTCTTCTTGTCAGTGTCTATTTAATTTCTTGTTACAAAAACGGTACCACTGATTGCACCGTCATGAAGCCCCGAGATTATTATAACTATCAAAAATTAGTACGTATATTTACCTACTAGCTCAGTTTTCAGGCGAATATGAAATTATTTATGTCAGGAAAATGTCACGAGTAAGTACCTAATTTTCCCGTTTTGAAAACAGTTATCTAATTATGGGCAATTTAATTTTTTGAGCTCGTTTCTGGGAATTTACATGAGGTTAACTATTAAAATCAGAATCAAAAACATGACATATGAAAGAACTTAAAAAAAGTGTTGTATTAAAATATCACCTAAGTACCTAACTATTACTTATTTTGTATAGAAGTCGGCACCACGCATAACCTTTATTTCAATGACCCCGTCTTATACAATAATTTGTACCCACGGATTTTGGAAACGACCTAAATCCGTGTTTATACCTAATCTTCTTAGTATATATATTCTACATAATATGTGGTATATATGTAGGTATATTAGTTTTTTTATTATTATATATTTTATTGGTGTCACATTGCCGTCTAGTCTGTCTGATTGTCCGGCGATGAAATATGGAGGAATTAAGTTATGCAATTACAGAGCAAGTGATTCGTTAAAAATCCAATTATAAAAACTAACGGGCTTGATCGCGCCGGTGTTCAAGACTTTGAAGCAACTTTCCTTTTTTCAATAATTTTACTGCAATAAAAGAGTAAAAGACATAAAGTCCGAGCATTAAGCTGATTCCTTAAAATAAAGCCTACCTACCTATTCGCAAACTTTGTTTGTATTAATATAATAACTAATTGTAAATATATTTTTATTATATTTAGGGTCCTGTAAAATCATTTTTGAAAATTTCGGCCCTCATTAAAAAGCATTTTATTTGAGTCAATCATTAATCTTTTTACGAAATAAAACTCCAAAGACTACTGATAGACAACGCAAAGCTTAAACTGGTAGATTTATATGATCACTAATGTCATTATATAGATTACATAGGTGATACTTTGAAGACATAAGAAAAATATATGTAATATAAGTACATTCCAAAGATTAGCTGAAAGGGTAACATTCGTTGAAAGAATGGAGGGGCACAGAACAAAATATTAGGGGGTAGCGGTCGACAAATTTATATCACACTTTTTTGTTTGAAACTTATTTTATATCACACTAATATTATAAATGCGAAAGTATGTAAGTAAATTTGTTACAGCTTCACGCTAAAAACGCTGATCCGATTTGAACGAAACTTGGAAAACAGATAGTTTAGGTCTTAGATTAACACATGTAGAGTACTCTTCATCAATTTCACTTCTCATCACATGCATCATTGCCTACGCGTGTGAAAACCCTGGTAAAGTTAATCATAAAAAAGCAAGCAAAACCAGGTCGGATATCTAGTAAATTATAAGTATGTAAAGTGTGTAATTAAAAGATGGAACTAGTTTTGTCATTAGCATATTATTGGGCTAGTCGTGGAAAGGCAAAATTTTACTCGATGGCCTTTATGTTTCTTCTTTACTTGGTATATTATACCTACTTCATTATCGTTCTTCATGGATATTGTTGACCAGAACATTGCATAGATCCGCCATACCATAGGCCACTTGACTTCTGTATACATTATAAAGGAATGCTTGAAATAAGTTACAAGCAGTGACTCAGATTCACATTTAGCACCTATTGTAATTTTCCATTTGTCATCCTTTTTTATGTAGAAATCGTTGAATGCTTTCGTGTACGTTTGTTTTAACTTGTCTGGGAGTATGTTACTATAACAATGCCAAACAGGTGTCTGTCTGACTTCTGAGGCCCGATTATGCGTCCAAGAACATCTTACTTATTAGATCATCTACAGATAAATAATACATAAACATCCCAGCACACGGAATCTCTTTTCGTAAATACATGTATATGCATAAAATCTCTCTCGTTCTAAGCAGGGAGATCCGCATCAGAGATGTAATCACTCCCATACAATACCTATGTATGAAATTGTCTACAACAGGAACGGGTAAGCTTTAAAATCTATTCTTATGTATGCATTGCTTTTCAAATCAGTTTTTGTAGTAAAGAGGTTTTCTCACTATGCATGTAAGAAAAATATTACACTCAAATTTCGAATTTAAACAGAGTTGTTATTGAATTGAGGAAAAGGTGTAATAAAATGAAAAGGATAGCTTTAAAAACCTCACTGAAGAACGAAAGAGTGTTCAGTACTACGAATAAATATTTATTCGTAGGTTGAGTACGAATGTAGACAAATAGAATCATTCCCTAAACTTCGTTCCGACGACGCCGCTCCAAGCCTTCCAGTTAGTTTAATTTTTTACACCACGCCCACCTTTGTAATTTTCCCATTACGCCGTCGTTGCTTGAAAATTAATATGCAGGCGCTCGTAAGCAAAAGATTTATTTACATTATTATTCTGTAATGATTTATACAGTAAACTCGACGTAGGGGGAACTACTTACCAGGCGGTCATAAGGTATAAAAGCGAATTAAGGGGCGATCTCACTCATTATCATGAATGGTGCGATAAAGACTAAAGAAGTCATGGACGCATGAAAAAGGTTATGTGTGCGAAAGATGTGAGTTATGTCAAGCAACAAAACCGAATGAGGAAAAATTACTTGCCTACATGTTACTCGGACCCCAATTAGCGTGGCATTTGGACAGGGCAGGAGCATTTGGAAAGAATTAGGATATTTTAACAATTCTTCCGATCATTTATTTTTCTTCAAAACAGTATCTGAGTATTTAGTTTTATCCCAATAGCATGGCATAAGGACAAGAAGAATTAGGACATTTTAACAATACTTACAAATAATTTATTTTTCTTCAAAACAGTACCGGTCCATTTAGTTTTACGCCAATTTTGCGTGGCACAAGGACAGGAAGAATTAGGACGTTTTAACAATACTTACAAATCATTTATATTTTTTTTCTGACCATTTAGTTTTACCCCTATAAACGTGTTTTAGGAACAGGAAAAATTGGTCAATTCGACAATACTTACACACTATTTATTTTTCTTCAAATAAACCTAGCCATATATTTCTATAGATATCTAAGTTTATATATAGAAACATGACTGTCTCACATGGTTTCAAGGAATCCAGGAAATCATTGTAATTACCGTGCATGACATCTAGATGCACCTAAGTATTTATTGGCTCATGTCATGCTAAGAATCTTACCACAATACCAAAAGCAAAAGTGTGTGTATTTTATGTTTATGCATACCGCCTGAATGTATTTTGATTAGATAAATGCAACGTACTCCATGATTTCAAAAGTAAATATATTAAGTCGATGAACGAACCATACGTTAGGAACATGCCCTTTAATTAGTCATTAGTCCTCGTTTATCAAGGAAAGCAAGAGGAGCTAAGGTATGTAAGTCGGTCTTGTCCCTTTTAAGTCATTCATGGCCGAGGCGTGGCTCCTTTCTTTGCTTCGAGTCCTCGTATAATAATATAATATTATGATTTGTTTTTATCCCGATTTGCAAGTTCATTATTGTACAAAGTAGCAACATATTTAAATAGTGGGGCTGATGATTGTCACTAAGATTTCGTTAAAGATATTGTTAATACTTAAATGACCATTGGGCGCATCGGCAGTTTAGCAAACTTCCTACTGGTTCTCACACTGATACTATAAATGCGAAAATTTTACATACCTACAAAAATTTTACATAAGAAAAGAAGTTAGGGAAAATTATGTCACAATGTTACACTAATATTATAAATGCGAAAGTTTGACAGATGACCAATTACTAATGGGTAATGAAGGGTAGGGAAAATTATATCACAATGTCACATTTATTATCAAAGTATGTTTGTTACTCCTTTACGCTGAAACAGCTAAACCAATTTGGATGAAACTTGGAATAGATATTAATGTAGGTCCTGGATCAACATATATACTTTTCATCTTTTCTACGCTTAAATCCAAAATGCAGCTAGTCAGGGATATTAGGTATACTCAGAACCGCCACCGCTATATGGTTGATATTCCATTTACCCGAACAAAGTGATATGCGTCTTCGTTCGTCATGCGAATCGCCAGGGAATGGAACACCCTGCCTGAGTCTATGTTTCCGGTTAAGTACAATATGGGGATCTTCAAAACGCGAGTGAATAGATACCTTCTGGGTAAGCCCACTCCATCATCATCACTTAACATTTTTTTAAACTTAACTATGTGCTACCCGCACTTGACCACTATCTCACCTGATTTTAAGTGATGATGCGGTCGATGATGGAGCGCGCTTACCCAGAAGATACCTGTTCACTCGCGTTTTGAAGACCCCCATATTGTACTTAACCGGAAACACAGACTCAGGCAGGGTATTCCATTCCCTGGCGGTTCGTATAATGAACGAAGAAGCAAATCGCTTTGTTCGGGTAAATGGAATATCTACCATATAGCGGTGGCGCTTTGGAGTATCCCTGGATGTCCGGTTAAAGAATGGGGATGGCGGAATCAAATCATGTAGTTCTGTGGCACACTCCCCGAAATGTATCCGATAAAAAACCGATAAGCAAGCGACTTTGCGGCGATGCTCGAGACTTTGGAGTCTCTTGCTTACAAGTTCGTCGTCGTTAATGAGCCTGTGGTTCAGTACACGTTCCATCGTCTTACAGAGTATGGAAGTGACTGAAATAGGCCTGTAATTGGCAGGGTCTGCGCGACTACCCTTTTTGGGCACGGGCTGCACGTTTGCAAGCTTCCAGGACTTAGGCACTTGACCAGTCGTCATAGACAAGCGAAAGAGGCGAGTCAATATTGGAGTCAACTCAGGCGCACACATCCTCAAGACTATAGCTGGTATACCGTCTGGACCACTAGCTTTGTTCACGTCCAGATCGCGCAACGCTTTGCGTACTTCAGACTGTCGAATGCGGATTTCTGACATTGACGTCCCGCAGTTTGGCAGGCTAGAAGGAACAGCATTGCCAGCATCTAAACGTGAAGACTCTGCAAACAGAGAGGCAAATAAATTTGCTTTCTCCTCGGCAGTGTGCGCTAGTGAGCCGTTAGGTTTCAGCAGTGGAGGCAGTGAGGGACGGCAGAAGTTCTCTTCGATCGACTTTGCCAGGGACCAGAACGCTTTGCTACCCGAGGGGTAAGAAGCAAGTTTGTTCCCTGTTCGGCGTATGTGGTCGAAGCGAGCCTTCTTGAGAGCCTTTTTGCAGAACTTGGCGGCTAGGTTAAATGCCTTCTTCTTTTCACGCACATCTCTAGATTTGCGGGTTCGAGCATCAGCCCAGGCTAAATAGGCCTCATGTTTTGACGCTTCTGCATCTCCACATGTAGCATTAAACCATGGGCGAGCTTTGCTGGACATCGGGACGTCAGAAAATGGTATGAAGTATTCCATACCCTGACGTAACACCTCAGTCACAGCATCCGCGCAAGTTGAGGGATCGCTCGAAGAAAAACAAACCTGCCGCCAAGGGTAAGACGCGAAAAAATAACGCATCTCATCCCAATCTGCTGACCTGTATCGCCACACCCGCCGGATGCCTCTTGGACTGGGATCGGGCGGGGAGTACACTGATACAGACTTCACCAGACAGTGGTCGGAGCTACCTAAGGGCGATGAAACCGACACCAAGTAGCGGTCTGGATCTGTTGTCAGCAGAAGGTCCAAGCAATTGGCTGTGTGGCCATCAACATCCGGTATCCTTGTGGCTCCTTGGACCAGCTGAGGTTTAGCGTCAAAGCAAGCTTGCGCATCTTTCGACCAGCGTGGTCTGTGCTCTGGTATGGGTATAGCCAGTCTTGATGGTGGGCGTTGAAATCCCCCAGAAGCACTAATTGAGCAGAAGGATACCTCTGTTGGGCCACATCGGCCGCCTCACTAAGGTAATTTGCGAGCCTGGTTGTCTCCTCATCTCCGCTGTGCGAACGGTAGACACTAGCATAAAGAATTTTCTCCATGCCATTGTCCACCAGAACCCACATGACTGAAAATTTGGGGTCTTCAAGGTTGCGGAGAGGCCGATAGCAAATGTCATCGCGAGCATACATACAAACTCCCGCCTTAGCCTTGAAACTATGTTCAAGAACATAGCCAGGGTAGGCAAGGTATGTCGCATCAGCAGGACATTTGATCTGCGTCTCCGTGAGGAACATAATATGCGGTCTTGCGGTCTCGAGATGGTGGTGGACCGGGTCGATATTGGAGTGCAAGCCTCGAATGTTTGAGAGGTGCACTTGGAGAGAGAGGACGTGCTTCCGCTGTTGGACCTTTATTCTGTTTCTCTTGTTCATTTAATGGGGAGTGAAGATAGGTAAAGGGAAACGGAAGTGGAAACGAGGCGCACATTACCAACCCGTGACACAAATTAGGCCTTTCCACCTAAAGGGAACCAATCCAGGAGACCGCGGGGACGCCCGAGCCCCCCCAGAGGTGTCCATCGGGTCCTCTCGTCTGGTCGCCAACCAGCACGATGGCGCACCTCCGGAATTTTTCGCGAGATGGCGGGGCAGCCTTTCTTGAGTGGCTGGCTCACTACTTGGGCCCCCAACTATCTGCGGTCGGCCAGCGGAGAACCGTGCCTCGGATCCCGCTGCTCTCCAAGATTGGCTGCCAGGTAAATTGACCTTCAATGTGTCACGACTAGCTATAGTAATAAGCGCAACTGTTTCCGACCCGTTCCCCATAATGGCTTCACCAGACATCATGCCGTAACGCGATCGCTTGGCGGCATGGCTTTGTCTGGTGGGTGGTAGTGGTCAAGTGCTACACAGTTCACAATAAGAAAAAAGGATAGTAACAAAAGTTTTTAGAACACGTGCATGTGTTTTATTATTACGTAAAGATCTATTCTGGTCCAGCTCGGATAACTATTGGGGTTTGAAAATGATGTCTGCTGAAAAGTTTAAATTTAGCTTGCTTCTAATGAGGTAAGTACTTATCGTCTCAATCAACGAGTTAATGCAATTCCGTTGCTTGGCCTTCCCAAACAGGAAAAATGTGCTAATCTAATCATCTCGTCTTTTCCTTAGTTAGGTAATCAAAAATAGAGCGTTACCTACCTACAACTTAGTATACAGTAGATATATACTAATGAATCAAATGAAACTTTAATTCAATTCAAATATATATTGCATTTAGTTATAACTAAAGCACACATAGCTCCATCAGGGATGCGGGGCTATAATTCTAGAATTCATCCCCCTCCCACTTATTTTCTGTGGTGAAAAATACTATTTGGGAAATAATGTCTTCTTAAGAATTGACAATTTACATTGCTGCTCTGTGGGGGAGGCTTTGTCTAACGGTGGATGTCATCCGGCTGTCGATGTGATATGTATGATCGGTAAATTTTTTTAAATTACTTTTATAAAGGTATCTAAACGGGTACTTATTTCGACCTATAATAATATGTAAATATATTCCTACGAATATCTTTTTACTAGTTACTTACGTAACTCTTGCTAAAAAGACCTACATCCTGTTAAAATATAAGTAATTAATGTGTTTGTATGTAAAATCTACGCTTAAATTGTAGAAATGAACACAGGTTTTTGAATGTCGACTCCTAAGGTCACCGCACCGTACCGGTGCGCGGCTGTTTAGTTTGGATTCGTTGTTCATCTAATGCCGGCTCTCTTTCATCATCTTTCTACCCTTAACACATCCCTCATGTGGGATCGGTCCCTTATGTAAGTATAACACCAGAACATATACATTCGACGTGTTAAAATTTTAATAAAAAAAACCGACTTCAAACTGAAAATATTCTAAAATAAAAAAATTATAAAAAAGCATTACAAAGTAAATAAACCAAACCATCGTATATAATTTTAGTGTTCGTTTTATATCCAATTAAATACGCAATATAAGGGATAACTCAAAAACTTCTCGTCAGATCTAACCGAATTTTAAATGGGATCACATGATAAGCACCAACTTTCGAATAAAAAAAACATCAAAATCGTAATATCATGTAAAAAGATATGAGGTGTATAATAATACATGATATCTAAGTAAAATAGGTACACACAAAACAAATATTGTCGAAATGAGAAACACCTCTTTTTTTAAGGTCAGTTAAAAATACTTTTTCGCTAGTAAGTAATGCCTAACACAATAACATACAATATCTAGGAAACGTATAAAATTCAATTTTATGACCAACCGTCTTCCTGACTCTTTTCTCGTTGGGAATGCTTATATTGAACGCGAAACCCTTAAAATACCTTTCGTAGAGCGAGTACTAAGATTTTATAAGGAGCCCTGTTTTCACCCAATTTGCAGCAACTTACCCATTCACATCGATGTGAGCGTTAGCGTGTCATCCGCTTATCATACACATATTATAATGTCACGAATTTTTAATAACCACAGTTTTACAATATTGTAGTTACCTAATACCTATTTCTAAGGTCGCCTCATTTTCATTTTCATTTAAGCGATTTTGGTAAAGCTGTTTTTCAGATACATATTGCTGAAAAAGTGCCTGTACCTCGATGATAATAAAAGCTATCTATTGTCCACGGCGGCTACAATTGTGGCCGAATGGCACAATCGATCCTGCCTGCAACATGCATGAAAGAATGAAAGCCTGAACTTGGAGCTCAGAGCGTTTGAACCAGCATGGTAGGTTTTTCATGAAATGGGAGCTTTTTAAGGTTTTTAGGTGCAATCTATTGCTCTGCCTAGGCGCTGTTTGCCCGTTCGTCCTTTTGAACCTTAAAGAGGGGTTTTGAATCGTATTATATTTACTTATATATAATAACCAGTTAAAATTTTAACATAATATAAAGTTATGGCGGTTTGCTTAGCAATAAACTCAAAAATATTAAAATGATCGGGTCCCAAAAACAGAAACATGTTTTATACGAAGGTTTTTGTTGTTATTCAATCTTAAAAATGGTAATACCCACACACTGTACAAGTATAGTACTTTTTCCCTTCGACCAAGCCAATATTGTGCTCAAATGTTTCTTAAGGAGATTTTTTCCAAGTACTCATTTGTATTTTTAACTGAGGGAACGAGACCTATGAGGAATAGGAACGAAATTCACAACGTTTCGTTCGTAAGGCCCTGTCTTGCAAAACTAAGCCGTTTCAATTATTTTTGGGCAATACAATTTAAGAAGGAGTATTAGGAACTTTCTCATTTTTCTGTGGTCCTCTGATCATGGCGGTAAAAAATGGCATTTTGTGATTTTCTGGGTCATATCTGCCTTAGTAATTTAATTCTTTATTTATTGAGATAAATCAATTCAGGTTCATTTAAATTCATCTCACAATATATATAGAAAACAGAAGAAATAGGTACACTACAAATGATGTCCGTCAACATTATTATTGAATTCTAATATTATGTAATTTCAAAATGTATAATGATCAATGTCAAATATGCATACAAAAATATAATTAACCATAACACTAATCAAACAGTAATATCACAAATCGTAAAGTTCATTAGAACTGTCAAGTTTTTGTTTTTATTCCATTAATCAATTTAATTTCAATATGTCATAAAAACAACAACAATACATACTTTTCCAGTGTTTCAACTTTTTTTTATCAAACATAATACCACAATCATTATAATTGCTGAAAAAAATTAAATGACAGTGGCATGTCTATAGCAGACCTCGATTTTATGCAAAATAATTATTGCCTTAGAGGCATTATCCAGGGAATACATTTGTATGGAGTATCCCTTTTAAGTACTTATCTTCTTTTCTTTAAAAATCTCTTCAATATTTAACACCAATGTATTGAGAGTCGAGTGTCTTACTGAATTTCATATTACGTCAGTAGCAAAAGTTGTAGTAGCCTGTTAGTTAAATAGGAAGGAGCAATAAATATCCACATCATAAGATCAATCACCACAAAAAGCAAAACAAGATTTGTTTCAATTCCGCAAGCCATTCCCTGCCAACCTTCAGACTGAGTCTAGAATTTAAATTACAATACAATTTATTGAATTACGTGTATGTGCTTATGTACTACTACCTCATTTCTATATTCTATTGCTAATAAGTACTGTCAGCTCAGTTCATTTTAACAGTTGTTCTTGTATAAATCGCTTGTGACTTCTGTAACACCAGTTCTAAATATTTACAATTTTATTAGAATCCTTCACACATCTTATACATAAAACGCAACAATAGTCAGAGTTGTCAAAGCATCATTCATCATGATTTGGTGCCATAACAAATCAAGTCTATTACTGACTATAGAGCATAGTTCCAGACTCTAGACAGTGATTTGTATATCTTTTAACTTTCCCAACTGGGGATCGCACTTATGTCCTCAAAATTTCTAAAACACTGTAATCACGTTCGTGTATTAACGTTATAAGTTACAATCCTATGTACCCTCTTCAGTATAGAGACCGAAGCTTAGGGTCAATATGTCACGGGTCGTATATGGAACACTAAGCGTAACGAGGGACTCTAGAGTTCTGTAGAGGCCTGAGTGAAGCGAGAGGTACAAGTTGTCCAAGACGATGATAGGCTTAATCTCAGAGGAGCATGCTCTACTTTTTCACACCTTCGAGACTATAAAACTCCAGGACTCCATATACTAAGTATTTATTTTATAATTATTTTGTACGTGCGTTATTCTCTTATTACACAAAATCCTACGAACTAATATACAACACTGCAGTGTTGTAAATAGTTCGTAGGTTTTTGTAGCAGCTACCACATTGAAAGCGTTTAGACAACTTACAAGTCATTGCACTCACAGGCAGTCCAAATGCTGCAGCTCACTAACAGTTGACACTATGTCCAGCATGCTGGCAGCATTGCCCCGTCGATTTGCAATGCTTATTCGTTGAGCCAAATAAGTACCAGCATTTAAATCACGTGTCGCATCGACCAAGCGCTCTGATGAATTTTGTTTAATACGATGAGCTCCACCATGGACCCAACGTCTCGGCACCAAACGGCTCAAATATGTAGTCACTACCGAGGTTAGTTACTTGCGCCGCTGAGTTGCTATGCCTTGTAATCAATATAAATCAAAAGTTAATATTGATGTTAAGGGTCCAGTTAGGAAAGGATAGTCATATTTTTGTTAGGTACATTTATGGAACTTGTGGAGGTGTTTATTTTAGTACTCAAAGGTGCAGAAACTTGTATCTTGGTATATCTAGTAATTTTGGATCGTTATAATTTATATTTTATATCTAGTAGGCAGAAATTTGTAGTGACAAGAAGGTAATGTCGATGGCAGTGGGAGAAATGGTGTCCAAGGATCCACACTATTCCACGGTGGTATTTGATGAACGTTCTTGTTAGTACGGCATCTTATTTTATTCATATTTTGTATTGAATTTTCAAAGTAGCCCTCCTGCATCGGATTTCTATAGCCATTTCTGTGTATAATCTGAGTTATATCCGCTCCTGAAACTACCAAACAAGTAACCGATGTTCTCCCAAAACAATGGCCTGTGTAGAGTTCGACATTTTGAAAATTTTGATATTGAGCAATCTCTTTTGGACCAAATTTATTTTTGCTATCACTTGGTGCATTTTCCATTTTTGTGTTGATGTTAGAAAGGCGTAGTGATCCTTTTGAATTCTGCCTTGTTCTCCACGGAAGACGAACGACCGTTCTCTCTTTCTTATCTGGCAAACTTACCAACAATAACTCATCTGAATGTTTGATATCGTCGACTTTTATGTTGTGAACTTAATTTCCACGACAAGCGCCATTCACTCCGAAAATCAAGGCCACCTATAACAAAAAGGCAGTAATTTGTTTATTTCGTGCTTATATTATAAAAGCGAAAGTTTGTGTGAATGGATGGATTCTGTTGCAAAAACTGCTGGACAGATTTTATGAAACCTTACAATGTTATTAGCTTATTCATCAATTTTCACATCAGAATAGCACAACGGCTACAATATTTAATGATATTCTGAAATGTAGGCAGAGGAAGTCAGGAAAAGTAGTGAAATATATGGATTATTTATTTATTTAGCTAGTTATTTAAAGAAAGCAATCTGGTGCTTCATTTAGAAAAGTTTCTATGTGTTGTGTTGTAAATACTTTTGACTTTTTAGCACGCCCTGATTACCTTCTGATTTCTTCTTTAAAAAAATCAATAGTCTGCTTTATGTATTTATTTGAATATTGTGTTTGATGCTTGGCTGCTTGAATTTCAAGTTTCTGCTAAATGTTCGAAATCAACTAAAAGGACGGATTCCGACGCAGTGTTTACTTCTATTTTTGTTGTTCTCCATTGAACAAAATCGTCATTGCTTTTTTGTATCTTTGTTTTGATTTTGCCTGTACTAGATTATTAACAATTTCTAAAGGGTCTGGTTTGATAAACTCCGGAGGAGAACCACTATCGTAATTTATTTTTTTGTCAACACGAATATTGCAAATACTTAAATCGCTGAAAATCACAACAAGAATCGTCGTATAATTCATTGAGCTAATACGTCGATGCTTTAATTATACATTTAAATAAATTGCGCTCTTTTTTAGTTCTGTTTATGGTGGCCAGTTCGATTTTCCAATAAACCTCTTACAATGCCATATTGTCATTTTTTCCTTAAGAGTTTTTATAGAATTTTCATTACTTTACTCCTTTGGGAGTGTCATTTTCACATGTCTATTTACATATCCTGCAATCTCAGCGTGAAGCATTACCTCTTAAGGGAGGTAAAGTTGTCTGACAACCTCCAACCTCCCTTAAGAGGTAATGCTTTACACTGAGATTGCATGATAGGTATGTAAATGGACATGTCGAACAGGTGGTGAGAAAAAATATATATCTATCAAAATCACGACAAAGGTAACCCGTTTATAAGTTTTTGGATAATAGCTACTTAACATACATAACTGGTTTGTATATATAGTATTCCAATTTCAAACAAAGTAATAAGGATTATGAACAAATATCTTCCTTAACAGCATATACAACAATAGGTACCTTCTGTATCTGCCAAACATTCAATTCAAATCCCATATAGAAAGCCTGGTTATACTATAATTATTATTAGAAATAGGATATTTACTGTGTTTTGGATTGTTTTTAAGTTCTCGATATTTCAGATCATGGCGCTTGCAACAGTGCCGAAATATCGAGAGCTCAAAAGCAATTAAAAACACGGTAAATATCCCGTTTCTAATTATAATTATACTGTAAATGACCGTAATAGTTCAAAAACTCAGCGAGGTTATATCAAAATCTAAGCGATGATATATTTATTGCTATTAACATCTACATAATTTCTTATTATTTTTTTACTTTGAGATTCGTAACATATTTCAGATAAGTTAGACAAATAGTAAATAAACAAATCCGGATCCCGCGTTGAGGAGAGTCTTCGGAAAGCTGTTAACGTAGTCATGATCGCTACTTATGTAGAAAGGAAGCGCAGGCAAGTATTTCCTACGCACTTATACAACTCTATACTAGGTACGATACAATACAAATTACACTTCGATGAATGAACTTCTCAATTGTCGGATCAAAGCAACAGGTAGATCGGTTTAATTGTCATTCGAACGGACATTAATTATGATGGTAGTTCGTCCACGTGCATTTGCTGTGCGACATACAACGTGATTATCACGTGTACGAGTATAAAGGCACTCGTGTAAGCAGGACATACCTGTGACCAAGAGGCTTGTGCAACTGGTATGTGTTATGGAAACCTTACAAATATTTCTACATACTAATTCAAAATGATTTAAATCGAGAATATTTAACATTATTTATCCCGCACAACGTTTAAAATACTTTACAGTGGTCGTGGTAACAGAGTGATTTATGGTTTTCTTTGTCACTTCAGTTGTTGTGAATAATTTCTTAATCTAGTTCTTTAACCATTATTGTGTAATAATCGGAAAGTGCTAAGCAAATGTACCTATTGTTTCAGCAGTACAATAGTACGGTTCTCCTTAATTAAAACAAATAAATTATTTCTATGGTCTACAAAGCATTAAATGATTTATTTTTATTTTACCGCGAAATTGAAATTATTTTGGATAATTGGAGTTTGTCATTAATTAGTTTTTTTAGTAAAATCTAAGCAACTACTTACGAGACACCATGAAATTGCTTTACATTGGTTAAATACATAAATAAATTTGTGTGGTCATCTTACTTTAATTATCTACTTAATTACAATTAGCAGTGATCAACAATTTAAGGAAAACTAAAGTTCAATAAAATAAGACTTGCTTAATTATAGGAATGATCATAATCTATGACCTTTAAAATTGTGGCATTTTAATATCAAGACAAGTCAAGGAAAGAAAATTAATCTCCGTGTTAATTAAAATGTTAAGGCTAAGATTAGTAAATAGGTAAAGGAAGAATAAATAAAGGAATAGGTACTAAATTAATAATAACAAATATTTTAAAAAGTATCTTAAAAAAACATTAAATAATATTTAAATAAAACACTTAAAAAATATAAAAATATAATAACTAAATAAATACATATAAAAATATAATTTTCCTGTTATCTACGTGACGTCACAAACATCACGTAGCCTAACCGGAAGAATATCCAACTAGTTTCGCTTCTAAAGCATCTACAAGCAGGTACTAAATTAGTAAAGGTATACGGAGTGGTCCCCTATATATACACGAGCATTATAATCTCGAGTATAATTTAAGTATCTATTATCTGCTCTAAATACTTACCATTCAGTTGAAACTAGTAAAGAGTACCTGTTACTGTGTACGACACTTTTTAAGTTACAAGATAATTTCTAGGAATGGTATTTATATTAATTATTAATAAGTGATTCCTCACTAAAATTATTCATCATTTTTTGAAGCGCTCGTAGCGAAGTTTGCTTAGCCATTCTGAACCGATCAGCAAAGTTAAGCAACGTCCGCCACGGTCATGAGTTGGATGGGTGACCGCTGGTGACATTACTACTGAGCACCTGGAGGTCACGTTAAGCCGTCGGTCCCGGTTGTTGTCTTACGATAGCAGTCGTTATAGCATGGTGGTAGGGCATTTTGCGAATGCCCGCCTGGCTAGCTACCACCCTCAAGTAGAAAATCTGTCGCCAAGCACCTAGCGGTGTGTTCCGGCAGCTGTCCTTGAGAGCCAGTAATTCAAGGTTAGCCTGAACAACATCTCCGACCACATGATCACTTACCATCAGGTGAGATAGTGGTCAAAGGCTAACCTATCAAGCATAACAAAAAAAAACTATATATCTACTAAGAACTTTGTGAAGGTGCGCTCCTTCGGCAACTATTTCTTTTAATTCGAATGAAAAAGTATCCCTCGTTAAACCTTATGATATTTTATGACCTATAGAATTTTTAATCCTCATTTATCCAGATACTGTTACCAACGAACCATACACACTTATGATGTAACCACTTGGCTAATACACACTAAATAAAACAAGATTCCTTTCCTCACGTGATACACATATTTATGTACAGATTGTATAGGCAACTACTTAGTAGATATTGTTTACACCCCAACTTTCAGCAACGATTTACCTTAAACTGGTAGTAGGTACCTAAGTACCTTCGGTGAAAGGGCCCACCGAGCCTGTCGAACGACTCTCCTAACAACTGCCAATTAGACTAACACCTTGAGCATCGTGTTCGAATCGGATGCAATTTACTGCAACACGGGGAAGTGAAACGATATATAGTGACAGAAACATCGTAGCGACACTTCCCTATTTCTCTCATTTGATTGCTCTACCGGATACTATGTATAGGTACCTCCCTAACAGAGGTTCGAGTATTTTAGTAATATTTGTGTTTTCGAGAAACGTTGCTCTAACTTCTCTACCTATAGGTACATGTTTGGCACAGTAGATTTACAATTTTGCCTTACTATCAAAATTACATAAGCTCTACCAAATCAGACAAGTACCAGCAACGAATAAAAAGTTGGGTAAATATATAATTACAGCCACAAGCGTTGGTTTCACGTGCCGACTCGTATGTACTTAAAGCCTTCATAAACTGTGCATCAAAAAATCCTGCATGAAAGGTTTATGCTTGAGATGATTGAATGTAACGGGGTAGAATAATGCACCTGCATACGCACTCGACAGAGACCCCTATACCTATATTTATTATTCCCTTCGATATCGATGTAACTATTAAGTATTCTGCGCCTTCGCCGTAGTATATTATATCATAGTTTTCACGTGCCTTACCTTATATAACTATATAATGATGCTATTAATAAGCACTGCTAATAAAATGTAATATTATCGAAACCACAATCGCAAAGTTTAATTGATATATTTTATAATAATATCAGCCGTTTGTTAGTGAAAAACATGACAAAGTAGTTGAGCAACCTATCAACCATCCTATACCCTGCTCAATGAGATCTGAAAACCACGTGGCTCAACCGCATAATACGATCGATCGGAACCGCATGTAAAGCACGTTGCTTGCTAGCATTCCTCCGTTGAATATCAATTCTTAAAAAATAAACAATATATCTTTATGATTATTTTATTTTCCGACTGTGTCAAATGCATCTAATTGCCCAGCCTGACCTCTATAATTGTATTCATTAGGTCTACGATCTGTACGGTGTGTAAGAGGAACTTCTCCACATTGGAAAATTATTTAATACAATGTGCAAAGTTTCGCAAAGCTAAAGCGCTGCACTGCAAACGAGTTGTAGGTACCTACTTACTGCATGCCTGCACGGCCCGCGGCCACCGCCAGCCTGTCTGCCAAGTTGAACTGGATCTGAGGATCGCGCGCCGGCATGCAACACGTTTAGTAGAAATCTGGTCGCAGCAAAAAGTGGCGGTTCTAACGAGTTTCTCAATTCCAATGCCAAGTTTGGCAATCGACAGGAACGTGGACAACTCGCCTCGGAGAAGGCATTATGAAGCTCTGTTTAGCGAGTGCGCAATTAACTACCTGCCTATAATTTTATTGAATCATATTCATAGAAATATTGTAACAAAGTCTACGTTTCTGGTCGTCGTTCAGGTGTTTTCTTTTAATAATGCGTACATAAGAGCCAAAATAGCATCAGAATTAATTTTAAAAGCGCTAAACTTTTACATAATGAGTTAAAATATTAGGAAACAATATACTCGTACATAGAATCGTCAGATCATTGTCTGATTACATTTCCAACGTATATTAATTAGTCTGTAGTTTCAAAATCTCTTAAATTAAAAGTTTATTTGTGAAGTTGAAGAAATGAAATTTTGTTAAGTTACAACTTCGTTAAGAACAAAATTAATATTTCTCTCCGAACGACATTGATGATTTTCTTAAAATCATTGCAATGCAATTAATGGATATATCTTTATAAAACAGCGTCCAAGTGAAAAGTATTATTTTCGCAATATTTCTTGCGTTTCGGCACAGGTTTCGGGCGGAGAGATTACTGTTACTTTGCAGAATGTGCTGATATGAGCCTAATTACGACATTGATTCATTTTCGGACTAACTGGCAACAACCAGCTAATTTAGGTCTTATAAGAGCCTTAAATCGACCAACTATCTTATAGTTAGTAGTTGTAGATCCCTCTCAATGTATCTACTTTCGTAGGTTAGTAATAAATTATAAATTATGTATCTACTTTCCTTGGTTAGAAACCTTTAACATATAAAAATGTTCTTAAGTTCGATGGGTTGCATTATAGAAAAAAATACAAAAGTCGGGCTTCACTTTTTTGATAGTTCTGCATAGCAGCAGCCCGTAAAAGAAAAATGGCTAACAGTTTTGTGACAGCTACAAAACTACATTATATTATTACGTCGGCATTTTCAGTACTTTTTGGTTTAATAGAGTATATATGGTAGGTACATGTTCTAGATATTCCCTAATTCCAGATTCGTACATTCCAGACGTATTCACTGGTAACGCGCTCCTCCACAGGTTATTGATGTACATTTGTACGGGAAGGCCTCGTTTGTATTATATGTGTGGGTGTAAATGCTAATGATATATACAGTAAAGCAATAAAATGTTAAATATGATCGCTTGGGTCGACAGAAAAGTGAAGTTGCAACTTCACTCCAAAAATATAAAGGAGTCTTCGTGAGTTGAAAGGTCCATACCTAGTTCAGTTTTAGAAGTTGGTAGAAACTATTAATGATCTTATATTTACAACTTTTCCAAAATATGTCTACTCACTGAGTAAGCCCAAGACAATCAACGATAACACCCCACACGCTAGGTTTTCTTCCGGCTACATCGTCTCATCGCACATTCATGGTGAATTATATCCGCCCTAAACATAATTGAATTGAATTTCAAGTCCAAAATTCGGGTTAGGGTTAACGTTCTACACGTAATATCAAAATTTCAGGTTTGTTACTCATTCCATTTATTAGCTAGAGACCTGCCTGTTACATACAGAAGGACGAATGGGCAGACGTAGAGACAGCCAAGCAGGGCTCCGTTTTATCCTTCGTATATACATGATAGATACCTACCTATACCTAAGCAAACCCATAAATAGCGTTCATGTTACTTGGTTGGTATCAATTTTTCAATGTTTGTTTGAAATCGTCATATTGATAAAAATAACAATTGCCCGGAAACTATTTTACATTAAAATGACTTACATGACTTGAATTACGAATAGGTAAATTGAAGCACGGATGATTCCATATTCTAAAGGCACTCACTACTGTCTAAAGCAAGCCTGCTGGCACAATATTTTACGTGGTGATAGGGTATTTTCCGAATGCCTGTCTGGCTAACCACCATCCCCTAGAAGAAAACCTCTCACTATGCAAGTAACGGTGCGTTCTGGCAGCTGTCTTTGAGAGCCAGCAATTCTAGGTAAGCCTTAACAACATCTTCGATCGCATCATCAGTTGAGGTAGTAGTCAAAAGCTAGCCTATCACAAATAAAAAAATGTCTATCGTTACTCCAAAATACGACTGACATAACACTGGTGTAAGAGCGTAAACAATTTACTATCAGTCGAAACATTGTCGATCGTGATAATATCGACTACTATAATAGTAATTTGTTTACCCCCTTATTCAATGTTTAGTCAATCTTAAAATATAAACATGAGCGTTAGTTTATATAATCCAGCATACAAGTTCTGACGGATGTCAGTGACCGTAACTAATTTTGAGATTTCATTGAACACGATCAACCATCATCAATATAAATAATCGCTTTGCTACTAGAACTTTTCGCCTTCGTTATACCGTTATACCGACATCGTGAATCGTGACACAGTTCCTACCCAGTCTTCCAATCTAAAACAAAATAGACGTCACAAATACTGCTTGGCAGATAATCTTGGGGAAGACAAAGATTATTAGCGGCTAGGTATCTAATTAAATTACGAGAACATGTGAACAAACCCACAATAGATTTGGGAATGCAAAATACGATATCCACGCAGTTCACTCCTGCCTGCATATGCTAAATTACCAGCGCTTGTTGGCTAAGGAAATAATCATGGTCATAATAACAGCAGAGAATATAATCAAGCCTCATCAAAACATTCTCTAGAATAGCAACTCTTTTCTGCGACTCTTATAAGGTGTATAAATTGATATATTGCTGTTACCAACGCTACCCTAAATATCAAGATCATCATTTGAAATTATAACAAACATATGTACTTATTCGATAGACAGAAACATACGTGATAAAAAAACTCTACTCATTATTCATTGAAGTAGGTATGGACCGACCTAATGTCTGCTGTCAACGGGAGTTGTAACGGGCGAGGCTATGTTCTGTATTCTGACAGCGGTGAAGGACCGGACACAATAAAAATGTTATCAATCACGGACATGTGCGATGCGCCGTTTTGGCTGTAATTTAAATGGATTGAAGTATCTTAGCCATCTGAAGTAGGTACCTACCTACACAAGACCTATAGGCAGGCAATAAAGGCGGCTACAAGAAATGATTACTATGTTTCTACAGATTTACCTACATTGAGCTAATGTACTCGTTAGGAAGTTGTCGCCAAAATTTTATTGTTAAAGAAATTTTGTGAATAAAATTATCCTATTATTCGAGACCTAAAAGTCTCATCATAATAGAGATCTATCTATAAACCCAACGTTTGATATCACAGATATATAAAGAACAATTATAGAAGCTTCTAAGATTCATTGGTAAACATAAAATACGAGTAGAATTAGTAACGGAAGTCAGCCTACTATTCTCCAAATCAATTCCTTTCTGGATCATGCCTCTAGAGCAATGATTTTTAAATTAAATCTAGGGTTGTCATTTCCTTTATTTTCCGCAACAAATTTTCAGTAAAGAGAAATTGACCCTGAAAATTACAAAAAATGCCCTGTGTCATGGTCATGAAACCACTTCTTTTTTTTTTATTGCTGATAGGTAAGCCTTTGACCACAATCTCACCTGATGGTAAGTGATGATGTGGTCGAAGGTGTTAAACAGGCTTAACCTAGAATTCATTAATTAACTTCGCTGACTTCATTCATCTTGGGAAAGAACTAACAATGTATTGAAAAAGAACCTTGACCAATATCACTGTAATTGTAAGCTAGAATCGAAAAGCAGTTGCTGTGAACCATCTTCACTAATTTAAAATCAGTTGGAAAGTGCATGCTACACCTGCACACAAATATCGTAGTTACTTTGTTCTCTCTCAGGACTTAAACAAACGTGTCTTTTAGCAGCAATCATAATTAGTGTGTCAATAGAAACACGGACTTAACTAGTTAACACACGGAGATAATAGCATTCACTTAACCATTCATTACGGGTGCCTATTCAATGGACTTGGAAAATTTAATCGTGAGTTCCACACGCGCGATGTTCTTTATCCTTACTTTTCATTTCTCCACACAAAGAAATGCTACTTAAAATTATTATTTATGTAAGGTACAGACGAAACTCTATTCCGCTAAGATCATGCCTCTAAAAATTTGTTGTAAATTATAAGAAATAGTTAAATATGATCAATTTATATCAACAATAGAATGTTGTCTCGATAGAGCAGGAGCTTGGAGAATTGGAAATCATCCACACTAATTAAAATAACTGCTTTATCGCGATAATCATCGGTAGTTCCCGACAATGTTGTTCAGGCATAAGTAGATGAACGTAGCATTACTTTTTGTTCCATTATTTCTTTAAACCACAGATAAATAAATAGACCTAGCAATAAAACTTTATTACATCCATCCTGTCAAACGTAAAGCATATTGTATTTGCAGTTCACAATGCATATTGTATTTACAAACCACAGCATAAAATCAATACTCGTGATGGTCGGTGGCTTTATAGAGTTTATTAAACATTGACATTTATGAATATTCTAAGTAGACTTATATGGCTAAAGTAAAAATCGTATTAACTGCTCCTTTTCTACCCAGAGGTGCAGCAATTCAGGTCCGTTCAAACTGGTTAACTTTCAAAGCAATTTCAATCTCAGTTAGCATAATATTGATGTCGTCAATTCAATCTACTTTGGTTTGTCATTAAGCAACGAATTCGCGTGCTCTGCCAAATGCATTGACGTTATAGTCAATTCCAATTGAACATTCACGCTCCCAGATTCCGGTCACGCTTGGCCACACATCCACAAACGTAACAAAAGAACTTTAAAATATAAATTATGTATCACTATTTATAGAACTTAGTATGTCCTGCATTTCATACTCTGCCTATTGTCCGTTCAGTTATACAGTCAACCTGTAATTATATTTGACATCTGTGCATTTCAAACTGAAAAGAATATTGCGACTTCCAACAGATACCAGGAAATAGTAGTTTTCCTGCTCATTATGATTATAAAGTCTCTGATGAAACTCTAATTATGGAACTGCATATTTGTAATAGATACCTTGACATTAAATCTAGATAATTGATGGTCTGTTGTTCTGCATTTAATTAAGTTTAATTAATGACTATCTTAATAAAAAAAAACTGGTGTTGGTTTAAGGAAATTATTTTGAAAGAGGAAACAAGCAAATATCTTCTGAGATTCCTGTGTGAATCTCAGAAGCGAACAAACGCTTCTGTTCAGAACGACATATAAAATAATAGGAAATATTTAAACCATTGAATATAACGATGTATTTATGCAGGATGATTTTGCTAGCGTTCACTTTTTTTCTACATTCATACTCTAAAACATAGGTTCTTATGCGTAGGTACCAACAGAATTGCGGAAAAAATACTTTAAATCTGTTTACTTTTGGAGTCAGTAGCAAGCTAAAAATAGTATTTTTTTTATGTATCGCCTTTATCGTTGATTTCAATGTGAGAGGTGATTTATGGATACAAGAACAGACAAGCTGATTAAAAATAAGGAGCCATATAAACAAATGAATGAAGTTAAAAATAAAAGCATATCCTTCATGACTGCGGACGATGACGCCGGGTAAAGAATACCCTGATAATGTTACGGTTGATCAAACTCTCAGAATTTAATTCAATGGCAATGACAATGAAAATTTAAATACCTAATTATGGGAATTACAAATAATGTAAATATTTACTTAAACCAAACTGGTTAG
Source organism: Plagodis dolabraria (assembly GCA_963854805.1). Lineage (NCBI taxonomy): Eukaryota > Metazoa > Arthropoda > Insecta > Lepidoptera > Geometridae > Plagodis > Plagodis dolabraria. The sequence continues at coordinate 14,510,187 of OY978447.1, read as the reverse complement.
ATACGAATATTTGAGTGATATTTAAATGAGAATATAAGCCTTTAAAATAATCATTTATGTTATTATTTTTTTATAAAATCTCTAATTTTAAGTAAGTAAAGAATTATGAACTTTATAATTATAAATGACATTCAGAAAACTCGTAGTAGTTAGCCAAAACATAAATCAAAGAAATTGCATTTGATTTATACTAGGAAGGTATTTTTGTACAGCTGCGTACCTTTCAGATTTAAAAAAAGAGGGACGAAAAGAGTAAATATATTATAGCCCGTGTTATAATAATATACTACTCCTACTTTCATCGATTCCCCAATGCTCGGATCGCAACAGGGCATTCACTTTTCCCGTACGATGTTACTTCATCTGTTCCGGCTTTGGCATGAACCGCTTCATGAAGTAGTGCTGTTTAGGGTGGTGCGGAGCTGATCTGTACCACACATTGGACTCTTTCCTTTCAGTCTCTTGACCGGTATAATCACCAGTACTATACTTTGTAGGTTTTCACCGGGCCTACGGGCCATATGGCCATAGTACTCAAATATTCCTCAGAGACTTGTCTTCTTCGGATAATATTTGTTGCGGAAAGTTTTTTCTATATTTTGAGCGCGTTGAGCATCAATTGGTTGGTTCTATATGCATTCCATGGAATGCGGTAATTTTTTTCCAGCACTACATGTCATGCGCGTTGTCGGTCATTGGATTTCATTGCCCACGTCTCCGCCTCGGCCTCCGCATTAAGATACTGCATACAGTTAAATTCATATTGTATCGTCAAACTACTTTTTATGACTACATTTCTAACATAAAACGTTTTCAGTAGCACAAAAACGTCTTAAGTAGATAATAAAATTGTGTTTAAAATATACTTTATTTTTTTATTCCTACCCTTCAATTTGGAACACCTCCTACAAAATCGACACGCCAATAGAAAACGTGGCTTCTCCTTCTTGCTCGTTCCTTTCGGCTTCACTTCTCACAAAAATTATAATTGAGTAAATTTGTTAGTGCCTGTCAGTAACAGCTGGACAGGTGTCGAAGAAATTTGGCACATAGATTTGCAACAATTAACACTTAAGATATTTCCTTTCCCGATTGTCTCATTAGTTAGATCCCGAAGGAATCTAAACAATTACGTATAAGTAAAAAGACCAAGTTGTAATTTTCATTAACTATAGGTATAAACATACATAGTAAGTACATATTATTCGTGGATTGCTTTGTTTCTTTAGAACCTGAACATCGATGATACGTATTACAAAATATATTTACTGCCACAGGCAAGATAAGAGATCGCGATTTCCCTTGCATAAGTAATGTTTTTCAAAGTCAATGCTAATTATACTCACAAAGGCAATGCAATAAACAACTTAGCAACAATGGAATTATAATTTATTGTAGCAATGCTGTAATATACATAGGCATCTCAGTAAAAGATTTATTTTATGGATTTAGTCAATTTGTATCGGAGAGTACGAAGCAAATGTGGAGATTTCTTTTCTGATTACTACAAAGATCACATGTAAAATTACGATTTCTTTGCTGATAACGGCATTACATGTGCATTGAAAGTGCATAAGTAATAAATTCCACCTTCTGGAATTTGGGGTTAAAAATTAGTTTGATATACGTGTGTGTTACATTTATCTTGAAAAACTTATTTCTTTGTCTATCACCTATTAAATAATTAATGACATAAAAAGATATTGAGGACAGAATTGTCATCTCGAGCAGAAATCGAACCCGCACCAGCCTCATACGACGGTTAAAACAGTGAATGTTAGCACAAAATTCAACTTCTGCTTCCATTAGTCTCGATGGCCAAACGGTTAAGACTTCTGGTTATCTAGCATCAGGAGGTGCGGGTTCAGCTCCAGGTCAATAAGGCAAACTCTAGATTTAATTTATTTAAATATGTTTTTATTTATCAATATTATCCTATACACTGATAACTCGATAAGACATATTTTTTATGCCTGATAGGTTTGCCTTTGACCACTATCTCACCTGATGGTAAGTGATGATGTGATCGAATATGTTTTTCAGGCTAATCTAGAATTACTGGTTCTCAAGGACAGCTGACGGTATGTGCAAAATTCAACATCTACGAATCATTATTCGTAGTTACTTACGAGAAAGATTCGTAGATGTTATACATAAACCTTATTTAGTTAAAAATCGTTAAAAAAAGTACATTTTAGTTCATAGGTGCACAAGCAAACTCATAGGTGGAAACCTACCTTTTATCGTGTAAATGTGGCCATAGCTTTATTAGTCAGAATTATTAGATCTATGTCATACACAGACATTCAGTATAAGATTTCCTTTTCTTCAAATGGTGATAGAGAATGTTGCCCGCCTGACTAGGTACAGATATACCTGTCCCCAGCAGCTATCCAAGAAAGCTCCTGAAAGTTCCCTATATAGGTTAAGCCTGTTCACTAACTCTAACCACATCATCAGCATCACTTAGCACGAGGTGATATTGTGGCCAATGACTACTCTTTTGATAATAAAACATACTTTCGAATGTCCAACTTACCCGTTATCATTCTAGTCAATCAAGTTAACTAAGGCAATATTTTGTTCCAGTATTCGTGATACCTCAACGATGGGTGATGGCGATTATGGGATTCCTGGCGGTGGCCAACGCATACACGATGCGTGTATGCCTGAACATAGCCATCACTCAGATGGTGAGAAGGCGGGTATCTTCACCGGGCCTCGACGACGGTTCGTGCCCATCCGGAGACATTGAAGAAATTGCTACGGATGGAGAGGTATGTTATTAATTATTTTGTCTGCCTAATTGCTCCATAAATATATCAGGACACAGGGATTTAAAAGAAAATATTATATTATTAGTCAGAGGTGTAGTACATTTAACCTTGCTTCTATATTTGCAAAAACTTCAAGATTAGATGCTGACTCCTCCGAGTTCCTTTGATAAATAATTTAAGAAAAATAGTCTTACTTTATGTGGCATCGCATGTTAGCATTCATCGAACTGACGTTTAAAGCGCTACATAACTTAGATGTGAATAAAGCCTGATGATATCCCATCCATAGTACTGAAAACTTTTCTCTTTGCGCCTGAGTTTTCTCCGGTTCTGACACTACTGACACAGCTATTGCATCTTATTACATTAAAGCACTTGTACAAAATTCTGGAATCCGATCCTGCCAATTACAGACCGATGTCAGTCACTTACATACTCGTATAGTTGTATGGAACGAGTTCAGAACATGAGGCTTCTGGTACACCTTGAAGCAAATGACCTCTTACGTGATCGGCAATACAAATTTCGGCGAAACCGGTCTACGGGCGATCTTCTTGAGTATCCCACACACATTTGGAGCGAAGCTATTGAAATATATGACAGCGTGAGCCTTTCCTTGGTTATTTAAAAACAAACTCTAGATTTCATTTAACTTAATTCCTTTAACGGGGTTCGTTGAAATTTCGAATTTCCTGAAGAAACGATCAATTAGAGTAGTCGTTGAAGGCTGCTCATCTGATTAGTTGGCAGTTAATGCCGGTGTTTCTTACTGGATCTGCATACCCCAAGGTGCTGGGCTTCAGGGGGTCATTAGTAAAATGTCGTAGAGTACTCTCTACGACATTTTACCTCCTGAAGCCCAGCACCTTTGGGTATGCAGATCCAATGCACGATCCAGTGATGTTCAAATATGGTTGCATAGAGTTGAGCTCTTACATTAATACGCTGGAAAATGCTATATAGCTTTACTTAAACATATTTTTAGTAAAATGTATTTGGTTTATAGCAGTTAGAAAATTATATGTTAATCTTGATCACATTATCTAAGGCCAAGAAAAGTCAGAAACACGTTTCCTTAAAATGTTCTTGATATAAAATTTACTCTAAATTACGCTTGTAACGTAAATATCATAATTATTTACCTAAGAATGTGTATGAAAATATATAAATATAATAGCAAAACTTTATGAAGAGGGGCCAAAAAGTTACTTATATTTTCGATTTGCGTTCCTAGTTTTGTGTGTTATTAAGCTTCCTTTCAGATTTTACCTAAACTGATCGCGATTTTACCATATTTGCATTTCTTTCACGCTACGTAGTCCGATAGTCACAAAATTTCAGCATTTGACGAGTAAATCCCAGTTGGCGGAGTGCTGAATTTATACCAAGAACGAGTTCGGTCCTATATGCAGTACTGTTCACACCTTTGGTGGGCACGTTTAAACAGATATATTTTATGTCCTTTGTTTTATGGGGCGAGCCCTTTTGTGACAAGCAGCAGGAACTATTTCCACTTTGTAACTTATTACACGAATCACCACACAATAAGGATTACTTGAGTAGGCATCTTTTGTTTTTCAGAGGGAGCAATACACCATACACATACTTAGATTGTAAAAATAAACTCAGTGGTAACCAGGTTTTCCTTATTACCTTCAGATTTTATAAATAAACTGCTAAAGCTACCTACTGACTATGGAATTTCGGCCAACATCGCATCAAATTGAACTATTTCCTTTGGTCTAACTGACACTTACCTTAAATAAAAATAGCTCATCGCTCCAAAATCATGCATGGGATTTTTCATCTAGTTTTTTTATCTTACTATCCTGTATAACTATCCTGTTCATTGTCTAATTTCTAGGAAGTAACAGGATTCGACTGGGACGAGGAAACCCAAGGCATCATCCTCAGCGCGTTCTACTATGGCTACATAGTGACGCACTTACCTGGGGGCATGCTGGCTGAACGATTCGGGGGGAAGTACTCGCTAGGGTTCGGAGTATTGAGCACAGCAGTGTTTACGTTGCTGACTCCATGGACGGTCAGCGTTGGAGGCGCAACAGGACTGATCATCTTGAGGGTTTTAGAAGGGCTTGGAGAGGTGTGTATACTATTCCTATAAACTTTTAAGTGAGTATTTTTTATATAAGAAAACTTTAGGCTTCCTCGACGAATATATTATCTCCTACGAGTCCGGAACAGAAATCTCTTTCATTTGAAATGTGTTATTTATCATATCATCGTTGAAAGTGCAACAATAACAATGTGGTACAACCATAACTGAAATGTGGGTGTAGTGAAGATAGACATTGTACACTATGACGGTGAAAGGTTTTTTGTATAGGTACCTATTTTGAAAACAGCAACACTTGAAATTAGCTCACTAGAGCCTATACGCAAAACCCACTGGCTAGATTTCACCTAAATCCTGTATTCTACAGAGATAACCCAGTTTTATTATAGTGTGTAAATGCACAAACATTTTTAGTTGTGTATATTGAAATGAATAATGTAGGTAGGTACGTACAGCCATTAGTATTTACACCTGTGACAGTACCTAACTTGAAATCTATAGCCTCTTCATAAGTCAGAACACAAAGCAAGATTATTACATATTGAAGCCACATGAAGTGTTTGCACACCTTTGAAGACTCATTGCTCTAGAATGTCTCCGATAAACACAATAAATCCTTCGGTAGTCATTCACTTCGTTTACCTTTGGACACAGTTTTCATGTCAGAAATATTATCATTGTAGCATTTTATCATTGGTAGGTATGAAAACTTAGCAATTTAACCATATCATTTTCCTAAACATAGCCACGTTATGTGGGGTCAGTAATATATGATTTTCTATAACAACACAAAGAACGCGACATAAAAACCAATTGTATCTATTAGGTTTTGCTTTTGGTTTTATAGCGGGCCACCTGCATAACTATGACTCTCCTTAGCTCTTGTTGGTATTATACCCACTATATTTCTGGTATCAGATATATATCAGGTTTAGGGGTATACTGCTATACGCCCAATATACACCAACACCATTCAACCGATAACTGAACGACTTTCCGTATATAAAAAAGTACTTTGCTGAACGACTATCAAACATAACCATTGAGGCTACGTATTATCTATAATGTTGTAGATATTTTTTTAATAAAACCAATGAGATTCATATTTTACTTACAAAAAAGGTCAATTATGACCAAAATAAAATTACGAAATTATAAAAGAAGAAACACCTCAACCCTCTTGACTAATAACCTGAACGTTTAGATGGAGATGTAGATCCAACATCGAGATGACAGTTGGGACGAGGCGACTCACTTCAGTCCATCCACGAATTGACCCATTTTGAAAGTAAATAATGATATACGAGTAGATAGGCCTATCTTTGATATTAAAGTACCTGAGCGAGTGGTTCCTTTATAGTTATTTATTTTTTAGGGTACAACGTTCCCTGCACTAAACGCGATGCTGGCTCGATGGGCCCCCGTATCTGAGCGAGGTCGCATGGGATCCCTGGTGTTTGGAGGCTCTCAAATAGGCAACATAGCTGGCACTTACCTCTCCGGGCTGGTGATGACAGAGACCGGCGAGTGGGAGTCTGTGTTCTACTTATTTGGAGCAATTGGCATCCTTTGGTTTATTCTATGGGTAAGTTGATTTAACAATTAGATGAGATCTTAGAGTGCTTGAATTGAAGATCCTCAAATAAGTATGAATGAGGTAATGAAAAATTATTAAGTCTTAGAGCCTGACTAACGGAGCGTGCAAACAGGAGTCGGAGTTCTATAATAGTCATTTTGAGGTTTATTCATCGAGCGTCTAACCAGCAACTTCCTCGTTAGTAGTGTGTCACTGCTTCATTGGTGTGTGTGTATGCGTGTAAAGAGCCAATAGATGTAGGTATATTATATAATAATTTATAAAGACGCCGGTGCCTATCCCTTTCGGGAACAGAGGATGTTATTCTCCATACGGGTCTACCTCTTGGTATCCAAACGCTAAGCCAAGCATGACACCAATTACATATTTTCAGACTATATCTTCCTTTATTTTCAGGCTCTTCTCTGTTACAACGATCCCGAGTCCCACCCATACATATCAGACCAGGAAAAGAAATACCTCGAAGAAGCATTGGGAAGCCACCACGCAAGTCAACCATCGGCCATTCCTTGGAAGGCAATCTTCATGTCGGTACCGCTTTGGGCTCTTGTTTGTGCACAGGTACATCATCTTTTTGTAATATACTAACCAAATCTATTTTATTTTAAGTGTTACGATACAATATTTAATGATAATGGAATCCCAGTGCTCCTAAATCTGTTACTTATTAAATATTTTTTAAATCATCACCCTTCTCGTAGGCTTTATAAGTTCTACTTCAAACGTTTCCGTGTATCCACTAGACGAATCTACTATATCGAACTACGAACTAAAACTAGGTTTCTGAACTCATGTACTGAGACTGGGTGTACTTCACAGGGTATTTTTTTTCCATTCATAGAAATCAGTAATGAATAAATCATGACTCGTTATTTGACACAAGTTAGCGGTAATTTACAAATAGCAGTTTCACCACAGCACAATCTCATTGAGATATGGACACACGGTCAATTATACCCTGTTTCATAATTATAACAATATTTCGTATGTCCGTTAGCTTAACAAGATGATCTTAAAACACATTTTATACCTACTGTGACTAAAACGTCAGGTACTAGCTGCTAGATCTTATTTTCTATGCTACTTGTTATTTATAAGTACTTGTATGTACTTAAATAAGTAGTACTACTTTATTACAATAGTAATTATTACCTACATTTCATAGGTCGGCTAGCCTAACAAGATGATCCTAAAATCATTTTATACTATTACTAATAAGACAGGTACTAACTACCAGTATTTTATTAGTATTTGTATATAATACTACTTTAATAAAATAGTAATTACTAGGTACCTACAATATTTCGTAGCACCGCTAGCCTAAGAAGATGATCCTATAAATCATTTTATACTATTACTAAAAAAGACAGGTGCTAACTACTAGAATTTTAGTCCTATATTTTTTAGGTCCTTTTATGATATATTGTTATAGTTAATATTTGAATAAACTAGTATTATACATAGTGTTAAGTACCAACAAAAATATTTTATACTATAACCAAAAAGTTATACTAGCATATATACACTACTTGTAGGTGGTTGTTATGCATTACTCAATTTTTGTTTCTTTTTTTTTCATAGGTATCTTAATATTGTATGGATTAAGTCTTTAATTAAACTGGAAAATTGACAATAATGTAACAAACGTAATATTTTTGGAAACAAATGAACCTACTTGGTCATAGTTAGACCGTGTGGCATAAACACCTTCCTATAAAAACAAGTCATTCTCAGAAGATATCCTATTTACGTTCACAATTATCACGTGAAAAAAACACGCTGTGATCCAAGGACAATGCTTTCAAAGAATTGTATTCAGTCCAAACAGTAGGTAAACACTGGCGAGTTACGAAAAATATTTACCAGCTTCCAAATTCCACAGATTGGTCACGACTACGGCTACTTTACTATGGTCACTGATCTTCCGAAGTACATGACTGGGGTTCTGAAGTTCGACATTCATAGGACGGGCACGTTGGCCGCACTTCCTTACGTCGTTATGTGGTTCAGCTCTATTGTCTTCGGATGGCTGTGTGACAAGATTGTTAAGAGGAATTGGATGACCGTCACTAATGCTAGAAAGACTTTTACTACTGTTGGTAAGTATTATATTGACTTTATACTAGTTTCCTTTTAATAATTAGGTTTGAAGTCATACGAGCATCAAGGGCTATCAAAGTCAGTAAGTCTTATTATTATATGTTCTACGGTCTTGATCTGTTTCGACTGCCTAAACGATAAGAATCAGTTGGATGTCTGTTACAAAACTTTCAGATTATGATTTAAAGATGTCTAAGACCTTAATCTAATCTTAATCTTATAATAATGATGTCTACATGGTTGCCTGGAATAGATATAAGGGATAAGACTGCCAATTGTAACATTAATGTGCTTTATTTTATGTAAATTTATCATTTTGGACTGTGGTGTTTCAATAAAGAATTCTATCTATCTAACCAAGAGTAAATGCAACCAAATGTAGTTCAGGCTCAGTGGCGTCCTTTCTGATAGGCATATGTTCAGCAGTGGACTGATACAGGCTGATTATGCTTATGCACAAATATAATCAAATTTGTCTTCGAAGGGGTAGGCTGATGAAAACATTTCAATAGTCTTTTGTATCATGTTATAGTGTGCGAGCCTATTGTCATCTATTCGTTTCCAGGCTCTGGACTACTACTGAAAATGTCTTTATTAGTTAGGTACAAAATAGCGGTATGATACGACCCATAGAAAAAAAAATCTGGTTACGTTCATCACATCAACAGCCATAACGTCCACCGTTGAAAACCACATGCCCCATCAAAGGGGCTTGACATAATCTCCACGCTTGGTTGGTGTCTTGGGGATCGCAATTTAAAACGGCGCTGCTTCTAGTATCTGCCCACCTTCTGGTATTTTTCTATCGTCGCCTGTTACGACTCCCACAAGAAGATACAACTAATCCGACTCCCTACGGAAGGATCAAACCTACCGAAGAAATTTATTCATCATCATGACCAGCTAGCTATTCGTGCTTAAGTAGGTACTGTTACTGTTGAGTCATATGTATTCATTGAAACAAGTACTATCTGTTGATAATTAAAATGTTTCAATTTCTTCCCACAGCATCAGTCGGACCAGGAATATGTATGATCCTGGCATCCTACTCTGGATGCGACACCCAGACTGTGGTCATCCTCTTCACGGCTTCTATGGGCCTCATGGGTGCCTTCTACCCCGGCATGAAGGTCAACGCGTTAGATCTCAGCAGTAACTACGCAGGGACTATCATGGCCATTGTAAATGGGATTGGAGCTATCACTGGAATCATTGCGCCTTACTTGGTTGGATTACTGACACCTGATGTAAGTATTTTTGTACTTGGTACATAATTTTCTGATTCTCTTCACGTCTTCCATGTGCCTCGTGGATTCCATCTATCCTGGTACATAGGTCAACGCGTTAAATAAACCTCAGCAAACAATCAAGAGAACATCATGGCTAGTGTTAATGGGAATGGAAAAATTATTGGAACCATTGCGCTCTACTTGGTTTCGATTGTTGACATCTGATGTAAGTAGATGTATACTCATTGGACAGTATAGTGAGTTCTACGTTCACAACTTTAAAGGACATGGTTTTAGGTTTAAGTCAAGCAGTGATTGACAGTAAATATTGCGACACTGAGCCTTTCGCCGGACTTATGAATACTTTTTGTTCTTGACTCTCAAGCAATCCTTGAAATATCTCGCCATCCACCACGGTTTCAAATCCTATTCTTCCACAAATTAGCTGCAACCAAAGGCCCAACGTTTCACATCACGTAACACCGGAACAAGTGCATCGCAGTGTCGTAACGGATGACAAGCGACGCTGCAGCTTGCAAATCAACAGAGAATGGGTTACCCGGTCACGTTTGACATGTGACGAGTACGCACGTGAAATGGAAAACACTTGGAATGTATAGGTCTATAGGTTCATCGTTGTAACTACTGACCCGTAAAAACAGACAGATATAACTGTGAAACGAATAATAAAGCATTGATGAGAAAACCTTGCTCGTTATGTGATATATCCGATCGTTCTATCGAATAAATTTTAATGGGCTCATAATTAGGTAGGTAACCTTGAAAGACGCTATAGAATCCATAGATAAATAGGTACTAAATAATGTCGAATGTGTCTAATCAATCTATTAAACCAACCTCAGGTGTCCGCACTCCATGCCCGTTACTGTACTATTGGTTAAGCTGTGGCGCAAACTTCAAAATTCAAAGACAAGCAGTATAATAAAAGATAGCAGTGATTTGGTATGAACTACTGCGCACGTGGTCCATGGTTATAAATGCTCTAATCTTGTCGTGGGCTTGAACGCACCACGTGGTGGTTGGGCGTTTTGCGAATGTTAGAAAAATGCGCATCATGCAGAAAATCTGCCGCAAACCACATAACGGTGCAATGGGTTCAGGCAGCGCTCCTAGCGAGCTAAGAATCGTTTTAGCTCCTATAAACCAATCACGTACGCTTTGAAAATGACGTAGGTACGTTGCTGGCTTTTACTTTACCTAATCGTGCATTTAATGATTAACATGGAAGAAATGAGCGACCATCCAACAATATGTGTACAATTTGTTTCAATAAGATTTGTCGTCTTTTGTCACGATAACATCACGAACTCACTGATTTAAACGACATGTGTTGATGCGTGATTGGTTGACGACTTAAATTACTAGTCACCTACAAAGCAAAGGTCATTTTAAGGAGGATCAGGGTAGGGTTTTTTTTTAAAGTTGATGTTTGATTTCTTGTACAAGAGTAATAATTTACCTTTAAAAAGTAGTGTGCAACCATTGTTGTATATATACTCTGTAGCAAGTTAAACTACTATATATAACTGTCCCCCGTTGTTGAAATTGTTTTATGGCTGGCTATTTGGTTTATCTTCTGAGCTGATTCTGAATATATAGAATAATATAAAGTCCATTTTTAAATGAAGTCATTTCATATGAACAAACGGCTAAGTAGACCCCACTTCATGTATATTATGTCAAACAAGTGTCGTTTTTGATTTCAATAAATAAATAATAATATTCTTATTTAGGTAATTCAGTCCAAGTTTCTATTTTAGGATAAACTATATTATAATATCCACCCAATAGGTTAGCAATTGGTCAAAGGCTAGCTATTAGAAAATTCAAAAGCTTTCAGCAACAGGAGTTCCTTATGAACCAATCATTCTACCGAACTAGGCACAGCTAGCTGTGCTTCAAGTCTCCCTTACGACACAACTGAAGTCAAGATCTGTTTTATAAGTATGTATTATATAGTAATTTATTGACAACATTCAAAGTGACATTTGATAGAAATAGATCTTGGATGTGACAGCTGCCAATGTCACAATTGCTGTCATAATAATCAAGAAAAATATCTTTTCCAACCATGCAATAATATTGGGATTGTTAACCTTGTTCTACTTAGATTGGTTCAACTTCTAAGTAGGTATAACATGGATTAGCAACAATAGCATACATACCTAGGTCAAGTTCGTCTAAATTACGTCAAAACAATTAAACAAAGCATACTAATGACCATTCATAATTATGCGAAGAAAATTGATTGCAAAAAGCAAAAAAAGAAATCATTAACAAATACTTTTGTCCATATTACATTTTGTGATACTTTAGTAAGTGTAACTTACTGGAAAATTAAAATTTGAAGCCAATGTACTCGCGATAACACTATAAAACTACCTACTATAAAACTATCATATGATTTTAGGGATCAAAGTACTAAACTCCAAACTCATCAATTCTTAAATAGGTTTCAGAAAAGAGAAAGCCTCATTGTTACATAGCCTAAGGTTCGGCCAGTGTAAGGCTAAATCTACTGAGATAAGTAAAAGGTTATATTTATCATTACCATATCGCACTTATATAACAATATATTTTTGAAGCAATGATAACCGAGCGGTAATACATATAGACTGCCTTGCCCATGTCCAGGGCTTGATCCCCACCGCCGGATGAGCTTCATCGCCGGGCTATATAGCTATACCACTCCCAAGTATAAAATCTGTCGCCAAGCACTTAACAGTGTGTTTCGGCAGCAGTCCTTGAGATCCAGTAAATAACAGGCATATGAGACTCAGGCATATGAGACTTAGCAACTGTATGTCTCAGTGTGATGGGCGCAGTGCATGTCACTTGTGACGAAATGCTCTGTTCTAGGCAGAGGTTACAGTGGACTTCGTACGTGCTCCATCACAATCACATAAAAAACCCATCTACCAAAGAGGAACTACTGAACGCGGTGTTTTGTTAATCGCATACTAATATATATATAAATAAAAATTAAAGGGCGATATGTATGTAACTATGTTATTGCATAATTCCTCAACGTGCATGGTTGTAGGGCATTTTGCGAATGACCGCCTGGCTATCTACCACCCTGAAGTAAAAAATCTGTCGCAAAACACCTAACGGTGTGTTCCGGTAGCTGTGCTTGACAGCCAGTAATTCTAAGTTAGCCTGAACAACACCTTCGACCACATCATCACTTATACACAAATAGGTGAGATCGTGGTCAAGGGCTAACTTACCAGACATTCATTAAAAAACGAAAATTGAAACAGATTTTTTTTTATACTTTTTTACGAATATCCATAATTTACGTGCATCATTTCAGGACGACTGCACCAAATTACATATTTCTTTTGTATTCGTATCAGGACAAGGAAACTATAAAAGAAAATTAAATAACATCGAACAGGTTTATTGTTTATTTGGATATAATTCTTGTACAAATATCGCTTCTTTCGCAACAGCAAAACGATGTTTCGTATGTTTTGATGTGTGTCTAGAGGTTTATCGCCGTGTAATTTATTATTATTGATAAGAAAATGCAACAAGTGAGGCGTCAAAATATCGGTCGGCGTATGCGTAACGAAAGTTGAGTTCACAATCTTCGAGACAATGAGACTGAAGAAGAGCGTTTGGAGGCAAACAAAATGAGAATTTCTCGATCTATCACTATTCTAGAATCCATTGAGAACCTATACCATCGACTTCAAGCGAGAGGCGCATAGCAGACGATAAAACAACAAACAAATATGAACGTTTGACGTTTAGATATGATACAACAGTCGACTACGCCGGCGATAAATCGGTCTATTTTGGACACTATTTGTCAATATTGCAAGTCTTTGAGGTTTCGACTCAACCACTAGGATTATGCTGTGCGAATGGAGAGGTCAAATTACCAAAACTAACGACGCCACCTGAACCACTGAATTCATTACTTTCAGGGCAAGAACCTTTATCAAAGCATTTCTTGCAGAATATCATAATTACTACAGTGTGTTCCAAATGACATCATTTAGGGCAAATATAATTGAAGAAAGTGGTTTCGATCCATTTTTAAAGGTTTTTTTTTATCTGTGGCCCACATTATATGCACCCATTGCAACATAAACCTAAATATATGGAAATTCTTTTTAGGATTCTAAATGAAGATTTAAGAAAAATACTTCGTATGTCGATATAACATATTCAAGAACAAATTCACCACCGTGGAAGCATTGTTTCTAAGCGACTTTCTGAGGGAGTCTCGGCTGCAAAGCCTCGAGCACCGCCGTAAAGTTGCTTCCCTATCGGTCTTTTACCGGATACATTTCGGTAAATATGCACAGGAACTACACGACCTAGTTCCGCCCTCCCCCTTTTCCATCGGACGTCCAGACAGACGGAGAGGCGCCATCCGTACATGGTTGATATACCCAGGACTCGTACGAAGCGCTTCGCTTCCACTTTTCTCGTGCGTACTGCGAAAGAGTGGAACTCCTTACCGCTGTCAGTTTTCCCCGATGAATACAACATGGGTGTCTTCAAATCGAGATTAAATACACTCGAGAGCAATGAATCCGGGTCACTTAAAGAATCCTAAAAATCTCGGAAACTAAAAATGCTAGGTTAATGCAATAAATTGTATTTAATAGACAATGTAATACTCCTTAAATGAAGGTATTAAAACTTCTTAGTTATTGTAAAGTTATATCATAAAAAAATCAAATTTGAAAAAGGGCCACTTTCGAAGATGGAACTACGAAATTACAGCATTTGGTTTTGCTTTTGTTTGTAATCTGTCATTTATGTGGGTACATAAACCATGTTGATAGTGCTCTATATTCATTATTCAAGCTGAAATTATGTCGCTTACGCCTGAAGAATGCACCAGAATACTTACAATGCTGGAAACCGGCCGGAGTCAGCGCAATACAGCCAGGACTGTCGGTATGTCGCTGTCAACAGTACAAAGAGTTCTCCGACGTTACGAAGAAACTGGTTCTAACCTACGCAGACCAGGAACGGGCAGAACCAGGTGTACCACAGCACGAGAAGACCGATACTTGGTGAACACCATGCTTCGAAATCGCTTTCTCACAGGAACTGAACTCACCAATCAGTTTCGACGCCTCGGAGGAAGTAACCCAAGTGCATGGACAGTAAGACGTCGGCTTGCTGAATCTAACTTAAAACCCCTTAGACCTGCAAACGGCCCTAAACTGGAGCGTGGGCATCGTATTTCGAGACTAAGATATGCCCAGAGCCACGTAAATTGGAGTATTGAAGATTGGTCAAAAGTTATGTTCTCCGACGAATCAAAATTTATGCTCTACAAGCACGATGGAAGACACAGAGTGTATCGAAGACCAGGGGAAAGATTCAAGCAAGCATGCATCGAAGAGAAAGTAGCCTACGGTGGTGGGTCTGTACTTGTGTGGGCCGGAATTTCTTCTGAAAGTCGCACAGAGCTGGTGATCATAGAAAACGGCTCTTTAACTAGCGTAAGATATGTGGAAGAAATCCTCAATGATCACGTTGGTCCATTTATGGTCAATTTAGGTGAGGATGCTATATTTATGCATGACAATGCCCGACCTCATACAGGTAGGATTGTGAATGACTACCTTCAAGAGATGAACATTACTCGTATGGAGTGGCCAGCGCGCAGCCCGGATATCAACCCGATCGAGCATGCTTGGGACGAGCTAGGCAGATGCGTAAAACAACGAAACCCTCCCCCAATCACGCTTCGTGAGCTCAAAATTGCTCTCACGGAGGAATGGGAGAATATTCCCCAAAATCGTATAAAGAACTTGGTGTACAGCATGCCAAACCGCGTAAACGCAGTAATGGAAGCACGAGGAGGCAATACAAAGTATTAAAATTCAAGAAAATCGTAATAAAGTTCAAAAATTTCATGTTTCCTTTTTTTGTTTTAAGGAGAGATCAGCAGTTTTTTTCTTTATGTAATTTTGTGTTAATAAAATGTATGGTGACTCATATTTTTTTTACTTTCATTTTAGGAGTATTACATTGTCTATTAAATACAATTTATTGCATTAACCTATCATTTTTAGTTTCCGAGATTTTTAACATTCTTTAAGTGACCCGGATTCATTGCTCTCGAGTGTAGGTTTCTTCTAGGTAAGCGTGCTCCATCTTAGACCTCACCAATGCTTAACATCAGGCAGGGTGTGGTTAAACGCGAACAGTTCATGATTAAAAAAAAAAATTGTTGCCATCAATTGATGGTAAATATAAATTCCTTCAAATTTATTGCCTGAGAAATTCTGAAGTTGAAGTAAATCAACGCTGTGCTATCATGCGTTCAGCAAGGAGAGAGATCATCATGCAGGTATAACAACTCTTACATGAACATAACCAGATGATCCAATTATTCAAAACAGCCGTAGATATGATGCCATCGGATGATCGTCAAATAGTAATCAGAGCAGACAAAAGACCTGCAGGAGAACATGATAGACGTTTTAAAAATATCAGCTCGAAGAATTTTTATGCACACTATTTCATGATTCATCTAAATGACGAAAACCACAATTGACACAGAATTTCTGACCCATGGATACGGAAAAATATACAGATGGAAATGGAAATTATGTCAGCCGGCTTACTATTTTACCAGCAACGTACTATGTGGGATACTCAAGAAACTTGCACGAATACGCGCAAGATGCTATGACCTACGTGCGCGATTTGTTAATTATTTTCACGTGCAACCCAAAATGGGTCCAAATTACTAATCTGATATTACCAGGTCAATTATCCAGCGATCATCACGACATAACAGCACCACTGTACAAACAGAAACTTAAAGCGCGCCTATACTATATCGGCCGGATTGTCCACTGCAGAACACAGCCTCCCTCATTATGCAGATGTTTTCTTTAGCAGGTGTTCTGGGGGATCGCAGTGTGACATATTAGTTCCTAAGAAAGCGCTGCTGCCCACCTTCTGGTGTGTTACCCTTAGTCGGCTCTTACGCAGCCACAGGTAGAGATGGGGTAGTGACATTCTAGCCCGGCACACTACGGGTCCTATATTTCATTGTAAAAAAATAATGTCTTAAAGACATAGGATCTTGAATTTAGTCTGTAGACTCCACAGTGTAGAGTGACAGGAAAGAGGACTGAATTAGACTAAATGGCAATCTGAATCAGTTTAACATTGTGCAACAAGACTCACTGTTGAAAAAATCATCAAAAATTTGATTGAAG
Source organism: Plagodis dolabraria (assembly GCA_963854805.1). Taxonomy (NCBI): domain Eukaryota; kingdom Metazoa; phylum Arthropoda; class Insecta; order Lepidoptera; family Geometridae; genus Plagodis; species Plagodis dolabraria. The sequence continues at coordinate 14,493,178 of OY978447.1, read as the reverse complement.
CTACGAGGATTTGCTTATTCCAAGAATACCTAGTGGCCAAATTACCTTTATTTGGAATTTAAACAAGTCCAATTTCCAATACGCCTTGCATTCACAATGACAAATAAATCCCAAGACCAATCGTTAGAAGTGTGTGGATTAAACCTTGAATTGCCGTGTTTTTCGCATGGGCAGTACGTTACCTGCTCGAGAGTCAGCAAACCATCGGAGCTATTTGATTTCCAGATAGATTAGAAGATCTCCAGAAGGAAAAGCTAAAAATATTGTACATTACAAGGCATTACCGTAGTTATGGTCGAATTATTTAATTGTAATTTTATTTCATGATAGGGTCGTATTGTAAACGGAAAATTTTGTCCCATTCTTTGTTATTACGTAATACGTACGTAACATGTAACAATTCCGGTAATTTTTAATTTGACGGGTTAATCACTTCCGATACGTCAGACATGTCAATATATGGAATTTTTGAGTTGAATTCACTGGAAATGTAACATTTCTTTAGTCCGCGACTGGACAAAAAATGGTGGTACGAATATATGTGAAGGTTTGTGAGTGAGGATATGTATGTGTATGTTTGTTACTTCTTCACGCTGGACAGATTTGGATGAAACTTGAAATATAGATAGTTTAGATACTGAATTAACACAGGACACTTTTCTTCATCATCATCATATTGTAACATTATCTATGCGGGCGAAACCGCGGGGCGCAGCTAGTCTCCTATAAACCCTGAATACTTATGACGTATACTACATAAGAACATCGACATTCGCCTGTAGTTTTTGGGCGAACCAACGAGTCTCAGCATATCATATCATGTACTTTTACTTTCAGAGCACACTAGTACAGTGGCGGCTCGTGTTCTGGATAACCCTGGCCGTGTTCATCCTCACCAACCTTGTGTTCGTGGCGTGGGCATCCGGGGACGAACAATGGTGGAACAGCACATCGCAAGACCCTAGCAAGCAACAGGAAGTTGAAGCGAATCGCTCAGTCAACGCAGAGGTCAAACTTTAGACACTCAAGAAATCATAGAGGTCAAAAATCTTCAGAAAGAGCGCTTTACAACGAGGTCAAAGATATAGCCATATATTTTCATATAAGGGTATGCCCTGAACTAGTTCCTTACCGGGGATGCCTCATCGATTGCGCTTATTACCTGTATTGATTATGTATGACTTATAATGACATGTATGTAAGAACAGTTTTGATGTTAGCTTTTATGTCATAATTGTCAGCAAAACTGTCTTATTGTGTGAGCAGGAAATATCCAAATGGCTTGTTTGTGAATTATATAATACAGTATGCGTGACTTCACAGTGATAGACACAATGTATCAATTCGGTGTAGATTTAAACGAGGTGATATATTTTAAGCGAGGTCGTCTGCAGATAGTAATCTCGTGGAAGGAAGTATTTGGACTAGGTTGGAAGACGGAGGCTGCGCGCGTTTTCCTGTTACTAGATTTTGTACATTTTGTAAATATTTATTTAAGTAATTAGGTAAGTTGTAGGTTTAGAATAATAATATGACTTCCTAGTTTTGTTATTACGTGCTATGTAAGTGTTTTTTTTTTATATAAGTACATAGGTACTTAGTATTTATATGTTTCCTCCTTGGTGAGATATTCTTCTTGGTGCGGTATATACAATCATAGTTTTATATAATTTTGATACAATTCAGTGAAGATAAATGTTTTAGATGCCTTGATTAGTTTTCACTACATTAAATATTATCTGTGAACTAAGATAACCAATCGGGAAACTGACAAACTTGATGATTTTAAATATCTTAGGATTGATTCAAATCTTTGCATCAGCGTCATGTTCAATCGCCCCAATATTGTATTGCACAGGACTAAATGTCGAATTATAATTTTATAAAAAAGTTTACGAAAACCGTTGGCATTAAAATACACTTAACTACATACGTTCGCATGTCTCTCTCTCTCTAAAAGAAATTATCTCCTATTATAAACACGTAGCTATCGGAAACCACACCGTTCGTATTACCAACATGTTAACAATATTGATAAGAAAAATCTTTTAAAACCCCGCAAATAGATTAAATCAGTTGAAAATATCGACCAACTGGAATAAGATGTATTTTTACATTTATGGCACTGAGCGAGAAGTGCTTATCAATAAAATGTATTTCAAAATATGTCTCTATTTGTTTGTGTAGGCAGCGTGCAGGGTAAAGGACAACACAGACGAATTGCTTCGGCATAATAGTCTTCGTAACACCGCGTCTAGTTCCAAATTTGTACGATTACTTAGGCTGCATTTCCACAAGAGATGTGCAACGAGAGGTGTAAGATGAAAAAATCCGCCAATAGGATCGTTCATTTTCCTAGCCATCCTGATGATGTATTTTTTCACACACACAGCTCATCTTTCTCGCACATGTCTGGTGGATATGCAGAGTTACTCGCGAACTTTTCCTAAAATCTAGGCTATGCCGATATGGCGATGATTTGTGTGCGTTGTATTGTGGAGTTCCATAGAAACACAGATTACCCCCAAGGGATAATCTGTGCATAGAAAGGATACTGAACGGCTCAACTCGAGGCGATGTCGTCTATACAAACCCAAATAGATCAGTGTGCGCCAACCATAAGCCGTATCACATATTTAAATTTTATATTTAAGTCAACCGGGGACCGTTTATCATGAAATAATAAGTTTATAATTGATAAATATCGCAAAGCGATGCAAATAATAACAATAACCTATTGTGCAAAAACTAATTATACCAAATGACCGTCAAAAAGAACGTTGTAAATATAAATAAAAACCACCGTAAGAAAAAATCGTTGTTGAACATTTAGAAGCATTCCTTTTCATAATCTCTAAACAATAGTAACATTATATAGCATATCAATGTGTGCGTAAGTCGACGTTTAAATGAAGTTATGTACGTAAGTACATTACAAAAAGTTTGTTATTTTTACCTCATTGCTTAACTTGTTAGAAATAGAAAGTGGTTGTTATTATCGTTAGTGAACATTAAAATATAATTACTAGTAAGGAGGTTAATGTAGCATTTGTAAAGTACAAATATATAGGTAAGTATACCTAGTGAAATCTAAAGGCGCCAAGTACTGCAACTGTGACAACAGCCTATATAGATGCCTATGACAGGTTTAGGGACCCTATATTACTCAGCCTACGATGTCGGTCCATCTGTCCTGTCTTTATCTTTTGATAGCGTTATATAGCTGACAGTAATTTTTACGCAGTAAATGTATGTCATTTATTTATAATGGCCGATTGCGTAACAAACCCCCAATCGGATATTTTCCGGACTGATCCGGACTTGAACGGTATATGTAAAAAAATATATATTTATAACGTAAATGAAGATTTCATGCAAAAACTGCCTTTTTAAACAATTAGTAATTAAACAACTTTATTGGCCACCCCGTGACCAGGATCACCTAATAAGTGTTCCATACGTCGGGATTAAAATACGCCATTTTTAAGTTTTTAATACTTATAGTTTTAATTTAACCCTTTAAAAGATGTTAGAAATAAAATACTACAAGTGGAATAACGCGAAAACTTTATACTATTGTTAAATATTAATATTTTAAAATGACTTGTAAGAATTTAATATCTTCGTTCTTTTCTGTAAGCCTCTATTGCAAAATGCAATAAATGAATAATTTTGTGGTATAGGTATATTGCATGCTAAGCGAAAATCAATATTTGAAGAATGTTTTTCTCAATGTGAGAATCTAGGGTATTTCTGCGATAGCTGTAGCCTGCAATATTTTCGCCGTACCTAAATTCAGCAAAAAATATTTTCTTTATCTCTTTCATTACAAAATTACAAATTTAGGTCATGTGCGGGATTCGAACCGAATAACAAGTTTAAAGCTAATTGCAAAATTAGTATTGTTTGTAGTACAACGAAAGTTGAACTATAGATGTTATGAATCATTGTCATGTTAGCTCAATTGGTCAGAGCATACCCCGGCAAAGGGGTGGATGGACGCGGGTTCGAATCGCTCACACGACTTAAATTTTTCCTCTCGTAAATTTGTAATTTTGTAATGTAATCCTCGGAGCATGCGTGAGCATAAAAACATTAAAGCATTTCATTGTTTAATATTTAGGCAAAATCAGTATATTTTACTCGAAACAGGCATAAAAATAATTTATTGTGAGGATTTTATGAATCCCAGCCAGTGTTATGTGATAGTAAATAATAAAGATAATTTTGTATTTTAGTAAGTATCCTCTATATTTGCAAAAAGGAAAATTGAGTCCATAAAGAGAATAAATACTGTTCTAAGAGATAACGTGTGACATGAGAAACATATGTTATATGCAAATTAATGGAACTGTACATATAATTAATCTCGAATATACAAGGTAGGAAGGAAAATAAGCGTAGATAGTATATTAAGGGCCTGTTTCAGAATGTTCTAGTAAGTTCCGGTTTTACTACCCAGAACTAGATAATAAACAAAACACTATATTTGCGTTTCACAGTCATCGATTTAGCCTATCCATCGGTTAAACGTTAAGCTAGAAACGCGCTGCATATTCACCGTCATTTTTATCATTAAGTTATTTTATGTGTTGGTTAGCAACCCGAAACTTTATTAGGACATTCTGAAACTGACCTTAAATGTATTAAACGGAAAGTCTCAAAAGGTTAAAATGGCTTTTGGCGCACATTAGTGTATAGTATACTAATGTATGTTAAGAATATTACTGGACATATGCAGGCTTTAAGTTATATTGGTTAATATAAGTATTTTCATTTATATAGAAAATGTATTGATCGTGTAAACACTCCGTGTTTTCGATTCCCGGATAGTCACAGTTTTTAGAGTATTCTCGTACAGGATTTTTCACGTGCAGTCCAATATTCTGAACTGTGCCCGTTAAATGCCAATACGCTTACCACGTATTACGAGGTAAAAACTTGGGTGTTTTACTCCCAATTTCTGGTAGAATAGTTGACAGACCAAACACTGAACGCTCATTGGACAAATGCAATATATGACGCGACGGGAGACAAATGACAGCACATTATTCAGTGTGTCAACTGTGTGTGGAAAATCAAACAATAGTTTAAACAAAATGAAATAACTTATATTTGGGTAGATAGTTTTTTTCTATTGGCATCTAGGTACAAAGTTGTGCCATGTAAGATCTATTATTCTTTATACAACATCTATGTATAATAAGTAGATATATAATAAGAAATTGTAAATGTAAAGGTAACATTTATTTTGACATTTATAGTTCTTGTTAATATTAAGTATTATATTCTAATTTCATGAAATAAATATTGTTGAAAGCTTAGCTTTGTTTTCATAAATTTGTATCAAAAGAAAGTAACAAAAAAAAAAACAATTCCATCATCTTCTATAACCATGCGAAATTTATAATTATCACAATACTTAAAACTACGGTTAAAGGTTAAATTGACCAAAACATAATTTATATAACAAAATATATTAATTTACTAGAAATTTATACTCAATATAACAAAACTAAATATACCAAACTTATTCACATTACATGACTTAAACATATTTAAATCATAATCATAAACATTTTTATATTAAAATATCTAGCAAACTAAAATTTTAAGTAAAATAATATTTTATCTTACAAATACACTTTACAATACAATACAATACACTTTACAACTTAATGTTTAAAGTACAATTGAAATATTATTACACCATAATTAAATTACGAAATCAACATAATATTCTTTCTAATAAATAAAAATAACATTTTGAAAACCGGCAACCACAGGCGGGCAAAGTTTTGGATGACGCTAAATTCAGCAGCGATTTCGTTTTATTTTCTAAAATGCCTAACACAACCGGCACAAACCTGAGGAACTCATTTAACACAATGACTTAAGTATATATCATTCGAGCGCGTTAACGCAAATTTGTATCGCAAAAGCACAGCGCTCCTCGCGGCGCGTTATTAAATCAAGCATTTTGCTATACTAAATCGTGCTTACGCGTTCGCGGAGTACTTATCACAAGAAAAACCCAAACGAGGCCCTGTGAGTGATTATTCGTAGCAGCGCATCTGATGACTACAAAACAGTAGTAACTAATACACTATATAGAACTTCGGCGCCAAAATGACTAAACTCATATATCACGAAACGCTTATTTGAGGGCATTCCTGAACATATTATATACATATCATAAGCCGCGCTTAAACGAAGCCATAATATTGATAGTTGAGGAATGAGTAAAGCAGTTTCTAAAAATTACAAGCAATTATTTCGACAACATTGATACAATTCGATAACTTCCGTAGTTTTCTTCACAGTAAATTAAGTTCATTATTGGATTAAGCTTGAGGATGTGGCGCTCTTTTGCAACAATTGCCATTTGACACCGCAGCAACTTTATATATAATCGTATAATGTAATAGTTGGCCAAAATTAAGCATTAAAACTGTGCGTAAAACACCCTTAAGGGACACACCTGGGCACACCTAAGGTGCCTGAAGCAACTTACGCGCTGGATTGGACCAAACAGTAAGTTACACTGGGGATTTTAAATAAACGGCCACGTGACATGGCACGGCCCTTACTAATCATAATTTTCTTCATTGGCTCACCGCCGATGTAGTTTCGTTACGGGTTTTTTATTCATACCTTTAGATAAACTTTAATATTCCCATATTTTTGGTAACTATATAAGTAGTAAAGTGAGTGTTTAGTATAGATAATGAAACTTCCTGTATGAAAAACGCTACAAATATCTAACTAGTTAAAAGAACTACAGTTTTAACACGATATTTAGAAACTGTTATTAAGTTTAAAGTTTAAATACAATTAAAGCTTATTTGAATAACACTCATGGAATTCAATATTGATATTATATTACTAATAAATGCCACCAACTCATAATATATATCGAGTAAATAAATTTAATGCTTACAAAATAACCACTGTATATATCAGTTTTATATACAGTAGGTACAGCGGAGAGATGCGTCTTAGACTCAAATAAATAGATATGCGAAATAGTAAGTGTATTTTAATTCATGATTATTATTCTGAAGGTAATATACTTGTACAACAAAGTATCGCCATCGACGTTAAAAAAAAAGTACGTAAAGAGAGCAAATATTTAAGAACTTCAAGACATCTCATTTTCTTAGTTACAATTTTCTGATTGAAAATGACATGCTGACAATACTTAGTAAGCAACCGAGTCACACTGCAATGGAATCATTGACCTCAATGCTCTTGCACTGGACATGATTAGAGCCCTAAAATGAAGGCATAATTTTATTTTCCAACCGACCGTCTGACAATCAATTTAACATTAAAATTGGCTCAGCTTGACTGAGGAACTGATGGATGCATGAATCATTCCTTATACATTTAATATTACCTGAAGTAAGCCTTCAGGATTAAATATAATTTTTCAACTGCAAGTCCAGCGGACGAGTATTAATAGAGGTCAGTGTACCGAAATTATTTTTATCATTTATTTGATTACAATCAAGCCATGTCAAAGTACATAACTGCCCTGTTAGTCAAGCGATAATCAACAATTTTATAATGCCACCTACTTCTCTTGTATGGAATCTTCCAGATTACTACCGTGTACTTTAGGACTCGTTAAATGGGTCTACACTAATTGAGTCATACAGACTAGACCACGGATTTTGTTATGGCTTCGATTCTGGCATGTCTTTCTTTCTTCACTAATATGCCCCTCTATGGTACTCGTGTCCTGGCCGTTTAGAATTTTGACTAAGTATTAAATAGTGCATAGATTACATGTCAGCGTTGACCGACCATTTAAAAAGTTATAAGTTGTCATACCTACTAAGTTCTTTGGCAAGAGATAGTAGACATGTAGTTTAACTTCTAGAGAAAAGAAAAGAGTAGACGTATCCGTAACAGATATCTCAAGGTTTAGGGATAAACACCATATAACTACAATAAGCGCAGTTTTTTTGTATGTGCAACAATGAGTATGTATAATTTATTTTTCTATATATACATACATACGAGTACTTAATTTTAATCCATATTTGACAAGCATTTGACCACAATGTTCGAAGATGGCATTGAAGAGGAGGCCTTATCACTCAAGAATGTATTCTTAGATATTATCACGCCAGTTAACCGCTGATTTTTTTTTTTGATGAAGTCTCAATGCAAGTCCTTATTGTAACTGCGTTGTGGACGATCATATTTATTATTTACTTTTCCATTTTTGTCTTTTCATATAATTACCGTCTGGGTCTACCAGAACGTTTAGGACTCTTTCGGAATATTTTAAAGTCCCTCTAATGGCCAAACACTTATAACGACACTTTGCAATACGATAATTGAATTATAGTCATACATCAAATCTCTTAAATATATGATAAACGGTGTCTATGTGGGGTTTACATTAAGGGTAATACACAACAATGTTTTGATTGATATAAGGACAATACTACGAACGTTGTAATAACAAATCAAATTCTCGCATACTGTCCACATTATGTTGACAAGTTAATTATTTCGGTTGAACTTTAGTGTGTTGTGCATCATCAATTAAAATATCTCACCAGAAAATGCGCACTACCGTCATTTATATTCCACGTCAGACGCTCCCTCCTTCGTACACTCAGAAAAGTTCTAGAACACTCTGCGGCGTGTTGGCGTCACTCAGATCCGTCCTGTAAAACAATAGAAAATTATTTCTAAACTTTACTATACATTTCTACAGGCCGTATTCTTGTTTTATTTACTTCACGATCATAAGTTATGTGGTCTCAATAATTAATAACAATGAAAAATAAATCTCATATGGAAGCAAGCGGTTAATCGGTTCAAATAGTTTGCATGCAAACAGTGCACATTCCAGTATTTAATACGAACTTTGGCAATGTATTTGACGTAAGCAATGTTTGAATGATTTGAATCGCAGCGATACACGTATTATTTCTATGCATAGTGGTGCACATCGCACTGGATAATCTCGAGATCTTCAAGACTAGTGAAGTACTCTTAGCCAAGTTTGCTTAGCTGTTCTTAACCGATCAGCAAAGTTAAGCATCGTCCGCCGCGGTCATGAGTTGGATGGGTGAACGCTAGTGACATTTACTACTGAGCGCTTCCGTGCTTCGTAGGGCACGTTAAGCCGTCGGCCCTGGTTGTTATCTTAGGATGGTGGAAGGGCATTTTGCGAATGCCCGCCTAGCTAGCTATCAAGTAGAAAATCTGTCGCCAAGCGTCTGATGGTGTGTTGCGGCAGCTGTTCTTGGGAGCCAGAAATTCTAGGTTAGCCAGAACAACACCTTCAACCACATCATCACTTACCATCAGGTGAGATAGTGGTCAGAGGCTAACCTATCAGGCATAAAAAAACTAAAACAATTGCCGATCGCAATATTGAGAAGGACTTGGTGTTTTCTCACATAATATTACGCATATTTATTTCAACAAGGCACATTAATGTAAGTACATAAGTTTTAAAATAGTAGTTTATGCAACTGTCATATAATAGAGGGTATTAAAACATGAGTGTAGTTTTTTGAACCGAGCCGCAGGCGAGTTTCAAAATAAGATTACACGAGTGTTTTAATACCTAATTATATATGCAGTTGCAAACACTACTTTATTTAATCTCATGGCTATACGCTTTTTTGTTTTGCTGGTTAAAGACTATTCGTCAGTTGCGTAGCTGTTTCTAGATGTCAGGTGAAGTTAAATTTTTATCAGTATTGCTTGACATTTTTGCTACTAAAGTTTTATCCAACAAAATATTACTCAAACTCGTATGTACGAAATAGCGCCACAATGGAAAAATTCTGTTATTGGTCTATTAGCTCGGAACCAGCACGTTGCGCGCGCAGCGCGCTCACCATAGATAATGTGTACTTAAATTGAATTGAAACCTCCATGGTCGGGACACATTGTACTTTAATGATTAAAAAATTGTTTTAAAGCGTTATTTTGTTAAGAGAATAATGCTTAAATTTATTTTTTTTAATTTTCTTAAAGAAGTATGTAAATAAAATATGGAAATAAAAGTCTGTATTTCATTTCATAATTAGAATATTACCAAATTAGATTATATAAATAAGTATACAAACCTATGTGAAAGTAACTGCACAGCCTGCGCTGGCGTTATGTCCGTGATTTCGTGGTTGGACAAGTATTCTTCACCGGCCGTCGGATTCTTGTTTATCATCGTCCGCAGCCGCCGCGCGTCTTCGTAGTCCAGGTTAAGGATCTTACAGCCTTGTACCAACCTGAGGACGAATATATAAATACAAAACTGGCTGTGATTCAATTCTATACTGTCGAACTCACATTCAATCATCATTGTGAATGTTCACTCAACATCACCCTCGATCTTTAGAGGTGTAGCCAATCTCTAAAGATCGAGCGTGATGTTGAGTTGACATTGAGATTCACATACTCAATTATCAGCATGTTCATTCTCTATTTATGTGCGCCATGATACAATACAATACAATGTTTTTTATTTTTCAGAAGTCATAAACATTCATGTAACAAATAGGGTATAGTATCTCAATACAAATCATAGTCAAACACATTTTCTGTGGACCCCAAACTAAGCACGAGGCCTGTATCTTGGGGCCCGAGTGCAATTTTATCTAATGTTCTCTTGACACGACTACATACTAGGACTATACAAAACTATTTCGTATTTACACGAATACAAATTTATGATTTTAAAACGATAACAAATAGGTGTTTCTAGACAAAACTGTCTACTCCTTGAGGGATAATACAGGTGTGATATTTTTATAATACTTATTTTCATCACTTCACTAATATAAATTATTGCATTACTGTGTTCAAAAAAGAAGGATATGCTATGGATATATTAATTTTGCTATCAAACATAATAATTGCAGGCAAGGTATTTACACACATATGTATGTAAATACATAATTATAACACAAATATGTATCAGTGATTATTTAACTAGCAGCTACACCTTACTGTTCCTCACACGTAGACAATAATGGTGAAAAGTACTACCTGATAATGAAACTATCCCTTGTGTTAATCCAGGACCTAAAGTATGTTTTGAAGCAATGATCGCCGAGCGGTTATAGCTATGGACTGCCGTGCCGCAGGTCCCTGGTTCGATCCCCACCACCAGCTTGAGCTTCACCGCTTGGTGGAACGGCATTTTGCGATTGCTCGCCTGGCTAGCTACCGCAAGTAAGTCAAGTAGAAAATCTGTCGCCAAGCACCTAACGGCGTGTTCCGACAGCAGTCCTTGAGAGCCAGTGAAATTGCAGTTACATGAGACTTAACAAGTGTTTCTAGTAGACGGGCGCAGTGCAATTCGTCACATCTGTTATAGGCAGAGGTTAGTCCGCTTAACATCAGGTGAGCCTCGAGCTTGTAACGTCACAATAACATGAAAACAAAAAACAACTATATACCAAGTTACATCCAAATCTGTGCATCCATTTCAATGTGAAGGGGTGCGCATACACACTCACTCACAAACTAGTATATATAATATTAGTGAGATAAGGCCCATCAGGTTTGAACTCACTTTTTTATAAGCTTTTATGACCTGAGTATGACCAGAAAGAAGCATAGATATATTATATTATATATGGCTGAAAGACATGCGTGAAAATTGCACTGAATCTGAACATTTGCTAATTAAAGTATGACAACACTAGGTTTGTATGAAAAGCGATAGGTAACCTTGCCAAGACCTTAAGGGTCCGTACCCAGAGGGGAAAACGGAGGCATTTTAATTCGTTGTCTAGCTTGTAAACGGAATAAGTTACACACCTGATATTTAGATATCTTGTATACGACCACTGGGCTATACAAATATGGGACTAATAATTCAATTTCAATTATTTTCCGCGGGATTATAATACAGAAGTTAGTCAAAAAGAATAAAAAAATATTTACACTCTGGCATGCGTCGCTCTGTCGTTGAATAGAGACAACGAAACACTGTATTTAAATAAGGCATTTATATATAATTTATGTTATTAGGATAAGATATTTTATGAATTTGGACTTGTCTGAAATGAAAATATTTTAATATAAATAAAAACAGAATTTGAGAGAGTCAATTTTGGTCATACGACTCTATCTCAATAACTGAACTTGTTACATAACTGGCACTTCGGTATGTTATTAACACATAGGATACTTTCATCATTATTTACGTGGGTGAAACCGCGGGGTCCAGCTAGTTTGATATAAGAAAACCACTTACTTCGGCAGCTGGTTGATCTGCGATGCGACTGTATTGGGAGGCGCGAAGGCTGGCACTAGATTCCTCAAGACGTCATGGGTGATCTGCGTGGTACCCCCCGTATTGAACCAGTGTTCTAACATCACCTCCTGATAACCATACACAACCCTTATTAATGGAATTCCAGCAGAAAGCATAGCCAGCGTTTGTTTAAGTCATAGATATTAAATATTTGATGATGCATTATTGATCAAATTCATAGCCCCTACAAGACCACTGGTACTCTCAGGCGTGCCCCAAGGATCACAATTTGGACCGCTACTTTTCTTAGCCTTCATAAATGACTTACCCAAAGTCGTTACATCAATAAAATTTTAGAATAGTAAACCTTCTTCAAACATAAAATACGCATTATTAGAGATCACTCAAATACAACTCGTGAGATCTTTTTTTCTTTTTTGAAGCAGTGATAGCTCAGTGGCTTTGGCTATGGACTGCCGCGCAGCAGGTCCATGGTTCGAATCCCGCCGCGGGCTTGAGCTTCGCCGCATGGTGGAAGGGCATATTTGGGAATGCCCGCCTGGCTAGCGATCACCCTCAAGTTGAAAAATCTGTCGCCAAGCACCTAACGGTGTGTTCCGGCAGCTGTCCTTGAGAGCCAGTAATTCTAGATTAAGCCTGTTAACACCTTCGACCACATCATCACTTACCATCACGTGAGATTGTGGTCAAACACTTACCTATCAGCAATAAAAAAAAAAAAAAAAAAAAAAAGATCTCACTCAAATTTAAATGGGCCTACATGACAAGCACCAGCTTTCAAGCATTAAAAAAAATCAAATTCCGTACACCCTGTAAAGCTTTGAGATATATACACAAAAAAAAATACGAATTAAGAACCTCTTAATTTTTTTTAAGTAGGTACCTATGTTAAAATTAGTTTTGTTCTGATGAATTTAAAGTATTTTTTTAATGTTATGAAGTAACGAGACACCTGTATATTAAATAAGTCTGTTTTGTAAACTTGTATTAAAAAGAATATTAAGGAGATGAACGCAGATAGTCGCGCGCGCAGAGCGGAAAGCGTGCCATTTGTGTAAACCTAATTAGACAAAGAAACAAATCTAATCGAAAAGAAACAGCAGTTTTTGGTTTAGCGGCTATATTTTATATATATAAATCCATGTGCATAATAGATAATGATAAGAATTGTATTTCATTTGTAAGCAAATGTAAGGTGTCAGCTCCGCGGAGTACTTTAAATCGGGTTAAACAATTGTTAAAATTCATGGTAAATTTATGCCTGACACTATGTTATTTAACAAAAAATAATTCTTATGATGAAATCTTTCGATCGGTATGATAAAACTACAGGGTGATTTTTTTCTCTGTAACGGGTTCGACTCCCGGTTCAACCATGTCATTATTTAAATATCTATGAATGCAGTTTAAGTTGTTTTTAAAATTCAAATATTGTCTTCTTTCAGTAAAATGTTCCATCTACAATATTCAGAGTACTTTCCCACCATGGTGCATCGCCATGTGACGCCCTGTATAGTGGATGTGTTGTCTCACCTCGAATATGTACTCGTCGACGTGCGCTGCGAGGTGCGAGCGCAGATGTGCGGTGAGCGGCGGCGCGAGGCGAGCGGCCGCGGCCCACAGCCGCGCGCACAGGGCGGACAGCGGCGCGCACAGGGGCGGAGACACGCTCAGCGCCATCTCCTCCACGTGCAGGAGGGCGTGCCATCTGTAAACAAACACTTACTTGTGACATCAAGACACAGAACAAAAATGATAATCCGTAATAATGAAAATATATGACGCTTACAGCGCTTTCGCAATCTAACTCACGCACAAATGGCGGGTACGCTGTTTTCACTAAAAATAATATACAACCGTACCACAAAATTTATTATATAATAGCGGTAAAAAACTATTAACATCACAAGTTTCCTTGGCTTATCCTAGACTTTCCAAAAATTTGGAGATCCTATGTAACCTAAGTCTGACTACTGGTCAGCCAGGGGCGTTTCAGTTCATTAAACGTGCAAGATTCGCAGGCGCGTCTGCGGATGCACTCGCTTTCTCTTATTCCACTTCACCTACAGGTTTCATGGCAAAAATATGATTAAAAAACAGTACTCACTTCTGCTTCTTGTAATCCTTAAATCCAGCTTTGAACTCCAGCAATATGTGGTCGGCCAGGGACGTGAGACCAGAGTCCCTTAAACGAGCAAGAAGTGCGGGCGCGTCTGCGAATACACCCGCTTCTTCAGCCTCCTCTTCACCTTCCAACGGGCCTGTCACCGCGAGATTTACTATAGGCGACGCCTGGAAGAATTATTGGAAATAAATATGTTAATGTTAGGGACCATAACGAAAAGAAGAATTCCACAAAAACATTAAAACTGTTTAAATGAAAACAAGCCGGGAAACACTACCAGTATAAAAAGTTATTGATAAAAAATGACTTGACACCTTGTTTTTTCGTCTACACTGGGTATACGAGCGCGCGCACGGTAAGCGGGTCAGATGGTCTGCTTGATATGACTATTGAAATACATCAATTTAGCGGCGCAAATAGTTTTTCGTCATTGGAGTTGAAAGTGTCTGCTACAGCTTTAATTATTGTTAATTCACTGCTAAATAAAAAGCGATTAAAACTTAAACACTCGGGTTATTCCAAAGTTAAACAAATACATATATCGTTACCGAATTGGACGTGGGAACAGGCTGTTAGTTGCTCTTTATAAAATTTGTTTTAATGAAAAGGATAATTTCGGTGCAAATGTATGTTATGTTTTTTTATGGTATTGGGACGGAACACGCGCTAGGTCTACCTGATGTTAAACACTGAACTGAGACGAACTGCACTGCGCCCAAAACCCAGTGTTTGCACACTGCTGCTTGGAGGTAGAATATTTGCCACTGCGGTAGTACCCAACAAGAAGTCCTCTTGCTTAAGAGAGCTGCTGGCTGGTTTTTATTTTTTTATTTTTATGCCTTATAGGGTTAACCTTTGTCCACTATCCTCACCTGATGGTAAGTGATGATGTGGTCGAGGATGTTGTTCAGACTAACCTAGAGTTACTGGCTCTCAAGGACAGCTGCCGGAACACACCGTTAGGTGCTTGGCGACATATTTTCCACTTGAGGGTGGTAGCTAGCCAGGCGGGCATTTGCAAAGTGCCCTAACACCATGCTGTAACGACTGCTATCCTAAGACAACAACCGGGACCGACGGCTTAACGTGCCCTCCGAAGCACGGAAGCGCTCAGTAGTAATGTCACCAGCGGTCACCCATCCAAGTCATGACCGCGGCGGACGTTGCTTAACTTTGCTGATCGATTCAGAATGGCTAAGCAAACTTGGCTACAAGCTCTTTAATCAGGTTTTGCACCTGATTGGCAACCACTCGGGGACCTCGCGTAGGGTATCGAGATTAAAGATACTTTCCCACCGACGAGGGTGACCCAGTCCAGTAGCAGTAATTAGTAATGCATGTGTAAGTCGTAGTAGTAACATTATAAACAGGTTACAATAACTACAATATAAGTAAAAAAGTACCACTTACGATATCATAAAATATGGAACTCCGTCTGGACAACTCCGTCAAAGCCAACTTCTTTGATTGCAATTCTACTTCTCTCAACGACATGCCTTCACTTAGTTCAAATACTGCAAATAAAAACAAGTTTTTTCTTAGTCTCATCAAGTTTATGAGTGTGGGTGGGGAAGGTATGTGTACGAGATCTTGATGCCTATGGATACATTTATGTGTGTGAGTGTGTGTGTTTTATATAAGTAACTCACTTGGCCATTAATATTCAGCTCGGCCTCAGTGTCCGTGGACATTTTATGCAACATACAAGTGACCAAGACTACATATGTGTAAGAACAAATGAGGGTGTGTGTATGTTATTTAAGTAACTCACTTGGACCATTATTGTCCACCACGTTATTAAAGTCTGTCGACATTTTACTTCGTCACTTGTATGTCGTACAAGTGACGAAGTGATGTCTACGTACGTTTGAGAACAAATAGGTGTGTGTGTGTGTGTGTGTGTTTGTTATCTAAGTTACTCACTTGGACCATTATTGTCCAGCTCATCATCGGAGTCCGTGGACGATGAGGACGAACTAGAGGTTGATTCTGTCTCCTCATCGTGATGCTGTAGTTGCGTGTAATGCTGGAACTGCCGCTTGTAGTAGTGGAGTTGGAGATAGTGCTGTACAACAACAAAATAAGTTATAGAGACTCTGTCACAGAGTACAAAGAAGCTTATTATGAAAACGACGGCGCTTTGTTTTTTGAATAGTGTTTGGCGAAAGGCAAAGTGGAGCTTTAAAAGTATAGCCCACAGACGATTGCTTTATATTGTTTGATGGACTTGATGATGCAAGCGGGATGAAAAAGAGGATTATCTATCAATATCGAATGAACTATACCAAACTGAGGTGTACAGCCACACTCTCCATCATCATGTCAATTATTTAGGCCATACATAGCAGTTGTAAACGCATAAAATTGTGCTTTTCAGAGGGACCCAGAATGTACAGACTTGTAAGTATACTAGAAAAAGTATTGTAGTAAATCATTATGCATCTTCGACTTCCTATAATCTGAGCCGGCAATAAAGTGCATTGACGTAATTCGCCAGCATTGTGGCGCAAAGGATTTTGTTACTCAAAAGTTCTGGGTACCTCTGCCACTGCCACGTCCACTGTCCACGTCTGCCACACTCACTATCACGTGAGCGTCTTGATCAGCCTGTTACTTGTGAGACCATAAAAATGAAAATATCATTTTATGTAATTAATTTTTAAAAAATAATTTCAAGTGCAAAAAGCACTTTGGCGGTACTTAATTCTTTGCTCTGTGGAGCTATTGAATAAGATGAACTGCCTGGAACATTAATAATTAATATGTGCTGTTACATCTTGCGCAGGTACAATATAACAGATACAATAGCAGAAATTCAACAATAAGCTTAGAGTGGTTCGGAAATATATAACTTTGTAGTAATGTTGATAATGATGAACGTTGTTGGAAGTTCGCAAGTTTATTAGTTTCTAGCGGTTTGCCTTTTGTTTTCAGAGTTTGTTTTGCATGATACTTTCTTTGTCTTTTTTATGATTTCATGTTTTTTTTGTGGATACGTATGTTTAATATTGTTGTATTTCATAATTACGTTATTGCAAAAATAAAAGAATTAAAATCAGTTATACTTACAAGCGAGTGCGCCCATTGCAGCAGCACAGTCTGCGTGTGATGCGCCGCGTTGATGACTGCTGTGAGGGGGTGAGGCCCGGCAGAGGCACAAAGGAATGTGTCCACTTGTAGAGATTCTAAGGCAGCGCTTAATAATTGTGTGAGGCGGATGCGCCACTCTTCTATTAGTTCTAATTGTAACTCTAGGAACTGTAACCTAAAGGACAAATATAACATTATTTAAAAAAATATGAAGTTAATTTATTAAGTTTTAACTACAGACAATGTTTATGGGCGAATTTTACTTAGGAAGAGGTGTATAAACACACTTTTCAAATTTTATAACAGAATTGGACAGAGGTGTATAAATTGGTGTTTGTACGGTGATCTTAAAATTAAATACACACTATCTTCCAAATTCAATGGGATTGTTGAAATTTGGAAGATTGTATGTATTTTATTAATAAAATTGTGAAATTTATGAGGCTGAAATCAAATCGGTAACGTTATGAGAGTTACACTTCTTTACATATTAACTCGCAGTATAGGTATCTCTTATTCTTTAAGTTTATGATCTAAGCATGTATTCATATATAATTTATAAAGCTTGGGGGACTTTTTCCTCATGCTACTCGAATTTACCTGTGCCCTGGCTGTGGTAACGCAGAGTATCTGTCCTCGATCGTCTTCAGAAGCGTTATAAACCAGTCTGCACCTCTGGGTACCCACAGTAACGCGCCTATAGCTGCGCCCGCACCGCCTGCCACCGGCTCGATCCACTGCTCGCTTTCTAGAGTTTCATCCATTTTTGTAAGCGCATCTGTAACATTATTTACACCCTCGATAGGCAAGAGATTTAATCGCAATCCTAATAAACGGTGTATGACTCGATTAAATAAATGAAGGAATCGAACACAAATCGACAAAAATGGCGCCGCTAAACTTCTCACTCGCACATTATAGATCTCAATAGTGTGAGAGGGAGGTATAGCGGCGCCATGACCTCATTGCACAAAAACCAAGCGTTTATTATGCAATTGTCCCATAGAAGGAATGTCGCAAACACCTAATAGAGTGTGTTAGCAGCCATCCTTGAGGTCCAAATTTATTCTAGGTGTATACTGGTCTAGTGAATAAGAGGGTAATACAGGGCTAAAGGGGCCAAACAGAAACCATTTCTTAATGGTTTCTCTTGTTCGGCTTTATCTTGAAGAATTTGAAGAACCTTCGAGACATCGACATTTCGTATTATTATTCTGTCCTTGAAATGAGAGCGAGTTCATTTTGTTTTTATTAAAATTTTAAGAACTTGTATGTTTGTATACTTTGTTTTATACTTGTACTCCTATTATTTTATTTCTTACGTAGAATACTTCTCAGTCTGGTAGTCCTCTGATCAAAATGGTAAAAACGAGCCATGGTTTGTAATTTTTAGGATCATATTTTAACTATACAGATGCGCATATATAGCAAGCTTGGATTTTGTGCAAAAAATGATCGCTCTAGCTAGACTCTACTTACAACGATAATAGAGGAATAAATTTGTATAAAGAATTGCTAGACGAGTTCCCTCTTAATTAAACCCACTCAACTAAACCAACCATAGGGTTTATTTTAATGTTTTAACAGTTTCACTAAGCTTGGGAACATACTCTTGACCACTTTTTTCATATATCATGAAGGTAAACTTACATTTCTTTTCCACCGCCAGCCATCTAAGTACCGTCTCGGCTCTGGTCAAAACCGACAGTACACTGTTTGAATCTTTTCCCGTTACTTCTACTAGCTCCTTATTGAACCCTAATGTTTCGTCAACAGCGTGTGCGAAAGCTGCATCTACGTCAACGATCTCGCCTTTTGTTCCCTGAGTGTGATAGGTGGCCAGGACCGTGTGGAGGCGCTCAGCTGCAACGGCGATCAAACCAGCATTGAATTCGTCCTGAAATCCCAATGTCGTATTTACGTTATAAAAACATATCTCTCAGATTTAATCATATTTTAATATCATTTGAATTCCTTCTTCCTGTAAACACTTGTTTTAGGTTTCACTCCAGTTCATATTAAGAAGAATCAGATTATTCATTTCTGTATCAGGCGGATTACATGCTGCTAAACATAACCTCCCCCATTAACGGGGGTTCGCCATAATCCTCACGCTTGGCAGGCGTCTTGGGGATCGCAGTTTAAGATATCAATTCCTCGGATGCTGCTGCCAACCTTCCTGTATTTTATCTTTAGTCGCCTCTTACGACACCCACAGGCACAATAACTTTCATAATAGCAGGGTAACTTTCTAGCCCGGCCCTCCACGGTGAATTCATTATAATAAAATAATATTAAGGTAATTTAGTTATTTCATTTGCTATAAATATTTTTTTTCTCTATATTGTAAGGTCCAATATAAGAAAGGAAAAATTTGAAGTACGAGCCGGATCCGAACCCGCAACCATCCGTCTCTTACCCGGAACAAAATCTGCCAATTGAACTGTCGTAGTGAGTGAGTCATGGCCATAGCGAAAATTTATCCTTTCATTGCTATCGTTTAACCATCTTAAGGGGATGTGTTGCTTTTAAGTGTGCTTATATTATATACAAATAAATGTTTATATGGAGTTCATGCTTTTATTTCATATTACCAGAAATAGAATTTATAAAAATACAAAACATATACCAACCACAGCTCTAACACTCTTCAATTCAAGTTTATCAGCGACGGGCTGAATGTTATTCCTGACAAAGTCCTGGTGATCTTTGATCCAAGTCAACGTTTGCGTAAGGAACCACTCGGGGCGATCGATGCGCGCCGTCGGCCGCGGCCCGGTGAAATGGAACGCGAAACGCTTCTTCAGCGGCCGTAGTAGAACTTTGATAGGCAGGCAAGCTTCTTGGTCTGTAAATTTATGCTCTACTTAGCAAGTCTGAAGATGGAGCTGGGAGGAACCCATATGAAAATTATTCATAGATTCAGGCGTTACTTTGCATATTGAATGATAACAAATATTTTACGAAAATATTATATAATTATTACTATTGAAAAACACTTAAAAGTATAAATTAATACTTATATATAATAGTGTCAATTCCTAGTAATATTCCTGTGGCTTTGCAGGAAAATTACTAGGAAATGAGACGTCATAATCGCCATGTAGGCCAATCGTCATCGTCATCTAATAAAGCATATTTGAATGATAGAAATCGTCATCATAGATGACAAACAATACATGGGATCTTGGAAAGTATTCCTCTTATACTCATACTTCTTTGGCCAGAATAATAGATCGCAGCAAGATCTTTATTTCGGATGACAGCTGTCAAATTTAAAAGGACTATATATTAATTATCTGAAACACATGAGTTTTATTAGATTTACATTAGACTGCAGGGTAGTCCACCCGGCTAGCTACCACTCTCAAGTAGAACATCTGTCGCCGAGCACCTAGCGTATTTTCTGTTAGCTGTCCTTGAGATCAAGGAATTCTAGGTTAGCCCGAAAAACAACTTCGACTGCATCATCACTTAAAATAGGTACATATTTACCATCGTTTTATTTTATTATAATACGAGTATATTTGTATTTTTGTTTTATACACGGAGGTATTTAAAAAAAGCGTTAATTCATTATTTAATAGTGTGCGTTTCAGCATGGAGTTTCATACAAAGATAATGAACAACTTGAGTTGGGGCGATTTTGATACGGTTTCAGGCAGACCAACCATACATTCAAAGCGGAGATTTAATAAACTAAACCTGCTGTGGCAATATGTCAAGGGTCTCTAGCTTGTAAACGGAATAAGTTACTAACTTGAAAATGATTGATGCTTTCTAGGAAGTTGGGTATCATCGTCTAGAGGTCATTGATTAGAGTACATACAAGTTAATTTTTCTATATTTTTTATAAAAGATTTATTTTATGAACAGACACAGCTCTAACATTCTTCAGTTCAAGTTTATCAGCAACGGGCTGAATGCTTTGAAAAATACAAGTTTATTTTTCTAATGGACAAGAAGTATGTATATTATATCTTTAGGCAGTATTACTTCTTATGCCTTGTTTGCTCAGTAATTTCAGTTGCTACAGTGCCCTTCATGCCTAAACACAGTAGTGTTAGCACACTATTGCTTCAGGTCATAATATCTGACAATAATTGACCAATAAATACTGTCGCATGCTGAAGATTACACACTTACTGATTTTCTGTAATGTGTTTTTTTTTTACCATCTGTAGCATCCAAATCATGGTTTGATAAGTTTTACTGTATCATTCGGATAGTCCACTACTGAACACAGCCCCAGTAAGAGGGGTTTGTCATAATCCCCAAGCTTGGCAGGCGTCTTGGAGATTGTAGTGTGAGATATCAGTTCCTCAGAAAGTGCTGCTGCCCATGCTTCTGGTGTGTTACCCCTAATAGCCTCTTAGGACACCCATGGGTAGAAATGGGAGGGTGACATTCTAGACGCGCACCCCACTAGGTATGAGTTTTACCTGGAGCAAAATCTTCAGTGGCTGTTGCAGTTATAAGATCTTCAGGTTCTTGTATGAGAAATAGGTATCTAGTTAGATTTGCAAATTTTATCACTATTTCTTTTGGTGGGGGTGAGTATCCTGCTCCTGACACAAAAGGCCATTTTAGCTGTTTTAGTACATCTTCATAGGTCCTGAAATTATACAGAGTTTTTTTATTAAATCTATTGAATCATAGGTAAGGATATCTATAGAAATTCATTTATTGATGGGGAAAACATTTTTTTTATATGAATTGTGATGGAACAAGCACAAGGCCCATCTGGTGTTAAGCGGTAACATCTGCCAACAACAGATGCATTTTGTCACAAGTCACAAACTGCACTATGTCCATCACCCTGAGATGAGTCAAGTAAAGTTGTTAAGTCTCATGTGCCTGTTAATTCACCGGTGCCCAAACCCCAACACAGTAAACGTTACTGCTTGGGGGTAGAAATGGGTATGCAGGCAATACTTCCCAAAACAAACTCATTCACAAAGAGTGCTTCAAATATCGCTAAGGTTTTGTCTACATCGTATAATATATTTATACACCATATAATATATGTATTTATTGAAGCAATGATGGCTCAGTGGCATTGTCTATGTACTGCCGCGCAGCAGGTGCTTGGTTCGAATCCCGCCGCGGGCTTGAGCTTCACCGCTCAAGGTGCTGGAAGGGCATTTTGCCAATGCCCGCCTGGCTAGCGACCACCCTCGAGTAGAAAATTTGTTGCCAAGCACCGAATGGTGTGTTCCGGCAGCAGTCCTTGTGAGCCAGTTAAATTACAGGCATGTGAGACTTAAAAACTATGTCTCAAGGTGACGGGCGCAATGCAATTCGTGACTGTAACGAAATGCATCTGTTATGGGCAGAGGTTATCCCACTTAACATCAGGTAGGCCTCGAGCTTGTTCCTGGATAAATTTTAATGAAGTCTGAATTGGATTATAATAATTGACCATGACTAACTTTGTAAGTTTATCCTTGAGCACATTATGCCAATAATGTGTGTATTCTTTGACATAGTTCCCTCTATGTCCTGTCTGGTATTCTTTGCACATATCCTTTAGCTCTCCATACAAAAGAACTAGCTGCTCATCATCACTGCTTTGTTTCATTTGACGGCTGAAACATTAAAACTATATATTATAAGATATAGTATAATAGATATAATATATTTTAAGGTATGGCTCTATGAGAAACATAAAACTAGCCAATTGCCAATTAGTCCTGGCTTTGGTTTTGCACTGCAACAACCCATAAAAGATAAATAATGTTTGTTGGTTTTGATCACAGCTTCTAAGCGTCATTATAAGGTTGCATACATACCAGAGCTGCGCGAGGTAGATGAGCGGCGTGCGAGGAAAAATCCACCAATAGTGTCGCTGCACTCAGTGACGTCAGGTAAAGATAGCGATTCTATTGGTGGAAATTTTCCTCCAACATCTGTGGTGAATATGCAGTCTAAATCAGAGTTTTCAGTACTTTTTGGTTAATAAAATACTAAAAACAACGAGTTTAGTATTTGAGACACACTCTTAACAAATATGGTCTCAAATTGACTACTTTGACGCCCCCCATATATTAATTTTTATTACATAAAATATAATAAGAAATGAATTTGTACTGTACTTAAAGACCTTTTCACAACAACAGCATACATTTTTTTTTTTTCAGTATTTTTGCAAGCAAAAATATTAATAATAAGTAGACAAATAATTTAATTTAATTTCTAGTCCAAAAGTCACCTTGGGTATTGACACAAACCTGTAAAATTTATATTTGGTGTAAAGCATTGGCTTTATATTTTTTTATTGAGCTACCTATGACATAAAAATGAATGGTCAGACAGACAGCAGTCTTATCAATAGGGCTCCGGTTTAAAACAGCACATATCACAGACATATAATATTACTTACTGTATACTGTACACCCAGTAGATAGCAATAGGCTTGCCCCCTACACAAAAACCAAAGCATGTCTGATGAAAAGTGAAGAGGTACACATACCTCTGCCAATTTCTTTGGGAAATATTACTATGGCTTTATACCTACCCATGAAGCCATAATAATATTTCTTGTGTTTACATCAGCTGTTTGTTTAAATTCTTCATTATTTGAAACCCAATATACCTATATGTTTATGAAATTCTTGGTATGAAAAACAGAGCAGTAATAAAGTGTCTAAATTGAGAAATCAGTCCGAACTCAGAATGGCTGGCAAACTGGATAAATAAGATGATCAATCTTACCTTAGATCATCAATTTTTTCAAAAGATTTTAAATAAACTAGCACTTGGTCTAGTTTATTTATGTCTGAGAATCTTTTCTCCAGTTCAAGTCTTAAAGGTTCAGTCTTTTCCATGAAAGCTTCAACTCTTTTCTTTAGGTTCTCACTCCTTGTCTTCAGGTTTTCTATTTGGCCTGAATTTTCTTCGGCCTTTTTGATGGCTGATGAAATTTTTGTGGGTACTTCATTATTAGCAATATTTAGCTGCAAAATTAGGCTTTATTATTGCATTGTAATATTTTACAAAAAATTATTAAACATTTTAATTTCTGCAATTTTGCATTAATTCACCATACCTATTTATGTATTCTCTGTAGAGAATGGCTTTGTTTTTAAAAAAATATTAAGATTTATGTATTAGGTGTTTTCAAAATAAAAATATTAATGAAACACTTATGATTATAAGTTTTTTTGTTCAATTAACCAGATTTGATTGTCTGGGTGACAATCATTAAATTAGTGTAAATCTGTTCTAGAAACCCTGTACCCTGCTAGTATGTTAGTACAATATGCTAGTACAAGTTTCACCCAAATTCATTACTTCCTAACAGGCCCAGCAGGTGCCATGAAACAACAGGCAAAGGTTTGCATAGGGATGAAGGGTGTGTTGATTGTGCCACCAGTTCATAAAAACATTCAAATTAGAAGTCTTGTTATACTTACAAATTATGTTATTATTCTGTACAATGCAGTCACATTAACTAGACGCTTGACCTTGTGACGTAATTTTGGCGCTCAAGTACGGTTTGTACTGTGTATTGACACTTGGCGGGCGACAAAAGGGAATGCGGGGGGAAGCAGGCGGGGGTACCCGCATTCCAGCAATGCGTCGAGTTAATGTGACCGTGTTGTAGTTAGTTATATTCGGCAGCATAATATCAAGTACTCATTATCAACATGGTCTAATTCTCTATAAGTAATAATCTAATAATTTGCATCCAAAATAAGCTATGTATATGTAACATCCAGCGATATTCCAATACTAGCAAATGCAAGGAAGTACTGAATTCTTTTCTTTTGGTAAATTTAGCATCAAATCATTCTAGTGATACCTACTCAGTATCAGTAAGGAAGTACTTGTATTAAATCAAATCAAATATGATACAATAAATTAGATATTTCTGATTGCATCCTAGTGAACAAACCAACCGCATGATCAAACAAATTCTGTTTCTCAAGCACAAGTGGATGTGACCACATGAACTACTTCCTTGTGATTGGAATACTAAAGTTTATTCTTCACAGTTATTGACATTTATTACTAATACTATATTTTTTTTGCATTATTGCACCTGAATAACCTGATTCCTGTTATAATTATCAAAGGCATGTAATAGATGATCTGAAATGTATCTTTCTTGCTTTAAATAAACTCACATTACAGCATTTAATAGCTATTGCAAGAACTGTACTTAGTTCCTTATATTTACTATGACTACTTTAGTTACCTATACTTATAGTTACTATGACCCAAACTACAAACAGATTGTTGGCAAAATATCTAAAACAAGATGGACTATAATATTGAAACCTTTCAATATTATTCATTTTGTGTCTTGTGACATTATCTCAAAGTTACCATTTTGATTTATTTAATTAAATTAAATAAACTGCGTAAAATACCATGTATATCTCATTTAATAAATAACTATGTACCACATTATCTATGATAATTCCATAATTATGTTGAATGTATGCAACAAACCATAAGATTTCACGCTAACCATACTCACACTAAGTATGTAAGTGTTGGGTAAAAGAAAGTACATTTTTCCCATGCAAATGAAAAATAAGTGTCATCATATATGATTTGAGAACTACTCATAACACACATGTGAGTGGGTATCAATACTTTGGTGGCATCGGAACATCCCCAGTAATATCATGACATAGGTACATTATGGCCCAATATATTATTTTAGCCATTCATTAAGGTCATTAAACTTTACCCATAAAACCAGTAACATATCATAGCCTGTCTATTAGGTACTTGGAAAATGTTAGCTTCCAAACTATAAAATTTGATGTGCTGACACAATTATTGGTAGTATATATATTAGAGAAAAAAAATATACAGCAGCATACCATACATCTCTCAGTATTAGGTACTTAGAAAATGTTAGCTTCCAAACTATAAAATTTGATGTGCTGACACAATTATTGGTAGTATGTAGTATATATATTAGAGAAAAAAAATATACAGCAGCATACCATACATCTCTCCTAAAGACCAGACGGCGATATAGTGCTTAATCAATAGCTGACTTAATGTGAGATTATGGGTAGCGCTGAGTTGAGAATTGATGTGTAGGGAAATTGCAAATTTATCACTGTATTATTATTAATAACAGTCAGACTTACACAGCTCTGTAGATGGTTTTTTCTTCTCACCAATTCATTTTCCAATTCATATGAGTTAGATAAATCATTGATATCATTACCAATTCTCTGATTTATGTCTTGAGCAATAATCTTTTTGGTATCATCATCCAACTTTAAGGAAGTCATTCTTAAAATATTATGAAAATTCACGAAAAAACTATGCAACCAATTATCACCCAATTCACTGAGCAAAATTATAGCCGATGAGCCGACTGATGTTTTGAAACTATCTCCACATTTTGACAAATTTTCCGGTAGGTATATTACTTTTTTTTTATGGCAATTGTTTAGAACATTTTTGCCAGCATCATGTCAAAAGAGATTTAATACAAATAAATTTAATCGGAGAAATTTTGAATTTTGCATCTGAAACAAAAGGAAAAATATCTTTATCTACATACTATCTACAGAATTCAAAACATACAATATTTACATAATGAACACAAGGTGAACTGAATGTTACTTATCTACCTATTTAAATCAATTTATACAGAACTACTTACAGTTTTCTATTATTTAAGGTTTTATAAGATGTTAATATTTCAATGGTATTTTTGTTAATATTACTCAAAATGTTATCTATATGGATGGGAAATGGGAATTTATAATGTACTAATGACTTGAATAATGAATTATGATCATAATAAGGGGCAAGAAAAGAAAATATGGTTATATCAGCTTCATCCATGCCACACTCGCAGATTGATGAATCTTTAATCCTCAATTTCTTTAGATGGACAGCAGAAGAGCAATGGCCGAATCTCAATCTAGATATTATACTACAAATTTTCCTGTTGCACTTGAATTTAAAAAACCAGGGTTTATTTTGAATGTCAGGTTGGAATTTAGCATAATTACATCCTGTCCGTCTACTAGACACTGACCATCTCTTTGACCACCTAGACTTTATGTCATGACTAGGGATAAGATAAGTAAAAGGTCTTGTGGATAATTTTTAAAGGGAACCAACTCCTCAAATGCAGCTCCTTATCATCAACTCCTCAGATCCATCTCCTCATCACCAACTCCTCAGATCCACCTCCTCATCTCCTACTCCTCTGTAGATCTGAGGAGTTGGAGATGAGGACATGGATCTGAGGAGTTGCAGATGAGGAGATAGATCTGAGGAGTTGGAGATGAGGAGGTGGATCTGAGGAGTAGGAGATGAGGAGACGGATCTGAGGAGTTGGAGATGAGGAGACGGATATGAGGAGTTGGTGTTGAGGAAATGGTTCTGAGGAGTAGGTCATAAGGAAGTGGATCTGAGGAGTTGGAGATGAGGAGGTGGATCTGAGGACTTGGAAATGAGGAGGTGGATCTGAGGAGTTGGGGATGAGGAGGTGGATCTGAAGAGTTTGAGATGAAGCGCTGGATCTGAGGAGTTGGATATGAGGACATGGATCTGAGGAGTTGGAGATAAGGAGATGGATCTGATGAGTTGGAGATGAGGAGGTGGATCTGAGGAGTTTGAGATGAGGAGGTGGATCTGAAGAGTTGGAGATGAGAAGCTGGATCTGAGGAGTTTGAGATGAAGAGGTGGATCTGAAGAGTTGGAGATGAGTTGGAGATGAGGAGGTGGATCTTAGGAGTTGGAGATGAGGAGGTGGATCTGAAGAGTTGGAGATGAGGCGCTGGATCTGAGGAGTTGGAAATGAGGAGGTGGATTTGAGGAGTTGGTTATGAGGAGGTGGATCTGAGGAGTTGGTGATGAGGAGTTGAATCTGAGGAGTTGGAGATGAGGAGGTGGATCTGAGGAGTTGGAGATGAGGAGGTGGATCTGAGGAGTTGGAGATGAGGAGTTGCATCTGAGGAGTTGGAGATGAGGAGGTGGATCTGCGGAGTCGGAGATGAGGAGGTAGATCTGAGAAGTTGGAGATGAGGACATGGATCTGAGGAGTTGGAGATGAGGAGATGGATCTTAGGAGTTGGAGATGAGGAGATGGATCTGAGGACTTGGAAATGAGGAGGTGGATCTGAGGAGTTGGGGATGAGGAGGTTGATCTGAAGATTTGGAGATGAGGCGCTGGATCTGAGGAGTTGGAGATGAGGACATGGATCTGAGGAGTTGGAGATGAGGAGATGGATCTAAAGAGTTGGAGATGAGGAAGTGGATCTGAGGACTTGGAAATGAGGAGGTGGATCTGAGGAGTTGGGGATGAGGAGGTGGATCTGAAAAGTTGGAGATGAGGCGCTGGATCTGAGGAGTTGGAGATGTGGAGACGGATCTGAGGAGTATACAGTGTTATAGGTAAAATGCTAACAACCTCTTATTGGCTTGACTTCTGCTAGTTCTATCAAACAATTTGAGATTATTTTTTTTTTTTAATGCTTACTATGAGTCATATATATATAATAAAAAGTATAACCTAAGCCTATAACAGAACAAGAGCGACCGGCGCGGCAACAGTGGACCGCGCCATGCTCCCTTAGAATATAGTTTTGAATATTTACATAGAGAAAAGTAATTAAAAATATGGGATAATACATAAAAGGCACAAGAGCCTTTTCACATCAAAAATAATATATTTAAAAGCTGTAACACAGCTGAAAAGTATTGCATGCTAGATTGTTACAGTATTATGCTTATAATGCATGATTCTGTTTCCACTTAGTGTGGGGCCCTCTGCTTTCTCAGGCTACATGACTTGTAAATAATGTGTTAGTATTTACTTGGGTTATAAAAGATGCGTGTTTATGTAACTCCGCCTCATAATGTTGAATTTTGACATTGACATTTATGATGCCGGTCCTCAGCCCGGACAAAGGAGGAAGGCACAAATATTACTAATCATATTTAATTAGATAGTCTTAATAAGTAATTATGTGGTTGAAGATGTTGTTCAGGCTAACCTAGAATAACTGGCTCTCGAAGACAGCTGTCCTTTTGCTCAGCACCTAACATCTGTCGCAAGGTAGGTGATGACAGATTTTCTTTTTGTTTTTTTTAATTGTTATTGTGACGGAACAAACTCGAGGCCCACCTGATGTTAAGCGGACTAACCTTTGCCTATAACAGATTCATTTCGTCACAAGTCACAAATAGCAATGCGCCCGTCACCTTGAGACATAGTTGTTAAGACTCACGTGCCTTTAAATTCACTGGCTCTCAAGGACTGCTGCCGGAATACTTCTTCATACTGTCATTGTGGAATGCGTACAATAAGATACCATCAAAAGATAATATGTTAAAGTACATAACATAGTTTCATTGTTGTACTGTTATGATTGATTTTTATGTATAAGGCACAGTAATGCAACTAGGTTAGTTATTACAATAAGTAACTGGATCATATGTTTTTGGTGATATTTTTTTGTTCGCTAGATTATAACTTTAAGTAGTTCCTATTGACTTCATCAATATAATTTCAATAGTATTTTGCTCATTCATATAAAAACGTGGCTAGTGATAATGTAATTGCAAATGAAATTAGTATTTATACTAGGTATAAGTGAACTTAAGTTTACATCTGTCACAACCGGTAGATTCAAGTGGATACCTTGGGAGGGATAGGTGTACAAGCCAATATGCTTTTCAGATAGTTGCCGTAGATTTTTTTATTTTATTCAGGTGACAGGATTTGACCACTTCTCCACATGGTAAGTGATGATGTGGTCGAAGTTTTTGTTCAGAGTATCTTAGAATTACTGATTCTCAAGGATAGCTTTCGAAACACACAGGTTACTTGGCGACAGATTTTCTGCTTCAAGGTGGCAGCTAGCTAGGCGGACATTCGCGAAATGCCCTACCACCATGCTACAACGACGACCCGACATCCTCGGATGTCGGGACCGATCGAGACGGCTTCTATCAGGCATTAAAAAAAACTTAATATATCACACATTTTTGTAACCTCTCTTATTAGTTTGAAATAGGTGCTACTCATGTTACTATTATTACTTAATAAATATTTTTGAATAAACAACTCTTTTTTGCTTTCCTTATATATGAAGTGAAAAGTATAGAGTGTTTAACACGGCTGATCATCTAATCCTACATGGAGTGTTATAGCGCTTAGTAGATAGTCTAAATATCTCGTATTGGAATTGATTCGTTTCAATCCTTGTACTATACTATAATAATCTACTATTCTATACACAGTAGGTACCTACCTATCATGGTTTGCGCCCTGCCCACTGCCGCGCGCCCGCGCTGGCTCAAACTTCATCATATTGTGGAAGGGCATTTTCCGAATTCTCGCCTACCACCCTCAAGAAAATATCTGTCGCCAATCACTTAAAAGTGTTTTCTGGTAGCACTCATTGAGAGCACTAAGTATAGTTTTGTATATAGATAGATAGATAGATAATTCTTTATTGTTACACCAATAATATACAAATTTCATTCTTACAAACAAAAACTTAGACTAAAGTGTCACAATGGGCGGCCTTATCACTAATAGCGATCTCTTCCAGGCAACCTTTGTATGGAGAGGAAATACAGGAACTATGTCGGGGGAGTACATAAGTTTATAAACAATCACTAAATTAAATATAATTGGGCTACATTATAATCTAAAACACAAATTTTAAAGAAACTAATACCTACAATATATATTATATTTTACACATAATAATTTAACATTTATACCTGATAATATATATATATATATATATATATATATATATATACATAAATACTATATTATATACATAAATACAATCATATTCCTAACATATATAAGATGAGGAAGCGAGTGTAATAAGTAGTTATCAATGAAACAGAGTTATAACAGTTTGAGTTAACTAATTGGACAAGAAAAAAATTCTTGACTTGAGTTTTAAAAATGGGCAGTGATTGTGCACGCCTGATAGAAACCGGTAGTGAATTCCACAGGCTTTGACAAGAAAAGATCGATCGTAGAATACCGTGCCATGTTGAGGCATACAGAGGGAAAGGTTATCTGATGACCTAAGACTGAGAGTATTAGCAGTGTGAAGGAAATTAAAACGTTCCTTAAGATAGCACGGGGTCAATGGATTGAACAAAATATCGGCGAAGACGTATAGGAAGCCACTTGAGCTTTGATCGAAATTCAGAGATGTGATCATATTTGCGCAAACCAAATATAAATCTTATGCAGAAATTTTGAAGACGCTCAAGCTTATCTAGCTGATCCTCCGTAAGATCTGGATAGCAGACATCAGCATAATCGAGAATTGGGAGTAAGAGAGATTGAACTAGAGCAATTTTGGTGGTAACAGGAAGGAAGTTGCGTAATCTTTTTAAAGCGCCTGCGGTGGCATACAATTTCCGACTAGTAGTTTGTAGTTGAGGAGCCCAACTCAAGCAACGGTCGACAATCAACCCTAGATTTTTCACAGATTCACTGTAGGGAATATGGACTCCATCAAAGCTAACAGAAGGAATCATTGACCAGTCAACCGTAGAGATGAGACGTGAACTTCCTACAATCATCACTTGGGTTTTGCTTGGGTTCACTTTGAGGCCAAATCTTTTACACCAATCTATGATGCACGTTAAATCGGCATTTATGGAGTCCACGGCTTCCGAAAGTTTTTCGAGAGAGGCTTGTGAGTAAATTTGAAGATCGTCTGCATATAGGTGGTAGGAAAAAGAAAGCTTTTGTGAAATTTAATTAATGTTATATCTCAGGGTGATGGGCGCAGTGCATGTTATAATATGCATAAGTTATTGCTTTACATCAGGTGGACGTCTTGCATGTTCAGTCACAAGTCACAATACTCACAATTCAACAAAAGAAGGTTCTTGGCGACAGATTTTCTACTTGATGTGATGGTGGTGGCTAGGCTACCTGGGCGGGCATTCGCAAAATGCCCTACCACCAAATTTTAACGACTACCATCCAAGACAACAACCGGGATCGACGACGACCCTCTACCTACAATACCTACAATAAATACCTACCTATCTTTTAAAAACAATTGGTTACATTCCTCCGTTTATATATAATATCATAGGTTACATTTAAACTAGGTATACCTACCTAGGTACAAAGACATCCAAATGTGATCTATATAGCTAGGTACAATAGCAAGAAAATAAGTTGGTACCTCTACCTACATAGGTGTACCTATACTTAGTTAGAAATCGCCTCCCAACGAGTTCGACCATTTTTATTATGTTTTGTCTTCGATTCGACTTCGATCGTTGATATGAAATGAAACGCAACATAGCGGCGAGCGCTCGCCGCCCTTGAGACGCTGGGCTTGCGGCGAGCGCGCGGCGTCGTCGGAACAGAGCTTTAACCTCTTTTTGCGCAGTAGGATAAAAACTATCCTATATCCCTCCCTGAGTCTCAAACTATGTCCATACCAAATTTCATCCAAATCTCTCCAGTAGTATTAAGTTTATTCGTTGCATACAAAAATACAAATCTTTCCTCGTTATAATAATATAGGGGCTCTTGGAGCTGTAAACCTCGCGAGTCTACCCTGGCATAGGTTACAATTGAATAAAGGTTGGGGATGTCTTGATCCCATTAGATATTATGTAATGTAAATAATAAATGCTCTATGGATAAAGTCCGCATGTCATGACTCATGAGTCTCATGACACGCGGGCCCCAGCAAAAGCTAATTGTATCATTAATAAGTAGGTAAAAAATACAATAATTTTACAAACTTATACTTTACTTATAAACAGCTCACAGCTCTATAAAAAGATATAGAAACTAGTTCATTGTATTTGACCGTCTAGTTGGTAGAGTGGCGTAAATCATTGCATTGATTGCTTTCTTGAGGTTCTGTCTTCGATTTCCGTGTTGGATATTGGATAGAAAATATTTTAAGCCCTAGTTTTTATATCAGTTTTTTTCTACTTTTAAATAAAGTTTAAATGGAATACCATATAACATATATCCTATAAGTTATAGGATTGAATAATGAATTCACAAAAATTCTGCAAGAATTATATTTTTGACTAAATTGAATTTCATGAATTAACTGCAGGTTTATTAAATATTGTTAAATTAAATGAAAGTTTATACTGGATTACTTTTAAGTGGGATTTTTGAAATTTTGATGATTTCATTTTCTTTTTTATCTCGGTAATTATACAGAAACATCGGAATTAAATTATTGATTATACGAGAGAGAGAGAGCCTATCACTTATATCACTTATAGGCAACGACGACGTGCGTTTTGGGGACATTGCCATTAAATTTAGCGCAGGCGTCCATACTCTCAACACCATAATTATTATAGTGCATATCAATGATATCTCCTTAATTTTGAAAAATTGCCTAACACTGAATCGACTGATATATTTTATGGACTTATCAAACTTGCTCACAAAACTTTGTGAGAATCTGTTGAGAAATGCGACCTGTAGAGGAGAACAACCGGACACACGAAAGAGACTCTTCGCTTGAAAAAGTTTAAGCAGTGACTTCGCTTGAAGCAGTGATGGCTCAGTGGTATTGGCTATGGACAGCCGCGCAGCAGGTCCATGGTTCAAACTTCAAATCCCGCCGCGGGCTGGAGCTTCACCGCATGGTGGAAGAGCATTTTACGAATGTCCATCTGGCTAGCGACCACAGTCACTCTCAAGTAGAAAATCTGTTGCCAAGCATCTAACGGTGTGTTCCGGCAGCGGTCCTTGAGAGCCAGTGAAATTACCGGCACATGACGGAGACTTATCAACTACGTCTCAAGGTGACGGGCGCAGTGCAATTCGTGACTTATGACGAAATGCATCTGTTAAAGGCAGAGGTTAGTCCGCTTAACATCAGGTGGGCCTCGAGCTTGTTCCGTCACAATAATATATAAAAATAACTAAGTTCTCGCTCGTTCAATTAATCAAATGAGTCCATACAAAAATACTAATTTTTCCTCTGTATAATATTAGTGTAGATGTAGATATAAAATTCTCGTGTCACAGTGTTTCTCTTTCTTACAAAACTCCTCCGAAACGGCTTGACCCTTAACCTTGAAATTGTATATTCAGTACCTAGGTCTGAGAATAGGACGTTAACTAGTTTTTATACCAACATTTTATTTTTATCTTACGGACATAGGTATTACAATTATTTTAATTTATCTACGATTTGGCATTGAAAATACATTCAGCCCTAAATTTTCACCCTTCTACCACCAACCCCTATTTTTAGTAGCCAAATTAGTACTTTAATAATTTTCTACTCTCGGCGGTCGATAATTGATCAGTTACCACTCGATTAGTTACTTCCGCCAGGCGTCTATCCGTATCATTTCTCACCCCGTGAACAGCACGGAGTAGCCCGGACTCCTATCTTTCTCACACAATAAGCTTTCTCTCACGAACTAAAATTTAGGGCCTAAACAGTTGTTTTTTCCTACAAATGTCACTATCAATATGGTCACGAATGTAGACGGATATAGAAAATAACATAAGTACCTATAATGTGTTCGGTGAGGAAGACGAATAAAATATGAATTAAAGAAGTAACACAATACAAAATACGTCTGTCTTTGTATTGAAACCTACCAATAACTAAAAAATATAGTTTGAAATTTATTACGTAAGATAATAAAACGCCAATGAATTCAAGAATTATATCTTTGGTGATTTGGTGTTTTGTTATTTTTATATGTCATCATCGTTCATGGTGTGTGGTAGTGAACAGAAGTGATAGAAGGGGAAGACCTAGGTAAACGTTCTGAAAAATGGCTATGTCAGGAGTACCTATCCTAAACCGACACTCATGTATGAAAGGATTGATGAGTGTAGATGAAGCGAAAGAGATATGTAAGGATCGTAGTATGTGGAAATCTTTGGTCTCAGCCTACGCCACCGGGAAAGAGGTGTGATTTTTTTATGTACCACGTATGTATCGTTCACAGCGCTTCATTCCTCTTTCACATGAGTGAAAGACACACCACATCCCCTAATTATATATATTAGTATACATTTATACCCAATCCTTTTAAAAAGCCATTTACATAGATTTTTTATAACCAAATTCATAAAGAATAAGAACAACTCTTACTTCCGTGTCACGTGACGTATATTTTCGTAAGAACGTAAAAGCCCTATACATACAGCACACCATAAAAGAACCAGTTGAAAGACCCCTGCATTCTACAAAGGCGAACGGCGACAAAGGTTATTTTATACTGGTACTGCGGGGAAATAGACATACCGTTGGTGTTCCACGGGAGATTTTTTTCACCCGTGGAACACCCAGGTGTTCCACGAGGTGTTCCACGGGCAAGTGTAGTATATATTCTATTTGATCTATGGGGCAAGTACCGATAACATTGCCCACGCAGTAGCACACATGGACAAAAACCTTAACACTTTCAAAGAAATACATACACACATACAAATATTTCTTCTGTCCGGGAACTCTTGTTGCCGTTTTCTATCATATTGAGTTTCGTATATATCTAGGACACTGTGATCATTAAATTTTCAGACAAAAATCAAAAGAAACTAAAAAATAAACAAAAGGAATTGTTAATGAAATATTTGTCAGTCAGTTTGGAATATTTCTATGCTCCCACAACTAAATTTTATCAGTAAAATTCATATAATTGCATGGATTTATAAACACAGGGATAGGAACTATTGTTCTATACATACGTTAGGTTATACAAATATATACAATATCGACGCCACAGTTTCAAATAACACTCTACCTCTTTTTAACTAACCAATAATGGCTTATACGAAAAGAGATAGTGAAACGTTTGCTAATACATATTTCGGAAACATTGTGCAATGACGTCACTATATTGACAGAGCGTGCCACAGTCCACCAGCTGATTTGCCGAGTTTCGTGGTTTTTATATAGTCAAGTGGTTGTATGTTACTATTTTTTTCAGTAAATAGAGACTTTATTGCTGGAAATACAAAGTGCGCCATGCCTTCATGTTCGATAGCTCACTGTAAGGCCCGCTAAAATAAAAACCAGCCCCAACTGACTCTTCATAAGTAAGTATCTGCATGATCATAAGTTTTCAATTCAGTTGATGTTTTATATAGATGCAAGCGTAGTTGAAGGACAAGAAACCATGTGTTATTTGATTATTTTCCTTATTACGCTTATTTTTCTATCAGTTTTGTTAAGTATTTCGAAAACATAACGTAAGCTAGTGATGTGACATCAACTTCTATAATTTATCGATATTTACTTACGTACCTACTTTTAAAAGTCAAGGAATAGTCAAGGAATTCGGCGTTCAATCTTAACAAAACTAAAACACAACTGCTACCTCTCATCATCAGCCTGATATTCACTGCTATTATTTCTTTACTCATTGTTATGGTCTGTTTCAGGTTTCCAAATAATGAAGTATTAAGGAGAAGGTGGATTAATGTTATTGGATCTGATAATATTAACCCTCGTCACAAGAACTGGTTCGTCTGTTCATTGCATTTTGAAGAAACATGCTTTAACAAGACCCTTAATATTATGAGATTGCATGATTATGCAATACCTTCTCTGTCACTTGTGGTAAGGTTTTAGAAAATTCTTAGGCTCATCGTCCACAATGTCACTGAAAAGAAACCAGTAACAAACTAAACTCAATATTGGATAGCTAGGTTCACACACACACACACACACGTGAAAATACAAATAAAATATCTTAAAAAAGTGACAAATTGAATGGCTGAGATTGGAAGATTCGATCTCTTCTACATATATCATTCTTGTCGATATCGATGAATAATGATACGATTGAATATAAAACCTACGCGATTGTAATAATTTATACATTTATCGAATCAGCACACTGTTTTACAGTTATCCTATCCCAGGCCAACAAATATCTACCTAGTTCTATAAATGTATGTAATAGTTCTTGTATCTAAACTTATTCTGATGGTACGACATAGGTACCTAGATACCGTTAAGAAACCTATTGATTGTGCTAGAAACGAGTAATTTTTTAGTATTCTAAAAAACATATATAAGTAAAATTCGGAGATTCAAAAATATTTTTGTATGCTTCATAAATTTCAATATATTTAGTTATTTCGTAATAATATTCATATGTTTTTATTTATTTCAGAGCTGCAAAGAACATAATTCTGAAGAGAGACAAAATAGACCAATTTTGTGTGAGAATATTCAGATGTTGCATTATGAAGAGGTAAAAATTGCATCTATAGTGCGGCTGCTGAGACAATGCGTTTGATAGTTCGTAATAATTTTTTTCCCCCTAAAAATGACGTTGGCTATGATTGCTTAATATTGTGTTAGACGGGCATTTGAATGTCTATAAATATTTATAATGTCTATAAGCATTTGGACTGCCTATGAGTCTGCTATAACTTATAGATTGTCTAAATGCTTTTATTGTAGTAGCTGTAGTGTTGTATATAGTTCATAGTATTTTGTTTAATAAAGGCATACCGCCGGAAAAAAAAAATAATTGTATATTTTAGCAATTAAAAAGCTACGACGAAAACACAAACACGAACTATCAAACGCATTCTGCCAGCAGCAGCGCGACCGTAACTGCTTATTATTAATTTGCAAATCTGAAAATATTAGTTCATTAACTATCTTTTTTTTAGACCTCAGTGCTGGAGTCTGCTGCTTCTACCATACAAAAAAGTGAAAATACACCAAGCAGGAAATGAATGGCAGAATATTACAAAGGACAGGGACAATTGGAAGAAACTGGAGGAGATTTAGATTAAAATCGTAATTTTTTTAATACATAATTATATAATTCGTAAATAAGAATCCACATTTAAAATGTTATTTAAGAGATATGGAAAATAAAGTCTTATTTTTTTTTATTTTATTATTAATGAATACTGTGTGGTGGAAAAGTGTTGGTAAGCGATGACCACATTGATGGTAACAGCATTCTATTTTACAGCTTCGGCTATTGCAATTGGCAAACTTTTTATATAAAGTTAGGCAATTAGACCATATTGCGTTGTTGTTCCTGGAGATACTAATGTCCATAAAATGCAGGATGTTGTGATGATGATGTCCTATTAATAACATAGTTACCTATATTTTCAACTCAAATATGGCAAAGTGAAAAAGTTATATCATAACAGGCAGGTGTGTAGGCAACAGTAGATTTGGGTGAAGACATTTATTGTGCGTAGTTTATTTTTTTATAATTATGTCTGATAATTTTGTATATTCTTCATTTATAATAAAATAATAGGAATATAAATAAAGAAGGAATATAAATTTTGAGAATATATTATTTAATAAACGTATCATTCATGTATGATTCTATTTTACTCACGCAACTTCTATTAGAAGATTAAATAACCAGAGTACAAATTCATGCCAGAAATTTGCAATCAGTCATATTGAAATAAGTTATTCTCGAAGCGACAAAGGGAACAAATGCGCTGAATGAGCAGCGTACTATTACCTTATTTCGATATCGATAGGGTGTGCCACTCATTAGGCGTTTTACAGGGCACTATACCATCTTAATTTGGTATAAACAGAAAGTTTACCGATATGCTACCCTAAACTGACTAAATAATATGCTAATCAAACTCCACGTGCCATGGCCGCCTGAAATTATAATGTATTAATATTAACATTAATTTTAACATTTTAACACACTTTCGCGTCCATTACATGTTTGAGCCATTTATGTGGCTCAATTCCGTGTGCGCGTTCATTAGGTTTCTTTGCTATCAGAATATTTTATACTGTCATATTTATCATACAATAATAGGAGTAAGTACGTAGATATTCTTTGTCGGCCAAGGATACCCTGACCTGTATACTGGTATGTTCTGATTCTGAAAATATATTAATTAATACCTCCATGTGGGATTTTTATTCAATGTGTCATATCATAATTTATCGATATCGATAAAAACGTTATTTCAAGAGAGCAACTCAGATCGCAGCCATTTGACTTGCCCTTTTGGAAAGTAGGTATACACGTTTATTTTATTTCCAGTCCATAGATGAAAGTCCATGTATAATTGTAACCATGAACAAAGAGAATTTAATACTCATGAACAAAGAGAATTTAATACCATGAAAAGCTGCCCATTCATGCACTCAGTTTTACAGGGTTCATTCATTCATTTATATTATCTATGCAAGGTTACACAGATAATATATGCCTGTCATTTGCTGCGGGGAAATAGCGACAGCGATATTTTTTATTGTTCTATTATTGTCTCCATATCATAGACAATACTGACAATAGACATAATTGTCTCACTTGCCACTTTTTTATTTTAGTCATTAAACTTATACGGTTTGTACATTATGAATAAAAAGAAATAAATCTTTTGTATTGCTATTCTATAATCCATCGCATCGCGGCAGCCTGCGCCAAAGCCACAAAAAATAGGAATAAATATGTATAGAAATGTTTTTTTTTTGATGATGATGAAATGTTTTTAATCTTATTGTGACGGAACAAGCTTCAGGTTCACCTGATGTTAAGCAGATTAACCTCTGCCTATAACAGATGCATTTCGTCACAAGTCACGAGTTGCACTGCGCCCGCCACCTTGAGACATAGTTGTTAAGTCTCATGTTTCTGCAATTTCACTGGCTCTCAAGGATTGCTGCCGGAACACACTGTTGTTTGAAAAAACAACTGTTTAGGCCCTAAATTTTAGTTCGTGAGAGAAAGCTTATTGTGTGAGAAAGATAGGAGTCCGGGCTACTCCGTGCTGTTCACGGGGTGAGAAATGATACGGATAGACGCCTGGCGGAAGTAACTAATCGAGTGGTAACTGATCAATTATCGACCGCCGAGAGTAGAAAATTATTAAAGTACTAATTTGGCTATTAAAAATAGGGGTTGGTGGTAGAAGGGTGAAAATTTAGGGCTGAATGTATTTTCAATGCCAAATCGTAGATAAATTAAAATAATTGTAATACCTATGTCCGAAAGATAAAAATAAAATGTTGGTATAAAAACTAGTTAACGTCCTATTCTCAGACCTAGGTACTGAATATACAATTTCAAGGTTAAGGGTCAAGCCGTTTCGGAGGAGTTTTGTAAGAAAGAGAAACACTGTGACACGAGAATTTTATATCTACATCTACACTAATATTATACAGAGGAAAAATTAGTATTTTTGTATGGACTCATTTGATTAATTGAACGAGCGAGAACTTAGTTATTTTTATATATTATTGTGACGGAACAAGCTCGAGGCCCACCTGATGTTAAGCGGACTAACCTCTGCCTTTAACAGATGCATTTCGTCATAAGTCACGAATTGCACTGCGCCCGTCACCTTGAGACGTAGTTGATAAGTCTCCGTCATGTGCCGGTAATTTCACTGGCTCTCAAGGACCGCTGCCGGAACACACCGTTAGATGCTTGGCAACAGATTTTCTACTTGAGAGTGACTGTGGTCGCTAGCCAGATGGACATTCGTAAAATGCTCTTCCACCATGCGGTGAAGCTCCAGCCCGCGGCGGGATTTGAAGTTTGAACCATGGACCTGCTGCGCGGCTGTCCATAGCCAATACCACTGAGCCATCACTGCTTCAAGCCAAGTCACTGCTTAAACTTTTTCAAGCGAAGAGTCTCTTTCGTGTGTCCGGTTGTTCTCCTCTACAGGTCGCATTTCTCAACAGATTCTCACAAAGTTTTGTGAGCAAGTTTGATAAGTCCATAAAATATATCAGTCGATTCAGTGTTAGGCAATTTTTCAAAATTAAGGAGATATCATTGATATGCACTATAATAATTATGGTGTTGAGAGTATGGACGCCTGCGCTAAATTTAATGGCAATGTCCCCAAAACGCACGTCGTCGTTGCCTATAAGTGATAGGCTCTCTCTCTCTCGTATAATCAATAATTTAATTCCGATGTTTCTGTATAATTACCGAGATAAAAAAGAAAATGAAATCATCAAAATTTCAAAAATCCCACTTAAAAGTAATCCAGTATAAACTTTCATTTAATTTAACAATATTTAATAAACCTGCAGTTAATTCATGAAATTCAATTTAGTCAAAAATATAATTCTTGCAGAATTTTTGTGAATTCATTATTCAATCCTATAACTTATAGGATATATGTTATATGGTATTCCATTTAAACTTTATTTAAAAGTAGAAAAAAACTGATATAAAAACGAGGGCTTAAAATATTTTCTATCCAATATCCAACACGGAAATCGAAGACAGAACCTCAAGAAAGCAATCAATGCAATGATTTACGCCACTCTACCAACTAGACGGTCAAATACAATGAACTAGTTTCTATATCTTTTTATAGAGCTGTGAGCTGTTTATAAGTAAAGTATAAGTTTGTAAAATTATTGTATTTTTTACCTACTTATTAATGATACAATTAGCTTTTGCTGGGGCCCGCGTGTCATGAGACTCATGAGTCATGACATGCGGACTTTATCCATAGAGCATTTATTATTTACATTACATAATATCTAATGGGATCAAGACATCCCCAACCTTTATTCAATTGTAACCTATGCCAGGGTAGACTCGCGAGGTTTACAGCTCCAAGAGCCCCTATATTATGATCGAAATTATAAAACGTATTACATGTTTGAAACATTCATATTGACATAGTCAGGAATGACAGGGTAAAACAAAGTATCATAAAAAAAACAAAGATGAGAGAAAAACCTCCTTCATACGCGACCAATAAAAGCCGACCAAATATTACGAATCCATGTACACGTAATATCAGGCCGTGCATTATCGTCCGTA
Organism: Plagodis dolabraria; assembly: GCA_963854805.1. Classification (NCBI taxonomy): domain Eukaryota; kingdom Metazoa; phylum Arthropoda; class Insecta; order Lepidoptera; family Geometridae; genus Plagodis; species Plagodis dolabraria. The sequence continues at coordinate 14,450,960 of OY978447.1, read as the reverse complement.
CAATATTGGTCGTACATTATCGTGGTCGTGTATTATTGCCTCCCTTATTAGTTATATCTGAGTTTGTACTTTGTATGTATTGTACGGTCTGGTAGGATGGAAAAATAAAAATATTGAAATATTTAAAGCAACATTTTTTGGATATATATTAGCCTTGCTATATTCACGAAAATGTTAGATTTGTTCGTGGCATTCCTTACGAAAAATAAAAATGATATAATATATTTGTCGCTGTTACTCTTCAGTGTTGTGGTCGGGCCCTACTATAAAAGAATAAGTGAAATTCAGACAAAGAAATGGGTTGGCTCTTTCGTAGGGCTCCTACTGATAATTATTGTATCAGGGTACAGCGCCATTCACCCTATACTATCAACACTTCTCGGTATTACAGCAATAAAGGCAGCTACAGTACGGTAAGTACTCTTAGTAATTTCAACCAAAGGAGACGTTTCCACTGACCTTTATGTAGTTCGCGTGCCAACAGGCACTCATCCTTCGTTGTTTTATTTAATCTTTGCACCACCGTCGTAAACACCGAACCTGTATTGTAATTAAAAAAAACCCTGATTGTGCCAAATCGAGCTAACTTCTCAAAAAAAGTTAGTCGAGAAACTACATAACTGTGTATATACCTACCCCACAATTACACATAATAGTTTGCTGCTTTTGGTTACAAAGTTCCATGGGACTGTATATGCACAATAAAAATGAAAGATTTAATACCTTCACTCATTGTTTACTCTTCGTGGTACTGCATTATTCCTATTCCTCATTCAAACAAAGCAAATAGTGATGTAAACTTTCTCCATTCTAATTGATTTCGGAATTTGGACAGAAGAATAATAATCTTTGGGATATATTGTGACAAGTAAATATTTTTTTTATTGCAATTATGTTTCTGTTGTGTGGTTATGTATAGGATTAACATTAATTGAATCAACCATATAATTCAGGGGCATAAAAATTGGTTCCCAACAAAATACAGTTGAATTTGTGTTGTTTATTTCAATGAAGCTTAATGAAAACCAATAAGTTTCAACAACTAACTATGTCAGCAATAATGTCTATTGAACCACTGAAAACTTCAAATAATGATGATTTTAGTGAATTAATATTAGATTCAAATCTAGCACATTTCTCTCAAACCTAAGATTCCCCAATATTTGACAGTAAGCAGGAAATATTTTTACCTTCTGAACTCTTATTCTATTCCTATTGTTTAGAGCCAGAGATCTTATGGAACTTGAAGGAATGAGACAGTGCCATGGTTGCCTTTGAATGTTTCTTTGATTTTGTGCAGATAGGGATCTCCCATTACTTAAACGCTCTTGTGATCTCAGAGCAGGTGGGAAAAAAGTGGCGGGGGGCTTTTTCGTACATTTGAAGGTACAGAAGATATTTCAATCTATGTCTGTGGACTCTATCTAGCTATCACCCTTAATAAATTCTGTTCTCTAGCATCTAGTGGTGTATTCTGGCAGCTATCCTTGAGACACAGATACTTATCATAGAATATAGGCTGCTTTACTATTATCTATCACATCATCACTTACCAGGTGAGATGGTAAACAGAAAGTCCTAACTGCAAAAGTTTCATCAGATTTTTAGACATAGAGTTAACTAACAATTTAAATGTATATTTTTACCTACTTTATTAGCTCTCTTACTTTAATCAAGTTTGCAAGTTCTTTAATGATGTTATCTGTTCCTGGCATGTCAAAAACTAAACGAGGAGTTCATAAAATTATTCATTTATAGGTACATCACTATACCTATAAATGGAATTACTAGCAACATAATCGCTACAAACTATACATGCCACATAACGGCAAGTTCTTGGGCTTAGTCCAACTACTAGCTATTTTGATCCAGTTATACAGGATCACTTACGATAGTGATCAAGTGGAGGCAGAAATCATATCACGAGCAAAGAAATCATTATTCTGTTCAAACCAAAGTATTATTCTGTTATAGCTGACTGTACCCCAGCTGAGTAATCCTGGGACTAATATTATTGCAAAAAGCTACATGTAAATAACACTTATTTTCAATAGATTTCTGGCCTTGTTTTTAATAAGGAACAAAACCCTTGTTTGCGTAAATAGTTGGCTGAGAAAACAAAGAAAAAAAATATAGCAAGGCGATTTCTCAAATTTAGGTGTAATACATTGCTTGAGACGAATCACTTAGCATTCCATGGATTCACCGTGCGGGTGCCAGGTCCACAGCGTTGCAGAGGAAGAGGCTAGAGGGGCCTGGGGCTTGCAACCCAGGTGCAGGGTTAAAAGGCCTCTTTACAATGCATCAACGCTCCCCTCCCCGCTCAAGCCTCCTCCTCTACCTAACCAAATTTGTTAAGATCCTACCAATGCCGCCTTAGATACACGTTCTAGGATGGAAGTTACGGTTGTTCTTGGCAGGCCGAGGTCTTTAAGTAGGTTATATAGGGATTTCGCTGGTATACCCCTTGCTCCAACTTCTACAGCATATAAATTAACCACATAACCGTTTTTGGTTAATTCATTTGTTAAGTCATATTTGTTTGTTTTTAATGTGTGGTCCTTAGGTATGTTTGTTTCCCACGGCACAGTAAGTTCTATAAGTACTATGCGTTTTAGGTCTTTTAAGTATAGAAATATGTCTGGTCTGGAAGACGAAACACCAACGTCCTCAGGAATTTGGTAGTGTTTTTCATACGTGTCCATCAAAAGAGTCCAATCGGGAGCTGCGCCTAAGATGGAGTAAGGCTTGGATTTAGATTTTGTAGATGACCCTTCTTTTACAAAATTGACGTGTTGTTTGTTCGTGGTCAAACTCTTTTTTTGCTCTAGCTACCGAGAGACTCGCCGCTTCTCGTATGATTTCGAGGACTCTATCATGGCGACGTGAATAATGACCCCTATCAAGGAGCACCTTGCATCCTACCAATAAGTGCCTTGCTGTACCTATCGCCTCCCGACAAATACCGCAAGACTTTTCGGTGGCTTTACCCCATCTTACTAAGTTACTTTGGTCTGGGAGGGTCATCTGAAAGGCGTTTAGATAAAATTTTAATAAGGCAGGTGACCAATCGTATATCAAGGTACGCCACTTTAACGCCAGAGGGATACAAAATTCACCTATGGTTAGCCATTCGCTTTACATTTCTAAGCTCATTGCATGCACTTTATAGTTATCATTTTCATCTTGTTGTAGAAAAGATTTTACAATGTCTTTTTGCTAGACGTCCGCTTTGCTAGACTGTGCACCTATCATAAATTGTTTGTGGAATTGAAGACTCGAATCAAGATCGGAGGCACTTTTGTCTTTTGGGAGAGATGCGACTATATCGTCTCGAGATTTTGATAAGACGTGCGTTTTGGTAACTCTGAGGTGTTTATAGAGCTCCGATGGTTTCTTTAATTTCATCCCAAAATTAGTTTGATCCCTAAATAAAGTAGATGGGTCTGCCGAAAGTGCAAGCCCCAACCATGACTTCAATGTCCTTATGTCAATAAACTTTTTGCCAACAGCCACTAAAGTTGCGCTTGCACAGTCTCTTTTGTTACCGATTCTTGATTATGCAGACGCCTGCTATTTAGACCTTACGGAGGACCAGCTTAACAAACTTGAGCGTCTTCAAAACTTTTCAATAAGGTTCATATTTGGCTTGCGCAAATACGACCACGTTTCTGAATTTTGCACCAAGCTCAAGCGGCTTCCTATACGACGTCGCCGGAATGCTCATATCCTATCTCTTCTCTACAATATTTTGTTCAACCCTTCTTCACCCCAGTACCTTAAAGAGCGTTTTGATTATCTTAATGACTCTAATTCTCTTCGCTTACGGTCATCAGAGAATCTTATGCTTAAATTTCCTCCACACGCTACCTCGTTTTATGACCGTTCGTTTTCGGTCGAAGCCGTCAGGCTCTGGAATGCATTGCCACTTGATACCAAACGAGCTCCTTCCTTAAAGTTAAAGCTTTTTACCTGTCGTGCTGGCATAAGCTCCATACGTGTAAACATCATATTTATGTACTGTATTTGTATATGTATGTATTTTTGTATGTATATATTATGTAAGAATACATTAATTATCTACATTGTATATTATATTGTAGATATTTATAAATATCAATACTATTAAGGATATTGTACACCGCCATCCCTTTGTCAAAACTTGCTCCTCTCCAAAGGTTGTCTGGAAGAGATCGCTTTGAGCGATAAGGCCTCCTATTGTTCACTATTATAAGCAAAATATTTTTAATTTTGGTATAGTTTAAGGTGTTCAATAAAGAGTTTATCTATCTATCTATCTAGTAGCGAAAGGATTTTTCCAAAACAGCGATCGCCTATTTCTCAGTCTTGACATCTTGGCAACTTTGTCAATCTAAAATGAAATTGCGGAAAACATGGACTTTGGTGTCGTAATAAAAGAGTTCACCGATAGACAGAAAAGTAAAATGTTACCTTATTGGTTATTTAATTCCATTTTAGACTTTTTTTTCGTATAGGTTTGAGTGGCATACAGGGGACGCTGTAGAAATCTCGCCCAGGGCGCCGTTAGTCCTGAAACCGGCACTGCCAAGCACACAACGGTTTGTTCTAGCTGTTGTCCTTGAGAGCCAGTAATTCTAGCTTAGCCTAACAACATCTTCTACTGCATCATGACTTACCATCAAATAAGATAGTGGCCAGTCTGGCTTATCAGCAATAAAAACGATTCGTAAAAATGCTGAATTATAATTTTATTCTTTTACTCCTATCAAAACCAACGACATTGTTTTCTTTCATAATTTGTCACCATGTTTAACTCGCAAGTACGTAGTATTATTATATGTTCTATGCTCGCAAGTGAGGCTCTATTCGCATGTGTTAGATTTTTGTTGACATGAGTTACCTTAATAGTAAGTAAAAAAATCGGCCAAATGCGAGTCGGACTCGCGCACGAAGGGTTCCGTACCATTAGCTATACTACATTAGACTTCATATCTTAACCTTTCTGCCGTTAAAACAAAGTTTTAACGTGCGCGACTCCGACTCGCACTTGGCCATTTTTGTATTTGTTGTTATAACGGCTACAGAAATACATCACAGGACAAGCTGACATGTCCTCTGATCTACTAGGTATTGTTGCCACACATACTCACAGATAACATTGCTTAATCAACTATTGTCGACTCCTGTACATGGGTTAAAATTAAGAGTTAGATTTATTTAATAGCTATTATAGCATTAATTTTAACGACTTTACGCCCTGAAAGTAATATGGCTTAACTTATTTCTATTTCTTTTCAGGTATTGCCACATAGTTACTTTTTTCCTCTTATTCAGTTATTTATTCTTTTTCCGGCTCGCTGACAAATTTGGATTATCATTGCCTACGGGTCAGACAAATTTAATAGAAATGATTATTGTTTTGCGAGTGGTTGGTGTAGCATTCGAAATCAACGGCTCTTGGCTGGCATTCGCCAAAATTAAAAAAAATGATGAAATCAATTATCAAAAAGACAAAAATGAGCACAATGAAAAGGATCCTGAATTTACGGACATAGTGAATCCAAGTTTATTGGATCTCTTCCATTATTCATTTTGTTATATAGGATTACTGACTGGTAAGTAGACTTTTTCATTGTGGAATATGCATTACCCCAACTAAGATTATGTTATTTCATGTGGGTTCGATTTACGCCCAAGATTCAAGTTGTATGCTCTAAAATGAGTAAATAAAAATTTGACTGGCATGCTACAGTGCTTATATTATATTTAGAAATATTATAGAAGTGTAGTGACATCTTTATGCGAGTTAAGTGTTTGAAAAAGCACTTCTTTCGGTCAGATAAAGTTAAGTGGATGGCCGCACCGTCAGCACACTTAAATAAAATTGGAGCACAAAATTCGCATCCCATTATTACCAGCAGTTATACCACCCGGTGCGTTAAACCGAAAGTTAAACTTAAATTTGTGTAAGTAATATTCACTTATTTTGTAAGTGATGCTTCCTCATTATTGAATTGAAATACTGAACTCATCAAGTATTGAAAGCACAGTACGAGTATGATTAATTTTTTATGTAGATATTATTGATTCATGAGTCAGTAACAGTTTCTAAAGCCGAAAGCCAAAAAGCTTGCCTTTTAGAGAATATTGCCGCCAGAAGTACAAACAAAAAAAAACATAGAATTTGGTTCAGTGGTAATATATGACAATATGCCACATATGAATATGAAATGTGCTTTGAAATGTATTACCTTGTGCTGGTTTGGTCTACAGATAAGGCATTTTTTTAATGTGTTGAGTGCAGCATAGTAAGGCACCGAACAAAAAACCGTTTAAAATTTATGTTGGTACTATAAAAACTACAGTAATATTTCGATTGAGGTAATACAATTGCAGCACAAAGTTTCGGCTCGAGCATGCGTGTTCCGGTGGCCGAGTGGAAAGGGCATCCGGTGCGAAATCGAAAGAAGTGGGTTCGATTCACGCTCGGAACAAAAAAAATTGTGCTGAAATAATTTGTACATGCGATTTTCGTTTAGCACGCGGTTTCTTTGGATCAGATGAAGTCTATAGTCACGTTGATGACAGCACACCGTCCCCTATGGCGGTTAAAGTAATACAATTGGAGCATAAACTTTCGGCTTGAACTAGTATGTTCCGGTGGCCGAGTGGAACAGGCATCCGGCCCAAAATGAGAGGAAGCAGGTTCGATTCCCGCGCGGCACTTAAAAACTAGTGCTTCAATAATTTGTAAATGCGATTTTCGCTTAGAACGCGATAGTACTTAAAATCATATGTATTTTGAAATTTGTAAATGACAAAAATATAGGTTCCATTTAACTACCAGTGTAAGACAGTTTCCAAAGTACCCAACTCTCTAAATAAATAATTGTACTAAAACATCTCATAAAAATCACTGTAAACATTTTCTTCCTTTTCCAGGTCCTTACTACAGGTACAGAACTTATAATGACTACTTCAAATTTCCTTATCATAAATATGTAGATTGTTTTGGATTTACAATCAACACCTTGAAAGCTGTGCCTTTGTATATATCACTGTATTTGGTTTTCTCTAACATTTGGCCTTTAGAGGTGAGTATTTGAAACATTATTCGTGTCAAAAAAGTAAGTGAAGAAATAAATTGGTAACCCTATCATAAAGGTCCGGTTTGACATGATCTGCAATTTTTTTGTACCTGATAGGCTAGCCTTTGACCACTATCTCACCTACGGTAAGTGATGATGTGGTCGAAGATGTTGTTCAGGCTATCTTAGAATTACTGGCTCTCAAGGACAGCTGCCGGAACACACGTGCGTGGTGATGCCGCTCTATGTCAGATCAGAAAAACAAGATATTCTTGTATTCTGATCTTTTTTTTTTTTTTTTTTTTTTTTATGCTTGATAGGTTAGCCTTTGACCACTATCTCACCTGATGGTAAGTGATGATGTGGTCGAAGATGTTGTTCAGGCTAACCTAGAATTACTGGCTCTCAAGGACAGCTGCCGGAACACACCGTTAGGTGCTTGGCGACAGATTTTCAACTTGAGGGTGGTAGCTAGCCAGGCGGGCATTCGCAAAGTGCCCTACCACCATGCTGTAACGACTGCCATCCTAAGACAACAACCGGGACCGACGGCTTAACGTGCCCTCCGAAGCACGGAAGCGCTCAGTAGTAATGTCACCAGCGGTCACCCATCCAACTCATGACCGCGGCGGACGTTGCTTAACTTTGCTGATCGATTCAGAATGGTTGAGCAAACTTCGCTACGAGCGCTTCGAAAATTCTGAAAAATCTGGGGGCTCGACAATACAAACGCACGCTTCCTAACATGAGTTGTGTTCCGCACTGACCGTTTTTCGTTCGTCACCTACGATGCCGCTAGATTGACGGAAACGCCCTGCATATGCTGTTATGGTGCTTAGTGGGGACTTCCGAAACATAATTTAATACCAATGTTATATATGATTGGTTTCTCGTTATATAGTTGGATAAAGTCCAACCATTTAATGATTCCATTCCATCCAGTAGGAACATAATTTTAATTAAAAATAAAATTGGTAAAAAGATCCGTGGCCCGCTCTGCACCATCGGTTCAGAATGGGCGCGCGAACGACCACAACCGAGCTTTCCGTGTTGAAAAAAAACTGATACGCGATTGCTCGTGCAAACTGCACCGTTGCCACCGGCAATATTTTTTTTAATGTAATGGATAGATTCAGGCGTTACTTTGCGGAAATCCATATTTAATAATAACAAATACTTTTAAAAGTATCCTAAAAAATATTATTCAGTCTCGATCGTGCGCTCGGTAAGTCAAGACCTCCTGAAGATGCTTCGTTTAGAAGCGAAACTAGTCCGGTATTCTTCCGGTTAGGCTGCGTGATGTTTATGACGTCACGTAGATAACAGGAAAATTAGGCGGAATTGTCATTAGATATATAATTTTATGCTTTTTTAGGTGTTTTATTTAAATATTATTTAATATTTTTAGGATACTTTTAAAAGTATTTGTTATTATTTTTTTTAATGTTATTGTGACGAAACAAACACAAGGCCCACCTGATGTTAAGCGGACTAACCTCTGCCTATAACAGATGCATTTCGTCAAAAGTCACGAATTAAACTGCGTCCGTCACATTCAGACATAGTTGTTGAGTCTTGTGTGCCTGTAATTTCTCTGGCTCTCAAGGACTGCTGCCGGAACACACCGTCAGGTGCTTGGCGACAGATTTTCTACTTGAGGGTGGTCGCTAGCCAGACGGGCATTCGCAAAATGCCCTGTCAAATGAAAATTCCTATCTGTCTGAGCCAGCTGTAACGGCTCGTGGCGCGGCGCGAGGTCCTCTGAGCCATCTTCAATGAGGCCAAAACATTGGCAAATTGCCTTCACTATGTCTTAGAAATCAAAAACAATAGATAATTAATGATTTCACACAAAATGGACTGACTTTACAAGAGTATAAAAAGCATGTTCATACATTCTCTAGGAATCGGTACTAGGGTAAGGGTGCTCTGTGTAGAATTTGTACTCCTGTCGAACCTAACGTTTCTTGAGTAGTTTCCTTGTTTTTCGCCTCCCCTAAGTATTTATCCCCTTACACATGATAGTTTGAAGACAAGAAAAAATAAATAACAATGGCAGAGAACTATCCCTATCCAACTCCTCAAGAGTCCCAAACCACCTCTTCCCTCAAATCAGGAAGACTGCGAGAAGAATGATGTTTATGAAACGTGTGGGGAGCACTGAGATGACAAGTAATAAAATAGTATGAGTGTAACAAGAATACATTGTGCCGACCCAACTTAATGAGGGATAAGAATAGGAAGTTTTTTTTAATTCTTAAAGCCTTTGACCACAATCTAACCTGATGGTAAGTGATGATGTGTTCTAAGGTGTTACCAGACATAACCTAGAATTAAAGGCTATCAAGGACAGCTAACACAACACACCGTTAGGTGCATGGCGACAGCTTTTTCGCTCGAGAGCGGTAGCTAATCAGGTGGGCATTTGCAAATAGCCCTACCTCAAGCTCAAGCCCGTGCTGGATTCGAACTATGTACCTTCTGCGTGGATGCCAATAGCTGCTGCTACTGTCATCACTGCTTCAAGTTTATGTGAGAACTATCTTATAACTATTACCAAATTTAGAGAGCCCAAATTTAATACCAAAATCCGTGAATTATTATTGTGCCTGCTCATTATGGACCTTGGTCACACATACATACGACATAATATTCACTTAAGATCAGGATAAGACGTCAGGATGAGTATAGCTGCTTTGTCTATTATTGTGCTGCCAAGCAGTTTCTAAGCAAGATCTGACAATTAAGAATACGCTCATGCACCCTTCAGAGTATGTAACCAAGTTCTTTTTATTTTCATTCCAGTACATACTATCAGAAGAGCACAACAATCGCCATTTTCTATACCGTATGCTCTACCCATGGGTGATATTCGCAGCTTTCCGTCAGAGAATCTATGCAGGCATGACCATGGCTGAGAGTGTGTGCACTTCAGCTGGCTTCGGGGCATACCCTATGCAGGGAAGGAACAGGAGTGGGCATGGACCTACTGTTGGATACGCTAAGCTTCGTGCTATGTAAGAACATCTAAACTCTCTAGTGAACATTTTAGTTTACGTTTTATGACAGTTTCTTTTATATTATCGTGATGGAAGTAGCACGACGCCCATCTGGTGTTAAGCGGTAACCTCTGCCTATAATAGTTCGTTACAGTTCGTTACAAGTGGCCTACTACAAAACAGGTAGATGGTAAATTTCCTGTCGATCCTTACCAAATGCTTAGATTGTCAGGCCTCTACATCCGAAATTTAAAGGAGCTCTAAAAATACTCGGGAAAGTTAAAGCTAGGACAGCAGAGACGGTGTCGTAGCGGGATTTTCTTCCGTCGGGCACAGCCCGTACTTTTGACGCACCTTCACCCCTTCCGTAAAATGTTCTAGATATTGCAAATAATATGTGTAGGTAGAAGAGGGAATGGCTTGAATTATCAACGTATTTTAATTTTGGATTCATCGATTATGGAACCATATTTCTCTGTCTATTTCTGCATATTCATTTTTTATTATTTACAATTCTAGGTCTGAAGAAGAAGCAAAGAATGCTCAATACGACTTTAACACCGTTGAGTCGATGGACGTATGGGGATGCGAGACAGTGGTCACTTTACGGGACTCGATGAAGGTGTGGAACAAGGCCGTGCAGTATTGGGTCGCCATGGTCGTCTACAAGCGGTTCCCGATTAAGATACTCAAGTAAGTCCATATCCCTGACCAAGTCATACATAAAATATGGGTAGAGGAGGTAGGGAATTATGACAGGCCACTGAAGTCAATACGGCTATATCAGCGTACTATGCTTCCGCGTACTGGTGGCTCTGTTACGGTATCACACTTTGGGGTAATAGTGTAGATGTAGATGAACATTCTTGCAAATATCAAAGCTCCAGACATCACAAAAATAGAATTCCATAAACCATACTTTATAAAATATAAAATCCTAACTGTTGCGTCCATCTATATCTTAGAAACTTGTAATTTCGTTAAAAAATACCCTGAATATTTTAAAAAGCTTTCAGATAAACCACGCAATTAACGGCTTAGGTTTAAACATACATCAGAAATACCTAAGTGCAGATTATTGATGCAAAGTAGGGGTCCCCATACAATGGCCATAAAAATATTTAATAAATTACCGGACGAATTAAAGAATGATAAAAATGAACATAACCTTACTACAAAACTAAAAAACATTTTGATCGAAAAATTTAATTATACTATAGAACAATACCTATGTGACAAATACTAATAAAAAAGAAATCGGGGCGCTCTCACAAAGTTGCCATACCCAAACCTGGGTCATTATGTAATGTATGTAAATAGTTATAGTTATTAAATAGACCCATGTGAATGAGAGACTGATCATTCTGTGTGACTAATGTAGAGGTACAAGACCCCGTGCATCAAACCTTACGACCGTTCGGGAACCGGTTGTAGACCATTACGTCTACAAATGTTTCCCGATAATGTTTCTCAGATGAGTCCATATCCTTGTCATGAGGCCAACTACCATCTCTTAATTCTGTGTATTTTAATTGGCACTACCACATACTACTTTTTTCGCATGGTGGAAGGGCGTTTTTGCGAATGCCCGCCTAGCTACCACCCTCAAGTAGAAAATCACTGTTAAGCACTTAGCAGTGTGTTCCGGCAGCAGTCCTTGAGAGCCAGAAAAATTACAGCCACATGAGATTTAACATCTATGTCTCAATGTCACGGGCGCAGTGTAATTCGTCACATGACGAAATGCATCTGTTATAGGCAGTGGTCAATTCGCTTAACATCAGGTGGGCCTCGTGCTTGTTCCGTCACAATCACATTAAAAAAAATACTACGATAGTAAACTTGCGAGCTGCAAGCATTGAGTCATGCATGCAGCTCGCAAGCAGGCTAGCATGGACCGGATACAAGTCTCCCCAGAGAGGATACATATCTAGTTCCTTTTGGAAATGTTTGTGTACTTGCCTGGCATGGGCGCACCGGTGGGTATACTGTATCAGCCGAATTGTCCACTACTGTACATAGCTTATTAAGCGGAAATTGCCATAATCCCCACGCTTGGCCCGGTCTTGGGGATCGCAGTGCAAGATAGTAGATTCTCAGAAGGCTACCCACTTTCCGGAACTGACTTTTTGCCTTGTAAAGTAAGAAATAACTTGGGGAAGTCGGACCATGAAAAGTTGAGCTCAAGAGTGTTTTGAATCAGCTTGGTACTGACTTTTACAAGCTATTTCTTACGTTTCAATGTTAGAATCGGGCTCCGGTTTTTTTAATTTACTTGTATTGAACACATTACTTACTTCCATGTATGTCTCCAGGGTTCATGCTGCTCTGTTCGTGTCGGTGATATGGCACGGGTTCCATGCCGGCTATTTCTTCTGCATTTACTTCTGTCCCTTCTACTTGATGGCTGAAGATATTTACTACAAGCTGTATTACAAAGAAGCAACGGGAATGGTACGTTGATATTATTTAATTCGTTTCAGCTAAAGCAAAGGCCACCTATTATGTGGCGTGTAGGGCATGCTATTCGGATATCCGAATATCCGAATTATCCGGATATCCGATGTATATAATTATCCGAATATCTTTGATGTTATTATTCGGATAAAACGGATAATTCGGATATATATTTTCTAATTATTTTATGGTTTATTGTTAATTTTAATCATGCTTGTTACGATATTCCGCACGGAACTTACTTTATTAAATAACTACTAGTCTAATGAAGTTTAGTATCATTATATTTGTATGTCGTAAAAAATGAGATCTAGTTTATCATGACGACCAAGAAGCAAATATTCGATGATGGAGACATCACAGAGTTGTCATCCATAAGGTGAAAACTGCTAGTGATCACCGTATCGTTAGAGGCACATTGAATATCAATTTTAAGCTTGAAAGGTCACTTCTAATTAACTCCACACACCGTCCTAGCGTTACCCAAATCCAAAACCCCGAGAACTTTCAACTCGAACTACATAACCGTTTCCAGTGCCTAGCTGAATGCGAAACAGTGGACGATATCAAAGGGTTGGTGAAAGCTGTCCACGCGGTGGGGTCTCAGTTCTTTAAGACCTCCCATCGAAATAAAACTAAGAAACTCTCAGAAGAAACCATCAAGTTGATGGAAGACCGGAATGAGATGAGACTGCAATCTTCAGCTGATATGTCGAAGTACGGCAAGCTCAATAGACGAATTTCGAAGGCACTGCGACACGACTTGCGCGTCTTCAATACAAACCGTATAAAGGCCGCAATCGAGCGTAACCAAGGCTCCAAAGTGTTCTCAAAAAATTTGTCTATAGGGCAAAGCCAAATGACCAATCTGAAGATAAACGATGGCAGAATCATCTCATCAAACCCAGAGATTCTGAGATAGCTTGAGAGGTTTTATGGACAGCTATACTCCTCGACACGAGAACCGGTTATCAGTGCAGCTCAAGACAAGAGAGCTAAACTGACCCAACACTATACCGAAGATATCCCGGACATCAGCCTATACGAGATTAGAATGGCTCTCAAACCGCTTAAGAACAACAAGGCGCAAGGTGATGACGGAATCACGACAGAACTTCTGAGAGGGGGTGGAAAACCGGTACTCTCAGTTCTCCAGAAGTAATTTAATTCCGTCATCCTTGAAGGTAAAACGCCAAAAGCATGGAGCAGAAGGGTTGAAGAACTACAGGCTCATTTCACTTCTGAGCCATGTTTATAAGCTGTTCTCGAGAGTCATTACGAAACGTCTTGCTCGTAGGTTTGTTGACTTCCAGCCTCCAGAACAAGCCGGGTTCCGAAAAGGCTTTAGTACCATAGACCACATACATATACATACGCTTTGCCAGATTATACAGAAGACTGAGGAGTACAGGACAAGAGCACGGAACTAATCCAACTACAACGAGGCGTGAGACAGGGAGACGTTAATTCTCCGAAACTGTTCACGAATGCGTTTAAGCTCTTGAATTGGAAAGAATTCGGCATCAACTTTTATGGTGATACATCACTCACCTTTGCTTCGCCAGTGACATAGTCGTAATGGCAGAATCGCTCTAGGAACTCAGTACAATGCTCAGCGACCTCAGTAGAGTTTCCCAGCAGGTGGGTCTTAAAATTAAGATGGATAAGACGAAAATTATGTCTAATATCCATATTGCACCCGTACCAGTCGTTGGACATACTGTACAATTAGGTAGGTCCAACTTCGATAAAGAGGTCGCCCGAAGAATCCAACTTGGATGGGCAGCGTTCGGGAAGTTACGCGACATCTTCTCTTCGAACATCCCGCAGAGCTGGAAGACTAAAGTCTTCAACCAGTATGTGTTGTCAGTGATGACATATGGCACTGAAACGTGGTCCATAACTGTGGTCTTTATGGACAAGCTCAGAGTCACTCAACGAGCTATGGAGAGAGCTATGCTCGGAGTTTCTTTGCGCTATAAAATCCGGAACGTGGATATTCGTCAAAGAACCAAAGTCACCGATATTGCTCTCAAAATTTGCTCTCAAAAGTTGAAGTGGCAATGGGTGGGCCAAATCGCTCGACGAACTGATAACCGGTATGAGAAGAAAGGTTCTCGAGTTGTTACCACACTACACCGGAAGACGTAGAGTTGGTAGGCCCCCCACCAGGTGCACTGACGACATCGTTAAAGTCGCGGGTAGCCAATGGTTACAAGCGGCTAATAGCCGTTCTTTGTGGCGTTTTATGGAGGAGGCCTTTGTTCAACAGTGGACGTCTTCCGGCTGATGATGATGATGATACTTTTAGTATTTTGCTAAAACTGCAAATGTTAACAAAATACTAAATTTTTCATATATGTACTAAAATTAACTTTAAGTATACCACTCCATATATTTGAATTTGAAAATTAACAAAATCAAATACACGACGGGCTTAATAAACGAAAAGTTGCGTCACCGGTAGCGCACCACTAATAAACAATAAAATTACACTAGTTAACTACAACATTTTTATACCCAAGACGACAAAAAACTTTCTGCAAAATTACAGTGTATAAAAACGATACAGTGATAAAAAACTTGATTAAACAGTATTGTTAGTTCGATTTAAATCTTTATCACTACTATCCGAAATATCCGTATTATCCGGATATATCCGAATAGTGTTTAGGGTGTATCCGAAATATCCGAATAGTAAATTTGGTCGGATAATTGCAAGCCCTAGTGGCGTGAAAAGCAGTAAGAAAATTTTAAAAGTATTTTAAATACCCTTTTCTCAAACATGCTTGGAAATGCGAGCATTATTTTGACAACCTTCTTCGAGATAAATCGAAATTGCTGTACTGGCCAAACACATGCGCGCAGCGGCCAGCAAAAAATGTATGAAAATCTATATCTGTCGTGTCTAGCGGCCAAAAAAATTGCAAAGTAAACTCATATCTGTCGTGTAATTTAAAAATGGAACGATCTTTTACTTGAAAGCATGGCAACCAAGGAGGTAAAACTTATCAAAGGTTTTATTTAAATTTCGATCTGGCTTGCAAATAGAATGCTATTTATTGAAAATTGTACATTTAACAACTGTATCTTCAAATAAAAAAATCTGCCTAGGTACTATTTTGTTTTAATTTCCGCGCATTATTTGAGAAAAGCACTGTACAAGCCTTGGCCACAACTAGGCATTGATGGACTTACTTATGTGTGCCTCGGCTTCACCTCGGCCTACATTTACACGTTCGACCATCAATGCCTCTTTTACTGGCCGCTGCAGTATAATGTACCATATGTGCGAAATTAAATTTGTCTGCATACCTTTCTCTCTTTGTTTGTTAGTACATCAATCTCAAATAACCGACTCATTTTTAAATATTTTGTATAGAGTTAGCCTGTCAAAAGGATAATGAGCAAAGAGTAATATAACTAATTTATGCGGATGGATCTCTTGCGTGTCTGTTAGGTTATTTAAGACTAGATGTTCCCTGTGTTTTCTCCCGCGTAGACAATGATAAGAATTTGTGATGATGATGATAAAAAGTATCCTACGAGTTAAACCAGGACATAAACTGTCTATATTCTGAGTTTTATCCAAATCGGTTCATCCTCACTAACTTTTCTATTGTGCGAGCAGCTTTCTATCAAAATTGAGAAAATCCTCTTTAAAGTCGCGTTCAGAACATGGTTTTACGAATCAAGGGAATTTTGGTACTACTTAGTGCCAAAATCCCTTTTGACCAGCCCATCAAACATCAATGCCCTAAAGGAGATTTCGGGAATAAGCCGTTGAGAACAATCTGCCTACCTTTTCGTCATGATATGATATGTAAACTTACATGAACGATACTTTTCCTTTTCAGAAAAAGAAGATAATCGGCTTTGTCATGTGGTTCCTACGGTCTCACTCGGAGTCGTACCAAGCGGCAGCATTCCTCCTACTCACATTCGACCGCATATGGATCTACTATTCATCGGTATACCACTATTGGTACGGAGTGTGGTTCACTTTCCTCATCCTCGGCTTGGTGTTACAGCAACTCAATAGAGCCAACAAGCCCAAAAAACCAAGAGAAGAATTAAGCAAAGGCGGAGAGGTGAAAAGTAACTGATAATATGTAAATGTATATATGTAGTAAGTTTAAGTTGAAAATGTGCAATTAAAATCAACAAGAACGGTCTGAGTGATATCGAAAGAAAAACTGACATTTTTATCTTTAAGACCATGACGTCTACAAGGCAAACAGTTTGGAGCGGACGGTACCAACACATGGACACATAACCGGCAAGTTTGAGTCCATGTGTCGGTTTGGTATCTCATCAATATCAGCTTACGATATGTATCCGCGGAACTGTGAGTACTGTAACCGCTGTCTCGTGACATCATTGATGAAATCACACGTATGTGCAAACATTTGGCACCCTTCGTACAAATCGGACCAATGTGAGCGTGCTATTGGTACCGATAGCTCTATTCGATCCCCACCCTAGAATTGCACTGACTTATTGTCTGTTCTGCTGCAAACGATTGCCTCGTATGTGCCTAAAGTTGAGACCTTAAACAGTTATCATTCCAATAAACTGAAAATAGTCCTAGAGGCTAATGGAGATGATCATATTATATTAAGTGATAGAATATGTAGATCTACTAGTATTTAGAAGAGGGTATCTCATATTTATTTTGAGTTTTATACTGTTATAGACAGATCTTTCCATTCACGAAGGCACGGCCTCATATTTTTGAGTGTAGTTTCAACTACTGAATACCCAAGCGATCATATTTTACCTTTACTTGTATATAATGTACAAACAAGGCCCGTACATATGCGCATCAATTATTTTCTGTAGAAGGGGCGCGCCTTTGTGGTTCATATTGTAGTACATATTTTATTTTCGCCTTTCGCTAATTATATTTAGTAATTGATTAGTGCAAAATTTCCGAAGAAATTCACGGCAAAGTTTTTCATGGGCTAGTTTATAATATATTTATGATAAATTATTCTAAGGTTATTGAAATAATTAATTCGAAATATTTAAAAATTATTTAATAGCGTTACCCCTATCGGAACGAATATATTATAGTCAATTAGTAAATACTATTTTTATAACAGGAAAAATGAGGTTATAATTGAGTTGTATTTAATAAACAATATCTTATTTTGAAATATTTGCTTATGTGTTATAGTATGTAAATTTATTTGATTATTGATGGGATTGAACAACATACCTGTACATTGGAGTGGATACGAGTAGGCAGATGCAATCCTCTACTTACACTTTTAGGCCGCACACAGCCTAAAAGTGTGAATACCAGTTGAAGGCGAATAATATGTATTTTATCAAGTTTTGGGGTGAATCTATTACTGTGGGCTTATACCTGTCGCTCCAGTTATTTTTCTTGTTTAATGGAATTGGAACCATGTTACCGTCTTACACGTCGGAAGATCGGTTCGATTCTTCAAAACTGTGCAGTCAAACGGAGCAGAATCAAAAATCGAATAGATAAATCGAATTGGAGGAAACGTACCGTGAACGGTACAGTTGTCATTCGCGGCGTGTGTGCCGGCCGGTCGTAAGTTTCAAACTCGACTGCGCACTCCTTTGGTCATGTACATGCGTCGTACGTTGAAGCTATCGTGAAACGAAATGAAGGTCGTTCTTTATCTGTCGCAATGTGTGTGGTGATGGAACGGATTCCATTCAAAACTGTACAGTTGTACGTACAGTTTTGAAGGGAATGCGTTCGAAACCGTCGCATTTGGTATGTGGGCTAGCTTGCCCCATTCAAAATAAGAAGTTTGTCAATAAGACGTATTTTTTATATTAGATATTTGGCATAAAAGTCCATACAAATTTGGTACAAGCTATGCTGGTGTCATCTATATTTTCTACCGGCCAACCCCACTAAGTGTACTATGAAAATCATTCCATAACTTCACTGCGCATTCTTTTAAACGTTGCGTACATGATACGCATTACAAAATAACGTATTTGCGAGGTAATGATATTCGATTGGACGAATTTAAGGGATGGTTACATATAGAGATTAGGTTAGTTTTAAGAGAAGATTTTCATGTATTTTGTTTGACTATGATCTGTTTATTTATTATTGTTATCCACACTTTCAGTGAATGTTCTTGAATCTATACTTGTGTATAACCTTCTACTTGTGTATGATAATATTTGGTCATGGATTTTATACTATTTAAATTGTATTTAGACAACTAAGATATTATTATGAGATAAAAAATTGTGAAAATTAGGAGACAATAATTGTTGAAATCATTCCATTATGAACATATATTTTGTAATTAAGAAATATGGTTTCGGGATTAATATTTATGTAGGTCTACATAGATTATTGTTAGATGTTTATTGCTCAATATGAATTTTATTAATAGACTATATTTTAGTAATATTTCTTTAAATGTTGTTTTTCAATCATCATGTAAAAATACCGGAGTAATAAATATTCAAATAATAGACTTAAAAGCAATAATATACCGAAATGAAACTAAACAAATAATTTGATTCGTACGTCAAGGTGCCAGGCGAACTGTCTGGATTTCCGTGTTGAACTGTTAAAAACGATTTCATAACAAGAAATCCACCAGCCCACTTGTCGCAAGTCAACTATTTTAAATGCCCTCCTTGTCAGTTTCTTTTGTCCAAGTCTATTCCAAGCACTTAATTGTATTTAGTTTAATTAGGTTTTTTATTCAACCGTCCTAGTCTGAAGAACTCTTAATTGTATACTTTTATTGAGTAAAATACATCATCTATTTATTATTGTCTGTATTATTATTTCCCGATCATTTCCCAGAAAATTAATAATAAACTTAAAAATAAAAGACGAGATTGGTACTTGAAGTAACATTTAATAGATTAGCAACATTTTCCTTACTGGTAACCATCATAGTTAGTAAAATTTATATAATATAAACGTTATATAAGTTATGCATATAACATATTCTTGACATATTGATGTTAAAAATAAAAGACGAGATTGGTACTTGAAGTAACATTTAATAGATTAGCAACATTTTCCTTACTGGTAACCATCGTAGTTAGTAAAATTTATATAATATAAACGTTATATAAGTTATGTATATATCATATTCTTGACATATTGATGTTAAAAATAAAAGACGAGATTGGTACTTAAAGTAACATTTAATAGTTTAGCAACATTTAATAGTTTAGCAACATTTTCCTTACTGGTAACCATCGTAGTTAGTACAATTTATAAGCACCTTAACAATAAAAACGTTATATAAGTTATGTATTTATCACATTCTTGACATATTGATGTATCAGGTACGTGAAAACCACTGTCACACTGAAATAGAAATACAACAATAATTACATCAATGACCATGGCACTTGTTCTAATAAAAATTAGGAGTAGGACATCACAGCCTGTTTTTTACTCACGAGTAATCCTTCGCAGGCTAGAAATCTATAAGACACATTAGGTATCATTATTCAATATTATTTACGAATCGTTCCAAAGCACAACAATATAACAGCCCGTCACCAGTATCTTAAATATCTTGACCATGGTTAAAACCCTTCTTGTCCAATTCAACACCTACATATAAAAATGGCTTTAAATTTAAAATTGGAATGATACGCCATTAATTGGAGAACTAGTCGCCAAACTACTTTTGAAATCTTTGAAGTTTGGTGACAGGCGGCGGCAAAGACAAAGCTTTTTACAATATGTTATTATATTTAAATGCTATAAGGTGAAGCTGTTGTATAAGGGAGACGTGATATGAAAAGCCTCAAATGGCATAAAATAAATAGATGGAAGAGCGCGATAACAATGGGAACTCAGTAAATTGTCTAAAAATATGACTAATCCGAGTTCTTCTAACTTAGTTACAAAAAATAAACGTGTATTAATTAATCGCCATTTCCCGTGTTTGGCGATTAACAAATACACTTTCGTTTTTTTTATTATTAATTTATAAAAACAGATATATATATAAATTTATACTAAAATATTGTAAATAGTGTCATAATTATTAGTCTGTTAAATATCTACAATTTAACGATACGCGAAGACGGTTTATTACTATGCACTTAGATCGATTCGTAAATTTGTTCAACGCATTGTGCATAAACTACTTGGCAAACTCGTAATCAGCGAACTACGTCTAATACAATAGGAAAAGAAACGTGTAGATTGCATGTTCAGCTTATTATTGTAGCCTTAGCAGAATTGCAAATATGTCATGCAAGAGTAATTAGCTTTTTACTAGATAAGAAGCCATTCGCCGAGTCAATGCGACGTTTTGTCATTATGGCAAGTTTAAAGCATTCCATGTTTTGTATTATTTTAGACCATACACATAGGTACGGGTATTTTATCGACATACCTCTAAGGGGTATATAAAATAAATTATTATATAGCCAACGATAATATAGTTACAGTTTTATACTCATAAAATAATTATATAATTACATTATCCTAGATAGTGAGGACATACCTACTAACATACTACGATTCTTGTCATTTAAGAAAATTTAATTATTATACAAGAATCCAACCTAATTAGATTAATAGGTAATACATAGTACGTTATTTTGTCATAGTTACTATAAATGAGTTGAGTTATTTCAAATTAATTGCACATGGAATATAATGACGTCATACATATCAGAATGAAACTTATTTGTTACTACGAAGTTGTTAAATGTTGTATAAGTGTTAATAAGATAGTAATTAAGTCACTTATGGTACAGCCTCTTTGAATATTAATAATTAACCCATACCTTATGTACAGAAGATCGAGTAGAATGCATGCATTATTACAATCTGGAGATTCAATTTACCTGAAAACCTTGTCAGTAAAAATATATTATCAATGCCTCTCACCATATTTTTGCAGTTATCGATTCTTTGTGACCATATTTACATTCATTATATAGATCTTGTATAAAAACATTAGGAACATTTTCACACTGAGTATTCTACAGAGTTAAGTATATATAAGGTTGTAAACCTTTTTAGTAATAACTTTTTTTATATACTTTGGAAAACGATTAGTATAAAATAAAGCCTCATCAGACAGTCACGCTAAACGGTCCGGGAAAACGTGCGCCAAATATTTCCATTCATAAAAACGTGACTGACGCCACTATGCATTGATTTATTTTAACTTTTGATAATAATGGCATTCTAGTACACGGTAATATCAATATGCAAATTTCTAAATGTTCTTATATACGTTATGGGTCAAAACATCCTCTTTAACATTTCCCCATAATGTCCACTAGTACTATCCATATTGACCACTTTGATCGCTTATTTATAATGTATTTTTATATTTTGAATTCACAGCAGTTACAGTAAATTATGAGTATTAAGACATCTATCAAAGTGACACTTACTATCATGTTCTAGCACTCATTGAGATCTTTCTTTGGAGTGACAGCAAGTCAAACTTACAAACGCTTTATTTTAGAAATTATTTATCCTAGACGAATAGTTTCTTTACAGAAGTGATATATTTAGTCAAGATCTTCATTCCAGATGACAGATGTCATAATTAAAATGGGTATATTTCGAAACTATTGACGCTAGTGTACTCCTTTGTTTACAAAAGTTATAGAACTCATCAAGATCTATAATAAGGATAACAGCTGTCAAAATTAAAATGGCTAGGCTATATTTTTAAAACATTGGCTCTAGATACTAGTTTCGTGACACATGTCATAGAAGACATCTTTATTTTGGATGACAGTTCAAACTTGTGAGATGTATAAGTTTCCAAAATAATGGACAATATATTATCACTTAGCAACCCTCAAAAATTGTATTTCTTTATAGTAAATAAAAAAGTTGTCATTTAGTGAAGTGGTAATTATGGGTAGTGGACCTTTTGGGAGTAGTAATTATAGGTTGATACGACTTTATGTACCGGCCGCATTGTGCCGACCGAAACACAGGCGGTGTCACATACTCTAAAATATGTTTTGAATAAAATAGAGTAACCATTCACAAGCGCAGTTGCATGCTAATAATCGCTTCGAAAGCAGGCACAAGCGTTTTGGTATCAAAAACCGTAAGTGAAATAAACCAGTATGCAATTTTATTTATTGGCTCGCATGGTACTGGACTTATAATGGGCAATACGCCTGGAATAAATAATAGATTGTACCAGACAGTTCACGCATGTCTATGATAGAAGCTTTAGCTTAAAAATAGAATTA